>HG992291.1:16728717-19412421 GCA_905220595.1 Spilosoma lubricipeda | reverse complement strand
TGCAAAACAGAGGGGTACTGGGAGCGACGGCGAGCCCTGAAAAGGGCTGTTAGGGATCCCCTCGCCAGCCTGTAAGTCGGCTGCGTGTTTCCCTTAGTCGCCTCTTACGACACCCACGGGATGAGATGGGGTAGGGCTATTCTATGCCGGCCCCACACGGCCTAACCTAACTCTGACCTAACCTAACTCTGACCTAACCTAACTCTGAACTAACCTAACTCCAACCACACGATTTTTTTTATTGAGTATAGCCAGTAATACCACCGTTGTTGTTTGCAATCATCTTATTAGAAGTAATATTTTTTTTGTACATCCATTTGAAAGAAATTTTGGTAATTCTTAAAAATTTCGAAGGTTTTCATCGAATAACCTGAAAACCCTTATTATGGAAACCACAAGTCTTACAGATTTATATAGAGCTTGCCTAGACCCGTCTAACGATATTCTTATTGTATAGATCCTACAAATAGGAACTCAAAAAACTTGATATTTAAATTTAATTTTTAATAAATTTTTAACATTTTGGAGGTTTTTGTCGAATAACTCGACAACGCTTAACTTGGTAAATTACAATTTATATATATTTACATAGGTCTCTACAAGACTCATCTAGCGACACCTCATTTCTTTGTATATATTGCAAGAGATACGGAGAAAAAAAAAATCTAACCTAACCTAACTCTGACCTAACCTAACTCTGAACTAACCTAACTCTGACCTAACCTAACTCTGACCTAACCTAACTCTGACCTAACCTAACTCTGACCTAACCTAACTCTGACCTAACCTAACTCTGACCTAACCTAACTCTGACCTAACCTAACTCTGACCAAACACAACCAGCGACCTACGCGGGGGTAGTGGCAGGCCGCTCTGAAGCTCGGCTCCCAGAAAGAGCGACCCTGCACTCGGTGATCGTTACGTCTAGAGACGAAATGGACACCGGGGAGCAGGTGATAGAGCGGCTGCGAAAAGTTGCGGATGAAGACGAAGGATGGGTGAGGGTAGAGAGAATGCGGAAGGCAAAAGATAGAAAGATAGTAATTGGATACAAAACAGAAACAGACAGAAAAAAGGCACAGGAAAGAATAGCGGAGAGGGGAAAAGATCTCGTAGTGGAAGAGGTAAAAAATAAGGATCCGCTGCTTATAGTCTACAGCGTCCAAAAGGAACAGACGGACGAGGACCTGGTGAAGGCCGTCCGGTGCAGGAACCGGGAGATATTCCGGGACCTGACACCGGACCAGGACAGGCTGGCCGTCCTCTATAGGAGGCGAGCCAAAAACCCTCACATGTGCCACGTGGTGCTCAGGGTCTCCCCGGCTGTTTGGTCCCGTGCCCTAGACATGGGGAGACTGCACGTTGACCTGCAACCGAATAGGGTTGCGGACCAGTCACCCTTAGTGCAGTGCTCCCTGTGTCTTGGATACGGGCACAGCAAGAAGTTCTGCACCACCACAGAACCTAGGTGCAGCCATTGTGGCGGGCCCCATCTAAGAGCCGAATGCCAGGGCGCTGCCAGTGGTGCAGAACCGAAATGCTGTAACTGCCAAGGGGAGAAGCTGAGCAGCACGGGGCACAACGCGTTCAGCGCCGAGTGCCCCATCAGACAGAAGTGGGACTATCTTGCGAGGTCAACCACGGCATACTCGTGACACAGTCACTCATACACGCACAACACAGAAGCACATACACACACAGATATTGTAAGTATATATTTAATATATAATGAAATATCACAGCACGCACATAAACACTGGACAAGTACACACTACAAAAGACACGCATATAATCAGGGCCGGATTTAAACTTAATGCCGCCCCTGGGCACTTTACTTAAACTTATAGTTCACATATTTTATTTGTCAAAATTAAATAACTAATTTGTTGAAGAAACTATATTTATTACATGTTACATATTCCAAAAACATAAACAAATATTTGTTTCTTTTCTAACAATTATAAATTTAGCACTAAAGGTGAGTCTTAATTATATTATATCAATTTTATAGCAGGCAAATTCGTCTGACTTTTTGAATTGAGAATTGTTTGATTAAATCTTCGCAATCTAAACGTTGAAGTACGTGGGATTCGATGCATAGAATAGCTAAGCTATTGAGCCTATTAGCAGTCATTTTAGAACGTAAGTAGTTTTCAACTCTCTTCAAACATGAAAACGAGCGTTCTGTACAGTTTGTTACAACAGCTAATGTCATAAATATTCGATAGGCGATTTCCACGTTTGGAAAATGAGTACAGAATTTCAATAGATCGGAAAGCGAATTCTGTTCCATAATTTTTTCAATGCAATAATTTCCTTTTGCGTATAAGCAACAATTTTGATCAATTGTTTATAATTTAACAATGAAGTATGTTTCATCCACTTTATAATATTATAATAATTTATCATATTATAGTGTAGATGAAACATAGAAGAGTTTGTTTGTTTGTTTGTTGCGCTAATCTCAGGAACCGCTGATCCGATTTAAAAAAATCTTACAGGTGGATAGTGCATTTATCGAGGAAGGCTATAGGCTATATATCATCACGCTAAGACCAATAGGAGCGGAGCACCAATAAAGAATGTATTAAAAACAGGGGATAATTATCACGCTACGGGCAATAGGAGATGCTGGTGGACGGTGTTACGTGGGTCTGCTAGTAAATCATAAATCAATAAGGTAAAATATTTTTTTATGATCATAAATGACAATGGCCATATTAGCCGCAGAAGTGATTACCGTTGGGGTAAACGGGTTCTTGAGTAGAGACCGCGTCTCGGCAAGCATAGTGCAGGACGTCCACAAGAAAGGTGGAGTGATATCTGCGCAAGACAGCTGGCAGGAGCTGAATGCGAGACGCCGAGGATCGAACCAAGTGGCGGACAATTGGAGAGGCCTATGTCCAGCTGTGGACTGCGATAGGCTGAAGATGATGATGATCATGAATGAACAATACTGCTATAAGCGTCATTGTCATAAATAAATTAAATTAAAGAAAGAGTTGTTTTACTTCTTAATATTATTTTTGAAAATGTTTTGGCACTAATTTTGAAAATAACTTGCCGCTTAAGATGTTCAAAGTTTTAGCCAAACCAATGACCTTTTCGTGTATCCAAAGATATTTTTTTTGTTCTTCACAGTTAAAAGGTCTATCCATTTTTTTTAGGTTTTTATCTACAGTAAGGAACTTATGCCTGCCCGTTTTATTTGCCCACATAGGTACTGCACAACACTGCGGCATTTTAGAAAACAATATTTGTATAAGAATGTTTATAAAAATAAATAAACCAAAATAATTTAGAAAAAAAAACAAATATCGTACTTCTAATCAAATACTATCTACGCCAAAGTGCCGCCATCTGGAGTAGACCATTCCAAAAAACCACAAAACCCCCACATATAATCGATGAATTGAATTTCTTGAATTATCAATTAAACATAAAATTATTAATTAACGGAATTTATTAATTATAATATATTGAGCAATCTTGGTTAGCTAAACAATGTTTTTCACTTACCAAAGTTTGCCGCCCTGGGCACGTGCCCCGACTGCCCCTATTGTAAATCCACCGCTGCATATAATTCTCGACCAAAATTATATTAATTACATATATTTGAGTATATATATATATATTGTATAACAGAGGCGGAATTTATGCAAACAATAAAAAACACATAGACACGAACAACACATACCGATACAAAGACTATACAATACAAACAACACACACACAAACACTGAACAAATACTCAAACACACAAACACACAAGTCACAAATGCCGTGACCTCGCAGATAGGGAAGCCACGGTCAACACCATCACGACCTATTATAAAAGACATAACTCTAGATAAAGCAATAGAAATAGAAATATATATACACAATATACATAATAAATATACACATAAAATAGAAAACACATTAATGATATAACACAATAGTAGAACCAAATAAATAAAACAAATTAGAAGAAACTTTTAGAAAAAACAATAAAGTAAATAGAAGTAAAGTAAATAAATAAAAATAATAGTTAGACATTAAAAATCTTAGAAAATCATAAACATAGATATAAAGAGAAATAAAATAGAAATAAATTAGAAATAAAAAATCGTAAATTAAAGGAGTTAGAAACAATAAATAAATAAAACATGCACACAAGATTATATAACGTTAGGATAAATAAACTAAAAATAACAAGAATTAGAAAACTACAGTCTGACAAAACTACTGTATTAAATGAAAGACATAGATGACAATGCCATGAAATAAATATGAAAAGTCTAGAGAAGGATGGGAGGCACTTTGGTGCGCGACTTACTAATTAACAGCAAATAGAAAACTCTATAAAACCAAGGTCCTGTCGTAATTTTGGACGGGGGAAAGCTGAGTTATCCCCAGGGATAACATTAAAAAAAAAAAAAAAAAAAACCTAACTCTGACCTAACCTAACTCTGACCTAACCTAACTCTTTTTTTTTTTTTTTTTTTTTTTTTAACGTGTGGAAACCCCCTCGGGCCGTCACCCCGCCGGGGTTTACGGCGGGGCGGTGTGTCGGAATCGAACCGACTAAAACCACACGGTGTGCCACTCTGCGCCTGAGACGGGAGGGATCCGGGAACTGCTGTTATTAACACATCCGGACCCCTCCCAGCGCCTGCCCGCACTGAAGCGGGCACCGTCACCTGGTAACTCTCCAATTAGGCGACGTACGGCACACGCGTAACGTCGCCCCCTCGCGGGTGGCCACTAAAGCGGATGGTAGGGAAAACCCATCCCGACCATCCGCGGCCACACTCAGGGCGGCATGAGGCGCTGATAGGCACGCCTCCGCCGCCCAGTTCGCCGGCGGCGGATCGGGTCCGAGTGGAGGTCGTCCTCCCGGGCCTTCTCCGCCGCCTCCTTCTGCGAAATTACGTCTTCGCAGAAGGCTGCGACCGCGGTAAAACTGCTGTCGCTACCGGCCATGGATCGTATGACGGCCGGTAGCGACAGATCTCCTCCGATGACTGCAGTGAGGGCCCGGCGCTGCGACGCCCAAGCGGGGCAAACCGCCAGCGTGTGCTGGGCCGAGTCCTCACTGCAGTCGCAGTGGTGGCAGGCGGGACTCAATTCCCTCCTGGCGACCGAGTGCAGGTACTTTCCGAAGCATCCGTGCCCGGAAAGAACCTGCGTCAGTCGGAAGGAAAGGGTCCCGTGCTGCCGCCCTGCCCACTCGAGGATGACCGGCTGGAGAGCCTCCACGGCGGCAAAGCCAGCGCGTGGAGTCTCCAGTCGGAACGACCAGCGAGCCATCGTGGCTCGACGGGCGGCTTCACGCCACTCGCGTACCTCTTCGGGCGGAGGGCGAATGCCTCTCTCCGCCCGGAATTCAGCCACCCGTCGATAAACTTCGGCGAGCACTTCCGCCTCCAAATCCCACGGGGGTGTCCCGGCCAACGCGCACGCCGCCTCGGTCGACACCGTGCGGTATCCGCGTATGGCTCTGACCGCCAATACCCTCTGAGGCCGCCAGAGGCGAGCCTTATTGAGGGCGGTCAGAGCCGCCACCCACACCGGTGCGCCGTACAGCGCCATCGACCGGACCACCCCCGTGTAGAGGAGTCGCGTTGCGACGCTGGCTCCGCCCAAGTTGGGCAAAACTCGCCCAAGGGCAGAGGCAGCGTCGACCAGCTTCGGACCAAGCTGTCGGAAGTGCTCGTCGAAGAGCCACCTACCGTCGAGGATCAGGCCCAGATACCTCATCTGGGCCCGAACCGGTACGAGGACCGAGTTGACCACTATGGAGGCGCCGGGGGGCGGCCCACGACGGGGCCCATGGAACAATAGGGCCTCCGTCTTGTCCAGGGCCACCCGTAAGCCCAGCGCCTCGATACGCCCGACCACCAGAGAGACACCAATGGTGGCCAGGCGCGCCGCCTCCTGGAAGTTCGCCCCCCGGGCTGTGACAAGGGTGTCATCGGCGTAACAAATTACGCCCAGCCCGGGGGGGAGACGACCTCGTAGGACCCAGTCGTATCCCACGTTCCACAGGGGTGGTCCAAGGACAGACCCCTGCGGAACGCCGCACGACATGGGTCGCCGTCTCAAGGCGCCATCTCGATCCTCGTACACGACGGTACGCTCCTGCAAATAGTGTGCCACCAGCCGCCTCAGGTACTCTGGCACTCCGTGGTATTGGAGTGCTTCCCCGATGCAGCTGAATGGCAGACTATTAAAGGCGTTGGCGATGTCCAGGGACACCGCCAACACCACGCCGCCACAGCTCACTGCCTCCTCGGTCACGGCCCTAAGGCGCATCACGGCATCGACCGTCGAACGCCCCTCTCGGAATCCGAATTGAGCGTCCGACAGGTCGGGCCCCACCTCGCAGAGGTGCCGGACGATGCGGGCAGAGAGTATTCTCTCAAAAAGTTTACCCGCCTCGTCCAGCAACACGATGGGCCTATAGGCCGCGACCGAATCGGCAGGCCGTCCCGGCTTCCTCAATAGGACCAGCTTCCCGCCTTTCCAGCACTCAGGAAAGCGTCCGGACGCCAGGCTAGCGTCCAACACTTCCCTGAGGCGGTCCGACATATGGTCGAGGGCTCGGGCCAGAACTCGGGCTGGAACCCCGTCCGGCCCGGGGGCGGTGTTCTTGGAACAAATCCGCAGAACAGCCGCCCCAACCTCCGATTCCCTAACGGGCGGCACGTCGTCCTCTCGACCCCCGTCGTCTCTGACCGCATAGGCCATCGACGGGGGTGTGTGCTCCGCCCGCTGCGGGAATAGGCCCTCGACCACTTCCTGCAGGAAGCTGGGCTGGAGAGTCTCGGTAAGGGGGGGGCCCGCCGTGCGGAGCTTCTGTCGCACCGCACGATATGGGCGACCCCAGGGGTCACGGTCGAGACTCTCCAGCATCTCCTTTCTCTTCACCTCTTTGGCGCGGCAAATGGCCAGCTTCAGAGTTTTCCGCGCTTCGCGGTACTCCTCATGAAGCTGGTCCCCGCCACCGTCTCCGCGGTGACGTCGCCGGCTGCGGGTGTAAGACCTCCGGGCACGAGTACAAGCCGCACGGAGGTCCGCCAACTCCTGGGACCACCAGTAGACCTCCTTCCGAGGAGGCCGACGACCCTGGACGCGGGGCATGGCCGCATCACAAATCTGCGTAATCGCATCGCGAAAACGGCCAGCCCCCACGTCCACGCCGACCTCCTCGGTCGGGGCCTGCGGAGACAGCCAAGATTGGACAATGGACCTAACCTAACTCTGACCTAACCTTACTCTGACCTAACCTAACTCTGACCTAACCTAACTCTGAACTAACCTAACTCTAACCACACGATTTTTTTTATTGAGTATAGCCAGTAATACCACCGTTGTTGTTTGCAATCATCTTATTAGAAGTAATATTTTTTTTGTACATCCATTTGAAAGAAATTTTGGTAATTCTTAAAAATTTCGAAGGTTTTCATCGAATAACCTGAAAACCTTTATTATGGAAACCACAAGTCTTACAGATTTATATAGAGCTTGCCTAGACCCGTCTAACGATATTCTTATTGTATAGATCCTACAAATAGGAACTCAAAAAACTTGATATTTAAATTTAATTTTTAATAAATTTTTAACATTTTGGAGGTTTTTGTCGAATAACTCGACAACGCTTAACTTGGTGATTACAATTTATACATATTTGGATAGGTCTCTTCAAGACCCATCTAGAGACACCTCAATTTTTTGGATCCGGCCAATAAAAGTACAAAAAATTGCCCTCCCACCCTCCCTTATTTTACTGACTATATAGGGTTAGCTTAACAGGGATCGTCAACCGGTGGCATAGAGCAAAATTTTTTTTCTCATTTTGTTTTATTCCGAATCGAAAATTTTCGTTTGTTTTTAACTTACTGACCGAGGCTTTTTACAGCTCAAAAATTCATAGACCGGCTCAATTAGAGCATATATCTGATTGAGTTTATTGTTTTATTTGCTTTGAATTACTGTCACTCACCCACCCTATACAGGGTTGACACATATTATACGTTTACATAATATATTTTCTTACTAAAAAACATAACAAAGGTATAGGTAGTTAAACTTCCAGTTTGGACAAAGGGTTTTTTAAATAAAATAACTATATCTTAACTAGTGTGCTGCCGATTTGGAGGCTAGCATTATGATATATTTTAAACTCTTACAGTATTCCATGTCTGAACGATAGTCAAAACAATTCGTTATCTAAATTCTAAGAGACACATCCGTTGGCAATGCTGAGCCAGCGGAGTAGCTATTTAATCTAAGACAGAGGGTGCAGGCGGATGCATAACTCCTCCCTCCCTAAGAGCGAAATTATCGGGATGTTCATTTTCAATAACTCCCCGATGATTTCGTAGACACATTAACATTCTTAATCTTTTACGTAAAATATATGACAAAATTAAAAGAATACATGCTAAAACAATAAGAAATGTAATAGTCTTGAACTTTAAAATCACTATTAGAGAACTCATTTTGCTTTAATACACTACACATATATTTCACTTCGTCCAAATTAATACCGCGCATGTTAAGTACGCGTGTACTGGATAGCGGTAGCGTTGCACTCGCAGGCAGTTTTGGTAAATTTATAACTGGAAGGGGCTCTACATTTTCAGTTTCTGTCAGGATTTGATGTTGGCGAATTTGGATTCCCTGTATCTCGATGTCGCATGACTCTTCCAGGGTCATTAGATGTTTATTAATTTCATCATTACAGGTGCTTGTGAGAACGGTCCGCAGTCTAGTAAATAATATCCAACTCGTGGTTGTTATTCGCTGAATTCTTATGTCTTCAATGTTAATCTGTTGTTGGTTACAGCATGTAAGGTTGTCATCGAATTTCAAAAGCTGCTCTATACAGGTTGGCTCTGAATAAGGCGCTAGGTTATGCTCAGCGCACAGGAATTGGTCTCCGGCTGCAAGTGGTCGACATGGTTTCACGATCGGCAGGTGTTTCAGCCCCCTTGCCAATAGGTAGGGATATTTAGGTAAAATGGACATGGTTTTATTATCTGAATAAATTTTATAGTAGTTATAAGTGTGATTATCTGGGAGTGGAATCTCTAATATGAACATAATCTGGTTATTCTTAAGATAAGTTTTGACAATAATAGTTTCTTCTAATTTTACTAGGTTTTCCTCCATTGCGGGATATAGTAAACTCGCAGTGTTGGATATTAATTTTAAATGTTGTAACAATTCGGCAGAGTTAACAATACTTGGGTGTAGTATAGAGATTTTACTAAATGCAAGAGCAGTCTCTATCTGTCCTAACTTTATATAAACTTTATATAGCAAATATATTAAATAAGCTAACAGTGAAAGTGGTGTACCACTGATCTACTTTCGACATTACTTCATTATACATGGGTTCAACTATTTTTAACTTTTAACCTTTTTTTTTTTGCTAGAATAATGGAATTTTGATTTAAAACTTCAGTAGTAATAATATATAGTATATAGTAATAGTAATAAAACTATCTAACATTTGAGAGACCAGTGTTAACTTATCTTTGATAATAATTTGATTGTGACCAAGTTCCGATGTAATTTTATCGTACCGCAATGCATCGCTTCATCGCGCATCCAGGTTTCCCGTGATAATTTTAATAAGAGAATCCAATGGATTAATTAGACCTCTTTTAAAGCGTTGTTGTGGGACTAATTGTCTGTATTTCTGTATTGTAATTTCTCGTAAATATTCAAGATATGCTACAATATTAAGGAAGTAAGCAGGATATGTATACCAAAAGAATTTTCAGAACGAGTATGGCCAAATACTGTTTCGAATGGTGTTAATCCTGTTACTGAGTGTATCGAATGGTTGTATGCTACAATCGAGTATATCATTACAGATGCGGCATCAGTGCATTTCTATTCATATTTAGCGCAACGGTAAATTTCACCAATTGTTGAATGTAAACGTTCGATTAAACCCGAACAAGGGTTATTAGGTGCCTTATATGGAGCCCTACCTTATGTAAACTTAAAAACTCTCTCATTAATTCGTTTGTTAAACTCACTTCCGGGATCAGAGCAAATTTTTTTTTTTTTTTGTAACGCCGTAGAATGAAAAATACATTGTAAGGGCACGTACTACTTCAGATGTTGATCTATTAGTTATAGGAATGGCTTGTCCTAACTTATTGAATGCGTCTATTACTTATTAAAAGATCTATGAATCTTTCCTGAAATGGAGCTTCTTGAGTTTGGGTTAACTGTAGAAAAGGTTTAATAGGTTTTCTGTCATACTTCATTTTATTACACAACTCACAAGCATTAATTATAGCTGAGATAGTATCCTGCATGTTATGCCAAAAGTAATTCCTGCGTATACTTGCTAACATTTCCTTTATACCTTTATGACAAGTCTTTCCCTGATGATGTTTAATAACTATTGCCTTTTGTTCCTTTTCGTCTCCGACATACACTACTCGTTCTGTACACTCAAATAATTGTACAGTGTCTTTCTTAAACAACTGTATGGACTTGCTACTAAACAGTCTACGATGCTCTACATCTTCAAAATGTATAAAGTATTTCGTTTTAGGTTTGATATATTCTAACAAAAATTTATTTACTAAATCCGGGTTATTGATAGGTAAAAATACTTCAAGTACCTTTTGTTTTCATGTGAAATGTCTCTAACTTGTATATCATACCTTAACCACGTGAATACTAAAATTTGAATAGGCTTAGTGTCCACGGCCTCATTTAAAATTGGAATACCTGATTGTTCTACATCCATAGCAGAATGAATTGTATCAGATCTAGTCATCACAGATAGTGCTCTAATGGGATAGTCAGATACTTTCGCGGAACTAGGGATAGAGACAGTTTCAGACTCGGAAATTGAAATAGTTTTACTTGAATCTGATATAGTAGTCATTGAGGAGTCGTCACGTATGTCTATATGTTTGGGTCCTTTGGTCTCTTCTAAGTGTTTTGCTTTTAATTCTGCTCTAATAATGTATCTGTTCCTAATGGTAATTATTATCGTAAAAATTTAGGTGGCAGTCTGTGGCATCAAATTTCGTTACAGTGAAGGGTCTGTCTATGTGGATAGTCATCGGAGTTTCTGAAGTGTTATGAACTACTGTGAGGGCGTACTCATTGATGCAGTTTACTAACGCGGAAGGCATTCGTAATTCAGGAGTAAATAGCTTCAATTCAACCAGTGCCTCGCCCGTATATAAATCTGTGGGGATTTTGACACGTTGTGCGCAATGTAGCGGTATTTTAATAATGTAATGTAAATAATTAATAAAGTATATAGAAGTTGTTATTGTTCTTAGTAATAAGTTCTTAAGGTCTATTATCGCGCCCATTTGTTTCAATAAATGATTACCAATGAGTCCTTCATATCGCTCGTCTACCTCATTTAAAGGAAATTTGTGAAAATCGGGAGAATTGTAAGTCGGTAGTAGAGGGATTTCAAAAATTTCGTCATGATGACTAGTGGTATGGGTACTTACTACCTGAAAGGGTTCATGTGTAATATATTCAGGAAAATAATAGTAAGCGATGCGAGGGTAAAAAATTGATGGAGTTACTACCTGTATCAATCGTTAATTTTGAATCGATCTCCGGGATATAGACATATGGCAATCTAAAATAAGAGTCAGAGTGTACTTTTATATTTTCTGCGTCAACGTTATAACAGTGGTCTGAGCGAATTTAAAGGTGGACTGAACAGGATTTATTGCAAGCGATTGTTTAGTTGTAACCTGACTATACAACTGTAATTAAAGTATATAACAAAGTACCAAATTCATTCAAGGATCAACCTTTAAATTTTTTTTTTTTTTTTAAAGTAAACTAACCAAATTGCTTCTTGACAAATGATTTTACAATTTCAATGATTACATGACAAATAAGGAATAAAAATATAGTGACATGATGTTAATTGATTTGTTAAATTGTTTTTTTTTATCAATATTAATTAATGAAATCACAATACATATTGACACTGACATTTATTGTATTGCATGCCATTAATGTAAGACATTGCTATTTGCACACCATTGTTATGGTAGAATGTACTTGAACTTTATATAATTATTGTGACCTATTTTGTACTACATTCTTACAAATATATATCAATTCATTTCATTTCTGACTATGAGCCATTCGGTTTCATAGTGTACACATGAAAGTTGACCAAAACAATTGACAGGGATTGTTCCAGGGTGGCTCTAATCTCACTTTACGGACCATATTTTCATTGAGGTTATACAGGAGTACATTCAATATTGTATTATTGTATATTGCAGTTTTAGCGCATTTAATATTTGGATCAGATAGCAAATTAAATGAGTTTTCAGATGCATCGAATCCTATTACAAAAACTAAATAACTTTCACCGGATAGAATTTTACAGGATTCTAACTCTAGGTTAATACATTGCAAGCTACGAGGGTAACCGAAATGTTGTTCTGACAAAAATCATTTATTATCGCAGTATTTTATATTTGGAATACTACTGTTCAAATCACTTAAAATATTTGAATGATGCCTTTAACAGTTTAGTGCTGGATTTAGGCCTCACCTTCAAAAGGAGGTTTTGGGCTTTGTACTTTAATTGCTGAATTACGTTCATTTCGTACTGACTTTATTGGTATAAAATTGTGAAATTATATTAATATTCATTACAACATTAAAATGAATATGAATACTTTCTGTATATATGTTCTGATGATAAAGAAATAACAGAACCGGTTAATTTCGATTTCCGGCAAAACTAAAAGTCCTATAGAAAGAAGTTAAATGGCAATGTTGTAGGTAATAAAAAGATTTTAAACTTCTGTATTTACACTTTTTAAATGCCTCAAATTTGTGTGAAAAATTCAAATAACCAAGTTTTTTATTTGTATCTTTTACAATTATTTTTTTCCACGTAATTTGGAGAAAACTTACCTTTCATGTGCCAAATACGCTGTAATTTATTTGATTTGTAATACTTATTTCTTTTTCACTTTATTTTGAATTAATATCGAAAAAGCACTCTAATTTTCAATCGAAAGTTCACCCGTAAAAATATCAGCTTTTTTTTTTTTTTTTTTTCAAAAGTTATTGTGCTTTCAGTTCTTGAAACCTTTATTGATACAAAAATCCTTAGACATTGTTTAAAATTAGGATAGCTAACGAGTTTAATCTAAATTTAATACGGATAAGGTAAACCCTAACTCCTAAACTAGGTAATCCTGTGACTTAATCAGTGTTCTGCTATCAATGTGATACAAAATATTGAAGAATAACTCTCTTAGTGCTGTCCATGTCGACACGTCTTCGCGTTCCGACAATAAGGCCGCGGCGTCACCAGTGAGTCGACTGGTAATTGCGTGCAAAAGGTATAAATTTTGTGCCTCATGACCTCTAAATTTCTGTATAATATACTCACATTTTCTAATAAATAACCCTAAATGTCTCTTATCATCCCCATAAAGAGGTATTAATCTTAACATTTGGTATGGGTACCGCTGCCTCAGCAGGTAAGAGCACTAGACTCGGTTACTGATTTAGCGGCATTTCGGTAAGGTAATATTATTTTATTTTATTATTACGACAAACTAAAGTTTTCTATCAAAATTGGTAAGAACAAATAGTACAATATAATAAAATCACACACAATTAAAACACACTTAAATAATGTTTGAAAACCTATACACTAAAGTTAATAAAATATTAAGAAAAAGTTAACAAAAAAAAAAAATATATCGTAAGAAAAATATCCTGGCCCTAGGTAGAGTTTTATACCATATAACCAGATTATGTTAAAATGAGAAACGTCCAATCTCAGAATAACTACAATAAAATAAAATAAAACCCTTTATCATGAAAAATACGGGAGTAATAATATGGCAAGGAAGGCAAGGAGTTTTACTTACCAACCGACCGGTACTCCCATACTCGATGTCCTGGTGATTGTTCAACATTATTTCTTTGGTTCGAGGATCGCGTCTGGCATCGTACGCAGTTTCACGTATATCGGGTAGAATTGGATACCCGAATTATTACGAGATGCGCACAGCTTTAACAACACGATCCTACCGGCTGCGCCAGTTAAACTTCCAGTTTGGACGAAGGGTTTTTTAAATAAAATAACTACATCTTAACTAGTGTGCTGCCGATTTGGAGGCTAGCATTATGATATATTTTAAACTCTTACAGTATTCCATGTCTGGACGATAGTCAAAACAATTCGTTATCTAAATTCTAAGAGACACATCCGTTGGCAATGCTGAGCCAGCGGAGTAGCTATTTAATCTAAGACAGAGGGTGCAGGCGGATGCATAACTAGGTTTTCATACAAAAATATTGCTAAAATCAAGGTGAAAAGTATACAATTTTGATAAAAATCTTACAATTATACGCGATGCATAACATGGATGAGACCGGCGACTGAGGACAAGTAAATAAATTTAACATATTACAAAAAATATTATTCACGAAAACTGAAAATTAAAACCCGATGCAGTGTCCGACCGATGAATGCCAACCAGATGCCAGTACCAAATTATACAGGGTGTTACAAAAATACAAAAAGTATAAAAACTCAACAACTTAGTTAGAAGAAATACATATCCTTACTGTACATAGTTAATAACATAAAAACAATTGTAGTGAAAAGTAATTATACAGAATGTTACAAAAATACAAAATATAAAAAACTGCAAAGCTTTGTCAGATGGAATAAATATCGTTACTGTACATAGTCAATAAACTAAAAACTATTGTTTATCAGTACAAAATTCATACTTCAACTAAATCAAATCAAATAATTAAAAAAAACGTAAGGTGTAACAACCACTTTTGACCCATCTCACACGTGTCATTCAAAAAATGTACGGGCGGGCCGGCTCAACGATCGAGAGTAAACAGCAAAAAGTTGATTAGGAGGCTTTAGAAAAATAAAAATATAAATTAAGAAGATATATATATCCGGGTTCGATTCCCGGGTCGGACCAAATGTTTGTATGATCTACAAATATTTGTTTCGGAGTTTGGGTGTTTTCTATGTATAATATGTATGTATTAACAAAAAAAAAGTATATATGTATTTGTATCAGTTGTCTAGTACCCATAACACAAGCTCTGCTTAGCTTGATAGATGTCCGAAATATTTATTATGTATTATGTATATATAATAGCAGATGGATGGAGACCAAGGAAACAGGAAAAGAGGCACACGGTTTTCTTGCAACCAGTACAATACGTCTGAGTCCTCTTCTTACAGATGACGCAGAGCCACCGTTGCCATATTCCTTCACGGACTGAAAATTGTTCCTGGCAGTGGGTAAGATCCACGTCCTGTCCGGTTGCAAGCGGACGGGAGAAGGAAGAAGTAGAAGGAATGGCGAAAGAAGGAAAAGCAGAGGAAGTAGGACGATCATGGTTGGATAGCAGGGTGTTAATTAGGGAAATACGGAAGTCGCGGTGATCTGAGGAGTTGGTGGGAGAAGAATGTTTATGAATGATGAATGAGTTTAACACAGATACATTTACCTCAGGAGGTGAAGGGATTTGCGGTGGTGGAGAGAGGGAGGTATTTGGCTGCCCTACAACGTCTCGGTAGGACCTACAACATTTCAACTATTAGACCACCGCGACTACCGCGACCGCGAGCGGTAGCGGTGCCCTGGGCAGGCCTCAATGGCCCCGCCTCCACGCTCACTTCGGTGTCCTCGGCAGGCCTCGACGGCCCTGCCTCCACCCTCACTTCGGTATCCTCGGCAGACCTCGATGGCCCTGCCTCTACCCTAACTTCTTCGATTCCACCACGAGTGCTTAGCCCTCTGCCACGTCGTGGGCTACGCGTACGTGGCCGTCGTCTCAATTGAAATTCTCTAAACGCAATAGAAAGCAAAATAAAAAAATGTAAGTTTTGCATTTCCAAACGATATCGTACATATCTATATATAAAAAAACACATTGCAAACACATGCACATATTTATAAAATCTGTACAAAACATATATTTAAAAAACACATTAAAAAAACCTTTTTATATAAAAAAAAACCGACTTCCAAAAAGCATCCAACGAAAACTCCCTGCCAAATAACACTAAAAAGCTTAAAATAAACTGGCTCTTCATAAATTGCTATGCCAATTCTTGTCTATACCTAATTGTTTGTTCATTTAAATAGTAGTTTTATTATGTGTGCTAGGTACCTAGAACCTGTTTGAAGTCGGCGCCAAGCCAAATGTAATAGTAGGTACCACACCCACGCAACCTCGTTTGCGTCTTCTATTGCCCGTAGCGTGATATATTTCCCCCGTTTTCGAAACATTTTTCATTACTTCTCCGCTCCTATTGGTCCTAGCGTGATGATATATAGCCTTCCTCGATAAATGGGCTTTCAAAAACTGAAAGAATTTTTCAAATCGAACCAGCGGTTCCTGAGATTAGCGTGTTCAAACAAACAAACAAACAAACAAACAAATAAACAAACAAACAAACAAACTCTTCAGCTTTATATATTAGTATAGATATAGATATTTTTTATGTGTTCGCGGATAATTTCGTCGTTTATGAACCGATTTTGATGATTCTTTTTTTTAATGGAAAGGAGATATCCCAACGGTGGTACCATGGTAAGGACACTAAGATCTGATGATAGCATCCAAGAGAAATCGAGTCAAACCTTGAAGTCGGTTTTATTTTTGTTAAAATTTTATCTACCAATCATTGATAAAATATCAAACGAAAACGTGAAAAGGAGACGACCCGTGACATAGAAGTCAGACATAACATGTCTTTTAAAAGAAACAGATCCTGATGCCTGTCGCCCAGGACCTACAAAAGCTTCCACCAGTATTATTCGATCACGTTGATGTTACGAGGCTCCTAAAGGACTTACTTTGGATGCAGAACGAGATTAAACTTATGAAGGAGCAATATGTAACGGTACAACAATTAGATCATATAAAAGTTGAAGTAGAAATATTAAGAACTGCCTCCATTGTTAACCTCCCCCACAATGATACTGAACGAGGGGGCTATATGGTAAATACCTCTGAGCTTGACAAGTGTAATCTAACTACGAGTACTTATAATACCAGTTATAATGCAATGCAATGAACTCGTCTCACGTGGAGGGTAGACATGAAAAAAGGTGTGTCGGAGCGAGTATAGAAACCGAGTGTTCATTTGTAAACACGGCGAGAGTTAATGGTCGAAATGAAAAGACTTGCTCCAGACCGAATACTGTGACAGTGTCGCAGCGAGCGTGTGTGCCACCGTGCCACCCGCGGGACATACGGTCGCGCCGAATGTAGCTCCGAACAAAGATAGCACATATGCGAATACTGAAAGAACTGGAGAAAAGATGCTGCCTACACAGCAGATCGAAAACAAAGATGGATGGATATTGGTACAAAAAAAGAAGAGATTTCAAGGAAGTAAAGTGTGTGTTACTTCGACCTGAATGCAGATCTCCTCAACAAACTAGACCGTCTTCTTAATAACTGCATTCGATACATTTTCAATCTTCGTAAGTATGACCATGTGTCTGCTTTCCGTTCCCAGTTAAAATGGTTGCCGATTCGCCAACGGCGCAATCAGCGAGCACTTACCTACCTATTTTCTTTTCTCAACTCACCATTCTTACCTACCTACCTTGCTCCGTATTTCCGATACCTGTGCTCTAACCACGATAGAAATCTTCGCTCAGTTAATAATCTGCTTCTCTCATGTCCCACTCACAACTCCGACTTCGTGAGCTGTTCGTTCTTTGTTCAAGCAGTGCTACTCTGGAATGCGCTCCCACTTGAAGTCAGGATGTCCACCAACAGATTTACATTCAAAAGGAAAGTACATGATCTCTTTCTCAGTGAACAGGCAGAACTAACTAATCCATAGTAAACCTTAAGTTACTGATACCCATAGTGTATAAATATAATATTTATTTATGTATGTATGTTTATATATATATATATATATGTAAGTATTTGTTTAAATGTTTAGTGAACTATTAACTTTAACTGACTATTTAATGTGTAACCTCTGTGCACCTACCTTTAAAGATTTCTGCACCACCTAAAGGTTGACTGGAAGAGAATGCCATGGGCATTAAGTCCGCCGATGTACAAACTTAGTGCATAAAGTTTTTAAATAAAATAAATAAAATAAAGGATTAACGGCTGCTGTAAGACCAGAGGGTAGATTTTAGGCGGCAGATATAAAGATACCTATATATATATATCTATAATGTTGACAAGACTGTCACAAAAGAGGATGTAATCACTTACATAAAGGAAAAATCGAACCTGTGTGTGTGCTCAAGTAGAAAAAATGAAGATGAGAGTAGCAAAAGATTATAATAGTTACAAAATATATATAGCAAAACACAATGAGGATATTTTTATGAATGATGAGTTCTGGCCGGATGGTGTTTCTTATCGTCGTTTCATAAATTTCAAAAGTACCGCGAAGGGTACTGATGAGACACAGACTGTAAAAAGCTAACGATAAAATGGATAGTACCATCAAACTAGTCACCTTGAACTGTAAAAATGTGATGACGTCAACTGGCTGTATTAAACGACTGTGTGTATCGGCGGACATAATCGCCTTACAAGAGACATGGTTGCTGCCGACTATCAAGGTAACATCCATGAAGGTTTTGCCTATACTGGCACTTCTGCAGTAGATACTTCGGCTGGTGTACTGCGGGGCAGGCCGTACGGAGGAGTCGCCCTGCTCTGGAGGAAAAGCTTATTTTCATCGGTGAGTGTTATTCAGTGCAATAGTGTACGTCTTGCCGCTATCAAGGTGAAACTCTTTGAGCGAGAACTAATTGTTTTTTCTGTATATATGCCTACTAATTCTAAGGAAAATATAGTTGAGTTTACTGACTGCCTGAGTGAAATATACGCTATAGTAGAAAATAGTAACATTTCTTGTGTGTATATGCTAGGTGATTATAATGCACATACAAACGAGCTGTTTAACCGTGAGCTTTTAAAATGTTGTGTGGAACAATGTTGGACCTGCGCGGATATCGAACTACTACCGCGGGACTCGTACACATACTTGAGTGAAGCTCATGGATGTAAGCGCTGGCTCGACCACTGCGTCGTCACAGAGACCGCGCGACGCACGATTAGATTTTTAGGTCCCTTTGGTTGACAAATAGACGCGGGGAGTGCGGTAGCACCGTTCCGAGCAAGCGATTGGTGCGTAAGTCGACTACATTTCAATTTTGCTTGTTTTGATTTGTTGCACTAGTGCACTATGCGCGAACTTTCCCCCACTACGCCGAAGTTTGGCCAAGTTAGATGCCGGCACCCATACGATAGTTACTATTCCGATCATTTGCCCATTCAAATTAATTGTAGTTTAAAAACTATACAACCAAATATCGTACAATTGAGCACATGTAAAAATAATGTTTTATGGGGGAACGAGACTTGGGTCAGATTGCATTATATGAAATGTTATGTCATTCTTGTCTAAGTCAAATTTAATTCCCTCAGGAACTGCGTAATTGTACAGATAAAAGATGTGTAGATCCGCAACATAAGTTTATCTTGACAGAAAATAATTTGTATACTAACGGAGTCTGCTGAGAGGAGTGCTAGTATTAGTGGAAAGAGAAAGTATAAACCATTGTTAGGTTGGAACAGACATGTAAGAAGCGCTCACTGTGAGGCTCGGCTTGCGTTTCAGTTATGGAATTTAAAGAGTAGTCCAATTATAAGTCATACGTATGATAAAATGCGCGAAACCCGTAAAATATTTAAAACTAAATTAAAATGGTGTCGCAATAATCAAATCCAAATTAGACTAGATATATTAGCAGAAAGTCAGAAACCTAAGGATTTTGGTAAGTTTTGGAAAGAGACGAACAAAATGAATCTCAAGCCGAATCTCCCAGTGAGTGAGTGTGGCGGGGCAGTGTAGCCCCTCTGATGTAGCCAATATGTTTATGAAACATTTTAAAGTTGTTCCACCGTTGAAACTAGTCACGCCGGCGTCTCTGTACGTGTCCGATGCTGGGGATATGGCCCCGGAGCTTAATTTAAAGTTTACTGCCAAGGAGATTGATACTCTTAGCAAAAATATGGTTAGAGGAAGATCTCCGGGACATGATCACCTCGGCGTCGAGCACCTGGGGTGCGCAGGAGTACACTTGCCTAGAATACTAGCTATGTTTTATACATTATGCATGGGTCATTCGTACCTACCCGATGATCTAATGAAAACACTAGTGGTACCAATAATAAAAAACAGAACTGGTGACGTGTCTGATCCTTGTAACTGCAGACGGATCTCTTTAGCCACAATCATAGCTAAAGTGCTGGACTGTCTTCTTGATACACACATGGCGAGCCGTATAAAACTACATGACACTCCATTTGGATTCAGACCTGGACTGTCGACTGAGAGTGCCATTTTGTGTCTCAAGCAGACCGTGCAGTACTATACATCCAGAAAGACACCGGTAAACGCGTGTACGCGTGCGGTAATAGCTATGATCATAATTAGCTCGAACAAATCTAAGTGAATACAGGCCCTGACCCATTGTAACGCTTGTAAGGGACCATTTAGAGAAGTGAGGATATTAATTTTCGATTGTTTCTGCTTGGTTTTTTCAAGCCCTTCTGAGCGTTTTTCAATAGTAGTAAATTGAATCGTAAAGTTCACGCGCTGAACTCAGCATCCAATACTGATCACCAGGTTTTTAAAAAGGAACTGGGTAAAGATAGTAATGAGTGGGTACCTAGTGACTTATAAATAAACATATACTTACACATAAGCGCTGCGCTCTGTCGTCGCTTTCTCAACAAATAAATGAAACAAGGACAATTGTTTGAGTACACATTTATTGCGGCGCTTTCAATGTAACACATTGTACTGGCTCCCTCTGGGCCACGAGCCACGAGCCACGAGCCACGAGCCACGACCAGCTCCCGCCGGGTCGCGCTAGTTGCCGGTACTCGCACTAATGCTATACTTTACTAGCTGAGTCCCGCGCTATTGTCGTACCGCGGGTGACGCCGCGGGGCGAAGTTGTACGAGGGCACAGTTTATTCCGGAAGCGGGCGGTGTCTGTACATCATATAAACTACTGAACTTATTTCTATGTACCTCCAATTATAATATTAAATACACTACATTTACATATATACAGTATAAAAAGAAATACGGAAAACAATGGTAAATTTATCATTACAGCTAAATGAAAAATTTGACCTAACGAATAAAGCTTATTTTCAAAAAGTAAATAAAATTAAATTATGTACCTACAACTAATTCAAAGAAAACAATGGAAGGTATATATAACTTACTAAAAGGAAATAAAACACTAAAAATGGCCAAGTTACAGAAGACAAAGAGATAAAAAACAAACAAAAAAAAATAGTTTTTGCTTTAGTATCGATTAGAATAAAAAAAAAAACAAAATTTCTTTAATGTACAGAATTAATCTGTTACATTTTTATTATACGTTAAAAGGTAATTATAAAATATCGTACCTACCTATTGTAAAGTTAGTGTAACTTGATTCCAACAGTGTCGCTGTTTTAAGGCAACAAACAATTTTCAAGAAAAATAATAATAACTTTTTCTATGGAAAGAGAGAACCTAAAAGAAATACCTTCCTATCTAATACAAACTATATACACTATTCTCTACATTTTAATCCTACTTACTATTATTATAAACGCGAAAGTTTGTAAGTATGGATGTGTGGATGGATGTTTGTTACTCTTACACGCAAAAACTACTGAACGGATTTGGATGAAACTTTGCAATAATATAGCTTATACATAAAAAAACACAGGCTACTACTTGCCGTGATAACCCACACGCGGGCGACAACTAGTTTACAATGTATCTTACATTCGCTAAATATTTTACGAATCAATTATCAATGGCCGTGGCCTGAACTCTGGACGGTTGGTCACGGTTTCGACGGCGCAAAGTTGGAGTTCGTGGCGACAATTACCGACTCTATTGAGGACTGAAGAGGATTGGATGTGGGCCACCACGAACAGGTTGTAAAACAGCATAGGGATAACTCTGAGCGATGGCAGTTTGCAGTCAAACCTTACTTGGAGGCAAAGAAAGTATACACGATAGTCATTCAAGAAGCCATCATTTAGATTTGGCACTTTGGCAGAAAAAGGACTCCAACTGTAGGAGAGCCATGACTTGGCATGAATGGGCCGGCCGGAGTGATACCAAGGCCTCACAGAAAAACGGTGTGAAATAGCGCTTGCGCTGTGTTTTACCGAGTGAGTGAGGATACCGGAGGCCCATACCCCAACCCATCCGCACATCCCTTTTCCTATACCCTAAAGGTCGGCAATGCACAAGTTGACGCCTCTGGTGTTGCGGATGTCTATGGGCGACGGTAATCACTTAACATCAGGCGATACGTCTGCTCGTTTGCCCCTAAAGCATTACAAAAAAAATGGGTTTTATTTATTTTGTTTATATTGTTACGCCCTAGAGAAATAGGTTCCGTATAAACTAGAAAAGAGAGACTAGAGAGTTGAGGACAGCGCCATCTAGTGTCAAGTAGCGTACGACTGTGGAGATCATGACTGATGACTGCGGTATTCTCGGTGCTAGACAGCGCTGCAAGTTGTTCTAGGTCGTTCATTTGGTCCAGGATGTTCTGTCGAATATTAGGGATTATTCTTGATATTTCGACAGCCATATAAAAGCGGAGCGTGTTAGCCGTACGGGCTGTATTGTTTCTCGATACAGCGGATTAAAATCAAGGCGATTTTTTAGTGCGACTAACCTATCATTTAGTGAATTATTGTTGAAAAAGTGTTGTTAATCAATATTGTGTTATTTTTTGGTAATCATCCGATTACCATTATTTACTTAATACCCGGCTTCTATAAAGTCATTCGCAGGCGCGGTGAGGCAAGACGAAATGCGTTACTGTGTTGGATCCCTCACTTCAACGCAGCTCTTGGCCGAAACTTTTTATCCGCAGGATCTGGAGGAGACTGATATCGACTGACTGCGGTGGCGAAAAGCCTGAAACTTATGACAGAATGGATGTCAAACCTTAGGGAGTTTATTACAGCGGATGTATAGACCGTTCCGTTCGTCCATTCCATGCCCCTAATGGCATGAACCCGAAGAAGGCCCGGAGGTTTAGATTGATCAGATGGCAGTGTTATGTCAGTGTATAGAATTTTCTTCTTTATTGACTTGGGCCGACACGATCCGCCCTAAATAAATGTCTTGTGCTACCAGGTACTTACTATATTATAGGCACGGTGCACCATTATGGGTTGTTGAACATTCGTACATACTATAGTGTGTTTCGTATTGTAACAAGCCTAAATGTATATAGATTACTCGTATCGCTTTTAATTCAAATTTCTTCCTTACAACTTTCTATTGTAAAGCCTTCCCCTAAAACTCTTTGCAGATCTGATAGAACAGCGCTGTGTGATTCTGTGGCTACCCACATTTTGCTTCGCCGAAGACAAGTGCTAACCACTGTTACAAACTGAATAACCCTGTCTCTGTAGTGGGGACCGATTTCATAGACACCATAAAACAAAAATATCACTCTTCTGTTATTATAAAAGTGTAAGAACAAATTTAATTCGAAAATAGCTAAATCGTCGCCCTGGCAACTCACTAGACGTGCTTTTTCATTTGTTAGTGCTACATCAAATGATGTGATTTTATAGTTCAATGCAACTTGGCACAAAAATTTAAATATTTCCAAAATATCCATGGCTCTGTCTTCATCCTGCCATTTTTTAAATTCTTCCACGTGATCTGCAAAATTAACTTTGAGTATCCACTGTGACTTTTCATTATACGTCTTTGTGTTAAGCGCAAGGAGGGTGAGTAGCGTCGATATGCCCAATCCTGTTGGGGCTATTAGTAGAACCGTGTCATCTAAGATATCATTAAAACTTCTGACTATTCTAAGTTCACTGAAAGTTTCAAACTCATCATCCTCTCTAGGGACAGGACTTACTCTCATATCGATCAACGTGTCTTTAACTTCATTCCGTTGTATATTACCGAGGGGCTTGCCGATATATAAGATGTCATTGTTTATTACCATACCTAATACCTTGCCTTCAACATATTTACTAGACTCGTCGTCCACAATAACATTCAAACTAACGATTTGACCTTGAAATATTACTATTGTGTCTTTCATTATATCCTTGTATGACTGTATTGTAAGTAAAGTTTCTATTTCGTTAGAAAATCTAACATTTGACCACACAAAATATGGTTGTATCATTGCTCGAAACTTACTGTCTGCTATAATAATCACATGTTTGTGTTCGTAAAGCTGTGCAATCGTTTGTAAAATTTTGGGTTGGTCTATTCTCAGTGTGCATGCAATAATTAAAACTTTCTGGGTTTTCCTCAACTCTTCGTAAATTGGTGTACGGAATGAGTACTTGCTGAACATGAGGTCTAAGTCTAGAACTGTGTAATTGTGGTTTAAACGAAGGTTCTTTAATCGATGTAACAGTTTTATAGTTGTTAGGATAATTGTTTCTGTAATTATGAATAATTTTGGGGGTATTATCGAATTTTGTTTTGACTTTGACATATTGTCATTAAACAAATATCCATAATACTTTAAATTATCAAAATAAAATGAATTATGCAAATCGCTTATTACCGGTTCTGATTTTATATTACTCATTGCTTGTTGGTACAAATCGTAAGGTTCGGTATCACATTTATCATTTTTTGATGTTCTCCACCATTTTAGTACTTCACTGTGGCAATGCAGGAACGCCAGCTCCTTTTGGACTAAACCATGAAATGGTTTACTAGTATTCAGTCGACTTTCATACTCTTTACTAAAACTTTCTTCAATTTCATAGTGGTTACTTTTTTCTGCAAACACGATAACCCTCTTTAAAAACTCTCTAACTGTGTTGGTGAAACTAAAGTGACATTGAGGTAACTGAGTGGTTTTAATTGCGAACCTATATTCATGCAGATTGTCAATTTCACGAGTCAGTTGAAGATATAAAGATTTAGCGTTGACCTGAGCTGCTGTGAACTGATCTAAGTATTGAAACTTGAGCATCTCTGTTTCACGGTCATAAATTAAAAGGTTACCAATGCAACTAGCTAAGCATTCACTAGCTGCTAATAGGGGTTCATCGAGAGTGTCATCGATTGTAACTACATTATACGGTGTTCTTCGTTCACACAATTTTATGATTGCGTCCTTGAAATATTCAATATTCATTTCAACCTGAAACCCACTAGATGTCAAATCAATATTGCCAAAATCAATATGAACTTTCAGTTGCAGCGACCGCAAGTATGCTATGGCAGCAGTTCTGACAGCAAAATTTGCATTGTCGATAGTAGACTGTGGAACGTTTATCTTTTGTAACTGATGTACGTCACTGGAAGATTGATCAATGAGAAAATTTAATCCATTTTCTTTACAGCTAATAATAAAACTTCCAAGCAAAGGAGTTAATGTAGCAACCGATGGCTTAGATAAGAAAAACGGTATCATTTTTCGTAAAAGGAATCTTGCTGGTATATCTCGTATTTCTTTACTGACCATTCGCTCGATCAAACTATCTCTGAGCGACGCAGTGAATCTGTCATTAGTGTGGAAGAAGTCATCACGGAATGTTGCAATCCGCCATTTCGTATTAGAGTTTTCTTGGTCTGTTTGAATATCGGTGATGTCAAACACATGCTGTCTTAAAAGAACATGATATTGTTTTATGTACGGATTGAAAGTCATGTCTATTGATATACCATTTGTTTCCCTTACATAAGATTCAAGAGCTCTAGCTAACAAAGAAATCTCGTTTTTTAAAAAAGCTTTAGCAATTTCTTCTACATCTGTCTCGGAGTAATGTAACCGATTACCGATTGTTCTTGTAGTACCGAAGAAATCAACAAGTTGCCTTGAAAAGCTATAGTGACATCCAGGACTTGGGCTACTAGAAAATTGAATGAATACAAAATTTGTTTGATCGATGTTATCCGTGGAGAGCTTTCGAAGATTGTTACTCATAAGCTCAGTACTTGGCAATTGGAAGGTGTCGCAATTATATTCATCAAGAAGCATAAACAGAGGGACAGATCGCCTATGTCCGCTTATTTTTAGTTTAAGAAAGACACCATCCATTTGATCCATATGTTCCGCTGACATAAAATCTCTTACAAAGTTAGCTTTGGGATGTCGAAACTTAAAAAAAGTCAGTCCTTTAAAATAGCGTGCGAGAAAAGGCTTCATTTTACTGATAAAATAATTAGTAAAATATGCAGTAAGTTCCGATTTAATGTCTTCATCAAACTTATTAAAGTATTTCGTTAAAAAGTGTTCCCCATAATCACTGAAACATCCATTTTCGTAGTCGTTCACTGACGAAGCTAAGATTCTGAGATACTGACATTTTGACATGTTAACTGAGTTTAAATACACATGGTATTTGGTTTTATATATTGGTGTAGTTTTCTCCATTTCTACAAATGCATTCCGTAGTGTCGGATCTATTGCCTTTTTAGTCTCCATCCAGTCTTTCACAGCTGTGTTACCATCTTCAGTTATTGCACAAAACCAAAGATGTTTTTGAGATGTCGTAAACTTATCGCTTTTTATTATATCACACACGTACTCGGCAGTGAAATATTCTGCAAAGGATCTATGTATGAACACAGGGACATTGTCCGCATTTACGTGTGATATGAGACCTGTCTTCTCTGTGCCCGTCTTGATTTTATTCAGCTCGGCATGCCATTCTTGCTCACCTAATGGTTTCATGTCAGATAGCTCTTCAAATTCTAACTTCTGAAATAGGAGACCTTCGTAGAAACTATATGCGGCTAATTTTTTGTGAATACTTATGCAGTCGTCAAGTTCTTTATCGAGTAATCGCCTAGCAATCGTATTTGATAGATCCATTTTGATTTTATCTTGAAAGAGAACTGTTTTAAGTTTATTTTCTATAAACATTTCATAAACTTTATGGAGGTTGAATTCCAATAAGAATTTATTACGATTTGTTGTGGTGAATACTATATTCACAAAATAATCTGCCAAGAAATATAAAAGTAACGGAATTCCTGATAATCGACTGACTTTTCGTTTTGGATTCATAATCCGTCCACTTTTCAAAATTGTATTTAAGTTATCTGTCTCATATTCAGAAGTTGATTGACAAACTAATGGTCTAATAGTATCAATAAAAATATTATAGATTCTAACGACCCAATTACGTGCCTTATAAATAGACTCTCTTGTATTGTCCAAGAATGTTCGTAAATTTTTAAGTTGTTTCTCATTTGGATTTTTTTTTAATATTTTTTTGTACCAAAACCGTCTTAAATAAGTCTCTTGCTCGATGAAAGTTAAATAGTTTATTTTAAAACATCTGCCTAAAACTGTTTCTAGATTCGGTAGGATCTCACTGTATGGTCTACTAGTTACCCACAATTTATTTTTCCGAAGATCATTTTTAACCACAGCAAGAAAAACTAAAACTATTTCTTTATAGTAAGGGCAAATTTCATCAAATCCATCAAATACAAATATCAGTTTTCTCTGATTATAAAAGTGCAAGAACATGTTTAATTCAAAGTAACCCAATGTGTCATCTGTATGTACGTTCACTAGATGTGCTTCACCGTTCGTTATTTCTATATCAAACGATTTCGATTTTTTCTTTGATATTACTTGACAAATAAAGTTTAAAGCTTCTGAACCATCAACCACCCTCTCATCTTCGTACCATTCGCAAAATTGATTTGAGTAGTCTCGAAAGTCTACCCTAACTATCCAAAGTTTACTATCGTACTCTTTGGTATTGAGCGATAAGTGGGTGAGCAGCGTCGATTTTCCCATGCCTGGTGGCGCTGTTAGAAGGACCACATCGTTTTGAATATCAAGAAAGGTTTTAACGAGAATAGGTTTGTTAGATGCAGAATAATCTACACTATAATAGTTTACAGTATATGGTTCATCATTAGAAGTGTGTTCGTCATCACTGGAAGCGTTATTACTGGAAAATACACTACTTTTATCAGAAACTTCGCTGTTATTATTCATAGTGAAAATATTGTCATCATCATCTGAGATATCGTCATTATCATTCCTGTTATTGCTATGAAGTATACTCCTATCAATATATAAATCCTTGATTTCTTCGTATTGCACATTACTGAGTGGTTCACCAATACTTATAGTCTCATTACATATAATTTTATCAAGCATACCACCTTTGACAAATGCAACTGACTCTTCGGCCAAAATTTTGTCTAAAGTGACTTCTTGACATTGAAATACTACAGTTGCATATTTCATAATTTCTTTTTGTGATTTTATATTTAACAAGTTTTCTGTTTCACTGTAGAATATATCGTGTTTGCTGAAAAAATATTCTTTTATCACTTCCTTTAACTCATTATTGATAATAACAACTAATTGTTTCTTTTTAGTAGCTTGTGCAATAGCAGACAGTCTATCATCTGAATCTCCGTTATATGGCGTCTTATGCCACGCAATGATTAACACTTTTTCAGTGATTTTAATTTCTGTTTTTAATGTGTTAAAATCTGCGATAGGCAAATTCAACACTAATTCGAAATCTAATACTGCGAACTTGTTAATGAAGATGTAGCTTATTAAACACTGAATCACTTTAACAGTCGTCAGTGCAACTGTATCTGTAGCTATGAAAATTCTGTTGTTTAGTATTGGATCCATCCATTTTAGTGAGTTTTTAACAAAATTTATTTTAAAATATTTTGCTTTACTAATATAAAACATAGTTTGTAATGCACTAATCTGTGGTTCTGATTCCATGTTATATATTGCTCGTTCGTACAAGTTGGTCGTTTTGTTCAGATACGTGCCTGTTGTAGGTGACATCCACCATTTGAGTACTTCTTCATGGTAATGTAAAAATACTGACACACTTGTATCACTACGTTTCATTACAGAACCCCGCGATTCAGCATTGAGACGCTGCTGAATTTTTTCTTTTAACATTTCTTCCACTTGCCAATGGTTACTTTGTTTTTCATATATGATAAGTTTACTTAGAAACTCTCTGGCTGTGTCAGTACAGTCGAAATGCAGTTTAGGAAACCTTTTAGTTTTTACTACAAATCTATATTCAATTAAGTCATCGATTATATTCTCAAGATTAAGAAATAATATTGCTGCGATCTTTTGTTCAGTGGTAAAATTATTCGAAAATTTCAACATGTTTGTTGTTTTATCATAAGTTAACATATTACCAACAGCACTAGCTAAACCTCCATTATAACTTAACAGTCCATCGGGTAAATGGTCTCCAATTGTGACAATTTTGTACGGGTTTTGTTGTTGATATTCTTTGCATAAACCACAGACAGCCGTTGTCAAATACTTCAACCTCCTTTTTACTTTCTTTTCACTACCACGAATCGCTAAATCTACATTACCGAAGGTAGTAGAAACTTTTAGCTCTAAAGATAGTAAATATTCCATTGCACTCGCTTTAGCTGCAAGTATTGCTGCGTCTATATCATTTTGTGACATACGAGTATACGTTTGTTGTAACAGTTCTACATCACAAGAAGGCCTTTTAATAAGAAACTCTAATTTACCAAATTCATTACAATCTATATGAGTTATGATAAGAGGCATTAGTGTTGTAGCTGATGGTGCAGACAAGAAAAGTGATATTATTTTCTCTAATGATAACTCTGATGTATTTGAATTTTGAGGCAGTCTCTCACGTTGTTTCTTTAGCAAGTCTTTAATTAAGAAGTCTCTAAATATGGATACATATTTGTCATTAGTTGTAAAAAAGTCTTGTCGAAAGGTCATAGTCCGCCACTTCAAATCCAGTTCATGCTCATCCGTATGAATATTACCGACGTGAACAACATTTCTCATCAAAATGACATGATACTGTTGTACATACTCATCGTTCATTATGTGCATTGATCTGTCATTACCTTTATCAATTAAAAACTCAACAAAGTGTTCTGACAACATCATGAGGTCATTTTTCAGAAAATAATCGTCCAGGTCTTTTATAACTTGGTACGAGTCTTGCGCCCTACAACCAACTGTATCACTAGTAGCTAATAAACTGTTTAAAACTGTAGCAGTACTGTTAAGCAATGAAGGTTCTGAATTAGAAATACTAAATTTAGCGTTAGTGTACAGAATGAATACACAATCACTTTCATTTAGATTTCCATTAAAAAAATCATCCCATGGTTGCCGCGACGCAATTCTTTTTGTGATTTTTATGAAACTGGTAACATACTTAACTTTGTCTTTATTCTCAAACTTTATGACTGCCTTATCGTTTTCTTTGTGTTTTAGTTGAACGAATACTGCGATGGGTCGATCGTGTCCTTCTATTTTAACGACAAGACAAATGTCATCGAAGTCACCCAAATCATGGATGTTTGTAGCCAAATGAAAGTTTTCAACTATTCGGTCTTCTTGCAATCTGAACAGAATTAGAGCTAGAAGTTTAGTTTCATAGAGCTGACCATCGATGCCTGATGTACCGGGCCGCTTTTGATACTCCATGGCCGCTTAGCGCATAGGTTCACCACTAAATGCCAGCACTCGCAGAAAATGGAACCCAGGAAACTGCAGACTTAAGAGCCTGTACCCTGTAAATTAAAAAAATCGTAGATCAACATTTGTTTTTACGATATTTATTTACATTTAACAGAATTAAATAAGGATTTTTATACAATTACATGGTTTATATGGCAGGGCTTATGTAGATTTAATCATGTGATTCTGTTAAAAATGCTATTTCTTAACCTGATCTTTGTTATTTTAAATTCCTGATAATCAAATGAATAATAGTTAAAAAACTTGGTATAAAAACACCGAAGTCAGTTTTTATTACACTCTGTATAATGGCGCAGAAAAATACACAGTGACACTTATTTATAACCGACTTCCAAAAAGGAGGAGGTTCTATGTTCCACTGTATGTATTTTATGTATTTTCATCGATTACTTACAATTGATGACCGATTTTGAAAATTATTTTTGTATTTGAAAGGGTATGCTCCCAAGGTAGTCCCATTGCCACCATCCCTGGATCTGATGATGGGATCCCAGGGAAATCGAGAGGAACCCTTATTTTTTTTAAAATACGCCATATGTTTTTCGTATATTTTCTGTAGTTACCCCGGTATTTGCATCTGGTAGTCATCATTTCATGATGATGAGCTGATGATGTAAGATACAACTCCTTAATGGTTAGGAGTTAAAGGATAAATCGTTAAATGTATATGTATATGGGAAACGGAACGTAAGTGTGAAAGAAAGATGTAAGGTATGCGAACGAGAGGAAAGGGAGATGGCGGCGGACGAAAGACAGTGAACGTTGCGGGATTCAACATATTAAGTAAAAAAGTGTGTGTGAAAACGAAGTGATTTCAAGTTTAAGACAGTTTAATTACGCCGTCCCATATTTGTGGGCTCGTCCGGGATATTCAAAGTTAAGAAGAGAAGTTGGATTCTGCACAAAAAAAGACGAAGAAAGATTGTGCCGGTGACCGCGCACGGTGATCGAGCATAACAACGAAACATGTTTTGGGGACGACCGCGTGTACTGTTTTTACGACGATACCGGAAAAATACGTTGTTTACATTACTATTTCTGTATAATTTAAGACTAAAGAAGACGTTTAATTACGATGTCAGACGAAAATAAAGGTGCTGAACCGACCACGATGTCAGCATTATTCCTCGATGGAATCACGTAGTTTAGCGGCGACGACAGAACCGTGTCATCAACTAAATGGGCACAGGATTTGGAGGATAACGCACAAACTTTTAACAGGACGCCCCAACAGAAACTAAGTTTTGCTCGAAGATCTTTAGTTATCAAGGCGGCATTACGGCCATAGTGAAAAAACGTTCAAACCTACGAGGAGCTCAAGACGGCGATTCAAACAGAATTCCCTGATACAGCCAACACCAAATAGATGCATGAAGTTATGTCGGCTCGGAAAAAGCAAATAAACGAATCGTATTACGAATACATGTTGGTTATGAAGGAGTTGGGTCGCAGAGCAAAGTTCGCGGACTTGTCTCAGTACAATACATCACAGACGGAATTAGTGAACCTAAACACAAAACTAAACATAACGAGGGAAATTAAAATATTTTAAGTGTTATAGAAAGTGATAGTTAGACAGTGTATTAAATGTATAATCTATCTTACAAATAAATGAAATTGGAGTGTCAGTTTGTAATATTAAAATAACTGCTTTTAAATAAATGCATACGTATGTATACACGATACATATATCAAAATATATTTTTTAAGGTTTTTGTCTGTTTGTTCCGGGTAATCTCACGAATGGCTGGACCGATTTTGACGGGACTTTCACTGGCAGGTAGCTGATTCAGGGAGTAACTTAGGCTACTATTTTTGGACCAGCTTTGTCCCGCGGCGTTACCCGCGGTACAACAATAAACGCGGGTAACACCGCGGGGTTAAGCTAGTACCAAAATAACATTTTTTTAAATTTTTGTCTGTCTGTTTGTTCCGGCTAAGCTAGTTAAATATGTCAATATTATTTACTTAAATGAAATAATGTACCTAATTGACTAAAAGAAAAGTTGCTCAAGGGACATTGATGTCTCCTAGATAATGCTCCCTTACTTATTTCTTGAAGACAATGAATGTTTGTGCACTTCTGCATATTTTGTTTTAATAGCGATAGTCGCTATAACTTGTCAGGATGCAATTTTAAGCTACTGCTGTAATTTTATAGTTGGTTCAAAAACCGTACGATTCCGCGCAGGATCTGTTATGATATGAGTGGACATCCATGAAGGTTTAACTAGACCAGTTCTTTTAATGACATTTTTTTTCACTCTAATTTGAGGTATGTAGCGTGGATGTTTATACATTTGTCGACATTAAATGAATACTGAAATAAGATCTTTCTTATTCATCTTTTGCATGAATACTGCAATATAATTTGCCATTTATATCATAAGTATAAAAGCAGCACAAAAAAACTTAAGAAGAGAGTCTTATGTCCCACCAGTTAACTACATACTAGAGATTTACGATAATCATAAGAGTACAATATAAGTTTAGGTTTAAGTTCATGTGTGTACATTTGTCTACAATAAATGAGCATTGAAATTAAAATATGGTTTTATTTGCCTTAGGTATACCAATGATATTTCGAAATATCATTGCCTTATCTATACTAATATATAAAGCTGAAGAGTTTGTTTGTTTGTTTGTTTGAACACGCTAATCTCAGGAACCGCTGGTCCGATTTGAAAAATTCTATCGGTGTTGGATAGTCCATTTATCGAGGAAGGCTATAGGGTATATATCATCACGCTCCTACTGATAGGAGCGGAGCAACAATGGAGAATGTTTCAAAAACGGGGGAAATTTTCCGCTACGGGCAATAAGAGACGTAAACGAAGTTGCGTGGGTCAGCTAGTTACCCAAAAAATAATAGCATTGCAAAGAAAATGAACACTTGAAACAGGATTTTGTACGAGCGTATGTGAACAGTGTGGTACACTGGCATAGTAGGTTAAAATCTTCATCATAGACTTTATATTTATATTCAGTCAGTAGGCTACATTCTAATGGCTGTTTGTGTTTATGATGGTCAGAACACACAAGTGTTAGAGGTCATGCTAGAGAAGGTTTTAGTCAGACCAATAAATAAATAAATATTTCGGACATCTAACACATAACGCCATCTAGTCCCAAGCTAAGCAAAGCTTGTGTTACAGGTCTAGACAACTGATATAAATACATAAATACTAAATATTTGTAGATCATACAAACATTTGGTCCGACCCGGGGCCTCATGATCAGCAGTCGCACACGCCAACCGCTAGACCAACGAGGCAGTGAATGGCAACGCCTACTAATACATACATAGGTATCTTTTTAACCGACTTCAAAAACAGGAGGAGGTTTCTCAATTTGACCGTATATTTATTTAATTAAATTAGGATCTCCAACAAAGGATATACACATCTGTACAGTATACAATAAATTACTAAAGGAATATTATACCGGTGTACTCCTTCACTTACAGGAGACCACAGCAAGCAAACAAAGTTACAAGTAACAAAAAAGATGAAACACACATTCAAAAGGTGACTAAAACGAAAAGTATGAAATATAAACGATTAATTAATTATGGGAAACTATCAATTTTACAGAATATATATAAAAAAAAAACAATAACATAAAAAAAAAACTTAAAAAGTATAAAAAGACAAAAATACATCTAAAATTTTATGATGAGGCTGATATTTCATTCCCTAACACCTTCAAGCATTTCTTATATCTAGGCAAGCCTAGGCATATGTCCAAGTTTGATTTTTTAGCAAGCGTGTTATATTGCCTACAAAGCCTTGGCAGAGCGGCGAAATGACCAAGATTTGTATTGGAGCCTGGGATGTAATAAAAGTGTTTTGCCTGGGAATTCGAGTTGGAATCTGAATGGGTAACGAGCCTAAAAGCTCACTGCAATCTATTGCTCCGTTCAGTATCTTATGAAGGATAATGCAGTCCAAACTCTTCCTACGAGTGGCCAAAGTGTCTATGTTGTAGTGGCTCAACCTTTCAGGGTAACTCGTAATTTGCTTAGCCAAATGATCACCGTAGCTCAAGTGATAGAGGAAACGCTTTTGAACACTCTCCAATCGTTTGGTGTGGACCTCGTAGTGCGGATTCCACACCACCGAGTTGTATTCAAGGATAGGGCGGACCAGTGTGTTGAAGAGCTTTATTTTTGTGGAAGGATTTTTAAACTCTTTACTGTTTCGTAAAACAAAACTTAATGTTTTAAAGGTTTTAGAAACCACATTTAAGATATGAGTGTCGTACTTCAGCGCTTGGTCGAGTTGAACCCCAAGATCACGAACACTATGCCGTCTCTCAATTTCGACACACTCTATGTAATATTTGTTGTCTAATATCTTTTTATTACGTGTGAACTGGATATAGTGACACTTAGTGACGTTTAAAATCATTTTGTTCTGCTTACACCAGCTCACAAGTCGGTCGATGTCTTCTTGAAGCATTTTGGAGTCCAAGTTGTTGTGTATTGGTTTCATTATCTTTAGGTCGTCAGCAAACAAGTAAAAGTGGCAGTGTTTGAAACATGTTGTTATGTCATTTATAAAAACATTGAAAAGAATTGGACCTAAATGCGATCCTTGCGGAATTCCTGAGGATGCCAGATAGCTGTCAGAAAAGTCACCGTTGACTGCAACTTTAGACTCTCTGTTTGTTAGGTAGGATTGAAACCAACCTATCAGTGTTCCTCCTATTCCTAGTTGAGCGAATTTGAGAATGAGAAGGCAATGATCCACCTTATCAAATGCTTTGCTAAAGTCGGTGTAGATGGCATCCACTGGAACACGACGGTCAAGATTCTTAGCCAAGGCCGATGTAAAACATAATAGATTAGTATTGGTTGATCTAGATTTAACAAATCCGTGCTGTTGTTCAGTTATGTACGGTTTAAGGTACCGCATCAGATATTTGCTCACAAGTTTTTCGAAAACTTTTCCAAACGTCGTTAATATTGAGATGGGTCTATAATTAGCCACTAGATGCTTTTCCCCTGATTTAAAGATAGGTACAACAAGAGCTTCTTTCCAGGTGGTAGGAAAGATACTGTCGCGTAGTGATTTATTAAATATTGCCTGAAGAGGTGTTGCTAGAGCCTTAGCACATCGTTTTATAAATATAGGAGGAATGCCGTCGCTACCCGCACCTTTGTTTGCATCCAATTCTATAAGTTCGTGGTATATTTCTTTGGTTTCAAACTGTAAATTACACAACACCGCAGGCGTGACTGCTGGAGAAGCATTTGCTGAACTTAACCAGTGACTGGGACAGGACCTGACGTCAGGCGTGCTAAAGGCACTAGCGAAATTATTTTAAACATGTTACAGATTTCATTTGTACCCACAGCGACCTCGTTACCCATAGACATTTGTGCCGGATATGTACTACTACCCTTTCTCCTATTCTTTACGAAAGACCAAAATATTTTAGGGTTCTTTGCTATGGCATTTTCTATATTTCTAATATATGTTTTATAGCAAGCTGCATTTAGAACCTTGCATTCATCCCATAATTCCTCAAAAGTCACTAAGTCTAGAGGATTTTTGTATTTTTTGAAACGGACGTGGTATTTCTATTTGTCTCTTAGAAGCCGTATCATTTCACGAGAGTACCACGGTGGATATTTATTATTAGTTGTTTTTTTTAAAGGTACCAATTCACTTATTGTGTGTCTTAATAACTTGTAAAAAACACTCACCATTTCGTCAACAGATGTACAGCCTACGAACTCGCTATCCCACTCCAGTCCCAACAAATGATGAAGAATTTTATCGTAATAAGCTCGTGGGAAATTTGGTTTTGGTACGGTTTTAGCTTCTAAACAACGTTGAGCCTGAACAGGTAGATTGAATTCCAGTGGGGGATGTAAAGGATCCACTTTGGATAAACTATTGATACATCGAGTTATATCTGTAATAGATGTATTACACAGCATCAAATCCAATACTTTAGACTTATTGTTTAGGATACTGTTGTACTGATTTAAACCAATTAAGGTCATAAACTCTGATATTATAGCATTAATATTTGAGTTACTAGGTTTAGGGTGCAAATACCCAGAGTCATTGTGGCTAAGCCATTGCACATTGGCAAGATTGAAATCTCCTAAAATCAAAATCATTTCATTTCTATTTAACACCTTGTGAACGTTATTGGTAAACAACTTCAGTGTTTCACTATGAATGGGTGGCGGTAGGTATACTCCGCCGATATATAGTTTGTGTGTAAAGTTGCTTTTACCGCCCAAGTCAACGCCTATCCATAGGTCTTCAATATTGCTTTCAAATTGGGATAGTCGACACGATTTCAGAGTTCTAGTGACAGCAATCAAAACTCCACCTCCGTCTTTACGTTTTTTGTAGGTACATACTTGACTCACAATCCCGCCTATAAACTATGTATCTATCGTCAAACAACTCAGAGTCATAGACACCGCCGCTCAACCAAGTTTCCGTCAGCACTACAATGTCGTAATTCTGCATGGAAATGCTATGGTAGAAGTTCACAGTTTTGGTTTTTAGGCCTCGTACATTTTGATAGTAAACGCGAAGTGGAAGATTGAATGTGACTAGTTAAGTACAATAGTTACATGCAAATACTTAATCAAGTAAAAATAAAAAAACCAAGCTAAACTACGGATTTCAACTTATCCAAGCTACCGATAACAATCCTAGGAGAGGTCTCGTCCTTTTTCATAAAAACCCTGCCGTTGCGCACCCACACAAATCTGAAGCCAAGCTCCTTCCCGCGGTTACGAGCCGCAGCGTGAATTACTTTATTTTCATTAGAAAGATGTTCCGTGACGTATATTGGCTGTGGTTTATCAGTTGCGATTCCCAGGTGACTAGTATTCAGTTTCTCTTGGGTTTTATTTTTATTATATTTAATTGAAGCGGCTAGAAAACTGTCACGCAGACGTGGACTGCTCAATTTAATGATTATGGAGCGAGGTCTGGTGCTTAGTGTCTCTTTTAGCTATTCTTGTGCAGTGTAGTATGTCAGGGTCTCGAATATCACAACCAATTGTTCTACCCAATTGTTGCACGGCGGTAACCAAGTTTTCCGATCTGTTTTCCGGCACACACTGCAGCTCAATATTAGCGGATCTGGAGTTCTGCTCAACTAGGTTAATACGATGGCTGAGCTGTTGAATGGACTCGTGTAAGCCAAAATTTTCCTTTTCAAGCTTCTGAATCCTCTTAGATTTATCTTCCAGTGTGGCCTTCATCTCTTCATATATATCATATATCCATCTCTAAATATATATATATATATATTTATGTGTTTTCGGGGATAACTTCGTCATTTATGAACCGATTTTGATGATTCTCGAGTGGAAAGGAGTTATCCCAACGGTGGTACCATGATAAGGACACTAAGGCCCGTATTTTAAAAGGCGTCTCAGTCGTGAATCTAGTTTCAAAACTAGTTTTAAGAAGAGATTTTATTATAGAACGTCTCTTGAGACAAGATTCACTGATCGTTAATCAGGTGAGTAAAGATCAATGAACAACTTATTTTAGAACGATACTTATGTCAAAATCTCCTTTCAGGAATAGATGATCTCTGTTCAGTTGAGACAACTTCAATCTAGTCTCAAGTGGTAATTTCTAAAGGGGAAATTAACATATTTTATGATGATTTTTCTGAATAACAACGAAAGATTCACTTTACCTTGCTTTATTTACGAAAGAATTACATATACACATTTCAATTCACTTTAATTAACATTAAATTGAAATTCAATTCACTTTAAATACACATTTAACCACTTGTTTCAACTAATATCACTCACAACCTTTTGGTTTATGACAAAAATATAACATTATTTTAAATAAACAACCAAAACAACAATTCAACATGACAAGCATTGATAACAATTTGGACGTTCCGTTATAGGTAATATCTAGCCATTTGATTTTAATATTTATAATATTTAATTTAGGGCGAGTTGCTCCTTATTCTTATGCTTGCATTGATACAATAGTCAGTAATGTATTATGTACAAACCAATAACTAATAATATTTATATTATATTTGTTAATTATATTTTGTTTAATATAATTTGCTGCGTGACACAGAACAATATTTTAGATAATGCAGAAGCGTAATTGAGAACAGACTGTTGAGTTGAGATTGGTTACTGAGACTAGTTTCAGCTGAGTAGAACTCAAAACGCATTCTATAATAAGAGGGACGCTTGAGATTTGATTGGAACTTAAAACTCGTTTCAGCTGATCGGAGTTCAACGGATACTTGAGACGCCTTTTAAAATACGGGCCTAAGGCCCGTATTTTAAAGGTAGTATATATTAAAAAAGGTATTTTTAAATATTATAAATATTAAAATCAAATGGCTAGATATTACCTATAACGGAACGTCCAAATTGTTATCAATGCTTGTCATGTTGAATTGTTGTTTTGGTTGTTTATTTAAAATAATGTTATATTTTTGTCATAAACCAAAAGTGATATTTGTTGAAACAAGTGGTTAAATGTGTATTTAAAGTGAATTGAATTACAATTTAATGTTAATTAAAGTGAATTGAAATGCGTATGATATGTAATTCTTTCGTAAATAAAGCAAGGTAAAGTGAATCTCGTTGTTATTCAGAAAAATCATCATAAAATACGTTAATTTCCCCATAAAGGCCTTTAGAAATTACCACTTGAGACTAGATTGAACTTGTCTCAACTGAACAGAGATCACATCTGTCAAAATCTATTCCTGAGAGGAGATTTTGACATAAGTATCGTTCTAAAATAAGCTGTTCATTGATCTTTACTCACTCGATTAACGATCAGTGAATCTTGTCTCAAGAGACGTTCAATAATAAAATCTCTTAAAACTGGTTTTGAAACTAGATTCACGACTGAGATGCCTTTTAAAATACGGGCCTCAGAATAGCTAGCAGGCCCTGGGCCAACGCCAAAGCTTAGGATGCAACCGGGATCGGGATTGATTTTATTGGAAAAAAACAATTTATAGATGATTATAGAACTTATTCTCTCCCCCTCCGGATACCGTGGTGTACGGTCGTGTTAATAGTGAATTGCTAGTCATTTTTTCTGCATAAAATAAATAATAAATAATTAAAAACTAAGTGAAATAATCTCAGTGAATACTCGGAGCGCAGACGCAGCGAAGAGGTGTACAAAGAATAGCCGAGCGAGACATACATCGGTGAAAAGGGACAGTCACACTTGCGTGATACCGTAAGCGACACCCCGGTAAGGGAGTGACCGATACGCCCATTTCGTATAGACGTCCTGCCCCTAGTACTGCGAGCCCCGCCCTAGATCTCACCACACCCACCACTGATAGCCGGTACCTACGGCGCACACGCACCAGTTGCTTCGTGAGTAAATAAACTACTTTTAAACACTATCACTGCTTTGCATTACGAAAAATGTCTCTAAAACGCACTCCACCAATGCCGATTAATCGCCCGAACTTATTGAAGACACCGGTTGCGCTGTACGGATCTGATCCTCAGCTGCATGTGTCTTCGGAACATCCTGTATCTGACCATGCTGACCACAACATGGCTCGTAGATTGAAGCGTAGACTACTTGATGACAGTGACAATTCGTCGGAAAATATCTCAATCGCTCAACAAATGAGGGATATGTTTGACTCTTTCGAGGCGAAACAAAGCTCTAAGTTGGAGAAACTGGTGGAGTCGGTGTTAATAGTTAAGGATCAAAACACTGAAATACAAAAAAGCTTGGACTTTATGTCGGCAAAATATGATGATGTGATTGAGAGGGTTTCGCAACTGGAACAGCAAAGTCGAGCCTACGAAGTTAGAATTGTGACACTTGAAAATAGGATTGAACAGTTTGAGCGTAGTTCCCGTGTATCGACTGTCGAAATTAAAAATATTCCTATACAACCCTCTGAAAATAAAGTTCTTCTGGGGGCACTTGTTAAGAGTATAGGGGAGGTCATACAACACCCGATAACTGATTCCGACATTCGGGATATCTTACGCCTAAAAACAAAAAAAGAAACGAGTAATCATATAATGGTAAATTTTTCTACTACCTCTTGTAAAGATGGATTTATAAAGCAATGTAGAAACTTCAATAAGGCTAGAAAAAATGATAAACTAAATACTACACATCTTAAGCTACCTGGACCTACTAAGCCTGTGTTCATCGATGAGTCTTTGACGAGTCTGGGTCGGAGATTGGCATATCTGGCTCGACAGTTTGTTAAAGACCACAACTACCATAGCACTTGGACCTCGTATGGAAAAATATTCATCAAAAGATCACAGGACTCGCCGGCGCTGCGTATAGACTGTGAACTAGACCTAAAAAGAATGTTATCTAAATGACTGTCACTGAGCTTTTGTAACTTTTTATGTCATATTATTTATGGTGAAACTTATTTACAGCAGCTTAGGCCACTTTTTAGTTTATTCTTATATACAATAATTATACGTAATCAACTATCATATACTCACATATACAGTCACTACACAACTTTTACATACCAACACTGCAAACCCACAAACATACATAATCACAATATCTACAATACTCCATTCTACGGCACTTATACGCAGATCACATTCCTATTTTATTTTTATAGAAAGTTAAACTATCATTATATTTACATGATAAACGTATCAAACACATACAAGTCCTTATTATGCATCAAATTTGTCTCTCTTCTTTTTAAAAGTAGGTATAACCTAATAATGTCACCTCGCCGGAATTCACTTAGTTCTATTAAATTTAACAAAATTCGATAATATTAATGAAATACTTGACGAATTCCAAGTTGCTCAGTCATCAACCTGTAATATAGATGACTGCTCTAAGTTTATCGATACCACGCAGTTAAGTTTAAAAGTCTTTCATCAAAACATTCGCAGTATAAAACGTAACTTCGACGGTCTTTTAACACTTCTTTCAAGATCAAATACTGACTGGGATTTGATTGTGCTCTCGGAATGCTGGTTGAGACATGCAAGTTTCATCCCGCCAATAAATGGTTACACTCATATACAGAGTCATAATAATTTTACACAAAATGAAGGAGTTGTCATCTATTTCAAAAACAGTATGCAGGTATCTATTTTAGACAATACGTTGCAGGATGCCAACAGTGTCATTATAAGGTTGAACTGTGATACTATACTAGCAGCTATTTATCGTCCGCCAGGCTATAAAGATCTACAACCGTTTCTGGAGTCCCTTAATGAGTTACTGAATAACTTAAAATGTCCCAATATTATTCTCATGGGAGACATAAACATAAACATAATACCAAATAGCAAAGATCATATCTCATCAACATATCTTGATTTACTCGCATCACACAGTATTTTACCCGCTCATCAGTTACCAACGCATTCCAAAACCTGTCTAGACCATGTAATGCTAAAAAGCAAACTTCCAGCATTCTGCTACGTGGCAGAGACATCGGTTACTGATCACGATAGTGTCATGATTATATTAAAACTCCAAGTTCAACAATCTAACGCTGTGCCTATTAAGAAAATTGATTTTAATCAACTTGATATTGATATGAATAATCTTAGATTTAATTATGTTTATGACGCCACCGATGCAGACGTGGCTACTTCATTATTAATATCAGCCCTTAACTCTAAGATCAAATCGAATACACGTACTATCGCAGTCTCTAATCGCAGGAGAATTAAAAAACCCTGGATGACCAATGGCCTCTTAAAGTGCATAAAAAATCGGGACAAACTTCACATTAAAACTAAAAAAAATCCTAACAACGAAACGTTTAGAGTTACATATCTCAGATACAGGAACTTTTGTAATTCCCTTCTAGGGAATCTTAAAAAAGCCTACGATAGGGAACAGCTCTGTAATGCAGCTAATACTAACACAAAGGCGCTGTGGGATGCAATCAAAAATATTACTTATTACAAAAATAAATCGCACGCTTCCACAGATCTGTTAGATACTAGCGATCCAGTCATGTCTGTCAACAATATAAATAGTTTTTTCACGTCGATTGGTGAAAATCTAGCCAATAAAATTACCCCAATTGTGCCTAATACCTCAAATATTGAACCATGCCCTTTCTCATTTGCCTTAGCTCCGACCACTGAATCTGAAGTTCAGAGTTACATACTGAATCTCAAAAAAGTAACCACAATTGGAAGGGATAATATTTCAGGCATCTTCTTGAAACGCTACTGTAACATCTTGGTACCTCCCTTAACACACATCTTTAACCTTATGTTTAGTACTGGAGTTTTTCCACACCAACTAAAACTTGCTGAAGTGGTTCCTGTATACAAGAGTGGTGACAGAGGCTGTGTCAATAATTATAGACCTATTTCCATACTTTCAACAATTTCTAAATTAGCTGAAAGAATTTTAAACAAACGTATTGTTGATTATCTTGAGACGAAAAATCTTTTGTCTAATTCACAATTTGGATTCAGAGCAGGTAAATCAACAAACGATGCCGTTCACGAACTGACTCATCACATTGTACGCAACTTGGATAAAAAAAAGAAAGTTATTACTATATTTCTAGACCTAGCGAAAGCTTTTGACACAGTCTCTATCCCACTTTTGTTGGACAAATTGGAAAAACTTGGTATCCGTGATACTCAGCACAAACTATTCTCTGACTATCTGAATGGAAGGTGTCAAAGGGTAAGGGTTGGTGAAATCACTAGCGATGACCTGCCAGTTGCTTTTGGGGTTCCGCAGGGCAGTGTGCTTGGTCCCACGCTCTTTCTCACTTACATTAATGACCTATGTAATTTACAACTAAAGAATGGCAAAATTGTTGCTTTCGCCGATGACACTGCCTTGATCTTTCATGGAGACAATTGGAAAGAAACCTTTGCTTTTGCACAGATGGGCTTCGATGCAGTGTCTTCATGGCTCAGGAATAATGGACTGACGCTCAATGTAGATAAAACCAAATACATTCCCTTTAGAATAAAAAACTCTCGATTAGATCCTCCACATGATCACTGTATTGTGGCCCACTCTTGCAAGGACCATCAATCTTGTGTATGTGACCACCTAGAAAGCACCACCAAAATTAGATACCTCGGAGTCGTTATCGATAGTAACCTTAATTTCAACTACCATATTGACCTACTATCGTCTAGAACGCGAAAACTAATTTCTATCTTCAAAAATTTACGCAACATAGCTGACAAAAACCTTATTAGGATAGTTTATACATCGTTATGTCAACCCATATTGTCTTATTGTATCACGGTATGGGGTGGAGCTTGCAAAACTAGCCTTATAAAGCTAGAAAGAGCTCAAAGGGCAATTCTCAAAGTGGGGCACTCCTTGCCATTCATATACCCAACCAGAGATCTCTATCAGTTGTCAGACGTACTTACGGTTCGGCAATTATTTATCCTACACACTGTCCTAAAACAGCACTCATTACTTTCATTTAATGTCTCTAACACTAACAAGCGTCTCAAACATAAAGTTTGTCCCCCGACTGAGATTTACAACACAGCATTCTCTGGCAGATTTTTCGGCTTTCTTGGAAGATACCTCTACAATAATGTGAATCAAAGATTGAATATTTACTCCTCTTCGAAGTTTCAATGCAAGCGTACTATTTCACACTGGCTCAAATCTTTAAACTATGAGGAGACTGAGAAGTTGCTTTATGTGCCTTCATAGTTACACATCACACAGATAAACGCATACGTATATACACCACACACACACGCACACACATACCCACCACACACACATACGTACACACACATACACACACACACACACACACACACACACACATACACAACACGTTTTCACTAACATTTTGAATCACATTAAACTCTTTCGTTTATTCATCTCACATTTATAGAAGCCATTCATTCAGGTTACTCTCTGGAGACCCTCTGTACCTACTTATCTGGAGTTAGGAGAGGCTGGTTATTCTGTCATACAGGTTCTACCTAGTACGGAAACCAGTCTCTCACACAGACCTCTATTTCTGTTTTTTCATTTTTTGTGTATACTTTTATGTAACAGATTTTTGTAATTTTTGTGTGAGAGAAGAAAATAAATTATTATTATTATTATTTTGGTGATTTATTTTTTCTCAGCTTTCGCTGGTAGTATGTAAGTGGCATTTACGGACTAAGTCAAGTAAATGTCACGGTTTTATGTACAAGTGAATTAAGTGTGTAAGTCTATTGCATTGTGTGTCTGCTCGTCTATTTGCAGAAACTTTCTGACGATTCTGCAGGTGTTCAGTATAGCAGCTTTTTGTAGGAGTATATAGGTATTGGGTTTCAGATCAAGGAGTTTCAGGCTGTGGTGTATGTGTTTCGGGATAATACCAGTGGTGGACAATACTATAGGGACAATGTATACTTTTTGTTGTTTCCAGATCCTTAAAACTTCATCCTTAAGGTCTGTGTACTTATGTACTTTTTCTGCTATTGTTTTTTGTATGTTGTGAGTGTTTGGAACAGCTATATCAATCAGGTAAGTAGTTTTATTTATTTTGTCTTGTACGGTTATATCAGGGCGGTTGTAGTGTATGGTCCTATCGGTCAGTATTGCACGGTCATAGTAAATTTTGTGAGTATTGCTTTCTAAAACTGCTTTAGGTGTATATTGGTAGTATGGCGTATGTGTATCTGGAATGAGTTTGTGTTTGACAGCTAGTCTTTGGTGTATGATGTTTGCAATTTGGTTGTGTCTATATGTGTAGTCGGTTTGTGCAAGGTTGGGGCATGCTCCAGTAATATGTTGAATAGTTTCTGATTGATTATGACATTTTCTACATCTATCGTCTGTTACTGTAGGGTCTCTGATAATATGCTTTCTATGGTTTTTTGTATTTATAATTTGGTCTTGGATTGCTATGATGAAGCCTTCAGTTTCTGGAAATAGGGATCCAAGAGTAAGCCATTTGTTTGATGCTGTTTTATCTATATGTGGTTGTTCAAGATCATGTGGATGTCGACCATGGAGTGCTTTCTTTTTCCATTGTTCTATTTTACAAGTTTGGGAGTTAGTTTCTACGTTATCTATTTCGATCTCTTGGGTTAGGTTTAGTGGTGTGTGGTTCAGATCATTACGAACTATTACTTTATGGATTTCACTATTGTTAGCTTTTTCAAAGAAAAATGATTTTAATTTTGATATTTGCGTCGTCCATAAGGTAGATATGTCGATAAGGCCCCTTCCGCCTTCCTGGCTTTTGATTGTGATTCTTTCTATTGCAGATTTTGGATGTAGACAGTTGTGTTTGGTGAGAGTGGTTCTTGTTGTTATTTGTATGTTTTGAATGTCTGTTTTAGTCCATTTTATGATACCAAAAGAATAGGTCAGTATGGGTATAGCGTAAGTGTTTATTGCTTTTACTAAGTTTTTGCTAGCTAAATTACTTTTACTTAAAATATTTACCCTATGCTTATACTCATCTTTTAAGGCCATTTTTAATTTACTATGGTCTATTCCTTTTGATTGCTGGTATCCTAAATATTTATATAACTCATTTGGTTCCATGGCTGTAATTGTTTCATCATGAGATACTGCGTAATCGCCTGCCTGGATTTTTCCTTTTATTATGTGAATTGTTTTGCATTTATCTAATCCAAATTGCATGCTGATATCTTTACTAAATTTCGTTGTAGCGTCTATGAGAGCTTTCATTTCTTTTGCTGTTTTTGAGTAAAGCTTTATGTCATCCATGTAAATTAAGTGTGATATACTAGTTTCAGTGCTATTATTCTTTAATCGATATCCAGCCTTGCAACTCTGCAGTATCTGTGATATAGGGTTTAGGGCGAGACAAAACCATAGAGGACTTAGGGAGTCACCTTGATATATGCCTTTTTTTATTGCTATTTCTCTGCTAGTAATATTGTTTAGATGAAGTGTGGTTTTCCATAGTGGCATTATGTTTTTTAAGAACTCTATTAGGACAGGACTGATCTTGTATATTTTCAAAATGTGTAATAACCAGGAGTGTGGAATGCTATCAAATGCTTTTTTGTAATCTATATATGTACAGTGTAAATTTCTTTTATTTGTAGTTGCGTGTTTATGAATAAGAGAATCAATAATAAGCTGCTCCTTACATCCCATATGGCCTCTTCTGCACCCTTTTTGTTCTTCGGCAAGTATATTGTGCTGTTCTATATGAGTGGTGAGTTTTTGTGTTATAGCTGATGTGAGAATTTTGTATATAGTCGGTAAGCAAGTTATGGGTCTGTATTGTGACGGTTGTGGTGTGTATTGGCCTTTAGGAAGCATGTATGTTATACCCTTAGCTATAAATGGTGGTGTGTTTTGTTGTCCGTGAATAATGCTAGTTAAATTTTTAGCTATGATTTTATGGAGGGTAGTAAATTTTTTGTACCAGTAATTGTGTATCTTATCTATACCTGGTGATTTCCAGTTATGTAGTCTGCTTGTGACATATTTTATATCCGATTCTGATATCTCTTTAAATTCCCGCTCATTTAAGTCTGCCCATTTTCTTTCTTCTTCGGCTATCCATTGTGTTTCCCCGTTATGATGTATTTCTGTCTCCCAGATACCTGCCCAGAATTCTTCTAAGTCGTGTACTGCTGGGGTTTCTATAATATTGTTTGTTGGCTTTTCTTTATTTTTATTTAAATTTCTATAGAATGTTTTCTCATTGGTATGGAAGAGTTTATTATCGTTTTTTCTTTGAAGTGCTTTTTTATATCTGGCTAGTCTATGTGATTTTAATGCTAATTTCTGCTTTAATGTGTCTAGAACGTCTTCGGGTCTTTTATTATTATTTTCATGACTGCTGTGTATTCTATTGTTAGATATTATTTTATTTGCTGTATCGACTACCTTTTTTGACCTGTTATTATTCAAAAATTGTGTTAGTCTACCTATATTAGATCTAAGTTGCGTTATATCTCTCTCTAGTCTATCTTGCCAGGCTGGTTTTTTATAAATGTGTTGGGGTCTGGCTAGTGGTTCTGTGTTATATCCAAGTTCTCGTGAAATTACTAGGGCACTACAATATATGAGTGTATGAATATCGGTTAGTTGTGACTCATCAGAGAAGAACTCATGCAGTAAGGTATTGTTAAAAAATTGGGTTAATTTGGAAAGATACAAACTATATTTAAGTTTAGGGAGTCGTGGCCTGAGTGTAGGGTCTAAGCCTGAAAATTCAATTATCGCTGTCTGTAAGTGTTCTTTCAGTTTTTTTTCTGACGGATCTAGGAGGTCATTAGACTGCACAGTTTCTATTTCTGTTTCCATCAATAGCAGTGCAGTTTCAGTTTGTGTTGATATATTAGTACTAAGTGGTGTTTGTGTGTTGTATATGCCATATTCAGTAGTATTTAGGTAGTTGTGGGATGATTGTGTATTTGTCAGTATTGTTTGTTGTGTAGTTGGACTTGTAGTATTGATTGTTTGTGGCTCTCTAAGTAATGGTTGTGATTGAAGAGAAATATTTTCCTGTTCTAATTCTACCCTAACTTCTTCTTTAATTTGCTCTAACTTTTCATTAGTAAGCATTTTATTTCTGATGATAACTCGCCTTTGATCGGAAACTCGTTGTTCGGAAACTGTAACGTGAGGGTACTGTTTTAAAAAGTGTTCATGAAGTAATTTTCTGTATGTTGTCATGTCTGTTTCTAATTTAGTAATGCGGTAGTAGGTACGCATGATGAATATGTTTACATCTTCTGTCCATCTCATGCGTACACGTGGTTTACCAGTCTTAGTGGACGCAGGTAAAAGGGTATTCACCCCCTGCGCAACATCTAAGGCCGGTGTGTCTATAGGTGTTGGTGTTCTTGTAGAAACTTCTGATGGTGTATATGATACGGTTGACGGGCTATATGGTTCTTCTGTTGAGGGGCATGGTGAGCTAATCCTATCCATATTGTCAGTCTGTCTGTCGAGAGTCAAGTTGGCTGTAGTATTTTCGGGTGACCCGGAGGGAGCCCGCCTACTCAGCTCCACTCCGCCGACGGTTCGTATGCTGTCACACCCAGCGTCAGCTCCAGGTGTGCCCCGGCGATCACCCCCGGGCAGCGGCCATATACGTTTACTTTTTAGACGTGTCTCCATATTTAATGGGTTGCCAGAGCCATGTTAGCCGTGCCAGTAATTTTATATCACGTGTCCGCCCCCTACGTGAATCTGATGGTCGATTCGGACGTATGGTTGGAGCTTCAGGGGGCTTATTATTATTATTATTATTATTATTATTGGCCTTCAAACAAAACATGTTTGTTTAAAAAAAAATCTAACATTTTTCTCTTTAGTTATCAGCGTATTTTTTTGTGCTGTAATGTATGCTTACGTTCAAATATTTTTAAATATAGCTTTAATTAATAGCACGTAATAAAAAAAACACTAATGTTCTAAAACACCTTTTGTTCCGTTTTGCGAAAGAATCCGCACTCAAAATGGCAAGAACACATTCGGGAATACTTTGTCGTCCAGTAACCTTCAACCTACTAGGACAAACTAGGTGTATATATGTATATTAATGTAGTTTTGTAATCCAAACATCAGCTTTCCATGACTTTTCTTTTCTACAGACGACTAGCTACTAACTCGGGATCGTAAAGTATCATCTATCTCCTAACCTTATCTGTCACCTAAACAACTTGAAAGAATACAGCTAAGGCCCTATTTGTTAGTATGGTATTTAAACAATCATCCTCTAACTCCAGATTGGTTTACTTTCTATCATCAGCTCATGCGATTAACTGAAGAAATACAAATTAAGTTCTATACGTACGTATGATATTAAAATCATCCTCTAACCCCTAACTGTTGAAGAGTTTTACCTTGTATCATAAGCTCACCTAAACAACTTAAAAGTATACAAGTAAAGGTCTATAGATACGTATGAAATTGAAAGAATTATACTCCAACTTTTAACCGTTGAGGACTTGTACCTTTCATCATCAGCTTACCTACATAACTAGAAAAAATACGACTAAAGGTAACATACATATATATGACATTTAAAGATTTATCCTTGAACCCCTAATCTTTCAGGGGTTGTACCTCACATCATGTGATAGTAAGGCACCATCACAATCGTCAGCTCATCATCATGAAATGATGACTACCAGACGCAAATACCAAAGTAACTTCCGATAATATACGAAAAACATAATACATGCTTAAAAAATTTAGGGTTTCCCTCGATTTTCCTGGGATCCTATCATTAGATCCTGATATAGTGGCAATGTGACCACCTCGGGAGCATACCCTTTTGAATATAAAAATAATATTCAAAATCGATCCACAATTGACGGAGTAATCGGTGTACAAGAAAAAAATACATAGGGACAGTGAAACAGAATCTCCTCCTTTTTTGAAGTCGGTTAAAAAATCGCAATGTACTGGGCATTACTAAACTTTTTCATGGTCTCGGTTTGTTCCTCATTATAACAAAGATGTTTTTGTCCAAACACAGATAAATAAAGGAAAAAAATTACAAATAATTCAACAAAAATTAACCGTGACAACGTGGCTGCAGTGAGACAGAAGAGCAAGATGGCTATCCACAGCCCTCCGTCCTGTCGCCCACACTGTTTCTTCTGCATATCAATGACTAGCTGACCCACGCAACCTCGTTTGAGCCTTATATTGCCCGAAGTGTGAAAATTTCCACGTTTTTGAAACATTCTTCATTGTTGCTCCGCTCCTATTAATAGTAGCGTGATGATATATACCCTATAGCCTTCCTCGATAAATGGACTATCCAACCAGCAGTTCCAGAGATTAGCGCGTTCAAACAAACAAACAAACTCTTCAGCTTTATATATTAGTATAGATACAGATATGTTAGCCCTTGGCAGCATCATTGCCATGCAGACGACAGCACAGTTCATGTGCGATATTTTGGACATACAGCCAAGCTTGCAGATAACGAGGAAAAACGACTGTATCACGGAGAATGTTCTGTCTCCCCTCCCCCTTCATCTACAGAACAACACGTGCCGGCCTTGGCACTGGCAGTCACCGCTTCAGAGTAGTAGACATACGATTTCGTACTCATCGCTTCGGTAATTATAGGAGATAATTGTAGGAAAAATAACATATTGTTTGAACTTAATATTTCATACGTTGATCTTTTGAATCTTTACTGCATGTACTCGAGCGTATCTCTCGTCGCGTCTTGCGTTGTTCAACTAATTTTGAACATTTAAGATGATCATTCAATTCAGGTGTTAAACTTATTAAGCTATTTATGTGTGATAAGGTTGATTATGAATTTTTGGACTATTCAATCAGTCAGCTACTTTCCGAGGTTGACTGCACATTATCAAAGTAACAAATCATCCGTCCAGTTATCAACACTACTTAACCTAAAAAATCTATTAAATCGTCATGTATCTATAAATAGACGTGCATGGTGTGATACGTACCTACCCAGGCGAGGTAACGCGTTGAGCGAGATGGCTACGTTGTTCACTCTTACACATAATTATTAACCCACAACTATGATAAAATCAAAAGATAATGAAATTAATCAACATAGACTGCGTTGTCGCGAGCGCTTTATACAACTAAAATACTTAAAAATACCTAACAAACATGTGACGTTGGTGAGTGTCGTTTCGATGATGTTAGGTTCACCGAATATTTGCCAACTTTATGTTGACAATTTGACACGTGTAAAATGCATAGAGGCATAGAGCTCAGATAAAGAACATAGAGTTAAAATGTGGCGACATGACATATCAATTTCCATTGTGTGGCCTGTGAAATATGTAAACAACCCCTGTTATCAGCTATGAACGAGCTAAGAGAGAGAGAGTACCTATCGTGTACCGTAAATCGAAAGTAATGTCTCGATTAAAATATGTCGTGATGTGTTTGTGTATAAATGTGTTTGCATAATTATAAGGGAAATAATTATTATTAAAGGAGGCAATCCAAAGTACTTATTCACTGATAATAAAAAACTGTTTTAATCTATACACGGTAGCGTGTCAAGCCAAGTTCAAGCTAGCCAAGACGGCAACAAAGCACCCACTTTATAGTTAGTACTGAGTACTACCTCACAATATTTTCCAATGTACATGTACACCAAGTAGAACGCCCAGAACATGAATGAGAGTTATGATTTTGACAGGCTATGTATGTTAAGGAGCTATGAGGGAACAAATGAACATACATAATGTTCATTTGTTCTCTCATAGCTCCTTAACTACTCATTAGAATTGGACAAATGAGGTGTCGTTAGAAGCATTTTGATCGTCCTCTGGTTATCTATACTAATATATAAAGCTGAAGAGTTTGTTTGTTTGTTTGAACACGCTAATCTCAGGAACCGCTGGTCCGATTTGAAAAATTCTTTCAGTGTTAGATAGCCCATTTATCGAGGAAGGCTATAGGCTATATATCATCACGCTAGGACAAATAGGAGCGGAGCACCAATGAAAAATGTTTCGAAAACGGGGGAAAATTATCACGCTACGGGCAATAGAAGACGCAAACGAGGTTGCGTGGGTCGGCTAGTAGGCTATATGTCGTGTCACTGACTCTAACGTGGTGCCCTCTAGCCGACATAAAGTACTGTTTTAAAAAATAAATTTTAGATAAATATATCGTGTTTGGTATCATTGTAAAGGGCGTTACTTGTACATTTCAAAAATATGTATATTGTTAGCATTTTCTCGTGACTTTGTCCGTATTTATTCGAAAATTGTGAAATTTCTCTGGTACCTATTTAAAATATACTTTGCAAAGAAAATATTATAGAGGCACGAAAACATTTTAAATAAAAAAAAGTAAAAACTAAAACCTAACTACGACAAAAAACGACGTTGAAAAAGCATGAAACAAGTTTCAAAAGCCGTAGTTACGCGTTGTTAAAGTGTTATGGACTATGGTACATTACACTACATGGACTACGGCTTTTGATACTCAGTAATGTATTATAGTCCATAACACTTTAACAACGCGTGAATACGGCTTTTGAAACTTGTATCATGCTTTTTCAACGTCGTTTTTTGTCGTAGTTGGTTTTTTTTGCAGTTTGAATCTGAGGTTTGAATAATCAGGAGTTTCTAAATATCCTATTCTTTTTCGTTTGTTAAAGTTTAGTGCTGCGTGTTCTATTTGCTGCCAGTAGGTATAATTTTATGAAAAAGAGACTCCATTGCGAAATTGACGCTTTTTGTGTTTTTGGGTGTGTGCGAACTGATGTTCAATTCGGTATAGAGATTCATTTTTGAGTGCGATATTGACACTTATAATTTGAATGACTATGGTGGTATGAAATACCATTAAATGCGCAAAATGCGGCATTACCTCGAAAGAAGAACCCTCATTTACTTTCCACAGATTTCCTCTCCCGTCAATGCATGAACCTCTTAAGTAAATAAATATTAAATCAAATCAAATTTATTAAGGTTCTAACCTGTTTATTTTGTCAATATGCATACAAATTGTGGCAGGTATATTGTTAAAGCTATAACATGTAATGTTTCACAAGAGATATTAGAATAAAACGGTAGATTGTTAATCCATGTTTTAGTGACATTGTAAAGTTAGGTGAGTGTTATTTTTTTGTTTTAAAAGAAATAAAAAATATAACCTAATTTCACCGCTAGTTAAATGAAGTCCATTGACAATTTGCTCCTTTATTATATACTAGTTGTTGCCCGCGGCTCCGCCCGCGTATATGTCGGTTATCGCGGCAAATAGTAGCCAATGTGTTATTCTGATGTATAAGCTATATTACTGTAAAGTTTCATCCAAATCCGTTCAGTAGTTTTTGCGTGAAAGAGTAACAAACATCCAAACATCCATCCATCCTTACAAACTTTCGCATTTATAATATTAGTAGGATAAGCTGTATATATTATATGGTGTAATACGTTTAAATTTGCCGCGCTTGGTAAGCACCACGGAAATTTTCAGTCGCATGAACGACAGCGCTCGTGAGTAATCGTGTCAGCATTTTTTGCATGAAGTTGTACTTCTTCTCCGCTCGTATGTGTTCTGTGGGTAGGCCAGTCCCAGTTCCAGTCCCGTCTTGCACACAAAGAAGACTATACGGAGTGGCATCACACATAGGTTGTTAAACACGTAACCGCACATAGGTACCTCAATAGATTTATCAGTCTTGTAAATAAGATAAGATAAGAACAATTTATTGCATAAATAGTATTCCATCCAACCCACTATACGATAGCTACGCAATCTTGGCACTGGCTAACTAAATAATGTGTTTCAATCCCGATGAGGCAATGATCCTTCACGATACACAAATATGACTTTGGTGTTGATGCTGACGTTTCAGGGGAACCCGCTTGCCTGTCCTGGGTGACGCACAGACAGGTCCCAAGGGACTCAACTCGGTGTGGGACGAGTCTTCAGTCTCACATCAGCACGTGTGAGACTCCTGCCTTAGCGAACACTGATGCGTTTCCGGCGTGGACGGATGGATTCCACGGCCAGATCAAACATAAAGAAACTCTTACTTAATTGGACGGGTCACTGACCGCGTGGCGGGCGAGAAAATATCACTTCAATACTTTTCACGAAAACTTCTCCTAGGCATGTGCAGTTTCTCCAGACGAGGCAGCCATCCCATTTGTTACAATTTCTTGGTTAAAAACTTGTTTCATCTTTATATCTGCCATCAACACCAAAGCCCCACCTCACATTTTTCTTTTCCAAATGTCTACTCATCAATCCTTCCAAAACTTTAGGTAGTAGGGTGCAAAAATATAGATAAGTAGAGCCACGCTGATTTCAGCCAGCTCGGTAGGTAGGGCCGGCTCGACCGGCCGGTACTACCCCCGCACAGAAGATCTACGTAAAATGACAGCAGCAGTGCTGTCGTGTTTCGTCGGTGAGTGCGAGACCGGAGGCCCAATGATGCAGAAGCATTAGCCCACCATGGTGTGGGTCACCATGTTGCATGTCTGCATCCGCAATGACTAAGGTGACCACCACTCTTGGATTCTGCTTATGCTTTCCATCAGGCAGAGTCGAGTCATTTTGGTAGGCCACACATAAAAAAAAAACAATTCTAGAACTCTCTCTCGTTTATTATTAAGACAATTAATTTAAATGTACTTCTAAACGCTGGCCCTATTCGATCACAACGATAACAGTTAGTTTATATACCATTAGATTAAACCTCTGCATATATATAATTATTTATAAATATCTAAGTATACAAGGCTACCCAGCGCGGAATATGAGCGTCTTCGAGAACCACCTCGACGTCTCTCTACAACAACTTCCTACATCATCCCATAGATGTCGCACCCATATATTTCAACATCACTAAATCAAATTCTCGATAATTTTTCGGAAATGAAAAATAATAAGGAAGAACATCAACATAGTAGGGTAGCACTAGTCGACCCGGCAAACTTCGTACGGTCACAATAATCTGCAGGAGGAACGTCGTCGAGAAGTTAATAGATAATTAAGGAGAGGGGCGAGGGGAGCGGTTCGGCCAAAGTAAAGGTCTCAGTAGGGTAATACATATTTTAATTTGTTATTAGTTAAAGTTATGATCTAGCGGCGCTGGTGTCGCGGCGGCGCGGCGGGGTGGTGTGGGGTGAGGTGGGGTGGAGGCTACCCCGACAGGTCCCCGTGGTCGAACAGGTCCTGGTCGTAGAGCGCGGCGCGCACGGTGCGGCCGCCGAAGTAGCGGCCGTGCAGCGCGCCCGCCGCCGCGCCCGCCTCTGTACACACACACACACACACACACGCACACGTTACTATTGGGCTCAATCATTTTAACTTCCACTTTCTACACTCCGAGCCGAATTGAACCTTATCCATCGAACTATCGGACGTATGGTCCTTCGAGCCGGATTGCGAGCGAACTCAGATGGCAAACGTCGGCCAACGAGAACGAATTTATAATAATAATATTTATTTAGCTAAAGAGGTACATTGATCGATCCGAACGAATAAAATTGGTGTGTCTGTTTGTAATATGAAAATAACACCGACCGGCAAACGGACAAAACTGTCTATCTGTCGGTCGGTCTATTTGTTACGGACGATCTCTGGAACGGCTGCACCGATTTAGACGGGAATTTCACTGACAGACGGCTGATGATCTGAGAAATAACTTAGGCTACTTTTTTTAAACTAGCTTCGTCCCGCGGCTTCACCTACGGTACGATAATAACCGCGGGGTTCGGCTACTTTATAAATAAATAAACTGTTATTTAACGTATCGAACGAAATGAAGTTCTCGGACAGTTATTTAAATTTCATTTATCAATCGGAAACAGCAAAAGAATGTCGGTTCGATGTTGCATAGTCGGTTGGTAGTGTTTAACGTTCGAAACTCGCTCACCCTCGGGCTCGGCGAACTGCACGAAGATCTTGACGAGCGCGTGCGCGGGGTCGTCGTCCTCGCTCTGGCGCTCGTTGTAGATGACGAGGCGCTCCACGCGGCCCCACTTGGCGCACTCCTCCTGGATCTCGTGGTGCAGCGCCTCGTCCACCTCGTCCGGCGCCACCATGTTGGCCAGCAGCAGCGTGCGCGACGCGCGCCGCCGCATCAGCCGCTGCATCACCAGGTGGCGCGCCGACTGCCCCGAGATGGACAGCGACTCCTGCTGCTGCAGCGTGTCGGGCGACGCGTCCAGCAGCTTGCGCTGCAGCGCCGCTTGCTCCGCGCCGCCCGCCTCCGCCGCCGCCATCCCCGTCATCCCCGCCATCCCCGCGCTCGCCGCGCTCACCGGGATCACCACGCCCGGCGGCAGCAGCGCGGGCGGCGGCGGCAGCGGCGCGGGCGGCGCCAGCGACGGCATGGCGGGCAGCGCGCTGGGCAGGCCGGCGGGCAGGCCGGTGGGCAGGCCCGTGGGCAGGCCGGCGGGCAGGCCGGCGGGAAGGCCCGTGGGCAGGCCGGAGGGCAGCGCGGCGGCCAGCGAGGGCAGCGCGGCGCCGGGCGAGACGCCGAGCGCGCTGAGCTTCGTGAGGCCGAGCGCCACCGCGTTGCTGGCCACGGCGTCCATGGCCTGAAAACGTAATCGAACCGGTTAAAAATAGTACGAACGAGGATAGCGTATGAGCGGTACCTGTAATGACCCTGGGCTAGTTTACGGGCTGTTAATCGCTGAATTTAAAAGCTAGCGAGTGAGCTGAGTGTCGACGACAAAAACTTTCGGCGGCCTGGCGCGAGTGAGGGCGGTCTGGCACGAGTGAAGGCGGCCTGGCGCGAGTGAGGGCGGCCTGGCACGAGTGAGGGCGGCCTGGCACGAGTGAGGGCGGTCTGGCACGAGTGAGAGCGGCTGCTGGAGGGAAGGCGAGGAACGCTGCGCAGCTGAAGGGTTTGTGCGAGCCTTTTGTTTTCTTTTCCAATAGCGTTCTTTTGTTTTCTTTTCCAATAGCGTTCTTTTATTTAATGACAGTCCACTAAATTATCGAAGTCTTTATAATAACGTATTTGACGTATCCATAACGTGGCCCTTCGGTCGGCTTATTCAGCATCCGTTATTAGAATCTTTTCTTTGGCCTACTAAGTGATTTACAGAACATAAAGTGGCCCTTCGGCCGGATTATTCAGCCGCCCTTATTAGGATTCCTTCTGTAGGCCCTAATAAGTGATTCATTATATCGCTAGAAGACGAAAGTGGTCCTCGTACACGTATTATCCAACCGCCTTTAGTAGGATTCTTTCTTTGGCCCTAATAAGTGATTTACAAACCATAAGTGGTTCCTCGTAAATGTATTATCCAGCCGTCCTTATTAGGAAGTCCCTTGTAGACCCTAATAAGTGATTAATGCAATATTTTGTAAAATATCGCACAGTGATATTGCGTCATCCATATTGTATCGCTAAAACACATAGATTAATCGTCGTAATATATATATTTACGTGTTTTGCCACCTAAGTATAGGGTTAGTTAAACCTAATATTTATATATGTGACTCATTGAATTCTATGATATGACAGGTCGAACTAGTTGCTGCCTAAAGCGAGTCAAATATGAAATTTTATATTCAACCTCGTGCAAGTTGAATAAACCTTTTTGTGTGCAATATTTTGTTAAAATCGTACGAGTGAGCAAGTAATAATCACGAGATTAACCGTTCCGGTTGTCGTACTTCTTGCCGGTAGCCGATGAGGGTCTCGATAAATTAATCGATTTTAAATAGAATAACTCGAGGCGGATAACATGGCGGAGGGCTGGGGCGGGCCGGCGAGGGGAGGTGGGGCAGGTGGGGCGAGGTACCTGTATCTTGGCGGTGGCGGCGGCGGCGGCCACGGCGGCGGCGGTGGGCATGGCGGAGGGCTGGGGCGGGCCGGCGAGGGTAGGTGGGGCAGGTGGGGCAGGTGGGGCGAGGTACCTGTATCTTGGCGGTGGCGGCGGCGGCGGCCACGGCGGCGGCGGTGGGCATGGCGGAGGGCTGGGGCGGGCCGGCGAGGGGAGGTGGGGCAGGTGGGGCAGGTGGGGCGAGGTACCTGTATCTTGGCGGTGGCGGCGGCGGTGGGCATGGCGGAGGGCTGGGGCGGGCCGGCGAGGGGAGGTGGGGCAGGTGGGGCAGGTGGGGCGAGGTACCTGTATCTTGGCGGTGGCGGCGGCGGCGGCCACGGCGGCGGCGGTGGGCATGGCGGAGGGCTGGGGCGGGCCGGCGAGGGTAGGTGGGGCAGGTGGGGCAGGTGGGGCGAGGTACCTGTATCTTGGCCGTGGCGGCGGCGGCGGCGGCCACGGCGGCGGCGGTGGGCATGGCGGAGGGCTGGGGCGGGCCGGCGAGGGTAGGTGGGGCAGGTGGGGCAGGTGGGGCGAGGTACCTGTATCTTGGCGGTGGCGGCGGCGGCGGCCACGGCGGCGGCGGTGGGCATGGCGGAGGGCTGGGGCGGGCCGGCGAGGGGAGGTGGGGCAGGTGGGGCAGGTGGGGCGAGGTACCTGTATCTTGGCGGTGGCGGCGGCGGCGGCCACGGCGGCGGCGGTGGGCATGGCGGAGGGCTGGGGCGGGCCGGCGAGGGGAGGTGGGGCAGGTGGGGCAGGTGGGGCGAGGTACCTGTATCTTGGCGGTGGCGGCGGCGGCGGCCACGGCGGCGGCGGTGGGCATGGCGGAGGGCTGGGGCGGGCCGGCGAGGGGAGGTGGGGCAGGTGGGGCAGGTGGGGCGAGGTACCTGTATCTTGGCGGTGGCGGCGGCGGCGGCCACGGCGGCGGCGGTGGGCATGGCGGAGGGCTGGGGCGGGCCGGCGAGCGCGTTGGGCGGGGTGATGGCGCGGCCCACGCGCAGGTACTGCCCGCCCAGGTCGAACAGGTTCATGGACGCGATGGCCTCGAGCGCGGCCGCCAGGGTGGCGTACTCGATGAACCCGTAGCCCTTGTGCTTGTGCGCCGACGAGCCGTACGCCAGCTTGCAGTACGTGATGGGCCCGAACGCCTCGAACACGCTGTCGGAACGTCGTTTCGCTTTTAATAGTGTTCACATTTTAGTTTCCACGCTACGAACTTAAAGAATATATTCGACTAGCTGAACCCCGCGGTGTTACCCGCGGCTATTGTTGTACCGCGAGTAACGCCGCGGGACAAAGTTAGTCTATAAAAAGTAGCCTAAGTTACTCCCCGGATCATCAGCTACCTGCCAGTGAAAGTCCCGTCAAAATCCGTCCAGCCGTTCCAGAGATTACCCGGAACAAACAGACAGACAGTCAGACAAAAATTTTTTTAACTACATTTTTGGTATATGTATCGTGTATACATACATATGCATTGATTAAAAAGCTGTTATTTTAATATTACAAACAGACACTCCAATTTTATTTATTTGTATAGATTTCGATCTATTCATGTGCCGTTGAATCTTTTCAGGTGTTCATGAATGAAAGTGGCATTAGACGCGCTAGACAGAGAGGCTCACTTCTTGATGTCGTCCTCGGTGAGCTCGGGGTGGATGGACGCGACGTAGATGCGGTTGTACTGCTTGGCCTCCTCCTGGATCTCGTCGATGACCGCCTGCGCCTGCGGCATGTTAGACGGCCGCCCCACTACTTTTATGTTCCTGTGGAAATTGTCGAAAGCGTTTTTTGTTATTTTATACGATTCGATATACGATATAGTGAAATTCAAGATCAAAGTATATTCGTATGACCGACCGGCCTCCGAGCATGACGCCGTTCATCTGTTCGAGACTGAGTTGAGCCGCCTCCGGTATCTCGTACTCGACGAACGCAAAACCTTTGTGCTTCTGCGTGACCGGGTCCCACGACATGTTTATCGACTTTATCGGACCGAAGGGCAGGAACGCCTGTCTAATAGTATCTTCTTTTAACTCGAACGATATGGAGCCCACGTACACCCTGCGAACACATAAACGGCGTAGTGTGTAAAACAAAATCGTGATCAAAATATGACAAATACGAGGATAGTTCGTCAGATCTTTTCAGCTAAAGAGATCATAGGCTCGACCTGCTCAGCGGCGGGAGCCTCGGCGTATCGCTCACATCACGCGAAGCGGAGGTGGGGGAAGTGGGAGGAGGTGGAGGGGGAGGAGGAGGTAGCGCTCGTACCTGCACATGAGCGCCAGCGCCTGCTGCCGCTGCACCTGCGTGCGCTGCGAGGCCATCTGCTGCTGCTGGTGCGCCAACGTCTGCTTCATCAGCACCATCTTTATACTTTGTTCCATGGCGTACTTCTTGGCGCGGGTCACCGCGTCCGACTGCTCCGACGACAGGCGCGGGAGCGACCCGCCCAGGATCGCCGGGAGCGTGGAGCACTTCGCGCCGGGACCTGCACAAGCACCGGCCGGGGTCAGTCCGCGGCCACTCGCGACGGTCGCGACGGTCGGCGGGGCGACCCCGAGACACTCACCTGTGAACACATCGCCGACTTGCTGCAAGTCGTAGATGGGCGCGGCGTGGAATCCACCTGAAAAAGTGACGCTCGATCAGTCCGTGTCTCTTTCGATCGGTGGGCTAACAGCAGTGGACGCAGTCACGCACGCACACACGCCCGCTGGCACTCCGCGCGCGCAGCCCCGTGCGGGCCGAGGGCCCGCGCCGGGCCGGGGGCGCGGGCCGGCGGCGAAACACGGGGCTGCGCGCGCTTGTCGGCTCGCACGCGGGGAACAATGCGGTATAATGAAGTAGGTACATTGTGAGACCGGCGAAGCGCTGCCGGCGCCGCAGCCGCAGTCGACGCGTCACCGTATAGCAAAAACCTAACTTATATCTAGCCTGAAACAGAAAGCAGAAACACTGATCACTGAGGATGGTTTCGAAACGAAAGAATCGAAGCGGCGCACGGATCGCGGCGAGCGACGCGGGGCGGCGGGCGCGGGCTGCAGCGGCGAGCGGCGCCTGCAACAGCGAGCGAGCGACCTGTTGAGTGGGCGTGGCGGCGGCGGCGCGCGGCCCCCGCCGCCACCCGCCGGGGACTCACCGGGCAGCGACGGCGGCGGCATGGCGCCCAGCGACAGCGCGCCCGGGGGCAGGGCGCTCGGGGGCAGAGCGCTCGGGGGCAGAACGCCCGGGGGTAGAGCACCCGGGGGTAGAAAGCCCGGGGGCAGAGCACCTGCCGGCACCGCGCCCGGGGGCATTAGCACACCCGCCGGCAACGTCACGGCGCCCGGTGGCAACGGCGGCTGCAGTGAATGTGTGTCTCCACCCTGCAACTGATAGCGATCTACTTTAAAACGACGATCAAGGCGAACCGTTTAATGGGCACCATATCTGCAGGGCCGCGAGAACCGCTCTACCGATCGGTTATTTTTTTTATATTTTCATTAAGGCACGAGGAAGGTTCTTGTAAAGCGAAGAAAGTAAAATACGTAAGATGAGATGTTTAATAGTGGACTGCTGGGGGCTGATGATGATGAAATAGGATAAAAATGTACTAATAACGCAAAGTCCCAAAAATACACCCAAAGAACAATAACGGATTTTTTTGGGACTTTTGTACCGCTTTGTAAATCACATGGGATTGTTTTTGTTTTTCATAAGCCGGGTCTCCTGCGACACTTTTTTATGTTTTCTAACACCTAACATCAGTTTTGTTTTGTTATCCGAAGCGGTTATTAACAGGCAAACACGATCCGAACCGGACGGAAAACATCCCCGCCTGCGGGAGGAGGCAATTTCATTTGCTAACATTGGGGTTCAGTTTCGAATTTTCATCCCTGGTCCTTTCCGCTTCGCGATGTTATCAGAACAAGAATTAGAGGGAGGTAAAAGATCTGCCGCTACCGACCATGGTGCGTTACATGCTTGGCATCGATAGATGCTCTCCGATAACTGCAATGAGTATCCAACGCTGTGATACCCAAGCACCGGCAAAGCGAATCGGCTCAGTACACAGTACACCGGATCGTAGCCAAATGGCAAAAACCGGAACCCTTATGGATTCATCATGTCTGTCTGTCCGTCCATATGTCACAGCTACTTTTTTCCAAAACTATAAGAACTTTAATGTTGAAACTTGGTAAGTAGATGTATTTACACATTAGATTCAATGAAATCTAATGTGGCGCCCTCAAACCGACATAAAGTACTGTATTAAAAATCAATTTTAGATAAATATGTCGTGTTTGATATAATTGCAAAGGGTGGGTGTATTTTACATATATTTTTAGCATTTGCTCGTGACTGTCCGTATTTATTCGATAAGTGTGGTATTTCTGTGGAATGCTTGTTTCTTCCCTCCTTCTTTCTAAACTACTAGTCAGAATAAAACAAATGAGGTATTGTTAGAAACGTCTTGGTTGTCCGCTGGTTATAGGTTATATGACGTGTCACTGGATCTAATGTGGCGCCCTCTAGCCGACATAAAGTACTATATTAAGAAATAAATTTTAGATAAATATGTCGTGTTTGGTATCATTGGAAAGGGCGTTATTTGAACATTAAAAAATACATACATTATTAGCATTTGCTCGTGACTTTGTCCGTATTTATACGATAAATATGATATTTCTATGGTAACTATTTAAAATATACTTTGCAAAGAAATTAATATTATAGAGGCACCAAAACATTTTAAATAAAAAAAGTAAAAACGAAAACCCAACTACGACAAACAAAAAATGACGCTGAAAAAGCATGAAACAAGTTTCACACTACACTACATGGACTACGGCTTTTGAAACTTAGTAATGTACCATAGTCCATAACACTTTAACAACGCGTGACTACGGCTTTTGAAACTTGTTACATGCTTTTACAGTGTCGTTTTTGTTTGTCGTAGTATGTCCTGTTCTATTCTGGAATGATTTTTTAACCCGTCAATCGGAGATCGTTTTTTGTTTTTTCGAAAGACGGTCCCCATTTCATATAATCCATTTTTATAATTTCATTAACATTAATTTCATCACGACGAAGACTTAAAGACTTGAAGACTTATGATTTGAAAACTATAAACACTTGACATTGGCAGAAATAGCTGATCCGAGAGATCCTGTGGGTTGCCATTTCATCAAAGAAAAAGAAGAAGATGAACCCATCAATCCAAAGTCGCCATAAGGCCTAGGTGAACGAAATTAGGGGTCCGTAGGCGAGAAATAATACAGCTCAAACATATAATGAAACTTGTATTCTCGATTCACACTTCTTACACAATTATTCGAGGTATTTATGATCACTCCGGTAACTAAACACTAGCGCGATTCAGCAAACCCTTACAGCGACATCTATGGGTTGGCAACTTAAACACGAAATAAAATTGCAAAAGAAACAAATAAACAGCTTATCCATTTATACAATAAAATATAAACACATGTAACATCATGCCTTCATATGATAAAAGGGGTAAACAGAGTAATTGGAAATACATAAATAAACTTATTACATGATTGACCTGAACACTAGGTAAGAAAAGTACTCGATACTTTGAAGTATCGATATCTTGATTTCGATAAATTATGACACACAACGCCATCTAATTTTAAAACTAAATAGACTGTAGGCATGGCATGTTTAGAAAATTCAGGAATGCGTTTTGATAATGCAGTTGCAACTAATTTTTGAGTACTAACTTTTAAACTTTCGCGTTCCATGATATATTAACAATTATTTTTACGGGAATTAAAACGTCAGGCAAATCAGAGGTATGTAATACGTTTTAATAAATGATCGCGTTAATTCCCGTAAAAATAATTGTTAATAATTTTTGAGTAGAATTAAAATTATTTTAGTAAACTTCTCAAAATAATATAAACACATGAAAATATTTACTAGGACCATTCGAATTAATTAACCGTATTAATTTGGTTATTGTTTGTCACAGGTAAGAAAGGTCAATCTGAGAGCATGGAAGATTTGCTCACAGATTTGGAGAACAAAAGTAAGAATTGTTAGTTTGGTATGGTCAGAGAATTGTTTATTCATATGGAGTTGGCACATGTTCGTCAAAAATTACTCTAGAAACCTTAGTTAACTTATGAGAGGATGCGAGAGCTAGCAAGGGCACTCTTTGTTGCACAACGGAATACTGAAAAATTTCAAAATAAAGAGTGTGGTGTCAGTGAAAAAAAAAAAACCATTGGAACATAGAAACTCCTCCTTTTTTTAAGTTGTTTGAAAATGGTGCTGTGGGCAGTCTCATCGCTATAAATGTCCAGCGAAATGAGTTCAATGCAGATCATGAAATCTTGTGGTCATTTTGTTAAATATTGCTTTAACTATGTCTAAAATTAGCTAGAGAATCTTAGATATAGGCCAAATATATCTACAGAAAAATAACATAATATTTTTTTACTGAGATGTAAAGTTTGTGAAATTAGGGTTCTTAGAGTTAGGACATGTAGATTCAGAAGCTTGGCTCTACATGAGATCTGATATCTTTTTCACAGGGTAAGCCAAGCAGTCATCTTGGAAACATTTTACATGCAAGTATTTTTGTGGGTTTGACTAATTCCAATTAATTTTAAGCTTTAAGTTATAAATTTGTCATTGTATAAGTTACTAGCTGAACCACGCGATGTTACCCGCGGTTATTGTTGTACCGCGAGTAAAGCCGCGGGACAAAGTTAGTCTAAAAAAAGTAGCCTAAGTTAGTCCCCGGATCATCAGCTACCTGCCAGTGAAAGTCCCATCAAAATCCGTCCAGCCGTTCCAGAGATTACCGGAACAAACAGACAGACAGACAAAATTTTTGTTTTGGTATATGTATCGTGTATACATACATATGCGTTGTGTAAAAAGCGGTTATTTTAATATTACAAACAGACACTCCAATTTTATTTATAGACATGTCACTAGTTGTTGCCCGTGGCTCCGCCGGCGTGTATGTCAGTTATCACGGCAAGTAGCCTATGCGTTATTCTGATGTATAAGCTATATTACTGTAAAGTTTCCTCCAAATAGGTCCAGCCGTTTACGCGTAATATACACACTGTGATGTGAAGTGTGATAAGGGTCTATATTTAACTCAACAAGGGGGATGTTGGGATGTCACTGTGTATTGCAGAATGTCATTACAACTGTCATGGAAAGGCGCTTCCTTTAACATTGGTGTGGAGATTGGTTCGTCTGTGATCTGCATTTGCCATCTAATAAATAAATTTAATCCAGCCTTAAGAGACCTTTTAATGAAGTAATCAAACACATCCTGCGTCACAAGGTCCATTTAAATACATGAAATGGACTCAGAAACAACAATTTGGGGACTACAGTGTTGTTCTGTGAAGGAGTCGAACCCACGACACTTGTGGAAAGCTGAGTGGCGATTGCAGCTTAAACCATTAGGCCAACTGTGCAGTCAAAGTGTTTATTTTATTATTTGCTAGCTGAACTCCGCGATGTTACCCGCGGTTATTGTCGTACCACGGGCAACGACGCGGGGCGAAGCTAGTCTAAAAAAAGTAGCCTAAGTTACTCCTCATATCATCAGTTATCTATCAGAGCAAGTCCCGTCTAAATCGGTCCCGTCGTTTCAGAGATTATCCAGAACAGACAGACAAAAGTTGAAAAAAAATGTAATTTTGGTATATCTACCATGCATACATATTTATGCATTAAGTAAAAAGTGGTTATTTTTAACTAACTTCAAAGTATGAGGAGGTTATCAATTCAACAGTATATTTTTTATGTTTGTTATCTCATAACGTTCAACTGGTTGAACCGATTTTGATGATTCTTTTTTATTTGAAAGCTGGTGCTTCCTGTGTGGTCCCATTTAAATTTGGTGCAGTTTTTGATGTCATTTCTTTTTTGTTAAAATTTGAAATTATAATATTTTAAACAGACACTTCAATTTTATTTGTAAAGATATATAGTTGTACAGACTTGTGGTACAGCAATAAAAGCAGGTAACGTCGAGGAGCAAAGCTGGTCTAAATAGTAGCCTAAATGACTCCTTATATCAATAGTTTTATATGAGTGAAAGTCCGGTCCAGTTGTTCCAAAGATTAGTGAAAAGCTGTTAATTTGAAATTGTAAACAGACACTTCAGTTTCATTTATTTGTATAGATGGTTTACAATATACTAGACACATTATATGGACACCAGTTATTTTGTCATAAGGAACAAAAGCATTTTCATTCCACTATAGTCAATATGTTACATATAATACACCTTTTGGAATATAGGGCAAGGGCCCTATCGTATCACCAGTGTTTAGTTACTCAGGCTAGAGCAGTATGCTAGATGAGCCACTACAAGTGCTTGTGGTTTGTTAACTTAATTCTGTAAATTGTATTATTCTAACATTTAAGGTTATCTATATTAGTATTATAAACATGAAAGTTTGTAAGTATGGATGGATGGATATTTATTACTCTTTCACGCAAAAACTACTAAACAGATTTGGATGAAACTTTACAGTACTTAATACAGCTTATACATCAGAATAACACATAGGCTACTATTTGCCGTGATAACTGACATATTCGCGGGCGGAGAAGAGGACAACAACTAGTAATAATATATTTTTACTATAAAACCATCACACAAGTAACATGTGTAATTATGAGCCATTCCTGAGCTGAATTTACACCATATGACAAATTACCAGTCCACAGTAGGCAGGTAGGGTACACTGGAACTAGTGCCAATACAGCCAAGTGTTAGGGACTGTAGTGGATCACGTGCAGGAGCTAGTAATTAACGGAACCAGTGGCACAGACACGGCTAGTGCCAAATATGCAACTGTTACCGACGCCGCGACGGTTTAATGGCTGTATGTACTTTTAGCACGTTACTTGCAAACATAACCTACCATGAAAGTTAACAACCTTTCCCACTATTGTAAAATATTATTGACAAACTGTTTAAAATCTGCGGATTTTATAATTATTTGGAAATAACAAGGGTTAACCTGTCAATGTAAATTGCTCTTACCAATTCCATACTTGTCAACAGAACTTAGGTCACAATACGCACTTACAAATACAAGAAACTAAGTTATGTATAATTTACACTGTGTTTTATTCAATGTCTTTAAACACCACTTTACATCGAAATAATACCCTGCTCACTATGAAATACAATCGCAACATAACATACAGTCACTCGTCACCACAGACTAATATTATGTAGCTAGCTACTCGTCACTTGGGGTGCGTGTTGTGGTAAATACTGGTAAATGTGGTGTCTTCAGTGTGACCATATACTCCACGAATTCTACTAAATATCTGTGTTTTCTACCACAAGTTCTACTTTATTACCGGTAAATTCTTCTTCCTAGCCTTAATTACTTTGTTTTATCTATACAAATAAATAAAATTGAAGTGTCTGTTTGTAACATTAAAATAACAGCTTTTTAATCAACGCATATGTATGTATACACGATACATATAACAAAAATGTAGTTTAAAAAATTTTAGTCTGTCTGTCTGTCTGTCTGTCTGTCTGTTTGTTCCGGGTAATCTCTGGAACGGCTGGACGGATTTTGACGGGACTTTCACTGGCAGGTAGCTGATGATCCGGGGAGTAACTTAGGCTACTTTTTTTAAACTAACTTTGTCCCGCGGCGTTACTCGCGGTACAACATTAACCGCGGGTAACACCGCGGGGTTCAGCTAGTCTTGTATACAAATAAATAAAATTGGAGTGTCTGTTTGTAACATTAAAATAATAGCTTTTTAATCAATGCATATGTATGTATACAGGATACATATAACAAAAATGTAGTTTAAAAAATTTTTGTCTGTCTGTCTGTCTGTTTGTTCCGGGTAATCTCTGAAACGGCTGGATTGGAGATTCCTAGCAGCTCTCTATCATAGGTAGAGTATTTTGTTTGGGCTTCACTAAATGATTTGGAGAAAAAAGCTATTGGTTCCCATTTTGTGTTTCTTCGCTGCTGTAGTACAGCGCCTGCGCATTTGAGACTAGCATCTGTCATTAAAGCTATTTGCGCGTTGCTGTCCGGATATGCCAATGTAGTTAATTGTCGAATGTCCTGCTTGCAGCGTGCAAACGCGTGGTTTGATTCAGTATTCCACTGGATAACCGTCTTATCATTTTTCTTACAATTAATTAAATATTTATTTAACGGTGTTTGATGCTTTGCTGCATGTGGAATACTGCTTCTGTAGAAATTAATCATACCCAAAAAACGTCGTAACTCATTTATCGTTTGTGGTTTAGGGTAATTGTTTATAGCTTGGATCTTTTCCATAGTAGGAGTCAACCCTTGGCTCGTTATATGATAACCGAGGAAATCAATCTCTGACTTGGCGAATTCGCATTTGTTTGTATTTATTGTTATGCCGTTTTTATGTAGGCGCTTAAACACCTCCTCTAAGTGTTCATAATGTTCCTTAAACTTATTTTTCTTATCAGCGATAAATATGTCGTCCACATATATAAATACGTAGTCCAAGTCTCTGAATATAGAGTCCATAAATTTTTGGAAGGACTGTGCTGCATTTCGCAACCCGAATGGCATTCTGATGAATTCAAAAAGTCCAAAAGGGGTTATTATCGCTGTTTTCTCTGGTTCAGCAACGGGCAGAATGTGAAAAGCTTTCTTTATGTCTATTTTGCTGAATATTCCTTTTCCGCTTGCTACGTGAAATCGAGTAGCCTTGGAAGCGGGTACCTGTCTGGTACTGTTATTTTATTTAGTGCGCGGTAATCTCCGCATGCTCTCCATTCGCCATTCTTCTTCTTGACTAAATGAAGTGGCGATGCCCATTGACTGCCTGAAGGACGGCATATTCCCATGTCCATCATCTCTTGGAATTCTTGTTTTGCAATCCTGTATTTGTCAGGAGGTAATGGACGTGCTCGAGTAAATACTGGGAAACCCTTTGTTATTATTTGATGCTGTACTCGGTGCTTAGTATGTAGATTCATTGATCTAGGCTTTGTAATATCTTCATATTTCTCTAATAATCCCTTTATTGGTTCCTGTAGAGAAGCGTTTAACGATCGAACGGATGCAATGTTTGCTCTTACTATTTCGGCAGGCGTTTCCAAACCTATTTTTTAACGATCAGTTTTTTTCCGTGTATATCCACTAATAATTGATAATGCTTCAAAAAATCAGCTCCCAGGATTGGCATCTTCACGTCGGCAATGGTAAATGTCCATTTAAAGCTTCGGCGCAGTCCTAGGTTAAGCGTTAAAGCGCGTTCCCCGTATGTATTTATAGGGGTCCCGTTCGCGGCGAATAATTGGTATTCGCATGCTTGTCTCTCATTATTTGTGCTATTTATGACCGAAATGTTAGCACCCGTGTCGACTAAAAATCTATAACCACTGTTTGAGTCAGTTATAGTTAGACGGTTTGCTGGGTGGATAGCACAGAGGCCCGTCGTATTCTGTGCTACATTTAGTTTTCCGATAGCCTGTTATTTTTAATTATGTTCCATGAACAAGGCTTATTGCATTTATATGCATCCTGCTTGAAACGATTATGGAAATAACATAATCCATTATGTGAGTTTCTGTGGCGCGACCTTGACCGTGAATGTGGCGTATGTCGTGTTTGGTATTTGCTGCGTTGCATAGGTTGTTTCTCGCGTATGCTGCGTAATGCATTTATTTCTATTCGCATGGCTTCAAGTTGTGACGATATGTTTGTAACTAGGTTAATGTCAACCGCTGTCTCTTGAGTATTTTTCTTGTTGTAGGTCAAGTTTTCGTATATTTTATCGGTTAACTCGCTCAAGTTTTCTAACGATATATTGTTTGTAACTGATAATATCGCTGTTAGCGAAGCGGGGAGTTGCCTTAGCCACAGCAGGCAAATAGTGTCGTCGTTTATTTTTCCACATCCAGCTTTCTTCATTTTTCTCAAGAGCTGGGAAGGCTTCTGGTCTCCAAGGTCCATTTCTGATAGTAGTCTGTGGAAACGTCGGTGTTCGCTCTCTTCGTAGCAGTTTATTAGACGTTCCTTAATGGTGGAGTACTTATTTTCGCTGGGCGGGTTAGTTAAAATGTCACTAACTTGATGGACGACCTCTTTTGGTAGTTTGGATATTACCATGTTATATTTGTAATCTTCGCCCTGTTTTTGTGGTGCTATTATTGCTTCAAACTGGACGAACCATAAACGTGGGGAGTCTGTCCAAAATTGCGGTAGTTTGTCTGTGACCGTGATAGCAGCAACTGATTCGCACCCAGTGTCGCCTCTTGAAGGAGTTGTTGTTGGAGCCATTTTTGGGATGTGATAATTTCGTAATGCTATTGTTCTCTAGATTCACTGCTGAACACCTAATAGGGTTCCGGTCGTCCCGGTATTATATCAGCACTAGAAACCAATAGATCACGTCGGGGTCACCAATTATTGCGTGTTTACCCAGGGAGACAATTAGACGACACGTTGATTGTAATATTTAATTATAACTCCTCGTATTTAACTTAAACTAAAGTTTATATACAATAATATTTACGTATGTAATATGGACAGGTTTAGGTGGGGGTAACTAGGAACTACTGTTTACTTAAATTGCTAAATTGACAATATTTATTTATGCTTCCTTATATAATAATTTACAATATTAACTGTTATTTGACGGCACGTAGGTTAACTGAGTAAAACAATTCATGTAGCACGTGGCCGCGTACAGATCTAAACTATTATAATACTATGGCTTCGCCATAGTATTATACGACTATGCGAGGTGCCGTACCCCTCAGCGCCTGTGTACGTCGCGGGGTGTCCGCGTACTTGGAGGGCTACATTGTTGCGACGCGCATGACGCAACGCTTTAAACAAATAAATAAATCACATATGTTTAGCAGCGGGACGCTAATGCTTTATTTACATAACTTAACCCCTAAGCTTCGTCCCAGCTAATTAAACATTTATGGCTGGTTCACACAACATGTGGACTGTATTCTGTGTTGGACCTAAGGTGTAATATTTAGTCTATTCGTTGTTTAGAATTTTAGATAGTGTCGGTGCACCCGCACGCAAATGTGGTTATTGTTGTGAAATACGAATAAATTAATTTATACAACGGCGTAAATTGACAAATCATACTTATAGTTTATGGGTGTAAGCCGCAAGCGGTCCCTTTGATTTCGTGGGACGGCCGGCGTGATCAAATTGACCGTATCTAAGCGAATGAACTATACCGGTATCGACAATAGGCTTTCTCCTAGTTCATTGTTGTTGATGTAGAAAATAAATCAAAATATCGTAGTTTTATACATTTAAAAGTTGAAGGATTTCAGTGAATACCATTTCCTCTTAGGTAAGACGGTGCTTCATCAGCATATCGCTGCAGTCCACCGCTGAACCTAGGCCTTCCCAAATTCACGCTACTTGCTTGCCTAAAACCTGAAAAAAAATTAAAACAATCTGAGGATCGCCTCGGATTCTTTTATTTGTAAAAGTATATATTTTTTTAATATTTTTTTATTTTAATTTTTATACTAACAATAATTTGTTTCGCTGTTTTTGTTAGTATTTGACCTTTTTTTCTATTATTACAATTTAGTGAATGTTACAGCTGTTCGGTGTGAGAGCATAGCTTCAAATAACTAACATGTATTTGTTAATCTATTAGCTACCTGTTATTATGGTGATAATAATAATGGTGCAATTAGTTTTTATGTATAAAGTCAATAATTGTCGGTTAAGTTATTTTGGGTATACTGTAACTTGGGCCCAATTGAAAATCAGCTTCAGGTTTTTGCCTGACACAATGCTGAATTGGGTCCATTTTTGGTACAGTTTTTTGTTATGAGTTTTCCTATTTTTGTTTGTTTGTAAACAAATATTTTATAGTGTGTGCCAAAATAAATATTTTTCACTTCATTTTTCATTTCATTTTATGGAATACATATCTAATGATAAGATCCCTCTACGACTGCTGGATGCAGGCAGCACAGTACCGGAGAGGCCTATGTCCAGAAGTGGACGTCTTTTGGCTGAGATGATGATGAACTGAACATAGTCATATTATAAGATCTAGTTGCGCCCCGTGATCTTGTTCTACAAGCATAACAAATACTGCGGGTAACACCGCGGGGCGTAGCTAGTCTAAAAGTAGCCAGTGAAAGTCTCGCCAAATCAGGCCAGCCGTTGCAGAGATTACTCGGAACAAACAGACAGACAGACAGACAAAAATTGTATAAAATGTTATTTTGGTACATGTACCGTATATACATACATGTGAATTTATTAAAAGCGGTTATTTTAATATTACAAACAGACATTTCAATTTCATTTATTTGAATAAACTATAGATATGACTACGTACATTATTTCAAATGCATTTAGTGAGAGGTTGTTAATCTGAAATTACAAACAGACATTTCAATTTTATTAATTTGTGATTTATTTATTTGTATAGATTCCATCGACTAGTATTATTCGTCTATTACATCGTCGTGTTGATCTGCCAGGGCTGGAGCCGCCGGACAGTGGATGGGTTATAGTCCAAGATCCCAGTCAGCCCAGATTTACATCATTTTAGGAGAGATGAAAATTTTAGAATCCGTTGTCTAACATATACTCAGAAAGCAATGGACACTCGCTAAGCTGAAAGCGGGGCCATTTTACAGGTAGCAGGCATCAAAGGTGGAAAAAAATCACGCTAACTTACGTCATTTTAGGAACCCAAAATTTTATATAATATCATTAAGTTTATCATTTTATAATATATTTCAATCAGCCAGACAATACCTGAGGGACCTAAGACCGTCCGAGACTCGTTTAAAGTTTATAGGAACTAACGCCTCGGCTATATTTACGGCGGACATACGCGTCATGTGTATTGCTCAACAGTATAGACAAAAAGTAACAACACACTAACTTAGAACTATTCTATAAAATTTCCCAATAAGCCACACAAATCTGACGAGCCAAATAGACCACAAACCAAAGAAGACTCGTTAAAAGATCCGCTGTGCTAGGAAGCGCGAGAGCATTAGAGTATTATTTTAGCGCATAAGGACAGGTGAGATGCAATTTGACGTGTGAATTTCTATCTCTTACAGCTCCTGTTGTAGATGCTAAAGTACTCCTCCGGGTTGGTGTGTTAGTTTTTCGACATCATTGAGAGATATGAACGCCTACGCTAACTTATATAGCAATTAATACAAATGTCGCGTAAGTCTACCATAAATATAGCACAGACTTTATTCCTATAAACCTTAAACGAGTCTGGGACGGTCTTAGGCTCTTTAGATTTTGTCTGGCTGATTGGAAAATATTTAAAAATATTATACTTAATGATATCTATGCATCTATACAAATAAATAAAATTGGAGTATCTGTTTGTAATATTAAAATAACTGTTTGACTAAATGCATATGTATGTATACACGGTACATATACCAAAATATTTTTTTACAATTTTTGTTTGTCAGTGTGTCTGTTCTGTCTGTCTGTCATCTGATTTTGACGGGACTTTTACTGCCAGGTAACTGATGATCTGAGGAGTAACATAGGCTACTTTTTGTAGACTAGCTTTGTCCCGTGGCGTTACCCGCGGTACGAACATACCCGCGGGTAGCACCGCGGGGTTCAGCTAGTATTATATATATAAAAAAAAGTAAAAACTAAAACCCAACTACGACAAAAAACGACGCTGAAAAAGTATGAAACAAGTTTCAAAAGCCGTAGTCACGCGTTGTTAAAGTGATATGGACTATGGTACATTAATAAGTTTCAAAAGCCGTAGTCCATGTAGTGTAATGTACCATAATCCATAACACTTTAACAACGCGTGACTACGGCTTTTGAAACTTGTTTCATACTTTTTCAGCGTCGTTTTTTGTTGTAGTTGGGTTTTAATTTTTACTTTCTTTTATTTAAAATGTTTTGGTGCCTCTATAATACTAATTTCTTTGCAAAGTATATTTGAAATAGATACCACAGAAATATCACAATTATCGAATAAATACGAACAAAGTCACGAGAAAATGTTAATAATATACATATTAGAAATGTAGAAGTAACGCCCTTTCGTATGATATCAAACACGGCATATTTCTCTCATATTTATTTTTTAATACACTGCTTTACGTCGGCTAGAGGGCGCCACATTAGATTCAGTGACACGTCATATAGCCTATTATCAGCGGGCAATCAAGACGCTTCTAACGATACCTCATTTGTCTTATTCTGACTAGTATTTTTAGAAACAAGGATGGAACAAACAAGCATACCAAAGAAATACCACACTTATCGAATAAATACGGACAAGTCACGAGCAAATGCTAATAATATATGTATGTTTGAAATGTACAAGTAACGCCCTTTCCAATGATACCAAACACAACATATTTATCTAAAATTTATTTTTTAATACAGTACTTAATGTCGGCTAGAGGGCGCCACATTAGATTCAGTGACACATAATATAGCCTATAACCAGAAGACGATCATGACGCTTCTAACGACACCTCATTTGTCCAGTTCTAATGAGTAGTTAAGGAGCTAAGAGGGAACAAATGAACATACATACATACATATATACAAACATACATACACACATATATAGCCTGTCAAAATCATAACCGACATATACGAGGGCGGAGCCGCGGGCAACAACTAGTAATAAATAAATATTTCGGACATCTAACACACAACGCCATTTAGTCCCAAGCTAAGCAGAGCTTGTGTTATGGGTACTAGACAACTGATATAAATACATATATACTTTTTTGTTGTAAATACATACATATTATACATAGAAAACACACACACACACACATATTATCTATATATAAAAATGAATCTCTATTTTACTATGTCTTTTTTGTTGGATAGCCCATTTAGCGAGGTAGGTTTTAGGCTACGTAACATCACTTTACGACCAATAGGAGTCGGGTATCGACTGAAAAGGTTGAGAAATGGGAAAAATATATTTCTTATGGAGAGACGCAAACAAAGTTGAGCAGGTCAGCTAGTATATATATATGTGGTCGAATTGAGAACTTCCTCTTTTTTTAAAGTTGGTTAAAGACGGCTCCGCTTTCAGCTTAGTGACTATTCATTCCTTTCTGAGTATATGTTAGACTGCCGATCCTAAAACTTTCATCTCTGCTAAAATGACGTAAGTCTGGGTTGACTGGGATCTCGGTCTATTAGGGCTGAGGGGCAGAGTCCCGGGCGAGTAGGGCGGCGGTGCGGCGGCGAGGCGCGCGGTCGCGTGCTCACGCGCAGCCAGTTCGGTGCGAGTCGCGGTCGCGGATCGCGCGCCCTTCCTGTGTTCCGCAGCTGTGTCAGTGATGTGATTAACGAACGTCGATAACGTATCGAACCACTTCGTCCAGTGACCGGGAGACCTACGCACATAGTGCACTAAGGAACACATTTCCTAGCAACAGCTGCAAGTCGGCACCAGTTTTGGCACTTCCACTAATAAATTAAGGTAGATTTGTAACATATTTGTTGAAAGCATTTTGTAGCTGTTGATCCGCATTTCGCACGGAGAAGGAGCTCTGAAGTGCCACACGCCTCTTGTGGTGGTGCTTAGTATAAACGTACACTGTTTTCATTTCTCGTAAAGTTACAAGTTGAGGGCAATATCTCCTTATACGAACACATCAGGTAGGAACGGCCAAAGATTACCTTTTACAAATTTAATGAAGAAATTAAAATTGAATTTTATCTAATGAAAAAATAAAAATCAAAAGACTGAGTTTGGTTAGAGTCTGTCTTTCTCATGCAAGCTTCTACTTGGTGGACGAACATACCAATATGCTCTACCTCTTAAGTTGGTTATCATTACACAGGTCTTTTAAAAACATCGAGAGGTTGCTCAAACATTTTTTTGATTTAGGTATCTTTGTTAGTTAAGACTTACAGACGCCTAAGTTGCAAAATGCGCTTATTTTGAAAACTTCGTTCAGAAATAACTTGTAATGTATACATACAAATAAATTGAATTGGATTGTCTGTTTTTAATATTAAAATAACCGCTTTCTAATAAATGCATATGTATGTAAACACGGTAAAGGTACCAAAACAACGTTTTTTAAAGTTTTTGTCTGGCTGTCTGTTTGTTCCGGGTAATTTCTGAAACGGCTCCACCGATTTTGACGGGACTTCTACTGGCAGGTAGCTGATGATCTGAGGAGTAACTTAGGCTATTTTTTTTAGAGTAGCTTCGACCCGAGGCGTTACCCGCGGCAACAATTATCTATTGGACACGATTTTGTTTTAATTTGAATCATCTATAGAGGATAAATAAAATGAGGGGTTAAGAAAGTTTATAAGGATACTCGATTTATAACGTTCTGCAATAATAAATAAATATTTCGGACATCTAACACACAACGCCATCTAGTCTCAAACTAAGCAGAGCTTGTGTTATGGGTACTAGACAACTGATATGAATACTTATATACTTTTTTTTGTAAATACATATTATAGATAGAATATAATATTATATAATAGATAGAAAAAACCCAAACTCCGAAACAAATATTTGCAGATCATACAAACATTTGCTCCGACCCGGGAATCGAACCTGAGACCTCAAGAACAGCAGTCGCGTACGCTACCACTGCGCTACCGAAGCAGTTACGGTTAAACCGTTTTTTTTTTAAATTAATTGATTTATAGTAGTAAATACCAACCCTGCCTTCTAAATACAGGCGCCAATATGCGTGACTACGGAACCCTATTTTATGAGTGGAATGACACGCACTTGGCTGATTTTTATTCGTTTTTATAAATTACTTCCCTGCAAGAAAAGTCCTTCTGAAAAGATAGCCCGTTCTTTTTAGATTAGCCATTTCAATTCAGTTGGTGCCGGCTGCATTTTTGGGCTAATTTTGCACATAGCTGTATAATCTATACTACATTATACTACCCGCGGTACAACAATAACCGCGGGTAACACCGCGGGGTTCAGCTAGTCTGTAATATAAATTAAATTATTGTCAACGTTCTGTCATAGCATACCTATGGTTGGTGGCACCTCAATATATATTTACATAGTACAATGCAAGTAATACGCGTTCGATGTACTTGTTGTTGAAGGCCGCGGATGTAATTAGCGCAACTCCAGTTGTTCGTGTCTGTCTGTTGTGCCGTACGACGATGTAACTGTTCGGCCACAATATTTTAAAGTTCTACATACTCTCTCTGCTCTTTGTCTAGGCGGGACGTTAATGCATCTCGTTCCCTTCTCTATTGCTTAAGTTCCATATCTCTCTAATCTTCATAGAATGTGACATCCATATTTACCTGCCGATGCTAACAGTAAACTGCGAACATGGAATTGTACACCTTATCGTACATTGATATATGTATCAGTTGACATAATATACTGGACGCGATGTCCATTAGCGCGTGACTCGTCGATACAGTGTGTATAGTGGCCGCGGAAGTAAAGTGTCAGGTTCAGAACAAACGATAATAATCTCAGGTACTACCGGCTTAAAGTGACTATTTATTTTAGAATTGGTTAACCCAATTACCGAAGAAGTCTATCCATACTTCCATCTATGCTTCGAGTATTATTATAAAGCTAAAGAGTTTGTTTGTATGGACACGCTAATCTCAGTAAACGCGGGACGGATTTCAAAAAAAAAATCTGTGTTAGATAGTACATTTATTAAGGAAGACTACAGGTTGTATATCATCACGCTGAAACCAATAGGAGTGGAGCACCCATGAAGAATGTTTAAAAAACGGGGGAAAATTGTTACGCTACGGGCAATAGGAGACGCAAACGAGGTTGCGTGGGTCGGCTAATATGTATATAAAAGAGCAAGGTGACTGACATGCCCAGAGATCAACGTACAGCCCAAACCGCTGAAGCTAGAATCCTGAAATTTAGCATGTAGGTTCTTCACATAACGTAAGTGAGCACTAAGAAAGGAATTTTTGAAGTTCCACGGCTAAGGGGGTAAATCTGGGGATAAAAGTCTGCGTGAGCGAAACCGCGTGCTAGTGAAAAGCTAGTGTATTATAAAGTCGTTACGGCACATATAAGAAAGGAACAATTTTATACAAATGTGATTTGTAATGAAGTGCGTATAATAAACAGATTACAAATGATTATGAATATCTTGGAATTGGCAGGGCATGAGCGATACACCGGAAAATACTAAGAGTCAGTAAGAGAGGTGAAGGTGACGCACGCAAATAGTCGTTTGTTTGGCGCCCACGGCACGGGCATCTGCGCCGCAGCTCCACCCGCGCTCACACGCCAGTCACGCCACTGTCGCCAGCCACAGGCGCGCGGCGCGGCGGTGGCTCTGTGGCGACGCAGCATCGCCATTCGCATTAAGATAATATCCCATCAAATATTCTCTACTTGTTGCTAAATTAAATTCTAAAAATACTAAAATAGGTACTTTTTTAGGGTTCCGTGCCAAAGACAAAAAACGGAACCCTTATAGATTCGGCATGTCTGTCTATCTGTCCGTCTGTCTATCCTTCCGTATGTCACAGCCACTTTTTTCCGAAACTATAATGTTGAAACTTGGTAAGTAGATGTATTCTATCAACCGCATTAAGATTTTCACAAAAAAAAATCAAAACAAAAAATTTGGGGAACCCCATACTTAGAACTGAAACTCAAAATTTTTTTTTCATCACACCCATACTTGTGGGGTATCTATGGATAGGGCTTCAAAAATAATATTGAGATTACTAAACTAATTTTTTTCTAAATTGAATAGTTTCCACGAGAGCACTTCCAGAGTGGTAAAATGTGTGTTCCCCCCGGTAACTTCCAAAATAAGAGAATGATAAAACTGAACTGATGTCTGAACTGACTGATACTGTACTCTCTGCCTCGGGGCGCAGTGGTAGCGTACGCGACTGCTGTTCTTGAGGTCTCGGGTTCGATTCCCGGGTCGGACCAAATGTTTGTATGATCTGCAAATATTTGTTTCGGAGTTTGGGTGTTTTCTATGTATATTATGTATGTATTTACAAAAAAAAAGTATATAAGTATTCATATCAGTTGTCTAGTACCCATAATACAAGCTCTGCTTAGTTTGGGTCTAGATGGCGTTGTGTGTTAGATGTCCGAAATATGTATGTAAATATGTATGTATGTACTGACTGTACATTCCACGCAATCTTCCACCGAAAATTGGTTTGAACGAAACCTAGTAAGTAGTTTTTTTAATACGTCATAAATCCTAAACTGCAATTTATCTTTCATTCAATCAACACAAATATAAAAATAAAATAAAATTATATTATGTTACTTACTGCTGCGGAATACTCATGGGCGAGTCCGACTCGCACTTGGCCGCTTTTTATTATTTGTAATTTGAAGGCATGTCAAAGTGAGTAAAGTGACCCTACTCAGCCCACTTTGAATTTGGTTTAGAGTTATGGATTTAATTCAATCGAAGTTCTTTTTTTTATTTTATTACGTAACAACGTTGAAATCTGTCTTTTATTATGAATGTCTGTATCTCTTCTCTACAATATACATGTGCATTACCATATAGTTATAAAAAAAATAAAAACTAAAACCCACCTACGACAAAAAACGACGCTGAAAAAGCATGAAACAAGTTTCAAAAGTCGTAGTCACGCGTTATAAAGTGTTATGGACTATGGTACATTAGTTAGTTAGTTAGTTAGTCATAGTTGGGTTTTAGTTTTTACTTTTTTTATTTATATTTTTTTTTATTTTATATTTTTGGTGCCTATAATCAGCGGACGATCAAGACGCTTCTAACGATTCCTCATTTGTCTTATTCAGACTAGTAGTTTAGAAAGAAGGTGGGAACAAACAAGCATATCATGGAAATACCACACTTCTATACTAATATATAAAGCTGAAGAGTTTGTTTGTTTGTTTGTTGGTTTGTTTGTTTGAACACGCTAATCTCAGGAACCGCTAGTCCGATTTGAAAAATTCTTTCAGTGTTAGATAGCCCATTTATCGAGGAAGGCTATGGGCTATATATCATCACGCTAAGACCTACAGGAGCGGAGCAACAATAAATAATGTTACAAAAACGGGGGAAAATTATCACGCTACAGGCAATAGGAGACGCAAACGAGGTTGCGTGGGTCGGCTAGTATCGAATAAATACGGACAAAATCACGAGCAAATGCTAATATTATATGTAATTTTGAAATGTACAAGTAACGCCCTTTCCAATTATACCAAACACAACATATTTATCTAAAATTTATTTTTTAATACAGTACTTTTGTCGGCTAGAGGGCGCCACTTCATATAGCTTATAACCAGCAGACGATCATGACGCTTCTAACGACACCTCATTGGTCCAGTTCTAATGAGTAGCTAAGGAGCTATGAAGGAACAAATGAACATACATACATACATAGCCTGTCAAAATTATAACCCTCCTTTGGCTTTGCCGTAGTCGGGTATAAATACAGATTTAGGATATTTGCCATCTTAAAAATGCGCCCCGCATCATAGTGCGATTCATTAATCAATGGAAAATTAAAAGTAAACTTGTATGGATCGTTCGGCAAAACATGAAAAAGTGCACTCACTGATCAGTTGGACCAACACGAAAATAAATGGTTAACAAATGGTCACCCATCCTGACGTTCATAGACTGTTCAGGCTAGGATTGCTTCACTTTGCAATGTATTAAGCTTAACACAGATGTATTGGACTTAGGCCCTAATGTATCGTATCAAAAAATCTTCAATTATAGTCCGTTCGTCTAGATAGTGTCGGTGCAGCCGCACGCAATTGTTGTTATTGTTGTGAAATACGAATATATTAACTAATTCATACAATGGCGTAAACTGATAAATAATACTTGCTCGTGGGTGTATGTCCTGTGATTTTGTGGTGATTTGCCGCACGTGGGACGGCGGCGCGGTGCGATCAATGTGACCGTATCTAAACTAATGGACTATACATATTTGGTGCATGCGGTTTATACTGTATTTTATACTCAGAAGACTCATTAGGTACTTAACTGAAAATATTTGTCCCCTCCATACTATCTAAAGACTTTAATGCTGTAGTAGGTACTACTATAATTCATTTCCTCGTCTATTGTGGGATAGGTATCCGACAATAGACGAGGAAATTAATTATCCAAACTTTACGTGTGAGAGAAGTAGAGTCTCTGAGATAAGTCGTGGAGCTTTGTGAACTCTTACGGACTGATTGGGTATACGGAACACTAGAAATAAATTTTAAATATCCTTGTATATATGTCTATTATTTATTAAGAAATTGCCCCTGTCAATGACTTAGATTGGGGGACGTGTTCACCAGGTCGGACTGCTTCGCTGCAAATGTTTATATTTCATTGTTCTCATTAAGTGACCAATATACTTTATTGTACCTATTCAGTGAGTATTATAAAACTGAAACGTAAAAAAAAAACGTGAGCCATCACGGGACGCCTCGCGCCTGCCAGATGTGAAACATCGAAATTGTTTTGTATAAAATAAAATGACTGTTTGTTACATTAATATTCATTTTTATATACTGCCTCGTTGATCTAGTGGTTAGCGTAAGCGACTGGAGATCAAGAGGTCTCAGGTTCAATTCCCGGGTCGGACTGTTGTTGGGTTGTTCTTCCGAGAAATTCTAAATAGTAGCTCGGAGTATGGAAGATGGCGGTGTTTCACGCCCGTGCCTCGGAGAGCACGTAAAGCCGTCGGTCCCGGTTGTCATGAACATCTAAGGCAATCGTTATTGGGCAGGCAGTGCTCTCAAATATACTGACAAATAGTTTAACCTTCGAATTCAGTTCCCCCTCAGGGTTGCGAAGGTCCGATGCCAGTCGCTCCGTGTAAAAACTGATATTCAGGTAAAACCGGTTGAACTAGTAGCCGACCCCAAATCTTGGGAATAATAAAGGCTAGGAAGACGATGACTTAATTGAGAAGGAAGCATCGACCTGTTCTAAATAAGTAATATTTTCGAGATAATAAAGATAAACATATACTCTCACGGATTCACGCCTCTGAGAGTGACAAGGCAAGGCCGCCATTGGCAAGATCTCTCGAAATCGGTATCTATATTTTAGTGGGTTGCGAGAATCCAATAAAGGGAATTTAGAATCGTGTAACGTGTTGATGTATTTAATAGTTGATGAAATCGTTGGCACGTTGTTAGTCCACAAATACTGTAAGATCTAGGTTCGTAGTAAACAGTGCGCATAGCGCGAGCGTGGGTCGCGGGCGGAAGCGGCGCGGGCGCGGGCTCGGGCGCGGGAGCGTGCCGCGGTGACGATATTTAGCTAACCTTTGCGCGGTATTCTCGGCGCGCTATTTGCGGGCCTCCAACTGTCGCAGAAATAGCCGCGCGGCACGCGCGCACCCACACACGCACACACACATACACACACACACACACAGTGTCAGGCAGCACGGACGTGGCACTCCCGGCGACGTCACGCGGAATCACCCGCGCCCACTACACATGTACATCGTAGTATGCGTATTTAAATTATCCAATGTAGAGTGAGTGATGAAATATTTTGTTGTGCTCTTCGGAACATTCATACACTCACTATGCAAATCCACTAATATTTATTATTTTAAGGAAATCATAAATATTTACATCTATACAAATAAATAAAATTGAAGTGTCTGTTTGTAATATTAAAATAACCGCTTTTTACTAAATGCATATGTATGTATACACGGTACATATGACAAAAATGTAGTTAAAAAAAATTTTGTCTGTCTGTCTGTCTGGCTGTCTGTCGGTCTGTCTGTCTGTTTGTTCCGGGTAATCTCTGGAACGGCTGGACCGATTTTGACGGGACTTTCACTGGCAGGTAGCTGATGATCCGGGGAGTAACTTAGGCTACTTTTTTTAGACTAACTTTGTCCCGCGGAGTTACTCGCGGTACAAAAATAACCGCGGGTAACACTGCGGGGTTCAGCTAGTTATTATATATAATTCGTTGAATATATAGATTTATTTATTGGTTTACCAGTAGTTATTACACTTAACATTCATACCAAAAAAGAACACAGCATCAAGTCTTAATCTAAGTGCATCCACCACAATTGAGAGTTTTTGTACGAGTAAAAGTTGGAGCCTCTTCAAAATCAAGCTGCTCACGAAAAATTAGCTTAATAGTAAATGGTAAAAGAGACCCGAGATCTTGGACTTTATCTGATTGCTACAGTAATTATATTTGTTATAAAGCCGTGAAACAGGAGAGTTCCAAACTAAAACTAACTTTCAAAAGCAAGGATTTACGAGCATCATTGATTTTCTGGAATATTTATAAGAAATTTGAATTTTAGAGCAGATATTTTGAGCAATCAATATTGTTGTTTTTTTTTTGTTGTTTGTTAAATTCTTAGGCTATGTGTGTATAAGTATGCTTCTTACAAGGCTAAGCATATAATGAAATCATTGGTCAAGATTATTTTCATAAAGTTAAACTAGATCAATCGTTAAGTTACGCGCCCGACGTGGCGCGCCGTGGACGCAACAAATGCGTAGCATTAACCTTAACCACATTGTAGAGTTTGTAAACCGACCTACCCCTGGACACGGTCGGTACGAATGTTTTTATGCATTTCTTAATACCATCAACATTTTATGTGAGTTTAAAACTAAAATCACTGATACTAAACAAGTAACAAATGTAAGACTCGCATTTCGTCTGACCTTTATCAACATTTTACGTCATTATTCCACAATCCGTTGTACTTAGTTGCAGGTAGCGTCGTCTGTTGACGCCAATTCTGTAGGAACATAACGTTAGGTACGTATCTCACACCACCTTTATTTATTTGATCTGAGCACACCACGTATATATCTGAACAGTCGGCAGGATTTTTCAGGTCGCTGCTTTAGTTGTAAGTAGATGTAATTATAGTTTTATTATTAGGCAATGACCTCTTTTCAACTCATGTTTGACAGTTTTTTTACCCATCTCCAAAATGTTCTACTATAAAAGTCGTGTTTGAATATTGTCATAGTATCGTAGTTTCAGATCGTTGAACGTAAGTAATATATATTTACGTTAGTAACAGCGTGTACGCAAAATGTATCCATAGTAAACAACGCTCTCTATTCGAACGTCAGATCGCATGGGCCGGTGTTTCCCAGAGCAAGTCGCAGCTTCGGCTCTACACTATAATAAACAAACATTCCTCTCGCGCTCACCATACACACGTACATATACAGCGGCGCGGTACTGGCAACGTGTGTCCATGTGTGGGTTCCAGGCGATGCGACGACACGGTACGCAGCAGGACGCACCGATCGTTATGGACCCGAGTTCACCTCCTATTGGCTCCTATACTTCTCCCATCTCTCTGCTTAAATGTGACATTAATAGAAAGGTCTTTCATTGAGTAAGGGAAAAGGTTAAAATCTGTTAAAGGCAGGTCAAAGGTATACAAGCGGCTTGGCATCATAAGATCATTCACGACCAACATCAAAATAAGCCGAGAGTTATAGTTATCGATACCTATACCAAATACCATGCAGGAAAAGGAAGTTTTTACCTGTTTATACCACCAGAACCTAGAATATAAATGGCAGGATTGCAGCCTTGTAATTTGCCTGAACTCAATTAGGTTAAGCCGCAAGTTCGGTAAGAAAGATGCTGAAATCTGCAACTATATGATTGAAGTATCTGCGAACATTCGTAAAACCATAATAGCTAAAGACAGAGTAATTGTGAACTGGTCATCCTGCCCTGTCACTCCTGTCAGAGATTTCACTCTTATGACTCGGAGTTGCAAGACACTCACAGGCACGCAGTTAAAACGTGTCGAGAGGCGTCATACATCTGTGGGCACTACGGGGAGATAGGGCACTCGCTAAAGGACTGCACAAAGAAGAATAAAGATGCGCTACTTGCCTGCGCTTCAAAAAGCCGAACAAACATGTCACAGGAGCTCTTGACTGTCCGGTAAAGCTAAATTATTTAATTATGAACTATATTTATATAATCGTAAGTATCATAAGTATTTAATTTAATCGTTCAAAATTCATGTTTGTAAGTAAATTATTTGTTCTATTATATCTATTGTTATGCCCAAACATAAAATCAATTGTTAAGCTATACCAAGTTTGTATTATTAGAAATAAAAAAAAGTATACTTCCCCACAAAACCATGAGTGCAAACACATACATTTGTTCACCCGAACTTATGAAATAAATACAGTAACACCAGATACACACGCTACATGCTCCCTTTTCTAGTATGTTATTTAATATTAAGAGTTTGTATCTAGTAAGTGCCCAAAGCGACAAACCACTCATCACTCAGGTTTATACCTAGCTTATACAGAGGGTCAGAGCCGACTCGCTATTTACCACATGTAAATCCTTGTATTTCAACCGGACCTTGATGGCAAACGAGCAGACATATCACCTGGTGGTAAGCGATTACCACCGCCCATGGACATCCGCAACACCAGAGGTGTCACAAGTGCGTTGCCGGCCTTTGAGGGATGTGGAAAGGAATGTAGGGAGTATGGGCCTCCGGTAGCCTCACTCACTCGGTGAAACACAGAGCAAGCGCTATTTCGCACCGGTTTTCTGTGTGGCCGTGGTATCACTCCGGTCGAGCCGGTCCATTCATGCCGAAGCGTGGCTCTCCCACGGTAATACGGCACGCACGGTACGCAGAAAGTGATATCTAAACATTGAACTAATATTATTATTCCTCAATGTATCTAAAACTTCATTTTATTTTGCTTTAGGAGAAGATTCTTAAATATATTTTTCTAGCTCAGGGAGGGGTAGGTGTACCGGCAGGTAGGGTCCTGGTGCTAAGTGCCTAGCTCTCTCCATGGACTCGTGCTGCTTAAGAGTAACAAGTGCGTTGTCTTTTGGAGGCCGAGTCCACAGAGTCAGAGGAAGTAAGGGGGAATGGGATCCGGTTCGTTAAAGCGTTCCAAGTTGTATTTAGTGAAGTGCGCTCCCCACGATAGTTAACGGACTTCACTGAATTTCTTTGTTGTAAATCCCCTGTGTGTAACTCTGGAAAAGTTGTAAAATACGATAACTTTTTTTAGTATATTAGAAGAGTACGTAAAATAAAAAAAAAACATGTTTCCCCTTTCCACCTATTTCCACATTTAATAGTTAAACTTGTCTAAACTGTAAAAAAATATTTTATATTTATTACTAGCTGAACCCCGCGGTGTTACCCGCGGTTGTCGTCGTACTGCGAGTAACGCCGCGAGACAAAGTTAGTCTAAAAAAAGTAGCCTAAGTTACTCCCCGGGTCATCAGCTACCTGCCAGTGAAAGTCCCGTCAAAATCCGTCCACCCGTTCCAGAGATTACCCGGAACAAACAGACAGACAGACATACAGTCAAAAATTTTTTTAACTACATTTTTGGTATATGTATCGTGTATACATACATATGCATTAAGTAAAAAGCGGTTATTTTAATATTACAAACAGACACTCCAATTTTATTTATTACACGGTACTTTTACCAAAACTGTAGTTAAAAAATTTTTTGTCTGTCTGTTTGTTCCGGGTAATCTCTGGAACGGGTGGACGGATTTTGACGGGACTTTCACTGGCAGGTAGCTGATGACCCGGGGAGTAACTTAGGCTACTTTTTTTAGACTAACTTTGTCCCGCGGCGTTACTCGCGGTACAACAATAACCGCGGGGTTCAGCTAGTTAAATTATATAATATTATATTAAATTATAGATATATATCATGGTTTAGGTGGTGAAGTTAACTATTATTGACTAGCTGACCCACGCAACCTCGTTTGCGTCTGCTATTGCCCGTAGCGTGACAATTTTATCCCGTTTTTGAAACATTCTCCATTGGTGCTCCGCTCCTATTGATCTTGGCGTAATGATATACAGCCTATTGCCTTCCCCGATAAATGTACTATTCAACACTGAAATAATTTTTGAAATCGAATAAACGGTTCCTGAGATTAGCGCGTTCACAAACAAACAAACTTTTCAGCTTTATATATTAGTATAGATTTATGAATTACGTGGCATACATTTCACATGCTGAATGGACACTTTTTGTTGATTTTATTGTCCTTATTTAGCCAGTGGCTGGGGACGCACGACGTTAAGTGGGATGTTGTGATGACAGCGGGTCGCGGTGGGAGCGTCTGCTTTCAGATCGTCCCAGCCAGTGCCAGTGTTATCGCGCCGTCGCCGTCGAGATACGGCCGAGTGTGTGTCGTACAAGTGCGTCGAGTGCTCGTCACCGCCACCACACCGTCACCCGAGTCCCGACCAACAGATAACACATGGAGCACATTGGCAGTTATGAACTTGTGATTAGTTCGGCAGTTCGATCGTTATCGTTACGACGCCGAGAGTGAAGCGAGTGCGTCCTCTCTCACAAACATCACACTGTCATCTATACAAATAAATAAAATTGGAGTGTCTGTTTGTAATATTAAAATAACAGCTTTTTAATCAATGTATATGTATGTATACACGATACATATACCAAAAATGTAGTTAAATTTTTTTTTGTCTGTCTGTCTGTCTGTTTGTGCCGGGTAATCTCTGGAACGGCTTGACGGATTTTGACGGGACTTTCACTGGCAGGTAGCTGATAATCCGGGGAGTAACTTAGGCTACTTTTTTTAGACTAACTTTGTTCCGCGGCGTTACTCGCGGTACAAAGTTAACCGCGGGTGATACCGCGGGGTTCAGCTAGTCTACGATAAGCCTGGAGTCCATAGTTAACGTAATGTGAGTCAGTACCTGATTAGAGTTTGCAAATATCCCCAACGCACGCTCCGAGTACACGCGCGCATAGGACATTATCCTTTTGGGAAAATAAAAGCTTTCATTTCGGGGAAAATGAAATGTGTTGTATGGAATGCTATTGTAACCGTTCAAAGCTCGCCTTGCCCAATTGTTTATGTCTGGACGGTAGTTCTGTGTCAGTGTGTAGTATAAACAAAACTGCGTGGAATGTGTGTAAACCAAATATCGTTCCTTCCATCATTACACCTAACGGTGTAAGCTGGTTATGCCTATTGGTCTTCTCTGTAGGATTATTGTTAGTCGATCCCATTACTGGATTTAAGCATGTTGCTAGGCCTTTTATATTCATCATCATCTCTCTCGACTGCTGGACAAGACTTTCTATAACAAAATATGAATTAAACTGACTTCTCTTGACAAATTGCAAGTGTGTGTTTCAAATAAACTGACCGGCGCGGCGTAACTTCGTTTGAGTTGTTCTGAACAAAAGTAATACATTCTTACCATTTTTGCTACACTTAACATTGACGTTCGGAGCATGATGTTATTTATACAAATAAATAAAATTGAAGTGTCTGTTTGTATATTCAAATAAACAGATTTACACTAACTACAAATGAAAGAAACTTTTTTGTTTGTTTCTGTCTGTCTATTTGTTTCAGCTAATATTTGGAATGGCTAAATATTGTGCCATTCCAAATATTAGAGTTGCAAGCTGTTGTTATCCCTATGAATAAATAAATAAATTAAAACGGCTGTACCAATTAATATAATTAAATTATATAAATAATAATACAACCGTTTTAATATTTTTTTAATAGCTTCGTCTTAAGGAATTACTTTTGTTGTACCTTTACAACAAAAACCACGGGTAACACCGCTGAATGAAGCTAGTATGGCCTACAAAAGAAGCCGGTAAATGGGCTACTTAAGCTTAAATGAACTATTTCAATAATCCCTAACTTTAGTATTTTTTCCTTAAATATATTTACATGTTTGAAATGTTAATCTAGTGGCCAGAAGTGATATGACATATTTGAACTGAATCCACTGTTCGGCTCTGGCTCTGGCTCTGGGCGAACTGTTACCTGTTGAGCGGTTGGTTTATTTATAAATGTCAGTCAGTCATGTCAGGCACCGGTCCCCAGTTCGCACATGCGCACTAGCGGACGTTTGGTGCCTCGACTCGTTGAACAATACTTGGCTAACAATACCACATATTTCTTTGCAAAAACATACATATTATACACGTACATAGAGAACACCCAAACAAAACAAATATTTACAGATCACTCAAACATTTGGTTCGTTTCGGCAATTAAACTCTAGACCTCGGCACAGCTGCCGCATACGCTGCCACTGCGCCATCGATGCAGTTTCTCTGTACTGTAAATAAACTCCAATGTTTGGTTAATCCATTTTTAGGGATCCGTGCCAAAGGCAAAAAACGGAACCCTTATAGATTCGTCATGTCTGTCTGTCCATCCGTATGTCACAGCCACTTTTTTTCCGAAACTATAAGAACTATAATGGTGAAACTTGGTAAGTAGATGTATTCTATCAACAGCATTAGGATTTTGACGCAAAAATAAAACAATACATTTTGGAGGTCCCCATACTTACACTGAAACTCAAAAATTTTTTTTTATCAACCCATCTATGGATAGGTCTTCAAAAATGATATTGAAGTTTCCCATATCATTTTTTTCTAAACTTAATATATTGCGCGAGAGACACTTCCAAAGTGGTAAAATGTGTCCCCTCCCTATAGCTTCTAAAATAAGGGAATGATAAAACTAAAAAAAAAGGCGTGCATTACATTGCAAACTTCCACCGAAAATTGGTTTTAACGAGATCAAGTAAGTAGTTTTTTTTAAAACGTCATAAATCGTAAACCGCAATTTATCAATTAAAGTTACAACGACCTACAAGAACTGTTATATTATGTTACTTGCTGCTACGAAACCCTTCATGTGCGAGTCCGATTCGCACTTGGCTGCTTTTTTTTACGTTTTAAAGTGGTTAAAGTTTTTTTATTAGTCATTTGTATTTGATTAAACTGAAATGATGGGACGCGGCGATCCCGAATATGGCACGATGTCGATCGGCGATTGGTGACTCACCGTATCGCGACATCTGGAGCGAGTTCAATGACCATAGTATGACATTTTCCACACGTACCTACTAAACATAAATAAGCAATATTTTATTATATTTACATCCGTTTAATATATTTGAAACAGAAGCCTTCACTAGGACTAGGTTATGCGATAACGAAAAACTTAGTATACACACTCTTTTGGCCGCAGCTGAAGCTGGCCGTCAACCGGTCGGGGGTCGGTTGTGTAATGGCATGCGAGCAGCCCAATTGTGCATACCACCGCTGGCTGCCAACGGCGCTTTACTCTCAATATACTATATTACCGACCGATATACCACTATTATCAACACAATATGCTAAAACTGTCATTAATTGCGAATGGGATACAATAATCCAGAGTTGGTACTCGAAGAGCGCCGACGAAGGAGAACAAACAAAAGACATCAACGAGTGTTGACTCCTTTGAATACGAGTACTCGTTAGTGAAGTCAAAAATATATTATTATGTTATTAAAATATTTGAACACGGATCGAACGTAAAGTGTAATCTAGAAGTTATATTGTGTTGCAGGCGTTCGGTGCGAGCCATGTGGTGCGGGTGTGGCGCCAGCGCATCGAGCGCCGCCGAGCGCCGCTGAGTTGGACCGCGCGCTGCCGCGTGCCGGCGCGAGGCCATGATCTCGCGCGCGACTCTGCTGCTGCTGGCGGCGCTGCCCGCCCTCGCAGGTCAGTTGTTGCTGCAGCGCTATTTAATACCTATGGGATATCAGTTACAGATATCAAACAATAGTTTAGAAGGCACACACTTCATTAGTTCTCATATAATATAAGTATTCAATAAAAGATAACTAAATAGATAATAGTTTCAATCCCAGTAATGGATCGGTAAATCTGTTTATGTGGTGTGTTGACGTGTTAGTGTGACCACACACGTCCAACGATCCCAATACTAAAATAACACCTTAAGTACACTAGGAATTGGCAAACATCCACATATCGGATATTAACGCTCCACTATTCAATAACACACAACATAATATCTAATGTGTAGCCTACTCCGACCGACCGCGACCGTCCAGTGGCTCGCGGACGTACAGCAATATCAAATCAAATTCATAATAACTTGTTTATGTGCTCGTATGTGTTATGAACACAGAGCAAGCGGCGATACAGTGAACACATCTCGTGCCGATAATTGTGGAAGTATCCACTCACCGTCGTCGCTAGGATTGCTCATTGCGCCGCCTGGAGCTGCCGACACAGGGACGTGATCTGTCGGGCCCAATATGATTGATCTGTTATGTTATTATTCTGTGTATTTGGTACAACATCGTGCATGTTTATGTATGACTTCAACTGGGAATACTTTCCATTCAGGACCCTGGATGGTCACGTACTTCTATTATTATCTTTATTCTTAATCGTACGGTTCTTCAGCACAGTATTAATCTGGAGATACAGCGATGTTCAGCCGAGAAGTTTAGTGTAGCCAAGTCAGCCTAGTGGTGGGGCTGACTCTAACAGAACCTACCTCACGATATTGATATTTCTTGTTATTTTGCGAACGAGTCCTCAGTGGAACGTTCCTCTGAGTGAAGAGTTACAAGTGCGTTACCTCCTCCAGACTCAAGGTCCGTCATGTCCTAATAATTTTACTTATCTTTGTTAATATATGTTTTATGTAGTACTTACGGTAAGTACCACATGTGACACGTTGCCGATGAAAACGTGAACTTATCCGGCTACTTCCTGCTGACGGTGACACGTCAGACCAAACATTCCTACACATGAGCAACTACAAAGTGAACTCAAACACCATGTGTAACGCGTTGATTCACAACACAACAGCTGTGAGACAACCTTCCACAGCGAGCACTCACTCCGCTGAACACCGCCGCCGCAAGTACCTACATCTACATTAACTGCTGCATATTAATATGCAACAAAGTAGTTGAAATAATATATATTATTAAAATTTATGATAAAAAAATCTAGAACGACCTTAATAATCGCGTATGTATGTCAAGGAGGAGCCTCAAACGTTATTTGAGGTGAAGTATTCTATAATATGTCATATTATCTTATACTAGCTGACCCACGCAACCTCGTTTGCGCCTTATATTGCCCGTAGCGTGAAAATTTCCACCGTTTTTTAAACATTCTTCATTGTTGCTCCGCTCCTATTAGTAGTAGCGTGATGATATATACCCTATAGCCTTAAGCCTCGATAAATGGACTATCCAACACCGAAAGAATTTTGCAAATCGGCCTCGCGGTTCCTGAGATTAGCGTGTTCAAACAAACAAACAAACAAACTCTTCAGCTTTATATATTAGTATAGATATATAGGTTATAGAACCATTGAGTGAATCTTACGAAATCTGTCGTGTGAGGCAGAGGAGTCATTTGCGAGCGGCCACGCGCCTCTCGGTTGAAATCATAATTTCCAGAATAAACGAGGAACGACCAAACCCAATCACGCATCACACGAACCAACCTGTATTAAAAAATGATGTGTAATATTTATTCTGAGCGATAGAGAACAACAGTTATTTTGTAAGTTATAGTTAAATATAATATTTATTTCCCAAATAAAGGTTTACAATATTATCACATTAATTAAATCAACATTTCAATAAAATTATGAGACGAACTAAAGAACAATCAAAATGTGAAACTTTTGCACTTGAACTAATGTATTTAAACATTGCATCACAAGTGCTAGCGCCCTCCATCTAGTGAGCGCTATCTAAGTCTGATAGAAAATACTGCCTAAAAAGTTAATTACATATAATTATTATGTATGTCGGAGTCACAGCGGGGAGCGATCGGTCGGTCGAAGCGGTTTTTATGAAATGGTGACGTCAGCTTCGCCGACGTCACTTGGATATTTTGTCAAGTGGCACTCATAATTTAAAGCAATAGAAATCGCTCTTAATCAAGTCTAGTCTAGTTATCAATCTTCATTATTACACACGTTGGTAGGTAGGGTTTATTTGCACAGCCAAAGACAATATAGAATTCCAATAGTTTATTGAATCAATGAAGCTACAGTTAAAATCATAGATCGGCACAACCTTGTCAAAATGAATTAGGTGAGAACACCAAAATCCACTGAACGTCCGTGTCAATCTATAATCTCCAGTTTCCAAATGCGTAGGGCCTTATGAGAAGAAACCGGCAAAGAAACTCATGGCCACTCTTTTGAAAGTTACATCTTAACTTATTAGTTACAAACTATCAATAGTCAATTACAACAATTAAGAAGACTATGTACTTAGCTTATTTACAGCTTGTCTTTCCTCGTACAATGCCCGTACTAAACTGATCTGTTGATTCTATTTTTCCTCAATACGAAACGGTGGGTAGTTAGTTTAAGAGCCAATAGGTTAGTAGTCTCGCAACTCGTGCGGCCGCTCTCTTTTATACCGGCTGCTCGCTTTAACTAGTGGTGACACCTACTACTATATTCGGTGTTACCCGCACACATTTTAGTAACATTAAATGTAATATTACAGAATCGACTAAAACTAAAACGACATTATTAAATCAAGCTGTAAGTAAACTAAGACTTAATAATCACATCATTAACAACAAATAATCAGTTTCTTCCTTTACATACACCGTCCACAGATTCCACCCAAACTGCCATGTTTCTCGATGCACAGTTTGACGTTTCGAATAATCGATTGAAATAAACACGAATTCAAATTAAAACTTAAGAAAACTACTCGTTCTCCGACACGGCCATCCTGATGCATCACACGTCCTCGTGTGAGTCATCTGTAAACAAAGAAAAAGCAACCACAGTAGCTCAATTTATTCGGCCGGTATTGCCTGGCCAACAGGCATTCTGATAGACTTACACGTCTACGTGTTTGTTAACTGAGGAATCATCTGGACAGTGAATCCGTCCTCTCGGCTATTCCTGACCAAATTAAAGATTCATAGAAACCAATTTCAATTATAACAAATTATTTTGCCTTCATGATTTTAAATTTAATGTTTCTATTCACGTCAGTATCACGATAAGGTTCTGACCATGCTCATTTATGTCTCTACCAGCATAATCACATAAATCTTAGTACAAACAATAATGATTGTTAACCTAGGTTCAGCACCTCTGTCTAAATTGCCAGTAACAGCGTTAAGACGTTTTGACTCAGTCGCTTAACCAGCAACTGTGTATAACCACTTCAACAGCGGCTTTTTGCTCAACTCTTAGCCAGAGATCGAGATCTTTTTATTGTCACTTAACCAGCGACTAACATTCGCATAGCCAGATGCGCACCGCGCACTCTCTACAGATAAGTACTGCACGAGCTACGGCTACAAATGACCAGCGAGACCTAAGTAGGTAGTGAAACCAGGCTACCAACACTACATCACTTGTTATTAAATAACTTTGTTTATTAATTAAAATAAACTTAAAGAGTGTAATCCTATCTCTATCAACAATTAACAATAGTGTGGTTAAACGTCACAAAATACATTACAGATAATTGTTCACGAACAAAATAAAGACTTCGATTAATCTAATAAACTATTCAAGGATCATTGTTTTCTACATCATGTTCATTGGACAAATCAATAGGGACTTCACTAGTGGGTATCTGACGGTCTGTATTCACTTTGATTACTGCGAGTGTAGATGATCAGTGGTCTGTAGAAAATATGTGTGGACAGCAAATTCGCGGTCTCCCTCTAGTATATCGGCGACCACGTAAGGACCTTAATACTGTGGGTCTAATTTCGTTTGATTGCAATCCTCATTTTATAAGAGAATGTAGGCACCAATAGAAACGACCTTATTATTTTTAAGAACTTTTCGAAAATTACAACTGAAAAGCGTAAAGCAAGCAGATTTTCATTCTTTTCTTTAAACAATTATGTCGTTTGAAATACAGTAATCGTGTACCTACTACAGGAAATGCTATTCAGTGCATTTCTTCAACCCGGATTTCTTGACAGAATTTATTGTTTTATTAAAAAGACAACTTCCTCACGAGGGACAAACATCGTATGTCACGGGGACCTTACAAACGTACACAAAAACACCCAGACTCAGGGCAACAATTCGTGGACCACACAATACTATGTTACTATAAGGACGGGCGTTACCTACCCTCAATAATATTACTACACTATATTCTCGTTGGCCCAGAAATCTATCTGACAGAATTTGTCTTTTTAAAGAGCATTTGAAACAAAATGAAAACTTCTCACCAAATCTTTCTTGGAGCTGACATTCACTGGTTACTCGGTTTGTAAATCGTTTGCCTTGGCATTCATATTGGAACTGCATCTATGACACCACACTTTTCAAGGTTCAAGTAATCGTCTTCAGCGCTTTGGTTTCCTTTGATTATCAGGCAAAGGTAGTATCTGAAATCTCAGAATATGTATTAGCAATATTGTCACCACTAAAATTGTCCTAATCTTTACTGGATAACGTAACCTTTTGATTTTGGCACAGCTGTGACAGCGCTTGTATTTTTCACACATCACTTCACTTTTACAGTCGGAGTAGTTCTCTCACTAGTTGGCGGTTCTCGTATAGCACAAATAATACCGTATCGAAAAGATTTTTTTTAACGTAGGGTAAACGTAAAATAAAATAATAACAATCTGCCCTGTATTTTGTGCCTGATCTGTTATGGGTAACCCATAGGGGTAATCCATAGGGGTAGTGCATAGGAGTAATCCACAGGTAATCCATAGGGTAATTCACAGGTAATCCATAGGGGTATCCATAGGTAATCTCTAGGGGTAGTCCACAGGGGTAATTCACAGGTAATCCATAGGGTAATTCACAGGTAATCCCACTTCTGATGTCGGAGTCACAGCGGGGAGCGATTGGTCGGTCGAAGCGGTTTTTATGAAATGGTGACGTCAGCTTCGCCGACGTCACTTGGATATTTTGTCAAGTGGCACTCATAATTTAAAGCAATAGAAATCGCTCTTAATCAAGTCTAGTCTAGTTATCAATCTTCATTATTACACACGTTGGTAGGTAGGGTTTATTTGCACAGCCAAAGACAATATAGAATTCCAATAGTTTATTGAATCAATGAAGCTACAGTTAAAATCATAGATCGGCACAACCTTGTCAAAATGAATTAGGTGAGAACACCAAAATCCACTGAACGTCCGTGTCAATCTATAATCTCCAGTTTCCAAATGCGTAGGGCCTTATGAGAAGAAACCGGCAAAGAAACTCATGGCCACTCTTTTGAAAGTTACATCTTAACTTATTAGTTACAAACTATCAATAGTCAATTACAACAATTAAGAAGACTATGTACTTAGCTTATTTACAGCTTGTCTTTCCTCGTACAATGCCCGTACTAAACTGATCTGTTGATTCTATTTTTCCTCAATACGAAACGGTGGGTAGTTAGTTTAAGAGCCAATAGGTTAGTAGTCTCGCAACTCGTGCGGCCGCTCTCTTTTATACCGGCTGCTCGCTTTAACTAGTGGTGACACCTACTACTATATTCGGTGTTACCCGCACACATTTTAGTAACATTAAATGTAATATTACAGAATCGACTAAAACTAAAACGACATTATTAAATCAAGCTGTAAGTAAACTAAGACTTAATAATCACATCATTAACAACAAATAATCAGTTTCTTCCTTTACATACACCGTCCACAGATTCCACCCAAACTGCCATGTTTCTCGATGCACAGTTTGACGTTTCGAATAATCGATTGAAATAAACACGAATTCAAATTAAAACTTAAGAAAACTACTCGTTCTCCGACATGTATATATATAAAAGTTAGTTATTCTTATAATTAAAGTTTCAAGTATTTATTGCAGTTATGGTTTTTGCAGGTATGAATAGTGTAGGCTGTTAGTATGAGTGTGAAATGTCAAATGAAGATGTGTAAATGTGTGCAATAGGTAAACATAAAGTGTAGGTGTCTATGCACCAGGCAATCACAGGCACCAGAAAATCAAGATATACTTTTAACAGATTTTCGGTCTCCTGATAATCCAAAGTCAAAAGCCAGCGTTCCAAAGACTTTTTGCATTTCTTCACTGTCAATGGATAAATGCAAACAGCCTTATGGAAACTATTATAAAAGCGACCGCTTTTCACGGGTGAAATTCTGCTAGCAACAGCAGTTCTGTGAGGTTTCATTGGACAGATACGGTTCGTTCTACGCTTATCACTACGTACATTTGGAAGCTGCACGCGCTTGCGGAACGTGGTTTGGAGCACAAAAAGTTACCGTGGAAGAGCCACGCTTTGGCATGAATGGGCCGGCTCACCCGGAGTTATACCACGGCCTCACAGAAAACCGGTGTGAAACATTTCTTGGTGTTCTGTGTTTCACCGAGTGAGTGAGGATAACTGAACGGCCCAAACCCCTCCCCCCATCCCCCAAAGGCTGGCAACTGGTGTTGCGGGTGTCCATGGGCGGCAGTAATTGCTTACCATCAGGCGATACGTATTTGTATTTGTATTTATTCTTTATTGTACACATAGAACATCCTAACTAATATTATAAATGCGAAAGTAACTCTGTCTGTCTGTCTGTCTGTCTGTCTGCTACTCTTTCACGCCAAAACTACTGAACGGATTTGAATGAAATTTGGTATACAGATATTCTAGACCCCGAGATAAAACATAGGCTACTTTTTATCGCGAAAAAGGGGTTGTAAGGGGTTAAAAGGGGAGGGGAAAGTTGTATGGGATTTCATAATTTTTAAATATAAAACCATGAAACTTTATATTTAAGCACTTGATAAAAAATAATAAAACATTTGTTCTAGCGTTTTTGAAATTTCGACCAGTGAGGGGATGAAATAGGGGTTGAAAGTTTGTATGAAGTTCGTCATTCTTTAAGTTGGAAACCTGAAACTTTACTTTTGGGCTGCTGATTAAAAATGAATAAACACGTATTTCAACGTTTCTAGATATTCTACCCTTAAAGGGGTAAAATAGGGTTTGAAAGTTTGCATGGAAGTTCGTCAGTTTTTAAGTTCGAAACATGAAACTTTGTTTTTGGGCTACTGACTAAAATTGAGTAGATACGTATTTAAGCGTTTCTGAATATTCTACCCCTAAGGGGTGAATTAGGGGTTGACATTTCGCATTTAGGTTAGTCTGGAAGTCTGTCATTTTTGAAGTTCGACAAATGAAACTTTGTGTTTGGGCTACTGATTAAAAATGAGTAGATACGTATATAAGCGTTTCTGGATATTCTACCCCTAAGAGTTGAAATAGGGGTTGAAAGTTTGTATGGAAGTTCGTCATTTTTTAAGTTCGAAACTTGAAATTTTATTGATGTGCTACTGATTAAAAAAGAGTAGATACGTACTTAAGCGTTTCTAGATATTTTAAATATGTGAAATAGGGGTTGAAAGTTTGCATGGAAGTTCGTCATTTTTTAAGTTCGAAACATAAAACTTTGTTTTTAGGCTACTGACTAAAAATGAGTAGATACGTATTTAAGCGTTTCTGGATATTCTACCCCTAAGGGGTGAAATAGGGGTTGACATTTAACGTGTAGGTTGGTCTGGAAGTCCGTAATTTTCGAAGTTCAAAACATGAAACTTTGTTTTTGGGCTACTGACTAAACATGACTAGATAACTATTCAAGCGTTTCTAGATATTGTACCCCTAAGGGGTGAAATAGGGGTTGAAAGTTTGTATGGAAGTTCTTCATTTTTAAGTTAGAAACATGAATCTTTATTCATGTGCTACTGATTAAAAAAGAGTAGATTCGTGCTTAAGCGTTTCTGGATATTCTACCTCTAAGGGGGTGAAATAGGGATTGAAAGTTTGCATGGATGTTCGTCATTTTTAAGGTTAGCAACATTGAACTATATTTTTGAGCTACTGATTAAAAATGACTTGACACCCGTTAAAGCGTTTCTGGATATTCTACTCCTAAGGGGTGAAATGGTTAGTCTGGAAATCCGTCATTTGTGAAGTTCGAAACATGAAACTTTGTTTTTGGGCTACTGATTGAAAATGAGTAGATATGTATTTAAACGTTTCTGGATATTATACCCCTAAGGTGGTGAATTAGGGGTTGCAAGATTGCATGGAAGTCTGTCATTTGTTGAGTTAGAAACATAAAATATTATCTTTGGGTTAGTTATTAAAAACGAGTAGATACATATTTAAACGTTTCTGGGTATTCTACCCCTAAGGGGAGAAATATATAGGCATTGGCATTTCATATATTAGTTAGTTTGGAAGTCCATAATTTTTTAATTTAGCAGCCTGAAAACTTTCGGCTTTATGTTTCTGATGATTACAAATAGACGAATACTTATATCAGCATTTACGCAAATTCTGTTCCTAAAGGGGATGAAATATGGGTCAAATGTTTGTATGAAAGTTCTTTTAAATGGGCTATTGATCAAAAATAAATAAATAGGTTTAAAACATGAATAAATTACTAATACATACTTTTACACAGTTTTAATTAAATACATATAACAAACTTCCACGCGGGCAAAGCCGCGGGCAACAGCTAGTATAAATATAAAAGAAATATAACGAAGTGTCATGTACAAAGGGCGTGCTTAACCCAAAATTGAGTTTTCTTCCAGCAACTACGTGTGCTCATTTGCGTCGCTATTCCATAAAAACAATGCACTTAAAAATTTCAATATAAAAACACTATAAAAGCATTCTTATCCGATTAAAAAAGAGCAAACTCAATTTGATCTCTTTGTGCATTGCAATCTTTACGAATTCATTGTGGTCAAGGTTTGCCTTATTTCAATTTCAAGAAATATTTTAACACAAGTGACAAAGAAGCTCATTAAGAATCCTTGTATGTGTAAAATTGAAACAGGCTGTACAATTACATTTGAGATTTAAGTTCCTCGTTGGTACATTGGTTTTGTGGATGGCGTTGTGTTTAGAATGTTGTAACGGTTACAGCGGTGGCCCTTATCATGAGGTGAGCCGTAGCCGAGATGTTATCGCTGACGCTGCAAGTAGAGCGGCGCGCAAGGTCGCGGCGGCGGCGCGTGAATGGCGCTGACGTCACTCGGCCGCACTCTCGCCCCTCCTGCAGCGCTGCTGACTCACTGCATATGCGCTCCACAATGTAAACACTGTAGCTTATGCATCGTGTGCGAATTGTTGCCCTCGTCGACACATTACACTTTACGAACATTGCTGCATTGAAACGAGCTACCAACTTGACTGATCGGGTAATGACAAAGTCTTAACAACCTTTAAATCTCCGCGATCTGGGATAAAGTGCATCAACCACGGTCACAGGCTGATTCAGTGGTGCATACCGTCGCCGTCGCCGCGCCGTGTTGGTCACCGTGACCAGTGGTTAAAGATCTTCCTCTTTTTTATGTTATATGTGGATATATATCAAACGAGCAGACGTATCACCGCAACACCAGAGGCGGCACAAGGGCGTTGCCGACCTTTGGGGGATGGGGAAAGGGATGTGGGGAGAGATTGGGGTATGGGCCTCCGGTATCTTCACTCACTCGGTAAAACACAGCGCAAGCGCTTTTGCACACTGGTTTTCTGCGAGGCAGTGGTATCACTCCGGTCGAGCCGGCCTTTTCATGCCGAAGCGTGATAAACCACAGAACAGAAATGTAGTAGAAACGATTAGGTTTGTGTGCGACGTTGTGTGATATCAACGGTTTTATTTCCCAACTCGTCGGCTCATCAACACGTTGACATATATATAAAGTTGGCACGAGTGTGATTAAGCGGCGCTTCCTTTATGTTCGTTGTTGCGAGATGGCGTAGTGAGATGTTACTTCCCGTCAGCAGCTCATGCGCTGGAGATGAATCAAGCGGATGTGTGGATGCGGGCCGCACGTGTGCGCCCGCGCCCGCACTACACTTGCGCACTGGCACCTCACGTTACGCGCTATTGTTGTAACGTGTCATCTACAGTACCACCCTTAATAAGAACAACTACATCAGGTCTCGGCTAATAGTAGCAAAACACGCACACAAACGTCGTGGGTTCCTCTTGATGCATTCAATTTTTTTGCACTAGTTATTGGACGATGTAAAGGCAAACCCTCCCATACAGTTTCTTAACTAGGTTGGGATTGGCTTCAAGTCTATATCATTATCATCATTAACAACTGAAAAGGTCTAATAGCGAGGTTTTCCATTACATCAATAAGTGAAGAGGCGACCTGTCTTGAGACGGTAGTGGACTGACATATTAGTGCGACATCTTAGAGGTACATAGTTTATTTCGTACAAAATAAATATGATTTTCCTTCGTTGTGCCTTCTGTCTGACTTTGTGGAGAAGAGTGTATATCTATATATTTATATAAATAACTTTAGCTATAGCTACTGTTTTTTTAATTATATTGAGTACTAGCTGAACCCCGCGGTTATTGTTGTACCGCGAGTAACGCCGCGGGACAAAGTTAGTCTAAAAAAAGTAGCCTAAGTTACTCCCTGGATCATCAGCTACCTTCCAGTGAAAGTCGCGTCAAAATCCGTCCAGCCGTTCCAGAGATTACCCGGAACAAACAGACAGACAGACAGACAAAAATTTTTTTAGCTACATTTTTGGTATATGTACCGTGTATACATACATATGCATTTAGTAAAAAGCGGATATTTTAATATTACAAACAGACACTCCAATTTTATTTATTTGTATAGATTTGCAAAATCAAAGAAGTTCGACTCAGCTACCTGTAGCAGCTAAACCCCATCTCCAAAAGCAGGAAAGAAATTGAATGAAGGAAGTCAGATCTAGTGCATAACACCATACAAATAGTAGTAGCAGTAGGTACTATTGGGACCGCATTTTCACGGATCGGTATGGCACGTAGCCTGTTACCGCGCTTACAGTATTAAAGAGTGTTAGACAATATTACTACTTATTTGTTTTACTAAAACTACAACTGTTGCTTAACTTAACATTATTCAATAGTCATTTAGCTACTATATGACAAACTCAACGCCAAATTTAGGTTAAGTTTTTCATAAAATGTAACCAATGGTTTCTTTTTTTTTTGGTGTCGTTCGTGTGATTATTTAATATTTTGTGTTTGTAACTTTGAAAATGATAAACTTCCGTACAATAATTTTTCCCTAAGTTTCCCACACGTCAAAAATTCCTAAACTAAGAGAGGAACCCTTCTCTTAGTTTAGGAATTTTTGCATTCTTGCAGCAGCAAGTAACATCATATAATTTTTATTGTATTTTTATACCAGCGGTTCCTAAGTTTAGCGCGTTCAGAGAAACAAACAAACCCTTTAGCTTTTTAATCTATCTATCTTCTATATATATAAAAATTAATCCCTATTTGCCTTGGTCACGACATCACACGCGAACGGCTGAACCGATTGTGCTAATTCTTTTTTTGTTGGATAGCTCATTTAGCGAGGAAGGTTTTAGGCTTTGTAACATCTTTCTACGAAGTTGAGCACGTCAGCTAGTGTTAGTATATATTTGTGTTGATTGAATGAAAGGTAAATTGCAGTTTACGATTTTGGCGTATTAAAAAAATAATACTTACTAGATTTCGTTCAAACGTGTATGTGTATGGTAATGTACATCATATATTTTTTAGTTTTATTAGTTCAAGTTACAGGGGGGGGGGGAGCACATTTTATCACTTTGGAAGTGTCTCTCGCGCAAACTATTCAGTTTAGAAAAAAAATATATATTACAAACCTCAATATCATTTTTGAAGACCTATCCATAGATACCACCCCACATGGATGGGTGTGATGGAAAAAAATTTCGAGTGGGGACCCCTAAATTTTTTCGTTTTTTTTTTTATATTTTTGTGTAAAAATCTTAATGCGGTTCACAGAATACATCTACTTACCAAGTTGCAACATTGTAGTTCTTATAGTTTCGGAAAAAACTGGCTGTGACATATGGACGGACAGACAGACAGACATGACGAATCTATAAGGGTTCCGTTTTTAGCCTTCGGCACGGTACCCTAAACGACTATTTATTTAATTATGAACAAACATGCACGAACAATGTTAGTAGCCGCTCCTTCCACTTCACTAACGATAGTGATCTCCGCTCTAAGCTAAGAGTTGTAGGATGATTTATGGACCACACTAGCATTTGCCGCCTATAGCGGTTATCGCGGTAAAGAGTAGCCAACTTTCATTAAAATTGGTGCTACGAAAGTGTGAATGCGTTACAGACGGACAGTCAGAGTTACTTAAGAATTTATAATAGTATGAATTATTCCTGAATATACTAAAACTAACACAAAACTAATCGTTTGAACAGTCCGACAGTTCCAGAGACTAGTGATTCTAAACAAAACGAAAAAAAACAAGAAATATAAACAAAAGTAACGTTTTCGTATAGGAACAGCACAAGACTGTAGCAGTGGGTAAAGTTAAAGAGACGTTCACCACTATTAAAATGTTATAGCTATTAATTATTTCTAAAATAGAGGCAATTAACCGCATTGTGACATTGCCGGAGTTTGGTTTTTAGAGCAAACGGACGAAAATAACATGCGTCCAGAGTAACACCGCCGCACCCCGCACCCCGCTCGCGGGCGATCTTTGCTAGAGTTTACACCGCGCCGCTCACGTTCCATGTTTCGTTGTCGTTGCTAATACTCGAAAGGTAGGATTTGGAAAAAAGAAACGAGTTCAATGAAGTGCACGGTTGGTCTAGTGGTTTAAGCGGTCGCCTCGCCGCTTTCTACTGCGTCAAGTTTTATGGGTTCTAGTCCCACATGGAACAACACCATATGTAATCCACAAATTGTTGAGTCTGGGTGTTCTAAGTGTCCGTTTCACGTATGTTTGTACAATCCCCCGCGACACACAATGTATATTGCTAATGCGGTAGTTGCCTTTTTTGCTAAAGTTCGACGCAGGTTTCGGGGAGACACCAAATCATGTTGAAGGAATACAAACTGCACTATTTGCATGTTTGATAACTGCAATACTAATAAAGAGACCGATGTAATAGTTAGCAGCATAAGCAATTACCGATCCAATAATAAAGAAGAGAGAATTTGTCACGTTAGTCTTAAAAGTTTAAGTACATTTCTTTCAATGGCGGCCATTATACCAAGATATCTCTGGAGTGATAAGTTTCATTACTATTTATAGATTTACGGATGGAAACGAATTTCTAAATAATAAAGATAGTAAACGCTTGTTCGGCGTATGGACACGAGCCAGTGCTCGAAGTTCGACCTACAAACAATTGGCACGTTCACCGAGTAGCCGATTGTTGCTTTAGGCGATATTACGACCACGCAGTTGGAGATCAAAGAGCCACCGGTTAAAATGTTTACACGAAGCGTCGCCTGCCAGCGCGGCACGCGCCCGCGCCGCCGCCAAGTACCATCGCTAGATCCAGCGGATTTTGTCAATAGATGTTATCTGATTTGTAACGCTATTTTGACTGAAGCTACAGTCCTGATCCAATATAGTGGGTCACTAGTTTTGGTAGGGATTAAAGGGATATACTTGCCAGCTAGAGTAATAAACAGTGGTTGAATGCTAATGTAACGCAATGTGGGACGAGTACTTACCTATAAGAAAATTTAGTTTATCTTCTCCAGGCGGTTCCAAATGCGTCTGACTTAACTTTATCTCAGATACTATTGTATTACGAAAGTTACTTGTTAAGTGATGACGGGGCTATATTGCAGGGTTGGCGGGAGGCGAGGTGGTGGCGGTGATGGCTGGTGCTGCGGCACCGGCCTTTGTCCCTCAGCAACAGACGCTGGTGGTGGCGCCGCTCGGCCACGCCGCCTCACTGGATTGTACCGTCTACAGACTCCTAGACAAGTCGGTAAGTACAGTTTCTTACAGTTATTTATACGTTCTTACTTTATTACTCAATACTTCTTTAGGAATGACGATAACAAAACTTGATCTAACTGCAGTAGTTGAAGTCGTCATCGTCCGGGTAAACAACGTACACAGTGTCTACCTCATGTAGACAGTCTCTCTGTTCTTGTGATATTAATTCTTATTGTTTATTGTTACACCTCGTTGTGTTTATTTACTACTGGACTTGTCATCACTAATCATCACAGGTTTACTAGTCCATAGATGGACACAACATTTCCTTAGGAAAGTTGTTTCGGCTTCGTAGGTATATCTTGCTAGCCACGCGTTGGTATACTCTGTATTTTTACACCGGGTCGGGCCAAAAAGTGTTATTGAGTTGTTCTGATAATAGAAATGCTTATTAACAGCTCGAAGTTTGAAAGTTGGGGGTCTCAACCCTTGTGCCTTGGAGAGCACGTAAAGCTGTCGATCCAGCGCCTAATCTCTCTCCGACCGTGTCGGTTAACCGTCCCATCGGATTATGAGAGTGAGGGAACAGAGAGTGCACCTGTGTTTGCGCAACACTTGTGCACTATAATATAATAATTTGGTAAAATATATTCGGTATATAATCTTTGGGCGTAGCGTAAACTGAGATGACTGGATGGAAACACGGGCCCAACGATTTTATACCGAAAATTTTTTACCAAATTATTTTCTGCATTTAGTACATAATTTTTAATAAAACCGTTGGAATTAAAAAAATTACATATTTTTTATTTTGTGTTTAGTTTTTAATTTCATTACATAGTACTTCTCATCCGTGTTCTACTATTCAGGCCCTTTCATTTGATACCCATGTAGTGGTAGTCTGACAAAATGTATAAACCACCATTTTGTAGCGGCGGCCATCTTGCATATTAATTTGCCATAGTAAACTGTGTTCTACTAGTCAAGCCCTTTCATTTGATAGCCATTGTTCAATAGAACATGATTGCATCACCGGCAACGTCTAAACTATGTCGCACGCAGTGCTTGCACCGCACTCGGTACAGGCCCTGTCAACGGTTAGGCATGACCGAGATTAAGGCAGCTGCATCGACATAACACACGGATGGCACACATGTAAATAGCCATCCATGTGTACTTAGAGTAAGATTAGTATATAAGCTAGAATTTATGTAAATAAAATCAGTCATTTTGTCTAATCCGACTTTGACTCGTTACCCTTCCCCACCTCTCACTGTGGCCAAGACACCCTTAGCCGTCAGTAGATCGGTCTTGTGAGTCTGCTCGACCGGCAGTGAGAAAACCATCTCCTAAGCCCAGCTCCCGTCTGGTCTCCGTCTGTTGCCCTAGGTCTCCCGGTAACAGACTTCCCGCACTGTCTATATATGTATATATCCTTCACCGCAGGGTTCACATATTGATAGGGCTAGGGATTTAGGTAATTAGGCGTAGGTTACGTGCGAGTATTGAACGGTTCATTACGATGCCCGTTCGGTACACGTACTTAGGTTTATTAGATAGGCTTTCGGCGTAACACGTACGAGTGTTGAATGGTGTTCCACGGAACCCGGACCACACTCGTACAGCCATATTGAGGTAGTCGTGACAAAATTTGTGAACCGCCATTTTGTAGCGCCATTTACAATAAAATGGAATTCATTTAATTGTATTGTCACCCGAACTGAGGGTGTGTACCAAATTTCAGATCAATCTATCTACAGAAAGGGGGTCAAATTTCAATTACAAGATTTGACCCAAACAAACACACAAATTAATAAACAACCAGATCGAGCTTAATAAAACCGTTTAAAAAAACATGTGTGTCACAGAGAAACAGAGAGAAGAGTACCGACAAAACCATATGATGACTATATCCTCAAAGAGTTTCGTTCAAACAAGGCGCCAATAGGTAATGAACAGCGAGTGGATGGAGAGTTACGTACAAGCGGCTCGAACGGTCGAAGCTACGTAATGCTGTAAGCGGCCGTTTGATTTTATTATCGGACGTTACTCATACACGACACGCGCCCCGAGATATACGAATAAAATATTAAAGCAGAAAGCGTGGAATGATGAATCGCTCACTTGATTCTAAATCGAAATAAAGTCAAAAGCCCGAAACGAGCCTCGTAAACAATTCAAATAGTGTGCTAGAAATAAACGCACATGAATCGAAGTATGAAATGTGAAACGATTTAAGAGATAACATGTGGCGAGGGCCGGTGGGCGGAGAGCGGAGGGCGGAGGGCGGAGGGCGGAGGGACAGTGGCACGCGAGCGATGCCGCGGGAGGCGGTGACACGCGCATCCTTGGGCACGTCAGCGCTCGGCTATAACCGTCCACCTGACACTGATCGTGAGCGATGTGAAAAATGCCGGTCAACGACTCGCTGCGCACCCCCCTGGGCCAGCGCCGCATTTAGCGGCACGCGCCTCCGCCCCCACGCGCTATTAACTTCCCGGAAGAGAGCGCTGCCAAACTATTAATTCGCGAAATGTTTGCGTCGCCACGTAATCGCATTTTTGTATTTACTCGTCATCCTCGGCCTCCGAGAGTTCAGCTCGTCGTGTTTCCTCTTAAGGAGAACAGCATTAAAGTCGATAACGATGTGAACTTTGTGTGTCACCGTTGTTCTTCGTACCGCTCTGGTCGACTATGATCCTTTTTAGGACTTCTCCAACTGCTCATAACGATTACGTTGTTTTTATATCGAATTTCGATGTCGCAGATGCTCGTTTAGAAACTTGGAGCGATAGACTAACGGTCTCAAAGTGTTAGGAATGACACCCGTCCATAGATCGACCTGACTAGGATTTCCTAATTTCCGCCCGATCTCTTCAATATTGTGTCTCGATCACTATGGACACCTGAACCTGCTGCTTAAGGATGCTAATATTATTCTAAATCTAACAATATTTATTAACGACGTACACGACGGCCGCAGGTGTCGTGGGTGCGATCTCGGGACCTGCAGATTCTGTCGCACGCCGGCGTGGTGTTCACGGCGGACACGCGAGTGTCGGCCACCTCGAGCGCTGAGGCCGCGGGGGCCAGCTGCCACTCGCTCCGCATCGAGCGACTGCGCGCCAGCGACGCGGGCCGCTACGAGTGCCAGGTCAACACTGAGCCCAAGATGAGCCTGTTCTTCAACCTCACTGTAGTAGGTCAGTCTGCACACCGACTCACAATACCCTCAAGCGATATTAGCTGCAATGACAGGCACGTACAGCGGTGAGGTGTTACAGATGAGCCCGTGCCGACGGTGGTGGTGTCGGCGGTGGGCCCGGGCGCGGTGCGCGGCGTGGAGGGCGGCGCGGCGACGCTGGCGTGCGAGGCGCGCTACGAGCCGCCGCCGCGCCGCCTGCCGCTCGCCGCGCTCGACGTGCGCTGGCACCGAGGCGACGAGCTCATCAATCTGCAGGTAACTTAAGAAACTACGTCAACGCGGAAGGTACGTAAATACGAAAAACGAACGAAACCGTCGAACAGGGAATAGGTTAACCACGAAAGAGTCACGATTCAGCACAAACGGAGTGATAAATAAGCATTCGTTAAATAATTCTGTCGTCGCCTTTCACGAGCGAGGATCGCACGAGGTGCAACTCGTTTTCTCTAATTCTGGAATGGGGATATTCCAACGGAGGTAACGTTCGTATCTCTCGAGTTGCACGTGTTCCACGAGATCACCGGTCTGCTCGTTTTCCCTTCACCCTAAAAAGAGATGTGTGTGTCGGTCGCAGAGCAATTTGCCGAGATGGACGCCTTTTCTGGCATCGCACAGGGTATTATAATATAATTGCTTTTTCTGTTTAAAACCATGTACCGTCCTGTGTATGTCGGAATGGTCGGAATAAATAATTTTCTTTGTTTCTATCTTTGAGAGCTCCCGCGGCGGCGTGTCGCTGGACACGGAGCGCTGGGCGTCGCGCGCGCTGTCGCGGCTGACGCTGGCGGAGCTGCGCGCGCGCGACGCGGGCGAGTACGTGTGCGCCGCCGCCGGCCGCGCCGCGCGCCTGCGCCTGCGCGTGCTGCCCGCAGGTCCGCCCTGCACTCTTTACTTACTTTCCTTTATTTATTTGTCTTCATTGCATACGAATAAGACGGAAAACATAAAAAAGAGTTACAAAATGTTTTAATGTAATAACAATCGGCGGTCTTATCGTTCACGGTGATTTCTTCGAGACGACCTTAAATTACTATTAATATATTGAAACATGTACACGTTTCAGTGTATTAATAGTGATTTAAGGTAGGATTTAAGGACACACGGTCATAAGGGCAGACATGTTTCTTTTTCTCCCTTCCAAATTGTGCTCGGTTCGCAGTTTTTTGTTTTATAACATGGCCCTTAACGATGAGTGTTCTGACTGAGACATATAAAGAGATAAATGAATGAGCAAGTGAATGGATCGGTAGTATTAAGTAGTGACCCGTTCTTCTCGTGTGCAGAGATGAGCGCGGAGGCAATGCAGCGCGACGAGGGCTCCCCCTCGGCGGGTGGAGGCGCGCCCCCCGCAGCCCCGCCCCGCCCCGCGGCTCTCCTCCTGCTGCTGCTACTGGCGGGACTGCGGTGACACTTCCCGCTGTCCACACTTAGTAATAAGTCATAAGCATAGCATTTACGCAGCATTTGATTGAAGTCCGTGTCCCGTCTGAAGTGTGTCTATCTTCTGTATATTTTGAGTTTGTAAATATTGTATATAAAATGTATTGTAGCTTTAACCGAGGAGAACGATGACAACCGAACAAAATAAATGTAACGATAAAGCATTTGTTTACGTGACCTCGTTACCTTCACCCTTACACGACTTATTTATTTATTTATTTATTTATTTATTTAGAGTTACCAACATTTGTTCACACCAATGAAATAACAAATAACACAACAGAAATAATGGAACTAAGCGCAACAAACAATTACAGGTAACTACAACATTTACAACTTAAGAAAAAATATGAAGTTAAACAATACTATCACATAAGGTTAGTAGGTACATGTTACATGCTTACGTGGAAAACAAAAAAGAAAAAGAGGCAAAATCAAAAACAATAAAGTGCTCACATCATACACGTTGTGGATTCGTTAACAAGTGTTTAAATATTGTGGATCGAAATCGGCCCAGTGTGTCCATATGCATATCGATAATATCACTACAGCTATTAAGTTGCCTACAAAGTCGAGGTAACGGTGAGTTCGCCCCAAGTATTGTCCTACGCAGCGGCGGATACAAGGGGGTGATACGTTTGCGGGGATACCGAGCAGGAACTCTGTAATTTACTCTGCTCAAGAGATCTGCGCAGTCTATGTCATTATTAAGAAGCTTGAACATGAAGACACAATCCGACAAATCCCTCCGACTAGACAAAGAAATTATTCCAAGTATCGATAGCTTCTTCTTGTATGAATCTGTTCTTTTAATATTATTACAATTATATGCTAAATGCCACATAAATCTCTTTTGAATGCGTTCCAGTCGAAGACAATGTGTCGCAAAATGTGGTCTCCATACCACGCTACAATAGTCCAAAATACTCCTCACCAGGCTATTGTATAACATGATTTTCGTTTTATTGCTTCGAAAAACTTTGCCATTTCTAATCAAAAATCCCAACATTTTAGAAGCTCTATTTGTGATAATTTCTATGTGAGGAAGAAAACCAAGTCTTTTATCAAATAACACTCCCAAGTCGTTTATTTGGTCTACAGTTTGTACTTTATCTACGCCCACAAAGTAATCACTATAGATCTCGCTAATTTTTCGCGAAAATCTAACATGAAAGCACTTTTTACCGTTCAAATGCATATTATTACGATTACACCACTCAACGAGAGCATCAAGATCGCTCTGAAGACGTATGGTATCATCGGGCGACTCTATAATCCTTCCAAACTTTAGATCATCAGCATACATGAAGCTATCAGAAAATTTCAAACATGTTGGCAGATCGTTTATGAACACATTGAAAAGTATTGGGCCCAGATGGGAACCCTGAGCTACGCCAGATGTTATCTTCCTGGTATCAGAATTGAAACCATTGACAACCACGAAAAAAGTGCGATCCTCAAGATAACTCCGCAACCATCTCAGAAAAGTGCCCGTCACACCGTATGCGGATAACTTATGCAATAATATTTTATGTGGAACCCGGTCGAACGCCTTACTGAAATCCGTGTAAATGACGTCATATTGTCTGTTGGAGTCTACAGCCTCAACAACCACCTCAGAAAACGCAACCAAATTAGTGCAAGTTGATCTTGATTTAACAAATCCATGTTGCTTGTCACTAAGGTATCCTCTAAGATGATTCTGAATGTTAGGGCACACTAGTGACTCGAAGATTTTGGCAAAAGATGATATTATCGAAATGGGTCTATAGTTACTCACAATACTATTGTCTCCGCATTTATGGACGGGCACCACCTTTGCCACCCGCCAGTCTACAGGGAAAGTTCCTGACCTCAAAGATTCATTAAAAATCTTTAAAAGGGGTTGAACTAAAGATTTCGCACAAGCTGATATAAAGCGCGGTGGGATGCCATCGGGTCCCGCGCCCTTGTTACAATCCAATGTCTCCAACTTAGTCAAAAGAGCTTCCTTATCTATTACAGGCATTACCATATTCAAGCTATACCTCTCCATGTTTACCAAAAAATTACAACTTTGATCCCTGTCCGTTCCTGTTACTACATCAGAGACACTATTATCAGTGTAAACTGATGCAAAGTGTGAGGCGAACATTTCACATATATTCAATCCATCTGATGCTGTAGATGAACCATTAGTCATTGATACGGGATATGAGCCCGTTCCACCTCTTTTGCTTTTAATATAGGTCCAGAAGAGTTTCGGGTTAGTTGTGATTTTATCTTCCAGATCCTTGATATACTGCCTATAACATAAATCAGCCTTATCTTCACAACGTTTACTCACAATGTTCAGTTCAATTTCATCCATTGGATTATTGTATTTTTTATAGCGTCTTCTAAGATTATATTTTTCCTTCAACATTTTTATAAGTGTCCTATCAAACCAGACAGGAAAATGACTACGCTTATTTGGGCTTTGTGGTACAAATTTCTCAATGACTGTTCGAATTTTAACGTAAAAGACTTTAAGCATTTCATTAACGTTAGTTAACCCAATAAATATGTCATCCCAGTCTAGTGCCGACAGAAATTCATTGACTAGCTGATAATTTGGCTTAAAAAAGTTATATTTTACATTACCATGGTTATATGAAAGTTTTTCATCATTAAGAACAGGGACACAAATCTCTAAGGGTGGATGGAACCTGTCAACGGTGCTAAGAACTCTAAGAGACTCAGTTACATTACAAACCGGCATGTTAGTAATAACCAGGTCTAATATGCGCCCGAATTTATTTGTGATGTTGTTATGTTGGGTCAATTTATTCAAATTCATGAAGTCTATTAACAAATTACCAATAGCTGGAGCTACATATACACTAGATGAATCACTGACCCGACTCCAATCCACATTACTCTGATTAAAATCACCTATGATACAAGTATACATGTCGCTATTTTCAAAAACAATATTACAGTGGTCCAAGAAATGTTCCAATGCAGATCGCTGCACTGGGGGAGGCAAATAAACCGCGCAGATAGCCACTCGACGCCAGGCACCTTTTGTAGTCACATCCAAAACCACCCACAAATCTTCACACTTACTTTCCCAACTACATATACGTTCACATTTAATTTTTTTGGAAACAGCCACCAACACTCCACCGCCCTCCTTTGCATTATAATAACCAGAACTCTCTCGGTCTCTTCTGAAAACATTGTACCTGTCATCGAAAAGCTCTTCGCTCAGAACACCACTGTTAAGCCACGTCTCCGTCAAGACTACAATATCATAGCCGACTAGACAAAGCCGACGATAAAAGTCATGTGTTTTTGTTCGCAAGCCACGTGAATTTTGATAATATAAATTTAAGCGTGAGAATGTTTATATTAAATATCCAATACAATCAACGACTTACTTATAATAAAAGAGAAAAAAAAAAAAGCCCAAAACAACCTAAGTTAACTTATCCAAAACGGCCATATTCTTTACCAAAATATATTCTGATCCTTCATGTTTTCTCATAAAAATTTTACCATTTCTAACCCAAACATATTTATATTCTTTCACTTTAGCCTTGAGTCTTGCTGCCGCGTGGAGAGATTTATTAATTGGGGACAGGTGCTCTGTCAGAAATATTGGTTTCTTATCGCCGGTAAATCCCAGTAGTGAACTGTTTAATTTATTATTTGGATTTGACTTATTATATTTGATTGTCGATGCGAGCAATTGATCTCGAGTTCTTGGTGAGCTCAGCTGTATAACTATGGATCGCGGCCGAGCGATGGTACTATCATGTTTGGCTATTCGTGTGCAGTTCAGAATATCCTTATCCTGTATGTTGCACTTCACTAAACGGCCGATTTTCGTTACAATTTCATACAGATTTTCGTTTTTTCCTTCAGGTACGCACTGCAATTCTACATTACTCGATCTAGCGTGCTGCTCTAGTTGGTTAAGTCGTGTCGTGAGGTCATTGACATTGTTCTTCAAATTCAAGTTATCATTCAGGAGAACCTTTATGGATCGCTTGGACTCATCATGATCCTTGACAAACTGATCGTAGCGGTTGCTAAGAAAGTTCAAGGAGTCTGACATTTGCGATATTTCGTATTTTAATGGTGCCAGTTCCCTGTTAATGATATCCGTTATGTTTCTGTTAAACTTACACAACAAATCATCGAATTGCTTTGTAATTATTTCCTCCATCATACCTTGTAAAAACTCATAGCTGTGTGGTGATTCAGAAGACACTTGGGGAGGAGAATTTAGCGCCTGCCGTTTATTGCCGCGCATAGCGCACACATTTCGATTTGGAGTGTTGTCCCTTACGTTTAAGTTTGCTACGGCGATCCCACACGCGGAACACTTCCATGATATTATCTGCTCCGTCGAAAGAGAATCCACAGTAATTAATAAGCATTCGTAGTGATAAGCCCTGCAACATTTCGAGCATTTAAGTGTAATAACAATACAACTATTTATATTTAATTGATTAATATATAATAATTGGTGGAAAGCGAGTGAACTGAAATGAACCTGGAGTGGACAGCGCGATTTGTGATCATAGGTGTGTAATAATCCATACTTTTATAGTAAAGTAAGATAAGATAAGAAAGTAACTCTGTCTGTTTGTCTGTCCTTCTCTCATGGCCAAACCAATGTACCGATTTTAATGAAATTTGGCTTGGTGATACTTTAATTCTTGAGGAATATATATATATATATATATATATATCTCTTTGGTGCGATAATCGAAAAACAAGCGGACGGAGTCGCGCGCATAAGCTACTAACAAATATGTTCGACCAATACAAATAACTCCTGCCGAATGTCATAAACAATGGGCTCTTATATTAAGGCTTGTATTCACTTTGATTAGTGCGAGTGCAGGTGCTTAGTGCGGGTAATCAATTATTAGTAGAAAACACGTGTGGATAGCGACTGCTTAGTGCGAGTGCGAAGTTGGCTGCGTATCAATTTAATAGTAATTCGCGTGCGCGTGACAACGCGTGCCGAAGCCGAATCTATACAAATAAATAAAATTGGAGTGTCTGTTTGTAATATTAAAATAACCGCTTTTTAATAAATGCATATGTATGTATACACGTTACATATACCGAAAAAGTAGTTAAAAAAATTTTTGTCTGTCTGTTTGTTCCGGGTAATCTCTGGAACGGCTGGACGGATTTTGACGGGACTTTCACTGGCAGGTAGCTGATGATCCGGGGAGTAACTTAGTCTACTTTTTTTAGACTAAGTTTGTCCCGCGGCGTTACTCGCGGTACAACATTACCCCGGGTAACACCGCGGGGTTCAGCTAGTTAACTTATAAAGTTATGAAGGAGTATGTCAAACCTCAATGCCTTTATAACTGTAAAGCCCCTAGCTTTAAAATTAAGGGAGACCGAGATGCAGCACTTTTACGAATATGTGACGCTATAAACATACCAGCGTTTGGAAGTAAAGAAGTTTACACAAAAATACTCATTCACTTCACACCTGCACTCGCATTAATCAAAGTGAATACAGTCCTTTATTTATGTGTTATGTTATTATATCAGTTAACTAGCTTATCGAACACCCAATAAATCCGTCAAATGTCCTAACTATATACATAGTTACTTTTTTAAATTTAGTGCAAAAATGATTACATCTATACATCATCATCAGCCTATCGCAGTCCATTGCTGGACATCTATGAAAATACAAATACAAATGAAAAAATTAAAGTACCTATCACTTTTTAATTTCAAGTAAACAGTTTTTCACTAAATGCCCATGAAAGTATAGAATTTACTTACGTCAAAAACTTTTTTTTAAATCTGTCTGCCTCTTTATTCCGGCTAATCTGGAACAGTTGGACCGATTTAGTGATGTTCTAAGATTAAACGTATTGCTATTTACGCCTTGTGCGTATCGCTGCTATTTGAATTTACGCAGGCGTTTCGACTTGGACTGAGGAGGAGGGGAGTGGAATTATCATATTTCCAACTCCTCCTGTTTTTTCTTTTGATTAATTTCGTTGCGGGTTCCAACACAGTTAATAATTTTTTCCTGGGACTTCTGAATGTCATAACTCAGTGTGTTCGTGGTTCATTGCGGTTTATCCTGGTGTGTAGGAGTTTCAGTGGTGGGCGTGTGGGTGGGATTAGTCCCAAAAAAAAAACTTCGGACCGTCACCCCGCCTGGGTTTGCGGCGGGGCGGTGTGTCGAAATGGAACCGACTAAAACCACATGGTGTGCCACCCTGCGCCTGAGACGGGAGGGATCCGGTAACTGCTGTTATTAACACATCCGGACCCCTCCTATCGCTTGCCCACATTGAAGCGGGCACCGTCTGCTGGTAGCTCTTAATTTAGGCGATGTACGGCACACGCGTAACGTTGCCCCCTCGCGGGTAGTTACTAAAGAGGATGGCTGGAAAAACCCGTCGCGACCATCCGCGTCCACACCCAGGGCGGCATGAGGCGCTGGTATGAGCCCCTCCGCTGCGGAAAGGAAAGGTCCCGTGCTGCCGCCCTGCCCACTCGAAAATATACTGACAACAAATTCATCCTTCGAATTCATTTCGCTCTCAGGGTTGCTGAAATCCGATGCCAGTCACTGGGTGGAAAATCTGATATTCAGGTACAACTGTTTGAACTAGTACCCGACCCCAATTAATCTGGGAATAATAAGGGCTAGGAAGATGAATGAATTAAATTTTTTAAAAATATTACATGACCTCCAAAATAATTATATTTTACACAAAATAAATAACTATGATATTTTTTATTTAGAAACATACATACCTGTTTCACAGATATTCAGTACTAGATGTTGCCAGCGGCTCCCCCCGCATGTATGTCAGTTATCGCGACACATAGTAGCCTATGTGTTATTCTGATGTATAAGCTATATTACTGTAAACTTCAAACATAATATGCTTTTGGGCATATACTAAATAGCAATGTCACCCTGATACAAATATTTTTCTTAAATTGATTTTATTTATTGTTATTTTAAGCTATTTACATCCAATATAATGTGAGATGATAGCATGAATGGTTCTAGTGTTCCATGTTGTAGGCATCCTCTTCAAATGCATGAGGAACTATAGATCTAACATATCTTTCTAGCGCCCAAAGTGTGACTGTGTTTAATTTTTCAAAATCAACTTCAAATTCATCATCATTGCCAAGCATCATTGGCTGGTGGGTCCGAATGATGTCTACAACTTTGCCAAGTCCTTCACCTGCAAATTGTAATAAATTTGTGAATCAGTATTGTATGTATTTAGTAGACTTTTTTTTTCCTTTTTTTGACTTACTAAAAATTTTATAAAAAAAATTCTATGTTGTTGTGACACTGTTAATACTGAGTGACCTGCTACTTTTTAGTTGTATTGTTATAGAGAGACAAATTCTTAGCACTGAGCGAGATGATTAGGAATGTAACAAGTAGGTATAGGATTACGTGTCAACATGTTGGTGGCTAATGAAAGATTCCGCAGCTCCTGGAAAGTCATGGGCCTGCTGTCTTCGACGTGTCTGTTGTCGAGCTGAGAAGGTGATGGGTCACCACCATCACCACCATCCCCACCTCCACAAGCGACCACCGATGCATGAGGCTTCTCGCGCTCAGCTGTTCATAGAGCAGCGAAAACGAATAGGTTAAAATATCACCGGCAACTGTAGACTTAACATTTTTATGGCACTTTTAGAACAACTTACACATGGTTCAGAGCAACTTCGCCAATAGACTTCTTGTTGTTAATGTTTTACTAATGCCAGTGCACGGGACGGTTTAAAGAATTTATGTTGGTTTTTATTATTTTGTGATCTGTGTTTTAAAATCACAAAATACACATTCAACTTTTGGTTATGGGATATATATATATAGATAGTTTAATAAAAGTTTAAAACTTAATATTGTAAATGTAAAATGAGTAAAATGTAATTAAATGTATGTGTCAAATGAAAAGCAAAATTTAATTTGACTAGTATTTACGACTATGGGTTCTGGCCCTTTTAAGTCAGTTGATATTCGAGTCTTCCTTCAAGTCTTCGTCGTGATGAAATTAGTATTATAAAATGTAAAAAATGTAAATGAGATGAAACGAGGACCGTCTTTCGAAATAACAAAAAGCGATCCACTTCAAAGTAAAATTTTTTTATGTAACTAGATTTTATGGCTCTGAGTTCTAGCCCTTTTAAGCCAGTCGTTGATATTTGATTGGAAAAAGTTTGATAGAGAGGATAGTTAGGAAAGTTTTTTTTTATGTAGTAGTAGCAAACGAGCAGACGTATCGCCCGATGGTAAGCGATTACCGCCGCCCATGGACACCTGCAAACACCAGAGGCGTCACTAGTGCGTTGCCGGCCTTTGGGGGATAGGGAGGGGAGATAGGGGGAGGGAGTTTGGGTTATGGGCCTCCGGTATCCACCCGGTGAAACACAGCGCAAGCAGTATTTCACACCGGTTTTCTGTGAGGTATCACTCCGGTCGAGCCGGCCCATTCATGCCGAAGCGTGACTCTCCCACGGCTATCAAGTAAAACGTAGTGAATTTTTGCTTTCAAGTTTGCAAGTTTTTTTCTACATCATTTCACAGTTCACTTCACACGCGTTGCTCGGAATTAAGTTGAGTCTGTTCAGATGAGTGGGAATTTAACAATAGCAAAACTTTAGTCTGTTTACAATAGTAATGAACTTTCTGCTGTCTATATTTTCATTCTTGTAGGATTACCAAGGTTTGGCGAGCGGGCTTCCCTGGATCGTCGCGTACCAATGTGGTGCAATGGTCATGTGATGGTGATGTCTCGATATTCCTGGATTAAGAGTATATAATTATCAATGTATCAATTAGAATTAAGGGACTATTAAATCATACATCAAGGTATCAAGTTGTGTCTCTTAACGCATGCGAATCGAACCCTTATATGGCGACCCTGCTAGCGCGACACAATGTTCCGCTAAAGGAATCGGTAATGTAAACATTCAAGTGATTTGTACAGTGAATAAGACTAATATGAATAATGATTTGATTACTGAGAGAAGATTTCTTTCTACGTGTCGTTCTTTCGTTGGGTTAGACTGTTTTTCGTGAAATGATCGTGTTGCGAAAATGCACCATGGGCAATCAACAATCTAAGGAGCAAGAGCTCATAATAGCGCAAAATGGTGCTGGGAATTCGGCTACTACGGACCAGCTGTTAGAAATGCAAGTAGCACACAATAAATACTAATAATAGTCTGCATTGTATTGGCTGTTGGAGATGTTGTTGATGCGTTTCTGTAGAAAATGCCACGGCAAATGGATCGAGAGAGGAATCAATGAGCATATGTTGCGAAGGTCGTTGAGCTTGTTCCGTAGACAGGTCACTGGTGTTTCACATATGCAGGGACTTCTCCAGCCTGAGTAGATAGTGAGTGATTTGAGTGAAAATAAGTGCGGGCGGTAATAAGTGCGGTAATAAGTAATGAAACCAAAAATCGAGTATGTTTAATGTTTTAAAGCTATATACATATAAAGTTATATGTTGATCTTGTATGTGGTCTATTTTTTTTTGTCTACTTATTTTTCTTTGTAACATGACGTTACATGATATCTTGATGACTATATTATTGTCTAGAGTTAAAAATATGCATAGCGTTAGGTTCATCCCTACTCTACCGATAAATTATGCAGTGCAAACCTATACGAGTAAAAAAGAAAAGTAAAAACTAAAACCCAACTACGACAAAAAACGACGCCCACAAAACGGACTGTATTAAAAAAAGTATTTTAAAAATAGTTTGATATCTTTGGAAAGAGCGTTACTTCTATATTTCAAAAGTACATATATTATATTTTAGCGTTTGCTCGTGACTTTTGCCGTATTTATTCGATAAGTGTGACATTTCTATAGTATGCTTGTTTGTGCCCTCATTCTTTCTAAACTACTAGTCATAATAAGACGAATGAGGTATCGTTAGAAGCGTCTTGACTGTCCGCTGGTCCGCCTTCTAGCCGCCATGAAGTAATGTATTAAACAATTTTGAGATAAATATGTCGTGTTTGGTATCATTCGAATGAGCGTTACTGGTATATTTCAAAAATATATACAGGGTGTAAAAAGACTGCTCCCGAAAACTTGGGGGTTGCATTCAGACCATGATACTGAATAGGTTTAGCGAAAAAAAAACGCAAAAAATATGTTCACTTGTCTAAGTTCTTTTTTGTTTTTTTTCTGGTTACATACACATAGTACAACATAATAGGACCCTAACTACATAATTATCTCATTTAGAAAACCAAAAAACAAGTTAAACTAATAAAACAGTAATGTAATTTAATATCACTCAGCTGGCTGGAAGGTCAACGTACCGTGCGCTAGCGCGGTGCATTGACCGCGGAGGACGCGCGCGCGCTTCTAGAACTTCTTAGAAACCTAAGTTCTAAAAAAATGCAAAATATTAAAGTAGGTAGGTGGCCATTAACAATGAATACAATTTAAGGCCCTAACTTTATGAAGCGTGCGTCTGCGTAAACAATTGTCTATGTAGATGCGTATAATATTGTATTAGGTAGGTACAAAACTTTATTTTATACACGACTACAAGTGTTGATTTCGCCACCGCGAGCGCATCGGCGCGGCGCATCAAAGCTCCGGCCGCGGGGCGGGAGAGGTCATTTGACCAGTCAGTCAGTCAGTTTCAATTATGACTTCGTTAAGTGCATGTCTGTGATACTGACACTGTTTACAAGGATAGGACTGTTCAACCATCGCAACGAACGTCTGTGGTCAATGAGGAATACTAAATTAACTCGGCAGCATTCATTCCAATACAGTTTTAGTGTAAACAGTCTCCCGATCAACTCCTGTGGATTTATGAAGTGAAGGTTAAAAAGTTTAAAAGTGAATTTAATAAATAGTGTGTTCGTGTATGCAACATTAAGCATTATGTATGTATGAAATACGTAAATTAAGTTCTGTAGTAGTTACCAGTTGATTACTTAAACTTAAAAGTAACTAATAATAAAAGAGTAGGTATCAGTATCGGAAAACATTAGTAGGTACGTATTTTGTGTTTGGTCAATTTGAAGGCTGACTTCTCGGGTGTATCGAACTTGAAAATTAAACATCGCAATTTGATCACAACAAGAAGGCCTTAAAAAACAGATTCGTAAAATAAAATTGAATGTGTGATTGAAAAACCTTGTTAAGTAGGTAGGTATCACTCTGCTACTCAGTTTACCCAAAACTTTGCCGAAATACTATGATTTTACTATAATTACAATCAAGTATAATAAGGCATTTTAACCATAAACCTAAATGTGTTTGAAGTCGTTGCAATAATAATATTTAATCAATCGTCGCCAGCGCGGCGCGCCCGCTGTGACTGCGATAAGCGGACACACGTGACGCGATACTTGCGTAATTATTATTGTTTTGCTTGGTTGACATTTCTATTATTGTGTTTTATGTAAGTACACACGTTCTGTATCCGCCCCTAGTTTTCTCTGGTAATTAAAAACTAACAGTTGATGCCATTTCTGGTTCGACCGAGGCTACCGCAGAGTTAGGTACGTAGAGTATAAAGTCACTACCTACTTTCGTTAGTAAACATAAGCAACTGTACCGACGCGTAGGTACTTAAATTGTAATAAATAATCATTCACTTAGCTACACGGTGCGCGCAATACATTGCTGGCTTCTGAAATGAATAAAAATCTTGACACATTGTTTTTTCCGGCTACAATTTTTTTTAAGGGCAACTGTTTTTTTTTAATAGGTTTTGGGTTGCTGAAGCTACCTCTTTCGTTTTCGGTAGACGTCTGGTTACACCCTGTATATATTATTAGCATTTTCTCGTGTCCTTGTCCATATTTATTCGATAATTGTGATATTTTTATGGTACCTACTTAAAATATACTTTGCAAAGAAATTAATATTATAGAGGCACCAAAACATTTTAAATAAAAAAGTAAGTTAAAACTAAAACCCAAGTACGACAAAAAACGACGCTGAAAAAGTATGAAACAATATTTTCAGGACACTGTATTAAACAACATTACTGAAGAACCATACGATGCGATTGGTACTTATAGTACACAATTATCAGTATACAGAGAGATTTATCAGTATATAAAAGAGACGTTGATCCCTGAGTTTGTTTCGTCCTTTCTTCTCAGGGCTAGTCCAGTTAGGAAAGGCCGAACTCATCTGCTCAAAAAAAGTTTAACTTGCAAAAGTGTTTTGTATAACCTAATTGCAGAATAAATGATTTCATTTCTTTTCATTTCATTTCATTTCACAGAGGTACACATATTTTACCAGGTACACATATTTTACAGGTTTTCATTTAGCTTTTAATATGTACATTATTTTCAATAAAACCATTTAAATTAAAAAACTTTTTACACATTTTTTGTTTTCCAGTTTTTAGTTTTTAATTTCATTACATAGTACTTCTCATCTGTGTTCCTAACCTATTCATAACCTACACTATTCAAGCCCTTTCATTTGATACCCATATAGTGGTAGTCTTTGACAAAATGTGTAAATCAAGGTAGTAGAGCCACGCTGATTTCAGCACGAACGGGCCGGCTCGACCGGGGCGGTACTACCCTCGCACAGAAAATCAACGTAAAATGACAGCGATCATGCTGTCGTGTTTCGTTGGTGAGTGCGAGACCGGAGGCCCAATGATGCGGAAGCATAACTAGCCCGCCATGGTGTGGGTCGCCATGCTGCATTGTTGCATTGTCTGCGTTCGCAGTATGGTGACCATCACTCTTGGATTCAGCTTATGCTTTCCATCAGGCAAAGTAGAGTCATTATGGTAGGGTCAAACATAAAAAAAAAAAAAAAAAAAAAAACCACCATTTTGTAGCGGCGACCATCTTAAATTTCCAATGAAACAGAATTCATTTAATTGTTTTGTTACCAGAACTTTCTTTCTACCTTTTCTATCTTTCTACCGTGGAAGAGCCACGCTTCGGCATGAATGGGCCGGCTCGACCGGAGTGATACCACGGCCTCACAGAAAACCGGTATGAAATAGTGCTTGCGCTGTTTTTCATCGACTGAGTGAGGATACCGGAGGCCCATAACCCAAACCTCCTCCCTCTATCGCCCCTCCCCATCCCTCAAAGGCCGGCAAGGCACTTATGACGCCTCTGGTGCTGCAGGTTTCCATGGGCGGTGGTAATCACTTACCATTAGTAGATACGTTTGCTCGTTTGCCCATAAATTCCATAAAAAAAAACTGAGTGTGTGTACCAAATTTCAGATCAATCAGTCAACAGGAAGGGGGCCAAATTTCAATTACATTATTAGACCCAAACAAATAAATAAACAACCAGGTCAAGCTAAATATAACCATTTAATAATAATAAAAATGTGCACACATTTTTTTATAAGTCATCAATAAGTTAGATCAGAAAATAACTAGGAGCGACTCGACGTCTTAAATAACGAATTATAGGCAATGAGCCAATGAGTGAAAGCATGGATTTAAGTGTTCATCAACAAAACATATCATAACTTCTATATCAACGTGTGCATCGCACGTTTTAATAACGGACATGATGAATAGACACGTATGTTGTACTTCACATTCGTCATTCAAGTTCTAAACTTCACAGCTAAATCATCACATTACAAAGTCCAAGGATCGAGTTTTTATCGAAACAACAATAACAACCTTGTGTTTACAATAAATAGGCAAAGAATCAGACGAGGAAAAATTCAAATAAAATATACAAATCTCTCAAAATACACAAGATTATCAATCTAATAGAGATAACATGTAATTGTGTTATCATGGGACAAGTTGATGCGCATCCAATATCAATCAGAATTTGCTAAAGCAATGAGTGGCAATATAATAATACGTTAAATTAGCTTCTGTTTACCGCTTCGCTCGCCTTTATGTACCTACATGGTACTTCTATGCTATGGAATATAACTTTTTGAAAATAATAAAATAATGACAAGTACCTCCAAGTCACAGTGGTTAACATTATCGATTGTAACAAAAGAGTCCGCCGATGAATTCTATGGTGTAACGAGCCATCAAGTCCCTCGCTCAATGGGTCACTCCTGTGCGCTTAGGTTGAGTACGCGTGCATGCAGACGCTCGGCGCGCTCCACGATTAGTGGGAACATTGCCTTCAGTTTGCCGCTCGTGAAAGCCGGTGTCGTGCGCTGCCGCAGTAATCGCCACAGGTTACCGTCCGCAAAGAACAAATTGCGTAGCAATAACTCGATCATCTCGTTGTGAGCTATTAGGCCACGGTTGTAGAAGTGTGTGAAGTCCGTCACAAGTATGCGTTTCACTATTTCTGGGTCCCTGATCACCAGTTTCATAGACTGAATGTATCCTACAACCTTCTCTTTTGGATACTTCCAGTATGTTTCTACGGCCATCTGGGTGTTACTGTAAGAAAGCCCTTTGTATTATTGTATAACTTCCGAAAAAGCCCCTGGTTTATCGTGTTTGATTCCTCTTTTTTCCCAGTACTTAAAAGTTCTGGTGCCGTACAGGTAGAGCACTGAGATAGCTAATGTAATAATGGCTAGGTAGTTATTACTGTCTATTGACCTGTACCGTTGGGCTTACGCTGAGCTCCACACGACTGTGTGAAATGGTGCTATTAAATCATAGTTCTATTCTTCGAATAGCAGTCGGCTTGTTATCTGCGGCTACAGTTGGAGAAAAACCTTCAAGGTAGCAAGGTAGTAGAGCGACGCTGATCACTCACCTCACACAGAACAGATTTCGTGCTGTCGTGTGCCCAATGACGTAAAACATTGTTGCATTATCTGCATTCGCAATGAGTATGATGTCCACCACTCTTGGATTCTGCATAGGTCTTCCATCAGGCAGACTAAAGTCCTTTTGACAGGCCCGTACCTAAAAATACAACCAGCGCCGCCTCACTGTTTAGGGAATATCGCAGCACAGAGCTAGGTATATCCATAGATCTATTGTTTTCTTCTTCTTTTACTTCAATAACCAATTATGTCCCGTACGGGCCACGTACAAGGCACGTCCCGGGCATGGAATGAAATTAAATGAAATAATTTATTCTGCAAGTAGGTTACATGAACACTTTGCAAGTTAAACTCTTTTGAGCTGATGAGTTCGGCCTTTTCTAACTGGACTAACTTTGAGAAGAAAGGACGAAACAAACTCAGGGATCACCGTCTCTTTTAAAGTTCAGACCACAGAACAAAAGAATAATAGTTAGAAATGGTGTCGAGCAGCGAGTGCAAGGTACACTGTGTCGCCTAAACGCACACATTAACGATCAATAATATTATACACACATAAAGAACAATATCCTAATTCGTCCAAATGATGCTACGAATATAAGTTCTAAAAGCCACTTACAATGTTACTAAATACAACCTTAAACCTTTCAACTAAGATAGGGCTTCACTTGCATATTTGTGTTCGTGGGAGGTTTCGACCGGTTTCGTCGAAAACCTTAGGGATTGACATTTGTCGAATATAATATAATTATATTACCATAATTTTTAAATTAATATTTATTTGGCTGATACTCAGATGTCCTTTCATTCTACTTTAGAATTATTTTGTTGCAAAACATTGCAACTCCCTTATCTACCTAAAATAAATTATATACTTTGTGTATTTAGGTATATTTCAGAAACTTTAAATGAATAAAAGCGGCTAAGTGCGAGTCCGACTCGTCCATGAAGGGTTCCAGAGCAAGTAACATAATATAATTTTTATTTTATTTTTATACTAGCAGACCCACGCTACCTCGTTTACGTCTCCTATTGCCCGTTGCGTAATAATTTTCCCCCTATTTTTGTAACATTCTTCATTGCTGCTCCGCTCCTTTTGGTCTTGGCGTGATGATATATAACTATCTAACATAAAAATAATTTTTCAAATAGGACCAGCGGTTCCTGAGATTAGAAACAAACAAACAAACCCTTCATCTTTATATATTAGTATAGATTGGTGTTGATTGAATAAAAGGTAAATTGCAGTTTAAGATTTATACCGTATTAAAAACAACTACATACTTAATAGATTTCATTCAAAACAAATTTTGGGGGAAGTTTGTGTTGTAATGTAAATCATATATATTTTATTAGTTTTATCATTCTCTTATTTTAGAAGTTACAATTTTACCACTTTGGAAGTGTCTCTCTCGTAAACTATTCAGCTTAGATAAAATAGGTATTAGAAACCTCAATATCACTTTTGAAGACCTATCCTAAGACACGTATGGGTTTAAAGAAATTTTTTTTTTTGAATTTCCCTTTCGTTTGAGTCTAAGTATGGGAACCACAATTTTTTTTATTTTTTTTTCTATTTTTGTGTGAAAATCTTAATGTGATTCACAGAATACATCTTCTTACCAAGTTTCAACATTTTAGTTCTTATAGTTTCGGAGAAAAGTGGCTGTGACATACGAACGGATGGACAGACAGACCGACATGACGAATATAAAGGGTTCCGTCTTTTGCCTTTGGCACGGAACCCTTAAAAACGACTATGCATTTTACTGCGGTAGAACAATACTTGATTTCACAAATTGTTGTGCCGAGTCTTAGTGTACTTAACCGTATACTGTTATTTAATCAAAAGTACTTACACACTATCTTTTGTACAATCAAATCTGTTTATTGGTCTGGTGGCTATAAAATTTTGCGTATATGACATACTAGTTGTTGCCCGCGGCTCCGCCCGCGTATATGTCGGTTATCGCGGCAAATAGTAGCCTATGTGTTATTCTGATGTATAAGCTATATTACTGTAAAGTTTCATCCAAATCCGTTTAGTAGTTTTTGCGTGAAAGAGTAACAAACATCCAAACATCCATCCATCCTTACAAACTTTCGCATTTATAATATTAAGTAGGATTAAGTAGGATTTATAAACTTTTTATTAAGTAAAACATTTAGTTTCAAATATACCTCCAAAATAAGTTTAATAAAAATTTTGCGATTAAACAACATTGTTTTAAAACCATAGTACAATATAAATCGGATACTAAAGTAATACGTGTATTAAAGCGTTCAGTTAATGTCAGCAGAGACATTAGTGACATCGGTGCTTAACTGCGGCGCGCCTGACCCGCCTACATCGCATTTCTACCTTTAATTCTCCTCTTCTGTGGTTCAGACAATATTCACAAATGCAAAAGACTTTATTTCAATAAAAAAGCGATAATTACAATTTGAGTCACAATTATAATAATCAGTAAAGATAATAATTTAAAAAAAAATGTTAACTATAGCAATAATTTAAGATGAACTGGTTCAAACTATAAATTATGGTCACATCAAAATAAATTTAAACATTCAAAATAAACAGCATGTGCAGAATAGCAGTTCAATCCCAGGCTGTTTTAACATCAAAATATTCAGCTATGGTATAATACCCCTTTGCGAATAACTTCGATTTAATGGTATTCTTAAATTTCCTTAATGGCAAATTCCTAATATAATTAGGGAGTTTATTGTATAAACGTTTACATTGTCCCATGAACGAGTGGCCTACTCTGTGGGGAGGAGCGACGTGAACACTAAGATTACTTTTGTTTCTGGTATTTACCGAATGATATATAAATAAACGACTGCCTCGTTGGTCTCGCGGTTGGCGAGTGCGACTGCTAATCAGAGGTCTCGGGTTCGATTCCCGGGTCGGACCAAGTGTTTGTACGATCTACAAATATTTGTTTCTGAGTTTGGGTGTTTTCTATGTATAATATGTATATATTTACAAAAAAAAAGTTTAATATGTATTTGTATCAGTTGTCTAGTACCCATAACACAAGCTCTGCTTAGCTTGGGACTAGACGGCGTTGTGTGTTAGATGTCCCAAATATTTATTTTATTTTATTACTATCTGTCCCGGCAAACGTCGTTTTGCCATAACTACTAATAAATTAAAAATTAATTAAAAAAACATTGTCCAGCGGACAAAATTCTGAATCTAAACCATTCCCAGATCCCCTTGAACACACACAAAAAATTTCATCAAAATCGGTCCAGTCGTTTGAGAGTAGTTCAGTGACATACACACTCACAGAAGAATTATATATATGAAGATTTATAATGGCCCGGCCTGATATAATTCTTCCGTAACACAGAACTTCTATGAGGTCATATTATCACTGTGGTCGAGCTGGCTCATGTGTGTGGAAGCATGGCTTTTTTTTTTTTTTTTTTTTAACGTGTGGAAACCCCCTCGGGCCGTCACCCCGCCGGGGTTTGCGGCGAGGCGGTGTGTCGGAATCGAACCGACTAAAACCACACGGTGTGCCACTCTGCGCCTGAGACGGGAGGGATCCGGGAACTGCTGTTATTAACACATCCGGACCCCTCCCAGCGCCAGCCCGCACTGAAGCGGGCACCGTCTGCTAGTTAAATTCTCAATTTAGGCAACGTACGGCACACGCGTAACGTTGCCCCCTCGCGGGTGACCACTAAAGCGGATGGAGGGGAAAACCCATCCCCACCATCCGCGGCCACACTCAGGGCGGCATGAGGCGCTGATAGGCGCGCCTCCGCCGCCCTGTTCGCCGGCGGCGGATCGGGTCCGAGTGGAGGTCGTCCTCCCGGGCCTTCTCCACCGCCTCCTTCTGCGAAATTACGTCTTCGCAGAAGGCTGCGACCGCGGTAAAACTGCTGTCGCTACCGGCCATGGTGCGAATGATGGCCGGTAGCGAGAGATCCCCTCCGATGACTGCAGTGAGGGCCCGGCGCTGCGACGCCCAAGCGGGGCAAATCGCCAGCGTATGCTGGGCCGAGTCCTCACTGCAGTCGCAGTGGTGGCAGGCGGGACTCAGTTCCCTCCTGGCGACCGAGTGCAGGTACTTTCCGAAGCATCCGTGCCCGGAAAGAACCTGCGTCAGTCGGAAGGAAAGGGTCCCGTGCTGCCGCCCTGCCCACTCGAGGATGACCGGCTGGAGAGCCTCCACGGTGGCAAAGCCAGCGCGTGGAGTCTCCAGCCGGAACGACCAGCGAGCCATCGTGGCTCGACGGGCGGCTTCACGCCACTCGCGTACCTCTTCGGGGTGTGGAAGCATGGCTGCCCCAAGGTTGAAAGCTGCCGCACGGAACCAGCCAAGGTACAACTGAACGTGGACAGGATCAAGTTCATTGTCTAATCAAATCGCGTCGCGTCACGCCCTAGCACGCTAGCACGAGATTACACTTGTAGGAGCATACTTTGAGAGACGTCGTTGTTGTCGCGTGTTTTATGTATTTAATCTCTGTTGATCACAAATTCCACAGACGCTCAAGGTCGTAATTATCTCATTTATGTTCGGTGTAAGATTTTAATATAAACAAAAAAAGTAATTTTGAAATGAAACTATTACGTACAGGCTTCGATCAACGATCGAAGCGTACAGGCAATGATATTTCAAAACAATTTCTTGTTTATTAATATGATTGCGTATAGTGTTTTAGATTTTATTCAGAAAATTGGCATATTTCACGCACACTTAGGGAGTACGGTTACGGCGTTGATGACGCTGCGCTGGATTGTGTTTGGTTCTGCACTGTGACAAGTATAGTGTGTATAGTGCCTCGTCAGGGTACCCTATCCTGTACTCTGAATCCCTGACCACACGATTACGTATTACTGCGCCTGCGCTGGGGCGCTGAGACTGTGGTTGAACTCGCTTAATAGATACTCACGGTCTAAAAATACCTACTCTTGACTTTAATTTTGACCTGATGCGCTTTATATAATTCATATACTGTGTAGAAATATTAATTTACATAGATGTTCTTGATACATTTGCACTATTTGTCTCAAACAAAATTTATAATATTGAAAAAAAGTGTCATGCTCATGACGAACGTACGTCAAAGTATTTAGTTTAAGTTCCTATCATATTGTGAAAAATTCAATATCTACTACATATTTTGATATTGTAATTGTAACTGACTAATTATGCACTTAGATATTAGCACTTATTAGAACCCTTTTTAATATTGTAGAGTTTGCTTTTTATAATGTATATCTAATCATTATAAAAAAATGTTTAATTCAAATATTGTGATAGAATTAATCTTAGATATGATGGTTTATAAATAAACAGGATCCTTATCAAGTAGAGCGAGAGGTGCAGAGGAAGGTAGAGCGCGGGTGCGCGCGGCATTGCCGGCGAGAGCGTGCCCTCAGACGCTCGCGCGACGACCAACTAGTACCGCGCTGCCGCGATACAACGCGGCCGCTGCATGTTGCTACAATCTACAAGTTGCTTGACTACTTCCTAACAATGATTACTGTAGTAGTGGCTGTGCTCGCGCTGCTCGCGGCCTACCTCTATGGTACCAGAACCTTCAAGTACTGGGAGAAAAGAGGAATCAAACACGATAAGCCAGTATTGTTTTTTGGAACTAATGCGGACTCTTATCTTCTCCGAAAGAGCATGACCGAGGTTGGCGCCGATATGTACTGGAAGTATCCAAATGAGAGGGTCGTCGGATTCTTCCGTTCAACGCAACCAGAACTGGTGATCAGAGATCCCGCCATCATTAAACGTATACTGTTGACGGATTTCGCGTACTTCTATCCGCGCGGCCTTAACCCCCACAAGACTGTGATCGAGCCGTTGTTGCGTAACTTATTTTTCGCTGACGGTGATCTATGGCGTCTGCTCCGACAGCGAATGACCCCGGCATTTACGAGCGGCAAACTGAAAGCGATGTTCCCGCTGATCGTGGAGCGCGCCGAGCGTCTGCAGCTTCGTGCCCAAAACGCAGCCGCCGGCGGACAAGCGATCGACGCACGCGACCTGATGGCGCGCTACACCACCGACTTCATCGGAGCTTGTGGATTTGGTCTCGATGCAGATTCGCTTAACGACGAGGATTCAGAATTCAGAAAACTCGGAGTTACTATATTTAAGGTAGACTTCAAAGATGCTGTGATAGCTATTTTTAAAGAAATCTTTCCGAATCTATTCAAACATTTTAGGTATTTGAAAAGAGCTGAAAAACCGATGTTTGAACTAGTGTCAGCCATTTTAAAACAAAGAAATTATGAGCCTTCAAAGAGAAACGATTTTATTGACTTAATGTTGGAGTGTCAAAAAAAAGGCAAAATGGTTGCAACATCTTTAGAGAAGGTAAAGTCAGATGGCACGCCCGAAATTGCCTCCATGGAGTTGACAGAGGAGTTGGTGGCGGCGCAGGTGTTCGTGTTCTTTGCGGCAGGGTTTGAGACGTCTTCGTCTGCGACCAGCTTCACCCTCCATCAACTCGCCTACTACCCAGAAGTGCAGCAAAAAGTGCAGCATGAAATCGACCAAGTGCTCTCCAGACACAACAATAAACTGAGTTACGACGCCATCAAAGAGATGACCTACCTAGAGTGTGCGTTCAAAGAGGGTATGAGAATGTTTCCGTCGCTGGGATTTTTGATAAGACAGTGCGCACGCACCTACACCATTCCTGAATTGGACGTGACTATTGATAATGGCGTGGGCATATATATACCGCTGCAGGCTCTGCACAATGACCCCAAATACTTCGACGAGCCGCATGAGTTCCGGCCGGAGAGGTTCCTGCCTGGTGCTACTGACGACAGGAACAAATATGTCTACTTACCGTTCGGCGACGGACCTCGAGCCTGCATAGGTATTCTTTATTCGCTTTTTATTCTCATGACTATCATACGAATTTAACCCGCGTCGTATTCGAGAAATGATCGAGTAGTTTCGGACTCGGTACACTTTGATCAAGGGATGATGATCAGTCGCGAGCAAAACCATATGAACTTAATAAATATGAATACCTCTCATAAAAGTAATAACAGTTTCTATATTTTACTAATTGGTTGGTTCAATGTAAGTGTTTTGTTTAATAGGAGAACGGTTGGGTATGATGCAGTCGCTGGCGGGGCTGGCGGCGGTTCTTTCGCGCTTCTCGGTGTCTCCGGCGGAGACAACTGTACGTCACCCTGTCGTCGAACCCAAGTCGGACATAGTGCAAGCAATTAAAGGTGGATTACCGCTTTTGTTTCTTGAAAGATATTCTGCGTGTTTGTAAATTAAGTTATGTTTAAGTACCTACTATACTCCAATATATTGTTCCTTATTATTTAATGCGGCTATAAATTATGTATCCCTAATCTTTTGAACATTTTAATGTACATTATTATATTCTCAGTTCCTTGAAGGTATGAACCACAATCGGCTAACATAAGTTGGTGGCAGGTTTGGGCTTGTTGTCTGATGTTCCCAGAGAGTAAAGTACCCAAGTAACATTGATAATGCGAACGCAACATAATGTCAGTTGTTTGCTTTGCCATTAATTGTCAGCTAGCGCTAAGCCTCAAGCCTTAATTGATATGAGCCGTTGTTCATACAACTATGACATCATTTACAAATGTAGATATCGGTAGGTACATATTCTTGAAGTGTAAAATCTTTTCGTTGTCTTGTGTGATAGATAAGCAACATGGACTGTTCTGTGTCTAGGCGTAATTCAGCGGAACCTGTAATGTTTATATGTATAATACATGCATAATAAAGTAGAGAAACATTGATAGGTTTCTAATATGATGTCGTAAATAATTACATTTTTCACGCTTACATTGCAAACGGTGGCTGTACCCTACGAGAAAGATCAAAATAATGTACGGTATTGTATGCCTTAAAAAGGTCTACAAAAAGTCCGCTGTGGTATAAGTCTACCTCTTAGGGATAACCCACAATAACCATTTTTTTATTCGTTTCTTTTTACGGAAATAATACGAAGCAATTTTAAGCAATACAGCATTAATACTTATCCAATTAAGTACCTTAAATACATTGTGCATTTAAAATAGATCAATATAGCCCTTTACAGTACGTAATTTAAATGAATATATTCGAAGATATTACAGATTTAAAATGCACGAAACGTGTCGTCGGTGGGTACATCTGAAATCCACCCGTGCGAAGCCGGGGCGGGTCACTAGTGTAGGATAAAGTAGATACATGCTTTACATAGATATCTATCTCAAGCCGTTGTTGAAGATCTAAGACAATAAATAATACGAACAACTTGTTCGTATTATTGAACTCTGTTGTTGGGAACAACAGAGTTCAATAGGTTTTATTGTAAGTTGTAAAACAATCAAGAAATTCGTTTATCACGGTGCATCATGGTCACTCAACTTCGACTGTGTAATTTAGGTAACGACTTGCATTACGTCAACCATTATAATAATAATAAATCTATACTAATATTATGAACGCGACAGTTTGTAAGTATGGATAGTACGATGGATGTTTGTTACTCTTTCACGCAAAAATTACTGAACGGATTTACGCAACGCAAGGATAAAACTTTACAGTAATATAGCTTACTAGCAGACCCACGCAACCTCGTTTGCGTCTTCTATTGCCCGTCGCGTGATAATTTTTCCCCGTTTTTGAAACATTTTTCATTGGTGCTCCTCTCCTATTAGTCATAGCGTGATGATATATAGCCTATAGCCTTCCTCGATAAATGGGCTATCTAACACTGAAAGAATTTTTCAAATCGGACCAGTAGTTCTTGAGATTAGCGTGTTCAAACAAACAAACAAACAAACAAACTCTTCAGCTTTATATATTAGTACTAGCAGACCCACGCAACCTCGTTTGCGCCTTATATTGCCCGTAGCGTGAAAATTTCCCCCGTTTTTGAAACATTCTTCATTGTTGCTCCGCTTCTATTAGTAGTAGCGTGATGATATATACCCTATAGCCTTCCTCGATAAATGGGCTATCCAACACCGAAAGAATTTTTCAAATTGGACTAGCGGTTCCTGAGATTAGCGTGTTCAAACAAACCAACAAACAAACAAACTTTATATATTAGTATAGATAGATACATCAGAATAACACATAAGCAACTATTTGCCGCGGTAACTGGTATGCAACAACGAAGGGCAACAACTAAGTGATAGTTATAATATTTCGTTGTTATAAAGATCGTCGTATAGTAGCTATTTCTGGGTGTTCAAATTTATACAAGCGAGTCTCTAACAGAAGATAAATCAACACTATACTTCTAAAGTCTAAATCATTGATGCTAAATATTTTATTATTGCTAGTTGTAGATATTCACGTATCACATCAAAAGTTGTTTAACTCGTTACTGGTCAACTGGTTTTTAATGAGCTTTATTGCCTTTTTGTAGCATGTTCGCACAATAAGGATTGGCCTAGAATCTGTCCCTAGAATATAAATAAAACTTGTTATTAATGTGGAATATTCTGAATATTTTTATATAAGTATGCTATAGTACAGGATATTATACTTTTATACTCTTACCTACTTGTCATATCGTAAAGATTAACAGTTTAAGTCACTGTACTGGATCAATCGTGCTCGTAACCAAGTTGTTACCGAGTAGGTTAAGCACATTTCAAAGTCAAGCAATTATAGCTAAGTCAGTCTGTGGAGGGGCGATTCTTAACACAGAGGGACCTCTCCGTTCCTTGGAGAGCACGTTAAGTTGTCGTTCCTGCCCCCCCTAGCCAAGTTGCAAGCGTTCTTCTTTCTGCAATGTTTAACATCTAAATCTGGTCGCCAAACGAAATGAACTTCTGTGACAATCGTTCCTGGTAGTTGGAGCAGTTAAAGTCAGACAATAGTCTTCCTAGAACTTCGATACTGTCTAGTGCTTGGATTGTGGAGCCACAGGTTTGATGTCTGTCGCAGTAAGAATTATGATCATCTGTGTCGTAGGCTGAAAGCTGACCCCAACCTAATTTTTGTAAAGACTCGTAGGAACAGTCCTCGTGAAATGTATTAGGTACAATACAAAAGATCCTCTTGAGTATGAGGCTGTTCTAATATCCGATAATTTATTTTATTTATTTATTTAAGCTTAATGCACATCTTGTACATAGGCGGACTTACTGCCGTGAGGCATTCTCTGCCAGTCAACCTTTGGGTGATGTAAAAATGTTATAATGTTATCCAGCTTTAAAAGTAGTTAAATCTAAAATTTAAAAGTAACAATTTGACACTATTATTTCTCTTTCAAGAATTCACTACAACGTTCATGGTTAGAATTCATATATATTAGGATTTCATTGTGAAAGCCAGACTGAAATGCAAATCAGAAGGATTCCAAAGCGTCAATTAGGTAGATACACTGACACAAAACTAATATTTCGTCAGTGGTTATAAAGTTTCATGCAATGCACATTGAACCACTCCTCAATGCAAATACAAGGAATATTTCTAGCGTGGGAACTATCTTAAAATAAATCCGACTCTAGTCTTTTAATTTTTACAAAAAATGTTCTTTATTTACTAAACGTGTTTACAAGCATTCAGGTTAATTTTGTCGTTATGCTTTGGAATTATTAATTAAGAGTAGACTTGGCAAAATAAAATAACATTAGTAAAAGAGTGTACTGCTAGTACCATCTATCAATCTCTATCAAAGACAGAACGAATAATATCACACTCACCTAAGTGACCGTCCAACCGTCAACTCACGAAGTATTTTACCTCACCGCTAGATGGCGCAATCCACATTAAGAGTTCTTGAAAATTGGGATTCATTGACTGGCCTTCTTGTCTAGTGGTTAGTGACTCGGACTGCTAAGCCAGAGGTCGTGGGTTCAGTTCTCACCTCGGAAAAATGATTGTGTGATGAGTACGATCATTTTGTTCTGTGTCTAGGTGTAATTTATCTGTGATATGTATATAATATGTATATATTTACAAATACGTAGTACGTACATAATTATATTATTATGTATATCATAAGTCAGGTTGCCGTGGCACAGGATCTGCCTCGTTTAGGATTAGACTATTGTTTGTGAAAAAAATACACATTGTAGTATAATCAATTGGTAATTTTAATTTTCATTTTATTAAATAATACATAAAGATTAATAGTAGTTAGGTACTGTTATCTTATCAGCGTTGTGAAGGGCGACGAACGACGAGCGACAAATTATGAATACAGTATTACTACTCCTATTCATCCGCGACTACACACGACACTAAGCGACTCAGGGAGCAAATTACGTAAGACTTCATCACTTAATTGCAAAGAGTACGAAAACTTGAAACATTCCCTTTACGTCTGGCCAGCGTGGCCTCTTTAGTTAGAGAACACCACAGTTATGTACTAATGATGTTGACGAATGTAGTACCTACATAAACAGATACCGGCTAAATAACCGGCGGCAAGTACATCTTCTCGACCTCGTGGTACTCTAGCTGCACCGAAAACTGGTGTAAAGCAATTACTTGTCACTTTTCAACGAGTGACCTAGGCTATCAGAGATTTGAAATCTGATCGGAGGCTGCAGGCATGGACTAAAAGCGGAAGACGTTGTGTACCTGAAGGTCTGTTCTGTGAATAGAGCTTTGGAACCTTTGGAGCCGAGATAACAAGCCACCACAATTACCTATATGTAACATACAATGATGTTATTATTAGGCGTGTTTGTCGGAAGCAGGTCAAGTGTGAATGTAGTTCACGCGTCGGCGCCTCCAGACGTTTTTGTCGCGCGACAGAACGGCGCGTGGCCTGATGCGTAACCGACCACCGGCAAACGTCGCCAGCGCGACACACACAAAACACAAATCTCAATTTGTAATTTTTTAGTTTTGTCGTATCTGTATTTTAATTTTGAATGCATATATGAGTGTTGCATAAGCTTCTTATTCATATAATTTATTTGCGTATAGTTAGATAAATACTTCTATGTAAATCACTGTAAATCTAACTACAGTCACGCTGCAGTGTATCAGGCGACACGAGAAAAAAAATTGTATTGTTTTTAGCCCCTGACATATTAAATTATACTACCTTTACTAACTAATTAATCATGACTACAGCATTGTTATTGTGATGGTTTGTTGTTGAGTACGAGATTGGTGACCCAATGACGTAGACGCATTTAATAGGCCGCATTAGTGTGGATCACCATGAAGCATTGTTGCATTGTCTGCATTCGCAATGAGTATGGAGACCTCTTGAATTCTACTCATGCTTTCCATCAATCAGAGTAGAGATAGTTTAGCAGCTTCATATACATAAAAAAATTTAGGGATGTTAACATGTTCGAGTAGGGAGCTTGAATAATTCGCGCTAGAGGAAATAGCGTGGGTCTGCCTCTGCATATATGTACGTAGTTGCTCACGGCCTTTTATTAAGACTTTTTTTGTAAAGACCGCACTCACCTTTGTCGTGCTCAATACAATTTGTTTAACGACGGCTTTTGCTGTTCTGCGAATTGTGGAGCTGTGCATGCCATTGTTGATTTAACTCGTCTGTACAGAAGTGAAGTGCGCTTTGTTAACCTGAAGCGCTATTATTGAGCGCAGAGGTCTGGCATATTCCAGCAATTGCCATAAGTTTGAAATCTTTGAGCGACCACACTTTTGCTGGTCTGTTAAGTATCAGTAAATTAGTGGCGTCTGAAAACACAGGCATTACAGCCACTAAACCAATGTTACAACTTATTTTGATTAGACTTTAACCTAAATTAAAATGGACATCAGATGTTAACAGTTCAATCTTGTGATGGTAAATTAAAACATACCGAACGGTGATTGAACGAGAAATATGGGGTCTAATTTAACTCCTATTTTATATTTAACTACATCTTATGGTCAAACCACAACAAAACACGCCGTATGTGAACCAAGTAGAAAGAAGTGTTGTACACTTGTTTACATAACTATAAAAGTTCTCGTCATCATTATTATTAGATATGAAATATATCTACGTAGTCTACAGAGTGTATCCGGAGCGCAGCCATTGTGCGGCTTCACATGTAGAAACTTAGTGAAGTGCGGTCGCCATCGCTGCTCAACGCCAACTTCCAATATTAGTTCTTTTCACGGACTACATTAAAATTCCAGTGTCGGGCTTAAGGCGTAAGGGATGCGGTTAGGAATAAAATTCTAATTATTCATGCTGAAAAATAAAGGAGATCAGTTCAAGTTTTCGTCATGATGGTTTCAACAAATGTAATTAAATGTGTGTCGTAGAAGGGCGACACTTTATTTATGTGTGCGAGTGTGTATAGTGCCTTTATGTGTATAGGTGAGGACGAAATGCGTCCCGCGGGTCTCACTACGTTCGCTGCACAGTGGAGAAGAGGTACCTCTTTTGATGAAATCAGCTAGCTTCATAACAAGTACAAGTATTTCCACCAAGGCCGAGGAAGATTCCTACTCTTTACTCAACACCCGGTACAATATTTCGATTCAACAAGGTCGTTCTGATCGATATCATACACTTCCGAAGCGGATGATTTATTACTAAAAATATCCCGAATTAGCCTAAGCTCCCAGAGAGTTCTCAGACCCTTTTTTTACCTTTGGAAGCCCCTTTGGGCCGTCACCCCGCCGAGGTTTGCAGCGAGGCGGTGTGTCGGAATCGAACCGACTAAAACCACACGATGTGCCGCTCTGCGCCTGAGACGGGAGGGTTCCGGGAACTGCTGTTATTAACACACCCGGACCCCTCCCAGAAGATTTCAAACCGTGTCTCAACCGACAATTTTACAAAATCCCTATTAGTTCCAAACTGAATGACATTTAACCTTGACATAACCAAATGCATTCACACAGTGTTGCCATAGCAATCTTTCGTTTGATTTCGAGCATGCGTTCTGCGCCCAGTTTTGCTTCATCACGACTTTTACTGTGTGTTTACTGTAGATAAAAATGATAAAAGTAAGTGTTCTTCCGTCATCACTGTTATATACCTATGTCCTATAGGTATACTAAATGACCACTAAACATTTTGATTAAATGCATTTAATTAGTAATTCGATCGAGACGTGTAGTTAAAATCTTCAATTTACATTTAATATGTAGAAGACTGAAAATATTATTTGTCAACTAGATTTGCTACGTTGGTCACAACATGTGTAAGAGGGAGGTCGACACGATTTTATTAGTTCCTTGCACACGTAAGGCATTGTCCTCTCGTTTGCCAGCACTGCGGTCACATTACACGCACGCGGCGCCTGTTATTTACGTATTACCTACACCGACTTCTCTTCTCCGCGATCTGCGCTCGCCACCTGCGAGCTCATGTACATAACAATTGTTAATATACTACTTTAATACACTATGTATTCACCTGTTTCCTTAGAACCAGCAAGTGATTCCTCATCATCAGATATTAAACACATTACAACCTTTCTTTCGTACCTAATGCAGGGCTCGCATATTATTATCAAAATTATATTTTTACTGCGCATTATTATAGGCAGTTGTTTTCAATTTGTTGGGACTTGTAACAACTACTGACGAATGAATAATGTCTCTTTGTGGCTTAGTAATTCAAGCGTTCAAATGTGAAAAATCAAAAGCTATACCCGATCGACTCAATGTTGTGTATGCACTTGTGTACCTCGGGCTTTCATGTTCAGGGCATTTAAGTAGTAAATTCGTTAAAAGTTATAAATAAATATCAAATAGTTGAGTTAATTGTGGTGCTAGTGAAACAGTGAGACGACTGATCTCTAGCAATTCAATCGTTATCACCGTGAGACGTGGAACTTGGGAGTCACCACGAAACATAGCGCGGCGTGCACCCGCAGGCTGGACCCGTTAGGTGGCGAAATATGATGCAAGCATAACTCTATGTTGTCTCTTCATCTCCACATGTTGAATCGAGCTATTTACAGCATATCTTTAGAAGACACTCGAAAATTGTTGTCCATGCTTTTGTTTTCCTTTCCTGCCTGTATGGCATTATGTACAATGTTAGTTATTATATCTGCTCGAGGCACTAAACCCATTTTTGAAATTATATAGAGTATTCGTCAAAGAGTCAAACTTTTGTAGGGTTTGTACTACACTAGACTAGATATGTACCAAAATATATATAAATAAATATTTCGGACATCCTACACACAAAGAACCCAAAACCATTCGCACGATATTATTTAGACTGAGGGAGTTATTTAACAACAGTCTCCAGTGAGCCAGGGAGGAGCTTGTTAATGTGGCGCACTTGGATTTCAACTGGTTTTTGTTTAGTGCTGTATAAATTCATGAATGCGTTACATAGTGTCGTAATATTACGCGAGATGTAAATAAGGAGATGTAATAAAGTGTGAGGTGTCGTATAAGTGCGGTATGCGAGTGCAATTTATATGGAGTGTGTGAAATGTAGCGGGCCTTTATTACCAGTCGCGTCGGGACGCCTGTAGCGAAATGCTGCTTCAGTACGTTCCTGTGAGCTAACTACAACTGAATGAGTAGTTCCAAACCGCAAATATTGTTTGCTATTCTAAGCATATTTTGAACGTCAAGTATTAGGAATTGTACGATATTACATCAAGTGAGTTCCATAAATAGGATATGGGTGTCTGTCACAACAGTCACAACATAGTTTGTAATAATTTAAAAATTCCATGGCAGCGCTTTTCCGTCAGCGAACTGTCAGATCTGAGCTTATAGTTTGCTATGAATAAGGAATAGTTTGGAAATACTCATGCAGTTTATCTTGACCTTGGGAATTTACTAACATAGTATTTTTGTCACACGTCCAAACCCGCATTAGTGTCAAAATGTACCAGTATGCAGTAGTATATTAATGTATGATAGAGTATTAATACAAAATTTTAAGTGTAAATGAGGAAGAACTGTTAAGGAATTTTAAAAACAGTTAACTAGACAAAATAACAAAGTTTATACAGTGGTTTAGCTATAGTTAGACAACTGCTCAGGAGATTGATCGGGAGCCCTTAGCACTAAGAGTGCCATAATCCGATCGTAAACTGATTGCAGTAAATCGATTTTTAATACTAATTTATTCAGTGACAAGTCAACATTAATTTATTTTCCTAAATCATTTTGTAATTTAGTTTGACATGAGATTTTTACAACGAGTATAATTCAATTACAGTGTTTTTTTTTTTCGGTGAAAAGCTTTGCGGCTACGGAACGCGAAACAGTTGAAGGCATTTTATGTATTCCTTTATGTGTTCGTTCGTCCAGCTGGGCTGGGATACCCATTGGGGAACAGAGTGGATGTAAACACGTTATAAAACTATTTTAAAGGCGTAATGGTCAATATATGTACATAATGTGGTGTGGCCTGCAACATGATCAGCACAATATCCGGCGCTCTCAGCTCCTGCTCTGAAGGCTAGTTGATAGCATCGCGTCGCTCCCGATTGTCGCAGCGTCACCGTGTCGCGGAACTTGTCAGGAAATTAACCGACACATCTTGCTCTCGAGTTGCCCCTCGCACCGTCGTTCTTCCCACATCAATACAGTACACCTAAGATGCAGATTGTTCTTATTAAACGCACGCGTGAATACCTAATTCTTCAGTTTTGAAGTTATAACAAAACATGCTGGTACAGCTTGATAAGGTCAGGTAGAGGTTCCACGTGAACACAAGAACCGATAAGGACTGTTTACCATTAGGCTTAATTTATTCCTGACATTAATTCGACAGTTTTAGTTCATTGGAAAACTTCGTATAAAACAACAAATTAAAAAGTAACCATTATTCATAGTAATAACTACTTACCTCGCCTTCTGGATATAGATAGATAGATAATAGACTAGGTAAAGGTACGTGGAGGACCCATTATGGCTGACTACGGAACCCTATTCTGTGTGTGGCCCGAAATGTACTTGGCCGGTTTTAACAAAAAAAAAATATGGAATAGGGCGCAAACGAGCAGACTTATCGCCTAATGGTAAGCGATTACCGCCTCCCATGGGCACCCGAAACACCAGAGGCGTCACAAGTGCGTTGCCGGCCTTTGTGGGATGGGGAGGGGTTAGGGTACAGGCCTCCGGTATCGTCACTCACTCGGTGAAACACAGTACAAGCACTGTATCACACTGGTTTAATATTTATAAGCGTAAATTGACATGTTTTCACTGTTATCAGTCAAGAATTTTATATTGTTGTTTAAGATTGGAGGCTCCTGATCTATAATGACCTTCGCCGAATGGTTTTGTCTCTCTAACAATGACAAACATTACTCGAGGTAGTAGAGCCACGCTGATTTCAGCACGGTTGGGCTGGCTCGACCGCACCAGTACTACACAAAAGATAGCCGTAAAATGGCAACGTTCGTGCTGTTGTGTTTCGTTGGTGAGTGCGAGACCGGATTCCCAATGATGCAGAAGCATCACTAGCCCGCCATGGTGTGGGTCACCATGCTGCATTGTTGCATTGTCTGCATTCGCAATGAGTATGGTGACCACCACTCTTGGATTCTGCTTATGCTTTCCATCAGGCAGTGTAGAGTCATTTTGGCAGGCCATATAATAAAAAAAAACACACAGTCAGTGCTAGATTTACATGTCCCATAAGAAGTTTGACTTAACTACCTTCTCCTTGGGTTCCGTGTTGTCTTGCATGCTGCAGCGCTGACCCTAGAAAAATGTCTTCTTATTTCAGTGCAATTTTATCTGGCGCCACTTGTACACCAGACGAACACTCGAGGGAATTACTTGAATTACGTCTACTCCGAGTTGCTGGTAACCTGTCTCCTAAAAATCTATGTAATTTTAGTGTTTCATATCTCGAAGAAAATTAACTAATTTTGACTTTTATTAATATTTTCTCTCAGTTTCTTATGTGAATATAATATTTTTGTTGTTTTCTGTGAATCTTATTCCTCCTTCGTCTTAAATATACAACGTTTGTCTGTTTATTTTGGGAAACTAAAACGGGAAATGACAGTCGCAGTGGTATACTCTCTTTCATTATGTTGTAGATTGTTTTAAAGCCTGCCACTAACGGATTATACTCCTTGGAAATAAGTCTTATAACACTTAACGAAGGCAAATCATCTGGAGCAGGCGCCAGTTGAAAATGTGAAACTACTACGAGTGTCCCATACATTTATTTATTTGCTTCAGTTATTTCACCTTCTCCTGGCTTCATTTGTCTTATTTAATTTACGTCTACCCATTCTGTAATAGATAAATCTATCTATTGTAAAATGTTGTGCATTACGCATGCATTTAGTAAAACACAATGAGGTGTCAAACTTCAAGTGTATTGTTTTGCTGGGTGTTAATGAAGTTGTTTATTTGCAACGAGGAAACAACAAAGCTTCCACAGTTAGTTAGTGAACTCTGAAGTTGCACTCCTTTTTGTGCACTTGTGTAACGAACGAACGCAATAAATTAGTTGGACATGGTGCTTATGACGTCACGGGAACGTGTAAACTTATTAGCGCAAGTTAGCAGCTCGAGAACACGTGTGTCTGTACGCCGTTTACTCTCGTGTTTACTAATATTTAAGCATAATTTAATTATTATTGTCACGTAATGTAATCGGTCATGTAAATAACTTAGAAAAATCATAAGGAAATGGTATTAATATTTGTGACTGTAATCTATTTCACTATGAACGAGTTCTAGAGTCCTATGTTAGGTGATCATTGTAAGCAGTTTTTTTGAAGATGATACAAAAATTATGAAACACTATGTTAATATTTTTCATTTCTTAAATTTAGATCTTTATAGCAGAAACTCCGTTATTTCCATTCCTCATCTGTATTAAGTTAGACTGTAGAATTATACTATTACGTGCGTGAGATTTCAACTTAATCGTTCCAGTTAACAGAGTAAATTGACGAATAGACAGACTGACCAGTGGCAACAAGAAGAGTTTCGTTTTGTTATGTGGCTGCACGAAATCTTAATAGTAATATATTTCTCACATTTAAATAAATAATTGTTCAGAGATTTCATTAAACAAATATTTTGAATGTAATTTAGACAAGTAACAATAAAGACACATAGATAACATCAATCATTTGTTCCGCAGCTGACACCCACGCGAGGATCACGTAATGTTTAATACGGGTTAGATAACATTGGATACGATTCGATATGATTTTTCAATATTCGACGAAATTTCCTATATTTGTACTGTAAATGTTCAGTGTCGTTTAAAAATTGCAAAAGGCATAGTTATTTTAATATGATGGCATACTCTAGGCACACAAAACGGCAGGAGACTTTCTACTACTACTACTAGGACTACTTTCAGATCGCAAACGCTCTAAGATGAACGAATGAGCGTCTTCAGGTTTGATTTCCACCCCGAAACATAACTGTGTGAGGATCATGGTTATCTTGAGGTCGGGAGTTCGATTACCAGGTCGGACTAAATGTTTGTATGATCTACAAATATTTGTTCGGAGTTTAGGTGTTTTCTATGTATCTATGTATGTATGTATCTACAAAAAAGTATTTATGTATTTATATCAGTTGACTAGTACCCATAACACAAGCTCTGCTTAGCTTGGGACTAGATGACGTTGTGTGTTAGATGTCCGAATTATTTATTTATCTGTTCTGTTTGTAGTTCTGTGTTTTGGGATCAGACCGTTTGTTCCATATAAGATGATCCCCTGCTGATGACTGTAAAAAGTTAATCTGTAGTGAATTTGTAGTAGTGTAGAAACTAACGTGAGACGTACTGACAAACTGCAGTTTGTTCAGTTGAACAGTTTCGTCGAGTTGCTGCAGCGCGCGGCACTGACAAGGCAACCGGTTTAGGACTATATCTGTGAATATATATTCGCATATGTACTTTAAGAACACGACGTCATAAACACAATATTTATTGGGCAAAACAACTCCCTCATCGACTAAGTGTTACATCTAACAAAAACATTTATTCCATTATGAGGCTAAAGAGCATATCCTAGAATCAGAGTCAGAGCACAGGTAATAATTAAGACTTTATAAGTTCATGTACTGAATAGAAATTGTAACCACTGGTTTTAGCTATAAAAGTCCTAAAACTCGTAATATGGAAAATTCATTATTACTTACTAAGATAGTATATAATACTCTAGCAATACTAATAGTTAAGAGTAAAGGTACAATATTTAAAGGTAGTGTTGTTAAGTACTGCTGAAACTATTATATTGCTTTTACCTTTTTTGCATGAAATAATTGGGTACGACTTAGAATCAGTGTCGAAGGTGACGTCGAGACCCGCGAGTGCAGATTTAAGTTAAAACCTAACTTTGGACACATCGTCTTGCTGAGCACAGAAACACAATCCTATACGATACTTATTTGGCCGCTTTTAAATATTGATAAACCGTAACGGAGTAATAGGAATGTCTAATCACGCTTTCAGTTACTGCGTGTAAACTTGACGTGAGACTTCATTTTACAAATAGTTTATTTTACATCGATTGATATTTCAGGATTTGCCAGTAAAACCAATTATAAAATGCTCAAAAAACTAAAAGTTACATACTTCTTAGTTACCGGTATCAAATTGTTTTGGAAACCATGGCTTTTACTTTAGTACATTAGTGGTGTAACTACACAAGTATATATTGTACAAAATTTAAACCGATGTCCAAAATTCTTATGTAAAGATTACAAATACTATCCGTACAATATAGGAACAGTGATCGTGGGTACTTGGATAGTGGAACCAAACATTTCAACTGCAATGTCCAACTTATATTGCGTTCAGTATTTATTGCTCTCACCTGTCGCTCGTAGAGTCCCCTCCCTCTCCCTGATCACAATTTCCCCTCCAGTGGAGAGCGGTTGAAGGGTTCCTCTGATAAGCTAGTTTGTTTCAACTTTGTGTTGTTTACGTTTGACGAGCCCTCTATGGGCGGAGTTCGTCGCTCCTCACCCACCTCCGACTGCTCACATTGGACTCTGTAAACAAACCCGTTCATTTAAACTTTTGGCAATCAACAGCGTGGTGCAGACGTGATTTTGCAAATGTATACCTCATGTTCTTTATTTTTGATTAGTTATTAAATATACGGTTATTTTGGGGATATCCGACTAGTTTCTCCTATGTGTCCGACGTGGATGAGACAGCTTCTTTTATCCTTTGATAACTGGCAGGAGTTTCTTCGGGATTTCGGCACTAAAAGTTGTGTGTCATACAAGAAGAAGAAAACATGGCGAATATTACTTACATGTTACTTTTACTAAACCAGTACTATAGTCTGTAACTTAAAACAGTGGAAAATTTCCCCAATGACCCACGCTCAGGGTCAATACTCATTTAATATCTTGATCTGTCCACTAGAAATAACTACAAGCATTTAGTGCTTTTGGTCAGCTGCTATCAAATCGTTTTGTCACAATCCGCTCAATAACTGAGCCTTCTGAGGTGGAGTAGTGTGGATGCGAAGATAACACATTGCAGGCGCGCTTCAGGGGGGACCCGTTGATTATGGACGCCATAACTTATTAATTAGTTAACGAGCGAGTAATGGCAGTAATGGCGGTGATTCACGCGCGCTATCTCGGCGCTTTACTACTGTTATATCCATTATCATACAACTTTATTTATTCTAAGACATTTTTTGTAACTGCTATTACAATATGTGGTTCAGTGAATGTGTAGTATATTTAACAGCATTTAACGTACACTGCAGGGCATGCACGGTGTAAGCCTAAGGTTCTCTTTAGAAAGGAGGTTTTGGACTCCCATACCACGCTGGCCAGCTGGGTTCTTATAGGCTTTCCTTCAAGTTATCCTTCTCATTCCTGCGTATTTCCTGTTATCGCCTCTTATATTACGGCATGACACACGGACAACTTGGTACAATTGTGTATAAAATATCGGTTCATGATTTAAAATTCCCATAAAGGCGAAAATTACGTGGAAGGTATGGTGTGTGTGCATCTTAAAGTGAAAAACGATCTTTAAATATTAATCAGGTAATATTTTCACTCAATTCTAATTCAGCTAAGATTTAAAATAAAACATTTGGCCCTATCATCCAGAAGTACAAATGGATGAAAAATTTCAGAAACTATATTTTTCATAGACCGATTCTCTTAAATGCTCTGAGGCATTTTTGTTATGTCAAAATGTTTTATAAATAGTAGAATTGCCCGGAACATTCAAAATTCATTGAAGTGAGGAACAGTTGAGACTAGAAGCTTTCTGTGTAAATGCTTCCACTGTCCTGCTGAATAAATACACAGCATTTGGGCATTTTGTAAAAATGGACTCAGCGATTTCTACTTTGTAGCAAAAGATCTGAAACAGTAGTAGGTACATAAATAATAAACATACAAAGCGCTTTACAAGTTGTAGAAATACACAGTTCAGAGCAGTTAGCATTGAGTTTGTTTTAGACAAAGAAACTTATCATCAGAACTAACAGAACATTGAACAATTTTGTACAGAATAGAGAGAAGTTAATCGATCAGATAGGTAGTCTAACGATGAGTCTATACTGCGGCCATGCATCTGTACATTAAGTTCTTCAAGTGCATTGTCAGCTTGTTGGGTGAAAGTTGGGAGAAGTTGGGAGTGGCGTTCTTATCTCGAAACACACATAAGTATACTTTAACAGAATAATGCGTGATACATCGAGGGGACAGGTGGAAGTCATGTGTACGTATCATATTGCTGATACCACTAATCTTCATATTTTTGTCTATAAAAATAATTTCAGATAAGACAAATGCCCTGTTCAACTGTTATAGTTACGTGTTACATTTTTATGGCATAGGGGGAAAACAAGCAGACGTATCGCCTGATGATAAGCGATTACCGCTACCCATAGACACCCAGAGGCGTCACATGCGCGTTTCCGGCCTATAAAGGAACATACACAACTTATAGGAACATAACGCTTGTGCTACATTTATGGCAGACTAGTTGTTGCCCGCGGCTCCGCCCGCGTATATGTCGGTTATCGCGGCAAATAGTAGCCTATGTGTTATTCTGATGTATAAGCTATATTACTGTAAAGTTTCATCCAAATCCGTTCAGTAGTTTTTGCGTGAAAGAGCAACAAACATCCAAACATCCATCCATCCTTACAAACTTTCGCATTTATAATATTAGTAGGATAGTAGGATATAATATTAGTAGGAAATATTAGTAGGACTTACTCGACATGTATATTGATTGCTATATAATTTAGCGAAGGCGTTCATACTTCTCAATCATATAGAAAACTCACAACACATTAACTCATAGTACCCAAGAGATAGATTTCACGCGTCAAAGTGCATCTCCCCTGTCCTTATGCGCTCAAATAATGCTCTAATACTCTCGCGCTTCCTAGCACAGCGGATCTTTTAACGAGTCTTCTTTGATTGATGTCTATCTGGCCTGTCAGATTTGTGTGGCTCATTAGGAAATATTTTATCATAGTTCTGAGTTAGTGTGTTCATAGTTTTTAGCCTATATTGTTGAGAAATATGAACGCCTACGCTAACTGATTAGAAAATATTATAATTAACTATATTATAAAAAATTCAGGCTTCCTAAACTGTCATAAGATAAGTAAACTTATTTTTTTTCTACCTTTGATACCTGCTAACTACCTTTGATAATTCCTTTCTGAGTGTATGTTAGACTACCGACCCTTAAAATTTCATCTTTCCAAAAATGATGTAAGTCTGGGCTGACTGTGATCTTCGACTATAAGTAAATAGAGAACCGTTCCCGGTGAACATATACATCGTTTAATATCTGAGACATAGTCGTAACACAGTTGTGATTAAATTTAATCGTATTTTATGTGAGTTACCGTTACTATCGTGAGTTCTTATACCACTAGAATCTGGTATATATAATGAAGTGATACTTCATCGTTGATTTTACTGTAATAGAAAATGTGCAGTTACAATTTCAATAGACGCTAGATGAAAATAAAAACCGATTACTTGAATGTGTAATTCTTTTTTTTCCATAGTAAACATTTGTTTTTGTAAATGTAACATAAAATATTATTATAGAGAAAAAACTTGTTCTAAAATAACTTGTTTTTGTGCATTAAAAATGTTACATTATTGTATTAAAAGTTAATAGTTAATTTAGTTTAGGATATGAACATATTTCACTCATGAGATAGATAATTGGGCTGCAGTTAGCAAAAGTCACAGTTTGTTGCTGGGAGTTGGTGCAAGGCTAATGACAGTTATGTTAATAGCGTCATTACTATCGGTATTCAGCTGTAGCGCGACATTCATTTCACCGACGCATATTGAACTCTACAACTGAAGATTGAAAATTTGATCGATAAATTAATATTAATCCGGGGGAACTTCGAAGCCACTTGATTTATACTAACTGGCACTTTGTGAGTTACATCCTCAATTTACACGGTTCATCAGGTCTTATGGGTGGGCTGGAAAAACGCTTCATAATGTATGGATTAGTTAGAGGGTGCCGATGGGAAAAGTTGGGAGAATCGTTGTGGCTCGCTGGTTCGCTCGCACTCTCATGAATATATTCTATGTATTTAGGCGAGTCATGTGTCACGCGTGTCCGGCTTGCTAACAGTGACCAACCACTTGAAAGATTTAGTGTTTTAGATTGTCTCAAGCTCAAGCACTGGACACTGACTTCAGCTGTTACCAAACAATTCTTCCTTTGTTTTCGTAAAATGTTTTAGAAGGAAGCGGTTAAAGATGTTTTTAATGATTTAAGCTAATTCGATCAGACGCCAATAAGTAACTCAAACAAGTACAATTTCAACAAAAATAAAACCGACTTCAAGGTTCGACTCGATTTCTCTTGGATGCCATCATCAGATATTAATGTCATAGTACCACCGTTGGGACATCTCCTTTCCATTAAAAAAAGAATCAACAAAATCGGTTCACAAACGACGATGTTATCCGTAAAAACACATAAAAAAAGAAAAGAGAAAAATATACGGTCGAATTGAGAAACCTCCTCCTTTTTTTGAAGTAGGTTAACAATGTTGTTAAAGATAGGATACAATTTTCAGACACTGTGCTTGGTTTTAGTTTTTCATTATTATCACTATCAACACAGACTCCATATTAAAGGTGGGCTATTACTGACTACTGATATAAAAGTTACGCGCCACTTTTATGTCACAAGTATAGAGCTATCTACCTTACGGGCTGGTCCAATGGAAAGCAGCGATATAGCAAGTAAAATTTTAACACAATAAAAAACCTACTTCAATAACGACCAAATCGATCGATTTATCTTGGATACCATCATCGGATCTTAGTATCCTTATCATGGTACCACCGTTAGGATATCTCCTTTCATTAAAAATAATCATCAAAATCGGTTCATAACCGACACGAAATTATCCGCGAACGCACATAAAAAATATAGTATATAAATATATACACGGTCGAAATAAGAACCTCCTCCTATTTTGAAGTCAGTTAATTATTATATGAAGTGAAATTCAATGTTTTATCTTTTTATCGGTTATAGCATTTACGTGAGTATTATTAGGTAGTAGGCAACATAGTTTCTTAGATATTTTCTTCAATATACAGAATCCAGGATAATACATAATATATTTTATGATGAAGTTAGTGTAAGGTTAGAGAGGCGTCGCGTCGTGTTAAATATTGCCCCACCCTACGCGTAGCTTCTTGGTGCATTGTTGGCACGCCTCGCGATGGATTTGTTCGCCAACTTATCTCTTTAAATCTTCAAGATGAACTCATAAAATGTACTAGCCTTGCCTTTATATTATGTAAACGGAATTGCAATGCGTGACCTACATCGATATTTCACAAACTGGACAAATGTGTGCTTATCTCTATTATTTGGTTAAAGAAAAAAAAAAAGATATTTTTTACCGTTAGTTACTTACCTATAGAAATTTTTGACCGATGTTGCTTACAAAAAATATCTTTACATTTATACAAATAAATAAAATTGGAGTGTCTGTTTGTAATATTAAAATAACCGTTTTTAAATAAATACAAACATGTGTACACGATACATGTACTAAATAAGCTTCTATCGCGGGCCTTGACCGTGGACACCGAATCCAGAAATTCCGTAACGAAAATAAACCTAACACTCCGACCGGCACAGCGGTGATACTTTTTAGTTTTGCCATCTGTTGATGAATAGTAGAACTTTTAATGACTTTTTGAAATATCACGCTTGTCTCTTTAGTTCAGCAACTCGCTTTAAGGTGGCATTGGTTCTTTGTTTTGGATAATTTTGTATTGCTTATTTAATGATTTTTTATATTTTTTTACCACAATATCCAGGAAACAGCACAAAAAGACGACGACGCCCAGATGAGATTTGAACTCGAGGCACCTTCTACATAAATCATTCACCTACACCTTAGCCAATAACTAATTTCTACTAAATGTTAAATTGTTGTTCTCATGCTGCTCGATAATTTTTTTTTACTGCTCTCGAAGAAAAACCTTGAATAAATATCAAAGAAGAAATGAAATAAAATACTGCATAAATAAAACATAAATAAATAATTATAATTGCTATGCAATAGCTTTATGTCTGTCTTTTCGTCTGTCCGTTTGTTCCGGGTACACTCTGGAACCGCAGGACCGATTTTGCAGGGAGTAACCTAGGCTACTTTTTTAGACTAGCTTTCTCCCACGGCGTTACTCGCAATTGTTGTTGTACCGCGGGTAACACCGCGGGGATCAGCTAGTCTATACTTATAAAATAGTAAGTCCTGACTGACTGACTGACTGACTGACTGATTCATCATCGCCGAGCGTAAACTATGATAGTCAGGGCTATAAAATTTGGTGAGTAGGATCCTTTTATTGAGTAGAGACGCACTAAGAAAGGAATTTTGGAATTTCTACCCCTAAGGGGGTGAAATAGGGGTGGAAAGTTTGTATGGAAGTCCGTCATTTTTTAAGTTAGAAACCTGAAACTTTACTTTTAGGCTGCTGATTAAAAATGAGTAAACACGTATTTCAGCGTTTTTGAATATTCAACCCCTAAGGGGTGAAATAGGGGTTGACATTTCGTACATAGGTTAGTCTGGAACTCCGTCATTTTTGAAGTCTGAACCATGAAACTTTATTTATGTGTTACTAATTTAAAAAGAATAGAGACGTATTTGAGCGTTTCTGAATATTCTACCCCTAAGGGGTGAAATAGGGGTTGAAAGTTTGTATGGAAGTTCGTCATTTTTTAAGTTAGAAACATGTAACTTTATTCATATGCTAAGGACCAAAAATGAGTTAATACGTATTTAAACGTTTCTTGGTATTCTACCCCTAAGGGGGTGAAATAGGGGTTGAAAGTTTGTATGGAAGTTCGGCATTTTTTAAGTAAGAAGCATGAAACTTTATTTTTGGGCTACTGATTAAAAATGAGTAGATACCTATTTAAGCGTTTATGAATATTCTACCCCTAAGGGGTGAAATAGGGGTTGACATTTCGCATATAGGTTAGTCTGGAAGTCTGTCATTTTTGAAGTTCAAAACATGAAGCTTTGTGTTCGGGCTACTGACTAAAAATGAGTTAATACGTACTTAAGCGTTTCTTGATATTCTACCCCTAAGGGGTGAAATAGGGGTTAAAAGTTTATATGGAAGTTCGCCATTTTTTAAGTTAGAAACATGTTACTTTATTCACGTGCTAGGGACTAAAAATGAGTTAATACGTATTTAAGCGTTTCTTGGTATTCTACCCCTAAGGGGGTGAAATAGGGGTTGAAAGTTTGTATGGAAGTTCGTCATTTTTTAAGTAAGAAGCATGAAACTTTATTTTTGGGGTACTGTTTAAAAATGAGTAGATACCTATTTAAGCGTTTATAAATATTCTACCCCTAATGGGTGAAATAGGGGGTGAATTTTTATTTATGAAAATCCGTCCTATTTAACTTAGAAACCTGAAACTTTACTTTTGGGATACTGATTAAAAATGTGTAGATATCTATTTAAGCGTTTCTGCATATTTTACCCCCAAAGGGTGAAATAGGGGTTGACATTTCGTACATAGGTTAGTCTGGAAGTCCGTCATTTTTAAAATTCGAAACATGAAACGTTATTTATGTGTTACTGATTTTAAAAAAGTAGAGACCTATTGAAGCGTTATTGGATAGTCTACCCCTAAGGGGGTGAAATAGGGATTGAAAGTTTGTATGGAAGTTCGTCATTTTTTTTTTTTTAAATCATTAAAACATATTTTTGGGCTACTGATTAAAATGAGTAGACACCTGTTAAAGCGTTTCTAGATATTCTACCCTTAAGAGGTGAAATAGGGGTTGACATTTCGCATATAGGTTAGTCTGGAAATCCGTTATTTGTGAAGTTTGAAACATTAAACTTTGTTTTTTGGGCTACTGAATAAAAATGAGTAGATATGTGTGAGTGTGAAAATAAATAAATAAGTTTAAAAACATGAATAAATTACTGATACATACTTTAACACAGTTTTAATTAAATACATATAATCAACTTCCACGCGAGCAAAGCCGCGGGCAACAGCTAGTTAATAATAAAATAATGAATACAAAATATATTTAGAAGATAAATACCACTATTTTCAATATTTTGAGCAGTTCAGGGTTGCGTGGGTTACAATAACCATCCAATAAAGATTTTTGCATTTCTTTTCTTGCATTATTTATTAGATAATCACAATAAAAAAAAACAATTTCATTTTATAGTCTTGTAGTATAGATAGATAATTACGTAGATGTTATTTAGAAATTGATTGCAATTGTGTCAAGTGCTTCACTAGCATTACTAGCGAAATCTAAGACATACTCTTGAGTTGTCGACCGACTGTGAGTGTTGACAGGGAATTAGAATGTCAGAGTTACTTATTATAATCTTAATACGAGTGTATCAAGCCAATAAGGCCATCATTTCAACGATTACTGTTCACTTCAGCGTTTAGATAATGCAAGTGGCATTATCGGTTAGTATTACCAATCCACCCATTAGTATTACAACAATATTTTATAGATACTTCTAAGGATGAGGCCCCCGAGAACACAACTCTTACTTTGAAAATCATGTGTAACAACTCCTTAGAGTACAACAAATTATATAGTAATGATACCACAGAAGATATATAGATGACTAGTCAATGTAATCGGTAACTGCACCGATCGTGGCACGAGACTGACGGATGGACTAACCGACACTATATCCAAACCATTCGGTCGAACGGTGTTGCCAGTCGAGTAATTCACAATGAACAAACTGTAATATTATGTAATATCCACATACTAATTAACACGGTAGCATAGAGTAATTAGATGAAACAATAGCTCCAATCAAACAAATGTTCCTGCGTAGGTGATTCTCCAAATCAATGGATCGTGGCACAGAGAATGGCATGGTGGCTAACAAGCGTAATATTTGCTAGTTTGCATAAATATGTGCAATAAACGAAACAATGGAATGATCACTGCGGCGCTAGATTGCAATTACGTTCAACATGAGACCTGCGTGGAAACTAATATATCGCGGTTTTATTACCGTAACCGTTATGTAATGTATGTATGTAATGTAATGTACCAATTATGTAAACAAATGTAAGTTAATTTTAAGCCGCATCTCAACATTAAACGTATTTACTGCTGACAAAACTAGAATAATATCCATAGGCTCATAATTATGTTCGCTGTATAATAAAATAAAAAACCGACTTCCAAAAAGCATCCAACGAAAACTCCCTGCCAAATAACACTAAAAAGCTTAAAATAAACTGGCTCTTCATAAATTGCTAGGTCAATTATTCTTGTCTATACCTAATTCTTTTTTCATTTAAATGTAGTGTTTATAATAAAACAACGTCCGTACTCACTAACAGTTTATTCCCAACTGCCTGCACATTCAACTCTGTGTCTTAATACTAACTTATACTACATTCCCTCACACTTATTCTATTCCTTATAATTAACATTTTTCCGACATAGTCGGATAAGGCGAGTTCGAGTCTGGGGCGGTGACTCGGGCGGCGAGCCGAACTGCAACTCCGGTGAGGCCGGACTATGCTCCACTGCTGCCACCATCGGCTCCGACAACTTCTGTGCCCTCTCGTGGACCATCAAGTCTTCCGACTGATCGCCGTCACCATGTTTGCTTGGAACATAGATTTCCGAGCTCTGCTGCGCTTGAGAATTTGTGCTAGATTCCCTGCCTAAGCCGGTATCTACTGAAGCCAACGATGGTCTAGCCTTACTGGGTCTTTTCCGTAACTGGTCTATGTGTCTGTGACACACTTCCCCTCCCTCGTCTAGTACTCTAAAATCTCTACGCCCCATACTATCGACAACACGACCGGGAACCCATCTCTCGCCTTTTAAGTACTGTCTAAACCACACGTCATCTCCCTCTTTCATTATCCTATCTCCTCCTAACGATGCGTCTCTTTGTCTTTGTTGTGCTTTTTGTACCTTCAGCTCCCTATCCGGTTTAATAACATCTAACCGCGTTCGTAAGCGCCTACCTAATAAAAGCATGGCCGGAGTTTCCCCGGTTGTTGAATGTTCCACGTTCCTATAATGCATTAAGAATTCCCATAAAGCTCTGTCAATATTCTTTTTTTCTTGGAGAGCTTTTTTTATTACTCGCTTGACGGTTTTCACCGCATTTTCCGCTAACCCATTCGACGCCGGGTGGTACGGGGCCGTAAATATATGTTCGATGCCGTAATAAGTACAAAAGTCTCCTAACTCCTTTGAAGCGAACTGCGGGCCGTTATCACTGACCACCTGTCTAGGTACCCCCCACCTACTAAAAAGTTCACATAATCGATTAATAAGTCCGTGAGCTGTAGTGGAGGATACATTAAAAACCTCTATCCACTTCGACCTTGCGTCTACTACTACCAGGTAAGTTTTTCCTGCTATAGGTCCCAAATAATCCATATGCAACCGGCTCCATGGGCGGCCCGGCCAGTGCCAAAGCTGTGGTGACTGGCGCGGGGGCGCATCCGCGTGCGCTGCACACACAGTACACGCACGGCATTCTCGTTCTACTGCCTCGTCCACGCCTGGCCACCAAACGTAACTCCGGGCTAAGGCCTTTGACTTAACAATCCCCATATGCGGCTCATGTATCATACCTAACACTTTTTCACGACAATTTTCCGGTACTACCAAACGATGCCCCCACATAACGCAACCTAACTCTTCGTATAATTCTTTTTGTCTATTAATGTAAGGTCTTAAATTTTCAAATTCGCAGTGACTGGGCCAACCGTCACGGATATAACTTAATATTTTAGATAAGGAGGGATCCCTTACCGTTTGTCTTTTTATTTCATTGCAATCCAATAATAAGTCTTGTTGTATAGAATGTAAATAAGTCTGTTCCGGCGGTGACAGACACGCCGTCCTATCCCTACGAACCGGTAGACGAGATAACGCGTCCGCTCCGTTGTCATTAGTGCGCACGTACTGAATATCGAACGAATATGCTGATAATATGATCGCCCACCTTTGCATGCGACTGGCAACCATTGTCGGTATCCCTGTGTTAGGACCAAATATTGACACTAAAGGCTTATGATCCGTGCGTAAAATAAAATGTCGCCCGTACAAATACTGGTGAAATTTATTTAAGGTAAATATGATTGCTAATGCTTCGCGGTGAATTTGCGAGTAATTTTTTTCGGCTTCACTGAGTGATCGTGACGTATAAGCCACCGGCCGCTCGCGGCCGTCTGCGCTCAGCTGTGAGAGCACCCCTCCTACCCCGCGCGGGCTCGCGTCGCACGTAACAATAACCTGTTTCTTAGGATCGTACGGAGCCAACACTTCCGCACTAGATAATATTTTTTAATTTGTGTGAACGATTTTTCACATTCCCGCGACCATACCCACATCCTACCCTTCTTAAGTAACTCATACAAAGGTGCTAATCTACTACTCATGTTTTTTACGAACTTTGCATAAAAGTTAATTAGACCTAAGAAAGATCGCAATTCCGTGGCATTTTCCGGTGTTGGAATCCTCATTATAGCCTCGATTTTTGAAGGATCTGCTTTAACGCCCTCTTTACTGATAATATAGCCTAAATATCGCACCTCGTTAACTAAAAATACACACTTTGTGCTTTTTAATTTTAACCCAAATTTCGACAACCTACTAAACACCGCCTCCAAAGCCGTTAAATGTTCCCGTTCCGATTTTCCTACAATGATGACGTCATCAAGGAATACCTCGACGTTCGGAATACCTTTCAATAAATTACACATAATTCGTTGGAAAATGCCCGGGCTGGAGGCCAGGCCAAAAACTAGCCTATTATATCTGTCGGAGTCACAGTGTGGCGATCGGTCGAAGCGGTTTTTATGAAATGGTGACGTCAGCTTCGCCGCCGTCACTTGCATATTTTGTCAAGTGGCACTCGTGATTTAAAGCAATAGAAATTGTTCTTAATCAAGTCTAGTCTAGTCTAGTAATCAATCTTCATTATAACACACGTTGGTAGGTAGGGTTTATTTGCACAGCCAAAGACAATATAGAATTCCAATAGTTTATTGAATCAATGAAGCTACAGTTAAAATCATAGATCGGCACAACATTGTCAAAGTGAACCAGGTGAGAACACCAAAATTCACTGAACGTCCGTGACGACCCATAACCTCCAGTTTCCAAATGCGTAGGGCCTTATGAGAAGAAACCGGCAAAGAAACTCATGGCCACTCTTTTGAAAGTTACATCTTAACTTATTAGTTACAAACTATCAATAGTCAATTACAACAATTAAGAAGACTATGTACTTAGCTTATTTACAGCTTGTCTTTCCTCGTACAATGCCCGTACTAAACTGATCTGTTGATTCTATTTTACTTCAATACGAAACGGTGGGTAGTTAGATTAAGAGCCAAAAGGTTAGTAGTCCCGCAACTCGTGCGGCCGCTCTCTTTTATACCGGCTGCTCGCTTTAACTAGTGGTGACACCTACCACTGTATTCGGTGTTACCCGCACACATTTTAGTAACATTTAATATTGCTTACAGAATCGACTAAAACTAAACCAACATTATTAAATCAAGCTGTAGACTAAGACGTAATAATCACATCGTTAATAACAAATAATCAGTGCGCCTTCTTTTGCATAGATTCCACCCAAACTGCCATGTTTCTCGATGGACAGTTTGAAGTTTCGAATAATCGATTGAAATAAACACTAATTCAAATTAAAACTTAAGAAAACTACTCGTTCTCCGACATATCTAAACAAACCGCGGTGTGTATTTATAATCGTATACTGTTTGGAATCATCTAATTCCACTTGATTATACGCCTGTGATAAATCTATTTTCGAAAAATAGCGCACCCCATTTAAATTAACAATTACATCCTCGATTTTAGGCAGCGGATATCTATCAATTAATAATACCGGATTCAGAGTACTTTTATAATCTGCACAAATTCTCAATGAACCGTCAGCTTTGGTTACTGGTACAAGAGGCGAGGCCCAGTCGGAGTGTTCCACGGGCTCGATGATGCCGTCGCGTAGCATAGCGTCGAGCTCGGCATCAACGCGCTCACGCAGCGCGTAAGGCAGTGGCCGCGCGCGGCAAAAAACCGGCTGCGCTCCCTCGCGCACCCGCAGCGTCGCCTTGCCGCCCGTGTACCGCCCCAGACCGCCAGTAAACAAGTCCTTATATCTGCGTAACAATACATTTAATTCATTCGATATTTTTTTACTTTCACAACTTACATTATTAAAATTGCTAAAAGTGGGCATTCTAACATTTAATTCGGATAACCATTGTCTACCGATTAACGATGTAGTACCCCCTTCGATTATTAGTAACTCTAATTGTTTGACATGGTTACCATATTTCACAGTTGGTTTTATCATGCCCAGTGGTTTAATTTTCGTCCCGTCATAACAATTAAGGACTAAATTACATTTCTCTAATTTTATATAACCGAAGTATTTCTTATAGGTTTCATTATTAATACAAGAAACTGCAGTACCCGTGTCTACCTCCATTTCTAACATCTGTTTATCAATTTCTATTGGCAAACTCACCGCCTTATAGTCGTTGACGGATTACGTCACTTTTTATACCGCACACAAACTGATCTCTCAGGTTCTCATTAAGGTGTCCTTCAAATTTGCAATACCGCGCTAACTTCTTTAGTTCTGCCACGTAATTAGCAATACTTTCTTCACAATTCTGCCTCCTTTGTCTAAAGCGATACCGTTCCGCTAATGCTGATGGCGCGGGTTGTAAATGATCTTTTAATAACTTCACTGCCTCTTCATATGATAATTGTGCTGGTTTCTTAGGGCTCGCTAAATTGGCCAGCAATTCATAAGTTGCATCCCCAATTACTGCAATTAAAGTGGGTAGTTTCATCTCCGTCTTGATTCCGTTTACTAGAAAGTACATTTCCAATCTTTCCGTGTACGACGACCATGCTCCCCCGTCCAGATCATATTCACGAACTTTACCGACCGACATTATCGTGCCTATATAAAATATAATATTCGAATGCGCAAAACCCGCCTCGTCGCCACTGTAGTGTTTATAATAAAACAACGTCCGTACTCACTAACAGTTTATTCCCAACTGCCTGCACATTCAACTCTGTGTCTTAATACTAACTTATACTACAATTATTATGTGTGCTAGTTACCTAAAACCTGTTTGAAGTGGCGCTAAGACAAATGTACCACCCAATCTATCCACCTACCACCACACATACTACCACACAATCTAACCACATAATCTAGGTACCACACAATCGACCTTGAAAAAACTACTCCCTGAAATTCTGAGTACGTCCACACTAGTGTCAGCTAGCTAAACTACATAGCAATATACTTGTACAACTATGCAAGTTGTTTTGCTACTGTCTGGTAGATGGAAAAGTGTAAAGTAACACCCCCTCACCCCCGCAAATTGTCACGCATTGCTTTATACAAAAATCTCATTAGGGCATCTCCGTACCACCGTTGGGACATCTCCTTTCCATTAAAAAAAGAATCATCAAAATCGGTTCTTAAACGATGAAGTTATCCGCTAACACACATAAGAAAAAACCTCCTCCTTTTTTTGAAGTCGGTTAAAAAAACGGTATATATTTACTCGGCTATGACAAAGCCAAAAGAAAGGGTAATAGTTTTGGCACTTGATGTATGTATATTTGTATATTCCATCCTAACGCCTTAACTATTAAACCAATTTTAATGAATATGGTGTCAGTTATCTATACATCTATACATAATAAATAAAGTAGAAGTGTCTGTTTTTAATATTAAAATAATCGCTTTTTACTAAATGCATTTGTATGTATACACAACATTTTTAAAAAAAATTGTCTGTCTGTCTGTTTGTTCCAGGTAATCTCTGGAACGGATAGACCAATTTCGATGGGATTTTTACGGGTAGATAGCTGATGATCTTAGAAATAATTTAGGCTACTTTTTTAGACTAGCTTTGTCCCACGACGTACGACAATAACCGCGGGTAATACCGCGGGGTACAGCTAGTCTATAATATATTATTCAGGATTACGAAGGCTATATAAATGTTATTAAAATCTTTTACGTAAACGGGTTTTAGTTTTTTGAACTTTTGTGATTTTTAACTAATCGTAGCTTACCGAATAGTTGGTACAAGATTTGTTCGTTTACTTTTGCAAGTTCGGGAGTCGTTTTGTAGTATAATATACATTGCCTTAGATATGGAGAGAGCGCGCGGCGCCAAACCGCTCGAGTGTCGCACTATAACGTAATAACATGTGACAATGCATCAGAGAGGCTGCGTTGACAACGGATTGGAAGCTGCGAAGCACTTATACAACTATATAACGACTTAACGATCTGATCACCGTCAAGCCGATGTCAACTTTAGGAGTTTGAGTTAGGATGTAAGTTGTATATGCGGTTGAGTACTATGGAGGTGTGGAGTGTGTCTAAGAAACACGTGAAATGAACGCGAGTTTCGGTGCCCTGGTAGCAAAATCCCAGACGTGTCAGTAATTACTACGTGGTGGGTAATTTGTGCGTTTTCATTACACATGTACCTGCTGCCTTCCGCCTAAGAAATGCGACGCATGCTTCTGATGTATATAATTGATATTTACTTATGTGTAATATTTTTGATTACTTACTTATGTAACAGTTACAGAACATTAAAAATGCTACAGATTTTGATTTCCTAATTCATAAATCGGTGTGTTTTTTCATTTTAAAGTTGGAAACCTACATGGCATTAGGGTGTTGGAGTGTTTTGTAACATAACTGGCCGCATCTTCATATTATTTATCAGTATACACCTTATTTAGATTTCTGTGCAGTATCTTTGCTGTATACTAAGTTTGGGGCAATCAAAAGGTGTTTCAGACATATTAGTTCTTTATTTAACTTGGTCTTACTAAACAATACTCATTCTTCATAATATATGTATATCATGATCAACAACCCATAACGTCCCACTGCTGGGTTCGGGTCTCCTCTCAGCAGTGGTTTAGGTCATACGTCCCCACGCTGGAAGAGTGCGGATTGGGAACTGACAAGACTACGTTGTGGCCACGTAATCTTACCGTTGGATATTTTTAAGCCGCCCAAAGGCCTCCAACTAAGCTTTACGACTGTTTTCATACGATAGCAGCCGGGAACGACTGCATAACGTGATCTTCGATCACGGAAACGCTCATGGTAACATGCCACTAGCAGTCATCCATCCAGGTACTGACCGTGCCGTCGTTGCTTACCCTAGGTGATTGTATCTAATCATCGAGTACAACTGGGCTATATTAAATTGAAGCTACAGTTAAAAATCATAGATCGATACAAACAGACGCCACAGGATGTGCTGTATTGTCGAGGTAAATTAGGTGAAAACATCAAAATCTGTCTGCCTGTGTCGATCCATAACTACCAGTTTCCAAAATGCGTACAGCCTTATGAGAAGAATACTGGCAAAGAAACTCATGGCCACTCGTTTTCAAAGTCAGATATTCAGGTACTATAGTATTAGTACTACATAAAAGGTAAACAGTATGCAAGCTGTTGCCACATGAATTTTATTTTTATTAAAATGCTCCAAAATCTAACGTAAAAATAAAAAAAAAACACTCACTGATAACGTTGAAGGTTTGAGTTTATTAGAAATTGAAATTATTCAAGATGCACATCTATTTACATTCCGTTGCAAAAATCGACGGTTAAAAATAATTCGTGACTGGATTAAGACACTAAGTTGCAGTTGAACAAATCAAAATAAGAGTATAGGCTAAAGCATTATGTACCTAAATATCAAATATATGAAGCGATTATGAGTTATGTAGTAAGTAGCAGCGTTTAAAACCAACTAGATTCTAAGTTGTATATAATAAAGTGACGGACAAGTATACGGTGACGGTGCCGCCGAGTTCGTGAGATCATGTAAATGCGCAGCCAACTTTGTTTGATTGTTGACGTTAAAGTTTCACGACTGCGTCCGGCAACTGTATCATACAGACAGTGTCGCCACCGCGCCCGCGTTACATCGCAATGTACTCGCCGGTGAACTGTCTGCATAATTGGCTCGTACGCCACGTCCTATTTGTGAGAACTTTCGAAATTTACAAAGAGGGATAATCGTGCTTATACGAGAGCTACGATGTAAAGAGTGAGCAAATATAAATCTCAGTAATGTTTAGTGTAATGTCTCAAAAGTTGCTTCATTGTGTAGCGCACACTTACATAGGCGTACAATGCCACCGGCCGCCATAACTCAAAGCGAACGACTTCATGTTGTATCTTAAACAATTTATTTAGCTGGTGCTTCCCCCCGACCCACGTCACGGCCCCCGCGACCCGACGCCGTCTCGCTCAAATTTTAAATTATCATTTGATTTCACGCGGGCATTGTTCACGAAAAATAACAGAGCAAAGATACGCGTGGAAGACAAATGCGAAGTGGCTTTGTTTGTGGCGAAATATCATAAAAATATAAGACGATAAAGTGCCGTGATTTATATTCGCTCGGGCACCGGCGCGGCGTGGCGCGGCGTGGCGCCGCACCGCTGCCGCACCGCTGCCGCACCGACGTTGCGCCGAGGTCTCGCCGCGCCCGCTCCGCTGCTGCTACCTTATATTCAGTGCGCCTCGTCTTCAACACTATCTAGTATAAGTGAGAGACGTCGAGATCGACTCTCGAGTGGGCGCTATGTATGTATGAATGTAAGTTATGCGTACCGGACAACGCGATAACACATTTCTCCATTTCTAAATTGCACTTCGGACACTTGAATTATAACAACAGCGTCAGCATTAACGTGCCAATGTATTTTGTTACACTACAGAAGTCAGTTTAATAACGATCATATTATAGTTAAGTACTGTATTATTTTACATGCGATAAGTAATGTAATTGGTTTGAAACAAATTATTAGTTAAATTCTATTTTTTTTCTTTTAACGCGAAAATAGATAAAAATCTATATAATTCATTTAAAAAAGAGTGATCATTCAACGATTTTACACTTAGTGCATTGTAATTAAACTAAGCAGTTTTTCATTACTTACTGGAACTTGTAATACTAATGAATTCGTAGACCAAGAAATATAATTATGTTGTATGTAGCTTTAGACACAGATTATTTTACGAACGGATTTTCAATGTATACCTAATTGAGAGTACAAATGGGTAGGGTCAAATGTGATTAAAGTTTGCGAGAAACTGGTCAATTCTATTATAAAACGTAATGAGTACGCTAGCTCTTGCATTTCTATACAAATGACGTCACAGTTCAGTATAGTTGCCAACATTCACGTAGTACAATAGCGTTACGTCCAGGTCGGCGGCGCCGCGCCTGGCGCTACCTCGCCGTCTGCCAATTATCTAACAATTAGTACAAGCGAGACATTTCACGCTTCGCACCACTCCTTGTTACACCCACTAATATGCTAATATAAGTTTAAAGCTTATATGCAAATATGCATTTTTATAATTTTATGTCAATTGCATCTATACTTGTTGCTGATATCAACTTTAACCTCGATGCACCTACCTTACCAGATCTCTACACCCCCCAAAGGTTGGCTGGTAGAGAATGCCATGGGCATTAAGTCCGCCGATGTACAAAAGTGTATGAAGTTGTTAAAAAATAATAAACAAATAAATAAGTAAAAAAACAGACATAGCAATGTCCCTCGGTGTACGCCGACCTGGATTGGTCTTGTCTGTACGATGTGATAATCACCTTACTCGGGTTGTCAATAATAAATGCAACAACCCACGTAAATGGGAACTATGCATTGACAGTAATACTGTGAAGACATCACTTTCATTACACAAAAAAACGACTTCAACAACTGAATCAAATATAAATGGGACCACACGGAAAGCACCAGCTTCCAAATAAAACAATAATCATCAAAATCGGTTCACCCAGTTGAAAGTTCTGAGGTAACAAACATAAAATAAAATAAAAAAATTACAGTCGAATTGAGAATCTCCTTCTTTTTTGAAGTCGCCTAGTCGTATAAAAATGAATGTTGGTCTCGCACCCCTACGCTACTACGACGCTACGACTCACGTGCATCGTAGAGTAACGCAGCTACCCGTCTTGTGACCTTTCCAGGTCACAACGACGTGTAAAAGTACTGATTCCTAATCATTTTGTAGCTTAACAGAGCTAACTGATGATTTTTGTTGATGTATAGAACATTGTGCTTATTGCTCTCCACACTACAAATGAATAAACAAATCAACTTTTCATATTTCACAAGTAAATCACTGATTCCAAAAATATTTTTGATGTTTGACAAATGCAAAATTTTGCGACGTCACAAAATCAGTGAATTTTCATAAGGAGTTTTGGCTGAGTTTGTGGTACCTACAATTATTTATAGTACCACAATCTCACATTATTTGTGAATTATAAAGTATTTAGTTTGACTAATTTAAATATACATACGTATATATATTGTTATCCTTTTTTTTTCTTTTCTGTTTATTGGTTTTGGGCAGTCGGGTTTTTTGTTTTTATCTAATAATATTTGTTATTTTAGGTATGTAGAGTAACATATTGGCTTACAATCCATTATTGTTTAAATATAGGACTTACTGTAGGTTTAGATAACTATTGATTGATTGAAGCATCGTGTCACCTTAACAATAGTTGAATTCATAATGTCTTTACTAGCCAGCCTCTCCACCGATAGTCTGCGGGGTGTGTATTGGTGGTGCGAAGTTAATTTACTCGCTTAGTGTGAGCTCCTGCTTAGAACTGATTCGTATTCATAGAAATATCCACGTAATTTGCGAACTCATTGCGTGGATGAAGGTGAGATTTAAAAAACTCAAGGAAGGTAAAACGGGTAAGAAAACTTCCCGCGCGAGTGTTGGGGCGCGCTGGGCGCGGTCGCGCACCTTTATGATGCAAATTCCCCTGATTGTTCTCATCGCATCGAATTCTACTAATTTACGAGTTGAACTCCAATTTCTGAAGACATCGTTTCCCGTAAGTACTATTTATAGCTTAAGTGTTTAATTTTAGTCGGTGCATAGTCTGATGTTAGGATCTGTGCTGTGTATTTAAAAATATTGTACATCAGTGGTCGTGCGAAACAAATCATACTCGCTCTTTCATTGGTGACATTTTGCTAACATTAAGCATTAGAAAGAACAAACAAATAACACAAGTAAAGCTAACCATAGTTCTTTTACTGAAGTAAGGAACAAATGCGCAAGCTGATCCTCTGACGTTGATTGACTATAGTCATACTACCGTCACTGATGGTCACCCGTTACTTTGGAGTCACAAGTGCGTTGCGTGTCTTCGAGGAATGTGCTCTTTCCTTTAAGATTGGGAGGAGAAAGTATCTAGAAGATCTCTATTCTCTCTATTACGTACAGAAATGCACTGATTAATAAGTATAATATTATAGAATGATGAGCAGAGAATCACAAAAGTATTTTTTGGTTACAAAATATATAATTTTTCTCCATCACTACCATTTGAGGCAGTTGGTTGAAATGTTATTAACAAGTTTGGTCTAAGATCACACTGAGTCGCCCAGCGAGTTCGGAGCACAAAACACAACGCAGTCGTAAACATTGCGCTCCAATCTAAGTTTGTTGATATTCCATTCTACTTTGTTATTAAGGTTACTATCACTTTGCTCGTTCGCCCGCCGTTTTTGGACTAACTCGGTGTTCATACAGGTTCAGTTCAATGGTGCAAAAGTGAGTTGTATGCTGTGAAGACGCGGTGCATTCCTTACTTACCAACATCCAATTCATCTTCACTCAATCACTATGACTGCGATTCATACAGTTTCATTACCTGCATGATTTTCTCAGGCCTGTCCGCTCTAGTCGTGGTCATAAGATGTCTGGATCAGTGGCGTAAGCTCGTAGGTGGTAAAGCTGTGGCAAAGAAGCTTCTAAAGTAACTTATATATTTCATGTTTTGGCAACATACCGTGACGTACCAGAATGTGTATAAGGAACAATGAAAGTTTAAATTGTTGTATACCTACATTGGTTAAATTGGAAATCCTTTGAAGATATATAAATATACGGCTTTGTTGCCGTCTAAGGGTAGGTAGGTAGGTAGTATAATACCATAGCCATTACTTACACGTAAGACAATGATCGTTTAACTTGATATGTCGATGGTAAGTGCCGGAGATAGGCATTACAAGTGTCGCACAATTTGCCGCCACTTGTATCATCTGCAAAATGACTGCTATTCAAGTTACATATTGTTTAGGTATTGTTGTTTAGGTATTTAGAACTGTGGTTAATATTTCTTGTACATTCGAAACGATGCTGTATGAAATATTTATTAAAGTATATCTTTGTAATACAGGAATTCACGTAAACTATAGATATTACATGTATTTCAATTGGCAAGTTTACTTTGACATTATATTTTTATCAAAAGAAATTTGAAGAAAAAACAATATATATCAATAACCTTATATATATATCCCCTAAATAAAATGAATACATAAAAATTAGTTGATCTATTCTGGTGCTACAATTACATAGACATCTAGACTTGGGTTCAATACCTAGTGGGGCCAAAAGCGTACTTGATTATGAAAGTTTGGAGGTGTATCATATGCCACAGAGAACAGTATTCACCATCAGTTTCGATTGTCATTAACATCTATGGCAATCGTTATAGGAATGCCCTCAAATATACTAGCAATTATTTCAACTTTCGAATTCAGTTCACCATCAACAGGGTTGCAGAGGTCTGATGCCAGTCGAACTCCGCTGAAGAACTGATATTCAGGTAAAATCGGTTGAACTAGTAGCCGACCCCAAATCTTGGGAATAATAAAGGCTAGCAAGATAAAGATATTATTATTTTTTACTTTAGAGTCGTAAATTAACAATAACAGTAAATAAGTGCACAGGAATTTAGTGAGGCGATTGTGGAACACTGTGTACAATAAGAAACGAAGCGCAGCGAACAGATTAAATCTATACTAATATATAAAGCTGAAGAGTTTGTTTGTTTGTTTGAACACGCTTATCTCAGGAACCGCTGGTCCGATTTGAAAAATTCTTTCAGTGTTAGATAGCCCATTTATCGAGGAAGGCTATAGGTTATATATCATCATCAAGCGGAGCAAAAATGAAGAATGTTACAAAAACTGGGGAAAATTATCACGCTACGGGCAATAGGAGACGCAAACGAGGTTACGTGGGTCGGCTAGTAACATGATAAAGTTGAAGCTAAACGGAGCGGTGCACCGATACCACCAATGGATCGGCGCGCGGAGGTCGATGACGAGCGCGGTACTACACAAGATTAGCAAGCATACGATACATATATTGCAAATTAGCTCCGATCATTTTTATTCCTAAATAAAGAACAAGGTTTTAGTTAAAATTTGTGGAAGAAGCGTGTTTTGTTTTTTGTTTCAATTTCATCATGTTTAGCTTGACGATGTTGTAATTAATTTATGTTTTTACATAGTCACATTAGTGAAACTATGATAATACAAAACAGTTTCTATTATTATTATTTCAGTGGTAGGTATATACCATGCTAAAGTTTTGATATAAAATATGTGTTTAAACATTAATCTGCCAACATGAGCTGACTATGTCAAACAATAAATCCTACTAAATTGTAAATTTAGTTGAATCTACCAACCCGCACAGTACACTGTAAATATATAATCAGGTGTGTTGCTGACACTTAAATCGTCAAACTAACAGATCTAAACATGATAATAGTATGTTCGTTATAAGCAATAATCGTTAAACGTCAGTTAGCATAAAGTTCACCAAAACTACCATGTAGTTGTAAACCGCACAGTGCGCGACATATTTCTTGGGCGCAATGATAATCGCGTACAGCGAGCCTACACAAGTTTATTGTGTGACATGTCGCGAACCACGCGCCCGCGCCCCAGTGCCGCCGAGCGCACAGACCAACTACGTTTTGTTGCTGACATCTCGAGTAAAATGCAACAGATTTTCAACATAGTGACTATTACGTATATTATGTGTAAAATATGTAGATATTTAAACTCAAAGTAATACGTTTTTAAACAGAATTCAAGTAAATACATTTACTCAAGCAAATAGACTTCATATTGCCCAGAAAAATCTGTTTATGAAACAGATTTGTTTGCGTAACATGTTAGTCTTATTGCTGAATATTATCCTCATTTTGGAACCAAGAAGTTTGACTTCCACCATACATATTTATGGAATAAGTGGGTTACTCTTATTTGTTTTGTACCTGGGTGTGTGAGTTATTTAATTTAGAAGGTTTGTCTCTATTATTGATGAGACGCCTTAGTGTGTGTGAGTGTGACGAGACTACCTGATGAGTCGGGTGAATTGTGAATAATATGTCTGTGAAATGATTGTTTCGAAGGATTCACTCTTGTTACTCTTGGTCAAATTTTGTGAACGCTTGGAGAAAGTCTATTTCTGTGACCCTTTATAAACTATAGTTTACGAATTGCAAAACAAATATCCAGCTGCAAAAAATAGCCGCTCATAAGAGGACCTTGATATTTTGTGTCGTTTGGCAGCTAAAAGTGTCAAGTGTACAAAGTGTGTAATGTCGTTTGGTGTGTGCAATTATATGTAAATCTGTGTGTGCGGGGTGAGGGGCGGTAGGGCGGTGGCATTAGCGCGCCGTTATATCTGATAATACGAGTTTAAGTGTCGCTCACGTGTTCACGCACCTAATGACGCGGAAAACTACACTTGTGGCGCCTTTCGGGTGCACCTTGAGCCATTTGAATTTAGTTAATTTTTTAAGAAAGAAAGACACCACTTATCTGAGAGGCCATGTCATAACTCTGGTTAAGTGATTATATTTGAACGACGAAGAAAACTCCCACAACTAACGGTACAAATGAAGATGAAGAATAAAGTTGTCTAACGTGGGTTCAAAGTTTGTGTAGTCTTGTAAGTTATGTCTGTCCATTGTAAATTGTTAATTTTCTTAAATAGATAAGTGAATGGTTTACCTACTAAAGTACAATACTTTTGAATCGTTAAACAGTGTGGGTGTTATTTTACTTACGAAGTAAACTTCATAGTAATTTATATTGGTTAAATAAATAATTCTCTTTCATAACTTCTGAACATTTGTTACAACTAATGATAACTTTTGAATAGTAATATATGTAATGTGTTAAATAAGCGCTGAGAATGTTCTACTCCTATTATTAAAACTGTTCTAGAGAACTTTTGTTGAGTTGAGCGTCTTTTTAAGACTGACTTTAGAATAAGTTAAGACTGAGTATGAAAGGTATAACATTTATTTAATGAGGTTGGTGGTTAATTATTGTAATGTAAGAGTCACCTTTGAACATACTTTTATTACTACGAGTATTACGAGTATATGGTACACAATGCTACTTATTTATTAATTTTACTGTTCGTCACACTTATTGCTTACCCAACACCATTGTGTTATATCATAACATGAATGTATATACGTATATTAAAACTTATTGCTTAAGGAAAGCAACAGTTTAGAAATGTACATTTTTTGTAAAGACTGTCAGCACCCGGATTCCGAGTAAACAGGGAGTTATGAGTTGAGTTCTTGACTTTTTTTTATGGAATAGGCGGGCAAATGAGCAGACGTATCGCCTAATGGTAAGTGACTACCGCCGCCAATGGGCACCTGCAAACACCAGAGGCGTCACAAGTGCGTTACCGGCCTTTGGGGAATAGGGAGGAAAAATAGGGGGTTTGAGTTATGGGCCTCCGATATCCTCACTCTCTCGGTGAAACACAGCGCAAGCACTATTTCACACCAGCTTTCTTTCTGAGGCCGTTGTATCACTCCGATCGAGCCGGCCCGTTCATGCCAAAGCGTGGCTTTCCCACGGTAAGGTTAGGTTATTAGGTGACTGACAATATGTTATACTTATAACTTGCCTTTTACATGGAATAAGGGCAAACGATATCTGATTCATAAGGCGAACTTAACAAAGCAATTGTTATGTTATGATAAACATTTAATTAATTTTGTAGAACAAATTATTATAAATATAATACATTGATTATAGGCAGATTATATAGATTAATTTATTGGTTATAATATTACTGATGAAATCACTTAATCATAGATTTCAAGGAGCGGATCTCGTGGGATAATAGTTACAAAGCATTTTATTCATTATATTACTAGTATTTTGATATGATTACTTGCATGAATATTAGTAATTTTTTTTATATTATTAACATATTAATATTATAGTAGAACCACGCTGATTTCAGCGCGAACGGGCCGGCTCGACCGGGACGGTACTACCTTCGCACAGAAAATCAACGTAAAATGACCGCGTTCGTGCTGCCGTGTTTCGTTGGTGAGTCCGAGACCCGAGGCCCAATGATGCAGAAGCATTCTTAGGCCGCCATGGTGTCGGTCGCCATGTTGCATTGTCTGCATTCGCAATGAGTATGGTGACCAACACTCTTGGATTCTGCTTATGCTTTCCATCAGGCAGTGTAGAGTCATTTTGGCATGCCTAACATAAAAAAAAAACATTAATTTGCAGATCATACAAAAATTTGGTTCGACCCGGAATCGAACCCGAGACCATGTGGACTGCTGTGCATGTGCACAACCACTTACTTACAATGAGGTTCTGAATTGATTTATTATTCTTCCCAATTCAGTTAAATATAATTTTTACATCATTTTAAATCACGACAATAAATACGTAGCTGTATTAACTCTATTTATTCCATTAATTATAAAGTCAGTTAGTCTCATTATTGCGTATCTAAAATTTTAATTACACACTTGCCTCTTTTCAATTTTCATATAATTATAAAAAGGAAACATTCAACATAAACTTAACTCCCACTCAACCAATTTAAACAGGTAAAAGCTCAAATGAATGAGCTCGTTACAGCGAGTGTTTTTAGACAAAAACGAACCGCAGACCTCAATTAGAACCGAATGTACCTAGAGACAGAGAGAGAGAGAGCGTTGAAAACGTAAGAAACGTATAGGAGAGTCTTTTAGAGTATTACTTTAGAGATATGAAAATTAGGTAACTTTCAATGTTCATAAAAACTAATAATATTATTAAAAGGTTTCTTAAAACCATTGTTACATTAAATAAAATTAACAGTAACATTGTGAAGTACTAACATAGGTTAAGAGAAATTTAATACTAACACTGTGGACTCTATCTGAATAAATAAAGATTATTATTTTTATGAAAAAATCAAATAGAGGTTAGATAGGACGAGAACTAACGAGTAGAAAAATAGAGTATATTCTAGGTCTGTGTAATTTTAATCTATACATATGTAATTAAATGTCGTCGGGTCGTGTTGTCTTCAACGTGAGTTCAGTTACAGATACTTATTTATGTTGATTTGTTTGAGTTTGTCATGTCCAGAAATGTAGTGACACGACACGATTAAATTACATTTTAAGCCTATCTACTTCGCTAGGCAGCAACTAGCACCAAGAACCTTCGAAATAAGTCTCACCTGGTCACATACCTCCTCACTTTCTTCCTATATATGTAGAATATAATATTATGACATGGCGTCTACATTCGGTGGTATATTGTGTCGTGTCTTACCGCGCAGATCGCTGAGCTCCGCGCCTCCCCCTCACCACGGCGCGGCGTGTCTCTCCGCCAGGTGATTTATTACACTTTTTATTTGAACAACAGCCCCTCGTTCATCCCCTTCCGACCATAATTGAAAACTGCTACATAAGTACTGTGAGTACTCACAATGACCGTTGTAGTAAAGAATAAGTAAATCTGCAGTTGATTTGTCAGCCTTACCTTGTACTTGAAGGGCTCTGAATAGTGTTATTCTTCTATCGTTATCGTGGTGGTTAGTTACTGCTTATTTGTTTTCTTTTCAGTACATGGAGTTCTACGACAAATCACAAATCCACGACAACCAATATGGAGAACCACGTACATCGAGTTTGACTTTATTATAATGATAAGGTTATTTATTAGCTACTGGATGATATCGTAGCATTAAGATCAGATATTTGCTGTGAGTAGTCCTTACAATTGCAAGTGCTAGTAACTCCCCGAGCACAGTTATAAATGATTTCGGCAAAGCACTCGCATAATGTTAAGTTTGGCACTCTCAATAAGGAGCTTTATATCTTGTGAACTTTTCGATGACTTTTATATCAGAACTATTATTGTTATTCATGATATTATTGATAAGTTGTCATTTGAAGAGTTATAGCGATTTTAATGGAGTTTTATGTTCTGTAATGGCATGAATTAAAGTGAAGTAAGTCTATAATAGGATTAGGGCTTCGCCCCCGGTGAGCAGTCGAAGGTCGGAGGTGACCAATATTTGCGAAGTAAACAAACGCTCCAACGATTAATGAGAATAGCACAAAATGCAAATAGTTACCGAACTGCAATTCTAAACTAGAAATCGGAGACTTTAAGTGTCGACCGGCTCTCAGTGGCAACTTTAATTAAACCTAACTTCTGAGATGACGTCCCACTCAAGATAATCCTAACAAACTATCTATATAGAATATCGTTAGTAATGTAAACCTTAGTGTAATGAAAATAAGGTGAAGATCAATCGTTTAAATAATATTGTAAGCTATTAAGCTATTGCGTCCTCCAACGGTGGAGTGTGGGGCGACTCGTTCAGAAACGCGATGGTAGAAGATGTCCTACTTCATTTAATGCTCAGTAGATGTGTCGTGTGTCGTGTCATAGTCCTCATAGTCGCGCTGAACCGTTGAGCCTGGCTCAACAGGCGCACGGTGACTCAGCCTCTGGTAGCTTCTTGTTAATAAGCTCGTTGTAATTTTTATATGTATGCTTTTTTAAGCCTGCTTATCATCATAGTACCCAGCTGGTAATATCTAATATTAACAGCATAGTGAATAAAATCATCCGGTATTAGAACTTTTATAACTAATACAGCAAAAATCGATCACAACTGAAACTAGTTTCAAATTAGTATTAGTAATTACTTTAAGTTTTATTAAAACCGCCTTCTTAAAAAAATAGAATTTTAAAATGGATATGGCTCTCTTTATTCTTGTGTCTTGTACGCTTTATTGTATATCACAGTTAAATTAGATTAACAATAATCTAAAAGACGGTCTATAAAATGGGTACTAAGGCAGGTCGTGAATGGTCCCCGAGCTAATTTCATGTACAGCTTTACTTTTTATTTATTGACTCTTCAACAACTGCAAATATCAATATAACGTAGAAGTAAGTAGTGTGCTCACATTAAACACAACGTAAGTGTTGGTGAGCGCGGCTCGTGACCATCTGGCCAGTTCATTTACGAACAGAGTCGAACTTCGCTGTTTCACTTCGCTATGCACGTTGTGCGAATCGTCGCTTGTTCTCACGGAAGTAATCTGTGTGTAATTGACACAACTCACTCAATCACAAACAGTATACAGCGCGAGTGAATAGCACCGTGTCCTAGAGCCACGCGTCACACTCGCAAATTCTACAAACACCGACATTCGTCCCGAGCTAAAAATCTTGGCTCAACAGATGGACGAGAGGACTGACTTGGTAATATGGTAGAGATCCTTGTAATTATGAAAATAGGTCTATTTCTTTGAATTAAAATCGTGAGCGACCGATGAGTCGTAAACACATTGGTATATGTCGAAGACATTGTCTGAAATATACTACACATTCAAAATTAGTAAACCTGGATGACTAACTAGTTCATTAGCGCAGAGACTAAGCCACTAAGGCTGCAAACACATTTAATCCTTAACCTACGTTACGACCCTGTCAATAACACAATTCATACACAGAATTAAACATCAGTATTAATAAATTCATTAAATAAAGAGAAGCCCTGCTCCCAGGATGTCATATTCCGGGATTAGGCGCTGACCCCCCCCCTCTTATTGGAGGCTCCGCTTTGACCTTGGCCTTGTTATGTTCTTTTATACATTTTTAGATGTCACTTTGGAAGTTGGAGCCAATGTTGAACATATGTAGGTTTAAGTTCGTTACAGACCTTAGGGAATAAATTTATTAAATAAAATTATTCAAATAAAATAATACTTCTAATTGCTTTCATCAAAAACCCATCATGTGGAACACAAACCTGGAACTCACTACTAGCGCACTTGTTTCCTTCCCACTATGATCTCGGTTTCTTTAAGCTGGGCGTGAAAAAGCATCTCATGAGGCCGCCATAGTGTGGGTCACTATGCTGCACTGTTCTTATTCGCATTGAGGATGGTGATCACCACTCCTGAATTCTGCTCATGCTTTCCATAAGGCAGGGCACAGTCATTTTAACAGCTAACACATATGTTCCACTGCTGGGCTCGGGTCTCCTCTCAGGTGAGGGTTTAGGCCATACATGCCCACGCTGGCCGAGTGTGGGTTGAGGAATAGCAACACAACGTTGTGGTTACGTAATCTTGCCGTTGGATGATTTTAAGCCGCCCAAAGGCCTCCAACTAAGCTTCACGACTGTTATCCTATGATAACAACCGCGACCGATAAAATCGCTTTTGCATATCCAATGAGGGTGCACTCAGAAGAACAATTTGTGAATCATATAAAGAGTTGCACCTTATGGGGTTAGTACCTAAAACACTTAAGCAAACGGCGTGGCGCGCTTAATCAACTACGCTATCCGTGCAGTCACCAATTTACCACCAACTACCACCAATAAAGGAATATTTTTGTGAATTCAATTATAATATTATTCTCCAACAATAACGCTGAATCTGTGAGTATGTGTTGAATTATTTAATATAAGTATTAGAGTAAGCGCGAGAGATCGCTACGTCTGACATAAAAGTAGAGAGACGCTTGTCTTTATTACTCGAGTCTAGCCGAGACATATAAGTGATATTTTCAGCTATTTTCAGGAAAGATTTTATTGTACACACGTGGCGTAAATAAATAATCTGTACCCGAGACTACGTACAGGTATTCTTTATAAAAAATCTTTAGGTACTTAGGCGGCTTGCAGATATTATACATATTAATGTAAATGATATTTTATTCTACGCTATGTCGCACAACGAACTGTGATTCTTTAGTTCATCTATAGGCAGTAGGTAGTAATCAGGTATTAAGTTTGCTCTTTAGCAATTGAAAGTTCTATAAATCAGCTTACTAATATATAGTGATAATTGCTACAATTATTACTATATATCTGGTTGTCCTTATATGAAAGCGAATGCAATATGTTATGTGAACGAATGAATAGGTATGTCTTTCATGTCCGCAAATAGGGATCACATGTGTGACGGAGATGGATCGCCCCACGACGAGCATGATGGCGTGACAGCTCCTCAAATAATTGGACCGCTCATAATTTGTAAGATATCGTAGCGTGTTTTGTTCGATGCAGTGTTTTATGGAACCAACTTTTATAGAACTAAGTCACTAAGAGTTAAAACTGAAATTTCCAATACATCTAATATTAAGTAAAAAAATACCATAAGGTACACATACATATATTACTGCTATACTTATAATATCTTCTACAAAATCAGGATTGCACCTATTCGCTTCCGTTTAAACCATCCGTTTAAATAGTTTGCTATGTTTATATTATACATACTTATACATGTATGTAGTCATGTGTATGGATACATATATAATAATAATTTTATTCATTCAATAAATTCTTATAGCTAGGTTACATCATTTCCAGATACCTACATAATACAAATCAACAAATCAGTGAACATCCACGTCTAAACTAGATAACTAAATATCAGTATTTTAGACGACGCGACGATGTATGAAGAGTAGAAGGCAAGACGAAGAGAGTAAATAAGTTACTCTATTTAATTTTTCACATTAAACTCTGTTCAATGCTCCGTATTTAGTAATAAAGAACATTGGAGCTGATGCTAAAATCATTATTTAAAGCTTAGAAGCTTTAAATAATGATTTTTGTCTTTAATTGCTCATTATTAGATCAATTACAAAATAGTTGAACATTAACTTGTGATTCCTGCAGTAGTTTGCACATGCCACACCTCTGCCTCTTAATTGGCTGAAATTGCAAACCGCAACTCATTCAGTGATGAATAATAGACAACACAGAGTGATTACCTGAAACAAACCCTGTTTAATAGTTTATGTGTAATACGCGCTACTGGCGTGACAACTAAATTGAAACTAATTTAAATCAATTTTTGTTTGAATTCGACAGAAAGCCAGTGATAATAGCAAATGCAACACGAACAAAACGTCAGAAGAATGACAATTTTTTTAAACTTTCATCTTCAAAGTTATAAATTATTGTATCTTTGAAGATGAAAGTTACAAAATTAATAAATGAATTAGGTGACGTTACAGATACGTCAAGCTTTTAACAAGGATGTCACTAACTATGTTCAAAATCATACGTATGTCAGATGTGATGATAGGGGTGACCACCACCGCGGCAGGCCTCGCATCTTGAAAAACAATCCCCGTCTTATCTGCGAGCATAAACATTTAACAAATATGAATGAAACATACCAATTCTTACTTAATCAATTACTGCCCGAGTTATCAACCTTTAAATACACGTTTCTGTAAAAAATTATAGAAGCCTGTGTGAACATCATTCATGAATTAACAAAACCGTTGTAGTAAATCATGAACTAAATCAGAGGCTATTGTTTATGGTAGGTACAAAGCGGTTAGCAGTGAATAATCGCGGCCTCACAATAAATCTATGGTAAAGCATCACAATTGTTTACCAATTAACCCTCTAATGGCTAAAACTGTGAATAATTTGTAGTAAATCAGTTGGCGGCGTCGCGCAGCTTAGTTTTAACTATGGTTCATGTGTGTGTAGGGAGAGGGGAGTGGCCACACACATGTAAATTTGTGTGAAAGAGCGTCGCCGTGGCAGCCTTGCCAGTTATATTTTTTTCTGGTGAATATTTTTACTGTCTATTTCAATTATTAAAAGAAGAGAAGAAGACGAAGAGATAAACAAAAATCTTAACTGTATGATTAACCAGCACTAAGAGCGTAGAGAAACCATATCGCATCTTAATCGTAGCCATCCATGAACACGTGTAACTCGAGGGTCATTAGTGCATGCACGCACTCATGACGTGACTTAGACGTGGCCCTAGAATAACAGGACAAAAATGAAGTCAGAATTGGGGAGAGGGTTTGTTTTCTTCCTCCTCGTCTCAATTCTCAGGGTCTGACCTCTATTAAGAGCCATTCTGCGAGCGATAGCGATAGGGCAGCATGGATCCTAGTACCAAGAGTAGTGCAGACTTGGTCGGCCTAGCGTAACGGGCTACGGCCTCTGGCTCTTTTCTTACTCGTCACCTCTTTTGTCTTTTGAGGTTATCGCCTTTTCTCCTCGCAATATGGCTGAAGTATTCAAGGATTCTGCGTAGGCAAAGGGCGATAGGTGTTCAGGGGTAGGTGGGTTTGTTTTATCTATGGTAATTTTAATTGCAAGTTCTTAGGTTGTCTATTATTAGTCTATATTTATCAAAGTCTATCAGATATCTCCTTCTAAAATGTATATTTGCATTTGGTAACTTATTAGCCACGTGTATTCTAGTGTGTGACAGCCCTGTACGTGTGCGCTCACGTGTCCATGTTGTAATAGGTGTACGTTGAGTCGTACATGTGCTAATTACCTTGTGATTGTTTTAGGTCGCGCCACCCCCACCACTCCTCGCCCCCTCCCCCCTTTTCCCCACGGCCTGCAACCAGCCGCGTGGCACCGCGCGTATCCGCGACTAAATTGCACTTATTATTAAATAAGGACGATTTTAGAGTTGTCTGTACCTTCCTGTTAGCGGTTTGTTTCACATGCTCTAATATTATTTTGTGAACAACATTATACAATAGATCCGAAAATAGTTTTTTTCTAGTTTTTTAATTTGTTTCAGGTAAACTATTATATCACACATAGGTCTACGTAGGCTGTTAATTTTTCTTTTTAAAACAAATTGTACGGAAACAAACTCAAATAAGCCAATAAGTAATTAACACTGTACTAAAATCTCTACTAAAATTATAATTTTATTTGAATACGCCTCTAACTAGCAATGTACGGTGTACAATTGCGAGTTGTCGACATTAAGAGAACAAATACATTCACCAAACGACTCCATTACCTGTTACTTAATGTTCGTTAAGGGGAATTGTTGAGAGACATGGTAAGAAGGCGTCGCGCGGGGCCCGAAGCTACGCTCCACGTACGTACGGCTGGAGAGTGTCGGCGCGGTCTAATGCACAACACTACACGGTCTAGAGCAATTAATTGATTGTAGCACTGGCAGCGGCTTGTCCGCCGCTCGTTTCACTTCACCCCGTAATTAGCATAATAGAGAGCGCTCGACGTCTGTTGCCGCTGTTGCTTCTATCGCTTCCTGCTGTTTGCTCGCACACGGCCGCTACGCACGACAGATTGGATTGCAGGTATCGCATAAACGACAAGTATAGATATAATGTTGTATACATTTAATCTGCTTAATACTACCACAAACTTGTTCTGCATATCACCTAATAGATTTTCAGTTTTTAACGATGATCTGGCTGATTTCTTGTTTTATTTTATCGCATAAATGACACCATTAGATGTACAAGTTTGCCAAATTATGTATAAACACACAACACGTACACCGAGGGCCAGACAGAGGCGTATAAAATGAAAACACTTTGCCAACTTTTACAGTCTTTAATGAAAATTTGATCTATAAAACCATTGCAGGTGCCTACGTTTTATTTATACCCGGTTACTTACCAGCTACAACTAAACCATATGTCCTTTGATTTTATCTTGAAATAAATAATAAACACGTACAGATACAAAACTTAAATCAACATTATCACCTACCACTGTAATATTTAGTAATAATTTTTCAGACTTTAGAAAATCTTCTAAAGTCTGAAAAATTATTCCACACGGCGAGTTAAATAAAAATAATTACCTTATTCTTCTATGGCTCCCAGTTCCATGTTAGCACGGATTTAACTTTCGGCACCACGCGAATAGATCATAACAATTTTTTTCTCTAGTAGACAATTTTGTGCATAAAGATGTAAATAAATTAATTTGAGAAACTTAAAATATTTTTGTCTTAACTGCGTACCTGAATTCTAGGCGAAATTTTGAGTAAGTGACGTACTAGTATTTGACCTAATTTGTAGAGACAACGACCTCCCGTCGCCTAAGCGCGGCGGTGGTAGGTGTCCTGTGTATTACGCTTTAATAAGCGACAAACGACATACAAATGTGATGTTCCCCGTTCGCTTTGATCGAGGCCTCCATCACGTGTAGTGGAGGGGCCGACAATGGACGAGCTACGGACTACGAACGGGCTAGAAACAATTACTTCAATGTGAAGTGTAGTGAATTCCATATCTACATTCAAAGGACTGTAACAATTAATATGTGATTTTGTTCTAGATTATTGCTGTCTAGTATTGTAGGAATCAATACTAATAAAAAAAAAGTATAAACTAAAACCCAACTACGACAAAAAAAGACGCTGAAAAAGCATGAAACCAGTTTCAAAAGCCGTAGTCTCGCATTGTTAAAGTGTTATGGACAATCGTACATTACTAAGTTTTAAAAGCCATAGTCCATGTAGTGTAAACTCTTTTGTCCAGTTCTAATGAGTAGTTAAGGAGCTATGAGGGAACAAATGAACATACATACATACATAGCCTGTCAAAATCATAAACCTCCTTTGACTTTGCCCTAGTCGGGTAAAAATGTATTATTGTTTTATGATACACAATCTTGTCGACCGTTTTCGTAACCCAGTCATATTGTATGAAGGTGAAAGTGTGGACAGATATATTATTTGTAACACATCATTGCCCCAACAGCTCAAGTTGAAGGTATACAATTTGGTAAGGGAATACAATATGAATTTATTTCATTTACTTCATGCACATTTGGTGCATGTGTGTATTTTAGTTTGGCTTATGTATATGGGCTATTTTAATTTTCGGAAAAAAATATTGTTAATATCGTCACCAACCTAAAACACGGACAAAAGGTCATAATATTTCTACAAAATTCATTTTTTTAAAGCCATATCGTGAAAATAGTAAAATGTAGATTTAAGTATGTAATGTTTGACAGAATAGATAAGTGATTAAAAGCCTAACAGAGACTTCAGTCACGGTGCGAGCCGGATGTAAGGGAGCAAGCGAGGTGTCCTCGGAAAGTTAAACCTTTCAAGTGTGCGTTTTAAGACGCGACGGAAATAAGCTTGTCAATAAGATGCTGATACGCGTCTAGCTGTGACGTCACATGAGAACGGAGGGCGGAGGCACAAACTCGCGTAAATCGAGCCGCTGCCGCCGTTCATAACGCTTACTTGATATTATACTAAAACCTGAGGTACCACGGAAACAATTGACGAACTCACTTTAGTTCGACGTTTTTTATACTTGGTATAATGTGGTCTTTGTAAAATAAACTCAAATGAGCTATGATAAATTACAGAAAACAGCAATATACACACAAGGATAGAATCTCCAAGAAAAATTTAAATGATACATTGATTGATATAACAGAGATACAAACTAGGTAGTAGAGCCACGCTGATCTCAGCGCGAATGGGCCGGCTCGACCGGGGAGGTACTACCCTCGCACAGAAGACCAACCTAAAATGGCAGTTTTGGTGCTGTCGTGTTTCGTTGGTGAGTGCGAGACCGGAGGCCCAAAGATGCAGGGGTGACAGTTATCGCGGTAAGTGTGTGAGCAGTGGAATGCTCGTAGAGTCATGTTGAGGGTGACGTGGATCGAACCGTCGGCCAGGGAGACCCGTAGAAACGGTGGTGCCGCTGGCCGCCCGCGGCATAGAGAGGGGCCCAACCGCGGCTAACCACCCTGGGAGGCTGCCCCGTCAGGTCGCGCATAATCCACGGAGTGGCTCGTCGTGCCGGTTGGTGACCGGACGGTGGGACCAGGCGACCACTTCCGGGAGGGTACGGGGGCCCTTCCGTCCGGCGGTTCGGTCACCGTCATGCCTCACCCTTGTATGACGATACAGCATTCCGAGTCTCAGTATTACACTGCCGCGATGACTGTCATGCCTTTTACGCTCCCATTCCCCTCCTCCTATTTCTTTTCATGGCAGCACAGAGAAAGTACACAGGATGCACAGCGGCACTTCATTCTCCCACCAACCCGCTTTTTGAGGTGGAGTTCACAAACATCCGTGGACTCCATGCAAACCTCAACGCCGTCCACCAGCATCTTGAGACGGCACGGCCGGCCATGCTTTTTCTGTCGGAGACTCAAATACGCCGCCCTGCCGACACGACATATCTTCATTACCCCGGTTACGTGCTTGAGGAGTGCTTCCTCGCGAAGGCTGGGGTATGTCTTTTTGTCAGGGCGGATGTTTGTTGTCGCCGATTGCGCTGCCTTGAGGACCCATCCTTCTCCACCCTATGGCTCCACGTGGATATTGGCTGTACGAGCCGAATCTACGTATGCCTATACAGGTCCCACTCTGGAGACTCTGAGACAACTCGACTTTTTGAATATCTCAGCCAGGCAGCGGACAAAGCGCAGGAGCAGTTCCCGACCGCTGAACTGGTGTTTCTGGGAGACTTTAACGCCCATAATGAGTCCTGGTTGGGATCTTCCAGAACTGACCACGCGGGTCGGACTGCCCATGCATTCGCTCTCACGCATGACCTCACCCAGCTGGTACTCCAGCCCACCAGGATACCAGACATATCGAGTCAAGCGCCTTCCCTGCTGGACCTACTGCTGACGAGTCATCCGGCGCAATACAGTGTATCGGTGCTCGCGCCTCTGGGATCCTCCGATCACTGCCTAATTTCCACTACGGTGCCTCTTGCTGCCCCACCACGACCAGTGGCAGCAAAAAGACGTTTATGGCACTACTCGTCAGCAGACTGGGATGGAATGCGGGATTATTTTGCATCCATCCCGTGGGCTCAACGCTGCTTCAAAGACAAAGATCTGTCTCAAAGTGCGGCCGCCGTGGCTGACGAAATCACTGTCGGAATGGAATACTATATTCCCCACAGTGAGGTCGCCAGCCAGACTACCCGTCCCTGGTTCAATCGCGAGTGCGCCCATGCTGTTTCACAAAAGCAATCGGCCCACCGTGCATGGACCAGGGCTCGCGCTAGCGGCTCGCTTGACGTGGATCGACTTAAAGCAGCGTTTAACAAAGCCACTAGGGAATGCAAGAAGGCTTACAACAGAGCGGATGCCCAGCGCATCGCGCGGCTTGGTCAAGAACTCGTCGCATACCCTACGGGTAGCCGAAAGTTCTGGCGATTGGCTAAAGCCGTGCAGTCCAACTTCTGCCAGCCCTCGCTACCACCGCTGAAATATCCTGACGGATCACTTGCTCATCAGCCGCAGGAGAAAGCGAAACTGCTTGTTGATCTCTTCGCGGCTAACTCCCGAATCGATGACCGCGGCAAGCACCCACCTACGATTCCGACCTGCGACTCTACAATGCGGGATATTCGCATCCGGCTGAATGATGTCCGTGCGGAGCTTCGGTCACTCGACGTCCGGAAAGCCAGTGGACCCGACGGTATCCCAGCGGTGGTTCTTAAGAACTGTGCACCAGAGTTGTCTCCGGTATTGACGCGTCTGTATCGCCTGTCATATTCCTCGGGAGTTGTTCCGGAGGCTTGGAGAGAGGCGAATGTTCAACCTATCCCCAAAAAGGGCGACCGCTCTGACCCGACCAACTACCGTCCGATAGCCGTCACCTCCATTATCTGCAAAGTGTTTGAGCGGATAATTAACAAACAACTGGTCCACTACCTAGAGGATCACTCCCTACTAAATGATCGCCAGTATGGTTTTAGGCCGAACCGATCTACGGGTGATCTTCTAGCGTACGTCACACACCTTTGGGGTGAGGCTATTGACAGGCATGGGGAATCTTTGGCCATCAGCGTCGACATGGCCAAGGCCTTCGATAGGGTTTGGCACCGTTCGCTTCTCTCCAAGCTACCGGCTTTTGGCTTGCCCCCCAAACTCTGCAACTGGACTGCCGCATTTCTGCACCAGCGCCGCATCAGAGTCCTTTGCGACGGTGCGGCCTCCGATTTTCAGCCGATCAACGCCGGAGTGCCGCAGGGCTCTGTCCTGTCGCCCACACTGTTTCTTCTGCATATCAATGATATGCTAGCCCTTGGCAACATTCATTGCTATGCAGACGATAGTACAGTTCATGGGCGATATTTCGGACACCCGGCGGCCAAACTTGCAGATATCGAGGAAAAACTACAGGAGCTTGTCGTTCAACTCGACCAAGTTCTGGGCCGCATTTTTCAATGGGGCTGTGAGAATCTGGTCGAGTTCAACGCCAAGAAAACACAGGTGTGCGCGTTCTCTGCCAAAAAGTCTCCATTCCTTCCCCTTCCCACTTTTCAGAACACTCAAATGCCATTACAAGGTAGGCTCGATATACTGGGCATGGATATCTGTCGAGATCTCAACCCACGAGAATACGTTGAGAGCGTCACTAAAGCGGCCTCGCGGAAGCTAGGTGTATTAAACAAGGTGAGACGGTTCTTCTCGCCCGGGCATCTGTGTCTTCTTTACAAGACCCAGGTTCGTTCGTGCGTGGAGTACTGTTCTCATCTTTGCGATGGTGCCGCACAGTACCTGTTTGACGCTCTCGACCGGTTGCAGCGACGAGCAATCCGCATTGTAAACAGTCCCGAAGCCACCGAGTCCCTTGAGCCCCTGCAGATGCGTAGAGATGTCGCCTCTATGGCAGTACTCTATCGCCTGTATCACGGAGAGTGTTCTGAAGAGCTCTTCCAACTGGTCCCCCCCGCCCCCTTCCTCTACAGAACAACACGTGCCGGCCTTGGAAGTCACCGCTTCAGAGTGGTAGACATTCGATCTCGTACTCATCGCTTCGGTTCCTCCTTTCTGTGCCGAGCGGTCAAAACCTGGAACTCACTTCCAGCGCACGTGTTTCCCTCCCACTATGATCCCGGGTCCTTTAAGCGGGGCGTAAAAAAGCATCTCACTAGGCGGCCATAGTGTGGGTCACCATGCTGCAATGTCCTTATTCGCATTGAGGATGGTGACCACCACTCTTGGATTCTGCTCATGCTTTCCATCAGGCAGAGCAGAGTCATTTTGGCGCAGCTAAAACATAAAAAAAAAAAAAAAAAAAAAAAAAAAAAAAAAATTCAAACTCTTTATCACATTCAATGTGAACAAAAAGTACATTTGTGAAATGTTAATTTATTGAAATTCGCATCCTTTAGAAGATAAAACTCACTCGGTTCTCGTTCACATGAAGACATTGGGTAGCGCTGACGCGAGATGATATCGTTTAAAACCACATACATCAGACGAACGGATTTAAAATGGCAGAAGCCCAAGTCGTTACAGTACCTCTCGGTTCGGTAAGATTGCTAGCGCTCTTTGCAAATATTTAAAATTGAATCAATATATTTTGAATCAATTGTATGTTGTGAGGATTTGTGCAAGAGCCTTTGTTTTACAAAGTTTACAAAGACAATCATCTTGGCACTTGTATCGCCGTGTTGTTTAGTATTTTGTCATTTAAACATGACTTATATGTAGAATCAGAAGACCGTTGAGTTAGGACAATATATTCAATAGAAATTAAACCTACTTGATTCAAAGCTTCGCTTCCTTTTTTTTATGATTCTTCTGGAGAAACGATCTTAAAGGGCAGGTCTTGAGTTGCAGGTGTCTATGGGCGGCGACTACTTAGCTACTTACCACAAAGTGACCTGTCTGATCCCCCCCCACTGTATCATAAAAGGAAAAGATAGTTTCAGATGTGTGTATTAATACCTGTGTGTTTTCAATATTAAATAGTTGCATTGTTTTGTTACAAGTTATGGCGTCACATCTCGTTACACGTGCTTGGCAGTTTTGTCACGTACTTCGTTACACCTTAATCATATTTTTCATATGGAACTGGCGCCATGTCTGTTTATAAGACACCCTATTTAAATACATTAATTCACAGATACACCAACTGTACTGTATCTATCATGTTTGAAAGTATACGAAAATTGGTAAAATGACAATTAAAACTGTTCAGGGACTCAAATACTTTTATAAGTTTTAAGTATTATTTAAATTGAATGATAAGAATAATCTATTCTCTATGCCTTATATATATTTGTAGGTATACTTAGTAAGACTTGAGGGTTGCGTCTCACCAAGTTCTGCTCGCTATTCTACCAGATTAACAGATTAGGTAATTTTATTGAATCACCTCCAGCTTTGTTGGAGAATTGTTTTTTTAACAGTTAAGTGTAGGCAATTAGGTGCACGTGGACTTTAAAGGCTCCGCCTCGGGCCTCGAGCGCGCTTCACTCCGGCAGCTGTGGAGTAGGCAGATTAGAAGGAATAAAATTGTTTTTATTAGTTGGATTAAGAGCTTCTTCAATAGCTTATTCGTTCCAGAGCTTTGGCAACGTGGCGGAATTCTGTTTTTTAAGAATTTATTCAACAAGATTCGTGTGCTCCTTGCTGTAAGTTGATAAAATCGAACATTCGACGAGGAACAACGCCGCGGTGGCGCGGTCCAGTAAAACACTCGTACAAACTGCTACGTAGTTACATAGATATTTACCTACCTATACAGTATTTGCTTTGTTACGTAATTACTCAGGGCTATTTATATCCAGTTGACTTCAGTTTATTATTGCGTCCTTTTACTTCCCACAAGCACTTACCCATTCTACCCACAAAACTATTGCAAAATATGTGGCGTAATAACTTAAAATAAAATGTTTATGTATATTGCTACATACAAACTGTACAACAGTTTATTACTATAGCACATACTAGTTATATTAACAGACAGTTAGTGAGAAATACGAGTCGTATGTCAGGCGATATCTGTGAACATTAAAATAGCGCTCATTACTGCGCCGGCAATGTTCCGTCGTGTTCCGCGTAATAAATCGAACTGTAGATAATGTGGCAACAATTACAATATGCATTAGTCGCAGACCACTACACCTATTTAATGACAGTTGCAATGATTTACTGTCGTCATGATGATCTCTACGAATGAGGACTAATCAATAAATGTTATGCAATATAATATACTTCACTGATCATTGCCATTCGAAGCCAAGTCCAAACACTATCGAAATGCAATTGCTTCATATTATTAAACAAACCAATTCTAATAATTTAATGTTGGCATAAGTGTAAAATATAAGATTGATCACCCCGGAGACCGAAGGCACAATGATACAGAAGCAACTCATAGCCCGTCATAGCGCGGGGCGCTAAGCTGCATTCTTGCTTTATCTGCATTTGTAATGAGTATAATGATTACTACTATTGAATCCGGCTCACGATTTCGATCAGGCAGAGTAGAGTCATTCTGGCAGGCTCATTAACCCGTAGATTATCATCATGTCAGTTGAAAGACGTTCACAGCTGGTCATATGCCTCCCCCATGGCTTCTCATAACAACCGGTCCTATGCTGCCTGCAACCAGAGTTTTCCTGAGACCCTCATCAAGTCGTCGGATCATCTTGTAGGGGTGGTTGTTCTCGTACGCTCCGTCTTCCAGTCCGTGGTCGCCACTCCAGAGTTCTGGTGTGGCGACCACGGGCGACTCTACAACCAATGGGGTCTAATAGTTATTAGACCCCATTGGTTGTAGAGTGAGATCGAGCGTAAGCATGAATAGTTAAATTCTATAAAATCATCATCATCATATAAGTATAATTTAGACTAGCTTTATTTGCAACACTTACAGAAAACTTGAATAAATTTATTATTAAATAATAATATAATCAAATGTGATTCGACTTCCATGATTCCGGGACTTCCAATACACCACTGTAAGCTTATCTTCTCGATTCAAAAATATTGTGTGTTTTGTTAGTACCCGGCTATAATAGTGTCTCATATATAAAATGTACTCAGGCATAAAGTGTGCGGACGATTCGTTAACTACCCTATTACAGCATCATGACATAAAAGCAAGCCAAGATTCAGTCGAAGACGGTTCTCACAGCCGGCCGACGACCGCCGGGTACTCGCTCGACTACTGCCTACGTACTAGATGTTCTATTTGTCCCACTTGACACGAGTCGGTACACTGAATTTGAGTAGTGTTGGTGTGTTTGTGGAATATAATATGTCACCTTGGTCCACGCGTGACTGAGCTAATTGTCTGAGGTAGTGGCGAAATTACTGATCGATTTGTATTGGGTTTGTAATTGTAACATAAGCACATGTTACTAAGTACACTTAAAACTATATATAATTTCTTGTGTAATGGTCCTGCCTCGACAGACAGATTGGCTGCTCCTGCTAAAGTAAATATATACTTCACCAGCCTACCACCATTCTCACTCCAACTTTTGTATTATTTTAAAAACAAGAAGCAAAGCATAGTTATAATACTTCTCTCGTGTTCACATTACAATAAGTGAGAACCAACTCATTCAGTAGCGTGGTCTTGAAACTCCAGTTTGTGCAAACACAGGTATCATGCTGATCATTTATTATAGCTTGCATATCTATAAGATGTTGTCGAACATGCAGATAATTTATTCTAAACTAAATTTAGTTCTATACTACAGTTAAGCAATAACGCTTGCTTTACAATAACAGTTAAGCAAGGATTAAACCCAATGAAATATTGAGAATTCATTGCTCGTAACTGTCAATTAACTTTAATTCTATATTAAATTCAATGATGTCCAAAACTTCTACTTGGAAGCTCCTTGCCATAATATATACATTGTACTCCGTGTCCTCGCCACTCAGTATGATACACTTAAGTATTTTGTTCCCCAAACACTTGTGGAACTAACCAACACGAGGCCAACTTATCAAAGTTATTGTTCATATCCTGCCGGCCCGACGCGGCGGCGTGGACGCTTCCCACTGAACGCAAAGACGTTGCTGATCCCGGCTTCAATTAACAAGCGTGAAAGTTCACTTAATTAATGTTCTTGATTAAAACTTACTATCATACCCCCTTTCTATTCCACACCTACTCGTTTGTCCGTCGACCTACCCCTCACCGTACTAACCTCACCTCCCCTCGACTCTTCGGACATAGCAGTTCGGACTTGTCTCATAAAGAGCGGACTAAATACTGTGTCGCAGTGAACTTGATGAATACTTGGGAAATGGTTCAAGATTGTTTAATATTTATAAAGATGAACTTTATATTGAAGCATTTAAGTGTATTATTGCGTGGTTAGGTTAGGATTGCGTGGTTGTATTAATCCAAAATGACCAGTGATTTAGGAGTTTGAATTACATAGCTATAAAAATATTGTACAACATTAAGCGTTAACAAACAAAGTCAACATTAACGTCGAAACTGATGGCGACACTCCACTATGTCACCACTTACTGGTAAGTCACTTACGATAGGACATATTGACGTTCCATTACATAATTGAATTTCCAATAGGATACCTATTGTGTAAATAGCCAATGGAAATGCTCAGGTATATGTGTTTGTCGGATGTTATGCTAAATTCTGTTTCAGTTATACGAAATGGATTAGATAAATGAAAATTTTGATACACAATCAGGCTATTTATGTCAAACGACGTAGAGCATAACAATAGAGTAGAATTTGATTTTGACAAGGCTTTTGGTATGATAGTTATTAATTCGTTAGTTCGATTATTATCCGGGGCAAGTAATTCTGTGGTGTGTACTATCATTTCCTTTGATTCTAATTTGCATGCACTTTAAACTTAAATATGTTTATCAGTAGTTTAGTTACTGTAGCACTGGCTCTGCCTAGATCTGATTCTTAATCAGATGTATTGTTTTTTAATGTGCTGGTCTTATGTTCTTAGGTTCAAATGATTTATTCTGTGAATGTTTCTTGAGCAGTAGTATCAAGTAACCTCTGCCTTTTAGAAATTATATAAACTTATTATTTTAAATCTGTTGTCAGTGTAAGCAAGTGTGTGCAACTTTATTCAGTCTATTATTTCACAACAGAATAGTTGTTCCCCGGTTCGCGTCAGTTGCGATGCATGATCGCGCGTCGGAGTGCGCTAAGTAACGCCAAGTTAGATTATCTATTTAACACCCGGCTGCCATCCACCAGCGTGTCTTGCAGTGCTTAATATCGCCACATGGTACTTGAATATAATACAATTCAAACGATAACACTTCACTATCGGCTATTTATGTTTTAGCACAGTGCATTTAGATTATCTTTTGCTAATAGAAAATAGTGTGCATACGGTAGATACATTTGGCTTTTACTCGAATTTTAATATTAAAGATGTCTACTGTTTAATCGATCAGCGCCATCTATGGAACATAAAGACATTTAAAAAGTAATTATATTTAAGAGGATCCAAGTATTGTCGGCTATAGGTCGACGTAAACCGAATGTAGGTTTAGTAGGTTTGAATCTGCAATCAATACCTCCTTGGGACCCCCCAAGCGGTTAAAATAGTTATCTACATTCACACTTACGGCTCATTACAATATGATCTGTAAACTATAAAACGGAATTCGATATTAGCTACAGAATAAATAGAGTGACATATTCAGTAAGAGAAAATATTGTAACTGGAACTCGTTGCGTTTTGTCCACTCTAATATGCTAGATGTTCTTCACGTTCCTCTGGATTTGAACTAGAGGCGTTACAATTAAAATAAATACTTTGATGACTTCAAAAACAAACGATAAAATTTTAATTATCTCCAAGTTAATTAATAAATGTGGCGGACGCTTTATTCAGTAGTTCCCACTAACGTTGTGAGTTAAAAGTTGTCTGCAACGAAGTGTTTTGAGTACAAACTACGAATTGAGCTAATGGCGTGTCTGGTAAACTTGCAACTGTATCTAAAGTTCAGTGCAAACGAAACCGCTCGAGCGCTCGCGCTAACTCGCTGTAATTGCATCATTTACCCTTCATTTTAATATTTCCCAATTGTCTCTATACTATACACAATGAAAGTACGTTTTCTCACAATGTAATTCATTTCAAGAGAATGTAACACTTTATTAAATTACATTACAACTATTTATCTATACAAATAAATAAAATTGGAGTGTCTGTTTGTAATATTAAAATAACAGCTTTTTAATCAATGCATATGTATGTATACACGATACATATATAAAAAATGTCGTTAAAAATTGTTTTGTCTGTCTGTCTGTTTGTTCCGGGTAATCTCTGGAGCGGCTGGTCGAATTTTTGACGGGACTTTCACTGGCATGTAGTTGATGATCCAGGAAGTAACTTTGTTTACTTTTTTAGACTAACTTTGTCCCGCGGCGTTACTCGCGGTACAACAACAACCGCGGGTAACTCCGCGGGGTTCAGTTATTATGAACATGTAAACACTAGTCTTACTTGCATTTTTTCTATTTGTACATCACTAATCTACAAAATAACAAATTCAATTAGTTAGAAATACTCTCGTTAATTAGAGGCGAGAGCTCCAGCTGGTCGCCTGGATGTATCTGTTATATGGAATAGGGAGCAAAAGAGCTGACGTATCGCCTGACGGTAAGCGATTACCGTCGCCCATGAACACCCGTAACACCAGAGGCGTCACAAGCGGGTTACCGGCCTTTTAAGAAGAAGTACGCTCTTTTCATGAAGGTTTGAAGGTGTTTTCCACGGTTTTGTTGTGCGAGACAGAAAGTTTCTGAAAAAGCGCACAGTTATGGACTGCTAGCCAGCTAAATGATGGGAATGAACCATGTAGTTAAAGTAACAGATATCCTACCCTGATGTGTTCGAAGTAATACCTCTTTCTTATTTTCTTCGCGTCTTTCATTGTCATTATATAAATAAAATATTTTTTGGTCAAACTTATTTATGCAACCACGGGTTATTTCCAGACATATGCAGGTGTTGTGATTATGCTACGGCCAAAAGCATTAAGAAGTGTCTTAGTCGCCATTATATTATGATGTTTTACTGAGCTAACTTTCCGAAATAGTTATCAGAATAATGATCTTAGAAATTTCTAGTTCCATAAAGTGTTTGAAGTAAGTACTAAAATTTATAATGTCTATAGTAACCAAAAATAAATAAATATTTCGGACATCTAACACACAACGCCATCTAGTCCCAAGTTAAGCAGAGCTTGTGTTATGAGTACTAGACAACTGATATAAATACATATATACTTTTTTTTTGTAAATATATACCCAAACTTCGAAACAAATATCTGTAGATCATACAAACATTTGGTTCGACCCGGGAATCGAACCCGAGACCTCATGATCAGCAGTCGCACACGCCAACCGCTAGACCAACGAGGTAGTCATTGTATTAAATATAATGTAGTTAAAGATTATGGGTTAGTGTCTTTATGGTGTGTCTTCACTTATACAGGAGATATCTAAACGCGTGTCTACTCCACAGAGGCGACGTACAGATATAGTCAATGTGGTTTATAAAAACTGATGTGGTTGCAGGAGCGAGCGCCCTGTGACCGCCGAGGTCCGCCAGTAGCCGAGGACGGGCGACGGCCGACGGCCGACGATAGGCGAGTTGGCGGCGCGCCAGCGCTCGCTGCCAACACAACGTTTTACCTCACCGATTAGTTACTCCAAGTGTGACACAAAAACGACTTCACTCAGCTAAGTTGTAAGCTTTTATTTGCGCGACAGTCGTGACGTCACGCCTAGTTTATAGCGCCTCATTCAGATCGGATACATCGTGCTGTATTGCTTTATGGTGCCCCATTCATATGAGATATATCTTTCGGTATCATCAAATCATCTCGATACTATAAATTGAGCGTGCAATTATGTTCAGTAGTGTATTAACTTTACGACGTAACAGAAAAAACGAGATAATAAATAGGTTATAGTAATAATAAATATTTCGGACACACAAGGCTATCTAGTCCTAAATTAAGCAGAGCTTGTGTTATGGGTACTAGACGACTGATACAAATACATATTTCAGGATTTGTTTTGTGTAGTTAAATGAAGCTAGCATCAACAGAGGTACCTCTCTCCACAGCGAAGACGGAAGAAATATTAACTACCACAAGGGTGAGTCAACATAAATTTATTAAAATAAAGGAGGTGAAGCTCCTCTAGTTGACGACCGTGCACCAGTGACCGGCCTTCTATTGTCTAGCTTATATCTATGCGTCGTATAGACTAGTAACAAGGGTACCTCCCAAGGGAACCTCAAGGATAGGGTGTTTCATAGTGAAATAAGTCAGAAATCATGGGTACTTCACGCCCTTAACAGATCTTATAACCCTGTATAAATATACTACAGACTCACAGAAAACAAAAGTTTAGCAGCAAAGGCATAAGCCTAGCGTAGAGTTCCCACTGTAGAAGACGATAGTATTTTGGAGTAGAGTTGATGATACATTTATCATTTATACAGTAGCCTTTTATCTACAACTGTGATGTTGTTCCGCATATTGTTATCAAGTTTAATCGACACAGCTTCCGTGATGAGGTTTCTGACCCAATAGCACATTCAATAACATTTTGTTTCGTTATATACCGTTTTAGTTCTCAGAGAAAAATAAGTATTCATATTCTGAAGTTTTTTCTGCACAAAATTAGGCTCAGTATGGCAAACTTGTTCGAAATATCTTGCATTGTTCAAATATCAATGAGCCTCAATTCTCATGACAGTAATTGTTTAATAACAAAGTACATACCATAGGTATAATTATTTAATAACAGTGTTAATAATAACTCGTTTAACAGTTTTTTATATAAATAAAAATATAATACACCTTCCAACATTAAAAACTAAAACTTCGTTGGAAAATTGGCTTCTTTGGAAATATTATTGTTATTAAGTGTTTTTTTACTATGCTCAAATGGGTCGAAGTAGTGTACACTATGTGAGTACAAGGAGAGTTTATATCGCAGTTGTGTTTATCAGACATCCATTACAACATTGCTCTTGCTGGAAAGAGTACACGGTTATCAGATGAGCCGGAGCACAGCGTCCGGCGAACGGCGGGAGCGGAGCCTCGTGCCAACTCAACCTAACAACGGAGACATTCTACTTATTTGTTACACTTTCTTATCATACAATATTAGAGTTTATTTTGTAGGACGAAAAAGACATAAATAGCGTAGTACAAACTGTTTGATGTCGAAAAATCATGGAGTTGTTAGATTCGTTCCTTTTATTATTTTACGCGTTGATCTGCTTATTATAAAACTGCTCTGAATGCTATACTAACTTAACAAAAATACTGTAGCGATGTTGAAATGTTATTGCAACTCATTAATCAAAAGTATAAAAAAATATACTGAAACATGTCTGACTTTGAATTCAATCTCCATAAAAACATCTTCATAGCAACATGATGTTGTGGGGTGCGTATGTGATATTTTCAGGGATCAGCAGCCTCAATCATCACCAGCCCGTAACGTCGCACTACTGGGCTCGAGTCTCCTCTCAGGAGAGGGTTAAGACCATATGTCCCCACGCTGGCTAAGTGCATTCTAGTGTGGGTACTGGCAAGACAAGGTGTGGCTACGTAATCTTGCCGTTGGATGTTTTTAAGCCGCCCAAAGGCCTCCAAGTAAGCTTCACGACTGTTATCCAACGATAACAACCGGGACCGACTCCTTAACGTGATCTTCGAATCACGGAGATGCTCATGGTATCATGCCACCAGCAGTCAGCACAATATAATACCTATACAAAGAACAATGCATCATACTAGATCAAGAAAAGGCTTGACATTAAACGATACAGTTCGTGTTGTGAGCCGAGAGCGGCGTGCAGCACCGGACGCCACCGCACCATGCACACAGATACAAACTCACTATACACATATTCGACAAGCAACTCTGACATGCGAATATGAACTTTATGTAATTGTAATTCGGAGGTTATCACATGTACAGATGATTATGTAACTGTTAATCCGCGAGCACGGACTAACTGCTTAATTATGCGGCCGCGGTCCCCGGGGGTTATGTTTTTATTTTGGAGCTTGAGCATTATAAATTCCTTAGAATATTCTCTTAATGGCGGGCTTTATCTGAGCGCAGCCATTACTCTCGCTTACTCTCCGTCGCTAGAAACATGTCGGAAACAAATTAACACAGAAATGTGCGGAAATAAATAAAGAGCAATAAATGTGTCTCTACTGCTGTACGTCGCCGGTTGAAACCTTCTATTGAACCTGGTGAAATATATATCAGGAATACGTTGTTGGCACTGACACATTTTAAGTAACGAAATTTCAACGAGTATGTTGAACTTTTCAGAAAAAATAATGTTTTTTCAGATTTTGCCGTTATGTGTGGTTTACGAATAGTTTGTTCACAATCTAATACAACGTTAAGAAACTAAATATTTTTTATGTAATTACCCTTTGTCCCTTTGTATCTATTTTTAATCAATACCTGCAAAATATAAAAACGGAGATCCAATTTGTTTAGCTCTTATTAGAAGTTTTTCTAATGGAAACCGAGTCACCGTAAAAGACATTTCTTTATTCTAAGCTCCTTGTAAGGACATTTTTTTATTATAAAATCATATATTTGATGAAAAATGAGCATCATGAACCAAACAAGGTGTAATCGATCACATTATACTGATTAAGAATGGTATTAATAAAGCAGTCTGGAAAACAATTATGTTTTTGATGTGAAACATCTATAGGCCAAAGGTAAACCTGATTCTTCGAGGCGAGGGACTTCGCCACGATTTCAAATTTTTGTTTTCTTTTATTTGTATTTGTTTTTTTTAATAAAAATGAATATTAATGTAATAAACAGTCATTTTATTTTATACAAAACGATTTAGATGTGTCACATCTGCCAGGCGTCCCGTGACGGCTCACGTTTTTTTTTATTACAGTCCTTTTGTGCTTTTTCTTACTTTTTGCCATAGGGCAAAGACAAAGGAGGGTGATGATTTTGACAGACTATGTATGTATGTAAGTTTGCATGTTTATCTATTCCTTCATAGCTCCTCAACTACTGATTAGAACTGGACAAATGAAATATCGTTAGAAGTATCGTGATCGTCCGATGATTATAGTTAGTTTGAAAAGCGGTAGTCACTCGTTGTTAAAGTGTTTTGGTACGTGTGACTACGACTTTTCAAACTTTTTTGTACTTTTGTTTTATTTAAACCTTCACATTGAAAGCTGTCGTCGCTTGCCTATTTCCATTTAAACGGGATTACATCGAAGATGGAGTCAAAATCTGCATTTCCTTAGCTAGTTAAGTGAGAACTAAAGTGGATGGAGCTTCATAAATCATGTAGGTAAATGGTGGGTATTGCGACGCCGGCAGAGAGCCTGGCCCACTTCCAAGCTCACGCCGCGGCAAACTTAACCCACTAGCTCGTCTTCTCGCCGCTACTAATTCTTTTATTGGCCTCTACTTTAATTTACGTAACTAAGCTTTGGGAAGGTTTTGTTTTATTTACGACAGTATTCTGACAACTGTGAACTTGAATTGTTTACTTAATGTCAGTTTTGCAGTGGTGACCATTTTATACATTACATTTAGTGACTTTGATAATATCTGAAGCGGTTTCGTAAAGATATAATTGATTTATTGCGAAAAGTAATTTGCCGATAATTTAAGTTAAAATTCGGTTTAGTATTTTGTAAGGTCATATTAGAATTATGTATAATGCTCATTTATAATTCTCACACATTGTATTTCATTTCCCTAAGTCCTTATTCAGGGTTTTCTAAACAGTCTATTTCTGTGAGCACAAATAGTTAATAGAAGGACAGGCAAGGCTGTCGTTGCAGGCTACATTGATCAACAGACAAATGAGATTAGCGTGGTGTTAGCGGAGTGCCCAATAGATTAACTCGTACAATTGGTTTGCTCAATAATGCCGGGTGTTACCGCGATCGACGTACAGCATGGGCTCGTTGGTATTCACCTTGCTTTACGTTTGTGTCCGGTGAGTTACGGGGACGTGTGATCTCAGCTCATACAATTGAGCCAACTGCTATTTACACACTAAACAATATTGTTATTAAACTAGAATGATTAAACCTGAAGAAATATTTTACATGGAGAGATAGATCTCTCTGGTTCTGAACCATGGGATACCGGTACTTTGGCATAAATGGGCTTGCTCGATTGCAGAAATGTCATGGTCTCAAAGGACACCAAGCTATTCAGTAATTCTTTTTTTTTTTTTATTTTTACCGACGGGGTTCTGAAAGAGAATCATATAATATATTAATTAAATCAGAATATGATAAACATAATACATTCAAAAAAATTTTATACTTATTGACATGAAAAGTTAGTACATGCTCATTAGTAATTATTTATCAAAGTTAATGAAACACGCACATTAATTTTAATATATGTCTGTAAAGAGTACGATCTTGAATTCGGCTTTTCTAATAAACTTGTTATTAAAAGTTTAATAAAAGCTCTCATAAATCATTGTAATTGACGATTTGTGCAAGTTTGTGAATGTAAATACTTAGTTTATAATATTGCAAACTAAAGCAATCAATAGTTGCTTTTAAAGTAATGAGACATGAATGAATAGATTGAATAAATTAAGATAAATTAGTTTCGATTAATCTTTGGATTTCACCTTGAAGCTTTGTCTGGAGCTGTTTTATTTTTGGCTGGTCACGATTTCAATTATCAATTAGACTTTATTAATATAAGTTTATAAGTTAATCTGATACATTCTTTTTATGTTTCGCCCTGCCAAAATAACTCTACTCTGCCTGATAAAAAGCATAAGCAGAATCCAAGAGTTTTGGTCACCATACTCATTGCGAATGCATACAATGAAGCATGGTTACCCACGCCATGGCGGGCTAGTGATGCTTCTGCATCATTGGGCCTCCGGTCTCGCACTCACCAACGAAACACGACAGCATGATCGCTGTCATTTTACGTAGATTTTCTGTGCGAGGGTAGTACCGCCCCGGTCGAGCCGGCCCGTTCGTACTGAAATCAGCGTAACTCTACTACCTTGACATTTGTAAGTAAACAGGTATATCTCAATTTTTTTTGGTTACATCATAAATATCTGTTTGTTTTGAAGATACTTTTTTATTTATCACTTTACTTAGGGCTCTCTCATCACTACAGCATTCTCTCATCTCTACACTACTTGCAATCACTACAAAATTAATCTTTAAAAGTTAAATACTTAAAATAAATTTACCATATTTGATGAAAAATAATTGTCTATTCTCAGTGATTTTACAATTTACACACCAGTATGATTTATTAGTTATGTATTTTGAACCCACATCACTCGATTACTCGAACACTTATAACCACTGTGCCGTCATTACAAGCAGTGTTTTTGTTACATTAGTGCAACTGGCACTGATGTAACTAAGGTGTTTGGAAGCTAGGCATAACAGGAGAGAGATGAGGATATTCCTGCCCCTCCTATTCCCGGGAGTGTCAATAGTACGTCGCCGCTCAATCCAGGAGTTACGCGCTACGCGCCGGGCAATAGCGTCCGCCACAGACCATTGTGGTGCAATATTGTATGGCCCGCTGACGTCACATCCTATTAAATGGTTCATTAACGATACACGGGATAAAATTTAGTATCACTACTAAAGTTATAGTAAGTATATAACGATACAATACAATGCATGATCGCATGATGGTGTCCATGGGGAAGTGGATGGAAGAAATGGATGGGGACGGGGGAAGGGGATGGGGATGAGGTGAGGGATTGTGGTATGGGCCTCCGGTATCCTCACTCAGTCGGTGAAGCACAGCGCAAGGGCTATTGTACACCGGTTTTCTGTGGGGTCGTGGTATCATTCCGGTCAAGCCGGCCTGTTCATGCCGAAGCGTGGCTCTCCCACGGTAAATTTTTTAAGATTGTTAAGATCTTTCATTTCATTTTTCAATCAATCAATCATCAACATTTTATTTGCTTAGCAGTTAGTGACGAGCATTATTTTTCTATATTTTATGATCCTTCTGAGATCAAACAATGTACGTGTATATCAAATTCCTCAATGAGTTCACAAAGTTTCTTAAATAATTATGACTACCTAAATATTAACTACCACTCACAGAAGTAATTTATCCTAATATAGAAATTTATGTGAGTAATTATGAACAATTTACGATTACTTCCTGTTCATACTGTGTTACATGTACCCGTTGTTATTAAAATATATTGAAAACGATGCTTTTATTCTTGATACGACACTACGAAGTGCTACGGTGCTACGGCGAATTAAAGGTTACGCAGAGTGACGAACCCGAACCTATAGCAGGCTATAGGACAAGACTACGGCGAGCTACGAGACTGCTATCCATTAAGCCGCGTTTTCGAAGTCAGCGGGGAGCGGAGCGTTAGCGGGAGAGGAGCGCGCAGTGGAGCGGGAACGCTAACCCGTTGTCGAAACCAGCGGGCTAGGCAGAGGGCGCTGGAGCGGTTTATTAATGTGTTATAAGAAACAATACCTTGTAAAATATAGCTTGCTACGGATGAAAGAAAAAATATTAGTGATTTCAAATAATTTGTGAATAAGATCAATGTTTGATAATATTTTGTTTAATTAGGTTATCTACTTATGTTATAGTAATTCTGTAAAACTGTTTTAGTAAATCGTACAACCTAAGCCCTATAACCTTAAAATAATCTTGATTAGTCGTAATTGTAAACATAATAATTTACTTTAATTGATAAATCAATCACTTATAGGAGATCACAAAAAGCACAATAAAAATAAAAATCATCAACCAAGCGAACAAAATTACAAGTAATTATGATGATTAAAATGTTCTAATACCAAATAAATAAAATGTTAAAAAATAATAATTGAATAAACTTGAAAAAATCACAATATTGACAAAATTAAAAATCATTAATCACAGGTGGTTGCTGTTTTATTCCATCCCTATATGACACAGCTGCACTGGTGCCTTAGACCAAGTATTACATAGACTGGACATATGCGCACATCCATAAGGGATAGAAACCAAATATATCAAATATTAACGTTGCAAGGTTAAATCCAATTCTCCCTAATCAATTCCGTATACTGTTCCAAACGTTCAACAAATCTGGTCGCAAATTGGTCGGTTAGTTACAAAATTTTCACACTTTAGAAACTAGTTTTTATCATTTTAAAATATTTCAGTGTATTAACACACAAAAATTAATGTAACTAAACGAAGTTAAAATTAAAAACAATCATCATCATCATCATCATCAGCCTATCGCAGTCCACTGCTGGACATAGGCCTCTCCAATTGCACGCCACTTAGTTCGACCCTCGGCTTAAAAACAATATTATGCCGATAAAACTCATTTTTATACTTACCTGTGAAAGGTTACATTTTCAAATTTTTGCGTTCACTGCGGCTTTTGCAGTCGACAACACAATACTGTACATAGTTTGTAAAGTATCTGGGTTAAAACAGTTAAATACACTTGAATTCACACAGTAATCCCGTCCAAAAACGTTATTTTCACACCTGACACAAATCCCGCTTTGAACACTGTTTGGCACGTATGTTTATGTACCATACAAAAAAAGCGATAAAGATAAAAAATACGTATCTCTATCATTCTCTAACACACTGGCAAATGGTATAATTATCTCACTCGCTCGTGGTAACGCTGTTAGCGTGTCAGGTCTATGTAATAATTTGTCTAAGGTTAATGAGCTCGCTCTTACGCTGCTCGTCACCCGCTCGTCGCCCGCTTCCCGCTCCGCTGTGTTCGTGAACACACCCATATAAGTCTATACATTTGAAAGTGCCTTTTGTGTCGCGGGGAATTTTACAAACATAAATGAAACGGAAACAATGAACATCAGACTCAGAAACTCGGAACAACAATTTGTGGATCACACAAAGTTTCAAACCCACACTCAGCGCGGTGGGAAACGGCGTGGCGACTGTTAAACCTCTGCGCCAACCGTACAGTCGAGTATTGTGTTTTCACTAGTAGGTCCGTTTGTGTTTATTAATTAGGGTACAGGCTATTATTTAAAGCGCGTAAAAATGTTATGGTACACTAAACGGACACACTCACCAAACCCCGTTATAACAATGCTTCTTTAATCATAAACACTGTCAAACAGACACAAAGTTATACAAAAAACGTTACGAAACAAAGTTAAACTGTAGAACACTGCAGCTTTTCTGTTTAATTTTTATATATGCGTCGCATGTTTCTGAGGATTCTTTTGTAAGGATGAAACATATATCAAAATTAATACCAAGGTTTCACAGAATCCACGGTATTCTGTTCAGTGTAAGCAAATCTTTTATTGATTTTCGTTGTTGCTCATACCACAACAAATAGCTTTGAAACTGACGGATTAAGATAGTAAATAAGTTAAATTCATACAGTTTCAAAGTCCGAGCGCTTAAATAATATTAGTTGTATATAATCGGCCGGTGGCCACGTGCCGCTAAAGTTCTCGGTCACGCCAGCGGCCCATCGCCGACACTACACAAAACACGATCCAACAACAACTCCCATAAACAAAACTCATAAAAAGTTGTCCTGCATCAAACGGTGACTGACCTACATGTGTTCGAAAGACTGATGTCACTTATTCGGGCCGCACACCGAAATCCTGGCCGAGCGATTGGCCATGTCGCATGTAATACAATGGTAGTGAAGTAGGCGCGAGACAAAAGCGGATAGAACAAAGCGAGGAATATAAAGCGAACGGTGGCTACAAGCGGGCGTTCGGTGAGGGTAGTAAGGGCGTCATCCGACGACGGTCGTAATTAAGTGCGACGATAAATCCACGCAAACCGTTCGGTGTTGTGCCGTTAACAGAATGCAGCAGTCGCCGCGCGCCCACCCGCGCTTGCTCCTCCACATACGAACACCAACAGTTAGATTTACTATCATTGTGTACAAAACAAACTTACATTTGTTACGTGTTGAGCTTAACAACTGTATGTTTGTAAAAAGGATAAGTTATTTACGTTGCGCGGATATTTGTTGCCTCCCGCTGTGCGCTCTACATATTTCTATAGATGTCACTGAGCTGGTAATGAGTGTTGTTCCTCCACTTGAATTATTGTAAACAGTTGTAAGTCTATACAAAAATATTCACATAAAGTACATAAGAGAATATTGATCTAACGAAATAAATCTATTTACATTTTAGTTATATTGTATGTAGACAATATTACAGATTAATAGTGCAATCAGATTTATACCTACTGATTTTATTTGTAAAAGGAGCTGACTTTTCACTTACAGGTTGAAGAGCATCATACGGTGTGAGACTACACGATATGCTAACTACTACTGCTAATTAGTGATATAATTCGTCAACAGCCACAAACGTGAAACTTTGTCAGACGGATAGTTAATTACAACAGCGCGATAGTCCCTCACGTGGAAACGGAGCGCGTTGACACACCGACAAACTATTCTTTACACGCACACATACAGACGCTACTACATTTATACTACATCACGTTATATATAAATTAGTTTCGGTATTTTATCATTCATATTCTGGAGCAGCGCTGCGTTGAGCTCGTTAAACTAAAATACTCAGAGTTATTTGCACCTTTTGTTTGGAACCAAGCGAAAACTATTCCCTTGTTTATATGTAGCTTCGTTAGTAATAAAACAGCGCGACCAGTTATAAATGAAGGGATGAAACCAAAATATATTTATTGGTGTTTTTGTTTAAATTCAGCTCACAATGAAAAACTGAATTTTATTTCAGCATTTTTAGAGGGACAATATTTGGAAAGCGCCATCGGATTAGCTCTCGACTCTTGTTCCATTTAATGCGAAACTGTCGCTTTGCGTTAAGGATTTCTAATTCCACCATACTTTGTGCTCCTGGAAAATCTGGGAATGCAATTGAGTGGCGCTGAGAGCTTCACTCAGTTCAACCATTACACAGACTTAAAGACAATTTCACACTGTCGGTAAGTTTATGAAAGTTTGATCGACGTGTTTGTTATGTACTATGTCCATTTGTCTGTCCATTCGTTCATTGATTAGTCAAAGATTATTTATACAAAGTTGCAATTTTGCATCGGTACATTATACTTCAACAAGTTAGTTTCATAAAAAAGTGTATTTGTGTGTGTATTTTAAATACCGCGATCGTTGTTGTACTGATTTTATTTCGAAGAACTTAATTTTATCTTATCAGAGTAAAAAGTAGGACATAATATTCCCCCAGCACCTGAAGGTTTATTAGAAAAGACTAAAAGAAAGTTATTTGTTGAAAACATTAACCTAAGAATGACATATTTTGGCTATTTCATACTGTCTTTTTCTATTCGATATGTTTCCAGTATTGGCTACAGATAGTCGGTAGAGGTTAAAGGATCATACTAATTCCTTCCGCCGCCCGATGATACCATTCCCAACCAGTAGCCCATGCAATACATATGGTGCCTCTTACATAATCGTTTATAGCTTGCTATAAACTTATTTGCTGTCTGTTGATTCTGACCGCCATGGCCGGAATCCGCTAAAAGTACATCATCAATATGCCTAACTAGATATTCTTGTTTCTCTTGTTTTGCAGTTAACGGAACTAGAATCTGCTGCCAGCAACATTCGTGATATTTTTCCATTCCCTTCACCTCACCTCTCAGTAGCGCATCTGTCTCGTTATTATATTTGCACAAGTGAGCCTCTTCTTTCGTCTTAATTAATTTTGTATTTCGTTAATTAACTTACCACACGACTGTATGTGGAGGTGACGTGGCAGACGAACAGCAAAATATGTATAACGAATAATATAACTGAATTTAAATTAAGTTTCTCTTCCAAATGTTAACAACTCGCACCCTTCTAAGTGAACAAAGTTTAAAGACGCCGACACGAATGTAACAATGATTTACCTGAGCACAACGAGAGTTATTCGAACCAAGAATAAGTCTATCTCCGTTTTTCTTATCATATAAAATGAAACAGCACGATACTTATTTCAAGGCAGTATGTTTGAGTTTATCAGCCTTTACAGTTCAATTGAAGAGGCGACGCGAGGGTCAGCGCGACTTCCCGCCGTCGTCCTCTCTGCCTGAAGCGCTCATCTGTTGTGTCGTTACACTACATGCAGTAAACTGTAAAGATCTGTTATTAGATTTAAATTGGTCCTCTTATAAGCTTACTAAACATGTTTAAAATGCAAAGATTATATATATTTATATTAAAAATGAACACATTACTTTCAGCGATCATTAGATATGATGCAGACCTCCAGATCCTGTCTATTATAAACCAAATCCAAAGTGTTGTATAGTGAAAGGTTTCTCAAAGGTAGTGCTTTAAAAAACCAGCGAGAGCTAGTGCTTTGAGTGCCAGGGTTTATAATTTAAATATTATGTTCACCTAAATGCAATGATATAAAGTCGATTGTTAGAATCCTCGTAGATATAGATAGTCGAATTTAATTACAAATTCGACTATCTATTTGACATTACATTTTACTAAATGATAAAAGGAAAAATTTATATCCCACTAAAAACTCTGTAGGTAGTAGAGCCACGCTGATTTCAGCACGAACGGGCCGGCTCGACCGGAGCGGTACTACATGAGCATAGAAAATCTACGTAAAATGACAGAGATCGTGCTGTTTTGGTTTGTTGGTAACTGCGAGACCGGAGGCCCTACGATGCAGAAGCATCACTAACCCACCATCGTGTGGGTCACTATGCTGCATAGTTGAATTGTCTGCATTCGCAGTATGGTGACCACCACTGTTTGGTAGAGTAAAGGTAGACAGAGTAGAGTCATTTTGGCAGGGCCAAAGATAAAAAAACGGTGTTTTATAGGTATCAATAAAATCTAAAGTATCAGAGCTATGTAATTGTAACTTTTTAAGTTTAATTACTCTATTATTGACTTGAGAATTTGAACGATCTGGTATATCGGAAACAAAAGTTATGAGGGTTAAAAAAAACGACGATACAATTCGAAAAAAGGTAGGCGGTGCTTGCACTTCGATTGGCTTGATTTGGCGAGAGCACGACCCCCTCAGACAATGGGCCTCAAATGTATTCCAAGTTTCCAATCACAACAAACGGTATGTCTCATGCCAGATCTGGCGGTGGTGTCAAACGCAGCCTGTCGACCGTTATTATTCGATGACGTCGTAATGGAAGCCTGACGCGTCGAACACACAGAACCGAGTCGTGTGTTGTCGTGCCGCGTTAATCAACGGTCTCTGTATCATAACGCAAACGTCGACGTGTCTGTGGGCAGGTTTATAGTCGAGATACTCGTTGTGAACTAAACATTTAATTTTAGTGTGTAGGTGTACTTTTGAAGACCCGAGTTATGAACATATAAGTTTTTATTATTATTTTTTGTGCTACTACAATCTATTCACGACTAAGTATAATAAAACGTGTCCAGTTCATAACAAATTGTTCTTTTCATTTTTTTTTTCTGATCGTTATTTTTCTTTAAATATCACATAAGACGAGCCAGATTTAAACGAGACATTTTTTAATTTTTTATTAATAAATCTTCTTCTAGCCGATTACGGTCACGGCGGCCAGTCTCAACAGAGACTAGCCAACTACGCAGGAGATATTATGGTGCACAAGTGTGTGCGCAAAATCAGGTCCACTCTCTGTTCCCTCTCTCTCATAATCCAATGGGATGGGTAACCGACACGATCAGGGAGAGATCAGGCGTAGGACCGCAGCTTTACGTACTATCTATCGAAAATTTCAAAAACATTCAGGTAAAATCGATTGAACTAATATTGGAACGCAAATAACCTTAGAATTGGCAAATGCTCAAAAGATGATATATATCAATTGTACTGTTGATGTCGGGGTTTCAGTGAATGGTGTTTTGACGGGTGGAAAGTGTTTAAAAAAATGACGTAGACAAAAAATCAAAAATAAATAAGAGTTGTGATGAACGTTTGATATATATTGTTGTTGTCATTAGCAATAGATGCCTACTGGTTTCTTTTGACGTTCAAATCGAATAACAAGCTGCGTCATTAAAGCAATTAGGGGCGCGAATGTCGAGTAAGATATAATGTGATCCATCGATTGAAAACAAACAGCCCTGGGGTCGAGATATCGTGCACTACACTGAGGGCGGGGGGTGTGGGTTGAAGGGCGAACTTGGGAGGGGTTGTATGAGGTACAATGTCGCGTTTAATTAATTAATTGTGCGAATGTAAGAAGCTGATGAGGCCGCGTGTAATGCGACAATCTCGTGCGCGCGACGTCACGTAACATGATGGCTGACGGTTGACGGTGACGAGCTCTTTTAATATGTTTACTGTTGAGAGTAACAGGATATTATCTATATCTATACTAATATTATTAACGCGAAAGTTTGTGAGTATGGATGGATGTTTGTTAATCATTCACGCAAAAACTACTGAACGGATTTGGATGGAATTTTACAGTAATATAGCTTATACATCAGGATAACACATAGGCTACTATTTGCCGCGATAGCCGACATATACGCGGCCGGAGCTGCGGGCAACAACTATGTACCATATGTTATGTGAATTGTGTATACTAGGTTTTTTTGTTTGTGCGTTAGATTTTGGAGCATTTTAATAAAAGAAAATTTAGGTGGCGACAGCTTGTATACTGTTTTCCATGCATGTAATACTAACGCGCCAAAACTCTTTTTCAAATTCTCTCTTTTTGATAATCTGACTTTGAAAAAGAGTGGCTATGAGTTTCTTTGCGGTATTCTTCTCATAAGGCTCTACGCATTTTGGAAACTGGAAGTTATAGATACAGGCAGGCAGTAGATTTTGGTGTTTTTCCCTAATTTACTTTGACAATACAGCACATGCTGTGGCCTCTGTTTGGGTCGATCTATGATTTTAAACTGTAACTTCCATTTAACGTTCATAAGTGTGTGAATGTGTCTTAATTGAATAAATTAATTTGAACATAGTTCATTATCATCATCTCAGTCAAACGACGTCCACTACTGGATGAAGACCCCCAGAAGTCTCCCCACAACAACCGGTCCTGTGCTCTATACACCTATCAGCTTCCTGCGACCTTCAATTCGGAAGAAGCTGTGTTTGTCTGTTAACTCCACGGCTGAAGTAATGCACCGATTCCAATAAAATTTGTCATTGAGATACTTTGATTTTTGTGGAATTACATAGACTACTCTTTATCGCGATTAACGACATAAACGCCCGCGGATCTACGGGTATTAGTTAGTAAATGTTTTGTTTGTCCTTTTGTCTTATGTCTGTCAATTTTGTAACCAAAAAGAATTAGAGATCCAATCCTTTTGTAGTCTATATACAGATTCAAAAACGTTAAGAAGACCTTCGAGGAGGATTGCTTAATTTGTCAGGGACTGTGATCGTCCCGACGGGACCAGAGCCGTAACATTCAGTATACATCAGTATTACAGCGCGCTTGCTTACTTAGATATCGCATCTATACTGTCAGTATCTACATAACCATAAATATGTATAAAATATTCGTGTTTTATTAGTTTTAACATTCATATCTTTCATAACAAAAAAAATGACAATTCCTTTGAAATAAAAATACTTTTATTGCGAATTCTGTATGCATCTACCCTATACTTGTACGATTGTATTAGAGGTATGTACATATTGTATGATTTACTGATGGATAGTACTTATTATGATACAAAACATTTTTTTCCTATAATTTTCTTGAACTCTACTCACTTCTCCTAGAGATGCACAGTGCAAATGTAAAGATATCCACCTACATTCACTTGTTTTTATTAAACAGTGATGCGATCTTCACGTTGAGCTCGGAAACTTTTTAGACCGCCAGGTATTGACGGTCGATTCGATAAACAACTATTTATATTTCTTTTTATAGGCATGTACTCCTCAGCTGTATGGTTTTCTTTTTATGGTATAGCGGGCAGACGTATCACCTGATGGTAAGCGATTACCGCCGCCCATAGACACCTGCAACACCAGAGTCGTCACAAGTGCGTTGCCAAACTTTGGGGGATGGGGAAATGGATGTGGGGATGGCTTGGGGTATGGGCCTCCGGTATCCTCACTCACTCGGTGAAACACAGCGCAAGCACTATTTCACACCGGTTTTCTGTGAGGCCGTGGGTCGAGCCGGCCTATTCATGCCGAAGCATGGCTCTCCCACGGTAGTTTGTATATGATGCATTATTTATTTAATGACCGGGCAACAAATTCCTTATCACTACAATTTAAAATCCCTTTAAATTTTCGCGTTAAATGATATGATAATTATTATTTTTCGGGAATTAACGTGACCACTAATTCACTGGCTGACTGTATGTAACACTTTTAAATAATTGATCGCGCTAATTCCCGTCAAAATAATAATTATCATACAATATATACAGTTTAGTAAAAAAATGCATGAATCAATTTTAGGCTCTATCTCGATACAGTCGTTGACCTATTAAGAACCGGCACCTTGAATTTATTGGAGCTCAACTGTGTAGTTATGCTCTAAGTAGCTATATTACCATCAGAAGTTGTATTGAAATATTTAAGTTTAGCGTCTGATTAAAGTAATTAAAATTATGAACAATTTTGTTTCTGGGTTTAAGTTTTTATAGATATTTACGTGGGATCATAATCGCTGCCTGTAGAGTCAACGATTGAATCGGCTGTACAGCGATTAGAACATCACTGACTGATGTATTAGTCATCTGCGGATTATAGTTATATTTACATAACTGAAGATACAGTCTTAGTTTTCACTTATTTATGTGAATAGAATAACTCCTCTACGCCCCTGCCAAAATGCCAAGAACTGCTATTACTCCACTCTGTCCGCCTCTAAGAAGAACAGTGTTAGTGTTAGGAGCCAACTCACCGTATGCTAAATTATGTAAGATAATTAATAGCTACAGCGACGTCATTGACTTGCACGTCGACTCCATACGTAAATTGAAGAGCATCATAATCAATAACCTTTCAGAATTTTAAATAATACATAAAATTCAAACATATACATTGATATAAACATTGTACATGCTATATACAAACACACACACACACACACACACACACACACACACACACACACACACACACACACACACACACACACCTACATACACACAAACACACGCGCACACACACACATACAGCTGCTATTAACGTGTTTTCTTCTTTTTCTTGTACCTTTAAATATATTTATAAATATATACATTAAGGAAGTTAACGCGATATTAGCATGATGTGTTTAACTATAAGTGTTTATTACACATTATTGTGATCTTTGTGAATGTACTTAATATAAGTTTTAGTGTAAGCAAATGTTGGTGAATCTAAATAAATAAATAATAAAAAAAAAACTCTCGTCTGACCATGAGATATCTCATAAGGTATGTCTCACAATCTTCATTACATGAATTCGCTTAAATCGATGTGTTCATTAATTCATGGTGTAAGCTTACTATCAATAATGCTCTGCAAAATCATTGTAATAAACAAAGTATGTATTCTTCTTGTTCATCCTTCTTTCAATATATCAGTTGATATTAATTACGAAACCTAAAAGTAAAATAGTGCGTACGTGTCTGCAGTACTTATATTTCATTCGCTAATACAGTTGTTCTCGATATTGGGAGCACTTTGTATCTGTCAGACAACATGGCCGCTCTCCTAATTCATGAAATCGAGTCCCGAATTAATTAAAAGTCGTTTAATAAAAACAGTAAATTTGCAGTGTATCGTTTTTTTCGGGGGCGCACCGGCGCTCCCCAATTATTGGAGAACACGTTTCGATTTAATAAAGCAATTTAGAAAAAGGCCAATTTGCATTCGAATGAGGTAAGGGTTGTCTGAAAGAACAAATCGGATTGTAGGTAATGGACGGAGCCAGGGGACGGTTCTAGTGGAGCAGCTACACTACGAGCGTGGCTCACACGGTATGTTATGTATACAATAGGTACTTGTCCGCACAAGGGATAAAGTTCGCCGCTGCCATTGTCATCATGTATTTTAATACTTTAAATTAAGCAAGTTAGTTTAGTTGTAGTGGCAGAGTAAACCTTTTCTGTACGTAGAAGCCTATGTGTAACAGTAAACCGTTAAAGTTAACGAGATATAAAGAAAACCTTTGATGGTTTGTTTATTTTTCACAATTGAATTATATGTATTAAATAAATACTCTTACATATATTGCTTCTCAATATAAAAGGATCATTGAGGTTAGGAACGCTTCAAATCAATTTATAGATATTGTGGTTTCACTCGCAGATATTCTTTGTTTTTGTGAGAAGTATTTTCTTATAAAGGTCGGTATTGTCGTCTTGAGGTAACGTTACAGTTGCGTACTGTGAGTGACGTGACGCGTGCCGCCATTATCTGATACATTATTCTTGTTTTATTTTTTGTAGATCAAAAAGAGCCTTCTAATAGCTCTTATCTCTGTCTGAAGAGCATAAAGCGCAAATCCTCCGAACAGATTAAGTGATTTTAGGTAATATTCGAGATAATTTACGAAGTTAAAAAAATTAGGTAAATTTACTTGGAAAAATTTACTACTTATTTACTTGGAAGAGACCACATTTAGTGTTAAGATCGCCCTTTGTATGTATTGTAGATCGAACTTAATTTTCGAAAATATGAAATAAAAATACTTCTCAGAAAAGACAAAATCTAATTTTCATTCTTAATATTTATGAAATTATTGTTAACTAATAGTAAGACCGTCGTGTTGCCTACGGAATAACAAGTTTAAATGACATTTTGAGTTGTGCCGAACTTGGCTCACTTTATCGCACTCATTACACGCGACATTGACAACATTGGAATACTTGGTATCGACATCGACATATGGAGTGAAGTCCAGTTTCGTGGTCATTTGGAGAGTAAGGCAAAGTTAGCCTCGAAGAAGCTTGGCGTGCTCAACAGATCGAAATCTGGGCCACCAGCTTTTGTTTTATAAGGTGCGGTACGGGCTCATATGGAATAATGTCCTCATCTTTGAGCGGGAGCTCCCCATTAGCAGCTCCTTCCTCTGGACCGCATTCTTAGCGCATGAACGGAGAGCGACTTGTTTCGTCCATTGCTAAGAAGTTTCAATTCGAAGTAGAGATGTGGCTACGCTACTACGAGATAACTTACATGAATAACACCCTTCAGAAATATCAAACCCTTCTGAAAAGTTTTTTAATAATTTACATAAGCAGAGAATAAAGCTGAAATCAAGATCTGAAGTCTGGATTAATACGATTGAACTCTTTAGAGACACGACGTTTGTACCCGTGGCACTGTCTTTATTATTTAAACATTTTACTTATTATCTTACTTGTGATTTGGTTATTTTTTTTTTAAATATTTAATACGGATACAATGCTCACACTAATAATATTACATAATGTGTTTATAAGTTTATATACAACGTTCACAGCTTTTTGTCATTTTAGAAGTTACTCTTGATAAGTGCGGTTTAAAAATTAACCTTGATACCGATTAAGGTACGGATACAATTACAAAAAATTGTCGCTTTGAAAACCCCTTTTTTTCTCATAAAAGAATTCACTTTAGTATTTAAGTCAAATATAATAAAATTCTCGTGTCGCGGTGTTTGTTACCAAACTCTTCCGAAACGGCTCAACCGATTTTTATGAAATTTTGGGTACATATCGGGTACAGGGCATCATGCTGTTAACCACCAGATCAAGACAAGTCGAGTCAGTCAAAAAATAACCAGTAATATTTATTGTGTTTGTAGTCGCCTTCAGAGGAGAAAGATATCTGTTTGAATATTTTTGGTATATTGTTATTTCACGCGTTGATGATCTTTTCATTTATGCTACAGTTACAGCATACAATAAAATTAAGTATCTTAGAAAGACATAAAATACTTAGATGTAAAGTCCTTGTAAAGTTGCCCTAACGTACGGAACGTGTTTACGAGAGTGGAGCCAAAACATGGCCGGGGCCCGACATTAATATAATTACGGTTGATCAATTGATTGATCGACCGGTTTGTGTCCGGATAAAAATAGACGGCGCGGCTACCTGGACCTTATTGAAAAATTACGCTTGTGAAACTTCTTAAAATGTATTTCTCACTTACAGCTATTTTATATTTGAAAAAGTACTTTACTTCTTATGTCAACATTAATATTTTACCTAGGAGAGATCATTTATTAAGTTTTACAAGCTTTTAATACTAAAACGGATTTTAGCTTTTGTTACTAGGATTTTTAGAGTAATTAAAATCATGGTCGGTAAAATGTAGGCGTTTTATAAGCTTCTTAAACTTAAGATTTGTAGCTGCATCCTGGATAAAATAGTTTGATATAAACAGTGTAGTAATGTGAGTGTAAGGCCACGTTTTCGAAATCAATGGGCAGCGGCAGCGGGAGCGGAGCGGGAACGCCAACCCGTTTTCAAAATGAGCTGTGTTATAAGAAACATTACCGCGTAAAATATAGCATGATACGAATGACAGATTTCACAAAAAAATATTAGTGATTTTAAATAATGATTGAAAACGATTAATATTTGATAATATTTTGCTTAATTATGATATCTACTTATGTAATAGCGTCATAAAAGTATTTAAAACTTATTTTTCTAAAATCATACAACCTAAGCCTGTATATTAGTCGTAATTGTCGACACATTAATTTACTATACATAAATATTTATTGCTATTCATTATTTTTGCTTAAATAATGATAAATGTAGATAATATGTCAGAAAATAAATAGCACTTAAATACTACAGCTTTTGATAAAGCCTTTGACCGACAGTTTGTCAGCAGTTTGTTTAATTTAATACACTGTTTCGTCATCAAGACCACGTGAGAGCTTGGATCATTTAGACGTGAAATTGAAACACTAAACTAATTAAAGTAGATTTTTTATTTAAAACGAATGAATAAAATTTTTTTTATATAATTTTTCGTAATATTTACGTTCCTATCTATAAAATGAAAACATTTCCAAAAATCAGTCAATATCCCTGTTAGTCGTAGTCATCAAACGATATTCACCGTAATTTACAATAATTGACTAAAGAGTAATTAAGTTATCTTTTGCATAGGAGATCATAAAAAATGACAAGGAAAAAATCAACCATGCAAACAATATTACAAGTAATAAAGATGAATAAAAGGTTTTTTTTAAATTATATATTAAAATTGTTATTTCAATGAGTAAATTAATGTGGAAAAATCACAAACTTGACAAAATTTAAAATCAATAATCACAGGAGGCCGAGGGACGAGTTTTAATTTAAAGAAATGTTCTTTATAAACTCATCATATCTATAAACAACGTGTATTCGTTAGCAGAAATAGTGAACATTTAATATTTGAATTCAATGCCTTTTATATCATTGGTCTAGTGTCCAAATATTTGATATTGTCCGGCACTGGACTGTTATAGTATGTAAATGTTGATTATAATATGAGGTTGAGTTTAAACCTGCAATACCTCGATCACAAGTCATACTTCACAGCCAAATGCTTCTGCAACTTTTCCTGGAGTAGGTTGGTGAATTTTGTTAAGTTCTCATTAAAAACAAATAGATTGTAGTAACATCCATTGTCTATTTCACTTATGACCTTAGATATACCCACTGAACTAGTCGATCTGTTATTCCATTGGACATATGTTTAGGCATGTGGGCGCGTGTTGGGTATCTAAATTCAATGTAGACTCGATTAAAGATTAAAAAAAAATGAAATAAATATTTAAAACATCTGACACAAAACGCCATCTAGTCCCAAACTAAGCAGAGCTTGTATTATGGGAACAACTGATATACATATTTTTAGACTCTTTCTTAAATAATGTTTTTCGTAGATTCATATTAAAAACCTGCTTCATGTTAACTATCGCCAGTCTTAGCGTAGTCACTAGTATAGTCTAAAAATAAATGAATCAAGACTAGACTAAAATCCATACTGTACTACATAAAAATGTGAGTGTAATAATGGGATAGGTATAAGGAGCAGTGAGCTGTCCCGCTCGCCGCCAGCCGCTCGTGAGCGACTATTGTTTCGCTATCGGCGCATAATAAGATCATTCCTATGCCTCCTTCTGCCCCGGGCAGCCTCCTCATGCTGTCCTTAGATACTTTATACACTGGCTGCACGCTGGATCCAGTTTACTATTTTCTGATATTTGGGGCAAATAAGCACATGATGGTAAATAGCTACAACCACCCATGGACATTTGCGACTTAGGAGATATATGTTTTTTTTACTATTACAATTATGAAGGAGAGAAGAGGGTGGGCGTTGATCTTCCAAATTAACCTCCTTCACATGAAAAGCAATTAAAGCCGCCGGTAAAAAACTCCTACACATTCCTTGAATTCATGGTGTACTAATGTAATGTGAATATGTTTTTATATATAAGTAATATCATATGTATTTATAATGTTTATGTATTTGTTGTATTTGCCATACTATATAATAATATGTAATGCTGTGTAATGTTTATTTTAGTTAAGTACGAAACTTATGTGCGCCTACCTCACATGATTTCTACACTACCCTAAGGTTGACTGGTAGAGAATGCCCTGGGCATTAAGTCCGCCTATGTACAAAAGTGCATAAAGTTATAAATAAATAAATAAATAAATAAAGCATTTCTTAGCAACGCTATCCTGTGACGTCGTAATATTATTTCGGTTATGGCTAGTTTAGTTTAGTTACGGCTTATGTATACGCTCCTTTACTGCTTCACCATCACCGACCGATAGGAAAAATTACCGGTTCCGTATACAATAATCGTTCGCATTGAATAACAACGATCGGATCGGGTCACAGTACGCCACACGCCCTTTATTAATAAATTCTATTACATATTAGAGAGTGACAGTGGCAAGCTCGCAGCCTCTTCGCAGCGGTTTGTTTTCTCTGTTGCCATAGAGCGGCCGTTTAGACGCACATTTATTTGTTACTGATGATAGTCTTCGGGCGATATACCGCAAAATAAAATGTTACGGCGAATACGTTAGTTGGCATATCTATGATAAAACTATCAGCGTATGTGTTTGTGTGTTGATTACCGTGAAGGTGGGAGATGGGGCATTTTACGGGATGAGTTCCAATGTAAATAGGTTATACATAAAATCGATCATGTCTGTAAATAAACAACGTTTATTTGTAAGAAGAAATAGTAAACATTTAAAATTTTTAATTACTTTTATATCATATGTATAGTAAAAATGATTTCAAATTATACATCAGCATTCACTTAGGTTATAATTATAGCTCGTGAAAAACTAAAATAATTCTAGCTAAAAAAATGAATAACCTGAACTTTACCGCGAGAACAACAGATATTATAAGTAACATTATAAAGGTTTAGAGACCCTTTAGATTTGGGTTCTAGATAAGTTAGTCATAATGTTTGTTCCGAAGTTTTACCAAAACCTAGCTCTAAACTGTAACGTTACTACATGTGTGTATAATTTAACAATCGACTGAGTAATCCCATTGTATTATTTGAATTCTGTGAATCCAATTTAGCATGGCACTCGAACACATCAATACACTTACACGAAATTTATTGAAATAGAGGCTCAAATATCTTGTATCCACATCCTTTCGTCTGTACATGAAGGTTGCGAATCTCCGGCTCATTCAGGCCGTGACCTTGACCCAAGGACATTTTTCATGGAGGATAATTTAGTTTGAGAAACAAATAAATCAACCGTTTATCTGAGGAACGGGTTAGGAGAACTCTCTGGCTAATGTATCTATTTTGTTTGGGTCAACGCTGATCCTGTTCTTTATCGTAAAGACGAAATATACGAAATAATACTTATATATATCATCTAACGCAGAAAATATGCTATGCACGAACATTCAACGCTCACTAATAACAGTTCTATTCGTAATAAAGAAGATAGAAAAAGAAAAAACTTGTGTTTTCTGTAGTGTCTTTAATGTTTTTCAACCTGAGATTATAGGGAAGTGAAGTTTTGATATATACCTATAATAATGTAAAAGAATAACTAAAACTTTGTTTTCGGAGTGAAGTTTCTACATTTTAGTTAATTATTGAAATTAAAAGGTGTAAAATAGATTGTTAACGATTGAAGTACACTCAATTACGTACCACATCAAGTCAAATATATATCAGAGTCAGATAAGTGTTCACAAAATTAACACTTCAACATAGCTTTGTTTTCAGTCGGCGCTAGTTTAGCTCGTTTATCTTGATCATCGCCGACTTCGACAACTGAAAATTCGTTACAATGATATAATACTTAGCGTCTGTCTGAACAGAGACAAACTCTAAAAAAATACGATGAAATTTCCAATAATAACAGCGCTATCTCGAAGGAAACTATACAAGCTAATAATCTTCTAAGTACTGATTAATTAACTAAATGCAAATTCTCTTTTCTCTAATAGCGAATGGCATAGTTCGTGTTTATTTCTTCAAAAATAGCACTTTGTCGATAGTGTCGATAGTCAATTAATTTAATACTAACTTAAAGTGTTTTTTTCTTGGTAGTAATTGTTATAGTTATAGTTATATGCATGGCAAAATGACTCTACTCAGCCTGATAGAAAGCATAAGCAGAATCCAAGAGTGATGGTCACCATACTTATTGCAAATGTACACGACAGGTGACCCACACCACGGCGGCCTAGTGATGCATCTGCATCATTGGGCCTTCGGTCTCCCACTCACCAACGAAACACGACAGAAATTAATTTATCTTTTTATCTCAACTATCATAATAGAGATCTTAATTTTAAAATTAGAATAGCGTTACTTCAATTGAAGACAACAGATTAAAATGACATTAAAAGGCAATTTCGTGCGTCCAATAAGCCGAGCTGCAGTCGGCTTAATTTTAGCCAATCGCAGACAATGACTCAAAGTTCTATAAAAATATGGAGAGCAGAGATAGCGTCAGCTCTCGATTTTCAGTCGTAACTCTAAATTGATAGTCACTTGACACTGGAGGCTTAGCGCCCGTCTAACCCCCCTCGTAAAGCTCCAGATATGGCGATCGGTGGCGGGCCCGCATTGCATAACTTCCTTATTACCTTACCTATAATTTCCATTCCCTTCCTCCTAGAGACGTAAGTTCAAAGCTGCCTTAAAGTTTTCGATCGTTAGTTACGAGCTGTGCTCGAACGATACCAACCATTCCATCAACATACCTATCAAATAGTTTAACGAGTTTAAGAACAACTGTGAGCTTTGTTCTGGTGTTAGTTAAATGCAACGCCGGCCTTGTGGGAATTTTTACCATTTGTTATTAATATTAAAATTGTAAAACTAACCTTTTCTATATTTTTTATTTATTTACACTTAGTAGTACTTCAGTGAAGCTAATTTATCTTTCTTCTTATCGTCACACAAGTTTTAGAAAATGAATAAGTTCCGAATATACCAATTAAAATCTTAAATGTTTACATTTAAATTCTAATCAACAGGAACGATTTCTTTAACAAAATACTATATCTAAAAACAAAATCTTGCAACATTTTTAAAAGCCGAGTCTCAACGTAAAATTAAATGAAGCCTCCGCGAAAAATGTTAGAAGAGCAACTATAACTGAAGTCAAAAAATGCCCCAATAAAAGAAAGCCAAGGTTAAAAAGCTACAGTTCTGTTTAAAAAATCTGAAGATACTTTTTATAATTAGTATTTAAATATTTACAAGACTTGGAAAAGTGCGTTTATTTTCAATTAAAATTATTTATAGGTTTGAATATAAATGAGAAGCTTAACGAATGTAGCAAGAATGCTTCATAACAATATTTGTGTTTAGGAATAATAATAACCAGTAGTGTTGTTAACTCCTCTAGTTAAACTAATCGTCTAACAACTTCAGTTGAAGAGGTTAGAAGTGGGTATCCGTAGTGTAATAGCAGCCATTACGATACTGCCGGTTAAATCTGGCAAATTGAGGTGCTACAAGTTAATGCGAGTATTTAATGAGGGCTATGGATAGAAAACTAATTTATGCTTAATTGAGAAATTCTTGAAGAAAAACCAATAACAAGTAATACAATTCTAGTGTAGTATGATATTCCGTGATAATACTAATTTTACACATTTCACAAACAGTCGTTTGACCCCGCACTAGGCAGTGTTTGTACTAGTATATCCAAAATCATGACTAAAATACTTGTAGGTACTAGGTAGTAGCTACTTGTCTCGTGTATGAGGAGTAAATAAAAGAGTTCAACTCACTGTTATTACGATGTAATTATCCAGTACACGAGAAATAGACAGAAGGTACAGTCGGTACAAGATGAAGACACAAGCACGGCACAATATCAGTATATGCAGGAAGATAGACAGTTTTAGATAAGCACAATAGAACACTAGCTATTAAGGCAGTATATAAGCACTATATTTACAGTATATATGCGATAAACAAAACTTAGGCAAGCAAGCGTGCAGTCGGCGTCGATAACGAATACAGACTGTTCGAGACGGCGCACGCGCAATGGTTGCCGGCGCGTATCTCATCTAGCTATACATTAGCTAGCATAGTGAAAGGATGTGTCGATAGAATTTATCAGCAAACATATCGACAAACCGATATGTATCGCTGTTAAATATTATGTTTATTTTTGATGTCCTAATATTATAAACGTATGCATTAATTATGTAAATATTGTAAATAAATAATAATATGTAATTCGTGTGTTACTGTTTAGTGTAATTTGTTACATGTGTAAAATATAGTAAAATACATCAATAAAAGTAGGGGGATCCCTACATACTTATAAAATTTATATATATACAGACTTACTGCCATGTTGGTGTAGCGATTGCGACTGCTGATCATGAGGTCTCGGGTTCGAATCCCGGGTCGGGCTAAAATGTGTTATTGAGTTTTTCTTATTATAGAAATGCTTAACAATAATTCGGAGTTTGGAAGTTGGGGTCTTAATCCCTTTGCCTCGGAGAACATAGATACATACAGACATACCTTCGGATACCACCGACTGGTGGTTATGTTGGACTCGAACCGACAAAAAACCGCACACCGTCTCGGATAGTCACCGTAGAAGCTGGGGAACCAGGTGCACCCTCGGAAGGGAATCTCTGAAACCCCAACGTACCTCGGGCCACCTACGGTTTGTAGATGGCCCATTCCTGTGTAGGAACCCTGATGCTCCTTTCCTATTTAGAAAAGGGCGCGAGCACTTTGTAGTGCTTCTGCTAGTGTGACTGGTGGCCTCACCTGTCACCCCCAGGCTTGCGCTTATACATAAATTACCGTAATAAACCGTTCGAGCCAAAAGATTACTGTTCACCAAACAAGACAGTGCCTACATTTAGAAGGTCTAGCAATTCTTAATTATAAAAGAATTAAAGAAAATGAAAAGCAGAAACGTAAAAAGAGGTCGAGCCATCGAGCCGGCTCGATGCAAGCTAAGTTGTGAGTTTAAAGTAAGTAAGTTTAAAAATAAAACCTAATAAAATAAATAATACCGCATGTGAATACGGACCATTAGATATTATTGAACGGGGATTCTAAATTTCTGCAAAAATAATATTGTTTTATGGAACACGAAACACGATAGTTCAAAAGTATAGATAGTATAGGTTATATTACTAATGATTTGTTTAGGTACTTTTTGTTTTTTATGGAATAAAGGAGGCGTCACAAGTGCGTTGCCGATCTTTGGGGGATGGGGAGGGGGATTAGAAAGGGGTTGGGGCGTGAGCCGTGGTATCACTCCGATCAAGCTGGCCCATTCATGCCGAAGCGTGGTTCTCCCGCGGTGAATAAAGTACTGCAATTTGATTTTTTTATTTATTAGTATAAGTATTTTCATCATTTTAAAAAACTATTTTTCCATCATATTTATCAAAATATCGATTGTTTTTCTATTGATCGATTGATTTAATTAAATTGCCATTCAAGATCAAGATCAGATTTGTTTATTAATTGAAAAAAATAATATTAAATATGTCTGAAATTGTGTAATGACACTAAATTTTATTATCGCCAATTTATCTCATACAAACAAAACGTTTTTATTTGTTTCGCAGTTAAAATTTACCTAGCAAATAACCACTGTGTGTGGTTGGCCGTAGCGTCAGCGCTACGTAGCCCGGGTTACGATCTGGGTTACGTTGAGGTCATTTGCGCTCGCCTGTTTGCGTCCATTGACGCACTCACGGACTACTGGTAGATGTTGATTTATACGTTACCTCTACATTCAAATCATTTTAAGTAGAAAAGTCGTATTATCGTGTTTCAAATTTTCCGAATTAACATTTAAAACTAACTCGTTAAACTAGACTTAGTTGTAGTTGCTGAGTCGGCGATTTTCAATTAGAGATTATTGAAAGGGCTTAATCCTTTTACATCAGTTTGTCAGACGACGGCTTATTGTTGAAGCACTCATTTAATAAGTCGTACAGGTTTAAACGATACTTAAATTAGTTAACTTGTGCTTGAGCTCTTGATGTACCTGTCTAAGTCTGCAGTTACAGGATGTACGTACGAGCATCCAATATCCATATCTTCAAGCTTTTACAATTTTGAGCCCGTCTCCAACTGAAACTTGTAATTTCCTTTGGCCTTGCTCCTTTACACTATTCTTAGATCCTTTTCTTCCTTTTTTACATCATAACTTTCCTAAATTTGGTATCCTGACTTATTGCTGGCCAACCATAAAAGAATCCTGCTAAATTTCTTTGCAACGTTACACTACTTCGGTATAATAGTGTTTGTTGATAAAAAAAATTTTGATCACTGTGCATACATGACACATATGGATAAATTATAATTACCAAATTTAGTAATTGTATATTAGTAAAGATTATTACGTTATGTTGTCCAAAGTCACTCAGAACTTTCACTCAGATGACTCCGTTGTTCGCAGCAATTGAGACGGAAATGACGCGTGACGCTTCAGTACATTTGCATTCTCCATCACCTCCACTATTGTCTGAGCAGAATAACAACTATTGCAGTGTATCGATATGTTTGTAGAGCTTCACCTATTAACTTATTTTAACATTAATTTGATTTAACTATAACTGTGTTCTAAGAGGACACCACCAGACTATATGGCAACTTGGCGCTACAGCTATCGATCCGCGATCGAAGATCCAGACGCAGACCTAAGATAAGATAGGAAGACATTGTGCTGAAGGATATGAAAAATTGTCAGGTTTTTGTGGGCGACGCAAAGGATAGGGCGAGGTGGAGCACATAGTCTTTTAAACTTATGCTACATGTTTAATCCTGTACACCAGTGCTGGATTCCTTTGAGTGAAAGAATACCATAGTGATCAGCCATCCGGGCCCAAGAAAGATGAAGCTAAGCACTCACAGAACAATCACCGGTGTACAGTTCAAACTAGGCGATACACCCTTTAAAATAAGTTACAAGGTTATGGTGACTCACCAGTGTCCGAGATACGCAGTCTTCTGTCTTCGCTAAGGAGATGGGGTGCGTCGTAGGCACGACCAACAGCTAGCTTCATAAGACACACACCACAACCGTTTGAATTCTCTAGGATCACTATCCTAATCTCGACTACCATACATTATGTTTATACAATCAAACATTGTTCGAACTATGTGCACAACTTCGATCCTACGAGATCGTTCTAAAATGTTATCACGCGCTTCCAAAGCGAGGAATTCACAATTTACAAGTAAAACGGCGCGACGTCCTTAACCGATTCATACAACTGCCGTTCCGACGGTTTTTAACAATTTACTTACCCTGTTAATTCACGATGGCCTCAAATTCTACATCAAGCGCTAAATACAATGTTTTAAAATACAACGTCAGTCGACATGTCCCACACTAGTTCTAAAATACAAAAAAAGTTTAATTTTCCAGTTCTAACTGAAAAACATTTTGAACTAACCTAAAATGTGATTTGACCTAGTGTTCCCAGTACAAATGATTAGTCTATGTGTATATGTAGTTTGTAGTGTTTAATACCAAGGAGACGATTTGGTATTAAACACTACAAACGAATTGGAAATATTAGTCTTTGTAATAATCTAAGAGCTGACCTTTACCTACGATGACAATCAAGTATACGGTGCACCTAATGGAGACCGATTACAGTAGCCATCATAGTCTTTGAACCTTCGTCGTGAAAACTATATAGAATAAATACCTGCTAAATTTCCTTAATTTTGTGAGTTTGTAACTTTATTACTATTTAAGACTTTTGTTGTGTTCCAGACCATTTTTACTAGGAATGCTAAGTTTTTATTTTGCACAAATATAATTTGAAATATAAATTAAATATCATTTAAACTCAAAAAATAATTATATAATTACTAGTCTAGTCTACTATCTAGTCTAACTATATTTTTATAATAAATCTAGTTTTGGCTAAGGTTATACAAATCATTTTAACGAACCTTAAAAATTCAGGTCTTTTCGTATAAGTAAAAATCCCGTTATTTTACTCCAGAGAGAATTTGTGTTTTATTCTGCTGTTTTTTAGCCTATCTCACAATTTCCTTAGAGTAGTATTTCTGGAAGTAGCTCTAATATAAATCTAAACTACTGAACCGATATTTAATCTCGACAAAGTCGATAAGGTACAGACGAGCGGTCTCAAATGCTGGCTAAAGATACGAGCAATCAAAACAAAGACTCGCTACGTTCATCGTATTGCCGATACATCGATTCTCAACGAATATAGCTGATACCTGGATTTAGCAAGGTCCTTATATTCGTTTTTGATACTGTGACATATTCTTTTTATACTACACTTATTTAGAAGCTACAAGGTCTTCATAAGCATTTTAAGAACATTTGTTCACAATAAATTCCGGATCATAAAAATGGTTCTGGAAGGTGCATGGTAAGGAAAGGAAGTGTGTATTATGTAACCATCATACAGGTTGAACCATTATATGTATAGTATTGTGATTAAGAATGCCATAAAATGTATGATACAGCGTATAAAAATATTGATCTCAACTTGAATAGTTTTCAGAAATAAAGATGCACATATACATTAAGAAATTTTTTAAACTTTATTGTCCCTTTGATAATAATTTTTAACAGTGCCTTACTACTACTATGGCCGTTTCGCTCGACCCTTGTTGTATCAGTCTCATTAGGGAGCATTACGGTGAATATAAAATTTTAGTTGAACATCTCGAGTGCAGCAGATAACAAGACGTATATCCCGATCGATGTCCGGCTTTGTGTCGCATCTCACAAGTGCACTCGATAGCTCTCCGCTTCACAACAGCAACATTAGCTTTGCGGAGAGGTAATTCAATTCGTTACGTTCTTTCATCAGCATTTAGAGAAGTATATAGAAGTTTTTAAAATTTCATATAAATCTATAAATAGTAGGGTAACATTTCAAACCAAATCAAATACGTTTTAATGTATCATTTTTATACCAAGAAATAACAAATCTCGTGAAGCGGAATCATGTCAGTCTGTACGCCATAACTTTAAATATGAATGAGCTAGATTTCTTTGTTCGGACTAGTTTTTCTGGAATATACATATTTAGTTTGAAGAAGTTATTATTTCCAAAACATTTTAATCAATAATATGCAGAAAATAATATTTGAGAGACGAAGTTTCTACACTTTGAAGGTTTCATGAATATCTAAATTTCAAGTTGCGTAGATAAGTTAAATATTCAAGTTTGAAATGTATTTATAGTCTTAAACAAATAACTAAATGAGATACGAGATACAAACCCAATACATCGGTACTGGCTACAAAATAAAGATCTTAGAGGTACGTTTAGTGGACACAATATATTTATTTACTGTTGAGTCAACACTGCTGCGTGACAAAGGGGTTAGAGATAGCAGAGAGCTAGTTCAGCACCATGGTGACTTGGTGGGGTTACAGCTCGCATTGATTTGTATTATATTTGTACTTGACACTTTGGAAACAAGTAGACTGACAATTGTTTCTAGGAAGGTACATTTGTTAAAGCATAATATATACTTACTCATTCATGGTACATTAGCATGAAGTAGTGTTTTAACATAAAGTGTATTTAATAAAAAAATTACCTGCTTACGTTAAGATATAGGTTTCAATTTCGTCGCTATCCAACCAAAATGAAGGTTAACTTTGAAACTAATAACTTATACTCCTTAAGCTCTGTAGCTATACCTAAGTTTTTAGCCTAAAAGGTAGTATTTTTTGCGAAAAGTGCTTTAATGCAATTATAATAATAAATTTTAGAAACTTTTAACTTTGAAAGAAGGACTGCAGAAGAGAGTATTATTAAATGTCATTTAGTTTTCATTTAACAGCAATTCCTTCTGATTTCTAAATGATACCAAAAGATTACTATTGCATACACATTTTTAGTCTTGCTGCTGTTATATTTAACCTGCGCAATTCTCTTAAGTCTTGCAACAGCAAAATAAAACCACAATGGTATTTCCCGCAGAAAAACGGCAAAATTCTCTGCGAAACTTTTATTCACTCGCTTCTCTATTTCAAAAGAGCTCGTAACTTAATATATAACTTAGACACAGTGCAACGTAATCGTAAAGCGAAGTACACACTTTAGTATAGAAATAATATTACACGGTTCGCTACTCCTTGCTCGGATGTATCATCTATGTACGCTAATAGCCGCTCTTTTTCCTTCACGACATCTCTAATGTTAACTTACGACAGTAACACTATACGATTCACACACGAACTACTCATATTGCTTGTATTCATAGTATAGCAACTTAGTACATACCTTTAATAGTAGTGACTGCTCAGTGAAAAAGATTATGATGTTATGTCAATTGAAGTCAACAGTTTGAAATTTTCCTCTAAGGACCGTGGAGATTCTATTAACAATTTGGAATCCATCTAACGTCACAAATGCCTATATTTAAGTCGTTCAAGTTTATAGGCAAATCAGCGAAACTTAAAATATAAATTTGGTCTATACTTACAAAAAAAATACATTCATAAAAAAAACATAGTTAAATAGTAAACCGGTCCGCAAGCAAATAATTAAACTCGGAAAAGTGCGCACCAGCCCTTAAATGAATGTTATATTGGTAATGCATCTAAAATGTATTTTGTCTGATATTTGTCCAGAGGCAAATTGAATTCTGTTCCAATCAGGCTCCGTCTGGAGAAATCATTTCGCTCGAGACTGATTGATCGAGAATCAGTTAACATCGTGAGGGCATTCCCTAAATTTCTGATACACTTGAAATATCTATTTGAAGATTAATCTTCATGTTTTAGATTTCTAACTGATTTTAGGACCTCTAGTGAGTATATTTTTTATTTTTTATTTTCTTTATTTGGAACAAAAAACAGTTACATGCTAAAATCTTAACTATATACAATTAAATATTCGAGGTAATGAACATGTAACCCACACTATTGTTCACAGATTAACAAAAAATAAATTAAATTAAGACGAAACGGGTCACACTGTTACAGTGACACTTAAACGCGTGCAGGTAAACCATGTAAAACAATTTAATGGCGTATATAAGGAATAACTTATTTTGTTGGTAAAGCAGACAATAATTTAATAGCGTGACTTTTGAAGAGGCTATTGGATAAAGCAAATATGTCAACATCACTGAAATATTTATTATATGTATCCACAAGGCGTCGTAGAGGTATGCGGACACCAGCATTAGTCCTACAAGATGGTGTGTGAAAAAGTTTGTATTGATGCGCTTTTCGCCGATAGACTGTCCTTGGTACAATGTAACAAATCTCATTTGTGATGACAGAGCAGTCAAATCTATTATTGCACAGTCCGTGCAACATCATGACATCGAGAAGCAGACGTCTAGACTCCAAGCTTAAAAGATTGAAATAATTTAACAAGTCAGAATAAGGTAGGCTAGATCCCGTACATCTATAATAAGACGAGCGTAAGAATTTTTTTTGCACTAATTCTAGTCTGTAAGAATATTTCGTGTAGATAGGATTCCAAACAGGTATGTCAAATTCCAATTGAGAACGTATGAGTGTTTTATACAATAACAATCGTGTGGAGGGTCGCACAAAGTCAACGGAGGATCGTACGACAAAGCCATACATACGATAAGCTTTGTTTATTATATTGTCAATGTGCTTGTCAAAGTGTAGACAGGGATCCAATAAGATCCCCAGATCACGAACCAAATCCACCTTATTTAATGGGACATTATTAATAGAATACATGAACTCAAGTTTGTGTCTTTTTTTGGCAAATGAAATAGTGTGGCATTTAGGGAGACTAAGAAATAGCTTATTTAGAATGCAGTAATTATGTAATCTACATAAGTCTTGTTGAAGAAGCTGACAATCTTGTATATTTTTGCATGCCTTATAAACTTTAATATCGTCAGCGAACATCAAGAACTTAGAGCTCTTAAAACAAAGACCAATGTCATTGACAAAAATTATAAAAAGCAATGGGCCCAATATAGACCCCTGGGGAACTCCAGAGCTGGCCACAATGGAGTCAGAATAGTGTCCATTGATTACAACTCTTTGTGTTCTATTAAAAATATATGACATGAACCAGCGAAGCAAATTCCCACGTATACCATTGAAAGCAATTTTATCTAATAACAGTGAATGATCCACTTTATCAAATGCTTTCTTAAAATCCGTATAAACGGCATCAACTTGAACTTGCTTGTCCATATTTGAAAATATATATCCCACAAAGGTCATAAGGTTGGTACAAGTAGAGCGTCGCTTGACAAAACCATGTTGCTCTGATAAAATTAATTGGTGAATATGAGGATACACTACATCGTGAACGAGTCTCTCAAAGACCTTTGACAGAGTAGATAAAATTGAGATCGGTCGATAATTTGCCACGTTATTCTTATCCCCGTTCTTGTAAATTGGTGTTATAAACGCTTGTTTCCACACGGATGGAAATACCGACTCAAGTAGGCATTTATTGAATATAATTTCTAAGGGGTGAGAAATTGTGTCCACTGTTCTTAAAAAGAAGTATGGTGGTATCCCATCAGGACCAGCACCTTTGGAGGAGTCTAACGATTTAAGAGCTTTGTGAATAGAGGTTTCTGACAGATAAACATTGGATAAACATGAGGAAAACTCAGTATATTGATCAGTAGGGTGCCAATTCAGTGGGTCGAGAGTAGAATGCTCATAGACAGAACAAAAGAAAGAGGAAAACAGGTTGCAAATATCTGTGGGATTGTCTGATGAGACATTGTTATAATACATTGTGTTAGGAAAGTTAGCTTTATTTTTTTTATTCGAAACGTAAGACCAGAAATATTTAATATTACTAGGTATGCTCTCTTCTACTGTTTTTATGTATACACGAAAACAATTGGCCATTTCTCTGTGAAATAGCTTGCGATAGTTCGAAAAGTGTTCATAGTCAAAGGTATTTCTATATATTTTCCATTTGTTCCAGGCGCGATCTTTTTTTTTAAATATTCGAATTAGATTAGGAGAGAACCAAATAGGGAAACGTGAACTCTTTGACTGAGTCAAGGGAACATGTATTCTAATCACACTATACAGGATTTCGTAAAATGTATCAACGGCTTGTTCAGCTGCAAGATGTGATAGTGTTGTTTTCCAGTCTATTTTAGCAAGTGCCTCATTAATGTGGTCGTAATTAGCTTTGAAGTATTTGTGAGTGAGCGAAACCTCACGTTTCATGGCTACAAACTCAGCATTCAAACTAGTAAATATAGAAAAAGGTGGATGATGCGGGACAGTGTTCAGAATGGCACTGCAAGATACGACCTCACAATCGATATTCGAGATGTATATATTCTATTCTAAGTAAATAAATGTTTATAATTATTTTAGTTTTTAAATATGTAACAATACCGAAGAGTTAGTTCTTTAGAACCTATTAATTCTATATGAATGATTCTTTTCGTGTCGTTTAGAACATTTACTGACAAATATTGAAGGCACATATAGTAATACATTTCGATATATTTTTAGCTATTTACTTGCCATGAGTTATTTAACAATTAACACGAAAAGTATGATTTATATTAAACAGTCAAACTAAAAATATTTTTGTTTGAAATTCTAAATTATACGGCAAATCTATTTTGTATACTAATATCCCAGTAAACAAACAAAATAAATAATAATAAGAAGTTACATATGATGCATTATTTTTATTTTAAAATTTATATTGAAGAACCTTTGAAACTCCTAACTATTAAAAGCAAAATAAAATTCGTATGAGCAAGAATAACCTGTGACGTTCCATCATACTAAAAACGAAAAATGAAATCCAAATTTCAAGGGTGACGTATGCAAATAAGCTGGGGCTGAGCAGGGCTGCCTAGCGCCGCGTCTGCAAACCAAATGAGTTATTTGCGCGTTAGGGTTGAGGCATTTCGCTCACGGCTCTATCGGCCCCCACGTCCCGGACGGGGCCTATTAGACCCCGCTATGATAATTACAGGGTTGATCGCACACGCCCCCAAGTACACCTGCTTTGGTACTTTGTCAAATGAATCGTGTATGTTTACATGAATTATGTGACGTTATGTGAGCTCACCTATGTTCTCATCTCATATCTCATTTTATAATCTTTATTATTTAAAATAATTGTAAAGATCATCACCTGAAGAATTACTTAGGTGTGCGTGTTACCTTTCTTGGTTTAGGTGCAACGTAATACAATTTACAGAAGTGCTGTTTCACTGGTAAGGTTCAACAATTTTGTATTTATTTATGAACCTTCCCATATGACTGTATGTTGCCTTATTTAAAGCATGAGTAGAATCCAAGAGCGGTGGTCACAGTACTCATTGCGAATGCAGACAATGCATTAACGCAGCATGACAACCATCACCACGGCGGCTTATTGAGATTCTGTATAATTGAGCCTTCGGTCTCGCATTCACCAACGAAACACGGTAACACAAACACTGTCATATAAGGTTGATCTTCTGTGTGGAGTTAGTACCGCCCCGGTCGAGCCTGCCCGTTCGTGCAGATATCACCGTGACTCTACTATTTTGGAACATTATTATCTGGCATATTACACTGACATTGTTCAATGAACATTATGGCAAAAAGTATATCAGATTTATCCAACACATGAGACTAAATACTGACTAAATACATCAAAATAAACTTAAATAATAATGAAGCCTTATATAACGTAACACGAACATAAACTTAAATAGCTCAATACAATATACAAATCGGTCCACCCCAGGTAAACCGAGGATGCTAGAGGCAGAAGAAACATACTCAGATTGACAAGTTTAATTTGTAGTGGGTACTAGATAACTGATACAAATACATATATACTGTTTTTTTTGTAAATACAGAATAAATATTTGTAGATTATACAAACATTTGGTCCGACCCGGGAATCGAACCCGAGACCTCAAGCACAGCAGTCGCATACGCTACCACGAAATCATATAACATTTACATTATGTAGATTGCTATTTATTAGGCCTGTACTTACCAGTTTACATGCGCGTTAAACACAATCACTTTCTTCACATTTGGGTAGAAAATTAGGCATGACCTTTTATTTTCATTTGACTGATTTAAAAATATTCCTAACAACCCATGCAATAAACAATTGTAAAATTGGAAATTTTCCTATATGATTAACTCGGCAAATATCGGAGTACGTGTATAAATTTACATTTAAATATTCAGATTTAGGTGATATTTTACCCAAATTGCCAATTCTCGCCCAGTAGCGCAATAGATTTCCAGCATAAAACAAAACCCGGCTGAAATACTTTATTCGTTCCTGTGGCTGGCTCTGCTATACGAGTAGTACTTTACTTTGTGTACAAAACGCACTGTTCCAACATAGGTATTAGGTAATCGCTTGAAGCACTCACTGTATTAAATAATTTGTTTGCACAGGTGTTCTGGCTCACTTAGAAACAAAAACATTGCGTTTTTAAAAGAATTACCTGAAACAATAATGTATTTTATCAAATTGACCTGCCAATTATACTGCAAGTTTTATTTTTATGCGAATTATATTTCATGGAAGTACTAGTAAACACCCGTAGGTTCTTTAACTAGACAATTTTATACTTAGTAAGCTGTCATGGTTTGAATGATCATAAGCAATATGCGACTAGGTCATTGGCACCTCATGAGTACCCCGAGACACAGGACTGTTATCATTAGAGATAATTTCAAACAAGCCGCTTCCGGCTACTGAAATGTCCTAGACACGCCTCGCCACTCTTCACCATGAAATCAGTTTTAGCATTACATACAAAACGTACCTACTTGACGTTCAAAAGCAAATTAATATCTAATATTCCTACGTTCTCTCATGACACCTCGTTAATTGTACCACAATACTGCCATAATAACACTACACTATAAACATTTCACAAGCTACACAAGAACAGACACTATATGTCATGACTTTTTTTGACTAGTTAAAAAAAAAACTAGACTTTTAAGAGTACCTTCGTTTTGAAAAAAAAAATTCTTCTCTCAATTTTTGTTACACGCTGATCAATAAGTAATGGATCAGCGTGTAACAAAAATTAAGAGAAAAATTTTTATTATCGGTTTTCGGATAAATTTAACAATCCCAAAGTAGACGAAAACATTTAAATAGCCCACGGTTTAATGTAAGGTCGTGTTTTCATATCCACCTTGTATGTGTTTATTTATTTTCTTTTTATATATGTGTGCTCGCAGATATCTTCGTCGTTTAGGAACTGATTTTGATGATTATTTTTTTAATGGAAAGGAGATACCCAACGGTGGTACCATGATAAGGACACTAAGATCTGATGCCATCATCCAAAAGAAATCGAGTTGAACCTTGAAGTCGGTTTTATTTTTGTTAAAATTTTAGTTGTTCTATAATTAGATTGTTATTTAATATTAAATAAGTAAAGGAAATATAAATAATCGTCTATCTTTATTCTCCCACCATTATTAACGGGATGTCTATTGAAGCGTCTCGATATGCTCTAGCTAGCAAAATACTGTATGAAATAGAACACCCTTGTAAGTGCTCAACTATGTTCACAGTTTGCTAAGTATAAAGCATTTCCGTGTCACAATAATTTTATTATGAAAATCGAAAGTGGAATTATCGGAGCTAATTTGGTGTAGATCTCATTAGGCGATAATACGGCGGATTTATGGTAACGGCCGCTAATTGCTTAGCAATGTTTCAAATCTAAGTTTCATCATACTACTGCCTGGTTCTATTGTGAAAATCGGCTTCGTAGTGTTAAGTAAGTCTTTAAGTTTGTAAGTGTTTCAAGTTGTTGTTTTTTAGGGACCCGAACAAATGAAACACACTTGTAATCTCGCCGTTGCAGTCTCTGCCTCTCTTGTCTTTTTTATATTATTACCTAGAACCTGTTAGCTTTCATTGAATAGTTTACTAATTCATTTTATTTTATTTTTTATTATATAAGTAGTATTCGTATATTAGCATTGGTATTTGATTTAATACCAATGCTAATATACAACAAACAATACAAGTAGTAGCGTATGCGACTGCTGCTGTTGTGTTTGGCGTCTCGGGTTCGATTCCCAGGTCGGACCAAATATTTCTTTGACCAGTTAATTTTAATATTTGTTTTGGAGTTTGTGTGTTTTTTATATATAATATTTATGTATTTAAAAAAAGCATAAATGTATTTATACCAGTTGTTTAGTACAACCTTTGTTTAGCTTGGGATTAGATGGCGTTGTGTATCAGATATCGTAAAATCGCATTATTATTATTATTATTTTATAATTATAAAATATAGTAAAGTATAAATAATTATTAAGTATTATTAATTATTTATTAGATTAAACTTTTTTGTAAGTATGTTTATGTATTGTGTATGTATTAATTATATAACTTATAAATACCCTATGTTTGTATCACACCTATATTTTTTGTGTATTGAGTTAAATTCTACTTATACCCTTAGTTGCACCTACCGCCTCGTATTTTTACATCACACAAAGGTTGACTGGTAGAGAATGCCCAGTGGCATTAAGTCCACCTATGTACAAGATGTGCATTAAGTTTAAATAAATAAATAAAGTATGTAATAGAACTAATTGAAAATACCTTTGTAACAAATGAATAAGCAGCACGTTTCAAAACTCCTCATTTTAATAACCCGTAACGTAAAACGTAATGGTTTTGGTTTTCGCCTTCCACTCGCAAAATTATGACGGAGGCACAAATTAAATGAGAGGAATAAAACACGAGAGCACATCTTCTGATATGAATAACGTATCAAGCGTACAACATGTCAGCCATTAAGAGCTTTTATTATATTCGATACTAAAGTGCCAGACTAGTAAACGTCAGAATGAAACGCTAAGACGGCTTATTTACTTTAGCCATTAGGTAAACTCTTTAAACTGAAATTAGAGTAAAATACTTATTCTTTTAATATATTGCTTCATTTTGTAGAAGAATCGTGTTCTTACAATATCTTATATATAACAGAAATTTCTTTCTCATTTTTTATTAACTTTCAAAAGTAAAAGGTTTCCAATTCGAGTGTATGTAAATCAATTTCAATTATTTCTTTTTATTTGAATTCGTTAAGTAGGACTGGTTCCATTTAAAAGAATGTAATATATTTTCCAAGGGTTAAAAAATAAAAAATGTAGAATCGATTACTACAATTTTGTATACGTTTTGTATAAGTTTGGATTAATTCTGCTGCTGCATGCTTGTTATGTTGATCGGTGAATTTCATTTGTAAATACTATCAAGAGATATCTTCATTTGGTTAAGATATAAAATGATTGGAGATGCAGTGATTTCGATCGGTTAGTGCTCCGATACGGTTCACCGAGAAGACTGGTATGGATGGGAGACAGGTGCTGAAGTAATTATTATAAGGAATGTTTGTTTCAGAAACTACTGTGGAATGTTTATTACGCTTTACCAATATTTTAAAGTTGTCTAGACTTGAATAACCGCATAGTGTAAGCCGTAACAAAAGGGCAATAATAAAATTATGCTTACTTACAGTTAATATCGGAGTGTTTTGCAATCACATTCTGATTGATGGTGAGCATCTATTCCCTTTTAATGTCATAAAATAATTAAATCGACTCCTCTACCTAAGTGGCCCTAAGAGTTGAATGCACGCGATATTAAGTTGTCTTAGCAGACAACATAACAGCATGTAGATACAAATAGTTTCATTAATATATGTATGATCAATAATTTCTGGATATTTATGATTTATAATACAAAACAGTTCCCATTAGTAAAAAATAAATACATTGCTAAAATGACAAGTACCCAATTGTGTGTGTCGTCACATCGATAGCGGACTCTGACATAACATCGTTAGATACTACAAACGGACCGTGTAAATAACAATTTTCCTTTCATCGGTCAACTAGTTCCACGTAATCCTGGACAACTGAACGCTAATACTGAAAAAATATCGTTTGCCGTCAAAGAGGATTCCGATGACGCCGCGACGACATACTACGTATAAACCGGATAATGTCACATGAAAATGACGAAAACGACACTTCAAAAATACAAAACCAAACTTGCTACTTAACTATACGTTATTTCAATAGATTTAAGGCTCAAAATAGTTTAACGATATTTAAAAAGTGCTTGGTTTTGTGAGTAATGTCAGGGCAAATGTAGCGAGGAGCGAGCGCAGTTTTCGGTCAAGTCTCGTTGATCCTATTACGATAGCTGAGGAGGCTTCGCGGCCCGAGGAGACAATAGACGACGTGAATTGAGTTATGGTTATATGTGGAATATGTTCATTTCGCGTAAAAAATGTGCAGCGGCGCAAGGTTTATGTTCGTTGACGTCATGTTGCCGTAACATGTTTGTTGGAACATGTTCAGTTGTTGATTTAGTTAAGTTTGTGACGCTACACAACTCCACAAGATCGTGTAAGTTTGATTTTATGGTATGATACTTTCTGTTAAATAATAAGAAACTCTAAGTCGTGGGGCTAGAATATTCGACTATCAATCTAAGGTCGCAGGTTTGATTTCCATTCAGTGCAAATAATTATATACGTGAAAATTTGTAATATCATGACAGTGGTTACGCTTCTACGGTTTAACCTTGTGAGAAGAAATTGATGAAACATAAGGTATTTTTATAATTATGAGATATAGAAAAGTTTGATTCACATTATTACCAACATGTACTTGAATATTTGATTGCTATAACGGGCGTTTAAATACTAAAAACTGTCTGCCTGAACAGAACTTTCCTACGCAACTTACAACACTGATAAACCAAACAACAGAGTTCAAAAACCTATGTAAAATTATTAATTAATCTTGTCAATGAACGCTACAGTACATTAATAACTTGTTATGACAAAGCTCTGTAGGCAAGACGAGACTTCTGAGAAATCGTCGCTAATCAGCTGGAATTAACGCTGACACCCATCCTTGAACGCGCACGGAGACACGTTCAACTTCAAAGTGCATTAGAACCTCTTTTAATATCAAACTACTCTGAGTAATCTATTAGACAAATGTTATAATTCAAGTTATTAGATGCTAAAATGTTCTCTCACAGAATAAGGAATCAATGTCGTAATTGGGTCCAAATGAAATTGATTCATATCCTCGAAATTTTAGGGAACTTGAATATAATAATAAACCGGGCCGTGCATAAACTTGGGCCATCCCTTTAAAGCCTCTTGTTTTTAATAGAACAGGGCTTAATGAAGCTTGCAAAGTATCTTGAGTACGACAACAATTTTATATAGGTAATAATCGTTAATAAGCTCAATTTATTTAACTGCCAATTAGTAGATAGTTTTTGAGATCATTAGTCGCTGTAAAGCTTCACCGGAGACAAGTTTAAAGATGAAAGTATATTTATATCACTCAGCAGAAATATCTTAATCTTCTTCAATTGTCCTTAACGTACTGAATTAGAATCGGAAGTCGCTCAATCGCGCAAAATCTGTCTCATGGTACAACAATATACTTCGCTAGGTATGGTTATACATACATACATACAGTGAAGAGACAGATATCGAGATGACGTCATCATCACTATCGCTGGTTGTGGTTGGTCAATGTACTAGTATAAAGGATTACGTTAAATATACTAGTATAATAAATCTCTAAAATATCTAAATAAATAAATAAAATAATATCATTGCGGTTGGTTCGTTTCAGTGTTAGACTACTACTACGTTATACTATAAAGTATTAACTGGATAGTGACGTACCATCGAGCCACTTTCAGAATGCAAGACCTTGTTTTCTTAGACAGTGGTCTGTCTTATCTGTACGGTGACGGATTAAGAATACGTAACGTCAAAACCCCTATCCAAACTCTGGGTGTCATCAGAGGCTATTTAATCGAATCCCAGACCTTTTAATCGACGACAGTCACATAACGCTAACTGCTAGAACATTAAGCATAAAAAATATTTTAGTTTTAAATAGAACTCAAGAAAGTTTCGAAGTTATTCGTTATAAGTTCGAGAAAAGGAAGTAACAACTACAAGAAAATATGGTTTACGTGGAATTCTCTCCAGTCTATGTGAGGCAAGTTGCCGTGTCGTATAAATCTATGATTTTTAGTTTTAAATCCGCGCCTGAAGATATAGAAACACTACTAGTGTCAAGTGTATTATGTACATACACCACATATGTTATTTAATTTACTTTGGAGAGGACTTCCTTTGAGTATAGTTATCATTGTTTCAGTTACAAAGCCAATTATGTGTGCATCTGATCTCAGTTCATATTTCCCCATGAAAAGACGCTTTTCCGAAGTCGCGAGCCATGAACTCGCATTTAATATCATATGGTTCCGCTCTAGTTTCCGCTACATTATCTATACAATGGAGTCATTCCAGAATGGTGGAAACAAACGGACCAATTTAATACTCCGTGTGTGTATACAACAAAGACATTAATCACGTCCGGGAATCGAACACGGACCGTCGAGCCACCGCGCCGCACAAAAGGAATCATTCTTGAAAGTGAAACATTCAACTAAGAATACGAAATGGTTGTGGAGAAGTTACGGAAAAAAAAAATTTCACTATCCTAACTCAGTTTTGATGTGAATAGTTTAAGGTGCTATAAGTATTAAAATTTGAATTACAAGTATTAAATTTGAGATACACAGCAATCATTTTTTTAATATAGATAAAGAAAGAAACAAACAATGTGTGTATATGAATGATACACAAGTACAATTTTAACAAAAATGAAACCGACTTCAAGGTTCAACTCGATTTCTCTTGGATGCCATGATCAGATATTAATGTTCTTATCATGGTACCACCATTGGGACATCTCCTTTCCATTAAAGAACACACATAAAAAAAGAATATATACGGTCGAATTGAAAAACCACCTCCTTTTTTTGAAGTCGGTTATAAAGGGTGCATGGGCATTATTTACAATTGCCAATGTAGGTTTTAGAGCTTATTATAATGATAAGAAATTTGCTCAACACCTTCGCTTTAAGTCACTGATTTTATTATGTTTACACCACATCTTATTTTAGTCCGTTTACAGTCGCACTGTACTAACTACCATAATTCCACATAATGAAGGAAATGAAGTCAAGTTACTTCTTGTTGGTTCATCAAACGATTCAACATTAGATATAAAGTAAGACAGTGTGTTTGCGAGTTTTAATATGAGTTAGCTGGATTTCAGCACCTTACCGCTTCGTAACTCCGGCCGCAAGGCGCTGACAAAAAATAAATTACGGTGAAGTTCGGCCGGTTTGATTTACGTGCGCAGATGCCGGAGAGCGCCACACCTTACTTTCTGCCACACCAGTTTGTATTATGTAGCCTAATAACCATTATAGGATACCTACCATGTTTAGTTTTAAAACTATCTAGTTATTAAATATCAAAACGGACACAAACGTATGATACATCAAAATAAGTTTTAATAAAAAAGCAACGAAGTGCAAGTCGGACTCACCCATGAATGGTTCCATAGCAGCAAGTAACATAATAATAGGTCTAGGGATAATAATGAAATTGCCGTTTTGTATGCAATAAGTGAAAGTACTTACTTTTTTAAACTTTTTTATTTCTGTTATTCGAAGTAATCACCCATGCAATCGATGCATCTTTGCCAACGCATTGGCAGTTTACTGATGCCCTTCTTGTAAGAATCAACTGGATGGGAGGCAACAAACTCTTCAAAGGCATTTCGTACTGCCTCTCGGGAATTGAATTTTTTACCCACTAAAAAGTTGTCTAAATTTTGTAAAAAGTAATTATTGCATCTCATTGGAAAAAAGTAGTATAATATTGGTCCCTAGTAACATAGCCGAGAATCAAAATTGAGCACAAAGAAAAGGTGTATAATGACTTTAATAAAAGGTAGCAGAGAATTTTGAAGTACTGTTCATCAGGCTATAAAACAAAGATTGATGGGTAATATTTCTCAAAGAGTCCAATCTTCTTTATTTAAAAATAAAAATACAATTTGAGTTGAAAATGCTGAAGTGGAGTCGATTGAACTCATCTCCTATCAAACTGAATTGACTCGAGCCCTAAGTAAAAACACTTGAAAGTATCGAGTTTTACAACGAGTGGAAGATTGAGCGGAACGCTCCAAAAATCAACGTTGTAACGAAAGTTAATATCGAGTGAGAATGCAGAATATTCGGCTCGGGGGCGAGTGTTTGGCAGGTATTTCACATAACTGGTATTATTGGGTGTTAGCGCGTAATCTCTTTATGCGGAGCGCCGGCATGGGCCTTTTTTACATTTTAATCCGGGCAGCTCCGCGCATAGCAACTGGCTCGATGGACCAAATGAATTCATTACTTAAAAGGAATACACCTAATTAAAATTCAACGAATTTCTTCTCACTTATTTTAAGTGAAATGGAGGAGATATTTAGGATTGATGTAAATCCAGCATTAGCGCCAGGAATTAGAGCTTTTCATTGCTAGGGAAGTGTTTTTGTTAATTTAGCTGTAGAATTCAACTAGTGCATGTTACAGTATTCCAAGTACATTATTGTCATAAAGCTACTACTACAAGAATTCAACAACTAGTAATATGCAACCCACGTTGCTTCTGCCTTGTTGGCTCCTGTTACTTATAAAAATATACTTTTGGCGTTCATTTTGTAGAAGGACGTGGAAAGATAAAAAAGCATATTTTGCAAAGTCACATTGTACTGATAAATTATATGAGCTGTAATGTTGGTATTATTAATACTCGCCTTACGTCACTCGGGGTTACAAAGGGTTTACAGGGGAAGGATGTAATTGGAGAAGAACATTTATGATGTGTAACGACAAGAAGAACACACTCACATTAAGATAATTTAATAAAACTGGATCATCATTTTTAAAGTTAAACAGTTTTAAGTTAAAAACAGGTTTAATATTCAAAAGTCAAAACTATTTAAAAAACAATGGATATATAATTTGTATGTTATAGCTTGACTGCCTATTTGGCACCGTGATAGCGTATGCGACTGCTGTGCTTGAGGTCTCGGGTTCAATTCCATAGTAACTCAAGGTAGTAGAGCCACGCTGATTTCAGCACGAACGGGCCGGCTCGACCGGGTCGGTATTACCCTCGCACAGAAAATCAACGTAAAATGACAGCGATCATGCTGTCGTGTTTCGTTGGTGAGTGCGAGACCGAAGGTCCAATGATGCAGAAGCATCACTAGGCCGCCATAGTGTGGGTCACCATGCTTTTGAATTGTCTGCATTTGCACGCAGTATGGTGACCACCACTCTTGGATTCTGCTTATGCTTTCCATCAGGCAGAGTAGTCATATTGGCAGGGCCAAACATAAAAAAAAACATACTGTTTGAGTGAAAAGTAATCAGTGAAACGCCGAATCAACATTTTGAGCTATCGTTTACAACTGACAAACTGAATGTCCAGCAGTGGCCTATTGAAGACTGACGATGTGATGTGTACAACTGATAACAAATTAGAATATCATGCAATTACTAATTTATAATGGTGGTTAAAACTACCTTGTCGTAGATGTGTATTTTTGACCTTACAGATTGCATCATTTGTAGGTGTGGTAGTAGTATTAATCTCGCCATACGTCTTGAGTTACCGCACCCCGTGACGTCATGGCAACGTCCCACATAGCTACACGAAAGTTCCCCAGCTTGTGTAGTAGCAAGAGACTTGTTCACCTTAACTTTGTACGAATAAAACATCCTGTTGACGTTCGTGAGTGAATTGATGCGTATTCTGTCTCACTTTTATCTTCCCGTAAGTTGCGAGATAACAATAATATGGCGAAGGGATGATGGATCGGGAAGCAATAATGTTACTGAATAGAATAAAAGTATGAACTGTTGTTTATTAGTCATTCGTCTTCATTTGTTGACCGATTTCAGGAAAAGAGTTTGTTATTTTAGTATTTAAGTATGTTCATTTCTTATAGAAGATGTATTTCATCAATAACAACCACCCCAATTTAATCGTCATTATTTTTATTATTTTTGTTAGCTGAATACTTTTAAAAGGACATGACGTGATAAAATTAAGTTGTTCTAAATATTAAAAATAGTTACGAAATCGTATATAAATACATAAACTTACATCAAAATATTTTGGCTACAATCTTTTCAATTGCAGCTATCTATAGCAGATAAAAATAAGATTGATACACTAACACAATATATGAAGGAGATATTATTGTCTGAGATCAATTGAGAGGTTAACCGGCTTCAAGTAATAAACAAAGATAACAAATAAGTATATTTTACTAACCAAAGCATTTTGAAAGATATTTATTGTTTGTTATACATTCATAAACAATTAGAAAGTGTGAACTACCAATTAATCTACAGTTTTTGTCATACTGTTCTACGGTCTACGAAGTTATGGCTCCCACTCCTAACTACGATGCGATGCTTTGCGACGCATTGTAGGAACTTGCGATGCGAATTGCTACTATACGAATTCGTGCGGCAAAGCGTTGATTCATGTGACTATACTTTGGACCACAAAGAGATGTCCTAATGAGATTTTTGTATGAAGTGGATGATGAAAAATAAAATAAAAATAATATAATTGATTAATGCATACAAATAAATAAGAAAATAGTTTATTAAAAGAAAAAAAAATGTTTAACAAATATTTTGTTTATATTCTTCAGTATTTAAACCAAAATAAAATAATATCTCAGATCCTGTAAATTATACGTAGCGTATGGTTAGTATATAGTTAGTAAGCTTTAGTATTTGGGACGTAACACAGAGCGCTTTCTAGTAAAGGTAAATAAAGTAAAGAAAAAGAAAAAGAATGAAAATAGTACCGTTTAGTAGTCTCAGAGTAAACCAAAAATATTGTGAATGCATGATGCGAATTACATCGGACGTTCTAGTGGTCCGAACTCGCACCAATGTGTACAGTTTATAAGAAACTAGCTGTCCCGGCAAACGTCGTTTTGCCATAACTACTAATAAATTAAAAAATAATTAAAAAACATTGTCCAGCGGACAAAATTGTGAATCTAAACCATTCCCAGATCCCCTTGAACACACACAAAAAATTTCATCAAAATCGGTCCAGTCGTTTGAGAGTAGTCAGTGACATACACACTCACAGAAGAATTATATATATAAAGATTTACAAGAAAAAACTCTAACCTGGCTACATATTTCTTTTTGATAAAAGTTATATAGACAACCATGTCATTATTACAAATCTATTGACACGTCATTAATTAAAGAGGGTTCAGTGTTTTAGGCGCTACGGCGGAACTTCCAAATATACATAGGTTAGAAACACTATTAGTTACCCTTTTCTTTACTTCGCTGTAGTCGAGTAAAAAGATAGATTGAATTAAAGTCAAGAATTTGAAAATTAAAAATAAGCAAGCGAAGTAATAGGTACACTACTACATTACTTCTCTAAAAATAAAAACTTAGCTATTTATACGCTTGCCTACAATCTATCCAGTAAAAGGGTGGCTACAACAGAATCCTTTGAATCTATCATCTCGTCTGTAATAACAGCTTTGCAGTGAACACTTTACAATGAACATCCAATTCTCCCAGAACTATTCAAATGAACGATTTTAATTGAACATTTAAGAGTTGATAGATTTAATCGGTGCATATCTAAATTATTGAACAGCCTTGTAATGTTGCAACGCAGTTTGTTGTTGCTTTGAATAATAAAAGTTATAATTTGATTCCTTTCCTTGGAATGCAGGTGACGTAATGCAAGTTTCCTAACAATTTTTCGGTTCAGTCAACGTGTAAACTGTGTTATCTTTTTAAGGGGAGAGTGAGTTGGGTGAGTTTTTATTTCAGTTAAATATTTGAATTTTTACCGATCAAAACGTGCTTAAAGTTTGTAAAAGATTTATAGATTATCAAACATACGTGTTCATTTATATTTTTTTTATATGATAGAGGGTAATGAAGATAAATGACTACTTACCAACTTATGTGTAATAGGTTGCATACCTCAACAGCTCAAACATTCTTAAAGCCATTCAGATAAACAATGTCAATTCTAAAGTAGTTCCTTACGTTTTAATCTATTTCCAATTGTACGTACCTAAAGTATCTGGATAATATGTTTTTTACATAATAGATCAGAGTGGAGTGCAGCAAACCACTGGACTGCAATCGGATGATAATGAACGGTGATGAAAGAGTCTGGATGACAGTAATAGGACGGTAACATTTGTTGGCCGTGGTAAATCCCTGTACAGGCGTCCACACCATAGAATAATTAGGTAATTATTTTTGCCCGCAATACTACTATATTTTGTAAGTAGGACTGTAATTATATTCGAGGAAAGGCACGAGTACCTGTATAGTTTGACTGAAAAACAGTAACGAGTTCGTTGTTTTTGTGTAACGTCAACAAAACAGCAGCGTGCGTATGTGTGTGTAGGTGTGTAATTGTATAAATGTGGCTATCACGTGCGGGCCGCGGACATAAAACCAAACGAGTAATCCAATTACCGGGCCAAAGGCCAATCTGCCTTCTCATGAGCCATAATTATACTAACCTTAGCCTTTTGAGCGGTTAATAAAGGCCCCCGTATTCCGTGTGTTGTATAAAAGCACCACCTTTATTACTGGTTCTTCTGTATTCTGCTTTTTGTGTTGCTATTTCTGGCTTCCCTTTAATTTATATATCTTTCACATTATAGAAAATGTTTTTGTACGAAGCCACTTTTCATACAACTGAACTCATGGAAAAGTTGAAGCGAAAGTGTGCTTGCCAATAACAATGTGGCTTTTGCGTTAAACAAGTGAAATAATTTAGAAACACGTTACTACGTGAGCTGGGCAATTAAGACATACCTAAAAAAATCGCATGATATCAAACTCAATAAAAACAAATATACATAAACAAATATAAAGACACATATTTAAAAACAGTTAAAAAGATTTTGTTCTGTTTTTATTTATTGAGAATTTCATATTTAGTCTTCATTGATTTAATTTTGTCTGGCTAAAATTGAGTGGGGTCAAAATCCACCTGATTCCTGTTTTCTCTGCTTCAACCAGTGATTAATTGGTAGTTAAATGGTTAAGGACACCTTAGGTATTAAATCCGTCCCATGCACCAAATGTGTATATACATATACAATTATATAAATATTCATACAATTAAATCCATAATTCTATTCAACTTTTATCCACATGTCTCTAGTAGTTTAGTGTCAGAAATTGAACAGTGTTCACAAACTGTTCTATCATAACAGTTTATTCAATTACACAAATATACATTTGCACTTATAGAATTAGTGAAATCACTGATTTTGAAACATTAAACAACAGTTTTTGTTTTCAAAACTAAGCATTAGTACACAAACTTGAACATTGAACCGTAACTTTTATTTTCGTAATTGTCAAGGGCTAGACTGATACCAAATGGCTACTAACAAATCTTACTACTTAGTCTTGGAACTTGCAGGATAAATTGATTTTATTTTTTCATGATCTAGTGTAATCTTGTTGAAAGTAAAGACTTATGTGATGGAAGTTTAGAGTCCTTAAGAAAACTGAAAATCTTAAACTCAGATGGTTCAGTTTGCTTGCGTTTATGTTTTGAGGAAAAACACATAGTTCCAAACCTAACATTTGCTTAGACTGGAAAGTTGGGGGAAAAACCACTCAGTTCCTGAGAATGTTACTAAATAAATAATAATAATAAATAATAAATATTTCGGACATCTAACACACAACGCCATCTAGTCCCAAGCTAAGCAGAGCTTGTGTTATGGGTACTAGACAACTGATACAAATACATATATACTTTTTTTTTTTTTTGTAAATACATACATATTATACATAGAAAACACCCAAACTCCGAAACAAATATTAGTAGATCATACAAACATTCGGTCCGACCCGGGAATCGAACCCGAGACCTCATGATCAGCAGTCGCACACGCCGACCGCGAGACCAACGAGGCAGTTTTAATCTTAATAAAGAAATCTTTGAATATTCTACTTTATTTACCCAGCGTTTCAATTATAATATGTGTTTCTCTAATTCTTTAATGTCTGTAGATCGTCAGTGAGACAAAATAAACTATAATGAAAACAAGAATAATATTGCGCCATATTTACATTTAATATTTGCATAATTATTTGCATTTTAATACACTTTTAAATTTTCGAATGCGTGTCAACATAATAAAGTTGCGATTAAATGCACTAAGAACTAATTTTTGATAACGTTTACGCATTAAGACGCAAACAGATGCACATTTTCCGGCCAAACCCAAAGTTAAATATAATCAACTAGTCGTAGTAGTAATAAGCTAGCCCATAGCGTAATAATTTCCCCCCGTTTTCGCAACATTCTTCATTGGTGCTCCGCTCCTATTGGTCTAATCGTGATGCGATATAGCCTATAGCCTTCCTCGATAAATGGGCTATCTATCACTGAAATAATTTTTCAAATCGGACTATTAGTTCCTGAGATTAGCGCGTTCAAACAAATAAACTCTTAAGCTTTATATATTAGTACTAACTGACCCACGCAACGTCGTTTGCGCCTTACATTGCCCGTAGCGTGAAAATTTCCCCCGTTTTTGAAACATTCTTCATTGTTGCTCCGCTCCTATTAGTAGTAGCGTGATGATATATACCTTATAGCCTTCCTCGATAAATGGACTATCCAACACCTAAAGAATTTTTCAAATCGGACCAGCGGTTCTTGAGATTAGCGTGTTCAAACAAACAAACAAACAAACTCTTCAGCTTTATATATTAGTATAGAGTATAGATAGACTAGCTGAACCCCGCGGTGTTACCCGCGGTTATTGTTGTACCGCGAGTAACACCGCGGGACAAAGTTAGTCTTAAAAAAGTAGCCTAAGTTACTCCCCGGATCATCAGCTACCTGCCAGTGAAAGTCCCGTCAAAATCGGTCCAGCCGTTCCAGAGATTACCCGGAACAAACAGACAGACAGACAGACAGACCGACAGACAGACAGACAAAGAAAAATTTTTTTAACTACATTTTTGGCATATTTACCGTGTATACATGCAGATGCATTTAGTAAAAAGCGGTTATTTTAATATTACAAACAGACACTCCAATTTTATTTATTTGTATAGATTAGCGCGTTCAAACAAACTAACAAACTCTTTAGCTTTATATATTAGTATAGATAGTAGAGACCTTCTCTAACATTGAAACTGATAACGATTATAGTATGGTGAGACTGATGATAACGACTTTAGCGTTTTCCTTATACATTATATCATCATCATGATCATCAGTATATATCGCAGTACACTGCTGGACGTAGGCTCATCGAGGGCATCACACACAATGTAATATTGTCAGGATAATCAAGCGAAGACGTACTTTTTTTTATATACCTCACCAAAAGTTATAAAAGCGAGTGAGCGTCAGTTGTCATATTACTTGCTCGTTGGCGCTCGCATAGCTCGGAAGGTGGTGAGATTACATATTTATCGTTCCAATTGTTCTGGTATTATAATAGTTGATTGTTTCCTGATTTTTATGTATAAATGTTATTTTATGTAATTGAAAAGTGATAGCAAGTGTAACTTATTTTGTAAAATAAACAGCAGTTTACTGTAGATGGCTAACTAATTGTTTTTTTTAATAAATTATACTTTTGGTACCTAAAAATATATATTTTAACATCTAATATAAATATATATTATCTTAAAGGACCACACACAGCAAAGATACGATAGTATATCTGAACTGTATCATTCTATCAGAGTTTCATCCAAATCCGTTCAGTAGATTTTGCGTGAAAGAGTAACAAACATCCATCCAAACATCCATCCATCCTTACAAACTTTCGCATTTATAATATTAGTAGGATGTTTAGTTCTTGCGATGAAACGGATACAAAACTGACTGTTGTTAGACTTACTTGACAGCTCGTCTGATGTCGGGACAGTGAATTCGATTATTATGTTGCACCAAGAGAGAAGAGTGAGAGAGAGAAGTCACGCGTTGTTAAGGTGTTATGGTACATTACTAAGTTTCAAAAGCCGTATTCCATGTAGTGTAATGTATATATGCCGAAGATAAATATATTTTAATAGTATATTCATTGTGTGTGACGTTTACCGATAAACCAGATAGATGTGATTAGTAAATACATAATTGAAGGACTGTATTCTAAAGACCTCACGCCCTAGAGTTACGTAACTCCTCATGTAATTTGAAAACAACATTTTATAATGAACCAGATTTATTCATTAAGCAACATTAGATAGTCACGCTATAAGTGGTTGCTTAACTATAAAATAATCAAGATATTCTGGATGCCTATCCGCCGTAATCGCTAAGTGTTAATAAATGATTACGTCTAGACGATCGTTAAACTTGGCTGGTTTATGGACAACTTTTTAGGGTATGTATTCTTGTACTTTACTAGGAATTTACGGTAGAAGTTATATACTTGTTGTGAGGAAAGAATTCCGACATCACTTGTGAGATGAACTTTGCCAGCCGATCTACGGCCATGCCCCGTGTGTATAGCTTAGTCGAACCGTTTCTTTTCTTTTATGTTATTGACAGCAATCGAAGAACTTATTATCAACTTATTTTTTACTATTGTCCTAGATGGACATGTGTAACTCACAAGTAAAATTTTAACAAAAATAAAATCGACTTCAAAGTTTGACTCGATTTCTCTTGGATAACATCATCAGATCTTAGTGTCCTTATTATGTTACCGCCGTTGATACCTTATATCTCCTTTCCATTAAAACAGAATCATCAAAATCGGTTCATAAACGACGAAGTTACATAATATATATATACGGTCGAATTGAGAAACCTCCTCCTTGATAAATCTCATAAAGATATTGTGAATTTCGTATTTATAATGCGTAGAACATTTTGTTACACAAATTGTTTGTAAAATGGAACAATTAATCTTGAAAATTGCATAATAAGAAATACACAAATTAATATATATAATCTCGTGAACTCTGCTACTGTATCTCGAGTATTAGTAGATTGACACGTCTAGCTTACTTAACCTTAAAGCCCTAGTACAATTAGAGGTTGACGACAGTCGTACATGCCATCTAATACCATGGTTCCTTCCAATTGAATCATACATTACATCCCTTCTAATTTCTCTATAATGGCATCTTAAAGGGTTGTGATGTACTCTGATCACTGATCGCATCGCCCTCTTATTGAGAAGGAATGACGATCTTATGCCTCAGCATGGTTTGCCTCCTATAATAAGTTTAGTGATTTAATTGCCGCCCCTTACACAAACTTATGTAGTTTTTCTGTTGAGCGATTTTGTGTCGTATTGATGTAAACTAAGAATATAAAATATGCAAAAACGCTTGTAGTTAAAAGTATAACATTATTTGAGATTGCTTACTTAGGTGTGTTCAAAATAACACGTCTCCAGTTTCATAAGATACATACACTCAAGTTACAACTTTTAGTAGTTATTCAAAAGACATTTTAATAGTATAGATATAGGGTGCAAATGAGCACACAGGTCACATGATCTAGCTTCTAATAATTACATATTTGCCATCGTGGGTGACAATGGCAAACTTGAAGTCTGTCCTCTTCTCGTCAGAAGTAAATTAGGTAGGATTTGAGGTGAAATGTCACGAAAGGCTTCCTTAGCACTGCTTTTACATAAATAATAATCGATCTTACTCATATGTAGTGAAGCATGTCTTTTAAAAAAACTGAAAACAGTTATATGCTTAAGGAGTACTGACGTTAGACAACCATTCAAATATAAGTTTTAAGTAATAAAACATAAAAACCAGACTGCGTAAAAAAATACTGATAATAATACCTTAAAAACAAAAATTGAAAAGCTAAAAACAAGCTCAGCCCCGAAGGGTAAAAAGCAATTCGTAACTGCAATATTTAAATAATTTCATTACAAATTTACAATTCACACATAAAATAAAATAAGTAATGAATTCTAATACAGGGCATATTGGCTGCAATAGTAGGGAGTAATATAATATAGAATAATTTCATTAGGATCGATTCTATTTTCCTTGGTAGTCGATTAAAAAAACGGGTAAATAATGATCACGTACATTTTGTTAATAATTTACTTTAGGGCTGTAAGTTTAAAGTTAAGAATAATAAAGCACCGTTCCTTTAAGTTAAATACGTTTGTGACTAAGGTGGTTACTCAAAAGCCAAATACTAAAATATATTTTTTTACAATTTTTGTCTGTCTGTAAATCTTTCTGTTTGTCTGTTTGTTCCGGCTAATCTCTGGCACGCCTGGACCGATCCTAACGGGACTTACACTGATAGGTAGTTGATGATATACGAAGTAACTTAGGCTACATTATTTAGACTAGCTTCGCCTCGCGGCGTTACGACAATAACCGCGGATAGCACCGCGGGACTCAGCTAGTCATTTATGATATTTGGAGCGCGTTTGCGCGATATAAGGTGAATAAGATTTTCATATATACCCTTGTGTATTGCATGAATGTAAATACAGGGTAATTCAGTGGTTTATGTACCCAAATAGTCTTGAACTTTTGTTAAAATTACTGTTTTGTTTTAATTTAGTATTATATACAGCAATCAAGTTTAAGATCTAAATGTGTAACTACAAAAGTAAGTACTTGTTTCTTGAGGTGGGCGTTAGTGGCTGCAACACAGTTTTTACTATAGCAGTCATTATCAACCATATTCTGTTGTCTTTTGTTATTTCTTGGTTTCAAAACAAACTTTATTATTATTATTATTTACTTCTCCTTCGGAAGCAGGTTTTGATTTTTAGAGAAAAATGAGATATCATTCTCAACAAAATAGCTTGAAGTGTTGGTATACTACATGGTTGCACCGTGTGTGAAACTCACTATATCTGAATTTTATTGTCACTGGTCTTATATTTACAGGAGATAATAATAATTATCATGACATAAACAATCATTTATTATTTCAAAGATAGTTAGTGTAGTATATCCATATACATTGTCGGCTCTGAGACGCACGTGCCCGCTTACCTCTGTCACTCACAGTTGATTAAACTGTTACGACCGCACATGCACTAGAGATGACATAATGCTTCCTTCTCATACATTCACAGACAGTACAATGAGTGAGTGAATAAATTACTCAATGAAGTGACTGAGAATAAACACAAACACTATAGTTAACTAGTACAAAAAGTCAAATGAAAACCAATTAAAGCCAACATTTTCCTAGAATAACCTTTCTACTGAGAACGACATTAAGTAATTAATACAGTATAGATTCACGACTTTGCGTGAGTGTTTAACCTGCCAAAATGTATTTGAGTAGTATTGGATTTAGGAAGCATTCATACTTTAGAAATCTGTCATGGCTGTAAGAGGTAGTTGGTATCAAGTTAACTTTTATTATTTTGTACTTGCTATTACATAAACGCAAACAAGTTAATATTCTTCCCAGTAAACTATAATTTCTCACCATTATGGTCAGCTTTAAATTGTTCCTAGAAATAACAGTTCGGTTAGAACATTTTCAGTTAGCAAGTACGATTGGAACAGTGCCCGCTATCGGCAATAAACCCGACCTCCATCACTTTACAACCTAATATTGTCATTCCATCTTACATTCCTTTTGGGAGGACGAGATGAAAGTTTTGAAATGGTCGTTGAAATAAGAAGAACTCAAGTGTGCAGTGCCAACTTGTCACACATTTTACAAGTGCATTATATCTTGCGATGGAAAGATTTGAACGCTGCGCTGCCTTGTTTCAATCATAGTATGCCAAACATTCTTCGACATAAAGCTGACTTTGCATTACGAATACAGTTTTATTTCATCGTATAATACACCTACGAGTAATATCTACTTTTTGAGTTATGATTATTCGACAATTAATTTAAAAGTTACTTTTCGCCGACTATGTTCAATGTAGATATCTACACATCTATTCATATATTATACACTGAGTCTCGCGGTGTTTCCTGCGGTTATTGTCGTACCGCGGATGAAGCCGCGGGGCGAAGCTAGTCTAAAAAAATAGCCTAAGTTACTCCTTATATCATTAGCTACCTATCCGTGAAATTCCCGTCAAAATCAATCCAGCCGTTCCAGAGATTACCCGGAACAAACAGACAGACAGACAGACAAAAATTGTAAAAAATATAATTTTGGTACATGTACCGTGTTAACATACATATGCATTTAGTAAAAATCAATTATTTTAATATTACAAACAAATACTCTAATTTTATTTTTTGTATAGATTACATTTTTTTACGTTGCATAAAAATGACTGCTTAGTTTCATATCAAATAATTGATTTTGACAATACCATATCTATTGCTAGGTAATAAGTACAAATCTTTAAACCAATCACAAAATTGGTCGTAGTTACAGTTATCGTTAACTATTATAAATACCATAATAATGTAACTCTAGCACAGTTTCATTTCAATGAAATATCAGCTCCTGTTCCAAATACAAACGCTCATTAAATAATTTACGTCAAATTTATAAGTTATGCATACGCCAAGTTTTCGGCTTCCATTTTGATTGGCCTCATAAAACAGCGTTCTCAAGTTGAAGACTTATGGCAGACTACGGCGCACATAATTCTCGATAAATAAAAAGACTTGTCACATGGCTATCAGACGCCATTCTTTTATGATAAAGCAAGTTTTATGATAATACCGTCTGATACTGGCGAGACATATAGGTGACTGATAGATCCAGAGCTAGAAAAAATAACCTTAAAACATTTTAAAACTATTTCGCCTTCAGATTATTTTGTCAGTACACTTATGTAGCAGACGCCCATAAACAGTTAAACGTACTCAAGTTCTGCACATAATCCAGTTACATCTATACTAATATTATAAACGCGAAAGTTTGTAAGTATGGATTGATGGATGGATGGATGTTTGTTACTCTGTTACGCAAAAGCTACTAAATGGATTTGGATGAAACTTTACAGTAATTGCCGCGATAACTGACATATACGCGGGCGGAGCCGCGGGTAACAACTAGTTAGAAATAATAGGAATTCTGGTTCAGTTCTACCCGTAGTCAGTGACGTATATGTTGACTATTAGTTTTGTCATTGCAGAAGTATATCTCTAACTATATAGCAATTAATCGTGGGAGAGCCACGCTTCGGCATGAATTGGGCCGGCTCGGCCGGAGTGATACCACGGCCTCGCAGAAAACCGGTATGAAATAGCGCTTGCGCTGTGTTTCACCGAGTGAGTGAGGACACCCGAGGCCCATACCCCAACCACTCCCGACACCCCTCCTTATCCCCCTTCCTCAAGCCCCTCCACATCCCTCAAAGGCCGGTAACGCACTTGTGACGCCTTTGGTGTTGCAAGTGTGTTTGCCCGCATAGTAAATAAAAAAAGAAGATTGAAATTTATGTTGCCCTGTAATCACATCTTTATACAAAATTCATTTTGTACTGTATACTAATACAAATTATTGTAATTCAATAGATTTGTTCAAAACTGTAGCAGTTTAAACTGAGGTCTGTGTCCAGCACGTGACCTGAGGAGCACGTAAAGTCGTGAGCCTGATCTCTCCTTGGACATGTCGGACAGCTGTCCTATCGGATTATGTTAAGTAAGTGAACAGAGAGTGCACATGTGTTTGCGCACACATTTGTGCATTATAATGTCTGCTGCGTAGTCGTTTAGTCTCGATTAAGTCTGTTAAGTAAGTATATCATCGTTATAGACTGTTGATATCGTTAATGAAACAATGAGTCTTTGGTTTGTTAAAATATTTAAAATTAGAATCAATTTAGCAAACAAAATAATAAGGTATGTTTTCTTTTTGGAAAATTTGTTCACAGCATACTAATAAATAAAATAATAATATAATTAATAATAATAAATATTTCGGACGCTTATCTAACACACAACGCCATCTAGTTTTAAGCTAAGCAGAGCTTGTGTTATGGGTACTAGACAACTGATACAAATACATTTTTTTTTTTTTTGTGAATACATACATATCTATACAAATAAATAAAATTGGAGTGTCTGTTTGTAATATTATTAAAATAACCGCTTTTTACTAAATGCATATGTATGTATACACGGTACATATACCAAAAACGTAGATAAAAAAATTTTTGTATGTCTGTCTGTCTGTCTGTCGGTCTGTCTGTCTGTCTGTTTGTTCCGGGTAAACTCTGGAACGGCTGGACGGATTTTGACGGGACTTTCACTGGCAGGTAGCTGATGATCCGGGGAGTAACTTAGGCTATTTTTTTTAGACTAACTTTGTCCCGCGGCGTTAATCGCGGTACAACAATAGCTGCGGGTAACACCGCGGGGTTCAGCTAGTAATATATAGAAAACACCCAAACTCCGAAACAAATATTAGTAGATCATACAAACATTTGGTCCGACCCGCTAATCGAACCCGAGACCTCATGATCAGCAGTCGCACTATAGACAATTCAAATTTAACAGACTTTTTATTTCATACTTCTTGCAAATAAATGTATTTGCAGGAAACGTCAATCCACCGTCTTAATTTTATCAATTCACCTTAAGCAACGGTATTGTAATTTATTTAATAATGACTTACATATAGTTAGGTAGTAAGATATGCATACCTATAACAGAGGTAGGTACATTGGTGCATATAAATTGCAGCAGATTTCGTTGCATCGTATCGGCGTCAACAACAACGAACAACAACATTGTTAGCAATGCCGCGAACGCGCGCTTCTTGTTCTACAAAACTTGTAAGATCCACCCCCTGCCACCCCTAAGCACCACCCTGTATTTAACTGTCGCCACCCGCGCCAGGTGCTACACTTAGATTTCCGTATCAGACAGTAATGTTTAGCAATCATGACGCAGTAATGGCTCACACTTGGAACTCCGCCATATTGATATGATTTCATAGATTTTGAATTACGCACGCAGGGATGCGTTCTGGAATTTATCTCACCATAATTTAAGTGTATTTACTAGTTAATATTGTCTGTGTCTTTCCTTCCAAGTGAAGTAGCCAAGTCAAGTTTCAGAAACATTTATAGACCTACCCAAAAGTTACTTTGATACCATAGAAAAATGTTTCGAGTGTTTTATGTTATCTATACAAATACATAAAATTGAAGTGTCTGCTTGTACTATTAAAATAACCGCTTTTTAATAAATCCATATGTATGTATACACGGTACATGTACCAAAACCTTATTTTTTGCAATTTTTGTCTGTCTGTCTGTGTTTTCCGGTTAATCTCTGAAACGGCTGGACGAATTTTAATGGGAATTTTACTGGTAGGTATCTGATGATATAGGGTACTCCCTGTATCATCATCATTCTACTACCAGTAAAATTCTATATTCTATATCAGTAAAATAAATTACTACTTATGCTACTTTTCTTAGCCTAACTTCGAACCGCAGCGTCACCCGCGGTAGGATAATAATAACCGTAACCGTAAAAAAAAATAGTAACCACGGGCAACATCGCAGGACTCAGCTGGTTTTGAAAAAAACTTATATATTTTTTCTAATTTTGATAAAATAAGATTGATAACTTACATATAGTTGTGTATTGTAAGATATAAAATACTTTTGGCTCTGTAATACCCACACACTTAAGACTTTAGTTTATGAAATACTTACATGAAATTTTTGTAGTGTCGTTTATAATAAAACATGTAATTATGAGATTTATATCACTCCTAAAACTGTTAACCCAAAAATAACTTTCGTACTTAACAGTAAAATCCATTTCTAATATACATAAATCTGAGCCCTAACCAAAAATCTATTTACATAATGTCGTGTCCGAGTGGGCTCATTCAAATATGAGGATAATGACGTCAGTACATCACCTGCGCCACTGTTGGACGTCGACAGGAGCGAGAGAAGGGGGGCTGTTTGGTGAAAACCCCTCGCCCTGAAATGCGTATTCATAGTGGATTAACGACCGGCGATAGTGGGCCTTTCACACCATTAAAAGTGTTAAAAAGCGAGCAAGTTCGATATTGATGTGGGTTGTCACTGACAGCGTTAATACTTATGTCACAATGGACAGGTTATTTTGTTTAAATTACCAAATAAGGTCATGTGTAACTAACTAATATTTAAAAATGAGAATGTTTGTTTCTGTTTTTAAAGTTTTCAAACTAGGATTTTAAAAACGGTTTAAGGGAAACAAATAATGTCTTAGGCGCTTATATCTCAGTTGCGAGGGTAAACAACGACGGCGCAGTTAGTACCTGGATGGGTGACCGTTGGTGGCATAATACTATGAGCGTCTCCGTGAATCGAAGGTCACGTTAAGCAGTCGGTACCAGTTGTTATCTTAGGATAACAGTCATGAAGCTTAGCTAGAGGCCTTAGGCGGCTTAAAAACATCCAAAGGCAAGATTACGTAGCCACAACGTTGTCTTGTCAGTCCTCAACCCGCAGTTGGCCAGCGTGGGCACGTATGGCTGTAACCCTCTCCTGAGAGGAGACCCGAGACGAGCAGTGGGACATTATGGGTTGTTGATGTTGATGAAAATAGTGTCTACGCGAGAGGAGTTGCGGCTGTAATCATTTATAACAGTTTTAACTCTTTTGTAAATACAAAGTTGTGCATTCTTGATTTTCATGAGAGAAAAACCAAGAAAGTAAGGTTTTTTGGTTCTCGAATCAAAATTATTGCTTTTAATAGAATAGGTGGCAAACGAGCAGACGTATCGCTGGATGGTAAGCAATTACCACCGCCCATGGACACCCGCAACACCAGGGCCTCCGGTGTTCGCACTCACTCGATTCACCGAGCGCACTTAAGTTAAAACACAACTTGCTATCAACAAATTCAAGACACCTGTTGAAGTAGTACTAGTCTCACTTTCTACTTTAAACACCATTCCGTAAAATATCGCTTCCCGCTTGTAGTGGAGCCGCACACCTCGAGCGCTATATTTTGTCCATAGGCACAATACATAACAAGGTACGTATATAGGCTTTAGAAACGGTAACGTTCACCTTGCACAAATCGCCTTCGCTCCACGCACGCAATAACAACCTAAATAGCCGCCGCTTATTCTCCTTCACGAGTCGCAGCTTTTTAGCTTCGTACCTACTAACGATGATAAATGTACCACGGCTACTGGTATCTGGTAGCGTTTGTGCTACTTTATATGGTCAGGATTGAATACTTCGGGGTCATATGTGTTATTAGATGTAAAAGATATAGTAATACTACTACAATAGATCATTCTCCTTCAAGTTTAGTCAATGAACATCATTCTAAAATTCCGAGTCTTCGGCTGTAAATCGTCGTGATAGAATTTTGTTGATTAATTTGTAATTATTGGCCACTCGTGCATTAGGAACATAATACATTCAGTCTAGTGGAAGACTTTACAAACATACATAAAACGTACACCTAACCTACCTACCAGTGCTTACCAGCGCTGCAGTCACTGTTGCCGCTACCAGTGCTGTAGCCTGACAGCAATATGGCATTCCACAGGGCATTACATTTAAAAATCCATTAACTTAATTCCCTATATTACATAATTATGTGCTATCCTACACAGGATAGCACATAGTTATGTAATGTCAAGATAAATGTTTTTTCTTTTTTTATTTATTTCTTCCTATTTCTATACAAAATGAATGGCAATGCACGGAAATGCATTTACCGTGAGAGAGTCATGCTTCGATATGAATGGGCCGGCTCGACCGGAGTGATATAGAAACCGGTGGGAAATGGCGGTTGCGCTGTGTTTCACCGGTGGAGAGGATACCGGAGGCACAAACCCCAACCTTTCCCCACATCCCCTTCCCTATACGCCTCTGGTGTTGCGGGTGTCCATGGGCGGCGGTAATCGCTTACCATCAGGTGATACGTCAGCTCGTTTACCCGCTTTATAGTAAAAAAAAGACTGTGCGGATGGTGTAGTGACTGAAGTGACCATTTTGCAGTTTATTACTGTGCTGTGTGTTATGGGTTCCGCTCCCGCATAGTACGACACTTCACATCACGTCACACTCTGAGCTACAAATTGTTGTTCTGAGTCTGGGATCGGGTGTTCCTTATGTTCGTTACAAGATGTTTTCCTAAAATTAAAAGAATTCTGTAGATTTACATACCTACATGTTACATTGAGTATAGGTATATTTATCGTATTTAATAGTTATTCAAGAAATTGTAATAAGGCTGGTTATACACTTACTCAACTACTTAAGCAGGTCAAGTGACGTGTTGTTCGAGGTGACTCCTCCTCGCAAACAATGTCCGCAAGTGTGTACACAGGCTGTATCAATCATCATCTATCAGGGTGGTTTGTTTGCCACCCACTATCGAAAGTGGTAAGTACGGAGATGGAGCACTGATGACGCGGGTCCGCTTGCCGCGAGGAGTTCTTAACCCTGTTATATGATAACTTTTTGATACATTTCACAATATTCCTTGTTAATATCGGTGTTTAGATTTCATAGTTATATAGAGATAGAATAGTTTAATGGGAATGGACGTTAGTGTGTAAGTATTTTCAACATCAATAAAGTTACGTGTACAAAAGATTAACCTCTAGAGAGACTTTAGACTTCTTCACATTCAATATATATCGAGATTAAACTCTTTATTTAGCCTATATCGTTTGAAAGAAGGTGATCCTGTAGTTAACTTTCGTGTAGATTTTCAAATATATTTTGTTTTAAGTCTAATCTTCTGAACTTAACAAAAAGGAATAGTACTATCTAAAGCACTAGATGTAGTGTAGAAACCTACTTGTAGTATTGTTATCTATACTACATACAAGTTTCATTCCAATATAACCATTTGAAGAAGGTTAAAAATCACTAAAACTTGTTTAGATTATAAAAGTGAACTAATGAATAAATATAATATCTATACTAAAATATATATATTTAAAGCTGAAGAATTTGTTCGTTTGCTTGAACTTGATGATCACAGGAACTACTGACTACTACAGATTTGAAGAAAAAAACAGTGTTAGATAGCCCATTCATCGTAGAAGTCTAGAGGCTATATTTTATCATCACGCTAAGACCAGTAAGAGCGGTGCACCAATTATCACGCTACGGGTAATAGGAGACGCAAACGAAGTTGCGTGGGTCGGCTAGTAGTGTAATAAAAAGTAATAGTAAATGATTCAAAATAGGCGGTATCTTAGGACAAGACCTCTTTGCGAAGGAGAGACCTTTGTCCGGATGTAAACTATATCAAAGGCTGTTATGATGATGAAATGACCCACACTTGTATTACATAATTTTTAATTGAGTCGTCATCATTGTCATCACGTCAGTCACATAAGTTCTTATTTTATCAAAGTACATTTTGTGGGTGTTTAACACATTTATTTTTGAAGGATTTCGAAAAAGAAAAGGATATCCAAAGGATGACCACAAACCGCCTTGTCAGTACAGTACAGACACAACATTAGTACCTGTATGTATATTCTATTTAATTTTAAAGCAAGTTGTAATTAACGACCATGCCCTGAACAGTGCGTGGCTCAACACGCTGTTGGCCCCTTCTATATTTTAGTTACAATGTTCTCCTTCACATACGAGGAAATTCTATTCTTATCACTACAAATACATAAATTAAGATTGTGGAGTGTTAGATCTAAATGTCAAGGATTCGCCCACGTTACTCAAAATTAGCTCAAACTTTTGGGGTTGATGTGTGAAGGTGTGCGTATGATATTATAATAAATGTAGTGCTACAAGTTAATGAATGAACTATATTCAAAATTTCTTCTAAAGGTAAGTATTTTGAATACACACTCTACCCTTCAACTCCACTCACCCGTCTAAACATCTCATCTTTCTTTCAAACACATATTAAATAAATAATAAATAAATATTTCGGACATCTAGCACACAACGCCATCTAGTCCCAAGCTAAGCAGAGCTTGTGTTATGGGTACTAGACAACTGATATAGATACATATTATACTTTTTTTTGTAAATACATACATATTATACATAGAAAACACCCAAACTCCGAAACAAATATTTGTAGATCATACAAACATTTGGTCCGACCAGGGAATCGAACCCGAGACCTCATGATCAGCAGTCGCACACGCCAAATGCGAGACCAACGAGGCAGTCGATATTAGACAGATACTAGAAGTAGATATTAGAAGTAAATATATCATATGTATCTCTGTAGACAGATTACACTACTACAAGCTTCACTTAAGATAAGTCACAACCGCGTTGCCTTCCTTTAACAACTTCCCCCAGAATCAGGCGGGTTTGGACACCTGTAGCAGTTCGCTGCTCAACTTAGGTTCAGCAGTGAACTGTTAGAGGAGTCCAAACCTCTCTAATCTAACCTAACCCTGTTCATAAAAAAGAGGTTTAGAACTGCTATACCATGGATACCATACGCTGGGTCTGGAAATAATGCTTTTCCAAAAACTCGTTCAAAAAACAATGAAAAAATAGCTTAACAGCAGTTTTTTGTGAGACTGTGTTAGCAGTCCGTTAGAATCGGTACGAGCAAACCCGTACACAACAATAGTTTAAACTGACTTTGACGCACAGTGATGCACTCATATTACGACTGACGAGAAAGATAGATACAACGGAATCCGTACTATCGTCAAGCAATATTGGTCCAAATCTGGAAATTTAATGTATTTTTTATTCTATTTTCGCATACGAAATCGTACACGGTTTATTTGTGCTGAAGCGTAATAAATAATGATAATGAAATCACAGAATTATTTACATTACAAATATGTTTTCTATTTTAGTATCAGTTCAAACACCGCTATTTGGAAATGAAAGGAAGAAAGGTTATAATAACTTACAATTCGTATGAAGTCTTATTAAAAAAGTTACTAAGTTTGTAATAACATTTTAGTATTCAGAATGTTTAGTATTAGACTTGATTATTTTCGTATAAATATCGTCTATTTCTGAATATAGTAATGGAGGTTTTGAACTTTGAGAAACCGTTTTACTTTCCTGACTAAAGTTAGGTTGCTGTGGTCATTGAACCCTGCCTTCCTTGAACATTCAGTAACTTTGACGATGTGTAACCGTGATGGTTTAAGAATAAAGAATGGTCATCAGTCACCACACTTATTTGGGTGTTCGCGATATCGTGGGAGTCTACTGAGGGAGCAAGCAATTCAAAACAACAGCAATACAAAGATAAGGAAAAATTAAAACAAATCCTAAACCATTTATGTGTTTTATAAAATCAAAAGTTACTTTCTAAAGAGAGGTTTATGTTTAGCAGTATTTGTATGGATATAATTTGTTGCATTAAAACTTACGTATTTGTCTGTATTTATATTTGTAAATACATTTAAAATAACCCATACTATAAGTATATACGAACTTCAAAAGTTGCCGAAACGTCCAACGTTTTGATAGTACTTTAATTACACACATATATATAGTACATTATTTATGTTTTGTTGTTTGTATTTAACATTACATAGTGAAACCTTTTATTTGTTTGATTGACTAAACCTACAAACTAAACCAAACTGAATTGTTCATTAACTGTTCAATATCCTATTTATCGAGGGATGCTATGTAACATATATGGCCACGACCAATAGAGGTCTGACATCAATGGACAATAAAACAGAGGTAACAGACAGTAAAGCAGAGATTAGTGCATTATCAAACAAACATAATGAAACACCTTTCTGAGAATTAAGTTTAGTTTTTAGTTAAGCTTCCAAGCGCCATAATTCCTGGACATATCATGTCTAACGTCTCTTTCTTTCTCATATTTCATTACGAAAGCAAACTCAAACTACTTGAAAATCCCAAATACTTTATTTTAATAAGCCTTCAGAGTATTTAGCTCCGCGCATTTTTGCTAAATGTCTATAACTGGACTTCACCCCGTATAAAAATAAACATTGTTAACTATAAAACCTTTTCTATTGCGTTCTAAATGTAAAAATTAAGTGAGCGTTGGTAAGCGACCGTGGCAAGGGTAGTGAACGACAAGAGATAACAATAGTCCCAAAGTTCTCACCTTAAAAGAAACTTGAATTAAACAATGAATATTATAACAAATCACGCGCGTTAACAACGCTACCTTTAGTTAACAAAATATGTTTATTTGTGTTTGTAGACAACTCCCGAGCTGAACGCCTCGAGAACTTACTAACGCCACTTGCAACTTACAGCAGTATCGATCTCAATCAATATTAAACCTTCCCTACTTAATAATAAAGGTTGTCTTCATCGCAGGAATTCGTACATCGTCTGGTAAATCGTAAAGCCCACTAGCGCAATAAATAAATAGTTGTAGGTCTAAAGTTGGCGTCGGAGAAAGTTTTGTTCTTACCGATTTTTCCTTCACCTCTTGAATTATTTACTATTTCCTTTGTTTCGATAGTTGGCAACTCCGCGCCTCGGAACAATATCATTGGGTATTATGTTATTGTATGATGTCTGCGGCCGCCGATATAAAATAATAGTCTATTTTATATTCGACGCCGCAAGGACACGTAGCGCCCATCAAGGGCACTTGTGTATTATGGTAAATACTTCAGTATTCGAAATAACAAATATTATTTGACTAACATAATACTTAATAATAAATAAAGCAAGTATGTTTTAGCTGTTACACTCCAGTTTCGTTCATATCAGTTCACTGCTGGATGTGGGCCTCTCATAAGTAACATTTATTACGTTATCAGATGGGTTAGTATAAGGGCGAGTTTCAAATTTATAAAAATGTATTATTCTCTTTCTAAAAAGGCATTATACACTGATTAGTTTATGCTTTAAATCATGCACAGTTCAGTGATCAATTATTAAAATCTTAAAATGAAAAAATAACAGAGACCATACCCTCATTCTTAATTTTCAAATCAGCTTGTAAATAAGTCAGAAATGGTTCTGAAAATGAACGCGCTGAATCTTGAACTAAATCCGATTTCTGATCGTAAGCATTTGAATCGATTTCAGCAAATCCGATATCGGAGGGTTGTCTTACATCCAGTCGTTGGAAGCTAATAATATTAATGAAACTGCTACTCTATTTACGTGGAGTTTAAATATTTTGGCTGATAGCAGTACGAAAAAGGTTTTCGGCATCTACTTCCTTAAATTTGGCAATCTAGGTAAAAGTAATCACCACATTTTACTCTTGATCGACTTATATAAGAACGTATTTTTATCAACGATATTAAATTTTACATAATTAGTTTCAGGTACTTAAATATTTTAACTTTTGTTTTTATTCTAAAAGCGACCTTTTTATGATAATTATATTAGTGAAATTGTTTATGTTTAAGATATTCAGTATTAGCTGTTGCCTATGGCTCAGCCCTAATTGGTTCAGCGGTTTAGCTATGAAAGCATAAAAAACAGACAAAGCTACTTTTGAAAGATTGTAAGATTGATCGCTAATACTCACTCTTTAAAAGTAGGGTTCGTGTTTTTTCACTGGAAGAAGGTTTATTTAATGTAGTAATCAGACCCATATAATTATACCTACTCGAATTGGTTAAAAGGCCAGCATTTTCTAATGACAAAAGGGACAAAGTGTCACCCGATGTTAAATGACTATCTTATATACTATACTTATGTAATGTACTAATGTAATAAGTTTGAGGCACCCTGCACGCCGAAACATTTTCCTGTAATATCCAGTTTGAGTTACAGGGGTACCAGCCTGACCAGATCGAGTATACGTAAACCTATAACAATAGCTGTTATAATATTCTTTGTCTACCAACTACCTAGCTTTGATTCTTTTTTTTTATGTGAAACATCTATAGGCGAGGGGTAAACCTGATTTTTGTTGTGGCAAATGGTGATTTGTGGCGCTTCGCGGTGAAGCGCCGCGATTTCAGATTTTTATTTGTTTTTTTTTTGTTAATTGTATTTTTATTTGTATTTTGTATTTAATAAAAATGAATATTAATGTAATAAACAGTAATTATATTTTATATAAAACAGTTTCGATGTTTCACAACTGCTAGGCGTCCCTTGACGGATCATGTTTTTTTCTGAATAAATATTTTCCCACCTTATCACCCAAGTGCGCAGATAACATGATACGATGTTAAATATTAAGAAAATGCGAGCCTTTATCATACTCCTCCTTCGGGGGTATTATATGGCATCAGGAATTGCGTCAATGTCTGCTCTTACGTGTGTAACAGCGAAACCATCGCTCATCGAACTTTTTCATTTGTCTGAAAATAGCGAAAGTGAATGTAGCAAAGCTATTTATGTTCGCCTCAATGATATCGGAGGTGGCACATCCCAATATTCATCTGCAACACAATCAAGCTCACATGATCTCATCGTCCCTCGGGGCTCCGATAAATAACCAAAACATGTTTACGGCCATCGTCCTCAAGGCGTTCACAATGTAATTTTCTCGGCAATCTGTTCGGGAATATTACCGGCGGTATTTATTCCCGAGCTCATTATAGTCACGGGATCCAATCGCGGGAACCAAGTCCCGGCGTCGGGATCGCATTGGTCGTGGACTCCCCTGAGTCGAGTTGAGATCTGAGTTACCGATTTGCTTTGACCTCTGTTCTCTTAGGTTGTAAAGACGTGAGTTCCTACAAGTGTAGGTCTTGTTATTTTGGTGCGGAGGTTATGATTCGATATTGGTATTATTGGGGGCGTCGTGAATGCTCCCGTGTGATCGAGGTGTCACAAAATAGTTTTTCCGGTTCGTTTCGCAGGCGCGTCGTGTTTACGTGGTGTATGTATCGCCGCTATGTTATTTCCAGGAGATGGCGCGTGCTCCTCACTCGATGTGGCATTATTATTGACATTTATAAGGAAACCGTTCTCCAAATAACATTATTAAATTAGACCACTACCAGCTTTTGGTAGGTGTCTCTTGTTGATATTGCTTTTGTTTTTATTTGGGTTTTTATCTAGAATCTTTTGCATTTACTGTGTTTTCACTTTGATCTTTTGGAAATGTTAAACTTGAATTCTGTCTTTTGTCATTTTATTATTTGGTAGTGTTGCGGTAATGTTAATGATTTTTGAAAGCGCTTAAAGTTCTTCACTTAATTTTGATTCCACATAATTCATACTTTTTTTTTGTTCTAAGTAATTGGCAGTGATATCTGGTAACAGCAGGTGGAATACGATAGCTTATTGACTGCTTCATTATCGGCCGTTTTCGAAAACCTATCTCCAGTTTTTAATATGTCTATTATTAAAAATGATTCGAATTTACCTCGAAAAGAGTATTTATCAGTAATTAATGCTATACATCACTAGACATCTATGCTTACCAAAAAAAAAAAACTTTATCCTGCATGACAATGAAGATACTAAATTTATCATATTGAAAACAAAAACGATTTTCTCTAGTTTTAACTAGAAATATTGCAAATATATGGATTGCAGGAAAAATAATGTTTAAAAAGGAGTTATACGAAAGCTTTTGCAGAGAGACTAATCTAAACCAAAACCCCGAATAAAAAACACTTGTCACAAAGAATACGAGCCTCTCTAACTTCTTTTAATACGCAGTCAGTTCAGTTTAGTTCAGTTCTAGTTCTAGTGCTGATAGAACTGTTCGTTCCTTAATAAACATTGCTGAGGATATACTTGCCGTAAATCCTTACATGTCTATTGTAAAACAACAGAGGTTTAAACAGAATAGGCAAAAGACACAATTTACTTAAGTTTAGAAAAAAAATCTGTCTCTCATGAAACTTTATAATCACTGAAACTAATATCATTATCAGACTGTCAAGAAAAGACATGTTATTTCATTATTGTTGTTATTTTTTTAAATTGCGGGGAATAAATACTTTGTAAAATAAACTAACAGAAAGAAAGTGATCTAAAAAAGCGTACAAAATTATTTATTTACCAAATTATTATACTGCATTATCTGAATTCGCAATGAGTACGGTGACCACCACTCTTGATTCTGCTCATGTTTTCCGTAAGATAGAGAAGAGTTATTTTGGCAGGACGATACATGAAAAAATCATAGAGAAGAGACTCAATCACATTTCCATTTGTAATATGTTTTTCTCTGGCTGCCTATCAGAGATTGGCTTTCTGAAAAGTTTCCTAAGCAATTTTTGATCACATCTCCTACAGGCAGTGGCAGCTACTGGCATATTTGCTAGCAGTACTTTAAGCAAGCAAAGCAAAAACGATAGCCAATGCAGACATCGAGCCACTTATGATCTAATTGAAATCCATCAAAATATGTTTTCTCAGTTTCGCGAAGTATACAATATAAGTAAATGTGTTTAAACAAAAATGGTTGAATTTTTAAGTAAGAAAGTATCCTCTACAAGTACATACTTTCAAAAACTAATTTGAATACGTTGCATGTCTGAAGGGAACCTAACATTCAAACTTTAGCAGTTTGCATTATCTTACATACTTTCACCGAGTTTTTGTACAAACTTTGATTTTTCACCTTTCTGACAGGGCTCCAAGTTTCACGGCTATCTATAAAAATAAAGTGTTTGGAAGGTGTGGGCAAAGTTGGGCAAGTTGTCGTTGCGAGCTTAGCGGGGGCGAGGCGGCTCGGTGCTGCACGTGTCGGCACCAACTTGCTAAGTTGGTTGTCGTGAGTCGAATGCTGAATGTTTTAGATCAGAACTTATGCAGCTTACTTTATTTACTTGTTTATAATAGTGTCCATTGTCGTATGTAGGTAAATTAAGTGTTTTTAATTCAGTTTATTGAAGGAAGTTTTAATTACTTGAAATCCTTAGATATTTGTAAAGAGGCTTGAAAAGAAATACATTTTTGGAGTGTCGTATGTATTATTTACTTTAACTATGAGATAAAAATATTTATAAATTTTGTTAGTGACTGACCTGCTGACCTCTGAGAATGAGTATTTTAGCGTTAAAATTCTCAAAAAGTAAAATTCAAGACTTTAATTGATTTATTTTCAACAAATGTCAGGTTGAAATTAAAATCAATTTACCTATGGGTTTAAGTAAATATTATTTAAAATGTCATTATCATTTCACTGCTCGGGCACAAGCCTCTCCAATTGCACGCCATTTGGTTCGATCCTCGGCTTCTCGCATCCAGCAACTGCCAGCAGTCTTGCACAACTCATGACTCCACCTGGCCCGTGGACGTCCTACACTACGTTTGCCCAGACGCGGTCTCAACTCAAAAACCTGTTTATCCCGGCGGTAGCTAGTTCTGCGGTTAATATGGCCCACTGTAACTTCTTGCTAATCATTCTAATAATTTAAAACTTGATTCACTCAAATTGTAAAATATGATCACAATCTCTATTCCGAATGAAGTCACAATAATATTCTTAAAAAAGACGTTTTGTCCAACGACATAAATGTTTATATGTAACGTTAAACAGTTCTGAGGAATCCTAGTTCTGAAGCACGCACGGCAAAATATAAAGTTGATACATAATACAAGATAAGAAAGCATTCTTGCTTCAAAATAAAACGGCCATTTGAAAGCAAATAGTACAAAAATACTTTTATGAGGTAGTCTGGAGGCAGGGCAGGTCTCGTGAAATAATGCTGTCACGGCCGAGGAGGTAATCTGGAGCCAAAAGTATGGAAACGACTCTGTACCGGTCCGCACAACTTTCACTGGGGACCGCCGTACCACGCACTAAGAAATTTGGACGGAACGGATTTTGGTACCGAAGAAGGTAATGACTGAAAAAAACTGTTAGAAAGAAAGTTAAGAGTTAGAGAGAAGTTTACGTTTTACGTTTAAGTACAGGAATTGTGTGAAATACTTACACTGCAAATTTAGAAAAAAAATACTTCTACATTTATATTATATGATGAAAAAACGTATACCTGGAAGAGATTGAATATTGAGCAATAAGGACGCCAATTGTACTACTGACGTAGGATTAAGTAATTTATCTAGTTACCTGGTGTACAATAAAGAGTTATTATTATATGTTTTTATAGAATTTATCACTTCCATATGAAATGTAAATTAGTCTCTCTGTCGCATTAGGGCAACCTGTAATTATAGTGAAAGTGATGTTGTAATAAATAAATAAATGATAATACCGACTTATGGTCCTCGGGAAGTTCCAGGAAATATTGAAATATGTTGATGCCCGGGACGTAATTTGAAGAAAATTGGAGAATTAGTAAATCAATCAGATATCACATCATAACAGAACGTGTTCATAATTTGTCCGCTGCAGCGTTTTATAGACTCAGTGCGTAATACTGACCGCAACTCTGAACTTGTGTTGTGTGTACGTGAGCGGCATGGCCGTTCCTCGCGATAAATATAACCGTTTTAAACGAGTACCTCGCCACCCGCGTCCAGGCCACCTACTTCTTAATTTGTTTGCGTTCCCACTGGCCCAGTCATTTCACTCAGTTTACAGGTAAATCTTTCGTTTCTGTAGACTTCCGCTCTTAAGTTTTGTAATTAATTTTAGCTTTGTCTGTAATACTTTCTGAGAATTTTGCTCAAACATCGTTATCTATCGGTGCACACGGCCGCCGTCTTTGATTAAGTCGAACCGGTGAGGTGATTATTGCTGTAGAAATAGGATTATACAAATTGTTAAAGCCGTTCTTAACCGGATTAATAAATTGAAGTGCTTAGTATCATTTACAAGAGATTATGGATAAACATGTTGTCAACTCTTCTACCTAGTCACCCTTCTTAAACATGGTTTCATCTAGAACAAAGGTTAACACAAAGGTAAAGAAATAGTTTTTTAACTGTAGACATTTAAGAAGCGCTCTAAGTTGCATACTCAAACGTTGAATTTTAAAGAAACAAACATCGACATAGATCACCGCGATAATTGATTGTATGCATATACATAATCATACTACTCGTAATACTATTATAATAAATTCGAAAGTATTCTGTTTCTCTGACACGTTTTATTTTAACGACTAAACCGTTGCACCGATTTTAATGAAATTTGATATGGAGATACTTTGACTATTATGGAAGGACATAGGCTACCCTTTACCGCGATAGCCGATAAACAAGCGGGCTAAAAGTGGATAATATAAAGATGTGTATATATAGTATAATAAGATGATTTCATTGAATTATTTACTCAATATTCTACATACCCTCGCATTCGGTGTGTAGAAAGATTGCAGTCTAGGAGTTCAATTGAAGTTTTATATTTATTTATTTATATCAACTGCTCACTACACTCACAGTTACCCAACACGTGTGTTGTAAAATACATTAATTACTTATTTGCATTAGACTCTCATTGCGTGCTGTAAGATCAGTAGTTACAAAAGAGTACGATTTACTATCAATAGATGCCACTATTATTGACTAAACTGGATCAAACAAATTTTAAATCAATTTTTAAAAGTAACTGACGGTCGCATAATCCATAAAACCCAGACGAACGGAGAATTCATGCCCAAAACAGTTAACCATTTTTAAAATTGTCAGTGAGAACTAATTCAATCACTTCAATTGGTTCAATGTAGATGGCACTGGATCTAAATAATAATAAAAGTGTCGTTGAACCTCGAATTTCACAAAGATTACCGATAAATCTCAGAGCTTTAGAATATTTAATGTAACAGTAGAATGTAGCGTAGACGATCAACGGAATTAACATGTTTTAGGTGGATGAGAAATAACAGCTGGAGGCAAAAGTACTTATTTAACTGTAATGGCTCGATATTTGCGATGTTTGTAGATATCTTTAAAAATAATGCTGTAGCTTTAGAATAGAACAAGATTTTATTCTACTTGTGAAAAAATTTGCTTAAAGGGTATATATTTTCTTAATGTATATGTATTTAATCATGTATAAGAAGTATATTTATAAATATTCTGGTTATAATATTATAGGTTCTACAATATGGGTTGCTGATAAATATACCTACTCATGTATTTCTAAAAACATACATTCAAGTACCATATATAAATTAAGTCTAGACGCAACAAATGATCATACATTTCCTACAATCGCTTGTATTCGGAAGCGAACCTACTATTGCTGTCTTGACAGTTAGGGTCGCTAACCATTAAACTTATTGGTTACAGGAACCGAACTAAAATATTGTCATTTCTTAGGCATCGTATAATACGCATAGCACGTAAGGGTAATTTAAAGTATTTCGTAACCGTTTAAGATGACTTTATATTTTTGTAATAAAACAAATATAAATTTTGCCGTATCCATATTTTAGTACACCTGATTCGAATAGGGCGACTCAATCGCCGACAAAGAAAATAGGACACGTTGTGTACATGTGTTAATGGTACAGTGGATAGGTATAAAAGTGCATGTCAGATAATTATGCGCGGAGCGGGCGCGACACAGGCCGTGTGTCGTGCGGCACAGGGGCTGTGTCACGCCGTCACGTGCCGTCTGTGTAGCGAGCGCGGATGTAATTGTACCCGCATCTGTTTCGATGTTACACAGTCGAATGTCAACAATCACAGCGCCTTTCTACTGATCTGCCTGCTCGTGGGACTAGTTCGAAAACACTCATAATTATACTAGAAAATATTTTTAAGGTTTACTATTTTTATAAAGTCTACTTTAACTCAATTCGATATTTTGTCTGAAAAGGAATCACAAAAGCCATGGCAATAAAAATGATCAGAAACAAACCAAAAATTTATTTTACATAAAAGGTAACAGCAACAACACATGGCCATTATTACACACTAGCTGACCCGTGCACACTTCGGGGCGGTAAACCTTTTTTTCTCTGACTTGCTTTGCAAATCCGGCCACCACGAAAAACTCACTTTTCAGGGTATTATATAGCCTATGTCACTCACAAATAACGTAGCCTTCTATTGGTAAATAATAATCAAAATCGGTTTAGTAGATCCATAGATTATCCCCTACAACGTCACAAACTCACAAACTTTACCTCTTTATATAAAAGTATAGATTACGAGTAAACTATTTTTAACCGACTTCAAAAAAGAGAGGTTTTTTTTTTTTATGGAAAACTTCTTTGTTTATGAACCTGTTTATGTTTATAAGTCTGTGGTGTATACCACAAAGCACCCTAGTTCGGCGCGCCGCCGCTGTGCGCCACTGCCGCGCGCCACGCGCGATTCGCCGGCGCATCCACGGCGCCCGGCGCTTCGGTGACGCCGTAGGCCTGCAGCGTCAGTCGGCCGAACGCACTCGCGCCGACCGCACGCCGCCCGCTCTCTCTCCTCGACGCCGCGTTACACGCCACGCCGCGCCCTGTCCGACCTCCGTCGTTCGCACCTTCATAGCATTGTATAGAATAGTAATTGTACGAGGTCATTGTCCTAGCTTGCTTATTATAACGGAGTGTAATTCATAACGGAAGTTTTATTTATATAACCGCATTAGGCTAGGCACCCCCGACATTGGTGACCCCGAAGTAGAACAAACATAATAACGACGGTTACTTTTATTAGTGATTCCAGTGTAGAACAAGCGTATAACAATGACGGAGAGAGAGTTTTACACGGACGCCATTGAAGATGGCGGAGCCGCGGTTACCGTTAACCGCGTGGCAGTACGATTGCCACCATTTTGGAGCGACGATCCCGACCTTTGGTTCACCCAGGTGGAGGCGCAGTTTGAGACGGCTGGCATAAAGGCTGATGGTACAAAATATTACACCATCCTGCAACAACTGGAACATAAAACAATGACAGAGGTACGTGATATTATTATTAACCCCCCGAACGAGGGCAAATATGAGAAGTTGAAACAGGAGCTAATAAAGCGACTATCAGTTTCTCATCAGCATCGCCTGCGCCAGTTAATGATTCACGAGGAAATGGGCGACCGGAAACCATCCCAATTTTTACGCCATCTGCGATCTTTAGGTGGAACATACGTTAATGATGAATTTTTACGCAGTATTTGGATGGACCGACTACCTAGACACCTCCAGCCTATAATAGCATCCCGTCAGTCAGACACTGACCTGGATGACGTTGCGGATTTGGCAGACCGGATATTCGACGTGTCACACCCTTCTGCACACCACGTGACAAGCACATCGACCGCACCGCTTGAGGTTATGTTTAAAGGTTTTGAAAATAATATAACCACTCATATTAAATCCGAAATTTCTCGACAGATTGCACAACTGAATCTAAGACGCGATCGCGCTGGAACTACATACCAAGGAAGGCCTCGGGCTAGAAGCAATAGCCGGCGCCGCCCCACGAGGAACGCGACGCCGGATGTGTGTTGGTACCACGATACGTTCGCGGAGAGAGCTCGTAAGTGTGTTCAACCCTGCAAATTTAAATCGGAAAACATAAACGGCAGTCAGTGAACGCGGTGAATGACTGCCCGTCTCCCGCTAGCCGCATTTTTGTGACTGACAAAAAAACTAAAGTCCAATTTTTAATCGATACAGGCTCGGACGTCTGCGTGTTGCCACGTCGTTTCCTTCGTGAACGCAGACATCCAACGAACTATGTACTTACTGCTGCTAACGGAAGCCTTATTCATACGTATGGCACTCTAAAACTACACTTAGACCTGGGATTGAGACGAGATTTCTCATGGAATTTTCTGATTGCTGACGTGGACAGACCAATAATAGGTGTTGACTTCATGACTTTTTATGGACTTCTGGTCGATTGCAGGAATCATCGACTCATGGACAGCGTGACATCACTGCACACGCCTGCCAGGCCTACTAACTGCCACGTGCCAAGCATCAAAGCCATTTCCGGTAACAGTGAGTACCACAAATTATTAGAAGAGTACCCGAACTTAACTAAACCTTCCGGTATACACCGTGAGATTAAGCACAACACTGTGCATTATATTAAAACCACGCCTGGACCACCGGTGTTCTGTCGACCACGCAGATTGGCACCAGACCGATTTTTGGTAGCCAAACAGCAGTTTGAGGAAATGATACAGGATGGGACAGCCCGTCGGTCCGATTCACCTTGGTCTTCCGCACTACACCTGGCGCCGAAGGGCGAGAATAATTGGAGACCCTGCGGTGACTACCGTGCACTAAATGCACGCACCATCCCAGACCGCTACCCAATCAGGCACATTGAAGATTACGCACATAAGCTGTCTGGCTGCACCATCTTTTCAAAGCTAGACCTGGTCAAGGCTTATAATCAAATTCCTGTCTTTCCAGCTGATATACACAAGACTAGCATCACTACACCCTTCGGACTCTTCGAATTTCCCTATATGTCATTCGGACTACGGAATGCCGCACAAACATTTCAACGTTTTCTCGATGAGGTACTGCGAGGACTGGATTTCTGTCATTCCTACTTGGACGACATTTTGGTGAGCTCATTGGACCCCAAGTTACACCTGGATCACCTAAAACAGGTATTTGAAAGACTCAGCCAGTATGGACTTTTACTTAACGTCAACAAGTGCTCTTTTGGAGTAAACCAGGTAACTTTCCTTGGTTATAAAATATCCTCAGAAGGTACTTTCCCATTAGAAGACAAAGTGAAGATCATCCAGGAGTATACACCTCCAAAAACCGTTAAGGGCCTACGCCGTTTCCTAGGGATGATGAACTTTTACAGGCGTTTCCTGCCTCATGCTTCGGAGGAGCAAGCTCCACTTAACCAAATGCTTACCGGCCCATCTGTTAAAGGTTCTACAACCTTAACCTGGACCCCACAACTTCTGGAAACCTTCAACAAATGTAAGTCTAGCCTTTCTAGAATGACACTGCTTGCTCATCCAATACACAGTGCACCGCTGACTTTAGCTTGCGATGCCTCCAATACAGCAGTCGGAGCAGTCTTGCAGCAACAAATTGGTGATAACTGGCAGCCTCTCGCGTTCTTTTCAAAGAAAATGAACAAAGCTCAAACACAATATAGCGCTTACGACAGGGAGCTATTAGCAATTTATGAGAGCATCAAACACTTTCGTCACATGATCGAGGGACGACATTTTGTAATATACACAGATCATAAGCCTCTAACATATGCGTTCCAGAAGAAGGATCGTACATGCACTCCTCGTCAATTCAACCATCTTGACTTAATTTCTCAATTCTCCACAGACATTCGACACATCTCAGGTTTGAAAAACGTGACTGCCGATGCGCTGAGTAGGATAGAAGCTATCAAAAAGTCCCCTGACTATGAGGAGCTATGCAAGTATCAACAACACGACACAGAATTAAAGGAAATTCTATCAACTGCAACATCTGCACTGAAACTACAACAAATCTCAATACCAGGTACTACCTTTTCTGTTTATTGTGATACTTCACAACCAGGGAAGACTCGCCCATTCATTTCGAAGCAGCTACGCAAGCAATACTTCGACAGCATTCACGGCTTGAGTCACCCAGGTGCTAAAGCCACTATAAAGCTTATGACTGACCGTTTCGTATGGCCATCCATCCGCCAAGATGTGCGGGGATGGGTAAAAACCTGCTATGCCTGCCAGCGAACTAAAGTGCACCGCCACACTGCTACCCCAATACAAAGCTTTCAACTAACACAATCTAGATTCTTGCACGTACATATAGATCTGATTGGACCGCTACCTATATCAGATGATTTTAAATATTGCCTTACTGCTATTGACCGCTTTTCCAGATGGCCTGAGGTCACACCTCTATATGATATATCTGCTGAGAGCGTTGCTAAAGCGTTTTATAGGACATGGATAACTAGGTTTGGTTGTCCTCAAGTAATAATAACGGACCAAGGCCGGCAGTTCATCTCTAGTCTGTTTAAGGAGCTAGCAAAATTTTGTGGCACAGAAATCAGACACACCACTGCTTATCACCCACAGGCAAACGGCATGGTGGAACGGTTTCACCGAACACTAAAGGCAGCTCTGATGGCACATGGAGACACTCGGTGGTCCGACACTCTACCTACGGTACTGCTCGGACTACGCACCGCCTGGAAAGCCGACCTGCAGAGCTCCCCAGCAGAATTAGTGTACGGTGAGCCCCTGAGAATCCCCGGTGAGTTCTTACAAGCAATTACTCCACAATTTGTGAGGCCAGACAATTTCGTTACGGATCTTAGAAGCCATTTTGCTAAAATTAAGCCAGTACCCGTAGCCCGACATGGAAGCAAGTCTGTTTTCGTTCATAAGGATTTGAGTACATCAGACTATATTTTCCTCAGAAAGGATGCACTACGTGGATCACTCGAACCACCTTATATTGGCCCATTAAAAGTAGTTAGTAGAACGGATAAAACTATAACAGTAGAAATGCCAAGAGGGCCAGTTACTGTCTCATTGGATCGAGCCAAACCTGCTTACGAGACGAACGAAGACGACCTCGTTAGCGACGCTCCTGCCTCAAGACCGACCGAGCTACGTCCTACTAAGACCACTCGATTTGGTCGCATTGTAAAGCCACCTTGTTTCTTTTCCCCAGGAGCATAACTCTCCCAGGGGGGTGATGTGGTGTATACCACAAAGCACCCTAGTTCGGCGCGCCGCCGCTGTGCGCCACTGCCGCGCGCCACGCGCGATTCGCCGGCGCATCCACGGCGCCCGGCGCTTCGGTGACGCCGTAGGCCTGCAGCGTCAGTCGGCCGAACGCACTCGCGCCGACCGCACGCCGCCCGCTCTCTCTCCTCGACGCCGCGTTACACGCCACGCCGCGCCCTGTCCGACCTCCGTCGTTCGCACCTTCATAGCATTGTATAGAATAGTAATTGTACGAGGTCATTGTCCTAGCTTGCTTATTATAACGGAGTGTAATTCATAACGGAAGTTTTATTTATATAACCGCATTAGGCTAGGCACCCCCGACAAGTCTCTCCTTAGGATGAACTTTGTGGTCAACTGGCCAGACGGATTGGATGAATGGGATTTGTTTAAAGTTTTCCATCGCTTTGTAGTACTGTTGTGCTCCCTTCGTCAGCTTTTTCGGCACCATACTTTTAAATAATAATTTAATAATACGAATTAATGATGTAACCAGAGTACAATTAGCTGTTGATGTCAGTTAGTGACGTCACACCTGAGACAGTTAATGAAGACATAAATACAAATGTCATTTGTCATGCTCATATCATACTCTTCTTATGTTATAGCAAACTGTCTTTTCTCATAGGTTCACAAGTTTGTGCTCTGTGCTGTGGATGGCGTTTATATCAAACCACAATTTATAACAGAATTTCTGAAAATGTTAAATCTATTCACGAAATATTCCCAAGCTGAGAACCACAAAAGTATTACGAATTCTAAAATAATTTCCTTTGGCTGAAATACTCGTAAATTTGCCCGTTGAGTTAGTGGAAGTTGTGTGACAGGTGGGTCGGTGAGCGGGAAGTAACAAGTTCAATTCCCGCCAGTAAGTTGTTCTGTCGCGCCGAGCAGCGCCGCGCCGCGCCGAGTCGCACGTGACCGACGCGTTTGAATATTACTTCAATTATTACTTTCAACTTGGAAATGTGTTAATATGACTCCAATTCGTTCAAGAATTTTGAAGCGATGTGAATACTTGAAGCTAGAAACGGCTTGAAGTCGTCAGAAAAACTCTCTTGAATGTTAAATTTACTCTCTCTGGGCTACAAAAACTTGGAGGAACATTTGGGATGTTTTCGTAGCAAAATTTAACCTTGAAAGAAACTGAACTGGGTTTGAAATAGGATGTATAAATTGCAAACGTATCACTTCACTACATCGTAATTATTTATTAATCTCCGTGTTAGGCCAATGGTAATCTTAACCTCCAGACTTGAAAATTTAGTTTTACACTTGTAAGCATCATAAGTAGCAATGGCGGTGTCACAGCGAGCACTATAGGAGTAATCTAGACAATCTTACCTAACTTCATGCTGCTACTCATGGGAACACACTAGATGCGATGGTTCAAGGCACCGGTGATAAGCGTGCGGAACAAAATTCGTATTAGGTAGGAAGAACTGGATGTTGCTAATGTCGACTAACGAACATTTTCATTTTGGAGAAAGACATACTCTTTTAAAATAAATTCAGACGGTTTTCCATGACCTGCCTCTAGTTAAAACTGGAGATAGGTTATTGAAAATGGGCATTAGTTGTTATTACCTTAGATTTAAATTTCGTATTTTTTTCTATTACATAACATTCTTACCAATGTATAATTTAAAAGGTAAATACCTACTTACCTTCATGTTGGCGACACCGCGCAACCAATCAGAATGTAGTAAAATGACGTGATACCTTGCGGGCCAATCGGGACGCTTCTACGGTCCACCATTTTTTCTAGACTAAAAATCTAATTGTAATGTGCACACGCGCCGTCTATTGTAAAGCAATTATCTTTTAAGGCATTGGATTTTATTTCAATATTTTTTTTAGAACGTACAATTTTTTTTTTTTTTTTTTTTTTATTATTATAATTATTCACTTTGTTTTACAATTCTCTCTTATTTCTATTACAATACAGATTTAAAATGACTAGACAATTCGTTATAAATAAGAGGTTGTCGATGGCGACCGCACTAATATAATATTGTGTTGCAGTCGTCAACGCCCTCCACCCTAGACGATTAACTGATTATAATTGTCCAGTAGTTAAATTTTACTTTTATTAAATTAGACAAAAATCAAATAAAGAACTAAAAAAATACAAGATTAGCATTTAAATGGAACAAAATTGATCAAAACATGTTACAGGATATTGAATAATTTATTTATTTACCACAAGTGTGAGTTTAAGCATGCAAATATGTGTATGTGAGTGTTAGTGTAAATATGTGTAAGCATGCAAGTGTCAGTGTACATGTGTGTATGCAAATGCGTGAGATTTAACGTGTAGGTTCAGCTAACCAAATAATTGCCTATTCACTTGATTTTCTAAGGTAGCGTAGCTGAAGCCTTTGAGCCAGCATGTAATGACTGCCTTGACTTTGTGTGCCGTTAATGGGTAAATGTTATTATCTGCGTTGGCAGTGTTATAGAGAACATTGCCAAGGACATAAAACTGGCGCCGTGCAAGAGATGTTTTGTGGGCTGGCACCGGGTAAATCTTATTTTTGTTGCGCTTCTGGATGGGCCTGAACGAGGTGGACTTATGCTTACGAAGTATTAGGGCTTTTACAAAAAGTTGTCTCACCGAGAGTACTTGGCAGTCACTATACAGTTGGTCAGTACTGTATCTTCTAGGTTTACCAAATATAATCTTGAGTACACCTCTCTGAGCCCGCTCCAAAGGAAGAAGAATGGTTTTAGCGGCTCCACCCCAAGTTACAATGCAGTACTGGATTATACTCTGTGCTAGGGCGTAGTATACCATCAACATAGTATCGGTGTCTGCTGAACGCCTCAGTTTCCTAAATATCGGCATAAGCCTTCTCACTCTTCCCGTCAATGCATCCACATGTTCTGACCAGCCTAAGTGCCTATCGATGATAATACCAAGATATTTTATGGTACTTGTTTGTGATAAATTGGGGCAAGCGCATGTACCTTGCCCATGACAAGTGTGGGATTTTATTTTGAAGTCAGGTGGTGGTTGGGCATTTAACCGATGGCAGAATGTAATATATTTAGTTTTGCTTAAGTTGATCGTTAATAGATTATTTTTTAGCCAGATCATTACCTCCCTGAGTGCATTTTCCGCGAATGTCTGTGTTTCCTCCCAGGAGCAGCCATGCACGATTAGTGCCGTGTCGTCAGCGTAGGATATAATGCTACAGTTTGGCAGGAGTTTAGTGCACAGGCCATTGACGTACACCAGGAAAAGAGAAGGTGATAAAGCACTGCCCTGAGGCAAACCGAAACTAAGGGACTGGAGATCGCTAACGTGGTTTCCTATTTTGACACACTGAGTACGGTCAGTTAGGTATGAGCGGAACATATCCAGGACAACCCCTCGCACTCCAATATGTTCCAGTTTGAGTAGCAATAAAGGAATAGAGATGGTGTCGAATGCTTTAGATAAGTCCAAAAATACACCAAGAACTTTTGAGGAGTTGTCCAGATGTCTTACAACCGTTTCCGTTAATAGTAACGTTGCGTCTTCTGTAGACTTATCTTTGATAAAACCGAATTGATTTGGTGCAATTATTTTGTTCTTCTGAAGATAGTTAGTAAGTCTAGCGTTTAGCAGTTTCTCCAGAATTTTGGATAAAACTGTCAACACAGATATTGGTCGATAATTTTCAACGTTTCGATAATCTTTCCTTTGTTCCTGTCGTTAACACTAAGTTCTCTATCTGTAAGTACGACTATAAGTAAGTTAGTCATATGGTAAGACTGTTTTGATAGGTATAAGATAAGCTTTGATACATAAGTTAATCGTCTAGTCTCGCTATCGCTGATAACTTGGAACCCGCAACGTGTATGTCGCAGGCAATAACCGAGCGCACCTGGCCCGGTGGGCGAACTAGTGTTAAACAACTATTATAGAGCTGAAGTGGACCCCGCCTTGCGACCCTCACTTCGAGGTGACATTACAGAGGTTTAAATCAACGGTTATAATATTGTAGGTATGTATAAATCCTATAAACGCAGTACTTAAAAATTACTTAGAAATATAAAACAGTTCAAATCCTAATCAAAAAATTTTGCATAAATTCTTGAAATCATCTTAAAGAAAGGCAACTTTAGTCTTGAATGTTTCGTATGTCAGTCATAAATGAGTAACATACATGACATATAGTTAATGAAAAACAGCTTATCTTAGAATTGAACCCTATTAATACTGTGGTTAAAATTTTATGTGCCAACCATGTTAGTACACTTCAATTCATGTAAATAATTACTCAAAACACAATAGAAATGAATAATATCAGGATGTATATATTTGTATAAATGTATAAATGTATACATTTAATTAGATATAAAAATATTAGAAATATTGAAAACCAGTCAGCATAGTGGTGGTGACTATGATACAATATTATTTTTGTAATAAATCTATTGGTAATTGTAATTATAGTTCGAACTATTACTTACTTCATATGAGAAACCAAAACTATGTTATTGAATAAGGATCCCCATAAAATTTTTCAAAACCAGTATTTCAATTTAATTGTTTTAGGTTAAAGTAAATAATAATAACATGATTATATGTGAATTATGATTCATATACTTTTTACAGATCAAAGCAGTCAACTTTTATATCATGCTTGTTAGATGAGAGCTATAGAGCTATAGAGATATAGGATTTAATGATGTGAAAGGAAATGAATATGATCAAGTCATCAGATATATATTCTTCCATCAGTGGCATTTCCAAAGAGTATTCTAATAATTTCCAATTATTAAATATGCATATAAATAATGTTCTTCGTGTTATTTTATTTCCGTAGTAACCTATAATAATAAGTATACAAAACTAAGTACAACAACTAATGATGTACATATTTCTTGTGTGGAGATAGCTAAATGGTTGGAGGATGACATAAGCTACTTTTCAAGGACTTTCCACACGAGTGCAGCCGTGGAAATAAGCTAGTTATTTATTGTTTTGACATGAGCATACATATAAACTCTTTACGGTAGACCTGGCACTATAACTTTAAATTACATACAGAAATTACATTGTGTGTAAAGCACATACAGCGTTAATGCACAAAAGTATATTCTGTATGGCACCTGTAATTTTTAATAAGGTATCTGCTGACATTTGACTGCCTCCTTGGTCTAGCGGTTGGCGTGAGCGACTGCTGATCATGAGGTCTCGGGTTCGATTCCCGGGTCGGACCAAATGTTTGTATGATCTACAAATATTTGTTTCGGAGTTTGGGTGTGTTCTATCTATGATATGTATGTATTTACAAAAAAAAAAGTATATATGTATTTGTATCAGTTGTCTAGTACCCCATAACACAAGCTCTGCTTATCTTGGGACTAGATGGCGTTGTGTGTTTAGATGTCCGAAATATTTATAAGAAGTCTAGATTTAATCTTGTTTATAAAAAGGCCAAGCGAATTTCTAATAGATAAATGTTATCACGACGTAAGAGACTTCTTGGATGGTAAATAATAATAGTTGATTATTAACTTATAGATTTGACATTATTATATCTTATTATTTTTTTATTTTTCGTATTTTGTAAATTATTTGTAAATTAACTTTTAAATTTTAATAGAAATTAACATTCAATGTATTTTTATTTCGTTCAAATGTTACATTATATTGTTTTTGATAGAAAATATTATTGTTTATTGCATGCTTCGTATATAATTTTAAATAATTGTAGGTCTAAATGGCAGAACATAGCGGATCATTAAAATTTGTTTAAACATCCTTATGTATACCTATGATTCACAATAAAGAATATTGATTGATTGATGATTAATTGATTGATAAACAAATTATGTTGTTGGAGTGATACAAATATTTTTTAAACCTTCATAACTTTTTTCACAATCTGCTATGCTTCATGAACCTATTTTATTCTTTGATTGGAAGGTCTCAGCTATCAAATACCACTTATTTAATCTCTGGTCATTCGGGGGCATAAGTCCATATTTTTTTTTGGACATCTCCTTTCAATACTTTTTTATAATGCGGTTCTTTCTTTAACAAAAAGCGAGTCAAATATGTGACTCGTTAATTGCTACTACGTTTACACTTCATTCTATTCAAGTTTTAGGCACCAGAAAATTATTGTACAATATTTGTAGAAAATTACAATCTTAGAATACATAAATTGATAACGAAAAAAAAAACTAAATAATTGTATTCAGATTATAATTGTATACATTTTTGTGATGGCGGAGTTCAATAATATCTACTTCTCAATTTGACGTGTTATTTTCATAGCATATTACGATTATGTCACAACCTATATAACAAGCCTCACATTCAGTCCACTGCTAATTCTGGAAGAACTTTGGATGACTGCAAAATTCAAAATCATTTTACTTTCACTCACATAACCCACGTATTTACATCCCACTTGGCATTGGCAGAATTGTCGACAACGGCACAGTTTGTCATTCCCAAGAAAAAGAAAGAACCTATATAACAAATATTCACCTCTAAAATTTCCTCTTCGTGAATTCTAATTAATCCATACTACTATATTATAAATGAGAAAGTAATTATGTCTGTCTGTCTGTCGTGCTTTCACGCCAAAACTACTAGACTAATTAAAATTAAGTTTGATACACAGATAGTCTAAAGCCTACTACTTTCAAAGCGAAAAATAAGTGGTAAGGGGTTGAAAAAAGGTGTTGAAAGATGGTATAAAGGCTACCCACTAAGTGACTATTTAATGACACTAGTGTATGGCTGCGACAGAGTTAAACTAATGCAGAAATTCTCGCACATAATGTTACTGTTTCTTTTCTTTTAGTTTCCAATAGAGATAAAAAAGACTTTTCCACGCGAACGAAGTCGGGAACATGTATACACCTAAACTGTTGTCGGGCCAGTTAACAAGGCGTTATGATGAGACGTGACGTGCAGCAACAGGCCGGCTCGGCATAAATCTAATATTGTAAACGCAGTCTAGACGACGTCTCGCCAGGACATGTCCTTGAAATTACTACCTGAAGTAACAATTTGTTGTGAAATTTGAAATAGGTAAAGTAAAAATATTATCTTTTATACTTTATGTGCTGGGTATTACCTAGTTAGACTCGGTTATTATTGCTAGTCTCCTAATTATAAACGAGATTCTTACATAATGGTGAACTATTGGTTTTCTTCTTAGATACATTAATAATAATAAATAAATAAATGTTTCGGACATTTAACACACAACGCCATCTAGTCCCAAGCTAAGCAGAGCTTGTGTTATGGGTGCTAGACAACTGATACAAATACATATATACTTTTTATTGTAAATACATACATATTATACATAGAAAACACCCAAACTCCGAAACAAATATTTGTAGACTATACAAACATTTGGACCGACCCGGGTATCGAACCCGAGACCTCATGACCAGCAGTCGCACACGACAACCGCGAGACCAACGAGGCAGTCAAGACATTAGATTCTAATGAATAACATAGTTTTTGCTGTTTACCGTAGAAATGTAAACTTTGCATGAAATTAGTGCAATGATCAAAAACAAGAAGAAAAAGCAGAAGAAGTTTTGTGTCGTAAGTGTGTAAGGTTATCGACACAACACAACATCTTTTGAACATGTTTATTTAATATAGAAATGGATTTTGTGATGATATTTTTCAATTAATTATCATAAAAATATCTGACCTAACCTACCTAATATATTTATGAGAGTGCTATAGTTTTAATATATGAGGTGACAAAATAAGAATACTTAGTATCATCACCCCCGTTCATCTCATGGGTGTGGTAAGAGCCTACCAATCGAACAAACTATATAAGCATGCAAAGAGAAGGAAAATTTTAACAAACCCTATAAAATATATCATTATGTCTAGAGTGGTATTTAGAAGGTCACAACCTCCCTTCTAAGAAGATTGTCCAGCATTTAACTACTAAGGATCCGTTTACACATACTGGCTCGGAGAGGAGTGCAGATTTTTATCACATTGGAAACAGAGGTTTGTGTAATTGTATTAAGGGTTATATTTGTATGTGAACTTCTTTTGTCATGAAAAATCCTTGAACGTGATCCTTCTAGCTCTCTCAGCCAATCGGCTCCGATTCTTTTCCACAGCCGGTCTATGTGAAATAGTTGGCGGCATCGCTCCGGCCGATTCCAAGTGTATACAATCGAGTTTGTGTGAAAAGAAAAAAGCGGGCCGATGCTCTCCGAACGGTCTGTGTGAACGGACCCTGAACCCTTTCTATCTACTTTCAAGAGAAATGAGTTGTTTTTTCTATAATACGATCAGGCAATCGTAGTTTTACGTTAACACCAATAAATATTAAATGAACTAACCCTGTTTGAGCACACGTATGTTTGGACAACGATAATAGATATATAGTGCTATGAGCTTATGATTCAACACTATTAATATTAATACAAGTTTACTTTGTGTTTAATTTGATTTAATTGTCATTGTGGGATGAATAATTCATTTTGTTTTATTTTAATGCATGATTGAATTGTTTAATAGGTATTAATGTAGCATTAAATCATTCATTGAACCTCTGCAGTTGCGAAGAGATATCGATGTATTGCCTTTATCATGGATGGCTGATTCTAACTTCTCTTTTCCTCTATACGACAATACGTGACCTTGGTAGTCACCGGTTTAGAATTGACATACGCTCTCGAACTAAACGATACAATCTTCTTTCCTGTGTCGCGCAGCTAAAACCTGGAAATTATTATCACCGATAGTGTTTTTCTCCCACTATGATTAGTAGAAATAAAAAAAGATTCCAGAAACTTAAATGAATATAATATATAGAAATCGCAGAACGAAATTATGAAACACTAGCAGCCCGTCCCGGCTTCGCACGGGGTAGACAATTATTTATTTTTGGAAATTTGGATATAAAAACAGTTTTTCACAAATATTTTTATTTATTAAAAAAATATTATTTATTAATTATATATTAAAAAAAACCCCACAGTTATATTTGTATGTAAGTCTATTTATGTTCAATTTCTTTGATGGTTTAATTGGCGGGCACTTAAATAAGTAATATTTACATAGGATATTATATACATTTTGACTATGTTTTTTTAAGTAATTAGAATAAACGCAGAGTCGAATAAAATATATACAGTCTAAATTAAACGTTGACAACTTTCAACTAAAAATGTATCTACCTATACATCTAGGTATTTCAAAGAAAATTTTGTTCGTGTCGATAGAAACTTGCCTATCATTATTTAGTATTTTCCTTACAAAATTTTTTTTTTGTTTGGTTTTGTTGTTTTGTGCTTTTTATTTTGGTTTTATATATTTTTTTGTGTTTTTTTTTGTTTCTTATTTTTTATTAAAAAAGGGTTTGTCATTAATCATTTTCATTCTTATTATTACTTAATAATTTACATTTTTAGTATTTTTTATTGTACTGGTTTACTTTTACATTATTTACAGATATAATATTAAGGTAGATTTACGTTTTTTACTTTTATATTTGTCAGTTTTTATCTTAAAGCTTCACTGTAAACTACGTTGGCAGTGGTATTTGTAGATGGCAACAAAATATATTGATTTTCAGGAGATCCCACTCGAGAAAGGGCAACATATAGTTGTCCATGAGAAAAGCATTCTTTTCTTAGGTCGATGCCAACCATCGAAAATGTTTGACCCTGGGACTTATTTATTGTGAGGGCAAATGATGTTTTTAGAGGAAACTGTAACCTCTTAAAAGATATAGGCAAGTCCGTAGGAATCATGGGGATCCGCGGTATGTGGGCGAGCTGTCCGGCCGCGGCCCCGGTGATTATAGTGGCTACTATGACGTTCTCCCGCAATTCCTTCTCCAGAAGTCTCGTGCCATTGCACATGCTGGGTGGGCATAGGTACCTCAGCAGCATTACGGGAGTGCCTACCTTTAATTGTAGTTCGTGGGGCGGCAAGCCGGAAGGATTCAGGGAATTTAAAAATTCTTGTGGATAGTGCACTGTATCTTCGATGTTGCATACTGTGTCAATAGATTTGTAAGATTTAAATTCACCGGGTACTTTTTCCATAATAATTTTGTTAATCTCATTAACCGATTCATTTCGCGGGGACACTATCGCTCTCGAACAGAGCCAATTGAAATTTCTCTCCGTAAGATTTTGTATGTCCGGATATATTGTGTCCACAAGAATTTCTAGACTCTGAACGATTTGACCCAATTCGTTATCCAACAATACCTGGGGACTGTTTGCAACCGGAGACGGTAATTTTCCGTCTCCAAGTTTTAGAAGTTTTTGTGAGAAATTATTATCGTCATTGTCACTTAAATGTGCTCTCATATTTGTGCGCAGATTAAGAGTTTCAATCGATTGCCATAAAGTTGATGATTTACGGCAAGCTCGAATAACGTCAGCTCGAGTACCTTTTGTTATAACTGGTAATGTTTGACGAAAGTCTCCAGCTAAAACAAACGTTACGCCCCCCATTATACGGTCTGAGCTTCGGATGTCTCTCAGCGTGCGCTCCACGGCTTCCACGTGCGCCCTGTGGCTCATGGTGCACTCGTCCCAGATGACCAGCGAAGTGTCTTGTAAGAGCTGCCCCAGCGGACCGTTTTTGCGGAGAGCACACAGATTGTTGTTCCAAAGACACAGCCAATGGTAATTTAAATGTAGAGTGAGCAGTCTTTCCATCATTTAATAGGGTTGCAGCAATTCCGGACGATGCCACTGCGACAGCTTTTTTTCCAGATTGACGTACTTTTGCCAACACTAAATTGGCAAGGAAGGTTTTGCCTGTTCCACCGGGCGCGTCCAAAGAAAACAGTTTACCGCTGTGATTTTCAACACTCTGTCGAATGTCGAATAATATCGAATGCTATTTTTTGATCTGCCACCGGCGCTATGGCGGTTTTGTTTACTGTTTGAATTTTTTAATTCGTAATATCTTTTGAATGGAAAGTCCAATTTAAATAATTTAAAAACTATTTTATAGGTAGTTAAATGGTCTTGACCATAAAATAATTTATTTGGATAAGGATTAATATAAACACATAAATAGCATGGTTTGGATTTGGTTAACATTTTCATTAATGTTTAAAATGAAAAAAGTTGTTGTAGTGACATAACTACAATAGTTGGACATATGCTACCGCGGAGTTTTTTGTAGACATTATGATGTTCTTCAATATTGTTGTACATTATTTTGTTCTATCGCTAATAGTTTCAGCAGCGCATTCGACGAAAGACATTTTAAGACTCATTTTTCTACACCTTCGGTTACATTGTTCAAATTTTACCAAGGATCCCTAATTTTTTTCAAAATGAAATGTAGCCTATGTCAAATTGGAAGAATGTAGCATTCTATTGGTGAAAAATTTTTTTAAATCGGCCCAGTACTTTTTGAGCCTATTCATTACAAACATACAAACATAGGTACAAATTTTACCTCTTTATAATATTAGTGTAGATAACAAATATTGTCCGTTGCGTTCCATCTTAAGTACTAGCCTAAATTCAGTCAAAGGTTTTTTTATGATATATGGGGGCAAACGAGCAAACGTATCACCTGATGGTAAGCGATTACCGCCGCCCATTGATACCTGCAACACCAGAGGCGACACAAGTGCGTTGTAGACCTTTGGGGAATGGGGAAAGGTATGTAGAGACACAGAGCAGGCGCTAGTTCACACCCGTTTTATGTGAGGCCGTGGTATCACTCCGGTTGAGCCGGCCCATTCATGCTGAAGCGTGGCTCTCCCACGGTAAATTTACGCGCGTTATGCACTAACTATACTATAAACTACGCTACTTTTCGTCAGTATCTTACAAGTTGTTGTAGTTTGTACGATACTGACGAAATGTAGCGTAGTTTATAGCACAGTGCGTAACGCGTGTCTTTACTTGAAACTACGCCACTTTTTTCTGCTTCAACAAGAACAATGCGGTGCGTTATCTTCCTTTTTTTATTTGATCTGAGGCGGCAATGAGACGCGCCCTATATCACCGCGGGCAATTTAAACGTCCTGTCGCTTACTCGCCGCTCCCGAAATAAATTCTACAAAGTGTCAAACAAACGGATAACTTTCACACCTGGGCTCGTGGCCGCACGACGGACCAAACTCTTCAAGGCAGAAGCGACTAGCGTAATTCGAATGTAACTGAATTACGTTATCATATTATAAGCCTAATTTTCAACACAAAGACTTTATGATTTTAAAAAGGCCTCAGCAACTTTGATGAGTGTGTAAACAAATTACTAAAACAAACACATTTTACTTTTCTTTGTTTTCAATGTAAAACAGCTGTTAAAAACATTTAATAACAGTCTACATGATAACGTATATTATGTAGGTGTGAGTAAAGCTTCATACATGCTGTGTTCATTATACGAAATAATATCTTATTACATTGTGAAGGTCATTCTGTTGAAATTAGATAAAAGTTAGAAACTACAGCGTTAGGAATATGTGAACATACCTATTACTGTGTGAAGACTAATTAGTTAAAATAATTTACGTATAATTATGAATGAAACATGTGTGAAATAATCACGGTCCTTAGGTGTTCTTTTTAGTTACCATAAGTAAGAAACTTACTAAACATTAAATGACACAAGAATGATCACAATACCAAGCGACAAGAATAATGCAGTCTGCGACTAAATTACAATTATATACCTTACCTAAATTTGTACAAATTTTCTGTAATTATTCATTTACTTATTTAAATTCTATGGAGCATTGCCAGTTTCTATAGTTAAAATCACCAGCCAATGATAAGTCCTCACTTATATCATCATCAACAGCGTATAGCAGTCCAATGCTGGTCCTAGGCCTCTCCTTAGAAAGGCCTATGTTCTCTCTTCACTTGTATAAAACATAATAAAGTTTAAGTACACAAGACAATAACGAGTAGTAGATAGGTATAGATAGATACTAAAAATACATTACAGGCACAGATATACTAATATATAGAATCGAGAAATAGAGGCACTCATATCATAGTTGCACTCGGTGATTAGAAACTATCACCGAGGGTAAGCAACGACGCCACGGTCAGTACTAGGATGGGTGACCACTAGTGGTATATTGCCATGAGCGTTTCCGTGATTTTGGAGGTTGTATTAAGCAGTCGGTCCCGGTTGTTATCATAGGGTCAACAGTCTTGAAGCTTAGTTGGAGGCCTTTGGGCGGCTTAAAAACATGCAACGGTAAGATTACGTAACCACAACGTTGTCTTGCCAGTCCTCAACCCGCACTTGGCCAGCGTGGGGACGTATGGTCTTAACCCTTTGCTGAGGGTGGTTGATGAGATATACTAATATCGCACGTGCAAGTCATCCTCATCAGTCCTCATCATGGCCCTAAACAATGTAACTTTACTCTCACAACCATAATTACATATTTTGAGTTATGTTAATAGTCTTTCTATAGTACTGTAAATCTAAACTACACTGTGTTGCCAATCCGCTAGCTCCCATGGCTTAGTTCAAAGGTCACTCATTTAAAAACACCTTAGTTGTATATAGTGAACAAAAGACCCATCTCCGCGTGCTCGGGGCCTGTGCAAGGAAATTAACTTACAAATTAAACCAAGCACTAGTAGCCTCCTTATCCTATTAATTACCATTTTACTCATTTTAGCCCCATTAAAGAAAACCATTTATGTGGCTTAGCTATTTGTACCTAAATTACTTACCTGTATTTTAAGTTTAATAAAAATGATTAATTAAATCTGAATAGTTTTACGAGATCAGGATAGTAGGTACTTTGTTTGTATTATCTTGTTTGATGCCAAGACTTCGTAAACATATTTACAAAGAAAAAAAGACAATTTGTAGAACTTAACTATTCAACTCTATTTATTTAGATTTCAGATACCTTTTAAAGGGAAGTTTATTTAATTAGATACAGCAAAATATCTAAAAATACTTTAAATGAACTTGATTTATTAACAATTGTTTTAACGGGAATTAACGCGATCACTTATTAAAAGGTATATTACATACCTCTGATTTGCCTGACGTTTCGACCAGGTTGCACTGGCCGTAGTCACAGGCTGACTCTTGAACTTGATTTACTTGACATTTTAGATAAATGTATCATCATCCCAGCTAAGCGTTAAGTTGACACATAAAGAAATTTCTTTCACAAAGCTCTTTCCGTTCTTGGTAGTATTTGAAATATTGGTAAAAAAGACAACTGTAGTTGATTTTTCAATCTAAAACAAGTACTAGTACAAGGACCTTTATATTCAATTAAAACAGATCAACTTTAACCCTCGCTAAGCTTTTAAACTAAGGATTGCCAACTAACAGGCCAGGTCCTTAATTGCGATATAGTTGAACGACTAATTTAAAATTTCTATTGAAAATATGATCTTTTTCTTTTGTTATAATTTTTAATTTAAATATCCCATAAAGTCATAATAAATAATAAAAAATCCCTCACGGAAGACTGGTGTGAAATAGCGTTTGCGTTATGTTTCACCGAGTGAGTGAGGATACCGGAGGCCCATACTCCAACCCCTCCTTACATCCCATTCCCCATCCCCCAAAGGTCGACAACGCACTTGTGACGCCTCCGGTGTTGCAGGTGTCCATGGGCGGCGGTGATCGCTTACCATCAGGTGACACGTCTACTCGTTTGCCACATATAACCGAAAAAAAAATGTTATGTCACTCTTACGATTAAAACAATTCTAAAGATATTTTAAATAATTTAATTCTTCAAATAATGTAGGTTACGAAGCTTGTCAAAGATGGACATGCACTCGAAAAACATATCTCCTTCTGGCTGGATAGGGTAAAAGGTTTAACACTGCAGAAACAAAATATGGTTTCTAAAGACACAAACTGGTTTTATTGTTATCAGTAATAAAGTTACTTAGTTATTCCTAATATTCCTTAAAATACAACACTCGATTAATATAGAATTTCCAAGAAGACATGCATAATCATTACAGACAGATCTCAAGCCGTTCATAACGATTATCAGCGAGAGGTTCGTTCAATAATTGGCTTATAGATACCGACACTTAATAGGCTTTTACTTAAAATTAATTACGATAATAGCATTTACAATTAATTATATACTAAGTCGTTTACGTAAATAACCTCGTCGAGGAGATTTCTAATCAGAGTAATAATACCTTGGTTCTTGGTACTGACCTGGGTTTTGGTGAATCGCATCTTTAAAATTATATGGGAACTTATCGAAAAGGAGTATTTTACAATACATATGTTTAGACATGGTTTCTAATTTTATCTATAATATTCGCAATAGTGAAACGCTGGTGCGTGGACAACGAGTTCATTGTGCACGCACCAGCATTCTTCTTTTTTTTTTGAAAAGGTAATGTTCACCAACAAACAGAACCTGGGGAACTACCGACTTCCCAAGCTGTTCAATAATGAGCTCCCACTATCATTTAAGATAAAGTATCTAGGGGTAAAATTCAACCACAGACTGAACTGGAGCGCCCAACTCAACAACAAAATTGACAAAGCAACAGGCGTATTCTAGTAGTGCCGCAGAATGGTGGGTAAAACCCTGGGAACTAAATCGCAAGATCACTCCATGGCTTTACGAGACAGTAATTTCACCCATGGTAAGTGACGGACCAAACTATCCACAGCCGAAGCTAAACTAAAATGACTCCAGACATTGACGTGTCTGGCGGCCACGGGCTGTTTGAGAACTACACCGACTGCGGCTCTGGAAGGCATCATAGGTCTACTACCACTTCACCTCTTTATAAGGCAGGAGCACGGCTAAAGAAACAAAATCTCTGGAAACCGCCTAGGGTACCACACACCGAAATCCTCTATGAGGCCATAGGTAAGGAACCGCTCATGGTCAAGGAACGATGCACCCGATGCATTAGCATGAGATGGATCGGAAACAAAGACAGTAGGCCCAAAACCAATATTGCCCTTGACAACTGCTTGGCTGTGACGGAAACTGCAACAGAATACTAAGGTAGAACACCAGATATATTGGTCCAACCTTTGTACCTGTAAGCAGACCAAGAAGACCTTCCCGACGATCAACCCCGGTTTGTCACAGAAGCTGAAGCAACTCAAGAGGCTGCCGATTTGACTTCTGATCGGAGCAATACCTGGTCATGCACTACTAAACAAACATATTTTCACTCTAGGTGTAACAGACAGCAATCTATGCAGTGCATGCATGGAGGAAGATGAAACAGCAGCCCATGTCATCATGGCATGTCCTGGGATGGCAGAATACCGGGCGAGACACCTCGGATCACCGAGGTCACTCCAAGAAATTGTCAGCAACGCCAAGGGTCTGCTAGGCTTCCTAGAGGAACTGGGTTGACTGTATAGTGCCAGTACGCAAAATAGGTGCAACAAAGTCGTCGAGTTGCTAAACCCAGCCCGCGAGTTCAAGTTCAAGTATCTTTAATATGTGTGTCTTCAAAAACTCAGTATGTGCAGTATTTATACTTAATTTACTTCGTTCCGCCACACAATCATTGAATGAATAGATTATGTTTCTTATTTTTATTTATTGATATACCTATATCATAATTTAATATTTATTATCATATTCCGAATGACAAATCCAAAAACACAAAAATCATCTAACTTGGTCCAGTCACTCTTGAGTTATAAATAAATAAATAAATATTTCGGACATCTAACACACAACTTAATATTTCTAATTATTGTTATTAACAGGGCTTTGTTTTATATATGTAAGGAAGTTTTTTTTTTTTTACTTTTGTTATTTTGTTTTAACAAAATAAATAAAAGCTTTCCTTACTCTGAGATCGGATGGCAATGTATGCGAACTGTAAAGTTATTACAAAAATTAGTAATAGTAAAGTAATAAATCGCAAGCCTAGTATTTTTAACCAGTAATTCTGTAAAACTGAAATCCATTTATCAAATAAAAAGCAATTATAAGATAACACAAAACACATATTGCCCTAGTTTTATCTAGTCGAGTAATAACATTCATTTGCCGGTGTTCCTGTCAACGAGTATTACAGAACAAAAAGCACAACATTTGCACGATAGCCATTATTGCTGACGACACGTGCCGTCGGTCCTTAACGATCATTATCAAGTACGAAATCCGTGACATTTTATATACGTCACTACTTTGCCATGTGTCACGTATACATTGATATTGTTTAATTAGTTTGATGCAGTATTAATTAAAGTATGTGCGGTATATTTTTCTAAAGCCAACTTTCACGTTAGGTATACCTTCTGTGCTGCGGGAGATACCATATAATTATACACATAAGAAATTCAGATTTAGAACAATAATTTGTGAATCACAGAAAGTTTTGTCCCATGTGGTGGTCGAACCCAAAACATTTAGTACAGTAGGAAGCTGCTAGATGTCCGCTTAATCACCATGCCCGCCCTATTCATGCGCTCATTATTTTAATACCCAAGGGAGTAATGGAACTTAATTGAGCCGGGATAGCTTTGTTATAATGCGATTATAAATACCAATTAACTAAATATGTAAAGTAGAACAATAAAATTATGCTACATAAAATATTAGAAGACGTAAGATCATTCTTACATCACCCTTGTGTTCACGCATCGTCATTACGACAGATGTTACCACCATCACGCGCCGCATGACCAATGAGGGACAGCAGCATACTTCCTAACCACCCCGACAGCGACCGCCACTTGCATCAACATTTGCTATTCATTCGCTTCAATACATAGTCGTTATTTTGTTACCTAAAAGTCAATATTATAGAAAATTTCTATACGAAGAAGATCTTTTATTCATCTTCAAACACTCTAAATTATTAACATCTTCATATACACAGTTATATCCGTCTTCTCTTCACTCAATTGTGGTGAAAAGCCAGTCTTCATTAGGAGTACAGAAAGTAACACAAACGGGGAGAGCAGTGCGGAGCACCCACAATTAAACGGCATCGCGTCGTGTTGTTGAGTTGTTCTTTGCTTCCACTTTGTGATTTATTGCCGTTGGCTGCGGCCGCCCGATAACGAACTGATGCTACCACGAATTAATAACTGAATAAAATAACTCGTGGTTATTAAAGCTATAACCCTTTAAAACGTGTTTTAAATAGATTTTGGCACAGTTAATTATACCGGCATTACCTGTGAGTTTTTGTTAGTCATCGACTGTAGAAAATATCGACATACACTCCAAGGCTCTGGAGGATAGACATTATTCGATCACATTATGTACGGGATTGGTCTAGATTTGTCTACACACTATAACTAAATATACATATATCTACCTACATTATTTCATAGTGACGCGTGTTAAGTACATTAACAATAGCATGGACATTTTATGAAAAAGTTTTATGTAATTAAGAAGGTTTAAATAAAATTGAAAGAAACAACATGTGAAATGATTGAAAATCGCACCGAGACCGGCAACGAACAGTAGGAGGTAAAGTACACCAGTAGTTAGGTTGTAATTTTCCTACTCCTTAGAGAAAGCGTTGCTCATTCGTTTAAAGCCACGTTTGTTTTATAAAACACACTTGCCTGTGTTTTAAAGCCCACATTACAAATCATGTTTTGTTCGGGCTTAAAAAACCTTATTTAATAATGTTATATACTATTAATAATATTCTACATATTGTTGCTATTTCTAAATTACATTTTTGGGTAGAGACGCTAGGTTCATGGGGTCCGAGTGCTCGCGCTATGTTTAAGCAACTGCATGAAGCAGAAAGCCGGCCTTTTTCTAGCACAGAGATTCAGCATTGCGATTCAACGTGGTAATGCTGCCAGTCTTTTGGGAACGCTACCAGTAGGCGAGTGTGGAGCTTTTTGACGCTTGTATATAAATATTGTTTTTTTTTTCTAAATTCTTTTTTCTAATTTATAATCTGTCTTTTTAAAATTAATAATAACTGGAACAGCATAATACTATTTGAAAAAAAATATATGACAGTAGTAGAAAAAATGCCTGTAGATATTCATAGCTGTCAGAAAAATCAAGTACAATACGAGTAAGTTTCAGTAATCACAGTGGGTTTCTTTCTAGGCAACACCTGAGATTCGGCAATAGGATCTAGTGACGGAACACTGTATTGACGGAATGCTCCAAGTGACATCTCCTCATGACTTACACTAGAAATGAATAGACCTGTAAAAACATTATGTTGAAAAGTTATTTCCCAGGATTAACTAATAATTCGCGAACAATAAAAAATATAAACCACTCATGTCTTTAATTATTGTTATTGTGTTTGATATCAATAACAATATACCCGACTATTGAGGTTTTATTAGACAACAAGAAAAACTTTAAAAAACTATAACCAAACTCTGTTAAAATGTTTGTTAAAATTCATAAACCTTTGTCACACGGGTCATTATTACGAATCTATTGTTACTTAATTTATTACATCGGTTCATTAGTTAAGGCGCTACACGGTGAAACATACACACACACATACATGGACTGACTTATTTCATTTTGGATATTATGACTATTCCGGTAAAAAGGTTTCCGACGAAATTATGCTTGTGTCTAATCACTAAAGTAACTTAATCTCTAAACACTACGAAGGAACTTTGCTGGATTTAAAATAAGCTTTAAATATTTTATTCGAATTAAAAAGAGCAAAACCGTTGAACTCACAAACAATGACTTAATAAAATTAATTAGCAAATTTTTCTTTTGCGATAAAAATGTAAAATATATCTCATTAAGTGTTTCCGCTAGAAGTGGGGCAAATGTCCATGAAATTAATTTGCTTCCCTCCCGGCCCAAAGGCCCGAGGCTATTCAGAGATTACTGCACCCTTGCGCTATGCTTAATCGAACATTATTCAAAATATTTTGGATGGCAACATTTCCAACGAGAACGTAATAACATTGAAAGAGGGCGTGTGTGTTCAATTAAACCATAAGACGTTTATGAAAATGGGGAGAAGCTCTGACAGCTCAACGTTATTTGAAACGTTCCGTGTTTTAAATGGATTTAAATCTCATTCTGACTCTTGCCTTTTTAGAAGTGTAAGTAAATCATGGCCCAGTAGGTATGATTTATATTTGTATAACGTATTTGTACAAGAAATTCTAAATGTTCATTTGATTACATGTTAAAATGTCTTGTTTTCTTAACAAACGAATCGCGTAGTATGAGCAGTCACTTCAAAATTTTCTACTGTTCTAAATGTTATGGGTTCAAATCCCACATGGGATAACACTTGTTGTTATTCTGAGGCTGGGTGTTCATGACCCTGTGTTATGTACGTTTGTAAAGTACCCGGCGATACAGTATATAATATTATTCATAATGTGGGTGTTATCTTTCGCTAGAGAAATATCTCAACATTATCACACTGACTCTATTCTGACAAGTAGAAAGCATTAATAATATCAGTACTTCTTTATAGTAATAATAAAAAAATGTTCTGGGAATTCTCTTTTATTACGAAAGGTGAATAAACAATAATTTACGTAGACATTCAGCAGTAAATGCAAGTTTTCGATTTTGCTTTCCGATTCGAGATGCGGTGCTGTAGAGGCAGTATAGGCACGTGTCAAATTTCGCCAACTAAGGGGTCCAATCTGCGGGTGCATGCTACGCTACGTTATGTTTCGTGATTGGATGGTTCAATACGCGACACCCACGGCAATTGTGCAATTGTATCGGTAACAATCCTTAATAAAACGAGGGAAAATTGCGAGCGTGGCGCATGCGGCTGCCGTGCGACTCGACCTCACTGTGTATCACTAGATCCACAATGAATTTAATTATTCAATATTTATATAAACTCTAGTGAATTCACAAATTAAACAAAAACAGCAAATCAACTAAGTGAATAAAATACAGGTTCAATTGGATCTAAATTTAAATTTCATATTTTGCCGGACCATAAATACATTATTCGTTCGTTAGTAGTTGGTACTAAATCTTAAGTAATATTACAAATGGGACTGTGTTTGTTACAAATTCATGTCTATTTAATAATTTTTTTGAACTATTGAGATCTAGTACATTTAAAAGCTTTACGGATGATAATAATATTCGCAGATAATATCTATTGGGTAATATGAAGCTAGTTTTGTTTGATTAGGATACGTCACTGCTTATAATTTACTAGCCGACCCACGCAACCTCGTTTGCGTCTCCTATTGCCCGTAGCATGACATTTTTCCCCCGTTTTTGTAACATTCTTCATTGTTGCTCGGCTCCTGTAGGTCTTAGCGTGATGATATATCCTTTCTCGATAAATGGGCTTTATAACATTGAAATATTTTTCAAATCGGACCAGCGGTTCCTGAGATTAGCGTGTTCAAACAAACAAACTCTTCATCTTTATATATTTGTATAGATAGATAGTATAGATATAGATTAATGAACTGAATTAGATAATTTTTAAGCTTTAATGGTATCATTTTCTTTTCAAATCCCTTCCCTTTGAGTGTAATAGTAGTCGATGAGAGAAAACCTAATAGTTAAATAGTTATCACAAGCAATTAGCATATCCAGTATTATTTCGGAACTTATTTTGTACGCTTACTTGAACAGAGTGGGTTTGTAGATTTCTTTAATAATTTATAAATATTATGAAAAACTTCAGCTGCATATGGATTTTCCTGTAGATATTCATAGTAATAATTAGTTCTAATAAAAAAAAAATCTTACGAGAGCAAAGTCTGGAAACAGTCACATTCTCAGAAGGACGTTAAGAAATGACATCTATTACTTCTTTATTACTATCTATCTTGACTTGTGATTGTCTATTAATCAATTTTAAATGATGATATGTATCTCAGCTGCAGTGAAGTGGCTGTCCAGATGAAGAAGAATAAAACCAGGGGATTAAGACTGGAGGAAGCGACAGGGGATTAAACACTTGTTATTAAATAAGTTGCCTACGCCCTGAAGTCCGACCGCCGGACGCGGACGTGCACAAACTTAATGAAAAGGATTGAAAGTGATTTTTATTTTAAAGACGGATTTTCAGTTTAAAAGTTAATGTTTCAAAGAATTTGGTAATTAATTGGCTTAGTTGATTTGAAATCAAACGGAACCGATTAAATTACATAATAAAGATCGTTCTATTAGGTCGGTATGACAATAAGCCGTAGTCACAGGGTGGCTGGCTCAGACAGACTGACCTGAGATAGATGTTTTCTTTACTACCCGTGCATATCTCTCTACCAAATCACGGAGGACTCTCATAAATACTATAATCGACAGTGGTGGGTGCATCCCTACTCTGCCGATAAATTTTGCAGGTGAATCTATAAAAAGACGGTACTTGGCTATGCTCACTCTCTTGTTGTTCGAGCAGCGGTCGGTAAAACGTGTTTTTTGTTGGTTCGTACGATATACGTCAACCATATCTCGTCGTTTAATGTTATATCGTTGTAAGCCTATTTCTTTATCGTTTTAATGTCGATCTGTTATGTATTTCGTGAATTGCTTGTTATCATATTTCGAATTATAAGATTCGTTTGTTGTGAACTGTTTAGTATTTTGATTATAAGAACTTAGGTTAGGCTACCTCTAATTTGTTTCATTTATTTAATTCTCACTTCTAGTTAATAACAATAGCATAATTCCTGAAATTCAGCCACACTTATTCACGCTAAACATTCTCACAACACCGTGGGAGAGCCAGGCTTCGCCATGAATGGGCCGGCTCGCCCGGAGTGATACCACGGCCTCACAGAAAACCGATGCGAGAAAGCACTTGCGCTGTGTTTCACCGAATGAGTGAGGATACCGAAAGCCCATACCCCATCCCCTCCCCACATACTTTTCCTCACCCCGCAAAGGTCGGCAACGCACTTGTGACGCCTCTGGGGTTGCGGGTGTCCATAGGCGGCGGTAATCGATTACCATCAGGTGATACGTCTGCTCGTTTGCCCCTTACCATATCATAAAAAACACACCTTCACTCGCTCACTACACTCACTAACCATACAATTCCAGAGGAAGTATACTGTTCCATAAAAAAAAAACATTACAGTATAATAAAAATAAATTTACTTACTGTAATTCATCACGCTTGTCCTTATTCTACTACTAGCTGACCCACGCAAAAAATCCCCCGTTTTTGAAACATTCTTCATTGTTGCTCCGCTCCTATTAGTAGTAGCGTGATGGTATATACCCTATAGCCTTCCTCGATAAATGGACTATCCAACACCAAAGATTTTTTTAAATCGGACCAGTGGTTCCTGAGATTAATAATAATATTAATAATAATTTATTTGAAACTCATGTTACAAGCGTTTTCAAACAAACAAACAAACTCTTCAGCTTTATATATTAGTATAGATACATTTCATTCAATTGTAAGCGTTATAATATACCTATCTAGTGATTGATTTATGACTGATAACTAAATTGTTAAAAGATGGCCTCTTCTTACGACTTGACAGTGATGTGACAATTTGTCTATTTTCATTTGACTAGATAAAACTGTCCGCTCGGCGTGCGTGCGCCGTCACCGTGACTAAGTCCGAGCTCTGGCCGAGCTCTTTCTAATGGCTCACAGCGACAGGTTGACAGCACTCTACGAAGAACGGCCTGGATCTACGTATTAATATTGAATTTATCCATACTTATGTTACATGCCTCGTTGGTCTAGCGGTAGGCGTGTGCGACTGCTGATCATAACGTCTAGGGTTTGATTCCCGGGTCGAACCAAATATTTCTATGATCTACAAATATTAGTTTGGCTATTTTCTATGTATAATATGTATGTATTTACGAAAAAAAAAATGTATTTATATCAGTTGTCTAGTACCCATAACACAAGCTCTGCTTAGCTTGGGACTATATGGCATTATGTGTTAGATGTCCGAAATATTTAGTTTATTTATTTATATATTTTATATGCGAAAGTTATTCTGTCTGTTACGCTGTAATAGCCAAACCGCTGCACTGATTTTAATAAAACTTGGCATTGAAATACTTTGATTCTTAAGGAACAACATAGGCTACTTTTTACTGCGATAACCGACAAACATGCGGGCAGAGATGCGGACAAAAGCTAGTGCAAATATAATTTAAACAAACAAAATCTGTTTTTTGAATATTTTTAAAGATTTTTAAAATTATCTTCTTCGGAAAAAAATTACTATTAATTTAAGAATCTATTTCAATGTTTCGTTAATATCAAATTAAAGTTAATATTCTTGGTTTGAGATACCTAAAGCTGAATTAAAATATGATGTGATGTGTAGTACTAGTAAATAAATAAAAATAAAATTTGTAGAGTCTGATTATTTTATACAAGTATATAGAAGAAGAATAATGTACGAACATTTATAGTTAACTATTCAATATGGGCTAAAAGCTCGAATCAATACTGTGGGTATAAAACAAAGTGTCACCTGTAATCCGAGAAGGCAGTGAGGTAGGTAGAGTTAGCTATCGCCGGCCACAATTCACGGTGGCATTAAGTTGTGCAGCGGCTACGATAGGGGGCGCCCATCGCCATTCATCTCACCGAACTCCTCGCTTAAGCCTTTAGAATAACACACTGTCCAAGAAAGATGGTTTGTAATTTAATACGTTTTAAAGTGCCCTAATGAGATTGTATGCCAGTTTGTATGATCTTTACATCTTACACAAAAGAATAGGGTCATCGCTGGTCATGTGAGGGGAGGATAAATACATAAATAAATGTTTTCGGACATCTAACACACAATACCATCTAGTTCCAAGGTAAGCAGACCTTGTGTTATGGGTACTAGACAACTGACACAAATACATATTATCCATAAAAATGGCCAAACTCCGAAACATTTGGTCCGACCCAGGAATCGAACCCGAGACCTCATGATCAGCAGTCGCACACGCCAACCGTGAGACCAACGAGGCAGTAAAGAATATGCATTAAACTTGAATATTTAATAATCTCTTTATTTTTCCAACTGCCGGATATAGTAATTTAAAAAAATATATACCTCCTATATCTGCTAAGTAATAAAATAAAGTATAGGTATACCTAGATATACAAATAAATCACCGAATTGTATGGAGGCGCATAACTTCTGATAAACTGCACCAAATTGGAAAACTTGCTATTCTTTTTTTATGTGCTTCTTATTGTCAGGATAAAATTCGTACAACCTATAAAACACTAACTGTTGTAGTTTTCTTGGAACGCGACTGTACTACCACCAATGGGAATCTGAAGCGGGCATTTTTTTATTTATTTAGTAAGTATTAGCGAAAAAAAATATGGTGGTCCAAAGTTCATCCAGTTCAGTTAGTAGCTAATACATTTAACTTAATAATATATATCTCTCACACGGCCGTATGATTTGAAACTAAGCAGGCCGTAGGGTCATAGGGTGTAGCTGATAAACATAATGTATTATTTTTACAAGTGATATTATTCGGCCATTTGACACACAATGACATCTAGTACTAAACTAAGCAGAACTTGTACTATAGATGGCAGACAAGTTATGTAAATACACAAACACTTTTTTTTAAATTTGTCAATCATAACTACACTCTTCTATTATAGCATTACAAATAATTGTAAATTATTGTTTCTAAAAAAATGATTTTGTCCCTATTCGTAATGAGGATGGTGACCACCACTCTTGGATTCTGCTCATGTTTTCCATCAGGCAGGGCAAAGTCATTTTAGCAGCTGACTATAAAAAAATGTAAATAGAATCAGACAATAACAATTAAACACACAAATTCTAATCTTTCTTCTTTGGTCGTTCTCCTTTCTACTGAGGATCTTCTGAAAATTATGCCTTGATTGATTGTTTCCACTGATTGTGATCACCCATTTATCGGACTGTCCATCCTTTGTCTTGACAGGTCTCATTTCTAGAAGTTTGCCTATGTGGTCAAAACATCCACGATTCTATGTAAATAGATTACCAAAAGTCAATCAGAGCATCTTCAATACAAAGAATAAAATAATTAAAAACATAATTTACGTTATGAAGAGAAACAAGTAAAGTTGGCGAACATATCGAAGTACGCAACAACACCAACTCCAATTTCCACTGAATTTTCATTCATTGTAAAGTATAAGATTCATAAAAGAAAGTTAGGGATGTTTTATGTCAATACAAAGTTTGAAAATTGCGATATGGAACAAAGTAATTCACGCGAACAAAGTTGCCGAGGTTATTACCAGCGGCGAATACTGCCGAATAGCGCATTCATATACGTCTGGCAGACTTCGATTTTTCTTTATAATGCTCATTAAATTCTACTGCTGGGTGTTGATGGCATACTGTGAAAACGTCATTCCAGTCAATGGTGTAGTTTTGTCTTTTTAATGACGCTATCGTTTGCATTCTTGTCACCTGCTTTTAAAAATACACGTACAGAGCATATGATTCAATGAAACATTTATGTATTACTGTTGGATTGAAAAACAGGATTAGATTATAGATTACAATAAAAAATCCTAAGATTCGCTCTCCTATCTCCATCCAAAAGAGACTATAAATATTGTTTAAGATACATGACGAAGATACCATGCGTCATTTCTCACTTTTCGAACAGTCCCCTGTCCTTGCATATTCATTCTCCTTGATACAGTCTCATCACAGTCAAGCACGTGGCCGGCCATAAAAGGAAACGTGTGAACGGAAGGAAAGGTATCATTTGATAAATACACACAAACTTCTTTGTATTATAACTAAGCTAAATATTAACAAACCATTGTTAGTTGAAGGTAATGCGTGACAATTACTATGGTAATTTAATTGGTAAAGATTTTTATCAGTATCTCGACTATAGTTTGTCATGCTCACTAAAATGTCATTGCTTGCGGTGTCGTCGTGGGGCGGGTCGTTTCTTTCCCTCTGGTATGGCGAAGGAGGTGATGGCTGGTCCATGCGTCATACTCGTGAATGGGTGCTGCTTGGCTTGGGGTGACTGGTCGGCCTAGTCAGCGATGCATTAGACAATACTATTCTTTTGGTTCGTTCAACTTCAACTCTAGCCTCTTAATCCAGTCACGGATTATTTTCAACAGTAAATTTTGCAACTGAATGAATGATTTCTGTTTAATAGACCAGAACCTTCAACGTTATCACAGAGTAATTTTTTTTTGTTTGTGCTTTAGATTTTGGAGCATTTTAATAAAAGGAAATTCAGGTGACAACAGCTTGCCTACTGTTTACCTTACATGTAATACTAACACTAATGTACCTGAAATTCTGACTTTTAAAAAGAGTGGCCATGAGTTTCTTTGCCAGTATTCTTCTCATGAGGCTCTATGCATTTTGGAAACTGGAAGTTATGGATCGACACAGGCAGTATAAGGCCGGCAATATATAATTTACCTCCACAATACAGCACATACTGTGGCATCTGTTTGTGTCGATCTATGATTTTTAACTATAATTTTTAAATAATGTCACTTAGTATCTTAATTGAATAAATGATTTTGTTCGATGTTTGATATAAGTGCGATATTTCATATAAGACCGATACTAAATTGCTAGTTAAAATATGATGTGGGACATGCAGATAAAAACGATGATTTTTATATATATAAAAAAAACTAATTAAAAATCAAAGCTTAAAACAAAATAGAACTATTTAATTAAATTTTGAGATATGTCGTCACCATGGTTTATACCGACCCGTATTCAATGGTCAAGTTATTAAATAAGTTTGTGGGAGTTTCGGGCGGCAGTACTTAGCAACTTCTCATTTATTTATAGCAATTTTATACAGTAGCGGAACGTAATGCGGAGCGTGAGTAGGTAGAGAATAAACGGCATCTTGTTTTCGTAAAGGTTGATGTTATGAGTAACTCATGGAGGAACAGAGGGTGGATCTAATGACAAGGTATAAATTGTGATGACCGCAGATGCATTCTCGTTTAGGAGCATGAACATTACAAATAAACTGTTATATAGTTATGCCACACTAAGCTTACAATTGAACAAGTTCATTCTTCAGAAGTTCCTGTAAAGCTCACGACTTGTAGGAAAAGCTTAATCAAGATTTGATTTACAAATATTGGATACATTTGCATCACCTGACCATAGACTAAAGTCTATATCTATCATTTTAACCTTAAATAAAGTTTAGGAAAATATCAGCTATGTCATTTGTGCTTGAAAGTTTCGAAACTGAAATTTTTGTCGTAAAGATAACTCTCACACCAGATATGTATCATGTGTCGCAGGCAATTTACAAATATTCATACCACTGACACAAGGAACACTAAAGCAAACATTTTGTGGATCACACAATCTGTTGTCCCATGTAGGAATCAAACCAACATTATTCGGAGTACCTACTAATAAATTGTGATCAAACGCTAAGACTACTTAAGTGATCACTTAAGTAGTCTTAGCGTTCGCTTTGCCGCCATAGATACAGTCAAATCATCACAAAATACCACTGTAAGATGTTGCTTAGTAAATATTTTTCATCACCCCATCTCGGAAAGAGTATGTTTGCCCTTCGATATTTTTTTTATGTTTGGCCCTGCCAAAATGTCTCTACTCTGCCTGCTGGAAAGCATAAGCAGAATCCTAAAGTGGTGGTCACCATACAGCGAATGCAGACAAAGCAACAATGCAGCATGGTGACCCACACCATGGCGGGCTAGTGATGCTTCTGAATCATTGGGCCTCCGGTCTCGCACTCACCAACGAAACGCGACAGCATGATCGCTGTCATTTTACGTTAATTTTCTGTGTGAGCCGGCCCGTTCGTGTTGAAACCAGCGCGGCTCTACTACCTTGAAAGTCGAAAAAAAAGAAATCTGAGTGCAAAAGCCGTTATTATTCGCTACAGGATAAAGTAAGTTGAATTTAGAACATCGTGCGTGTGCATTAAGTTTGTGAATTCAAAACATCATTAAACCCAATGATATCATAAAAATAAGGTAGATATCGCACTATCGCGCGCTAATTGTTGCAGACAAATGTAGACAATTGTCCAGATTTCATTTAGTCGGTTAATAGAAGCTAGCGAATAAACACGTTGTCAGAGAGTTTTCGTGGAATGTTTATTATTACCAAAATGCCGAGCTGTGTGTTAAGAAGATGTAAAAACTATGGTTCCAAGGTAAATGAAAATGAAGGAGTTACATACCACGCGTAATATTTGTATTTTGTCACGGTTTTGTTTACCATTTACCGAAATTATTACATGAAATCCTGAAAAATGAATTGTATTATTAAAGACACGTTAAAAAAAGAATAGAGAATATGATTATAATTGCAGTGCGACAAGACAAATAACGGGCGCCCGGCATGCGTCATAGATTAATCAAACAGAAGGGATATCGTAGGCACAACACATGGCGTCCGCGTCCTCCAGTACCGTCTATTTGAATCTTAGATTTTTTTATTCCATAGATATGCTCATATTTCTATTATGTTAGCTCTTTAGCTGTCATTGTCTGTTGATAAAAAAGACAGCGTATATGGTTTTGTATGTTCTATATTTATTAAACACGATGAACGATGCCATAAAAATCTATGCCTTGCTTTGCCTTTAATATTCCTTGAGAACCAATAACTACAGAAATGCTTATTGCGATGTTATAAAATGATGATGATGATGTCAATTCAATTAGACGTTTTGAAGTGGGGGAAAATCGCGTTCAAAAATTCCTTTACATAGATTCATATATATACAAACCAAACTAATAAAAATCTATTAAATAGACAACTCTACTCTTCTTCTCATGGTAGCATGTCGATATATTTATTTATATATTTAAAAAATTTGACTGACTTCAAAAAGGAATCAATTCAAAATAATAAATATATATAGATTTGAAACATCTATAGCGGCGGATTTGAATAACCATGTAACCTTCTTTATCTGTACAATTTGATTGTGTTTTTATAAAAAATTGTGTATATTGTGATTGAAAATAAATTGATAATAATTTTCTTCATTGTTTTATTTTTACTACATACATTTTTTCGGAACACTAATTACCAATCAATAACTATTCAAACATGCAAATGGAGATATTCAATGTCATATCTGTATCAATTCTAATTAGTTAGTCTATAATTTACCACGTACCACAAAGTGCAACTCACAAAAGATAGCTATCTCTTTCTTTACCATGCATTCCGTATTATCTTTCGCATTCGTAATCATATTAGATGTATACACTTACAAATAAGTACGTCATGTCATACCGCAACAATAATCGGACGCCGTTCAGTATGAAACTAACCTATCTTTCTTATAATATCAAACCTATTTCCTGCTACCTCCATGTTGTCGAATTTCCCATACAACCTTTTTTAATTTGTTGTAAACTCAGACTCGGAACCCTCTTGGTGTACTTTTTGTTAATTTGCTTTGTTCATAAAATTCTATTTTAGAATCCTTCCCTTGCTCGGTCAATACAATTGAGCACGCGGTTTAAAAGCAAGTTTGCACTCTTGTGTAAATAACTTTTCTTTCAAACATGTCAAGTATTATTCCCTTATTTCTATAATTATCTCCTAGTTGAATGGGGAAAATTTTTGCCCCATCTGACTTGATTATTCACAGTACCCTTAGTACCTCCCGAGATTATACTTTATATGTAAGTAGCAACCACGCGCGCCATCTGTGTGCATCCCATCAAAATGCAACTTATTGAAGTTTCCATGTAAATATGCAGATTGGATCCGGCGCTCGCTAGAAAAAGACGTACACTTAATTTAATTCGAATACTTTAAAGTTCGTGTACTGAGATTGAACAGAGCAGGTCACAATCACTCTGCAATTTTTATTAAATCTTGAAAGGAGTCAAGATAATGAAAGTATTTTCTTTGAAGTATGAAAAATGGTGTTGTATTTTTTCTGTCGAAACAAAATGAGTTTTCCCGTCAAAATTGACAGCCAAATTCAACTAACTTAGTCTAGCTTGGTTATGAGATATCTAGTGTAATATAACTCAAAATAAATAACTGTGATCATTTGTCACGTATACTGAACACTTGTGAGACAGCTTTCACTTAATATTTATCTAGTTTGGAAGACTCTTTTTGGGCGAATTCGGTAGTATTTATGTTGTTGTATGGTTAATGTAGGTAAGTTTATGTAAATTAATTTGACTAATTTATGACCAAATGGGCACGTTTGCAAAAAAGAAAAAATTGCCAATGAGCATACAGTATATTTGCTTTTTATGAAGGTGATCGTTGATGGTACAAAAAAAATTAGCTTTTGTCGGGCCGGCTCGACTCAGGCGGTACTACCCTCGCACAGAAAATCAACGTAAAATGACAGCGTTCGTGCTGTCGTGTTTCGTTGGTGAGTGTGAGTGTGTGAACCATGCAAAAGTACCAAAAGGCCGCCATGGTGATGGTCACTATGCTGCATTCGCAATGAGTATGGTGACCACCACTCTTGGATTCTGCTTTTGCTTTCCGTCAGACAGAGTAGAGTCATTTTAGCAGGCCTAATAATACAAAAGAAAAATTTGCTTTCGTATTGATTCGTTTTCTAGACATCAAAAAACTAAATGATAAAAAAAACACTACTAGTATAACTGTCATACTTACCATTTGCCAAACACACACTTGATAACAAGGTACGTAAAAAACAAACAGCACACTTCCATCACTCAACTTTTAGTACAACTTTGCTATCGAGTCCAACTTTGTTCCACGATGTTTACCTCGGACCCTTTACATAAATAATGGTACGACAGCTAGTCGCACAATTACATCGGTTATGATGACGTGTTGAGGCAAGGTGTGGGCCCTATGGCCCTACATATTGATAACCTTATCTTTTCTATTTCATGAGCCATAAATCTGCTATCTTTTCCGTAACTTTGCAATCTCTACCACGTAAATATATTATAATTTCTTAGAATAGTCGATACAGGATAGTCAACTTCAAGGTTTGACTCGATTTCTCTTGGATGCCATCATCAGATCTTAGTGTCCTTATCATGGTACCACCGTTGGGATATCTCCTTTCCATTAAAAAAGAATCATCAAAATTGGTTTATAAACGATGAAGTTATCCGCGAACACACATAAAACAAAAAAAAATATACACGGTTGAATTAAGAAACCTCCTCCTTTTTTTGAAGTCGGTTAAAAATATATGCTAATGATAAAGTTATATATAAATAAATAGGAATTCATACATCTCATTGCAAAGGTCTGTCATACATTCCTCACATGCACTACACAAACACCAACAATAGTTACTAACGAACCAACCCACTTGGCGTAAGCCCGTGATAGGTTTGCATTTACTAGCGTCACAGCTAACATAGAAAGTAGATAAACGATAAAGTGAATAAAATATGTTAATGTTTGAGTATTACTGTTGATTTCTCCTAAACCTAGTCTTGCGCTTGCCTTTAGCCTATAATAGGAAGTCAAGGCCGAGAAACAAGGCTAAGGTCCAAAATAGAGATAGTGGAAGAAAATAAACCTATCGTAGTAAAATGTTTAATCTCGTACTTTAACAGCTTACTAAAAAGAAAGTCTAAAATATAGACAGACTGAAAGAATCCATTAGAATCATTTTGGACTTAGCCTAGTTAAAGACATTAAAGATCAACTTACAATGCTGACGTTAATATCAATAATAAATATATAAATCTTATAAATCAATCTTACGTTTTGATCCCTTTCCATTTTTAAGCTAATCTAAGTAGGTAATCCCATGTAGACGTTTGAGGTGCAATATTCGTATCACGTGCGTGAGTCCGTTACTTTTTGCGTGAACTTCGAACAGAATCAGGCGGTAGAAGTGCGATTTGCTCGCTATTGTTTACGAATCTATTTATAATGTTTATAGTAGCTTACTCTTTAAATAAAATTCAAAAAAAATCCCGCGCATTAATAACCAAAGTAATACTTTGGAAATGTAGAGTTAAATTTGAAAAAAATGTGTTATGAGTATTATTATTTATCATATCGGGTTATAATTTCTAACCAGTCTATCACGTATTTATAAATATACTGTTCATCAACATACTTTTAATAGAATTGTGTTGAATTAGCAGTTTCGTTGCCTTTGTAACACTGATACTTATCTATGTCTAGTTATATGTGGGAGTTGTTCCCTATTAATAATATCACTTATTGACAGAACTATAACTGGTCAATCTCCAGTCCACAGACAGCAGTTAGTAGACTAAAAATGGAAATGAATCATGAAATAATGGATATAGAGAGTTGAGACGATCGGGTCCTGAGGCGTTTATTGAGAGACGCCGTGTTCAGTAGTAGACAATGATTAACTGATTATAATAACGTATATAGAGAGAGACAAATATCTAGCAGTGGAATATAGGCTGTTGGTGTGTGTACAAAAACTTTCCATGCTTAGAGTATATACCTGTGGTTTCATTCACTAGTTTTAACCCAAAAATAGCAGCGGCATTTTGAACGAGAATGTCCGTACTTTTTAGAGAATATTTCCGAACAGGAAAGCAGCTTCACTCGAAGTTGTCCACATTCCTGGTAAAAAGCGTCAGGTGAGATGCAAGTCACGTGGTTAGACGGAAGTTATTCAATTAGAGGCGTCGACGTCACGGCTCACGCCCCTACCTTTTTATATCTAGCTCGGTTAAGCTCGCTCATTAATTGACCCGGTGATGTTCCGTGAGCCTACGTCGAGACAGATGTTTTGTCAGTGACACTGAATGATTGAACTTATTCAGTATTTGCATTGGTGAAAGTTATTGTATAGTCAGTATTTGGCATTTATTTTTATGTTACCATACTATTACCAAATACTAAAGTCGATGTCTTTAAACTGATGCCACATTAAAGAACCATTAAAAATCGTAATCAATATATAGACGCAATAAATTATATCCTATTGCATGGCTTTTAATATATTACTAAATAGGACTTTGTGTCTAGGCGTAATTTATCTGTAACATGAAAGTAAGTAGGTATTTAAAAATCCATCAGCTGTCTAGTTATCACAGTCCAGGCTCTGCCAAATTTAGGATGGCCTTGTGTAAGATGTGTTAGGTTCTTAACAATATTATCATAATTCTCACTAAACTGGGGGGTGGGGATATGTCCTGAGGTGGACGTCTTTTGATGAAACCGATACGATTGAGATGAAAATGATGATAGGCCATACTTATACACTACAACGTAACAACTGCATCGTATACACAACAATAATGCATTATTTGCGACTATATCTAAGAGTTTATTACAATTCTACTTACAGATATAATTATATATTTATTAGCTCTGTGTACTATTATCGCAACTCGAAAAGTTTTAATTGGCGTCGAACTGGGGACGGAGCGAAACAGAATACTGTATGATTTTGTGTATTGTGGTGTTGTGGGCATACATGGTATATGTTTTACTTACTAAACAATAAACTAGAATAAAGAGTAGTTCATCGAAAATAGGGTAAAGTAAATGTTATCCGAATGACTGTATTTATAAACATTTGCCGACCGTACCGACATACATACACACGGGTGATACGTGAGCAATCGCTAGTAATTGTAGAATCATTCTGGAAGAGTATATATCAGTAAAATTAGGCTGGCTTAAATAAATCAATACATATCACAGAGTCACTGAAGATGTGTTTGTAGTGAAACATTTAATTAAATTCCGTTAAAGTGACAAATATGAAACATTCATGGATACTGTTCACTGTTAAAATGTCTAAATGCAAATTGTTATTATTCGAATATTTACCAGATTCGTTACTAGACTATACAAACTCGACTTTAAGGATTTTCAAACTCTGTTGTACCCCTTAGCACTCAACATCCTACCATTTAGCATGTATTAAAAGAAAAACACATAACTAGTCGACGCTTGGTAACGCCCTAAGCCAGCAATACTATGCGCATATTAATAAAACGTACCAGTACGAGCTTATAAAAACTTGAATTAAACCCTCCCGATCTCTATAAATTATAAATTCATGCACTATTAATCAAAATTATATAAAAATCCTTCATTTTATCGAAATAAAAAATTATGATAGAAAATTTACATATCACCCGAGAAAGAAATATCATATCATGATTGCCTACTAAGTGTTGAGAATCGGTTATTGTTTATCTTACAAATATATGAAAAGAGCTAGTTTAGTAACTAAATTTCGAAAAAACTAAGTAAATTAGACAGAAGTCCATTTCCGTTTCAGGAATAATATTAATAATAATAGTAATGTTTTTATATTTATACTAGTTGTTGCCCGCGGCTCCGCCCGCGTGTATGTCAGTTATCGCTGCAAATATTAGCCTATGTGTTATTCTGATGTATAAGCTATATTACTGTAAAGTTTCATCCAAATCCGTTCAGTAGTTTTTGCGTGAAAGAGTAACAAACATCCATCCATACATCCATCCATCCTTACAAACTTTCGCATTTATAATATTAGTAAGATTTAAAAATGTAATTAATATGTATTTATAATTGTAATAAAGAGAATAATAATAATAAATATTTCGGACATCTAAACACAACGCCATCTAGTCCCAAGACTGATATGAATACATATATACTTTTTTTTTGTATATACATACATATTATAGATAGAACACACCCAATGATAGAACCCATCGGAACTTGGGAATTCGACTGGCATATTATGCCATAGAAAAAAACCGGCCTTTTAGTGACGAGAGGAGTCAATCAGTTGCTTAACTTTTCTGTTAAATTATTCTGAAATGCTAAATATTGTAAGCACTAATAAATCTATTCTTATAACAAATTAGAACAGCTATAAATCTTACACGTGTTCCATACAATGGTTCATGCTGACAGTGGCTAAGTCAATGGAAATGGCCGGTGACCATCGGAGGCAATATCTGTGCTTAAACCTTCCTCGCTAAATGGGCTATTCAAAAAAAAAGAAATAGCAAAAGATATGTATAGATTATTTTATTTACTTACTTTAGTAGTACTCAGAGAGGGGGCGCCACAGAGCCACTGATAACATCGAGTCCGTGCTTAAACTGAAGTTAAAAATACAAAATTAAGCTTAAATAAACCCAGAAGTGCAAAAAGTGTGGTGCTAAACAGAGTGTTATACAGAACTTATTGAGTTTTTAGCAAAAAGTGATCGAAACAAGGAAAAATCTACAAAATTATCAATCACGTAGTAATCTGACAGAACAAAAATTTTACTTTTATGAAACGAAATAAGTAACAGATATCAACGCAAGTGCATCAAACCTGCTGAAAAGCTAGCACGAGATATCATATAAAACCTTAAAGTGGCTGGATCGTCAAAAGAAATACATTTACCTACATCAATTACAACAGTGATAGGTTAGAAAACAAAAAAAAAATGTTACTTATGCTCTTAGATTATGAAAATACCCCCAAATATAAATATACATTTCTGGTCAGAGACTTGACACATCTGCAGTGCTACCAATGGATAGAAATAATAAGCGTTTCGTTTCACGCTTTTTTCTAATCGCAGCATCTTGGTGTGCATTCTTGAATTAGAAAGCAAATTGTTAATATAATCAGCGCCATCTATGCACAGGTAAAAGAACACACCCGTAACCAAGTAATATCTACAACTTTTTTCAATCCAAAGAGAACTAACGGCACCTGTTGACAAAAAGCGGGTACTATGGAAGACATAGCAAAAATTTTGAAATCAATACAAACCGATATAGCAGAACAAAAAAGAGAAAGACAAGAAATGGAGAAAAATATAACAAACAGCTTAAATGCTATGAACAAAAACATTAGTGAAAATTTCAGAATTATAGAACAAAATTACAGTCAATTACACGAAAAAGTAAAAAATCAAGAAAACCTTTTAGATGTAATGGATAGATATATAAGGAAGAAAAATTTGGTATTCTTTGGAATTGAGGAAGGAGATAAATCATATTAAGAACTGGAAAAGAAAATTTTAACTTTTATTAACGGAATTAATATATCTTGTGAGTGGAATGAAATTGAATCAATAAATCGAATAGGAAAAAAAGGAACAAACTAGGCTGGTCATGGTTACCTTCACAACAAAAAATTGAATTATTACAAAAGAAGAAAAATATGAAAACAAGCACAATATATAAGATAACCCACAAAAGGTTTAAGAGAAAAGAAAAGAACTACAAACGGAACTATTAAAATGTAAAGCAGAAGGCAAAAAAGCAATAATTAAATATGATAAAATTATCATTTTTAACGAGCCTAGACCTAAGGAAATTCTTATAAAACATAAACCCCAAAAACGCAATCTAGACATTTCCCCAAAGCAAGATGCTAACCATGAAAAACAAGCCCTGAAAAAAAACAAAATCACATCCTTCTTAAGACAAAGAAATGATGCCGAACGGTTTACCATGGATTAAACAACAACTTCCAGCTCTTAGTAATACATAGAGGCCCCTCTGCCATTCAAAAACCCAATTCGACTGGTCACCGCGGGGGAGAAGCTCGTTTCTTCCCTTGACTGCAACCCTCCAACATATTAATAAATATCTTGTAACAGTAAGAATAAGAAAGCATTAAGAAGAGATTGAACATGAGGTAGCAAACTCACCTGTCTTACATTTAACCATTTATATGGACAAAACAAACACACAGGCGAAAGCAACAAAATTAGAATATGAATATAATGATCTATATTAGTGACACCGAAAAAAAAAAATTAAAACAAGATAAAGTGAAAAACTATGGTCAAAGTTGAGGAGGCCTTTACCCTACAAAGGGGTTCTCATGATATTTATACCCAACAGTATAATAAATGAATCGTATTTATTATTTTTATTACCAAAAATATTGAAATACACAAATGGGAATCATCGAAAACGAACACAAACTCGCATATATTACTAGTGATTTTGAATTTCTTTTGTAACATTAGATAGATTGCTAAGGTGAATAAACTATCAAATTATGCATGTAAATGAATATTGTGAAATTGAGAACTAATAAAAGGCTTATTTATTTTATTTTATTTGTGTAAGTAGTACACAAATAGGTTAACTGTTGAATCAGTATAAGCAGAAACATTTCATATTAAAATGTATTATAATATTAATAGACATAGAAATGTCATTATGAACGCCAGATACCAAGCTGTGCAGACTTTGTGCGAAACATAATTATGTATTTCTAAACACATGTCATAGATAAATGTCACTTAACAAAATCATCGATCGTTTTTCGTTTTTTCGGAAGACGGTCCCCATTTCATCTCATCCACATTTTTTATATTTTATATCATTAATTTCATCACGACGAAGACTAAATGACTTGAAGACTTATGATTTGAAGACTATAAACACTTGACATTGCCAGAAATAGCTGATCCGAGAGATCCGGCTGATTGCCATTTCATCAAAGAAAAGACAGAAAGAACAAAATCATCACTCTCTCACACAATTTTTGTCCTGGTTGGGAATCAAACTCATTATCTTTAGCGTAGCAGTCAGAAACATGTAGGTAAAAAACACGCCTTAGAAATATTTACGCATTTAAATATAAAACGCGGACTTTGTGGTCCACGCCACTGAGACGATCAAAAACCAAGTTAGCCGCGGATTGCCATGTATGTTCTGGCTGCACCGGTCGACTGTGTATAGCTTCCGAGGAAACACGTGGAAATATTGTTTCAGAGGGGACTGAAAGTATTGAACTACTACTGATGCAGTAGTAAATATGATAATAATCACTTGAATTAGTAGTACTATTACTAGAACTTAGCGTTTTTGTAGATATTTTGGGATAGGATTATGAGAAAATACTCTAGCCCGTTTCTTGTTAATGTATTAGACTGTCAAAATTTGCCCCTTATAAATTCATTATCATTAATAGTCCTTAAAATGTGAACTTTGAACGGTGAACAGGTCAAATTAGAGGCGTGATGTGTATTCTTATCTGCCGGAGATAGGGCCCCATTCGAAGACTTCGCCGTACCGTACACATTACACCGTTTAAATACAAGTACAATTCCTTCCACGAAAGCCGAGGAAGATTCCCTAATCTTTACACAACACCCGGTATTAACTTCGATCCTACAAGGTAGTTGCGAACGACTATCACACACTTCCAAGCAGCTGATTTATCATTAACGAGTTCCATCAAGAGCTAAATACAAGATTATCAACAATTAAAACACGGCAATATTCTTCAAAACGAGTTCCAAACTCAACTGAATGACATTTAGACGGAAATCAAGGTAGCACAGCACGAACGGGCCGACTCGACCGGGGCGGTACTACCCTCGCACAGAAGATCAGCGTAAAATGACAGCGATCATGCTGTCGTGTTTCGTTGGTGAGTGCGAGACCGGAGGCCCAATGATGCATGCCATAGTGTGGGTCACCATGCTGCATTGTTGCATTGTCTGCCTTCGCAGTATGATGACCACCTCTCTTGGATTCTGCTCATGCTTTCCATTAGACAGAGTAGAGTCATTTTGGCAGAGCCAAAAAAAAAAAAAAAAACCTACCATGTCACTTATGTGTAACCCTAGTGTGGCCGCTACAAATTACGTTTAGTACGTTCGGTTTCGAACAGCCCTCCTATACCACCCTGGTCCAATGGGTTGATATAGGATTAACTTCAAGTTTTTCTTGCAGTGCTGTTGTCTCTAGTTGTTTTGGTCCATTAGTTGGCTCTATTGAAATTGAATGAAGAGAGTGGATATATATCTATACAATTATATTATTGAAAGTCAATAAGAATACGTTACTGTCGTAATTATATTCAGCAAATATGCACCAAAATGCTGAAGAGAGTCAGTATGTAGAAGTTGAATGTAAGCAAGGGTGCCAAATCCTTTGTCACAGTAACCTGGAACCATTGCCAAAGTCCATTTGCACAAGTTGAAGCAACCGCGTGAACTTGCCTCTCGCCGACTACATTTGTAGATATTTATTGAGCCCCTGCTTCATTTTATGTTATTACTTGTTATTGCGATAGTTTCGGTAAACGATTTTAGTTGTTCGACTATGAAGGGCAGTAAACAGTCTTAAGTACTTCCCGTCGGCACTTGACGACATTGAACTTTTCTAAAGTGGAAAGAGTAGGGAGAGGCAGTTTGGCACCAATACACTGTACTATAGTGATCCGTTACTCAGAAAAAACTGTGATATTCGTATTTATTTTATACATATATATATATATATATATATCAAGCATTATTTTCATTTTTTTTTAATTTTGGTCCTGCCAAAATGACTCTACTCTTCCTGATGCAAAGCAAAAGCAGAATCCAGGACTGGTGGTCACCATACTCATTGCGAATGCAGACAATGCAGCATGGTGACCCACACCATGGCGGCCTTGTGATGCTTTTGCATCGTAGGGCCTCCGGTCTCGCACTCACCAACGAAACACGACAGCCCGAACGTTGTAATTTGGTTCATTGGCAAAATTCTCTCTCAGTTAACCGTTGGATAATGCAGTAAAGCAGCAAGTAAGTGCATTTTAATTGAAACGTGTATCAGAATAAACAAAACAAATAATACATCAAACACACATAATATTATATACCTTACATACACTAAAAACTATATACAATATACATACTTTTATTCTATTTTTGAAAGATAATTCCTCCACACAACAAATATACATAAAACGGTCACAAGGAACACACAGACTCAGAACAATAATTTGTGGGAATCGCGCTCACAGCACTTTAGCGCAGTTGGGTTGAAGTTGGTTGGCTTCAGTACAGTCAAACAATGCATTTGCATATGTTAAGTTGTTAGTGATACATTGTAAAGTTGTTTCTGTTACTAGAAGGTTAAGTAACTCAAGGTAGTAGATCCATACTGCTTTCAGAACGAATGGGCTAGCTCGACCGGGATGGTATTTCGTTGGTGACTGCATGACCGGAGACCCAATGATACTGAAGCATAGCAAAAAGCCGTCATAATGTCATCATGCTGCATTGTTGCATTTTCTGCATTCGTAATGAGCATGGTAACCGCTACTCTTGGAATCTGATAATGCTTTCCATCAAGTAGATTAGAGTCATATATATTTGTAGTGCCCAGCTGAAGCATGGTTTGTCCACGAAATATAATAAGAGTTATTTAAAAATATATACGTATGTACGTATAGTTAGTAGCAAGGCGAGTATCTCTTACCACTTACCATGAAAAACGCTAAAATCGGGTTATAGCTCGATGTTTAATAGTCTATTATCTTCCTCAGAAAATGTTCGGATATAATCTCAGATTAACGAGTTCAAACATATAAATTTAAGATCTTTATTATATATTTTACGATATGACAATCTTCTTGAAACATAATTTACAGCGCTATCGAGATCTAAACAAAAAGTAGCTTATGCTATGACTTCAATATTAAGAAAATGATAATTTAGCCTCAGGCGAGATATTGTTTAAGACAAAAGAGCCAGATTGATAAAAAAAAAACTACAGTCTCACAAACGGCCTTTTGCGAATGTGGTGAAACGAATCTCTACTTATTTTGTGATTCCTGATTCAAGGGGCAGTAAAGTGTTTGTGACTCACAAGTTATAAGTGGAGTCCCTGGGCCAGGATAGTCCATCAGGTAACCAGTCAGCTTGCTTACCCTTTTATACTATAAAACATCATCGTTATGTGTAAGGAAATAAAGGACCTCTTACAAATGCAAAGAAACCCACGTGGGACAATACTTTATGTGATCCACAAATTGCTGTTCTGTGTCTGGGTGTTCTTGGTGTCCGGTGCATGTATGTTTGTAAAGTCCCCCCAACCTTTGATATTTATTGCTAATGCGGGAGTTATGTAACTTACTTTTGAAGTGAAAACTTCTTAAGACGCATTGATCACTTTTTGGGTGAATAAAAAGAGTGAAAGTCACGTCATCGTCAACGCAAGCTTCCCTCGAGCTATATGTATACCGTGTATAATTGTAAATAGATATACCTCCAAACGTTATTAGTATAATATATTATATATATATATATATACAAATATTATATCTCTGTAGTCTGTATATAAATATCCAAATGTGTACTTAATTTTCACTTCTATTCGGCAGCAGTCCCATAAGACTGTCACGCATGTTTCTTAAATGTACTGGGAAAATAGAATCTTCAGAAAATTAAAATAAAACTAGTAGATGACCTTTTATTTCGCCAGAAATGTAATTTTTATTGGTTACATCGCTAAAATGATTTTCTTATAATATGTAGTAATCTACTACACTATTAGCGCAGTCCAGTAAGTTGACCGAAGGGTGATTTGATACTCGGTAGTAAAATATTGACGTGATGCCAATATCTCCGAGCAATCGTCTAAATATAGCAGTTCATGGAGACATTTATATAATTTTATGACATTTATCTAGGGTCATATGACATTTATAAGGCGATCTTACGTAATTGATGAAACAAACACAATTATATAAGTATGTAATTATTTCCTATTCTTATTTGTTAGAAAGCTCGGATGGACTCGGGTTTTCGACATTAATTATGCGTCTTTGACATTCTTCAATTATTTCGTCTAAGCAACATTATCTCTTAAGAATATAACTCATGACAGACGGGACTAAAGCAGAAATTAAATTTGCCTAAAACAAAAAAAAGTTGGCAAAACAACACAAAGCATACAAGCACGAATTCAACCACACATACACACACACGCACGTATGAACACATGTACTCACGCACGCACGCACACAATTTGTACCTGCATTAAAAATGCGAACATCAAAACAATTACAGAAATCTTGAAACTTTAAATCAAAGTTTGGAACTAAGAGTTGACTGAATCTAAACAATTGAGACTTAGTTTGCAAACTTATTACTCAAAGTGATACACAACGATTTATTAATTTTATAATAGAAAACTCTGAAATATTTTACTGTAATGGTTTACAATATAAGCTAACGATCCTTCGCTTGCCCAGTTAAAGTTACAGCCATTGGGCGGTTATCGCATTGCAATTATGCAATAATTTATCAGAAGCACGGTCATATGATATATCCTTTATCTTTAAATTGAAAATAAATAGACTTCTCCAAACATCATTTTCTTAAAAAACTAAACAACACATCACACTAACATATAAAGGCGAAAGTTTGTGAGTGTTTTGTTTATGTTTGTTGCTTCTTCACGCAAAACCTACTGAACGGATTTGGACGAAACTTAACAGTATTATCGTTTATACATCAGAATAACACATAGACTACTATTTGCCGCGTTAACCGACATACACGCGGGCGGAACCGCAGGCAACAACTAGTTAGATATTAATCATCATCGTAAACATCCTTCTATAGTCCACTTACTGGAGAAGGGCCTTGGAAAGCAGATTTTGATCCACTATAACATGCTGGCGACTCGGGTTGATATAGAGCTTATATCATATTTTCCTTCTCTTGGCAGCACTGCTGGCCTGCGTATTTTTTGGGATACCCACGCCACGTGATAAATGAGGTGGCGACACTCCTTATTTCTAATCCTGACGGATTATTCATTAGATATTTATGACCCTATAAATCGTCGTCTATACTATACCGAAGAACATCTGACATCAGCTTTGACGAAATTGAGTTGACCCTTATACAACTAAAAAATGGAAAAGCCACGGGTGATAACGGAGTTATCTCCCAATGGGCGGCGATAATCGTTTACCATCAGACGATATGTCTGCTCATTTGCCTCCACGAGCGGACGGCGACGATTAGACAAATGCTAACTACTGGAGCAGGCCGGGTTCCGCACAGGATTTTGAACCATCACCAAATACACATCTGAAGCAGATCATACAGAAAACGTAGGAGCATAATCAGCGTCTGTGTTTTGCTTTGGAGAACTATGAGAAGGTCTTTGTCTATGTCAAGACTTCAACTGTACTGAACTCCCTGCAGCGCTGCCAAGTTGATTTTCGGTACAACGTCCAAGTACAGAATAGTCGAACAAAACAGATGATATATTCCCGAAACTGTTTTTAAATGCATTAGAAGACGTCTTCAATATAAACGGCAAATATATATCGCACTTTAGGTTTGCTGATTTTATCGTTACATGGCAGAATCGCTGCAGGAAGATCAAGAGATGCTACACAGTCTAAATGAAACTATAGAGATAGACCTACCCAGGCTGAGCTCATGTACTATCGACAAAAAAATTAAGACATACCATAAGTTTACTTTCTTACAGACATTCAAATATAATTAGGTCGACATTTGCGTAAACATTCATTTTCATGGTAACGACCTTGTTTTCTATCATTGAATCACACAGAAAATTATCTAGTGCAGCATCCAAAGAAATATTTGTTCTCAGTTATAGATAATTCCAAAGAGCATAGATTCAAAATATGATTATTACTGTTTTATCTAGTATACTATCTATCTAATTACCTAATAATTTCATTGATCTCCGACCTAGCAAGATAGCGGGATAATTTGCTTAAGAAGGTTGGCAGCGACTGGATACAAAAAGCAACAGTCTGGGCTCTGTTTTATTCCTAGAAGGAGGTCTTTGTCCAGCAGTGGACTGCAATCTAGCAAAAGCATGTCTCAAATTCGACCCTAAATTGAACCTTACTAATGTATATATATATACAGACCAATAGTGTATTACATTGAAAAAAGAGATTGAAAAACAGACAACGAAAGCTGTATCGGATTTTGTAGACTATTGCACCTTTGATGTAGAGTCAATTTGGGAAGACATCGTTTGTCAAATCGCTTGCGAAAACGTAAACACAGTATTAAGTATTCATTGAGTTGAGCTGGTGTACTTAACGCGACCGAGCCAGAAAACAAATCCTCGCGCACAATACACACGAGCCCACAATAAAACCTATAAAATTTATATCTTACCTCGATATCAGTAGAGAGAATACGTAATGAACATTAGGAACAAAGGCGTGTGAAAAGAGCCGATACCGAATTGTGTAGGTGAGAAATTGATACCACTGAGCTTCAAACGAAATATCCACCTATTGATATGTAAGCAAAGTTTAATTTTGTCCGGTTCAGCAGTTCACAAAATCAAACAAAGATAATGCAGACGTGAATTGGCTTTAGTACCCTTAGTTATAGGGTATAGTTTCGGGTGCAGGAATATTGTTATAGAAAAAGCAAGAATCGAAGATAAGTGAGGTGCCACGGCGCTCGCTCTGAAATATTAGTGTTCTGAAGGTTTCTTTGAAATCCCGTGTTGGTGCAGCGGACTCTTTTGTAGCTTCCCGTTCGAACATTTATATCAGCTATGGCATGGATGTGCTTCGAAACTGTGAGAAGCTTATACTCTTCGACGTGCAGTTTCCTCGCTCGACGGTTATTTTGAAATGTATCTATCTCAGCTACGCTTTCGTTGATACCGTTTACCAACTTCATGATCTAAGAGATGCTGTCTTCTTTAGTATGATTAAAACACATTTTATATAACATTGAATTTTTTACACTTAAGGTATAAATTATTCTCATATTTTAAATGCACTACATTGTTACATAGTTATCAATATAAGTGACGGATGAGGACCATAGCGTTATTATATATAGAGCAGCCAAGCCAGACCTCCAGCTATCCCTCGGTTAGAAAGAGAGAGACAATCGCGGTACCTATATATCTCGCTCTACTCGCGTATGTGCAGTTTGCGCGTAAAAGCAGCATAGCAGAACCATGGTATAAGAAAACAAGGTCTCGCATTCCGTGAGCGACTCAGTGTGACGTCACTACGTCAGTTGAGAAAGACAGATGGGGTACCGCTATTTTCTCTCTCGTTCTAACCGTTGGACGTTTCCACTTATAGGCAGCCGTATGTCTATCCCACTCTATCTATAATAACTCTATGATGAGGACTAGGCTTCACAGTTGTCATTAGCATTAGTAATGTAAGAAATTTATATTCTCATTAACATACCATTCAAGAATATTGCTTTAAATGTTACAAAAAGTAAATTGAAATGAAAAATTTCGCACTCGGTATATCCGAAATATATTATCCGTTCAAAAATTCATAACATGAGCCTACCTGAAAGGCCGGTAATGCATTTGTAACTCCTGAGGTTTAAACGTTCATGGCATAGATAGTCAGTCTGTCTATCAATGATACCTTTTCTTACTCACTCCCTATATAACAATAAAGAGTTGTCCCATACAGAGCTCCGTAGATCTAGATAAAAAGTTTTAATAAAACACGAACATTATAAGTAAGTAAACGGGGCGTGTTAAAGCATTTACTAGGCTACTATAGTGTGGGTCAACATGCTGCACTGTCCACATTCGTAAAGAGAAAAAAAAACTCTCACAAAAAAAAAATGTTCAAATTACCCAGAATAATATAAGTAATAAAAAGTGGGCACTAGTTTAAGCTACAGATTTGTAAATGCGTCACACTGAGTCACTCACGGAATGCGAGACCTTGTTTTCTTATACCATGGTTTTGCTATGCTGCTTTTACGCGCAAACTGCGGAAAAATCCTTAATTTTGTTTTGTTAAATTTGGATATATCCAGTGTCACTTTCATAACTAAGACGAATCTATTGACAGCACTCACATAAAAATTCGACAAACCGTTTAGGCTCTAGAGCATCCCAAAGTTGCCATACACGTTTTGAAATTGAAAAGTTCTTTAAGTACTTAGTTTAATAATTTTTACCCGACTACGGCAAAGCCAAAGGAGGGTTATGATTTTGACAGGCTATGTATGTATGTGTGTATGTTTATTTGTTCCCTCATAGCTCCTTAAATACTCATTAGAACTGGACAAGTGAGGTGTCGTTAGAAGCGTCTTGATTGTCTTCTAGTTATAGGCTATATGACGTGACACTGAATGTAATGTGGCGCCCTCTAGCCGACATGAATAACTGTATTAAAAAATAAATTTTAGATAAATATGTCGTACTTGGTATCATTGGAAAGGGCGTTACTTGTACATTTCAAAAATATATATATTATTAGCATTTTCTAATGGTTTTGACCGTATTTATTCGATAATTGTGATATTTCTATGGAATCTATTTTATTTACTTATTTAATCTATTTAAAATACACTTTGCAAAGAAATTAATAATATAGAAGCACTAAAACATTTTAAATAAAAACAAAGTAAAAACTAAAACCCAACTACGACTATAAACAACGCTGAAAAAGCAGGAAACGCGTTGTTAACGTGTTATGAACTATGGTATATTACACTACATGGACTACGGCTTTTGAAACTTGTTTCCTGCTTTTTCAGAGTTGTTTTTAGTCGTAATTGGGTTTAAGTTTTTACTTTGTTTTTATAATTTTTATTTTCCCTTACTTTCATGTAGTGTGCAAGTGAGTGGGTGAAGTTACCAGCCTTAACGCCCTGATTCTTGAGTTGCGATGGCGACTTTCGTTACTTACAATCAGGTTTAAACAATTAGTAACTTTAACGCATTATCAATAATAAAAATTGCAAACGAATAACATTGGGAAAGAGACAGAAATATGATAATAATAATAATGATAATAATTATTTCGGATATCTAACACACAACGCCATATAGTCCCAAGCTAAGCAGAGCTTGTGTTATGGGTACTAGACTACTGATACCGATACATATTATACTTTTTTTTTGGTAAATACACATAAGTACATATTATACATAGAAAACACCGAAACTCCAAAACAAGTATTTGTAGATCATACAAACATTTGGTACGGCCCGGGAATCGAACCCGACACCTCATGATCAGCAGTCACACACGCCAACCGCGAGACCAACGAGGCAGTCGATGATGAGAACACAACATCAGTGCAAGGAAAGAGAAAACTTAAAACAACCCCTATACCGCGTTAAGGCAAGAGTGGTGTAGTAAGCCAAAACTTTCCATCAGTTACCTGTTAAAGGCAGTTAATATGATAAAAAAAGGATTTGATAAAAAAAAGGTTGTCTGTAAAGTCGGTTTACAGACGTTAGTTTAACGTGACAACGTCATAACAAAAAATTTGATACCATAACATGATATGAAAACATAACAAAATGATGAGAGATAGATGCGATCTCTCACACCACAACATACAATAATACAATGAGCGTAACGGGACAATGAGTCATCCTTTTTCGTGCATGCATTTGTGGAATATCAAACTAGACTGAATTTGTTCATATCTATAACAAACTTATATTTTTTTTAAATATATGCATGTTATAGATATATTACGCCAAGACATAATATATTCAAATGATTGTCCTCATTACAAAATATTTGTCCCGGGTGGGAGTCGAATATATGATCTTTGGATTTACAGTCAGAATCACTAACCACTAGGCTAAACAATGTTACACTGTTTTTCATTTGTAATGAAAATATCCTATATGTACAAATATTCTTTGAAATATATAAACCCAATTATTGTTGGCTGCCAAATAAAAAGTTTGAATAAACAAACCGAAGCTTTGTTTCCAGAAAAAAACTCACGTCATAACGATCACAAGTTACCGAGTAAATAAAAGAATACATGGTAATAAGTTGCGTAAACGGCGAGAGGAGAGAAATAATGTATGAATATAAGCAGAGGCGCTTTGAACCCGCTTCGTTTGATGTTATAGCCTGAACCGAAATGTGGAAAAAACTCAACTTTTCATGTACCCTCAACTTCGATACAATGTTCGAAAACGCTTATATCTGAAAATGAATTAACACCGGCGAGTTTCAGACGTTCGTGCACGCACTGAACGTAAATTATAGCGAATGACTCATTAGAGATCGATAAAAGTAAGATAACTAATAAGTGAAAGACCATCACTTAAGTTCTTAGGGGTGAAAGCTATTGAAGCTCACTGACAGAGAAAGGTTTCCTTTCTGATGTGATTTTTTTGCCTGCCGAATTGCAGCGGGGTGTACGAAGGTTCGTGGGGGGTATGAGCGGTAGAGGAGGGGGATGGCCGGGCTCAGGCGTGCGCACCCGGCAGTGTCTAGCCGGTCGGCGGAACGAATGCGCGTTCGCGCTGTGCCTCTCTGCGCTCTGTCCCACGTTGGGCGCCATCAATCTGTACCGCGATGTCGGCGTGTTATCACTACACTACACACTAATTCTTATCAAACACACAACGGTGCTCCAGTGTTGAGTGATGGATCTGATTTAGATAATACTCCAGTGTTTGTGTTTACTTAGAAAGCTTGAGATAAAATTAAGAAACGTAAATGATTAAAAGAAACAATTAAGTGAATGTTAAAAGTAGCGTAGTGTCAAAGTTTCGTAAGTAAGTAACAATTGCAGTGAAGTGGTACGGGATATTTAATAGTAAAGGAACTTCACTGAATTGGTAAGTTATTCTGTATAAGTTTGCGATACTTTGTGGATGATTGATAGAGCAAACTTTCTGGACCAGTAGACCGTACAATTGTTTATGAACAATATACAAAGTTTTGGCAATTGCTGAAAAAGGATCACGAGGGTATTATAAGTATATATAAAACATGTCGCCGGTTAGTGATGACAGACGGCTTACATCCATCAGTCCTAAATGAATCGTTGCGTAACTCAAATCACTCTTCTTTGAGTAAATGGGTCAAGTCTTGTGTCTTGTGTCCAAAATTCAGCTTCGTGAATTGAGTGCCTCGTTGAAGATCTTCAAATTGTTTTTAGACAGTATTGTGCTCAATTCAAAAGGCGGCAAACCACTAAAGAAATTATGTGAAACTTCGGAACAAATTAGACAGCCGAGTATCTTGGACCACTCGCACCATTATTTGCTTTCGAACTTACCAAACTTTTTTTCATATTCCCCAAGGAATTAATTAAGTAAGGATCACTTTGCGAACAAAGAGATTCGTATTTCTTCGGTTCATTATTTCCATTTTAGAAAATAGCTTGTAATTTAATATTCCTTCTTGCGACAATCCTTGAGGGACTTTCATTCAAATTACATTGTTTTAAAAGATTTTCAGGCGAGAAGGTCAACGACATAGATTTTGCTTTCAATTAACAATAGTATTTTGTAAGTAATGACTACCGTCAAACGAGCAACACAAATATTACTAAGATATTTCTCAATAGCAACGTAGCATGAATCAATTGTTAGTTACTTTATCTATGTCGTTTGATGAAAAGCACATTACAATCAGACTCTATTTATCAAAACTTCCCAAAATGTACTTGTCGTGAGCATTATTAAAGAAACAAAAAGCAATTTTCGACGCTCCGCGAAGCAATCTGTCACCGAGGCAAAAAGGAATAAGTCAACAAAATAAAAAAGTTGTCACTCGAAGTAACAAACAGCATTCGTCGATAGAAATTCTTTATTAGCATCGAATATGATTTTATGTCATGGTACGGAATGGGTGTATATTTTATTTGAACGATCTCAACGAACGGAAAATGGGTCATCGAAGTGCAAATGAATTCAAGCGAGTTATTATTCCAAAAGAAGTACGAAAAACATTGATATTCTTACTGCATAATTTGACTAAAAGATTGACATGGCAGGCTATAACTGAAATTAGAGGTTTAATATAATGTCATTCAGTTAGCAGTTTAACAAGGGTGGCAGTTAATATTTTGAGACGTTTTAGATGTTGTATGATTGCCCTTGTACTGTTTGATGTAATTTAATATCTGTAAAAAGTTAAATTTGTCAATATTATTTTTGCATACTGGAACACAAAATATGGTGTTCTAGGCCCATTGTGTAACAACATGTAATGCATTCCCGATGTCCGCAATAAAAAAAGTTTGAATTTTATTCCCCCATCTGAGATGACCCACAGCTAACTTTATCACAATCTGAAAATAAGAAAATTGATTTTCTATTATATTTCAAGGAGATAAATAAACAATGAGTAAGATAAAATGATTCCTTTAGAGTTTTTATCGTAATAAGAAAATGAATTCTGATATTAATGGTCAACATTAATACAAAGTTCTAAAACTTTATATCATTTCATCAAAGAGTATAGCTTCACTATGTACTGTGGCATAGTACGGCTAGGAAACCTTGAACGATCAGTAACCTTTCTGGAAATTAGTGTAGTACAATAACAGTTTAGAATGTAACAACAATCATCATAAAATACTTTTTGTACTTCTTAAATATAACTGCAATGAAGTTCAGAAATACGCATCTAAAATGATTCACAAGTCGCGATTTCTGTAGAAACCTAAGAAAGTAAATACAACAAAGGATGCTTTAATTCTATCTTTCATCTTAATTCAACATTGAAGAATATATGAAATAAAGAAAAGGATAAAACTGGACTCCTTTGAAGTGGCGAAGGACGATCGAAGTGGAATGGTTTGCGATACAAAACTCTTTAAAGAGAATTTCGGTAACTAATTTCGTAGAACCCTTATAAAGATAAGTGTGCTCGAAACTGATCTTTGTTCTTCAAATAATATCTGCACAATACCTCCTCCGGTTCGGTGAGCTATGGCAAAGCTAATCGTGACACGCTGACAACGCGGACCTTTCATAAACAAGTGTAACTCACACAGCTTGTTCAAAAAACGACCCTTTTCAATAGGCTTTCTGTAACTGAGGGAGATTATTTGACGTTTTTATAAATGAGCCATTGGCTAAGATAAAGTATCTATTGTGAAATTCAACCGAAATTAGAGAGGGCCGATTTGAAAAACGTTATTTGTGTTCGCACAGGTTCAATAATATGTTTAATGGAGGCCAACAACTACAAATGAGAACGTAATTAAAGATAAGATTAACTACTCTGAACAAAATTATAACTTTGACTTATTGGTCATTAAAATTAAGAAGAAAATAAGAACATAAAATTTAACTTATTAAGAACTCGTGTGGATACGGGGTGTTAAAGCAATCATATCAATTTTATAAACCGAACCAATTCGAAAGGTAAAAGTAATAAATTATGTGAAGGCAAAAATTTAGTTTTCATTGCGAATACATTAAAAGTTAGGAATCAATGAATTATGATGGAAGTGCTTGATCGACATCGACACGGGTTGCGGGATGGTTTGGTTCTTATTAGTTTAATATATACATATATTTATATTGGTTTTTATTAGTTTAATATAATATATTTAATATAGTTTTAAGGAGGGAGTGGTCAGTAATACGACGTGAATTATTAAGTAAATAACTGGAATTTGATTTTAATAGCTTAGATAAAAGAGTAAGTTATCTTAATTTTAGTGCTTTTAACAATACTATGTTCTATGTTGTTTTGGAGTTGATGGCACGGAAGAAGTAGTGGCTTAAGCTTTAACTTCACTTTTTGTACTGCGTTAGATGTTATAAGTTCCATTCCTACATGGGGCAAAAATTATACGGTATTTACAAAAAATATTTTTAGCTGTCTGTCCGTATCGCGTCTGTTTGTACCTGCTAATCTCAGAAATGGCTAGATTTATTTTGACAGGACAGATAGCTGATGATATAAGGAGTAACTTAAGCTACTTTTTTAGACTAAATTTGCTCAGCTAGAATGTTAGCGTTTATTTACAAGTTTTTAAGTAGATGTTTTGCATAAGGTTAATATTTTGACTACCTAGGTGGTGCAGTGGCAGTCGCACACGCTATAAGCGACTGCTACGCTTGAGGTCTCGGGTTCGATTCCTGGGTCGAATCAAAATGACTATATGATCTGAAAATATTTGCTTCGGAGTTTGTGTGTTTTCTGTGTATAACATGAATACACTGACAAAGAAGGTATAAGTATTCTATCAGTCAATCTAGCTATCACAATGCAAGCTCTGCTAGCTAGATGGCGTTGTGTGTGAAATGTAGGAAATATATTTATTTATTAGAAGGAAGAAATGGGGCAAAATGAGATATACGTTAACATTATTTTATCCACCTTGTTGATAGAGTTCATACATTATGTATGGTGCAACACAATCACCCATTATCACACTTGCTTCTTATTTTTCTTAATCGATAAATTCTACTGTCCCACTTCCTACTTATAAAACTTGTATGGTTGTTTGTTAGCCTTTTCACAAACACTGAACGAATTTATATGAAAATTCTACAATAATATAGCTTAAATCAGAATAATTGATGAATTATTTTTGATAACACATAACTACTTTGACTGACGTACAAACGCGCACCCGGGTAAAAGCTAGTTTAATTTTAGGAAAAACTTTAAGATGTTTTAAGCTGACTATGGCGACTAGAAGGTTAATAGTTTTGCGAGTATATGTATATTTTTATTTTTCACCGTAGCTGCTATATTACTGAACTGATTTTAATAAATAAGGTGTCAATAGATTCGTAATAGTGACCCGAGTGACATAGGCTTTAAATTTTTTTTTAGTTTTTACGTAGTTGGGTTATAGTTTTTTAAAACTGATTTGTTGGAAGGTGAATTAATGAGTACCATGAATTATTTCATATTTTGGATTTAGAAGTAATGATATATGGTAAGGGTATATTATTAACTAACTTTTGTTGTATACGCCCGCGTATATGTCAGTTATCGCGATAAAAAGTAGCCCATGCCGTTTCTCAGAAATCAAGGTACCACCATGCCATATTTTATTAAAATATGTGCAGTGATTTAGCGGTGAAAGCGAGACAGACAGACAGAATTACTTTCGCATTTATAACATTATTATGGATACGCAATCTTCTTTGTACATATTAAGAGTAATAATTATTGTTCGACGTAATAATTATTATCGATCGACGCTTAACCCCGTCGGGCTAAGTTACCAAGTATGTTTAGTGGTACTATAAAGTTTACTTTATATGTACTCCAAATACCTGTTGTTTATCTTACCTACTTAGAAGCACAAGTTGAAAGGTATAACACATTTGAAATTTCTAATATTTGCAATTCTTCGGCATAGTAAACCTACAATTACATTCGAATGTTTTCGTTAGTCAGTTGTTTTTAAAGACAATGCCCATTGGGAATATACATTTTGTGTCGCGGAGGACTTTACAGACATACCTACATGTAACGGACACAAAGAACGCCTAGACTCAGAACAATAATTTGTGAATCGCATAAAGTGATATTTCATGAGGGATTTGAACCCAAAACACTTGGCGCAGTAGAAAGCGGCGTGGCCACATCTTAAGCCAATAGGCCAACTTACAGTTTAAAGTTGATCCAGCCTTTTAGTTCTGGTCTTTCTTTCCTTTAAAATTAGTTTCATTACATAAAATAACTTGGAATAGAACCTTAGTTAAATGAAACAAAAACTCATTAAAAAAATATTTGTCGTGTAGCAGTCACTAAGAATAATATTTCATTTACCTCTTTGTTTCTTGTGTAGCCTTAGTAATAACATCTTGATAAAAATTCCAAGTTTTAATAAAATAGTTCTGGAAAAACTCATCTGAATTCCTGCGCAGTATTCTAAAATGGTTAAAAAATGTAATGTTTTAAGTGAAATTCCTTAGAAGCAAATGTGAATATGTGTCCTTTGAATTTTTACTCTAAGAACACGTGTTGTGTCAGTTACCTTAAATAATAATATCCTCTTGATAAAATAACTTCTTATTATGACTCTCACAGATATAATCAGATGTAATGAAGTCATTCTAGTTTTTTATTAAGCTTACTTAACTATATAAGAAAATAATCATGAGATAGATTATGTAAGACCAATTGCACGAATATTGTAGTGGTGAAAGTAAATTTGTTTGTTACGCTTTTACACGCAACTACTTAACCGATCATCATGAAACTTTGTACATATATTCTTGGAGGTATCAAGGTCAAACGAGCAACACAAATATTACTAAGATATTTCTCAATAGCAACGTAGCATGAATCAATTGTTAGTTACTTTATCTATGTCGTTTGATGAAAAGCACATTACAATCAGACTCTATTTATCAAAACTTCCCAAAATGTACTTGTCGTGAGCATTATTAAAGAAACAAAAAGCAATTTTCGACGCTCCGCGAAGCAATCTGTCACCGAGGCAAAAAGGAATAAGTCAACAAAATAAAAAAGTTGTCACTCGAAGTAACAAACAGCATTCGTCGATAGAAATTCTTTATTAGCATCGAATATGATTTTATGTCATGGTACGGAATGGGTGTATATTTTATTTGAACGATCTCAACGAACGGAAAATGGGTCATCGAAGTGCAAATGAATTCAAGCGAGTTATTATTCCAAAAGAAGTACGAAAAACATTGATATTCTTACTGCATAATTTGACTAAAAGATTGACATGGCAGGCTATAACTGAAATTAGAGGTTTAATATAATGTCATTCAGTTAGCAGTTTAACAAGGGTGGCAGTTAATATTTTGAGACGTTTTAGATGTTGTATGATTGCCCTTGTACTGTTTGATGTAATTTAATATCTGTAAAAAGTTAAATTTGTCAATATTATTTTTGCATACTGGAACACAAAATATGGTGTTCTAGGCCCATTGTGTAACAACATGTAATGCATTCCCGATGTCCGCAATAAAAAAAGTTTGAATTTTATTCCCCCATCTGAGATGACCCACAGCTAACTTTATCACAATCTGAAAATAAGAAAATTGATTTTCTATTATATTTCAAGGAGATAAATAAACAATGAGTAAGATAAAATGATTCCTTTAGAGTTTTTATCGTAATAAGAAAATGAATTCTGATATTAATGGTCAACATTAATACAAAGTTCTAAAACTTTATATCATTTCATCAAAGAGTATAGCTTCACTATGTACTGTGGCATAGTACGGCTAGGAAACCTTGAACGATCAGTAACCTTTCTGGAAATTAGTGTAGTACAATAACAGTTTAGAATGTAACAACAATCATCATAAAATACTTTTTGTACTTCTTAAATATAACTGCAATGAAGTTCAGAAATACGCATCTAAAATGATTCACAAGTCGCGATTTCTGTAGAAACCTAAGAAAGTAAATACAACAAAGGATGCTTTAATTCTATCTTTCATCTTAATTCAACATTGAAGAATATATGAAATAAAGAAAAGGATAAAACTGGACTCCTTTGAAGTGGCGAAGGACGATCGAAGTGGAATGGTTTGCGATACAAAACTCTTTAAAGAGAATTTCGGTAACTAATTTCGTAGAACCCTTATAAAGATAAGTGTGCTCGAAACTGATCTTTGTTCTTCAAATAATATCTGCACAATACCTCCTCCGGTTCGGTGAGCTATGGCAAAGCTAATCGTGACACGCTGACAACGCGGACCTTTCATAAACAAGTGTAACTCACACAGCTTGTTCAAAAAACGACCCTTTTCAATAGGCTTTCTGTAACTGAGGGAGATTATTTGACGTTTTTATAAATGAGCCATTGGCTAAGATAAAGTATCTATTGTGAAATTCAACCGAAATTAGAGAGGGCCGATTTGAAAAACGTTATTTGTGTTCGCACAGGTTCAATAATATGTTTAATGGAGGCCAACAACTACAAATGAGAACGTAATTAAAGATAAGATTAACTACTCTGAACAAAATTATAACTTTGACTTATTGGTCATTAAAATTAAGAAGAAAATAAGAACATAAAATTTAACTTATTAAGAACTCGTGTGGATACGGGGTGTTAAAGCAATCATATCAATTTTATAAACCGAACCAATTCGAAAGGTAAAAGTAATAAATTATGTGAAGGCAAAAATTTAGTTTTCATTGCGAATACATTAAAAGTTAGGAATCAATGAATTATGATGGAAGTGCTTGATCGACATCGACACGGGTTGCGGGATGGTTTGGTTCTTATTAGTTTAATATATACATATATTTATATTGGTTTTTATTAGTTTAATATAATATATTTAATATAGTTTTAAGGAGGGAGTGGTCAGTAATACGACGTGAATTATTAAGTAAATAACTGGAATTTGATTTTAATAGCTTAGATAAAAGAGTAAGTTATCTTAATTTTAGTGCTTTTAACAATACTATGTTCTATGTTGTTTTGGAGTTGATGGCACGGAAGAAGTAGTGGCTTAAGCTTTAACTTCACTTTTTGTACTGCGTTAGATGTTATAAGTTCCATTCCTACATGGGGCAAAAATTATACGGTATTTACAAAAAATATTTTTAGCTGTCTGTCCGTATCGCGTCTGTTTGTATCTGCTAATCTCAGAAATGGCTAGATTTATTTTGACAGGACAGATAGCTGATGATATAAGGAGTAACTTAAGCTACTTTTTTAGACTAAATTTGCTCAGCTAGAATGTTAGCGTTTATTTACAAGTTTTTAAGTAGATGTTTTGCATAAGGTTAATATTTTGACTACCTAGGTGGTGCAGTGGCAGTCGCACACGCTATAAGCGACTGCTACGCTTGAGGTCTCGGGTTCGATTCCTGGGTCGAATCAAAATGACTATATGATCTGAAAATATTTGCTTCGGAGTTTGTGTGTTTTCTGTGTATAACATGAATACACTGACAAAGAAGGTATAAGTATTCTATCAGTCAATCTAGCTATCACAATGCAAGCTCTGCTAGCTAGATGGCGTTGTGTGTGAAATGTAGGAAATATATTTATTTATTAGAAGGAAGAAATGGGGCAAAATGAGATATACGTTAACATTATTTTATCCACCTTGTTGATAGAGTTCATACATTATGTATGGTGCAACACAATCACCCATTATCACACTTGCTTCTTATTTTTCTTAATCGATAAATTCTACTGTCCCACTTCCTACTTATAAAACTTGTATGGTTGTTTGTTAGCCTTTTCACAAACACTGAACGAATTTATATGAAAATTCTACAATAATATAGCTTAAATCAGAATAATTGATGAATTATTTTTGATAACACATAACTACTTTGACTGACGTACAAACGCGCACCCGGGTAAAAGCTAGTTTAATTTTAGGAAAAACTTTAAGATGTTTTAAGCTGACTATGGCGACTAGAAGGTTAATAGTTTTGCGAGTATATGTATATTTTTATTTTTCACCGTAGCTGCTATATTACTGAACTGATTTTAATAAATAAGGTGTCAATAGATTCGTAATAGTGACCCGAGTGACATAGGCTTTAAATTTTTTTTTAGTTTTTACGTAGTTGGGTTATAGTTTTTTAAAACTGATTTGTTGGAAGGTGAATTAATGAGTACCATGAATTATTTCATATTTTGGATTTAGAAGTAATGATATATGGTAAGGGTATATTATTAACTAACTTTTGTTGTATACGCCCGCGTATATGTCAGTTATCGCGATAAAAAGTAGCCCATGCCGTTTCTCAGAAATCAAGGTACCACCATGCCATATTTTATTAAAATATGTGCAGTGATTTAGCGGTGAAAGCGAGACAGACAGACAGAATTACTTTCGCATTTATAACATTATTATGGATACGCAATCTTCTTTGTACATATTAAGAGTAATAATTATTGTTCGACGTAATAATTATTATCGATCGACGCTTAACCCCGTCGGGCTAAGTTACCAAGTATGTTTAGTGGTACTATAAAGTTTACTTTATATGTACTCCAAATACCTGTTGTTTATCTTACCTACTTAGAAGCACAAGTTGAAAGGTATAACACATTTGAAATTTCTAATATTTGCAATTCTTCGGCATAGTAAACCTACAATTACATTCGAATGTTTTCGTTAGTCAGTTGTTTTTAAAGACAATGCCCATTGGGAATATACATTTTGTGTCGCGGAGGACTTTACAGACATACCTACATGTAACGGACACAAAGAACGCCTAGACTCAGAACAATAATTTGTGAATCGCATAAAGTGATATTTCATGAGGGATTTGAACCCAAAACACTTGGCGCAGTAGAAAGCGGCGTGGCCACATCTTAAGCCAATAGGCCAACTTACAGTTTAAAGTTGATCCAGCCTTTTAGTTCTGGTCTTTCTTTCCTTTAAAATTAGTTTCATTACATAAAATAACTTGGAATAGAACCTTAGTTAAATGAAACAAAAACTCATTAAAAAAATATTTGTCGTGTAGCAGTCACTAAGAATAATATTTCATTTACCTCTTTGTTTCTTGTGTAGCCTTAGTAATAACATCTTGATAAAAATTCCAAGTTTTAATAAAATAGTTCTGGAAAAACTCATCTGAATTCCTGCGCAGTATTCTAAAATGGTTAAAAAATGTAATGTTTTAAGTGAAATTCCTTAGAAGCAAATGTGAATATGTGTCCTTTGAATTTTTACTCTAAGAACACGTGTTGTGTCAGTTACCTTAAATAATAATATCCTCTTGATAAAATAACTTCTTATTATGACTCTCACAGATATAATCAGATGTAATGAAGTCATTCTAGTTTTTTATTAAGCTTACTTAACTATATAAGAAAATAATCATGAGATAGATTATGTAAGACCAATTGCACGAATATTGTAGTGGTGAAAGTAAATTTGTTTGTTACGCTTTTACACGCAACTACTTAACCGATCATCATGAAACTTTGTACATATATTCTTGGAGGTATAAGAAGTAATAAAGGATACTTTTTATTAAATGCGAGCGAAGCTGCGGGCGACTGCTAGTAATATACATTTATATTTGGCCTTTATCAGAATAGCTTATACTGACGCTATTTACTATCTTCAGGATAGATCAATCAAATTTATCACAAGTGTTCGAAGGCATGCGTTTTAGGTTAGCCCAACACCGACAAGAGCTCCTCGTCAGACCCAAATATAGTCGGTAATTTCTACAGTCTTCATGTAGACAAAACATCATATTTTTGATTATCATTTGCCTAGGTTTTTTTAATTTTAACAAAGTTCCTTTAGGGTCTACTACAATTTCAACCGGCTTTACCTGAATATCAGTTTTTCTAAAGAGCGCCTGGTATTGAAACTAAAAAATCCTGAGGGCGAACTGATTTTGGAGGTTGAACTAGTTGTTATTATATTTGAGGGCACTAACATTATAATAACGATTGCCATAGGTAACAAGTTATAATATATTTTTAATTATATTATATATTTAATTATATACATCACAGGTTGGTTTCATTACGGTTCATAAATAAACTGTGTCGTTGATTTATTCAAGTGTGTTCGAATCCGTCGCCTAAGCTTTGATATTATTTTTTCTCTAGAAGCACATTTTGATCCCTACTGAGCAGCATGGAAAATAAATTATGTCGACAACATCATTAGTGCAACTACGTTATATGACATTGATACTCTTGATTGATTCTTGTTCAGTAATATATTCAAAGAGAATTTCACTTTTACATTTTAATCAACCCGCACAGCGATGACCCGCTATTCGGTGAAAATTTACAAGATACGAAGTATAATTTAGTAATATTACAAAGAAAATTTGTTTTAAACTTTTACAAAGTCATGATAAAAATATAAAGTTTATTCTCATTGGGTCCGACACCCAAGGCACCGCGTTTTAAGGAATAACGGTAAAGCGCCAACGCTCTTTTAATTTACAAGAGTTTTGTAATACGATGTTTAGGTAAGAACATACTATTGAGTTTCAAAAATTAGTTTGAAATCATACTGTTAAATTTGTCCGTAAATTAATTCTTTAGTGTTGCGGGTCTCTATGGGCAGCGGTAATCACTTACCATCAGGTAATACGTCTGCTCGCTTGCTCCATGTTTAATAAAAAAATCTTTTTACGATTATTTCATAAAAGTAATTAAACAACAATCTGTTTAATTACTTTTCTGTCTTTCAGAAGTTAATTATTTTAACTTCTGAAAGAGAGATATTGAAATTCTATTTTGAATCACCAAAGCCTCAACTGTATTGTTTGGATATTTTATTATTCTTACACATAATGCATACATAGTTGCTATTCAAAGTAAATTTATATTTAATGCTAAGCGCTTAAGTTGTAATGTCCCTCCAACACAAAGGGAGGATCCTCCGACAAGGTGATGTGATCTTGCCTGGCGGGACGGTTGGTATTGGGATGTTGTATATATGCTAATTGGCGCGAGAAATTTTATTGCACGATGCAGGATTGGTAGTTTTTTTTGATGTGGTATATTACTCCGTAGTTCAGTGTATTTGCGGTAGATGGCACTTTCGTATGTTTCTGCATGGGGAAGTCGCCACAGTGACTATTAAACACTAGCAGACCCACGCAACCTCGTTTGCGTCTCTTATTGCCCGTCGCGTGAAAATTTCCCCCCGTTTTTGAAACATTTTTTATTGGTGCTCCTCTCCTATTGGTCTTGGCGTGATGATATATAGCCTATAGCCTTCCTCGATAAATGGGCTATCTAACACAGAAAGAATTTTTCAAATCGGACCAGTAGTTCCTGAGATTAGCGTGTTCAAACAAACAAACAAACAAACAAACAAACAAACAAACAAACTCTTCAGCTTTATATATTAGTATAGATGTAGAGATGTGTGGGTTCTATTTGCCACGATAACCGACATACATGCTAGGCGGAGCCGCGGGCAACAGCTAGTCACACTAATTAATTATTTTTAATCACACTAATATTATGAAGGCGAAAATTTGTGAGTGCGTTTGTTTGTTACTCCTTCACGAGCAAACGACTGAGCGGATTTGGACGAAACCTTACAGTAATATATTTAACTAGCCGACCCACGCAACCTCGTTTGCATCTTGTATTGTGCAAATGAGATGATATATAGCCTATAGCCTTCCTCGATAAATGTACAATCCAACACTGAAAGAATTTTTCAAATCGGACCAGTGGTTCCTGAGATTTGCGTGTTCAAACAAACAAACTCTTCAGCTTTATATATTAGTATAGATTATGCTACTATTTGCCGCGATAACCGAATCACACGCGGGCGGAGACGCAGGCAACAACTAGTGTAAAATAAATCAAATCGCCAATGCTTTCGATCTCTATCAGATTTTTTTGTTTAGATGACAAATGTCTAAAGTGTTTTATTCGATCCATTAGATAACTAGTCAACACATTTATATATAGATTTCTTACACGTTTAAGGAAACCTGGTGATAGAAAATATAAGCCCGAGACGTGTCATCATGAAACAAATACCATACATAACATGCCTGTTGAACATAAATGTACTTTTTTCGATGGTAAGAAACGTATGGGAGATTTTATTAAACAGTTTATTTTAAAAACAATAATAATCATATATCATTATAATAGAACATCATATCAATACTTGTTTTATATATATTATATAGCTGTACTTATTTTTCACTACTTACCAAAATTAAATATAAAAAAAATATTTCATTATAAATGTCACCAATTTTAATTATTGCCTATCTAATGAAGCAAGAAATAATGTCCGTTAAAATTCAATTCATTGAGATGATTTAAAATGTCGAGTTCATATGTCTTTGCATACGTTATTATTATTATTTTACACATTAGAAATGTCCTGAAAGTATAAGAATAAGTAATGACAGCGTTTCATTCGGTAGGTACTTAAATGTACAAGGGTAGTTCTGTCTCAATAAAATATTGGCTATTATATCATAACAGTGAAATGAACTCACAGCCTCCACATCTCTGTTGGCTTGGCTTAGATTTGAAGCTGCAATCGCGGTGGCGCAATTTATTGGCCCGTTTGAGAATTGACCGCCGCGCTGTATGATATATAGCCTCTCTGCCAACCAAGTAACCTACCCTAGATTTATGACAAACTGAAAAATTACAATCTACTGTCGGAAATATTATTTTACCTATTTAGCTTTTTGGGCTATCCATTTGTTAATTCTGGAGTGAGATTTTCCTTTATTTAAAGTATATGTTTTTTCAAATAAAACCACAATCGTTTTAACATAAGTTTATTTATTAAACTAGGTTTACATTATCCTTTGAGATAGGGCCTGGATAGATACAATGTCGGCCGTTTCCTACATTGTGGCGATGGTGTACCTCCAAGAACCGACTGAAGCTCTGAATTGATTTTCCATACATCTGAAAATTCCAGTATGTAATAAATTATTACTTCTTTGTATTTAGTGATAGTTTTATTGAACTTGGGAGATACAATGACACCAGTATAATTACGTATGAGTATAGTATGGTTCGTGTGGTGACAGCCTAAGACTACGGAGTGTCACTACCCTTATTCATACCGTAGGTTTCGTAAGAGGTGATTAAAGGAGCAAGCTGCGCAGAACAAGATTACTGCAAAGAGCCACGCTGATTTCAGATAAAAAGGGGTGGTATTACCCTCGCACTGAAAATCAACGTTAAATGACAGCGATCGTGTTGTCGTGTTTCGTTGGTGAGTGCGAGACCGGTCGCTCAATGATACAGAAGCATCACAAACCCGCCACGGTGTGGGTCACCATGCTGCATTGTTGCATTGACCGCATTCGCAGTATGGTGACTAACATTCTTGGATTCTGATTATGCTTTCTATCAGGCAGAGTAGAATCATTATGGCAGGGCTAAACATAAAAGAAAAAAAACGAATTTGCTAAGTCGAGTCCAATGAACAGCAGTGGACTGCTACAAGCTGTTAATGATAATATACTAATACACGCATTCGAGTTGCTATGGTCTATGTAAGAACTTTCTTACCAAATTACCAATTATAGCTTTTAATTCTTTTAATTTCCTGTCCAATTTAAAGTTAAACTTTTTTTGTTTAGTAGTTGCTAGTGCTTCTTTCTCATTTATACGGTTTTAAGTATTTATTTTGTTTGAGAAACTGGAACATCGTTGCTTCTTCGTCCTTGTTACAAACAAACCGAACAGAAGAAGTTCGAGTTCACGTTTTAAATTGGCCTGGTTTAAGTCGACTACCTCATCAGCACAGATTAATTAAATAATCTTTCTAAGTTTTACTTCTGTGATGATAATGTTTTATATATTTACGATATCTTTCTTTATGCATACAATATAATAATAATAATATTTCGGACATCTGTCACACAACGCCATCTAGTCCCAAACTAAACAGAGCTTGCAATTTGGCTACTACCACTGATATAATAAATACATACATATATATATTAGTGGTTACCCGCGGCTCCGCCCGCGTAAATGGCGATTATGTAAAGTATAAGCTATATTACTGTAAATTTTCATTCAAATTCGTTCAGTAGTTTTTACGTGAAAGAGTAACAAACATCCATCCATACATACTTACAAACTTTCGCATTTACAATATTAGTATCGATGTACTCTTTTTTTGAAAATATATACATATATATAGAAAAAGCATGCAAACTCCGGTACAAATATTTCCAGTTCATAAAAACATTTATTCATTGAGCCCGACCCGGGAATCTAACCCGAGACATTTAAACCTGTGTGATTCATTCATGTAGGTTCCCATTATGCATGTTTAAATAACACACTGAACCGACGATAATGTGTTATGAAATATTATAAATTATTCTAACCATGCCTCGAACATAATCGTTATCAAAAACTACACTTAAAAAGTCAATGATAAAATAACAATGAATTCATCAGCGCGTCGACAGGGGCGATAAGATCTGGCACGGGCGGCAGGCTGTGGGTACCGGACTGGTGTTGGGCGGCCTAGGGCCCATTCACTGCGGTCACGTTTGCCTGTCGATATTCTATCGCACGGCCCTCCTATAATTTATGAAGCCTCGGAGAGCAATGCCTTTATGATATATAGCCTCGCTGGCTTTAGATCCCGCGTTTATTTATAGAGCGGAAAAAGTTAGAGGTCGTTTCAAACTTAAAATGTTTTACAGAACGTATTTATTGTTTAAAGAAATTATTGTTCCTTAAATAGTAACTTATTTTTGTTTTTCAATTCTTAAAAGTTATGCTTGACAAGTCGAGACAAGACAAATTATATAGCATATGTCACGCTGAGAAAATGTAGCTTCAAACATCGTTATATCTCAAAAGGTCCAAGTATGACCGGAGACCCAATGTGTGGAAGCATTACTAGGCCGACACAGTATGGGTCACCATGCTGCATTGTTGCATTGTCTGTACGAGCAATGAGTATGGTGACCACCACTCTTGGACTCTGCTTATGCTTTCCATTAGGCAGAGTAGAGTCATTTTGGCAGGCCATACATAAAAAAAGCAATATTTTCGTTAAAAGCTCTCAGACGGCTTAATTCTTTCCAACGCCTTCAATCAATCTATCTATTGGTGAAATGGGCATAAAAATCTGTACAGTACTTTTTGAGTTTATCGCGGACAGATAGGCAGACGCGGCGGGGGGTTTTATTTTATAATATGTAGCGATGATTATATAAGGACCGCCGACAACGAATATACCTTACCTGCTAGTTCTATTCCAAACTAAAATAAAAAACTTGTAGTGTCACCTTAACTTTGTTTAAGACAGGCCTTTACCGTGGGAGAGCCACGCTTCGGCATGAATGCGCCAGCTCGACCGGAGTGATAACACGGCCTCTCAGAAAATCAGTGTGAAATAGCGCTTGCGCTGTGTTTCACCGAGTGAGTGAGGATAACCGGAGGCCCATATCACAACCCATCCCCCAATCAATTCCCCAACCCATCCCCCAATCGATTACCCAACCCATCCACCTCCCCATTCCCCTCCCATTCCGCAAAGGCCGACAACGCACTTGTCACGCGTCTGGTGTTACGGGTGTCCATGGGTGGCGGTAATCGCTTACCATTAGATTTTTATAAAAAAAGACATATTTTTTACATGTCACAAGGGCAAATTATAGTCGCCTTGCTCGATAACATCTGTGGTTATAGTAGCTTGTTTGCCTGCAATTCCAGAGAATTGGCATTGCGAATTATATCAACCTATTACTGTGGTCCCTTGGCAATCTCGGCAGGGTGATCACTCACACAATACTCTTGGGGAACCGATGCTTACCGATAGTTAAAGGATGTTGACTCAGGAATCAACTAATTTATATAAAATTAAAAAAATACAATGTTTAAAACTATGTTATGTGCACTTAAAGTTTAAAATTAATGTATGTATAAGTAGACTAGCCGAGGATCGAACCGAGGCCTATGTCCAGCAGTGGGCTGTGATAGGCTGATGATGATGATGAAGTAGACTAGCAGCCGACCCACGCAACCTCGTTTTCGTCTTCTCTTACCCGTAGCGTGATAATTTCCCCCTCGTTTTTGTAACTTTGTTTATTGGTGCTGCATATAAAGCTGAAGAGTGTTTGTTTGAACGCGCTAATTAAAGGAACTATTGGTCCGATTTGAAAAATTATTTCAGTGTTAGATAATCCATTTATCTAGAAAAGCTATAGGCTATAAATCATCACGCTAAGACTTACAGGAGCGGAGCACCAATGAATAATGTGACAAAAACGGGGGAAAATTATCACGCTACGAGCAATAGGAGACGCAAACGAGATTGCGTGAGTCGGCTAGTATGAAATAATTGTATGAATCTTAACTTACGTTTGTTTAGATGGGTTTGGATTAGTTGTTGAAACTTAAAAAAACTTTAAGATAAGATAAGGATAATTAAGTAATATGGATAAAAATGTCGTAAAATCCTTAGTCGTTGCAATTACGGTATGGTTTTAGTTACAAGCCCTAACAATATAACTAACGAGTCTGTTAAACATCAAAGAGCTGAGTTGACCTCTAGACATTAATTAAGGCCCAGGGGCCGGCCGTTGAGGCCCAGCGGTGGCTCGGCATGGTTCGACCGCGGCCTCACTCTCAAATTAGTGGAGGCTTCGCTACATCAGTTATTACTTATATTGAAAATCAGCGTAAAACTTTCCAATCTCACCCAGATTATCACATCAAACGGAACGTTTATAATGTGATAATCTTTGAAGTATAACTCAGTGTAGGATAACTAGTTAGCTAGTAATTGAAAACACAATTAGTAATATTACGCTAACAAAGGCGTTGAATTGATGTAGATATAAGTTTCTGTCAATCTCAGCAGATTAAATATTGATTTGATTTGAGGTAATAATATATATTAGAGATCTTAATACTGCCTCGTTGTTCTCGCGGTTGGCGTGTGCGACTGCTGATCATGAGGTCTTAGGTTCGATTCCCGGGTTGGAACAAATGTTTGTATGGTCTGCAAATATTTGCTTCGGAGTTTGGATGTTTTCTATGTATAATATGTATGTATTTAAAAGAAAGTATATATGTATTTGTATTAGTTGTCTAGTACCCATAACACAAGCTCTGTTTAGCTTGAGACTAGATGGCTTTGTGTGTTAGATGTCAAATAAAAAAAACTTACACATAACTGAGTTTTTCATTTCACATGATAAAGTTGGAGAGATGGAAGCTAAACTAGCCCCCCACAAATCTCCATATATGAAGTCAATAATGATATAGGATTCTTTATTCATGCAGAAAATGTTAAATGTAATCCTTATTTTGCAGTGGAACCTGCTAAGAGTAAATGCTTTTTGTATTTGCCTGAACACGATAGACCGTGACCGCCTTCGCCGCGTTAAACTTTTTCTTAGCAGTTCAGAAGTTTTACTTCCATTCCTATACTCTAAGCGTGCACGGTCAATGCCCTCATGTAATCTGCAAGCTTAAGATCGAGTTTCACTGTCACGGGTCTATCTCTCTATCTATGTTTTTATTTAACCTGGTTAACAAACAATAAAAATGACCGCTTGTTTATATGGTTATATGATGGTTATGCGGTAGCCTATTTTACTCGTAATGTAGATTTTAACTGCAGAAAGAATTTTGAAAATTATTTCACAAGTTTAGGCGTGACAACATAATAAACAAATTCAAATTCACATTTATAAAAATAGTGAAATAGAGTCCAGTGCATAAAAGCAAGATATGCATCTTATACGTGCGAGTGAGAGAGAGAGACCATAACCTGATTTTGTGACCTTTTTCAACCTACATACAAACGTTATAATACAGTCTTGATAATGTACTACCAGAATATATTTGTATGAGTACGAGATAGTTTGTAGCCAGACAAGTTCGCTCGTTATCCGCACTTATCAGTAGTTTCAAGCTGATATCTTGGCTAACGAACGATTTCTGGTGCATTACTCCAGATGTAACTAATGTTTCCACTGGCGCGGATTGGAATAATTACTACTAGATATAGTTGTTTTGGGCTTAGATATTTTAGTTATATTAGACTTTGTTGGTTATAAGTATACAATTTGTTTTTCTCTTCTATCTGCATTAATAATAAGATATTGCAGACATCTAATCTAACACACAACGCCATTTAGTCTTAAACTAAGCAGAGCTTGTACAATGGGGACAACTGATACAACGTATATAAGTTTCTTGTAAATACATATATTGTTTAGTCCTTCCACCAGTGCTAAGTTCTTTGGAGTGAAAGGAAACCTTGTGAATAGGCTTATTTGGCCCATAGATATAAGCAAAACACTCGTAGATCGATGACTAGTGGTAGTGGTGTCCCTTTCGGCACACACTCCGCACACTTCACACCGTTTTTAATTCGCCAAAGGACCAGAGCAGATTCCCTAATCCTTACCAAATGCTGAGTTACAATTACTTCGTGAGGACTCGCACGACAATTACATTACATTTATACAATTGAAGCTCATCCAAAGTAGTGGCCGAAACTATTCACACACCGAAGTTTCAAATCATAATTCTTTTTATTACTTAACTGGCGCGATGACCATCCGAGACCAAAGTTCATGGTCATTTTACTTTATTATGTTGCGGCGCTCCCGCAAGCACTAACTATCGACACTCAACCAACACACTCCCCAAAGAGAATTATTAAAATCACCGATCAAACTCTGTGAGGATTTTACCACAAAAATAACTCGGCCCGCGCCAAGCCACGCCTGTGTGTGTTCCTTACATTCTTATTCTCATTCTTCTTTGATGAAATGGCAACCAGCCGGATCTCTCGGATCAGCTATTTCTGCCAATGTCAAGTGTTTATAGTCTTCAAATCATAAGTCTTCAAGTCATTTAGTCTTCGTCGTGATGAAATTAATGTTAAAAAATATAAAAAATATGGATGAGATGAAATGGGGACCGTCTTCCGAAAAAACCAAAAACGATCTCTCTCTTACATTCTTCCGAACCGCTTCGAGAGAATTCTATGAACCATGTGACATGACATTTCAACTTTGACATAACCTAAATCTTACCACAAATTACATTTTACTTCAGAGCATATATCACTGGAGGGGACATTTTCTTAGAGCACTTAGTTTATACTCGCTAATACCAAATAGGCGATTTGGTATCGAACATATATATTATACATAGAAAACACCCAAACTCCAAAACAAATATTTGCTGACATGAAGCACAGCAGTCGTATATGCTACCACTGCGCCACAGAGTCAGTCAATGTTTCTTTTTATGGCATAAAAGCCTTTAAAAATTAATTAAGGGATAAATAACCATATACACTAATATATAAATCATTATTATTTAACAGCATTTTTTGTCAACGGCAAGGCGTTTCAATTGATTTCTTTTGACGATATCCTTTCTCCTGCTCAGATGTTAAAAAGTATAAAGGTGACTTGGCCTGAAGAAAACGAATAAATAGAAAATGGTAAAGCTGCAAGTCTTAGATGGAGGATGGACTTGACCGATACTGCAGTAGCATCATGAGGCTTCCCATACTTACCCGTATATCCATCTTGCGGTGGAGACCTTATTAAGACAGTTATTATACACAACACTATAGTGTTAAATTATTAATTAATACATTATTATTTTTGTCCAAAGATTTTGTTAACACTGGACTGAAATCAATAGCTAATTAGCTCTGCGGTATTCGATATTATTTTCTTGCATGTGTGCTATATTGAATAAATATTATTAAAAAAATATTATTAAGGTTCCAATAAAATTTTAAAAGTGATTATGCTGTTAATCTTGAATTTTGGAATCTAATAGTCAACTGTTTCAAAATCATTTTTTATAAATATCCTTTTAAAATCAGTTTATTAGTTGTGTGGTGTATGTTGTTGTTGTTTATATTAAATACTAGCTGAACCCCGCGGTGTTACCCGCGGTTATTGTTGTACCGCGAGTAACGCCGCGCGACAAAATTAGTCTAAAAAAAGTGGCCTAAGTTACTCCCCGGATCATCAGCCACCTGCCAGGGAAATCCCGTCAAAATCCGTCCAGCTGTTCCAGAGATTACCCGGAACAAACAGACAGACAGACAGACAGACAGACAAACAAAAAATTTTTTAACTACATTTTTCGTATATGTACCGTGTATACATACATATGCATTTAGTAAAAAGCGGTTATTTTAATATTACAAACAGACACTCCAATTTTATTTATTTGTATAGATGTATAGATTAATTGAAAGGTGTGAAGTCCATTACACGAAGAGAGTCAGTGCGATATCCTACTAATATTATAAATGTGAAAGTTTGTAATTATGGATGGATGGATGGATGAATGTTTGTTACTCTTTCACGCTAAAACTATTGAACGGATTTGGATGAAGCTTTACAGTAACATTGCTTATACATCTGAATAACACATAGGCTACTATTTGCCGCGATAACCGAGCCGCGGGCAACAGCTAGTATTTCTATATTACAACAACGATCCTCACGAGACGATCGACGGTACGTGCACGGATTAGAATTTGTTCCGATAATTTTTTATCAAAAAAATAAATTTAAGTGTTAAATTATAACATTGAATAACCAATTTCACGCTAAACATTCTAGTAATTATAAGAATAATTAAATCTCACAGTTATTAGGAGTATAACAAGTGTAATTTGTAAGTTTAAGGCTACTGCTAACTGACAGTTGCGTTTCAACGCTTATTGTGAAAAAATAAATTTTATGTGATCACTGTGACTTTATAGTCGTCTCTTTCAAGGTATTTATTATTTTATCTTTCTTATAATAATAATTTATTCACAGTGCAAGCATAATTTTACAGAAATATCTATAGTTATTCAAACTCATACTGTTTATAACTACCTCCCATTAGTTGATTACAATTCTTCTAGTTTTGTAGTTATAAAATAATTCCAAATTCTTCTATTTTAAAATGATTCAAACACGCAAAGCATTGGCTCGTCAGGAGGAGGCCAAACTCCAAATGACATTAAAAGAACTAAAAGCTACCAAGGAGAAGTGTGATCGGCTGATGATAGAGAGAAATGATAGTGAACAAACTCTCTTGGATACTTTGAATGATAATGATAATCTTAGACTCAAACTGTCATCATTGCATTCACATATTGTTGATGTTACCAATGCTCGGGACAGACTACAGCTCCTTGTTGACTCTTTCGACACATGCAGAGATGAATATGAGCAAGCTCTGAATCGCATCAGGGTTTTAGAACGCCAGCTACATGAAGCACACAGCACCATAACATCATATGAAGACTTCAAGGACCGGATAGTAGCTGCATCTAATCAGAGTCTGTACGAGGAGCTAGTTGTTCCCAATTCACCGTCGGTAGCTAACAATATTAGTTCAGCTCTCATTATAGATCTTACCAATGACAATGACTCCTTCAGAGTTAATAAATCTCAAAAAGTAATCAAATGCAGTAAGAACAAATTGAAAAAGTACATTCGTATTAAAAAATTTATTACAAAAACAAAAAAGCTTATTTATAAACATAAATTCTTTATAGATAGTGTAGCATTAAATAGGCAGAGGATGCAATTAATTGATCAAGTTAATATGTATTCAATAGAGGTAGATAACATGTCTACACAATATTTTGATGACACACAAGCTCTTCAAACAGAAATTAAGAAACTTGAGGAGCAACTAAGAACTATTAGTAGTAAATATGATATTTCACAAAAACAAAGTAGGGAACAAGTTTTGGCAATAGGCAAATTAGTTAATTCGTGCAATTGTAAGAATGATTCATTGTTGTTTTCTGATAACCACAATGATACCACTAGTTCTCTAGACAGCTTGCCTGTAATGAGTGCCCCTAGGATAATAACAGCAAATAACAATAATATAGTTAATATCCAGAATGGCAATACAAATACTCAACACCAAATGCAATGTAAAAATAGTAATATAACAATGTTTAGCGATGAAATTGGTAAAGGTTTGGGCTTAGGTATGTTAATGGCAAACTCAAGTAAGAAATGTACATTTAGTAACTTTTGTATGCCAAACCTAGCATTTAATATGATTCTTGAAAAGGCTATTAATGCAACTTTTGATAAAAATACTAGTCTTATAATTTTCAGTGGTAATAGGGGTAGTGTAAATAAAAAACAATTCATAAAATACTTTGATCAATTATCGGAACTCAATGTTAAAAAAATAGTATTATTTACACTGCCCATTAGCAAAGGGTTGCCTCAGCATGAAAAAAATATTAGGAATAGTTTAAACATGACTATGTTTAATTTGACAAGCCAAATTAATGGTAGTTTTTATGATAAATTCCATTTAATTGACATCAATAGAATAGTCTATGATAATGTTTTTTCGACAACAGATAGTTATTATCTGTCAGATTATTATAAAAGACAAATAGCTGTTTCGCTATCTTATTATTTTAATATAACAGCCAAGAACTTGGCTAACTTGACCGCTCCTATAGAGCACCCCTTAGAATATAAGAATACTGTAGCCAAACATTTGGCTTCACATAGTGCTCCTTATGAGCTGATTAATAATGACCATATTACCATTAATTCTTTAAATTAATTGGTAAGACAATAGAGCCTATCTCTTGCAGATCATATAATTCATTTAATGATGGTACTTACAGTAAAAAGTTAAAAATTAATAAAACATGTAGTAATAAAGTAAAAAGGTCAATGACCATAAACATAGTTCATCAAAACATTCAAGGATTATCTAGAAAAGACTTAGAAGTAGAATTATTTTTTGATAAATATAATGTTGATGTGCTCTGTGTCACAGAGCATTGGCTACAGGCCCACCAGTTAATTTTTAGTAAAGAATTTTATTCTGCTAGAAGTGTGTATGTAAGAAAGAAGTCAATCCATGGAGGGTCCTTAATATTTATTCGTAATAGTATTAAATCTAAAGAACGGAAAGATATTGTAAATTTGTCTATTGAGCGCACTGTAGAGATTTCTTGTGTAGAATTAGAACACCATATTATAGTTAGTGTGTATAGACCACCTCAGAGTGACTTTAGCATTTTTGAGATAGTTATGGAAGAAGTACTGAAGCGTTTATGTGTCAGTAGTAAGGTTTTGGTAGTTTGTGGAGATTTCAATGTTAATTTAATGGAAAAGTGTCCTATCAGTATACGTTTAGTGAGCCTATTTAAATCATTTGACCTGAATCGTTTATTTTCTGAGCCCACAAGAATTACTTCTCACTCGGCAACTTGCTTAGATAACATCTTTTGCAATGGGGAATATTTAAATAAGTCAATTTTAAGTGATTTAACATCTGATCACTGTGGGCAATTTGTTACATTGCCTTGTATAAAAGAAAATACAATAAACAAAACCATATTCAGACCCATTACTAGTAACCGATTATTAAATTTTAGTAAGAAAATTTGTGAAAAGGTTTCCTATTTAGATTTGACTGAAAGGGATCCGGATAAGCTTTACGGCTATTTATTCAACATGATAGAATTCGAATTTAATAGTATATTTAAGTCAAAAACAATAATGCAACGACCCAAAATGACGTTCTGTGATTGGGCGACGACGGGAATATACAAGAGTAGGGAAAGGCTGTACGATTTATATGCTGAGAAAAAAAGTAATTTCGACCCAAAGTTTCATGAGTATGTTAGAAGTTACTCAAGGATCTTTGGGAGAGTGTGTGGTGTGGCGAAGTCTTTGTACATCAGTGATAGGATTAAGTCTTCCAATAATAAAATAACAACTACATGGAACATAATTAATAATGAAACTGGACGTAGTAAACCTCGAGATAATGATTTAAGGTTAAATTTCAATAATAGGTTTATAACAAACAACTTAGACATAGCTGAATCTTTCAATACCTTTTTCACAAACATACCAGTTAGTACAACAAGTACCTTGAATTCTTGTGCGTCCAGGTCTGAACTGTTGTTAAGGGCCAATGTAAATGAATGTAAGAATATATTTCAGTTTGAATACATAAACCCCACAGATATTATAAAAACGTTTAAGTCTCTTAATTCTAAGAAAACTGGGGACTTATGGGGGATTTCAGTTAAATTAATTGAAACTATTATAATTGATATAGCACCTTTTCTAGCTTTAACATTCAATCGATGTGTTGATTCTGGTGTTTTTCCTAATCTGATGAAGTATAGCAAAGTAATACCTTTATTCAAGAAGGGTTGTACAACGGAACCAAGTAACTTTAGGCCAATCTCAATCTTACCGGCTATTAGTAAAATTTTTGAAAAAGTTATTTTGCAGCAACTAGAAAGCCATTTTAATCTAAATAATTTATTTCATAAAGAACAATATGGCTTTACAAAGGGTCGTTCAACAATTGATGCGGGTGCAACTCTTTTGAGACATATATTTAATGCATGGGAGAATTCGCAAGATGCGATAGGTGTATTTTGCGATCTCTCAAAAGCTTTTGACTGCGTAGAACACAACACGCTTTTTCTCAAACTTAGGCATTATGGTGTAAATGGTATTGCTTTGGAACTAATCGTTTCCTACTTGAAGGATAGAATTCAACATGTAGATGTCAATGGTGCGAGGTCTTCTGGATTACCCGCTACTATGGGCGTCCCGCAGGGGTCTATACTGGGTCCTTTACTTTTTCTCATTTATATTAACGACTTACCGTATTATTTAAAAGATCTCTGTAATATAGTTCTATTTGCTGATGATACGTCACTTATTTTTAAAGTCGATCGTAAGAAAACAGTTTTTGACGATGTGAATAGGGCACTAGATGATGTATTGAATTGGTTTACAACGAATAATCTCCTACTAAATTCAAATAAAACAAAGTGTGTGAGATTTACTATGCCAAATGTAAAACAACTAGGCACTCATCTAACAATAAATAATGAAATCATAAGTATTGTAGACTCGACAGTATTCTTAGGAATTACATTAGACAGTAAACTTCAATGGGGAGCCCAGATAGATAGCCTTGCGGGTAGACTTAGTTCGGCAGCTTATGCGGTTTGGAAGGTACGTCAGCTCACTGATACGGACACAGCTAGGTTAGTTTATTTTAGCTACTTTCACAGCGTCATGTCCTATGGCATATTACTCTGGGGCAAGGCGGCTGAAATTGAAACGATTTTTATTCTACAAAAACGAGCCATCCGCTCAATATACAATTTAGGTGCTAGAGTCTCTCTTCGAGAGTTGTTTAAAGAAATAGGTATTTTAACTGTTGCATCACAGTATATATTTGCAAATATTATGTATGTTAGGCACAACATTAATGACTATAAGAAAAACAGTGATGTACACAATATTAATACAAGAAACAAATCTAAACTCGTTGGTACCTATCATCGTTTACATAAAGTACACAACTCATTCGAAGGTCTTGGTATACGTTTTTATAATAGAATTCCTATACATGTAATCGACCTTCCTATAAATAAATTCAAGCTAACTATAAAAAATCACCTTATTAGGAAAGCCTACTATACGATCAACGACTATCTAAACGACAATCAGTCATGGGCTTAAGGTGTCATTAGATAGATACACACAAACTTCTTTGTTATATAACTAAGCTAAATATTAACAAACAATTGTTAGTTGAGGGTAATGCGTGGCGATTATCATGGTAATTTAATTAGTAGTGATTTTTATCAGTATCTCGACTATGGTCTGTCATGCTCACTAAAATATCATTGCTTGCGGTGTCGTCGTGGGGCGGGTCGTTTCTTTCCCTCTGATATGGCGAAGGAGACGATGGCTGGTCCATGCGTCATACTCGTGAACGGGTGCTGCTTGGGGTGATTGGTCGGCCTAGTCAGCGATGCTTTTGACATACTATTATTTTGGTTCGTTCAACTGCAACTGTAGCCTTTTAATCTAGTCACGAATTATTTTCAACAGCAGATTTTGCAACTGATTGTAAGTAGATGTGCACCTTGAATGATTTCTATGTTTAATAGACTAAAACCTTTAACGTTATCAATGAGTGATTTTTCTTTTCTTTTTTTTGTTTGAGCGTTAGATTTTGGAGCATTTTAATAAAAGGAAATTCAGGTGGCAACAGCTTGCATACTGTTTACCTTACATGTAATACTAACACTATTGTACCTGAAAATCTGACTTTGAAAAGAGTGGCCATGAGTTTCTTTGCCAGTATTCTTCTCATGAGGCTCTACGCATTTTGGAAACTGGAAGTTATAGATCGACACAGGCAGGCAGTAGATTTTGGTGTTTTCACCTAATTTACCTCGACAATACAGCACATGCTGTGGCGTCTGTTTGTGTCGATCTATGATTCTTAACTACAGCTTCAATTTAACGTTCATAAATGTCACTTAGTGTCTTAATTGAATAAATGATTTTGAATTTGAATTTTGAATTTGACGTTCATCATCACGCCCCTGGAGAGCTAGGGGACCCCGGGGAGATAGCTGCCAAAATACCTTGCACAAAATCCTGTAAATAAATCATACTCTAAAATATATAAGGTATGAAAGTTAATTTACACTTATTTTGGAGTCGGTTTGGTTTACATATTTTGCACTCTAGCTATAGTCATCATCACATCATAATACTTTCTTGCTATTTTTTTTTTTCTTATGTTTGACCCTGCCATAATGACTCTACTCTGCCTGATGGAAAGCATAAGCAGAATCCAAGAGTGATGGTCACCCTACTGCGAACGCAGACAATGCAACAATGCAGCATCGTGACCCACACCATGGCGGGCTAGTGATGCTTTCGCATCATTGGGCCTCCGGTCTCGCACTCACCAACGAAACACGACAGCATGATCGCTGTCATTTTACGTTGATTTTCTGTGCGAGGGTAGTACCGCCCCGGTCGAGCCGGCCCGTTCGTGCTGAAATCAGCGTGGCTCTACTACCTTGATTTATATTGACTACAGCTTTTATGTTTTATTCGTATTACTTTTGTGTAATAATAAGAATAGAATAACGTAAAATTTCAAAAAGTATGTCTGTTTAAAAAATATTTTTATAGACAAATATTAATATGAATAAACATCAATATTATACTCCGTAAAAAGTCAGACGGTAACTTCAAAAGTAGCAGAACTGTTAAGATAATGAGATTAATATTAAATCTATATGAAACAATTTACAAAATATATCATATTAATTTACTTAGATTGTTTTTGTTGAAATGATTTTTACGACTTACTAGACACGAACATAGATACTTTCATATCGTACCATTGCGAAAACCTTGTAATAAACACAGTACAGATGAAATTTTCAAAGCCCTCCGTACTACATTGTATCGGACACCTCGAACAATAGAAGGTAACACACAACCGCAAAACTTACTTTACCGGCCGACAGGTCACCTCAAAACTCTATAAATTCCAACTCGCAAAATTGGATTTAAAAATGCTGAAAACTGGAAATTCGACGTCTAGCGGATATGGATGGTATATTGGAAATTTGTTAGGTTCTCGGTAACGGTTCGTCGGTTTGTTCGTACCACTTTGATATTTGGCTCTCTATCTCCAAAATTCCTTGAGAAAAACCAGCTTATTTATTTTTTGTAAGATTTAAATATTTTTACTTTTACAATAACACTTTTGCAACTATTTATTCATTTATTTTATGATACTATTGAATGGTATTTTTGTAAAAAATACATTTGTTTGGTATTTGATAAATCATAGTCTACAAGGTTCATCAGTCCTACTGGTAGCAGGAGGTATATGCTCTAAGTATCAATATGATCAATAAGTTTTAACTCTAATAGATGAACTCCATACAATAATGAATAAGCAACATCCTGATACATATAACACACTGTCCGCCAAACTAACTCTACGATTGAATGACCGATGACTGATTGATGTAAAGCATGAACAGATTCCAAGAACAATGCAACAATGTAAAATACAAACAATGGTGACCCACACACTAGCAGCGTATTGAGATGCTTCGGCATCATTGAGCCTCTGGCCTATATAAGCATAATATTAGGACTTAATATGTGAAAAACTCAAAAATATCACATCAAATCCGGTCACACATTTATTTTAATTTTTCCATAGATTTGTGTTCTTTCTTATCTCGTTACCATTCCTATGGACACTTAACACTTCTGCTTATTTTGTCCCCTATATCATAAAAAACATGGTGAGCAGCTCTTTACGAAGATGATATATTCCACACCGTCATGCATGTCCTACAGGAGTTTCTTTTCCTTTTATGGATACTTCCTTGGTGATCGATTTAATTTTCAATATTATGTGAAGTGATGATTTGTACTTTGGTTTGGAAATTTACTACTTCGTGTAAATTTTGGTAAAACCTGTCATTAAGGAAAAGAGAAGACGAGGCACAGTTATTTGTTTTTAACCTTTTTAGATTATTGAAATCATTGGCGAAATACTGAATTAGGTAATAGAACAATATTTAAGGTGGATGACACAATTAGTTTTTATTTATCTGTAACGGAGACCAAATGTCATAACATATGTTTAGGATGTTTTTTTAGTAAGAGGCTAATGCATATGTTTAATGTTATGATATTCTGTTGAGTAGTTATAATATGAATGTGTAAAACAGTTACTTTCGTATTAAAGGCTCCCACACATAACTGTGATGCGATACGATGCGACGCCACATCGCAGGAACTTGAAATGCGAATTGCTGCGATACGAATTCGTGAGGCAAAGCATTGGTTCACGTGACCATACTTACGACGGTAGTCAGCCGTATTGGAATTGTTTTAAGAATAGTAACATATATCGCAAAAATATTGTTCCGCTGCTGTTATTGTTAAAGAGAAATAGAAAAAAAGATTTTGTGTTCATATATTCATTACGATTATGTACGCTGATGGGAATACAAATACTCGAAAATACTATGCTTTGATATTAGAAGAAGAGATTTTTTTATTAATTTTGAATGAGCATATCTTCATTTAAAAAGGTTTTTGAGTTTATAATCACTATTCGAAATCATGTGTGAGAACCCTAAGAGTACCATTAGCTTGTGCCTATATGTTCGAAGTAGAAGTTATTTCTTATTTATCACTAGGGAACAATTCCCTTTCAGATATAATAACGTTATCATAAGTATGGCTTCGAAAGGACTTCTATCAGAAGTCTACTATAATATTCTGACATGAGAAGAAAGAAAAAGTAATTCCAAACTGTTGTAGTTTGGAATTACAAAAGGCACAGTATAATTTCAATGTTGTGTTCCAAATTCTTGTGGTAACCATAATAAGAATATGATAATGTACCGCAGTACTGAAAAAATATTTCCTTAGGGAGTCGACTGAGTTACGGTAAAATTCGACAATGTTTTGGAGCGCTACGGTTATATTTCGTTTTTATTTCATTTTTATACAACAGACGAGAATATGAGGTTATTATGTAATGTGATACTACGTTTTGTGCCGCATAAATCAATTATAGAGCGCAAAGAGTCAGATAAATCTTATTCCAGTCTCGCAACACCAATGAGGGTGCTGGGAATTCGTATCAATGGAAATCTTTATATTGTAGAAAAAGTCTTATGTATTTAAATCTCTTGTATAGACATAACTATGTTTACGTTATTTAAGTCTTTGTACTATTTAAAATTTATTTCAAGAAGTTAGTGAAAATTGTTTGCTTATACTTTATTTTTATTGAGACTTGTTCTGATATGAGTGTAATAAATGTCTTAAATATATAAACTGAAGGCGTCAATATGTGATGAAATAAAATCTTCTACTAATTTTCGGGGAAATAGACGTAAATGAATGTATGTAGGTACAATTTTAATGAATAAAGGAACCCACTAATTTAGAAAATTACATTCGAATGTGAGATTCGTCCTATCAGTATAATTATTCGTAAGCTGACACTGAAGATGCTCTGGAGGCATTTGAGTTCGGGGCTTAGTTAAACTTGACGGGTGACAGACAAGTGATTTAATTTACGACAGACTTGCTCTTTTGTTGTACAGGTTATAAGAGAGGGCTTTATTTTGATGTGGATTTTATTACTTCTGGGTTCTTTAGTTAATCTTTGTCGTGAGTGCTATTACGTGCTGCTACTAATGTATCAAATAAATCAGATTCGTAAAAACTAAATAGCGCCTTTGTCAATTGTGACGTCATTGATTTGTGTTTGTAATGGAGTTATATTTTAGTCTTAGCTTGTTTGATTGAATTGTGATAGATTTAATTAAATCTTCAAAGTTATATTATTTTTAATATTATAACCAGAACTCTGACCAGTTGAATGGAATAACAATCGTATAACGTAGTTGTATATAAAACATGGTTTAATTCAAATGCTTCTAAATAAAATAAAAAGAGTCTTTATTCAGACAAATACTAAAAATTTTTATGCACAATTTCTATTTCGTTTGATTAATTATTTAATATGTTTAATATAATAGTATTTATAAAAAAATCATTGCAATCTATACAAATAAATAAAATTGGAGTGTCTGTTTGTAATATTAAAATAACCGCTTTTTACTAAATGCATATGTATGTATACACGATACATATACCAAAAATGTGCTTAAAAAAATTTTTATCTGTCTGTCTGTCTGTCGGTCTGTTTGTTCCGGGTAATCTCTGGAATGGCTGGACAGATTTTGACGGGACTTTCACTGGCAGGTAACTGATAATCCGGGGAGTAACTTAGGCTACTTTTTTTAGACTAACTTTGTCCCGCGGCGTTACTCGCGGTACAACATTAACCGCGGGTAACACCGCGGGGTTCAGCTAGTTTATAATAATAATTTGTTTGAAACCCATTTTACAATATTGTGAATGCAGGTACAATGTTTCTAGTCTATTCAAGTTTACATTTTGGTATCACTTAAAAATACAATAACTCCAAAGACAATGGGCCTAGATAGAAATTCCAGCAGGATGACATTTTGATGCTTAAACTAGGCTCAAAGCCTGTACTATAAGCATCAGTCATCTCATCCTGATAGAATTATAAAATTATAATAAAAGTACATTACACAGTGTGTTTAGGCACATACATTTTGGAAACTTAAGGTTAATTACAATCATCTGACTAGCAGCAATGAGTAAGTTAGCTAATAGAGATACAACAAGTCATATATTATTCTAGTAGGTATTTAAATAACAGTGTAGAGAGTGCGCGCGCGCGTGTGTGTGTGTGTGTGCGTGTGCGTGTGTGTGTGTTTGTGTGTGTGTGTTTGTGTGTGTGTCTTACAGGTATCGCATATTAACTCACTACTACTAATAAATTTTCAGTTGCGTTGTAATCTTGGGAATGTAGCCACTCATAGATCGACTTTTTAAAATTATGATAGCTCAGTCTGTGCACCCCTAATGTTTTATTAATCTTATTATATAAAAACTCACGCTTACCATCAGGTGATACGTATCCCTTGCCATTTAAACCATGAAAAAAAATTGTTTTTTTAAAAAATAATGGAAGCCATCTAAAATAATATAACATCTAAGAGAAGTTAGAATTACTGCATGTATTTTTTTGACAGATATATTGTGCAGAATTAGATTTGATTTCATTGTGAACAAACTAGATGTAGCTAGCGGTTATTACAGCTTATCTAGCATTTATTTGTTTAGATTGTTTATTTCTAAATTTACCTAATCAGTTTACTGTGTCGTCCACTTTTAGTCGGGCTAATCACGTGATACCAAAGATATTAATAGTTATATTAACATCTGTAACTTCATGTTGATTAAATGAAAATAATTTATCTGCTCCCAGGTTCATTAAAACAATATCTGTCATAATTATTTTTACATACATACCTTGCGTTCATGTAAGCTAGGAATAGAGCGTCCAATAAAATCTATACAAAATATCAATGACGAAATGCTCGACTAACCAATAGGTATAGTTGAAGTAAAACAAATAACTGTCACTAACGATAAATGTACTTATTTGCCTTGCTACTTACGCAAGTTGTAACCCGACCGATAAATTTACCTAATATCTGGTTTACAGTTATTATTAACGACATCGTAAACGTCGACTGTAAAATACTATAACCTTCGACCATTATTGTCTTATTGTAAAGCTAGATATAGCCGAGCTTATTAACAAATTGGAATAGATCAAAGTAAATTAGAGTGTTAAACGAAAGTAGACTTTGTGTCCTTATCTTTAGATCGCTCAAGTAATAAGCTGATTACATAAAGATTATAATAATCCTATTCCTGCGACGATACTGAGACAATGCGTCTAACTTAACGAAGGCTTAGTATCTGAGTTTTGTTGTCTATACTTTCATCATTATCTTTAACTTCAACAGCCTTTAACAGTTCACCGCTGGGCATAGTCTTCTACTTTGAAAGAAGGTTTAAAGCCTATAATACCACCCTGGGGCTGTCCAGAGGGGTTGGTATAGGGTTTGTTTCAAGCAAATTTAATTCTCTTTACAATGATATTTTCCAGCGTAATTTGCACCCTTAGTCGCCTCTTACAACACACATGGAATGAATAGGTGTGGAGATACATTGTATTTCTAATCAGGGTTCGGACATCTTCTTGTACGCATCCTTATTCTATTTTTTATATAAATAAAAATTAACGTAGAAACAAACAGTTCTGCTCCAATTAAGTTTTAATCGTGACACGGTGGACACATCGCTTTAAAAATTATTCGATTTATTTAGTTAAATCTTATTGCAAATGACGCACAAGGGTGGAATTAATGTCATAAAGAATTTACTCCCTGTCAAACTTCAGGTGACGCAGAAATAAGACGTAAATCTCTTTGATAAACCAGAAAAAAAACCATTCGCAACTGCGTATCAAAATTACAATAATAACATTAAACGATACAAAATAAACAGTGTTAACTGAACTTTGCGTGAAACGAAAAGAAATACAAATAAGAACAGCTATTCCTTAATTCCTTCCTTAAATATACATATTATTTAAAATGGACAATTATTCTCTTGATTATACAAAGTCCGGAGACTGCCACCCTTACCAATGACGAAATATAAACATTAAATCTAAGCAATCTATTGGTTTAAAGTCCATCTCCAAGTATATTTATGCCCGAGGCTGTCGGAGGCTAAATGATTGTATTTCCGCCCGATAGCCAACAAGATTTCCTCTGGTTTTCCTGAGCCGATACAAAGTATCACCACACACACGCAGACACATAAACAGTGGTTTATCGACAGGAAAATCACTTCATTTCTGTTTCAGACCATCTCTGGGATATCTTTATTTTATTTCCGTAGCAACATAACGTTTTTGGGTTGTATCTCGTCACAAGAAAACTCGGCTAAAGCTTTTTATACTGTCTTATGTTTGAGAGCAACATTTTTTGAAGATATACAGCTAATACGGTTCTGTCCCTCAAAAGGAATAAAAGAAACCCTTACAGGATTACTTTGTTGTCTCTCTCCGTGTCAGTCTGTCTGTCAGTCAAGATCGTTTTCTCAGAAAGCGTGGAAGTAATGTGCTGTAGTTTACATCAACTACTTATGACTGTGATCTTTTCACGGTGTAAAATTTAAGTTAATGCAATCAAAACGTACAGGTTATCATCACCGCAAAGGGAAGGAAAATGTGTAACAAAATCTCCACAAAACTGTCTGTTCAGCGTGGTTTATTTAGGTGGCGACCTCCTTTCTAAAGAGAGGCGTATGTTCAGCGGTGGACTATGTAAAGCTGTTGATCAATCAAAACCTAGTCATTGCTGCATTAAACAATTATCTATAGGAATGTGCACAGCTTTCTATCATCTAAAAAATAAAGGATGATTATTTTTTATGTGTCCGAACAAGGTTCATATATGTATAAGAAAATTAAAAGGAAACTGAAGGATTATATTTCTTAGTCGTATAATATAAGGCGTATATAAATACTAAAACAAGTTTTTCGGAAACTCAGGTATGTGATACAAAGTTCGCGGGGTCTAGAAAATAATAAACCACACTCACACAATAAGGTGTTTCATTAAATTCCATATCTCTATAAAACAAACACACCGTAGAAAATGTATTAGTATTATTATTATAATCTCTCTAACGATAACAGTCATTGCCGTTGGCCGACACGTGTGTTGAGCAACGTGACGTCATATCACGTAGCTCTCCGTAGCTCAGTGGTAATTGGACACGCTGCCAATAAACGCACCTCAAGTGTCTAATAAATATCATGATGATAAAAGGAAAGGTTTATATCTGATACGCACAAATAAGTATTGTTATCTTTCTAAGTTTTAATATTTTGAGTGACGAATGAATGCTAATTTCAATTAAAGTTCACTATATATATATATATATATATATTTTTCTTTTTGGAAAGAAACATAGGGGACGTGGAACCCCATCATGCACACCTGTAGAGAGTCTGAGAGCTACGTACTTGCAATGAAATAAATATCTCAGTTCACTATACTCCGAGTGTGTTAATTATCCTACTAATATTATTAACGCGAAGGTTTGTAATTATGGATAGATGTTTGTTACTCTTTCACGCAAAAAACTACTGAACGGATTTGGATGAAAGTTTACAGTCATATAGCTTATACATCTGAATAACACATAATAATAATAAATATTTCGGACATCTAAACACACAACGCCATCTAGTCCCAAGATAAGCAGAGCTTGTGTTATGGGGTACTAGACAACTGATACAAATACATATATACTTTTTTTTTTGTAAATACATACATATTATAGATAGAACACACCCAAACTCCGAAACAAAGATTTGTAGATCATACAAACATTTGGTCCGACCCGGGAATCGAACCCGTGACCTCATGATCAGCAGTCGCTCACGCCAACCGCGAGACCAACGAGGCAGTCATAGACTACTATTTGCCGCGATAACCGACATATATGCTGGCAGAATCGCGGGCAACAACTAGTAACAAATATTCCTATTTTCGGGGAAAATTCACGAATTATATTACATAATTAAAATAAAAGATGAATATTATCATGACCATAATTTCCATTTTATAAAAGAGATTTTTTGTTGTTGAATAAATAAAAACTTGCATTTGACTTATTACACTTTAGATAAAAATATTTATACAAGAAGCAATCAAGCTCCTCGTATAATTATTGGTCCTGAGATAAATTCACACCTACGACCTCTACACCAACGGGCCTGGCTATCTCTATATTGAATACGTTAAGTAAACATTGTATAGATCCTTGTGTTGTAACAGCAATATAATTGAATCGCTTGTGTGCATAGCCAGTCATTCCTTACGACAAAGCGGCTATTCCTTCCATTATTTAAAGCCTCCATCCGCTTAGACCTATTTGGACGTTGTACTAAATATTCGGCTTACAACCCAACAGAGATAAAGCTGGACTCTCATGGAACGATTTGTTGGCAAGCAATTATGGAGTCTACTGTAATGATTTATGATTCATTTACTATTGTGATTGATGTATAGTGGCTTATTTGAGTTACCGTTGTCACTTGATATGGTTAAACTTTGGACCTGTACGAAATTGTGACTAGTTAACTGTGAAATTGGTTTACAGATTAAATACCTATCTCTAAAGAAATTTGACAGTAATCATATCTAGTAATTAGTTAGTACTTAATGTTATTTAGAAGAAACTGGTTCGTTCCTTAAAAAGATTATGATTCATTAATTTTCATTCATTAGTAAACGGTGTGGGCCTAAAATACTATTTACACATTTAAGTAATAAATTATTATCAAACTTACATTACAAGTATCCTCTATTATATATAGCGTCTTCAATTAGAATTACGAATTTTCTCTAAAATTATGTTAATTCGTCCCTGCTAATGGAATTTTACTTATCCTTGCGTAATTCAAGAACCGTGTCTAGTAGAATCTACTGTGATATTGAATATAATAATATTCTAACGATGAATTAGTGCGATGTTTAATATAAATTATGCTTATTAAATATATTCGTGCGTGTACATTTAGATTATAAAAGAGATAAATAATGGAGGAAACTACGCAGGACAACAATGCTCCAAAGACTGTCTTTGGGAGAACCACACTTCGGCATGCATGGGCCGGCTCGACCGGACTGATACCACGTCCTCACAGAAAATCATTGTGAAACAGCGCTTGCGCTGTGTTTTGCAGAGCGAGTACCGGAGGCCCATAACCCAACCACTCACTTGTACGGCAACGTACTTGTGATACGTCTGGTGTTTCGGGTCTCCATGAGCGGCGGCAATCGCTTACCAATTTATTAATTGAAGCTTAATCTAGTAGGCTTCCCATGTCTGAAATACTATGAAATGTTTGATTGTAAGGTACTTTATTGATCACAATTAATTATTCAATCAATATTTCAATACTTATAAGGCTAGTCCAAAATACGGTGATTGTCATGAACTTTTCCGCGTTTTACCTCTTTAGTCTAAAACACCCTAAATAAAGCGTTACCCTAAGTCAACTTAATATGAAACTTACAGTCATCGTCTAATAGAACTCTTTAATGTAAGCGTTACCAAAAACTTCGTTGCATAAGCACACATAATTGCTCTAATAAAGGGTTAACTTAAATACTAATTTCGGACCGTATTCTAATGTGACACAGTTTGTATTACAACGATAAGAAGAACAAGACTACCGGCTCCCATTAAAACTAAACTTGCAGTAATAAAATTATCCGTGTAAAGTCCAGTGCGCGGTTAGTATAAGTTTAAGTTACATATTCTCACTTATTACTGTAGTAAACAAGTAATGTATACGATAGTGGTTACACTAGTTTTGACAATATACTTATGTATTTCCATTTCCAACTCCTCCTGTTATTTCTTCTGATTAATTTCGTTGCGGGTTTCAAGACAGTAATTTTTTTTTCCTGGGACTTCCCGAGTGTCATATCGTGTCATCCTGGGTCCATTCGTGGGTCACTGCTGTTGATCCTGGTGTACAGGAGTTACAGTGGTGGGCGTGTGGGCGGGAATAGTCCCATAAAAAAAAAAAGTCAAATCATCTAAAGTGAACTTAAGTTGATGTAATCTTTTAAATCTTGAAATAGTTCTTTTGTTTTTGAGTGTGAGCTGACCATAGATATTTCTAGGGTTAGTTTAAAGATTTTCTGATACGTCAAGCATTTGTTTTATAACCGAACTTGCGCGGTTGAGTACACATCATCATCGATAGCCTATAATAGTCCAAAGCTGGACATAACCTCTTATTAGAACTGAGGTTTTAGCCTCCGTCACCTCACTTGCAAATACTCGGTATTCTTAATCCGACAACACACGTATATACTTTGATTATTGTGAGACGATAGAGTACTAGAATATTAAAATATCTGTAAAAATTTAAGATTCTTCTTCTTCTTCTAGCCTTTATTATTCCGAAGATTTGGGGTCGATCGACCGATTTTACCTAAATATCAGTTTTTACACGGAGCGACTGGCATCGGACCTCCGCTACCCTGAGAGAGTGGACCTGCAGTATATTTGAGGACACTGACTTCTCAATAACGATTATATGCGTATAGGTGTACATGACAACCTGAATCGACGGCTTAACGTGCTCTCCGAGGCACGGGCGGGAAAAACCGCCATCTTCCATACTCCGGGCTGCTATTAAGAATATCTTGTAAGAAAAACCCAACATCAGACCGATCCGGGAATCGAACCCGAGACTTCTTGATCAGCAGTCGCTTACGCTAACCACTAGGCCAATGAGGCAGTTTGTAAAAATCTAAAATTAATATAATAACAATATTTCGGTCAATTAACACACAAAGCGATCTAGTCCCACACTAAGCCTAGCTTAGTGCTCCAGCAAGAGCTACTAGACATCTGATATAAATACACATATATTTTTTTTCTTCACACAAAAAAAAAATATTATTATTATCTCGAAAAACATAAGGGTTCGTCGACTATACAACTTAACGTATCAAACAATTTCCTTCCTTTAAGATAAAAATATAGTCGTATCTTCAAGATCAGTTATACTCATGATGATGACGATGAGATGAAAAGAATCAAATGAAACTTAATTCTGCGAAACAGCTGTCCGTGTGGTGATAGATTAAGAATATAGAGTGTCACTATCATCCCGTAGGTGTTGTAAGAGGAGACCAAGGGAGCAAAGTACGCAGGACAACATCACTGCAGAGAAAAGAAAAACTTGACATGAACCATGAACCATACTAATCCATCTATTCAGTGTGGTACAGTGGACCAAAACCTTTAGTCTAAGAAGAAGCCTATGTCCAGCTGTGAACTGTTGATGATGTGAAATACTGAAACGAAATAGAATCGTTTTATTCTCATAAAAACAAAAAACGCTCACACATTCTACGGTAGTAGAGCCACGCTTCGGCATGAATGGGCCGGCTCGACCGAAGTGATATCACGGCCTCAAGAAAACCGGTGTAAAATAGCGCTTGGGCTATGTTTCACCAAGTGAGTGAGAATCCTGGAGGCCCATACTCCAACCCCTCCCTACATCCCTTTCCCCATCCCCCAAAGGCCGGCAACGCACTTGTGTCGCCTGGTGGTGGTGGTGTTGCCCCCAATACCATAAAAAAACACATATTTCTGTATTTATATGCTACCGTCATAAATAGCATTAAATTAACAAAGTATATGATTAAAGCAGTTTTTTAAATAGACGATTGTCACATAGACTAAATGTAAAAACCTTGACACAATTGAAACATTGAGATACTAAGAAGAAAGTTAATAAAATGCTCCACGTTCGAAGCATGTTTCGAACGTTCACAGCTCACCCTTGACACGATTCGAACTGGAGTACAGAGAACATCTTGGACTTTCACCCATCAACTTACTCTCAGAAGGGGTAGTTAACCCCTGCGACGACAGTATGTGTTTTGTTTACATAATCTGATATCCACCCCTATGTCACTGCAATGATGCAAGAAAATAAGTTTATACATTTTTATGGAGGTATCTTATTACTTTAACCTTTTTGTGTCAAGAATTTCAATAGAAATTAGGTGATGGTTATTCTTCTATGATTGTTATGTTCTTACAAATGATTATGTTGATATAAAAACATTATAAGTAAAATAATAATGACCAGTCCCTTTAAAGTTTCAGAATGTATTTGGCATTTAATACTATTTAACAGATCTAGGTTGATAATATACATATGATTATCTGACATATTTTGTTCTATCTGAGACTTCTGTAACCGAAATCTATAGTTTTGAAAAAAGTTAATTATCTATATATACTGTTAGAATTGGTCCTTAGGATAATCTTATGCTACTGAATAATTGTGCTAAGCTTGGAATCTCGACGACTTCTAGTTTATATTCATCTTAACATAACCAAATCATTCAGGAACAGAACTGTGCCTATAGCAAAAGAAAGGTTGGTTGATGATAATAAATAATGCACAATACTTAGCATTTATTAAATAAATATTCGTTGTCATACAAATATTTATCAACGACACAGTTTTTTGGTTTTGAAAATTTAATTGTTATACGAAGTAGGATTTCAGCTGGTTTCTTTTACGATAACTCATTTCCTGGATCGCAAACCCTTTGAGGGTGTAATCAAATCTAAAAGATAATGGATACCACGTTTCTTAGAAACCTAATATTTCTAAAAAATACGTGTATTTATTTAATATATTTTTCTCATGCCCTCTCCATTTCCACGTTATTCCACGTGTTGGTAGTCGTTTCGCTCACAAAGTCCTGTTACTTTAATTTCCGTTCTTTCGTAGTCAATTTGCTGAGCTCTTTGAGCACGCGTATGCAAGGCACACCCCACATTATTAAGGCTAACTCTTTTTACTACAACACACAACTTTGGTAGAAAATTATCTGATATATAACAGACATAAATAGATTATTTACGCTTCCTAACTTTTTTAAAGGATGTATGCTAATAGTTATTTATCTTGTGATAAAAAATTACGCGTTGTCGGTGCCTTGCGAGTTTTGTGCAGTCTATGTTTCTGCTATTTGCTAATTAAAACGTAAAAATAGTAACTTTTATTCACTTACTAACTATTCATGCATATTTAAAACAGTTGTAATAAATATTTTAATGTAAATTTAATTATCTTAATATTTACATACATAATTCTTTTGTATGCGTGTTTGTTATTATATTCCGCATAAATAACTATACCAATCAGAATGAAATGTCGTGTATGCACACGTGTTTTAAACCATCCAGAAATTTATATTCCTGGATCGTTTAAAACACAATTGACTCAATAGATGGCGCTGTTGTGGGATGTAATGATAAATACAACATTTAGAAATCTACAGCTCCATGTCATCACAATATTGCATAGTTACCCTGTATACACGTGCTTAGTTGCTATATTCCATCCTAATATACATACATACATTGCAATTTAATAAAAGAAAAGCTTGTAAAAATGAATCGCCGAAATGTATGTACTCGCATAACTTCCGATCGGCTGCACCAAATTAAATCATTCTTTTTTTTATGTGTTCGTTATTGTTAGGACACGGTTTGTACTGTTCACGAAAAATTAAAAGATAATGGAAAAGTCATTATTTGTCCGCGACTGTACACTGCCTGTGGGAAGCTGGGATAGATATGTAAATATTTAAGTTTGCTGTACTGGGTCCAGCCAGTTTGTCATATTTTTTCATTTCTCATTTTTAAAGATAATTTTTCACTTGAACTGAATGTTAACTTTTCTGAATATGTTACATACTTTGCATTACGTTACATCTCCAATATTTGCAAAATATTTTTTTGTCTTTTAATTCAACTCTCAAGGTGGATCTTGTTTTCTTGCAGAAATTTTCCACCTGTAATTTCCCAGATAAAAATTAAATCTTACTACAATTTTTATTAGAGTACTAGCTGAACTCCGCGGTGTTACCCGCGGCTTTTGTACCGCGAGTAATGCCGCGGGACAAAGTTAGTCTAAAATAGTAGCCCAAATTACTTCCCGGATCATCAGCTACCTGCTAGTAAAAGCTCAAAATCCGTCCAGCCGTTCCAGAGATTACCCGCAACAAACAGACAGACAGACAAAAAAAAAAAACTTAATTTTTGGTATATGTATCGTGTATACATGCATATGCATTTAGTAAAATGTGGTTATTTTAATATTATAAACAGACACTCCAATTTTATTTATTTGTATAGATTGAGATTGGGCAATCTGCTAGCAATTCATTTAAAAAACCGGTTAAGTGTACGTGAACTTCGCACCTAAGGTTCCGTATGAAATGAAAAGTCTAGATCATATTTATTTATATTTTTTTGTTTGTAACGATGAATGATGTAATATAGGAATGTAGTAAACAGTATCAAATCCACTTATGTTTTTAGAGTTAATTACAAGTGTTTTACATCTTTCTGGTTTTTCATTTATTGTGTGTGTATTTCTCGATACATGATCTACACATAAATGGATGTTTGTCTTTATTTTTGAAACAAAGATAACTAGCGCAATACTATATTATTACTTTGAATGCCCATTTTGCAGCAGTACATAACAATATAAGTCTTTATTTTTTACTTATAACACACAGTTGCTATGATGTTTTAAAATTATTTTATTAAAGTCTGTGTCTAATATTTAAAAAAGAGAAAATCTTGAAGTTATACAATAAAAAGAATTTTTCTAAATTTTTTGATAAAAAGTTTTTGAAATATTTAAAAAAGTGCTCAGTTAATCTTAATTAAGCTCAAAACCTCCCTGAAATGATTCTATTGTCTGAGGAGTTTGCTCCACTTCTTTCTCTTGTTCTCCTTATACAGAGAAGTCCACTGCCCCTAGCCTGTATTAAGTCAGTTGAGATTATACAACTTTCTTACTTCAATCGCTGCTTACAAGGGCTTAATGAACATTTTCAATATAATCACTTTTGTTCATGATTGTTGGCTGAACATCCTTTACTTTCCTTTGATTACTTTGAGAAGGATTCAACAACCTGATTGTTGATGTATACTTAAAATTCATATCTAACACAATTTAAATCTTCATATCAAAGACTTGACTTGGGTTCATAGAGCAACACGGTTGGAAGTACCCATACGCAAGTGGCGGGACCACTTGCGTATGGGTACTCCCAACCGTGTCTGCCGAAGTATACAGCAAAAAACGGGCCTACGCGTTACACTGTATGCCATAGAATGTATTTATGTGTGCGTGAAATTTTGAATATTTCAGTTGTTACGTGTGAGTTCGTAGCGTGGTTTGTAGTGACAGGCAATTGTTTTTGTATGCGAGTCTGAAATGTGTATGTGTGAAAATTTCTCATTAAAAAAATACCAAACTATTTTCTATCGGAAAAAGGACAGTACAGCTACTCCCATATTTTATCTCTTATTTTATTCTTATAAGTTACTACAGACTTGCTCGAAGTACTTAGAGACTTTTAAGACATTCCTAACATTCACCAAGAAGCGAAAACCTATGCCTTCAGCAGCTAGTAATGAAACAATGTTGAACATATTGGATTATACCGACGGAGTAGTTTATCCAGACCCAATCAATTGTATTGAGCTCGAACTAAGTACTGAGTACTTAATTTTATTGCTTTGTTATAACTTCGTTTCGAATGACTTGAAATAAACGTATAGCCTTTTATTCCGAGTATGAGTTTCTTTCTTCTCTGTTTAAACAAATCTTTAATTGCTATTGAATATAATAAAAAAAAAGGTTTAAACTTTTACTACCCTACCGATATTTCTCTAAAGATATTATTACTTTCCAAAGTAGCAAGTAACCTTAGTAGTATGGATGATTCCATATTCTACAATTAGCAACCTTCATACCAGTACTTTCATTACTATTACGGGTATTTTCAGAAATTTTGTTTGGAGTCAACTTGAAGTGAAAACTTGTAAAATAAGTATAAATAATTTTTATGACAACCAAACATTAAGAACGCTCAAGAAGGCTAAGGTAGTAAACACTTTAAGAGAACTCGTATTTTTCTCCTGTGACTGACACATTGGTGAGGTCAGTACGACAAGGTTGTTAGTTGGCCAACGTCGTACATCCATCACTAACTACCATGTTATTGAAATTACAAGGTAACACCTTGCGATACTTAGCTGAAATGGTTATTTAACAATTGGATGTCAGTACGGCGATCAATCATGCGAACGACTAACGGGTGCGGCTCACCGTAACTCACAGGAAAGCCAATCGGTTAAGCGATAGGGGTTGCGTTAAGAACGGTACACGATGATTCATGGGGTTCTGGACATAATTTAGTGGACGTAAAAAAATAGTTTGTACGGCTTTGCTAAGAAATATGTAGTTTTTTCTTAGAATTGTGATTTAGTAGTTGTTATATATCTATGAATTTACAGTTTTAGTTCTTAATCAAATTTACTTTATATGTTGCTACAAATATAGATATGTTACGTTCCGGGTATGTAAAGATAATGATCTTAAGAAATCTAAAACAACTGCTACCGATTCTGGTAATAATTTTGACTGAACTAGCGGATGATTTAATTAAAGTTTTTGATAAGAATCACAATGACTCTAAAAACAATTTATTTCATATCAATAGAATTTCGAAAGTCATAGCAGGTAGCTAGTATTATATACAATAGCATATATGAAATAGGAATAAAATAGTATAATGAAATTTAAATGCCTATTCAGTTATCGCTTATTTTAAAGCTACATCCATAGAAATTACTTGCTAAGTCCAATCAGCAATAACTTAACAAGTCGACAATCATTAAGCAGCTCCTAATAAAGGCAATTGTGTGTCAGTTTCGAACATAACGAGGGAGGCAAACTCTGGCGACTGTAGTTGACAAGTTTTGTTCTATAATGCCAAAACGATTTTTTTCGTTCTGTTGAGATACCGGTTGTATAATCTAATGATCACTTTGTACTCACATAAAACATACTTTATGAGTACAGTTACAACAGTTGTACAGTTTTCAATTCGACCAAGTCAACAAAATCCAAATATCCCATATATGTAATTTTACCGTGAGGGAGCCACGCTTCAGCATGAATGGGCCCGTTCAACCGGAGTGATACCACGGCCTCACAGAAAACCAGTGTGAAACAGTGCTTGCACTGTGTTTCACCGAGTGAGTGAGGATACCGGAGGCCTATACCCTAACCTCCTAAACCTCCCTACATCCCTTTCCCCATCCCCCACAGGCCGGCGCGTTGCCTTGTGACGTCTTTGGTGTTGCGGATGTTCATGGGCGGCGGTACTCGCTTACCATTATTTGATACGTCTGCTCGTTTACCCCTTTACTATAAAAAAAACCTGTCCTGCTTATCATTCCTTCTTATTTCCAATTTCGCCATTTAATTTGCGAAGTGCTTGATTGACAGCAGTAGAATTGGTATTACATAAATATAAATACACTATAGTCGTCAGATCACACAACAATTAAAAAGCAAGCTTGTGTGTGTGTTTGCATGAAATGATTATTCAATTTTTTTACAACGATTTTTTTCACATTTGCACTTGTAATTTACGAAGTTCAGAAAGCTGGCTAACAAATTCGTTGGATAGAACGATTGGCTGATTTTCAATAACTTTTCCCGAAGTTATGACCGAGTATATTCCCTTACGCAAACAACAACGTTCACGGTTGGCCTGATTTCATTCCGTAAACGTCTGTAGCTTATAAACTAGTTGGCCTAAATGTTGGCTAAAAAACATCCAACATGTTTACGTTGAAGCGAAGTCCTCATGCGCCAATAAGTCAAAAACTTTTTGTTATTTCGGCTACGGTAGTACTGGGGAGATCGGGGTGTCGAAATCGGCACATTTACTAAAGTGTTTCACTAACTTTCTCCATATGAACTTGAGTGTCGTTGAGTTAAGTTTTTATAACCCGCGCCTCTGTATTTCCAGATTTGACAACTTTTGCCCCTACACCATATTTTAGTGATACGGTTACTTGATTTTGGCGAATAGCACATACTCTGTTAAATCTTAATTCGTTTCACATTCGTCGTTTTCATCTCGTTCTGCACCTTAGTGTTTTATTGTTTACAAACATTAAGTTGGATATGTTAGAGAAATAACAATTACCCGTCAAACTTTTACAGTGTTGATAAACTAAAACTGGTATCAATAATTAGTGATTATAAAGATAACGCAAATCCGCCATTTTCATCATTACATTCACGTTCGAACTTTTAAAGGAACATTAGCTGAGTTCTCAAAATTCCTTCCGATTTATCGCTAAACAATCAAAGCAGGCGGGTGACGTGGAGTTTAACAAAATTTTCCACTTCTTACTAAACTCCAAATAACTTTACAAAAGACAGACGTTAATGAACCCTGCACTTGTTAATTTTAAGTTTAACTTTGAGTTTACGTAGCTTCTAATCGATGAGTTGATGAATCTTTAATGTTTTACCTACATAGCTGTGGGGGAATATTTGAAAGTTTTTCTTCAAATTAAATAATAAAACAGTGATGAGTACTAAGTAAATAAACAAAGACCTGGCTTATTTAAAGTAATTGAAGCAGTTCCGAAATGAAATGGAGTTACGGATGTGAGTCTTGTACAGGATGTCGAGCAAGGTCTCGCCGGTAGCGCTCCGGGCGCGCCGAGCCTGTTACATCACCGCTGTTCAATTTGTAATTTCGCCAGCACTTAAGTACTGATTGTGAATATGTTGTAGAAAATTTATTATAACACTAGCTGTTGCCCACGGCTCCGCCCGCGTTTATGTCGGTTATCGCGGAAAATAGTAGCCTATGTGTTATCTGATGTATAAGCTATATTACTGTAAAGTTTCATCCAAATCCGTCTAGTAGATTTTGTGTGAAGAAGTAACAAACATACACACTCACAAACTTACGACTTTATATATTGGTGTGATAAACGTATTTAATGTGGAATTAATTCCAATTAATCTCTAAAAGTTTGTTGTTTCGAAAATTATTTTTAATTAATTATAAACATGAATTGTTGTAAACTGTCTCGTTGGATAGTAGTTAGCATAGCACCGCGGATCAAGGAGGGGTGGCCCAAAATTCTTGCTAGGGATTTATTATAAGAAATTCTTAATAGCAGCCCGGAGTTTGAAAGTTTGGTGGTGTCGCACGCCCGTGCCTCGGAGTGCACATTAAGCCTTCGATCCCGATTGTCATGAACACCTAGTGCTCTCAAATATACTGACAACTAGTTCAACCTTCAAATTCAGTTCGTCCTCTGGGTTGCTTAGGTCCGATAACAGTCACTTCGTGGAAAAGCTGAGATTCAGGTAAAACCGGTTGAAGTAGTAGCCGACCTCAAATAATATATAACAATAAAAGCTAGGAAGATGTGGTGTCATTATAAAATCTAGACACTTCAGGAAATAAAACATTTACCTTACCAGGGATGTAGTGAAAGATAGTACAGAATATTTTCCTATACATAAAAAAAAAACTCAACTTAAATTTACTAGAGTAAAACCGAACGGCAATAGTAAGTATTTAATAAAGCTTGACTCCTATAATTTCTGTCCCAACTAAAAATTGTGTGAACTAATTGTCTTTCTTAGATGATTAGAAAAATGACAGATTTAATTTGAATTATGTTTGAGAAGCTCCCTTGACATATTGTAGTCATACTGTTCACTGAAAAGACAGGTTCTTAGTTTTACTTTTATCAAAGTTACTGAGGTATCGTAAATGTCCTGAATGGCTTTGGAACTTAGATAGTATAAATGAGGCTGTGTTTTACCCTCCTTTATAGGGGTGCTGTTCATATTATGTGTTCATTAGTTTCGTTTTTTTCTAATTGTACTTTTATTAACTTGTCCTTTCTGTTTCCAATGAACGGAGTCTGAAGTTAAATAAAACAGAAAAATATGGTTTACTGATTATTGTGTAAAAAACACCAAGAATCATGCAATAGCAAGATTACGTAGCCACAACGTTGTCTTGCTAGTTTCCATCCCGCACTCGGCAAGCGACGTATGGTCTTAACCCTCGTCTGAGAGGAGACCCGTGCCCAGCTATGGAACATTATGGGTAATTCATGATAATGAAAAAAACATCCGCTTTATCAAAAAAACATAATAAACACTTATTCATGGTTATATAAAAATCATAATTTGCTAATATTAGAAAAATATAGCTAGTAAAGATGACCAATATATAAATATTAAAACAAGAACAGTCTGCGCGACAAACTTGGCGGGCGCGGCGGGCGCAACAATTACTTGCGTGACATCAATTCTTTCCTTCACACTTCCCTTCTCATTTGTCTTCCACTTAACTCCGACTTTCTATTCCATTTCAACACGGAATTTGAATTAGATTTTGTTTTTGTGTTGTTTGTAACACAATTTTTTGTTCGGAGGACTTGTAAGTAGTTGCACAGGAATACGAGTTGGATACATTGTACATTCAATTTAGTTTTTATTACATTGTTATAGAAGTACAAGAAGTATTAAGGGAGCTGAAAAAATGATATTAAATTTATTGTAAAAAATAAGTGGTCATGAATATAATAATAAATATTTCGGACATCTAACACACAACACCATCTAATAATTAACTAAGCAGAGCTTGTGTTATAAGTACTAGACAACTGATATACTTTTATACTTTTTTTTCGTAAATACAAACGTATTACACATAGAAAACACCCAAACTCCGAAACATATATTTGCAGATCATACAAACATTTGGTACGACCCGGGAATCGAACCCGAGACCTCAAGAACAGCAGTCGCGTACGCTATCACTGCGCCACCGAGGAAATATAGATACGTTAAGAGCTCCATTTAAATGTAATTCAGATCACCGTATGCCATATTTTATAAAATATTTTTTATTTATTCTGAACTTCCAAACACATCACACTCATTGACTCAATAATAATTCAAATAATATTAATTGCATAGACTTTACGGAATTCGAGTAAAGATGGTAAATTTAATTGTACTCGAAATGAAAGCGTAACAAGGTCTCCCATTCAGATTGGTATAGTAATTTAAGGTAAAGTACTATTTAGGTAGTACGACTATTTGCTTTATGACTGTCAGTGTATTTATTTAAGCGGATCGTAAAAGAGAAGCAACTGTGATACAAAAGTAACAAATTAACCTTTCGGCGTAGATCATTCGCATTTGTTAGCGTTTTATTGCAGCGTTCTTTGTTCTCTCAACGAGGTAGATTGCGCAAAGTATGGCATCTTAAACTCTCTTAATAAACGTAAATCCAGTACAAAGTGAACTGTATTTCGACTGTGGCTTACCAAAGATTTGTAACCGGCTCCTGATATAAATCCACCAAATCGCGGAGTTGGGATACGCCCCGCCACGCCCTTCAGATAGTCTCAATTTAACATAGCGACGTTATAGGTACTACTGTCGACGTTTTGCAGTTACTCAGAGCCTTTAAAAAGTTTAAAGTTATTTTGCCACGAAGTAGGACGTAACAGTAATAGAGTACTAGCTTATCTCGACGTTTGGCTTTAAGGAAAAACGAAAGAAGTGGAAAAGGGAATTGGGCTACTTAATTCTTATAAGGAATTCGAGTCTTCGTACCCTTTCGACTCGCTCACTAAGTTCTTGATGCATTATATATTGATGCGGGAAAATACCACAATGCCAGGTTTTGAAATAATAATGCTGGTACAGGCGAAATCGAATTAGTTTAAATTTTAGCAAAATCCTCATTAGATATAGCAGGTTCTGAAAACGTCATATCAAAACAAAATTGTTAGAGAGCCATTCATTACATCAAGTATTTTATAAAGTCAAATTAAATAAATATGCGTATTATAAACCCTTCTACAAAATATACCGTTACCCTACATACAGGGTGTGACTAATGAAGTATCAGGTTATGACGAGGCAATTTATAACGTCACGGGGAATCGATCACGTTCAGACGAGGACGTCCAATGGAAAAGCCATCACTTAAAGTTATTGATAAACATAATCGTGGGAGAGAGTTCGACGTTAAACATTTATTAATTAATAATTCTCTAGTTCAATTTATTGGAATACTTTTGAATTTTTCAAATTACAACCTAGTGAAGTGGGAAACGTTAGGAGGCACCTAATATTTGCTTTATACCTCTTTATTTTAGTTTATACTAAGCCTTTTCCATGTTTTTGCTATTGAAATGGAAGGTAGTATTTTTTACTCAATATTTTTACTAAAAGAGTTCCATTTTAAATTTATAACTTTTTACTTCAATTTATTGAAATGCCTAGTTTACGATAGTAATCTTTACATCATCTTTACAATGTTTTCGCAAGCGAGATGTATTACCCATTAGTTCATAGATAAATGCATGTTATACATACTCCATTACTCTTTAATTAAGTAAGACCAATACTAGAGGCTTCCGGACACATAGAGACAGAGCAAACACTGTTATTGCAGAACAGATCAAAGAACACATAACGGGCAGAAGAACCATGGGTGGACGCCTGAATTAAAAATAATGTCACAGAGTCCATGCAGTGAGCGACACTCACAAGTCATGCTAGAAACGAGTGAAGCTTTAGAATACAATCAGTCAAACAGAGAGATGGAACAGTTTGTCAATGTCTTGCTACTGTCACCAGCGAATGCAATATTCATCGTTATATGCAGTTTGTAACCGTGTCGACTATAATGGGAAGAAGAAACAAAGAAATTTCATTGGAAGTCACACTATTCTGTGTTTTAATATAAGCACAAATATGAGTCAAAGTTACAACGTTAAATTGTCTGACGTTTTGACCAGTATTGCACTGACCACGAAGAAAGGCGTGAGTGTGAGCAGTTGATATCTTTGAATACTTATTCATCTTAAGATTAAAACTAAATAAACTCACATACCTGTGTGTTTTATTTTGTTTTGGAAGCGATTGACCAAATAATTTAGTAATACATTGCCATCTACCTATTTAGTTACATACGTTAAATAATTAGGTAACTTTGGTTGTTACAGAATTTAGTCAAATATAAAATGGTTATTTTTGTATAAAGGCCTTGGCGTTTACAAGTAATTTAGCAGGTATAATGAATAATTTGCATGCTAAATTAGCAGTCAAGAATACATAATTATCCTAATTCCACACGCATGTCCTAATCCTTTCTTCGTTTGTGACAAATTATATTTTCATGAAAAAAGCCTTAATATAATTTAAAGTACTTTTCGTATCGTGGCAGGGCAGGTAGCTAATACGACGTGGGAATGATTAATTTGGGGATGGCCAGCGACACATGCAGCAGAGGCTCTTTGTAGTCGACGACCTAAGTAGGTGTACTGGTGACCTTTGGCGTGATGTATAGAGGACACGTGGAGTGTTAGGTTAATTAGCGATAAACAAAGCTTATGAGAAAGTCGTGAGAAACCTCTTAAACGTTTTTGTGACTAGAAAATGTAAAAATACACTTTGTTGTATACGTATCAGGCGGTTAGAAATACTGCCAAATATAATGAATTGAAGTGCATTCCGAAATAAGGTGAATTTAATCACTTTGGACAACTATCTTGTAATTTAATCAACGTTATCATGAATCTCGGCAACTGTTCAATAGTTTATAGTAAACAAATTTTCGATGTAGCTCATTACACTTATACTATCCTGACTTTTCAGGTTATTGGTTTCTCGTTACTACAGATGTTCTTGATCAGATCTCTTCAAATACCATATTTCCGTTTGACTGCAGTCTCATCCAAAATCCCTTTAACGATTCAAATCCCAGTAAACCCTTTACGATTTGAACATGTATCTGATTTGCCTTTTCCACCAGATTTAGTTTTACAAAACAAATAATGTTACTAACGAGTGAATTAACTCGCTATTAGCGCTGGTTAAACTCGTGCTGAGTTTCGAGCAAATTGACGAGGGACTGTAACGTAGGCTGGCTACACACAATGACCGCGTAATTATTTGAATGTAGCGTTCTGCGAGACAGTGACGGGCGTGTGTGTGACGCGCATAATATGCTCGTTCAGTGGGAAAATCGAACGAACGGTCTATTGTTGGAAATTATGTACTGAACCGATGTCCTTATGTTTTATTTAAAAGTTAATTTGTGTTTCAGTTAGCTTTATTTTACAAGAATTGTGTTAATTTTGTCAATATATGTGCTTGAACATTTCAAAAGATATTTTGTTTTCTATAATGTTATTAAACGTTGCTTCCAAAGCAACTAAATATTGCCATTTCAGTTTCAATTTATTATATATTATTAATTTATCGTCGTTAACAAAATCAAACCTCCTACACAATACATAGGGTCTTTAAATTTTTTGCATTCATATAACAAGTATTAAAATAATTTCTTCGATATCTTTCTTAATATTAACCTAAGAAGTTATATGCTTCAATGAAATAGGTCATGAATTGAAAAAGAAATGAATGGCTACCCATACTTCTATTAATATTTCTATATAGTGCTTAATTGTTTCCCTATTATTAGATACTTTAAATTTCCTTTTATTGCATAGAGTATTTTACCTAATACCCTATGCAACAAAAGGAAATTATTTTACCTCTTTAATTTTGTATCGATATACTACGGGATACCAGCACATAGGTTTCAATAGTTGTTTAATATTTTCATAGTGAAGAAAAGCACAAAAACCAAATAGTAAAATTTTCTACAGCTTTGTTCCTAAATACATTAATTTATGTAACTACCCCTCAGTTTCAAATACTTTCCTTTTAAAAACCCTTAAAACCATAAATCTTTGTGAAGTAGACGTCAAAGAAAAACTAGAAAATAAATTGAGAGATTCAAACTTGTAACAAAAAATAGCGCTGATAATTTTGTCTAAAATGTTCGACGTTGACCTCTTTCAGACATCTAAAAATGTTTTAGAAAGCTCTCTAAAATAAAAACACAAACTCCACTTCGATCTAGGGAAGCCCTCTAACGAGGTTGTATATAAATAGGTTAGTGAATCAATATTGCCACTAAGTTGCCGAGCCACCATTAATGAAACATTAGTTTTTGCCAAGATGTTCATAGCTCATGACTTTTTGCCCGCGCGTAATGATTTTCTCGAGCCTCTAACATTTTTTGTTCAAGTTTCGGTCAGCAGATAAGTCCGACTCAATTAATCATTGCTGATGCCACTACTCTCTCCTTTTATCCTACACTTGTACGTAGTCTCTAAAGAATCTATCGGGTATTCCCCGCATCTTTCTTAATAAAGTCGAATGTCGGTAAAGAATTTTTTAAGGTAGCGTTTGATGTTGGCGAAGTGGTGAGGCACTCTTTGACTTACGAAACGGCAAGAAACTGGGTTAATCCTTCCTAAGCTTTCATTTTAGGTTATGTACTTAAAACGTTGTACGTTTTATTAGCAATAGTTTGAAAATATAATACTCAGAGCGGCTTTCTCACTAGTTGTAACATAAATAATGTTGGCACCTAAAGCGTTGTATTATTAAAGAGAACCAACTAGTCTAACCTATCCGATTCATTAAAAATTAACAAAGCGACTCTCCACGCTTATGTGTTATATATTATCTCTATGTAGTGCTTACTGACGGATGGTTGATGGTACAAAATAAACGGTTCAGCGTAAAGTAGATACGTTTTTCAACTAAGTGAGTGAGAACATTATTATTATCTACCGTTATTTTTTCTTCTAGTATACTTAAACTGTTAAAATAATACAATCTTGACATACCTTCTCTTTGTGAGAACTAATGTAACAATGATTCCGAAAACGATATAAGAATGCTACCAAAATTAAACTATATAACATAATAATTTAAATAAACAAATAAAACAAACCAAAGTCGTATCAAAACTAAACGCCAAAAGCTTATTTTTTTTAATATATCGCAATTGTTGTTAAATTCCAAAAACCAGTTGAAATTAGTATCTGGTATTTGGACAGAATCTATTTATAACACGTTTCAGCCCGCTATGTCTTATGACACAAATCCCACCACATCCGGAGCCGAGGGGTTTAATTGACCCGAAGACGAGATGCGTATGACCTCAATTTTCCGACCCTTGCTCCACTGATATACAATGTACTCGACTTTTTAGCTCCACTCGCGTGGACTCACCACCGCTCGAGAACAAACCCGATGGGATGAATTACAGAACTATATATTAAAAGGCGGAAATTATAGCCTCTCGTAATTGATGTATGAAAGGCTGAGCCGCGCGTAATAAAAGGCTTTTCGTCATTGTCTGGAAATTGAGGCAGCTATTAGTCATATATCTTGTTCAAAGCTGGACCATTAAGCAGTCCCTAGTTATTTAACAGATGTTCTAAAACCGCTTATGAGTGAAGGTTAATTATTTTTGTGGGATTACTTTTGGTTAGGTTTAAATCAAAGTAGGTTTTATTGAAATATAAAAAGGGAGGTACAGAATATTTTTTTGTAATTTCAATCAAAGCCTTGCGAATAAGGACCCCTTTTCCTCTCAAATGCAATTCATGTCTTCTCATGTACTTTAATTTGATTAGACCTCTAAACTATGTATACTGTAGGGTATTTTTCATCAGATATGGATCAATTTTTTCCAATGGGTCATAATTGAATGGTTTTAAAAGCGGAACAACAGTACTTATGTCACCAGAGGAGGATATTCAGAAGATTCAACGCTAACGTCTCGGGTGATAAAAGCATAATCAAAAGCATTTAACGCTATTTTATGAATGGTGAATTATACAGAATTACAATTCTTAAAAATACGTAGAAGTAAAAGAGAACCCATCAAAGGATGTCTACCCTCAGTTTCTAATCATGAGATTCCGTGTTTGAAGTCTTTAGAAGCTCTCAAGCAGACCTTGATACCCAAAAGTGATTTTCCTATATCTTTTTTTAACTAAATCAAAGTGAAAAGATACTACAATGTTTACAACATAAACTTATAAAAATGTTTTATTAAAAGTAACTCGTAGCAGCGGCTTTATACTCTGTAATCTTGTGAAACAACAAGACAGCTTATCTCCAGTCTCGGGTGATTTTTTCGATAAATATACTTGCATTTATTTGGTATTCCGGAATTTCTGTTGTATATTAATCATAGCCAAATGTAATCCGAGAGATCCATAGGGGAAACTTTCTCTCGTGTATTGCTAGTCCATAATTTATACCATTCCGTCATGTGGTTCATAAATCTTGTTCTAGGAAATACTTCAGAAAGTATAATATGAATTGTAGTAGTTGAAGTTATGTTGAATTAACATTGTACAATAACATTATAAATTTTGTTTAATAAGCACAAATTTTTGGGAATACAAGACAGGATATTAAATCAATTTTATGTATAGTGCATTTGGAATCGAGGAAGGAAATCAATACGTAAGTTTTTTATGATAGATTAGCTTTTGCTTGTGTCTCCGCCCCCGTATGTGTCGGTTATCGGGGTAAAAAGTAAGTTATGGCTTCCTCAAAAATTAAAATATTTCCATTACAAATTTCATTAAAATTGGTACAACGGTTTATCTGTAAAAGCTTAACAGATAGACAGAGTTACTTTTTAGGGTTCCGTAGCCAAATGGCAAAAAACTGGACCCTCATGGTTTCGTCATATCTATCTGTACGTCCGTATGTCACAGCCACTTTTGAACAGCATTAATAGAAAAAAAAACAATAAATTATGGGGATTCCCCACTCAAAAAATAATTTCATCAAACCCATACGCCCATCTATGGATGGGTCTTCAAAAATGAATATATGATGTACATTACCATGCAAACTTAAACCAAAAATTGGTTCGAACGAGATATAGTAAGTAGTTTTTTTTTTTAAAACGTCATAAGTCGTTAATCCGTCATAAACTACATTAACACATCGATCAAAGTTGCAACGAACTGCAAGAACTCTATTATGTTACTTGTTGCTACGATACCCTTCATGAGCGAGTCCGACTGGCACTTGGCCACTTTTAATATAAATAAATTAGTATGGATTTTAGAGAATACTATTCTAGATGAGTACATTAAGTTAGTTACGTTTTAATCAATTTTTTCTTCAAATAGTATCCCGCTTGTAGTCGATTTTTCTCTTTATCGCTTTATAGTTTATAGTTTATCGCTTTTCGTTATATTAAAATAGTATGGAATTGAATGGATCATTACCATTCCATTATTCTCCGTAAACCACAATACTGATGGCGAAATAAAACCATTTAAATTCATTCAGATTTACTGTCACATACTACACTAACAGTGACCTTATTACCTAAACTCATCATACGCAATCGTACTCAAACTTATGAGCTAAAATAAAGTCTTGGTTTTCAAACATTAGGCGTCAGTATAAAGATTAAAAAGTTAAAAAGTCATATCATCTTAACCCCATATTATTCAACTGATGGAAGTAGTAAGTGTTAACACTAATAAGTTGAACATGTAGGAAGTTAAATCGAATACAAACAATGTTCAATAGAGTTACACATTATTATAGGAGTGCTTTTTGCGTGTAAGTTACCTACCGTGGTTGGTATCGGAACGTAGTCAAAACTCACAGATCATTTGACAATCGAACGGTCGCAAACTATCCTAATTACCTCACTCGGTTTTAGATATCTATGTGAATATCCAAGAGAGGTGCATACATGTTCACTAGAATAGCGATTTAGTTTTGTCACGGTTTAGTTTGAATAAATTCAATTTATTTCACTAACTAGCTATTGCCCGCGGCTCCGCCCGCGTTTAGGCCAATATTGCGGCAAATAGTATCCTATGTATTATATATTTTGATGTATAAGCTATATTACTGTAAAGTTTCATCGACTTTGGTCTATCCGTTTCCACGTGAAGAAGTAACAAACATACACACAAACCTTTACCTTTATATATTAATGCAATTTCGTATTTCTTTCAAAAGCCTGTCATTGTTGTTTTTAGATAGTTAAAAGGTCATAAGTCAAATACAAAAAGTCACTTTAATAGGTTTCGTTCAATGGAAATTATAAGAAGAACTGATAATAATACCTTATACTCGTATCCATGCGTCGATCTACAACTGCCCGTTTTTTCAAATGTTAGACTATACCCTTAAAAACAATTCAAGAAATACATTCACATCATCTTTTTGAATCATTGTTCATCATTGTTTTATAATATTTCAGAAATATGATAAACAAAAATCCAACAAAGAAGGATTCAAAATCCGCTCCGCTCAGTACCGTGTGCTTGTGTTAAGCTTATCGTGTTCACATTTTCAGCACGGGCCGCACCTATATCACTAACGACTGAAACGCTCCATTGTGCGATAACACCTACTTTATATACTTGTTAAGTGCTGTTATTTAGTTCCTATCTAACCCCACAACTTATTTGGCTTAATGTGTTCACTGTCTGCGCGCACTCGTTCATTTGCCAACGTACTTTGTTGCTGTAAATGTATTAGGCCGAAGAATTAATGAGATGTTTATGTCCAATTCTTTGTTTCAGTTGATTTCGTTACGGCACTGACCATAATTATGTTAAGTTAAAGAGCAGGGATAAATTAATTACGTGAGACTTTTAATTTCATTTGTGGTTTAGACATAAGGAGAAAAGTTTGTACAGTCAATCATCGCTTGAACAGCTTTTAAGAGTTCCCGCAGAGTAAAAACTTTTTAGTTGGCCGATAGTTTGATCGGGTTAGTTTTTGGATTATTTGTCAGCCGATATCAAATCCGTGTAGTGTGCGTACTGTCATATATATTCATACTGATTAATAGCCCGATTTAACTAGCGGCCGATTAAAAGTCTGTAGTCTGCGGAGGTTCTTACAGTCTACTCATAGCTATAGACCTTAGAAACGAGGTCTTGCCCTACTGTACCATGTTGAACAGCAAGTTTGAACGCATTCATGGTTGGTCATATTAGTATTTATATTGAACAGTTTCATAATACCTCCCCCATAAGCACTATTTATTTGAGTATGGGTACCCCTTATATATTCTAAATCGTTGTTTATAATATTTATATTGTTGTTGTTTATAATAATTAATTGTTCTAAAGCATCATCTTCCTAGTACTGAACTAAACAAAGAATCTGAACAGAAAACGTGAAATCATATTAGAAAAAAAATAATTGAACCATGTATTGCAATAGGGAGTTTCAATTATTCTGTGATGTAAGATTATAGACGAATCATAGAAAATTTGTTGCAATCCGTTGCCATCTCACTTCAGTGGTTTCATATTATGTGCGTAAGAAGTACTACAGTTGTCAAAATATAATTTTTTACGCTACTATTTTTCTTTTGAATTCCAAAGAATAAAATACTTCATTGGTTGCCAATTCACGATATTCGGCTCCAGGCAATACTCTCACAATATTATAAGCTAGAGTGATTAATAGTTCTTCGCCAGTGTCAAGATTTTTGTGAAAAACATCGAGTCACTTGTCTTATATTACGTGAATGAATGAATTTCATACTGTTAGGATGTGTTAGGAACTATTTTGTTGAAGACCTTATAGTATCATTGCCTTCTACAAATTAAAATATTATATGGAACACCTTAGCATGATTAAAAATGTTAAAACTATCCACTTATTAAGCACTTCTCAATCTTACAACTTATAATCACAGCCTATGAGTACCTAAAACATCAAATATTTGTAGTGATAGATAGTTATAGCCGATAGTACTAATTATTATTATGATACTAGCAACCGACCCCGGCTTCGCACGGGCTCTTTATGAAAAATAAAAACTCGAGAGGTGTCAAGAGACACCCGGATGGAACGAAGTTCACTGTCAGGATTCATTATTTTTATTATTTTTTATTATGTACAAAAAACCTGTATATACTCAACAAAAATAATCGTCACGACACCACACTGTTAAATGCGAAATAGAAATGAAAATGTCTGGCTTGCTTTCTGTAAGAGAGAGAGAGAGACAGAGAAACATGCGCACGCCGCACGGCTTACAATCGCTTACTGTAGCAAAAAGTGTCGTGACAACTTTTCGTAAGAATTTTTGTGTCGTGACAACTTTTCATAATATTTTTTTCCATCTAGCCCCCTTTCACAACGCGCGATAAGGAACTTCGTTCCAATAATATTGCTTATGTTACATTGAGAAGATATACGGCTTAATTTTTTTCAGTAAGTATATTTCAGTCAATATACTCAAAAACTTAACAAATAATTACATACGAAAACTTTCCTCAGGAATCACTTTATCTACTGGTTAAAACTGCATTAAAATCCCTGCAGTAGCTTTAGAGTTTATCGCGAACAGACAGACGCGGCGGAGGACTTTATTGTAGTGATTTTCCTAGAATATACCAAGGCATTCAAGTTGTATATTGTTCTTCATATTTTTCTTATCGTGAAATATTCAGCTCCTACTTTTCGTCTAAGCCCGGTATTTTCTGAGCATAAAGAGTACCGATTTCCAATTTGCATACTTAATTTTAATACTTTAGATATATGCATAACATATAGTAACTACAGGTATTACACTTGCCATTGATACGTATTCTGCGCTAATAATAAAACTTATCGATTTGTATAAAATAAATTATAATATGCTTATTGAAAACTGATTATGGTCTCGCTATTGGGGTTTTACAATAAGCCTGATGGTTTGGATTCCATGCGTGAATTCATTGCTGTTATTTCCCGCAGACACTAATGGATTTACATTCAAAAATACATTAAAATAATCTTGTTTATGGTTTTGGATAAATTTGCTAAATGCAGTTCAATACGTCGTGTTTATTATAAAATATGTAATCGTATTAACGTTATCAAATAATTCTGAAAATTATTGAACATATGCAAATGTTTTTATCAATACGTATATATATTACTTTTGAATACAGATTTTATTTATGCAAACTTTTAGACTTTATTATTTCTTAAATATTTAAATTTAAAAAAATATCAATCCAATTGTAATTTATTTACTTTAAAGTTCACTATGTCGATGTTTTTTTTAATTTTTTTCGTTGTAACGCCAATGACAGCATTAGACGAGACTTTATATTAATACAATTCTCATATATTTTATATTTATTCTAATTTCAATATTTCAACTATTACGTCATTACAAAAATTTAAAAGTTCTCTTCTTTCTTTTCAGGGTAAGCAATATAGACGAACTCGACACATAAAATGGACTCAATACCTCACATCGGCAACAGATAACAGTATGTATGACGAATGACTTTTTAATTTCGAACGAATATATTTCATGACTTTTATAATATAATACTAAAATATTCACTGGTCCTAACCGTTTATCTATACATCTATACAAATAAATAAAACGTTTGTCGGTCTGATTGTTAGTTCCGGCTAATGGCACTGGGACGGCTGGACCGATTTTATAGGGTCTTTCACTGTCAGATAGCTGATGACATTATTTTCACTAATTCCATGATACGTAAATTAGGTCAAGTGAAGATTGCCACGAATGTAATAACTTTTAAAGTCAGTGAATTATAAATTCATAGATACATTTGTATCTACCAATGAGAAACTGAAGGAAGTATTTTATATGTACAAATAACTAGACAACTATTCTTATCATTTCTAAAGTTTATTCATAGTGAAGTTTATTATTAAGTTAAGGGGTTGAGCTTAACAGAGCGCTGTTAGAAAAAGCATTGAGCAAGGTTAAGTGTCGTCACTACTGCTACAAGTCTTTTCGAAAATGAGTAACCGTTTACTGTCATACGGACTAGCAATGTGTCTGTTTTTCTATCTTATTATAAAAGAGTACATTGTCCTAGATCACGTCCTTACATCATTATTATTTCTGTTGTGTTCTGTTTTGTGTACCTACATTTAGGTTTATTTGTGATTGTCCCGGGGTCCAGGTAGTATCCGGCAGGCTGTCCCTATATCACAGCTATGAGCTTACAAAACAAAGGTATGACACGCATTTTAATGGTGGCAGGTGACCCGCATCTAGGGCTTGTTGTAGTTGGACAAGGCTTGTTTTATCTTCTTATATATATAATTCTTCTGTGAGTGTGTATGTCACTGAACTACTCTCAAACGACTGGACCGATTTTAATGAAATTTTTTGTGTGTGTTCAAGGGGATCTGGGAATGGTTTAGATTCACAATTTTGTCCGCTGGACAATGTTTTTTTAATTAATTTTTAATTTATTAGTAGTTATGGCAAAACGACGTTTGCCGGGACAGCTAGTATCAAAATAAAATTTAAATCAGTTTCGTTTGGTTTGGATAAATTTAAAATTACAAATAAGATAGACTTATTTTCGACTGTGACCTCAATTGCGTGAAGATTTTTTTTTTACTCGCGATTTTGTTTCTTTTCTCAATAACAGATACTCCAAGTTCTATGTTTCGTTTCATTTTAACTTATTATGTAAAAACAAAAGTAGGTTTGTTTACAATCAACACAAAACCGGTTTTGGTTACTCATAAAACCGGCACTAAGCATTTCTATCAATTTTTGTTTCCCCATCGACTATACGTAACTACTTAAGAATGAACCCTCCTTTCGTAGTTCTAGGGACATTAAAAACTATGTGCCAGGGGTTCTTAAATTGAATTCATCATAAGATATTTTAAGTCTCGCACTATATCGATTCAGTAATGATCGAAAATTGGGCATTTTTTTTTAAAACAATTAAATTCAAATATCTCAAAAACGGTTAGATTTATGATATAGTATTTTCAGTAAAATCAGTCGGAAACGATGTCAACTACACGCCCTTAACGGGAATAGGTAGACTTAACCTGTTAACCTGTACATAAAAAAAAACAACTAACAAAATTAATTTGTACGCACAAATGCTTATTGTTACGTCTATTTATTTATGACCGTAGTGTGAAACTAAAATCCTTATTACTTAATACCAATGAAATGCCTATTTTGACGGACTGATTCACAGTAATAGATATTTTATGCGTTGAATATGTTCGTTTTATTGAACTTAAAGGCACTAGGACTTTAGGACTTTACGACTAGCAATAACTTCTTAACTTAATTTTTTACGCAGATTTCATTCTTTTTCGATAGACTTTTTCTGAATACAAACATATTTTTATAACTTGTGAATATTTTCTCTCAGACGTTTTTTTTATAACCAAGTATGTATTTGTCAACGACTTTGACAATCACCATTTCTTTTATTAATCAATTCAAGTATTAAGATAAGCTTTTCTGTACCTGGCTAATTATTGAGGGTTATTTTAAGAGGGAAATTGTTACAAACCAACAATTCTGATTAATGTATTAGTTAACAAAATTAATAATTTAGTAACTATTTGAAAATAAATGCGTTGTACAACTTATTTAATTCAAAAGTTGTATCGCAAGGAATAATACAAATTGGTTTTGTGAACATAATCTACTAAAACAATTCTGTTATACGAAATCGTTTCATAAATAAATTTAATCTTATTTGACTTAGCAGACCCGGGCAGGGAATTGTGTTCAAACGAATTACTATTGCAAATAATACGTAATTAATGTTTACCCATTGTATTTACAATATCTTTCAAGTTTAATATTAAAACAGTATATTTATTTGAAATTGGAGTATCTTTGAAAACCCAAGAAAAGGTTTTACGAACTTTAATACGTTTTTGTAAAGGTCTGAACATTATATTATATCGTCCAATAAAAGAACATTCGGCTGAACTCATACATTGCAATGTACGTCCATTCCACATTACTTTAATCCGCAATACCCTTTCACTCTCGAAGTAATAGCAACCAGTTCGTGCTATTATCTAAGTCTTATCCATATTTATTTGAACCTGGTTCATAAGTAGGGTTGTTTTATTTATGTTCGGGCGACAGTCGACTTAATGCGAGTCTCGTACGGCGACGTGCCGTGCCCCATACGGACACCCGAAGAGAAGTACCGCTTTATTTGATCTCATTAACATTTTCAGGTTGAATGTTTAAAGTTTGTGAATTTTAATGGGAGACTTATTTCATTGGTTAAAGATATTTTGGAACATATTAAAGGACTATTTGGTTACAAAGTACTTTTAATTGTTAAGGAACTTAGCCGTGGGGGAGACATGTGTATTAACAGTGAATGCCTCGCTGGCTCTGCTTAAGGTATCGGGATCCATTCCCGGGTTGGACCAAATGTTTTTATGATCTGCTCACATTTAATCGGAGTTTGGATTAAAGTGTTTTTCCGAGGCACGGGCGGGAAACACCGTATCTTCCATACTCCGGGCTGTTATTAAAAAAATCTTGTAAGAAAAACCCAACAGCAGTCCGATACGAATCGAACCTGAGAACTCTTTATTCGCAGTCAAGCAATAAAAACCAGCCAATGAACTAAATATTTACAACCGTTTAATTAGATTTAAGGAAAATACTAGTATCGCATTTTGGTAATATATCGCACGCTGTGCACAAAGCAATAAATATTTACAAACGATCACTGAATTGGAAAAAACAGTCTGAAGTACTACGCTTGAATATTAATAGAATCGAAAATAACCACAGTATGGACTGTTACAGAAAGCTCATATAAAAATAGTCTAGTGCGAATATACTCGATTAAAGTTGTTTTATGATGTATTAGGCAAATAAGCAGACGGATCTGTTGGTAAGCGACTTCCTGCACTCAAGAGATGAAGAACGTACATCCTTATTATGTAGCGTACCAGAGTTCCATTATTTTTACTTAGGATGAATATATAGATCCGTAAAATGTGTGAGTAAAGTTAGCTTAATAATTATATGAGCAAATTTATGGATAACCTAATAATAAAGCTATTCAATATCGTATCGTCACACCTATATGTATGTATTGATGATTAACAGTTTTTTATTTGTAAAGAGCTGTCAGTGGCAAAAATGCAAGATAAATCAGTCAGACTTATAGTCACTCAAATATAAAAACTATACTCTATACAAATAAATAATATTGAAGTGTCTGTTTATAATTTTAAATTAAGAGCTTTTAACTAAATGCACGTGAAAGTACCCTATGTTTGTTACTTATATCAAAAAAACAATTTTAAAACTCTTGTCTGTGTCTAAAATCTTAAGCACATCAGTCACATACCACTGCGTCACTGAAGCAGTTAAAAACGGAACTAAAAAAACAGCATTTCATTTCGTAAATACCTTTTCAAAGATACCTAATGGTAGTTAAGTATAGATATGTAGTTCTATATATAGGCGTTCAAAGCCCAGTTGCACTCGGTGATTAGAAACAATCACCGAGGGTAAGCAACGACGGCGCGGTCAGTACCTGGATGGGTGACCGCTAGTGGCATGTTACCATGAGCGTCTCCGTGATTCGGAGGTCACGTTAAGCAGTCCGTCCCGGCTGTTATCATATGTTAACAGTCGTGAAGCTTAGTTGGAGGCCTTTGGGCTTCTTAAAAACATCCATACGACAAGATAACGTAGTCACAACGTTGTCTTGCCAGTCCTCAACCCGCACTTGGCCAGCGTGGGTACGTATGGCCTTAACCCTCTACTGAGAGGAGACCCGAGCCCAGCTGTGGGACGTTATGGGTTATTGGTGATGTAGTTCTAATTCATGGCATGTATACGCATGAATTATAAAATAACATATCTGTCATGGTTGTTAACATAAGTGTGCAAAGTTATAGAAATGTTTATAGTGCATCGCAATGTTACACGCGAATAAAGATAAGAGTGCAGTAATGCGACTATTTGCAGTAATAAACCATGCATTAAGAGTCGCTTGCTCAGCAAGCTCTTTACATTTCCTCTTATATTCTGTGTTTATTTTTATTATGGGTTTTATGCTAGCAATGTTAAAACCGAGAGTCCGCACAGTGTGGAATTTATTGCTGTTAAAATTTTATAGCGCATTACGAGGAAGAATATTTTGAATAAAGCAGTTTTCTGTCCATATCTGAACTTATGTTAAACTTACATACATTAATCTTTCTTGTTTAACTGACTTCGAAAGAGAAGGTTGTCAATTTGACTGTATTTTTTTATGTTTCTTACCTTAGAACTTTTCGACTGGGTGAACCGATTTTCATAATTATTTGAAAACTGGTGCTCTTGCGTGGTCCGGTCCTATTGCAGTTCTTGAAGTAATTTTTTTTAAATTTAAACACTTACCGCAGATTTTTATTATACCTTTTGTCTAATATCTTCTTTGTCATATTTGATATTTTTTTGGATGTGATTGATTCAGCTTTAGGACATTAAGACATGCTTTTCTCTGTAGACCCTTCCATTATATCCATTTCGACTATATTATTATATCCACCAAGAATCAGCTGTATTTATAAGACAACTTTACGAGTCACGACCTTATTGGTATGATTTCTATCTTATATAGATAACATGTTTTTAAGTAATTTATTTTTGTAGCTCACCATACTGTACTTAAAATAACAAATTTATTGGTTACAAAAAAGCTCCTTAGAAACTAGATATGAAACAGATTTTATTATTTTCACGGATCATTAAAAAGAAATAACAGTAAAAAGTGCTCCACTTTAAAGGATTCATCTGTTTCTATATACTCGTGTTTGTTACCGTAAGAATATCAAAACCGTTAGATTGTAATCTATCTCACGAGATTGCAAACAGTCGAAACATTGTGAAATGGTATCGACGAATGGCAAGTCGCGCGCTGATTGGTTGAACAGCATATGTCCCGCGCCGTCTTATTTATTTGTTAATTCGTCTTTGTTGTCTATTATAAAGTATTTTTGTGATTATAAATAATTTCATGTTGAAAATACCTCACAGCTATAGAATTAGTTATATAAAATTGTTGTGACTGTAAAATTTATTTGTGATTTATTTTAAAGAAGTTCTAACCTAACTCTATGGCCCTTGAATGGCCTACTGTAACATCGACTAATCAGGGACAGTTGACAATGTGACGTCCGTAAGCAGTATATCACAGTTGACGATCTATCTATAGTTTGCAATCTCGCTAGATAGATTATAATCTAACGGTTTTTACAATATTACGGTGATATATACATTGTACCTATACTGTTTTTATATAAATGCATATTACGTACATTATGTACGTAATTTTAAGAAATGTAAATTGCGTAATACTGAACCTTTCGTTTTACCGGGAAACGGACCGTAGTTAAAACTTTCCAATTAAATATTTTCGTGTTTCTGCATAATGTATAAGTTACTACAAGAACGAGTACTCGTATAGTTAGGAGGCAGGCTCAGTCCATTACGGAAGCTTAGTCCAAAAGTCCTCTATATAATTCAGGTGGCCTGTCCAAGTCTCACCCAAGCGTTAGATCCCACGCAAGCGGATCATCTCGGTTTATAACGCCGGCTCTTACTTTCCTATTAAATTATTTAATTTGTTCCGGTTTTAGCACACATAGACAGCACACATTGTATGATATCTGTCTAGACACTGTATAATTTCAACTAAAACAATAGTGTAGAAATAAAGCGGGTATGTGTTCGCGTAAAACAGATGAATATAGTGGTAAATTTTGTTATATAGCAGGACTTATTTGCGATAAAATTCTTCAAAAGGGTATGATAAATCCTGTTTCTAAAGTCTAACTATGTCCTAATGGTATAGCACCTTTGAAACAAAGAACTAAATTCCGCTGTACAACAAAAACTATGTTTAAATGTAGTGAAAGTCTAAAAACAGAATGTAGAGTGGTTCATGTTGTTAATGTGTACTAAAGAACTGAATGTCTATGGTGAGACCTTTGTACAACATTGTACTAATAATGAAGATGTACTTATTGAAAATAAAAAAAAGTAACACAATCGTATTCCTGTAAAAATAAAGGTAAGATTAGTAAAAAAAGTAAAATAAATAAGAAATTTTTTTTTTAATTATGGAATAGGGGGCAAACGAGCATGGTGCAACGGCTGATGGCGATAAGCGATTATCGCCGCCCATGGACACCCGCAACACCAGAGGCGTTACAAGGTAGTAGAGCCACGCTGATTTCAGCACGAACGGGCCGGCTCGACCGGGGCGGTACTACCCTCGCACAGAAAATCAATAAATAATAAAATAATAAAAAAAAAAAAAAAAAAAAAATAAATAAATAAAATCAACGTAAAATGACAGCGATCATGCTGTCGTGTTTCGTTGGTGAGTGCGAGACCGGAGGCCCAATGATGCGAAAGCATCACTAGCCCGCCATGGTGTGGGTCACCATGCTGCATTGTTGCATTGTCTGCGTTCGCAGTATGGTGACCATCACTATTGGATTCTGCTTATGCTTTCCATCAGGCAGAGTAGAGTCATTACGGCAGGGTCAAACATTAAAAAAAAAAATAGTGCGGTGTCAGCCTTTGATGAACGGGGAGGGGGGTGGGGAGGAGGATGGGGGAGGCTTTGGGGTATAGGCCTCTGGCATCCACACTCACTCGATCGAGCGGTTTTGTACAAAGATGGTAAACATGTCACACTTAACTACTAGAAACAAACGTGGACTCTGTAGGAACCTTCGTAGTCTTAGGCTGACTAAGTTTCAACAACCGCCGGCGCCGCGCTGACCGCATTATTCTCTTATTATTAATTAAAAACCGTGTTATGAAACAGATCAAGTTGTTAAAAGAAGATTTAAGATTAATGTCAATTGGAATTAGGGTCTAAAGCGTCATTGTTTAGTTTTTAATCGTAAAATGACCTAAAACATTATTGGCATAGGTAAACATGCACAACACAAAATTTTCATTTTGTCATCAAAGATTTTCTGTGCGATAGTAGTACCGCCCCGGTCGAACTGGCCGCCGTTCTGAAATCAGCCTGGCTCTACTACCTTGAAATGTAATTTTTCTTCAATTTATTATTGAAAATAGCAACATACTTATCTAATGTTGGAAAAAGCATAATTATAAAAACATTTTGACAAGTATGTGATGATAACGTTACAAAATAATTTCAATATAAAATGAACCTGTATCATTATTTATCGTTTAAAATGTTATTTGCTTCAGCGCGTACACAACATCGCCTAACTATGTGTTTACTTCGGTATGAAATGTAAACATCATATTTTAATGGGTCATTATTTTGCTTAGATCGATAGATGTGATGTTGTTCAACTAGAAGCTTATGCAATTGTTCTACAGATATCTGATATTTCATATGATATTTTTTATGTTTATAGATAAATATTGAGTACATCTGACACTTAACGCCACCTGGTTTTAAACTAAGCAGAGTTTGTGCTATCAAAGCTAAATTAATTGAAACAATACTTATATTTTTTTTTTAAATCATACATATTATACACAAGTAACAGCCAAACTCGGAAACAAAGATCTTTAGACATTAGTCCCGAGAATCGAACTCGATACCTCAGACAATAATACGTAAAGTAAAATTTTCGTATCCTTATATACATGTCTTATGTAAGGTTAGACGAATTTGGTCATGATAGTAAGCGTCATATGCGGTATTCTAGCTATTCAGAATATATCGGTTATTTAACCATAGCAGACAAGAATTTTATGAGGGCACTAAGTTTGCGCAAAGTTTTCAAGATACCCATAAAGACCGACCAAAGTTGAGCTCCAGTGTACAGGAACATAGATAAAAGCTTAATAGTAAATCTGAAAGTTAAACTAAAGGAACGTAGTTAAAGCTAAATAATAGACCTGAAAATTGTGACTTAAAACAAAAGATTTAAAGACATTCAAAATAAATGATGTGAAGTAAGAAATATTGAGTGTTACGTATTCAAGTGTACGCACTGTCACGTATTCTTATTACCTTCACGTATTTTCGAGAAAAAGTTTAGCGATAGACAGGCAGGTGGACAACGAAGTGATACTATAAGGCTTCTAATCTTTTCCTTGTAAAGATCATAACCCCAAAAATAATAACTTACAGCGAATCTTTTGGACACACAAAAATCCATCATAAAACCTCATAACATCTACTTTATACCTTCAAAAATATCCAAAAATACAGCGGTATCGGCACACTTACATGCGTCCAAGTTCAATGGAGTGTGGGCACGATGAAGGCGGCTCTATTATACGCGACATTAGTCCCTGTCCTGAACCCCCCCCCCCTCATTCTTGCCTCCCTCCCGACCTTACCTCACCTCATATCGCCTCTCCGCTGCGTAAGTGTGCATCAGTGCGTAGCTCTGCATCCATCCGGGTATACAATAAATAATGGTTACCAGTGGCAAGGGATTTGCTCCGGGTTTGTTTATGTTCTTATAAAATAGCACTGTCATTACCAGACCTTAAAAGAGAGTTGAGGAAAACAAAAAAGGTAGTAAATATACATTATGAATAAATGAAATTAAAACTACTGAATTTAGGAGCGTGAACTTAACAGTTTCATAAGTTTGTTTCTTATTATTTATTCTGTATGCCAAAACAAAACTATCACAAAAATAAAAAGAAACACATGGCTCTTGATCCAGTTCATGGCGATATTGAAAATTAAATGTTGTAATACTTATGTATTTATTTGGCAACGTTGAAAATAACTTCTTATAAAAATAACCACAAATCTTTTTTCATGACATACAATACATTAATACTAAGAACTGTGTTTGACCAACAAATATATACTGTTTCGTGTTTTTCTTAGAAACGTCTTTTACAGATGTTCAATAAAATTCACTCAAATATTTATTCGAATGCGTAATCACTACTAGAATATTCGAACCAAAAATATACAAAATGATTCCGTTTATAATGGCGTGTTATATTAATAATGTCAAATATTGTCAGCAATATATAGAAACTAGCCGACCCACGCAACCTCGTTTGCGCCTTATATTGCCCGTAGCGTGAAAATTTCCCCCGTTTTTGAAACATTCTTCATTGTTGCTCCGCTCCTATTAGTAGTAGCGTGATGATATATATCCTATAGCCTTCCTCGATAAATGGGCTATCAAACACAGAAAGAATTTTTCAAATCGGACCAGCGGTTCCTGAGATTAGCGTGTTCAAACAAACAAACAAACTCTTCAGCTTTATATATTAGTAGTATAGATATATCCTTAAAAGGTGCAATTTCTTTGTTAATATTAAGTATGTATATCATATAGGCTCAACTCTACATAGGCATGTAATGTATATAAACACATCTTAAATAGTAACAAACACATTATTTTTACCCGACTACGGCAAAGCCAAAGGAGGGTTGTGATTTGACAGGCTATGTATGTATGTCCATTTGTTCCCTCATAGCTCCTTAACTACTCATTAGAACTGGACAAATGAGGTGTCGTTAGAAGCATCATGATCGTATGCTGGTTATAGGCTATATGACGTGTCACTGAATCTAATGGGGTGCCCTCTAGCCGACATACAGTACTGTATTATTTTTTTTTTTATATAAATGTATCGTGTTTGGTATCATTGGAAATGGCGGTACTTCTACATTTCAAAAATATATATATGGTTGATTGTGAGGTGAAGGTGTGATTGTAAATGAAGCACAAGCAAGAAGCACAGGAAACTTGGTTTATTTTGCACAGCAACACATAAGAAATAGTTCACACAACACACGACAAATACACATAGAAAATAGAAATGAAGGAGTAGGTAAGATGATAGTGATAGCAAGAGAATAACACAAATTACAATAATATATCCGTCCGCGTAATTGGTATGTACAACCGACCAAGCTGCGAGCGACATGAGCTTCGCGTGACATAGGCAGATATTGATTGGCGCGGGCGGCGGCGCGAGCGCAGAGTCTCCGTAGGAATACAACGAAACTGATTTTGGGGGCGAGTCAACGGAACGTTTCCAATACACGATATGAATAATATACTTGCTTGGATAAATGTTTACATTTTATGAATGTTAAATTTATAAAATACTAGCTAAACCCCGCGGTGTTACCCGCGCTTATTGTTGTACCGCGAGTAACGCCGCGGGACAAAGTTAGTCTAAAAAAAGTAGCCTAAGTTACTCCCCGGATCATCAGCTACCTGCCAGTGAAAGTCCCGTCAAAATCCGTCCAGCCGTTCCAGAGATTACCCGGAACAAACAGACAGACAGACAGACAGACAGACAGATAGACAAAATTTTTTTTAATTACATTTTTGGTATATGTACCGTGTATACATACATATGCATTTAGTAAAAAGCGGTTATTTTAATATTACAAACAGACACTCCAATTTTATTTAGTTGTATAGATGTGTATATAAATATTATTAGATGTTGTAAATAGTTTTGATATATGTAAATAAAACCTTTCTAATAAGTAGGCTACATATATATTATTAGCATTTGCTCGTGAATTTGTCCGTATTTATTCGATAAGTATGGTTTTTCTATGGTATGCTTAATATTGCCTATGTCCAACGGTGGACTGTTAAAAGCTGTTAACGATGATGATACTTTCTATTTGTATGTATTTCTTATAGCTTATAAAGACAATACACATATATTCACAACAGCGTCGCTAGGTTTTATTTTAGTCAAACCCTTATTTTGAGACTCTTTGGCGAAAAAAAGTGGGATTGTTTCATCAAAACCGGGACGAGGAGTAAAAAAAAGGAATTGTATCTAATCTCAACTTATGAGTAGGAGTGACCTAAAAGAAAAGAAACAGCTCATTTGCAATATTTATTTTTATTTCTCTACTGCATGCTGCATTATTCAAACGCTGATTCATGCACACGGATAGTTATCGTAGTAAGCACATATATTTCAACCGGATACATTATCGTCTAACAGCAGTTTATACATGTATAAAGTCTGTAATGATTGAATGGAATACAGCTTCGTTCATAAAGCCAGTTGTTAACTTGAAATAAATTCTACCGACAAGGCCCCTTTACATAACATAACAAACTTTAAACTTCTATCTATCTCCGACTGTAATTATTAGCCCTAAAAAAGGACATTGATTTTTATCTCTAAGTCTAGAAAAAGTCTATTGTCTCTTGGTCGAAGATAACAAAATTTCTTCTCGAACATTGACATTATTATGAGTATGAGCATTCATATGAGTGTAAATACTTTCACACAAAGTAGCAAGTAGAAATAAACAAAACCTTTCACACAAAGTATGTGGTACTTAACTTTCTTTACTCTCCTATTAAAATATTACTACATAGTTCAAGCACTCTTGCAAGAGAGTGAATATTTGAGTGAAATACCGTAAAGATGTAGAAAGTTGTAAATTAATTTTGCTAGTATAGTATGGAGATACAAAGTACTAATATCCAAACTAATATATAATAATATTATATATTCGAAAGTAACTCTAAGCTAAAATGCTCTTAGTAAATTAAATTGGGCATGTACTTTGACTCCTGAGGAGGCACATAGGCCACTCTGTACCGCGATAACCCACATACACCCAAGAGGAGGAGAGAGACATAAATATCATTAATTATTCATACTGAATCAGATCACCAGTGGTTCGCTTCTACCGTACCTGTGCTAGATTACAAGGACCCATCAATTGCAATCAGCCACGGTCGCGAAGCAATCCACCCTGTGACCAGATATCATAAGGCGGTGATAATATAATTCACTTACCATTGTGTAGTGACAGCTTCCAATCTCCGATGCGACGAAGGGGAACCCCTTGATGATGCTGCTGTTTCGTTCATACCACACAACGATTTCGATTTACAATTCAAACACACTCTTTGTGAATGTTCCTTACGAGTCAAAATCAACAACCCCTCTACAAACACCTCGACCATACAAGGAGCCGACGAGAATTCAGATTTATCGTAACAAACGACCACAAAACCTCGTTTTATTAATTACTAGCTGTTGCCCGCGGCCCCGCCAGTGTGTATGTCGGTTATCGCTGCAAATAGTAAATTATGTATTATTCTGATGTAAAAGCTTTATTACTGTAAAATTTCATCGTAATCCGTTAGGTAGTTTTTGCGTGAAGAAGTAACAAACATACACACTCACAAACTTTTGCCTTCATATGCTAGTGTGATTCTATATTTCCCACAACCCACGTGGTATTAACAAACTGTACGGCTTATGCACGCGCCATTTTTTTCTCTAATTCTTATTTCTAAATGAATCTGTAACATTTGACAATTATAACAGCCCTAGTGTTGCCATTACACACTTCTTATTGCTAATATCGGTACCGTACATAATGTAGTAATTAACACCAAAGTTATAGCTCTCTCCGGCAGAATGTTACACGTTACTGCATAACGCATTATCGACAAATCAACACTAATACCTAGTTCAATAACTAATCTCTTAATCCAGCCAGCCTGGCATTCACACCATTACTCCATATACCGAAACACATAAATTTCATATACTCTATTATCCCACGTAATACGCGCCTCTTAATGAAATTCATCAATTACCGGACCTTGCTCAGGTTGTTGTCTTTTAATTTGTGTGGGAATTACTAAAGGGAATTTGTTCATTAGCCTTGTGTCTCTTGTCGCTTTATAAAACTAGTAAAATATTGAGTATAGCTATTTGTTTGAGTAATAGCTTTTACATTATAGTTATTATGGGTATTGTGTAGGGAGTTGTGTTGAGATTGCCCTATATCTGCTATCCAGACAGAATCATTACTAGGCCGCCATGGTGTGGGTCGCCATGCTGCATTGTTGCATATTCTGCATTCGCAATGTATATGGTGCCCATCACTCTTCGAGCTCTCTTATGCTTTCCATCGGGTAGAGTAAAGTTAATTTTGTCATACATAATAAAAAAAACTTTTAATTGAAATGAGACGGATATGACAGATCTCTTATTTATTACTAGAATACTCTGCAATTTTGGTCGGTTTACTATATTTACAAGTAGTAAGCTGAGTAAAACTTCAGGGTATTTGTAATACAAAATATTCTTAACTAAAGTATTTACGAATATTTTAAACCAAAGCTTTGTAATGTTAACTTATAAGCGGATTCAGTATTGAGAAATATCAATAAAAACTCAAAACTAAAATAAGAAAAGAATAATTTTGTTTCAAGATTGTCTGTTATCAAAATATAGAAGCCTTTAAAGCACTACAAAGGCCACAGACAAGCGCTAGGCGTGACCTACAAAGGCGTGACTCAAAAAGCTAAGTCACTTCCATATTACTTTACTCTTCCAAGAATAACGGAATTCCCCACGAAATACAAAATGGACGTAAGAAATAAAATAAACTTCATCCCACGCCAATATTTACAATTATTAGTAGAGCATATAAATTTTCTACTGACCAAAAACCCATTCAGTATACCCTTCAAATATTCCTTTTGTTGGGATTATTGAGTGGAAAGCGAAAAGGGAAAATCCTACGCAACCTACGTGTTGTAACCATCGTAAGTTTGTCTCCCGCTCTCCGGAATTTTCATGCGAGGGTGGAGACTTGAGGGGGATGAGAATGTGTACTTACGAGTCTAGTTAAGTTGGTGGGATATTAGTATGTGTAGGTAGAAATCAGTTCTGTTTAGCTGTGAGTCAAGTGCGGTCAGCGGACAGAGGCTTATGACATGGAGATGATTGTTCCTTCTTTGTTGTAATACTTGTAAATAGACAACGAGATAGTGTAGGTCACTGACTCTAATTGGCAGAGATGTAATCTTATTGTTTATTTTTATCTTTGTTGAACGAGTTGTTTTATAAACCGAATTTAAATAGTTTTGGTATAACTGTGTCTAATAGTTTCTATACAATAAATTAATAATATTTTAGGGAATATTTTTTAAACAATGAACCTGTCAGAGTTATTGCTCGAAAGAAAGCATGAGTAGAATCAAAATTTGGTGGCCACCATCCCCATTGCTTAATGATGCATGATGCCCCATGCTATAACGAACTAGTGATATACTTTTTCATTTTCCGCATAAAGGACCCCTGCTTACAATAGGAGGGCAACACATGATTTCCAGGTTTTAACTGATTGGCATAGGAAAAAAGATGTATATATTATTAAGCAATGAAATATATACCCTAAATGTGATAGGTTCTCCAATATTTTAAAGGAAATATCGTTTATTTTAATATACATTTTGTAGATTCATACCTCAGAATAGCTCATGAATACAGAATTTGTTTGCTTTCGGGATTTCTGATGTAATATTAGCGTACTAAAGTAACATGTTCATCTCTATAAGACATGTTTAATCCAAAAGAATATACCTTTATATTAAAACTAAATAAAATAATCATAGTGATCTATTATATTTTAGTCATATCAATCACATTTAAAAATTAATTGCTTTTTTAATTTCTCAAAGAGAACTATCCCAATTTTTCTTTAAATATTTATATAGTAAGCACCAAAGATACTGGCCTGACCACATTGCAAATAGTTCGACAGTAAGTTCAAAAGATTTCTCAAAGAATGTGAGCAATCATTTATAGGCGTCTCGCCAATATCCAAGATGTTCTCATTGGTTTTAACACACCTATATGTTACGTCTCTGGTACGTACGCACATTTATTATGGAGTCGGCCTTCCCATAATTTACCGTTTTGTGACACTCGCATTTATATATCAAATTTGGAAGCGAGAATTCGTGTGGATGAATTGATTCAAGATTATATGTGTGTCGTTAGGAATATACTAATCTTTGTATATCTAACGCTCAGATTAAATAACAAAACGAACGGGCCGGCTCGACCGGGGCGGTACTACCCTCGCACAGAAGACCAGCGTAAAATGACAGCGATCATGCTGTCGTGTTTCGTTGGTGAGTGCGAGACCGGAGGCCCAATGATGCAGAAGCATCACTAGCCCGCCATGGTGTGGGTCACCATGCTGCATTGTTGCATTGTCTGCATTCGCAGTATGGTGATCACCACTCTTGGATTCTGCTCATGCTTTCCATCAGGCAGAGTAGAGTAATTTTGGCAGGGCCAAATATAAAAAAAAAAAAAAAAAAAACAAAAAGGTAGAAAACGTACCGCCTTGTTCTTGATGAAGTAAAGAAAAGTAGCATAGTTATGTTACTTGTACGATACGCAGTAGCGCAGTAGCGTTATATAACAGTTAATGCGTAACGCGTGTGTTTGCTTGGAATTATGATACTTTTTTTGCTTCAACAAGAATATGGCGGTGCGTTATCTACCTTTTTTTATTTGATCTGAGATCTAACGTATTGAAAAATTACAAAAATTAATTATTAACTTTACATATCTCACGCACGACAGTCAGATCCCAAACTTGACAGAGCCTGTACTCTCTGCTAGTAACTAGACTGCTGACAGACAAACTAGTACATTTCTAAATACCAATGACACAATATAGTATATATTTCGTTAGTGTAAATACGTACATTTTCTTGATTCTTTTTTAACAAGAGAACTTCCACGTTAGGAATAAATCCTGTGGTGTCACTTTACAAACATACATTCAACAGACACAAATAACAAACAGACTCAGCACAACAGTTTGTGGATCACAAAGGTATTGTCTCGTGTTGGATTTGAACTCACATCACTCAGTACAGTAAAAAGCGGCAAAGCGCCCGCTTAAGCCACTAGGTCAATCGTGCAGTCTTATATATACTAATATACAGAACAAAATGATGGTGGCAATATTTGTTCATCACACAATATTTGTGCTAGGTGGAAATCGAACCCATAGTCTCCAAAGTTGCAGTCACTAACCACTAGTTTATCAAGCCAAATTGCACAGTTATCTATTAAGGCATACTCAATACTCCCCATTTAACGATCATTCTAGCAACGCACACGCTCATTTGTCTAATTAATGACCCCGCGTTTTCTCAGCTTGGTTGCCCCTTGTACACTTTCGTCATTATCTTTAAAATCACTATCACAGATCACAGGAAAGTAGAAAGAGAGTTATTCATCGTTAGTCCGTTGCTTTCCACTGCAAGACTTTCCTAAGGCACGCCATTGAACGCAGTCTGTTGCTTTTTGCATCTAGTCGTTGCCGGCTCACTTACGCAAATAGTTTATCACAGATAGTAGGGCAAAAAAACACAAAAACCACTTAAAGGCGAAAGGCAGAGAGAACCTTCAAGTGTGGCGGACATGAAAAGTAATTCACTCATTGCCTTTCTAATATTAAAATAAATAACGGCCACAATTAAATTTCCGTAACGGTGTTTTCCTCAATTGTCGAGATCGCGGTTGGGAGCCACTTATGCTGTGTTACCGGGACGAGTGGAATGTAAAAGCGACTTTAAAGGCGCCCTCGAGAGATAAATAACCGGTTTTTATTGCTATTAATAAATTATGACATGTTGTAATAATAATTGTACGTTTCGATTGAAAACAAAGTTTAAACAAAAAAAGAGTTCCAGTATCTTAGACTAGCATGTTGGACTAGACATAATCAAAAACTTTTTTTTTTCATGTAGGCCTTTTCTGGTACTTTCAGAACGTTACACTAAAGTGTCTAGCTGCCCGGTTCAGTAAAAATAGAGATTTACAATATTTTATATATATTCACATTATTTTATATTTTAGTACAAACGAACCTTGCTATTATGAACTCAAACAAGAGAAAAATACTAGTACCACTGGAGAGCCACCCTCCTTCCTTTCCTCCTTCATCACCTCACCATCAGACTAGTTCTACCTTTATCACGATAGTTAGGTTAATTAACAATAACTTTAAAAAATTGCTCTTCACAATTTAGCTAATAATAAATGTTAAAACATCACTAGTATTTTATACAGCATAATAACAAATCACAAAGTCATCAACTCATGAAAACAGCCACTTACTTTCAACCGAACGTTTCTTTACGTTTCATTAAAATTATCAAAAGCTTTTAGCCAACCATATCATTTACTTAGTATGTACTTACTAAGTAATCATGGCTTAGGCGACAAACTTCCACGTCTTCTAACTTAAGTATAATAAGTTATTGGCAAACACGACTCCCGCGCTTTTACCCACACTTGTTACAAGCTTCATGTGTGTTCTTAGCTAGGAAGGAACTCCTACAGCGTGTTGGTCTATTTATATTTTATTTAATGCCACCAAAGTTGATAAACGATGACTGTGGTGGAATAGCATAATTACTAATCACACCACACACACACGATTTTTTTCATAAAAAGCCGATACTTTACCGATTACAATTTTAGTTTCACTTACTTATTAGAGGGTATATAATCCTATCAACTTTGTTTTCCGGGAACATGTAAAAGGTGGGAATCTAATACAGCCTCTGGCTTTGCAGTCAAGACCACTAACTATTAGACAAACAGGTAAATCACTTGCAATATTCGCTGGGACTACAGCTATTATTTCTGTTTAAGATTAAATTTGACACGAGTGTGGGCAGGTTGTTTGCAGAAGGTTAGCATAAAAGTCAATAAATACATAAAGGATGATATACACCCGTGGCGAGCGAGGTGGTGACCTCACACCGATTGATGCGACCGTCCCGCACAAACGCACAGCTATCACACCAACCCCTCAACCCCCTTCACCTCTGTCATGGCACTTTTCGCCCTCACACCTGTAGAACCGTTCCCTTTTGTTTTAATCTTTATCGTTAAATATCTCTCGGTGTATAATCAAGTAAGTTATTTTGTTTTTGTTTACTGATTCGGTTATTTATGGCACACAATTAGATTTTATAGTGAGAAAATTGTTTGGTTTTAACTTTTAGATATATCGGTTTTGTTTTATGAGTATTAAATAAATGGTTGTTGAATTTACTGTTGGATTTGAAATATACTGTAAAAGCACATAGTTTCTGGTTTTTGCACATTATCCTACTGATATGGTTCTGTTGTTGCTGTTGTATAATAATAATATCGCTATATTGTAGGTACACCAGATTAAGTCTAACGATAACTTAAAACTGCAAGTGACGAATTTTCTGTTTGAAGGCAATCTCTTACAGACAACCATGGGATGGAAAGTACAGGGTAGCGCCTGGTGTTTTCAGAAACTGATAGGAAAAGGAAATTCAAGCAGCAAATACATATATAGTAATAGTAACACATAAATAAATAAATATATTGGACATTTAACACACAACGCCATTTAGTCATAAGCTAAGCAGAGCTTGTGTTGTGGGTAATAGACAACTGATATAAATAAATATATTCTTTTTTTCGTAAATACATACATATTAAACATAGAAAACACATAAACTCCGAAATAAATATTTGCAGATCGTACAAACATTTGGTCCGACCCGGGAATCGAACCCGATACCTCAAGCACAGCAGTCGCATACGCTACCATTGCGCCACCGAGGCAGTCTGACTAGTGTGAATGGCTATATAAATACATAGAAATATTAATAAATAAGTGAAATTAATAGATATACCATACATTCTCAAGTGGAAAATTGGCAATGTATTTATTAATAATGTAGTGCATGTTTTTATATAAATATATGTACACATCAACTTATTCATATCATTACCACGTAAATATAACAAATGTTGTACAACAAAAGCAATTAACAGTGGCATTTACTTTGCAAAATTCTATTTAATTTAAATAAATTTGATGCGACAATATTACTTTATTCAAAGTTTTAAGACAATAAAATTTGTGTAAAATACTCTCCCAAATTATTGTTTTAATTAATTTAGTGAACCATAATGTAACAGCAAAGTTATTAAATAACATAAGTTAAATATTTGTTGTTAACAAGAAACATATTTAAATTTAATTTAGATAGAAAACTCTTTACCTGGGCCCAGTTGAAAACCAGTGTCAGACACCTTGTCTGACACAATGCTGTGACCTTGCAAAATTGATGTGAATTACCTTTTTTTATGTGTACGACTAGCAGACCCACGTAACCTCGTTTGCGTCTCCCATTGCGCGTAGCGTGATAATTTTCCCCCGTTGTTGAAATATTTTTCCTTGGTTCGCTCCGCTCCTATTGGTTTTAGCGTTATGATATATAGCCTATGGCCTTCCTCGATAAATGTACTATCCAACACTGAAACAATTTTTCAAATCACACCAGCGGTTCCTGAGAAGCGCGTACAAACAAACAAACAAACTCTTCACCTTTATATTAGAATAGATTAGTTTTAGTTGCCAAAATAAATATTTTCTTTCCTTCTTTTCTTTCTATTTGTATACGGTGTACAAATAGAAAGAAAAGAAGGAAACGGAACCCGGGTTTAAAATAGAGTACAGAAAATGACAAATGTATAAGTATAATGTACAAAGGGTTTATTTTCTGTTTAACAACTATTATCCACTAACAGTATCTAGAAACGTCAATGAAAAGCTTATAAGGTATATTACATAAAATTTGCATACATTGCTGGCAGAGGCGACCGCGTACTGGAAGACGTAGCGTTGGTAAGCCCCGCCACAAGGTGTTCCGACGACATACAATTTTGTTGCCGACCTTTGTGTGCTTCTTACCCCCAGATTCAGTAATCCCACAGCCTTTGTCAAAACTAACTAAAAAATTGCATATTAGTAGTTTACTGTGACACGTGACGAAGCATTGTATTACGAATATGTAAATAAATGCTGAAAAATCATAATCGAATTTCGGCCATTGATAGCACAGTAACTGAGTAGACACTCGACTATATCGCTTCAATTCCTCACTCACATAGAACATATTTACGCCAAAACCTCCTGCAATAAATCTGGCGTCCCTCTCATCAACCACGACGTTTTGTTATCTCCTGAATTAATTCTAGTTCTTGTTTATCTTGGTTTCTGTTGATGCGCAAACTGATGACACTTTGACGACAATTTGTGGTCTGTAAGTTTGTTCACGAGTATTAAGAAGTGTGGTTCGAAATACTAAAATACTATTCTAACTGAAAGATACTTTGTGGTCAAAAATATTGTTTTTATAGGCCTTAAAATTCGTTGCTTTTTACATTCCTTGAATTGAAACTGAATTAATTTATCTGCTTAATTACCCTATTGACAGTTGCTCAAACCATCAATAATAATATTTGTATAATAATATGTTACTAGGACCAAGATTAAAACAATACAAGTAAGAACAATTTTTACTTTTTTTACAACTTTAAAATGAAAAATAAAATATTGTTTCCAATATATTGGAACTAAAATGTTTTGATTCACTGTTACTTTATTTTCAACACTTGTAATACGAGTGTAACTGTATTTACAAAACTTGTAATACCATTAATCTGATTTTGAGTAACAAAAGTATCTAAAATGCAACAACAAATAGTTTTTTTTGCGTTATTATTGATCAAGAATTAAATTCACTTCCAGATAATATTATTGCTATTGGTTTAATTTAATAGACGTCACCTACTCCTCACATGAGTACGATTTTCTCTAGTTTAGTATGATTTTATCTCATAACAATAAAATAACTTGCACTAGTTTACTGTAGCCATAAATCTTGCCGCAGAATTTAGTTGAAAGTGGCAATTCAACAAAGTAGTGTTGCTACATCTACTTGGTTGGAGCACTCAAAGTGTTTGACATTACAAAGTAAGTTCAAATCTTTTACAACCTAAAGTATCCCAAATTCGAGTTGTTATCTGTTCTAATACTCCGTAGCGTTTAAGCTTAGGTAAAAAAACAGTCAAAGTTAATAAAATCAGTCAGTTGAAAGCTTCGTATGTTAGTGATTTCAACTTTTTTACAAGTCAACCTAAACCCGAGATCAGTAGAGATAACATTTTATATGTTTTGTTCAATTTTGCAGTTTACCGCCTCCGCTTCGTACCATTGCGTGTAATAATAAATTTGATGGCGGCAGTAATGTGCTATTTCTTTATACGCTGTTTCTGCCGATATTTGTTACGCAAATCAATCTTCTGAAATGGGGAAAGAAAATGTATTTGACACAGGCGAGGAGTGTGTTTATCTTTTAGTGGTTAGGGAAATTCCCATTACAATGTACCTAGTCTTCTTTCAAAGGTCAAAAGATTTTACTTCAAAATAACTTGAGAAATAGAAAGAAAAAACTTTTTATAAAGAAAAAATAAACTTTCTTTTCAAGAGATCAGTAGGCTCGTCATGATGTAGTTGCTTGTGAATCGAGTCTGGACAGAGTCTATTACTTTGATTGTAATTATAGTAATGGATGCCATTCAGTCTTGTAAGGATCGATAAAAAACCGAACACAAATTATGTTTTACATCTGTCTGATGTATTTAGATAATACGGAGACTGTTTTTCTAGTTGTTATTTACTTTCAGAAGTAATAAATTTAAATTAGGAACATTGGTCATTCCAAACCGGTATAACATTTACTGTAAAGGTAAGAAAAACACTTCAAGGATTCAAACTGAGAATTTTTACTATTGTGGAAAAATCTAAAATGTAATGGACTAACTTCTAAGATATATTTTGAGACATTTTTTTTTACATGTGATATTACATTTTCATTAAAACTTTTAAAAACATTATAATTTTACTGTCAGGATGACAAAACTATGAGGAAGGAGCCGTGTATTATTTATTATGGTTAAATGCAAAATGTCACGTGAGCAGTAATATCGAAACATTTTTTCAGAATATATGGAAATTCCAAAAGATTTACGAATTTGCACAACTGGATTTGTATTTTTGGTAAAGATTTCAGGTGTAAATTATTCTTTTTATGGTTTAGGTTCAAACCTGATCTTACTGTGTCCCCATGGACACAAACGATTCAACAGCCACAACCGTATTTCCCCACAGACCCCGCATTCCTCCAAAATGGTTAAAAAGAGGGGGGAATGAATAGGGGCTGAAGAAAACCCCTTCTTTTCAACTATTCTCTAATGGAGGTAGGGGTCTGCACTTCAGTTACCTCTCTTACTCGGTACAGAGCAACAAAACAAATGTCTAACACCACTCTTGTGTAAGGCCGTAGCTCTGGTTGAACCTACCAATACGTGCTGAAGTATCATCGTCATCTTAGGGACGTCCATAGCTGGACATAGGCCTCCCTCAAGGTTCTCCTCAATAACCGACCCTGTATGCTCGCATGCAACGACTTTCCGCGACCTTTAGCAACGCGTCGAACCACCCTGTTGTAGTACGGCTCTCACATCTGAGCTATAGAATCTCCACACAACAACTTATCTGTACTTTAATAATATCAAGTAATCAGTATTATGTACAAGAATTAATGAACGAATCGTTTGGCCTTAACAATGAACACGTACTAGAATCAGGTCCCGATCAAAAAGACCTCTAACGGAAAGCCTTCTAATCCCTTTCAAGAATTGTTGTTCAAATATCAGAGAATGGACCTCTTCAATTACAATCGGGCGCTTAATTAGAAGGGAGCCAGTGTTTATTAAGGTCCGCAGGGGTCCAAATCAATGGCCCACTATTTAGAGACTATGTAGGGTTTTGTCGCTCGCCGAGTAATCTATGGAGCCGGTAATCGAGAGTTTGTTTATTGTACTGATTATTAGGTTTGTTATTTTTGAATGTTTTGGAAAGTTCAAGGTCTAATTTAGTTTAATTAATTATGTTAGCAACTTTGTGTGTCATTAGTGTGTTAAATAGTTGACAGAAATAGAGTTTATTTTTAACGCATAATATAATTAGGGTCTTGGACCTTGCAATAGCTATTCGAGTTGTAAATTCTAATACTATGACTACTGATGATTAGTGATTAGTGAGCCTGACTGCTAAAGCAGAGGTCATGGATGTGTAAAAACTTATAGGCTATTTCCCCATTACGTGAGGGCTAAAATTATAGCAGATAGAATGTAGACGTTGAACACCTACCGATTAATGTGTACCTATTAGTATAATTTACTCTCATTTATACAATTAATTTAATACATCTTACAATTGAATAAATAGTTTACGCAGTGGTTATAATTGTCACCTTGCCAACTGACACCGCATCAACCACTGCGGCTTTGATCTCCACAATAACGATAAATATTATTTCTGTTTATCAGTAAAATGTTTTAAAAGCCCTACTATCTTTTAATTAAATATTTTTTTCTATGAGTGATTGCTATTTCACACTTTAACACAACCCAATGAAAATGTATTAAATTAAATAATTACAATTCACTCATCTAGACTAATATTATAAACGGGATAGTTTGTAAGTATAGATGGACGTTTGCTAGTCTTTCACGCAAAATCTACTAAACAGATTTGGATGAAACTTTACAGTTATATAGCTTATACATCAGAATAACACATAGGCTACTATTTGCCGCGTATACGCGGGCCGAGCCGCGGGCAAAATATAGTATGTTATAATATTCAAATACTAATGTTTCCGCATTGTAGAGATGTTGTTTGATTTCTATGGAATCAAACATATGATTCCTTGCTAGGTACTTTATGATTTAAACTAACAAACAATGCCAACAACTAGTTAAATATATTGGTCTTACAGATCAAGTATCTACTATTTTTTACAACAACACACAACGTTAACTAATTAGGTCTGTTGTACAGGAAGCACTAACTCGTACATTGACTGCCTTCAAGTACGTGCAAGACGTTCAGACAACACTCACAAGACATATGTCTCTGAAAGCCGCCTCGCTAATGAGCCAATGTTACTTGAAACATAAATTAAATACATACATGCGTTGTTGGGGCTTACGAAGAGATCGCTCTTACATAATTTATGTTTTACTTAAATACGTTTGTTCTCGTTCCGGTGCTGCTACAATAGAATTTGCCGGGGAATTGGCGCGACTTAAATTCTCCTGAATAGAATGTACTACAGAGTACTACTATTACTAGAATGTGCGACGTTCAGATTATTACTAAAAGTAAGTACTTTGTGGGATTATATAAAATAAGGATAAACTGTTTTTTTATATATAAATACTAGCCGACCCACGCAACCTCGTTTGCGTCTCCTATTGCCCGTAGCGTGTTAATTTTCCCTCGTTTTCGAAACATTTTTCATTGGTGCTCCGCTCCTATTCGTCCGAGCGTGGTAATATAGCCTATAACCTTCCTCGATAAATGTACTATCCAACACGAATGATATTTTTTTTAATTCGGTCCAGCGGTTCCTAAAATTAGCGCGTTCAAACAAACAAACAAATAAACTCTGTAGCTTTATATATTAGTATAGATTAGCCTACCAAGGTAATTCTTCTCGGCCTCATGAAAAGCATGAGCTTGTTTCATTTGTGAATTAACAATTGCCATATCAAATTCATAGTTGTGTTTATACAGATAAGTATATACATACAGGTGTGGTAAGTTTGGGTTAGGTTAAAACTCTATATAGCTCTTAACATGGAGGATTTACTGTTTATAACACACGACAACGACACGGTGTGTCGGAATGGAACCGACTAAAACCACCCGGTGTGCCACTCTGCGCCTGAGACAAGAGGGGTTCGGGAACTGCTGTTATTAACACATCCGAAACCCCTCCCAGATTCTATCTAGACCTACTTGATCCCTTGCTTACGTTTATACGGTGGTACGGGAGGGCATATATTTAGTTCCTAAAGTAGTTGTTTAAAACCAATAGCTATTCCAAGTATTTTATCGTAAGTGGAACTAATATTGTATAACAAATGATTTAATACACCTTTTTATCGCGTCGAATATATGTAAGCAGCGAGTGTTTCTCTTCAAATCAACCTATCGCCGTCCACTGCTGTAAGAAGGTAACAAGGTGACTGTTTCGCCTATTTATTTATTGTTTGTGAACAAAACTTTTAATACAAATGAAAAATTGTGACAAAGGGATAATTTTGTATCACGGAGGATTTTAGAAAACATACATGAAACGTACACAGCGTACATTCACACTTCGAACAACAATATGCGATTGTCCACTCACAACTCTGAATGCATAAGAAAGCGGCTAGGTGCATGCTTAAATAACTACACCAACCGTGCAGTATGTATAATATGTACATATGTGTGTATGATATGTATATATGAAAGTTAGAAAAGTCACTTTGAGGAAAAAATAAAACTACCCAGTCTTAATTATAATTGTAATGGTGTTAATTGGTATCAAATATTTGCCTAAATGAAATGCACACTTAGATATAATCAGCAGTTTCTTTAAATATTTTTTCGTTAGATGCTATTAATAATGATCTTAAACAAACAAAATCTAGATATATGTGTATGAAACATAGTGTGGGTCTATTATAGTGTATATTATATCAAACACACGCAAAAAAATGGGGGACTCATGTCACTGAAAGACATTTAATGTTCACCCGTCTGTACAAAGACATTTCAAATAAAAATAGGAATTAAACCAATGTGGTGTACATTGGTTTACACCAACATATACATACGAAAATAGGAAGCATAAGAGGTGGGGGCTGCCTCCTCACTACATAGCATTCCACTTATCCGACAACTTATACAAATGAAACTCCTACATATCTAATCCTATTCACCGAAACGCGCGTGTTTGAATACGAACCAAACGTCCGCTCTATACCGTCTGTCCACAGTATTTACTACAATCTTTTTTCTTTATTCTGCTATAATGTTTGCATATAATAATATACTTTATGTATGAATAAACCAGCTCTATGGCCTCGCTCCTCCATGTAATGCGCAGTAACGACGACAATTTATATGTAATTCTTCGCTTCTCTTCGCGTTCAAATAAATTTCATGTACTTCTGGACAAAATTATTTCACAAAATTTTATTGCGCACTTCTTTGGCAATCAGTGCGAGCATTTGCGTAAAAAAAATAAATGATACCTCAAAAACTGGCCATTATTCTCCACCGTTTGTGGAGAACATAAAAATGACAGGGCTTTAACTTTTAACAACATACCTGAGCAATATCACGAACGACGGAGACGCTTAAGTTTACTACAATCAATATACCAGAAACATTCAATTAGGATATCGATGCGGGAATAAAACCGGATAATATAAAACAGTGGGGGTAAATAACGCACGTAAATTTGGGAGCACGATAAACCGTGGTCCAATATCGCGAGATGAATCGGGGAGACAACAAATTTGTAGATCGCGCGATAAAGCGCCTGTCGACGCAATATCGCGCGCACCACTCACAAATAAACCACCGCTATACGAAGACACTGTTTGTTCCACGCGCTTGAATTAAACGACCATACGGTACTGCCACGATGAAATATATGTGCGAAACAAATATACAGCACGTAACACTTGCACATAAACGTAAACAATTAAATTTCGATTGGAGAATTGGAATATGAAAATAGAATTTGGTAACATCATTAGGCCCGGCCTGGATTTACTAACCTTGAATTATTTCTTAGAATACTTATATCGATTGTTTTTTTATGTTTTTTTATTTTTGGCCCTTCCAAAATGACTCTACTCTGCCTGATGGGAAGCATAAGTAGAATCCAAGAGTGCTGGTCACCATACTGCGAATGCAGACAGGGCAACAATGCAGCATGGTGACCCACACCATGGCGGGCTAGTGATGCTTCTGCATCATTGGGCCTCCGGTCTCGCACTCACCAACGAAACACGACACCATGATGGCTGTCATTTTACGTTGATTTTCTGTGTAGATTTCTTGGCTCTTAACTACATAATATACTATGTACTATAATACTACATACTATAGATGAAGTATTAACTATCTATACTCTATACATAAAAATAAATAAAAATGGAGTGTCTGTTTGTCATATTAAAATAATCGCTTTTTAATAAATGCATATGTATGTATACACACACGATACATGTACCAAAATAACATTTTTTTCAAATTTTGTCTGTCTGTCTATCTTTTTGTTCCGGGTAATCTCTGGAACGGCTGGACCGATTTTGACGGGATTCACTGGCAAATAGCGGATGATCTAAGGAGAACTTAGGCTACTTTTTTTAGACTAATTTTGTCCTGCGGCGTTACGTGTAACACGCGTAACACAGCGGGGTTCAGCTAGTAATTAATATAAATAATTATTATCTGAATACTGTTAGACTAACATGCTACGTAATATCTTAGACACACATTAATTTAGAAACTCTACTCACTGTTAGCAAAATTTCTACACATGTATACATACATATTAAGGCTATGTTTGTTTTACTAATTAGGATATTAACGTGCCTCATTGTAGATTAAATGTAGGTTTTATAAGCTCGTTCAATGCTACAACATTATATTTTACCACAGAGTAAACACGTTTTAAAGAGACTCACTGCTTTTGATTCTGGCGTACAATTGTTACAGTGTGGGAAGATTTAGTCACATATTTGGGAGAATCTTGTTTCGGCACGGCATGCTCGGCCGGTATAAAACCATGGCATCACAGATTTTTTTCCGTTTCACTGTTCTTAGTTTCACTTAATCCTCCCTGATTCTGATACCGGTAACCGACAGGGTGTCACGTTCTTGTGACTTTTGACATGTGTATATCAATGGAAGATGATAACCACTTACCATCAGGTAACTCGACTTCTTATTTACCTTCATCATCATCATCATCATCATCAGCCTATCGCAGTCCACTGCTGGACATAGGCCTCTCCAATTGCACGCCACTTAGTTCGATCCTCGGCTTCTCGCATCCAGCTCCTGCCAGCCTTATTTACCTTGTACCGTAGAAAATCAGACGAATGTATATCGCAATGTTAGGACGGGAGTACAAAGCTATACCAGCATCGGATATTTGTTTATGGTATAGGGGGCAAACGAGTAGAGGTATCACCTAATGGTAAGCGATTACCGCCGCCCATGGATACCCGCAATACCAGAGACGTCACAAGTGCTTTGCCGGCCTTTGGGGAATGGTTTTTTTTTCTTTTTAAAATACAGCGCAAGCACTATTTCACACCGGTTTTCTGTGAGGCCGTGGTATCACTCCGGTCCAACCGGCCCATTCGTGCCGAAGCGTGGCTCTCCCACGGTAACGGACGTTGGTTAGTTGTGGCCTCTCAGCCATATCAATCATTAATTTGATTTGACGCAGTTTAATGCCGACTTTATAGATACTGGCTTTATATGCATTTGAGCTGTAGTTACGATTTTTGAATATTGAATGTAATTTTGAACATAAAAGTGTTCTATAAATGATTTAGAAAATGTTTTAAACTATTTTTATGAATAAAAATTATTGCTTTCACTGTCAGTCCTGTTGGTAAACTTCATCAAATCAGTTCAAAATTACCAAATATAAATATGTTATCAACACAAATATAACTCAAAAGATTTTTTTTGCAATCTGATAGCATTGTTAGATATAGGTGAACATTGACTTTTAAGATTTGTTTTTGTAAATTCAATTAGGTACAAGTTAAGCCGAAAAAGCTAATTTTACGCTTCAAAGCTTTGTAGGCCTTTGAACACCTTACTACCTTTATTACCCATTATTTTGACTAGATTCATGAAACCCATTTGAACAACTGATTATATGAAGGGTATTCCAATTCCTGAACTTCATCTATAAAACATCATAGTGAAAAATGCTCAAAAAGACTCCAAGAAAACAAACAGCATGAATCCCAAAATTTATTTAATATCTCCACTACAAATAGTCACCGTGCTTCACACTTCGATCTTCGTATTGGAATGTTTCATTTTTTTTGGAATAGGCCGGCAAACAAGCGCACGTATAGCCTGATGGTAAGCGAGTACCGCCACCCATGGACACCTGCAACTCCAGAAGGGTCACAAGTGCGTTGCCGGCTTTTGAGGGATGGTGGGGGGAGATAGGGGGAGGGGTGGGGTATGGGCCTCCGGTACCCTCACTCATTCGGTGAAACACAGCGCAAGCACTATTTCACACTGGTTTTCTGTGAGGCCGTCGTATCACTCCAGTCGAGCGGAAGCTTGGGTCTGCCACGGCGTAAGTGGGTTGTCACTCAGCATGTTTGACGCCGGTCGTTTCCTATTATCTCTGTCGGTGTCAAATATGTTGACATTATTTTACTTAACTATTACTAATGAATATATTTGAAAGTATTGAATACTAAAATTTACATTTTTTTTTTTTTTTTTTCCATTTATTGTCTAATCTAAAATTCATACATGCATACAGTTATCCATTATATACCACACAAACCATCAAGAGTTTATCCGTGGTATACCAGACATCACTCGGTTACAAATAAATTACTTATGTATAAACAATAAATATTATTATATACTATATATATATTTATATATACATATATCTCAGATAAAGAAATCTTAGATATATATATAGTTGAGTATCAGCTTGACAGTAAATAGTTTGTCAAAACAGTTTTACAATTTTTTTTATTCATCTTGCTACAGGTTTCGATAGGTATGTTGTTCAATATACGGGGCAGCATGTGTTCCCACGTCCGCGTCCCATATACATTAGTACGCTTAGGTATTCTATAAGTAGGTAAGTTTGACAAGTGACGTAATGACTCCAATCTTATATTTTTCTTTAATTTAGCAAGGTTGTGGTATTCCTCACTCAGTACACATACGCTCACTTTATCGAAAACATTTAATATTTGACAGTGTTTAAATAGGCCACATTCGTCTTCTTTAAATTTTAATTTAGTTTTTCTAGGTACTATTGTTTTTAAGATGCTTAATTGTATGTTATAAATGTTTTCGAGGTAGGTCCTGTATGTGCGCCCGTAACTACCTAGTCCGTAGCTAATCACGGAGTCGGCAAGTGCGAGGTACATGATTCTAAGTGTTTTATACGGTAATTTATACTTTAACACATATAATTTGGATAGAACAGATCTTAGTTTACCACATACACTATTAATATGAGGCCCCCAGTGGAATTTACTATCTATAGTAAGGCCCAGATACGTATGCTGAGACACTAACTCTAGTGGTTGGCACTTGCACAGCGTTCCCGTCTGGTGTAAGCACGAGTGCTCATGAGCAACAATGACTGGCTCACAGAGCGATGTCAAGTAAGGTGAATGTATATGCATCATTTTTGTTTTAGTTGCATTAATCACTAGACCCACATCGTGGGCCCAACCACACAATAGGTCAAAGTTGCGCTGCATAATCCTCTGCGCCTCACGTAGGTCTTTATGAGCAGATATCAAGCATGTGTCATCAGCAAACTGATAAACTGATCCCTCAGTGAATATATTACACATGTCGTTCACATATAACAAGTATTCGGTCGGCCCGAGAATCGAACCTTGTGCCGTGCCTTTGTCGGTTAGAATCATGTCACTTAGAGAGCCAGCGACACTTACTGCGGTGTAACGATTACTATGATAGTTTTCAAACCACTTCACTAAAGGTCCCCGTATACCATTTTGCTTTAATTTAGTAAATAAGGTTTTATAATCTAATAAATCAAATGCCTTACTAAAGTCAATGAAGACAACTAGTACGTGTTCACGGTTGTCCAGATACCCGTTGATCTCATTGCTAAACTTGGATAGTAATTCAGACGTGCTTTTATTTTTTTGGAAACCAAATTGTTTTACATTAATTATACTATTTTCTTTCAAAAACCTACATATCTCCTGGCCTAAATATCTCTCAATTATTTTATCTATACATGACAATATAGTAATTGGCCTGTAGTTGTTTGTATTTGAGTATGAACCAAATCATACAAGCAAACATCTATGTTGTTTGCTTGTATGATTATGGGTACCCGGGTACTATGGGTACAGTATGGGGATAATATTATACAGTATGTCTAGTACCCATAATACAAGCTCTGCTTAGTTTGGGACTAGATGGCGTTGTGTGTTAGATGTCCGAAATATTTATTTATTTATTTTTTATTTAGTTTCCCTATGTAAACAGGAAAATAAAATTTTATTCAGTTTGCTTATAGATAACTTACTCATATCGCTTTAGTACATAATATCGAGTTAATGTCAGATAACACACACAATCCCCTTTTCCTTCTTGGGTCTCATGGGTCGCAGGTATTCCAGGTAGTCAAACATCATCAAGTATCTTTGCGCCAACCGGATCTTATATCTACATTACCTGAAGATCGAGTTGGAAAGAATGCCTCATAGCATTAAATCCGCCTTTAAGCAAGTGCAAGAAGTTCTAAACAAAAAATAAATAATCCGTTTGACCTTTAAGCTCATTCGACATAGTACAGTAGTAGTAGTTCATAATTCTGCCATTATCGATATCTATACTAATATTATAAACGCGAAAGTTTGTAAATATGGATGGATGAATGGATGGATAGATGTTTGTTACTGTTTCACGCAAAAACTACTGAACGGATTTGGATGAAACTTTAGAGTATTATATCTTATACATCAGAACAACACATAGGCTACTACTTGCCGCTATAACCGATATACACGTGGGTGGAACCGCGGGCAATAACTTGTTTGAAATATAAAAACCTCCCAAAGATGACGTTACAAATCTGCGCAAAAAAAGCAAAGTTACCTAAAACTGATTGAAAGTCAAAGAAAAAGTTTATTTTTTTGCCTGAACGATCTCTTGTGTTTGAATTATATTAGAACCGGCTTCGAATATTTGTACTACTGATTAAAAAAACGGAATACGACTGTTGTTCGGTAAACATTAGCCTACATTTTCAATAGCGATTCTTTGAGATGCTCCGAATACATTAATAAAATTGATCAATTTATTCGTTTTAGATCCTGGTATTTTTTCGTATGTAAATAACTACTGTTGGCATTATACAGATATTTTTCATACAAATATTTCTTAGAAATCTTATTTTGGACACTAAATTATAGTCATTAGTTATACAAACAATTATGACTATACAAATCCTATATGTTTGTATCAATAGAGTGACTCCTTTGAGACCCTGAGAGTCACAAGGTGATAGAGTGTTCCTAAGGATTATATTTAGGCAATTAAATCTCCAGCTCATACCGGAGCACAATATAATGACAAGAATCCATATAACCGGGTTCAATTAATATTTTATACAAGAACAAATACTGTACCTTTTGTTAAAAGCTAGCGCGTATAAGCAAAGCTACATAATATAATACTTTGATACATACAGATATACATCGATTTAATTTGTAATGATAGATGAACGATATACATGTTTAATATTTACATAATCCATTTGCACATTATATATACACATCACATCCATACACATTTCTCAGGTTCTCCATCATCGTCTTTCAAGTCTTTTACCAATTTTATCTTTGTTTCAATAACCAGACGCTAATGTTTCTTTGTAAAATAATTGTGTTCAAACAAATAAGGATATATTACCTCGTTAGTCCAGCGGTTAGCTATATGACCGCCAATCTAGAGGTCTAGACTTCGATCCCCGGGTCGGTTAAAGTACTGTTCTTAATAATAGCCCGGAGTATGGAAGTTTAGCGGTGTTTCACGGCCGTGCCTCGAAGGTCGGGTAAGTCGTAGTTTCCGTGTGTGATGACCAATATGACTACCTATGGCAATCGTCATTGGGAAGTCAGTGCCTTCAAATATACTGACAACTAGTTGAATCTTAAAAATATAGTTCATTCTCAGGGTTGCGGACGTTGGATACCATTTGTTCATTAGAAAAACTGATATTCTCTATATTCTACAGGATAGGTAAATGAGACTGAGATTGCAGTAGCTCAGAAATTTTGGAAGCGTGAATTTATTTATTCGTCCTATAATCGTGAGATCTCTGAATAGATGTATGTAAGTTATTCAAGAATACAGTATAGTCAAGTTTGAATACAAGAAGACCTGGGATTCTTATGACCTTTTAATCATTACTACATTATCCTTGTTATTCTACTAACTTATTTTAATTTCATTACCAACTATTACTAGTGATTGAAAGTAAACTGTAAAAATGCTTAGTGATTTGAGTATATCTGAGTTTGAGTTCTTGCGAAATATGTTTACTATCGTATATTAGCATTTTCTATTTTTTTTTGTTTTTGACTGCCTCGTTGGTCTCGCGGTTGGCGAGTGCGACTGCTGATCATGAGGTCTCGAGTTCGATTCCCGGGTCGGACCAAATGTTTGTATGATCTACACATATTTGTTTCGGAGTTTGGGTGTTTTCTATGTATAATATGTATAAATTTGAAAAAAAAAAGTATATATGTATTTGTATCAGTTGTCTAGTACCCATAACACAAGCTCTGCTTAGCTTGGGACTACGTGGCGTTGTGTGATAGATGTCCGACATATTTATTGTTATTATTATTATTTATTTCATACACAACGTAACAAAAGAATGCGGACACCCGTACACAAAGGCCGTCTGTTTGTTGATACAAAAAATTAACTGAACAAATATTTAACCGTGGAATTGAAACAAAATTATGCTAGCTTTTATAACCAGCTTTAAACAAATTTCTTTAACATCTTATTTGAATAACTCAAGAGAAAAATAGACGGTATTGATATTACTCTAAGAGATATTTTGAAACGTTAAAGTAAACCAATTATTTTCACGCGAAGAGCGGAACAATTTGTTTGTTACAATTTACAATAGCTGTACATACGCTTAAAGAGATTGCCAATCAATCCTGTTAACCCTGGATTATGAAGCGTGACAATTTAACGAGAAATGAACACGTTATGGCTGTGCAGTCTTGTTTTATTTGATTTAATTGTAGGCAAGTCTTTACCGTTTTTGCCAATCGTTTCATCTAAGTAAAGAAACATTGAAGAATGTAGTCGTTTTACACTCTTTCTTTTGATATCTGTCCAATTTGTGTCGAGAAATAGAATGAAAAGAACTTTTAGACGCTGTTGTAATAAAGCTCTGGCAGTAATATGTAGACCATTACTAAGCGCCAGGTGCCATTAACAGAATCACTAGAGAATAATTCTGTCCAACTTGAATAGTTATTGTGTGCGGATTTATACTACTTCTTGTAAGGGACACAGATTATGTTATTACTTATTTTGTGCTGGCAATAAAGTCCGGTATTCTCGGCGGAGACATAAAACAAAACCCATTAGAATCCCGTAAAGTTACAACCCTATAAAGAGTTTTCCGTCATTAAAACGAAAAGTTAATAATCATATGATAATTTATGCGGAATACTGTAGCGTGCATTTTAATTATGTTGGTAAGTTCTCAAGTTTGTCCATTCGGAGTTGGCGGTTATCCGGCAGAGAAGTGATAAATAGTGCGCCCGGTACTAAATCACACCTTTTATATGAAAGCCAAGAATTACGCTTTCAGAGAAGCTATTTCTACGAGGGATTGTAGTGTCACCATTTGTGTTGAATTAGAAAAATGCGGACAAAGGCGTTACTATTTATCTTAAGTAATATTATTGCGCTTTAGTCAAATCCTTTGTTAGGCAAGGTCAGAAGGTATTATTAAGTATTAGTTACTGTTTCTATCATAGGTAGGCTTATTTCCTACATATGTTTGATACTATCATGTCATTTCATATTTTTTTTAAACATTTAATGAAGTAAAAGTAACATACCAAAACATACAGTCTGTTACAATTTACAAAATATTTATGTAAGAACACTATATATATATACAGAATGAGAAACTTAAAAATCTGCAAGCAGATTAATTTATATCTCTAGCAAGTTATGTTTTCACGTAACAATCAAATTGTAATTTAGAAACGAAACAAAGATAAGAGCTAAAAGGTTTCTGAACGATTGACTGACTACTGATGCTAGAGGTGTAAGATAAGTTTTGTTTTCTTTCATTTACTGAGAGCTATATTTACAAAATTATACTTTATTTCACAATGACGCCTTTGAAAAAGTCAATTATGAGAAATGTTATATATAGCTTATGATGTGTATTTCTTTCAAATGCCATATTATTTTTTGCTGTATTTGAAGAGAGACTTTGATTTAAAAAAAAAGTGTATAATGTGAATACTGGTCTTACAAATAGAAACCTTGATATTACCTTTCATTTCATTTATAATATTAGTAAATTGGTGTTTTCAAAATCAGAATCTGGGTAACATCAAAGAAGATTACTATGTGGTTCCAAGCAATAAACCTTCATTACTTTTTCTTAATATTTACTATTAATGGACTTTTTATATAGCACGTTTCACTAACGAAAATTTTAATTCCATCAATTATCGTGTAGACTTCCGTTTTATACAAATTAAATAAGGTTTTAAATTAAAAACATATATTAAAAATATTATGTATAATTAAGAGCCTCCTCCTTTTATGAAGTCGGTTATAGAAACTTGGCAATCTTTCAAAGCTTTCGAAAAAATATTTTTATACTATTTATTGATGTCCTATCCAAAAGATATACCAATAACATTAATTAATGTAAATGTTCTCAATACAGAAAATATGTAGCATAATAATATTTCTGTATTGTGACTGTATGCTAACCAAGCATAAATAATTTCTTTGATGGTGTAAATTTTAAATTTGTTATTATTTTTGCACAAGAAAAGTTACAGGTTAGCAAAGTAAATCATTTTCAACTAATCCTAACGCACCTAAGATGCAGTGAGCGAGATCCATTTAATGTAAAGGACGCTTTCACGAATTTCTTAGTCCTATCTTTTTAAACGGTTGTAAGCCTTTTTATTCAGTCTTAAAATGGTTATTTTTTTTAAAGAAATACTAGGCATAATTAGCTTTTTCGTTTATAACAATATGTATCATAGTTTTACCGACTTTGGGACATCTTCAATAATATTTTTACATTATGATAGGTTTTGCAACGATGATATGTTGAAAGAGTATACTATCGAGCCTATATACAAAAACTACATTCAATAAAACCATTATTTTCAATAGTTTATAAATATCTACAACTACATATTTAACATTCATGTTGCAGAAGTTCGTGGTACCTCGCGAAGAAATATCTACGTTCATGTTATTTATTTCTATTTTTATTTTACCAAACTATTGCTTTGTTCAAACTACAGGTGTAAAGATAAACGAGCTGCACAAACAATATTTACTTTATAGTACGCTGCACGCCTTCCTAAGTAATGCTCAAACAAAGGTATTGAAATATTTTGCGCAGCGCAGCCACTGTGCATGTGTATTTCGATACACGCTGTAGAATAAGTTATTACGCTGAAGCGATACTGTATAAGGAATTTGGCTGAACTGTTGCTCCAGTAAGTTGATAAAACAGGTAAACTTTTTCTGCATCTGACTAGGTGGTAATTTAGTAAATATTTGAAAATAGAATGGGGACCTGAGAGCCTGCATAAGAGTAGCTGAGAGCCTGTAGGTTTACCCTTACGTACTTATTACTAAGCTAAATTGATTACAAGTTAAGAACGTCTATATGCGGAACCGTGTAGATAGAATAATTAGTTGGAATAAAATTGATCTTCTCATGTCCTTCTTACTTGTACCGTTTACTATTTAGTCCTTTATAGATTTCATAATTCACAATACATTACGAATGATAATAATCAGTTCAAGAGTAATCTTCTTAGATATTTTCGAGAGATTCCTTAGCTAAGGTTAGAGTGAATAGAACTTCTCAAAAACTGATCTATTGAGATATGACCTATTATTGCAAGCGGAGTCGCACTGATAATTGTTTTTTTTTTGAAGTATGGAAGTATGTGTATGCAAATCTATGCAAATAAATAAAATTGGAGTGTCTGTTTGTAATATTAAAATAAATGCATATGTATGTACACACGATACATGTACCAAAATATCAGTTTTTTTAAATTTTTGTCTGTTTGTTCCGGGTAATCTGTGGAACGGCTGGACCGATTTTGACGAGAGTTTCACTGGCAGGTAGCTGATGATCCAGGGAGTCACTTAGGCTAACCAACAACAACAAGGGCTTTTTTAGACTCGCTTTGTCCCGAGGCGTTACCCGCGGTACAACTAAAACCGCGGGTTACACCGCGGGGTTCAGCTAGTATATTTTAATATTATTATTTCATATATACTCGTAAATGCACACGTGAATTGGAACAACGTTTTTAGCTTTATCAGTTAAAGTTTTGAAAGAAAAGTGGGTGTAAATTTGTCGTTGAAACAAAATAGAGTCTTTCCATATACTTAAAATTATAAATAGCTATGGGGGATGGGGAAAAGGATGTGGGGAGGGGTTGGGATATGGGCCTCCGGTATCCTCACTCACTCGGAGAAACACTGTGCAAGCGCTATTTCACATCGGTTTTCTGTGAGGCCATGGTATCACTCTGGTCAATCTGGCCCATTCATGCCGAAGCGAAACCGCACACGGGACAACACTGTGAGATTTACAAATTGTTGTTCTGGTTTTGGGTGTTCTTTGTGTACGTTTCATGTATGTTTTTAAAGCCTCCTGCGACACAGGACACATTCGAGACGCGAGAGTTGCATTTATAAATACAATACAAATACATGGGTAAATAAATACGAAAGGTAAACTAAACTCTCAGCGTAGGACTTTAATAACGCACTTAACATGCCATACTAGTTCTAAATATAAATATCGAGACGATACTTGAGAGGTTGCTTCTCAATTACTTTGAGAATAACTGAGCGCACGCTTCAAAACAAGTTAACACTAATAGGTTTATCGATTTACGTTGGTACATAAATATATTTACTGCCAAAGTTCTGTCTAGCTTTGTGTCTGACTATTCAAATGAACCAACATATTTGCATCTTAAAAATGTTAAAAGGTTATCAGTCTTGAAGTGGTTCATTTGTGATTATAAAGTTAAGTTAAACAGTTCATTTATTAAATAATCCTTCTCCATCTTGCGTTTCAAAGCATGAGCATGGTGGTGGTCAACATTCTCAATGTGGATGTGGACAATGCAGCACAGTGACCCACACTGTAGCGATTTAGTGAGATGCTTCTTCATGACCCGCTTAAAGGACCAGGGATTATAGTGACTGGGAACACGTACACTGGTAGAGTTCCAGTGGATCTGTCAATTTTTAAAAAGTATGGTTGTGTTGATAAACCTTTAAATTGTATACACAGTTAAGTAAGTGGCACATTGTAAATCGTATGTTTGTGAACACAATTTCAGTTAATGTAAGTGTACGAACAGAACGGTGACCACAAGCCGTCGTGCGGCGTGCACTGTCTCTACGTTGTTGCAACTGAATTGTTGTCTTGGAACCAGGGCTGTCGCAAAATTGTATTTGTATTAAAGAAAGCCAGAACATAAAAGGAAGTTACATCTTTTTTATTTTTATATATTTTTAATAAAATATAGTAATTTGAGAATACCTACTCTAGAGCATATGAAGAAATAGTAAGACAGTTAAAGGTTATACATCTTTTACAAAACAATATGCAAACTATGCATGTGATTTTATATTTTGAGCAAGGAAATAAGTACTTTTGTTATTACTTCTAAGAAAATTATCTATTACTAGCCGACCCACGCAACCTCGTTTGCGTCTCCTATTGCTCGTAGCGTGATAGTTTTCCCCCGTTTTGAAACAATAGTCATTAGTGCTCCGCTCCTTTTGGTCTTAATATAATGATATATAGCTTTTCCCAATAATTGAGCTATTTAACACTGAAAGAATATTCCGAATCGGACTAGTTGTTCCTGAGATTATCGCGATCAAGCGAACAAACTTAATTATTATTACTTATTAAAGTTTAAATGACGGTATTTTTTTTAGTACACATGTAGGTATTACAGAAATACATACTAAACTTTAAAATACATTGTTTTGTGAGGTGTTTTTGTGTTAAAATTAAAAAAAAAATACCTTCACTTTTAGGTTGACATGAGGAGCAATTTACTGGTGTCTATCATCTATGATCTATTAAGTACCTGGAACTAAGTAGACCTTAGATAGTTAGTTACATTGTAGATCTTGATATGAAGCAGAGACAGTATTATGCAGATATACAGAGTGCCCCGACGACCGCAGAACTGTCGCACGGTGCACACTTTCTCTCAACTGTGCGACTACCAACTGTCAGGAGTGGCACAATTTATACAGAAAATGTGGTATTATTTTGGAAATACATTCTATCAAGATATTGTATATGTTTGCATGTACGAGTTAAGCTAATTTCTAAGCTAATTATTCATGGTGTATGAGTTTTAAAACTAGCTCAAATATTATTACAATCATCAGACCTGGCAGCTATCAGCTTATATCATACTAATATTATAAACGCGAAAGTTTGTAAGTATGGATGGATGGATATTTTTGTTACTTTTTCACGTAAAAACTACTGAACGGATTTGAATTAAACTTTACAGTAGTATAGCTTATACATCAGAATAACTCGTAGGCTACTATTTGCTGCGATAACCGACATATATGCGGGTGGAGCCGTGGGAAACAACTAGTCTTATAAATCATATAAAACAAATAAAATAGTATTTTTGTCACAATGTCTTGTCTAATACAAATTTATTTTTATTAATTTTCTTGTAGTTCATGTTATAATATTGGTATACTTGAGTGTTCAGTAATTTGTCTCTCAATAACAGCAAATTGTATGGTTTGCTGCGGAATTTGTGTTCACTAATAGCTTTGCTGGTAGAAACAATGAGATTACAAACAAAATTTATAGAAGCTGACCGCGCTCGGTCGCGTGCACTGCTAGAAATAAGTACACCCAAACAATGTTCTGAAATAATCATGTATTCCTACAGTAGAGTAACTACATGTCTGTGTGTCGGGGTATGGAAATTTATTAAAATCTATCTTATTGAATTTGAAATAATAAACCTCCAATTTTCTAGTTAAAACAAGGTTTGGGGTTACCATTCCTATAATCTCGGTTGGATCACAAATTTTACCATCTTCATTATACCATCATCATCTTCCTAGCCTTTGTTATTAAGATTTGGGGTCGGCTACTAGTTCAATCAGTTTTAACTGAATATCAGTTTTTACGCGGAGAGACTGGCATCGGACCTCCGCAACCCTGAGGGTGAACTGAATTCAAAAGTTGAACTATTTGTCAGTATATTTGAGGGCACTGTCTTCCTAATTACGATTGTCATAGATGAACATGACAACCGGGACCGACGGCTTAACGTGCTCCCCGACTCACGAGCGAGAAACACCGCCATCTTCCATACTCCGGTCTGCTATTAAGAAACCAAAATAAGAAAACTCGTAAGAAACTAAAACAGCAGTCTGACCTGGGAATCGAACCCGAGATCTCTTGATCAGCAGTCGCTTACGCTAACCACTAGACCAACGAGGCAGTACTTCATTATACCATAATCACTAATATTATTTCAAAAGAGTATTCATAGATTATTTACTATCATCATCATAGGGTGCCATTTTCAAAATGAAGTTCGTAGGTCAGTAGACAATCATGAGCGGCTTCTTTCATTTTGTGATCTAGAATGAAGATCGAAATTAATATTTCATCTAAAAGTGTTCACAAAATATGATTGATGAAAAGAGAAAAAATTAATTATCCCGACATACTAGTAAACAGTGACTACCAAAAAGTCCCCTTTGAAGAATATCACAACACTTCACTGGTATATATATCACTTCGTCTTGGTATATTTTGTCAAAAATTCATAATACAAAATGAGCCATTACGTTTCTCTTTTGATAGCTAACGCTAAGCCGAAAAATTAAATTCAAAATCACCGCCCGAACGTTGGAAAGGCTCTAAACTTCATTTAACAGGAGGCTTTGGGAAATTCTTTAGAGTCGCCGACTTGTTTATCTGAGACGAGAGATATTATGGTCCAAGTAGTAAGAGAGGGGATTTCGCGATAAGTATCGTTATTAATTGAAACTTTTTGATTTATCCTACTTATCGAAAATATTTTACTACTATCATTAACTTTTGTCGATCTTTGTTACAAAATATACTAGGTTGTAGTTTTCAGTTGTAATTTTTAGGATCTGAATGTTAACGAGATCAACGTTATCCACTAAAATGTAAACAACCTTTGGGTAATTTCTACTTAGCAAGTTTTACTTTCCTCCATATTTTCACCATCCTTCCAAAACCCTACAGGCAGTACCACCACTGTATTAAGTCATAAATTAATTTCAGGTTTATCCTACCCTGGCCCATACCCAGTAATAAGGTGTACCCTACTGCTATTTACACATATTTCTTTACAAAACTCCCCTGGATAAAAACGCAAAAGAAGGTTTTCAGCAAAATTTAGCGAAATCTCTTTAATCCTGTTTTACAACAGGCCTTAGTTCATTTACAAACGGAACAGATAAGCGCAATTCACATTTTGAATATTCGTTTTGTTGATCTTTTTTAGATAGCCATGGCTTGATATTCGCATTTAAATATTTGAATTGAATCTCCCGTCCAGATATAAAATCCACTGAATGATATGCTTAAAAATGTTGTTCGATTATAATACCATTTAGCTTTACGTCTTATTACTTTGTACTCTATTCATGCATAAGTGAAATATAATTACGAATAGAATACATGAATATCAAAGAACATGTATAAAACATAAATTATTGTAATTGCTCGGTCATTGCGTAACAATTAATTGTTACGGGCTAATTACTTGTGAAATCAAATCAAGGAAACGAGTTAAAAGGGTTGAAATAGCATTAAAATCCAAAACGACACCAACAAAAAAGGTTTTAACTCCAATTATTACCCATTCCGAATCTGTCTTACATGGGCCCGTGAGCAAAAAGGGGACGAGAGGACAAAAAGAGCCAGCGATAATGGTCCCACGCACTAGCGACAGCCTCGGGCCATTTTAGGGTTTAGTACAATGGAAACGCTTGAACGGTAATCGACGTTTTATAAGAAGCACTACAGAACGGTTACGTCACCGCGACCTTTTGCTGTACAACTTGATAGCCTTTGTGTTGGTCTCATTAGAGCCACTTTGGATTCTCTTTCAGCGGGTGAGCCTCTATCCGATAATGCAGTTACCATAGATATGGGCTCTTTGAGTGACGTGAACAAACTTTTTGTCATATTACTTTTTTGTCAGATTTTTTATATTTTCCTTAACATAAAATATTTGTTTCTATGACTGTTACAGAGTAAGTAATTAAAAAAAAATATTAAAATTGTTCAAAAAATACAAGGTGAAAATTGCTACAATAATCATTATTATTTATGTAAATTGAAAATCTTCTAAACATGGATGTGTAAATTTGATATCCAATCCACCCTTTTCTTTATTTTTATCATTTGAGGGCAGACCAAGGAACTTGATAAGCGCCTCTCATAAAAATCTCGATTTTCGTAGAACGTTTAAGATAAAATTTAGATATTCTTAAGGTAAAGGTAAGAAAATTCTAGAAAATTCTCTTTGGAAGTGAAATATTCGAGCACGATAGGGAAGCACTCAACTCAACGCTAATGGCGTCGTTTTAAAAGGAAACGAAAATAATAAATTATTGACATCATCTTTTCTATCGTGCCTTGAAAATTATTTATTTTATATCTGCAGTGTTAATGCTTGTCTGCCTTTATACGAAATAATGCTCTTTGCATCAGTCAATGAAATGGAAACAGATGTTAAATGTATGAAATGCTGATGGAATTCCAATTACGGTGAGATACTGTACAGACTACCATTAACCAATGTTCAGAGTTTTAAAACTTTATGCTTAAATATACTTTAATGGACCTCCACAATTACCTAAAAAATAATATTATCAATCAAGTAGTTCTTGCTAACGTAACAGTAATTATCAATACTATAACACACACTTCACACACTCTGCCCCTGTATTTTGTTTTTATGTTTTCTTTATATCTTTTATTTCTTTGTTTAAATTAAGTACATTAGTCAATTAAATATTACACGCTCGAAATATGAGGGAGCGGTGTCTTCTGGCACAGGCATTTTTATGCTTAAAAGAAGTCACCTTTAACTTTTATGTAAATGTTATGTGTAATAATGAAATAAAAAATTTTTGATTTGATTTTTTGATTTTGATTTATTAATTATGTATGATTTTTTAGAGTAATGTAAATACCATTACCGCCGTTGAATTTGACAAGAAACCTTTGCTTTATCAAAAATCGTGTCCTGTGATACACCACAGGTTCCAACAGATATTGAGATAGCTGTCTACCTTGTTAATATGTTGATGGTTGATCTTGTCCACATAGTTCACAATGAATACGATGATTATAATTTACTAAAAATGTAAGAAAGAAAATCATTAATTCCGATATCCAAAGGACAACAGAAAGTAAGATATAATGTACATCGGGCCACAAGCAAGTATAATAACTTGTGTAATGCCTTAAAAATCATTTCACTACTATTAATATGGAATGGAACAAATCCCTAGAACTAAGCTAAGATATACCCTACCCATATATTAATTAACGAAACAAAACTAAGCGCAGTTTTGAATAACTAAATCAAATCTATAAACGAAACACTACACTTACAAACTCAAAATAGTTCATGTAAACTAATTGAACAAAACACAATGCGGTAACCGTGTGGTCCTAACGATCGGTGCAGGTGGAACTCGGAACTAACAGGACACAAGTAAGTATACAATACGGTCACACAAAGGAGGCATCGTATGAGATAACAAGGGGAGAGAAGTGCCGGCCCCATTACGCCGTCTTGAGGTACTCCACCCTTTAATGAATACTAGGACACCGCTAAAGTGAAGTGTTCTTGTTGCTTCAGTGATTTTTTCACGTGTTTGAAGAGTTCTTAGAGTAGTTCATAATCGAAAGATGCTATTATTTTTTAAAGTGAAAATTTCTTTGGCCTTATTAAGAACTTTTTGGTAGGTGAAAATCTTATGTTGTTTGTTCATGTTTGATGTTAATAATTTTGATTTAAACATTATGGAATTTCTAATTTTACACTTTAGTTTTACAAATAACATTCTAAGTTATAAGATTTCACTTCTATAGGCAGTTTTTACTGCCAATTTTTTTTTATTTTAATAATAATTTGATTCTATTTAACGTATGGGCTTGTCAAAATGACTCCACTCTGCTTTATGAAAAGCACAAGCTAAATCCAAGAGTGGTGGTGATCATACTCATTGTGAATGCAGGCATTGCAATAGTGTAGCATCGTGATCAATAAAATGGTGGCCTAGTGATGCTTCTGTATCATTGGGCCTCCGGTCTCGCACTAAGCAACAAAACACTACAGCACGAACGCTGTCATTTTACGGTGATCTTTTGTGCTAGGGTAGTATGTATATGTAGTACGAACGGGCCAGCCCCAGTCGGGCTGGCCCGTTCGTGCTGAAATCAGCGTGGCTCTACAACCTTTCAGTTAATCTATCACTACTATATTGTTCATAAGAAAATTGATTCAAAGGTTCTCACAAAACTTTACCTGTTACATTAAAATTGATAAAATATTGTTAGTATTCTGTTTAAAATTGTAGTGACACGCTACTTACATTAATATATGTCAAGAAAACTAGAAGAAACTTTAACATGATATATGTATTATGTTTGTGTGCGTGAACTTACAATTTTATAAACATTGAAGGATATTACAAACATGGTTATGTCCCACCAAGTTGTATATTACGCTGCTAATGATATGTACAAATGTATTTTGAAAACTTACACTGAAATCACATACAAAAAACGAACTTAAATCGGATCACGTTTCAATTATCCTAAATTAACATTATTGAACAGCGATCTGTCTATTCTTCCGCTAACATTATATTGAAAGTTAACTAAAATTATTCTCTGAATAACAATTTCCAGTGTAATAAGAAAATACAGTTCGTGTGCTCGGAGCGTTGCCAAGTGCCGATTGGTGCAAAGACCCAATGGCGACTATCAGCAATGTAGCTTTGGCACCCTTTGGTTTGACTGCAGTCGAGGTACTAAGTTACGGAAGAAGTTGTTTTTTGTTTATGTACTCATGTCGGTCAAAAGAGCGGACGTATCACCTGATGGTATGCGATTACCACCGCCCATGAACACCCGTAAAACCAGAGGCGTCACAAGTGCGTTGCCGACCTTTGGGGGATGTGATGAGGGGTTGGGGTATGGGCCTCTGGGTACACACTCGGTAAAACACAGCGTAAGCGCTATTTCACACCAGTTTTCTGTGAGGCCGTTGTATCACTCCGATCGAGCCGGCCCATTCATGCCGAAGCGTGGCTCTCCCACGGTACTGGTATTGTGTTGTCCATTCAAACCCCATATAGGACAACACTTGGTGAGATTTATAAATTGTTGTTCTGGGTTTGGGTGTTTTTGTGTCCGTTTCATGTATGTTTTTAAATTCCGGGTGAGCCACGCTTCAGTCATGCTGATTTAAGTCCCACTTCGGTCCCACGGTAGATTTAAGAAACTACCACTGTTCTCATCTCGCTGTTTACGGTTCAATGCGAATTCTAATACTTGCGAAGCAGGATAAAATTAATTTCAAAGCTGGAGGAACACTTACACAACATTTAAGAAACGGAATCTAAGCAAAAATCAATAGCTAATAAGCTTACTCACAGATAGATTAACTAGAGAGTTAGATAACCTGGGATATCCATACTTCGTACTTATATCTATATTTTCATACACATATATATAATTATATATATTTGTATATAACTTCGAAAGTAACTCTATCTGTCTGTCTGTTAGCATTACACAATTATACCCCGAGTTCAATTATCAAAGATCTCACAGTTTTACATAAAGTTAAAATAATGTAAACAAACGATTTTTGAAATATATCAGTTAAATAATTATGTGTTTGCAAGAAGTTAGTGAGCAAAACAAATTTATCGTTAGATTAGTGCCAAACTCACTCATGGATCGATTTAATCACGAGCCTCTTCAAACTAATGGGTGAGGCCCTCTTAATGTACAAATAGGCCAGTCGGATTGTAATCTGGATAGAGATTAGGCAGGGATTGAGAAGGTCATCGGACAGATCTAACCGACAGCTATCAATGTAACTGCGATGCGGAATACCGAAAAGCAAATATAATTTTTTTTATGCTTCTGAGTTTAAACAAAGAAAGATTCACCGGAAATTTCCGTTTTGTTTGAAATAATACGAATTGAAATAACATTAAACTGAAGGATGCCAATCAACGTTGATGTAACTTCTGCTTTTAAGGTTTGCTTATTGGAAGTTATAAGTGTGATAAAAATCTTCAAAACTCTGATTGTATTGTATGAGAAAAATACGAAGTACCAATATTTGTTTTTATTTTAAAGTTCAGGCAAGTGACTGCAAAGAAGACTAGCCGTCACTTGCCTCAACTTTAAACATTTAGGTTAGTATTTCATTGTAGTAGTATTTTCTAGATATGAGTTATTTCAGATCAACAAGAGAATCTTCAAACTAGAAGTGGATCCTTATAAACTATGTTGAAGCTTGAAGTTGATCGGATAGACGCATTCTCTACAATAACTTCTTGAAGTATCCTCTGTACTAACGATAATGTTATGATTGATTTTACCGATATCAAAGAACAAAATGACTTGCTATTCTGGTGTAAGTGGTGGTCTAATCTATGTTATTATTATTTTAAATTTACTCTAATATTATTAGTTCGGAAAAAGTTGAAAATCACCGATATAAAGTACATTTGATATAAGAAAGAATCACATATTTTGGCGCTCGATACAATACTCAATGAACATTTTTGTACCAATTTTATCGCAAAATAGAGTATTTTATAAACGGACATAATCACACGTGCCATGATTATGTCAGAGTGATGATCTTGCATCTTAGTGTTAGGTGCTGCACTTCATCCTTGATTTCATATCACCAGCCAAAGTATTTATAGATGAAATGTTTATTGTTTGTTTAATTAAAATATGGTCTTTGAAGATGCAAACATGAAAATACAATATTTAAAAAAAAGCAATGTACGGTAAAATATATTAAAAATTAATATCTACTTATTATTTAAAACTCATGTTTTCTATATACATATATATATATATACTAGTTGTTGACCGCGGCTCCGCCCGCGTGTATGTCGGTTATCGCTGCAAATATTAGCCTATGTGTTATTCTGATGTATAAGCTATATTACTGTAAAGTTTCATCCAACTCCGTTCAGTAGTTTTTGCGTGACAAACATCCATCCATACATCCATCCATCCTTACAAACTTTCGCATTTATAATATTAGTAAGATATTTTTTTAAGTGGCTTTCTAGAGAATAAAATAATTAATGTTATTTATTTCAAACATCCAACACATAACGCCATTTAGTCCCTAGAATAGAAAACATCTTAATGCAAAGTTTCTCTTGCACTATCTTGTATAAAATTTAAGCTATCTATCAAAAGACAATTACCGCTTGCAAGATGTTCATACTGAATTTGAATTACGGACAAATTCAAAATTCATTGCAAACTATATTAATTATTCTGCCGCGATAAAGGAAGAGCGCAGTTCTGTAGAACCGCTTGAAAGTTCAACGTATTAATTAGTAAGGACGCGGAAGTAGGCTCTTAACGTGTATCTGTTTATAAAAGCTCCTAAAACATTTATCCTCTCTAAACAGGTAAAGCGGCATTAACATCAAATATAGAGATTATTGCAAAAGCTCTGTATTGTTGCGATAACGTTGGAGAAATATTATTTAACTTTTGCTAAGACTTGGGAGTTCTACTTTTAAGGGTAGTGTCCTTATTTCGGTATAACTGATTTTTGATATTTTATTTTGACATTTGAGTTTAAAATCTTTTCAGTCTTCTCAATTACTGTTCATTTTATTTTCCAAAGAGATACACACATTATTTATTATTTGACAACATCCATATGATGTTTAGAAAAATGATCAAAGTTTAATGTTTGATGCTCACATAGTAATTTTTATTAAAAATTGATAAGAACCACGAAAAGAGCCTTGTGGTGTCCAGCAACAAATTATTTTACAGATACAATGATATATTCTGTTTCAACACAAGTTTTCGTGACAGCCTATGTCAGTTATTTTTTTCTCTGAATCTTATAAAAGACTAGCTGAACCCCGCGGTGCTACCCGCGGTTATTGTTGTACCGCGAGTAACGCCGCGGGACAAAGTTAGTCTAAAGCCATTCCAGAGATTACCCGGAACAAACAGACAGACAGACAGACAAAAAAATTTTAACTACATTTTTGGTATATGTATCGTGTATACATACACATGCATTGAATTAAAAGCTGTTATTTTAACATTACAAACAGACAATCCAATTTTATTTATTTGTATAGATACATAAAAGTTTTTCTGGAAATATTTTTATTGTGGTCTTACTACACTGAAAATGTAAAATTGTCGGCTTGGTTAGGTATAATAATATTTATGAAGTACTTACATAACAATAGCTCTCATAACTGACAGCTTTGTAGAAAACCCGCCTTATTCTTAACACCAAATTGGAATAAGACAAGCTAAATTGGAAACATTATGATGAAAGTTAAGTTCACTTTGCATGTAAATATTCCAATGATCCATTAATTTAAATAGATTTGCATGTTAAATAAAGGGTGCTCATTTTGCTGTAAGATCTTTTTTTTTTACTACAAGTCTCAACGATACTAACACATGTTTTTGATTATATTTCTGCTAACAACTATCACACACTATTACCAAAGAAATAGAAACCCTTACATAATACTTTTCAGATAAAATCGTAGAGATAAATCAGAATAACGTTTTACAATACCCTAGTTCTCGTTTACATGGCGACACTGCGTCTCCCAAATCAGTCCCCTGGGCAAGTTTGACAAATAGAGATCTCGTGCACCGAATTTGGTTTGTAAAAAATTGTCGCGAAACGACCTCACGGAACCTATATCTAAAACCAAATAGAATTGACCCACTCCACCTCCTCCGCCACAAGTAACATTATCAAGAAAATGGCGGCAGTACTCCCGCTGATAGGTCACAGAGGTTTGGCCGTGATACGTAGACTGCAATAAAGTAAATTGCGAGCATTTGCTATACGTATTTGGTACAACGAGGATCTTTATGGCGCCGATAATGTTATGGGCAGGTAATGTTCTGTTCAAATGTACAAATGAACATTTCATTGTTTTACGATTGTCTTTGTGTTGTTGGGTATTTCAACACGTTCTTAAACTCGTTTTACGTCGCTATTGTACCACTTATTACTTGTGTGCGCTTCTATTTGTAATTTTGCGATAGCAATTTTATTTATCATTGTTACTCAATGTGTAATAATATCGATGCGTGCTGATTTTTCAACAACAAATTATCTATTGACATTTTTATTTTATATACTGATTTTGTAGTGGTGTTAACCTCGAGTATTGCACTAAATATTTTTTATTTGAAAAGGACATTTACGGCTAATTATGTGTGTGTGTGTGTGAACTATCCCTTAAGCTCTATATCGAAAAGTCATTATTACCTAACTTCTTCACAACGAAACATTCGCCGCAATGTACTTTGTCGCTCCAGAGGAGTCTTTTAACCATCCATCTCGAAACCAGGTCACCTTTCCATTAAAGTAGTTAATTAATTGATCTCTATACTTACCTTGTTTTAGTAAAATTGGATGTTCGCAAACAGGCGTAGTTTCCATTATATCCAGCTTCTATTATTCTAGTGTGATAATTGGTAATTTCTGGGATGAGATACCAAACTAGTGGAATAGATACTCTCACAATGACTGAGCCTTTCAGCGTGTGATGTGAGGGTGGTATTCGATTCACTGTAGGTTTGTACCAGTTTTGTATGGAAGAATTTGTGCGTTATGAGTTCTGCTAATGTATACAGTGTTAATGAGTTGCTTAATTCTTAGTAAGTTCAAGTATTCGGGAATAGTGATGCATTTAATTTATCAAAGCTTATCAAGCATCTCGAAATTTTTTTAATTAGTATGTAAATTTGAAAGTAAAAAGCGGTCTAGATAAAATTGATAATAAAAGAATAGAAACCAATTAATAAGTCCTACTTACGTTCCTGTAACTAATTTCCTACAAAACAACAGTTGGTGATATCATAGGCAATGGTAATAAACTAAGACAAGATATTTCAAGCGTTGGGTAGTGTTTTCAGATACTTTTGATTTTTTCTAGTCACTGTTCTTTAATTGGTTTTCTATAAATATCAATAAAGTTTTGAATAAGTAATTAAATCTAGAAGTTTGCTAGAAAGTTCTTTACCTTAATACGAGAAACGGATTCAGTTTTACAGCTGGATTGGATACAAAAAAAATGTCGGGTCTGTGATTCTGACTACTGAACTCGAGTTTGTGAGTTCGATTCCTACTTAGGGTGAAAAAATATGATGAGTATTAATGGTGTAATTTGTTTCAATTTGGAAACATATGAGTATGTTTATTAGTAGTTTGGTTACTACAGAACAGGTTCATTTCGTTATCAAATTGTCGTATGTGAGATGTGGTGGAGTTATTATTTATTAACTAAAAGTTGAAAAGTTTATGAAAATTGAGGCCATTACATATTATCTTGATATTAATTTAACTCTAAAGCTATCTATTTTTCTTGTTCCAGTATTGACAGCAGCGATGTGAGCTGCTGGTGCTAAAGGCAAAATGTACGGGTCGAGGGCCCACCGCGGACGATGAGCGGCCGAACATGAGTTTCCTTGACGTCATGACCATCAAGATGCTGCTCTCCTTGGTTTTGCACTGTTTCTGTGTCGCCACTACAGCTTCGATTACCAGCGGAGGTAAGTCTAAATGTAGATCTTACAATTAGGCTATATTTCATCCCTACACATAGTATTAAAAACTTTAAGAGCATATTTAAATGAAATGAAAACACTTTTTTCATGAAGAAACTAGTCAAAGCTCAAACAAATTTGTTCATTAGAAAAATTCTTAGACATACAGTTTGAGTTAAAAAACATTTGTGTTTCATTTCGTCTAAGATTATATTAATATAATGTATTCAGTGTTCGATACATTATACATACATGCATCATTCATATAAGACTCAAGTATTTATTAGATGAACACAAAAAGTATATAATGGTTGGTTTATTCGCACGACGCAACTTTCAATTGATTTAATATTTGTTACGTGCAAAGTTTTTATTTTCTCTATCATGTGTATAGACAAAAATATGTCAGATATAAACAAAAATGTCAGATGAAAGGTGACTCAATACTAATTACTTTAGAACTCATTACAAGATCTTTATTTCAGAATCATTTGCAATTAGTTGTCTCTAGTTACACCGAGCAGCCAAAGTTAATTAATTACATAAAACTCTTTTATATAACCAGATAAGAAAACTAAATGAAAACTCTCTTAAGTTTCGTATAATAAATATTTCAACTTTTGAAGGTTTAAACAAAAATATCTGCGAGTTTAAGAGATAAAGAAAGTTGTGATATTCGCGGAGAGATCTCGCTAAAATATTCCTCAAAGCTGGGCCATAACTTATTCTATTCGGGAAATAAAACAAAGACCCCACTATTCCGAATGGAAATATTTCAAAAAACATGTTTCATTGCGCGTTGAGAAAGAGGTAAAAAAAAGATTCATTCGGGAACAGAGGTTTAGCATTAATTTTTTGTGAAGGAGAATATACCAGTTATATGGTGGAATCCTCATAAATTTCCGCTAATATAAGGCTTAAGGTTTAGACCAGGTAGTATCACACGTAGTTAATTATTCAGAGACAAAACGTACCTGTGATACTCAACATGAATAATTTAAGTGTTTCGCCAAGTTTCGTGTACATTTCATTACATTAAGCTTTTAAGTTTCTAAAACTGTAATTTGAACTATTTTATTATTGTTGTTACTTAGATGAAGTGTATAGGAAAATAAGGGTTTTTAACGTAGCTCTCGAAAAGTTTGACATAAAATTTGTCATATTGAACTTAAGGAGAAATACTATATCGCATGTGAGAACTACCATTTTACCAATATTATACGTAACGAGTATGAATAACCGCATAATGTGAGGTTGTGATACGTTTTGAAATAGAACAAAAACAACTGTGAAACACACCAGTGACGTCAGCTTCTTTCTTATTTTTGACAGGTACTCTTCAAAGCAATTTAAATCAAATAAGTTGCTAATGGATTAATAATAAATGTTAAAGTATGCTGTCTGATTTGAATATTTCACAAAAAAAAACAGTTATATGATCTTTGTTTAGTATATAGTTAACGTCAGGTTGTCAAAACCACTGGATTGTAATACATCTCACGAGATTGTAAACTGTCAAAAGATTGTGAACCGTAACATACTGCTTACAATTTAACGTATTTTTTTAGTTAGATTATAATTTTGCGAAGTGAAACCTTCAAATTGTAATATGGTTTACGACGGATCGCATTTCGCGCGCTGATTGGTTGAATAGCATATGTCCCGCGCCGCCATTTTTGTTTGTTAATTAAATTGTTTTCATGTTGAAAATAATAAATAATAATAATAATAAATATTTCGAACATCTAACACACAACGCCATCTAGTCCCAAGCTAAGCAGAGCTTGTGTTATGGGTACTAAACAGCTGATATAAATACATTTATACTTTTTTTTTGTAAATACATACATATTATACATAGAAAACACCCAAACTCCGAAACAAATATTTGTAGATCATACAAACATTTGGTTCGGCCCGGGAATCGAACCCGAGACCTCATGATCAGCAGTCACACACACCAACCGCTAGACCAACGAAGCAGTCAGCGTCAAATACTTCACAGCTTTAGAATTAGTTACATAAAATTGTTGTGGCAGTAAAATGAATTTGTGATCAATTAAAGAAGATCAGGGAACTGCCGTTATTAACTCTTCTGAAACCCCTCCCAGCGCTTGCCCGCATTGAAACGGGCACCGTCTGCTCTTAATAGAAGTTATAGAATTCTAGAAGTTCTAACCTAACGCTATGGCCATAGAACGGCATACTATAAGACTGACCAATCAGGGATAGTTGACAATTTGACGCGCGAAAGATTGTGATTTAACAGTGTTACTTCGATACATTATAATCTAACGAGAAATAGGACTTTAAATTGTAAGAAGTGTGTCACAGTTGACTCTTTTTTGACAGTTTACAATCTCGCTAGTTAGTTTGTAATCTAACAGTTTTTACTATCTTACGGTGACATATTTCATAGTATAAATACAAAGAACGGCTACATAAATAAGGATAATGAATTACTACGTACTATATAGTCAGACTATATACGTACTACGTACTATATAGACAACATCATTAAAACATAATAAAAAACGTTGTTTTTAGGAAAAAAAATATATAAACTAAATCTAAATAAAATAAATATTCTCAGAATAGCCTATTAATTACAGAGCTATATTTTATAGTGCTCCCTAAAGACTCAACTTGATAATAATTAACAATATTTAGGTTATCTAGTATAAATGATGTAATTCTTTTTGGAAAATTAAAGAACTATTTCCCTAGGAATAATATGTTTACTGTATTTTTGTGTATGTTCTTGTGAAGGATCAGTCTTCAGCCTTTGATTTAGACTTTATTTTTGTGTCCGTTTACTTTAATGATGGTGAAGCGTCTACCATCTACTATATTTTCTTTTCTACTGGCGTCCACGACGCGACACCTGGTTGACTCGGGGATCGAAGTTCGGTCGAAGTACTTCCTTGCGACGACCAATCAGCGATCTGCTTTCTGTACCGCATACACACTTTCTCACGCATTACCAACTCTTCACCAAGAGATGGTCTTAACACTATATATGTATAGTTAACAGGGTATAATAAAGATGGCTTTACAATTCAAATGTGAGTTGGAAATCGGTGACTTAATTTGTTATCTTCATCAAGAGTTGGAGCTATAGCTGTAATTATAATGATGAATGCGTTGACATAGAAATGAAACGATAGAATAACGACAAAAAGAAATCAAGGCAATAATAAAAAAAAATTGTTGTCATAATATTCTGAAGATTATTTCCTCTTTACTGATACAACATATAAATGTCTTCGACAGCAAAATAAGTGACAAATCCCCGCAATCTTTGATTCATGTTTCGCAACAAATCATTTTCGATACATATCAATCATACGTATTCAACAGGATGAGCAAAAAATATTCCTTGACATAGAACAATATCAATCGAAGCGGATCAATAGCGACGCTCGAGTGTCCCGCGGAATCTCCGCACGAATGAATGGGTACAAACTGGATACCGTACGTTCTTCATTCGGCACCAATCGAATGGAATGAGTCGTGTAAAACCTGTTCCAAATGATTTTTTATTGAGAATATGCCAAGTAAGTGTGGTACACCGATTTCGGGTCTCCGCATATTCCTTTTATGCAGTGTTCCAGTGTTTCTGTATTTAAACAGAAAACAACCAAAAAATATATTCAACAACTTTACCTTGACTGCATTTCCGCTTTCTACTACGCCAAGTGTTGAGGGTTCAGATTCCACACGAGATAATATTTTGTGTAATACATAAATTGTTGTTATGAGTTTGGGTGTTCCTTGTTTCATGTATGTTCGTAAGTCCCGCGAGACATAGGGTATATATTTTATTTTTAAAAAGAAAATAAAAAATTGCAGTAAATACTGTAAGTTATCTTTTTGCCCCGGCTTTCCGTGACTTTCGAATGTTATATCACTCGGTATCACCAGTATAAATCATAATTACTTATCTGTTTATTTTCGAAATAATGATATACGGTTTGGCATGCATTTTGATTGCTTATGTCAATCAATAATGGGTGTACACTTGTTCATATGATGAATAATCATATATTATTTTAGTTTGTAATGTGTTACGCACTCTGTAAAGAGTACTACTGACTGCCTCGTTAGTCTCGCGGTTGGCGTGTGCAACTGCTGATCATGAAGTCTCGGGTTCGATTCCCGGGTCCGAACAAATGTTTGTATAATCTACAAATATTTTATTTCGGAGTTTGGGTGTTTTCTATGTATAATATGTAGGTATTTACAAAAAATAAGGATGTATGTATTTGTATCAGTTGTCTAGTACCCATAACACAAGCTCTGCTTATCTTGGGACTAGATGGCGTTGTGTGTTAGATGTCCGAAATAGTTATTTATTTATTTACTAACAGTACAGAGCAACACAGCCCCGCGGACCGGTAGAGTAATCTTTTCCCGATATAAAACAGTCTGACATTTTTTCTGGCAGAAAATCTTTACACATACGCATTTCAAACTCACATACAAAAACAATCGCTTACCACTACATTCTGCTACATTTATTTAATAACCACTCCGTTAAATATCAGTTTCAATTAATTATTTTTATCCAACCACCTGGGGCCGGAGCAATCAAAACATTTTCCTGATAAGTAAAACGACACTTTGCGCAGAGATTCAACAAATGAAATGAATTCGAGGCATTAAAAACAAGGAAAAAAATCATCGTGAAATTGTATTTCACCCGAAGCTGAAATAAAATAATGTCACGTGTTTACAATAGAAAAACAACGTTGTTCGTAATTGTTATAATTTTGTTCTTAAATGTGAATGAAATGTCTTCATCTTGGGATTTGAACAGATTGTATCTAAATAGCTATGAGTTTTAGGAAACGTGCTTCAAAATAGATATATAATTATGTAAACTGATGACACAGTTCTGCTTGTGGATCCTGTCATCGCTAAGCAGAACTGTGTCTGTGTGTGTGTGTGTGTGTGTGTAAGAGACAGCTTTGGCTGTAGTAACCTATTGGCTTTCACTAAACTTTCTAGCACTAAAGCCGACAAAACTAAATGCTTCACTTTCTCACCCAAGTCATCTTCACTTCTTCCTTCCTCATTTACTGTGGTTACCCATGTGCCTGCTTGTAGCAGAAAATCCATTTGACATTGTTTGCAAATCGACTGTTGATCCAAAATCAAATATCTTGGAGTCTGGATTGACAATTAGCTTTCTTGGAATTAACATATAAAAGTAACTACGGGCAGATAAAGAAAACTCATGTACCTTTTCAAGAAGCTGCGTTCAGTTCTAGACTTCTCTACACTAAAAAATATATTTTTGGCGTTAGTAAAATCAGTTTTTTTGTGAATTTCGGGCTATGTCTGTGCAGGTAAGGTCAAACTCCTTAGTCTCGAAAGAGCACACAGTGTGTGTTAAAAATTATGTCACTTAAACCTTTATGTAGTATGACTGTTAAGAGGAACAGTTAGAAAACTGTTCCTCTTAACAGTCATACTTCGGCAACACCCAAATATCCCATTTATTCCAAATCCAAAGAAGCGCAGAGTGGATAAAGTTAACAAAATAAAATTTTGTAAGACACAACTTGCCAACTGACATTTTCACTTTTTTGCCCCCTCGTTGTATAATAAAATAAATAAAATTTTAAACATCTATCCCACTACTATGCTAGCGTGTAAATCACGAGTATTGCTGGGCTCCTTGGTTTAACCTACGAAGTCACTGAAGACTTAATCGCATCTATTATATAAGCTCTCACACACACACATACACGCACTCACACTTACACGCACCCACACACACACACGCACTCACACAAACACACACACTCATACACACTTTCACAAACACACACTATCAAAAATATACACCCGCACCTTAAAATACTCTAACACTAGCTTATTTTTATTAAGAGTTAGTAAAGGTCTTAAATTTAAATTTAATTAAATTGTAGTTTTATTATGCTACAGAAAAGATGCACCTCATCCAAAGGTGGGCGTTAGACTGCGTCACCATGTTTCCCTAATGCAGTCATTATCAAACACATTTATGATTTTGTAATTTTATTATCAGCTCCAAATAAAGATTTTTATTATTTATTACATTATCGTGATGCGTACTCAAATTATTACAGCTGGGCCTGCCGAAACTGTAACTTCTTGAACAGGTATTTTCAAAAGCATATTTTAAATAGAGTAGATCGTAGTATTTGTTTTTTTTAACATAAAAAGTACTAAGGATATTTTGATTCAGATATCAGCAATAGCTATGGTTTATTCATAGAAAAGATTAAGTTGCATCATTCATTATTTTAACGGGACAACTACTTTAGTGTAGTATAATAATATAAGATAATAAATATTTCGGACATCTATCACACAACGCCATTTAGTACCAAGCTAAGCAGAGCTTGTGTTATGGGTACTAGACAACTGATACAAATACATATATATATTTTTTTTTGTAAATACATACATATTATACATAGAAAACACCCATGCTCCGAAACAAATATTTGTAGATCATACAAACATTTGGTCCGACCCGGGAATCGAACCCCAGACCTCACAATCATCAGTAGCATACGCCAACCGCAAGACCAACGAGCAGTTTTATAGTTGCGCGTCATTTATTTTGTGGTATTTAAGGGCAAACTACATTTGACCCGTACATGTAACTCAACAGATTTTGCGTAAAATACTACCATTAAAATTCATTGCGTAAGAAGATGTAAGTAAAACGACGTTTAGACACGAGCAGCGTTTTTATACTACGTAAAGAATTGAGTTTTAATAAATTGTATGAGGTAATAGCGCTTATTACTTTCTTCGTAGTACCGGTTCTCTACCAGGGAGTTCAAAATTACACTTTTTATCTTTGTATGTCCTTATATTGTAAGGTTCAAAGAAAGTTCTTTCCATCCGTTGTTCACGTTATTCATGAAAAAATCTTCGCCGTCATTTACATGAAATGTGGTACTGATAGGTAAATAAACGTAGGCTTGGTAAATATAAATCGCTTTTGCATAATATATTTACGAAAGGAATTGGCTAAAAGAAATTATGCCCTATCCAATCACAAAGCGAGCCCAGCATTTAAAGTCGCTGTTCTTCATTAAGTACTAGATTCATCCCTTAGTTTCCATACAGTGCACACTTTAATTAAATTAGGTTGGAGTACAGTGTCGACTTGAAATAATTGTATCTTAGATTTTAGTACTTTTTGTGATCATGCAGAGAACTTTAGAGTAACTAACATTTAGACAAATTAAAAACGTATATGATTCCTACAGGCAGTATGTCTTAGATGATTGCTCTATTTTTTATTGTTCAAAATAAAACCTGCCCTCGTAATACCCGTAGCGTGATAATTTTACCCCTTTTTGAAACATTCTCCATTGGAGCTCTGCTTGTATTGGTCTTAGCGTGATGATATATAGCCTTTCTCGATAAATGTACTATCCAACACTGAAATAATTTTTCAAATTGGACTAGCGGTTCCTGAGATTAGCGCGTTCAAATAAACAAACAAACTCTTCAGCTTTATATATTAGTATATACATTCATATAATTTTCCAAGTCTCTTACTTAAACTAACAATTTCTTTTAGGCAAGAAAGTATTGTCAGGACAATACTTTCTTGCCTAAAATTTTTGCACTAACAGGTTAGTGCAAAAATTTTAAAAAGCAATCTTAATATTAGCTATACTTTCGATACTATTTTATTATTTTCTATTATATTTTTTTTATTTTACTAAAATATTTATTTCCTAATGTATAATTTATTCTAAGTGGGAATCAAATACGCAATGCTAATCTCGCCATGCAAGATGATTTAACACTAGGTGAATGAAACCATCACTTATAAAATCTATTAACCTCATTCTAATTCAACACAGTTATAAAACAAAATTGAAGGAGACTTAATATTCAGTCACGTAAAACATTGCAAGTTATAATAACATGTTCACGAATCTAGCTCAGCTGAAAGTGAGCTAGATAATTTCTTTGAACTGTGTCAGTCTAGTAAACAGCGTTTGATTATTTCTATTGATGAAATATTGTAGTAAATTTATCACCAATAATTATTGTTTTACCAATATTATTGAGCATTCATTCAGTCGTATTTATTTATCAGGTTACGAAATTTAAATATTGATACTTCAAAAGTCTGGAGATTCTAAGTTATGAATGAATAGAAGATTGATAATAATTTATGTTGTAATAATTTTTACTGTATTCAGTCCTTTTTATTAAAAATAAGTTGTTGCTTAAGTAACTACATTGAGTTTTCCAAGTGGAATTGAAATGGTTGTTGTAATTACCAATAAACGAAAACTTCTTTTTTTAACCGACTTCAAAAAAGAGGAGGAGGTACTCAATTCGACCGTATATACATATATTTTTATCTGTGTTCGCGGATGAATTCGTCGTTAATGAACCGATTTCAACGGTGGTACCATGATAAAGATACTAAGATCTGATAATGGCGTCAAATAGAAATCGAGTAGAACCTTAAAGTCGGTTTTATTTTTGTTAAAATTTTACTTGTGCTAGGTGAAATTAATCTTAATCTTAACTTATAAACAAAATCATACTTTCTTTCGTATCAAAACTAAAATGAAGTTTTATCAAGAACCACCATCGAGCAAGTACTCAATATGTATAAGGGATCTGACCTATGAGGATAGGTCAGATAGGCATCTGACCTATCCTCTGACAATTTGAATCTATCATTGTCTGGCACAGTTTAGAAATTTCATTTCAAAATATAACTCTTTGTACCCTCTACAATATTGTTTTATTTTATTTTGTCTCAGCGAAAAGTAGATAAATGTAACGTTTACATAAAAACAAAGTCAATTACACCGAAGAATACTTTCTTCAAATAACTTACAAGAAAATTAAAAATATTCAAGACATTTTTGGCAAAATCTTATTGTTGGAATCAAATATTTTATATTTCACAGCCAGTTCACCTTCAAACAAAATAGTACGAATTTTTTGTCGTTCTTTTTTTTCTCTTGGGGTATAGAAAATAAGATAATATCGTTAAAGTGAGCGGTCGGAGGCTGTATAGAGGGACGGGTCAGTGGAGGATCAAAGGCAGCCTCTCTGTGTATGTCGTCATCGTCGGAGTTCGTTTCAGTGTGTTATCAGTTTATTAATAAAACCGGGCCTCGCTGCGGGGGACTGAGGTCTGGCGATGTTCGAGCCGGAATAATCTGTCTCTTTGTCTGGATGTGGCATATGTCCGTTATTTCATAAATTTATTTTGCTCCCGTCTTTAATACTATGAGTATAAAAGTATGTCATATACTATTATTTTCATTTGACAATATGAGCGTTATAATGTTGAGAAATTTGGTTTTAGATTTCTTGCGCGCGTTAAATTTAGGCGGCACAAATTAAAATTAATAAGCGCCGTCACACACACACATAAAAACAACATCATCATCAATCACATACACATGAAAAATATATTCACTACATTAAATGTGTATTTTATGATTATTTGAATCTTTCAAACTGTAGTATTTTATATAAAGACAACAATGCTGTGGATAATATGCACTTGGGACCTATATTTATTTGTTTGTCACTTCAACACTATCCCGACTATATAATGCGATTTATTATGGAATTGATTTTAAATGGTTGGTGACTATACTTTAGCGACAGATCTATTATTAAGAAATGCAAAATTATGAATTAATTAGCGATGGTTAATATCAATGTCTGTTTTCTGTAAGATAAAATTTCCGTCAGGACATTTGGAGTTTCATATAAATTTGAAGTGATTGCACAGTCTTTATTCAAGTTTGAAGGTTTCTAAGATACTACTATAGTGACTGATGACATTTTTATGATCCATCAATCAAAATTTATCGTTCAAGAATAGGATTATAATATATATTGCAAGTTAATGCACAATATTTTAATTTAATAAAACGAATCATTGAAAAAGGAAATTTCACACACGAGTGAATAAGCAATGTTTCTGCTCAGTAATAAAAGGTACAAAATAGCTATTAAATTGATGTTTCAGTGTTGAATCCAGCTGCTCTTCAAGTACATTTTAATTATTAAATGATTCTCTTTGAAAGTCAAGTAGTCTGGAAAATTTAATAACAATACAAAAGAAACCAAGCCTTAAATAATTTGATGACAAGTTATAGATCCACACAATGAGTGCAGTAGACTGGCTTGATTTTCTCAAAAGTTTTTAAGTTCTGGTGACTGCTTTTCAAGGATAAACACACTTTAATTCTCGGCCTTTGTTTGCTGATGTTGAAATATGAATAATCAGTAGTAATTTATTTATTTATTTATTTTTTTATTTATTTATTAACTTTGTGCACTTGAAGTACAAAGGCGGACTTAATGCCATTAGGCATTGTCTTTAGGAGTAATATGTTGAATGTAGAATTCGCAGTATATTCCTTGCTCATCTAATCATTAAACTATGGATCATCAACAACCCATGACGTCCCACTGCTGGGCTCGGGTCTCAGAAGAGAGTTAAGGCCTTACGTCCCCACGTTGGCCAAGTGCGGGTTGGGGAAAACTATGGTTATCCACATTTAATACGTGTAGTTTCTGCATGAACTATTTCAAAGATGGGCCACAGCTTTAAAACGCACATGTACCACGGTCGATATATAGTTGGTATAAGGTTAAATCAAACGATGACGGTTAAATTATAGTCTAAGTTTCCATGTCATTAGTTCCGTACTCCGTGGTGAGTCAGCGGGCTTTAGGGTTTATGTTCACTCTGGCATGGCATGTAACTGTAATCTTATATGTGTCAATTATTTAGAGTAGTGTTGTGAACAAGATGTTTAAGTTTTAACAGTGGAAGAGCAATGCTTTGGGGCAAATAGGCCAGCTCTAGTAGAATGAAACTACAACTTTCGTAGAATACTGGTTTCAAACAGATTTTTTGTGGCTTTACAGCTATTGAGTGAGATTACTGGAGCCTAAATTTTAAACTTCGTGTGGTTATGAATAAATAATATAGAGTCTCACCACCTCCGTTCATTCCGTGGGTATCGAAGAGGCAGCTTAACGACGCTAGAGAATATATTTCTAGGGGAGAGAAGGAAAACTAAAAAAGAAGTCTATACGAAGCTTGCCAGCATGTTATAGTGGATACTTCTTCTAAGTAGAGGCCTATTTACGGTGGTATACTGCTGTTGAAGGCTGTTAATGATGAAACCCCCCATTCTTTGATTCTGAAGAAAGGAGTTCAAAGCATATCGGGTGACCCCTTTGGCTCTCTTTGAAATAAAAGTATATTTTAATAATAAATAAATAAATATCTCGGACATCAAACACACAACGCCATTTAGTCCCAAGCTAAGCAGAGCTTGTGTTATGGGTACTAGACAACTGATATAAATACTTATATACTTTTTTTTGTAAATAAATACATATTATACATAGAAAACACCCAAACTCCGAAACAAATATTTGCAGATCATACAAACATTTGGTCCGACCCGGGAATCGAACCCGAGACCTCAAGCACAGTAGTCGCATACGCAACCACTACGCCACCGAGGCAGCTATTTTATAATCCTAAAACTTATATTTTGCTACATTAGATGTACAACGCTATCTAGTCTTAAACTGAGCAAAGCTAACGTACTTTGGACACGATATAATTAATTTAAGACATCAATAACTTTTTTGTAAATACACACATATTTTACACAGATATACAATTCAAAATGGAACAGTTTTTTTTTATTTAGGCACGAGGATACAATCTTCCTTTAAAAAATTATAAACACACATCACGTTATTTATATGCAACAAATAATATTCCTCTGTTTTCTATTTCTAACAACATTAATAAAATCGTCACGTTTTACAACTGAAAATAAAAATTGAGTTTACTGAGAAACTCTTACTGAATATCAGAATTTAATCTAAATAATAAAACACAGTAATAAAAACAAAAAAGACATGCGAATATTATTTAAATAGATTGCTTCGTGGTCGAATTATGTTCTTTAAATAGATCAGGTCAGTTTTAATTATATTGCTAGACTAGCTCATGGTAAATCAACATAGATACTAGAAACTCGTAGCTTGATTTTAATGATATTAAAAACATTAAATTGAAAAATATTACATAGTTCAATTTTTACCAGACTGCGAAAGAAGGAGGGTAATGTTTTTCGAGTGTATATGTATGTACGTATATTTCTTTGGCACGCCCTAGAGCCTAAATGGCTTGTCGTATTTTTATGTGAGTGGTGTCAATAGATTGGTCTTGGTCGTGAAAAAGGCACTGGGTACATCGAAATTAAAAGAAAAAAAAATTAAGGATTTCTGTCGCCATAAATTATTCACGAAAAAAAATTTTGTTTTCAAAATGTATTGACTGAGGTATCAAAATAAAGATATTTTAACAATAAATATGACAGATATTGAGGCAGTCGGTTTTGAATAATTTTATTTGTTTAACTTTCTTATACATAATAAATGCGCTTATACATACATATTAATCCATTATATTAGTTTTTAAATACACCAAAGTCTCCTTACGCATTCTTATATAACCTAGATTTTTAAACATAGGTTATATAATTTTAGTGCTTTTATATAATTAATTTGTAGTTATCTACTAATTCATTACATAAAAGCACTAGTAAATTAACTGCTAATACTGCAGTTGCTTGCCAAAATATGTGTGCAAATACATACACTATTAGCTTTTTAAAAAATATTATCGGTTTGAATGGGACTGTAAAAAAGAATTTATGAAATCAGTTCTCGAAGTTATTTATTTTATGATAACAAGAAATACATCCTGTATCGCGAGATATCTTATAACCCCCAGACTCAGTTCAACAATTTTTGGATCACACAAAGTATTGACATACGCGGGATTTAAACTCACTATACTCAGCGTAGTAGAGATTGGCTTTGAAGCTTAATCGACAACCACCTTTTAGGGATTCAGCTAAACCGGTGTGGTAATGGTGTGCATGAAATCAAATTTTTTATTCGTCATCTATACAAATAAATAAAATTGGAGAGTCTGTTTGTAATATTAAAATAACCGCTTTTTATTAAATGCATATGTATGTATATACGGAACATATACCAAAAATGTAGTTTAAAAAAAAATTGTCTGTCTGTCTGTCGGTCTGTCTGTCTGTCTGTCTGTCTGTGTGGGTAATCTCTAGAACGGCTGGACGGGTTTTGACAGGACTTTCACTGGCAGGTAACTGATGATCCAGGGAGTAACTTAGGCTACTTTTTTGACTAACTGTGTACCGCGGCGTTACTCGAGGTACAACAATAAGCGCGGGTAACACCGCGGGGTTCAGCTAGTTTATAATAGTTTAATTCAAACCGTTGAGCTGTAACAGAATTTTCATTTATTGCGTCTGTAACTAACAATAACCTTCTAACGCAGATGTCTGCCGTTCCTAGTAATAGGCCCCTTAAGAAAAATATATTTGCTCCTTTAGGAACCCCTCTGAGAATAATTTTGTTAGCGTAACAAAAGTTTCTGTCACTATTACGTCACCTAACTGGGGCGTGCTCAAGAGCGATGAGGTTCAATACACTTTTTTTTAAATTGAAGAGTCATTTGTGATTAATTTTGAAGAGACTGTTATTAACATTTATTTGAAATGGGGACACTGCGTTGGTGCGTTCGGAAAGCAAATGGACTGCTGGTTTGTTGATACTAGCTAAAGTGTTTGCTGTAGTTATATTCTTAAATACTGCTAAATCTTAATTATGTGCCCATACTTTTACCAAAGAACTTTAAGAAGATAAATTGTTTTTTTTTTTAGATTATTTGAAAGGTCCTACACCTTCTTGTCATCACCTGCTAAGTAAAATGCCCAGAATCACTAAGTTAAATATATTTGTATTTTTCTAATTCGCAATATATTGTAACTTAGAAGACAACAATAAAGACTTAATGTAATAATACTAGTAGATGCCCGCGGCTGCACTCGCGTATATATCGGTTATCGCGGCAAATAGTACCAAAAAAGATCCATCCATACTTACAAACTTTCGCGTTTATAATATTAGTATAGACTAGCTGAACCCCGCGGTGTTTGTGTGTGTGTGCGGTTATTGTCATACTGCGCGTAACGCCGCGGCACCATGCTACTCTAAAAAAGTAGCCTAAAATACGCCTTAGATCATCAGCTGTCTGCCAGTGAAATTTCCGTCAAAATCGGTTCAGCCATTCCAGAGATTACCCGAAACAAACAGACAGAGAGGCAGACAGACAGACCGACAAACAAAAAAAAATTAAAATGCTATTTTGGTACATGTATCGTCTATACATACATATGCATTTATTTAAAAGCGGTTATTTTAGTATTACAGACACTTCAATTTTATTTATTTGTATAGATTACCAAATATTTCGTACATGCTTCTAAATATGTGTATAAAAATAGGTTCTGTTAATTCTCGCGTGTAGGTAGTGTAGGCTAGTAATTGATCGTGCCACCTGGCTTGTTTATTGAGGACCATTAGGTGCTGACTCACATTTCCAATCTTATTTACTGCCCACACTATCTAACGGATATACTGGCCAAAACCTCTTATCAATATTTGGCTTGACTTGTGAACAATAATCTAATTGTCTAATTATTAAATAATGTTTAGCTTTGATATATAGTTCCTGTGGTATGGACATTTATTCAAGAAAGTATGGTTTTGATATTATTTTTGCCCAGAAATTAGGAAAGATGTAAAATATTTTTTTAAATATACAAAGGAATAGAGAACAAACTTCATTATTTAAAAATACATTTTTTCACAATGAAAAAATCCGCCAAAATATTGGATTTTTCCTATCTTTAAAACCATATTCTACAGGCAGACCTTTTGATGAATAATATAGGAAATCATTTTTCAATCATCATCATTAACATTTAACCTTAGTCGGTTTTCAAAAAAAAAATCTTAATAGATAGTAATAGAGTTTAAAATTTAAGCTACCTTAAAAAAGCATGTATTTTTCTTTTTACGTACAACCTTCATACCTACTTATAGTAGATAATTCGATTACAGACTGTCGAGACAGTGCGTTCGAGTTAACCGACTCGTTGAAGAGCTAACAGCCTATTGGCTTACATTAACACCCCATACTGAATACATTAGCCGACCAAGAATGAGTTCACCACATTTATATAGCGTAATTGACTATCAGCGACGTTTTGTGCGTCAATAAAGTGGTGATTGTTGTTTAAAAATGGGTTTATTAAGGTTCTGTAGTATTTTACTTTCGTCTTGTTTTTCTGTCTGCATCTCATTCCTTTTTTGGCCTATGTCTATATTAAGTGATAGACTGATTATTTAAAGATAGGTAGACAGATAGTCAACTCAACAAGTTTATGAAAAAAAAATTATAACAAAAAACTAAAGATAGCTTTAATAGACCCATATAATTATTAAACACTAATTTACTCCTTCAGCCTTCAATCAGTGAAACAATGCCGTATATTAATACAAATATTATTTATTTTTCTGTTACAAATTTTGTTTGTTATATTACTAAAATCTTTTTTATGTAAAAACTCTACATGTATTATTAAGTTATTTATCTTAAAAGAACTTCTACCATTTTTTTTTACAATTCTTTTCAAAGAAAGCTAAAACTATTGCATTTTTTTTTTTAAACCGATGTTTGGAACAAGAAACAACCTAAAATTAGTAGTACTTCCAAACTTCTCATATATTTGATAATAAATACCCTTTTCGCTTTAAACTAACTTACAATAAAAAAAAGTTTGCAGTCTAAAACTGTGTATTCCTACAATAATATATTATAATTACTATAAAATAGGCACCAAAAATCTCTCTCCTCCTTTGGAAGTAGTCAAATGAGCGCCTTTTGCATTTTGGTTGCTTTAATCACGGAGCAGCCTTAATTTATAAACATTTAAACTCACTCTCCTCTTTATAGTTCCAACTCAATGAGAAATAATCTAATCAAATTACGAACGCTTCAAAAGAAACTAGAAACACAAAGCCCATATTCATAAAAGTATTTTTGATTTGGAAAAAGATATCATTATTTGCTCAGTGATTTTTTCCAAGCTATTTACTATCTAATGTTCGTTGACAAAGCCCTTTTGTTCGTTAATTCTTTTAGATAAAATATCGTTTGACAAATATAATTCTAAGGATCACGTCTCTGTCAAAAACTTTTCAATTCAAAGATGATTGAAAATAGATTTGCTTAAATTCAATTTGATACGAACGTCAAACTTAACATAATTATAAGAGATAAGTTTACATGCTACATCAACACGTAGGGTCTGTCTGCGTGTGAAATTATGCGCATACACGGGCTATGAAATATTTGGCACAGCACTATAGGCTCGGAGATAGGCTGCCGTATTTGCCAAACATTATTTAATACAAACCTACGGTTCATAACCAAAATTTACACGAATAAACAGAGTTGATTGATTGCAGTGTTTGCTTAACTTATATATTCAAATATGAGTAGTAAAACTTTTCCGCATTTAAACATACCATTTGATTCATGAAAATTTTGTTCATTTGTGTTGACCAATAATAATGAAATAAACATGATTTATTTAAGTTTTACATCTGTGATGTTTAATTTCATCAAATATGGATTATACCAGTTTACTTTGTATATTTAAATGATAAGTAATATAATATGTACACGTTTTTTACCAACAGCATTCTAAATAATGTTATTTAGAATCTGTTCTAGTTTGTTTTGTTATCCAAAATTATAATAATAATAATAATAATAAAACTAGCAACACCAACAGCAACAGTCAGATTTTCGAGTACCTATATTTATTCTCAAAATAAAATCAATTTTAATATATTTTAATCAATAAATATCATACAGCCAATAACAAAGAAGAATAATGGATAAATATTTTAAAAATAACAATGTAACACGCCTAAAATTAACGTATAGAAAATAAATATCTACCATAAGACATGACGTTTAACGTCATGTCATAACAATATAAAAATGAGAGAATATCTGACAAAATGTTAACAAGAGCTAGATCACGAGCACTTTTACCATCTTCGTCGCTACGCTCCGCCCTGCCGTCTTCGGATGCCAGAACAGAAGTTCCAACAGTCGCAGAGGCGTCGAGCTCATCTTCCAGCGACGAGTTTTTCTCTCCGCCGACGTCGCCAATACCTGTACGTCGGCAGGGGAGAGACCGGCCACCGACCAGCTTGGGATCCCGAGGACCACTGACCTCGAACAGGGCCCCCGCTACCGGTGGTGATGTGCGCCGCATGAAATGGACACAATCTATTAATGAGAATGTCATGCGGGCATATTTTCGGGCTACAGAGTTGGGAACGAACCTTACTGCGTACCGTGTTCGACTAGTCTCTCTGTTTCAGGAACTTGAACCGGCTGTCAACGTATCGGCACAACGATTATCGGATCAAGTGCGAGCTATCCAGCGATGTCACCTGCTGGATGATACCGTACTTGAAAGGATACGCTCTGACATACGGAATAGCTTGACTGTCCCTTCTTCACTACATGTGGTGGATGTGGTAACAAACTCCACACCACAAAATGAAGATGTTAGTGAATTAGTGGACAGTGAAATTATATCTGTAAGTACCCTATACAATGATAAGATAAGGAGCACTTTGGAAGATGTGATTCGGGAATACCGATGCGTAAATTTTAATAACAGACCCCGTTTGCCCATTCATAAACGAAATTTAGCGCTGGTGAGTGCCTTGGATTCGTTATTACCGGATTATTTCGGTAATAGCGAAGATCTCAGTGATACACATTCCATTCTATACTGTGCGGCTATTGCAGTTTGTCGAGTAGCTGGTATTAAATTTGCAGAAAATATAACTACTACTCGACCAGAAAATACTGTGCCAGCTTGGCAGTGTAGAATTGAACGTCGTATTGCTGGGGCCAGGACACTCATTGGTAAGCTAATTAGTTTCCGATCAGGTAACACGCGACCGAAAGTGATGCGCTTTGTGAAACAGGCATTCTTGGGGACTACTATTAGTCCTCAACAGTATATGTCATGTGTCACAGAGCGCATAGACTTTCTGAAGCAAAAAGTTTATGCATGGGCAAACAGAATAAGGCGGTATAGAAAGCGAATAGATCGGTATAATCAGAATTGCATGTTCCAAAGAAACGAGAAGTGGGTGTACCGAAAATGGGAGAACCTGAGTCCGTGTATGAGTGACGGGCAAGTCCCAGATGAAAATGCCACGAATTCGTTTTGGCGCAGCATCTGGTCAGTGCCTGTCGCTCATACAGAAGGTGATTGGTGTCGGGATGTTGAGCGCTCATGTGAGTCTTTATTACCTATGGAACTAATTAACATCGATAAAGAGGATGTAAGTTGTGCAGTCCGTTCATTACCGAATTGGAAAGCACCTGGTCCAGACGGACTGCACAACTTTTGGCTCAAGTGGTTCAGAAGCTCACATGCATGTTTAGCATCTCAATTCCAAACAGCATTGGACTCGGGTTCATTACCACAATTTTTAACCACTGGCATAACCCACTTACTCTACAAATCTGGTAGTGCCATGGATCCCAAAAACTTTAGGCCCATAACTTGCTTACCAACCTTATATAAACTTCTGACATCTATTCTGAGACTCAAAATTACTACACACATTAATCAGAATTCGATACTTTCTGTTTCTCAGAATGGATGTAGAAGTGGGACCCGTGGCACTAAAGAGCTCCTTATCATAGACATGACCATCAGCCAACAGGTACGTCGTAATCGTAAGAGTCTGGCGACATGTTGGATAGATTATAAGAAGGCTTTTGACTCAGTTCCACATACATGGCTTTTGAAGGTGCTAGAGTTGTATAAAATTGATACAACTCTCTGCACTTTCTTGAAGTCATGTATGAGGCAATGGAGAACAGTACTTCGCTATCCAGGATGTCGTCAGACTGCGGTAAACGATGTACCAATAAAGATCGAGCGGGGCATATTCCAAGGTGACAGTCTGAGTCCCTTGTGGTTTTGCCTGGCTTTGAACCCTCTAAGTACTTTATTAGAGGGTTCAGGGTTAGGCTATAGGTTGCAGAAAGAGGCTCCAGTCATATCACACCTCTTTTATATGGATGATTTGAAACTATTTGCCCCTACTAAATTACAATTGACAGCGTTACTAAGGGTTACGGAAAACTTTAGTAATTCTATCAAAATGGAATTTGGTATAGACAAGTGTGCAGTCATGCATGTAAAGAAAGGTGTGATTGTGGAATCTGAAGGAATAGAGCTTTCAGATTCTACAAGACTCAGATCTCTGTCTGCAACCGAAACCTACAAGTATCTTGGTTTTTCACAGTCCTTGGGAATACCGGAATCTGACATGAAACAGTCGTTGCGGGAACGCTTCTTTGGCCGCCTGAAAAAAGTACTTAAAAGTCTTTTATCAGGCGGTAACAGGGTGCGAGCCTACAATGGTTGGGTCATGCCGGTTCTGATGTATTCCTTCGGTATACTTAGATGGACTCAGACTGAATTAGATGCCCTAGACAGGAGAGTCCGTACATTGCCGACTGCATTCCGTATGCATCACCCACGTTCATCAGTTATGAGGTTGTATATCCCGCGAAAGTTTGGGGGTCGAGGTCTATTAAATGTCAAGACCCTACACAATCGCGAGATATACAATCTCAGAGAATATTTTCTTCATACTGATGTGGGAGTGCATCGCAGTGTAGTTGCAATGGATACCGGACTCACTCCGCTCGCTCTGGCTAAGGAGAATTGGCGCAAACCTGTAGTACTTGGTACTAATGAACGCAGGGAGGTATGGAAGGGCAAAGAACTTCATGGACGGTTTTATCGGGCCCTTAACGGGCCCGATATAGACTTTAAAGCCTCAACCTCCTGGCTACGGTACGGTGATCTCTTCGGAGAAACCGAAGGTTTTGTTTGTGCGATTATGGACGAAGTTATCATGACGAATAACTATCGGAAATATATCCTGAAAGATGGTACGGTTGACATATGTCGGGCATGTCACCGTCCCGGGGAATCTATTAGGCATATTATTTCTGGTTGTTCTCGTCTTGCTAACGGTGAATATTTGCACAGGCACAACCAAGTAGCTAGGATCGTACATCAACAGCTTGCCCTTAAATACAAACTTGTGAATTCGGAGGTGCCATACTACAGGTATGTGCCCGACTCAGTTCTCGAGAATGGTCGTGCTACGTTATATTGGGATCGATCTATTATCACAGACAGGACTATTGTTGCCAATAAACCTGATATTGTGGTGATAGATCGATCAGAGCGCCGCGCAATGATTGTCGACATCGCCGTTCCTCATGACGAGAATCTCGTGAAAGTTGAAAAAGAAAAACAAATAAAATATTTGGACTTATCTCACGAGATTGTCGATATGTGGGATGTAGATTCGGTGATCATTGTTCCGATAGTTGTATCTGTTCACGGATTGATAGCCAAGAGCCTCGACCAACACCTTAAGAGGCTCGCATTGGACGGTTGGATCAAGGGTCTGATGCAGAAGGCAGTCCTCCTAGACACGGCACGTATAGTGAGGAGGTTCCTGTCTCTGGAGCCCTAACCACCGGTTTCTTGGTCCCTGTACCCGAAGTCGGTGGTCTACTATTTTTTATATTTTTAAATGTATTTTTTTTATTTGTATATTTAAAAATGTAATCAATATGTTATATATATAAAATAAAGAGAATAATAATAATAAATGTTTAGGACATCTAACACACAACGCCATCTAGTCCCAAACTAACTAATATAATTTTGTTTGTCAAGCTTTACTCTAACAACTATATAGGTACCTAGGTTATTACGTAGATTTTTATTCACGTTATAGATGATACAGAAAATTTTGTCCAAGATACTTTGGGGTAGGCTACTACTTCAACCGCTTTTACATGAATATAACTTTTTTCACGGAGCGACTGGCATCGAACCTCCACTACTCTGAGGGTGAATTGAATTCAAATGTGATATAGAAAATATCAATACCTATATATGTTTTTGTAGCATGAAAAATATTGTTCCTGTGAGTCCAAAAATTAAAAGCAACTAAAATTTTGTACTCTAAAATAGATGCCAGAGACATGAGTGAAGTTAACTAAGCTAAACCCATGAATAGGCTCAGATATGCTTTACTATTTGTTGACCAGTTTGTCCATTTGGGGCGCGGTAGAAACCTGCGACTCCGGCCTTGCCGTGACGATTTCTCTATTAACAATCGAAATATCCTATAAACTAAGCTCTATCATTTTGTATTTTTTTCTTAGCCCTATTGACCTTCACTTTTATCTGATTGTTGAGGAAATGAAATAAAAGGCCTATTTCCGAACTTGGTTAAATATTTACTTGAAACGTATATGCAATAGTACAATTGCAGTAAAAACATTAAATATATTATAAAGCATGATTGCACTTGTCTTGACATTTGAGTTCTACGGAATGATCTCGGCGCCGGCGCAAAGATTTTGGTTTAAATAAATAATGTAAAAAAGGTACTTCACCTATTTTTTCTTCTTGGAATTGACGGTTATATAAAGGTTGATGAGATTACGGTATCGTTTAGAAGGCTCTTTTAAACTTGATTAAAAGTAAAAGATTAAATTAAGCTTTTATTTACAAGTAGAAAAAGTACCTACACTTTTTGTAATAGATCTCTAATTAGTTACCCAAATTCTCGTCTTCATTTAAGTCTGTGTAATCGGTTTTTCTAAGTCTGTTTTATTAATCGTACCCGGTATAAAATGTTTTAGTTTAATTTGAAATTCAAACAACGCCGTCTGTGTTAATGTTAAAATAACTTTTAATGGATCTTGTGTCTTGGGGCTATGTTTGTTATATTTAGATGTGGACTGGTGAATAAAAGTACTAAACGTATATTTCATTTAATAAGTGTACTATCAGCTTTTATATTTGAAAATAAAGTTTTCAAAAGTTTGTCACAAAATCTTTTTGGAGTTCGTCTCGCTAGTTATACTGAAGATTTAATTGCTTTTGGATTGATTCTGAAATATGGAACAATAAATAGTGTTATTTTACATTTATAGTATACTAGATGCTTACCGCGCTTGTCTTTGCACTTTATATCAACAACTGCGAGTAACACCACGGGGCAACACTAGTCTAAAATAAAAGTAGTATACTCCTTACTTAAACATTTTTTTTTATGTAAATACCTACCGTATATAATTTCATATGCAAGTAGTGAAAAGCTGTTTATTCGAAATATTACAAACAGACAATTATCTTATATATAAAATTCTCGTGTCACAGTTTTCGTTGCCATACTCCTCCGAAACGGCTTGACCGATTCTCATGAAACTTTGTGAGCATATTGAGTAGGTCTGAGAATCGGCCAACATCTATTTTTATTCCCCCCAAATGGTAAGGGCCACCCATCCTTAAAAAAAAATTATGGCAAAACGACGTTTGACGGGGCAGCTAGTATTATATGTATTTGTATAGATAAGCAAATATTTGAATGCCCGGGTGACAGCGTAGTGGTTTCAATGATCATCTCGTCACTCCTTATTGCGTTTCATTAAACGGTCAAGACATTTCTTGGGTTGAATTCCTACAATACTTCGTATGAGCTCCAAACTATACTGCATATTTGGAATGCTCATTCTATCCGTTTCATGTATGTTAGTAAAGTTAAAAAACACAGGAAATATTCCTAATACGGGAGTTATTCCCAGCCACGCTTTACATGGTACTTAGCTGTCAATATCTGTAAGTCTGAAGACATATCTAGAACACAAGGTTCGTGTAAGTATGCACCACATCGGCAAGTAGTTGCAATATCCTAACACTCGGCTGACAGTTGACCTTGTTTGCGACGTCGCTCGATGTTTACGGGTGTGCGGGCAAATCTGTATTGATTTGGTGCGAAAATGTGTCACTTGCTTTATCCGCAACGTGTGTTGAAAGGAATATTTGGCACCGTTTATTTGTATTTTTTTATAAAAACTTAGGTATGCAGTAAACTTGATTATACGAGTAGTCCTTCAAATATAGCGTGGTCTGACATGTTGCAGTTGTCACTGCTGTCATTTTAAAACTTTCAAACTTCATTTGTGATGAAACTGGCACGCAAAGAATGAAAATATAGGTGATAAAATATAAAATCACTTCTTTTATGTATTAACTGCCAAAATGACTCTTCCCTGCCTGATTGAAAGCATGACCAGAAACCCAGAGTGCTGGTCACAATCCTTAATGCGAATAAGGACGATGCACCATGGTCACCTACACTATAGCGGCTTCGTGAGATCCTTTTTCACGCCCACTTAAAGGACCCGATATCATAGTTGGAAGGAAACACGTACGCTGGTAGTAAGTTCCAGGTTTTGACCGCTCGGCACAGGAAGGAAGAACCGAAGCGAGGAGTACGAGAACATATGTCTATCACTCTAAAGCGGTGACTTCCAAGGCTGGCATGAGTTGTTCTGCAAGGGAAAGGAGAGCCCCTCCTCTCCCTTCCTCTGCAGGACCAGTTGTTCAAAGTTACTTCTTCGATTTTGAAGCCATCTATAAGAGAGATCTAGATATATTTTAAGTACTGTAGAGAATCAAGTATTAATGAGTTTTGTGGAACTGTCTTTATGGTTAATGACTCAAAGCAATGAAATGACTGCTTCTGCCTTAAGAGGGGCGGCGGTAATTGCTAACCATCGGGCGATCCGTCTGCTCGTTTCCCCCCCCCCCCCCCTATCCCATAAAAAAGTGACACAAAAAACTGGTCTCAAAATTTATAAAAGAAATAAACCATTGTGCTTTTCAACCTGATACAAGAAAAAATAAATTTTATTGAACCTTTTACTACTACTAAATATACAACTCCTATATTACGAATAATAAACACTATTAAGAAAATGAATATACACAGAGAATCATTACGCATAAAGTTAATTATGTGGCGTCTTCGTGTAAAACCTGGATTAAGTGATACTTGTAACTAATTACACAATACCGCACAACATCCACTTAAGATATAATCGTATGTCATTTTGAAGCTCATAAACCATTTTATTGCAAACACTTATACGAAACGCAGATTTGTTGATTTTTGTTTTATTATTTTTTAATATCTTATTTAACATTTCATTCATTTTCTATATAAATAAAAATAAATCAGCGAAATGTACATATGCGCATAGCTTTATATCTATCTAGGACAAAGTTTATATGAAAAAAAATTAAAAGAAAACCGGGAGTGGCCAACTGAAGCAGGCATAAATACTAAAACAAGTTTTTTGAAAGTTTGGAAAATATTAATGAAAAAAAAATTGCGTTACGAAGTTCGCTGGGTCAGCTCACATTTAATATGATAGCTTTAAGACATTAAAACATGATTTTCTCTGTATACCTTTATTAATTTAAATTGTTCCATGATTTTCCATATGCCTTAATTTTACGTATATTATGAAAACATAAAATCAAGTTATGGAGTACGTTTCCGCACAACAAGCAACAATGTATGACATCCGCCTCACTCTACTTACGCAAACGCATTATATTAGAAGCGACATTTTTTTCAAAACTCCCCTTTGACGTTGCGAGGTATTTATAAAAAATTCAATAACACAACCCTACCAAGTTGAAGAGAAACACTAAACGAAATCACGTTGGTAAATTCATGCGAGGACTGGAGGCTTGCACTAAAGCAATTTAATAAAAAGCCGGAGCGGGCGGGCTGTATCTCGGCGAGTGTGTTAGCGCCTTTACATCTCTGTAACCAATATGTAGAAATGATGTAAACTCCTTCGCTATAGAAATTGTTTAGAAAGTGCCAACGAGTATGCTCCACGTTTTATTAAAATTCTCGTATTTAAGTTGTTGTGCTTTACTTGTTTTCTTTTGAAATAGTTTGGTATTTGATTTAAAATATTTAAATGAGGATACTTTATATAGATATGTGTTGCTGGAACAATTTAATAGAACAATATGCATCGCAAAAAGGTAATAGTGTGGAAAGTTGAAGCGATAGATTAAATCGTTCCTAAGTCTCTTTCTGAAAAAATATTTTATATTATTATATTTTAACACCATAACACATTGTGGATATTGACGGCTTCCAACCAGTCCTTTCGTAAGTCATAAAGGTCTATAAATATCCAGCATTAAACGTCATTTATTGAACTTAATGGATATATACTAATTTTACAAAGCAAAAACAATCAGGATTATATACACTATCTATACTAATATATAAAGCTGAAGAATTTATTTGTTTGTTTGTTTGAACGTGCTAATCTCAGGAACCGCTGGTCCGATTTCAAAAATCCTTTCAGTGTTGGATAGTACACTTATCGAGGAAGGCTATAAGTTATATCACGCTAAGACCAATAGTAGCGGAGCACCAATGATAAATATTTTAAAAACGGGGGAAAATTATCACACTACGGGCAATAGAAGACGCAAACGAAGTTGCGTGGGTCAGCTAGTAAAATTATAAGGCAAGATTATTACTGAACACCGGGGAATATTTATTTGGACAGTGTACAACAATATTACTGTAAATAATTTAGGTTTATTGAAGTTCATAATTGAACCTATTAATAGGTCCTTCCCGGGGGAGGAAATACAATAATTAAATACACAACGCTTACGGTCGGCTTAGCATTAAAATTATTGTTGGGATAACAATTATTCATTTGAATTAGTTATTTTATAATCTGTAGTACATTGTACTTTGTCAGTATTGCACATTTTAATGTAAACTATTTCAATCTTCCTTTTTATTTAAAGAATGAGTCTTATGTAGGCTTCACATTATGAAACAGACAAACTAATCCCACCATAAACATTTTCATGTAAAACGTTGCCAATACAACTGCATATGGCTTATCCTGTGACAAAGATATCAGATCTCATGTAGAGCCAAGATTCTAAATCTACTCACCCTAACTCTACCAATACTAGCTTCACAAACTCTACATCTCAGTAAAAATGTATCACATGTGTACAATGAGTAACAAGAGAGTATAAGTATTCCATTAGTCAATCTAGGTTTTAAAGAACAAGTTCTATTTAGTTTATGGCTACATGGCGTTGTGTGTTACATATCTGAACTATAAAATGTTATAATATAAAAGTTCTCTACAGCAAGTTCTGTGCTACTTAAATCTAAATTAAAACATAAGCCATAAAACAATAAAAGTTAATTACAGGGAAATGAATAGAGTTTCTTTAAAATTCTTCACAAAGAACATTACTGTCAAATACATTCCCTGCGCATACAACTTGCACTGAAAACAATATTCCTATGAATTTAACAGAGTCTGCCGATATACCTTGTCTTCATTTTTTTGAACTGAGAATAAGCTTGGGCGATGTGTGTGAAGTGTCCAAAATATTTCTTTTCTTTAATATAGACCTATGTTCAAGGTGACTTGTGTGTTGTGTGATATCTAATGTTATTGTTAGTGTATAGTGTTTCAATGACAATTGAAAGCGCTCGTCCACTCTTCAAAATACCTAGTACGAAAAATTTAAGATACTAATAATTTCAAAAAATAAGGTCATAAGTTTTAGCAAGATTTATAACAGGGATACATCTCTAGTTAAATAAAAGTTCGTTCAAAGATCCGTACATACGTACACACATATAGTTCTACATTCTACCCGGATACATCCACAAATACCACTTATACTGAATTTATATTGTACTGCACACATAAATACTTATACATTGTCAAGGACTTGGGCAATTGAAAGTAACTGCTTGAAACGCCCCCTAGCGGATAAGTTTAACATGAGATCCTTTGTTGTGATTTCCGTTCGAGTGAGTGATAGTAGGGGGCTATGTGGGAACATAGGGGGAAATTTGTGGAATCGCTTAATGAGACACATGATGGGTGGAGCGATAGGGAAATAGGGTTATAACCGTTTGAACGTCGTGTATAAATTATGGGTCTGACGAGATAGTGTTCTCATAATAAGGAGATAAGAGTGACCTTGAAACTGTCTTTCTTATTACATGCGGTAGTCGCACTGAACAGAAAAAATAAAACTCTGTTTGAGATTATTTCGTGCAAATTTATAGGTAAGGAGAAAATCTCTATTGACGCTTTTGATTGTGTTGCCGAGCCAGAAAGTTAGATATATACACCAAACTTTAATATTGATTTGCTTTCTAACTAGATGCTCTATGATATGATTACTCAAGAGATTTCTTTTGGTTTTATATTATTGGTAATCCGATGTCATGTAAAGCCAGTTGTTTAGTACGTCCACCTCCATACTGCTTCGTTTCCTCCTTAAGTGGGAGGAACCCTTGTTACTAGTCTATATGGCCCATAGATATATAAGCTAGACAATCGAAGACCGGTCACTGGTGCACGGAGGTCAACTTGAGGCAATTTACCTCGTTCAATTTTAAATAAAGAAAATTAGTCACGGATGGGGTAGTTGGATTTCTTCGCTCTTTGCTGCGGAGAGGTGCGCATCTTGTCGAATCAAGCACATCATATCACACACGACCATCCGTTTACAAATACACTCCTACGAGGTCGGGGCGGATTCCTGAATCCTACTGCACCCGATCGCAGCCTCGCCACCTGATCATTACATTAAGTTTATACAATCAAAGCTCATCAACTAATGGCCGAACTATTAACACTGAAGCTTCAATTCACAATCGATTACCGATTATACAACGTGACGGTCTGAGATCAAGGTTCAAGGTCACTTTACTTTTACGTTGATAAGCCCCCGATAGGCACCACAAAGCTATCAGGCCCCCTGCAGGCACCATAAACTTGGCCCGTGCCAAGGTCTTCAACAAGACATCATCCGTATGGTAATATTAAATTTTTTCGACCCGTCTCCAGAGAGTTCCATTACCGAGTGACATGACATTTCAACTGTTAACATGACAAATCCTAATGTTGCTATTACATCTAACTTAGAGCATACTAATTTACTCATAAATACCAAATAGGCGTTTTGGTATCGAACACCAGTAATTGGATAAAACTGATATTTACTTCTTTGTAGTAAAGTAAGTTTAATAAACTCAAAAATATTACATCAAATATACATCATTAGAATATTTAGTTATGAAATGTTATGTATAAATCCAGTTCTAATTGGAATAATCGTCAATAGCCAAAACTATCCGACGTTTAGATCCTCGCCCTCACATCACTTACGTAAGACTGCTCAAGGTAAACCTTAGTTTTATTCGTTTGAAATATCAGGATTTCGGAAGAGATTAGTGTTTATTATTATTATCGTATAAAGATTCTGATTTACCTATCTCAAATATTTGTTACAAATATCAAAACCAGACACAGAAATAATATAACAATTAAAACTAATAATTCGTCTATCCACCACATAAATATAACTGCAACATTATCATTTGATAAACAAAACAAATGTGAATTGTATTAAACATGTGATGATAATTGTAGCAAAACTACATAACTCACGAATTCAATTAATGCTGTAAGTGAATTAGTGCGCCGTGAATATAAATGTTGTTTTTGGCACGGATTGTTAAATTGAGATTTTATGTATTTGCTAATGCGTCCATGTTTATGTCCAACGTGCTAACTGTTTAATGCATATTAATTTTTGTGTTAGGTACAAATGTATTTTATTTAAATGTCTTTTGTAAATTGCTGTTAATATAAGAGCCCTGAAAGTTCTGCATCTATGATATATAAAATAAAAGTCTATATCTTTCATCGTTCTATGATTTAAACAGCAGAAAAATATGTGACCTATGTTAGAGGTTTAGTTGCTACCGAAACACACCGACACTTCACATAAAAAAACAGTATAATGTATTGTTAGCCTGTTTCGCCCCAGAATTGGGACGGTTGGGGTGTTAGGCCTTCACTATCCTTACACAATTGGTAAACGGTCAGGAAAGAATAGATTAGCTTCGATTTTCTGCGATGGGGTGGTATAAGTCAAGTCTACTCTGTAGATATAGTTTGAAGAGTTAGAGCATCTTGACAATATAGAAGAGGTCTTTTTATGAAGTGATGAGATTAACACTGTCATGTAAATCTGTCATGTTAGATATCATTCTATTTCAGTTTTAATTTTGTTTCGATTTTAAAGCATTTCTGTAACATTTAAAGTAGAGTAAAAGAAGACCTTCAGACGATTTAGATGATGAACGCCTTTTCGAATTGTTCATTAAAAACTCGCGGTTCCCCTTTTGTATATAGGAGAAAAGGCACTTTTGAACACAATCCACTTGTTTGTAGAAATTCTAATTAGTCAAATCTGGGCATATACACAAATGTGTATACATATAAAAGTAATAAGATTTACGAGTATGGCGCCCTATTATCGTTACTAACTATCGCCCATGAAGATAAAAGTTAATTATTACTCGTTCGCAGTACGTTGAAGCACGCTGTACTGTTGGACAATAAACGCCATGATGGTAGTACGTAATTTGATTAAAATCCGTCCATTGCCAAGTGCTAAAGGAGTTAAATGTTGCAATTATGCGCACTTAGGTGCCGCTGTTTATTAAATTATATTTCTTGTTCAATTTGTTACAATAGTTATTTTTATCTGGAGACTACAAATGTTTATAGTGTCGTAATGTAATTATTTCATGCGTTGATATAGATTTTCTATAATATATATGTTTGCTTAATGATATTAATGTAAATATACTGGAATTATAGATTCGAAAGTAACTCTGTCTGTCTCTGTATCTATTAAACTTTTACGGATAAACCGCAGCACCGATTTCACTGAAATTTTACGTGGAAATAATTTGATGTTTAAAGAAAGACATAGGTTACCGACATACACGTGGGCGGAACTATGGGCATGGTTGACGACAATTGTTTTTTTTTTAAGGAATAGGGGTCAAACGAGTAGACGTATCGCTTGATGGTAAGCGCCGCCCATGGACACACGCAACACCAGACACAAATGTGGCCTTTGGGGGATAGGAAAGGGGGAGGCAGATGTGAGGAGAAGTTGGGGTATGGACCTCCGGTGTCCTCATTCACTAAGTGAAACACAACGCAAGCGCTGTTTTATACCGATGTCCTGTGAAGACGTGGTATCACTCCGTTCGAGCGGGCCCATTCATGCCGAAGCGTGGCTCGCCCATGAATAAACTTAAATCTATACTAATATATAAAGCTGAAGAGTTTGTTTGTTTGTTTGTTTGAACACGCTAATCTCAGGAACCGCTGGTCCGATTTGAAAAATTCTTTCGGTGTTGGATAGTCCATTTATCGAGAAAGGCTATAGGGTATATATCATCACGCTACTGCTAATAGGAGCGGAGCAACAATGAAGAATGTTTCAAAAACGGGGGAAATTTTCACGCTACGGGCAATATAAGGCGCAAACGACGTTGCGTGGGTCAGCTAGTGACTTATATTTTAAAAATAGGACTAAAATAACAGTCGTCAAAATTTGAACGCTTAGTAGCCTCGCTCACATTACAGATCTAAAGTAAGCGTGTTTCTTTTTCTTCACATATCGCACAAACTGCTATTAAATCCTAAGCTAGAGAAAACCTATTCTATTACAACCAGATTAGACTAAACATAGTATTGTTGCATATAGCGAACTTCGTAGTGCGGGAATAATAACAGCGATAGTATAACTTTGGAAGCAGTATTTATTATGCCAGAGCCAAAGCTCCGTAATACTCTATTTGTTACATGGTGGCGTCTGGTGACTGAACCACAATTACATCTACTTTTATACAACTAAAATGATTCCTTACACTGCCTTTAATCACGTCTTCTTCTCGATGAGGTAAGCCGTGTCTTCGTATTACGTGCTAAATAATTTACCTAGTTATCTTATCTATTATACTGGAATTTATACATTCTATTGATTTAATAATATGACGTAGGAATATTGCACATACAGAAATGAAAATACCAAATACTTTTTACCACTTGCACCATTTAAAACTCTGTGAGGCTCGTTTAATTCAGCCAAGTTGCGGTCGTCTAGTTACACTTAAGACTTAACCCTTGCCCGCACAAACTTCCCGATACACTACCCTCGAGAATTTACAAATAACCCCTTTTAACTCTGACGCAACTTAAGTGGAATCATTTTTCACTCACTGTCCGCATTTTCATTTACGTGTGAAATTTCTTTAGGAGTATTTACTGTCTTTTACTTGGTTATAAAACTTATAACTTACTTAAGAATTCAGGCATTAATAGCAATCTTATTAGTGTAGCACTGGTTAAATAAGTCAGGGCGATGTTTTTTAAGCACCGGTAATTGGATAAGTCGTGAGAAATCAATAGTAGGTTCATACTTTTGAAGTGAAAACTACTTTAGCCGCGATTTGCACTATTTTTGGGATTGGTAAAAATGTTAAACTCAGCGTAAGTCGCGTCAGGACACGTGACCTGATCGTAACACGGTAGCGCAGGGCGCTTTAGCAAGTGTGCATGATGAGATCTGATGACTCGATTGTCTAATATGACATGACTGGTAATATGTTTCTACTGTATAGCATTTAACCTATATTTTTATAACATCACAAAAGGCATTATTTTTACTTCTTTTTATAGCCCATTTTAGTTAAAGAGCAAAGAGGTTCATTTCAGGTGAGCTTAAACAACTGTTTATTTATAGTTTTGAGTTTTCCCTTTTGTCGGCAGCCCTTGTGGCTGCTTTATGTTATTTTTTTCATTTTCTTTGTATATCAAACAGAGTATATTATATTCATTATACTGTAATACATTTTGATAAAAGAGAATAACATATTACGTAATAATAGGTCTTTACCTATGAAATTGCCGTTTTGTATAAGAGTTTGTTGCCTCCCGTCCAGCTGATTTTTACAAGAAGGGCATCAATAAACTGCCCATGCGTTGGCAAAGATGCGGCGATTGTATGGGTGATTACTTCGAATAACAGAAATAAAAAAGTTTGAAAAAATAAGTACTTTCACTTATTGCATACAAAACGGCAATTTCATAGGTAAAGACCTATTATATTATACGATAGTTTTTAGCTAAGATGGCACGCGCTTGTGAAGTTTTAAGTTGGTACAGCTTTTTTCTGAGGTATTTAATGATTGTACTCATTTTTAATTAAATTTGTAAATAATCCTGTCGCGACGTATCCTATCACGAGCTTAACATTTTTTAAAACAAATTTAGCTAAAGTGCACAACGCCGCCAAAGAGGTTTCAATAAAAAAAAACTATTTGCATATTTATTCTGTTAGCCAATGACATTTGACATATAAAATATTTGCTGCTAGACGTAAAAAGCTAGTTGAATTTACAATAACAACAGGTAGTAGAGCCACGCTGATTTCAGCACGAACGGGCCGGCTCGACCGGGGCGGTACTACCCTCAGACAGAAGATCAGTGTAGAATGACAGCGTTCATGCTGTCGTGTTTCGTTGCTGAGTGTGAGACCGGAGGCCCAATGATGCAGAAGCATCACTATCTCGCCATGGTATTGGTTACCTTATTGCATTGTCTGTACAAGCAATGAGTATGGTGACCACTGCTCTTGGACTTGGCTTATGCTTTCCATCAGGCAAAGTAGAGTCATTTTGGCAGGACAAACATAAAAAAAAAACAATGGAATACATAGTGCCTGTATAGAGTTTCAATTATTGAGGATAAAGTATAATGTTTAATAAGATAGGGGATGGAACACTTAGATAATTAAAAATTGAGGTCGTCTAGGTGGAGTTTAAAAAAAAATCTTACGCTGCACCCTACGCACCGCAGAAGCCATGCTACGATCAGCAATTGACCTACATCACGAGATAATGACGCGGTTCGCACTAATGAGCTCACAAATTATCTCCGCGCCCATAACACGCAATTTATTGTTCACTAGTGTGCGCAATGAACGTACGCTATTAATGTTATGTTTGGTCGGATTTTACGCTGCTACCATGTTAACAGGTCAACTAATTGTATTTGTATTACGGAGATTCAAAAATCACGCTAGGAACTCAACACAAAGTATACAGGCAGAATATGTATTTTCAGTTACGATTAATATTTCCATCTATACTAATATATAAAGCTGTGAGAGTTTGTTTGTTTGTTTGTTTAAACACGCTAAACTCAGGAACCGCTGGTCCGACTTGAAAAATTCTTTCACTGTTAGATTGCCCATTTATCGAGGAAGGCTATAGGCTATATATCATCACGCTAGGACCAATAGGAGAGGAGCAACAATGAAAAATGTTTCAAAAACGGGGAAAAATTATCACGCGACGGGCAATAGGAGACGCAAACGAGATTGCGTGGGTCTGCTAGTATTTTACAAAAAACCCACGAATAAATATCATAAATAGGAAGATCGTTTATTTTTGTAGTATCGCATTATATGAGTGTTATGGAAGTAATAGTACTAGCTAAGCATATTTTGCGGTAGTGGAATATTGTGCTTCATAAATATATGTTAAGTATAGTTCCTTGCTTAAACACCTAGCTTTGTTCGTGTGATTATTGCGTATTTCGTGTTTATAACTTTGAAAATGACGAATGTCTAACGCCATTTAATGGCGATTCGATGATTCGTCAAATGATGGCATTCATTTCCAACTTTACCAACTTAGGGATGACTTTTCCAAAAATCTTCATCAAGTAGCAGATCCTACAACTTCATGGAGGAGACTTTAACTGTTAAGGCTCAACGTTAAGTACGTGAATTAGTCAGACAATCAGAGCACTTGTTTTATTTATTTAATAGGTGCACTCGTGCTCTACATCTCTCTCTACATCATCTCTATGTGTCTGTTACGAGCATAGTTGTAACTCTGTAAGTTGTAGTTGTAGCTCATAACAGGCACATGGACAATAATAATAATAATAATAATAAATCGCTTTATTGTACACCAGATAACTAAGTACATAACTTAAAGCTAGGTAGGTCGGTAGTACAACTGGCGGCCTTATTGCTCAATGGCAATCTCTTCCAGGCAACCGTGGGATGGAAATAAATAACGTTATTGATTGCGGACAACTTGCTTGCTAGATGATTGGATACAGATATGGAATCGAAACTTTCTACAGTTTATGCTTGCACTCTCCAATCTATCTCTTCTGTAATCTCTTCTGTAACTACTACCGTTTTGCTACCACTTATATCACTTCGTGTTCAGTTGGCGAGAGGTCTGAGGTCTTAGGAGGAAAAATGTGAATGAATAATAGTGTGATTATATCCCGGTTTTGGTAAACAGTGTTGTTATTATTGTGTACTATTTCATCGTATTGCATCATCGCGACTCCACAAACATGATTGAATAAGTAGGTTTTATAAATTCAAGTCCACTGTTAAATACTGTTCTAGGAAAAGTGCTATATCCGGGCATTTTGCTTAGAAAAGTAGAAGAAATACAATAGAACTCTCGCAGTTTTATTATGAATGCTCTTAAATCTTATAATAAAGAAATTATCTCGCGTGTTTCCGTTATTAACTTCGGAGAAAGCATGATGGTACCTGCGTTGTTGTAGGCATGGTTCAAAAAGATAAACAAAATCACATTTTAAATATAAACATAAACTGAAAACAAGAATTACAAAAATGTTAATTATCTTAATTCAAGGAAAATGAGAATTACAAAAACAAATGCTTCATATTAATCCAGTAAAAGGTACAAAACATTTTCCTTTGCGTATATTATTCACCTAGTGTTCCGTTTATTTTTATATTCTCTTTGAGTAATAGTCGGCACTCCCTGCGGGAATTGGTGCGGTTAATTTAAACAAAATAAAGTCTACTTGAATTCAGTTTAATTACGGACCTGGTGGTTTGGTACAAAAACTGAAGCAGCTAAGTTGTGTGTGTCGCGGAGGCTACACGGAACGATATTTATTTGGACAGGTTAAACGTTTTACTGTAACTCTGTACTTTAAATGATTATTTAGTTTGGTTAATAAGTTATTTAGTTTGTTAAGAACAAATGAAAGGAGCTTTGAAATGGTTTGAATTATAATAATAATAATAATAATAATAAGGGGCATCTTTCAAGGTGACAGTCTGAGTCCCTTGTGGTTTTGTCTAGCTTTGAACCCTCTAAGCGCTCTGTTGGAGGATTCAGGGTTAGGCTATAGGTTGCAGAAAGATGGTCCTCGTACCGGTTCGGGCCCAGATGAGGTATCTGGGCCTGATCCTCGACGGTAGGTGGCTCTTCGACGAGCACTTCCGACAGCTTGGTCCCAGGCTGGTCGACGCTGCCTCTGCCCTTGGGCGACTTTTGCCCAACTTGGGTGGAGCCAGCGTCGCAACGCGACTCCTCTACACGGGGGTGGTCCGGTCGATGGCGCTGTATGGGGCACCGGTGTGGGTGGCGGCTCTGACTGCCCTCAATAAGGCCCGCCTCTGGCGGCCTCAGAGGGTATTGGCGGTCAGAGCCATACGCGGATACCGCACGGTGTCCACCGAGGCGGCGTGCGCCTTGGCCGGAACACCTCCGTGGGATTTGGAGGCGGAAGTGCTCGCCGAAGTTTATCGACGGGTGGCTGAATTCCGGGCGGAGAGAGGCGTTCGCCCTCCGCCCGAAGAGGTACGCGAGTGGCGTGAAGCCGCCCGTCGAGCCACGATGGCTCGCTGGTCGTTCCGGCTGGAGACTCCACGCGCTGGCTTTGCCGCCGTGGAGGCTCTCCAGCCGGTCATCCACGAGTGGGCAGGGCGGCAGCACGGGACCCTTTCCTTCCGACTGACGCAGGTTCTTTCCGGGCACGGATGCTTCGGAAAGTACCTGCACTCGGTCGCCAGGAGGGAACTGAGTCCCGCCTGCCACCACTGCGACTGCAGTGAGGACTCGGCCCAGCACACGCTGGCGATCTGCCCCGCATGGGCATCGCAGCGCCGGGCCCTCACTGCAGTCATCGGAGGAGATCTCTCGCTACCGGCCATCATTCGCTGCATGGCCGGTAGCGACAGCAGTTTTACCGCGGTCGCAGCCTTCTGCGAAGACGTAATTTCGCAGAAGGAGGCGGCGGAGAAGGCCCGGGAGGATGATATCCACTCGGACCCGATCCGCCGCCGGCGAACCGGGCGGCGGAGGCGCGCCTACCAGCGCCTCATGCCGCCCTGAGTGTGGCCGCGGATGGTGGGGACGGGTTTTCCTCTCCATCCGCTTTAGTGGTCACCCGCGAGGGGGCGACGTTACGCGTGTGCCGTACGTCGCCTATTTAGAGAGTTTATCAGCAGACGGTGCCCGCTTCAGTGCGGGCAGGCGCTGGGAGGGGTCCGGATGTGTTAATAACAGCAGTTCCCGGATCCCTCCCGTCTCAGGCGCAGAGTGGCACACCGTGTGGTTTTAGTCGGTTCGATTCCGACACACCGCCCCGCCGCAAACCCCGGCGGGGTGACGGCCCGAGGGGGTTTCCACACGTAAAAAAAAAAATAAAAAAAAAAATAGGTTGCAGAAAGATGATCAAGTTATATCTCACCTTTTTTATATGGATGATTTAAAGCTGCTTGCCCCCACTAAATTACAATTGACAGCGTTACTAAAAGTCACTGAAAACTTTAGTAATTCTATCAAGATGGAATTTGGTGTAGACAAGTGTGCAGTCATGTATGTAAAGAAAGGTGTGATTGTGGAATCTGAAGGAACAGAGCTTTCGGTTTCTACAAGACTTAGATCTCTGTCTGCAACCGAAACCTACAAGTATCTAGGTTTTTCACAGTCCTTAGGAATACCAGAACCTGACATAAAACAGTCGTTGCGGGAACGCTTCTTTGGCCGCCTGAAAAAAGTACTTAAAAGTCTTTTATCAGGCGGTAACAAGGTGCGAGCCTACAATGGTTGGGTCATGCAGGTTCTGATGTATTCCTTTAGTATACTTAGATGGACTCAGACCGAATTAGATGCCACAGACAGGAGAGTCCGTACACTGCTGACTGCATTTCGAATGCATCAACCACGTTCATCAGTTATGAGATTGTATATCCCGCGAAAGCTTGGGGGTCGTGGTCTATTAAATGCCAAGACCCTACACAATCGCGAGATATACAATCTTAGAGAATATTTCCTTCATACTGATGTGGGAGTGCATCGCAGTGTAGTTACAGTGGATACCGGACTCACTCCGCTCGCTTTGGCTAAAGAGAATTGGCGCAAACCTGTAGTACTTAGTACTAATGATCGCAGGGAGGTATGGAAGGGCAAAGAACTTCATGGTCGATTTTATCGGGCCCTTAATGGGCCTGATATAGATTTTAAAGCATCTACGTCCTGGCTACGGTATGGTGATCTCTTCGGAGAAACCGAAGGTTTTGTTTGTGCGATTATGGACGAAGTTATCATGACGAATAACTATCGGAAATATATCCTGAAGGATGGTACGGTCGACATCTGTCGGGCATGTCACCGTCCTGGAGAATCTATCAGGCATATTATTTCTGGTTGTTCTCGTCTTGCTAACGGGGAATATTTGCACAGACACAACCAAGTAGCCAGGATTGTACATCAACAACTTGCCCTTAAATACCATCTTGTGAGTTCAGAGGTGCCATACTACAGATATGTGCCCGACCCAGTTCTCGAGAATGGTCGTGCTACGTTATATTGGGATCGATCTATTATCACAGATAGGACTATTGTTGCCAATAAGCCTGATATTGTGGTGATAGATCGATTGGAGCGCCGCGCAATGATTGTCGATATCGCCGTTCCTCATGACGAGAATCTCGTGAAAGTCGAAAAAGAAAAACAAATAAAATATTTGAATTTATCTCACGAGATTGTCGATATGTGGAATGTGGACTCGGCGATCATTGTTCCGATAGTCGTTTCTGCTCACGGATTGATAGCCAAGAGCCTCGACCAACACCTTAAGAGGCTCACGTTAGAGGGCTGGATCAAGGGTCTGATGCAGAAGGCAGTCCTTCTTGACACGGCACGTATAGTGAGGAGGTTCCTATCTTTGGAGCCCTAACCACCGGTTTCTTGGTCCCTGTACCCGAAGTCGGTGGTTTACTATTTTTTATATTTTTAAATGTATTTGTTTTTTATATTTATATTTAAAAATGTAGTTAATATGTATTAATAATTGTAATAAGGAGAATAATAATAATAATAATAATATTTTATTTATTCAATTAAAACAGTATTTTACATGATACATAGTTTCAGGTCCAAATGTAACATTTAACCTGGGACATCTGTGCCTGGACTAGATTGGAAATCTGTATCCCAGACATCAGCGCTTTTCACTTAACAAGCCGCACTGTCATCTCTTTTACAACTAACATAACATGTTTCACACATCATACACTTTCTATTAAATCTCACTGTAAATTGAAAAAAAAATAAACACTTACAACTTATAACTATGGAAATAGTGTTCTGAAAATTATGTCCTCTCTGTGAGTATAGTGAGGAAGTGAGGGTGTGTGTGTGTGTATGAGAGAGAGGGTGAGTAGTAAGGTCACTGTGGCACAATTAAAAGATTTTCTGTTTCCTCATATGTTAATTTATGTAAAAATTTGAATATTTTGACATTGCACTGTTTCTTGTTTTCATTGTGAATGCTTATTATCCCATTAATTTAAAATTAGTGATGATATTGTGATTGAAACCGTATTTTACTATGACTAACAACTTAAGTGTAGCATAATGGTTTATTCTTAAGTATTAAATTGCCTCGGTGGCGCAGCGGTGGTCTCAGGTTCGATTCGCTGGTCGGATTAAATATTTGTATGATCTGCTAATATTTGCAGTGTAGTAGTACAGTACTTTGAGTGTTTTCTATGTATAATATGTATGTATTTGAATACTATGTTTATGTATGTAAGAGCGTAAAAGTATTCTACCCTTCAATCTAGCTATCATAACTCAAGTTTTGCTTTATTTGAAGCTAGGTGGCGTTGTGAATGAAATGTCCAAAGTGTTTATTATTGTCATTACTTTTTTCAGATCTCTAGCAGGTAAAAAATAGCTGTACCATGTGTCTTATATGGTTATTGTACATTCTAAATAGTAAATTATGTGAAAAATAAAAGATTAAAGATCCTCCATTACATTTATCTTATTCATGCCTGACCTTATTGGGAACCCCTTTGCCATGAGCAGTACTAACCGGGCCTCTCAGTATCAGGTATTTTATTTGTTTTGTTTACTTAAAGAAGTGTTTGACTTAATGTTTTTAAAGCGAGACTAGAAGGAATTCATTTATTGTTCTATTACTGAACACCATATGTGCCGAAGGAGCTGCCCACAAAATGAAACTGCGTCAGCTGTAAAGGAAGAGCTAGACTCCTTCTTTCTGGCTGACTTTGATGAGGTAATCGATTTGACTAATCCCGCTCACACGCCCACCACTGTAATTCCTGTACACCAGGCTCAACAGCAGTGACCCATGAACACACCGAGTTATGACACTCGGGAAGTGCCAGGAAAAAAATAACTGTCTTGGAACCCGCAACGAAATTAATCAGAAGGAAAAACAGGAGGAGTTGGAAATATGATAAGTCCACTTCACTCCTTAGCAAAGCGGGAGACAAAATGAAGTCAAAATAGACACCTTTCTTAAACTGGGTAGCACCACGTGAGCTATATTTTATTACTATAGTATGTATGGCAGAATCGCCTAAACGCACGGAAATTCACCGCAGTTGACACAAGATCCTCATAGTATACCGCCCCAGATGTCATTGTAAGATGTAATTGATCATAAGTCTCTTTGTAAGCTTCGTTCTGGCTTTGCCGCTATAAAGGCAATTTACTTCGATAAATTATTCTAAGCAATCAAAGTATCCCCGATATTAGATGTGATTATTTTAACTTCTCAGCTCAGTTACTGGCTGACTCCAGACAATTTTAATAATTTAAGCCCAAGAAACTTTCCTGATAATTAAATTGGGACAAGCAATCTTATTGATGAAGACATCTTGCTCGATAATTAAGCTTTAGAAACACAGATTCGTTGGTGAAAAGGGACAGAAATTAAGTAATAATAGGTAATCCGATCAAATAAGAAAGTGTTAATTTCAATAAAAATGTCGGTTAAACTCGCTCAGTTGACGTTATTGAGGGTCGTTATTGTAACTATGATGTTAAAACCACGTTTGCCCGCCACTGTGCAATTAAAACTGTTATAAATTATGTCTAGCAATGGGCTCGATGGCTATTATTATCAAAACGTAACGATAATGATATCAATTATTTCAATGTTTCAAAGATTTAATAAATGTCTTACGGCCAAATTGCCAAAACGTTTATTTACGAGATTCATATGCTCTCTATATTTAAGCATATATTTATATAGATTAATATTGTTACAAGTTTAATCGTTGTACTCAGTGTCATTAGATGTTGAAGGCATTAAATATATAGGGTGCTCTCTACTTGTTATAGGTTCTACTGTTTATATAATATCGCACGATATAAATATATCGTGCGATTGTATTCAGCTCAACAATTTAGATTTTTTTCTTAATTTAGTATAAAAACGATTATATCACATACTGAAAGACGTGGTCAGTAAAGAAATACAGTACAATATATAAGAACCCAAATATTTTTGTGGACTATGCAATTTAATTATGTACGAATGCAAATATTAATATTATTTTCAAATTTTATTAGAAATTGTTGATATAGTTAGAATTCTCACACTCTCCTTCTTGACAACCCCGGGTCTTTGTAAAAGGCTGTCACAACGTCGACACCCGTCCCAAAATTTAATTGCTTGTCTTCGTAACACTCATGATAAACAACTGAGCTTGTTTATTTTAAGACAAAAGGCTAGTAAATGTTACGAAATACCACCGTAGTAAGTATAGGTACGTTTTATAGAAGGTTACGGTATATAATATTAAGAGCCAATTTCATCGCTATAGATCATCTATGATAGACTCCCTGATAGACAAAAAATCTGATTTCGGTTTCATAGGCCTTAGATAGAGATATAATTATCTGATAGAATATACATCAACCTTTTTCTGTTAAATAGTCTTAAATGCAGATACCTGTTTGAAATTGCAACAAAAGCTGATGAAACTAGCACTACTTCTATTAAAATTAAATCATAAACGGACATCTAACACACAGTTAAAGACATTGAAATAGAATTTAAAAAAAATTTTAGTCACCGAATATGTTAAAAGTTTAAAACTGTATTTAAAAGTATTTCTAACCTCTACTACTATATTTTACTACATTGAAAAATAAATGACACGAATTTCATATTAAAACAACATTAATTATATTTAGCGCTTAGTTTCACGTTTATATCAAACTATTGGAGCGAAGTTCCTTATTTTTTCACTAAATATTTAGCTACTGCATCGAAAAAAGATCTAAAAAGTTTCTATTAAATAAAAGTTAAAAATAACTGTTGAATTTAAAAAACGAATAAGTCTGAAAATCACTACTACAACAATAAATTTGACATGATTATCTTAAGTTTAATTTCTAATTTAACTGCCTCAGTGGCGCAGTGGCAGCATATGCGACAGCTGTGCTAGAGGTCTTAGGTTCGATGCCAGGGCCGGATCAATTGTTTGTGTGGTCTTCAAATATTTGTTTCAGAGTTTGGGTATTTTCTATGTATTATATGTATGTATTTACATAAAATGTTAGTTAGTTAGATAGTTAGTTAGTCTTAGAAGTGTCCACTGCTGAACATAAATGTTCAGCAGTGGACACTTCTTCAGCCCACTTCCGTTAACCGTGAACGAAGACTTTCCCCAAGGAGCGCCAACCATCTCGGTCTTTCGGTAGTGACTAAAGTAAGTAAGCAATTAAAAAATACAGTTATAAACATACCAAGTCACTGCAACTATGGATATCTTTTGCTGTAGTTACAACTTGAACATAAAATGGTCAACAATAACATTAAAATATTGATGCTTGTATTCGCCCAAGTAATGGTTACTTTTATAAAATAAAAATAAGACAAATAAAATTCACATTGTGCAATAAATGGTCCCTAAGTATATAAAGCCTGCAATGTTACTAAGTTTAGGATGTATATACTTCAAGACAAACTTCAATTCGAGACAAACGGGACGCCACACTAAACTAATTTGTTTTAACCCTCTGAAGTCGGTTTATCCAACGAAAGGTCAGCGTCCATTCTGGCCAAGTTCTAACTGGCTTAGTCCGTATAAGTCGATACAGCTAATATAGCTATGCGACAAAAGAGCTACGTCAAAGTATAGTGTACTTTAAAGGTTAATAATTAAATTATTACTAAAAAAAATTAAAGTATACAAACTGAATTGAGCCCCGAATTGTTACCCACGTTGTTATTGTAACGCCGCTAGGGCGAAGCTAGTCTAAAAAAAGTAGCTTAAGTTACTATGTATACCATCAGCTGGCTGCTAGTAAAGGTTCCGTTCAAAGTGGTTCAGCGATAAGTCGAAGCAGACAGACTGATAAAAATTATACATCTATACTAATATATATAAGCGTAAGAGTTTGTTTGTTTGAAGGCGCTGGTTTCAGAAACCGCTGGTCCAATGTAAAATATTCTTTCAGTGGTGGATAGTACATTTATCGAGGAAGGCTATTGCTATTGCTGTGTGGGTCATCTAGTAATATATATATTTGTGCTCTACATACCACTTGAAGAGTAATTTTAAAAGTATAGTTGTTCAAACATTCAACTTTCAGAAATTAAATTAACTTCGTAATAATTGTAATTGAAACAGAATAACCCACAGCCGTATAATTGTCGAGATTTCCTGGAATTTTGTTCCGGGCACCGCAATACAATCAATTTCACTGCATGACTTCTCTAGGCTGGATTATGAAGGTGAAATTCATTCGACTAGTATGGATAAAGTACTTTCTGTTAGATTGTAAACTAATATCAATTGAGAATGTATAAATCCCTACTTGTGTGAAGTCAGGTAACTCATTGTATGTTTTATATTTTGTAAAATTTAAGGGTGATACATTGTGATTGATTTTTTTTTCTATTTTTAATATATTAAGATTCTTAAGCATATATCAAATACAGAAATACATGATGTTTTCAAATTCCTTTGTCAAAAATTAAACAAGTAAAAAATTAAAAAACTATAACCAAACTACGGAAAACTTTTGATTTAATTTATAGAGCCTATTTACTTCATTCAATAAAATTGGGTTTGAAGTTTAGGCTCTGCACTTCAACATACAAACGTAGACTGCTAAACCTTATTACCTTTCGTTCATCCGTAAGTCAAACAGTGTATGATATTATTACAATAATTTAAAATAATATGTTGTAGACATAAATTAATTCATTATTTTCTTACTTAAATAAATAACGTTATGAATATCGTTACGTAAAATATAACAGGACTTTTATTACAATACACAAAAAATTTTTAATATAAAAAGCACATATTACCCACCAATATTTATATGGGCACAGATAATGTATCATTATATATTAATATTCATGCGAAACGAATTGTAACTGTCCCGCGATTTAATGTATTGAGTTTGCGATAAAAATGTGAAAGCTTTATTAAATTTCGGTTTACATTATAACAGAAAAAACTTAATTATACTTTGTATTTTTTGTTTTATTCAACATTTTGTTCGGACATACACTACAGCTTACATAATTTGCTCGATCAATTAATCTGTTAGTTCAATTGCCTAGCTATTCTTTCCCAATTCCACTTCTTGACCAAACTCTTCCTCATTGTCACCTTTAAAGTCTTGGTACTGCTGATACTCCGATGTCATAGTTTTTTTTAGACTGTCTCTCAAAAAGACTCGATTCAGTCTAATGGAAAACTTGACTAGAAATAAACAGTGGGGCCACCATACTTACTGCGAATGCAGACTAGCGTCCCACACTATGGCAGCCTAGTAGGATGCTTTTTCACGCCTTGCTTAAAGAACCAGCGATCACAGTGGGAGGGAAACACGTGTGCAAGTCCTTCACACTGCTTCAGTTTGCTGTTCTAATTGATCCATTCCTTCACAAGTTTACCAAACATAGAACGTTCTCGTTTGAAGTCGGTGCGAATGATTATCGATTTTAATTATAAATCTTTACAGTAACTAATCGATTAAATAATAAGAAAATGTTATGTTGTAATACCAGTAATACATTCAGAATATACCAGTGCTACGAAGCCTTTACAAAGGCACAAAGCAGTTTGAATATTCCTAGTGGTTATTGTTGACGATAAAAGCGAAAAGTGGAATGTTATAATAACACTTTTTTATAGTATAGTTGGCAAACGAGCAGACGTATCACTTGACGGTAAGCGATTACCGCCGCCCATGGACACCCGCAACACCAGAGACGTGACTAGTGCGTTGCCGACCTTTGGGGGACGGGGAAAGGGATGTGGGGATGGGTTGGGGTATGGGCTTCCGGTATCCTCATTTACTCGGTGAAACACAGTGCAAGCGCTATTTTATACCGCTTTTCTGTGAGGCCGTGGTATCACTCCGGTCGAGCCGATCCATTTATGACGAAGCATGGCTTTCCCACGCATGGCACATAGCGGAGCTTGAATGCTCGCACAGAAAATATTTTAGGTGACGATATACTTTATTGTATCAATGGTATTAAATTTAAATATTCATACGATATACAATACAAATGTGTTTAGGATTTAAAAATATGATACATCGTCTCCAAAAAAATCAGACCAATTTTACGGACTTTCTACGAAGTACTACGCCGTAGCAATGACGCCTACGATCGTAACGCTATGATAAACAGGTCGTTCACTGTTTATACAAACTTAATTATTCATGTAGCTTTTCCACTTACTATAAACGATGTATATAAATATTCTTATAAATTATGTTAACATAATGTATTAATTAGATGTAGAAAAGGCTATTATTTCTTTAGATTCTTAACGTGTAATAATATCATACCCCAGACTAATACTGTCTGCCTGCCTCTGCAACTGCGGTCTTGTGGTAAGTTTAAGCGACTACAGATCAAGAGATCTCGGGTTCAAATTCCGGGTCGGACTGCAATTGGGTTATTCTTACAAGAAATTCTGATTAGCAGCCCGAATGAAAACACCGCCATCTGGAATTTTTTTCTCGACCGTGCCTCGGAGAGCGTTTTAAACCATCGGTCCCGGTTGTACTGAAGATCTATGTCAAATGTCAATCGTTGATGGGAAGTCAAAGCCCTGAAATACACAGGCAACTAGTTCAACTTTTGAATTCAATTTACGCTCAGGGTTGCGGAGGTCTGATGCCAGTCGCTCCGTGTAAAAACTGATATTCAGGTAAAACCGGTTGAACTGGTAGCCGATCTCAAATTATCTTGGAAAGAATAAAGGCTAGAAAGCTGATAACGACGATGAGCCATAACTAATAGCATTGGAATTGAAAAATACCTATCTCATAGAACAAAGATGCTGCCATAAACAGTTATTTGTTTAACAAAATAAACATTTTAAAAGCCTCAAAGCAAATACTGGTACTTCTAGACCCTTTTCAACAGATTTTTATGTTTACCATGAGACGGGTCTTAAGCTAATTTGCCATCTAATTACTATCTAGATATGCCATAGTAGGTAAGCTATTCAAAAGATGGGAACTAAGGGAGCAATTTAATTAAATTTTTCCTTCAATTTTCCCTCGGAGCTCTGAAAGGGAATATAATCCTTACAAATTGTATTTTGCAAGCTATCAGACTCCGGGCCAATTAGCAACGGCACCATTCGAGAGATATGCAACAAAACTGATTCTCTTTAACAAATAAACTATACTGAAATTTAACTCCACATCTGTCATCTCAGTATGGCGTAAACCTGCCTCTCAACATAAATTTCATCTCTCAAAGACTGCACACGAAAATATCATGTATTGGTATATACCTTGGGATGATTTTTGATTGCACGTTCGTGCGGACATGTGAATAATTTCTATGCAGATCCGTACGTGTCAACAATGAGTGAGGACCGGATTCCAAAGAAGCCTTTTAGTGACATTTAGTACTTGTATAAATTTAATACCCTTTCCTTTTGATTGTTGGTGAATTAATGTGTGACAGCAACATGTTTGGACAACATGACATGACCTTTAGGACAGTTGATTTCATTCTCAGATTGGAATTTATTTCAATATATTTTGATTTAAGTGGAAGGTTACACAGATTTTATCGATGATTACGGAATCAGAGAATTTTGCTTTACTGATTTTTTTTTTAAAATAATATATTCTACGATAGTAGACATTCTTAACATTAGAAGTTATAAATAAGAGAACTTATTAAAAAACACAATCAAGTCTTTTCGGCTACACATATCATTTGTACAGTTTAACGACCCCTTTACTTTAACAAATATGTAGGTATTACTATTTGTGTATTATAAATAAAATAAAGTAATAAAAAGGACAAATATAGCCTACTTCACTCATACTGATTAGACACACATAATTCACTGATTTTTTAAACAGATCCGTAGATTTGTCACACATACGAACATGTCTGAACTGTTACACTCATTACTTGGTTAATAAGCTTCATGTCCTCATGATTCGCATTATCAATTACACTAATTAGAATACATTGTAACTAATCGACATTGACATTAATAGTGACATGCTTTGCTCCCCTCTGGACCGCCGCAAGGTGTTGACGTGCATTCTGTGTATTTCGATTGTTTTTGCATAAATAAATACAAAATTTGCTCAACAAAATCGTTTAAGAAAATTAGGAGTGCATAAGTTGTGTGGAGACATCTGGGATGCGAGAACGTCAACTTTCGTTAAACTTCTGCGAGCCTGGTACTTACAACTAGTCACGCCACTCCAGGTACGGTGCACACCTTTCAATTACCATCCGTCAAATCAGCGCACGCGCAGGCGTGACCTATATTGCACGAGTTCATTGACCCCGCCCTTTCACCCGCCCAGTTAATGCTGATTAGCCCGAGTTGAGCACCGCCGTACAGGAGGCGTTCTAATACTTTGACTAAGTATGTTCCAAGAATAAGACCGAGATAGCTGTGTGAGTTATTGAATGAGTCATTGTTCTACTGCGTTGTATTTCCGTTTATTTGGTACATAGTTGTGTTGTGGGGGACTTTGTTTATAACTTCGCGCCGTTATTTGTGCGTTGCATACGGGCGGTGTTTGACGTGCACTTTGAGGTTGTACGGCGCAGCGTTCTTGTGCAATAATAATGCCTTTAAAGAGAACACCTCCTTCTACACAACAAGAGAAAGTTAGATCCGATACAAACCGGAGCTCGGCGCCGGTCACTGATACTGATAACGAAAGCTCTTGTAATGTTACTAGCAAGCCCCGTGCCCGCAAGCGTCAGCATGACGATGAGATTACCTTTGCCATTTCGGAAATGAAAAAATGCCTTGAAAAATTTCAATTACAGCAAAATGCAATCCAATCAAGTATTGATGGTATTATAAAACAAAACAGCGAAATTATAAAGTCCATGGAATTTATATCCAATCAGTACGACGAAATGAAGACTACCTTAGTTAAATTGGAGACTGAAAAACATACACAATTAGCTTATATTCAGTCGTTAGAATTAAAAGTAGAAGACCTCGAAAGGTCACAGAAGAGGACTTGCATCGAGATAAGAAACATTCCTTTTCAGAAAAATGAAACTAAAGATGACCTGATTAATTTAGTTAAAAAAATCGGGTTGATTACGGAAACATGTGTGGAGGAAACTCACATTAGAGATATTTTTCGCCTGGCTGTGGATAGAATAGGAAAGAGAGCTGTATTGGTGGACTTTTCTACGGTACCATTAAAGGAAAAGGTGATAACCTCTGTTAAATCATACAACAGGAAGCATCAGAACAACAAGCTTAACACAGCACATCTACAACTCGATGGACAACCTCAACCAATTTATATAGTGGAAAGTCTTACTAAAAAGGCTAGAAGTCTGTTTTATTTAGCTCGTGAGTTTGCCAAGGAAAACAATTATGAGTTCTGCTGGACCACCCATGGAAAGGTATACCTTCGTCACAAGACTGGGGCTGCGTCATATCGTATCGATAAAGAAAGTGATATCGACAAGCTCCAAACTAAACCTGCGCTATGACTACAAAGGGCTGTATGGTTAATATATTTTGTTTTTTGCATGTACTCTAACTTGTTAAGCTTTTTTTATATTCTTTTTTTACTTATATTACTAATATTAGTGAGTTTGTTGTCACTTACACTATTACTCAATGTCTTTCATTACACTACACAATACATACTTATAAAACTAAAACTCAGCATACTGTTCTTACACAAACACATTTCACCCTTCGATAAAAATACTGTATTGATGTATTATATGATCTATTTATATGCATATACTCCAAATTCAAATCCGATTTGTGGGATTGATTATTATCCTGGTAGTCAAGCTCGAGAATTTCAGTCGTGCACTTCAGACCTTATTTTAAAAAATGTTAATTTTGGATGATATATCTAGCGATATTGACTCAGCTCGTGTGTCGGAGTCTATAATATGTTCCCCTGAAGAAATTGAAAGCCACATTGATTTGTCCCAGAGGGCTTTATCTGTATTTCACACTAACGTTCGTAGTGTGGCCCGTAACTTTGACGCTCTTACGGTACTACTGGAACGAATTTGTTTCCGGTGTGATATATTGATATTAACTGAGTGCTGGTTGAGTGGGTCTCCGATTGCACCTGAAATCAACGGCTATAAATCTTACGCATCTAACTATACCAATCAAAATGACGGTGTTCTTCTGTATATCAAATCTGAGATAAGTCACTCTGTTCTTTTGCCTTCTGTGTCGCATGCTAATTGTATTATTGTGCAATACGAAAATGAATACGCTGTCGTTGCTATGTATCGGCCGCCATCGTGCCCAAACATAGACATGTTCTTTGACACCCTTGATACCTGTCTACAATCCTTAAAGTCTGTTAAATCATTAGCTCTGATTGGTGATATAAACATAAATATTTCTACTCAGAGTAGTGACCGAAACTATAACGTTTACTTGGATTTGATGGCCTGTCACGGTCTCTTACCTGCTCATGTTATTCCAACTCGCGGCGCAAGCTGCTTGGATCATGTGATGTTAAGATCCACTAGATGTGCAGCGACTTACATACTAGATTCTTTAGTGACCGACCACGCACCCCTTGTTTTTAGTCTGAATTGTAAAATTAAAAGGCACGCCCCAGAGAAAACGTTGTTGAAGGTTGATTATCCCGCATTGGTCCATGAATTCTCTCACACAGACTTTGCCTCGGTTTATTCTTCTTTTGACGCTAATGTATCAGCTACTACCTTAATTAATGTGATCTCTGACGTCATTAGTAGCCACTCTAAACAAATAAATATTCCCCACCGGAAACGAACTATCAAGCCATGGATGACTCCGGGTTTGGTCCGGTGTGCTAGGCATAGGGATAAGTTACACAAACAAGTAAAGGCAGACCCTGACAATGCAATATTGCAGGTCACATACACCAGGTACCGTAACTTTTACAACAATCTTCTAAAAAAACTTAGAACTGCGTATGAAAAATCTGAATTTCAGAAGAATAAAAACAATCCAGGGGGTGTGTGGAAGACCATAAACAAAATTGCCTTTCTTAAACACTCCTCACCTCCTCCTACTGAACTACTTAATCTGGCTTCAGATCCCTGCGAGTCTCTAAGTTTGGTAAACCACTTTTTTGCTAATTTAGGGTCATCTTATGCAAATGCAATTTTAAGAAACCAAACTATGGGCACGCCGAATATCTCAAACAGAGACACTCCACCTTCTCCACCGAGAGATTCTATGGCTTTGTTTGACACGGATGAGCGGGAAGTCGATAATATAATCACTAACTTGAAAAATAACTCTGCGACTGGACTAGATAACATACCGACACTCGTAATTAAAAGCGCTAAGAGTAGTCTAATTCCTCCTCTCACATTTATTTGCAACCGATGCTTGCACACGGGTGTCTTTCCGGACATTCTGAAGAGTGCACTCGTACATCCTATCCATAAGAGTGGCGACAGAGACAGTGTTGGGAACTACAGACCTATATCGGTACTAAGTGTTATTTCAAAAATATTGGAAAAAATTATTAATCACAGGTTAGTAAAATTCCTGGAGAGAAATAATATCATTGCGGATAACCAATTTGGCTTTATCAGGGGAAAATGTACAGAAGATGCTACTTTGTTACTCACAGAAATAATCAGTAAGCACCTTGACAGGAAGGAGAAGGCCATTGGTGTCTTCCTAGATCTCTCTAAGGCTTTCGACACTGTCTCTGTCCCTTTACTGCTTGCTAAAATGGAGTCGGTCGGCATTCGCGGTGTTGTGTTGGAGCTGTTTCGTTCCTACTTGTCGAATAGAACCCAATGCGTTAGGGTAGGCAAATTCACCAGTTCCAAGCAATCACTTTCTTTTGGTGTGCCGCAGGGTAGTGTGCTTGGACCAACTTTGTTCTTATTATACATAAATAGTTTATGTACCAAGTCGCTACCCAACTGCAACATCATCACTTATGCTGATGACACTGCGCTAATCGTGCATGGTAGTGACTGGACTGAGACTCGGCACTACGCGGAGCATGCGCTTGCGGAGGTGATGGTGTGGTTAAATGAAAATCTACTCACTTTAAATTTTGATAAAACAAGTTACGTTGCCTTTACACCACGTTCTATCACTCAGCCGCCACCTGATTTCAAAATTACTGCACATACCTGTGGACTCCTGGATGGTTGTGGTTGCCCTCAATTAACCCGGACTGAACATATAAAATATCTCGGTCTAATAATAGATTGCTCGCTAAATTGGTTACCTCACATAAAACTATTAACAGCGCGAGTGAGACGACTGATTCCAATTTTTCGAAAACTTAGAGCATCGGCCGATCTTGGGACACTTCTGTGTGCTTATAATGCACTTGTTCAGAGCCTTCTCCAATACTGTATTGTTGTATGGGGTGGTATTGGGAAGACCTCTCTGCTGTCCTTGGAGCGTGCACAGAGGGCGATATTGAAGGTAATACTGGGTAAGCCTCGAAGGTACAGCACCAGTCTCCTATACAGTGATTGTTCTATGCTAACTGTCAGACAACTTTTTATACTATCAACTGTTCTCCGAAAGCATAAAAATATTACCTATAACGTCATTACAAAGCGTAACAAGGCAAGGGTTTGCTCGGTTACTTCCCATCGTACGACTCTTGCCGAAAGACAATTTTATGTACTTGGTAATAAATTATACAACGCAGCAAATCATGCGAGAAACATTTATGCACTACCCATCAACAAATGTAGGGCTGTTCTTCGTAGGTGGTTGTTGGGTTTGAACTATAGCCAAACGGAGGAGCTATTGCATTTTTATTCTTGACAATTCATTTGATAAATCCAATCATTCGTACTCATACATTCACACATCACAAACCAAGCGTACCTACATTCACACCTCACACTGACTCACTAGGGTATTTATGTCTACTTGATTTTAAGGAACTGGAAACTAGAAACATGTCCATATTTATGATTTTCGTTATGCGGAATATCATAATAGCAGATATATTTTATTATTTTATAATGATTTAATAAATAAAATAAAATGAAAATAAATATTATTGATTAAAGTTTATATATAAATCGATTTTGTAAATTTTCTTGTAATTATTGTTGGGATATTTGGGAATACGTCTTTGCACAGTAAAACGTTTGTTGTTTTAATAGGTGGAAGGCGCTGACGACTGTAACACAATTTATATTAGTACGGTCGTCAACGGCAACCTCTAGTCTAATGTGTCACTATTTTTATGTTTTATTATTATAAGAAAAATTTGTAAAAATAATCTGTTGAATAAACATTATTATTATTATTATTATGGTAAGGCATCAGCTCGTGTGATGTGTAGGCTCTGAGATTTGACAGAGTTTACTGGTAATTGATTTATTCAAGACTCATTGGAATAATATATAATAAACAAAAGTTTAGTTTTGTTTATTAGTTTAGTTTTGTGAACAATGAAACACAACTACAAACACGACAACTACAAATTAGACAAGCATACAAGACAAAATAGTGCTAGTTCTACCTAGAGTGCGTTGTGCTTTTGATGACCGAAACATTTAATAAATGTATTTTTTTTTTAATATTAGCTCACATACATATTAAACTTCAAAGCACATGTTAAACTTCGCTAATATTGACTAATTGATTCGTATAATCAATGCAATATAACCCACGATTTAATTCCCTTTAATTAGTCTTGACTTCTACCGAGCTACGGGCAAAACCTTGTGTGTTCATAAATGGTAATATAATAATAATTCTTAACATTGACAAAAATACAAGAGTTATTCATTAACACTATTAAGAAGCTACTGTTACAGAGAAGAGCAATTTGGCCTTACGCACAAAGTGTTTCAACGCGTCTCCATAAACCCGAGCACAGAAACTATCCAACATCACTTGTACTAAAATTACAACGTCTATTACTTTCCCCGTTACGTGTAAAATTTACTAGTGGACTCATTAAAACTTGGACTGAGTCCAGGACCGTATTCTGTGGCCTAGCCTAAGCACATTTCAACTCATTACATTTGCCCGAATCAATTCTGTGAATAGTTTCAACTCTGGATAAATTTAATATGCTCTAGGTGCCACTTAGCTGAGGTTTAGGAAAACTAAAATTTAAGGAAAAGTAATTTAAAGTCTTAATTCCGAGTGTTTAAAAATTGGGATGTCTTTAACATCAAAATAAGAAATATTTTGAAATTTGCCCCTTGTCTAAGAAAGATGTAAAACCAAATACCAATTGTGCATAAGTAAAAGTGGACAAGACTATTTTGCAAAATTTTACATAGTGAGTGATATAACGGCCTCACAAAAAACCGATGAGAAACAGCGCTTGCGGCGTGTTTCACCGAGTGAGTGAGAATAGCGGAGGCCCATATCCCAACCCCCAATCCCCCAAAGGCCGGTAACACATTTGTGACGCCTCTAGTTTTACGATGTAATCACTTATCATCAGGCGATACATATGCACGTTTGCCCCCTGTTCCATACAAAAAAAATGATAGTTAAGAAGGACTGTTTAGTGGTATCCTCATCAAAATTTGACTAAAGTCAGGAAAATAATAAAAATGATAGCAAACCTTTACGAAAATAAAATTTTACTATCGTTAAAGCTAACAACGAAAGTATAAGATTTCTCCTAGTATCCGTGTCGGCTCTAATGCGTGTGTTGTCTTCAAATGGAAGCCGTTAAATAACTGAAATCAAGCTTACTAAATGTCTACATCGAAAGCTTCTTTAAAAATTGCTATGACATTAAGTACTTAGGTGAAAAATATAATCGTGTTTTGCAAAAGCCATTTAGAAATGTAAAATATATCACATCACACTAATATATAAAGACGAAAGTTTGTGAGTGTGTATGTTTGTTACTTCTTTACGCAAAAACTACTGGACGGATTTGGATGAAACTTTACAGTAATATAGCTAATACATCAGAATAACACATAGGCTACTATTTGTCACGATTACAGACATACACGCGGGCGGAGCCGCGGGCAACAGCTAGTTAAGATATAAATATGTATTCAAGAAAGCGGAAATTTTTTCATAATAAGTGTACTGGAATATATCTTATGTGTGTATAAAAAACATCATTTTCCATCAATTTTTCGAACATATAATCACAAATTTTAATAAAAAAAACTGACTTCAAGAAGGGGACCAAATTGAAATGGGACCACATGGCCATGGGTAGCACCAGCTTTCAAATAAAAAAAGAATCAAAAGCGGTTCATCCAGTCAAATTCGCTTCCTTTTTTTAAATCGGTTATAAAGTAAAAAAGGTTTCATCGTTAAAATAAAGTGTATTTCTTAAATAATGTTGTTGTATCATTATTATAACTTGTTAATCATTTCATTGAATTATCACATAGCTAGCTCTTTTTTACGACTGCGCTTATCAAGTTTCTGCTTTATTCGTTACCTAATCAAAGGTAGACTTACCTTTAGTTTATTAGTTAACCTTCGACTAAAAAGTATCATGTAAAAAAACGAGGTAAATATATCAGCTGTAAACCAAACGACACTGTTACTTATTAGCTGAGTTTAGCTAATATAAATTAGCTAACAGCTATCAGGGTATGAATTAAATGCTTGTGTAAGTAAATATTAAAAACAGCGATAAATATATGTGGTATCACTAGTGTTCTCTATTATTACACTGAAATAGGTTTGATTCCCACTTAGTAATATTTATTCCATTTAATTCCAGATTTATCTCTGTTTACTTTATAGTTTCAAAATAAATAATTGTAATTGTAAGCATGTTCACCGAACCAAATTACTGACTATTATCATGATTTTAACAATACTAATATTTATAATCCACACTGATATTTATGACATGTTCTAAGACAAATATACAGTCCATGAACTCGTTGAGAGCTAAACCAGATTGCAACCGTGGCTGGTAACAGCGTCATACAGCGTCAACAGTGCAAACAGGCGTACAAATGAACTGTTTTGTGATACCAATTAGCACCGGACCGGGCTAATGTGGGTGATGTCTGACATGCTTTGTTACACTCAGCGTACACTGTGTTGGATCAATGACGTTGTCGAAAATGAGGTTTGTTCAGAAATACTTACTGATGATTGCTACTGAGCCAAAGATTGAATAGAAATAGAGCTTGAATATTATTTGTCTATATTTTGAGAATGTATAAAACTGGTGAACAATGAATATTTTCGTTTTACATAATACAATAAAAATACTTCGGACACGTGGCGAGGAGAAGCCCGGATAATTTTGAGAAGCTTCTGGTCGTGGGACACGTGGAAGGCAAAAGGAGCTGGGGCAGGTCACCATCCCGATGGATGGATATGGTTGAAGAAACCACCAAAAGCAACGTGCAGGCGTCCATCCGCCTCGCTGAACATAGAACGGCCTGGAGATCACTGGTGAATTGTGCGGTCCTGAAAGGTCACGACCCTAAGTCATGAGGAAACGACGAAGAAGGAAGGAATACAATAAGACAAAAATATTACACACATATTATTTAATGTATATTAAATTAAATTTAGTAATCACCGACATTTACAAAATCAAAGGCATTTTTTTTTGTATGTATGTGAAATTTCATGTCACGTTTAAGTAGTGCCTTAAAACGTGACATGAATTTTCACATAATCATCGGTTAACAATAAATTATTAATCTAAATCAGATCGCACTGCCACAATTCATCTGAACATAGCCTTTAAATCATAAAATATTTTGTAAATTAAGTCGTCAAAACTCAAACTAAACTCTTTGACATTTCCTTTTTGTTTAGAGTGACTAAAATTTTAAAGGAAACCTAATTTCATACTAAAATTGTAAAGTTCAAGGGCAGCGTAAAAATATATTTAGGCATAAATTATGTTATAAGCTCAAATATTCATCAACGCCACTTTTAATCAAAAATTTTTAAGTCAATCGGAATTTACATTACCCAACAAAAAAGTAAGTTCGTGTATTGTTCAAAATCGTCACTAATAATAACATCTATACTCTTCTAAACTCTTTGCGCTGTGGCATTGTGCAAGGGACAGTTTCAGTAATATTTCATTTCACTCTTGAAAGTTGTCGCGATTTACAAATTATGACTCGGTATTTCAACCGTACCAGATTCGCAATAAATTAAATGATTAATAACTGTAGTAAATTCAATTAAACCAACCAGAATGTTAATACAGGCAACTGGCATCCGCACCATGCTACAGTGCAAAGAGTATAGATCTATAACAGTGCTGCTTAATACCTAGGAGCCATTAGTATACGTATCCAAATATCTAAACTTTTAGCTCATATTCAGATGACGAGCGCTCAACACGCGTTTTGCTAACGCGCGTTTACAACTACATGTAATTTCGTTCTTGGAGTACACATGCTAACGCGCGTTTTTACAAATAGTTGTTAATGCGCGCTATCAAAACGCGCGTTGAGCGCTCGTCCTCTAAATATGGCCTAATGCTCATTCGTTAGTAAATATAGACACTAGATTTATAAACCTTTATTAGCGCCCTTTAAAATAGAGGACGTTCTCAATTTTTCTCGACATCTTTGCTATTTTTGTGTCTTTAATAGAACGAGAAAAGTCAAGTCTGCCTCCATTTAAATTCAAAACGTATATTTCACCTTTACTTTTAGTTCATAGAATCGCAATGTAGTCAGTGAAATATTTCTAAAGCTGATTTGAACTCAATGTGAACAAATAACTACATTAGGTATTACAAAGGTATACTGTCTGTCTATTTCAAGCGTCTAATAACCACAACATCGTAAAGCCTCCTATCAATGCTGCATCTCGTTGCGTCATCTACCTTTGTGACGTCACCGAGGCTTTGTGCCCGCTCTAGTTTGCCCCAGAGTCACGATACGAGATGCTTTTTACACCAGTTGGCGAGGCTATACAAATGTTTGCAACTTCTGATGACGTCTCAATGGATTTGTATGGATGGTCTCATGTTGCAATGGGCAATGTAATTTACACGTGAAGTTGGTTTATTTGATTTCAAGTTGTGGTGTTTGATTTTGAGATTTTACTATAATATAAAGTGACGGAATAGATTATGTAAATATAAAGTAAAATAATCTTAAATGTATATCCTTTCACAGATACAACCCTGTTAATATTCTTGTATAAAATTAATCGTTTTTTAGATTTCTATGGTATTAATTTCGTGTAACTAATGTAAACCTATACTAGTAATATATTCTGTGATATTTTAAGCATGAAAACATTTCAAACATTTTTTTTAAAATTAAAATAAATATCTTATGAAATGCATACTCTACTTATAATAGTTATACATTGAAACTTGTAACATCAACAGCCACAATTCCCAGTATCATTAATCTCAGTTGCTGAACACGAATAAAATAATGTCAGCCTCCACTCACCAACAAAACGATCAGACGTCATTCGTGACATGATCTCTCGAATCCTGCCACGTCCAATGCAGCCATTATATCCCTGACTTGCACTATTGTTTGAACTACCCCGCCTGAACTCACTACTCCATTCCAAAAACATCATTACTCTCGCACGTTAAAGCTGAAATTTGATTGGTGATTTCAATTAAACGATCGAGGTCGAAATGTAGGGACGTCATCAAGTCAAAGTTCGATTTGTGATAGTTCTCTCTGCGTTGAAACTTGAAACATTTCACTTGATAGGATTTGTTGAGGTTTCGACGGCTCGTATTGCAACTTCGATATATTACAAGTGATCGATGTGTCTAGGTTTCTGTACATGAAATAAACTGATTATATTTATTGAGTATGCGGTAAATACGTCACTTATGTGTGACAATACCATTGACTGTTTAACGACATTATTTATGTTGTTTTTAAACTTTCTCATGGAATTGACATATACAGTTTTGACCCTGCTCAGTGTGTGCTCAAACTCTACAGTGTTTTCTTTTCGCGCGTATGTTATTAATTATTCTGCTTTTATCAACTAATGATATGTAGTTTACGCGTGGCAGAGTCTAGCTTCAGCATTGTATATACTAGATTAATCGAAGTAAATTTCACAGAAAATCGTCATGTAAATTTTTGGAACCCTTTTGCCAAGAGAGTAAGTTTATAGGAACCCCGACTCACTAGTCTTAAGTCTTGAAGGTGATTTAAGAGAACCAATGGAATAACTGGAGGTGGTAGTCAAATACCATTAAATGATGATGAACGATCTTTTACCTGATTTCACCTTATACTAAACAAATAGTCACAAAACATTATCATAGTACTCGTTCTACCTGAAACGTTTCCCAAACCATAGCATACCTGACGTAACGCGATTACGTGCCGACTGTTGTAATCTGTCCCGTGTCAGACATAGGCTCTGATCACGAAGCTCACAAGCCCTGGATTTGCGCAGTCACGGCCGGTCTACCTATCTGCTACGAGATGAAAATAGATTTGTTTATCATAAATAAAGTAGTCATATTTTTATTTAACCTTTTCACTGAATGTCTTTGTATCTATTTTCGTTTGCTATTTTGTGAACCGTGAGAGTGATTGATAGTTGCCAGATTGTTTTATTAGAATTAGATAAACCTGTCAAAAAAGAATATAACGTACCTTTACATTTATTGTGTAAAGAAGTAGAAATACTATTTTTTACCAACATCAATACTATGAATAAACACTGACATCTAAGTATTAATTTGGATGACATGACTGTATTTTTGCTGAACACAAGGATTCCTTGCAAAAAAAAACCCTCAGCATTATTAAATACATTATTAGATAAATCTACTTCGATTTATATCCTTTTATTTACTATGTTGACGCTGTGGTAGCGTACGCTACTGTTGTGCATGAGGTCTAGGGTTTCATTCCCGGTTCGGACCAAATGTTTGTATGATTTGCAAATATTTGTTTCGGAGTTTGGGTGATTTCTATGTGTAATATGTATGTATTTACAAAAAAAGTATATATATAATACAAGCTCTACTTAGTTTTGAACTAGATGGCGTTGTGTATTAGATATCCAAAAATATTTATATATTTTATTTAAAAACATAATAAAACTTATGTTGTGTATCTTAGGCCTAACGCATATCATTTCAAATTCCCATAATCACTAAGTACGTTAACATATTTAGATACTAATTAAACCATAATATATCTGATACTAACTAAACCGTATATTATATTTACAACAAAAAAAACTATTAAAAAATCAATCCCCAACACGTAATTACTTAACCAGCCGTCGTGTTTGCTAATATAACTATGTTATAAAATGCAAAAGTAAAGTGTGATGCGGGTTGTAATATTGTAGCGCTGACAAAGCGTTCACACTTAGGTATTAAACATGTAAACGAAACTTATTTATGAGTGTAAATGTGAAAAGACAAAAGGGGTTCATGTACAAATGATACAGCCTTTAGTTTTATTAATATTAAAACTTAAAATATACGTTATTCATTGTTTATTTTACACTCCACCCTACAGGGAGAATAAATTGATAAGGTCTGTTAAAATGTGATAATTTTGGGAGACTAAATACTTCAAAAGGTTTCAAAGATATTTATTTTGTATATCAAATAAGCAATAAAAACTTACAGTATATTACCATAATGCTTGCATGTTTTAAAAATACATATTAAAATCAAAATTCGTTTATAAATAATCTTCAAATTATTACCTACTACATTATAACTAAATAAAGAAAATAATAAAAAGACGATTAGATAGTTATGTCATTGATTTAATATTTGATATATTGTTGTATGGAATTAGTGAAAGTATTAATAGTTGTTTAGATTCTGATAACTGTTGAAACTTGTAAAGCCGCTAAAATATCATGACTGAGATGATTATTTCAGAAATAAGTAATATTACTCGCTGATTGAAATCAAAAATATTTTCCCACGATATCCATAGTAATATTATAACAATAAATATTCAAAGAGTTAATCTATATCTGGACTATTGTACAGAAAAATAATAAATCCCTCTAGACGTAGGGATATTATTTAAGGGGTACACTAAGTATATAAACAGGTGAACTGTTTATACTGCCATCGTCCTCTGCTACTGATATGGTTACATGTATTAGGTACATAAAGATGTATGCACTCAAATACCAATGGATTGTCGGTACTACCCTCGCACAGAAAATCAACGTGAAATGACAGCGATCATGCTGTCGTGTTTCGTTGGTGAGTGCGAGACCAGAGGCCCAATGATGCAGAAGCATCACTAGCCCGCCATGGTGTAGGTCACCATGCTGCATTGTTGCATTGTCTGCATTCGCAGTATGGTGATTACCAATCTTGGATTCTGCTTATGCTTTCCATCAGGCAGAGTAGAGTCATTTCGGCAGTGTCAAACATAAAAAAAATGCTTCTAATAATATATACATTTACGTAGTATATGGACACAATGTTGATTGTATTAGTATACTCTGATTCACCATTATCAATTCTAATATCGAGATTATGTTTCAGGATTATTGTAATTACCATATTCATAGCTTATTAGTCGGCGAGTACTAGCAGGATGCCATTTAATTAACTAACTTAGGCCAGAAGCTTATCCATTACGTATACTAAGAACTTAAATTTCTTGTCAAAAAAATATTTTCATGGAAAATATAATTAGTTAAAAGCTGAGAGAAATAGGTCAGTTGCTTTGTTTTAAAAGACAAATATAGTACGAAAGAACAAAAATATAATGCAAGGTTTTCTTTACTGAGTATTTTTAAAGAAAGGAGCAAAATAATGAGCGTGTTCATCACACGACTAGGTATTCGTCTTAGGTGGAAATTGAACCCATCACCTCTGACTCAACGGTTTGGATCACAAAACCAGGTCAGTCTTAGGATAGACTTTAAAAAAAAATAGTAGCCAGATAAAATGGACTTCCTAGTTCTATAACTGTTTGATGATTGATGATGATTGTCTGATTGGGGACTGGCAAGACAACGGTGTTTCTACTACGTGTAATCTCGCCGTTGTATGTTTTTAAGCCGCCCAAAAGCCTCTCAACTTAGCATGTATCATTTCTTATTAAATTCAATAAACCTACAATTCAGAACAGCAATTTAACTGCGAGCGAAGACGTGTATTATATTGTTTATTCAGTCGTAAACCAGTAATGCTAATATCCACTTAGTTTGAAGAAATACAATGAAATTTGTTACGCCATTTCGCAGACGTATTTCATGGCAAAATGGTAATTTGTGTATATAAGTAACAACTTAGAAAATACAAGTATAAAATACAGATTGCTTCTAATCGTCAACTTGCAGTGTTCACGCGGCAAGTGTTGACTATTTGTTCCGTCTCCGTGATACAGACTTTGTGTAGCCGTCGAACAATAGTCACCATGCTGACAAAAGCCATGGCTGACATCTTTGTGTTAGGTATCTGTGTTTTCTTTTTTAAGGAACGCGTGACTTTAAGCTGTTATGAAATAAATCTTTTAATAGCAACGTCTAGACTATTATATACCTTGACCTCCTTTTTTTGTTAAGTAGCTACATAAATTATTTTAATGTGCATAAAGTTTAAAATAAATAAGACAGCTTAAATTTGGAACCAGTAAAAAAAACTATAAGTACTTTTAAAAATATTAGGTATATATAAAACATCAATGTACCCCAAATCATAATAAATTTTAATAGGCTGTTTCATTATGTCTTCATTTCCCACGGGGAGAATATCATCTTTAAATTTAATTGGGTTTATGTTGAGAGCTAATATTCGAGTAAAATAAATACAAACTTGTTTATAGACAGCAAACGTAAATGGTAACAAGCAAGTAGCAAGCAAGAAACTAAAACTCGATAAGTTATTAACAGGTTTCAAAGGAAAACAATTAGTTTGGTTCAGGATCAATTTTGCTTATCTTTAATATTATTTACTTATCTTTATGTTTTTTTATGATATAGGATGCAAACGAGCAGACATATCGCCTGATGGTTAGCGATTACCGCCGCCCATAGATACTCGCAACACCAGAGGCATACAATTGCGTTGCAGGCATTTTAAGAAGGAATACGCTCTTTTTTTGAAGGTTTGAAGGATGTTATTGTCTTATTGATATTTTGTAGCAAATTATAATTTCTACAAATCAGTAAGCTTCAATCTTAAAAATTGTTTTGTACTACACTAGCTTTTGCCCGGGACTCCACCTGAGGGTATGTCAGTTATCCCAACAAAAAGTAGTCTATGTCCTTTTCCAAGATTCAATCTATATCTATCCTGAAATGCATTTAGGTTTAGGCATGATAGCGGTTTAGGCATTAAAGGATAGACAGATAGACTTACTTTTGAATTTATACTTTTTTAATACTATTGATATCGTGCTAAAATATTTTAATTTAAATAAGCGAATAATATTACTCATTACTGTGGTCATTATCTTAATCAAGATATTTTAACAGCTTTACAAGTTTCAACAGTCATCAGAATCTAAACAACATTGTAAGCTCGATTAATCATAAATCAACGACACGGTGTCGCGCACGCGTCACTGACACCGCGACACTGACGCCCCCTCTCCCCCTTCCCCGCCTCGCACGACAAAACGGCTTCGCGGCGACAATAACCCGTCACTCGCGTACTCGGAATACAATTAATATCCACGAAAACGACCTCAATACCTAATTAACGATGGAAAATCAACCTTCAGAATTTCATCACAGGGTTGCTTCTAAAATGTTTTTGCTTTCGTTTTTAGGTTAAGTTGGGCATGTAATGATGAATAGACATATTAAAGATTAATTATGATAGCTTGTTGTCGTATGACTGAATAGATGTTTGTTTCAGTCATTTAATTAGTAAGCGGATAATGCTTCCTTGTCTTTTGTTGGAATCGTGACGTTGCGGTTTTATAATTGCCATGTAAAAAGTGGTTCGTATTTATATTAAACAAATATGTAATATTCATATTGGAGTAAATGCCTAGAGATAACGAAATTACAAAGTTGTGGCAGTCAGAAATAATGTAAAAAGGAGGCAAAGCAAAGCACTTGTGTTTTGAGTTGCAAGTGTTCATAGGTAATCTGCCTTCTCGTTTGAAGAACAAGAAATAGTTTAAAAAGCTTTAACCAGAATATGCGAAAACTTGCCCTTTCTTTGGCGTTGTCGGGTAAAAAAACGATTAAAAGAAGTCTCATAAATTCTTAATATATAACTACGGTGGTGATTATCTTGTTGTCATCACTAAACTAAAATTCACTAAAAGTTGTTATTAGATTATGAGAGACAGCTGTGTTATGTCCCACCAACACAAAGGGAGGATCCACCGATCAGACGAGGTGATAATGCCTGGCGGGCTACTGCCCAACGGTTTATGTTGGGATGTTGTATATACGTTAATGGGCGCGAGAACTTCTTTTGCGCGATGCAGGATTGGTAGTTTTTTTGTACACAACATTACTCCGTTGTTTGGTGTGCATCCAGTAGATGACGCTGTCGTGTGTTTTTTGTGTTTGAGTTGTATGTGGAAGTCGCCACAGATTATATATTCTAATCACATCCGCTTACAGTTCATTTTTCGATATCTCACATCTCAGCTGTCACTGTGTTTAGTTTTGTACTAAATATACATTAATCCGGGCACCAGAAACGCACGCTTGTTTACTATTTACTTTGGCATAACCAAAATTAGTTAAATAACTCAACGTTGACCAAATTTTTTTTTGCTATTCTTGTGTTGAACATTTAAAACGTGTTATAATGTCGGCATTTGAACCGATAACAAATGAAATACTCCAGCTAAAATTGGAAATATTTAATTCAACCCAACAAATGCGAGCGTTAATTTCAGCGAGGGATATCGAAGAAATGACAGGCACAATTTGCTTGTGTCACGAACCCTGCGGGCGCAGAGCAACGATGACAGCTGACGGTCGCCGATGGGACATTGCTATCCCGCCCTTCACAATTCAGCTGACATGCAGTTTTGTTTATATTCTGAAACTGTGACGGGTCTGAGATGAAATATTCGAATTGAATACGAAGTATTGAGTTCACAAGTTTATTATTTTGAAGCACTTTTCAGTAGTAACTGTAAGGATGGAACATGTTAAATTTGCTTTTGCCCGCCGCTTCCAACAAATATTAACCTCACGTCATTTACTGAATTATTAGAAACTTGAAGGTACATTCAATTCAATATTATATTTTCATCCCCATGAGAAAATACAAACGGAATCAAATAATCGACCAAGCACAGATAAGAATATTCACATAACATTTGTCTCCTTCCTTCCAATTGAGCACACTCATTCGATCACATATAACGATTATTCACTCGAGCACTTGTCAAATAATTTTCCAACAAAACGATTTTCATGTTGGACCAAACATATTCAACCCTTTGAATAGACAAAAAATATGGAGTGACAATACAATTCTCGGGAACAGGATCGCTAGGACCGAGCACGGAGCGGGCGGGTTGTCCATGAGTGCCATCAAATACTTCGACAGGGAGTTTTATCGATTTAGTTAGGTTCATGCGCGCACAAGTGAGTGAAGTGAATAATGTAAAAGTACTTTTTTAAGTAATAATTTAGAGTATAAAGAAAGCCCTTGAAACGGTACTGAATAGTTATATTACCAGGTAAATAATTTCGCTTCTTTATAGAATAAAAGCTAACTGCGAGGTAGAGGAGAAGGTCTTGACGCGATTGCTTCGAAATTCCTAAAGGATTTACTTTTAGAACGGTTCAGCAATGCTGACTCAATCAGCTAAAATAAAGTTGGAGTTCTACGTATTTCTATAATTTGTTTTTAAATACACAAAAAAGAAATAAATTAAAGGTCCCTTTTTCAGTTACCTTGATTAACTGTCAATTTTCCTCATGATGATACACATAACAACTTTTTGTACTCTCGATTGTCGGCACTTGAATAACCTTTAATAATGCCATAGGGCGAAACCTGTCAGTATTGAATTTAATTAAAACAGTGAAATAAGTACAAATGAGCTTAATTCTGGAATATTAGTATAGATTGTGATTTATTAAAATAACTTAAATATTTCAACAAATAAATTTCCTGTTAATTAATAAAGATTGCCTAAAGGATTAAAGTCACGTATAAAAGTCGTATTTATAAATAAAAAAGTGTCCATTTATTTCTAGAGTAAGTCCACAAAGATTAGTCAGTTATGAGATTTAATGTGTTCTGCAATTCTCTCGAAATTCAATATTGTAAACTAAACCAACTACAATAACGTAAAAATACTCAAATCGAAGCTGCCCATCAAATTCATCACTCGTTTATACTACCAACGGAAATTAAACTATATGTCTTCGATATAAAATTGAATTTTAGTTGTCGTGAACTAGAGTATAGCTCGCAACTTTGCGATATTTTTATTTGAAGCAGAGGCGAGTACGGTTCGTTTGAAAATGCTAATAATGAGTATTGCAACCTTTTACTACATAAAATATAGAACAGAAAATACTTCCAAGGCCCTTAGAAAAATAAATGAAATTTTCATTGCAATGTTACTTTAAAGTACAATTGCGAATATGAAACATTATATGTGATATGATGATATTTATTTAAACATATCATCTATTTTATCTTTTCTCAAATTCATTTGTGGGCGGCGAATGAAATAGGTTTTTTACCCAACTGCGAAAGGAGGAGGGTTATGTTTTCGAGTCTATGTGTGTATATATCTTTGGCACACACTAGAGCCTAAACGGTACGTATTTATGTGTGAGTGGTGTCAATAGATTCGTCTTAGTCGTAAGAGTGACACTGGGTAGGTACATCAAAATTAAAAAAAAAACAAAAAAATTTAAAAAGTTGAATTTAATAAAGATGGCAGATATTGACGCAGTTGGAATTATTTTCTTATAGATAATTTTATTTTCTATCATTTTCTTCGTGTTACATTACAAACGTGGATTACATAAGTATGAAACCCACACCTATAATCAGACTGGGCCTTGTTTAAATGGCTTTTTCAACCTCTTACCAATACATGGATAATGTAGTCCCTGCCTTAGCTTTGTACCCTATCCATTTCTTTTTAATCTACCACTTTTACCATCTCTAAAAATTGCATTCCATAAAAAAACAGACGGTTTAGGTATGAAGACGTAAAAGAAACTACTCTAAACCAGTCCTTTTATAGTGTTGTAAACTAGGCCGATAAAGTTTTTTTTTATGGTAATGTGGGCTAACGAGCCCATGGACACCCGCAACACCAGAGGCGTGACAAGTGCAACGCCAACCTTTGGGGGTGGGGAAAGGGATGTGGGGAGGGGTTGGGGTATGGGCCTCCGGTATCCTCACTCACTCGGTAAAACACAGCGCAAGCGCTATATCACACCGGTTTTATGTGAGGCCGTGGTATCACTCCATTCATGCCGAATCCTTTAAATACTGTTCAATATACACCTCTCCTTAGAATGCAAGTTCTGACCACCCTCTATCACTCTGGCCAAGGTTTCTCTCTCTGTGCACGGCAATGGCGAGATTTAGTACTCTTAATGCGTTACCTCACGAATGATGCTGCGAACAAAGCCGATTACAGCCAAGGCGGCCAGTCGCAGGATACCAGCCAACTACGCAGGAGATATTATAGTGCACAAGTGTGTGCGCAAACACAGGTGCACTCTCTTCCATTATCAGAAAACTCAATAACACTTTTGGCCCGACCCGGGATTCGAATCCGAGACCTCTTGTTCGGCAGTCGCATACGTCAACAGCTAAACTATCGAAGCAGTTAGACATAAATAAATATATTAAGAATTACACACAAATATTTTCGTTAACAGCATTAGCATTACGTAACTATTACAATATTCAAAGCCTTAGTAAGTTTCTTTCTAATATTTTTCTAAACGGATCTCATTTGTGAGAAACGTCTACAGGTCTAATTAGGAGATAAATATTTACGAGGGTATTTGTATAATGAATCGAAAATACCTGAGTAAATACGAAAACATAGTTCACTCGTTTTCGTATATTTATCAGATCGTGTAGAAACATGGCAAAAGCTTTATATGTATAAAATAAACATAATTAAAGTCCTAGTAGTAGAATGTAGTGCTAGTAGTAGAATTTGCGAACTACACCATATTTATCTTTTTAAAACTTACTGAAACATGTGCGTCAATCTCTTTGATTTATTACCACCTTTACAATGAGAGATGTTGATGAGATATGTCAATGATATTTTCTTTAAGGTAAATATTTATTTATTTATAACTTTATGCACTTTTGTACATAGGCGGACTTAATGCCCAGGGCATTCTCTACCAGTCAACCTTAGGGTAATGTAGAAATCATGTGAGGTAGGCGCACACAGGTTTCGTACTTAACTAAAATAAACATTACACAGCATTACATATTATTATACAGGTATGGTATAAATATCATATTATTAAAGATGAAAAGCACTAAATATTTTCTAGGAATCTTTAGTGTTTAGTACGATATTTTCAAATATTACCTTTTTAGTTACATACACTGCCAGCAAATGCATTTACACGTTAGTCGATACAAAGTAAAGTTGAAAGAAAATCGTAAAATAATAGTGAATATAAGTAAACGAGGCTTATGTTTAAACTGTTTAAACAAAAAATATTTGTTACTATTTTGAGCATGATGTCAGAAAACTCAGCACGTGAAGAGCCATTGGTTTTCAAGAAAAATAAACGTTTATAATATTTATGAGTAGCGCTGGCCTGAAACGATCAATTCGCTTGTTGTGAATACATTTTTTAACAAAACAAGCCGTTTCGTTGCAGTGGCAGTAACGATAATCGTTAGTGTAGTCAGAAGCCCCAAACGTAATGGACAACGATGAAAAATGCCACTGGAAGATATCTGCTAATAATAACGATAATGGTTTTAGATAAATTGTTTAATATGGGGAAGTGTTCAAACACGTGGCCAATTTATAAGATTCCATTGTCGTGAACTATTCTCTCAATCTTCTTAATCTCTTAATTCATTTTTATTCATGTCGAGTGAACACGAAGGCTATCGTGTTAGTTTATGATACCTCTGGGTGAAGGTCCAATTAAATAATAAATAAATAATAATAATCTTTATTTCGCAAAGTTTTACAGTTACAGGTTGTCTTATAATTACCTGCGAGTAAATGTGTTTTGTTTCGCTTTAGGTACTGATACTGTAATTAAATTATAAGGATATATTACTGTTGTAAGATCGGAGAGGAGAGTTATTTGAGGATCTATTTTTGAAAAGTATCTCTAAGTATAGCTCTCCTTGCCTTTTTTCATTATGATACTGTAATTAAATTATAAGGATATATTATTATTGTAAGATCGGAGAGGAGAGTTATTTGAGCATCTATTTTTGAAAAGTATCTCTAAGTATAGCTCTCCTTGCCTTTTTTCATTATGATACTGTAATTAAATTATAAGGATATATTATTATTGTAAGATGGGAGAGGAGAGTTATTTGAGCATCTATTTTTGAAAAGTATCTCTAAGTATAGCTCTCCTTGCCTTTTTTCATTATGATACTGTAATTAAATTATAAGGATATATTATTATTGTAAAATCGGAGAGGAGAGTTATTTGAGGATCTATTACTATAAACTTATGAATATGTATCTGACATTCGAACTTGGCTTAATTAAATTCAAACATTACTGTCTGTAATAAAACACACATTATCATCGACAGAATGGCCAATAATGGAACAAAAATTAAGTTTTCTTTTTTGTTTTGTATGGTCTGCCATAATGAATCTACTCCGCCTTTTAATGTTGATTTAATTTAGTTTCTACATTATTCGATAACATAACTTAATTCAACTATAGCAAATGGTAGCCATATCCAGCCAACCTTTATGCCAGCGTGGCCAAGAGTTGGCACAGTAGCCGGCCAGTTATTTGTTACTGGAACATGGGCTACGGTCTCAACTGTTATTATTCCGACAATCACGAATTAGGTTACAGCGGGCAAACTTCCCAGCGCATTGTAAATATTTTGTAGGAGCTTACTGTATAATATAAAGGTTTAAAATCGTTAACAAGCACGAACAAAACAAGATTTTAAGAAAGTAGAAAAGTCACTTTTATTACTTATTTATTTTTATCAAAGATAAAGATTTTATTATTATACGAGTATAGGCATTACTTTTACGATTTCAAAAAGAGAGAAGCACATACAGAAAAAAAATGTGGTTGATCAACGGTAATTTAAGTAATGACCAATTATATTATATATGAACCCCGCGGTGTTACCCGCGGTTATTGTTGTACCACTAGAAACGCCGCGGAACAAAGTTAGTCTCAAAAAACAGTAGCCTAAGTCACTCCCTGGATCATCAGCTACCTGCCAGTGAAAGTCCCGTCAAAATCCCAGAGATCACCCGGAACAAACAGACAGGCAAAATATTTTTAACAAAATTTTTGGTATATGTACCGTGTATACATCTATTGCATTTAGTAAAAAGCGGTTTTTTGAATATTACAAACATACACTCTAATTTTATTTATTTGTTTAGATGAGCATACCAACAAGAGAAATAAAAAAAGGGTATTTGTATACAAGTTCACCATCTAAATATTGCACTGCTTACTTTTAATAGTAAAACACACAAAATTAAACCTTGCAGTATCTACTGAAATTATCTCAAAAGTGCATACGATACTAAAAAGTTTCTCCTTAAAACTGCTTCAGTACCCCATTATGTATTTATATGATAAGCATAAGTGTTCAAAATATAAGTACTAAACCCACAAATCATCCCCCAACTGCAATACACAATCTGAGAACAAATTCTCTCCGCAACATAATATTGGGCATTAAAGATAAGGCTGGGGGCATACGACAGATACTTGTGGCAAATGGCCGCTTAGCAGCCGTTACTGCATAATGGTGCGTTCACCCAGCTCTCGAGAGTGCTGCAACTGTTTTTGATGGAATAATGCTTTGCTTGGGCTCTAAAATTTTCTGGCTATATCTTTTACTTCAGTTAGGACTACAGATTGACCCTTATTAAAAATCCTGGATTAAAAATACGGAATTTCGCCACCAGTATTTACTTCATGGGGTGTCGTAAATTCGGGAACAAACTACTCAGGACAACGGGACTGCAAAGAGAATAAAACTTGGTATAAACCCTATACCGACTCGCCAGCCCGGTTTTACATATAAATAGAAATGCTCTGACTGATTGATTCATTTTCGGTTATACTTTTGAAATTTTGCAGGTAATACTTTTTAAGGTAAAATTAGGGATAGAGGATTTCAGCATTTTCAAAGTAAAAAATGGATAGTCAACAACAAATACCACACTTTCTTTTATTTTTAAACACTGATATTTTTAGATTGTGGATTTGGTCAATTGTTAGATTCCAAGCTAGGACAAATAAATACATAACATGAAAGTACGTTTGTCAACCGTCTGGGCACCATGGTACTGACTGCCTAATTTAGCCTCAGACGGTCGTGCGTGATGTTTCCGAAGTTCTTATTATACTTAACTATTATTTCCCTCATTTAGTGTTGAATAGAGAATATCTTTTTTTAGGTTTATTACAAATACATATATGTCTGATGCTGGCTTTAAAAATCAACAAAACTACAGTAAAATTTTCATTTATTGCTGTTGCTACGAAACAAATATACCCAGGTATACGTAAGAATTTAAATTAAAATTACAAACAATTTCCGTGTATCGGACATTTTGAATGTACTTATTGCAAATATATAAAATTGAAGTGTCTGTTTGTGATATTAAAATAACTGCTTTTAAATAAATGCATATGTATGTATACACGATTTATTGCACATATCATGCGTCTACGTTTAACTGCTCTATTTATCATCGTCAAATTAACACACATATCACATATAATATTATTCGTACGCCCTTCACAATAGAAAAAACATAGAACTACAAACATAACGAAATACATTCATAACATAAGCTAACTCAAAACTATTCATCTGAATCGTGCTGCAGAACCTAAAACACTGCCTATTGTTAAACGAATTGCCATCGCCAGTTCGGTTACATTTCACTGTACATTTCCATCTGCTCATAAAAATCTGCAATATAAGACAGTGCAGACGCAGTAATGTATTCAGATTCAATTGCGCACGCTGCACCAATGTACAGTGGTCGTTACGACACAGGATTTACAATTCAAGATTCCTTTTAAGTGAGACTTGTGCCTGTCTAATGGCTCTTACTTTACAGCTGCGATTTTTCAAGTAGGAATAAAAAAGTACTGTATTATTGCTTTAAATTGTCCTGTTTTAGCAGATAGAACAGAATCTCTTAAATTTTAACTGAATTAATAAAGTTTGAGTTTATCTTGAATTTGATCGTGTAGAAGTATAATAAGTGATTCTAATATTATTTTTATATTGAAACCTACAAGTGTTTGACTCATTAAGTAATTTACGAGATCTAAGATAATATGTCAAAAAAATGGCCACGGAACTGGACTTCACTCGATATGTCGACATGTATTTCAATGTTGACTGAGGCAGATAGGGAAGTGTCTTCAAACCGAGGACATACGACCCACGGCAGTTTTTTGTATAGTACTGTAAGGTATACGAGTTTATACTACTGACTGACTGTCTCGTTGTTCCAGTGGTTAGCGTATACGACTGCTAATCAAGAGGTATTGAGTTTGATTCTCATGTTGTTGGGTTTTTCTTACAAAAAAATCATAATAAGAACCCATGAGTTGGAGAGCACGTTAAGTCATCGGTCCCAGTTGTCACGAAATCTATGGCGATCTTTATTTGGAATTGATGTCTGCCAATACGCTGATAAATAGTTCGACCTTTGAATTCAGTTCGCCTTTAGGGTTGGTAAATGTATTTTAACTGTTTGAGTAGAAAGTATTCCTGTTCCTGTGTTAATTTAAAATAAAAACAAAATCTTACAGTATCAAAGTGTGTTTTGTAAAAAGATATAAATTACACATAATCTAAGTTCCAAATGTTGGCAAACTTTCTTTGATTGAAAAAGGTTCGACAAGAATTGTTTTGACAGTATCGGACAAATTTTATTTTCTTGACAAAATTATATCAAAAGCATTTCATGCGAACTTGATTCTTCGTCTGTAAAAATGATTTATATGTACAAAGGAACTATTTTTTCAAATATTTAGCGTATGAATATTAAAAGACATTTTTGTTTATGCCTTAAAGATCACATGTAAACTTAGGAACGGAATTTTCTTATGAATATTAGCGAAAGTAAATAAATATTATTTTCTTGAACGAAAAATTCTCTTTGAAGATATTTTGTAATTGAAGTGTCTTGCTTTTCTAAAAACTTTTTAAAAATATGTTACTAGCAGGATTTGAATGGGTCACGGCATTTTGAAAACACAAACAAATATTTTATCATTGGTTTAATTTATACAAAAGAAATATAAATTACTTATTTTCGTGTCAATTTACAGTTATGTAATTGTTTTTTTTTTTTATTGTGTGAACATCTATATGACAATCGTTATTAGGAAGTCGAAGCCCTCAAATATACTGACAACTAATGAGTATTATTAATCCTTTAAAGAGTCCATAAAGCTCCAAGCCTTCATTTATTAGAAGCCAAACATTCATTAATCTTCTAACGATATATTGAACTTTAAAATGTTAGTTCTATACCGTGTATTTGTATTCTCAAATCAATCAGTTCACCTACCGCACTCTGGTGACGACTGTTTGTGAAACTGTATTTGCATTGATATCAAGTTTATTTTAGTTTTATTTTGAAGCTTGACCGATTCCTGGTCTTTTTGGAGAATGTTTTTTTTTGTTTCACAGTTACAATTCCCTCTGCAAGGGATGTCGGTCAACTTTAGATCTAATAATCTAAAATAGTTTTTCGTCTCAGAAGAATCAGAAGAATGAGAAGAATGGATCACGAAAATAATATTAAACAATTAGACTTAACACCCTTTTCTACTGAAGATAGTAGTGCCAACATTTTTCAGCATCTGCAGAGGTGCACCGTCTATGTTACGCAATTAATAAAACTGATATTAAAATAAATATTTAAAGACAGCATTCACAACAAGTTTAATTTAAAAAAATATATACTCACAATACACGTAATATTGACTTAATTCTGGAAGACTCTGTAGCGTCATATACAATTACAGGAAAATGTTTTCTGCGTCAGTCCCCGTTTGTTTCATAAAAGTCTAAAATTCTCATTCAGGGCCAGCACTTTGCGTGGGAAGTGAAGTGACAAGTATCTAACAGTTCGCTAAATAATTTAGCAAAATATTTTTTCTTTACAAAGCGATACTCGATATCACCAATGGCGCTCTTGTTTGAGTTTCAGCTCTTAATTTATTATAGGACGTTGAAATTTTCGCTAATTTCGTGAGAAACTTTTGAAAACCACCAACTTTACCAATTAAACTGAATTCGATTTATTTTAGTAAACGCCTCTGAAAAGGTTCATACCGTGTTCTTGTGGGATTTACAAAAATGACTTTGGAGATTCCCGATCAAGTTTTCGAATTACATTTTACAGCTTCTGCCAAGTTCGTGAACTGTATAACGTCTAATATCAATTGGCTTTCAAAATTTATACGTACGGGTCAGCAGATGTGAGAGAAATACACCCAACTTTGTTTTACGACCAGCCAGTCCACTGTTATTGATTTGTTTAGTCCAGCACTTGCTATATGAAAACATTTTAAGCAGTTCTTTAGATAGTGTATATTATCTTTACTTGCTAGAAAAGAGTGATATAAACTATAACATCTGATAATAAGTACAAACGCTAACGCCTAGTAACAATATATAATTGTGATGTAAAACTGGACTGGAAATTTCCCCTTAAATTTTAATTTACTTCTGAAATGTTAAAACTAAATCACTGTTTTAATAAATATTTTGATTTAAAACTCTGAATATATTAATATTTTCAAATATCGTAATAATATAATAATAATATTTTGGACATCTAACACACATCGCCATCTAGTACCAAACTAAGCAGAGCTTGTACTTGTGTACTAGACAACTGATATAAACACATAAATACATTTTATTGGAAATACATGTATTATACATAGAAAAAATCCTTACTCCAAAACAAATATTAGATGTAACTATTTGGTGTTAATTTTAACTATTACACGCCAGACCAGTTGCATTCCCATAGCAAATGACAATGCATATTTAATTCTTATTATCATTTCTATTGACACTAAGTCAACATTGATCTTTAACTCACATAATGGCTGATATCTATTCGATGCAAGAACCGTACTGGTTGAAGTGTTGTTAGACATCGACTACTGTTTGTATTTTATTAAGAATTTGTGTTTGTCTTGTGAAACAAGAAGGTTCTTTTTATGTTAGCCAGAGAAAAGTTAGGTGAGTACAGAATGTTGTTTATAATGGAAAGAAATTTGATAATGTATGGAAAGGATTCTTGATTAACGAACATTTTGATCATGATAACCTAATGGTCTGTATCATCGGCGATTGAGTTTCACAAATTAACCAAAAACTACTTCCATAACATAATTTACCTGAAAATAAAAATTCTATCAAAATTAGTAGTACATTCGTTTGGAATTTTCAAGCTAATAACTAGCACAAAAGCTTAATATAGTTTTTAATCGAATCTAAAAATTCTATGTATTCAAGATATAATTATTTAAATGTTAATCCAACCCATTCTTTGCCTGTGGATTTGAAACAACAAGTTATTAATGACTCAATTTAAATCTTTCTTGCTCTGGTGATGTTTTTGTCCGTACCATAAACAATATTCTCTAGTGTCAAATCTTCAATATATAAAAAGCTTCAAATACTTTAAAATCACGAATGAAATCCAATACTTAATATTTAACATGTACTGTCAGTAATCTCTAGCGTAAATTTCAGAAATAAATATAATAAAATTGAAGCAATTGTAAATCACAATCTTATTAGCTGTAAAATACTTGATATTATTTAAAGTAATCTTCAAACTTGTCCGCGTTCATTACGTAGAGGGCCCTCGAATCTGAATGGAGACGGTACCAAAGCGACAAATAAAATGAGACCCTCACGAGAAAGGACTCGTTAAAATTCTGACTGGGGGTGAACTTCGCAAAACTGGTCTTACGAGTGTATTATTGGAATGAAGAAATGTCTTGAAAAAAATTATCTCGATAATAGGATTCACTGAAGCTGAATATTTTGGAGACATATGAGAAGAAACTGAAATTTATCACGCTAATAGAGTGCTTTTCTAAACAAGAAATTAAGTTAATATTATAAACGAAGACGTGAATTTGACTCTTTTGTGAAATATCTTGTTCATTTCACAAGATATTTTGCATGTTTGCCTCCACAATAGTATAAGTAGAAGACTAGTCACCTTTTTCTCGGTAAATCATCGTAGTCAGCTACTTTCGCCGCCTTCCTTTGTAAAGAAACGAAAACATAGTTTAACTCCGCTTTGCTGTGTGGATGATATATTACTCTCGTAAGATAGATTTCCAATGATGAGTCAGTCTTCATAAAGACGACAAGAAAAGTCATAAGCTATAGTCCGACTACGTAAAAACTTTTAATAAAAGTTATATAGTCTTTGTCACCCGGGTTATCATAACTAATTTAAAGACGCCCCATTTATTAAAATCGGTTTAGTAGTTAAGGGGCTATGGTGGAACATACAAAGACTGCCAAAACTGATGTTGAGGTAGCCGTAGTAGGGATAAAATTTTGGATACATTCTTACTGGAAAATAGAAAATTGGCCACTACTGGGGGAAAACCTAAATTATTTTACAAAATCTATTCTAAAAATGATACTGTCTGGGATAAGATAATGTATTTTTTAACACTTGGGCAGTGGTGCACTCGATTCAGAAGTTGAAATAGGTGCACTTCGAAACTAAACGTGCCTTTCCATGTGCCTCTGTAGAAAAACTGACTAAAATAAATTTAAAAAGAACTCGTCACTACAGACCGGCGCGCGGTGTTCGCAATCAAGTTGACCAATGGCTCTCAAAAGCTCCAATGACCTAAGGTTCCCTAGCTATCTAAGTACTCCTCAAAATACCTAGTGATTTGTACCATTCCCTTTAAAGCCCTTTTATTTTTAATTAATTTCACTAAAAGCATGCTCTAAATAAAATGTTGCCTAAAAGCATTAAAAAATGTGAAGGTTTATTTTAATCAACATTTTTGTCTCTTATTTAGTAATGAATTGGAAAGCAAAGGGTTTTATCAGTACGTGATGTTGTCTATACATGAAAAGTTACATAGAGTAAAGCGAATGTACAAATTAAGTTATTTTAAATTATTTTTCTTTTCAATAACTCATATAGCTTGTACCGCCTCGACTGCTTTGATGGTGTAGTAGCAGCGTATGTGATTGCTGGGCAGAGGTGTCTGGTTGGATTACCGGATGTGACCAATTTTTTTTTATATAATAGTCAGACGTGGCGATACGTCTGCCGCTGATGGTAAGCGATTACCGCCGCCCATGGACACCTGCAAACACCAGAGGCGTCACAAGTGCGTTGTCGGCCTTTGGGGGATAGAGAGGGGAGATAGGGGGAGGGGGTTCGGGTTATGGGCCTCCGGTAACCTCACTCACTCGGTAAAACACAGCGCAAGTACTATTTCACACCGGTTTTCTGTAAAGCCATGGAATCACTCCGGTCGAGCCGGCCCATTCATGCCGAAGCGTGGCTCTCCCACGGTAATTCCCACAAATTTTAGTATGATCTGCAAATAGTCTTGTATTTTGGGTTGTGGTATTTTTTACAAATAAAAGTTGTCAAAACACCATACCCACGTTACAAATAACCATAGTAATTCCCACAAACTCTGCTTAGTTTATGTCTAGATGGCGTTTCGTAAAGAAAAAAAAAGTTTAAGCAATGAAAACTTTATTTTTAATTTGTAGAGTTCATCTCTGATGCGGTTGCAATTGAATTCTTCTCTTGAAGTTCTGTTGTTCATTTACTGTCTCATGACTTCTTTGCTCGTTTAACCTCTATACCAAGCCAATTAAAAATCTAAATTTCAAAATCTATTATAGCGATATACGAACAGTTCTAAAACATGACTACGCATTTCTATAATACCTTGTACAGTAAGTATAAATACTATCGAGGTTGAAACTCGTAGGAAGGTCGCGGAGTCATTACCGATTCTCTTAAGTGGCAATTTGCTTGGTCACCTCAACCTACAAACTCTTGCAAGTCACTATGACCAGCCACTGATTCCGCATTCATTAACTTACCGCCAATAAAGAAGTTTTTTTCAATAAGTTGCAATGTGTAAATATTTACAAAGATATTAATGAATTACAAACAAATCACGTGACCGCAAACACTGAGCTCTTAACAAACTTTTAGGTCAATTCACAGTTTTTTTTGCACTTGTAATTGTAAATTTTCATAAGACCTTAAATTACTATAGCTATTGTTTACATATCCATCGTGATGAGTGATACAACCTTTCGGTCCTTGTTTTTCCTGCATTATTATTTTTTTCAATTTGGCCCAATTTTATTATCTAATTCTTAAAAACCTAATTTACTTCAATAGCAGTTCACACTGTTATGTAAGTAGGACTAGAACTGTAGTGTTATAAACCACTTATAAAACCTCAGTATAAGAATAAGTTAAAATAACTAATGATCGTCATTCACATAAAGTTAGAAGTAAACCTTTATCTAAGTTAACAGGAAAAAACGAAGACGTAAGGTGTAACTAGCGCCGAGCAACAAATAAATTCCAATATTGCTGAAACACAAGAAATTATTCAGGTCACAGTATCCACACGTTCTCGCAACGTCGGACAAAGCCACGTTCATTAAAAATATTTCATTTTGACATTATTACGGTAGCCACGCATTGGGGATATCTCGGATATTTGATCTCGGAGGGGAAATGATGCAGTATATTTAATTTTGCTTTCCGACATTTTATATCAACCCTTAGCGAAAGAGTTCGCGTATTTTCTTGTCGTAATTGTATTTGTCGTTTGATAAATATAGCCTGTGAGAGTGTAATAACTCTTTGAATAAAATTGAAGTGATTTGTTTTTGAAATAATTCGTTGGTGATGACATAATTTGTAGTTCACAATTGAGTGTTTTATCTCTATCTATCTTTCCTACCAATGAAAATTATGATAAAATACAAATGCGGTTTCCGTATAGCTTAATGATAAATGCAATTAGTAGTAGTAATAACAAACGCATTAAGTCTTCATTGAAACTGTAACAACATCTCTCATCTCATATGTTTATCACAACACAGTTACATAAAACAGACCAAAATACGCTTCATCAAGGAGGCTAAATAAGATTTCATATAGCTCCGAAGTGAAGAGGGATTTTGGTCGAGAGGCGCACTCACATCGTAATTTGAGGACTAAGACATGTTGTGTTTAGGTTTGTTGGACGATAACAAGAAGTATACTCATGTATATTATACAAGTATAATAACACTTGTATGTATACCTTTTTTATATACAATTCTCGTGTATTTTTTTGGCAAGCTCTTGAGCCTAAACGACTTTTTCTATTTTATATGAGTTGTGTCAATGGATTTGTCTTAGTGGTGAGAGTGACACTGGGTACATCAAAAAAACAAAAAAAATATTAAAAAAAACTTTCTTTGTACTTTTCTTTTCTTTTTATCTTTACAGTTCTTTAATGAAATTAATAAAGATAGTAGATACTGATGCAGTCGGCTTTTTAAATAATTCCTTACTTGTTTAAATGTTGTACCTCTACCTGTACCTCTTTTTTTGCTGGCGTCTCTAATATAGAATAGTTATCATCACGCTTAGACCGATGGGAGGCCGAACATGATTGAAAAGAGATGCAGATGAAGTTGCGTGAGTAAGCTAATATAGGACACGCAAGTAATATTTACGAGAAAATATATCAATTTTGATTGCAAATAATTCTCTTTGTTGGCAGAGACTGATGAATAGTAGCAATTATTTAGTTTTTAGCAGTAGCTATATATGTTTTCATTGCGTGTCATGTCAATTCTGGATCATCATGAATGTGGATATGAATAGTTGGTATTTTAAAGTTAGAATTGATTACATTGAACTTACTAATAAGTTCTGCTTTGTTGAATATATAAAGGCGAAAGTTTGTGAGTGTGTTTGTTTGTTACTTCTTGACGCAAAAAGTACTGAACAGATTTAGATGAAACTTTACAGTGATTATAGCTTGTACATCAGAATAACACATAGGCTACTATTTGTAGTGATAACCAACATAAACGCGGGCGGAGCCGCGGGCAACAGCCAGTTAATATTATAAAGGTGAAAGTAAGTTTGTTTGTTACGCTTTCACGGGATAACTACTTACCCGATCATCATGAAACTTTGTACACATATTCTTAGAGATATTAGAAGTATCATAGGATGAATTTTATTAACTGCGAGCGAAGCAGCAGGCAAAAGTTAGTAGTTAATAAAACGACGAACTTTGTCTAAGGAGACATGCCGGCTAGTGTTACGAAATAACATATAAAGTGTACTTCAAAAAAAAAAAAATGATACAACAAAATTAAATTCCAAGCAAATATTTTCAGCAAAATACAAAGATTTATTACAATCGAAACACAATAAAACTCGCCTCGAAATTTGTATCTAAAATAATTTACAACATTTCTTTTCCAAAACATCTTGCTGACTTCAGCCCCGCTTTTGAAAATTGTATCCCGTCTACCCCGCTATCGTTTCGACCAATTTACGCCAATTACGCACACAAAGTTCCTTGGAAAAAATGGAAATATCGAATAAAATAGAGGTACATGTCTGTGTGCCCCCGTACCACGTTCGAGGCGCTCAAATATTCAACCCCAGCCTTTTGACGGCTCTTTGTATTACCTTTTACGTATTCATATCGATTCTCTTCAGAATAGCTTTTAAGTCTTTTACTTCTAAAGATGAAATGTTGAGTTTTCTCGCTTACGAGTATCAGTAGAAAAAGGTCGTGTATTGACAAATGATTTTCGGGGTTTTTGTTTGTATTGTCCTTTTATATTTGGGAGTCCAATATTGTTAGTGCAAATGAAAGAAGGTTATTTTTAAAAGATACTGCCCAAAATGCTTATATCGATTTTCAATCAGCTAGCTTTGAAGATGAAGAGTTCTTAGTTGATTGTTGTTGAGTTTTAGTACATGAAATTGGTCGTGGACAGGTACCGAACCTCCGGACTTTTGGCTTGGCAGTCAGAGTCGCTAATCACCATACTAAAGAGCCAATCAAAATACATCAAGACAGTACACTGTAATAGCTGGAAAATAGAGAAACTGTTTAGTTATAATATCTTCGTATCCATTTATTCTAATTAAAACGAATAAGCATCAAGAAGCAAAATTCTAAAATGTATATACACAACAGTTGATCATAACATAGCTAGTTACATTACATTGTTCAAAATTTCGTTCCAATATTATCCTATCTCATATTTCTTAAATCGGTATTTATGAAATATCGGATAATATTAAATTTTGTGAATTGGAATGTGAAATCAATTTCATTATAACATTCTTTCCGATGAATTCCGTTGTAAAAACAGAACGGTATTAATTATTTGTTGTTGTTTACTATATTATTCTTAAACACGTTTACTGTTTAACGTCAACTTATTTGCGCCTGATTGAATAACTATCAATAAAAAACTCGCATTTGTTTGTCACCAAATTAATGAAGAAATTACAATAAATGAAATTTAAAAATGAAGGTTTAATTGGAAAATTAAAGCATACAAGCATACATCTATTACTAATATATAAAGCTGAAGAGTTTGTTTGTTTGAACGAGCTAATCTCAGAAACTACTGGTCCGATTTGAAAAATTCTTTCAGTGTTAGATAGCCCATTTATTAAGGAAGGTTATATCATCATGCTTAAACCAATAGGAGCGGAGCACCAATGAAGATTGTTGCGAAAACGGGGGAAAATTATTACGCTACGGGCAATAGGAGACGTAAACAAAGTTGTGTGGGTCAGCTAGTGATATTATATATGAAGCATTAATTATATATTCAAAAAGATAATTAAAATACTTTGAAACACTCTCTCTCTTCTATGCTGTGCCCGACACGGTTCATAATTGTTACTTAATATTAATTTTTATCAACTTTAAAAAGTATGCTTTTTATCGTACTACTATCATTCTATATAATCTAATCAGTGTCGAAGTCTTGTATTCCAAATTTAATAGACTCTGATATATGCGTAAATAGTTAGTAGTAAGAAACTAAAATTGATGTCATTATAGCCATATCTCACACATCCCTACAACTAAGTATTCAAAATACTGTATCCCAAAAGCATTTTTCTCTCAAGATTTTCGCAAAAACTAGCTTGTAATATTTTATTGATGGCTCAACTATGGTCGCGTGTTTTTGTTCCCGGCTCAATCCCGGGCCTGGATGGTGCCCCCGGGACTCGTTGGGACAACTATCACGATGCGTCGTCTTCGTTATGACGTCACACGTACTGTCAACTTTATAGGTGTGTTTGTGTGAGAGAGAGTGTGTCTGTTATATATTAGCTTGGGACTTGCGGCTGGTTAGATTTTAGTACTGATATCATATGTAATAGCAGCTATGATAGTTACTGTATATTTCAATTACCTACTGCTAATTTTCTAGATATGATAGCGTAATAATATCAGCATTATGTAATAATTTTTAAAGAATATTTGTTTAAATAGACCTATGATCTTAAGGCAGATGGAGCAGTGTCTCTATCTCTCCAAGCGTAAACCCCATGCAACACACCTCATTATAGTCTACACGACTGAACGCAAGTGTAAAATAAAAAAATAAATAAAAAAAAATAGACCTATGATATTTATCAAAGTAATATTATTCTTTTGCATTCTTATGCATCAAAGAGGCCTATTAGAATGTCCAGCAATGGGCTGCGATGTATTATGTTCAAAGTTCAAATCCTACGAGACTCTATTTAAATCTGTCTATTCTTACTTCGTTAACATAACATGATACAGCTGAAGTAATCTTAATAAAACAAGCTGTTCATATTTTTAATATCGTCATAATGAAATAATCAGTTTCAATCAAATTTTTTCAAGTGAAATTATAGTAATAGATAACTCAACAATATATGGATAATTGGATATTCAAAATGGTGGTTATGTATACCCTTTTTGGGGATAAATGATTTCATATATAAAATAAAATATGTTTCATTTTACAACTATAATATAAAACCCGATTCTCGAAAAATAATTAAATTATTGTCATTTCTGAGAAAAAACTTACAATCTTTAATTATAATATAATCATATTATATTACGTTGAATAATTCTGCGAAGATTTCAATAATTCGCTCACAGATCACCACAAAAGAATTCACGGGACGGAATTAAAAGCATATTTCCCGAAATGCAAATTCAACGATCGACCAGCTATTAAACGAAACCGCAGCGCACACTGACGTAATTCGCAGCTGTAATTGAATTCCAATCCAGCGGTGATATGAAGCCGAGCCACTTTACCCGACTTCTGCAAAAGCTAGGTTGTTAGGTAATGTTGAAGACGCTCAAGGTGAACCTTGACTAAAAACCTATACAATTAAATGAAATTGAAGTGTCTGAATTTCAAAGTAACAGCTTAAATACCAATAATATTGTCTACAAGAAAATGTTATATTTTTTAATTTAAAACTTCTTTAACGGCGTTATACACTATAACAAAATTTATTTTGGGATGGGTCAAAAATGTTAAACTCGCGACAGGATACTTTATGACAGGACACGAGACCTGACGAAGACGGCGTGTGGAGTGTCTGGTTGTAATATTAAAATACCCTTTTTACTAAATGCATTATGTATGTATACACGGTGCGTATACCAAAAAGGTATGCTTAAAAAAAATTGTCTGTCTGTCTGTTTGTTCCGGGTAATTTCTGGAACGGCTAGACCGATTTTGACGGGACTTTTACTGATAGTTATATGTATATAAGGAGTAACTTAGGCTACTATTTTAGACTAGCTCCGATAAAGCTTAAGCAGAATCCAAGAGTGATGGTTACCATACTCATTACGAATACAGACAATGGAAGTATGCAACATGGTGACCCACACCATGGCCTCTTGTCTCGTATTCACCAACGAAACAAGAATGTTGGCATTTTCGGTTGGTCTTTTATGCGAGAGAAGTACCGCCCCGGTCGAGTCGGCCCATTCGTGCTGAAATCAACATGGCTCCACTACCTTGAGTATTAGGCTTATTTTCATTTTGTCTGTGTCTGGGTGTAATTTATCCATTACTATCTGACCCGGCAAACTTCGCTCAGTCTAACAGGATCATGTTCTTTTAAAGATATTTTTAACCGACTTCAAAAAAAGAAGGAAGTTTCTCAATTCAACCGTATATATATATATCTCTTTTCGGCCCTTGTTGATCTGACGCGACGTGACGTCAGTTAATTGTTGATCTGTTGGCGATTGTTGATCAGCAACAGATTTTGTTGATCTAATGTGTACTCCGGCGTACTAATGTGGTTCCGCTCTGGATCAACAATTGCAACCCCTCTGCTGGCAGAATTAAGAACTATTTACATCTTTTTTATACAAATCCACACCAGCTATTGTTGATCCGATTCAAATGGACCAATCAGAGGCCACCTTCTCCACGATTGGGACTTTTCTATGGCAGACTGTTTCCACTTTGCTTCACAATTAATTAACGAATTAATGCGTCAAGTAATCAGATATAGTTAGGTACTATTTAACTTTAGTAAAAGTAAAAAAATGAATTGATACGTATTTAAGCCTTTCTGGATAGTCTACCCCTAAGGGGGTGAAATAGGGGTTTAAAGATTGTATGAAAGTTTGTAATCTTTTAAGTTAGAACATAAAACTTTATCTTTGGGCTACTGATCAAAAATGACTAGATACGTATTTAAGCGTTTCTGGATATTCAACCCATCTGGGGGTGAGATAGGGGTTTAAAGATTGTATGGAAGTGTGTCATTTTTTAAGTTAGAACATGAAACTTTATCTTTGGGCTACTGATTAAAATGATTAGATACGTATTCAAGTGTTTCTGGATATTCCACCCCTAAGGGCGTGAAATAGGGGTTGAAAGTTTGTATCAAAGTACGTCCTTTTTTAAGTTAGGAAGAGGAAACTTTATTTCACGGCTACTGATTAAAAATTAGTCGTTACATATTTAAGCGTTTCTGGATATTCTACCTCTAAGGGGGTGAAACAGGTATATATATATTGCCCTATACTCGCCAATTGTTGATCAGGCCGAGATACGCAAAAATTGTTGATCCACCTTTTTGCTACTATTTCTAAGGAAGTGTCCAGTGTACCGTCTTATAGGCGCTATATAGTAGTATACGATTTGCAACGCTGTGCTTAAGTCTACGGCAAAATCTCTATCTCGATTGACTCGGCAATTGCAGCTCTAATAACCGTGATCTTTTTCATATATGATACTTTGTTGATCACTTTTTTCATATTTGATGATACTTTGTTGATCAATATACACAACGTTTGATTAACATATTCCACGGGAACTAATATTTTAAAACGGCGTGGTATAACGAAGTAGTCAGAACAGAATTTCAATATTCATTCTGGCTGAGAGTTTTTTTAAACGTGGAAGCACTTTCGCGTTGTAAACCCTCTTAAAAGTACCTACTTGAAAAAAAAATTTTTTAACTGCTTTTTTGGTCTAGGAAATAAAGTTTCATTTGTTTACATTTAAAAATTGACTTTCACACAAACTTTCGATCTTTATACCCCTTTAGGAGTAGAATTCCCATCAATGCTCATTCCCATAAATGGTGTGATATAAGTATTCATTTATTTGTAATCTAAAGTCTACTTCGATACTAACCTATATACGAAATGTGAACCCCTATTACCCGTTAGGGGTAGAATCTCCGGAAACTCTTAAATACCTAAGCCTAAAGATAAAGTTTCATGTTCCCAACTTAAAATGACGGACTTCCATACAAATTTCAACCCCTATTTCACCCCTATTTCACCCTCTTAGGAGTAGAAATTCCAAAATTCCTATTTCTATATATGATATTTAAAGAATCAGCCTCATACTCCAAAAGAATACAAGTTAAGGGCTATACGTACGTGCAATATTAAAATAATCTTCTAATTCCTAACTGTTGAAGAGTTTAACCTTTTACCATCAGTTCACCTAAATAACTTGAAACTACACAACTAAAGGTCTATAGATGCATATGAAATCGAAGGATTATCTTCCATCACCTAACCGTTGAGGAGTTATACCTTTCATCATCAGCTTATCTAAATAATTTGAAAGAATACGACTAAAGGTAACATACATACAGGTAAAGATTTATCCTCCAACTCCTAACCGTTAAGGAGCAGTACCTTACATCATCAGCTCATGATCATGAAATGATGACTACCAGAATGATGATGAATTAAAATATCGGTGTAACTATAGAAAATACACTAATAACAAAGTACGTGCCTACAAAAAATGAGCGGGTATGCTCATTTTTTGTAGGTTCGAACACAAAAATAATTTTCAAAATTGGTGATATAGTTTCAAGAGTTAGGACTTGTTCATTGGAAATTTCCTTGGTTTTCAAGATCTACTTTCAACAATTCCTTAAATATTAGTAATTTAGAAGTTTTTAACGAAAAACTAAATACCTTTTTTTCCTTGTCTTATTTTGTTAAAAATAACAAACGCATTTTTTATGCGCTAATAAATCTTTAAAACATTTTTCTAGACGTCATGATACTCATTACGAATCGAATGAGCTATCGCACATTATTTTTAGGACCTTTATTATAACAATAATATACCTGTTCCTTTCTACCGAGGTTGCTGCTCCGGCCTCCGCGTTTTAAAATGCTAGTGTACGCGACATATGTTGATCAAAACGTTGTGTATATTGATCAACAAAACATCATCAAGTATCATAAAGTTGACCGTTATCTGAGCTACAATTGCCGTGTAAATCGATGACGAGCTAGAGTATTTGCCGTAGACTTAAGCACAGCGTCGGAAGGCGTATAATACTTATATTGCGTGTATAAGATGATACACTGGTTACTATCTTAGAAATAGTGACAAAAGGGTGGATCAAAAATTATAGCGTATCTCGGCCTGATCAACAATTGCCGAGTGGAGGACAATATATATATATATATGTATTATATATATATATATATATATATATATATATATATATATATATATATATATATATATTTATGTGTGTTCGCGGATAACTGCGTCGTTTATGAACCGATTTTGATGATTCTTTTTTTAATGGAAAGGTGATATCCCAACGGGGGTACCAAGGACACTAAGATCTGATGATATAAAATATGCCATGCATATGTGCATGCCGCAAGAGAAATCCTGTCAAACCTTGAAGTCGGTTTTTTTTTGTTAAAAATATTTTTATTGATGAATACTATATTTTATAATACTTATCATGCTATTTCAGACGAAGACAAATCAAAAACACAATAATCATATAAATTTTCCAGCCATTCTTAAGTTATAAGTAGTGTAACTAACACGACTTTGTTTTATATATGATACTAGCTGTCCCGGCAAACATCGTTTTGCCATAACTACTAATAAATTAAAAATTAAATAAAAAAACATTGTCCAGCGGACAAAATTGTAAATCTAAACCATTCCCAGATCCCCTTGAACACACACAAAAAATTTCATCAAAATCGGTCCAGTCGTTTGAGAGTAGTTCAGTGACATACACACTCACAGAAGAATTATATATATAAAGATATTGTATGCATTTAGAAATTTATAAGTATGATTTTTTATAGTATGGTAGCATTATACCAAGAGCGTCTTCGCGATTCAGAGGTCACGATAACCAGTCGGTCTTTCAATTAGTTGGAGGCCTTTGTGTGGCTTGAAAACATTCAACGGTAAGATTACGTAGCCGCAACGTTGTCTTGCCAGTCCCCAACCCGCACTCGGCCAGCGTGGGGACGTATGGCCTTCACCTTCTCCTGAGAGAAGACCTGAGCCCAGCAGTGGAACGTTACGGGTTCTTGATGAAGTATGATTTTTTAGCAGTCTGATTATCGTAGCACAGCTTTGGATAATTTCAGATCAGATGGTTGTTTATGAGATGAACGAGGTTATTATTATTCTTTATTTATAATTCATAAGGAAATTACTGAATTATGTTTAATAAATATAAGAAACAATCCTAAGAATAGCAAGATGCTTGAAAACGTATACAGAATGTGTTATAATAATAGACATTATAAACCTACTTAATATTTGATAGTAACGTAAATTCACTTCATAATCACTAATAGCGTACTTAAAACTCACTTTAAAGACCCTTAAACTATCTCAATAAGGGTTCAAATTTGAATATCACGTGTATAGCAAGTCTTAAAGATACTAAAATGTCCATCAGGAATAAACATTAACACGACATAAACCCAAACAGATAATATCCTTTATTCCACCGTCGTTGGATCTTAACTTCCTTATAAATAGGCTTTTACTAAGCAATAGACTACTAAGGGCCCATTGGCTTGCAAATGTCGATCGATGTTATCACCGAATGGACCTTAATCACCGGCTCCCGTAAGTTTAACGTCCCTAACGAATAAATATTGCTTTCATTTATAGGATGCTAAGCGCTAACTGCTGCTTCTCTTGCGGAGAATAAAGAATTTGTGGGTTAGCACTGGAGTAGATTAATATTGTAATTCAGATGTAGTACAATATAGTACTTTAGCAAAATTACGACTAAAGTAAGAATTATACCAATATTTTTTCCGCATGTACAAGATTGTAAAGATACGATCCCTATGGAAGGTTTTAAAATAACTTTTATAAATTAGTCCCTTTATAATGTATCCCTAATATTTGTCTATCAGTAAAGTATCAAGACATAATACCATATATAGACTTATATGTTCAGTTGATGATGAATTTCTACAAAGCTATTAAATTTATTTCTAGAACTTGCAAGGAAGTGGTATGGCATTCTCGGTCTGTTGGGACTTAAAGGAAATAAGATTTTTCTGTCTATTTTCTTGGAAGCATAAACGTTGGTTTTATAACACTCTTAAAACATTTTTCAAGTCTTTTTAAGCATATTTTTACGCTAGTGATTCTGTAACCTATATTGAAATAAAAATGTTTAATATTAACACCAGTAAGAATTTGGATAAAATTTCATAATTTTGACTTCTCATAACACGAATGAACTTATCTATACTAATATATAAAGCTGAAGAGTTTGTTTGTTTGTTTGAACACGCTAATCTCAGGAACCGCTGGTTCTATTTGAAAAATTCTTTCAGTGTTGGATAGTACGTTTATCGAGGAAGGCTATAGGCTATATATCATCACCCTAGGACTAATAGGAGCGGAGCACCATTGAAAAATGTTTTAAAAACGGGGGAAAATTATCACGCTACGGGCAATAGGAGACGCAAAGGAGGTTGCGTGGGTCGGCTAGTAAAAAATATACGTGCATAAAACTTACACTAAAGAAGAAACAACAAGAGAGAAACCAATGCCATATTAAATATCACATTGATTCTTCAATAGTAATTTTCAAGGGCCGGCTCGACCGGGACAGTACTACCCTCGCATAGAAAATCAACGTAAAATTACAGCGTTCGTGCTGTCGTGTTTCTTTAGTGTGTGCAAGACCGGAGGCCCAATGATGCAGAAGCATCACTAGGCCTCCATGGGTGTGGGTCACCATGCTGCATTATTGCATTATCTGCATTCGCAATAAGTGTGATGGCGACTGCTCTTGGATTCTGTTTATGCTTTCCATCAGGCGGAGTAGAGTCATTTTGGCAAAGCTATACATATATTTACTCAAAAAGTGTAGTTGGAAAATAATAAAGAAGGTCTGTATTATACCTGTTACATCACTTGAAAAACAATTTAGATCTATAGTTAATGCTAAGTGGTTACATCTGAAGGGTTACGATAGTTATGCATTTTGTAAATGTTTGTTTACACAATTATGGTTCAACAAACACAGAGAAAATACATTTTGTGAACAGAAATAAACCATTAATTAACAGAAACTATACAACAAACTAAATAAAATTATTTACAGCACAGTAATTTAATATACCTTGACAAATGTAAAGCGGATTCAAAAAGCCGTAGTTATGATGTAAAATAGCAGTGACCATTATTTACAGAGTAAAACACTATAAACATATAAAACAGTTTATTTAAAAAGCCTTGTTAAATTGTGAAATTCAAAATCTGTACTAACATTATAAAGCTGAAAAGTTTATTTTGCGCAGAAACTACTGGTTTGATTTGAAAAAGTATTTCAATGTTAGGTAGCCCAGCTATCGAGAAAGACTATAGGCCATATAATTCTCGCTACGATGCGGCGATAGCAGGGTATCAATAAAAAATGTTGCAAAAAACGAAAAATATTCCTTTTGAAGGCTTTCATTGCCTACACTGCATAAAATGTGAAAGTTTTAGAAAAATAATGTACGAAAAAAATTGTTCCCCGTACAAAAAAGTTTAAAAAAATATCCACGACAGCATAATAATATGTCTATTTTTTAAGGCTGACTCTCTATAATCTGTTACTATCACTATAAGTAAATAAATCACGCTACGAGTACAATATCAAATTAAATAGCAAGTGAATCTCATTATTTTATATCTCTTCATAAAAATATATAACAGTCACACAAAACAGCCACTTATGTTCACGAACAATAATCTGGTGATTATATTTTAAATAAAAAATTGCATGAAAAGGCAATAATTGCGATGCGATGAATTGCATGAAAAGTCAATAATAGCAGCAACCGTTGTAACAATAGAGTAATAGCGTTTATCATGGCGTGAACTGCGAGGGCTTTTACACTTCAACGGTAACGCTCAATAGGTACGTTTTTAAATGGCAATAAACTCGTTATAGGAAGATCTTGTTATAACGTACTCCATATAAAGTAACAGACTGTCATATATCGTTTGATCATAATTTAGTAGATCGCTAAATAAAAATCATCTTCCTAGTATTTATTATTCCCAATGTACTATTCAGTGTGGCATGCGCCCTCCGCCCGAAGAGGTACGCGAGTGGCGTGAAGCCGCCCGTCGAGCCACGATGGCTAGATGCTCGTTCCGGCTGGAGACTCCGCGCGCTGGCTTTGTCGCCGTGGAGGCTCTCCAGCCGGTTATCCTCGAGTGGGCAGGGCGGCAGCGCGGGACCCTTTCCTTCCGACTGACGCAGGTTCTTTCCGGGCACGGATGCTTCGGAAAGTACCTGCACTCGGTCGACAGGAGGGAATTGAGTCCCGCCTGCCACCACTACGACTGCAGTGAGGACTTGGCCCAGCACACGCTGGCGATCTGCCCCGCATGGGCGTCGCAGCGTCGGGCCCTCACTGCAGTCATCGGAGGAGATCTCTCGCTACCGGCCATCGTACGCTCCATGGCCGGTAGCGACAGCAGTTTTACCGCGGTCGCAGCCTTCTGCGAAGATATAATCTCGCAGAAGGAGGCGGCGGAGAAGGCCCGGGAGGATGATATCCACTCGGACCCGATCCACCACCGGCGAACCAGGCGGCGCAGTTTTGAAAAATCCTTATCAGAACAACTTTTAGGAAGGTAATAAAAACTGTAATTTTAATAAATCTACTTTTATGTTGACATATTTTATTCGGGTAATAACTTAGGAAAATGGTCACAGTCCAAATGCTAGCTATCAATAATTTAAGGTTTTTATCAACATAGTGTTAAATCACGTTAAACTTACTAAAATGTTATAAAATGTTTCTTATGGCTCCCATACATAACTGCGATGCGATGCGGCGTGAAGTTCTTGCAGTGAATTCGCAGTTATGTGTGGGCGCCCTTAAGTTGAAATATTAAGGGCAAAAACCTCTCGAACACGTATTTATGCATCCATTCTATGATCGCTAGTTGGAAAAAGATACCAACTCAATACAAATAAAAAAATACGTTTTATCTAAAATAGCTGTACTTGTCCGTTTCCGAGAAACATTCCAAACGCTAGTAAAGTCAATAAAATTCTGTGATGCAATGAAGAAAAAACAATATATAAAAACGAGGAGCGGATTACAATGCAAAACGTAAAAAGAAATCGGCTATTGTACAAAGAATTGATGGAATGGATAGACAGGCGTTTATAGCTTCGCGTCGACCTGCGACTAACTGTGACTAAAATAAAACGATCGGCGAGACTATCCGGTGTCGGATGGCGCGGACGTTCCGAAAATGTTGTTACGTTGCGATACCAGGCAAATATACGAGACTTCATTTTCGAAAGCTTTTTTGGCTATTTATTGAAATAACATGAAGTTGCACTTTGAAACTGACAAATAGTAGAATCGAATTCAAGTAATAGAAATTCACTGTTGGTAATATGATTTTGAACTTGTTTGAAAATTTGAAGAAAATAAGCTTGGAAAAATACATAGTCTTTTCGTAGTTAGGTACTTCTTAAGTAAATATAGTAAAGAACTTTAAAACTTATTTATAAACGGGCATTATATTTCTCACACAATGCAAATGAAAGATCTTTCTTTAGCCTCTTTGCTAAGGACGGACATATCTCAGCTGTGGGCTATTAAAGTCTACTGATGATGAAGGTCTTTCGATCGGTTCAGGTGATCATGCTTCGTGGGCTGCGGCCGAATGAAACTATGATGTTGAAAGATTATACACATAATACAAACTTTAATTGCGTCAGAGAGGATTTGTAGTTACTCCGTAGTTTACTAGGTCTTCATAAAAATTCGTCATTTATGGATGTCGTCATACTCCCAAAGTATTGTGGAGTTCGTTTCACATTAATTTAATCTCTCCTTATTATAGAAAAAAACTGGAATCAAGAGATTTTCTAAATATCATTAACTGTGCCGATTTATTTATAAATAATTTTAATAAAAAAATGATTTTTTTTCAAAACATGTATTTATTTAATTAGAACAGTAAAGAACTCAGAAACTCAGAACTGATAATATTGTAACGCTTTGCTATATGTGAAACAAACAACCAGAATATTATTATATTATAAGCATATGTGTAAAATCATCCCGGACCGTACTTACGTGCCTTTATCACGAATATACCATGTTTACCTTATAATAAGGCATCTGTCCCACTAACTAATGGTAGCGATATCTACGGAACTATTTTTGTCGAAAAATAGATATAAATATAATAATAATAAAGATAAATAAAGGATAGATTTCATAGTAAAATTGATCACATCTACTAAAAAATAACAGTTTCAAAATATATATAGTACCTAGTATATCTATTATAGTATAGATACTGTTAGTCAAATATTAAAATAAAGTGATTTTACCCACTCTCAGCAATAAGTCAAGTTCAGTTGACAATTATATTGCAAAAGAAATAAAAGTAATTTAAAGGTAGATTCAGTATTTATTCTTATTCCTATTATCGAGGAGGAAATAAATGAGATTTTTTAATTTCTTCGTTAGATATTTTACTTACTTTGTATTCTAAAAAAGTTTCAATATAAGTAGTATTTTTAACCGACTTCAAAAAAAGGAGGAGGTTTCTCAATTCGACCGTATATATTTTTTTAAGTTTACCGTGCACATAATTTTTAAATAGATCCTTAGTATTTGGATACCATGTACAATCCGAGGTCGATTTCTCTTTGTCTTTCGACTTAAATTTTATTTTGTGTTAAGTTTACAAATTATTATAAATCTTTACCGCTCGCAGTGGCACCCAGACATTGCCATCCATTAAAATCATCCACAATACGTCTGAATCCCTTATTACACATCGGTTCACAATATCGTACCCAATTCAAATCACGTTGGTATTTACAAATCGTGAAAGCACGAGAGTCCTATGTATAAATATTCGGGACGTGAGAGCAATGCTGACACGGCATTGTGACGAGGTATCGTTAAAATTCAGTTTGATAATAATATTCGGATCAGGGGTTTTTCTGTCCCTCGAAAAACTTTTTATGTTATGAAGTAGTTTCTTTAGTTTGGACATACTTTAAAAGAATATTGAAGAGTCCGTTGGTTGAACCTTACTTGTAGGTCTAGTGTTCGGAAATCTAGACTGCTAAACCGGTGAGTTCCGGATTACCGCCCAGAATGAATATTTTTGTCACAAGCACGATTATATGTTGTGCCTGGTTATATATATATATATACTAATATTATATATTCGAAGGTAACTCTGTATGTCTGCCTTTTACGCGTTATGGCTAAACTGCTATAGATTTCCAATGAAATTTGACATAGAGATACTTTGATTCTAGAGTAAGGACATGGTTCCTCTTAACCGTGATAACTGAGACACACGCGAACGAAGCCGCGGTCAAAAGGTATTTTAATATATGTTGTAACTGGGTGTATTTATAACATGTATATATAGTATGTATGTATATATATTAAGAAATAAATACGTATTCTTTCAACAATCTGGGCACCATAATACCACCCGTATCTAGCTTAAGATGTTAATGTGCCCGTGTGTAAAATGTTTGAGCCTTTTACTACCGATAATTTATCATACTAAGTTAGTTTTATTAGATTCCGATATGTTATGCTATTTTAGGTGACCCAGATACATTACTCTTGAGTGTAAATAGCGCTGTAATAATCATTTGTGTAGTTATAATAGTTAGGTTATTGCCAAGTCTTTCGTGTGCGCCTTTCACAACATAAATTAAATTTGTATGCTAATAATTGCTAGCTTTGTTAGTTTAATGCTAAAAGGAAAACGAATCACTAGAAAAAAATAACATCACCATTTAACTATGACTACAAAAAGCTATTTGTGAAGTGGGTCACATGTTGGCCTAATCTTTTGCATGGAATTAAGGCGGAGTACACATAACGCTCCTTGGTATAAAACGTAACAAATATTATAAAATATAATATTATTAACTACTAACTAAAGTCGGAAGTAAAAGCTAAGATTTTGATACACCTAACTAATGGCATGAAAGACATTCATTAGCTATTTGTTTCTTAAGATTTTTTTTAAATGATTTTTTGGCATCCCTCTATCCACCCATCATTTAACATTTAACAAAGGATAATATAGGTCATAATCATTTTTATTCTATTAATTATGACTAATATAATATAAATGAAAATATATTGATAAAAAAATAAAAAACGTACGATTTCATTCTTAAAATACAGCAAAAATTTTCACCAGGCGCTTATAGTTTTAAAGTACTTGAGATATGTTACAGTAACTCTTTTGTTAATCTTACATTTCAGTCTAAAACCTTCGTCAAACTATCGTTCTCTGTGAGTGTGTAATCCGCCTAAAAAAGCCGATTGATAAATGGTTCTTTGACAAAATAAGGGGAGCACATAATGGAATCAAGAGCTGACACGTCATGAAAAGGACTACTTGACCCGCCTGGTGAACCACTTAGCGACTTGGATTAATTATATTTTCGATTCTTAAGTTTGGATAGAAAAGTTTTTTTACGTGTTAAGTAGGGGTGTTAAGTAGGTAACGGTGACTGGACTAACACCCAACTGATTGATCACCGATGTTAAACAGCTTAAACACTCTAAAAGGGGTTATCGATCATCCATCGGAAGTAAAATATGAAAGCATGCAAAGTGTTACGTAATGTAAGCGGTAGAGTTTTTAATTAACTCGTACATTAATATTTATGTATACGAGTAACATTGGCTTAAAAAATCATATGTACCTTACCTATGAAATTGACTATTCCTGGAAATAATGGTAGGGGTAAACTAGTAAAGAGCTCATCTGATAGTGACCACCACCTGTACAAATATACTATTCAAGAGTCACAATAGCATTTCAGACCTTTGAATTACTTTACCCTAGAGTTAGAAGGAGAGTGAAGGCGAGTAACTTGGAACAATGAGCAAGTCTCGAATGGGAACCAGTTTTTATAGGAAGTTAAGATAAATAAATAAATATTTCGGACATCTAACACACAACGCCTATATAAATATATATACTTTTTTTTTGTAAATACACACAATACTAAACATAGAAAACACCCAAACTTCGCAACAAATATTTGCAGGTCATACAAACATTTGATCCGACCCGGGGATCGAACCCGAAACCTCAAGCACAGCAGTCGCTTACGCTACCACTGGGCCACCGAGGCAATCATATGTTTTATTGTAGTGCAAAAAATATCAATTTGCAATCAAGAAATTTTAAGATAAATATATTAACACAGTGTACATAAGCGATTAAAGATACGGAAAAAGTACAGACCAGATTATCGTAGTCCTTCTAGCTTACAACCGAAGAACTTGCGAAGCTATGGCGAGTCGGTTGCATAATATGTACGAGTATAATATAAAATGTTTTAAATATTTGATCTCTAGTTAGTACACTCTCAAGATAGTTACGGCATAAGTAAGCTTTAGAAAGAGACAGAAACATTAATCAGTGTAAAACCTGTATGTATCCATTGCTGAATAAATCTTAATGCAAATTTGAGAATGATTTATCGCCCATCATTTGTAACTTAACTTATCCATTTGTCTTCGAGTTAAAGCCTTCTAACATTTTTCTTTATTTGCTCAGCACAGAACATCTTTTTTTGTACAATTTTTGCAGAAAATTTGGTAAAAGGTTAAAAAAATGTTGGATTATTTAGCAGTACGTTAAGTTCAGTTACTTTTGAGTGACGTAAAAATAAAGACGAATAATGAATATCAACTATGAAAGCAAACTCCTATTACTACTACTACGACTATAATGCATGTAATTAAAAATATATAAGCATGTTTATCAACACTTTGGTAAAGTAAAGTACAAATTGTTTAAGATAATGATGTCTGCTTATTATAAACCAAGATCTATTTATGTTTTATAAATGATTCATTTTCCGGAATTGGTATTTTCACTCACTTAAATAATGCTTTCAGTCACTGTTTAACAGTATGCAGAAAATAGGAACGTATCTCAAAGAATCGCGGATTGGCACAACGAGAAAGCAGCGTAATTTGAAACGTTTTTGCAACAGCAGTATGTAGGAAAGGCTTCATGTCCGATCTGGTTTTATGACTTTGGGATAGGAAAAGGATTGAATTGTGTTTGTGTATTCAATTGCTCGTCCGGATCGTAAATCTTAATAGTAGACGAACCATGTACTACGTATCTGCACACTTGTCCTACTTACACATCATATAGCTGGGGTGTGTTTAAAAAGAATCGTTGTAAAAAGTTCTGCAGTAGGTGGGGATTTTAATTTTTTAAGGCTTGGTGTGAGTACCTACCTTATGACCCGACTCTATCGCTATAATGATACAGATTCATAGAAAACTGGTGTTTGGGAATTCATTTTTAGTAAGAGAAGGACTCTTTTAGTTTGTGATACTTTAGTCTGGTCCAGAGAAGAGAAATTGCTGAAGCCTAATTCCAATTTTCATTTAAATCTGATGAGACTTTCAAAAGCCAAAAACGTTTACTATTGTGATAAAAATTGCAATATAATTTTATGTAATCCGTAAATAAGCCTATTTTAAATCATCAGAAAACAGGAGAATGGTACCATCCAATACGAAACGATTACGTTATTAATGGAATACGGTTTTATAAATATTGAGAAATATCGTCTAAACATCTAGTCACTCGTTTTTTAATTAATCCATTTATATTGTCTAGTAATAAGTATTAAAATTATTATACTACAGTAATAGTAGGCGCTCATAGCCCAGTTGATTAGAAACAATCACCGAAGGGGAGCAAATATGGTGCGGTCCAGTAGCTGGACGGGTGACAGCTAGTGGCACTATACCATGAGCGTCTACTTGATTCACAGGTCATGTTAAGCAGTCGGTACCGGTTGTTATTGTAGGATAACAGTCGCGAAGCTTAGTTGGAGGCCTTTGGGCGGCTTAAAAACATCCAACGACAAGATTACGTAGCCACAACGTTGTGTTACCCGTTAGTAACTAACCCGCACTTGACCAGCGTGGGGACATATGGCCTTAACCCTCTCTTGATAGGAGACCCGTGCTTTGCAGTAGGAAGTTATGGGCTGTTGATGAAGTATTCAAAAGTGACTAAACACGTTTATTCGTGTATAATTCAAAGTTTGTTTATTGTAACGTGACAAAATTATAATATCTTGGTATGATCATTCCTCTCCTATTTCCAACTTTCTTTAAATAGTGGCTGTTTTTCAATTAAAGTGTATTTTTATGTTATTTAATCACTAGAAAATCATATTTTTTCAATTTTGAAGGATATTTTTTCAAGTACTTAAATGTTTGTTTAGTGATTCATTCAAGTGGTGATAAATGAAAAATATAGGTTTTCATTTTGATATAAACCTTTGAAGTCGCTACTTTTAATTTGATTAAATGATGCGAAACATATTTGGTTCAATAGTTTCAACGACTTTTAATTTACTATGCATCGAGATGAATAACGCCCCTAAAATTACCTCCAAAACTGAATCAAAAGTTATTCTTTGAAATCCATCTCCTTGATCTTTAAAGTGTCCCAAGTTTCATGCACTCGCAGTGAAGTAAAATACTTAACTCGCAATATAAGTACATAATTCGAATGACATAAAGTTTGGAAGCTGGTGGCCACCCCTGAGTATATTTCTTGAATAACGGCCGTCAAATTCGGGCTGTCCTATTAAAAGTTGCCAAGATTATGGACATTAGCTTCGGGGGAGAAATTGAACTTTTACATAATATCTCATGAGGAATATTTGCTGCTTTTAGGGTTCCTGGCTCAGGCACCTATAATAGTCATTGAGTAAATGTAGAATTATAGTTAAGGTTAGAAAGCATCATTGCTTTTGATTACATTATATAATATAAATCTATCTATCTATAGGATATATATATCATCACGCTAAGACCAATAGGAGCGGAGCACGAATGGAGAATGTTTCAAAAACCTGGGAAAATTATCACGCTACGGGCAATAGGAGACGCAAACGAGGTTACGATGGTCAGCTAGTATTGAATATATATTGTGTCATGTATTTTATGTAAGATAAGTTAAAGTTTATAACAAAATAACCATAACTTTCTTTCATTAGCTTTTCAGTTCGATAACATTTGATTTTTATCAATAAGATAAAATAAAAGAACAAGAAGTAATTAAGCAAAAGAGGTGTATCAGGACCTTAGTAAGAGATTAGTTGTCTTTGCCTACCCTTTAAAATACATACATATTTTATATAGAAAACACCTTCGAAAGTTTCGAAACAAATATTTTCAGAACATTTCGTCCGACTCGGGAATCGATCCCAAGACCTCAAACACAACCGTCACATACGCCACCACTGTGCCACTGAGGCATTCAAAATGGCGAATGAATGAGTTTTTTATATTTTGATGCATTTTACGGATTTTCTTGTGTGTTGCCGGCCTTTGGGGGATGGGAGGGAGATAGGGGGAGGGAGGTTGGGGTATTGGCCTCCAGTTTCCTCACTTACACGATGAAACACAGTGCAAACACTATTTCGCACCGGTTTTCTGTGAGGCCGTGGTATCACTCCGGTCGAGCCGGCCCATTCATAAGCATGGCTCTCCCACGGTAGTTATCTTTTTATCACGATTATCTGTTCTGTGTCTGAGTGTAATTCATCTAAAATAATATGTATGGATAACACGTTAGTATAAATTCATAAATAAATATTTTGAACATGTATAAACAACGTCATTTAGTCACAAATAAAAGAGAATTTGCACTATGGGTATAAGACAACTAATATAAATACATAATCATTTTTTATAAATACTTACATTTTATACATAAAAAAACATTCAAACTCCGAAACAAATATTTTTAGATGATACAAACATTTGGTCCAAAAATGAAATCGAATCCGAGACCTCCAGAACAACAGTCGCATACCAACACTCCGCCACCGAGCCAGATGATGATCAAAAGCCTTGTTACCAAATTAGAAGGTCTGAATAGTTTGTGATCTATGTGTAAGATTTATGAGGTTGTTTCTCTATAAATATAGTCTCAGTTTTCTGATTTACTCCTAATAGATTTTCAAGCAATTCCGAATTGTGAATTTATTAAAATTAGTGACAGGCAATAAAATAATATCATGGTTGAGAAGTAGCATTGCTTATGCAGCTTAATTGATACCAGTAAGGAGAAGACTATTGCTGGGGCATCCTCCAGATTTTAGAGAACTTGGAGGCTATAGAAACACATTTGTTAATCAATATGTATAAATAGTACAGTTTATCATGGGAATAGAATTAGTACAACTTAACTCAAAATCAATGTAAAACAAGAAGTAACAGAATTGTCTCAGTATAATTGATAATTGACAAATTCCCTCAGGCTTACCAAACTGTAGTTTAAAGTGGATACCAAGTATCGTAGTATACAGTCTCAAATTTCACCAACAGAACCCTCCAAGCAAGTTGCCGAACAAACTTCACTCCATATACCCTCCGAGGGAATCCCAACTCAAGTTCAACATTTTAATATTTGAAATGAGCTGTGTTTTTCTTCGAATTTATACACTCCCTCTGTAACTCCACAATATACAGCCTTTTTAAAGGTTATGAGCTTTTTCTTAACATTCTTTTTAATTTGAAAAGTACTGTTAAGATGTTTCATAAGAAATAAACCCTTTTTGAAATGTTTATTTATATTTATGTGTAAAAGTAGCCATATATTTTGATTGACTTGAATATTATTTAACGCATGAACCGTTAGAAGTATTACAACTTGAATGAAACAACAATCTTTAAAGGAAAATACATGGTTTTCTTGGTATCCGTTTGTATTTTAATGTGAATGGGTATTTTATATTCATCAATACAATGAGATTCCTGGAAGTTGAATAAATCAGAATCACAATTTCTTAACCATAAAACATACAGTTCAGGAAAAAAAATAAGCTTTAATGTACTTTTGAGATAGGTAAATGGTTAAGTGACAATAGACATAAATCTTGGATATAGATCTGAACTTATTTTCATCTCAGTCGCGTTTAAAAAGGCTATGTAAATATGGTTTAAATGTCAATATTATTTGAGCTGATGAAGTTTAAAGGTGAATAGAGAAAATGATATGTAGCTTTCATACGTTTTGATTTGGACCTCTATATAAGAGGATCTTTGTATTTTTTTCTATACACTTTGTTGTATATTTTATTATTGCAGATAAACTTCAACCTCTTCTTTTAGGTCTTAAACACCAATAAGTAGTAATACTATTAAGTCCCTTTTTTTGAACCACTTTCGGGGTCTAACAAACGTGTGATCTATATGGCAGGTGATATCGACGCTCATTGACCATATCAGTAAATACTAGTAAGCGTGTTGTTGATCCTTAATTATACCCTTTACTATAGAAGCAAGGTAAAGATGGGTTGAGTTCCATCGGCTTCTTTATTCAGTGAGAAGCATCAAAAAGTTGCTTAAGACCAGTTGTCAAAAGAAGGACAAAATTCGAGACGGAGTGATCCGTCAGAGTACCAAGGTGACCCACTTAGCTCTGAAAGTTAGTAGGTTAGTTACCGATTAACGTTAGAGTAAGCGTGTTCTGGAGTAGAGAGTGTTCTCAGCTGCAGTGGTGGTATCACTTTAATACTATTCACAAATCACAATTAAAGTTCAATTTAAAAACAGTTGGTGATTTTATATTCACTACAAAAGTTAATAAATCCCAGCTACACAGCATTAAACTCCATTTACATCAAATGCGAAAATATAAAACTATAAAAATGCAATTACTATAAAAAATCTAAATCGGCTCACTAACGTCCAACGAATAAAATAAATCAGTGGGTAAATAACACTGTTAACAATTTATACTCCCGAAAAAAAGGGAATAGCCGTCGATGTTAGCAACACTTATATAATTTCGGGCGAGCTATGGAGTACGAAATTTATGGTTGGCTACTGGCTTTATTTATGGTTAGTGCCCAAAATGTAGTTTAGTAATCTTAGGCTACGTTCAGGTAAGAGCTAGGTGACATTAATTCACATTTAGAATGTATTTAGTAGATTCTATTGATAGTTACAAGTAAATATTTGTCAAGATACTCGTAAATCCCTATTTTTTTAGTAGTGTTAATGTGATTTTTACGACACAATCATTTAGCTATTTTACACATTTTTTACCGTGGGAGAGCCACGCTTCAGTATTAATGGGCCGGTTTAACAAGAGTGGCCATGGCCTCACAGAAAACCAGTGTAAAATAGCGCTTGCGGTGTGTTTCACTGAGTGAATGAGGATACCGGAGGCCCATACCCCAACCTCTCCCCACATCCCGTTTCCCATCCCAAAAGTCGGCAATGCACTTGTCACGCCTCTGGTGTTGCGGGTGTCCTTCTCTTACCATCAGGTGAAACGTCTGCTTGTTTGCCCCTTATACTATAACAAAAAACACATTACTATCGAATCTTAGACCAGACTAAATTTATCTAATGGTGCCTCAAAAATAAGCCAAAACATTCAAATTAATTTGTAAAACCATAATGATGCATGGGTATATTTGGACAGATTTCGCAGCTATTGCTGTATTAAATATACTATTTTTGTATTTCCTGGAGTACGAATTACTCTTAATATTTTCATCACTGTCATCATCTTACCCGAAAGGTGTTCATCGCTGGACCTATACCTCCTACATGGCTCTCCACATGAACCGGTCCTATCCTGTCCTCATCCGGACCTCACGACCTTCACCTTCACAATTCAATACAAATCCGCAAATAATAAAATAACTAAAACTTGAGTGAACAAATTAAATAAAAAAAATTCATGTCGGCCATAAACAAAGTTATTATCATATTTTCACCAAACGAATAACAAATTATTAAGTACAGCAACACACAACTACTATGACCATAATTTACACTATGGAAATAATAAAATTATAATATCAAAACTTGGTCAATAACCCGGTAATGTCCAGTAAAAATAGCCATTGTCCCCCAAACGCATCAATTTATGGCTACAATATCTGTGATGGCAGATATATTTCTCAGTTATGGCCACACCCTATTTATTTTTCCTGTATTATAGACTGATCATTATATAAGTTTTTTATCTCAAGGTCAAGGAGACCATTGGTAGTTAGTTCAGCATAAAATATGAGATTTATTTAATGGCCAAATGTAAGGGAATTGAAATAGCGTGGATAATGTTATCTTGAATGGTTTCCGTAAGTGTGTTTGTGTAGTTGCAATTTATGGGGCACTAAATGGCTACTGTAGTTTCTTGGTGGACATTTTTTTGCCAAATAAATCTCAATTGCGATAAATTCGAAATAAACTGTATTATAAAATAAATAACCATGGTATATGATTTGAATATTTAATAAGACATAACATTTTAGAAGAAACAAATAATACTCAGAAGTAAATAAAGAATAAAGTTTTAATTTATAAAAAGTTGTATATTAATTAATTATAACATACCTATAATCATATAGGCCAATCGGCAAAAGAAGGGTAGGGAGACCGAAAAGACGATGGGCTGACGATATAACCAAACTAGTGGGAAGGGACTGGAAAACTATCAGTAAGAACAGAGATGAGTGGAAAAAACTGGAGGAGGCCTTCACCCGAGGAGGGATCCATATCCAATAGTAAAAACTAACTTACTAACATTTAGATAATAAGAAAAACATAAATAACTTAATAAACACTAACAAACATATTTGAAATGGAAATTAAGGATAAGGAAATGCAGGCTTTTTTATTTTTATTTTATTTTTATTTATTTTATTTTATAATAATATATATTTAATTTTCATTTACGAGTTTTTCCTTTACTTAATTGTAATTTAATCGGAACTTTATGCAGTGTTATAAAACTTAAAAAATAATAATTCAAATTAATAAATTTTACACTCACTTAAGCGATTTCAAGAATGTCATCTGGTCCTGCTGTGAAAATTCTCTTCCAGTACTCAATAAAAGCGATATACCATTGTATATTGAAATAAAAACACTCTGTATGTAGGATGGATAAATATTAATTACAAAATTTAATGAGTTACGGTACAAACAAGAGTTGGAACCATGAGGCCGTATTCAGGGCCCGATTAACTGTTGACAGACCAAAAGTTACACACTGACTAATGGTTGTTTTATTGCATTAACACAACAAGTGTATTAGCGGGTTTTCAACTTGTACTCTAAAATATATAAAAAAGTTTCATGCCTTTACTGAAAGCGTTCTCTTTGCTTTTAACTGAATACATTTCAACATTACGATTTTGCAGAATATTTTTAACCGACTTCAAAAAAGGAGGAGGTTTCTCAATTTGACCGTATTAATTTATTCTTTTTTATGTATAATCGCGGATAACTTCATCGTTTATGAACCGATTTGATGATTATTATTTTAATAGAAAGGAAATGTCCCAACGGTGGTACGATGTTAAGGAAATTAATATCTGATGATGGCATCCAAGAGAAATCGGGTCGAACCTTGAATTCGGTTTTATTTTTGTTAAAATTGTACTTATGTTTTACTTACCTACGATATTCACCAACTGATTCTTTATTTCCTTCATATTTTAAAAACTTTACTGTACATCAAATTTGTGCTATAAATTCACTCTTCTACAAATTTTACCCGAAATTACACTCTAATTGATGTCACTCTGATATAATAATATTGATCGACCCAAATTCGAAATTTTATGTTAAATTAAACTCACAATAACAAAATTATCCAAAACTTAATGACGCTTAAACGTGCGTGACAAGGAAATATTGTGAAACATGGTCACCCTAATGCTTCGTCATGGTCGGGAACTCGCAAGTGTTGCTTAGTGGTAATTATAGTAGCCGCCAGCAAACGAAGCTGTGATCGATGGTTATATTTCTTAAATTACTTATTTACGTGAAGTTTTAAAGGAAAATAGCTAATATTTTTTTATTAGTTTTAAACAAGCTTTTCATGTGGGAGACCGTGGGAGAGCATCGCTTCGGCATGAATGGGCCGGCTCGACCGGAGTGATACCACGGCCTCACAGAATACCGGTGTAAAATAGTGCTTAGGCCTATAACCCAAACCCCCTCCCCTATCTTCCCTCCCCAGCCCCAAAAGGCCGGTAACGCACTTGTGACGCCTCTGGTGTTGTAGGCGTCCATGGACGGCGGTAATCGCTTACCATCAGGCGATACGTATGCTCGTTGGCCCGACTATTACATAAAAAAAAAATTTTCTTGTAAAAACATGTAGTACTAGAATTACTGGTCTAGTGCTAATATTGTAGTGACAGCGTTTGGGTTAGCGTTCGATTCCCGGGTCGGGCCAAATGTTTGTATGATCTGCAAATATTTGTTTCGGAGTTTAGGTGCTTTCACCCATATTTACGCGAGTGGAGCCACATGCAAGCACTAAAAAAATATCAACATTAAATATTATTTTTTACATAACTTGTCAATCTTTATTATCGCGTTACATCTCAATAAAGCTTAATTTTTGCCGATAAGAGCCGCCATTTGACAGTAATAGCAGGAAAATTAAGTTACCTTGACGAACAACGGCTAAATACAAAATGTCGGCGGTGTTTTGCTTAAGTGTCTCTTTACGAAGTGACAATTCTTGGGTTCATTGATGTTGATAGACTGATACCTAGGCTTTTAAGTTTATAACAACATTTAAGATAAAACAGAAGATATAACTTTGAATTGGGAAATCTGATCTTAAAAAAAATATCTTTATGAGCTTAAAACCACAAACATTTAATCAACCAAATGAAATGCACCTGAAATAAGACAATTTGTTAATAGGTAACACTAGCAGCGCCCCACAAGTAACAACAACCGCGAGTAAATCACCCGCGGTCGTTTTTGTACCTTTACAAAAAAATCACGGGTAACATCGCGGGGAGAAGCTTGTCAAAAATAATAACTAAAATATAAAAACTTCAAAAACCCCCTTTGCAAGCACTTAATCGAGTAATCATATGTCAAAAATGCCTTACTTCTATTTGGAAAAGAGCTGAAACTGAATGATAGACGTACCGTAGATACTTTTAAATGCATTTAGTAAAAACCTGTTAATTTTAAATCGCAAACAGGCATAGTTTTATTTATTTATATAAATAAATGAATTAAATGATAGCATAATATAAAAATTTTAGGAATCGTTAGTTTCTAGGATATTTATTTTTCCTTTTTAGTGACTTACAATAATTTTGTAAAAGAAAATTATGTGCCAAATATGAGGAAAGTACAACAAAATAACTAGCATGCATAGCTATGCATTGTCATTCAAATCTCTGCTTTGTTGCCTTAAATTGTAGAAATAATAGCCTAAAAAAGACGTCGAGCAAAAATATAATATTGTAAATAAAAATCAAAGCGAATCACACAACAACTTCCTCCATTAATCTACAGTCGGAGGGTTCATCTTAAACGGTGACGTCACTCCCGAGGCTCCGATATAAAACTATTTAGCTGGTTTATTGCCCATAAAGATAGCTTTTGTTTATGGGTTCAGATAAGGCAAGGTGTTGATTAAAATTAGATTTTGTTTGTTAGTGAATTCAGTGGATACAATGACGATAGAATTTTTAGTTTATCATTCGTTTTTGCTCATCGTAATCGTAGTGTCATTATTATTCCTCCAGTAACTGGTACTAATTTTATGTCACAGCAAATTAAAGGTATTCTATGGACTACAAGAACTAGGTGTATCATCCATTGACTGCTTCAGTAGCGCAATGGTAGTGTATGCCGAGAGGTCTCTAGTTAGATTTCCATGTCGAATTAAACGTTTGCATGATCTGCAAATATTTGTTTCGAAGTTAGTGTGTTTTGTAAGTAAAATATGTATGTATTAACAAAATAGTAACGCATTCTATCACTCAATCTAGCTGTCATAGAAGCTAGATGGCGTTATGTGTGAGATGTCCGAAATATATTTTTGAAGAAACAAAAAAACAGGCGCAATATTTCATATATTCCTTACTAAACCCGCAATTGCAAACCATACTTGTTTGAGAGCTCTTCATTGTTACTTTATTTTATAAGACTTTACTTGAATCCTATTACATTGCAATTTATAAACTTATGAGATTGCACAAATGCAAACTGGCTCAACTTAACACAGTTTCAAATTGTTTGTTATGTAATTAAAGTATTCATAATGTTAGTGGAGTCCGACAACGAGCTCTGCATCTCTCGCCTCGTCTTTACTTTCTTGATCTTTATTAAGATTGATCATTCTTGCTCACGTTATTTACTGGAAGTTTAGCTGAAAGTTGGCAAACAAAATGCCTTGATAAATAACATTATTTTAATTCATCTAAATCATCATCATCAGCCCATCGCAGTCCACTGCTGGACATAGGCCTCTCCAATTGCACGCTAAATAGTAATAGAATATATTTAATGAAATCTGCGTAATTTAGAAATATTGATTAATTTAAAGTCTTAACTTTATAGTTTTTAATTGTTTTAAATGCTTAGAATAATTTATTACTTTCTCCTGTATTATGTACCATAACAAAATGCACATATTACTATAACTTGATTTTTCACTGCCTTTATAGATAAGTTTATTTATGTAATATATTAATCATGGTCATAAGCTTTTCGAGTTACCTGAAGTCTCGATCACGCTACATTGCTTGTAGCCATAGACTTTTATGAGGAATAATAGTCCTAACATTAAGGTACAAGTTTAGCAAAATAACCTCACCTGGTCCGTTTAGACAATATTGACAGCGTCATACAGTCCCACAGTCACGTGTCGGTATCTGTTTAATGATAATGGGTGTATAATCGCCGATGAAAGTTAATAATAGATGATTCTGAATATCGTTTAATCCAAATACTCGCCGTGTGTATGCACGTGTACAGCATCTGTATAGAAGAGTTGAAATCAAGTGTTGTATGAAGATTAAAGATGTTTATAAACTTAGACATTTTCAAACTGTGTATATTAATAGAAAATAAAACATTTGATCTAAGAACACACACTCAACCATACATTCATATTTAAGACTTAGCGGATTCCTACACCATCATATATCGTCATATCCAAATATCAGCAAGACGCAGTACTCAGAGCGGTGCCGGCCATCTTTCGAATCAGCCATTACACTTGATTTATCCCCAGCTCTACCGCGAAAGCCTCCATTGTCTGAGTCGTTCCACTTTCTGTCGGTCCTTGCGTCTTCAATAGTCTTGATGATTTAGATGGTCTTGAATACAATTTTGATTGAAATAAATGAATTCGTGTAAGTTAGATTTGTTATCATAGAAGGCATTAAAGAAACGTTTTAAGCTTAATAGTGCGGGCACTGAATATTTTTAAGGAAAATTGTAAAGTAAAACAAATCTAGAAAAGCATAGTACCTTAAAATACGAGATTGCATGAGAATAATCTAGATTAGCGGATAAACTTCATCCTGTTAGTGAAAAAAATATCGTAAAATGAATTGTAATCCGTTTTATCTGTGTTGTTTATTTTGTCTTAAAACAGTAAACTTACTTCTGCTTTATGTTATATATTCTAAGTGGTTGGGTATCTATGTGCTGTTACGATAGAATAGTCTTATACTGTGCAAGCGGTAAGGCTCTTTTTTTTTTTTTTTTTGACGGGGGGAAATCCTCTTGGATGTCCTTCGCCCTGGGGAAAGGGCGAAGGGGTCTGTCAGACTTCTACTGACTAAAACCCCCCGGTGTTCCTTCTCACACTTACGCCGGGGATCGCGGGAACTTGAGAGACAACCGCAATCCCCGACTGGTGCTGGCCCGCCTTTGCGGGCCACTTCTCGTCAGCGAGGGAAAGACTCCCCTCGCGACTTCTAAGAGGGGCGCACGGGAACACTGCGCGCCGCCACCTCGGGTCCAGTTGATTAGGGGGCGACGAACATCCCCAAGTCCGTCGCCCCTGGACCCTGTTACGGAGGCCGGTGGAGGGCAGCGTATGCCCTCCTCCGACGCCCGGTGCGTCTGCTGCGGGCCGAGAGAGAGGTCAGGATCTCCCTTTCCCTTTCCGCAGCCTCCTTCTGCGAGATGACTGCTTCGCAGAAGGACACCACCGCGTCCCAGGACTCCTCGCCGTCGACCATAGAACGAACTACGGCCGGCAGCGAGAGGTCACTGCCTACTACAGAGACGAGGGCACGGCGTGGCCCCTCCCAAGCGGCACACTCTGCCAGCGTATGCCACGCCGTGTCCTCCCGACAGTCGACGCAGTGGTGACACCGAGCGTCCGGCTCCCTGCCTATGCGACACAGGAACCTCCCGAAGCAGCCATGCCCCGAGAGGACCTGCGTCACACGGAACGAGAGGGAGCCGTGCCTTCTCCCGAGCCACAGGTCGAGCACTGGCCGGATGGCCTCGATGGTGACGAGGCCGGCGGAAGGACTTGAAAGCCTGTCCCGCCATTCCGCCACAAGGACCTCTCGCAGCTGTGACCGACGCAGCTCGACAGTTCGATGCGTCAGTCCCTCGCCGCGAGCCCGCGCGTCCTCCCGCCACCAATGTAATGACGCGAGGACTTTTGCCTCCAGGTCCCAGGGCGGAGATCCGGCCAGTACGCAAGCCGCCTCGTAGGAGATCGTGCGATAACCCCTAATGACTCTGACGGCCATCACCCTCTGCGGCCTCCGCAGAACGGTGATTGAACCGGCCGTCAGGTCAGCCGCCCAAATCGGGGCCCCATATAGAGCCATTGATCGCACGACCCCCTCGTACAACCGCCTGCAGGCGGCGCTCGGGTCCGTCCCGTTGGGAAGCAACGTTGATAGCGCTCCCGCCGCGCCCATCAACTTGGGCTCCAGCCGCCGGAAGTGAGGACCAAAATCCCACCGGCTGTCGAGCACCAGTCCCAGATATTTTAAGGTGGGCTCGACAGCGATACTAGCCCCCCCAACCACCATGTGCAAACCCGGCGGCGGCGCCCGTCGGGGACCATGAAAAGCTATGGCCTCCGACTTGTTGAGGGCTACCTCCAGGCCAAGGCGCCGTATGCGGCTCACCACCTGTGAGACCGCCGCCGTCGCTAACAACGTTGCTTCCCTGTATGAGCTCCCCCGGGCAGTGACCAGCGTGTCGTCAGCGTAACACGTCAGGTCCACCCCCGGTTGGAGCTCGCCTCGCAGCACCCAGTCGTAACCGATGTTCCACAGCAGTGGGCCCAAGACCGAACCCTGTGGAACACCGCACGACATGAGGCGCTGGTGTCTGCCATCACGTCCCAGATAGGTGACACACCTCTCCGTCAGATAAGCCCCAACGATGCGGCGGAGGTAGGGAGGCACCCGATGGTAACGCAGTGCTTCCCGGATACAGCTCCAGGGCAGAGTGTTGAAGGCATTGGAGATGTCCAAGGACACCGCCAACATCACCCCGCCCCGGGACACTGCTTCCTCCGCCAGGTCTCTCACTCGCGAAATCGCCGAAATGGTGGAGCGCCCATGCCGAAACCCGAACTGGCACTCCGCCAGGTTCGGCCCCTCCTCGCACAAGTGGCGGACGAGGCGGGCTGCGACTATCCGCTCGAATAGCTTTCCCACCTCGTCCAGCAACACTATGGGCCGGTACGCGGACGGCGAGTCCGCAGGGCGCCCCACCTTTCTGAGCAGGACCAGACGACCGGCTTTCCACTGAGCGGGCAGCTGGCCCTGCACTAGGCACGCTGAGTAAAGACCTATCAGTTGGGGCTCCAACTCCTTTAGAGCCAGGACCAACACGCAGCCGTGAATGCCATCGGGCCCCGGGGCAGTGCTCTTCGCCCGGAGCCGCAACACGGCCGCCCCCAACTCCGCCTGTGTCACCTCTGGGACGTTGGCGTCCTCCTCTTCAGACTCCGCAGCTGTGGGCAGTGCCATCGGCGGCGGCGTGTACTCCGCTTGTGCCGGAAAGAGGGCTGCGACCACGTCCTCCAGCAGCTCGGGTTGGAGACTCTCCGTAATTGGAGGCGCCCAAGGTCCGATTTTCCCTCGGACCGAGAGATAAGGACGCCCCCACGGATCCCGGCTTAGAGTCTCCAACATCTCCTCCCTGGCTCGCGTTTTCGCCTCACCGATGGCCAGCTGCAGAGCCTGCTTAGCCGCGCGGTACACCTCATACAGCGCGGCTTCTTCCTCAGGGACCCGACGACGTCGTCTTCGGTATCGGGTGTACTGGCGCCTGACACGAACGCACGAGACTCGCAACTGTGCGATCTCGGCGGACCACCAGTACACCTGGCGCCTCCTGGGTTGTGTGTGGATCCGGGGCATGGACGCGTCGCTGATTTGCGTCATCGCCCCGTGAAACCACTGCGCCTCCTCTTCGACGTCGACGGGTCCGGTCGTTGCCGACTCCCGTAGCCAAGCCTGCACAATAACAGCCTCCTCGAGTAGCTCCCTGTCGAGGCGCTTACGTGCCCAGCGCGGACCGTCCGTCCGCAGGGCCGATGGCCTGCGACCGCCCGCGGCGTGGGCGGAGACGCTGAAACGGATGTAACGATGATCCGACAACGTCTCCACCCCCACGGCGACACGCCAGTCGTGGACACGGCCAGCGACAGCGGGGCTTGCGAACGAGACGTCCACTATGGAACCGCCCCGCTGCCGTACGCACGTGTAGACCGAGCCCCGATTCAGGACGGTCAAGCCGGTCGTGACGGCCCACTCCTCCAGTGCCTCGCCTTTGGCATCGGTGCGCGGGGATCCCCACGCCGCATACTTGGCGTTTAGATCCCCGAGCAACAGCACCGGGCGAGGGTGGTACCTGTTCACGACGGCACCCAACTCGACAAGGAAGCTTTCGAAGTCGGCGAGGCTCCTGTTGGGCGAGAAATACGCCCCAACAGTGCCGATGCCGTCCACGAGGGCGGCCACCCAGCCGTGACCTCGGGACGGGTCGGTAAGAGCCCCACCAATGATAGCCACCAAGCCGCCCAGGTCCCCCACCCAGTTATCCCGGGGGGGGACGTAGTACGGCTCGGCGACCACGGCCACGTGAATCGACCACTCCGCCATGCTCTGGAGTAAAAGATCCTGAGCCCTGGCAGAGTGGTTGATATTGCACTGGAGGAAATGGAATTGCGCCATTAGACACAATCCATTCCCTCCACAACCTTGGGCCGGGAGTCGGCCGAAGAGCCACCAGGCTGAGGGGCCGCTCTGGTTAGCTCCCTCCTCTCCTTCCCCTTCTTCTTCTGGGCGGGGGCGCCACAGGCCTTTCCGCCCATGCTGTGCTCCGCGGGTCTCCCTGCAGCTGCACAGAGGCTGCAGTTTGGCTTCGCAGAGCACTGGGCCGCTCTGTGGCCGGGCTTACCGCAGCGATAGCATTGGCCGCTACGGTCAGTCGTGGCGTTGCACCGCGCCCAGACGTGCCCAATCTCCAGGCAACGGTAACACCGCATAGCCCTAGGCTGCAGCATCTTCACCCGTGCTGCAACCCACCCCACCAGAAGCCGACCGCTGTCGACCACCTTTTTCGCCGCCGCAGCCGGGCACTTTAACCAAATGGTGCCCAGCCCGGCAGCGTTGGCGCGAACCTCGCCAGCCCGCACGTCACCCGGTAGACATCCACCGCTTCGAGCGACGGCCGCCACGACATCCTCCGGAGTTGTCGAGTCGTCCAGCCCATCGACACGCAATTCTGCAGTCTTCACGGGCCTGGACACCCGAACGTCCTCCTCTTTGAGGACCTCCCTCAGCTTGGCGGCCAGGATGTCCGCCTTCTCCTTTCCGTCCGGACCCGCCACCTCGAAAAGCCGCGCCCCCGTAACCGCCGACTTCATCCTGAAGCCGGTTGGTGTGCCAAGGTCGGGGAACGCGACTTTGGCCTTCGCTTGCGTCAGGACCTCTTTGTAGGTCAGGCCCCTCTCTATGGCTCCGGGCTGCAGTGTGATAACCACAGCCGCGGAACGAGAGGCCCTACTCTTTCGGGTCTTCCGATTCTTGTTGTTCTTCTTGGTCGTAGGTGGCGGCGGCGTCACCTTCTTTTTTCCGCCTTTCTTCTTTTTGACGACCGTTGTCCAAGCCTCTGTGGTAAGGCCGGGCGCGGTCGTCGGGGTCGGAGCCTCAGATGAGCTGGCAGGTGGGGCCGATACACCTTTCACGGCCTTCTTGGCCGCCACGGTCGACGGCCCCGATTTTGCGGCCTCCTCCTTCCTCCTCCTGTCGGCCGCTAACGGAGGCCGAAGGCTTTGGGCCGGGAGGAGTCTTGTTTCCAAGGCCTCCAGGCGAGCATTCATCATGCCCCCACACTGCTGCATGCAGATGCGGACGATTTTTTCGATATCCGCATCCTGCGCAGGTGCAGGGGCAGGGACCGACGGCGGGGCCGCAGCAACCACCGGGGAGCCAGTGGCTGCAGGGGCCGCAGATTTCTGTCCGTCAAACTTCCGTTTGAGGTCCTCCAGCTCAGCTCGGAGCCGGTCGTTCTCCTCCCACAGCTTGGCCGTCTCCTCAGAGCTCGTTCTCTTAAGGAGGACTTCAACCGCCTCCTTAATGCCCTCAGCCGCCTCCTTCAGAGCACGGGTGAACGTGCCCTTCAAGTTGCCGGATTTGGTGGCAACTTTCAGGACAACATCCACACCGTCCAAGACTTGGCGGCTGAGTGCCGCTACAGTGGCCTCCTCCCTAGCAGCAGACCGAGCGGCCCGCCGCTCTCGTGCCTGACGAGCCATCTCGCATACCTCGTCCGACGCAACCGCCTTCCTCTGTGCCCGCTTTGCAGCGTTTAGCTCCGCTTTGTTGCTGCTTAGCAATAGCGGGGACGCAGCGGAATCTGCACTGAGGTCGGCGTTCGAGGATTCGTCGCTTTCCACCACCTCAGGTCGATCAGGGCGGACCGCCGAAATCGACGTAGATGGTCGCAAAAAGCGGCCCCTCTGATCGCGCTGCGGCAAACGACCTTTCTCCACTGTCGGTATCTTTGGAGCCGACATCTCCTCTTCGCCTGAGGAGACATTGACTCTCTCCTCATGCGAGCGCTTCCTCCAAAGTCTCTCGCTGCCACTTCCGGCAGACGACACTCCCGTCTCCATCTTCTCCGCCAAAACTGGCCCATCATCATTTATTTTAATTTTGTTTTTTGAATTTATAACTGCCATAACTTATCCCACGAGTGTGGGGGAAATACAATGTCCATCCGGGCGGTGCCCCCTGCACCCGGATAAGCCTATATACTGTGGAGGTCGGCCGGTATCCACAGGTTTTTACGACTTTGCTGTCGGGTTTTAAAGTCTTTTCCTTGACGCGGGCCGGCCAGTGAAGGCAAGCCCCACGTCCTCCGAGATCACGGCTTCCTGAATGTGGCCAGCACCCAGGTCAAAACGCCGATCACCCGGAGATTACGTGATGCGGGAGGGCGGCCAACTCTCCCATCTCCGACGGTGGCACAAGTGCCTGTCAGCCCCTGCGCGAGCAGTGGGCCGACCCGTCCCTGGATCCCTGACACCGTCTCTTCCCCTGTCCCCTCTGAAGACAGAGGGATACTGGGAGCGAGCCCTGAAAAGGGCTGTTGGGGATCCCCTCGGCAGCCTGATGTTCGACTCCGTCTTTCCCTTAGTCGCCTTTTACGACACCCACGGGATGAGATGGGGTGGAGCTATTCTATGCCGGCACCACACGGCCAAAGCGGTAAGGCTCTGGAACAACTTGCCTGATAATATCCGACGAGCGAAAACCTTGACTATGTTTATAAAACTGGTGAGGGATTACTACTTATCTCTGTGAGCACTTTTAGTTTAATTGTATATAGTTTGTATGTATTTGTGTAGGTATAAATATGTGTGTGTAATGTGAATAGTGTATAACATTTATATATTAATATGGATTCCTACGGATATTTTTAAATATTCTTGTTATAATTTGCTTCCTTTGTGTAAGCTACCCTTAATTCTGAAACTCCTAGTGTTCGTATATGGTTGTCTGGAAGAAGAAGCCGTGAGCGATAAGACCGTCAATTGATATACATACTTTGTAACTGATTTTGTTGTACTAATTTCATTTGTATATACAAAAATCATCAAAATAAAAAATGAAAATAAATAGTATTATCTAAACTTTGTGTTATTATTATTAAGCATGCAGCATTTCAGGAGATGTCAACCAGGCTATTATTGAACTTATGTTTTTGTGATTGTATATCAGTTTTGTGAATTACAATAAAATAAATAGTAACTCTAAATATTACTGAAAGCCTACATAAAAACAGAGTATCGCCACCCCTATTCATCCAGTAGGTATCGTGCCCTAAGGAAACAAACTCTGCAGAACAATACTACTGATGCAAATGCAAAGAGATGATAAAGAAGCCAACAAATGGTAATTATTGAACTACAGCCAACAATGTCTCGGTTTTGAAAGTAAATAATCAATGTTTCACTCATCCGTTTTACCCTTTAATAACAAGAAACGATCAAATAAAACTTGACATTTATGTGGAAACTGAGGTGGTACGTAGAGCGTCTACGAGTTTGCTACGATGCTACGGCGTAGACACTAACCTACAATGTTAGTTTGATATCAAAACTTATTACATTCTCTTCAGTTTATGATCATAATAAATAACTATGGTATGGGCTCGAAAATTAATTTATGTTATGTTGCAACATAGAACATGACACAGTGTTCAACATTAGTCATCATCACCACAGCCGAAAGACTATCACGTCCTCTAACTGGATATAGGCCTTCTTACGGCCTACCACCCATATCCAACGGTTTTCTATGACCTTCACTTTCGACATTAATGTACACCTTTTTCATTATGAGCCCGCTGAAGTGGCTCTACACTGCAAATCATGAGTAAATTCTAGTAATAGTGGTTACTATACGTATTGGGAATGCATATTATGCAGCATGGTGACACGAAATCCGTCTAATGAAATGCTTCTGTATCTTTAGGCATCATCAACACTATTTTTAACTAACTAATACACGTTGAAATAATGTTTTTGGAATCTCTCGTTGACTTTACTACTATCAGCATGTAGGCTCTCGACCTCTCTATAGAGAGGTTTAACATTACCATATATATTTCAGACAGTTCTATAACTATCTAAAATATGTATGGTAATGTTAAATGAAATAAATCATTTAGGGTAGGTTGATACAATTAACGATTACTCTGGAGTAGCTAAGAATAAAAGCTTAATTGTAATAGAATAATAAAATTATCATATTACGTACGTATAGCATAGAGGTTAAATCGGTTGCCTTAACAGTTACGGCATATATCTGATCCACACAAATATTCAAGATGTTTTATGTCCTTTTTTCGGATATTTGTAATGTATGTGTCCCAAAGTGACCCCCGACAAGAAGACAATTATTCATATCGCAAAAATGAGAATTTAAGAAAAGAAAAGAATGATAAAGTTCATACAATTCTTTCTTTTGAATTCACACTAGTAATCTAAATTTTGATTGTTGAAAAAGTATTTTAATCAAAAAAACCCAAAGTAAATATAGTTGTGTTACACCAACATTGGAAATTAATTAAAATATCATGTGGTACAGGCGAGGTGTTCAATAACAATATAGGCCATGAATATTTGATTACTTGCGTGATTAATCAGGTGATAAAGGTATTGTCAGACAGCTGGCGATACGGCGAGGCGACGCGGTAGCACCAATTCGCATCTTCTATCGCCAAGAACTTAACGTAACTGCGTGATATCTTCTAGAATTACTTTGTCTTTTTAGTTTTATTTCGTCACCTATATAAAGTTGCATCTATCAAGGTAAGGTATATCTTACCTTGATAGGTACGACCATCGTAAGATACTATATCGATAAATACGTTAAATTCTGTATCCTTTTTCCGTTATTAAAAATAATTAAATCCAGGTTCGGTATAACAGCATCATTGATTAACCCATCCAACACAAGCTATTCAAGTCAAATCACCGGCCCATTTCACTCGGTGTCTGCATCATCCTTAAGTGTCAATGTGTTACTGATAATCGATTATTGTTTATGTTTGGAATTTATAATGATTACCTGCTCGTTTAATAATTAAATTCTACTTGCGTTCGATTTTATGGTTATTAATGATTTATTGTCCATTGTCATATTTCAATTAACTTATGTTAAAAGTAATGAGTCTGTGCTACGGTAATCACTATGGCAAAAAATTAATATATATCTAGAGACAAACATAAACATTTAGTGTGGATTAATTTTATCCAGTCAATGATACAAAAACTATTGTTCTGATTATGCAATTAACTGTTTGTTTTTGAGTTGCGAGTGCCCATTGATGGGGACAGACACTACCAAATGACTCATCTCCTTTTATTTCACGTAAATTCTGTTATAACTCAACAGCTAACAAAATAAAGCAGTGATGCTATTTCATAATCTAAGAAAACAGTTACTAGCATTGTCTGGAAACAAGCAATACGTAGCCTGCTACCATAAAACAGGCTTCATGTTCTTTTACCATCTTACTTGCGTAGAGTTATAAGGAAAATTTAATTTTCTTAAAATTATGTTTTCCATTTCCCACTAAACGTGAGAGCTTCTCGAGGAATATAATATTGTAGAGTAAGTTTCTCGTACGACGCACATAAGAAGGCTCTTACGTTCACCACGATCTATTTTTAGAAAAAATCATTAGTTCCACTTAATGCTCTACCGCAGCACCGTTCCCTGTACAGTTTAAAGGACTATAAAGATCGGCTCCACATAAAAAGTAAATATGACTCTATGAAGTTTCCTTTGAAGGCGAGTGAATCCAATAATCGTCGGCATGGCAACCTTTGATGTCTCTGCCATCTCTATCGGCTCTACCGCGTAATGTATGCGCTTATAGATTGATATTTTCATGTTAGAAATATTATTCATGACCCCAACTATATTATGTACCAGCTGAACCCCGCGGTGTTACCCGCGGTTATTGTTGTACCGCGAGTAACGCCGCGGGACAAAGCTAGTCTACAAAAAGTAGCCTAAGTTACTCCCTGTGTCACCAGCTATCTGCCAGTGAAAGTCCCGTCAAAATCGGCTCAGCCTTTCCAGATATTACCCGGAACAAACAGACAGACAGACGGACAGACAGACAGACAAAAAAAAGTTAACTACATATTTGGTATATGGCCGTGTGCATACCGTACCGTGTACATATGCATTTAGTAAAAAGCGGTTATTTTAATATTACAAACAGACAGTCCAATTTTATTTATTTGTATAGGTATTATCTATATTATCTATGGTATTTAGTTCTTAAGTCACATCACGATAGCTCGCTCAAGATGAACTCCGAAATTATACAACTGATTTTCACGTTTTTTTTTAAATGTGTTTTGCTATCAAGTCTAAGATAGGACGATCAAATATCACACTTAAATCAATAGAAGCAAGTAAACAAGACTCACAGTTGACGAAGTTGCGTGGGTAGTCTAACAATACTGTTTTTGTTACAAAGAATTAAAAAATAAAGTCTACTTAAAAACGACTACTTTAAAGCTTATACACAACTGTTTCAGAAGATTATTTTCAGCGAATCAGCAAACAAAAATATGTATCGTTTGATGTTTGACGATAACGTTGCTGTCAAGTATCTGAGAAATCACTCGAACGGTCTAAGTTGAACTGATGATGTGTATAAAGAGATCAATGGAAATAAATGTGGAAGAACACAAGAGAAAATTAAATTAAAAAAAAACATGATGAAATTAATATATTTATAATGAAGATGAAAATAAGTCGTAGTCGACTAAAGTCCTCTATGAATTATGGTATCTTTGTAATATGAATTAGATCCACGATTTGTGAAATTACGTTTATATGATTAAGTTAAAAATGAAACACACATAAGTGTAGTAAATTGATTATTAAAATAGTTTATTAATTTGAACGAAAATATCATAAATGTTGGATAGTACTTGAAATATATTATTCAGTATATGTGACGGTATATGTAACTTTATTTCTCAAATTCATCACCAATTATTTACTGTTTCATTGATTACTTTGTGAATGTCAATGTATAACCATTTAAAAAACAAAAGTGAAAAATATTATTCTTGAAATGGTACAACATTCGTTGTGTCTGTTTCATGCGTATTTGTAAAGTCCTCCGCTCCATAGGATATATTCCTAGTGCAGAAGTTTAAACTAAATTATCATCTTTAAAGGTTTTACGTCAGAAAGCTTATGATTCAAAATTGGGATTCTCAAACAAGGTATTCAGCTCCACACACATATCACTATAACAATACATTCAATTTCTTTATTACATATACAAATCTTTTTTTTTAGCGTCTTATAAGCGGGGCGTGAAAAAGCATCTCACCAGAATATTGTGGGTCGCCAGGCTGCCCCCACTCTAAAATTCTAGTCATGCTTTCTATCAGGCACAGTGGAGTTACTTTGACAGGCTTCAATAATCAATAATTTGGAAAACTAAATCAATCAATTAAGTAATTATTATAAATTTCAATTCCAACTTAGCATTTTTCCATTATTAACTGACCTCGTCGATAATGGCTTGTCGCTCCATTTCCACATTTTATCTCCTGTTCCTCTCAGATTGGTTCGACTCGATGCTTAATAAGATTCTATCTCTTATTAGTATTTTATAATTTTTAAAATATAAAATGTACCAGGTATTATAGCGGTTACAATTTACAATTGTGTTACAATTGTAAGAATTGTATGCAAATAGCTTTGGCACGCAACTTTGCTTGCGTGACTATTTTTTATTTCAAGTACCCAATTTTGGAAATGAAAATCATATCTATCATTCATCCATTTCACCTGTTAGGAAGGAAAACTTCCGCAAATCTTTTGTTGGTGGGTGCTTACGACATAAAAAGCATGAGCTGTTGAAATTCCAAGATAGTAACCCAAACTATTTTCTTGTTTTAGTTCGTTATGTTATCATACCTTAACTCGGCGTCATTGTGATATTTTATACACAAGTTGTAAAAAGAAAAGAAAAGGATATATCGATAGAGATGTAAATTTTATAAAAGAAAAAGCCATTGACATCATTATATACCACGACGTTAAAGCCGGTGGCGACTACATTTTTAATGAAAGGGATTAGTTTTTATATCATTTACTAAATCCCGTACACCAGTAGTGAACGTCCTGTTAATATTCATTAGTGTAATTACGCCCACATCGCCTCACCCCCCCATTTTGTCCCCCTCTCGTCCCTTCCCCTGTTTATCCTCGTCAGCTCTGAATTTCAGCCACTTTACGGCGTCAAGTGACTTATTATTTATGAAGAGGCTGATATGAATTTTAGCTAAATAAAATTCATGATCTTTTTAAAGGGAAAATATCAGAATTATGTTTTGTTTTATCGAGATTTATTTCAATATTAGACAGTTTCACAATGTTTATATACATTTGTTTTATATATGTTTTTTATAGCTTTTTATTATAGAATCTAAATCTAAATAGGAAATCCTAACCATTTAATATTAGTTTCTTATTATTGTAAAATCTAATTCATCTTCTAGCTTTTACCATCTCCACACTCATGAATATTTTTACAGAGGTAAGAATTTCATTCCGTTTCGAGTAATTTCTTTTTTAATTATAAATTAAAGTGGACCGTAAGCAGAAGCATCTCAACAGAACGCTATAGTATGGGTCACCATGTTACATTGTCTATAAACGTCGCAACGAGTAAAGTGACCATAACTTTTAGATTTTGTTTATGCCATCAGGCAGAGGAGATTCATTTCTGCACAAAAATAGAACACATACACACCGTGCAAATCATATCCTTTAGCTTTACCGTAGTCGGGTATAAAAAGAAAACGGGTTCTATTTTTTTCATACCATTTTAGATCATAATGTAAAAAATAATAAATTATTTAGCATATTTAAGTTACTAACAAATATTTTTTTTTAAACTCGACGAAACTTATATTTTAAAGTTAAGGTATTTAACAAAAAAATACTTTTTACGTTATTAAAGTTTTAATAAGTGACTTTAAAAGGCAAACATTTCCATCAAGTGACAATTTCTTAATTTAAAGTTAGTAAAATCTTCTTTATAATATTTTTATGAGAATATTTAAAAATTGGAATAAGTTTTACTAAATAAATAAAAATCATTAAAAAAACACTTTTTTTTTTTCGAAAAGCCTTATGGATGGAAAGAAACTAGTGGATTCAAATTTATATATTACTAACTGTTGCCCGCGGCTCCGCCCGCGTGTATTTCAGTATCGCAGCAAATAGTAGCCCATGTGTTTTTCTGATGTATAAGCTGTATTACTGTAAAGTTTTATCCAATTCCGTCCAGTAGTTTTTGCGTGAAGTAGTGAAGTAGCAAACATACAACCTCACAAACTTTCTCCTTTAAATATTATTGTGATTTCATACAGAAATCTTCCCAAATACCACATATCGGATGACTGATGGCTTAATGATGTCGAACTTGAACCGATTAAAAATCGTATTCCGTTTTGTGTGCCAGAGGCCGGGGACCCAGGTGTAACCTACAAAAAAAACCCTTATTGACCTCGAACCATCCACGGGTTACATATGGCCCTCTAGTGAGATTTGAATGTTAGTTGCGCCAAACATATTATCTATTCTATATCTAAGTTTCAATTCATCCATCTCACAAACAGTAGCTTATTTGGGATTAGATAGCTGTGTGTAAGATACGTTAAGTAATAATTATTTTATCACTTTAGATATACATTATAGAGCTAAGTTCATGAAATTACTTGCAGAACACGAAAAGCGCTGTCTAGAAATGTTTTTTAAAAAAACATTCATGCAACGTGAAACGTCGCACGAATAAAGAACAAGCTCGCGTGACACTTTTGAGAAAACAAATAATAAATAAATAAATAATAATAAATATTTTAGACATCTAACACACAACGCGATCTAGTCCCAAGCTAAGCAGAGCTTGTGTTATGGGTACTAGACAACTGATATGAATACATATATACTTTTTTTTTTTTTGTAAATACATACATATTATACATAGAAAACACCCAAACTCCGAAACAAATATTTGTAGATCGTACAAATATTTGGTTCGACCCGGGAATCGAACCCGAGACCTCATGATCAGCAGTAGTACACGCCCCCCGCTAGACCAACGAGGCAGTCGTTGGTCTAGCGGGGGGCGTGTAAATGTAAACACGACCAGTAATGGCTTCACCCACAGTTCGTATTTCATTTAAATTAATCGCTACATATTCATTTAGATGGTAAATTAATGCTGTGGGGTGAAAAGGTACGAACAGAATTAACATGTTACCTTAAATTACTTGTAAGCTGACTTTTCTACATATGCTATGGTCCCACTTCAGCTTTACACGGAAGTTTTTAAAGAACTTCAACAACAACCCATAATGTCCTACAGCTGGCCTCGGGTCTCCTCTCAGGAGACATGGATGTATGGCCTTGTTTGGTTTGGGAACTGGTAAAGAACTATATTTATTTTAAGGTATTTCAGAAATATTACTCTAAAATATACTAGACCGTCGTAGCTTAAAAAGCATTTTTAAATGTTTATTGAAAAGGCGTCAATATAGCTTACCATCAAGCGATCCGTCTTTTCATTTGCCTCCTGTCCTATAAAAAATGGTTTTTATATCCGAAATGGTAAAAATCCTAAATTATAAAAGATAAAAAGAAATAGTAAACGTTATAGGAGACATAATGTTTAAAAATGTATATATCTTTATGTACTTCTACACACAAACATAAACTATGCTACTATGTCTACGGGTATTTATGGACCCAGTCCATGACCGTTGCCAGCGCAAACTAGTTCATTAGGCGATTTAAGAATTTAAATTGAATGCCTATCGTTAGTAGATAAATTAAAAAAAAACAACATTGAATATTCTAAAATGCGATAGAAAACTAACTAACATAAACATACAACCATGTCATTGAACAAAAATATTTCAAGTATAATTTGCTCCCGTGGACAAAATTTCTTTCAATAGAGATACAAAAAAAAAACTTTAAGTGTTAATATATATTTAAACTGTTTGTTGGTATACATTTTATAACTTATTTTTAATTGTAGATTTCCGAAAAAGTTTATCAAAATAAGCTTATTTCATTCCGACATTCCGCCCACACTACATAGCTTTTGTATAAAATAAAAAATTAAGAAAATTGTTATATCCCTGAAATCGAGGAGGCTTCTTACAATATATTTTATAATTGAACAAACTTCTGGTAGACCGTAAGTCTTAAGGTAAACCTTTAAATGGTCTTCTCAATTCGTTTAAGAATTATTTGAAAACATGATAATTTGCACATTAGGAAAATTGCTAATATTTTTTAAATATTGAGGTTTTATGTATTTACTTTGTTATGAAAATGTAAGGAATAAGCATTTACGTGCATTTAAATTGATGAATAAATTAAATTCAATTCCACACAACTATTTTTAAGAAATTTGTAATCTATGCGTCAGATAGTTTATTATAGAAGTCACACTATAATGGCGTCAGAAAAGCAGACAATTGTACCTAAACAATAAATAAATTTGCATCACCTAAATTGTTCAAACTGAAAGACAACGCTTGCATCGCGTGCAACACTGCAATTTTTAGAATTACGCCGCAATGCATGCAGCTGACGCAAATCGCTTGCGTTCACTAATATTATTACAATGCCAGCGCTCTAAACATGCGGTATAGGTGAACTAAATATTGTAATTGTGGAAGGGCTTATGCGTTTCTATTGCCAACGATGTAGATGTTGGTTTGCGTTGATTGTGGTCTATTTACTGACTGAAAAGACAAATATGAGTTTCAGCATTCAAAAAACAACATTGGACATTAGACAGAATAAAAAAGCTTTGTTAAATTCAATGCAAAGGTAAAAACTTAACGTCTTTTTAAGGAGATCAGAATATCTGGTCAATTGATTGTATTAAACTTCATACAACTATATTTATTTCATTACAAATCTTGTATCTTAGCCATCTTTCCATTTATTAAACAAAAAAAAAAACAATTTTATTTTAAATTAAAAATAAATAAACCACGATATTTTTCAACGACTTTAAACTTTTCACAAGTTTTAGTATTTTGTGTTCTCTCTACGGGATGCCATTACTGTGCTAGTTTGGCATGCTGTACACGAAATTTCACACATACACACACACTCCATAAAAGTAATCTTGAGCTCATGAAACATGACGTAGAATTTTGTTTAAATATCATCCTTGCCCAGCTTGTCTTAAGCATTATCAATTGAGTTGAGGTTATCGACTCATCTAAAATATAGTCAGAACATTTCGAAAAATTCTATCAAAAAGCTATGCCTCGGTGGCGCAGTGGTAGCGTACGCGATTGCTGTTCTAGAGGTCCCGGGTTCGATTCCCGGGTCGAACCAAATGTTTGTATGATCTGCAAATATTTGTTTCGGAGTTTGGGTGTTTTCTATGTATAATATGTATGTATTTACAAAAAAAAAAGAGTATATAAGTATTCGTATCAGTTGTCTAGTAACCCATAATACGAGCTCTGCTTAGTTTGGGTCTAGATGGCGTTGTGTGTTAGATGTCTGAAATATTTATTATTTATTATGCTACAGACAATCAATTGTCACACATGATAATGTATGCTGTAGCACCCGGTTGTAATCCTCCCGCTGCCAACCTATGCCAGCCACCTTCTTTAGATCGACATCCTCATAATATTGAACTGAAGTATCCTAATAAATATAATATTAGCACCCTATTCGCAACGAGTATTGCATCAGTATTTTGTTATAAGTTTGCAATGTAATATCAGAAAATTGTTACCAACAATAAAAATGTTCGAGTATCAGCGTATAAAGCGTTGCCTACTAGAGGGTTGAGCTTTAAATCTATTTAGAATACATCTCCTCAGGTAGCCGGGTTCAAAACGAAGTGTAGCGTGTAGGAGAGGTTAAAAAGGGGTGGGGAGGGATGGTGGGAGTTGAACCGTGTCGCTGCAAATGTAGTGCAACACTCTTTATTTCTTTTGGCAGGTAACATGTACGGGGATATTATAATAAAGATTCGATGTTAGTAGAATTTTCTATTTTCTACAGTTTTTGGTATGTGTTCGTTTTAGTGTCTGTGAATATGAAACTTAAAAAGTAAAGAACAATGTGTTACGAATTCAGTAAAATCATTAAAAAATATATCAATTCAGTTCATTTGTTTATTCAGGTTTATGTCAGTGGTGAATTAATTTAAAATTGTAACCTGCGTCTTGAGGTAAGTAGTTTATTTTTTTACTATTATATTCTTATTTAAATAGAATTTGAGAGGCCTATGTCCAGCTGTGGACTAAGACATCAAATAAAGAAACATAAATAATAAATAAATATAGAAATAAATAAATAAAAATGAAAAATCGGGAACAGTGTGATCTCTGTTTGTAAAGAATTGTAAGGTATTTCAAAAGAATATAAAGGCGTAGTACAATGCTGTCCAGTGAGTGGTATGGTTCAAGGGAACAGTGCAAAGAAACGGATCGGAGACAAGACAAGACAAAAGCTTCACCTTAGTACACACACGTATAGAGTCACAAAAGAACTTCATCGTTGTCATTTCCATTTTCTCACTGCACCGCAGACTTGAGCGTGGGGCCATAACACATACAAATACAGCGATTGTAAACAAATCCAAATTTTGGACAACAAAACAGTAATAAAAATAATTCTAAATCGCTTTTTTATATACCAGGTGATGCTACAAAAATAATCCATACAAATATTATAACTTCGAAAATAACTCTATCTGTTACAGTTTTATGCTAAGCCGCTGCACAGATGGTAATGAAATTTGGAAAGAAAATACTTTGGGTCTTGAGTCTACTTATATGCGATAACCGATAGACCGAAATCAAAATCCAGTACTAAATAAAATAAGTGCTAGTGGAGACTTTCCCTTACAGGCAACCATGATTGGGAATAGATACGGAATAGTGTCTGGTTTATTAAAAATTCGATAAAAAGAAGACATCAAAAAAGTATTTAAGTATTATAGAAAGTAATAGTTCCATATACAAAATATAATTCAATGTTAACTTTATTTTAGGGTACACTAAAAAAGGAACAATTGTAATAACAGCTGAAGCAGCACACTCGCTATAAAATAATATTAAAATACAGAAACTAGCAACGTTAATATATGTGTGTTGCCAACCTACTGGAATCTGAATTGCTTGAACGAAGTCCCGCGATTTAAAGCAATTGCTATAATGTGTTGTTTTTTCTCTACTTCAGTATTATTTTTTATAATTTAATATGGATAAGACAGTTATATTATGTGAGTAAGAAGTGTAAGAAGAGTGCCTATGAAATGATGTCATGTCCTATGAATGAATGTGTGAGTGTATTTTATATTGAAATGTTTTATTTATTACGTTATTAATCGTGGTGTCCAATGCCCCTCCACCTTTTATGTGATAGATTCATTTCAAGTTTTTTTTTGTAAAATGTATATTTAATGCCATAAAAATATTCTAACAGAGTTGATACTTTAAGAGATTGGCGAATTCAAATAATCGATTAATCTAAACTATACCTTTATCAACTGCACATACAACCAGGTCTCAAGTACACATCTAATACTATTAAAAGACAGATTTCCTAAATTATATTTATATATAGTAGGTTTTATATATATACGATATAAAAAAACATTATTTCGTACTTGGTTCATTTATTTTATTTTAATTATTGATTGTAATCGTTTATTTTCAAATTAACAGTTATGTACAGAGGTAATTAAAGATAAAGAAACAAATAAATAGATAATAATAATATTATTTTCAGAGATTAATTACAATCTGTAACTATTATCTCCACTTTGCAAGTGATATAAAATATAGCACTGAATTCAAATAAATATCGACACGTGCTCACTTAATGGCCCGACCACAGCTGTGTGTGCTCTGCAGTGTTTCCTTTATAAGAGGGCGGGCAAAGGCTTCGTTCTTATTTCCGGTTCGGCGGGTGTGACGTCACATGCCCGGAAAGGAATGCCGTTCACCGGAGTGTTCCAATAACAAACTTGTTTTTCTTAATCTGAAAAATGTTTAGTTTTACATATACTTAACCACTATCTACTAATATTAAATCTTTATATATATATTTCTTCTGTGAGTGTGTATGTCACTGAACTACTCTCAAACGACTGGAACGATTTTGATGATTTTTTTTGTGTGTATTCAAGGGGATCTGGGAATGGTTTAGATTCACAATTTTGTCCGCTGGACAATGTTTTTTAATTAATTTTTAATTTATTAGTAGTTATGGCAAAACGACGTTTGCCGGGACAGCTAGTATTATATATTTAGTAAGCTTTTTAGTTTACAGTAAATTAGTCTGGAGCATTTTCAGTTAGGAAAATCAAAGTAATTATGGTAATTATCGCTTTTAAAGGGTTTAATAGTCATAAATAGTACAACTAACATCTATAGAAGATAAAAGTACATTAATGTACACTTTACACGTTATACAAATAAATGAAACTGGAGTGTCTGTTTGTAATATTAAAATAACCGCTTTTTAATTAATGCATATGTATGTATACACGGTACATGCATATACCAAAATATTTTTTTTACAATTATTGTCTGTCTGTTTGTTCCGGGTAATATCTGGAACCGCTGGACCGATTTTGACGGGACATTCACTAGCAGATAGCTGATGATTAAAGGACCACTTTTTTTAGACTAGCTTTGTCTCGCGGCTTTACCCACGGTACGTCAATAACCGCGGGAAAAACCGCGGGGTTCAGCTAGTCTATACTATAATCATAATCGTAACATGGAGTATATAATTATTGGTTAGCTAATAACAAATAGAATGGTCGGAGCATCGTTGTTCGTCAATAATAACTAAAATAATCAAGCAACATATTATTTGTCTACTCGATATGTTTATATAAACTTGGCACACGTGAGCAAACACATCTGGGGTATATTGCACTGGCAGTTGGATACGCTGTCTGCTATATTGGGAGATATCTGCCAACCTTGTTGTACTTATACTCTGTAGTAAGTCAATCATAAATTTCGTCTAGAACTCTCAGCAAGTTTATTAGATCTTAGCAGGTATTGATAAAACGTATGGTGTAAGAAGTTCCCACATTTCGTATGGGACAACACTTTGTGTGGTTCACAAATTGTTGTCCTGAGTTCCGGTGTTCTTTGTATCCATTACATATAAGTGATCTTAATGGGAGTGGTCTTAAAAACAAAATACCGATACATTTAAATACTATGTATGCATTGTAAAATGTTTCGAATTCGACTAAGATATGTTTTTGCAGAAGGAATTTCTTCTTTAGAATTTCTAATCACGACTAATATTAAAGAAGAAAGTTTGTGAGTGTGTATGTTTGTTACTTCTTTACGCAAAAACGACTAAACGGATTTGGATGAAACTTTACAGTAATATAGTTTTTACATCAGAATAATACGTAGGCTACTTTTTGCCATACACGCGGGCGGAGCCGCGGGCAACAGCTAGTATAACAATATTGTAGAATGTGTACTTTAAAAATTGTTGATGGTGAAAAATTAACTATTTTCAAAGTATTATACCAGTAATTCCTTTAAACTGATTTAACCCTGTATTTATTTAAGGCTAGACATAATCATAACTGTTAAATAAAAATATGTATTGAGTTTTGTGTATTGTCCACAGGAGTGGGAGTCTTGTCGGGAGTGAGCGGGCTGGATGGGTCCCGACTAGAGCGGCCTTACTTCGATGATGTTTCACCTCGTAATGTGTCAGCGGTGGTAGGACAAGTGGCCGTGCTGCGATGCAGAGCGAAGCATATAGGAAATAGAACCGTGAGTAAAACTTATAAACTAATATTCACATACAATCCAAGCTAAACTTTTTACTGGTTGTATATTCCACATCAGAAAATGACTGCAAGCGTAACGGTCACTTCATTGCTTTCTACTGTACTGAGTGTAATAGGTTAGATCCTCGCTATCACTTTGTATTTATTTGTTTTATTATTAACTAGCCGACCCACGCAACCTCGTCTGTGTCTCCTACTGCCAGCAGCGTGATAATTTTCTTCCGTTTTTGTGACATTCTTCATTGGTATCTCTGCTCCTATAGGTCTTAACGTGATGATATATAGCCTATAGCCTTTCTCAATCAATGGTCTATCTAACAATGAAATAATTTTTCAAATCGAGCCAGAAGTTCCTGAGATTATCGCGTTCAAACAAACAAACAAACTCTTCAGCTTTAAAGTTAGTATAGATATAACAATAAAAATAATTACATTAATTAACAAAGATACTTGAATATTATATAACATGCCATTTACATATTATTGTTCTGAGTCTAGGTGTTCAGTTGTGTTTGTACATTCTCTCATGACCCACAAAGTATTTTTGTTGTCATGTTGTCATTGTATTAAATTATACATAGCCCATCATTTACAAGAAATGTCTTTCTACTGTCATACTGTCAGGTCAGCTGTATTTTTGCGTAGTGAATCTTTGAGAGAGAAGGCAATGTAAGGATATGCAGAGCTTTATATCTGAACTCAACTACTGTTCCTCCTATAGTTTTTTGTAATAGGGGGCAAACGAGCAGATGAGATTTATCACCTGATGGTAAGCGATTACCATCGCCCATGGCAACACCAGAGGTGTTGCAATTGCGTTGCCAGCCGTTGGGGGGTGGGGAGAGGGATGATGGGAGGGGTTGGGTTATGGGCTTCCGGTTCACTTACTCGGTGAAATACAGTGCAAGCGCTATTTCACTCCGGTTTTCCGTAAGACCGTGGTATCACTCCGATCGAGCCGGCCCGTTCATGCCGGAGCGTGACTCTGCCACGTTTAAAGTTTGACTATCAAACTTCAGTTACTGCATTATAATTAACTAATTGGATATAAATAAGAATAATTTCTGAACCAGTTTACTGCTAACAGTCTAATCGTGAATATAAATATGTAAAAAGTATCATATATATGATAACAGCTAGCTTTTAATCAACACAGTCCCGTACATAACTCACTATTATTGCACGAACGACGCCCCACCGTCTAGTCTGACCACCCAGGCACGATATTAACCCCAGCGGCTATTATCTTAGTCATTAATACCTTGATTAATATTAACTATAGCTACAATCTATTAGTCAATCAAAGCGAGTGATGTATTGCAGTGGAATTAATAACAAATACGTCAGTAATTTAATGATAAACTTGAATGCAAATCTGTTTTGTAATTAAGACGTACATAACACAATTGTTCATTTATCATGTAATGCAGTGGCCGGACCTCGTTATGGTTTCAGACTTTATGGGGCACCCTTGTTAGGTGACGATTGGTTGACGACTGGCTCTCGCAGGAGTGTCGACGGTCTTCAAATATTAGCATATACATACGTAGTACACAGTACATTGTTGTATTCAAATGAGCTAAGCCTACACTTGAATACTGAGAACTACAATATATCAAAAAGGTGCAGACATTTATGTCCGTTTGTCGTTATAATATTATACACCACAGTCACGTTGTTAATAATGACTATATTCATTTGTCCAGACTTCAAAGATTTGAAAAATATGGTCAAGCAAATATTTTCAATATACTTATAATATGCAGTATGTATTGAAATGTAATACTTTTATCTGTAAATATCAAGGTTTTTCAAGAATATTCAGTTTAAAGTTCAATGAGTACAAAAAATTTAGTTATTAAAATTAATATCAAAAACGGTGTAAAACAAATACTGAATTTAAAGTACTTTAAGGTTTTAAGTTTGAGACAAACGTATGTAAAATTTAATGAGGATCGAATCATAAGAGGTAAAGCTGTAAAAGAAAGCAAATAAACTCATGTTCCCATTAATTACACAAGTAGCATTTGTGTGATATGGGTTATATTTTACATAAAAGTAAGGTTTCGGGCTTCAAATACCTTTGCGCAAGTATTGGAAGCGATGGCTAAGTTCTAATTTTACGATATTTACCTTAAATCGTGTTATGAAGGGTTCAAACTTTCCACCATTTCTCAAACTTCTGAATCCTTTAAGTAAGAGTATCGCTGAAATGTTTCACCTCGACTTTACTTCAAAAGATTTGATGTTACTTTGAAATGTTTTCAAGTTTATATTGGGTAATAAAATATTTCGCAATATAATTTAATTTAATTTTATCAATTTACTTCTAAAGTTAGAAAGTATTTAAAAAAAAAATCAATGAGTACTAATCAAGTTGAGAGGGATATTTAGAAGTGGATAGTGATATGTTGTATTCATTTAATAATATCTTACGCCATTTAATCATCCATATGGCAAGGGAATCAGAACACAAAGAGTCACCATCACTATTTATTTATTCTTCTTCTTCTTTTGATGCAATGGCAACGAGCCGGATCTATTCGATCAGCTATTTCTGCCAATGTCAAGTGTTTATAGTCTTCAAATGATAAGTTTTCAAGTCTTTAAGTGTTCGTCGTGATGAAATGAATGTTAAAAAATTTATAAAATATGGATGAGGTGAAATGGGGACCGTCTTTCGAGAAAACAAAAAACGATGCATATTCTAGTGCAATACTAATAAACAGCAATTAAATTCGGTGATAACTTTTCAAACGATGCAAAAATACAAACGAAAGTTCTTCATATTTCAAAATTAAAAGCAAAAGTATCACATAAAATAAGGTGAAATGTACGCACGACCTTCAAGAGTCGACCCTCTAGACCACCTGGCAACTCAAATCATTTCTCACTGTCGATGTCCTCATCGTCCATCTCCTCACCCTCGCTCCGCTGACCGCCATATTAATGGTGGCACCTCCAAACCCATTCGAGAAAATAAATAGACCTCTGACGTGTGCTCCGATGCATTATAATATACGGCGTGGTATGGATTATCTGTCGTCATTTTCTTGCAAAGGCCCCAAGGATTACAATTTCCCTTTTTTGTTTTTATGTGCGTGAGGTGACGTTTTGGTGTTTTGAACTTTTATTTATTCATTTTTAAGTGTAATAGGGAATATGCATTAAACTTTTATTTGTCTTTAATATTTTTTTCTAGATTCTTTATTGTCTTTATAATATACTTACTTAAAAGATTTTTTTTTTATTTTGTTATCATAAGAAGTGAAAATTACGGGGGGAAATTCAAACTTACAAAACAAATCACTATTGATCGAAACGAAATGTGACGTCGATGGTCACTTTATCAAAATTATTGGCATCGAAATTCATACTGTGATCTCATATGATTTTTATAGCAATTAAAACTAAATAAGTATAAAGTAACTGAAACACTGAATTGTAAACATACACGAAATCAAAATGACGTCATAGGCCGTGTCACAAGCGCGCGCAAAATAATAGCAGTGTTTTAAATTTCACTTTGAAAATGAGTTTAACTATTTCAAAGCCGATTTATATTATTTTTTACCCGACTACGGCAAAGCCAAAGGAGGGTTATGATTTTGACAGGCTATGTATGTATGTATGTATGTATGTATGTTCATTTGTTCCCTCCTAGCTCCTAAACTACTCATTAGATTTGGACAAATGAGGTGTCTCTAGAACCGTCATGATCGTCTTCTGGTTATAGGCCATATGACGTGTCACTGAATCTAATGTGGCGCCCTCTAGCCGACATAAAGTACTGTATTAAAAAATAAATTTGAGATAAATATGCCGTGTTTGGTATCATTGAAAAGGGCGTTACTTGAACATTTCAAAAATATATATTATTAGCATTTGTTTGTGACTTTATCCGTATTTATTCGATAAGTGTGAAATTTCTATGGTACCTATTTAAAATAAACTTTGCACAGCAATAAGTATTATAGAGGCACCAAAACATTTTAAATAAAAAAAAGTAAAAACTAAAACCCAACTACGACAACAGACGACGTTTAAAAAGTATGAAACAAGTTTCAAAAGCCGTAGTCAGGCGTTATTAAAGTGTTATGGACTATTCTACATGGACACTACATGGACTGCGGCTTTTGAAACTTAGGTATGTTCCATAGTCCATAATACTTTAACAACGCGTGACTACAGCTTTTGAAACTTGTTTCATACTTTTTAAACGTCGTTTGTTGTCGTAGTTGGGTTTTAGTTTTTACTTTTTTTTATTTATGTTAATGTACACGTAAAACGTCAGTTTAAGAAAAAAATATGCATATTCCTTATTATTGCAGTTTTGTTATAAGCCCACTTTTATTTCGTACACCTGACACACAAAGCTGGTTTTTAAGTAACAGGTTTTAATTTCCATTTGAAAGATGAATAACACATCTTACAGCTCAATAGCACTTATATTTATCTTACAACTAAATAATTACTTGGTTTCCACTGTTTTTCAAATAATCTTTAAACATCTCACACACGGATGTGTGATCACAAGAACAATAACTAGTAATCGTGTACATGACAGTAAGATGTGTCCTGTGTGGGAACCGAACCAACGACCTCTGGCTTAGCAGCAGTCAGGATCACTAACTACTAGACTGTCCGTCGTTAACTTTACTTTTTTTCTCACCAGTGATAAGCGTAGAATACAAATAAAGGGAATTCAATATTTTATAAAAAAAAATATAAACTACCTCGGTGGCGCAGTGATAGCCTATGCGCCGGCTGTGCTTGAGGTCTCGGGTTCAATACCCGAGTCGGCACAAATGTTTGTATGACCTGCAAATATTTGTTTCGGAGTTTAGGTGTTTTATATGTATAATATGTATGTATTTACAAAACAAAAGTAAGTAAGTATTTATATCAGTTGTCTAGTACTCATTTCTTTTTTAACGTGTGGAAACCCCTTTGGGCCGTTATCCCGCCGGGGTATGCGTCGGGGCGGTGTGTCGAAATCGAACCGAACCGAGAGGGATCCGGGAAACACTGTTATTAACACATTCGGACCAGTTGTCGAGTACCCATAACACAAGCTCAACTTAGCTGGAGAACAGGAGCGTTGTGTGTAAGATGGCCGAAATATTTATTAATTATTAATGTATGGTTTTCAAAAGATAAAGATAAAGAACAGAAAATTATTAATCAACAAGAAAAAGTTTAACTAAAACACGACTACGTAAAAATTTTAAATACAATTTATATAACATAACGTTCTCACTGAATTGAGAAAAACATAATTATTCATATTTAAAATCACAACATTCCCTAATAAAACAAAATATCGTACTTAAATTATTTCATATTGTAATGACATTGTGTAGCCGCAACTTCTTTCATAATTCAATATATTATCAAACTGAGTGAAAATCAATGTTGTATTACCGTTTGTAAAGAACCGATATTGTCATAATGGTCGGGCCCATTAAAATAGCCTTACCAGCTATTTGGCACAATTTGGGTCAGCGATACCACAATTCACAAGGTCCCTTTATGGGAGCTGTGAGTCTGTCTCTCTCTAGCTAATAGCGGCAGATTTCAGTTACACAGAGAAGCAAATACTTCAAGGACGATTCAAAATTTTATCGTGAACTTAAGAATATTTTGAATTATTGTCTTCTTGTCTCGTGTTTTAAGGTTTCTAATTACAGATATCTAAAAAGGTTAAAGAGAAAATGAGATGAGTCTATTTTCTTTTTCCGATAGTAATAACTTTAGAAATATAAAATGTAACATAAGGTACCGTTATGTTTTTTTTATTAATATACCATTATATATGTTGGAAATGATGAATCCATAACATTTTCATATTATATGGCGCTTTATGTAGATGTCCAAACTGACAAAAACGTAACCGTACAATAAAACAGTTTATTATATGTGAGTAGGCACAAACTTTGCTTTAACACATTTTATTTCACAAAATACTTAACTAAGAACAGCATAATTCTTCCTTTTTCTTGAAGCGGATAATAAAATAAACAAATAGCGTGCACACTACGGAAATAAAGGAACCGTCCTCTAGAACGACCCACTCGAGCCAAACTTAATTCATCAAATTTCCGCGCTCCGCAGGAATTGAAAAAAAAAACATTCTTCCGCTTAGCCGTTACTTAATTTTATTATTTTAAAAGCTGTAAACAGTCTGAGGACGTTCTATCTTGCTTAATTACAGACCAAGCTTACGCGGACTCACCCAGCTTACTCTAATTACGTAGAAAAACAAAAAACCCAACAAAAGGGAGCGAATTTATTTTCTAATTTCTCAGTCTAGAGGGCCCTCGAATTAAAAATATAATTCAAACGTTTATCGTCGGTGTAATTTTTATCAAAGGCCGCTGCCCTATCTCTTTGTGCCGTAGGCAAGTTAAGAAAAAATAATTCGCCTTGAGCGTGTGCGGTATTAGACATATTTAGGTTCGTGGTTTAAACGCCTTTGTAGATTATTCTAAGGATACGTATTATTCAGAAATTAGGCTGAATCCTGTTTTTATTGAACGAAGAGAGTTTTGCAATCAAGTGACACTAGACTCTAATAATGTAATTATTTTTAGCAAAGCTATTTTAACTTATTTTAACCAAAACTTTTCTTTTGAATAATATTCTCGTGTACAAATGATGTTCCTTCCAAAAGTATTAAGCCTAAGGTAGTGGAGTTGTACAAAAATGTATTTCCTTTATAAGGACACTTAATACAGTGTCCCTCATTCAATTACTAATACGTATATTGTAAGCGGATTACCAGCTCACTACTATACGTAAAGACTGTTGTCAATTAATAAAACGAAACAAGTTTATTTATTGGTAAGAAATTCAACAGATATTTTACAATATTCATCATATTTAATATGTACATTTAACAATTTCCATTGCAGTAATTTTTAAGACGATAACAAAATCACGCCACTTACTTATTATAACTTCCTGAACAAAATTAGCATTTGATGTTGTTCAAGTTCTAAAGAACAGTTTGGTCAACCAGTGTATTATACTGCTTATACTACTTGTATCACAGACATCGAAACCCGAATATTGTCAAGATATCTGTCAGTTTACGGTACATTGCAATACACAAAGAGAATTATCATCACTACAATCTTCGGTCACTTGCACACCCCAGAACTTCACACATGAGTACACCAAATTTCATTAATATGAACAGAGGCAAATCAATATCTTCGACTAATCAAAAAGGGACCAAATGAACCTTGGGAGCTAAATTGAATATCAATATTAACAAGTTCCGTACTTCATAGATATGAAAGGCACAACATTGTGAAGTGGTTCCTAATGGATACTCGTCAGGTAAAGTTGGACAGCCTTGTGCAAAATTTCGCGACAACTTATGACCAACTTGGTTGGTTTTTGAGTCTCCAGAGACGTTAGTTGGTAATGCGGTTGACGTTTGGAACGACATTGCGCGTTGGATAATTGAGTTAATATTGATGTCAGGTACAGCGGTAGATTTTTGTGAAATTGAGCTTGAAGTAAATGGGATCAATTTTGTAATTGAGCGCCTGTAAATGTTTTTCATTGCGTAGAAAACTTTATTGTAATAATTGTATGTAATAAATTACTTATTGATTAATGATAGACTGTACGGTTTGTCCAGTGGTTTTAAATTCAAGTATTGTGGATTTAAATCCCACGTTAGATAACACTTTGAGAGATTCACAAATTGTTGCTCTAAGGATGGGTGTTCTTTGTGTCTATTTCTTGTATGTTTATAAAGTCCCCGCGACACAGGGTGTATATTTTTAATGTGGGTGCGGGGCAGCCTTTATAAAAAAAAAGAATGTTAATACTTAGTAGTATACTAAATGTGGAAATGTTTGTGTGTTTACCACCCATAACCCAACCCCCTCCCCCTATCTCCCCCCTCCCCCCTATCCCCCAAAGGCCGGCAACGCACTTGTGACGCCTCTGGTGTTCGCAGGTGTCCATGGGCGGCTGTAATCGCTTACCATCAGGCGTTACGTCTGCTCGTTTGCCCGCCTATTCCAAAAAAAAAATGTGTTCGTAATTTAGGACAAGGTTTGTAAACATGAAAAATTAAAAGATAACGGGCAAAGTCTTTTTTTGCTACACTGCGTATGGGAAGCTGAGACACTTAAGTTAATATGGCGGTACGAAGTTCTTGGGTTAGCTAGTAACTGATATATATGTGAACGTTAACTAATACCTGTAGGTCCTACTTATAAGATCTTCCCTTTTCTAAACGGTTTAACTTTGTTTCACCAGGTTTCATGGATGAGGAAAAGGGATCTTCACATTCTAACGTCACACATCTTCACATATACTGGAGACGCGAGGTTTAGTGTGCTGCACCCCGAACCTTCAGACGACTGGGACCTGAAGATTGACTATGTGCAGCCGAGAGACGCTGGCGTTTACGAGTGCCAGATTAACACCGAGCCTAAAATCAACATGGCTGTCATGCTTACCGTTGAAGGTACCTTTTACTTTAAATTACTTTTATTAGACTATTTTAGACAGCATAGCTTCTTCCCTAGTTTTATTTTCAAATGATACACGTTTCGGCTTAGTACTATGCACATTATCTCTACTATTATTAGCTACAACAATCTAAGAAATTTTCAAATTAAACATAGAGTTTATAAGTGTCTACAGTTTTAGGTATTAACGAAGGTAAAATATTATAAAAAGGAGAGTGTCAATACGGAATAATTGTGTATTTGTTATTGTAAGTACTAATATGCTATATTTTTACACCAAAACACCCACACCTCATTTCAAATTATTAGTTAATAAACTAATTAGTACTCTATCTTGATACAATTCAAAAATTCAATTTTCAATCAAAGAATATTAATGATTTACGAAGTAATTACGACAGGAATAACATAATTAAATAATTTCTATAACTTGTACATCTATACAAATAAATAAAATTGGAGTGTCTGTTTGCAATATAAAAATAACCGCTTTTTACTACATACATGGTTCATTTACCAAAATCAACTTGTTTTCAATTTTGTCTGTCTGTCTGTTTGTAATCTACTAAACCTAATCTCTGGAACGGCTGGACAGATTTTGGCAGAACTTTAACTGGTAGGTAGCTGATGATATAAGGAGTAATTTAGACTACTTTTTTAGACTAACTTTACCCCGCGGCGTCACCCGCAGTAATACCGCGGGACTCAGCTAGTAATATATAAAAACACATAGGTAAATGTCCCGAATAAAACATATTAAAATCATAACAACTTTTAAAATAATTAAAAGCTAGACTTGGGCAAAGAAAATAAAAATTAAAATTTATTCAATAATAATTTGTGTAACCTCTAATAATGATATTACTAATTAATTTTATATTCATTTTTGCGGTTATTCGGCCTTTCGCCGCGGGCTTTGTGAGATAGAATGAAGCAATTATTAATTTTAATTTGTTAAACAATATACAGCCTAAAAGTACCTCATAACATTTTAAGCAATTTATATTTTTAATAATTAATTATTCTGAATTGCAGCCACTGAATAATATAATCATGAAAACTATCTTATCTTATTAATTTATTAGGTGGCTGTTGAATGATGGTTAAAATATTGATTTTGCAATTAAGCGATTATGTAAACTACCAATATGGTCTCACTCCTATCACAAGTTGTATAGATTAAAAAGGTAGATAGGCAAATCAAAAATATAAGTCTATTTAAAACACACAGAGATTGCCGAATATAAATTAATATAGGAACAGTTTTAAAACTAATTCTATAGAGTTAGTTTTGAAACAGTCTAAGAAGTCTGTGAAGGGATAGTCAAAGAGACACATTGCCTATTTAATAACATTTGCTTGTTTAAGTTAAGTCAAAACCCTGCAAGGTCTTAAAAAGTACGCTACCGTTAAATAGTGGACTTATGAAATGAAATTCAGTTTTTTTTATGAATTTATACATTTTGGGGCAACTTACGTGAAAGAAAATATTGTGTTGCTTTGTGTACACTTCAAAATCTTAAAATATTGACACTATATAGAACCCGCTTCAAAATTGTCTTCGACTATTTTAAGTGTCAGTCCTCATTTTCGATTAATGAAACCACAATGTACCAAAGCAAAGCATTGGCAAGTTACAGTTAGTAGTTTATATAATTAGAACTTGTATACATAATACATAGAACGTAGAAATCTTACATAAATATCTTACGAAGTTATATAAGTTGAGAGGTGATCAAATTACAAACAAGGTAATCATATCTGGCGCAAACGCCTAAATAAAATTGGCCGAAATAATATGGAGCCGAAAATCGAAGGTCTCCAGATAAAATTACACGTTCCAATATAGCTCGTACCTTGTACGCGTTTTGTTAAATAGTTTTTAGGAACAAGTTGTATAATTCTGACACTGGTATTGAGTTTATGGAATTATTTTTATAATATTCATTCGCTCATATTGCTTTCTATTTAGGTATTTATTTTTCAAAAAAATCCTCACATACATAAATTCTCTAGCTCAAACTAGGTAGGTTTTTAGGCCGAAGGGAGTTAGTCTATTAGTATACAATCATTTAGCAAAAATAAATCACAAAATTGTTTTGTTTTTGTTTTCGGGCAACCAAGACCAAGCACAATATCCGCGGACAACAACCAGTTAATTATATTATATACTTTTCTCTAAAATATTCATCTCTAGTTCTAAAATTGATAGGAGCAAAGAATATAAAGGAAGAAGGTAAAGTCTGTCAAAAGAAAATAATCTCTTCGAATCAATTTTTATCATAAAATCAGTTCTAGCACACAAACTGATAGCCTCATCTCTCTACTTCCAAGTCTGAAGATACGCGATATTCTGTACGTAGGTTATTATAGCAGCTATATAAATATATATTTTGTACTGTCTAAATATGTGAATCATTTTAGCTAACAATGCCAATTATAGTGTTTCCAATCATTTATTTAACTTTTGACAGCTCTAATACTTAATCAAATAGTGATACCCTGACCCGTTACCGATTCGATTTCTTTTATCGATCGATTTTGTACATGAAGAAGTTTTAATCGATTTAACACACTCATCATTATTTTACCGATAATTTCGTAATTTTATCGATTATTAAACCGCAACACCGGACGCGTAGCGGACATTTTGTAGTTGTCATAATTCACATTTTCATACGTCGAGTTGAGTATTTTTATTCCTCCGTATTGATTTATTTGTGAATTCTCACGTTTGGTTGAGTTGAGCGTATCGTCCCTCCCTTCGTTACTGTCAAAATGCCAAAAATTAAGGTGCTCAAAGGACAAACAAGAGAGTTTGTCTTGCGACTTCGTGAATACTTTGAAAAGGAGAGCTGTAATAATGGGCCTCTTATATCAGTGACTCAAGTTTAGAGACCGTGTGATTTGATATAAAATATAATCACAATAATGTTATTGTATGTTTTATTAATATAATCGATAATCGATTTATTTCAAACCCGTTTTTATAGTCTGTGGTCATTCATTATGAATGACACATCTCTAAGTGGGCGGAGCCCGTCCATGAAGTACAGTATTCCCTCTAGTACATTGATCAAAAATTATTACAAAACTTTATGTGCGTGATCTGTCAAAAGTTAAATAAACGATTGGACGCACTATAGTAGCAAGCAAAAAGTATACAGTTTGTGCACTAAATACAAGCTCATTGGACCTACCCCCATAGTTGAAACAGTCATTGCAACCTCACACAAGTGACAGATCCTTGCTTATCACTTATCACAATAATGGGAGACAAAGTGCGGCTTGAGGGACCAAATATTGTGAATATGTTTTTCGGACAAACCTCAGAGATGAAATGAGATTTGTAAAGAAAAGACGAACATTAATTATTAAGTGGGTCGTTTAACTATATGAAAGGTAAATGTATAGCGTTACTAGGATACAGATAGGAAAGTTATCTTAAGATGTAGGTGGGATGATTAAATTTATAGATATAAAGGGCAATGACTGAGTTCACAGGCTGTACGTTTCGTAATCCAACATTCGTCTCTGTAATATTAGTAGCGGGGGTAACGAGTGGTACCAAGTGGGGCTTGTCTGTGTCAGGTGGAGAAGGTTTAATGTGTTTTGGTATTATTTCTTTTAATTTTCGACTCTTTTACGTTGTAAAACCTCGGTAATATCGTTGAAAATCGGATATTTTTACAGGTTTCTTAATTGCTTTATTACCACTGGCGCTTTTTAATAAACTTTTTGTTTGCATGACTAATTTTGAGAAAAATATCACCTGAGATCTTCAAATTGATCCTTCAAGAAAAGAACGTATTTTTACCTCAGCAGTTGGCAGGGAACCTATGACTTTTGAAGTAAAAGTGCTCATGAGCAGCGGTCGTACACTTTCCAGCAAGTAAACCGTTTAATATTTTTTCCCTGAATAAAAAAATGCTGAAAACTCTGAGTTTATATTTTTAGTAAGAGTGTTTTATTGTATTATGATATTCAAACTTTAGATACTTTTAACTTCTACGCCTCGAATTCTAATAGTTCCTGTAATGAAAAAAAAAAGTAACTTGTAGTAGGATCAAAAGCACAGCGTTTCTGTAGGCACTACAGAGTAATGAAGCGGCTAATTTGTGTTAACGTATTAAATTAACATCCTCTCTGTTAGGTATTCTCACGTATCCTCACGTGTAGTGTATTCATTCTATATTAAACACATATGACTGCACGGTTGGCCTAGTGGTTTCAGTGGTCGCCACGCCGCTTACTACTGCGCCAAGTGTTAAGGGTTCAAATCCCAAGCGGGTACAACACTTTGTGTAATCCACAAATTGTTGTCCTGAGTCTGGCTGTACTTTGTGTCCGTTTCATGTATGTTTGTTAAGTCACCGCGACACAGGATGTTTATTCCTAATGCGGGAGTTGTCTTAAAAAAAAAAAATATGTATGTATACATATATGTACGTACGTACATACATACATACATATACATAAACACTTACTTCTTCCTCTCTGGGACAGGCATAAAGGTAGCTCGCTTCTTCCATCTTTATTCATCACACTAATTCTTCTACAACTAACAAACAGTATGATATCAAACTCTATATTTAACTTTAGCTGGTATGTTATGTGGTCTTTAACGACTCATTGCGACATAAACGTTTCTCGAATATGTTTGTTTTACAATTTTTGCATACTCAGGCTTTTCAAGTTGCCAAACTATATAAAAATATAATTTTCAACTACTAATACTAAGAGTATCAATACTAAAGACGATGTCTCTTTAGAATCGTGATTCACTCAGATATCTCTATTCAAATTTCTATATGTATGAGCTCAGAATGTGTTTTCCTTGTGAATACCAATGTGCTATGCACATTCTCGTACTACAATTCTAATAACATATTTTATTGATATCCACTGTATAAAACGTTTCATATTGGCTTAATGATAAGTGATTCCTGGTGAAGAAATAACCTAAGCGCCGAGAGTTTTATGGGGTTAACGCATGTCGTTCAACGTAGTATAAGTGCGCATTGTACAAAAGCGAAGAAGCCTGTTGCACATCTCACTGCTTACAACACATCTAAAACTTACTGTGTCAGCTCCGACGTCTGGTGCCTCGGAGCTGACTCACAAACTTTTTTAATTGTTTAATTAAAATATATATAAATTAGCATAACTTCAATATAAATATATACGGGAAATCTTGTACGGGCAGTCAAAAAAAGGTTCGAAAAAAGTAATGAACCCTTTTAACAAATATCCTAAATGTCGGATCCACATAACAAAGAGGTATGGGGTCATGTTCTCAAACGATATTAAGGTCGCAATTAAGTTCTACCTCTAATAACCTCGCCTATCTCCCGAGTGTAGATGGGGTGGCATTGCTACGATAATAATAGACTACAGTTTTCTTGTTTAAGAGATGTACATTCTTCTAAGAAAACAATTTCATTGTTTTATTTCTCCTAGTGGATAAATTCTAGAGACTATTTTGACCTCCTAGTGGATAAATTCTAGGTAATATTTTGACTTCCTAGTGGATAAATTCTAGGGAGTAGTTTATACAAAATATATCTAAAACAAAAAATCATGGTTTTAATATGTTGTTTACTTCAAGATATTCATGCATTTATGTTATTATATTAATGTTAATCATTAATTTTTATTTATATTTAACTCGAACATTATTAAAACTACGAAAGCACATATGGCAGTTTATAAAGATCGAGCGAATCATTTTTTTTGAAAATTTTTACTAAACAATAAATAAAAAATATAAAAAACCTATTTAAAACTGGTATACGCACACCGACAGACATGTCTACTATAATTATGCAGCGTGAGCGGTCCTATTCTAAGTTAAATTGATTAGCACCGGTTCGAGATCTGTTCGGGGTCTAATGAACGATCAAAGACGAAGGTACGACATCAAATATAAATGACCTATCCGAAATAGAACCCTACATAAATAATTTATCATTATCTTCAAGATAAAATCGGTCCGTCATCTGCTCAAAGGGAATTACTTACAATATCTGTATACCTAAGCTATGTAAGGACGTCCGAGTTAAAGTAATCTTGACCACTAGTGATTATCCGGACAGATTACTACTAAGAAGAGGGATTTCTCTATAATTACAGAAGGAAGACTTGATTGCAGACCTTGAAATTTAAATTTGTAGGGAGAAAAGTTTTCTAAATTATAACAGTGTTTTGTACTTAGGTACAAATATCTTGCTACTAGATATTTATAAGATCTGGGGTATGTAGCTAAAGCTTATATGTAACTTTTTTTTATGTATAGAAAACCCATTTTAATCCTATAACATGAAGTTGGTCTAAAAATATGGTTGTAGATATATTTTTCATACGGAACGTTCTTTGGGCGAGTAGAATTTGGATTTCACTGGTATTTTTGTATTAACTATACAGTTAACTAAAGCATGTTTAAGGCTATTTAATTTTGTTATCTTACATTTAGATACAAATAGAGATTGCCTTGAAAAGAGGTAGAATATATCTATTATAATTCATATTTTCAAAAAAATAAAAAGAATAATTGACAACATAATCGAATAAGCTGTTGTCACAAGAAATAAATTGAATTTCCCCATCCACAATGTAAGCATCACTGTATAACCGCAGAATAAAAAGTGTCTGCGGTCTATTGTTGAAACTTGGAGACAAAAAGGTCAAGGGCTCACCATTCACTTGGTTAATTAAACACATTTTCTCGTTCAAAAGAACACCTTTCAAACACAAAAATTATTTTTAAAACGGTAAATGTTGGACAATAAATGAACAGCTTCAAATATGTTTAATTTATAAAGATAATTTCGTTACCTATTCTGAATCTCGCTTAGTTATAAATAAGTTTGAAAAGTTTAACTTTACTGTTATAAAAGACACTATTCAAATTTATAGACGACCTCGGAAATCAACCTCACATGATTACAAATCACGCAGTCATGAACTTGAAGCTGGTGACAGATTTTTATGACCAAGTCCCTCCTAATCAAAAATTCGTAAAATACATTTGGAATGTTAGCTGCGACTCCATGGGTAGTGGCAGCTTCCCACGCATGGAAAAGAGTAAAGTTTGTTTAGTCAGTTCCTCCCATTTCATAATTTATTTAATAATAATATAATAATATTAGTAAAATAAAAGGAATGAGTTGACTTTGAATTGTTTTAATTCATGTCATTTACCAACGAATCTATACTTTATAAAACTGACATAATGACCCAATACTACTAGGTTCTGCTCATGGTTTTCATCAGACAGAGCAGTCACTTTGGCAGGCTCATATTTATGAAAAATGTACAAATAAAGAAGTTACAAGAGGTATTTATCACAGACATACATATGTCTATTATAAATACCTCATTTTCCTTCATAACATTACAGCCTTTAGTAGACAACAAGTTAGATAAGCCCTTTAATTTAAAAAGGGGATCTTTTAAATAAACTTTTAAAATAAATTGGTAATTTTTTGTAGTCTCGGTTTATCAGAAAAGCAATTTATTTTAGCATAACATTACGTTAACCATCTCACTCAACAATTAAGACCATTCCACGCGCAGACGTATCATAACTAAACAGTTTCGTAACAAAATCTGATAACTAACCTAGTTTCAACTTAATATTCTAAAGCTATGAACTCCTGAGGTTTCTGCTAATACCATAATTTTAATTTATTTATGATTAAATTTTGAATGTTCTGAAAGTGTTTGTTAAAAACTCATAATTTTGTAGTAAATATTTGACGTTGACTGGCATATCTCGTGTTAACAGCGTTAATAAACATATGCGAAAAAACCGCTTTATGTGAACCTAATTTAGATTCAAAAGATATGCACGCGACTGTGTTAACGTTTTGTCGTCACTGGTTAACAATAATTGGATTAAACCTACACAAGAACACAAAACACAGACAATTAAAAAAAGAACTAAATGTTCACGGATAATAGGCGAAACCATATCGCGATCTCATTTAATAATAGAAATTACATTGGACCCTAATAGATGGCGTCAGAACAAAATTAGATCGCGCTATGGTTTCGTTACATTAACGGTTATAAATAGGTTTTTTTTGGTTTTTATTTTTGAGAGAGCAGCAAACGTCATTGTACTGACTGTAACTAATATAAGTGATTAATATACAATTAGGAACAGTCTCTTTGATTGATTTCCCAACCCTCTCGAAGTCGATCTTTGTTCATGGTCCTTCGGAGTCGGATTGGCCGGGAGTGTTGTGGCAGTCTCCAGTGGTGATATCCACTCTTCGCGTCATTACTGGGCAGCTGGGAGCGCTGTCCAGAGCATCCCCTTTAGTTGGGGTACCAGTTGAGAGGTACCAGAAGGTGGAACCGGAAGGAGCCGGAAGATTCTGGTGGTGCTAGCAGCATTGGTTGTGCAGCGTCACTGGAGTGCGGTGGCTTTCGGAGGAGGCGCGAGGAAGGCAAGACGCGAGAACAAGTTGGCAGAGGGCGTCACTTGTATGGTGCAAAGCAACTTGCGTGTCGTTAACCAGTAAGATTAGTGAGTGAAGTGAAAAATCGTGAGTACAGCTTCATTAATATAATTGTGTTATGTAGTTCAAATTCATTGAGAAGAATATTTAAAGTGTAGTGGAATTTCAACCTTATTTTAAAGACTCTAAAATCTTTAGAATAATTTAATGGTGTTAGAACTTGTGTTAGTTTAAGACAAAAGTGGTTCAGACGGGGAACCTACGCCCGATTGAAGTTAGAATTTAGCTTAAAAAGACTTGTAAAATTTTGACTTGTAAAACTTTACCTTAATTGGTTCTTCTGTTTACGGAATTGGAAACATATTTTATTGTGTTATAGTTCTTATTTTGATTTGCGATTGTGATTAAAACTTCTATTCATAATGGATCTGTTAAGTGATGTACAAGATGATGTCAAAGTCAAAATTGAAAAGGCATTGTCAAATTTTAAGAAATGCCCGAAAGATCGGCTAACGGTGTCGTATGTTGAAACACGGTTAGAAAGTTTAGAGCAGTTGTGGCAACTTTTTTCGAAAACACATGTAAAAATGATTAGTGAAGTTAAAAAGTCAGAATTAAGTAGTTCCAAATATCACAAAGAAGGTGTTTATGATGAAGTAGAGGAACTATATATTTGTTTTAAAAGTATGCTAAAAGAAATTCTTAGAAAACATAACATAAATGTTCCTATCCCGGGCCCTAGTATTGCTAAAGAGGATTTTAGTAATTTTCGGTTACCGGAAATTAAAATACCTACGTTTTCGGGAAAATACAGTGAATGGTCAACCTTTCGAGGTTTATTTGTTGGTTTAGTTCATAATAATAATAAACTAGATGATTCCCAAAAATTATATTATCTTAAAGGTTATTTAACCGGGGAGGCGGAACTCTTATTAAGAAATATAGATATAACATCGGAAAATTATCTTACCAGTTGGAATAAATTAGAAACAATGTACAACAATAAAAGGTTATTGGCAAATGGGATAGCAAAACGTTTGCTGAGTCAAAAACCTTTGGCCGGTGAGTCCGCGTTAGACATTAAGAAATTAATAACCACAACAACCGATTGTTTGGAAGCCGTGAATAACTTAAAGGTAGATCTTGCGTCATTGTTGATGGTACACATTATCACTGAAAAATTAGACAAATTTACTAGAAGGGCTTGGGAGTTAAAAATCGCGTCAGATCCAGGGGATGACCTTCCAACGTTTGATCAACTAAAGGAATTTTTGATGAGTAGATTTCGGGGCTTAGAAAATATTGAGTCGAAGGTTGATAGAGCTTCAAGGGCTACTACACGCGTACTTCACGTCATAGGGGATAAAAAGGTATCATGTGCGTTTTGTACGGGTGAACATCGAATAAATTCGTGTCACAAATTTAAAAAAGAAAGTGTTGAAAATCGGCGCATCTTTGTTCAACAAAACAACTTGTGTTTTAATTGCTTGCTTAGTAACCACACTGCCAGGTTTTGCAAAAACACTCTCAAGTGCCAGGTGTGCAAACGTCGCCACCATTCATTGTTACACCCTTCGGGTGCGATCGGGTCGGAGTTTGGTGAAGGTAGTAGTGCTGCTCGCACGGAATCCTCATCGGTAAATTATGGGGAAATTAAAGCCGCTAATCAAGCGGAAGTGTCGGATAAAGTAGTCTCATGTCTTGCGACAGGAAGCAGTGCAAGCACTGTCTTATTAACCACAGCTTTAGTGAAGGCTGAGTCGAAGAATGGAACGTACCATATAGTTAGAGCTTTACTGGATCAGGGATCCCAGGGTTCCTTCATTACAGAATCCATGGTTCAGTATCTGGGTCTAAGTAAAATTCCGGCGAAAAATACGATATTAGGTGTGGGTGGAGAAAATAGGGCAACTTCAACATCAATGGTAGTGATGAAACTTAGGTCAAGAGTGAATCCTTCTTTCCAAATAAAGGTTAACGCTTACGTGCTGAGGTCTGTAACAGCTCTTCTCCCATCTGCTAAAGTAGCTAGGATCGAATGGGCAGACTTGAGCAATTATGATTTGGCGGATCCTGATTATTACAGGCCCAATAAAATTGATGTTTTATTGGGTGCTGAAGTATACAGCCATGTCATACAGCACGGCGTGAGGAAGAATGTGAGCGGAACTCTCTTGGCCCAAGAAACAACTTTGGGTTGGATTTTATCGGGTGCGTTGGAAGTTGACCAGGGTATACGTTCTCACTCAAAAATTACCGTGATGCATACCAGTGTCCAAGATAATGAATTATTAAGAAAATCCTGGAAACTAGAGGAACCATCTGGAACAAAAAGAATGCTCACTGAGGAGGAAACTAAGTGTGAACAGTTATTTACATCATCTACACGTAGGAATAAAGACGGTAGATATATAGTGAGGTTGCCGCTTAGGGAAACAAACTCGATTGAGTGGTGCGGTGAATCCAAAGGGATAGCTGAAAAAAGGCTTAAAGGATTAGAAACAAGGTTATCCAAAAATATTAAATTGAAAGAAGAATACGCGACGGTTCTAGAAGAGTATTTGACGCTTGATCATATGACAGAAGTAACAGGGCAAGAAAAGAATAATAGAAGGAGTGTCTACTTACCTCATCACGCGGTGATACGTGAAGACAAGGAAACAACGAAAGTGCGTGTCGTTTTCGATGCTTCCTGTAAGCGAAGTAACGGGAGATCGTTGAATGATGATTTAATGATTGGCCCGGTTCTACAAGATCAGCTTCGTCATATTATTATGCGTTGGAGGACACATAAGATTTGTATAGTGGCGGATATTATAAAAATGTATCGGCAGATTTTAGTGGATAGGCAAGATACTCCATTACAACGAATCTTATGGCGGGATAATCCTGAAAACGAAATAAAGGAATTTGAATTGCTAACAGTTACCTTTGGCACAGCCTCAGCACCATACTTGGCTGTACGGGCTTTGCAGCAGCTAGCGGTTGATGAATGCAGGGAGAGACCGAATGCTGCTAAAATAATTTTGAAAGATTTTTATATGGATTGAAACGGAAGAAGAAGCGTTCAAAATTTATACAGAGTTAACCCTAGTGCTTGCCAAAGGCGGATTTAAATTACAAAAATGGAAAAGCAACAGCCTAGAATTCTTAGGTAGAATAAGAGATGGCAAGGAAAAGGCTGTACAGATTAAATTAGATGAGGTTACAAAAATTCTAGGACTTACCTGGGATTCCCTCGATGACTGCTTCAAGTATTCTCTGGCACTCAAGCCGATGGATGAACCTGTAACTAAAAGAAAAATTATATCGGACATAGCGAGGTTATTCGACCCATTAGGGTGGCTAGCACTAAGCATAATCATCACAAAAATAGTGATTCAAAAGCTGTGATTAGCAGGACTGGGATGAAGAAGTTCCGAAGAACTTAATAAAAGAATGGTGTACTAACCGTGAATCCTTAGTTTCATTAGTGGACATAAAGATACCACGTTGGCTTCATACGAGGAATAAACTAAACCGAGAACTATACGGGTTTGCGGATGCCTCTAAGGTAGCGTATGCGGCAGTGGTATACCTAAGAGTAATTGACGAGACGGGGAATATTCACATTTCTTTAGTGTCTTCCAAAACAAAGGTTGCTCCTATAAGGCAAGTGTCAATTCCGAGGCTCGAACTTTGCGGTGCCGTCCTTTTGACGAAGTTAATGTTGGAGGTAGCCGAAGCTATGACAATCGCTAAGGGAAATTTGTATGCGTTCACAGACAGCGAGGTTGTATTAGCTTGGTTAAATAGTCATCCGAGCCGCTGGAAGACCTTTGTAGCTAACCGAGTTTCCGATATTTTAAGCAATTTAGATACACACCATTGGTCGCATGTCGCTTCAAAACAAAATCCAGCAGATTGTGCATCACGCAGGGTATCTCCGTCCGATCTCGTCGGTCTATCTTTATGGTGGGAAGGTCCAAGTTTTTTAAAGGAACCAGTAGTTGAGTCTAAAAGACCCAAAAAACTTGCTACCCATTTGGAAGAGATTAAGGTACACACGAGTACTTTATACGTCAATATTTGGAATCGATTTTCTTCGCTATCAAGGTTAATTCGCGTGATAGCTTATTGTCGTAGATTTTTAAATTTGAGAAGGAATGTTTCACAAAATGTTGGTGTAAGTACAAAGTCACGACAGCTTACTACAGAGGAACTAAAGGAAGCTATGGAAATATGTATCAAGAAATGTCAAGAAGATAAGTTTGCGACTGAACTGGAAGAATTAAAAATTAATAAGTTGGGAAAGAAAGGCTCCAGTTTAAGGTCATTAAATATATTTTTGGATTCTAAAGGAATAATAAGAGTAGGAGGTAGACTTGAAATTACACAGCTCACTTTTGAGGAGATTACCACAGCATTGGCTCAGGCCTGCCTCAATTCGAGACCATTGTCTTATATTGAAGATCAAGACAAATTAACGATTTTGACTTCGGGTCATTTTCTAGTAGGGGAGCCGCTAATTGTGCCTCCTGACGTTAGTTATGAGACTAGCAACGTGGGTAGTCTGAAGCGATGGCAACTGCATCAGCGGATGATGCAGGATTTTTGGCGGCAATGGTCGCACGACTATCTCCAACAATTTTTACAACGTCATATATGGCAACACAAAGTCCCGTAGCCTTCTATTGGTGATGTTGTTTTAGTCAAGGAGGACAATTTGCCCCCTGGCAGGTGGTTATTAGGTAGGATAGAATCTAAGCACCCGGGATCTGATGGGCTTACTCGAGTAGTTACGTTGTGAACACAACAGTCAACGATAAAGAGACCTACCTCTAAGTTATGTATCTTACCTGCCGCCATTTAATTATAAGGATTGTAATTTAGTTCATTTAAGTATAGATATTATTAAACCTGTTAAAAGAGATAGAAACATATTTGTCATAGAAGTTCAAATTGTATTTTTTATTGTTTTTCTTATGATGGAACTAGAGATGTAGTGTGATCAGTCTATTTTTTTTTGGTTGTTTAAGTATTAGGCACTGAATATTGGTTTTAAGGACATTTGCCATAATGTCCTTGGTGGGCGGCATGTTCACGGATAATAGGCGAAACCATATCGCGATCTCATTTAATAATAGAAATTACATTGGACCCTAATAGATGGCGTCAGAACAAAATTAGATCGCGCTATGGTTTCGTTACATTAACGGTTATAAATAGGTTTTTTTTGGTTTTTATTTTTGAGAGAGCAGCAAACGTCATTGTACTGACTGTAACTAATATAAGTGATTAATATACAATTAGGAACAGTCTCAGTCTTTGATTTCCCAACCCTCTCGAAGTCGATCTTTGTTCAGAGCAACTAGGTACTATACTCATCAAAAGAAGCTATTAATATACAGTTGTAATAAAGTTCTTTTTTCATTTACAGTGTCATTCCATCTTTTGTTACCGTGCAAACGACTATGGCTAGAAAATTTGGAAGGCGTTACTTTTTTAAGCGACTTAAAAAAAGGAGGACCTTATCAATCCGACTATTTTTCGATGTTTGTAGCCTCATAACTTTTGACTAGGTGAACGAATTTTGAGGATTCCTTTTTTTTTTTATTCTGATGCTGATGATTATTTTCACCTGATCTCTCCATACAATTAATAACACCTTTAAACTGCTGTTATATATATATCAAACGGTAAATTATTCAAAATTAATAGGAAGAGTTTTGATCCGAAAATGAATGGTTCACTTTATTTCTTACCTTGCAAAATACACGTTTTAAAATATTTTTTTCAGTGCACAAATAAATTATGTGTATCCAATTAAAAGTAAAAAAAAAGTATTTAAAGTGAAGTAGACAGATAATAATAAGAACCAAAATACAATAATAAATTGATAAAGAACTTATCTAACTCAAATCTGGTAACAAATTTAACGAAAATTTCATTTTTAAACAAAGTTACTGGAGTTAAAAACAATTTAGTCAGAAACTTTTCCTTGGCATAGTTTCAAGTGCCAAGAAACTTTCACGAACCCACAAACTAACAATTAAATAATTTAGAACCAATTACCCAAATCACTTTGATTCAGGTCAAAGACGGATTATAAAGAGATTGGACCAATTTGCCATCAGAAGTCAACCTATTTAAGTATTAACAAGAAATAATATTGATATTTTAGGCTTTAACTTTCAGATAGTTGAAACTATGAATTTTAAATAACCACATCTAAAATAAATGATTTTTCAACTTCAACGACATGATTAGTATACTCCTTGTAGTCACAGCCTGACTGATCTATTGTTCGGAGACCAAAACCATGAACCGGAGGTCGTGGATACAATCCCTACCTAGAGAATATTATTGAGTGATGAGCACAATTATTTTTTTCTGTTTACTTTATCTAATAAATTTATGTTAAAAATTTATACGTAACTATATTTATCACAATGGTGTCTGAAATTATTAATGAAATATTATAAAAATCTTAGTGTACCATATATTATAATGTTAACAAAGATATTGTAATCAAAATTATTACGAGCACCCTTTCTTTAAATAATATACAGAAAATGTCAATCCCACCAAAAAAAATTTTCATGTAAAATATTGCCAAGACGACTGCATATGGCTTAATGGGTTACTCAGTGGAAAAGATATCAAATCTCATGTAGAGCCAAGCTTCTGAATCTACACGCCTTAACATAGAGTTACCCTAACTTCACAAACTCTACATCTCAGTTAAAATGTAATGGTTTCGCCGTTTCGCTACTATCTTAAAAGGCGAAACAAATGCCTTTTGTGTTTGCAAATGTCTAGTTTCTGAAGTAATGTGCTATGCGAATATTTAGTCTCTGAAATGACGAAACAAGCCAAGCCATACATTTTTACTGCGATGTAGAGTTAGTGAAGTTAGGGTTGGTAGAGTTAGGGCGTGTAGATTCAGAAGTTTGGCTCTAAATGAGATCTGATATCTTTTTCACAAGGTGAGCTATATTTCTTATAATGTTATTTTCTATAAGTATCGGTAATAAGTAAAAGTAATAAGTTTATGTTTTTTTTTGTTGTTGGTATAATAAACTTAGTTTACATACCAAATGTTAGCTATCTAGCACTTCAGGAAGTACCCTAACTGTTTTGATGATCATCAGTGTGTCTGTGACGAAATCGGTGTTTTCAAATATCAATAAAATCTAAAGTATCAGACCAGACCAGACAATTGATTTTTTTTATGTTTAATTAGTCAATTATTGACATCATATCCTGATAATGTGAACTATCTGGTATATCGGAAACCAAAGTTATGAGGGATCAAAAAACGACGAAACACTTTGAGAAAGGGTAGGTAGTGCCCTATCGCTTCGCGTGACTTGTCTTGGCGGGGGCACTACCGTGCCCCTAGATTCAAAAATGGAGGTTATGGTATATCAATCAAAGAATATCTTCCAAACGCTCCGTTTCAACCAATAATCCTATAATATCCCAACTTACAGATACGCATGCCAATAAAAATGAAAAGAGATATGGAAAACTTCCTATTGATTTAGGACAACTCGGTGGACAGAGAAATGATTGTAATTGATCGTGAACCGGAAAATAAGTTACTTTGGTATTTATTGACGATGTAATATGGAAGCTTTATACGATTTGTGAACAATAAAGAAGTTAGACAAAAGAATAGAGTTTTATGGTTTCAAAACCTCTTGTCTATCGAAAGGTTTAGATTCAGTAGTGAACTGTTGAGTGAAAACTGTTGATGAGACCAAATAACCTTTGAAAGACCCGCAGGGCCTACAGTTTTAGAACTAGTATTCGTTAGGAAATAACATAAATAGTAATTTTCAAACTGCACTCAATGGAGCGTGTAAGGATACCGGAATGTCCAAGTCCAGGATTATGTGCTTGTATCTGTAATATATTTGAAAACTCCGGGTAGAGTCTGTATACGGGATAAATTACACACCAACATATAATGATAACGTATTATACATAGATTCATTATTCATCATATTCCTTACCTTTATTCTTCCCACGATTATCTGGCGTCGGCTACTAGTTCAATCAGTTTTAGCTGAATTTCCAAGGAGCAACTGAGATCAGACCTTCGCAACCATGAAAGCCACTTCAATTCGAAGATTTATTTAGTTGTCTGTATATTTGAGGGTACTAACTTCTTAATAACTATTGTCATAGATGTTCATGACCACCGGAACCGACGGTTGCTTTCCGAGGCACAGTATGTATGCACTCATACTTAACGTAATTAAATTATACATAACAATGTACTCTACAAATGTAATCATATAATTTCCTTAGAGAGTAAGGCATCAATTGTATGAAGTGTTCGCCGACTTGGGGCACCGCACCTTCTGACCGCAAGTGTACCGCAAGCCTGTCTAAGAGATAGCTAATAATTTATTTACACTTTGAGTTAAAAAAGGTTTTATTTATATAATAGTAATATTATAAATGCGAAAGTTTGTGAGTATGGATGGATTGATGGATGTTTGTTAGTCTTTGACGCAAAAATTACTGAACGGATTTGGATGAAACTTTACAGTAATATTAGCTTACATATCAGAATAACGCATAGGATACACACCGCGATAACCGACATACACGTGGGCGGAGCCACGGGCAAAAAATAGTTTATTATAATATTCAAATACTAATGTTTCCGCATTGTAGAGATGTGTTTAATTTCTATGGGAATCGAGCATATGATTCCTTGCTAGGTACTTTATGATTTTAACTAACGAATATAAAATTTGAAATATAATATCATGATTTAGATATGCACTAAGAAATGAATTTCTTAAATATACCTCTAAGAGCTAAGAAACGCAAAAGTTAATAAGTCTACAATAGAACGGATAGATGGACGTAAAAGCATATTTTAAGCAACTAATCACCAAATAAGTATTTGTAATAAGTAGACTTATAGATATGGAAATGGGTTTTACGGTGAAATTATTTGAAAAGTTGTACCCTCTCTAACTGTTGCCTGGAAACGAAAACCGCATAGAGGATCACTCACAGTTATATTTTACACATTTAATAAACTTTACCAATTAAGCCTTTTAGTCGCGTAACCACATCAAACACAGCAGAAGGGCAGAAGCCCTCAAACCTTTCGTAATAGAGTAAAAACGGAATAAACAGAAAGTGTTCATAAAATCAGTAACGACTGAAACATGATCCAGTTAAAATTTTACGTGCCTTCTCTTAATTTAACGACTGAATGTAAAGAGATTTTTCCTTTTATTTATACTGAAACTTTGGGGCTGACTGTCTGGAATTTTTCTGGAACGTTCCATCTATTTTAAAAAGGAAATGATGTAATGAAGTTTAACGATTTAAATGTTGATTTACTGAAATTTAAAAGAACGAAATATATGGAACTTGTAAGATACTACAAACGTCCATATATTTCTTAAGTAGTTATTCGTTCAATTGTAGAAACTTGCTATCTTGCTGTTTAAGATCATAGTATATTCAATTCTCCGTTAGGACTAATATTAAATGATCTTTATGGTTATTTGTACTGAGAATGGGTGTAATTGTTTTAAGTAATATAAAATAATCTTCCTTTCTTTTTAATAATCTTTATTATAATTTTTGTTTTTTTATAAAACTCTGTATAGCTCCGACTCTCAAAATAGCGTTAGCTGTATGTTGGGAGTCAGTAACTTTCCAAAGACAAGAAAACCAATGTTACAATGCATTTATTGTCTATGTATGGGTGTGGGTGTATGTGTGTGAGGTGTGTGTTTGCTGTGTCATTGAAGCTGTTAATCAGAATGTGTATGTGGTGAAGGTGTGTGACACTATTCAAGCCTCCATTACTTCATTATTTCTAGAAGGCTTTCAACATCATCAAATTTGAGTTGCTCAAGCTACAATTTAATAATTTGCTTTATTTTAACATTGGTAAAATTAAAATTTAGTTTTATAAATTAAATTTAGTTTGTTATATGTCTAGCGTATAGTGCCTTCTAAAATTACCCATAATAACCCACTGCTGGATTTGGATGACCTCGCAGGAGAAAGTTTAGGCCATACGGCACACGGTGGCCGAGTGCAGGTTGGAGACTGGGAAGACAACGTTGTGAATAACTACGTAATCTTGCCGTTGGAATTTTTTTATACCACCCGAATTTTTCAAACTAAGCTTAATGACTATTATCCTATTATAACATCCGCGACCAACTGCTCAACGTGAACTCCAAATTACAGAAACACTCATGGTATGAAGGCACTAGCGATCACCCATCCAGCACAGACCGCGCCCTCGTAGTTTACCCTCGGTGATTGTACCAAATAAGGCCTCTTATAAGTACGTTTAATAAAAAATAAGTATTCCCGGTTAACGACTGGAATTGTAGTTGGCATAATGTGGGTGTTTAATAGTAGATACAGGTGTTTAGCCCTCCGGGGATCCAAGACGTGAGTGTGTATTTCATAAACACATTTCAAACTTATTTTATATTTGACATGAAACTGGCATAATATATAAAAGTTATAACTTGAAATTTCAGTCATGTTGGCATCGAGAATTTATATGAATTTTGTTATGAACTTTAAGAAATCCTCTTTGATGTGAATTTTTTGCAGTTCCTTCATAACTCCTTGTTATCAGAAACAATCACTTTACCGTCGTAATATTTAAAATACTAGTCAACAAAATAAATGTATACCGAAAATGAGCTGCGCTTTTAAGCTTATATTCTCGACTAGCTGAACCCCGCAGTGTTACCCGTGGTTTTATCGTACCGGGAAGAATCTAGTCTAAACAAGAGTAGCCTAAGTTACCCCTCAGATCATCACATATCTGCCAGTGAAAATCCCGTCAAAATCAGTTCAGCTGTTCCAGAAATTACCGGGAACAAACAGACGGACAAGAATTTAAAAAAATGTTATTTTGGTACATGTATCGTGTAAACATACATATGCATTTATTAAAAAGCGATTATTTTAATATTACAAATAGACACTCCAATTTTATTTATTTGTATTGATTAAAAGTGTTACATTCCGTGAAGTAGACTCATTAGCGCGATACTGAGTCGTTCTCGCATGCATGGATACCAAACGGAAGACATGTTATGTAGAAGATTCTGAAGAACTTGATTGAACATAGCGCTGAAGCTCGTTTGCCAGTCTATCATCGCGTTCGTCTTCGGTTTTTTGAGAAACGCTCAATCTTTTTTTTATCGCATTTGTCATGGATCGAGAAAGATTAGGTCTCTTTCTAGTGGGCATATCTATAAAAAAAATACGGAAAAAATGGTAAATTTATCACTACAGCTAATTGAAAAATTAGACCCGACGAGTAAAGATTAATTTCAAAACTTAAATAAAACTAAATTGTATTTACAACTAACTTAACGAAGACAATGGAAGGTTTTACTGCATTACACACACTGCTTGTGCATAAAATGTTTCCACGATTATTTTGAACGTTTTACGTCATGTGGGCACAACCAAACAGACAAACTCGACATCTACAGATTTATTACATGTATAAATACATGACGGAACGATATTTAAAGTACTTGCTTTCTAGCAAAAAAAGAATTAATGAAGGAAACTCCTCTCCTCCTCCTCCTCTCTCCAGGAAACCGTGCTGAGTTTCGGGATAAAAAGTATCCTATGCCCTACCTCGTAGTATGTACTTAAATCAAGCTAAGTGTCTTTTGAATCCTTTCAGTAGTTTTGGCGTGATGCGCAGCCAAGATAGGGACAAACAGACAAAAAGAGAGCCCTCAATAAATAAATCTAAATATATTTAATGAACTGAATTAGACCTGGTACATTTTTATTATAAGTATAGATTACAGATCTCGAATTAAGAGCGTTTACCAGAAATATTTTTAGTTTTAATAATGTATGTTGTAAAACCTTGTTGACGTGCAATGCTTTATTAAAAAATATGGGACGCATTATTTTTAGAAGCATCATTTATCGTACAAATATAGCAAGCCACTTTGAGGTCCTGGGGACATTGTAGATGTCGCCCACCTGTGCACTGCCTATTAAAGTTGCAAGTATGCTCATAAATTGTACCTTCCAAATTCATGATTACCCTCCTTTTAAAATTATCTTCGAGTTAATATAAAAGGTAAAAAGTAATATTAAAAACAGTTTAGAATATCGTCGTCGATAGACTAAATTACTCGTTTCATATTTCATTTAAGGCAATTCAAGAATCTCTCGCTAAAACATTAATGACATAATTATCACTTAAATGTAGACAAACTCACAGTACTATGAACAAACAAATCAAACACAGTGAAAAAGAGTTCACTATCTATTGTCTAGCTTCGTCATCAGGTGATTGCTTCATACATTCATGATATTCATGTTAATCCAAAAACGACAAGCTCACTTAAAGTTATTGAGAATATGGTACAGTCAAGTCAGAAACGAGTGAAGCTAAATACCAGCATTTGAACTACCTTGTTGGTCTAGCGATTAGTGCACGCGATTGTCGATTAAGAGGTCTTGTATTTGATTTCAAGACAGGGCCAAAAAGTGTTGCTAAGTCCTTAGTACTAGAAACTCTTAGTAATAGCCTGGTACTTCTTACTAAAGGTATATTATACGTATGCCGTAGGTCCCTGTTGTCATGAGCATCTATGGCAATCATTATAATTGGAAAGTCAGTGCCCTAAGGTATACTGACGACTACTTTAACTTTTGAATTCAGTGCACTCCCAGGGTTACGAAGGTCCGATGCTAGTCACTCCGTGGAAAAACTGATATTCTGGCAAAATCGTTAAAAGACTAATAAGATGCATTTCGGAGTCAGACCCAACATTTCGTAAACTACAAGATATTAAAATAAGATATATTTTCTGTGCATTTTTGACCCAGATTTGATTCGACACCATTTTTTCATTTATTAGATGTACGTCATCTTCGTTTCTCATTTCTTATATAAAGGAATAAAATGCAGAATCATGATTATATTATCAACTAAACTTTGTAATAAATGCAACAATGATGCCTAAGCAAGAAAAATATCATCCATAAAGTCGGAGTCTAGTTTTCAAAGCCCATCCATTTATCGATTATCGTGACTTATGTGGCGGAACAAATCCGTTTCGTTGCGAAACCGCTGTAGTCTAAATGAGCACTATTTTTTACCATCTCGTTTCATGCTAGCCATTTGTTAGAACACGCTCGGCTTGCAGACACATCATGCGAAACTCTCACATTCACGTTGAGGCCAATTATTGAGCTTGTTATTGCTGAAAAATGACCAACAGTAGCTCATCCACTGTTTTTATACTAACATTACCACGAATAAAAATGCGTCACAACAACATTTCATGAGAAGGCATACATTTTGAATGGAAGCTGATATTTTAAAAAAATATTGGCACAATGTATGTAATGAACAGCAAACTTCATAAAATAAAAATTATTTAAAAAATGCCAGTTTGCTAATTTTACAAATTATATGATGTTTTGACTTTGCGTGTCAGTCAGAAAGCAATTTGGAAGCAAAGCAGAAATAAGGGTCTCAAAAGGACCACACAACGTGACTATTAATCCATAAAAAAATACAATATAAGGTTTATTTGAGAGATTCCTCTTAAAATTTTCAAAAACCACTTGTTTGGACTATTTTTATTGACACTTCTATTACTACGATGCTGTGATAAATGCAAGTATCATCAGGGTTTTCAAAGTAGAACTTCTGAATTTTATAGAAAGAAAAGAAGTACTTACTATCCCCAAATATGTATTATACAACGTTTGATTCCCATTTCGTTTAAGATAAGTTTAGTTTTTTTTTATAGTGCATATCCAAATCGTAGTAGATGGTCAGATATAAAAAAAAATGAATTTATATGTTATAATTCTTTAATTAAAGATATTCACTTAAGATAACTATTGTTTTGTAAACCTAAATGTACTGAATAACCTTACAACTCGCGACGGCTTCTGAGACACTTCACATGAAATAATTGGGAACGGTATTCACTCGAGACATCGTCTTAATTCAATTACGTCAGCTCAGAATATCTCTCGTTTTCTATTCCCAGCGGCTGTCTATAAGCTATGATTTGAATAATAAACATTACATCACAAAGTTATGTCACTAATTTAATAGTTAACCCATTCCACTGACTTTCAATCCACTGCTATCTCTTCATATGGCTAATTCAACCAAATGTAATACTATTTTTTCAACTCTTTGACTGCACCTCTGGCAGAGTCACACGCTGTTTTGTATTCCTAACCCTCTCCTAAGCTGTTGTCTTGTGAATTCCAGATGAGTCCCTCATCCCCGTGACCTCGGCCCCGCCCCGCTCCTCAGGTACTAGTTTCGTATCCTTCTCTTCATTTTTAATTGCATTTTACATTTGTTTATTCATTACTACTTCGTTATATTTTCATCTATCTGTAGCGGCTTCATTTTCGTCTTTATCTTAACAGCACGGGGTGTTTTTTTCTGCATTCATTAGATGGAGTTCTGCTAAACGAGCGTGGTAACACTTTTTGAATTTGCATGTACTGGATAACATTGATGTATCGCGTCAACTATCCTTATTTTTATGTACTTACGTGTGTGTGTTTGACCCACATTAGTTATGTTCACCATAAACAGAATGCAGGTCCGGAATGAGATTATGTTTTGGAAACTCATTACTTAAATGAACCAGAAAATATTTTCCGGCAACAAGATTAACTCCGAAAAGTTTGTCGACGAACAATTACTGTCAAAAACTGTGCCTCAAAAAGTAAAATGAAATTTTATTGCCAACATCCCAATTGGTTGGTTGCTATAATAAAAATAAACGTTTAGGTCGTAACGTCAACCAGTGTTTGGAATTGAGTAAGTTAGAGAAACCCATAATGCTAAGTTGAAGAGTTTTTAAAGTCGAATTATAGTATTATAGTAGAAGTAAAAAAGTACAATTGGTTTGCATGGCTTTTAAACTCGCATCATCATCATAGCCTTGTTGAATGAACCTGTTATTGACAACGGTAATGGTTAATTTTACAAATTTGTTTTTTTAATGTCCCCTTTGAAACACATACGATTAACCTGTTGTAACATAATATTTCCGTATAATTTAGACGTAAAATGTCCCTTAAACCCAAAACTCATATAGCGAAACGTAGTAGTTTCATTTAATCCGTGTTATAATACCTTGTCTACGGCTCCTGAATTGTTATTTGCATATTATGATTTGTAAATATGCAAGTATTTTCTTGGGCTTGTTCAGCGGATTGTGTATTTTGTGTAGAGGGTTGTAAAGTTTTTTTTTCTTTGTTACAGCGGCTGCGGCGACCATATGGGGCTCTCAGGATGTGTACGTGAAGAAAGGCAGCACAATATCGCTGACGTGCTCAGTGAATGTGCATTCGTCGCCGCCCTCCACTGCCTCGATTTTATGGTAAATCTTATTGTTCACTACGTAACCTGGAAATTTATACGTTTGCATTTGTTTCTGTATTCGTACTATTATATTTCTCCTTTTTTTTTAAATATTACTGCTTAAGCAAAAACTTTCAAGTATAAAAGTTTTTGAAATGTAAGTAGAAATACATCAATCTTTGATCTAGATTGCGGCCGAAGTTGGTAAATAAATTATTACCCGTGAGCTATAAAAGTCGACTGAAGGAAAAAGGTGTTCTTCAAGTTAACACTTAAATACTAGATGTATACAGTTTTTTAACAACTTACACTGTAAGTTAAGGATTTTTAAAAGGATACTATTAGAAATACTATGATTAAAGCATAAATAGTTTGTTATAGAATCAGATTTTTTTTTCAATCATAAAGCTGCCCTCTTGCAATTCTCTTGTTAGTACTAACATTCAATATGAACCCTCCAAGAAAAATACCTACTAAAAATACTAGCAGGATTCTTACTTTTCTACATTGGCTCTTATTACAAAACAGGTACCACGGCAACTCCGTTGTGGACTTCGATTCTCCACGCGGAGGCATTAGCCTAGAGACGGAGAAGACGGAAGGTGGCACAACCAGTAAACTGCTGGTCACTAAGGCTGCTCTCACAGATTCCGGGAACTACACGTGCGTGCCTAATAACGCGCACCCCGCCTCTGTATCTGTCCATGTGCTGAATGGTACGTATAACCTTAAAATTTGCAAATGTAACCAATAAAACTTTTCTTAGGTTTTACCCATTAAAATTTACTTTTAATTATTCCTTTTTATTGAGAGAATGATCTAGTTTGCGTACTTAACATGATAATTTAAGCATTACTCCGAAGATAATTATAAGAAATCTTTTGAACTTTGTCCCAAAAATTATGTACCACTAGCTGAACCAATAAAATTAGTCTAAAAAAGTAGCTTAACTTACTCCTTAGATCATCTGCTATCTGCCAGTGAAAGTGAAAATTGGTCCAGCCGTTCCAGAGATTACCCGGAACAAACAAACAGACAGACAGACCGACAGACAGACATAAATCATAAAAAGTTATTTTGGTACATGTACCGTACATACATTTATTTAAAAGCAGTCATTTTAATATTACAAACAGATACTCCAATTTTATTTATTTGTATAGAGTACATCACTCAACAACTCCCTTTGAAAGGTTAACGACAGAGTTTTGCTTTTTTAGGACGCGTGTAACATGTTTCTAATTATGTTTCTTAGGGCTGGTAACCAAAAACGAATTCTTTACATAAATACAAATTTCCCTAATGATGTAATATTCTCTAGGTGAGCATCCGGCGGCGATGCAGACGAGTAACCGAGCCTCGTCCTACCTCACGTCACAGCTGAGCTGTGCCATCTTCACGTACCTACTGTCATCCGTCGTCTGCAGATGATCGGTTTATGTCACCATCATCGACTGCTAGAGGGGCCGGGAATGTTGTGTTTCTATCACCGAACAATCCAATACGTACCTGTGTGTTTACATTTAAGTACATATTATCATTTTTATTAATTTTCTCTTACTAGTTTATTTTATTGCGTGTTCAAAACGTCTCAAAGGAAGTTTTTAACGCTATTCGATTAACGGAATAATACGTGCAAATACTTTATTGTAAATACAATTCCAATGTTGGAACAAGACTCGAATTTTTCCGTATCGCTTTTACCATGTTCTTCCAAACATCAGTTTACAGACTGACAAATCGAGTTATTTTATTTACTTAGATGCTCAAACACTTATTTGGAAGATAGAACCCATTCGGTTGTGAATAACAGTGATAACTTTCAAATAAAATAAAAGGGTTTGCTAAATAACAAAGGCTCCTGTTCCCTCTGAAGTTGTAACTTAAATATTAAATTTAAATAAAAGTAATAATTTAGGGAATTGTTATAAAATAATTGTCATTTTGGAAAAAAATAAATTCGTGATTGTAATGGTATTCGAGCAGTATTATTATTAGCGTTATTTTATCAAGAAGGAAATTAAATTTCTTTTAATTATTTTAATAATACTAATCGGATTTAACAGAAGAAAACAAGAAACAATAATGTTAATTTGATAATTTATTATTATTTGTACAAATGTGTATTATTATTTTTTAACAAGTGAATGTGAAACATTTTTGTAAATAAAGTAAAACCATACGTAACAAAATGTAGAATAAATAAAAGTTTATATCAGATCGCATTGTAAATATTTCGTATTGTTGTAAATACAAAATAAACGAGTTTAATATATAAGGTTAATATTATTGATAACAGTAGGCATTCCACCATTCAAGTGGTGAAAAACTTGTTTTTTTGTTCCTAGAACAAACTATGTATTAATATTTTTTTGAACCTCTTTTTGTCAGATTTGGTGGGCGCGTTGAAAGACTAGGTTGGAAATTTCATAAAAACTTTTAGATGGATCTTTTTAGACAATGGAGAATATTCTTTTTTAAAACTGTGTATTGTTTTCGTTAGTTATTGCGATGGAAGCAGTAAAAAAATGAAGAATACTTGAAATAAGATTATGTTCTATGTTACCTCAATAAATAATAATTTATACTTATTTAAATGCACTTTTCTATACTTTTATCAGATTACGCAATAGGGATTACTTATTCGCCTAAATGTCATGCATGATTCTAATTTGGTTGTTGCAGAACAATATGTTTGCAAAGATACATTTTCTTTTTTTTAAAACGAAAAATATAAAAGTATTTTTCGTTATATATTTTTTTTACTATAGTACCTTTTAATTACTTACACTGTATTAAGTGGAAATCTGTCCGTACGCTTCTGATAACAAGAGGCTTAAAACTGTAATTATTAGGAAATAAAGACAAATAACTACTAAGATTCTATCGACTGTTTTCCACTAAAACTTTTATGTATAAACTGAATTTGCATCGCAAGTAATAGAATTTAATTTACATGTAAATCTAAGACCGTATAGACTAAATTTACACTGCGTAAAACGAGACTTATTAAGTTTACGGTGAAGTTAAATTTGAAATTAGAGTGAGGTGTCTGATAGATTCAGCGGGGGCTCGTAACGCGTAACGCGTAAATTGAGTCCGAGCATTACGCGGCGTAAATTCAGTCCAAATACTGCTAGATACGATGCCTCACTGTACTGTACTGTTGACTTTTCCATCTTCTTGTATACTTGTAAAGTAGATTAATACTGAAATATTACGATAGTATGGTAGCTGAAATATACCTAGCTATGTTCCTTTAAATAAACGTAGTATGATGTTATTAAATGTAATTGGCAAATTTGTTTGTACGGTTGCGAGTGTGGAACGTTTTTCATAACGTTTATTCGCAAAAATGTGCAATATTGATTACTGAAAAAGTTGATTTTGTTCCTTTTCGTATCTTGTACATAAATTGTAATAAGGAAGAAGGGAGTATTAATAAATATTATTAAAAAATGTTTGTTGTTTTATTACAAATATACTTATGTTTGGAGATGAATTTGAAAAGTTAATTTCTTCTTTTTTTAATTTTATTTTTAGCATTGAAGCGCAAACATATGAACATGTAAATGGGGAATGAAATCAAATATGAGAATCACTCACGTAAACGTCTTATTTTCATTTTCATAATAAAATCGCATTAAAAGCAACTCAGGAAAACCGATTTAGTACAGGATAAGCAGAAACATATCTTTACTCTTTTGAAGTGGAGTGCCAATCTTGGGAAATTATATTTTTTTTCCTTTCATAATCTCGACGAGTATATCTTCTTGAGGAATAAAAACGTTGGCTGTATGAAGTGGTAGGTTCATTTTAAGCCGCCGTCGCGATGTGATGACACACGCGCCGTATATTTAGGGTGGGATTACGCGACTGTACACCGCACTTTATATTACTTTGTTGAAATTTTTATAGAAGACCGATAATCTCAGCCACGGGATTTAAACTGGTGATTTATCGTACTTCGCTCCTCGTTTATTGAGCTCTACGTTTTGAATATAAAAAGATTATGTAAGTCAAAATATATTTTAAAGCGTTCTGTTAATTTTTTTATGATATTTTCTTGGCTTTTTAGTCAATTGATTTTTGATTTCAGATGAGTTCACTAGTGGAGTTTCAATTTAATTCAGTCGTAAGAACTTTTATGGGGTTTGTTTTTGGTGCTGCAAAAAATAGGTCTAATTATGTAAATATACTTCCACAACCAATACGAGTAACCTCGCGAACTAGCAGCTCTATTGTAAACATAAGAACGTCATCTACATTTCGTAAGTACCTACTACAACGTAACCGGACAAAGGTGCAGCGATACCGTATTCAAACGTGTATTTGTAGTATGAAAGAAACATGTGAATAACTTTAAACCATATGAGAAGGTGTTTTTTATCTTCTAAGATTTTTTTGATCAACCATCAAAAACATATTTTCGTTCATGAGAACTAAAATATATTTGAAGTTCAAGAGAGCTTTTTCTTAACATTCTCTTTTATCTAATTATAATATCAAATTAAACTGTAACAATAACCGGTGTTTATGTGATTAATTACGTATATATATTGTTTTTTTGATACACAGTAGGTTAACATCCTACTAATATTATAAACACGAAAGTTTGTAAGTATGGATAGATAGATGGATGGATGGATGTTTGTTACTCTCACGCAAAACTGCGGAACGGATTTGGATGAAACTTTACAGTAATATAGCTTATATATCAGAATAACACATAGGCCACTATTTGCTGCGATAACCGACATATACACGCGGGCTGAGCCGCGGGCAACAACTAGTCTAAAACAATTTCGCTACACTTGATCCACTCGACGGAATAAACTAAAATTTTCGACCGAATAAACACTCCTTGTGCACAAGATTTCATAAATGTACGTGCATATGTTCACTCTCTACACAAAAAGACTATTCCGACATTCGTTGAGCAATGGACGGCGATTTATAAATAAATATACCTTCACATTATTCCGAAGTAAAAAGTTAAATTATATTAAAATTGAATTTAGTAGAACGTTATACATTGTAATTGAGTCCTACAAATCTATTATCCGATAACACAATGTACGAGTGTATTACCAACCTCATCTAGACCGAAATACTCACGTACTAAGGCCGCTGAAAATTATACTTTGAAACAAGACTAATCAAATATTCACTAGAAAATTACGAAAGAGACCTTCAACATGAATATCATGATAGGATTTCCTTATAATGAGTTTTCTAACTTTTCAGTTTTTGAAACCTTAACACATAATTCCTTTTTTTATTCAAGGTTTCTTCACAATGGTTAGTATAAAAATCATTTGATTATCTTTTAATAGATATTATATTTACAACTCGATTCTAAACTGAGGCCTATATAAACAAAGTACTTAATCTAAAAGGTACCGGGAGTGTTTGCTTATAATGAAAATAATATCCTTCGCAAACGCCCGGGAGATTTTGTTGATGACGTGGCAACAGAGAAATGATTGTTGTCGGGGGAAAAATCAGAGGCTACGTGATATATGTTAGTTGCTTGTGAGGTCAAAATATATTGTGGTTTTTTGTCCTCTTATATAATACGATACCATTAACTTGGCTACTTGTGGAGTTATTTATATTTAACTACCTGGCCCGGCTTCGTACGGAAGTCTTTACATCAACATTACTATTTTTTTCCATGCCTATTCCTGGAATAGATGTATTACATGTCACACTTAAGACGAATAAAACTAAAAAGAACTACTTACTTCAAAAAAATATTTATTTATCAATCAAAAACCAAAAAAAATACGAACAAAGATATAAATACTTAATTAATTCATTGGGCAGTACTTCTGCATTTTTAAGCACTGAATCGCGCTTTAGCAATTTCTTTCAATTTCATCACAGATTTGTTGGCACTGAAATGTAGACTACCAAAGTTCAGTATAGAGGCAGTGTATTGCCTATTTTTGGATAAAACTTTATTCGGAATAAGAAGTTGGCAAAACAGGGCTCTCGTTTAGATTAACTTTTTGTATTCGAAGTAAGAATTGAGTTAATAAATGTCTTGTTTTGACATGAACAAGTTTTGTTTTAATAAACAGTACATAACTTATTTAAATATTAAAATGTTTGTTTTTCTTTTTGAATCTAAAAGTCTGCTACTTCTTAAAATTAATTATAACAACTACATATCTATACTAATACTAGCCGACCCACGCAACCTCGTTTGCGCCTTATATTGCCCGTAGCGTGAAAATTTCCCCCATTTTTGAAACATTCTTGATTGTTGCTCCGCTCCTATTAGTAGTAGCGTGATGATATATACCCTATAGCCTTCCTCGATAAATGGACTATCCAACACCGAAAGAATTTTTCAAATCGGACCAGCGGTTCCTGTGATTAGCGTGTTCAAACAAACAAACAAACAAACTCTTCAGCTTTATATATTAGTAAGATAAGAATATAAAACTGAAGAGTTTGTTTGTTTGTTTGAACACGCTAATCTCAGGAACCGCTGGTCCGATTTGAAAAATTATTTCAGTGTTAGAAAGCCCATTTATCGAGGAAGGCTATAGGCTATATATCATCACGCTAGGTCTAATAGGAGCGGAGCACCAATGAAAAATGTTTCGAAAACGGGGGAAAATTATCACGCTACGGGCAATAGAAGACGCAAACGAGGTTGCGTGGGTCGGCTAGTATCTCATATAATGGCAGTCGGATCTAAAAATATAATTAAATATTTCTTAATACAAGCTTGTGATATGTAGATTATGAGCTGAAATTGTTATTGGGAGTCAGTACTCTCAAATATACTGACAATTAGATCAACTTTTGAATTCAGTTCACCCTTAGGGTTGCGGAGGTCGCTCCGTGTAAAAACTGATATTCAGGTAAAACCGGTTGAACTAGTAGCCGACCCCAAATCTTGGGAATAATAAAGGCTAGGAAGATGATGATGTGTAGATTCCACCCCTTCGTAAACAACTAATCATCATATACTTTTTCACTCAGTCAGGGAAAAAACTCAGGACCTCCAACTTACACATTACTTAGTAACTTAACGTACACAGTTTTTTACTTAAGTTTTCTAATGAAATGTCAACTATATTTTGTGTGGATTGAAAGTTGTTTTATAAGTCCAAAATTGCGATGAAAATACATATAACTAGAAGGCAATAAAGCTGTATTGCTGTATCATTAGCGATAAACTATAACCATAATTAAATCAACTAATGGATTCAAAGCAGATCTTTGTGACTTTTGTTTGTTATTATAGCTAAAGTAACAATTGCATCTAAAGCATCTAAAGCATCGCTGACTAGGCCGACCAGTCACCCCGAGCCAAGCCGCACCCGTTCACGAGTATGACGCATGGACCAGCCATCATCTCCTTTGCCATATCAGAGGGAAAGAAACGACCCGCTCCACGACGACACCGCAAGCAATGACATTTTAGTGAGCATGACAAACCATAGTCGAGATACCGATAAAACTACTGATTAAATTACCATAATAATTGTCACGCATTACTCTCAACTAACAATGGTTTGTTAATGTTATTTTGTTGTGATCCACAAATTGGATAGACTGGATGCTCTCTGTGTCTGTTATATGTAAGTTGTTGTTTCCGCGACACAGAAAGCATCCCTAATTTAATTTTAAAGTTGATTCCTTAATTTATTATATATACATTTTGTTATGTGTATGGCCTTAACCATCTCTTGAGAGGAGACCCGAGCCCAGCAGTGGGACATTATGTATAATATATTAGACTAGCCGACCCACGCAACCTCGTTTGCGTCTACTATTGCCCGTAGCGTGATAATTTTCCCCCGTTTTTGTAACATTCGTCATTGTTGCTCCGCTCCTGTAGGTCTTAGCGTGATGATATATGGCCTATAGCCTTTCTCGATAAATAGGCTACCTAACACTGAAAAAATTTTTCAAATCGGACCAACCGTTCCTGAGATTAGCGTGTTCAAACAAACAAACGAACAAACAAACTCTTCAGCTTTATATAGTATAGATTAAAGTAGGTTACTTACCTTATGTTTCCAATCATAGATAATGTTGATACATTTATGTTTACATTAAAAGAAGTAACTTAATTTGTTGGTGTCAGATTATAATTGATAGTAGCTTCAAGCTGATATTTTCAATGTATAATGCTATTTTTAGTAAACATCGTAGTTGCTAATTATTAATTTAAAGTCAGACGTTATATAAGTTAATCTTTTTTTTTTTTTTTTTTTTTATGTTTGACCCTTCCAAAATGACTACTCTGCCTGATGGAAAGCATGAGTAGAATCCAAGAGTGGTGGTCACCATACTGCGAATGCAGACAATGCAACAATGCAGCATGGCGACCCACACCATGGCGGGCTAGTGATGCTTCTGCATCATTGGGCCTCCGGTCTCGCACTCACCAACGAAACACGACAGCATGATCGCTGTCATTTTACGTTGATTTTCTGTGCGAGGGTAGTACCGCCCCGGTCGAGCCAGCCCGTTCGAGCTGAAATCAGCGTGGCTCTACTACTACTTGGAAAATCTAGATTTTTTTTGTAATACTCAAAACTTCATTAAGGTTGTTTGGCAGACACGAATGTTTTATTCATTTTTAAAAAAATATTTTTTATTCATGCATGTTACAATCACAAAAGTTTATTTCCTACACGAAAATCTATACGTCGATATCAAACCACTACCACCAAATTAAATCCCACCGGCTAGGCGGCTCCAAGATAGCAGTGTTGCAGCATATTGAACAGCGTGCGTGAATAAACAGATTATCTGCCGATAAACACTGTATTTACATACAGATTGTAACGCTGTGTGCTCAGGTAGGTGAAACTATTGAATCTATGTGCAGATACCTCGGTTATGGCGTGGCACGTAATTTGATAACAATACTAACAGATATTACAAAATTGGTTTTGACTTTCATTAGGGTAAGGGGTTTTTGAGAGATTTTGCGTGACCGATCTAGTGGTAAAACCGACTACACCGTGGCTTACGAAACCTAAGCAAGTAATGAAGTACTAGAGAGCTGTTTGAAATTTGATAATTAGTTTAGAGTTGCATAAATTATATTTATGTACTACCAAAAAACTTGAAACGTGACTTACTTTACCGGTAAATCGTTTGAAACCGTCAAAACAACAAAGATTTTCTTTGTTTACAATGCATGACGCACTTAGGACGCTTTATAAATATTAGGTAAGCTACGTCAATACTCGTTAGAGATTTATGCGATTGTTACCCTGATTATATTAGATTAGATAGAACAGTAATAAACATACTTTGAGTCTACGCTCTTTCGAATTAACTATAATTCAGAACAATTTACAGGAAATATCTCACATATCTTCTCCTTTTGATCTAATGGCAACGAGCCGGATCACTCGGATCAGCTATTTCTGCCAATGTCAAGTGTTTAAGACTTCGTAGTCATCGTCGATTTCGTATTCTCCTATCTCACATATCAATGCCACAGATAATTATTTATGTAGTTGAATGACATATAACAAGGTTGTTACATGGAAATACATATTATAATATAGTTCTTCGCTTAGATAGTATCGGTGCACCAGCTCACAATTGTGGTAATTGTTGTGAAATACGAATATATTAATTTATACAACGACGTAAACTGACAATTCATAATCATAATAATATATCGCTTTATTGTACACCAAATGCATTACAAGGTAAGCTTAAAATTAGAGAATTACAATTGGCGGACTTATCGCCCGGAGGCAATCTCTTACAGGCAATCGTTGGAGGGAGAGAAAAACATGATTATGAGATAGTGTAGGGTTGTGTCTGGTGTTGAAATAGGTAAGACGAAAAAAAAAAGTAATACGGATTGTTATATATCGTTATAGTAATATATAGTGTGGGTTATGAAATAAATACAAACAAGAAATAAGATAAATATACAGTTAATTAGATATATAAATGTAGTAGTTAGTAGTTAGACTGTGTGACCAAATTCACGAAAAAATATAGCAGGTTAAGGGGCATTGATGTCTCCCAGGTAATGTTCCCTTACGCTAATTGCAACTGGTAAGGCATTCCACAACTGAACTGCTTGGACACAAAAGAAGTGGTCGAGAAATTTAGTAGAATGACCAGGCATTTTCAGTTTTAGGTTCTGTGGCGACCTCAGTAATTTGGGATGTGTGTCCTGTAAGAAAGTAAACCGTGATTTGAGGTAGGGTGGGGTAAGAGGATTAAAGAGAATGTTATACAGAAGAGAAAACACGTGCATACTTGCTGGTTGATTTGTCCGCAGGCGGGCTTTTTATTTTCTGGCGGCGTTGCGTGAGCAATGTGACCGTATCTAAGCCATTAGACTATAGGCGACATTTTTTTTCATCCGCATTCAGTCATCTAGGGCTATAATCGGATTTGTTGAGTAGGGATTTTACATAAGGATGCTGACAGTAACCACTGACAGATCCATTAAAATATAGTTTTCCTCTTCAGTCTTGAGGTACTTTCCTTAAGAAGTTCCGGAACAAGAGGGTTTGGGTGAAATGAGAGCCATAACGCATATTTAGTTTTGACCGTTGCGATTTTTTCAAAGATTGTTGGCAAAGAGAGATATACTTGGATTTCCTCGTTTCTAGTAAACAGTGCATTGACAATGTCTTGAAAAATGCCGTTCTGGGCCCTTTGCATGCGCATTATACTACTTTTACTGGCTGTACTCCAAATTTGTAGCCTATAGGATCAGATTGGCTTCAAGATGCTGCAGTATATGAGGAGCTTGTTGTCAACTGAGTGTACGGAGTTTCTTCCCATCAGCCATGATAACTTTCTATATTTCAGGTTGAGGGCATTTCTTTTGTGTTTGATGTGTTCACTCCATGTAAGTCTTCTGTCAATATGGAATTCCTAGTATTTAACACATTCGGAATGGGGAGAGCACGGTCACCAATCAGGACATAAATATTTAGATAAGTATAAAATAATCAACAAAATGTCCTCCTAGATATTAAATTATATTTTAAAAGCCACAATAATACCAGCTGTTGTGCAACAGGATATTCACAAAGCATAGCGTGGCATATACTTTTCTTTTAACGAGAGGCAAATGTGCAACACGGGGCTGTTAGGGGCTGTCGAGGATGATAATGTACGGACTACAAAGAATACCTTAAAATCGAGGCAATTATCTGTCTACAACACCATTTTTACCGTATCATAATCGAACACAAAAACAAGTCAATACAGTTATTTAAACATTAGATTATTGCTCTCATCATGTTGCTGACAAGTACACAAAACAACATTTATTATTTTCTTAGTAATCACATAATGCTCGCTTACTCTATTTCTCACTGCAACAGTGAAAAAAGAAAAGGTTCATGAAATGGAAACCTAACATATTCCAACACGAATTTACTAACTTCAAAGGTTTATAATTCCCAAATGAATGTTAAACCCATATGACATTCACTAATAACATCGTACTCTCAATGTAAAACGAAGCCTTCACTAACTACAGAATTTGATATAACTCGCATCTCCCTTGTAGGGGAGGGGTTCAAATAAAAAGTACAAACGCCGGACCGGATGCCGCGGCTTCGCAACCCCAAATTGGAACCAGTACCAGAATGCCAAACGAGAAAGTTGTAACTTTTTGAGCCAAAAAAAAACATAAATGTAATCATTTTGGAGATGAATTTAATTTTGTGCTTAAGGTAAAATGTGTAAAATGGTTGAAATTTTAATGTCGGTGAGTGCAGAGATTAAATTTGAGGGTAATATATTAAAGTAGACAAGTGTGGGTGACGTGAATAAGCTTACTATTATACGTATTAATACGTATTATAATTACTGTGTGGTTCAGCTCTGTCTGACTAATGTTTAGTTGTCTAATAGCCTGTTTATATACCCAACGGGGATAGGGAGAGGGATGGGGGGAGGCCCCATCCTTGTCCCTATCCTCCAAATACCGGCAATGCACTTGTAAGGCCTCTGGTATTGCGGGTGTCTAAAGGCGGCGTAATCGCTAACCATCAGGCGTTACGTCTGCTCGTTTGCCTCCTATTACATAATGAAAAATGCTTATAACCGTTGCTGTTTAGTCACACTTAGAGAATGTAAAGAAGGCTAAAGTCAGGACTGTATGGAGGATGGTCGAGAATTTCTTCTTTTTCCTGCTTCAAATACTCAATCGCTTGACGAGCGCTGTGTGAGCTTGCGTTGTCGTGGTGCAGGATGATGCGTCCCTTTGAGTTAGATTTCCAAATTTCAGCGGTGACTGGTGGTAAGCAAACTGTGGTATACTACTCTGCGTTAACCGTTCTATGACCTACAAGTGCAATAGTCGCAATATGGCTGGTTTTAAATGTTATTGGATCTTAACACGTATTATTTATTACATACGCAATAAAAAACTCACTTCGTTCTATAAATAAGCAAGGCCTCATTTCCGTGTCATTGAAAGTCTCACCAAAGAAGATTATTTAAAAAACAGAAAAGTTATAACAACTCTTGAACAATAAGTAAAATAAACAGAGGGGAGCCCCGATATTGTTGCCAAACTTAGCGCTTCTGTAAAAAAATGTGGACTCCTACCTATGCTTATATTTACTACTCACCTACCTATACGTATATATGCATATTATTTTTGTAAGTTCTTTGATATTTGTCACTTTGCAAAATAAACTAGAATGAGATTTTATCCGTGGCTCAAGTATAAATATTTCTGTTATCATGACAAAAAGTAGCCAAAGTCCAATTTATCTATTTACTTAAATTCATCCAAATCGGTTTAGCTATGATAGCGTAACATACAGATGGGTAGGTAAACAAACTGGCAGGGTTACTTTCGAAATTATAATATTGGTATAGCTATTAATCTGGGAAACCCGGAACCAATTTTACAAGTTATTACTATCAACTAATTTATTGTGGGTGGCTTACTTTTGATAAGAGGCCAACCTTTCACCTTACAACAACTTTCAACTGTGGTAGGTAACAGGGACAGCAGGGACAAAAGACTTTTGAGCGTAGGACCGGGATACTGGACAATGTGGTTGTTAAATTATATAAATAAAACATTTTAATATGTGGTCAAATTATGTTTTGGTTTAGCCGTAGTCAGGTAAAACTATATTTTCTATTTACTTTTTAATATTATACAAAGTCACGAGCAACTCACATAAAGTCATACCTACCACTGCTTATGTACTGGAAGTCCTTAATTTGCTTCCATCATTATTTTCTTCACCCAGATGTATTGCTATCAAAACCCATTTAAACCTAACAATAAATCACAACTAACAAACGAATGTAACTACAACCACAAAAGAACACGCAACGAATTCGAACGTAACTGCAATATAAATAAAGGTAGCACTCACTGCTGCGAGCTCCACAGGTAGCGATTAGACAAACCAATAAAAAGTAAATAAAAAGTAGTGTAGAAGCTATTAGTGCCGAAAACCACAAAACATTTGCGGTGCGTGTACATTACACTTGTATTGTAATTTTCAGAATTACCTAAAATACCCGTTATTATGAAACGAAACTATTATAAAGGTGTTTCATATTATATGATGCGATTATGCCGATAAGAATTTACGAAAATTTCATTAAAAATGATCATTATAAAAATTAAACTATGATAGCGTTTACTGATAGTAATTAAATGCAAATAAGGAATATTAAAATAAGCGTAAGTGATAACTTAATTTGAATAAATTATACGTAAATACATTTTACCATGTAAAAAATTTTGAAAAAAAAATCTTTCAGATTTTAAACGTTTCAAGAATATTAGTTTCGAATAATCGCCGATTTTAACTTTTATCTGAAGAACCTTTACCTCTACTCGCATTTGGCGCGGAGCGTCGTCACGCGATCAGACCATCTCGTTCAGCCTTTGTTCTGCGCCTAATTATTGCTGACGCCTGACGACTATCGCCCCTGACACCACCACTTACAATTACGACCTATTTCTGGATTTAAGCTTGAAAATCACTAGGGAACATTTTGTTAAAACAAGTCAAAAATTCGATACAAACATTTATACAGAAATAGATTAAATACCGGTACTGCATGGTAGACGTTTATTATGTCTCGGACTTCACCATGTATTTTCGCATAATCTGCATTCGCAATGAGTATGGTGACGACTACTCTTTGGTTCTGCTTATGCTTTCCATCAGGCAGAGTAGAGTTATTTTGACAGGCTCATTTAAATAAAAAAATACCAGTTTATTCATTTCATTGGATAGAAGTATGTAATATCACTGTATTTCGTACATCGTATCTAAAAGCTCCATCGACGTCAATTACCTTGAGCCAGTTTACTGTTAGTCATAAGTGTCTCCCAAGTAAGGAGGTTTATGGTCACAAATGTGATCACAAAATATGTCCCTCCACAAGACAATAGAGGCGAGGTGATCACGGCTTGCGTACCGAAGTCCAAAGGTTGAAGATGTTTTAGCTTACCTGCTCGATGTAGGAATATTATTAACTTCGTATGCATTCGTTAGATAGTTATTAAAGTATTTGTATCAGAGTATTTGAAACACTCTCTTGTATTGTTAACTGTAGCTACGTATAAGATTACTCGTTTAAAAGGATAACTACACAAAAACAATTAGTTAAAATTCTAAACAATACATATGCCTCACCATTACAAAGCTGGAGTCGCTTATCCTAACTCAATTCCTTAAAAATTATAATGAAAAGTAGAAATTTCTTCTTTTGTAAAGATTACATGGTTTTTCGTGCTAATTGATAAACCTCCATTAAGCTAAAACATGATGCTCTTTCAAATACCGTAATTATAAATCGTACCCTATTTAATGATAGCAACTATAAGTTACCCTCCTTACTTGACTCATCCTAGGATGTTAATTAGTACACAGAGATACTTAAGACTATTGTCAACGGACTTTCAAGGAGAAACATTTCGAACAATATTGTAGGCTAGTAATTAAAGGTAGGAACCCGTTTAGACTTAATCTTATCTCCAGCGGATTAATTGTCTCAGTTTAGAGTAATTAAGTTACCGACATACGAACAAAGCTTGTGTGTTTAGTTGTTTGTGAAGGGAATTGAATAATATAATCCAAATACAAACTAAGTATCTAAAATCTGAAATCTCCAAACTCCAAAATGTATGAAATGATATTGTGGTTTTTGCTATCCTTAAAGCCGTTGAAGTAAGTTTGTATACTATTACTAGAACTTCAAAATACATCTTCAAAGGAGAAAGATAGCAAAACGTAAGTCACGCGTGTTATTTCAAGTACATAGTATAATCTCAAGCATGTTTGGAAGTAAATATATACAGCTAGTTATCTAGTATATCTCAAATTTTATGCATAGCATTTACAAGTCTATAAACTATTTTTCTGAAGATAAAAATCTTACTCACGAGTTAAATCAACTACAATCACAATAAAAACGCGAATAAAAATTTATAAACAAAAAAAATGATTCCTCGTAAACATCACGTGACAACGCCTTAAAAGAACAATAAAATGCATCGTTTACACCCTGGAACACATAATCACAAGCAAAGCAATAACAGTAAATCAAATATCACCCCTAAAGCTATATAACATAAAGATTATTATGACGTATCCTAATATAATGCACCAATCATAATTTGTTTACTTTCAGATCTGAACAGGGTAAGGTGTTAAACATTTATGCAGTACCTTTATGGGGAAAGTGATGGAAAAAGTGATTTATTATTGTTAGGGTTGCGAGAAGTAAAACTTGGAGATTTTCGTACGTGAAAATCGAACCTTGTATTTTTTATGGGGAAGGGAAAATGTGTTTAGTACACTGCTACACAGAAACTAGAAGTGAACCTTTCATCTAATCGTTAGTACCAGACAAATGAGTGGTTTTACAGGTTTAATGTGCTGTGGCATATAGTTATTTGTTTTTATAGCAGAAGACGAAACGAGCCATTGCTGCAGGTGAGGATCATTCTTAGTTGATTTACTTTATGGTGATGAAGTAAATGACCACATGACAACACAAAAATGTACTTAAAGTCAGTAATCCGAAAAAAAATTCAGATCCATTTTTAATTAGACGGGTTTCTGGACGGATCTAGACACGCGGCAATGTGTCAAGCCAAGTTAGGGCTAACAAAACTGGCGAGTGTAATATTACACGAACCATTCGGAGCCACTTTTGACATCCTTATAACTTAAAAACCATTTCACATAGACATGTCTAATTTCGCTCGTATATTTAGACATGCAAGATACATGTGACCTCTAAATTTCATAAGCTTAAACGGCTATTTAGATATTAACGTCCAAAAAGCCTCATTTTTATCACTGACATACCTATACATCAAAATTATAACCTTGTTCTAGATGACCAGCTACTTCCAAGTAAACACACATGTTAACGCACATAGATGCAATAAACTAATCTACTTTTGTCAGTATCGTATAAGTTGTCATCCAGTAAGTTTACCTGCAAAAATGCCGTCTTATGCAATTAAATGGCAAAACTACATAAAAGTGAACAAAAAGTTTGAAGGAATAACATTTCACACGTAAGTATTGTGGCGATCGAGGCCTTCGCGGTGAAGAGCTATACAACCACATGTTTAAAATGTACAACTGGCAGATGAAAACTCCTGTTTGAAGCGAATGTTCTAGAATTTATTTATATCATTTGGAACCTTGATTTTTGGAATGCTGAAGAAGAGATACATTGCAGGGGTCGCTGAATCAAGACTTGAGCAGTGAAATATAAATAAATGTATTCCTATAATGTAAAACTCTTATCTTGCAGTAAAAAAGTATAATACGTTTAGTCGTGTTGTTATTTCCTAATTTTTTATACCTTCTTATAGTGTTAATAAAATTACGTAAATAAAAAAAGATTTAATCTTTACAATTAAACGTATACTGTCACTTTCGGGTTATCTTCCATGCTAATTCATTATCCTAATTAAAACTATCCATATATTATTACAATGGATTATCAGGGTACCTAGATTTACCATAAGCAACAGTATAAAAGTTTAGTATACATGTCTTCCTAGCCTTTTTATTATTCCCAAGATTTGAGGTCGGCTACTAGTTCAACCAGTTTTACCCGAATATCAGTTTTTACACGAAGCGACTGGCATCGGTCCTCCGCAACCCTGAGGGTGAACTGAATTCGAAGGTTGAACTAGGTTTTAGTATATTGAGGGCACTGATTTCCAAATAACGATTGCCATAGATGTTCATGACACCCGGGACCGACGGACTAACGTGCTCTCCGAGGCACGAGCGGGAAACGAGCAGTCCGACTCAGGAATCGAACCCGAGACCTCTTGATCTGCAGTCGCTCACGCTTACCACTAGACCAACGTGGCAGTTTAGTATACATGTAAGTAAGTATAAATACACTCAGTGGCAGAAAAAGTGGTTCAAGATAAAAAGATGATCTAACTTCTTTTATGTTACAATGTGGTTGTTATTTTTATTTTGCGTAATGCTTTAAGTTTTATAACGTAAGTTTATTTATACCCATACCTATTTTTTTTCTATTTTTCAATTACTACTTTACATACCCTACATAGAAAACTTAAAAACTTCTCGGAAAACATCAACAGATACATTAACCATGTCTCAAAAATCAATAACTAGAAATTCATACAAATTATACTTCTGCCTAGCCAGTTCAAGACTAGACAAGCTAGATACTACAAAACAATATGATGTAATGTTCAAGGCCATTAATCCAATATTAAACATGTAAACAATAAAAGGGAACAAAGTGTAAACAATAAAACGGAAAATAAGGCTCCAACATTATGTTAATACAAACAGCATCTCGTCACGGTATGACGAGACGAATATTTTGATTAAAACTTATGAAAAAGTCCACGATCCTTAAACCCCGGGGTCGAACCAACCCAAGGGAGAAGAGTCAGCGAACCGATATGAAAATATTATCAAAGTTATTGAAGGGTTGCTGATAGGACGTGGCGATTATTGTGATTGAATGAGCGTGTTTATATAGAATTGTACGGCGTACGGACCGTGCGCCTCCTTTATATCTATTTTTGATATTTTTATTTCGTAAAGCTAACCAGTTATGTGATTTTAAAAGTAGATCTGTGTGCTTAGTGCGAGTTTTTGTAACTACTCGATCGCGTTAAAGTAAACTATAATTTATATGGAACTTGATCAGCGCCACCTAGCGGAACGTTTTTAAAACATATTTTGTGAGTGCGAGATTGTTCGTTAACTTTTCAATCGTGACTATCGAGTAACTTCATCGAAGTGAGCATGTAAACGAGCTCGAATGACGTTTTTGTGAGTGTGAGTTGCGACGTTAGTCAATTTTGACAGTTCTATTGTTAACTCCTTCACTTTCGAGCAAGTTAACGTTGTCACTTAGATTTTGGTAGTGAAAGTGATAACTAACGAAGTTTATAATATAATATTTGTGTTGTTTTCATTCGAGAACAAAATGTAAGCTCGTAATTTTTTCGCTTGGAGGATGTTTTCGACGGCGACAGCACAAGATGCGTAATCACCTAGCCAGAAAAACTAAATTTTTATATGAAACCGAGAGTCTCAATCAATTATAAACACTAATATAATGATGTATGAGGATGTACTCTAAGATATTATTACATTAGCCTGATTATGGGTTCATCCACCTTGTAAAACGAAATATTGATAGTGCGTTATAAAGAGTTCCAATAAAATGTTAAGGGAAAGATCACTTATCACCATGAAAACCTTCTTCCACTTTTCTGTGGTTTTTTGTATATATATTTAAACAAAAATACAAAATATCAACAACAACTCGCATTCAATATTATAAAAAAGTAAAAACTAAAACCCAACTACGACAAAAAACGACGCTTAAAAAGTATGAAACAAGTTTCAAAAGCCGTAGTCACGCGTTGTTAAAGTGTTATGGACTGTGGTACATTACACTACATGAACTACGGCTTTTGAAACTTAGGAATGTTACATAGTCCATAACACTTTGAAAACGCGTGACTACGGCTTTTGAAACTTGTTTCATACTTTTTAAGCGTCGTTTTTTGTCGTAGTTGGGTTTTAGTTTTTACTTTTTTTTATTTAAAATGTTTTGGTGCCTCTGTAATACTTATTGTTGTGCAAAGTTTATTTTAAATAGGTACCATAGAAATATCACACTTATTGAATAAATACGGACAAAGGCACAAACAAATGCTAATAATATATATATATATATATATATATATATATTTGAAATGTACAAGTAGCGCCCTTTTCAATGATACCAAACACGGCATATTTATTTTAAATTTATTTTTTAATACAGTACTTTATGTCGGCTAGAGGGCGCTACATTCGATTTAGTGACACGTCATATAACCTCTAAGCAGCGGACAATCAAGACACTTCTAACGATACCTCATTGTCTTATTCTGACTAGTTTAGAAAGAATGAGGGAACAAATAAGCATACCATATAAATATCACACTTATCGAATAAATACGGACAAAGTCACGAACAAATTCTAATAATATATGTATTTTTGAAATGTACAAGTAACGCCCTTTCCAATGATACCAAACACGGCATATTTATCTCAAATTTATTTTTTAATACAGTACTTTATGTCGGCTAGAGGGCGCCACATTAGATTCAGTGACACGTCATATAGCCTATAACCAGAAGACGATTATGACGCTTCTAGAGACACCTCATTTGTCCAAATCTAATGAGTAGTTAAGGAGCTAGGAGGGAACAAATGAACATACATACATACATACATACATACATACATACATACATAGCCTGTCAAAATCATAACCCTCCTTTGGCTTTGCCGTAGTCGGGTAAAAACATATCTTGATTAGGTACTGTTACTGAGGCAGTTTGTTTACACAAAAATAAACAAAATCCAACATGTGACGCCAAGCGTATCCCGACTATTTTTAATTATACAACGCCTCAATACAAATAGCGTTAGAAACTGATTGTATTTAATTTAGTTGGTTTATCGCATGGACGCTTAAGTTCTGCCAACATTGACAAAAAAGTTTACGTACTCACGGTGAGTTAACGCTAATCGAGGTGAAAGACTCGGTAAGCACTCACACTCGCTAGTATTCGCTTGTCGATCCGTTTGCCGTTAACTCGATTTACGCGGTGGTTAAGTCATTCGATTTGTTTAATGAAACTCACACTCAGCATACTGACCTAGAATATTAATAGTACTTACGGAATATTAATTAAGACCATAGGTATTAAATTAGATTTACCACATTTCAGTAACTAAAACTTGTTCCCGTAAACCTTCTAAATGTGCTGAATTCTCTTTTTCAATGTTTAAATTCACTAACGTTCAAACACTTAAAAAATATTATGAATGAATTCTTACGCAGATGTGTATGTAATAGAAGCATTTTTTATAGAAATAAATAAAATTGAAGTCTGTTTGAAATATTAAAATAACTGCTTTTTACCAAATGCACGGTACATATATTAAAATAACATTTCTTATTTTTTTTTCTGTCTTTCCTTCTGTCTGTCTCTCTGTATGATTATTCCGGCTTTTCTCTGGAATGGCTGGACTGATTTTTAAGGGACTTTCACTGATAAGTCGCTGATGATATAAGGAGTACCTTAGGCTACCTTTTTAGACTAGTTTCGCTAGCGGCGTTGGCGGCGCGGTTGACGTCGTGTCACAGATAACACCGCGGGGCTCAGCTAGTATCCAGTATGAAATTTATACCTCTAGGCGTTTCGTTGTGTTTTTTTTTTTTTTTTTTTTTTTTTTTTTATGTTTGACCCTGCCAAAATGACTCTACTCTGCCTGATGGAAAGCATGAGTAGAATCCAAGAGTGGTGGTCACTATACTGCGACTGCAGACAATGCAACAATGCAGCATGGTGACCCACACCATGGCGGGCTAGTGATGCTTCCGCATCATTGGGCCTCCGGTCTCGCACTCACCAACGAAACACGACAGCATGATCGCTGTCATTTTACGTTGATTTTCTGTGCGAGGGTAGTACCGCCCCGGTCGAGCCGGCCCGTTCCTGCTGAAATCAGCGTGGCTCTACTACCTTGAGTGTGTCGTCTTTTAAGATCCATTCTTCGCAGCAGTACATGACTATGAGCTTTATATTCAGTTAACGACAACATAGGGTTTTCTCCTTTTATTTAAAGAAGCTCGGGCGGTTCCTATCCGGGTTTTAATTTCTTAGTCGGAATCCCATGCTTTATTTACCCAAGCACCGAGATACTTAAGTTGTTGTTCTCGTTCTAATTGCTTTTAGTCTATCAATATGTTAGGATTTAAATCTGGATTTCTGGAGTCTACACACAGTTTCAACGTGCTGATATTTCTCAAAAAACCAGCTTTATTGCCCAGCTTTTTGCGTCGCTTGATAGTTATACAAATGACTCCATAACAAATATCGAAAGTTGCTACATATATTTTAAACTTCCTTTATAAGACTAAATATTACTGAATATGTAAACAAAGTTAGAGGTTCAACTCACGAAACGTACAAAATCCGTTTTTGAACAGCGAAGGTCTTGACGAACTTGTTAAAAATGTATCAATTTAACTTTACAGCGATACCATCTCAAAGTTTTACCGTTTTCTTTGACAGTCCCTCCTAATTTCATATCGGCGACTTCAATGAATAATATCTTTAATAATAATGTATAATGTTAACAAGTTCTGAGGCCATGTTTTTGAGCCACAACATTTTGGAGTAAGCAAAGGTTTTTAAGCTTCGACAATGCAAATTTGTTTAGACTTTGACTTTGAACTTGTGATGTAAGATAATGGTGTATATAATAACAACGTATAAGAAGATCAATCCTCTTTTTTTTTTTTTTTTTTTTCTCTTTATTTTTTTTAAGGGACTTTTACCCCATTAGGGTTATGCCAGTCCCATAAGGCCTTAACTTAAACAAATATCAATTTACATATTATATGCGAGACTGTACAATTTAATAGCTGTTTTTGATGTCGGTATAGCCAAAACACTTTGAATTATACCGATATCCAAACAATTCAGGTTTAACTGTGTCATTATTACATCTCTTAAAGATTGATTCTTGACACATTCCATCAACAAATGTTGAACATCGTCCACAATGTTACATATGTCACACTTTGGTGAGTTAGCTCTACGCATTAAATATTCAATTTTTTTAGATGGAACGTGTCCCGAACGCAATCTATGAGCTATTGTAACACACGATCTACTTATTTCTAAGTTACCGAACCACGGTATATGAGGAGGTTCGGACTGAATAGTCTTGTACCAAATTCCTTTTATTTTAGACTGTTCATCAAAGTATTCTTTCCATTCATTGTAGCACCTAACTTTGAATTTATATAATAGCTCGGAGTAATGCGGTTTAATGTTAATATTATCCCCTTCTTTAATTGCTAATTTGGCTAATCGGTCCGCCTCCTCGTTGCCCTTTATATTGATGTGCGATGGTATCCATTGCAATTTAAGATTTTTTGACGCACTGATATCAGGTACCTTTTTAATTATAACATAGGCTATCGATACACCTCTGTACCCAGAGGCGCATCGAGCCAAATGCTGTAAGGCACTTTTACTGTCTGTAAAAATTACAAAGTTTTGGCCACTTGAATCATTTATCCGATTTAGCGCTTCTGAAATTGCAACTAATTCCGTCGTCATAATTGAGACATGTGAGCAAATTTTGTACATAGCTGAGCCATTCGGATAATTGTACGCTGCTCCAATACCATCAGAACTTTTAGAGCCATCTGTATAAAAATGTAGCCATCCTTCGTATTTAACATTTAGTTCATCAATCCTCGTACACGTTCAGATCTGAATTTTAGCTTATGGACTTTGAAGATCTTATAAAGTTGTAGAAGTCAAAAGTAACAACGATGAAAGCTCAAAAAACTTACACGGTATGTCAACTAATAGTCTAAAACTAAAAGAGTTAGCTGCTAGAAAATAAATTTTCTAATAAAAATAAATAAATCTTTGTAGACTACTTCCAAAACTCATTATCTTGTCAATCTGGTGAGAATCGTGAAGAAGGTCTAAGGGGGTACCTTAGACATCCTCTATGATTCTTGATGATTCTTACCAGAGATTCTTGAGATTATTGGGAATTGGGATTGATATTTCTGCATCATCAGGCCTCCGGTCTCACACTCAACAACGAAACATGACAGCATGAATGCTGTCATTTTACGTTGATCTTCTGTGCGAGGGTAGTACCACCCCGGTCAAGCCGGCCCGTTTCTGCTGATTGTTTTTGGAATAGAGGGCAAACGAGCAATGTATCAACTGATGATAAGCGATTACCGCTGTCCATGGAATCCGTAACGCCGGCCTTTGGACAATGGGGTTGGAGAGGAGTTGGGGTATGGGCCTCAGGTATCATCACTCATTCGGTGAAACACGGCGCAAGCGCTATTTCACACCGGTTTTCTGTAAGGCCGTGGAATCACTCCGGTCGAGCTGGCCCATTCATGCCAAAGAGTGGCTCTACTACCCATAATATAAAATAGGGGGTTTGTTCAACTATGCTTGTATTTCGATACTTATAACTTGTAACCTAGAAAATTAAAATAAGCAATTTTGGAGTTTCTTAGGGAAGTTTATTGGGTCCGTTTTAACGACATGTGCAATCTAAGTCTTATTTATCAGAATAATTATATTCTACTCTTTCTATACTTACTTTAACTATTCTTTAATTTCTAGAGTTTACTAATTCCGGTGAAAATCCAACGATTTAATTGCACAACAAATAAATGTCCTCATCACTTACATTTTGAATAATACTTATATTAAATAATTATACATCCCTTAAAGCTAAGCTTCTCTATCTATTATTTCAATCAATTATGAGGCAACATTTTTTTGTAAAGTGGTACTTTGGAAAGTACTTTTATGAGGGTTGATAGGGAAGAAATCTTAAACTTGTTATTCGCGGTTGATCTTTAGTTTTAATTGAGCTATCGAAACGATTTAATAATAATTTTTGTAATTCAGGGAAGTGCCCAATGTTTTGCCTAATATTTTCGGTGAATTAAATTTGTTTTTTGTTGTGTTTACATCCACTTACGTAATCATCTTATTTACCCTTAAAACCATTAAAATATTTATTTATGACTATAGTATTGTACAGATTACTGTTTAAATAATAATGTTAATCTATAATTCACACTGATATTAAACATGCCAAAGTAACTGTTTGCCTGTTATGCTTTTATCATGGACATACTTCTACTAATTTTTGAGGAAGAACAGGCTACTTTTTACTGCGCTAATCTTTTGAAACTCACTTCAATATTGTATTGTGATATTTGTAACTTTGTAATTGATTGATTTAATTTAATAAAATTATTATTATTATTACTTGCACACAAACAGAGTCACGGTCAAAAGTTAGTAAAATAAATAAAGATACTAATAATCACATATCATTGAAATATAAACAGTATAATAATAGATGAAATTTAAAGAAAGATATTAATTTCATACGTATTTTATAGTGTCACTTACCTTAATATTAATAAACAAAGACCGGAATAAAATGCACTTCATTTGACTCCTTTCTTCGAATACATTAATACTCTTAATCCAATAAGCCGATTACATCTAATAATATGAATACTATTCGCCGACAGAATATCTCGGCTACATTGGCTTAATAAGAACAACAGAGTACGGCCCACTGGAGCCTTTAGCTAATTCGATTGACCACATACTGACGTAGCTACATACACACTTCATTAATGCAGGGTATTGACAGCGTTAGACAGGTATCGACAGTAATTCTCTAACGTCAATCAATAGCCAGCAAGCGGAGCAACTGAACGACATTACACAAATTTCTCAAGCCATTAGCGCTTTTGTGTGCCACTGATATGAGCTATAATTGAATACGTATGGGGTATTATGGGCTAAGTTAGGGGTGCTATATTGCTTATACACAGTATGAAAGCAAATTGTGCTCAAATCGTAAATATTTTACGAGCGATACAGTAAGGGTATTCGTACATCGGTTGTGACGTAAGTAGCAAAACTGTGAGGTACTTTACGCAAATTACTTCGCTAGCATAATGCGGTAGTTTTACAGAAATATTTACTAAGATAAGAAAATAAAAGGATCCCTATATTCAACAGTAATACTGTAAATATACAGAAAAATTGTATTAAGAAAATAATATATAATAATGTTAGGTCTTTTGAAAACAAAAAACGATGATCACAGAAACAAGGTTTTAGAAAAAAGTAATCTTATCTTCACAACGATCTCATAATAGTTCAAACAAACGATGGAAAGGGCTAAAATGTTTCATTAAACAATTTGTAATTAGTGGTTAGAAATTCAGGAATACTGTCTTTCAAAAGATTGCATCCAATGTATAAATGCCTTAAATCACGTAGGTATAAAACACATAGTTATAATACATCAGTCCGTTTGTTGACGTAATGTGGACTAGCCATAAAAAGATCGAGTTTTTATTGGCAGTGCCGTTAGGGAGCACGGCGACACGGCAGGAAGTGTTTAATGTACTCACATTTCAGGTCTATTACCGTGCTTACTTATGAAGCTTAGTGGTAAGCATAAAAGCCTTTTTAAATCTACCTGATGCTTCGCTACTGTGTAGGCACTTAACAAGCAGGTTAACCGAATTTCTTTAAATTATAGTAAATTACTTCAGAATAATTATAAATATTATTAGATTAGATTAAAAATGTCTGTGTGATAAGTACGATTACGTGTTTTGTACCTGTGTGTAATCTGTTTATATTATACTATAAGTACGTTTATCAATAGTTTGATCACCATAGTATGCGTGCATGCATGACGTTATGCCTAGTTCACGATCAGACACCCGTGTGTGAAGAGTTACAATTTCCCAGATATAGACAAATACAATTGATCTCCACTTAATGCGATGCTGACAAACCTCTTTTACTTCATCCGTATTTATTAAAAGCTGAATGTTTCTGCTCCTGAATGGTAGTAGAGCCACGCTGATTTCAGCACAAACGGGCCGGCTCGACCGGGGCGGTACTACCCTCGCACAGAAAATTAACGTGAAATGACAGCGATCGTGCTGTCGTGTTTCGTTGTTGAGTGCGAAACCGAAGGCCCAATGATGCAGAAGCATCACTAGCCCGCCATGGTGTGGGTCGCAGTGCTGAAGTGTTGCATTGTCTGTATTCGCAGTATGGTGAGCACCACTCTTGGATTCTGCTTATGCTTTCCACCAGCCAGAGTAGAGTCACAAAACCTGACATTCAAGTAAATTCAATTGAAATAGTAGCTGACCGTCAGTTAATTTTGACTCTACTAAGGGCTAGGAAGATAAAGATGATGGTTGACGTGAAAAATCACTTCAGAAACTATATTTTTTACTGTCTAGAATCGAGAACAAAATTACCAAAATTCTAATACTGTATACTCTACTCTTACACTCGATATATTGCACAGATGATGGTACAGATAAATATACTATCTGACAGTCAATCAATCAGAACGATCGATACGCATTTCCATATCAATGGCTTTATCCGTTGTGTATTTATCCTCAATACACTAAATATTTTCTTTTCCTCTACCCTTCATTTAATACATCTTTGTCACTTATGAGATTTTTTTAGGTACTTTCAAAATCTCTATTAGTTTATATGTTTGTTGAGATGCTTCTGATAAATAGAAAGGTCACTCATCTACGATCTTTAATAGTCTACTTATACTGCACTCTACTAACGTAAATAATAACATTTGTGTGTTCAAATGTATGCCTAAGTCTCTACTTAGGCATACATTTGGACAGTAAACTTAACTTCATTTCGATTTCATAACTAACTCGGCATATCGGGCCTTAGGTTTTGTGCTTTGGTCCTTGAAAGATTTTAAAAAGTCATTCACTGTCATACTTTTATACAATGACTATGTACGTAGGTAGTCAACAAGTGCAACAGCTTGCATACTGTTTACCTTACATGTAATACTAACACTATTGTACCTGAAAATCTGACTTTGAAAAGAGTGGCCATGAGTTTCTTTGCCAGTATTCTTCTCATGAGGCTCTACGCATTTTGGAAACTGGAAGTTATAGATCGACACAGGCAGGCAGTAGATTTTGGTGTTTTCACCTAATTTACCTCGACAATACAGCACATGCTGTGGCGTCTGTTTGTGTCGATCTATGATTCTTAACTAAAGCTTCAATTTAACGTTCATAAATGTCACTTAGTGTCTTAATTGAATAAATGATTTTGAATTTTGAATTTTGTAGAATATTGTATCACAGGATGGAACCCAGTGTGTCATATACATGTCAACAAAATAGAACAAGTCCAAAAGAGACTAGTTCCACATCTAAGTTTCCGGTTTGGCCTTAGGAATTTATATACTTACGAGCCTAAACTAACTCACGGTACTCTCGCCCTCTATTGAGGGTTCCACAAGCTCGAACAAATCAAGGGAAGCAGGCACCCATTAACAGTTTGGATGAATTAAAGATATTTGTAAGAAAACCCGGCATGTAAAGTGTATTATTTATAGGAGGTCCAGTATGAATAAATAAATAAGCTATCTTTAAGTGCAAGTCCCATCAAAATCGGTCCAGCCGTTCCAGAGATTAGCCGTAACAAATAGACAGGCAGACAGACGGGCAGACAGACAAAAATTGTAAAAAATACATACGGCTATAGTTAAAAAAAATATTACAAATAGACACTCCAATTCTATTTATATTTGTACAGATCGACAATACTATTTACATTAAAAACATTTTGTGGGTACTTGAAGATATTGAAACTAAACAAATAACCACTCATTATCGGCTATCATAACCAACAACACGAAACTGTACCTCGTCGTAGAAATACAAAATACTACAAAGTATATTCAGTCAGTGTGCTGAAAGGTTCTTGAACATAAAACGTTAAAGACGTACATAAATCAAGCGAGCGATACATCACCGGCTCAAAAGGAGACGCGCACTAATGGCCCGGCGATACGGCGCAGTGGACACACGAGGTTTACTCTTTTAATGATCCACTTAATAATTCATCTGTTTATTGGAAATTATTAGTTTTTTTACATTTTTTTTTACTTAACAAATGAAAACAACGAACAACGTCATTGAATGTGTAATCTAATATTTTTTACGGAATTTAAATTAAAAAAAACCTTAAATTAAATAGTTTCAAGATTAAAGGTTATTATATAATACAAAAATTTGAAATAAATAACTGCGTTGTAGTTGAAAGTCAAAGAGTTCGGTTATTGCTAATGTTATATGACTGACTATGACATAAATATGTATGACTTATAGAGTTTTTCTTTTAATCCATAAATATACGATACGATAATAAATATACCGATGCTCATTTTAAATCAATAGCATTATATATCCTACTTAATATTATAAATGCGAAAGTTTGTAAGGATGGGTGGATGTTTGCTTGCTGTTACTCTTTCACGCAAAAACTATTGAACGGATTTGGATGAAACTTTACAGTAATATAGCTTATACATCAGAATAACACATAGGCTACATATTGCCGGGATAACCGAAATATACGCGGGCGGAGCTGCGGACAATAACTAGTATTATATAAACCAAGCAATGTGTACGAAACTCCGGAGGTAGAATGGGTTATTAAAAGCTGCACCTTTAATCTCGAAAGCTGATACAACACTTATAAAATTTTAGTGTTACGCTCTCTTGGCCATATGAAAATAAAGTATACGCTTAAAATCTCATATATAAAAATCAATTGCTGTTCGTTTGTCTCGCTAAGACTCGAGAACGGCTGGGCCGATTTAGCTGATTTTGGTTTTGAAATGTTTGTCGTAGTCCAGGGAAGGTATAAACGGTAAAATATTTAAAATAACATGCAAATTCGAATGTCACGTAGTAATAAATAAAAAAGCGTGGGTCAACATTATCGAAATATTTTCAGAAAGCACTTCACGTTTTTTTACATTAAGATAATTTGAAATTATTTACCACTTTTTAGTAGTTTGGTTTATTTGTAAAAGTGTTTTTTAGTTTTTAAACTATTGTTTTATTTATTTTTTCAAATTAATGTATTATCATCGGTCTTCGATAAATACACTAAGTTTAAATAAAGTCTGACCCTTAGAAGTGGGTCAAAATCAAGTCCAAAGGAGTCGGTTACAAACAAACATACTGGTGAAGCTAATAAACAGCGTTTAAAAAATGTGACTTTATTAGGAAGTAGAACTATTAGGAATACGATCAATTTACTAATAGTAGTTTACTAATTTACTAGTAGTAGTTAGATAATAAACATTTTACTGATGTTTTCTATACTAATGTAGGTAGTGGTCAATCGTGAAAGCTAATTAATGGAGAGTAATTATAATAACATAGATTACGATTTACGAAAAGCTTAAATTAATATTTTATAGCGCCAGGAAGTGTAAATAAACAAAGGCTCAGAGCAGAGTTTCTGGACATTAAACTGAGGAGCTGGAGTCGGAGGCAAAGAGGTTGCCATCAAAAGAAGGGCAGTTAATTTTTTTTTAAAGTTCTACAATTATTTTTATCTAGTGAGTGAGGTTATGGTTCCTTCTTCAACCAATTTCATTCAATAACCTTATTTGTGTTGGCTACATATTTTAAATAGTAATAAAAACACATAAAGATGTGAGTTCTTCAAACACTTGTTCACTTCTTTCCTCCGCATACACTTGTACGGATATTAGCACAATGATATTTTCAATAAACGCAATGGTAATTTTAGAATGTAATATGAAAGCACTTCCATTTTATTAGAGAGAACACGACGTAGAATGTTACAAACTAAAGGAGTTGTGTTAAAAGTGCCCGCGTTCGCTGCTAGCATCGTTTCAAAAACTCAATTTGCAAACTTCTCATACACGTTATAAAGAAATGAAAGGAATGCAGGAAATGTCACTACTTTAACCAATTCTTGACAATAAACAAGTTGACTATACGACATGTTCTGCCGGCGGAATCCCACTGCTGGGACCTGTGACAGGCGGGGACAGGGTGTCAAGCACGTTCACGAAAATACACATTCTGCGTTCTGTGTAAAGTTGATATTTCTTTGCGTACATCATACCTACTAACAAAATTACACGTCAAGGGAATTCAAACTCTATTTTTAGCATTTATAAGTCGATTTTAAGTTTAGAAATGGCATTTATCTCGGAGGAACGATTTAAACCATGTTCAGAAATGCTTGCGGTGAAAGCTTTCTTGGCAGAGCCTGCTAGCTGTTTTATTTTTTAAATCGCGATTTATGTTCGTGGAAATGTAAGGGTAGTCTGAGGGTTGGATCTCGCGTTCTATGAAATTATGTGTTTTGAGACGTTGAAAAATGAAATAAGTTTATGAGAGGGGTATGACAAGTCGGGCAGGGTGAGAGGGTCGCTTGTAGAGGTATTATAACTTAGATTAATTGTTAGGATTCAGTGGCTTACTTCAATAGACTGAGTGGATGTGTTGCACATTTCAAGTACCGTTAAGCCTTGTTCTGCTAAGTTAAGTGCTTTTACTTGAGCTGTGTTTACGTCATTAGCGTAATGGATGGGTTTGATTGCTTAATTAGACTACAATTATATTGCAAAAGTTGTCTAATTTACAAGTAATTCATAAAAGTAATGTTAATCAAGGTTCTTAATTTGTCGGACTTGTGAGCTCACTTTCACTTGACACACACACACACACATGATCTTGATGACTAATATTTTATTTTAAGTTTAGATAGATAGAAAACTCTTTATTTGTACACCGTAATACAGATTTAACTATTGACGGAATTATTGTTGAAAGCAATCTCTTCCTGGCAATCTTATGATGAATCAAAATATATCGGAGAGACAGTAGTTGACGGTGCAATTAGTTTTTAAATAGATTTTAAATGACCAAACTTATTTTTTTATTCATCTGTAACTAAATTCTCAATAAAATGCTTTATTATACTTTGCTTTTTTTTCTACATGACGTGCAACGAAAGAATGTAACTAAACTTAAATCAGACCCAATCAGACCCTATGCAAGTTATATTCTACAAGAGTAAATATTAATAAAAAACTAAAGAATATAAAGGACTGAAGTCTCTCAACGCTAATTCACAACAAAAATTGGTTAATAATACAAGGGTGTAAGGGTGACACTTTTGCACAGATACACATGTTTGTTTGGTAAAGCGGGACTTATGTATTTATCAATATAATTATGTAAAATGTCACGAGATTTTTTATTTCCTAACGTTTCGAGCGGGTTGTACCGTACATGATCGTCGTAACGTAATCTATACTAATATATAAAGCTGAAGAGTTTGTTTGTTTGAACGCGCTAATCTCAGGAACCACTGGTCCGATTTAAAGATTCTTTCAGTGTTGGATAGTACATTTATCGAGGAAGGCTATATATCATCATGCTTAGATCAATAGGAGCGGAGCACCATGGAAAAATGTTTCGAAAACGAGGGAAAATTTATCACGCTACGGGTAATAGGAGATGCAAACGAGGTTGCGTGGGTCAGCTAGTCTTTTTATATAATTTAATCGTGAATAAATCGCGCTGTACAAAAAAATCTATACATTATAGTAATATATTAGAGTACCTTATTTCTTAATCACTAACAAGTAAATTTTTGATATGAAATGAATGAATGTATTTCAGTCTATCTCTATGTTCTAAGTATGCTATCATTACATCCATACTTATATTATCATAAATGCGAAAGTAAATCTGTCTGTCTATCCTGCTTTCACGGTCATCGAAGTTCGGTCAACCGAATCCAATGAAATTTGGCATACAGATACATTGATTCTTGAAGAAGGACATAAGCTACTTATGGCGAAGCCATAGTATTATAATATTTTAGAACTGTACGCGGCCACGTGCTACATTAATTGTTTTACTCAGTTAACCTACGTGCCGTCAAACAACAGTTATTAATTTACAAGATATTGGATACGATAACCGACTGACAAGGGACGGATCTGCGCGCAATAGCTCGTACTCAGTATAATTCTAATATTACTTCTTTCATGAAATTATTGAATTCACTTCCATATAATAAACAGCTTAGCTTTCACTACTTCACTACTATAAATACTCAATTAAATGAGCATACTAATACTACTTCACTCTGAAATGAGTTCATGTAGATTATACTCACTCTAGAATAGCGAGCGATTTAGTACATAAAGCATTGTTACATCCACAACAATCTTGCCACGTACATAAATAATAGTTTCTGAGAACGCTCAAGTACGTAGCGAGTCAGTCAGGCTTAAACAAAGTGATTTCAAACTAACTGAAGCCGTAACAGAGATTCTTACATTCACCTCAACGTTTTTACGAGCGGAGCCGGACGATTTTATATGTCTTTACCCCAATTATGAACCACACTCGACTTTATTATCATCGTTTTGATTTGATTGAAATGCTTACCCTGCGAAAAGATTAGAGTTCGGAGTAAATTTTACGAGCCGCAGAAGATTTGTTCTAGAAGTTTTGATGTAGTAGGTAGTGCGTGTTCCCTACTGCGGGTCGAAATTGTTATAAAAGTATAACGCTTTAGTGGTTTATGTTCCAGATGGCGAAATAGAAAGCTTTCTCAGACGATTGTGTTAACATAACTTTGTCCGACAACTTGGATGAATTGGTACATAGTCTTCACAAAGAATTTTACGATGGAGCGATTCTGACTGTAACTGATAACTAAATTAGTATAAAATCTGTTTCGATTACGAAAAAGGGAAGGAGTTAGAGAAATTTGTTTTATAACTGTATTCAAGTGTACATAAACATGTAATACAAATAGAAGTTAGGAAAATACTGATAAATAAATATAAAGAAAAGGAATTTAGAATTCACTGATTTGTTACTAAAAATAAATAAAAAAAAGCCAACAATGTATTTCCTAGTGGACTAAAAACCATAATTTATAATGAAAGGAATACTTTGACATAATTATGTAAATGTATTTTTTCTTTTACTAAAGTAAAAGAAAAATAAATTATTTAGATGTGCAAAAATCTGCACACAAATGCACACAAAAAAACATTAACTTTGAAATAAAGGAAAGATCTTAAAACATTATAAATATACAAGTTTAATACCTAGAAATAACTTTATATTGCAACAACAAATTACCTAGTTATAAAATGTTCAATAACTCCTTCTCAAACCTTTTTCTGAAGTCAACAATACTTCATGTGACCTTAGTACCAGTCGTTTGTTGCATCCTCAACGATATGAGGTAGCCATCACTAAGATAGAACAGACACAGCTTGAATACACAATGTGTTTGGTTAAAATAAAGGGACACGTATGGACGGACTGTGTGGAGATACTATTTACTATTGGCGTGGACTCTTCTGGGAACAAGTACAATTTTGACAATAACGAAACCAACTTTAGGGTTCGACTCGATTTCTCTTAGATGCAATAGCGAACTTATTGGTACGAGGAATTATAACGGCGATGAGTAAATTGGTGAGCAGTATTTATTATGCAGGATCTACGGCTCCATATATATATTTAATAGATCGAATATTACTTCTATACTTGATAGATATCTAGACGATCGTCATTTAGTAAATAAACGCTATTGAACTCATCATACTCAGACCCAGCAATACCCTCTCGGATTCGAATGGACCATAAAACTTTTAGAAAGACTACAGACTGCAATTTATACATCATACTAAAGTGAAAATTTGTATGAACCTGGCAGCTGTCCTGATAATATATGTCTTTTAAAATTTGATCTATTTCGGTTTTAAGCGCTTGGCATCAATTCGGAAATATGATTTTAAGAACTAAATATGATATATTTACACCTATCTCTATTAAAATAGTTATTAATATTTATTTGTAAATGAATTTTCAAATAAATTATGTATAGCTAGTATAGTTTAATATGGTGTGGCGTACGCACCTAGCCGAAATAGCGGGTGGCATCAACACCACACTGGGACAAATACGTATTCGTGTAGTTTCGTTGTTCAATAACTCGACATAACCCGTCGCAAAGTATAATGCAAGCACTTACCTTGGACTGCCACGGATATTCGTTGAGTTTCCACCTTCGCTTGTTCACACACATATCCCGCCACCATGTAAAAGCTAGGGTACGTTTACTTTTATAGCGAGCGACAAGCGCTTGATATGCATCGTGATAATGTTCGTGTGTCTTGGGAAACGCTTTGATTACTGATAACGCATCGCCACTGAGTGAAGAAATCAAGTAATGAAATTTCTCCGTATCGCTAATAGAGGTGCAGTTGTGAATCAACGCGTTAAAAGTATCGAAATATTTCGGCCACGATTTGATATTTCCGGAAAAGGACGGAAGTACGATTTTCGGAAGATGAATATTCGATGACGAACCACTGGGCGATTGAGGCGATTCGCCTCTTGATAAACTACGATGTATCGATAATACTTGATAGTACATTTCATCAAAACGTTCTTGGATTTGACTATCCTCATTTTCGGGGTCATCCAAAAGTTCTAAAATCGCGAAGTGCGATTTTTCAAACGTTAAAGCAATTTGTTCCACTTCTTGGTGATAAGACAAAAATAAGTCGCACTGAGAGGCATCACTTGTAGTCAAAACGCCTGTTTCCAAAGCCTTAGATAACCGTTTATATGCAATAGTCCGCTTTCTACGTAAAGAAGATAAGTCCTGAATCGTATACTCAACTGCTACGGACTTCGATTTCGTTTTCTTTAGAGAAGGTCGTCTGCGAGTGGAATGTTTACCTATTAACGACATTGTTGTTTGATCGATAAATTTCTATAGTGTAAAACGTACTTAAAAACTATAAAAGTTCTAACAAGTGAAGCGGAACGTAAACAATAACAAAGATCGATTTATACTACTAGTGAAAATGTACTGAACATTTACGACCTTATAGCACAGTAATAAGCACTATTTAACCCGCCGTGCAGGTCCAAAGCAACTTGTTAGTTGAACGATAAATGTATGAGTTAATGATAAATAAAAATATGTTCATTCACGATAACTAGACGTTAGACGGTATGTAAGGAACGTTTCGTGCTACCGACCGCTAGCGGTCGCGTAAGTTTTTTCCTACCACCTTACAAGTTTGAGAAATGAATGCACTAAGAAATATCTTACAAAATTACGTTTAAACTGATTATTTTACTGTTGTATGTTAATTATTTAGTTACTACAAACGATTATGAATGCGATTAATGATTTTAATGATGGAATTATCGTAGGCCGATAGAATTAAGCACCGATAAATGTTTGTGATTGCTTAATTAGATCCTACAATAATCGATTTGTGTGAAATGAATATAGAAATAAATCCTTGTTGGTGACTAGTGAACGATAATATGCGTAATAATATGTATATAGGTAGGTAAGTCAGCCCGATAATTGTCGAGGATTGGAGATGATGCAATAACTTGGAATGCAGTTAGCTGAATAAAACGATAGATATGTGTATTCCAAGATAAAACACTACGATTTTGACCATAAATACCATAAACCGCGTGGCGTACGCACCCAGCCGAAATAGCGGGTGGCATCAACACCACACTGGGATAAATACGTATTCGTGTAGTTTAGCTGTTCAATAACTCGACATAACCCGTCGCAAAGTATAATGCAAGCACTTACCTTGGACTGCCACGGGTATTCGTTGAGTTTCCACCTTCGCTTGTTCAGGAGTCAACAATTCAGGGGTTTCAGTTCTTGTGTACGTCACACGCGAGGGAAAATGAAGTAGGTTTCGATTTCTAGCAGGAAATCGACCGATACAAGACGCGCGCGCGTCGGAGGCTTTTTCACACTACCGTCAGTGGCTCCATGTTTATTACGAGTCAGTGTTGCAATTGCAACCATTTAAGGCTGCCCCTTGCGACGATTATTACCAGCATTGAAAATTGAAACACTGAATTACGAATTACGATTTGTATACTTTACGGTAACGGAACATATGGTGTGTTTTCATATAGTTTAAAACAATAAAAATGTTTGTGGATAGAGGAGGTTTTTACTACTTCAATGGTTTAATATTTTTTTATTTACATAATTGTGTGCTGAATCTTCGATATGAAAAAACATTCACACAACACTGAAATATTTTTGTTTTTATAAATCAATGTTAATGTTACGCATTTCAAAGGTTGTATTACACATCAAATTTGAGTAATAGTAATAATAATATTAAATATTTCGAAATTGACGCACTACACCATCTACCTCCAAACTAAGCAGGGCTTGTATCTCCCATTAGTACTAGATAATAGATTTTAGACTTTTTGTAAATACACACATATTACACCCAAACTTCAATTCAAATATTCGCAGATAGTACAAACATTTGATCCGACCCAGGCATCGAATCTAAGACCTTAAGCGCAGCAGCGCATGCCACCGCTACGCCAGCGAGGTAATCGAAGTACAGTAAGACCTGTTCTTATACATACGATTACTAAGTAAACATACAAAAAAGCACGTCGTTTTCTTTTTAAATGAATTTACAAATTTAATAAAGACTAAATCTATGCGGCGTGAAGCGAAAAAACATACTTTCCTATTGTTGTCTGATAGTGCAAGTACATGCTTCTGTGATTCGCGGAAAATGGCTTTTAATCTAGTTTTGTCCTGATTTGGTTTGTGTGATTTCAGAAAATAAAAAAATAAAAATTAATGTTTTAAATCCGCCAATAAATAAATACTTCCAAAATCAAAAATCTTTTATTTCAAGTAGGCCTTTTCAGACATTTTCAATACGGTCCATTAATTACTATAATTGCTCTTTATTTCCAGATAAACTGTTTTCCTCTTATTACAAAACGTAGACTAACGTTAGTATTAGGTTTAAACCACCTTTAATCCAAGTACCAAACAAAATCCGTATTACAAAACATAGACTAACACTAAACCATGGACCATCTATGGTAACAAAGTTAAACCTCCGAGACCCCTAGTTTAATAGTGGTCTAAATCGCAAACGTCAAAATTCTATTGTGTTGATTGTGAATGTTGTTGTATTTTTGTAGTTATTTACATAAAGAAAATTTAATATACGGAAGTTATTTAGTTATAACAAGTTAGCCAATAAAATGGATCATAACATGATTGATGTGATTGATTTGAAGGACATGATGGTAATAGAAACGCACCGGCAGCAATCCAACAGACCTCGTATTCGTGTGAACCCTTTGGTTTAAATATACTTTAATATAAATAATCAATCAATCAAATTGAAAAAAATATGTTGATTGTGTGTAACTTGCAGTTGAAAACCCATTAGTATATTTGTTATGATTTATAAACTTTAAGATTACGCGCGCATAAACTTTGCTTTGTTTCAAGCAGTAATGGCTAAGTCGTAAGTTGATACTTGTACCGACAAAGAAAGGTATTAAAGCACAAATAAATTTGATCTTAGTAGCTAGGGTTAAAACTTAAACAAGTTGTAACTTACAATGTATTAAAATAATAAATAGCCCTCAAAAAGTTATTTATTTAACATTACATTTCAAGAAAATATCAACTCTACGGGAAACGAAACGTTATAATTGAATGATTTCAGATTGAATGGATCTTTTTAATATAGTCTGTGGTTGTTATTTTGGTCCAAGGACTAAATCGCGGTACTAGCTAGTCCACGGTTAGTTTTAGTTTTGTAATAATGTCAGGTTTAAACCATGGTACTAATTTTGATACCGTAACAAACCTAGACTTTGAAGTCCTGGTTTAAACCTAGTACTTTCTGGACTTTTTGTAATAAGACCGTTTTAGTTTCAGCTGTTGTATCAAGTAACAATACTTTAGTTTCATGACAACATGAGCTCAGTTTTTTTGTACTAATAGAGGTAAATATGATACAAATTATATATTTTACTACCTGACCCGGCGAACTTCGTACCGCCATATTTACATATCTCTCTCAGCTGCCCGTTGACTTTTAAATTGATTGATCCCGTTATTTTTTAATTTTCTTATACATAAACCTTGACCCTCCAATAACAAACACATAAAAAAAAGAATTATTTAATTTGGTACAGCCGATCGGAAGTTATGCGCGTATATACATTTCGGCGATTCATTTTTATATATATATCGATTTTGTGTTTGATACATACAACGAAGACACAACGAAGTCCGGGGTACTTACTAGTACTTTAACGTGCTATGAATGTTCTTTTCTTTCTTTTTTTTATGTTTGTCCCTGCCACAATGACTCTACTCTGCCTGATGGAAAGCATAAGCAGAATCCAAGAGTGATGGTCACCATACTGCGAACGCAGACAATGCAACAATGCAGCATGGTGACCCACACCATGGCGGGCTAGTGATGCTTTCGCATCATTGGGCCTCCGGTCTCGCACTCACCAACGAAACACGACAGCATGATCGAAACTACTACCTTGAAAAACTTTCTTTACTTTTTACTATTTCCTACTTATATATATATATATATATAGATATCTCTTTTCGGCCCTTGTTGATCTGACGCGACGTGGCGTCAGTTAATTGTTGATCTGTTGGCGATTGTTGATCAGCAACAGGTTTTGTTGATCTAATGTGTATTCCGGCGTACTAATGTGGCTCCGCTCTGGATCAACAATTGCAACCCCTCTGCTGGCAGAATTACGAACTATTTACATCATTTTTATACAAATCCACACCAGCTATTGTTGATCCGATTCAAACGGACCAATCAGAGACCACCTTCTCCACGATTGGGTCTTTTCTATGATAGACTGTTTCCACTTTGCTTCACAATTAATTAACGAATTAATGCGTAACGTATTATTGCCTAAGGACCCTTCAAACAAAAAAAGGTACGTAATCAGATATATTTAGGTACTATTTTACTTTACCAAAAGTAAAAAAATGAGTTGATACGTATTTAAGCCTTTCTGGATAGTCTACCCCTAAGGGGGTGAAATAGGGGTTTAAAGATTGTATGAAAGTTTGTCATTTTTTAAGTTAGAACATAAAACTTTATCTTTGGGCTACTGATTAAAAATGACTAGATACGTATTTAAGCGTTTCTGGATATTCTAACCCTAAGGGGGTGAGATAAGGGCTTAAAGATTATATGGAAGTTTGTCATTTTTTAAGTTAGAATATGAAACTTTATCTTTGGGCTACTGATTAAAAATGACATGATAAGCATTTAAGCGGGGTGAGATAGGGAAAGTTTGTATGTTGTTGTAAGTACGTCCTTCTTTAAGTTAAGAAGAGGTAACTTTATTTCACGGCTACTGATTAAAAATATATGGTGACATATTTAACCGTTTCTGGATATTCTACCTCTAAGGGCGTGAAACAGGAGTTGAACATTTATATATATATATATTGTCCTCTACTCGCCAATTGTTGATCGGGGCGAGATTGCAATAATTGTTGATCCACCTTTTCGGTACTATTTCTAAGGAAGTGTCCAGTGTATAGTCTTATAGGCGCAATATAGTATTATGCGGTTTGCAAGGCTGTGCTTAAGTTTACGGCAAAATCTCTATCTCGATTGACTCGGCAATTGCAGCTCTAATAACCGTTATCTTTTTCATATATGATACATTGTTGATCACTTTTTTCATACTATACGATACTTTGTTGATCAATATACACAACGTTTGATTAAAATATGCCACGGGAACTAATATTTTAAAACGGCGTGGTATACACCAAGTAGTCAGAGCAGAATTTAGTATTCATTCTGGTTGAGATTTTTTTTTAAACGTGGAAGCACTTTCGCGTTGTAAACCCTCTTAAAACTACCTACTTCAAAAAGTTTTTTGTAACTGTTTCGTTGGTCTAGGAAATAAAGTTTCATTTGTATACCTTAAAAAATTGACTTTCACACAAACTTTCCATCTTTTTATTACCCCTTTAGGAGAGGAATTCCTATCAATGCTCATTCCCGTAAATGCTGTGATATCAGTATTTATTTATTTGTAATCAAAAGTCTACTTCGAGACTAACCTATATACGAAATGTGAACCCCTATTACACCCCTTAGGGATCGAATCTCCGGAAACTCTTAAATACGTTTTAACTTATTTTTAATCAGTAGCCTAAAGATAAAGTTTCATGTTCCCAACTTAAAATGACGGACTTCCATACAAATTTCAACCCCTATTTCCCCCCATTTGGGGCAGAATACGCTTAAATACGTATCTAATAATTTTTAATCAGTAGCTCTAAGATAAATATTCTTGTTTCTAACTTAAAAATGACGGACTATCGTACAAACTTTCAGACCCTATTTCACTCTCTCATATTTATTTATTTATTTATTTACAACTTTATGCACAAATGCATGCATCGGTGGACTTAATGCCTAAGGCATTTTCTGCCAGTCAACCGGTTGGGCAATGTAGAGAAAACATGAGGTAGGTGCACTTCAAGGGCGAAAACTACATGATAGTAGCTTTAAAACAGTTATACTATTTAATCTAATAATGCTAATACATACAGTAAAAGACATATATACACATACATATATGATACATATATATTCATACATATACCACAATAGGAGATAAAATGCAAGGTTATGAACTAAGAGCTCGCCAGTGCCGCCAATTCACCTAGTAAGAGCTCCTTCACTTTCATTTTGAAGGAGTTACGGTTTCTAGCCATCCTGGCTTCCAGAGGAAGCGCATTCCACAAGAGGACAGACTGTACTATAAAAATATAAATGTGAGAAGGACAAAGTAGAAGGAGATTGTTCGACGAGCGAAGGTTTCTGTTGTGGTTGTCACTTAAAAATTGAATTTGTGATGTTAAATAAGTAGGAGGGGATGGGGAATTGAGGATAGTATACAGGAATGTGAGAGCGCGCAATTTCCTGCGTTGACGAATAGGTAACCATTTGAGCTGGGAGCGAAAACTGGAGATATGATCATACTTACGAAGGTTAAAAATAAATCGAATGCAGTTATTGAGAAGACGGTCTAGCTTGTTGAGGAGATCTGCATTCAGGTCATAGTAGCACACATCACCATAGTCGATTAAGGGGAAGATTAGAGATTGCACGAGCGCTACCTTAGTTTTCGTGGGAAGGAAATTTTTTCATATCATATTGTTTAGGAGTAGAAATTCCAAAATTCCTATTTCTATGTATGGTATTTAAAGAATCAGCCTCATACTCCAAAAGAATACAAGTTAAGGTCTATACGTACGTGTAATATTAAAATAATCTTCTAATTCCTAACTGTTGAAGAGTTTAACCTTTTACCATCAGTTCCCCTAAATAACTTGAAACTACACAACTAAAGGTCTATAGATGCATAAAAAATCGAAGGATTATCTTCCATCTCCTAACCGTTGAGGAGTTATACCTTTCATCATCAGCTTATCTAAATAATTTGAGAGAATACGACTAAAGGTAACATACATACATATGATATTTAAAGATTTATCCTCCAACTCCTAACCGTTAAGGAGCTGTACCTTACATCATCAGCTCATGATCATGAAATGATGACTACCAGAATGATGATGAATGAAAATATCGGTGTAACTATAGAAAATACTCTAATAACATAGTACGTGCCTAGAAAAAATGATGCGGGTATGCTCATTTTTTGTAGGTTCGAACACAAAAATAATTTTTAAATTGGTGATATAGTTTCAAGAGTTAGGACTTGTTCATTGGAAAATTCCTTGTTTTTCAGGATCTAGTTTCAACAATTCCTTAAATATTAGTAATTTAGAAGTTTTTAACGAAAAACTAAATACCTTTTTTTCCTTTTCTTATTTTGTTAATAACAATCGCAATTTTTTATGCGCTAATAAATCCATAAAAATATTTTTCTAGACGTCATGACACTCATTACGAATCGAATGAGCTATCACGCATTATTTTTAGGAGGTTTATTATATCAATAATATACCTGTTCCTTTCTACCGCGGTTGCTGCTCCGGCCCCGCGTTTTAAAATGCTAGTGTACGCGGCATATGTTGATCAAAACGTTGTGTATATTGATCAACAAAACATCATCAAGTATCATAAAGTTGACCGTTATCAGAGCTACAATTGCCGTGTAAATCGATGACGAGCTAGAGTATTTGCCGTAGACTTAAGCACAGCGTCGCAAGGCGTATAATACTTATATTGCGTGTATAAGACGATACACTGGATATTATCTATATATATATTATATATATATATATTGTCCTCCACTCGGCAATTGTTGATCAGGCCGAGATACGCTATAATTGTTGATCCACCTTTTTGGCACTATTTCTAAGATAGTATCCAGTGTATCGTCTTATACACGCAATATAAGTATTATACGCCTTGCGACGCTGTGCTTAAGTCTACGGCAAATACTCTAGCTCGTCATCGATTTACACGGCAATTATAGCTCTGATAACGGTCAACTTTATGATACTTGATGATGTTTTGTTGATCAATATACACTACGTTTTGATCAACATAGGCCGCGTACACTAGCATACTGATTAAATATGATTACAAACGTATTTGAGCGTATTCTGCCCCAAATGGGGTGAAATAGGGGTTGAAAGTTTGTATGGAAGTCCGTCATTTTAAGTTAGGAACATGAAACTTTATCTTTAGGCTACTGATTAAAAATAAGTTAATACGTATTTAAGGGTTTCTGGAGATTCTACCCCTAAGGGGTGTAATAGTGGTTCACATTTCGTATATAGGTTAGTATCGAAGTAGACGTTTGATTACAAATAAATGAATACTTATATCACAGCATTTATGGGAATGAGCATTGATGGGAATTCTACTCCTAAAGGGGTAATATAAAGATCGAAAGTTTGTGTGAAAGTCAATTTTTTACGGTATACAGATGAAGGAGGCTCAATGATGCAGAAGCATCACTAGCCCGCCATGGTGTGGGTCATCATGCTGCATTGTTGCATTGTGTGCATTCGCAGTATGGTGACCACCACTCTTGGATTCTGCTTATGCTTTCCATCAGGTAGAGTAGAGTCATTTTGGCTGGGCCAAACATATAAAAAAAAAAAGCTTTATTTCCTAGACCAACAAAACAGTTAAAAAAAATTATTTCAAATAGGTAGTTTTAAGAGGGTTTACAACGCGAAAGTGCTTCCACGTTTAAAAAAAATCTCAACCAGAATGAATATTGAAATTCTGCTCTGACTACTTCGTGTATACCACGCCGTTTTAAAATATTAGTTCCCGTATGTTATTCAAACGTTGCGTATATTGATCAACAAAGTATGATCAAGTATGAAAAAAGTGATCAACAAAGTATCATATATGAAAAAGATGACGGTTATTAGAGGTGCAATTGCCGAGTCATTCAAGATAGAGATTTTGCCGTAGACTTTAGCACAGCTTTGCAAACCGTACAGTACTAAATTGCACCTATAAGACGAAACACTGGACACTTCTTTAGAAATAGTAGCAAAAAGGTGGATCAACAATTATTGCAAATCTCGGCCTGATCAACAATTGGCGAGTAGAGGACAATATATATATATGTATATATAAATATTTAACCCCTGTTTCACCCCCTTTGAGGTAGAATATCCAGAAACGCTTAAATATGTAACCACTAATTTTTAATCAGTAGCCGTGAAATAAAGTTTCCTCTTCCTAACTTAAAAAAGGACGTACTTTGATACAAACTTTAAACCCCTACTTCACGCCCTTAGGGGTAGAATATCCAGAAACACTTAAATACGTATCTAGTCATTTTAATCAGTAGCCCAAAGATAAAGTTTCATGTTCTAACTTAAAAAATGACAAACTTCCATACAATCTTTAAACCCCTATCTCATCCCCTTAGGGGTAGAATATCCAGAAACGCTTAAATACGTATCTAGTCATTTTTAATCAGTAGTCCAAAGATAAAGTTTTATGTTCTAACTTAAAAAACGACAAACTTTCATACAATCTTGAAACCCCTATTTCACCCCCTTAGGGGTAGAATATACAGAAACGCTTAAATACGTATCTAGTCATTTTTAATCAGTAGCCCAAAGATAAAGTTTTATGTTCTAACTTAAAAAAGACAAACTTTTATACAATCTTTAAACCCTTAAAACTTAAATACGTATCAACTCATTTTTTTACTTTTGGTAAAGTTAAATAGTACCTAACTATATTTGATTACGTTGCGCATTAATTCGTTACTTAATTGTGAAGCAAAGTGGAAACAGTCTGCCATAGAAAATACCCAATCGTGGAGAAGGTGGCCTCTGATTGGTCCATTTGAATCGGATCAACAATAGCTGGTGTGGATTTGTATAAAAATGATATAAATAGTTCGTAATTCTGCCAGCAGAGGGGTTGCAATTGTTGATCTAGAGCGGAGCCACATTAGTACGCCGGAATACACATTAGATCAACAAAAGCTGTTGCTGATCAACAATCGCCAACAGATCAACAATTAACTGACGCCACGTCTCGTCTGATCAACAACGGCCGAAAAGAGATATCTATTATAATATATATATATATATATATATATATATATATATATATATATAATAAATAAATAAATAAATATTTCGGACATCTAACACACAACGCCGTCTATTCCCAAACTAAGCAGAGCTTGTATTATGGGTACTAAACAACTGATATATATATTATGTAATTAGCGCGCAAACGTGCAGACGCATCGCCTGATGGTAAGCGATTACCGCCGCCCATGGACACCTGTTAGTGCATTGCCGGCCTTTGGGGGATGGGGATGGGAGATTGAGGAAAGGGGGTTTGGGTTATGGGCCTCCAGTATCCTCACTCACTCGGTACACGGAAAACGGAAACACAGTGCGAGCGCTGTTTCACACCGGTTTTCTGTGAGGCCGTGGTATCACTCCGGTCGAGCCGGCCCATTCATGCCGAAGCGTGGCTCTCCCACGGAAATCGGTCCATCTTTTGAACATCACTAGTTCTGGTAGGAGCATATTAGCTTTACAGAGAAATGAAACAATACCTGTTTTCACACTACCTTTATTATAAGTTTTTACTTTTGATTGGAATAGAAGTTGGCTTTAGCAAAATTCACAGAAATTCATAGTAATAATATACATTCGAAAGTAACGGCCAAACCGTTGCATTGATTGCAATGAAATCTGACATGGAGGTACTTTGATTCTTGACATTGGCTATATTATACTGTGGTAACCTACCTACCGCGGGCGTGACCCTGAGCAATATCCAGTAGTATATATTGTAAAGCAGAGTTGTTAAAAATTTACAGCCAGCATTCCATTAGTGTCAAGTGAAAGAGTTCATTATGATACGATTTTATCTTTTAGATAGCAAAACTCCAATGAAATCCAGATAATGATTTTTCAGAAATGCTACGAAGATTTTTTGCCATCCACTATGATTATAATTGCTACCACTCTTGGATTCTGCTTATTTTCATTAGGCAGAGTAGAATCAATTTGGCAGGCCCATATCTAAAAAAAAAAAAAACTTGTCCTAAAAATATTTTTGTTATTTAAAGGCAATAACTATTTTGAATGAATACAAACGTCACTAAAACTTTTATTTTACCTTTTGAGGTGTTGTAAATCTAAGGAAATAGACTTCCTTATACGGTTCCAGATTCAAGTGCAGATTAACAGCCGTGAAGATTGTCCCAGCAGTATGAATAGATGATTTCCCAGTAGATCTGATAAATAAATCTTCAGGTAAAATGTGTCAAGCCTATTTTGGGTTACGTGTTCACTGAATACTCCATTTGTAAAGAATAATAAAAATACCATCGGAAATTCTACCAGTTGTGTAAAGATTTTTTCACGGTAAATAAAAAAAGGCGTGATATAAATATCATTCACGATATACTTTTATGGTTTAGTGGCTGCTATCTCATGGATTGTGGATTCAATTTCCACCCAGGCAAATAATTGTATTATGAGACGAATCATTTTATTCTGTGTCCAGATGTAATTTACCTATAAGTACATGTATGTATTAAACATACGTAGGCATGTTTATCAGCAGTCTAGTTATCACAGCATAGGTTTTGTGTAGTTTGGGATTAGACTGACAGAGATGAGAAGTGTAAAATCATCTCAATAATGGCTCAGGTTAATTTGTAAACAGTAGATGACTATTAAGAATCAAAAGGTAGCTTTAGTTTCACATTACAGATTTCTCTGTTTCTCATTATTTTTACCCGACTACTTCAGAAGGAGGATAATGTTTTTACGAGTAGTTATGTCAAAATAAAATGGAATTTCATGCTTATGTAAGAAGCCTTGCAAAACGATCTTATGGTATATCAAAATAATATTATGTCTAAGCATTAGAATAACGTTGAAACTGTAATATTTTACTTAGTACAAAATAAAGTCGTTTCCCGAATGTACACTTACATCTTTCAAACTACGCAACGAATTTTAATAGGATTTCTAGCAATAGATAGAGCAATTCAATGAGATAATTTATATGAACAGCACAGCAGTACACCCGTGAGAAACGTGGAGCGAGTTGGTAGTGTGATAAATGTTACCGGTAGATAAGTAACTACTAGCAGCTACTTTCACAACATCATCTGCTTTTCATTACAATCATGCTCGGCTCCTATTGGCCTAAGCGTAATTTTAACTATACTATCTTACACTCGCTATCAAAACATACATTTAAAAAAACGTCAAAATCGGTTAGATAGTTTCCTAGTTCATTATGAGCAACGACAACGAGTATTATAACAAGTTCAATTGTAACAAAAATTAAAACCGAATTCAAAGTTTGACTTGATTTTTCTTAGATGCCATCATCGTTGGAACATCTCCTTTCCATTAAAAAAAGAAACATCAAAATCGGTTCATAAACGACGAAGTTATCCATGAACACACATAAAAAAATAATATATATATATATATGGTCGAATTGAGAAACCTCCTCCTTTTTTTAAAGTTGATTAAAAATAGATATTACGTGTGAACGATCAAAAATACGAAGAGTAAAACGCTTACAGTAGCTGATAAATGGCAAGCTCGTTCTCTGAAAACCACAGCAAGCGATTTCTCTCCTTGCTAACGAACTTGTAATAAGCTGCCAATTCATTCCTCTTATCGACAAAGGATTCCTCGCTAACGGGCTTTAAAATAACTCTATTCATATCTAGTTACATTTTTATTCTGTAAAAATGAAACTTGATAAGGATTATACTATGGTTTAACTACATATCAAAGTCTAAGAAGAAATTTATCAGAAATCATTTTATTGAAAGATCTATCCAAGGTACTAGAGCTACGCTAATTTCATTACGGAAGGGCCGGTTTGACCGGGGCCGCACTACCCTTTCACAGAACACGGACTTAAAATTACAGCATTCGTGCTGTCGTGTTTCGTTGGTGAGTGTGAAACAGGAGGCCCAATGGTGCAGGAGCATCACTAGGCCGCCATAGTATGGGTCACCATGCTGCATTGTCGTATTGTCTGCACTAGCAATAAGTATGGTGACCACCACTCTTGGACTCTGCTTATTCTTTCCATCAGGCAGAGTAGAGTCATTTTGGCAGGCCATACAACAACAAAAAAACGTTTGAGAAGCACGATCATTTTAGCTGAGGCTGGGTGACATAAATCCGTCAATGTTCAGCAAAGTAATATGAAACAGCATGTGTGACTTTCACGCGCCTTTCAAAAATGACAAACTTAATGTATATACAGTCACGAGTAAACGTATGTTAATGTTAATGTATAACTTTGAAAATAAACAATAGACGAGTGTGTTAAATTTTCAACAACCTTTTGTATTTCAAACTTCCCTTTATTGTCTTATTTAGTATACAATGGCTTGTATAAGGTAAGTTTGTAATTAAGCAAAGTTACCTCAAATGACTTTAAACGAACCTTGTTATTATATGTAAACTAGTATTAGTAATTAATTAAAATTAATTTATAGTCTTGACTATTATACCGACAACTTCCTAAAATAAAATTTATAAACTTAAATTGTAAAAGATAAACTAATTTTAATTTGATAGACATACTTTTAATTGAATTTACTTTTTCCTGCTCCTTCGTAGTTATTTTGGTTTGTTTTTACGACATGTTGTTATTCAAATGTTCTTGGCAAGACAGTGGAACACTTGAACGCCAATAAAAGTTTGACAAGAGAATGATTGCTCGTAAATTTTATGCTAATTTTATTTACTTGCAACTACCGATGTACTGTTTATGGTACACGTTTGGTTTATATTTTATTCTGGAATATTTTAGATATATACTTTTTCAAGACAGCCTCTTTAGCCAAGTTATAAGTGTTTCTTGTCGATTCTCTTTGTAATTTTGTCCCAGTAAGAATGCAATTTTTCATTTAAAAATAAAAAGACATTTTTTTTTTGAGTTTTGTAATTTTTTTATTGGATTGTAATGAAGCTGTTCCGATTAAATATGGAACACTATATCCGCTCTAATGAGGTGTCGTTACTGTTTTCACTAGATTCCTTGTCTTGTTCTTCTTTCTCTTTCAGTTTTTATACAAAATTTTCACAATTATAACGCGTGGTTCTCTCGTAAAGCGCTATATTTAAAAAAATCGGAATGAACATATGAACTAGCTGCAAAATTAATGGCACTAAATTTAAAAGTGCACTCTCACTGAGACACTCTATACAATCGCATACACGACTATAAAATTTTGTTTTTACCACGTGATATAGCGTTGAGAGACGTTCTTAGCGTTAGCGCCGAGACTTAAATTTCACGTTTTTAGAATGCAACTTAGGATTAGGTGTCAAAATATCAATGACCTGCTGGGTGTACGAGAAAATAATAGCCCCAAATAGGAACTAAGTTTTCAGAAGTTTTTGATATGCTAAAGAAATTTGTGTCGCGATTCTATCGCGACACAAATTTCTCAAAAATATATATTAATCTATATACTAAATCGATGACAAGCGTCTATGATATTGGATATTTTATCAAACCATACATGTTGCCGTCGGGTAAAGAAATATAAATCTTTATCGAAATAGTAATGACATACATAGCATTTTTAATGAATAGCACTTGAGTTTTATCTATTTACTTATGTACGCACTTATACTTTTTTATGTTTTTGTATTATGTATTATGTATGTGACGTTTTTCAAAAAAGACTGGACGGGTAGAAAACTATATTTGTTAATTGAAAGATCTCACAACGAGGAATACATAAAACAAAAATAATTGGTAGAATAACAAGTTACGTGCTTCCTCACTTGTAAGAGACCACATCATGCACAAGAAATTTCACACAAATATAAAAATAGGAATAACATAAATTTTAAATGGAATAAAAGTGTAAATATAGTACATAATGTTATTATTATTGATACTTTAACAATCAGTTTTACAAACTCCTCATCCCCCCCCCCCATCCCACAGAGACCGTTAACGCACTTGTGACGCCTTTGGTGTTGCGGGTGTCCATGAGCGGCGGTAATCGGTGCTTACCGTCTGCTCGTTTGCCACTCACTCAATTTAAAAAAAACTTAAGAATATGTAGTTGACAAATGAGATCTGAATATGATAATAGTTTAATAAAATAATGATAATAAATATTTGTTTGGATAAACATATCATAAAAACAAAAACATTTTGAGGCTTCTAACATTTAGTAAGGTCTCGCCGGGAGGATTTTCGCCGCGGCAACCCGGTCTCGATGAAGAGCTCGATGTGACATTACTCGTGCCACGGTGGTGCTACTACAAAGCTTTTTAATGTATTTAGGTAGAGAATTTGGCGTGTTTTGAGTGAGTGAGTGTATAAAACTTAGCGTATTTAGAATTTAATAACTTAGTCACATAGAGATAAAAGTCAGATTTTTAAACTGAACTGTGCCAGGAGTAATTTGAATCAAAACGTTAAAAGTCTAGCAATGTTTTGTCTATAGTTTAAAATTTACTACGCACAGCAATATATGGCTTTTCAACTTAAGACTCATTTTATTTTCAGAAGAAATGGAGACATCTTGTATAACCATGTCGATAAAGCAACCGGTTCCCATTACTACCATCTTCAGATAGGGCCTAACAGGGCGGAAAGACGCCTACAACTCTTGACCTGCAAGTGCTTTGCCACTATTTGAATAGTACATTAACATCAGATAGGCGACGGTAATCATTTAACAGCTGACGTATTAGCTCGTCTGACCATTAAAAAATAAACAATCCAAAAATTAAACTCCACAAACAAAAAAAATAAGTGTTGAAAAACCTTAAGAAATAAAATCAGCGTAATTTATTACATTAAGCAGTTCAAAAGTACCTTACACCATTCAAAGTTAAACTCGCCCATCAAACTAAACTGCTGACTGTGCAAGAATTCCTAAATGTTTCTTTACTTTTAATGATGAGGTAGAAAGAAAAGTTTTTAAACCGAGCAAAGAAGCTCAAGAGTGCCTGGTGAACAAATTACGATTTTAGGAGTCGTCAAAACAAATTAGAAAGAACTGTACAAATTTAGAATAAGGAATGCCCACTCAAAATGTTGTAAGACATATATAGGGTCTTTATATTTTAGTGTTTGAAATAAAAGATGGACAATGTGCACAGTTTAAACGTAAGTAATAATAATAATGATTATTTATTTAGACTCAAAATTCCCAATTTTTCTTAATCACAAACATCTAAATTAAACAACCAAAAAATTATAATTTTATAAAGAATAAGAGGTTATCGTTGACTGCTATACTAATGTTAACTGTGTTACAGCAGCTAGAAAGTAAATGTTTAAATCCAAACTATATTCATTGTGAACCTGTATGAACATACAAAACATTTATTTATTTTTCTCAACAGTAAGCATAATTCTCCCATAGTTCTGCTACTATAGTGTTTTGTTTTTTGGTGTATTCATTTTATACTTACTAAATAAGATAGGGCCGAAATGATGTAAGAGGTAGTAAAATATGATAGAGATAGTCTCTAGCTGGCAGTTCCATGGGTACTCGCTGGCGGTCTGCATCTAGTTTTATGGACAGTTAATAAAGTTTGTGAGGTTCCCACGGGAAATGTTATTAAATTGGAGACTGTAGGACGTTGACGGAACGCTCCTGTCGGCAAACTAGCCGAGAAGTTGCACCGAGAGTGTGGACGTAATTTTGATGACACAATTTAGATGTTTTTTATTTTTTTAGATTTAAACTGGTCGCCCAGTGGTCGAAATTCAACCATAATTCATGTTTCCTTACTTTTGGCTCTTCTCCTCCATATTAACTTTAACTGTGCTAAATAATATACTCCTTCATTCGCATGATTTTCGTAAAAGGGGTATAAAGATTTCGCTTCAGATATTAATATATAGATTAAAATAGGACAAATACTGTTTAAAATTAAATATATGTCTGAAGTATTTAAACAAAGCCTTAAATAATACTGTTTTAACGAAATAACAAAAAGGGGTATAAAGATTTCGCTTCAGATATTAATATATAGATTTAAATAGGACAAATACTGTTTAAAATTAAATATATGTCTGAAGTATTTAAACAAAGTCTTAAAAATACTGCTTTAACGAAATAACAATTAATCCTATTTCTTATTCGTAGTTTTTAACTTGTAATGTACACTATTATGATCGCATCTAATAACGACCATGTAAATAATCTAGGACACCAAAACTTTTTATATGTTATTGTTAAGTATATGTAGTATTATTGGATGCAATTGCATGCAGCACTAAATATATTTAAAACATGCTCTTCGTTTCATCCCAGCTCCTGTACTACAGGTTTTCTCAGCTGGCTCCCATCCAGGCGTCGAAACGATGTTAGGTTGCATTAGGTACGGCATTTCGTGACGTCGACGTGACGTTTGAAGTCGCATTTAAAGCTCTCGTCTTTCAGCACTCAACTCCAGTAAATGTTCTGCAGAATTTGGTTTTCTACACACTCAGTTAGCACTAGACAGTTCTGTTTTTGCTGTAATTATTTAGATGACTAGCCGACCCACGCAACCTCGTTTGCGTCTTCTATTGCCCGTAGCGTGATAATTTTCCCCCGTTTTCGAAACATTTTTCATTGGTGCTCCGCTCCTATTGGTCCTAGCGTGATGATATATAGCCTATAGCCTTCCTCGATAAATGGGCTATCTAACACTGAAAGAATTTTTCAAATCGGACCAGCGGTTCCTGAGATTAGCGTGTTCAAACAAACAAACAAACTCTTCAGCTTTATATATTAGTATAGATTAAGGTTAAGCTGATTTAGTTTTAGCTACTGTCAGTAAGGTTTATTTCATTTACTTTATATCTATAATAAAATTGTATACTGTTTGATGAGTACGTTCGTTACTGTTCTGTGTTTAGGTGTAGTTTTTCCATATTATGTATGACATATTGAAAAATATTCAATTTATTTATATATCCAGTTTCAAGCTGTCAAGGTATAGCGTCACCATCTAACTTTAAATACATAGAAAGTTTGATTTCAATACGATACATTTACATTTAAGTTTGTGAGTTTCAGCGATGCTGACAAAAGCGTGTTAATATGTAAAAATACTTAGATTCTTTCTAAAGTGCCAAAGTTATAGTATGTGAATGTTGTTAACTGAGAGATAAAAATTTCAATCCTGGCTACTAAAATCTAATTTTCCTTCTTTCTTTCTATTAAAATTTTTATAACATTTATTTTATATTTTTACATAATGTTACTCAGCATTTCAGTAAAATTTTGTTTTATACATATATATAAGATGAAATCTTATCGTTTTGGATAGAAATAAACTAGTGTTGCTTCTTCTAAAACAAAGAGACGACAGTCAAAGTTTATTTCTTCACCAATTCTAATTGTTTTATCAAAAAATATATATTACTTTTCGGTCATTTCTATAACAAATAATTTCCATTATTCCTAACCTTTTGACTAACTATAGACTATCAAGTTTGACATTAATAAGGACACCAAATTTAAAATTAAAGAAGTTTACTTTCTTTACATATATATGTTAATTTTAATTTATTAAACAGATATGTTTGGTTTATTTTAGGAACTTTTTTCAAAGGAATTATTACTTCCCAAGTTACATGCGTATGTGGATATGGACAACAAAAAGGAAAAGAATGAATACATAAATGATATATGAAATCCCATTGATCACTCACGGCAGTGGCTTCGGATGTAAATGAATAGCGGTTTATCAACAACAATTATTTTTATCACAGAAAAATTTAATTTTAGAACATACAGTAGACATACGTACCAATGGCGTACACTTTTATAAACATTTTGTGCCACAGCTATCACTGCTACGTTTCACGCGTCGAATTTTAAACCTTTGGAATTATCTGCCTGCAAAAAGTTCTTTAAACCGTTCCGTAAAAAAATTCGTTCGAATACCCATCCGTTTTGCGTTGCGCTCCTCCGACCACGTTTCCACGCGGTTTCTGTTCAAAAAGTTTATTTGGACTGCGCGAAATTCGTTTGCTGAACAAATATTCATTTTTTTTTCGTCCAAACTCTGTACACTTTGCATTGTTTTTTAAGCGGATGTCCTGTTTACTTTTGTCGGAGCCACGGTCGCGGTTTTATGGCCGTGTTTATTATGTCTCGTGTGTGCCTCGCTTTATTTTGACTTTTGGCTCCACTCGTCTCTGTTACAGTTTGAAAGATTTATTATATTTTTAATTGTTACAGAAAAGGGAGATGTTTACATTTTCGGTTGCCGGTGCTAATAGAACCTTAGCTGTTTTGTATTACTACGTGGCTTATTTTAGTAAGCCATACCGAATATTAAATGTATTTAAGTCATTCTCTTAGTAAGTCGCTTACCCTTCTTATCTATTTATCCAAGTCTAAAATAATCGATCTCAATTTTAAATTCTACAAAATCTCCTTGCTAATTAATCAAGAGTTTTTAGAAGTTTTAAAATATACCAAATGCCTCCTTTGTCTCCTTGTAGTTATGTTTAAATCTAAGTAACATGGACATAACCTATCTGAGATTTTCATATAGTTAGTGACTTCACGCGGTCACTACACACTTGTTCAAATGGTGAAACCCTTTAAAATTACTCATTCTTTTATAAAATAACCAAATGCTATCTAAATCTGTACTGTTTGTGTTGAAAAGGCACAGATCATGTACATCTCTATTTTAACTACAATGATAATCTGAAAACTTGCCCCTTTCTTGTAAACAAAGAAACATTTATTTGCCATGTCGATTTCTGTAATTTGATGGCTTTGTTTATTTCAAATGTAAAAGCATTTTATTCTAACGATTTCGGGACGCCTTCTAAGTGTCTTGTACTTAAAATAGATGACTGTGAATGGGTTCTCAGAGAATGTTGTAATGAGCGAATAATCATGGAATAAATGAGTATTAATATTTTATAAAATCCTTTTATACACTTTTTGTAACAAGTTTATTTTGCAACTAACGTTGACGTTAATATTATCGTGCCATAAGTGTTGATTATTATGACACCTTTGAGGATACAATATCAGACAAATCACTTAATGGTAAGTGACTATAGCGGCCTACGGTTTGCATTCCGCCAACTCCAAAGTCTCGAGTGCATTACCGTCTTTTGAGTACTCCAAAAATAGAGGAACAGGGAGGATGCTATAGCCCTGGTAGCCTGACACAGCCGTAGAAAACAATGACAAAACTCCAAAATACTGTTCTTCTGTAAAGCCGGGTTATATTTTATTTGAGCCAGACCCATGTTTGCCGAACCATGACTTTTATACGATAAAAATGTATAACAAATGAGTTATTTTCACGACGATATAAAAATGTTAGTAACTATCCCCAATCAATCAATATTAACAATAGAAGTGCAAATTTCACGTGCGTGCAATACAACTCGTTCAGCATATTCTTTTCTATTTTAAATTCCGATGATCCACCTTAGACAAAGTTTATTTTTTAAGTAAACAGCATGGAGTGCACAAGTAAATCCTAGACAAACTGTAGTTGTATGTAAACAAGATACCTGTATTTGTTTGTAGCGGTGAGCTCGATACGGATAGACATGAATAAAATATATCTAGACGTACATTGGATTTGTTATTAATGCCAAACACGTCTACTGAGAGTCACGCTGTTCTAGATTTGATAGAGGTTAATGCGTCGTTGGCAGTTGGACCATTGTTTCACCGTCATTTTGTTTTATGTGTTCTTGCTGTTTAAAAATTTTGGGATTATAATTAGCATTACAAAATTAAAATTAACGTTACAAATATCATGCCTTAGATCATATTCTACTTCATGTTTGAAAATCTCTAAACGGTTTCATGAGGGTTATTTTCCAGATATTATTATACGTTGAGATTAGATATTCTTTTCAAATTCTTGTAGAAAAATGTTGACATATAACTTTTTATAACTATTCCAGATAACATTGATAATGTTTCTCTATTGTATATTTTTCTATCCAAACATCAAATTCAACGTGAGAGAGCCACGCTACGGCATGAATGGCCCGGCTTGACCTCACAGAAAACCGGTGTGAAACAGCGCTTGTGCTGTGTTTCACCGAGTGAGTGATGATACCGGAGGCCCATGCTACATCCCGTCCCCCCACTCCCCACCCCATCTCCAAAAGGCCGGCCGGCAACGCACTTGTGACGCCTCTGGTGTTGCTTCGCTTACCATCAGGTGATATGTCACTACACCATAAAAAAAGAGTAAGCAAAAGTGAAATAGAAATTCCATAACACAATAAACAACATATTTTAAAACCAGATTTACACAACGCGGTTAGTTCGCACATTAACATGCGTCCCTAACCCATCAATTCGTCTTAAGATAACATGTGACACGACATCCCACCGCACCACTTCGCTTTTCTACTACTGATCATGTACCTGGCCATTAGTAGGAGAAATGTGGGTCATTAACTCGAATATGGTACAGTACTGAGAAGGCTTTAGCCTCCGTTTACGACCTACGCACTATTACGGGCCTCAAATAACGCGTGTCTCGTAGGGCGGTACTTAAACTTGAGTTTAAGCAACGTCTAAGTTATGTATTTTGTTTTATTGACGGTGAAACTTGTACCCTTTGGTACTAGTTTTATGGGTGGCCTTGGACGTAGGGTGAACATAAAATTAATAACATTTAGAGGGTCAAAATTTGTCCTTGTATATTATGTGTAAAATTTAATGCGCTAATATTTTTGAGGTAGGTATGTTCTTAGTCACTTAGTTTTCTTTTATACTAGCTATTTTTATTTGGTAATTATATACATATAAAAAAATATTTGTCAGTAATTTTGAGAAAAGTTTATTTTAGAAATTACTATTAAATTTCTATCATAAATCAATAATAATAAATATTTTTAGACATCTAACACACAACGCCATCTATTCCCAAACTAAGCAGAGCTTGAATTACTGAAACCTATTAAACATAGAAATTATTCAAGGTGCACATCTACTTACATTCAGTTACAAAATCTACTGTTTTGAAAATAATTCGTGATTGGATTAAGAAACTAGAGTTGCAGTTGAATGAACCCTGTACTATGTTAACCAGAATGCTGATAAAGATGCTTATATACTTTTTAACCGACTTGAAAAAAGGAGGAGGTTTCTCAATTCAACCGTATAAATATTTTTTTTTTTATGTGTGTTCGCGGATAACTTCGTCGTTTATGAACCGATTTTGATGGTTCTTCTTTTGTTGGAAAGGAGATGTCTCGACGGTGGTACCATGACAAGGAAACTAGGATCTGATGATGGCATCCCAGGGAAATCGAGGGGAACCCTCATTTTTTTCAGGCACATTCTATGGTTCTCGTATATTTTCTGAAAATACTCTTATATTTGCGTCTGGTAGTCATCATTTAGTGATGATGAACTGATGATGTAAGGTACAACTCCTTAACGGTTAGGAGTTGGAGGATATATCTTTAAATGTAATATGTGTGTATATTACCTTTAGTCGTATTCTTTCAAGTTATTTAGGTAAGCTGATGATGGAAGGTACAACTCCTCAACGGTTAGGAGTTGAATGATAATTCTTTCAATTTCATACGTATCTATAGACCTTAAGTTGTATACTGTCAAGTTTTTGAGGTGTATTCGAAAGGGTATGCTTCCCAAGTGGTCCCATTGCCACCATATCAGGATCTGATGATGGGATGCCTGGGAAATGGAGGGAATCCCTCATTTTCTTAGGCACGTACTATAAATTACATGAAATAGTTCAACTTACTGATAACCTACGATTGCTTGCACTAAAAATGGAAAAATAAAATAAAAAATAAAAAAAAACCGACTTCCAACAAGCATCCAACGAAAACTCCCTGCCAAATAACACTAAAAAGCTTAAAATAAATTGGCTCTTTATAAATTGCTATGCCAATTCTTGTCTATACCTAATTCTTTGTTCATTTAAATAGTAGTATTATTATGTGTGCTAGGTACCTAAACCATTTAGTACAAACTAGTTGTTGCCCGCGGCTCCGCCCGCGTGTATGTCGGTTATCGCGGCAAATAGTAGCCTATGTGTTATTCTGATGTATAAGCTATATTACTGTAAAGTTTCATCCAAATCCGTTCAGTAGTTTTTGCGTGAAAGAGTAACAAACATCCATCCAAACATCCATCCATCCTTACAAACTTTCGCATTTATAATATTAGTAGGATTATAATATTAGTAGGATATGGTTGAGGGCACGTTGCAGTAAAGTAAAATCTCAGAATAAGACAAATGAGGTATCGGTAGAAGCGTCTTGATTGTCCGCTGGTTATAGGCTATACGACGTGTCATTTAATCTTATGTGGCGCCCTCTAGCCGACGTAAAATACTGTTTCAAAAAATAAATTTGAGAGAAATATGCCGTGTTTAGTATCATACGAAAGGGCGTTACTTGTACATTTCAAAAATATATATATTATAAGCATTTTCTCGTGACTTTGTCTGTATTTATTCGATAATTGTGAAATTTTTATAGTACCTTTATTTTTATAGTAAGAAATTAATATTATAGAAGCACCAAAACATTTTAAATAAAAAAAAGTAAAAACTAAAACCCAACTACGACAAAAAACGACGTTGAAAAAGCATGAAACAAGTTTCAAAAGCCGTAGTCACGCGTTGTTAAAGTGTTATGAACTATGGTACATTATACTACATGGGCTACGGTTTTTGAAACTTAGTAATGAACCATAGTCCATGACACTTTAACAACGCGTGACTACGGCTTTTGAAACTTGTTTCATGCTTTTTCAACGTCGTTTTTTGTCGTAGTTGGGTTTTAGTTTTTACTTTTTTTTTACCGTTGTTTAAACAATGTATCTAAATTAATCTTCGCAGGCCCACAAGCACATATCCGCCTCCCTAACAATAATAGGACATTAATAGGCTGTTTCTACACTGTACTTATGGCACATCGTAAACCACATCAATGTTTTTCTGCCTTCCATTATCCTACTCCTATTTATTGCCCACTGCCCATAATTTCACCTTACTTGAACATTTACGATGTGCCAAGTTAAAATAAAACCACGTTCAATCTGGAAACGAAATACGAAGGGATCTGAGCTACTCTCCAATATTCAATTTATTTTCTAACAACTACACTTACTTCTCGTACAGAGCTGGATACCCGAGAACACAGATTAAAAATTGTTTTACAACACAACTCTCAAAACACCCAGTCAGCAAGAAACTGTGGGGTATTTTTTTAGACTGTGGTCATCAGTGCGGCTTGCATCACAAATGTACGCATCAATTCTCAAAGGACGTCCACTGATTGAAAAAGAAAACAGCTTCCCCACTGTCCGATTGATTCTATGTGCCCTCGGCGTGTATATCTTGTCTTAGATAGGCCGAGAGCATGGGGCTGTCTAACGTCAAAACTAAATACAGTAGTTTTTTTTTTGTTATTTGTAATGCAAGTCATATACTTTAAAATATGTAAATATCATTTAGATTTAGAGAAGTGCACACGTTACCTTAATGCAAACCATTATCTTAAATATCTCTTAACGTTCTGTGAAATAACAATTGATTTACCTATTCAATTTATTATGTTCTTTTTTAAAAGTTAACTCATCTTCAGTGTACCGAAGTTCTAATAAAATGATTAATTAATTCAGCCCCTATAACTTTACTAGATTGTTTCTAGAGTATAAACAGTATGATGTTAATTTTAATTAGGGGTTTAATAATAATGTTAAAATCGAGCAAGACAACCTAAACTATCACATCACCCTGAAAGCCCAGTTAGACCTCAACAGAATCATGTTTAATGACTTCAATAGAATTCGCTTGTTTTACGGCCCTTGTGATTGCTGGGTGTATTCCAAGGGACACCATATTAAACCGCTTCCGTCAATTAACTTTTACTACCGACCTGATTAAAGTACCTTATAGATTTTTATGACTCGATTGAAGCGAATAAATTGATTACTGTACAATATTTTAATAATAAAGGATTATTGGGTGTGTTCTATCTATAATATGTATGTATTTACAAAAAAAAACGTATATATGTATTTGTATCAGTTATCTAGTACCCCATAACACAAGCTCTGCTTATCTTGGGACTAGATGGCGTTGTGTGTTTAGATGTCCGAAATATTTATTATTATTATTATTATTATTAATTGATTAAAAACTGTCACTTAAGTGAAATGAATTTAGTTTTAATTTTAAGCTTGTTGAGAGTGCGCTGTGAGTTATCATAAGTATCTCCTCCGATCGAACTGAGATACCAACTGTTCCTAACTATTAAGTACTTTTATAGTTATTATTTATAAATTAAACTAAATGAGCAATAAATGTAACTTTCATTGCATTCCAAACAAAAAAATCAATTTTATTATAAAACTTCCAAGAATGTTCAGCTCCCGGTCTATCGTCGCTCAATGGCTCCAACAAACACTGTCCGTTCCGGTCTGTTCGTTACGTGCGGCCCGCGCCACTTCTACACGTCACTCGTTAGTTGTATGCAAAAATAAAGTGTCTCTGGATATATCACCCAGGAAATACGAAACAGTTGAAGATATATTTGAGGTGTATTCGCAGGTACCAGGTTTTCCAGACATCTTGAATTACGTGTTCGATTTCAGGTTTCAGAAAGGAAAGGATGCTATAATTGTAGAATTTTTGCATCAGAATTATTATATTTGATATGACGTAGGAGGTAAATAAACAGATGGGTCATCTGACGACTAGTGACTAATGTCCATAGTCATGGACGTACATGGTTATTTATGTACATTTAAACCACTCAGAAGTAAGTGGTTTTGTCTCTCATTAAGAGAGCGCCAACACGACTGCGGCTCTTGAACTATCACTATAGGCGTCGGAAACCACTATCAGATGAACTGTCCATTGTGTAACACCTGCCCATGGTATACCTATAATCTAAGGACCTAATTAACCTCCTAACATATTCCTTTTAAGAGTTGTATATTATTCGTCTCTTATTTTGGTGATATAAGTATTATTATTCTGATTTAAGTATGGCCTATTACTTTATTCATAGTAAAAATAAGAACCATGTAAAGTCCCTAGCTATGTCCAATATAAATAAATTTCGGGTGCCCCATATCACCTTCCTGTTGCTCCAACGTGACCTAAATACTGATGGTATAAGCTCGATGCAAAAAAACATATTGAAATTAAATTCCACGAGAACGGCTATGAGAAATGTCAATCACAATTGTGTGTGTTTTTATCAGACTTCGAAATTCGATGTGTACTTGTTCTCTGTAGTATATTGAAACTTTTTGCAAAGGGATTAGATTTACTGGTATTTTTTAATGGACTATACCTATTATACTGATGTACGAAATATATTTTCACCAAGTTTGTCATTCTACTCAGGCGTTACTAACGTGACTCTAATTACTAGCAATAGGATAGCTATCCGCAGTCTTCTGTAAGATGAATAATGTAAATAAATTATAATATTCTAAGGTAGTAGAGCCACGCTGATTTCAGCTCTGTTGGGCCGGCTCGACCAGGGCGGTACTACCCTCGCACAGAAAGTCAACTTAAAATGACAGCAATCATGCTGTCGTGTTTCGTTGGTGAGTGCGAGACCGGAGGCCCAATGATGCAGAAGCATCACTAGCCCGCCATGGTGTGGGTCACTATGCTTCTGTGTTGCAATGTCAGCATTCGCAGTTCGCAGTATGGTGACTACCACTCTTGGATTCTGCTTATGCTTTCCATCAGGCAGAGCAAAGTCATTTTGGCTGGGTCAAAAAAAAAAACAATTATAACAATTCTCATTGATGTTCATTACAACCGGGACCGACGGGTTAACATGCTTTCTAAGAAACGGGTGTGAAAACCACCAAATTTCCATACTCAAAGTTGTTATTAAGAAAAGTCTTGAAAGAAAACTCTGTCAAAAATGTTAGTTCTTTTGACCCGATCCGAGAATCGAAGCCGAGGCTTTTTGATTGCCAGTTGTATACGCTAACCGCTAGACCGTCGATATAATTCGCTATTATAATCTTGCTGCCCCTCCTTCTCTCTTTTATCATCTCATCATCATCTGATCTTCTCAGGTTCTTATTACGTATATTTTGAAATTAGTTTTTTTCCATCCAATTTACTAAACATTACTTTCTCAAGCGTCTTTCTATTTGCAACTTTTTGATTTAATTTAAAACAAGTAAAATTTTAATAACTATTCTTTTTACGGGAATTAACGCGATCACTTGTTTAAAAGATATTTAAGAGACATACCTCTGATTTGCCTGACGTTTCCGCCAGGTTGCACTGGCCGTGGTCAAAGGCTGACTGACTAAAAATAAAATTGGCTGGTAAAATTATTGAAAAAAAAACCAACTACGTTAATATTTACCATCATTATAAAATTCAGGTTTATTTTTTGAAATAAATATTGTTTGTTGTTTTTTTTTTTCATTTTGTTGTACCCAGTGTCATTCTTACGAATAATACGAATCTATTGATACCACTCACAAAAAAATACGACAAGCCGTTGAGACTCTAGAGCGTGCCAAAGAAATATAGATACATATATACACTCGAAAAACATAACCCTCCTTCTTTCGCAGTCAGATAAAAAAACAGTCCAGTAGTATAATCTTCATGGGATATGGTTTTCGATAAAAATCTGTCAATCCTTTCTGGTGTTCGTGTCAGGCATGATCGACGAATTTACGTGCTCCACGAGGTGTGGAGCGGATTGTGTCAATGTTGCTTAGTGGCAGTGATCGCTTGATCCGTGAGATTGGCACCGTGTCAGAGAACTTTCTTGCATCACATATCTGAAATTTTAATCTTTAGATTGAAGATGAGATGCTACACGTCATAGATGTCTTATTTGTTAAGGACATTTTTGAAAGCTTTGATTTTTTTTCCATATTAAAGGAGATTATATATGTGTACATAAAAACATTAAAGTTTTATAAGTCCAATATATTTAACGTGTATGAATTGGGCTCCGCGTCTTTTATAGCCTATTTTTGGCATTATTACGTTGATTTCCTGTTTCAAATTTTTACAGCTTTTTTTCTATACTTCCATAATCGAACATTTTAGAGCCAACAAAAACATAACTATGTACAAATAGACCTTCAAATTAAAAGGATAAAAAAGAAACAAGATCAAAATAAGAAAGAAACAAAAAACTGTAAACGTTTCATTGAAATACATAAAGGCCCACATCAAAATTCACTTTGCTCGCGGGGAGGCGCAATAAAGTCGCAGAGCGGGCACTGACGTTCGCTGAGCTAGTGATAAATAAAATAAATGCCCGTCAATCTGATCAAAGCAACCTTTACCAGGACACAAATGAGTATACTCTGCACATTTCTGATTCCATTGCTGTTTTGTAGCTTTAGCAAAAATTTTGCAGTAAACAAGGTGTGAAATGGAATAGGAAATGAAATCTTAGATCGGATATTGTGAGTTTTGTTCAAGGTTTTCTTGGATAGGACGGCAACGGTTACGCGACAGTATTTTAAGAATTCTGAGTAAGCTTTGTTTACAAAAATATATAAACGAAATTAACTTTTAAGGAAACGATGTGAAAAAATTAGACAATAGAAATATAAAAAGTTTTACGTTGAGAATAATTGACTAAAGTTTTGCCAGGCTGTTGTTTGAAAATTATTTTTTGTTTCGTAAAATGTCATATTTTTACTATGATTTTTACTATGACATTTCTTGTTGCTTTACCTACCTACCACAATGACCATGTCGGCTTAATAAGATTAAAGTAATTACACACTTCAAAAGTTTTTAATTTTCATATACCTATAGGTACAAGTTGTATTTAAGGTCTAATGGAGCTTGTTGTCATATAAAGTAAAGAGTTAGGACAAATTTTCAATCCGTGTAAGATATTGTACATCAAATTTAAACAAACACCAATTCGGGTCATGAATAATACATAAAGCAAGTCCGTCGAACCTTTCACTGCCTATCGATATACGCAGGCTGTAGGATACAAAATTCGTTGTTGCATCTATAGAGAACTTAACACTAAAGAAACAAGGTTCATTTTTCAGTTTAATAAACTTGTCTTGACATGGTCCCATTTGGATTTACAAGCTTATTCTTGCGTTTCTTTTATGCTCTATTTCTGTGGAATAAGGTTCAACTTTTCGCATTTTGTAATTATATTTACCTTGGTTTATCTTTTCCCTAAGGACGACTTCAGTGTTAGGTTTATGATAATTTTTAGACCTCATCCGGTTATTATTGGTGGCTATTAAATTCCGGACTGAGATGTTTCTATAAAGATCTTTTGCTTCTACTCCAAGATCAATTTTCAATAAAAAATGAATGTGGGTTATTTTCTGCGAGGAATATCTTGCTTAATTTTCTAACATTTAAATAATGACATAAGAGGCACGCCTGTAATCCACTGAAGAAGGTTCTCGGATCAGAATTGATTTTGATTAAATTGTATTTATACCAATTGGTTTTTTTATATCAAACTTTCTTATGAATATATGGTCTAAGATCCGACCCTAGATCGACCTGCATCGAGCTGATGATAGAATAAAACTTATTTTATAACAAAGTTAGTAAGTTATTAAATATATTAAAATTGGGTCGTCTAAGAAAATCCTGGAGAGTTTTTTTTTTTTGTGTATATTACAAGTAATAAATATTAATAATAAAATATTAAACAATATAACGTAAATTAAACAAATATATATAGACTAGCCGACCCACGCAACCTCGTTTGCGCCTTATATTGCCCGTAGCGTGAAAATTTCCCCCGTTTTTGAAACATTCTTCATTGTTGCTCCGCTCCTATTAGTAGTAGCGTGATGATATATACCCTATAGCCTTCCACGATAAATGGACTATCCAACACCGAAAGAATTTTTCAAATCGGACCAGCGGTTCCTGAGATTAGCGTCTTCAAACAAACAAACAAACAAACAAACAAACAAACAAACAAACAAACAAACTCTTCAGCTTTATATATTAGTATAGATATATAATTATATATACACATTTGCTGTTTTCTTATATTTATTTATTTGTTTAATTTATGTTACATTGTTATTTTTTTATAAATATTATTAGTTTATCAGTCATAAACAAAAAAAAAAATATTATGTCCAGATTTTTTTTTGCACAACACGTCTTTAACATATATTATAATTTACTAAATTTATTTTAAAATAAGTTTTAGTCTATTATTAGTCCGATGCAGGTCGATCGAGGGTCGGATATTATATTAATATAAGCGTAGATTACAAAAGACAACTGATTGAGAAAAAACACATAGTTTTACAAGAACTCTTCAAAGAAAAGTTTAGCACTGAGTAAGTGGCACTCCGTACTATTAGCAATAGTTCAAAGAAGAATATGATCTTTTAACCGACTTCTTATTATATACTTTACATTGCTTTCAAATTGGTGTAAGCATGACTATTTAGAAGTGGTGGTGTGCTATGGTCTTATTATTTTCTACCATTATCGTAGTCACATTAAAACTCAGCTATACCAAGAACCAAAAAGGAATGAATTAAATTTACATAGTAAACAATTGCAAGGACATGTTTTACGAGTATACATATTCAAGTGAATATTTATCTTGTAAAAAACCACACCTATGTTCAAAATTTTACCAAACAAATCTGGTCTATAACATTTTGCCTTTCTGAAGACTTAAAGTAAACAGGTATGCCAGTTTTAATCCAAGCTTTGCATACACCTGCTTCTTTATAAGTTGTTCATTACAACTTAAAAGCTTGAGTTAGTTTTCAGAATGTTTAATTATATATAATCCTTAAAAGAACAATGGGATGTGTAGTTCGTAAAACTGCATTATTCGGAAAAGGTTAGCGTGTTTATTACCCATTGATTTCGAGATAGTAATCTCATACACATTATGTTAAGTGAGTAGGTAAGTGTATTGCCTGTCTGTTTATTAAATAAAATTTAACAGATTTTTTAGAAACTCACAATTAGACCATAATTCACTACATATCTTTGTCAGTACAACAGTAGTAAAATTGGAATAGTTCAAGTTTATTAATATCTCAAATACTTAGTTGAATTTGCATTAACATTTTTGAAAAAAAAAAATGAAATTCTGACTGACTTTAGTAGATTATATGTAGGTTTATAACAATACAAAAATAAAGCAATTGGTATTTTTTATCTATTAGTTGTATATTTTGTTAACATTATTATAGTTTATTCATTAGAATATATTACTTATTAAAGTTAATAAAGTTCATAGAAATTACATTTTGTAGTGTTAGAAATTCTACAATAACGTTATGATAACAAACAATATATGTTTACATTTTTTTGAAAAAAATTAATGAGGGAATTTTTAAATTAAAAAAAAACTTCGCTTAAAAACACCGACTTCAAAAACTAAAAAGTATAAAATAACTCAATAAAGATTTAATTAAATACACCTATGCAAACCTTTGATAATATTGATAAAATACTATTATTTGTATGTGCTACCTATTCATAGGTTTGAAGTAGGTGCCAAGCCATAATGCAAAAAGCCATAGACTGCCTCGTTAATCTAGCGGTTGGCGTGTGCGACTGCTGATCATGAGGTCTCGGGATCAATACCCGGGTCGAAACAAATATTTGATTCGGAGTTTGGATGCTTTCTATGTATAATATGTATGTATTTACAAAAAAAAGGATTTAAGTATTTATATCAGTTGTCTAGTTCCCATAACACAAGCGCTGCTTAGCTCGGGATGGCGTTGTGTTAGTTAGATGTTCGAAATATTTTTTTTTTATATGTATTTATTTATATTGTTTTACCAATATTAAAGGTCTGCATATGAGGTGTATTTAATTAAACTTTATTAAGTTATTTTATACTTTTTAGTTTTTGTATCCGGTTTTTTTAGACAACTAATTGAGAAGTTATTTTTTATTTTTAGCTTTTCAGTCTTTCGAATCAGGGAGTTTCCTATGATGTTTTTAAAAAAATCTGTTTAATAGCATTCAATCATCATTTCACCTAAAAACTTGAAAGAATACGACAAAAAATTATCTTCCAACTCCTAACCGTTAAAGAGTTTTATCTTCCATAATTAACTCATCATCAAGAACTGATGACAACCAAATGTAAATACTGTAATAGTTGTATAAAATATATGAATAACGTAGAACGTGCTTAACAAATTTGAGGGTTTCCTTCCATTGCCTTAGGATTCCATCATCAGATCCTGATATAGTGGCAATGGGACCACATGGGGAGCATACCCATTCGAATCATCATCATCGCCTTAGCGTTATTCCCGGTTGCTTCCATTCTGGAGCCCAGGGTCCGCTTTCCTACTATGTCTTCTCCACTTTGCCCGGTCTTGGAGCATACCCATTCGAATATAATCATATTTTCAGAATTGATCTACAATTGACGAAGTAATCAGAGTACATACATACATAAAAAAGTACCAATGAAGTTGAGAACCTTTGGAAGTCGGTTAAAAACAACAAAATTTTCAACAAAACAAACCTCAATTCATGTTTCTCAAACAAAATTCTCCCCAGACACAATAACAAGTATCTAAACAGCTGGCAGATAAAGTGCAAACACTATTTTTACTAACTATCTGCTATCAGTGGATGCACAAAGTGTTCGCCAGTATCGTAATGAGCGTTGATAAGCCCAGTATAATGCGATAACATCTATGAACAATGAACGCAACACGGGTGGGCACTAACTTAAAACGCTATACAATTTATGGTGCACCATTTTAGCAGCATAATTGTGTTAACCGGATTTGGTATGGTAATCAACCTATTTGTTAAGGTTTTACTCATCTAGATAACTTACGGACATGGTGGTAAATCAAAATCATGTTGTTATTACTGTTACTGTTATATTCTGTTAAATTTTGTTAGTGGACCTGGTGTTTTGACGGTCCCACTCAGAACTTATAAATATTTGAGAATGACTGCATGGTTTAAACCATTAGACTGGTTTAATCGGTAGCCAAGTATTGTGGGTTCCACAATTCACAAATTGTTTTTCTCGGTGTTCTTTGTGTATGTTAAATTTATTTATTTATTTATTTATTTATTCTTAATGCACGTCTTGTACATAGGCGGACTTAATGCCATATGGCATTCTCTGCCAGTCAACCTTTGAGTGATGTAAAAATATGAGGCGGTCGGTGCAAAATGGGGTATATGTAGAATTTAACTCAATTCCTAAATATATATATATATATATATAGGTGTGATATAAACATGAAGGTATAGCTTATATATATATTATATACATAATACATAAACATACTTACAAATAAATTAATATAATAATTAAATTGATATAATGTAAAATAAAATAAAAGTACTCAGTCGGATACTATTGTTGTGAACGTTCTGCCAATTCACTACGAAGCAGATCGCGTACCTTCGTCTTGAATGTGTGGCGGTTTGTTGACATCCTGATTTCGGTTGGAAGTGCGTTCCAAAGTAGAACTGACTGCACAAAGAAGGAGGAATTTATGAAGTTGGAGGTGTGGGGGGGACAAAGTAGAAGCATATTGTTTCTTGACCGAAGGTTTCGATCATGAGTGGAGCATAAAAGACGAATTAAATTAAATGTATATTTGTAAAGCCCACCGCGACACAGGATGTATACTCCTAATGCGAAAGTTATCTTTAAAAAAATATTGTATGTTACTGAATTTTGTTTTATACCAACGTGTTATAAAGTCGTATTTTAAATTTACACATTCCAAGAGATGATATATACTATTTCATACTAGTTTATTGTTTAGGTATAATGCAAGTTTTCAAAATGGCTCTACCTATCATGTCGGCAATATAATCTTAAGAGTCAAACTATGCTATTTGAAGTTACAATTTTACCACTTTACCATGATTTAAACAAAAATTTAGACTCAATTAAGACCTCGAAACTTCCACTTACCTGTGTCATAATTCCCTGAGCACGGCTTTTACCTGACATAGCGAAAATTATCGCATATTAATTTAGAAATGGTTGAGGCTTATATTCATAGAGAAGGATTTAATATAAATGCACCTAAGTACTCCAACAATAAGGGTTTCCGAAGTTTCGAATATTAACTAGGTATTTCAGAATTTCATTTTTTATGAAATAGAAGAATGCGTTTGAATAGCACTAATGCTATAAATATATGACAAATCTACTGGAACTGCTTTATAAATTCAGAAAGTTCTTCCGAAAGTTATATTAAATACTTTAACACTAATTTCATTAAGCAATATTAAAATTTGAAGGTAATTTTATAACGAAACGGACCTTAGAAATAATAATAGTTATTATCAAAACTTCATCTTGTCATTTCAAGTCTATTCTTAGACTAAAACTACAATAGTATGAATACAAATGGTGTACATCAAATCATTTTAGAGGAAATTGCTCCTGTCAGAGAGATAGATGCTAGGCACATTCCGTTTGACAATTGAGGCTCGAAATATTATCTACGCAAAAGCAGTATTTCTACCAGTAAACTTTTTCGGGGAAAAAATATTGTTTATATATTATGTGAAAGTTCATAAAGTTGACTTACATTTTATTACCTTGTTTTGTTTATTTGAATAATAATAAGCTTATTGTCTTATCCGTGTATTTGCACATAATTAAATGATTTACGAATTAAATTTCAAGAGCTCGATGTGATTCTCATAGATGAATAGGGGTATATTTACGAATGTATATTATGTGTAAATCCGTGTACAGAACTTCGAACCTGCACAGAAATGGCATCACGTACGGATAACACAAAGGACGAAAATTTCAGAAAATATTGAATTTGTACGAAAATATGTATTTTGTTTTCCTCTTTTGGTTTCCCTACTTTCTTTTATTTAAGTACATTTCTGTAGCTAAGACAGCTACTGCTGTACTACTTTTTTTTTCAAAATTGTTATAGCTGTTTAAGCGTGAAAAAACACTAAACACACAAACACAGAAAATAACAGTAGTGTGATTAAATACAATTTATTTCAGATTCCCTAGTATGTTCGCGACCACATAGATATTATATATAGATGGGTTGCATACATAGATTGTAACATGAAGAGTCAGAACTATTATTAATTTAGCAGGTGTGTTTACGCGGCCCATAAACCTGTGCACTCCATGGTTGTTTGAACATCGCATCGGTCGTAAAACAAACAACTAACTGCATTTCGTACTACACAGACCTTTTGTGGATAATTACCTTAGTCCTCAGTGAGTAAATTTGAAATATGAAAAAGTTATATTTGGGTTTAAAATACTTAAAAATTAAAAAAAAACCTAAAACCCCTATGCAGCATCAGGTCAGAGTTATCAATTAATTGTCATTAAACGATTATACTAACACGCTTGAAGCACTTAAAAACTTAAAAAATGCCTTACATCATTTTGTAAAATTGATACATTTACACTGCTAGACCGATATTAACCGCATTTAAATTCGTTGGTTTATGTTTGGTTAAACATAAACCAACGAATTTAAATGCGGTTTTTACCATCATTCAGGTTATGTCTCATGGAAGGTTTAGAAATAAAACCAATTGACCCGGCGAACTTCGCACCGCCATACATTTTCTAAATTTCCGTACAAATGTTTTAATATTTATACCCGCTTCCATTTCCCACGGGTAGTGTATAGTGATGACCTTCAAAAATATAACACTTCCATTAGCTTCATCTGTATATTTGTAACTGACCCCGTTTGAACTTGATTTTGACCCACTTCAAAAGGTCAGATTTCATTTAAACTTAGAAGACTTATCGAGCACTGATGACAATACAATAATTAAAAAAAATAGTTCAAAGAAGCTAAATATAACCAACTTTTATTAATAAACCAAACATTTTTTTGTATCAATTCAAATTAAGGGAAGAGGATCTAATAAAATAAATTATTTTAATGTAAAAAGCGAGGGATGCTTGCTAAAAATATTTCGATAATGTCGACCCACGCTTTTTTACATTAATTTTTATTTGTCACTCTATCTTTATTATGTACTAGCTTTTGCACGCGGCTTCTCCACGCAGACTTTCTTCGCTTGATTTAACCCCTTAGGGGTGGAATTTCAAAAAACCCTTTCTTAGTGCTCACTTACGTTATATAAAGAACCTACATGCAAAATTTCAGGATTCTAGGTTTAGCGGTTTGGGCTGTGCGTTGATCTCTGGATATGTCAGTCAGTCACCTTCCTCTTTTATATATATAGATAAAAAAAACAACTTTTTAATTTGCTTTATTTACAAAAGCATGTTTATTAAACTATTATTTATTTTATAAATGCAATCTGTTAAACTAGGAATAATCTTTGCTCTTTTTACCGAGATTCACAACCGATGACGTCACTAGTCACGAACAAACACCGCGCTGTCCACCACAGGCTATTACCAACATTTTGTTCGCGTGCACCGATCCTAACAGGCATTGTCACCGCAAATCAGTGGTCTGCACAGGCTTCAGGCATTTTATGAGCATTTTTATATGCGTTACGTTGAAATTTTGTAAACATGTATTTGAAAATAGTGTTTACTTTGAAATGATGATGCTCAACCACACAATTGACAGTATATGAATATAATATTAAACCTATAGTTTAATATAAGTACTTAGAAGAGATTTTAAATTATTTTTATAAACAGTCTCTCAAATGTAGTAAATTTCTGCTGCTACTATTAGTCTTAGCGTGATCTTTTATAACCTATAGCCTCGATCGATAGGCTATGAAACACTAAAAGCCTTAGTAAAAATGGTCTAGCCGTTCATGCATGATCTCATGGTCAAGGGAAAAAATGTATCCACTTTTATATACAGTTAACTATTGCACTAGATTCATTCCTGGACTTTACAAGCAAACATTAAACACCGAGCATCTTTCAAAAAGAAAAAAACATCTTAATTGTGGTTACGTAAATCCTTTCGATTTTACTGATAAAAAACAAAACGTTAAATAGACAATCACTAATGGTTGTAATTCTGATTCTCCTATAGCAAACTTGAACCATCGTGTATGAGTTTCATAAATCTTAGAAACTTGAAGTATTTCGCACAACCCTGGGCTGGTTGACTAATGTCCTGAGTGTTATCAGACCTGCCCTAAGCCCTCGTGCAAGTAACGACTGTAATTAATACAGGAGAGTTGTAAATACACACTTTACTTTTATCGCCTTTTAAAAAAATAGTCTCGCACTTTCAATTTTTTTAAAATTGTAGGCATTAGGAACGTTGGTGTATTTAAAGTTAAATTTTAAGTGATTAAAAGTTTGTCAAGATAATATATGTTTTCAAGTATCTTTAAGAATGCTTTTGACAGTTGTTAATGAAGTTCCATACCCCAACTCCTTCCCACATCCCTCTCTCCATCTCACAAAGGCCGGCAACACACTTGTGACGTCTCTGGTGTTACGGGTGTCTACGGGCGGCAGTAATTGCTTACTATCAGGTGATAGGCCTGCTCATTTGCATCGTCTTACATTAAAAAAAATCTCAAAACGAAAATAATTAAAATTTGGTACATACCTATATGTAGTAGACGTCAAGAAAGTTATATCCTATAGCACGAGGTAACAAACAAGCTGATGGGTCACCTGATACCAAGTGACTACCGTAACACCAAACCCCAGAGTTGTCGAAAGAGAGTTCAGGCTCCGGTAGATGAGGCCGAGGTTTCGCGCCAGTGAAACCTGACAAACAGGTACGTATGAACGAAACATGGCCTTCCCACGGTATTTTTGAAAAATGTATTTACTGCTAACTAACAATCTGGTCAAAAATCTACATTCACACAAGAAAACACGTGCACGAAAGCTGGCAAACTACATAAACATGGTACCGTCTACAAATATCTCATTTAATTCTCAAGAATATTCATGTTGTTCCGTTCAGGTAACTAAAGTGGGCTCCGATATCGGCTCATCGACCACGTTCATCTTATCTTGCCCATTATAAGCACCATTACGTGATTACTTACTAAGGTAGACCCTTTACATAATAACTACTACTCATTAGGATTTCAACCTTAATCACTTAAGTAATGAGATTTAGATTTTCCGGTGAAGCAGAGCTTATTGAGCTGTTGATGTAAATACGAACCCTTTGAAGCTTAGAGTAAAAGGGTTTTACTGCAATTAAAAAATATTCACGATTTAGGGTTCTATAATAGCTCTTAAAAGAATGTATTACTTACATATTGCAAAATGTAAGTTTGTGCAGAAAGCGAAAGAAAATATATTTTTATATTTTAATTTTTTTATTACTTTATGAACCCTATTTAACACTGGCAATTACATTACTCGTATACACAACAAGGAAATGTATCAACATGTATAAAATTTTCATAACGAAAATCCAAACAAAAAGTCCCGAAATCAAATAATTTTATTTGTAGCTTGGTCCTTGACCCCGATGTACACAGCACGTAATTGACTTCAAAATCTGATTTAATCTTACAGGAAAATTGGTTTTCCATAAAGAAGATGCTATCAGTCCTTTCGTTTATCAGTTAACAATTTATTTTCAGCAGACTCGGAAATTAATAATGTAAATTTCGTGATAATCATTATGGTTGCCATGGGAACGTGAAGATTGATAATTAAGAGACAATTGCTTGAATGGGATTTTTATAGTCAAAGCCGTTTAACGACAGCAGAAATGTAAAGATTTATTGTCAAAATTTTAAAATCTGAGTTTTTTGTAGTATAGAGGTCAAACGAGACGAAACAGCACAGCTGCCGGCTGAAAATTCCTGCAACTCAAGGGCGTTGCCGGGATTTGTGTTTTGTTATTAACAATAGATAAAGTAGTAAAACAAGATGTGTTGTTATTGTATTTACTTTAAGTAAATTGAGAAGTGTTTAATTATGATTTGGATAAATAATGAAGAAATTATTTCCCAACTTTGAAATAATCTTAAGAAGTAATTTTGACGACAATTTATTACGTAATGTAGTTTCTGTGTTATTCGCATAAGAAAATATTTAAAGAAGCTTTTAAGCCTTTTGACACAATAGGGAGGGTGACAGAAAAGTTGAAACAAATAGACGTTCATTATTCATTAACTCTTGAAATAACAAAACAGTTCTCGAGACATTGTCAAGTGACACGTTTTACTCCAAGTCTTTTATACTTAAAGTCAAAAAGTGGGTTTTGAGAAGAAGGGGGATGTTTATTTTATATCTCAATTAATTAACGTAGCTCGTTGCCAGTTTAATCCGGTATTCATGACGCCGACTTAATAAGCGAGTTGATTCAAATTGCAAAACTGCTAACTCAACAGGCGACTGCGTCGGTAGCTGTGCTTGTGATAGTACACTTAAATTATTAAGTTTTTAAACAAGCTCTTTCTTTACATTATTTTTGTCGCAACACTATATAACTGCCTACATAAATTAAGAATGGCTACTATTAATACAACAGTGTTATACCATGGAGAGCCATAATGTGGAAATTAGGTATCTGCTTGACCATGGTGTCATAGAAATTCGGTCATAAATACTGGCGCCATTGCTTTTTTGCAAAGTTGAATTTTAAGATTGATGAAAGCTACCCACTCTCTGTAATTATCAGTTGGCAAAACACTTGTGTCCTTTGAATTACACGTCCCTATAGATGTTCCAGTATTCATAGTATCTATAGTATAGATCTATAGGTATTTTTATAGTATCCGTGCATTGTGGTCACTTCCTTTAGTTACAATCGGGTGACCATTCTTCTTATTTACTTTGCTATACAAATACTACAAAAAGTATCATGTATTCCTTTACAGAAACCTTCATTTAATATGTCATATATCTAAAGTATATATATATAATATGTCATATATTCAAGGTAGTAGAGCCACGCTGATTTCAGCACGAACGGGCCGGCTCGACCGGGGCGGTACTACCCTCGCACAGAAAATCAACGTAAAATGACAGCGATCATGCTGTCGTGTTTCGTTGGTGAGTGCGAGACCTGAGGCCCAATGATGCGAAAGCATCACTAGCCCGCCATGGTGTGAGTCACCATGCTGCATTGTTGCATTGTCTGCGTTCGCAGTATGGTGACCATCACTCACACACACAGAGTAGAGTCATTATGGCAGGATCAAACATAAAAAAAAAAAAAAAAAAAAAAACAAAAGCAAAAATTTAATATTTTAGTACTAGATTACTGCCAACACAAACATCAGTAATTGACAAAGTAGTTAAGTTATGACGTCTCCAGTACAAAATACGGATTTATGAATAACAAAGAGCATAGGGAATTGGTGTCGGTGGCTTTGCGGTAATATCGCACTTCGCACAAAGGAACGCGGAGGTGTAACAAACTACTGAATAAGACGTCGTGTTTCTAGTTTTTGCGTAACAAAGCCTCGGCTTACACTGCAAGCTTAATTTCCGCATTCCACTCATATTTTGATGTAAGTATGATGACGTTCATATTCTGTGTACGTATTCGGCTCTTGAAATGCAATCTCTGATAGGTGTCGACTTGCACGTAGATTCATATTAGCTGTGAAACGGAGGTGTTTTTCATGATGACTTACTTACCCGTGGGAGGGCCACGGTTCGGCATACATGGGCCCGGCTCGACCGGAGTGATACGACGGTCTCACAGAAAGTCAGTGTGAAATAGCGCTTGCGCTGTGTTTCACCTAGTGTGTGAGGATACCTGAAGCCCATACCCCAATCCCTCCTCATCCCTCAAAGGCGGGCAACGTACTTGTGATGCCTTTGGTGTTGCGGGTGTCCATGGGCGACGATAATCACTTCCCAGGTGGTACGCCTGTTGATTTACTTGATCAATGGAAGTTTTCTTATATCGTCTATGTTGTTAGTCCAGTTTAAGATTCTGCACTAGGATAGACCTCTATAGTTAAATAGATACATGAGTCAGTTCTAAACCTTATTGCCCCTACCAGAACTTTCGGTATCCGACCAACACGCTTTTGTTGTTTAAATTTTTCTTTTTTCTAATTCCGTCAAGAAAAGATTACATTTCATTTCGACTTAAACCTTGGACCTTAAAATAATCCTACAAAACCTTTTGCAATATGACATACTATCCCGTTACTAATTGAACAATGAATAGGAAGATAGTGATAAGATAATTTAATTACCAATATATTTGGTGTAGACAGTTTATATCGTAATACAAAGTCTCAGTTTTAGACCTCATCTCTTTAAAAAGACGTAAAGTATTACAGTCTAGAGCTGTGTAGTCTTTAGGGTATTTCTGATATTAACTAACCATAAATAAAAACAGCCTGTCCTTATTCCAAAAGTGTTCACCTCTGTCCAAATCTTGATGATGCGTGTCTATACAAAATTGTGCGCACCTTCCGTTAAATTTGCTCCTACAATAAGGCTCTAGGGATTCAGGCCTGCGAACACCGTATGATGATCCCGGAGTGACCACGAGACTCTCAGTGTACGGAAATATTGGTCCAAGTGGAGGAAAACTTATAACAAAATATAACATCAGTTTGTTAATTTTTATCTTCATTTACTTATGCCAAGCCTATACAAAGAGTTATAGTTTCTAAAATATGATTCTTTATATTATATATTTGCTTCTTGCATCATTGTCTTTCGATTCTTGGGTGTGTTCTATCTATAATATGTATGTATTTACAAAACAAAAAGAAGTTTATGTATTTGTATCAGTTGTCTAGTACCTCATAACACAAGCTCTGCTTATCTTGGGACTAGATGGCGTTGTGTGTTGAGATGTCCGAAATATTTATTTACTTATTTATTTATTTTACATAGCATTGCTGACTTCAACAGTCTACTGCTGACTATAGTCCAAACAAAAAACCAAGTTATTATTAACCCATTAACAAGAGTTACACTGAACTGCTATTACTAAAAGGAAATTCTCTTTTTATCTTGTTTTCTTTTTCATTGGAACTCGTATGCATATTTTTAATCTTCTAAATTCGTAAAATTGGTACACGGTTCGATGGTCGCACAAAATCATACCTCCTGGACCAAAGCTCCGAGTTTTAATCTGTTATATATTCCAAACTTTCAATTAAACTATGCCCATAGCAATTTCCATGTTTCCAGGTGAAAAATTTAGATAAATCTAAAAATATTTTGGGTGTCAGTCAGTTACCATTATTGGGCTTTCGGTATCCTCACTCCCTCGGTGAAACACAGCGCAAGCGCTAATTTACATCGGTTTTCTGTGAGGTCGTGGTATCACTCCGGTCGAGCCGACCCATTCATGCCGAAGCATGGCTCTCCCACGGTAGAAAATAAATGCTTGTTTGCAATCATTCAATAATGTACTGTTCCGGAATCCTTTGACTTGGGCCACTCCGTCGTATTCTGATTAGCATCAGACGTTACCCTTTGGCTCACCTTTTGACGTTCGATCATATTATTAACCGTCGTTGGCGCGTACCTTTTTTGACGTCTATTACAAGCAAACATATCATTTATAATACATTTTACACTATAGTAATCAAATATAGCTCACTTAGGACCCCTAATACTTTATCCGTGGTGCTTCCCGGTTTGAAAAAGGTGTCTGCCTATTTTGACTTCATTTTGTCTCCCGCTTTGCTAAGGAGGGAAGTGGATTTATCATTTCCAACTCCTCCTGTTTTTCTTCTGATTAACTTCGTTGCGGGTTCCAAGACAGTTAATTTTCTTCCTGGGACTTCCCGAGTGTCATAACTCGGTGTGTTCGTGGGTCACTGCTGTTGATCTTGGTGTACAGGAGTTACAGTGGTGGGAATGTGGGCGGGATTAGCTGCTAAAAAGAAAAACAGTTTGAAAAGCTTAGGTATTTTTCTAAATCATCAACTGGTTTCGCACGGAAGTCCTTTAAGTTCCCTGATTTCTTCTTCTATAATATGCATGTATTACACATATTAACCTTCCGGTTGAATCACTCTATCTAATACTGAAAATTGCATTGAAATCCGTTGTGGAGCTTAAAAGATCTAAGCAAACAGACGGCGAAAACGACTTCATTTCATACTATGTAAAGATTTAATACTAACATAAATGATAAAAATTTTGAAAGGCATTACACAGTACACTTATTTCTCAACTAATGCAAATTGAGTGTGACACATAATATTTATTATATTTATAAATTGTATGACTTGCATACCTCGAACTTGAACATAATTTTTGGAACGAATGTTGTGTGTTGCGGAGGGATAACCTAGCCGGCAAAAAGCGTCCGTAACGTTAAATAAAACGGCGTAAGATTTTAAAAAAAATAGTATAGCGCCATCTGTAAGTTGCATTTATTATTATATTTTATGATAAGAACCAGCTTTTAAGAAATCGTAATACTAGAAATTTAGCTATTCGAAATAAAGAAAGTAAAATGCAGGTAAAAGGTAAAGAAATAGTGGAAATTATTATTTGTTTCTTTATTACGTTTGTAAGTGGTGTCAAGTTATTGAAACAGTTTTAGGTAATCATTTGAATAGTATTATAATTCTTCGCGAATATTTTTCCTGAAGCTTTTATCCTCGATAGCAATAACTGTACCGTTCAAGTATTTCTAAATATTAAAAAAAAAACACTTTCATATTACTTCCACAATTTTCATACGAAAAAGGTAGACTATTTCACCCGTACATCAGTAACATCTGGCTCAATTATCATTCGGTCTCAAGTTTCCCAACGCACCTGTACAATTTCATCAACTACACAATTAGGACGTTTCGGCAGCTCAAAATCAGGGCTGCCACCTGCCGAAATCCAAAAACAAAATTAAAAGGACCAATGCTCGGTCCCAGTACGGGTCTGGATTATTCATGACAAAGCTACGCACGCCCGCGTATGAATGGAAACGAGACGACGAGACGTTTGCCTTTTATAGCTCCAATGTAAATATGAACACGATCCCTTTCCGATGGATTTGATTATTAATGACTTTTAATTTGAAATGACATTTTTAATATCATTCTTTGGGGAGATCAGATCCTTTGCAGATTTAATGAATAGTTTGGTTAAGAATCTTAAAAACGTGATTTTATTAAACAAACCAAATACAGTTAACAAAAGAATAAAAATTAAAAAAATTAACTACGTAGATCAACATTTCATAAGACATCTTAATTTAATAAGCGTACGATATCACTTATACTTTAGTGAGCCTTTATTGAATCATTTTTAGAGATCACCACTTAACACAATAGAGATCCGTAAACACAATACCTAATACGAATATACGACATAAGTCTTAAGAGTACTTAACTAACATCAGTATATTTGCATTATAGTAAATGTGCAGATAATGCAGTGATTACTTATAGGTATAATAAAATCATCCATTAATTATTTTGAAAAGACGAATAGACTAGCCTATGTCATTTGACTAACGATTACTCATACACACTTAACCCTTTGCCTCTAAAGATATAAGTTATGTTTGTAGAAATATTTTTGCAAATTAAACAAGCACCGTATGTGTTTCAGCGACCCGCGTCAAAAGGACCTAATGTATGAATCTGTAGTACTACAACAAGTTTTAGGATTCCCTACCCGTAACGACACGACCCTTATATCCATTATTTCAACATGTCACCTGTCTGGCTATCCAATTTAAACATTCCTCTACTTTATTTTCAAACTCCATTTTAGTCAAACAGATTTTGTTAGACCATTTTTTAAAAAGTCTAATAAAATTATTTTTTAATATGACAAGACGAATAAGGGATAAATGTACTCTTTGACAACCCTAATTTCAATCCTACTAATATTATAAACGCGAAAGTTTGTAAGTATGGATCTATGGATGTTTGTTACTCTTTCACGCAAAAGCCTTATAAATCAGAATAACATATACGCTACTATTTGTCGCGATAACCAACATACACGCGAGCGGAGTCGCGAGCAAAGACTAGTATTAAATAAATATGAAATTAAACTAAAACACTTGTATTAGTTCATTTAGGGTCTACTAGTTATTTCAAATGTTGTTTAGCGATATCCGGCAGTTGTAATTAGTTACGTAAATTAGTATAAGGTCAAAAATAATACAAAGACCTGAAAATGGATAACTACCAAACTTTCAAATTATATAAACAAGGCACAATTTTTAAAGAAAACTGTTAAAATAAGTAATGCACAAAACGTAGATCACGATGTATTTTATATCTTGTTCTGAAATTAGGAAATTATGGTATAACAGCTAACCCACGCAACTTCGTTTACGTATTGCCCGTAGTGTGATAATTTTCCCCCGTTTTTGAAACATTTTTCATTGGTACTCCGCTCCTATTGGTCTTAGCGTGATGATATATAGCCTATAGCCTTTCTCGATAAATGGGCTATCTAATACTGAAAGAATTTTTTAAATCGGACCAGCGGTTCCTGAGATTAGCGTGTTCAAACAAACAAACAAACTCTTCAGCTTTATATATTAGTATAGATCATATAATGATCAAGCATGGAATGGAAGTATTTAGATTTAACACTCATGTTTAATTTAGACAAAGAAATCCTTTAGTTGTAAGGGTACCAGAACTAACCGATAAAGATTCGCAGGATTTCTCGTAAATAATAGTGAAATTAACGTATCGATTAACTTAAATTAACAAATACATCCTAAGAAAACTCTTTCATGAAGGCAGTGATCACATAGGTTATAAAAAAAATCCTAAAGATAACTAAGGTATAAAAAATCAGCAAAAAATTAAATGCAGAAATGTTAATGTTTTCTACATTTCTCTACTCCATGTTAACGTACCTACACATAATAAAATAAAATATCTGTTTGGAATTTCTGCTTCAGGGCTCCCACACATAACTACGATGCGATGCGATGCGACGCCACATTGTAGAAACTTGCGATGCGAATTGCTACGATACGAATTCATGCGGCAAAGCGTTGGTTTATGTGACCATACTTTCGATCACACGGAGATGTCCTAATGAGATTTTTGTATGAAATGAATGACGAAAAATAGAATAAAAATGATAAATAAAATTATGTAAATGATTTATTTAGTAAATGTTTTAAAAGAAAAAAAATGTTTAACAAATATTTTGTTTATATTCTTCAGTATTTGAACCAAAACAAAATAACATCTCAGATCCTGCATATTATGCGTAGCGTATATTTAACTAGTTAGGTAACTGTACACTACATACTATGTATAAAATAATAATGCATATTTAGGACATCTAACACACAACGCTATCTAGTAAAGGTAAAGTAAGAAAAAGAAAAAAGGTAAAGAAAGTAGTGCCGTTCATTAATGTCTCAGAGTCAACCAAAAATATTGTCAGCAAGTGTGACGTAGCATGACGAATGTACGATGCAAATTTCATCGGACGTTCTTGCGGTGCGAGCTCGCATGAACGTGTGGGAGCCCTTACTTAATGTTGTGTATTCCAATAGTAAGTGGGATATTTTCTTTTCTTTTGTTTGTACCCAATATTGTTATTGGTCGATCTTTTAACTATTCTATTTGTTTTACCTAGTTTCATTGTGTATAAAACAAAGACAGACTCAACACAGCATAAGAATAAACCTTGGTGGTCTTTACTTGCTATTGATATGTAAGTTATTGTATTTTTTTTCGTAAATCAATTAAATCTCGATTTTACTCGTACATAATATGTTGAACTGATTGATTTTTTATTTGGCTTTCTCAATACTGGGAGCTTATTCGTATATTTTTATTGTTTTTTTAACTTGACAATTTTATTTTATTTAATAAGTACAGATAAAGATAACAGATTGAAAAAATACAAAGAGCAGTCTTAACAGTACATTATAGTAAACCTGCAATCCAGTTACAACCGTACACAACTTTGACAGTAGACAGTGCTTCGTTTTGGCATAGGAAAAAAATTATAAGATGAAAACAAAAACTAACCATAATTAGGTATACCATTACAAACAAAATATATATAGAAAACTGAGATGTGCATTAAAATTAAAGCATGATACATTACATTTCGGAAACAGTTGATAATGCAACAAATTGAGTGGCTGTTTACTTAATTGTGTCACAGAATTTTCTATATAATATTAGATCTTTACCTATGAAATTGCTGTTTTGTATGCAATAAGTATATATAACATCTGCCTCGGTGGCGCAGTGGTAGCGTACGCGACTGCTGTTCTTGAGGTCTCGGGTTCGATTCCCGGGTCGGAACAAATGTTTGTATGATCTGCAAATATTTGTTTCGGAGTTTGGGTGTTTTCTATGTATAATATGTATTTATTTATTATATTCTATGTATTTACAAAAAAAAAGCATATCAGTTGTCTAGTACCCATAATACAAGCTCTGCTTAGTTTGGGACTAGATGGCGTTATGTGTTAGATGTCCGAAATATTTATTTATTTATTTGTTATATAATAAGTGAAAGTACTTATTTTTTCAAACTTTTTTATTTCTGTTATTCGAAGTAATCACCCATGCAATCGAAGCATCTTTGCCAACGCATTGGCAGTTTATTGATACCCTTCTTGTAAAAATCAGCTGGACGAAAGGCAACAAACTCTTCAAAGGTATTTTGTACTGTCTCTCGGGAATTGAATTTTTTACCCACACCTATTATCTCAAAGCGTGTTGCGGCCTCTTAGTATCTATTTCATTGTTGAAGAATTCCTCACGTCTTTTTCTATGTAATATATGATTTCATGTTGCAGTTTTGTTAATCAAATTGCAAGATAGCTCAAAATTTAACATTAATAAATTTCGTTATTATGAAATTATAAATTTTTGTAGCAGCAATGCATAAATAACAATACGAAAATTTTGATTTAACTAACTTTTTTTATGCTTGTCCCTGGCAAGATGACTCTACTCTGCCTGATGGAAAGCATAAGCAGAATCCAAGAGTCACCATGCTTATTGCGAATGCAGACAAGGCAGCATGATGACCCACACCATGGCCGCCTAGTGATGCTTCCATCTGAAAAGTCATGTATCGATTTAAATGGCGCCATCTCGACCCTATTGTACCACGGCCGGGCTAATTTAATCTTATTCTAAGTGAAGGACTCAAAGGTTGGCAACGCAATTGTGACTCTCAAAGTTCATGGTGCCATTGGAGGCAGTACTTACTTGTCGTTAAGTGATCTTCCTACACGTTTAGCTCTGTAGACTATGAAAATGACATAGGTAAAGATACGAAATATATTTGTATCCATCCATAATAATATCATAACTCCGAAGCTACTCGGTATGTTACGATTTCACTTCTAAACCACTGCACCAAATTTAATTAAATTTGGCATGGACATACTTTGGTTCTTAAAAAAGGACATGGGTTAGTCTTTACCGCGATAACCGACATACAGCGGGCCTCTCACAAGTTTTCATAAGTAACAATACTGAGACACAATATCCTACGAAATCTGTATTCAAATCTGTATATTACATTTTCTATGTGTTATACAGTATGATACAATATTCTGGAGTGTTATCAAAGCATTGTTGAGCAGTCGCTGAATTCCGTGTTATGTTCCAAAAACCAGATATTTTATATAATTTCTCACATAATAAAAATTAATATTCCGTAGCGACCTCCACTTCAGATAAAGTGAAGCGAAAAAATTGCTTCATGAAATTATCATCTATGTATGTTTTTAACACGTGAACAAAAAGCTTTTCCCACCCAACGGCATGTTAAAAAATTCAATTAAAAACCTCATTTGTGTTTTTCATCAAGTTAAAAACTGTAGTCGCGTCTGTTTGAGGCCGAAATATTCGCGCGTGGTTTAATTACAGACAATCCGCGTTAGAGCCTTGAGAATCTAGACGTACCTTATTAAAATTGATGTAATATTATTCATATTATTTATAATAGTATTCATATCAGTTGTCTAGTACCCATAATACAAGCTCTGCTTAGTTTGGGACTAGATGGCGTTGTGTGTTAGATGTCCCAAATATTTATTTATAAAAAATATATGTTTTGATGAATAAATGAATCAATTATTATAAAACTTGACAGTGATATTATGTATTTACCAAGTTATATGAGGTGATTTTTATCATATACCATCACTGTTATAAACTTCATGATAAATTCAATCTATTCTACTCTGTTTACAAAATAAATTACAACTATTATAATTATCTTGGTATCAGATTTTATCACTACGTAATTATGGTATACATAATATGACATATATGGCAATGGTAGTTCTTCTAAAATGTGAACTCAGGCATTCCCTGCAATGTGACATATTGTAATATTTTTTTACCCTTGCTAAATCAAAAATCAGTATCAATACTGTAGGCAATTATAAATTCGTTAACCTTTTCTTTTCTCTTTGATCTTAATTTCTTCTTGATATATACGTTTTCAAAATAACAACCTTGACCAAAAATAAATGAAAAATTAAAATCAGTTTGCACGTTGCTCAAATAAACCAACCGTAGTTGGTTACGTTGACAGCTTCCTTTTTTGAAGTAGCTAAAAAAGTATAGCAGAAGATAAATGAAAATTATCATAAACACTTCACTACACACATTTAACTTTTCATACTGCCAAGTTTTTATTGCTAACTCGCCTCTGAATTAGACCAGGACGCGGAACGAAGCAAAACTCTACTCTTTGACTTCGAAACAAATAGTTAATTACCTAGAGAGCTCGTTAGGCGTGGATTGTAGTGAACTTGGCTTCTCTACTTTTTCTGCAACCAACTCGTGCCTTAACTTGGAAGGATTTTAAACGGGGCGCCGAAGAATGAGCTACTTACACAGTTTTTTTAGCTCCTTACTGTAGCACTGAATGGGAACGCTTGAGAAATGAAGGTGACTAGGGGCAACTTAGTTTTGGAGTTTTGTTTTATTTGATTTTCGTAGTTGAAAGCTGTGATTTATTTTTATTCGCTTGATTCTTTTAGAAGATCAAGTCTCGTCGTTAGAGCAGGAAGTGGCCGTACTACGCGAATCTATCTGACATGGGGATATCGTTAAATTATGTTTAATGATTGAAATGATCTTCAATAATTGTCTCAAACACTAGACCATAGAAATCACAATTACCAGAAAATGCGAATACAAAATTACAAGTAATAAAGACGATTAAATTTTTTTAATAGGAACAAATAAATATAATTGAAAATTTTTATAATTTAATTATGAAAGAAATAAAAAAAATACTAAATTAAAAATCATTAATCACAGGTGATTGCTATTTTATTCCATCCCTATCTGATAACACTAGATCGGTGCGCACAGCTCGTACGCAGCTTGTAACCTGCTCCTGGCGCCGCTGTGTTTGAGAACAGTCCTAATACGAGCCAAAAAAAAATATTAACCCTTATGCAAGCGCTTTATCGAATAATCATACGCTAAAAATGCCTTACATAATTTTGGAAAAGAGCCTACACTCTTATATTGCTAGACTAATTTTAACGAAAAATAGCTAAGAACCACCGCAAGGAAACTTGCTTTCTAATGAAAAAAACGGCATTGAAATCGGTCCATTCGTTTGACAGATATGAAGCCACAGACAAACACACATACATAGACAGACAGATATCGATGTCAAACTTATAAGATCCCTCTTTTCGCGTCGTCATTACTAATCTATACAGTGAAAAACGCGCGTCGCTGCCTGCGTCGCTCCCGCTGAGTTCATGTACTCAGCCTTACACAGATAACATTCTTATCGCTGTCCTAGAAATATTTGCATAATTATGTAAAGAAAATAAAACGTTATCCTTTTTATAATATAATAGTCAATTTCAAAAAGTGACAAAAAAAGAAGATTGTGAGAAAATTATTTTAAGGATTTATAATCTACACTAATATTATAAAGTTGAAGAGTTTGTTTGTTTGTTTGAACGCGCTAATGTCAGAAATCGCTGGTCTGATATTAAAAAAAAGTGTGTTTTTATAAAATTCAGTGTTGGATAGTACATTTATCGAGGAAGGCCATAGGCTATATATCATCACGCTAAGACCAATAGGAGCGGAGTACCAATGGAGAATGTTTCAAAAACGGGGGAAAATTATCGCGCTACTTAATTGCAATAGAAAACGCAAACGAGTTTGCGTGGGTCGGCTAGTTGTAAAATAAATCTACAATGACAAGAACTTTAAATGTTGTTTTTTGTTCTTACAGGTGAGTGAAAATAATTTAAGATAGAAAAACTTGTATTAAAAATAGTCTTTTTATCAATTAATTATTTTTGTTCTTAGAGAAAATACAATTTTCTTTATTTCACATGATAGAGTGTAATCATATTATAATTATATTAAGTTTCATGTTACACTTAAAACATGATGATGTATGTAGATAACAAGCACACTATTCAGCCACTTTAATTTTCTGAAAGTTATTATCCTTCAAATATAAAAAAAATGCTTTAGGCATTGTTCGTGTTATTTTCATAGAGCTGCTCTAGCTTTCACTCCAACAGAATTCTTTTATTATACATTTTTCAAGAAATACAGTTTATTAATGTTATGTGACTGTTATTTTTATTAAATGTCTTCTGCATGCTAATAAAAATGCTCCCTAATAACTATAATTAGAATTCTCAAGTACATGGGCAAACGATTTTACTTCTAATATAATTTAGCATCTAATATCTGCTAACTAAATAACCGCTTTTAAATAAATGCATATGTATGTATACACGATACAAGCACACAAAAAAAAAAAAATTGTCTGTCTGTCTGTCTATTTGTTCCGGGTAATCTCTGGAACAGCTGGACCGATTTAGACGGTAATTTCACTGGCTTCTTTTTAGGCTAACTTTGTCCCACGGCATTACCCGTGGTACGGCAATAACCGCGGGGTTCAGCTAGTTTGAATATATATATAGTGATTGTGTGTGAGTGATACCACGGCCTCACAGAAAACCGGTGTGAAATAGTGCTGGCGCTGTGTTTTACCGAGTGAGTGAGGATGTGACGCCTCTGATGTCCATGGGCGGCTTGAATCACTTACCATCAGGCGATACGGCTGCTCGTTTGCCTGACTATGACATAAAAAAAACATCCAACGGCAAGATTTACGTAGCCACAATGTTGTCTTGCCAGTCCTCAACCCGCACTCGGCCAGCGTGGGGACGTATGGCCTTAACCCTCTCCTGGGAGGAGAGCCGATCCCAGCAGCCATCATGGGCAACATTATGGGTTGTTGATAATGATGATAAACATTTGAAGTGATATTTTTTCATGTTAATGAGCTTCGGTTTCAGAATTTTACTAACCGAATACAAAGAAAAAATAATAAACAACTTGTCATCTATAAAATATTTTTTACTACAAATTGTAAGTTAGTAATAACATCACTTTTGTATTTTTATTTATAACTAACTGAACCCCGCGGTGTTACCCGCGGTTATTGTTGTACCGCGAGTAACGCCGCGGGGCAAAGTTAGTCTAAAAAAAGTAGCCTAAGTTACTCCCTGGATCATCAGCTACCTGCCAGTGAAGGTCCCGTCAAAATCCATCCAGCCGTTCCGGAGATTACCCGGAACAAACAGACAGACAGACAGACAGACAGACAGACAGACAGACAGACAGACAGACAGACAGACAGATAGACAGACAGACAGACAGACAGACAGACAGACAGACAGACAGACAGACAGACAGACAGACAGACCGACAGACAGACAGACAAAAATTTTTTTAACTACATTTTTGGTATATGTGCCGTGTATACATACATGTGCATTTAGTAAAAAGCGGTTATTTTACTATTACAAACACACACTCCAATTTTATTTATTTGTATAGAAAACAATATTCAAGCCCCCTTCAAATCAAACACCCTTAACTCTATAGTGGGATACTCAAAAAACGGCATCGTGCCACCAGATTTGTTTATACTTTAAAAATTATCCTTTCTGTCTATTTGTCGACGTAAGTATGGCAACACAATAAAGTTCCCACATACTGTTAAATTGAATAACCCATTGAATTATAATGATAAAATCGTCGCAATAAATCACTTGAGAGTACAAAAATGACTAGATTTAAAATATCAAATCCTGGTTCCCATAAACAGAGCATAAAAGAGATTCGGGGAGACACAGCGTATATAAACACATTTGGGAACAGCAATAAAGAGGAAATCGCGGGAATGTATTCAGATCGAGGCAAGCGTGCGTGGCACTGCCTTACTATGAATAATATAATAGTGATTCTTTATACACCATTTATATAGCGTATATTTAAATGTTGCTTTTGTATTTTTTATAGACTTTAAGTGGATATTTCTTGCGCGAAAGTGATTTTATGTGTGAAATGAGAGCAATTAAATCATTTTCAATATAATTAACATTTGCAACACATTAGTTATGGTACAAACAGTTTGGTTTTATTTCAGACAAAAACACTCTTTATCTTAACTAAAGAAAATTCTTTCATTTCAATGGTACTATTTATTTTTGTGTTATTTCTATGGTAAAATGAGTTATTTTTATGTTTCTACAAGTTTTGCCTGTGACTCCGCCTGCGTATATATCGATTATTGTGACAGGAAGTTGCCTATGTCCTTCTCCAAGGTCAAATCTCTCTCTATACCGAAATGTATCTAAATCAGCCATGAAAGCTTAACAGAGTTACTTGCAAATTATAATATTAGTATGGAAAGTTGGACTAAGGAACTCTTATAGTTTAGCCTGTCGGTCTGTTTAGTTCATATTATCCTGTAACAAGCTACTACCGAACCCTACACTGCGAGTGGCCCAACACGTACTAGATCTGAATTTTCAATATAACGTTTCTCATGGTCTACAAAAACAAGTTTGATCATTCCCGTACAATTTAATTTTTGAAGGATGATTTATAAATTTCCAGGGTCAAGTAAGGTCAAATAATAATGATTATAAGAACCGTAAAGTGAAATTTTAAGATTCATTAAATCGTAAAAACTAAACAGAAAAACAGTTTTGAAACAAATTTTTCACGAAATATGCATGGTGAAATCGTAAAACGTGAGCGCTTTCGTAGCTAAAAAAACTTCGGTGGAAAATTGTCACAGAGTGGTATCATGCGAATTTGAATTCAATACCTATTCTACTGAAAATACAACAGTTTTAGGCTTTTAGTAAAATGTTAATTACGCTTAGGTATAAAATAAACAATCCTTCCCGCGTTCAACGTGGTAATGCTGCCAGTCTTTTGGGAACGCTACCAGTAGGCGAAGATGTGGAGTTTTTTGACGCTTGTATGTAAATATTCTTATTTTTTTTTTAATTAAGGTTATGTACATAGGTTTCTATATTATGTAATAAATAGTATTAGTTTTTACAGATATTATTTTAATGTTCACGCTACACACACGATAGTACGTTTATAGTTTAGAGGCCGCAATTCAAAAGTTAAAACAATACGAATCACTCAGGACTACACTGAGAGAATTATCTTCCTAGCCTTAATATATCCAGGAGCATTTGGGGTCGGCTACTAGTTCAACCGGTTTTATCTGAAAATATTTTTTTCCACGGAGCGACTGGCATCGGACCTCCAAGGTCCTGATGGCAAACTCAACTTGAAGATTGAAATAGTTGTCAGTATATTTGAGGGCACTGACTTACCAATAAAGATTGCCATAAATGTTAATGAAAACCAGGACCAATGGCTTAACGTGCTCTCCGAGGCATGGACGTGAATCACCGCCAAACCCATATGGATATATCTGGGATATCCTTCATAATTTTTTGTAAGAAAATACCAGCAACACTTTCGGCCTGACCCGGCAATCGAACCTAAGACCTCTTAATCGGCAGTCACCAACACTAGTGGCCTGGTGATGCTTCTGCATCAAATCAACGTGACTACTACCTTCAATAAATACTGCTGGATATTAAAAAAAATGGGTAAATTAATATTATCAATTATGATAATGTAATATTTGTTTGTCCATGTATATTGCACTAATTGTTGTATAATATAAATAAGTATGAAATGTAAATATTGTTTATGGTGACTAAATATGTAATCTATGCCACCTACACTGCTATTTTATATAGTAAAAGGTAAAAAAAAATACAAGTGGCACGGCTAGAGCTAAATACCAATATGAAACACATTTGGCTCATATGCGATGTAATAAAACCGCCATGACACATGCGCGCCTCCATCGTGCCTTTGTTTGCTCTAATGCGATTTAAAATACAGTCAAACATAACCTTTTTCTACGTAATATTGCGGTTCAACTAAGACCACGTGACCACAAAAGGTGTAATTCAATTGAGGGTACACAAAACGCCATATCAGATTATAAACATGTTGGGGTTTAAATGTTATTTAAGCATTTTATTTGACATTTTCACAACTCTAATGACTTGATTTAAAGTTTATTTATTTCGAAACATCCTTTAACGAATAATCTCCTACTAAATTCAAATAAACCAAAGTGTGTGAAATTTACTATGCCAAATGTAAAACAACTAGGCACTCATCTAACAATAAATATTGAAATCATAAGTATTGTAGACTCAACAGTATTCTTAGGAATTAAATTGGACAGTAAACTTTAATGGGGAGCCCAGATAGATAGCCTTGCGGGTAGACTTAGTTCGGTAGCTAATGCGGTTTGGAAGGTACGTCAGCTCACTGATACGGACACAGCCAGGTTAGTTTATTTTAGCTACTTTCACAACGTCATGTCCTATGGTATACTACTTTGGGGCAAGGCGTCTGGTATTGAAACGTTTTTTATCCTACAAAAACGAGCCATCCGCTCAATGTATAATTTAGGTGCTAGAGTCTCTCTTCGAGAGTTGTTTAAAGATATAGGTATTTTAATTGTTGCATCATAGTATATATTTGCAAAAATTATGTTTGTTAGGCACCACATTAACGACTATAAAAAAACAGTGATGTACACAATATTAATACAAGAAACAAATCTAAACTCGTTGGTACCTATCATCGTTTACATAAGGTACACAACTCGTTCGAAGGTCTTGGTATACGCTTTTATAATAGAATTCCTATACGTGTGATCGACCTTCCTGTAAATAAATTCAAGCTAACTGTAAAAAATCACCTTATTAGGAAAGCCTATTATACGATCAACGACTATCTAAACGACAAACAGTCATGGGCTTAAGGTGTCATTAGATAGATACACACAAACTTCTTTGTCATATAACTAAGCTAAATATTAACAAACAATTGTTACTTGAAGGTAATGCGTGGCGATTATCATGGTAATTTAATTAGTAGTGAATTTTATCAGTATCTCGACTATGGTCTGTCATGCTCACTAAAATATCATTGCTTGCGGTGTCGTCGTGGGGCGGGTCGTTTCTTTCCCTCTGATATGGCGAAGGAGATGATGGCTGGTCCATGCGTCATACTCGTGAACGGGTGCTGCTTGGGGTGATTGGTCGGCCTAGTCAGCGATGCTTTAGACATATTATTATTTTGGTTCGTTCAATAATAAAGGCTAGGAAAATGACGGTTTTGATAGCACGGAGATATTTTGTTGTATACAGGATTTTTTTCTATAAGATTCATATAGGCACGTAAGATTAGAAAAGTGTGTTTGCTATTTAAAATTCATCAGGGTGTTCGATGTTCAGTGGAACATTTTTGTCACAAATAATAACAAAAAAGCTTCTCGAGCCACGGATTTTAATGCGAGGGATGAACAAGAATAAATTCGCCATGATTTTTCAGTGGACGTGGCTAGACTGCGTAACTTGTTTTTTGCGTTTCTGGGTTCTCTTCGCTGGACAGATGTAGGAGTTAGGGAAATTTTATTTATTTGGTTCAATTATTTACTTAAAAATAGTTTAGTAGGTGGATATTTAGCAATAAATGTTTTGTATAATTTAATGTTTAGATAAACAAATCTGTAAAAACTAGACCGCTCTTAAAAAATATTTTTTATAATACATTACTTTAAAAACAATTGTGTTTTCTTTTTATATGTATAAATAAAACTTTATACCTTAATTGGATTATTTATTTCTTACTTTGGAATTGGTTCTGGCCATGATATTTTGAAACCGAGGAGCTAGTCAGCAACGAGTCAATGATGTAATGTATCGAAAGTGCCTCAAAAGGCCTACATGAAATAAAAGCTTTTTGTTTTTGTCGCGTCTGGTTGTTGGCTTTCTACTAAATCATCATCATCATCATATCAGCCGTAAAAAGTCCACTGCTGATCGTAGGCCTCCCCCATTGACTTCCATTGCCACCGGTCGGTAGCGGCCTGCATCCAACGAGTCCCTGCAATTCTAACTAGCTCGTCCGTCCACCTTGCGGGAGGCCTTCCTACGCTGCGTTTGCCGTCACGCAATAAAAATAATATTTTAACAACTCATAATGGCACTCTGAAGTACCAGATTTGATTTCTTATAAACTGAAGAGATATAAATTTAAAGCTAACAAACAGTAAAATATCATCAGCTAGAAATAACATCTCTAACATATACACATTAAGTAAACTTTAGAATGCACACAGTTTTTGTCCGGAGAAAATAGGAAGTTCACAACATACCAATGTGCCCCCACTGTCCAATAACAGCAATATAAATCCCAACTAGTGCACTTAAACGTCCGTTAGAATCAGCCAGCAACAACCATTGCTCACACAATAAAACTTAAATACAGGCTACAGCCTCTTGCAGCCGGAAATCCATTCGTTGGAGCCCGAGCACTAATTTCCTGTGAAACCTTTACGTTCACAACGTTCCTAACTCTAGCAATTATTTTTATAATACTATAATGTGGAAACGGAAATTGGGTAAAAGCAATAATATAAAATTAAACGGAGTAGAGCATTGTAAGTTCTATAATGGTCGGTTCACTTGCCGTTGAGTACAAATATTTCGTATATCTAAATAGAAGTTGCTGAATAATGTTTATATAAATTTGAAACTGGTTTGTTAATTGTAAAGCTAAGCCAAAGGTTGTAGGTACGATTCTCAGGCACAATAGATGACTGTATGAAAAGCATTTAATATTTAATCTTTTTCTGTACATAATTTATATATTAACAATATTTTGCTGACATCTCCAACGGCGTATGTTGGATACTGTACCTCAAGAATTAATGTATTTCCATGCACCACTTCATTGAAATCACATAAAGACAGAGTGGTTTCAGTCGATTTACAATACACCACTCCCTCGTAAACCTCGGTGGGATGATGGCTTGAGGGAGTCTCCATTAATCAAGTTAAAGAAGAAAAAGTATAATTACTGTCTTTTCTAGAATTTCTTTTACAAAATTTATTTTGAATAATTAATGTGACAAATTCTTAAAATAATAATATGATTATTAACAAAGACAGTGTTATACAAAAATACAATAAGGTTCTGATATAGAGTAATTAGTATTGTACCCATCGCAGAATAAATATCCTGAGCTCAGTAATTAACTTTTTTAGCTAGTTTATTTACATGTACGATTGAAGTACAAGCCTCAAACGCCTCCTTAATTATTTACGAAGTTCACGCAAGATTTTAATGACTTCCAGTCGACGTTAATAACGAGAATAAAGAACATCTCATGTTGAGTAGGTATTCGTACGAAGATTTAACTAAATCATTATCATTAATCAAGTAGGTGTGTGTTTTGTTGTTTACTTTAAACTTTGGATCCTGTTTAAAAGCTACCTGCCTGGTTGGTCTAGCGGTTAAAGTATGCGACTGCCGATCAAGAGGACTCGGGTTCGAATCCCGGGTCGGGTGTAAAGTGTTATTGTGTTTTTCTAATCATAAAAATGTAATTTAATAACTTAATAACAGCTCGAAGTTTAGAAGTTAGGGTCTGAACCCCCGTGCCTCTGAGAGCACGTAAAGTTGTTAGTCCTGCACCTATTCTCTTCCCCGTGTCAGTTTGCCCATCGGATTATGAGAAAGAGGGACGAGAGTGCACATACACTTGTGTACTATAATATCTCCTGCGTAGTTGGTTGATCTCCGTTGATATTGTATATATATAAGAATATCAAACTGTTTAAAAGAGAAAGGAGAGTACCTTTGACTAGTAGTTACCTCTACTTCTTACACGTGACATTTGAACATTTGAATATTGAGGTATATACGTCAGCAGTCTGTTTAGTTGTCTTGAGTTGTAGATGTTCATAGGTGTCACTTACCTTTAGGTAATCAAAGATACTTGATTCAGGAATATTTGATTGAGTTAAACTCTCCTCCTTTACCCTGGTATAGAATAAAAAAACCTCTGACCAATCTACTCTGACTGACGTTTTTACTCATTAATTTTTACAGATATTATATAAATGAAAAAAGTACTGCAGCACTTCAAATATTCCTGCAATCGAATATACAAATAATATTGTACTACATCTCTGAAAAGTTTTGTAAAATTAGTGTAAGTAGTAAAATAACAATCCTTAAAAAAGATGTTAAGTGTTTCACCATTCCTAATTCTGACAGGACTTGTTAAATTTAAAACTCCTTAAATATCACAACCATTATCTTATCAACAAAAAAGCAAAAATAATATATTTTTAACAAAGTAACGAAAAACCCTCGTAGGCTTTTCATGAACCGGAAATTAGTATCTTCAGGCGATTCTCGTGAAAAGGTCTCGAGCGGGCCCGGAAGTGACGAATTTCCCGAAGCCCGAGTGGGCAATGGTAATACTACCGAATTAAATTGTGCCACGAGTGAACTTACTACCTGAAATTACTTGGCGTATGTATTTTGTATTATACCTGGGTGCTCGTGTAGTAAGTGCGAGGAAACTTGAGAGGAATAAGCACTGAATATTTTATTAATATCAGTGTTTCACTAACAGACTTTTTTCCTTCGCTGTTTTTAACTGTTTACTTCATTTTTATATATTATATTCGTTTAATGTGTAAGGTTTTTCCTGCCTTTAAGATCATGTTATTTTTATTTATGGTATAGAAGAAGGGTAATAATGATGGTAAGTGACAACCACCGCCCAGGGTCATCTGTATTTTAAGACTCTAAAGTTCTGAGGAGAGACCTATGTTTAGCAACGAACTATTAAGGCTGTTGATTATGATGAAGTCGAGTGCCGTTCTCTCAGTATACCCCCTTGTAAACAAATCGAGGGGGATTCCCCCTCCCTCTCATAGTCAGTGAAAAGCTATGAAAGAGTTGCTTAATACTGATTTCTGTAAAACCATGTATAATTACATTTGGGCCAGCTTATTTGTACCGATGCAAGTCTCTCCCACGGCAGCCCACCCACCTACTACCTTAAAAATAACGTGTGTAAACCTCAAATTTACATAATTTTCAGAACCTTTATTATTCCCAAGATTATTTGGAATCGGCTCTTAGTTCATCTTTTTTGAACTGAATGTCAGTTTTACCACGTAGCGACTGGTATTGAAACTCCGCAACAATGAGTGCGATTTGAATAATGATAATGAAGTTCAAATAACTGTCAGTATGTTATTTGAGGACACTAACTTCCCAATAAAGGAGTTTATTATTATTAACTTCCCAATAACGATTGTCAAAATATTTAATTTACCGGGATTAAGTCATTAAAAGTGTATTAAATAGCAATAGTAAGTTGGAAGTTAAGGGGCGTCTCTGTGGAACCGGCAGAGGAACTTACAGAGGACGTCAGTGTCTTAAGAATTTAAGACAATAGCTTGTCTGTCAGACTAAGTAATTAATAATGTGAGCACTTAATAAATTTGTAAGAGTTCTTACTGAGGAATTAAGCAAAGAGCGCCGTACACTAAACGATCCTCGACAACGAAAACCATTGATGTACAACTATGATGATGTGGCGACTTCCACATACAGCGCATCAAGAAAAACATATGACAGCGCCATCTACCGATGATACACTGAACTACGGAGTAACATACAATGCGAAGTAACCTCCCAACATCAACAGTTGGGCAGTGGCCCGCCAGGCATGATCACCTCGCCTGGTTGGAGGATCCTCCCTTTGTGTTGGTGGGACATGGCACCCGTTCCCCCACAGTGGTGACCCCGAGCAGATTGAGCAGCAGCATTACCACGCCACCATCTCGTTCACTCCCACAGCAAGTCTCAGCCAGCCAGCAACCTCGGCCTCAACAGGGATACACCACACGCATGAAGCGACCGCTCCAGCCTGGTTACCCCTACGGCCTCATCAGCGTCTAGGCACAGCACACTGCAGCTACGGTTCTTGTAAGCAGAGCATATCTCTCCCGTCTATGCAGCAGCCAGCCACTACGCAGCAACCGCCCCGACTCACTGGGGACCTCACCGCAGCACCGCGCACCGCACGCCATCCCGACTCACTGGGATCAGCGGACTACAGTCCCGACTCACTGGGACTAGCGGCCTTCAGTTCCGACTCACTGGAACTTGCGGCACTCAGTTCCGACTCACTGGAACTACACCTGGCACTGGCAAGCTCCGCAACAGAGCACAGACAGCTGACTCAGTACATATCGACCTTCGGTCTTGGAGGGGAGTGATGTGGCGACTTCCACATACAGCGCATCAAGAAAAACATATGACAGCGCGATCTACCGATGATACACTGAACTACGGAGTAACATACAATACGAAGAAATTACCAATCCTGCATCGCGCAATAGAAGTTCTCGCGCCGATTAACATATATACAACATCCCAACATTAACCGTTGGGCAGTGGCCCGCCAGGCATGATCACCTCGTCTGGTCGGAGGATCCTCCCTTTGTGTTGGTGGGACAATGATACACCGTCCCCCACAATGATAATATGAGATTTCTTGTCGGATTTTCTCCATATACAATGACATTTTAAAACCTAGCAACTAAAGTCATTAAAGTAAAGTTTCAAAAGACCCTGAAAAAGCCTCCTTGAAATTTAAGCATTTTTTTATTATTTGAAGAAGGTATGACAAAACCATGTGCTACAAAGGTGACTGATTCTATCATAACGGCTCTAAAATATTTTTACGTTTACAATTTATTTATTATTTCATAAATTTAAAAGTATATTAATGCTAAAACGCTATGCATGAAAAAGTGTTTTTTTAATTATATTAATTATTTCCTAAAACATGGACTTCTAGTGAAAATTACGTTTCACAGACTTAAGGACAAAGAGATATAAGGACGTAAGTGTATTTTGAACATACTAATAATATATTATATTTAAAAAGATAAAAATACTTTTAAAAAGAGGCTGGGGTGTGATGCACATTATGTTTTAACTCTTTTACGTTAGTAAATTGGGATCATTGGGGTATCAATAATTATTAGATTTAATGAGATTATTTAGATTCAATAATATCAAATACATTGTTATTACCTATGAAATAGGTAAGAATGATAGATAATGTTTGGTATAAAAAAAGTTCAAATCATAACTGAGCGCAAGTACCGCATTCAATGTTTCCCAGATCTGGTCCATCAATAACTATAACACGAATAGTTCACTACAAAGATATTGCGTTAATTGTTAGCCTCTTATTTTACTTCTAAGATGATCATAATTAATATTGTCTCTAGTCATTATAGAGTAAATATAAAAAAAAAAACTTAAACGTACGAACGTAAGAACGATGAGACGAACAACGACATTTTAGGCAAGTCACTAGTGCTGTGCAGATTTAGGAATCAAGAATCAGAAGCCTCAACCTTTTTTTTTACGTGTGGAAACCCCCTCGGGCCGTCACCCCGCCGGGGTTCGCGGCCGGGCGGTGTGTCGGAATCGAACCGACTAAAACCACACAGTGTGCCACTCTGCGCCTGAGACGGTAAGGATCCGGCAACTGCTGTTATTAACACATCCGGACCCGCAAGCCTTAACCCTTACAGGGACCAAAATAAAAATAGGGAGTATTGGTCTGAAGTTTCGATCAGATCACACTGGACACCAAGCCTGACTGAAAAATTAGTACTAAAATTATTGTTGCTGAAATATAACATCTAATACGCTTCTGCATACTCCCTACTACTTGTTCAGGGATATATGTATTTAATTTTATCTAAAGTAAGAAAGTAAAAAGATGACGACACAAAAATATTTTACTATAATGTTTTTTAAATAGAACGCGCTACAGCTAGGAAGTTTTTGCTTCAACGCGCAACAGTTCCATACATCACTTGAAACCATTGCACCGTTCGTATAGTTGTACCTATAGCTTACATCGTAGACACCCGCATTGGAACGTGCTGCACGCGATAAATTGTTTCTTTTTATTTATATCGGATAATAGCAATTCTTTTAATGTTTGCAACTACTTTTGCACCTTATTCCTGTAGTTTTATGCTATTTTTATACACTATGATTTTAGTTAAAAAAATCAATCGACGTTTTCCATGATAATTACAGATATTCAAGCAGGGAATATATTGTTCAAGACACTCAGGTTATGATAGTTTAATTTAATTTTGTTCACAGCAAATAGTACTTCAGTGTGTAAGAAAACTGATGATTCAGTTGCAGAGTTTTTTAGGCAGTCTATAAGAAGGAAGCCTTAGAACCAAACTAACCGCCTACACCTAGTTTAAGAACCGCCTGTGACCTCCTATCAATGAGTAGCCGATCTTATAGGCACAGCAGAATCTATTATTTCATAATTAAATACAATGTCTTCGAAAAAAAAAAACACTGATTACACAGTCTCATTTTTTAAATTATTTAACGGTTTTTTCAAGCCAACGAATACATTTGATTATTACAATAAATTAATTACTATTATTATTAAGTAAAGAGCTCAAAAACGTTTACAGCACGTCTCAGGTCTGATTGTTGGAGTTTTATATCTCAATTTTAGGAAATGTTTTTTCAAATTACGGTTCACAATTATATAAATATAAATGTAAAAAGACACAGAAAGCAAATTTTATTTCGCGCTACATAATCTATTCCCTATCGTTCCCACTGTCTATATATATTTCCAATCGCGAAGTAATTTTACCCTTGCAGCTGCATTGCAGAGAATCTGTACCAGACCCATTATGTGCTTATAACAGCATCGTTGTAGATAAATATACAATTTGCCAATGAAGATAGTTCAGCGTTGCATGAATGTTTGTAAATTTATTTAATCGTGCCACGGATTATGATAATGAAATGTTTTTTGGTTTTGGTCGTTTGGTGCCTTTGGTTGTTTCCGAGCTTAGACACAATGTCTTTATACATTACGCACTTAAGGTGATTGTCACTAGAGGCGGCTTTATGAGTCTGATATTACTGACCACAGCACAGCTAATAACTTAGTGAAAGGAGAACGGGAGACAACTTCTGTCTAGTCCCACGGAAACCGTGCCATAAGACGCTAGAGAGTGTACAATGATTTAAGATACCGATGAGGTGGATGATGGAGAAATGTGGTCAGCAAACTGAAACGATTTTTCGTCCTAGGGTAAAAATATGATTATTAAGTAGCTATTTAAAAGTTCCTGTGTTAAGTAGTGTAGTGTTTTTTTTAATATCGTTTGGATTAGAACACAACTATTTAGATTCAAACTAACACGGTAGAGATTACTGAATAGAATAAGAATAAATATTTACAATCTACATATATGTAAAAACAGAAATAATTCAAAAGAAATTCTAGCCGCAATCAAGTTCCTAACGCCTCATAAGTGGTCTTGTCTAAATAATAAGAATTAAGTAAACAGCTTTGAAATAATTAGGCTTATTGAAATTAACTGCTCTGTTTAATTAAAGCTGTTTTGATACATAATTATACCATTATTAGTACTTTACACAGCTCACCCATGTCTACGATTAGTCTTATTTCTTTTTTAATTTCTTTTTCTACAATTCTCACATGCGGATGACTTCACAAACATTCATATTATGGAGATAGAGTATAACCATACTCTGATCAATTTGTGAATCACAGAAAGTCTTGTTCCGTGTGAGGGACAAGCCTATGACACTCAGTGCAATAGAAAGCGTAGACGCAACCGTTTCAATCACCACGCAAACATTTTTTTTTTATAATATTTTATCAAATGTCCTTAAAAATTCACAAAATACAGAAAATTTATACTCTACATTATACTTCTACACAAGTGCCAGCAAACTTTATCCGTGTCTTAAATCACAATTACAATTTCATTAGCTAATCGCTTGTAGCCAACTGGCACGGAGCAAGGGTCCAGATCACCATCAACTGAAGGGATCAACTTGATTAAACTCTGTGTAATGTTATGTACGTACTATACGGAGTATATTGCTCGGGTTAGCGTTTTAAATTTGAACGTGGTGATACATTAACGGTCATACTTTCATTAAAGGCTCGCGGTAATGTAAACGGGAAATGTAATTAAACTGATAATTATTATCGCAATTTTAAATTAATCAATTTATAGGTTTTTTTTGTTCAAAGTGAAAATGAACAAGTTTTCAACACGTCATTTTGTTAGAAAGGAATGTGTATTAAAAATTAGCACTGCTCGATTTTTAATTTCCAAGAACGATGTTTTGACTTCAACGTTGGTCTACCCGCTACACTAACGATTACAAACTTGAGACAGAACGATGGCTAGTTATTAGGACAGAATATTTATAAGGCAGTCAAGGATTTTTAAAATTACGTGCTTCCTATCTAGTACTCACATAGTCAGAATACTATTGCGCAATCTCTGTCTACCTGATAACACCAGATATTAATACATACATACATTAAAATGAATAGTAAGCAATTTTTAAACTAAATCTTAAAAATTCAAATGGACCTAAAAGCTTTATTTTATACTTAATACTTGTTAGCCTTCGTTTTTATAACTTAGCATCTAAGAATAAATTTGTGTACTTCATTAAATAATTTATCGGTAAAAAAATCTAAGCTAAACAAATTGGCTACAAACTCACCCAATTACAAGTATTACGCGATAGGTCCGTCGTTTAAGCGCTTATAAATATCCTTTAGTAAAAGGAAAAGATTTTTAAAGTGCTCTTATATTACTTTCACTTTACTTAGTAGCACAAAATTTAACATTTTATTTTCATTATGTAATTGATGCGGATCTAGGCACTAAGTACTTCTGTGTTAATGGTTTAGGGGTTACAATCAGCTTGATTAAGGCTCTTAAAAATAATTATTGGTGTTTACATTTCTTTTGTGATACAGTCGGTAAACGAGCAGAAACATAGTAGAGTCACGCTGATTTTAGCATGAACGACCATTTCGACCGGGTCGGTGCTATCTTCTCACAGAAGGTGTACTGTCGTGTTTCGTTGGTAAGTGTGAAACTGGTGGCTCTAAGCCCAATATATTGCTTGAGCTGGGGCATCTCAATAAGCCGTTATAGTGCATTGTTTCCATTATTGCATTGTCTGCATTCGCAATTATTATGGTGATCACTACTCTAGGATTCTGCTCAAACTTTACATCCTTCAAAGTGGAGTCGAAAAAGGTGGAGAGTAACTAGACTAGATGTAGGTATTCATTACCGACAATGAACACCTACAATTCAGTAGTCACGAGCTGGCCTTCGAGGTGCCAGTCGTATTAATTTAGAATTACCGAAGGTGACAATTTGTTGTAGAAATTAGATGTGTAAGGCAGGAAATTTCTTATTATTTTGAAAGCGTGTGCCGAATGGCATTTTTATTGGAATTCGAATAGATTATACTAATCGAAATTTTAATTCCTACCAATATATTACAAACTAGTTAAACCCCGTGGTTATTGTAGTACCACGGGTCACGCCGCGGGTCGAAGCTAGTCTAAAATAGTAGCCTAAGTTACTTCTGATATCATCAGCTACCTATCAGTGAAAGTCTCGTCAAAATCGGTCCAGCCGTTCCAGCGGAACAAACAGACAGACAGACAAAAATTGTAAAAAATGTTGTTTTGGTATATGTACCGTGTATACATACATATGCATTTAGTAAAAAGCGGTTATTTTATATAATATTACGAACAGATACTCCAATTTTATTTATTTGTATAGATATATACAAAATGTATGATTAAAGTATATCTTAAACATGTTATATAATGACTAAAATTGTAAGTCTTGATCTTGTATACCGCAATGAAAATTCTCAATTGGATCTACAATATTTTGCACCGAAAAGACACCACACAAAACTCATCCATATAATATAGCTGACTATATCTAAATTTGACACCCGGCTTTGATGTGACATAACCTTTTATTTATTTGATCGGCTCATTTCTTGATTTCGCAAACGTAGCTCGGGGTAGTAACGGTTTGATGTGACAGGCGCGTATGCATAAAGTCTTCATTTACATACACGAGATAGCGATTGGAATAAAATAAACTTTTATATGATTTCTTCAAGAACAAATGTATCATCTGGGACTTGGCATAGTGTAGCATTTTTGACCGACTTCAAAAAAGAGGAGGTTCTCAATTTGATTGGTATTTTTTTTAACTCTAACAAATTAAGCTGATTTTTTTTCTCTTAAAACACAAAACTGTGAATTAAATTCTCCGTGATTTTACACGAGAAGTAGACGCAATCGTATTAAATATGAAATGTTTCATGATAATTATGTAGACCTTACAAATAAAGTTTTGTAATTTTATGTAGCCCTACATTTTCATGAAGAAGGATATTTGTTTTAATTAAAAAACTAACAGAATTATTGAGTTGAACGCTTATTTTATAAAACGATAGCTATTGGCCGTGGTTTCGCTCGCATTTTATAAAAAGTATCATATGTTACTTCTAATACCTACAATAATATGTAAACAAAGTTTTATGATAATCAGTTATATTTCCCGTGAAAGCGTATCAATCAAACTTACTTTCATCTTTATAACATTAGTGTGATGTTCATATTTGAGATATGTAGTACTACCGCTACTTCGTATACGTGACATTTGGATTTTCTAGTTATTATAAATTTTTCACCGTGTAAACCTTCCATGGACTTCTTTAATGTTTGTCGTAAACATTTCAAAATCATAATCAGCTAAGTGGGCCCAGCCATTCTCGAGTTTCAGCAAGACAAACGAACAGCAATTGTTTTTATATTTTATACTAGCCAAACCCCGCGGTGTTACCTGCGGTTATTGTTGTACAGCGAGTAATGCCGCGGGACAAAGTTAGTCCAAAAAAGTAGCCTAAGTTACTCCCTGGATCATCAGCTACCTGCCAGTGAAAGCCCCGTCCAAATCCGGCCAGCCGTTCCAGTGATTACCCGGAACAAACATTCAGACAGACAGAAAGACAGACCGACAGACAAAAAAAAAAAACTATATTTTTGGTATATGTATCGTGTATACATACATATGCTTTGATTAAAAAGCTGTTATTTTAATATTAGAAACAGACACTCCAATTTTATTTATTTGTATAGATGTATCATGTATACTTACATTTGCATTGATTAAAAAGCTATTATTTTAATATTACAAACAGACACTTCAATTTTATTCATTTGTATAGATGATGTTTATTTCTGTTAACAAAATGACATTGTATTAAAAATTATCTCCAGTATTTTACTAGGTTTATTTAAAAATAAAGTAGTCTATGTCTATTTATATTAAATACGAAACACCAAAATGAAATTCATAAAGCGAGATCAGCCACTATACAATAATTCTACGAAAAATACTCAAAGCATTTGTGAAAAGGAACGCGTCCCGTGCTCGTGTGTAATAAAAATATACATATATAAAACATAACACTGAAGGTTTCAGATATCTGATTATAGTATTGGGTCCCCATCACATTATGATAATGGATACTTGGGCGACGCCTGGTTATAGAAATAGATTGATTTCCAATTTTTTCCTGTAGCCCGTGGCTCCGGCGAGGCGAGGACTGATTGATTTTTAGGATATTGCGTTGGATATTACTATAGGTTTTCGATAATTATACGATAATGTGCCATAGCCCTTCTGTTTCACGCAATCATTGAGGACAGATAATATCACTGAGCGTTGATAGTTATAATTGTATTTTCTTAAGTATCTCTATGGCATGCAAATAAATTGGTATATTTTGTGTAATATAATAAAGGTTTAGTTTAGTATTTGGGCATCGTGTGTATACATTTATGTGTTTATATGCATTATGAATAGGTAAAAGAACATGGGCACGTTCATGCAGAATGGCAGGAATTTTAAATTACTGGTTATTTTTTTCTTTGTAATTTTCGTTTTAAACAAGTATCTAAGCAATTACTGATCGACGCTTCTCGTGACCAGTGACCGTGGCCGGTCTTTTTCTAGTACAAAGAATTAGCATTGCCATTCAACGTGGCAATGCTGCCAATCTTTTGTAAAAGCTACCAGTAGGCCGATGATGCGGAGGAGTTTTTTGACGCTTGTGTGTAAAAATTGTTTTTGTTTTTTTTTATTATTATTTCCTAGTATGTTGATTTAATTATATAATTAAATGTAAGTATTTTGCCTGGTTGTATAAACATGAGTTGAGATTTCTTATTAAGATAGATGTGTTTTGGATGTGGGTAGAATTGAACTGGTTATTTTCTAACAGTCTTGGGGAAGGTTTCTGGCTATCCAACAGTAGTCCTTCAGCTTAGCTGATGAAGAGATATTTGTTCTGACAATATTTTTTTTTATAGATTTGTAAGCAGTATTAATTTTCAGTCCAACGGTTTGGACTATTGAGTTTAATCTTGAAGAAAACATGATGAAAATTTGTTGTACTCCTTTTTAAGCAAGACAAAATAGTTAAAACGTGTTTTTTTATGACTATGGAGACAGTATTTTTTTAGCTATCATAATTATATACAATAATAATTTTAGTTTCAATGGTTATTTGCATAAAAAGACAAGAGATCTAAGACACTCGAAGTATGACCGTAAAGCGATCTCTATCGTAGAGAAAAATATTTGTTTGAACTCAGTCCATATATGACGTAATAAAGTTATTTGTGAGGCACCCTTATGGTGTTGAATGACATAAACTAGGAAAGTCGAATCTTGACATTCTATTGTATAAGTTAATACTAGAAAATAAGATATTCTATTCGTTTCAAAGGTTGTTAATGATATTTGAATCTGAGCAATGCGGTACTCAACAATAAATTATGCACCTCACAGCTTTGATCCCTTGTTGAATCCTGGATGTGATTTGATTTTCCCTAAAGTAATTAACGTCTGATTCGAACAGAGAAGCTCCTTGAGGTTTTGAACATCAAACTAGAAGATAATCTGTGATAGTATTTCTGACATACATTTAAAACACGATAAGTATGAGATAGAATGTTCAAAAAACTGTGACAATGAATTCATAGAAATACGGTACAAATAAAGACCATAAAAATATATGAAACCTTATAACGATAATATGTTTTTCTACAGATTGGGATATATTTTATGAACCTCAAAGTGTATAGAAACGTCAGGCTTTTCCAAAAACATTACCTGTAACATTCTAACGCCATTCCAGGATTGAAACTTTTCGCGAAACGAAAAACTATAAAAAGTATCTTCATATATTTATCTATTTGTTTAATTAGTTTTTAATAATTATTTAATCTACGACCTTTTGCAGTTTACTGGTAGATATAAGTCTCTTCTTTCCATATAGTATAGGATTTAATTCAAGTTTCCTTCTCTTTGTTGTTGTCCTACGTGGTTTGCTCCTATAGACTTTCATGGCGCCCATAGGACGAATAGATTTGGTGGACACTCTTAAACTGTCATCATAGGGATAATGTTAACTACTTATCTAGATGGAACCTACCAATACGTGTTTAAACGAAATGTCAGAGTGTCATCAGGTTCTATAGTAGCCGTAAAAGATTCACGATTTAACACAAATGAGCCAACTTATTCGAAGTGACAAAAGCCTCACAGAAGTATATGTTTTAAGCAAATATTTCATTATTTTTACTAAGTGTGAGATACATCATTATGCGATAGCTTGAAATTAATCATATTTTAAGACATATATTAATGTATCTCACAGTTAATCAATTGTTGTGCGCTTATTTCATTAAACTTTGTTAAATAAGATAGACTCTAAAACGTTACTTCACTAACTCAACAACAGCTAATGAATCTTACGTGAATGCTAATATACTGCTTTGAATTAAACCTGTGAGACACGTTCGTAAATTGATGAAAATTAACGAATGCTACGCTTGTCGTCGCATCGCATAGGCGCTTTAGAGTTCTCTTTCGGCGTAGATACACTACCTTTGTATGCCTATAGTAAGGTGAAAGATACTGGACATTTCTTTTAAAAAAAATGGCTTTCGTCGTTGCATATATTGGCATATTTTGAAACGGTGTTCAAAGTTCAAAGAGACGTCACCTGAAGTTTTAGCTGAACAAGCAGCATAAAAATATAATAATGAAATTATTATCTTTTAATGGACTACTGAGCACAACCGTAACCACCATAACCGTGAGAGAGCCACGCTTCGGCATGAATGGGTCGTATTGACCGGAGTGATACCACGGCCTCACAGTTAACTGATGTGAAATAGTGCTTGCGCTGTGTTTCACCGAGTAAGTTAGGTTAACTTAGTTAGTGACAAAGGGGGTAAAATAGGGGATGAAAATTTGTGTGAAACTTTTTATTCCTGTTATGGATTTGCTTCAAATTTTGTAAAATATAGTGGGGTTAAAGTAATGAAATACATTTTTTTTTTTCCAAATTCCCCCCCTTAAGGGTTTCCCTTTAGGGGATGAAAGTTTGTATGAAACATTTTGCGAGAGCAAAGCCGCGGGCAAAAGCTAGTACTTTAATAAAACTAGCATTCGGAAAAACAGGCAAAACCATTGAAGAATCCCAAAATAACTATTTCATAGTTAAACTGCTATAATTTATAAAGCCATTTGGAACAAAAAACACAAGAGTGGTCTTTATTACCAAATTAACACACAGATTCACCCCATAAACAGAAATGGTCACGGAAGAGACCATAAAAAGTAACTAATATTCCCCCATAGAAACTTTTGCGGCTCTAAATCATTTCGCTTACGGAGGGTGCTCACTGTTATATGACAGACGAGAATGTCCGTCTGCATGGACACTAAATATTTCCTAATAGCGTTTACACACTTTCAGTACAAATATGTATATTAAAATTGCAATTAAATTTAATAAAATAGTAAAATGGTTTTATTTAATAAAAAAATATGTATTTATTGAAATTCTTATCTTTGTCTACAATTTTTTTACTTCATAGGTTGGGTAAGAAGAATTAGTTTTCGTTTTTAGTCACTTTCAAATACTCTCTTCACTACTTGCTATCTTATTCAGTTTCTTGCTTCTTCATTTCTGCACGATTTTGCATGTAGTCTTTTTTTATGTATGACCCTGCCAAAATGATTCTACTCTAATTTATCTCTTGTTGTCATCGTAAACGTTCTTACCCCACCATTTTAATTATATTATTGTACTTGTACATAAAACACCGGTCTGTAATAGTATTTAAAAATATATTTAGATCTTACCCCACCATTTTAATTATATTATTGTACTTGTACATAAAACACCGGTCTGTAATAGTATTTAAAAATATATTCAGATTTAAATATTTATAAATATTTAAAACAGAAACTAATTTATAGTTTCATAGTTTATTATTACTTCGAGTTTTTACGGAAATTCTTTTAGAGTTTTTCTATTCGCCTATGGAGTACCTTACCACTTGTAATAGACATAGTGTTGGTCGCCATGCTGCATTGTTGCATTGTCTGCAATGAGTATGGTGACCAACACTCTTGGATTCTGCTTATGCTTTCCATCAGGCAGATTGGAGACATTTTGGCAGACCACACATAATTTATCTCTACATGTATTGTGTGTGTGTGTGTGTACATTAATTTCATATCTTATTGGACAATCTCTTTAAATATAATGTGTTTTTTTTATTTTGTTAGAACTTATGCACGTAGTGTTTACCTACATGAGTTGTACACTTAGATTAAGATTTTTACTGTTTTGTTTTATACTTATAAATGTTTTAGTGTAATAACTACTGGTAAACCATTAAATAAATAAATAAATAAATAAATAAATAAATAAATGTATGTAATTATGCATAAATACTATTTATTATTGTTTTCACAATGTATGATACTGTATAAATCAATGTCTATATTACTATTACTACGAGCATTTTTTTTCATTATATTCGTATAAACATACAAATAAATGAAATTGAAGTGTCTGGTTGCATTTTTAAATTAACAGCTTTTCATTAAACGTACGTGAAGCTAAATTCGGTACCTATATCAAAATAATTTTCTTTTTTTGTGTGGCTGTCTGTCTGTACCTCTGTCAGACATTCAGAGATTAGCCGGAACAAAATAGATATATTTTGTTCCGGCTAATCTCTGAATTGGCTCATTGGCACATAGCTGATGATATAAGAAGTAACTTAACTTCTTTTAGACGTTATACGCGGTTTTTGGAGTAAACTTACAATAAAATATATGGGTTATACCGCTGGGCTTAGCTAGTAATTAAAACAATTACAATACTGATCGGTACCATATCGAAGTTTTAAGAAACGGTATCGAAAACTGATAGTCTGACATCGCCTTAACGAGATCACACAGTCCCGATGCCACTAAATGTGTCATACGGAGTCGTGGAGCGAGCTTTTACAAGTAATTGCTTGGGTTTTAATTAAAGGGCTTGATTCAAGAGCTGCCTTTCACACTAGCTCGCTAATACAGAAATGGAATAAGATAGATATGAGAGAGAAATATCTTCTCTTTTTAATCAAATTGGTTTTTCGTATACGTAGTGTATTATTGATTTTCAAAATAACAAGGACAATGAACTATTAAAATTAAGAATGAAAATGGTTTAGTTAACAGTTTTTTTTTTAATTTAACAATATCAGAATGCGATAATCCTTATAAAATCGAACAGTAATCATAATATTATTTGATTTGCAATCTCAAATACTACGGATAATGATTTAAAGATTCCACCACAAATTTATAGATTCCACCTATGTCATCTATCGGAGATACACTGAACTATGGAATAATTACAAATCCCGTATCGCGACATAAAAGTTCTCATTAGCATACTATAATTTTCCAACATCAACCGTTTTGCCACGAGATTCCAGGCATGAAAACCTCGGTCAGAAGATTATATTGTTATTACATTTATTTATTCTATTTTTATTTATTTATTCAAACTTCCTGCAAACATATTGCACAAGGCGGACTTAATGCCATAGGCATTTTCTACCAGTCAAACCTTTGGGTGTTGTAACACTGTGTGGCAGGCGTATTTTAAAGATAATACGAAAAATTAAATTAAATATATTACAAAACTAAGGATTATATGTAAAACTATTTCATTTGTTTTATTAAACTAATAAATATTGTCATATCTAAAATACGGATATTATAATACAAACAACAACAAAAATCTTTATTTAAACTTCTTACAGATACGAGAATACATCATTAATAAAAATATAAACAAACTGATAGTTACTAGCTAAGTTACTATATTACAAAGCTGAAATTTGCTAATAAATAGTACAAACAAATACAGACTGCTTCTCATAATATATCACAAAGTAATTAAGCTTAATGAAGGTTCTAGGCTACTTTATTCACGTGTCACTCAACGGAGCTCAGACGGTTTTCATTCAACATTTGGCGCAGAGTATGTACTATGTAAGCCTTCTAAACTTACTAGTTATTCAAAACTTTGTATTAAAATTATATTACTCATTATATAATTATCTGAACGATACTTAGATTTATATCGAAATTATTTACCAGGATAGAAGTTTGAGGCTGTATTTTATTATCCTTAATACTTATTGACCGAGAGTTGTAAACAAACGTATGTGGTATAGGGCATAGGGCTGTGACATGTTAGACCGACTTGAGAAAAATGGGTGACAGTAGACGGTGACAGGCTGATAACGATGAAAACGATATAGATAATGTGCGTATTACTGTTTCAATGACACAGTGGTAACTTATGCAACTGCTGTGTTTGACGTCTATAGTTGGACTAAATTATTGTATGACTCCAAAACTGTATTTTTATCTAATAATTTGTTTGCACAACATCTATTTTCATTTGTGTTCTGATATTCGGCGTATTTAATTTATAATCCAATTTCATCATATGTAGAATCATGAGAATTCAATGTGCCTATAAAGGCATATTGAATTCTTATGACTTTACGATTCTGCGATATTCCCATCTTTTATTGTTTTTATCAATTTTTTTTCAATTGTCTAATTTTTTTATATATGACAGAAAATATACGCGGAATCCAAGAGTGGTGGTCACCAAACTCATTGCGAATGCAGACAATGCAACAATGCAGCATGGTGACCCACTCTATGGCGGCCCAATGATGCTTCTGCATCAACGGGCCTCCTGTCTCGCACACACCAACGACACACGACAGAACGAGCGCTGTCAGTACCCCGGTCGAGCCGGCTCCGTTTGTGCTGAAATCAGCGTGGCTCTACTACCTGTAAAAACTGTCATTTTAAATTTAGTTACTTTAAATTTTACTTACTTGATAATGAACAAAAACCGTATACAACGTAATACTATTATGTCGGTATTACTGTCTGGTAACGTGACAGAGTAATAGTCATCAGTTAGTTTGCCACATTTATTTCCCCAAGCAACTACTAAAACTATTAGAAAACGGGTGGAATCTGTACATCAACCAGATATCGTAATATATTAATCTTTTACGAAAACTATTATGTAATATATACTATAATAAATATTTCGGACACCTCACCGCTACCTAGTCCCCAACTAAGCAGAGTTTTTCCTGTGGGTACTAGACAACTGAAAGAAATATTTTTTTATGGTATAGCAGACGTATCATCTGATGGTAAGTGATTACCGCTGCCCATGGACACCCGCAACACCAGGGCGTCACAAGTGCGTTGCCGACCATTGGGGGATGGGGAAAGGGATGTGGGGAAGGGTTGGTGATTGTTTGTTTGTTTAATTTATTTATTTAATTAGGGAAAACAAACGGATACACATTCATCTTACATCTAAGTTTAACAAGAAAATACATTTAAATGTGTAACTTACAACGTTATCCACGTTTTACTGGGCCATTTCGCCTTCGGGTTTTGGTATGGGCCTCCGGTATCCTCACTCACTCGGTTAAACACAGAGTAAGCGCTATTTCACACCGGTTTTCTGTGAGGACGTGGTATCACTCCGGACGAGGCGGCCCATTCATGCCGAAGCATGGCTCTCCCACGGTGTATATTTTTTTGTAAATTCATACATTTCATACAAAGAAAACACCCAAACTTCGAATCAAATATTTGCAGATCATACAATCATTTTGTCTAACCCGGAAATCGAACCCGATACATCAAGCACGGCATAGTCGCTTACGCTACCACTACACCACCGACGCAGTATTGACAACTTTACCGTTAACAAAGTAACTTCTGTTATTATTTCATTATTAAATAAATAAATTAATCAAATACATATCAACGACGAAGAAATAAATGAAGGACCAAATATAACAACATCTTAAAAATTCTGCATGTCCTCGTAAAACATGTCAAAATCTTCAAAAACACTTTCAAAGATTTGGTGTAACCTCTTAACCCCCGCGGTGGACGTAGATCGGCAACCCTTCAGCAATTACGGTCGAACAGGCCCCATCTGACAGTAATTTTCCACACCACTTGGCCTAATTAGGTAAAACGACCGTCCCTTGGGTTGGACACACTTAAGATGAAGTCGATGGTTTAAACTCTCCCTATGTGTGTATATTGTTAAAGTCACGTTGGAAGGAAAATATTAATATGTGATTCTTATTTTGATTAGATTTTTCAAGAAAACATTCTTATAAAAATCTAGATTATAAATGTAGCTGAGAGATAAAGATAAGTCCATTAAACTATTTTAGATTTGTATTTCTAAAACGAAGATTGTTTCTAGTTTTAAAAATCTTTTCCAACTTAAGTTTCGAAGTATTTTCTTACGATGATCTCCACAATAATTAAATCTGCAGACAATGCTCATATTTTTTTCTTTCAAGTCATGTTTTTTTCAGATGAATATAGTAAAACTGAGTGTTTTGAGCATAACGAAACTTCTAATGATTTTTTCATTTATTTATTGAACTGTACAGCTTGCAGCAGTTCAATGGTTTTGATCCCTATTGATGTGTTTTTAATGTGCGTTCAGTTTTATGTCTCCAACAACGGAAAATTTACGTGAGTTTTCTACTATTATTAAAAGTAGAACTATGAGAAAATTTCTCCTAATAATAGTAGAAACTAGATACTACTATTTTCAAAATTCAAATCAAGAATATTATCCATTCTAAAACTCGAACCTCATTTAATTCACTAATCGTGCCGACCAGTGCCAAGAACACTGAGCGTATTCTTGCCTGGCCTGGCATGTCAAATCCATAATTCGGCTATGCAAATGTGGACTCAAAGGCATCCACTAGTAGTTAACACCACGGGTAGTAATTCACGCGATAAATAACACATTTCATTCGTATTTGCATTCGTCGCTAAGGCGGAAATTGCTTGCAAAATCTCGACCTAGAAGCATAACGATATTAACGAGCTTCCGTATTATGGATGCGGTACTTAATTTATTTATACTGGCTTATAGTTTGTCACTGCTGTTGTTCAAACTATATTTGTTTTAAACTTTATTAGAGTAAGCGTTAAATATTTAATATAAAGTCAATAATATTGTTTAAGCCATTATTTATGTAGTTTTGTTTATATATCATACTAGCTGACCCACGCAACCCTCGTTTGCGCCTTATATTGCCCGTAGCGTGAAAATTTCCCCCGGTTTTGAAACATTCTTCATTGTTGCTCCGCTCCTATTAGTAGTAGCGTGATGATATATAGCCTATAGCTTTTCTCGATAAATGGGCTATCTAACACTGAAAGAATTTTTCAAATCGGACCAGCGGTTCCTGAGATTAGCGTGTTCAAACAAACAAACAAACTCTTCAGCTTTATATATTAGTATAGATACATAATCGATTGCACCGTTGGCGTGGTGGTTTAAGTGTTCGTCACGCCGCTTTTCTACTGCGCTAAGTGTTGTGAGTTCAAATACTACACGCGATAACACTTTGTGTGATCCACAAATTGTTGTTCTGAGTCTGAGTATTGTTTGTGTTCGTTTCATGTATGTTTGTTTAGTCCTCCGCGACACAGGATGTTTATTCCTAATTCGGGATATGTCTTCAAAAAGATAGATACGATTAATACATCACTAATAACGAGTTTTGATATAGGAAATATATTAATAAATAATAATAATAGTAGTTAGTTCTTGGTGGTGAGAGAAGACTGATCAAAGTGTTTATTGATTTGACTTTAAGATATTCTACCGTGGTAGAGCCACGCTTCGGCATGAATGGGCCGGCTCGACCGGAGTGATACCACGGCTTCACAGAAAACCGATGTGAAATAGTGATTCCGCTGTGTTTCACCGAGTGAGTGAGGATACCGGAGGCCCATAACCCAAACCCCCTCCCCCTATCTCCCCTCCCCATCCCCCAAAAGCCGGCAACGCAGTTGTGACGCCTCTGGTGTTGCGGGTGTCCATGGGCGGCGTCAATCGCTTACCATCAGGAGATTCCATAAAAAAAAAATTTTGTTTACAATGAATTTTTTTTTTTTTTTTTTTTTTTTTTTTTTTTTTTTTTTTTTTTTTTTCTGCGGGTAGTATTGCTTTGCACATCTAAAATTTGAAGCTCTATTTTAAATTACATTTTAAATTGTTTTTAATATATTTTATGCAATCCTATGACTTGCATAACTAACTGACATTTCCATCTGCCGGTGCAAGTGTTGTTTATCCGTCCAATACAAGTTTTGTTATTACACAAGTACTATGGAGTCCCTGCTGAAGGCCATCACTGACATGAATGAGCTATTCAACACCCGAATGGCAGAGTTTGAGTCAAGAGACAGGCTCCAAAAGGATACCACCTCATCGACACTACCCACCAGTCTGGAGACGGAGTTTTCAACATTTAAGAAATTTGTGATTCAGGCCCTCAATGACCTCCAGCAGCAAGTTCAAATACTGGTTCAATCTGCAGACAGCTTAGAGACCCGTAGCCGCCGGAAAATACTACTATTTCATGGTGTACCCGAGGAGAAAAATGAAGATGTTACATCAGCGGCAAGTAAACTTGAGTGGTCTTTCTACCCAACACATAAAAAGGAGTCAAAGGATGGGGCGAGTTTCATCATCTGGTAAGCCCAGGCCTATACTAGTAAAATTCCAACAAGTTGCAACTAGAGATTCTGTGTGGTATGCCAAAACCAATTTGAAGGGCACTGGGATAACTGTTTCTGAGTTTTTAACCAAACCTAGACACGATGTCTTTATGTGTGCACGTCAAAGGTTTGGCATTGCCAGATGCTGGACCCGGGAGGGAGTGATCCACATTACAGGTCCTGACGATAAAAGGCATCGTATAACGACACTACGTGAACTTTACGCTATTAGCGATAATGCAGTAAAGCCGGTAGCAGCTGTCAAAACAACTGTGATTAAGACCAGGCGTGCCGCTAAGAAATAGTAATAAATGTTGTTTTCATCATGACTGTCTTCAGAATAGCTTTGTACATAAGATGTTTGGTTGGCCTTGGTGGCTTGAGTTGTTACATAACATGCACTTTGGAGTACCTCGTCTACACACTCTATGCGTATAATACGATTGATTACCCTATTCCATCTAATTATTGATTTTAAAATAAACGCGAGTGTACATAGGTACGTCAAGCAGGCTTTGTCGAGCTGTCATGAAAGTCACAGTCACATGTGACAACGGGGCTGCGTTCCTGTTTACGTGTTGTGATTCTCTGCATTAATGTGATTTGGATACTGGCCTTTTAGTGATACCTCTTTGAATTGTGTATTTTTAACTCTAATTTTTCTTCATAGTTTTAAAATTAATTTTAATTTTATTTCTAAATTGTTATTGATCACTATCAGCTCTTAATTTTGTTTAAGTTCAGCAAAACTTTTCTATCACTAAAATAAAATTTAAGTAGATAACATACAACCGGCAGTCGGATTAAATGAATAAATATTCTAATATTATATGCAAGTTATATATATATATATATATATTATAACCATTTAGCAGTTATTAACATTTATAATTATATTTATTAACTTATTATTTTAAATTGAACCATATTTTTTTCTTCTTTATTTTTTTGTTATTTATATAATAGACTGATTATGTCAACCGTAGTTAATAGTGACACTGATGAATATTTTTCGGCAACCAGCGATGATGCCAGCTTCTCTGGTACACCTTCACTGGCAGATACCATCTCGAATCAATTCTCTGATGTTCCTAGGAATTTCAATGTCGTTCATTTGAATGCCCAAAGCATTCCGGCACATTTCTCTGATATGCTGACAACCTTCGACTGTACGAATGTCCACGCAATTCTTGTATCGGAATCGTGGCTCAAGCCATGCCTGTCCACGGTATCGTACTCGTTGCCAGGCTTTCAGCTTGTAAGGAATGATCGAACTTGTGGACGTGGCGGTGGAGTTGCCATATATATCCGATCTCACATTCCCTTCTCCATAGTGAATATGTCTTCTCAGCCCCCACCCACAAATACTGGCGAGCATTTATTCATTGAAATCCTTCTTCACAATACAAAACTACTTCTCGGTGTATTTTACAGTCCCTCCTTACGAGTAGACTACTTTTCCTCACTCGAAATACTGTTAGAAAATCTAACTCCTTCGTACAGTCATACTATAGTCATGGGTGACTTTAACACTTGTTTACTGAAAAATGATTCTCGCTCTGTCAACCTTCGACATGTTACTGATTCCAGTAATCTCTCCATTCTTCCATTAAATCCCACACATAATCTCCCAAACCGTAATCCTTCTCTCTTAGACCTTATCCTTGTGTCCTCTGTGGAGCACGTTGCCAAACATGGTCAGTGCAGTGCAGATTCATTTTCCTACCATGACCTTCTCTTTCTTTCGTATCTCACTCGCACTCCTAAACTTAGATCTAAAATAATTTCGCAGCGCAATTTTCGAGATATGAATGTCAAAAATCTTTGCATAGATGCCGAAAACATCGACTGGACTCCTGTTTTTGATTCACAATGTGTAGATGAAAAACTTGACTTGTTCACTAAAAAATTGATGTGTTTGTATGACAAACATGCACCGATGCGACAAATAAAAGTAAAACATCTGCCTGCACCCTGGCTTACTGAGGAAATAAAGGAGGTTCAGAGAGGGAAAGCGAGGGCTCAAGCGAAGTATAAAAAAAACCCGACAGCATCAAACTGGGAAAAGTTTATATCTATTAGAAATCACTGCAACAAGATGTGTAGGAATGCTCAGCGCCGACATATCCACAAATCTGTTGAAGACGGAGACCCAGTTAAGGTCTGGAAATTTCTCAGGTCATTGGGGATCGGCAAGTCTCGTCCTGCTTGTTCTTCAAAAGATGTTGATATCGAATCCCTTATTTCACATTTTTCTGCTTCCTCCAACTACGGAGGAGCTATCAAGACTACAACTCTGAATAATCTTTCTTCTGTGCCGACTCCTGACTGTTCCCAATTTCTTTTGAGTCAATTTGCAGCATGTGATGTTAGGAAGAGCATAATAACAATAACCTCTAATGCCGTAGGAAGTGATGGCGTCAGCCGTAACATGGTGCTTCCTATCCTGGATGAAATCCTTCCCATAATTTGTCATATTTTTAATTATTCCATATCCATCAATACATTTCCATCTGCATGGAAAATGGCCCAAATTATTCCTCTTCCAAAGAAACGCAATCCGTCCTCCATATCTGATTACCGCCCCATATCTATCCTTCCTTTTTTCTCCAAAGTCCTCGAGCGTCTCATTTACACCCAGCTAAGCTCATTTCTTACGAGAAATTGTCTCCTTAATCCTTTCCAATCTGGTTTTCGTCCAGGCCACAGCACTACCACAGCTTTAGTCCACATTACGGATGATGTGAGGTCAGGCATGGACGAAGGTAAGCTAACAGTTTTCACTTTGCTGGACTTCAGCAATGCCTTTACCACAGTTGACTTTGATGTCTTACTGGGTATATTGTGTTCACTTAACATATCTCCATCAGCAATTGACTGGTTTCGTAGTTACCTGTACGGTCGCCAGCAGCGTGCTTGTATCGATAATGTTTACTCCTCTTGGCGTGCAACATCTGCAGGTGTACCTCAGGGCGGCGTGCTATCACCATTACTTTTTGCAATTTTTATTAACACTATCACTAAACAATTACTTTCTTCCTACCATCTTTATGCAGATGATCTCCAAATTTACACACAAGCCACTCCAGACAGTATAGCGCAAGCAGTGGATGTCATTAATAGAGACCTGCAGCATATATGCAACTGGAGCACGGGATATGGAATAAATGTAAACTCAAACAAAACACAAGTAATGATAGTGGGTAGCTCCAGGTTACTATGTACAATAAACTTTGAGCGGATACCACATGTTTTTTGCAGCGGCTCGGTTATTCCATACAGTGATAAAGTTAAAAACTTAGGGATATATATGGATAGGTATCTATCCTGGGGTCCTCAGATTGGGGAAGTTAGCCGTAAATTATTTGCAGCAGCAGGATCTATGCGAAGGCTACGGAATTTTCTTCCTATTACCACTAAAATTGCGCTCGCACAATCTCTTCTACTTCCCATCCTTGACTATGCCGATGTCAGCTATCTAGATCTCACCGAAGACCAACTGAATAAACTTGAGCGACTTCAAAATCTCTGCATTAGATTCATATTTGGATTACGTAAATATGATCATATTTCTGAGTTTCGTTCTAAGCTCAGGTGGCTACCAATACGCTTTCGCCGGAACCTACATATTCTTTCTCTTCTATACAGTGTCCTGTTCCATCCTCACACACCTATTTATCTTAAAGAACGTTTTGTGTTCTTAAAAAACACACATTGCAGGGACCTGAGGTCGTCAGAGAATTTAATATTGAAAATGTCAAAACATTCAACTCAGTTTGCAGACAGGTCTTTCACTGTGCAAGCTGTAAGACTTTGGAATAACTTGCCTGAGACAATTCGACAAGCAAAAAATTTGCCTATTTTTAAAAAGCTGTTGAAGGACTACTATTTGTCATTATGATATATTAAATGGATCTATGTTCGTATTGTATGTATATAAATTGTATGTATGTATATGTAGGTATATGAATTTATATATATGTATGTGTGTGTTACTGTATGTATGTGTGTTATGTGAAAGTGAGTAGGTGTTATTTTTGTTCATGATTGTTTAAATGATATTTTTAACCACTCAAGTAGAGAATTAGATGTGTTGCTTGTATGTAAACTACCCAAAAACTTTTGGATACTGAAAATCCGTGTCTTGGTTGTCTGGAAGAGATCGCCGTGAGCGATAAGACCGCCTATTGTAACATTTGCATATTTTGTAACTCATCCTTTGTTTTCTCTTTATAATTTTGTATGTATACAATAAAGATATAAATAAATAAATAAATAAATTCCAAATGCAGCCCGCAGTATGGAAATTTGCGGTATTTCACGTTTGTTAATGGAAAGTCAGTGCCCTCAAAAATACTGACAATTAGTTCAACCTTCGGATTTAGTTCCTTGAGAGGAACTCTGAGGAGTTGCGGAGGTCCGGCGCCATTAAAAATTGTTGAGCTAGATGCCGACCCAAAATAATCTTGGAACTAATTAGGACTAGGAAAAAAAGATGGATAAATTGGGATTGTATTAAAATTAGAAACTAAAACGGAATGTAAATAATCTAAAAGAAATAACATTACCACATCCATCGTTTATTTACCTTTTAGATAGAGTGGTTGCATTCCAAATGAGATGCAAATGCTAGGAGCGGCTGCGGCCGGGGAGGCGCTGCCGTAGAAATTTGCGGAGCGGTGTTTGTCGAAATTTCTCTGTACAGTGCAGGTAACTGTGTCGGTGAAACGAGTTAGATCGATGTGGACACACGGCTTAGTGCGCACGGCATTATTAAAAAACATGCATGTGTACAACATGTTGTATTTTATCCGATGAAAATAGAATATAGCTACTAAGCAGCTACTTTTAACCTTTACTAAGTGGTTTTGAAAATAATTGTTTTATAGTTTTCTCAAGATGTATTTCCAATCATCTATCTCTAGTTAAAACTGGAGATAATATAACCGACAATCGACAATCAAGAGAAAATATTACATGTAAAAAAAATAATACATTTTATTTTTAAGGTAAATTCTGACCATTTTGAATAGCGTATCTCTAGGTTATTGAAAGGGGCCCTTTATAAAGTATTAGGATATTTTGATGAATCTGTTGGTTTAGTGGTTAAGTACACTGATTGCAAGCCGAAGATCGTGGAGTCGATTTCCAACCACGATTAATAATTGTGTATTGAGCATTATCATTTGTGTCTGGGTAAAATTAGTCCATATTATGTTTTTAAACAGAAATATTTGTGTATGTTTATCAGCAGCAGTTAATTCTTACTGCCTATGTCCAGAACTGCAATGGGCTGATGTTGATAATATAGATGATCTATCAGCAGTCTGGTTACCACAGCACATCCTTTTGTCCAGTATCTGACTGTCATGTGTGAAATTAAATTTAGTTGGATTTGTCATGGACTTTCAATATGAAAACCGAATATCAAAGCCTTTTATTAACAGCCAACAGTCATTACAATAACGTGCGCTAAAATAAGTTAATATTGGAAAATAACCTATACGTTAACCTATTTACATAACTCTCATTAATTTAACGTTTTGATAATTTGCACAAATTTCATGTAGTATATTTCGTGATAAATTCATTTTGGATAATATTACTAATGTAATACGCAAAAATGATAAAACATTGAAATATAACCCTCCTTCTTTTGCAGTCGGATAATAAAGTTAAAGATGCAATCATATGAAGCCCAAGGATGCAAAAGCATCTCAATAAGCCGTCATCTATACTAATATATAAAGCTGAAGAGTTTGTTTGTTTGTTTGAACACGCTAATCTCAGGAACTACTGATCCGATTTGAAAAATTCTTTCAGTGTTAGATAGCCCATTTATCGAGGAAGGCTATAGGCTATATATTATTACGCTAAGGCCAATAGGAGAGGAGCACCAATGAAAAATGTTTCAAAAACGGGGGAAAATTATCACGCGATGGCCAATAGGAGACGCAAACGAGGTTGCGTGGGTCTGCTAGTAGTATATATCACTAAACTATATTATTGGATTGTCTGTATTCACAATGAGTATGGTGACCACTACTCTTGGATTCTGCTCATGCTTTTCATCAGACAGAGTAGAGTCACTATGGCAGGCTCATATATGAAAATAAGCCCAAGACGTCCCCCAAACTCGTTCAATCGACTATGACTTATACTCAAATCACATGACATCAACAAACTTTGCTAATACACCGTTGGTCGTACGCCTAGTCCTTAGAAAGAAGGGTTTGATCTACTATACGAATTAGGACGGTATTTTGATCAAGTTTTTCATATATTTCATATATTTTTTATGTTTGTTCGCGGGTAACTTCGTCGTTTATGAACCGATTTTGATGGTTCTTTTTTAATAGAAAGGAGATGTCCCAACGGTGGTACCATGATAAGAATATTAATATCTGATGATGGCATTCAAGAATAATCGAGTGGAACCATGAAGTTGGTTTTATTTTTGTTAAAATTGTACTTGTTATAGCACTGTTATCGAATATAAAGACTCACAACAACAATTTTCGGATCAAACAAGTGACATGTCGCAATCGAACTTACAATACTAAAAAAATCGAAATGATAATAAAACCGGCAATCTCTTTAAGCATTCATGATATATTAACTACTAAATCACAATGTTAATGATAATAAAAATATTCTACAAATACATATTTAATATTTACGTACAAAAGGTCAGCCTCCGTTTAGATATTGATCAAGTAAATTACTTTGTTCGAGTTCATCTATATTCAATTTGTTACTGAGTATTAAAACAATAGCTTCAGAATTTTTATTACACATTTTATTGTTCAGTAAACATTTTAGTATCTAATTTGATAGCCCAATTAATTATTAATAAATATTTGAACACTAGAGTGGTTGGCTACGATGTAATTTAATGGAATTTAAGAAATGTTTTGTCATGTAACTTTATGAAGTTTTTTATACCGTATTTATTCCGAATAAAGTTGTATTACTTATTTATTCAATAATTGTTGGAATTGATATTTTAGGAGTATTAATGTATGCCTCAGATCGAAAATAATTAAGAACTATTAAAACTTGCAGTTTTTCTTATGTTTTATGTTCCTTTTTGTTTTAAACTGGCCAAAAATTCCAAATTAACATGGTAGCATGCAAAGAACACATACATATATTTACGGTCACAATTACGACCATTATCGTATTATATTATACGATACAAATAAGCTTAAATTGTAATATTACATGAAGTGTTGTAATTCATCGGGGGTTAGGAACTGTCACTCCTTCACACAGGTTATAATGTAATTTAGTTAGGAGATCAGAACTGCACCCAGGATAATTGTAACATGTAGTTATTTTACAATGTAGCAACAAGTATACCTACCCTTGTACCTACTGCAATACTTGTAAACTGTCAATAAAGTTTTTTATTTATTATTATTTATTTATTTATCTATCTATATAAAAGAGGAAGCTAACTGATTGACTGACAGACTGACATACCCAGAGAACAACGCACAGCCCAAACCGCTGAACCTAGAATTCTGAAGTTTTGTATGTAGGCTTTTTATATAACGTAAATGAACATTACGAAAGGAATTTTAGAAATTCCACCCCTGAGGGGGTAAATCAGGTGATGAAAGTCTGCATGGGCGAAGCCGCGTTCAAAAGCTAGTAATTACATACAAGTCAATATAGTTAGGAAGGATATTAATTTAGTTAGATGAAAGTTAGTCAGCACAATTAAGAGTAGATCAAAATAAGTTCACATAGAAGAAAAACAATACTGTACTATGTAACCACCTAACCACACATTACTATACCTGTCTTTTTGTGTACATAAAGTGAAAATACAAAATGAATTAATTCCATTCGTAAAATAAAGTAAACTAAAATAAAAATAACTGTTTCCAACTAAAGCTGTCATAGTCCCGTTGGCAGCCAAATTTGAACTCGGAGTTTGTATCCGATTCTATTATAAAACCCATTTCATAGAATGTTCTGGGCTCTCTTCGGATCATGATCCGTAATTAAAATACTAAATCCGACGATTATGGGCCATCGTTAGAACGTTAATTGAAAGTAAATTATAACGTTTTACAATGTCCAATCTTAGATCAGAGCTCACATCTTAGTTACTAAGCACTACCCTCATGCACACAATATTTGTAATGCTTAGGATTAAAATGGAGTTATTCATGAGCATTTCTTAACTTTACGCGAGTGCTAAAATGTTTATTGATTTTTTTAATATCTTTTAGTGCAGTCTCCTTAAAAACTGCTTCTAACTTTCTTAATCTAAAACTTTTTAAACTAAACTAAAAATGTGTTTTGTCCTGTCAAAAGTGATTGTAAATGTCAAAGATTAGATATAAGTAGTATAAAATAATGACACTAAAAATAGACTTTATATAAGTACATACATTTAAAAAATCACTGCACTAAAATAAGAACAATTTCATTTCAATGAAACAACAGTGTAATTAAAACACCATTGGTAGTTTTTATAATGCCTTTTTTCATTTTTAAAGCTTTCCAAAGTTATAAGATCTCTAATTAACGAAGCAATTTAGCTATGAGAGATCAATGTATCTTGGTGTTGAGAGTCAAACGAGCAGTCAGGTCACATCACGATAAGGGACTATCATTCTTGAAGTTGTGGGAGAATGCTAATATGATTCTTACAACCCAATCGCAGGTACACACAATGGTTTTTTTAGGTGAGGCTGTAATGCTCTAGAAAGAGACCGCTGAATGGGATCGGGAGAGGACCGATCCTGAGCGTAGGCGACGTCGCCGGCGACACCAGCCGCCGACAGGACCGCAAACTGCTAGAGAATGGGGACCTCTGGTAACCGATTAGTTGATGCGGTCAGCGGTAGGAGGACGGCCTGGTCGCAACATAGAACGGTTGGGTCGACAGGTAGGGTGAAGCTCAGGCTTTCTCTAGGATATAGTCTCTACGTCTCTACGTCTGAGCATGACTACGTCGTTCCTGGGGGGGACCTGAAATAACATGGTCCGGGTCCTCTTCAGAGCAGGGCGCCTGAGAACGGCCGCCAGGATGGTTTTTAGTGGAATCACCACATACCGTTAGTAGGACGGTCCTGGGTCCTATCGACCTATAACACTGTTACCATCGCTAGGAAAGCTTTTAGAACGTCTTGTAGTGCCTCGACTTCTACCGGGTGGAGTTAAATTTCATGATAGACAATTCGGATTTACGTTGGGAAAATCAACAACAGATGCGGTCATATCTGTAAGGAAAACTGTCACCGAGTCAAGGTTTCAATACGTCTTAGGTATCTTCTTAGATATATCTGGCGCCTTCGACAACGCGTGGTGGCCCATGTTATTGCTAAAATTAAAATCAAGAGGATGCTTTAAAAATATTTATTCCCTAATCTCCTCATACTTCACACAAGGGACAACAAAATTAAGACTTGGGCATCATTCTGTGTCGAAGGCGCTTACGATGGGGTGTCCTCAGGGCTCGGTGCTAGGTCCATACTTGTGGAATATAGGCTTCGACGATTTTCTTACAATACCTATACCACCCGGATGTACTCTAAACGCGTATGCGGACGACGGTTTATTACTGGTGGAATCTGATACTAGAGCGGGGCTTGAGAGTCTGGCTAATAGATGTTTGAACTTAGTATCTCTATGGGGTGTACGTAATCGCTTGACTTTTGCACCAAACAAAACCTTCCAGCTACTTCTGAAAGGTAACCTCAAATCACCGCCGTGTATTAAATTTCAAAATGTTACTGTTAAAAATAAAACCTCGGTTTGCTATTTGGGATTAGTTTTAGAAAGAAATTTTTCATTTATCGAACATATTAGAACAGTTAATGAAAAGTCTAAAAAAAGTTTCTTTGCTCTGACGAGAATATCAACTGCCACATGGGGTCTTTCATTTAATACATTAAAAATCATATATGGAGCTACTTATTTGGGTGCTGTTTGCTATGGTGCTCCCGTATGGGCCGATAGAGCGACTGTAGGTGCTGTCCGTCGCAAACTGCTACAAGGCCAACGACTTGCATTAATCTTCTTATGCAAAGCATATAGGACGGTTAGTACTGAGGCATTACCGGTATTGGCGGGTGTTCTTCCGGTCGATCTCGAGGTGCAAAGACGTGCAGCCATGTACTATTCTACAAAACAAAACATGGAATGCGATTTTTTGGGCGTACGAGACCGCGATAAAATCATAAGATTGTTTCAACAGCAATCCAATGTCTATGACGACCTAATGGATGAATGGCAACAACGATGGGACGAATCATCTAAGGGGCGCCACCTCTACCAGTTCTTTCCATCTGTTCGCGAACGGATGTCGAGGACATGGCTCGAGGTAGATCACTGTGTCGCTCAATTTCTTACGGGCCACGGTAACTTTAAGAGCAAACTACACTCATTTAAATTAGTCGATTCACCATTGTGTCAATGCTCAACACCCGATACTAGCTGTGAACAATCGGCTCATCATGTTCTCTGGGAGTGTAGTCTTTGGTACAATGAACGTAACACAATGCTAAATAGCTTACAAATGACATCTGGGGCGGTATACTATGGGGATCTTGTGTCAACTGCGGTGAATTTCCGTGCGTTTAGGCGATTCTGCCATACATACTATAGTAATCAAATATAGCTCACTTAGGACCCCTAATACTTTATCCGTGGTGCTTCCCGGTTTAAAAAAAGGTGTCTGCCTATTTTGACTTCATTTTGTCTCCCGCTTTGCTAAGGAGGGAAGTGGACTTATCATATTTCCAACTCCTCCTGTTTTTCTTCTGATTAATTTCGTTGCGGGTTCCAAGACAGTTAATATTTTTTCCTGGGACTTCCCGAGTGTCATAACTCGGTGTGTTCGTGGGTCACTGCTGTTGATCCTGGTGTACAGGAGTTACAGCGGTGGGCGTGTGGGTGGGATTAGTCCCAACAAAAAAAAAAAAAATACCGTTAGTTTTCTTAGTTAGTAGGAGTAGGAGATCTTTAGGGATTTTCCACCCCGTCAAAAAAAAAAAGGAAGGCAACATAAAACCAACATTGTTTAAGTCGATAACAACTCCACAAACACCACGAAGTACCCAAAAAATCAAAGATCTCCTTTCATGAGCATGACGATTTTTCGCACTGTCACCTATTAAGTATGATTTAGTAAGTATTTTTTGCATTCATTTATTTTTCTGGTACGAACAAAGACTCTGGTTTCAATGAAATATAGCTGTAGTATTCTTTATCAGGAATGTTCTGGGTTTTATTTGTGGAATTTTAATGGTGACACGTTTTTTATCAGAATCTCTCGCAACTAAAAAAGACTTGTTGATACTGTCTTTAGTTGGAAACAGCAAAATGTTGAATATCAATGATTTCATTTCCACAGTTTTCATATCTACTTACTTTTTAGTTTTACTTTCTTTACGTAGTTTTATCATGGTCTTTTTGTTAAAGTACTAAATGTGAGTAAGGGAATCGGAACCCCGCCACCTATATTGTTTAACACAACGAAGGGTAATAGGGTCAATATGCAGAGTTTTCTTATGTTATCATATAATTCATGTACCTATATCATTTTCAAATATTCCACTTATTCCACAGTATACAATGTGTCAGTATTTGAAGCAAAAGTTGAGATAATTGTCCGAGCTTATTGCCTAACAGTCGCCGTTTAAACTAAACTCAAAACTTATTACTTGAATGCACCGTAAGATTAAAATGCCTCTGTGCTTGCTTGTAAAAATAAAGACTTTGCCGTCATTACTTGGATAACAACGTAAATAGGTTAACAAAGGAACGCCAGAAAGAAGGCACATAAAGCTATAGGCACATGGGGTGGTATATTACCTGACTCATAAGATTATTAATCAGATATATAGGTTGTTTAATAGTCTTTTTGGGCACCTGACACGCTAAAACTTTAAACTAAACAGAACTTGTACTATGAAAACCACATTCACTGATACAATATTTTTATTATTTTTTTCTAAAAGTACTATAAAGAAAACACAAACTCCGAAACAAATATTTTCAGATCCTACAAACATTTAATCCGACCCGGGCATGGTACCCGAGACCTCATACGCGTCGCAGAGACCGCATACGCTGCCACTACACCACCGAGCCTGTGGTGATAGTTTGAGATATGGCGTACATAGGCGACGATAACCGTTTACCGTTTGCTCCTTACGTCTGCTCATTTGCCCCTTATTCCACAAAAAGAAATCTTCCTTCTAATTCCAGGGTAGATTAGCAAAAATCGGCAACACTCTTCTAACTCTGGACTGACCATTGTGACTATGGGTGACAGAAAAGACCCCACAATCTTTTTAAGTTTCATTCTACAACTATAGAAAAGAATATTAAAATGTGTTGAGTAGATTAACTATCAAAACCTCAAAAACCTTGTAAAAAGTTAATTGAATTTATTTTATTTTATTTAATAGGCAGATAGAGATAACAGATTGAAAAAATACAAAGAGCAGTCTTAACAGTACATTATAGTAGTACACAACTTTGACAGTATACAGTGCTTCGTTTTGGCATAGAAATAAAAATTATAAGCTGAAAATAAAAATTAACTAACTAACTAATTTCATTTTTAAATATTCGTACTTCGTTTCCGTAGTTTAAAATTATATAAAAATACACAAGTAACTTTTAAACAATCAACTGCCATTGTTACTCTTAGAATATTAGTTTGTTATGTTATTAGTTGATTGTAAAATAATCTAGTTAAATAAATATTTTGTACATATACATGCATGCATCAATACTGCACAAAAATACGGCGTATAATACAATAAAAATATTTTTCTTATTTCTTAAATGTTTTGTATTTAATGCTACGGTAAATAAATAACCAAACTTAAAAATGGTTATTTAATATACAGAGTAACAACATGAAAAGAAAGAGGAAAACGTTAATGATACTCAACTCCTGGGACAATTGAAAGATTAGCCAAAGACGAAGGCTAAAATATGAAAACTTAGACATTGGAATAATTCACGATAATCGCTGAAACTCAAAAGACAAGACATTCAACGGTCATTTATTTAACTTTTCCTGTGTAACAGTGGGCTCGCGTCTTTACAATACCCGAGAGGATTTCATTTGGGCAATTACTGGGGCCCACTAATTGCCAACCATCTCAGAAATGGCGTTCGCCAGAGAAATTGTTTTTAATGAAAAATTTACGTTACGCCCGCATTCAAGTTTTACTTTTTTCACTCAGTATAATGCCATTAAAATAATTATAATTTTTGGAGTCGAGCTGAATAATGCCCGGAATGCATTTTATTGCAAAGTAGTGGATTAGTTTGCTTTTAATGTAAGTAAATGCATTTCCTTATCTTGCTTAGTCCCAAAAGAGTTACGTTTGAGCAGAGGAAAGAAAGTTCAGTAAGAAATTATGTTACAAATGTGTTCTATTTCAGCTGCAACGCATCATCTCACAAGAAATATCAAAATGACCAGCAGCAATGACCCACTACAAAATACGTACAAGTACATACACTCACACCTATGTAACCGAAACTGTAAGATACTTTAGTTTATACCTCCAGTAGATTGTACGTTTGCATTTTGCCATTTCTAATTTCAATCTCACATTTCTAATATTAGTAGAAAATAGGTGGGAGAATAGAAAATACTTTGAAAGAAAAGATTATAATGGATTCAGAAGTATATACTGTCAGGGTTGCAATGTAATAGTTGTTGACTTTGCCGATATTTCTAACTGACCTCTATAACATTATAATTATAAACATATAGTATGACATTTAAGAAAAAACTATAAAATGAAATTGAGAATCATGCGAGACATGTATTACGACTAAAATAATAAATATTTTCGATCTGCTTCTTACACCGTAAACCAAATTACTTTATTAGTATACGATCGGTGCATAATTGTATACTTTTAAAGTTGTACACATTTTCTAAACTATTAAAATAATGTGATTACGAATATGTACTCAATTTTGTTTGTATAAATTTCAATTAACTGTTCTTCCTACGAATCCCGATTATATCAGTTCAACTAACATTTACAACATTTTTAATATTATTATAAGATATTTAAAACCTTTGACCTTGAAACTTATCGTTTTTCATCTCAGTATTGACAAAAAAAAAACAATTTTCCGCGGCCTAACCCTGCGTCTGACACAGAATCCCGACCTCAACCCATCAATATTGCCTCTCTGATTGACTTTGACGTAAGCTATTGATCTCACGCTACTCACGAATATTATGAACGTGTCTGATATTGCTCATCTGTTGCTTTATCACCTGAATAAGTAAAACTTAACTGTTATATTGGTAAGAGTTTACAATGTTTAGCTTTGAAATTCTAGACCCAGCAACTATCTCATACGTATTATATACAAATTTGCTTCCATTCGACGATACTGACTTAAATACTGACTAGAAATACATTTAAGACTAGATGAACCCCGCGGTGTTACCCGCGGTTATTGTTGTACCGCGAGTAACGCCGCGGGACAAAGTTAGTCTAAAAAAAGTAGCCTACGTTACTCCCCGGGTCATCAGCTACTTGTCAGTGAAAGTCCCGTCAAAATCCGTCCAGCCGTTCCAGAGATTACCCGGAACAAACAGACAGACAGACAGACAGACAAAAATTTTTTTAACTACATTTTTGGTATATGTATCGTATATACATACATATGCATTAAGTAAAAAGCGGTTATTTTAATATTACAAACAGACACTCCAATTTTATTTATTTGTATAGATAACAATGCCGTAAAAATTGAATCATTGAGAAGTCATAAGCCCATCTGGCCAGTTGGATATAGTGGGCCATAATCTTTTTTTATTATGTTTTAGCTGCCAATAACTCTTCTCTGCCTGATAGAAAGCTTGAGCAAAATCCAGGAGTGGTGGTCACCATCCTCAATACAACTAAGAACAATGCAGCATAGTGACCCACTTTGTGGAAGTCTCGTGTGATGCTTTTTAAGCCCTGTTTAAGGGCCCAGTAGGTGGTGGCTGGGAAACACGTGCGCTGGTACTGAGTTTCATGTTCTGACCATTCGGTACAGAAAAGAGAAATCCTAGCGATCAGTACGAGAGCGTGTGTCTACCACTCTGAAGCGGTGACTTCCAAGGCCGACACGTATACTCCTGTAGAGGAAGAGAGAAGGGGGACCAGTTGGAAGTGTAACGTCTTCTATTTATAAAATAAACCACTTTTTATGAGGCACTTGTTTTATTGATTTTTGGGGCTAACTTGACAGTGTCGGAGTTGACTATCTAACTTGACATTTAAAATGCGTTCCATTCTACGGTACAGGAAGAGTTCTTCAGAACACACTTCATGGTAAAGGTGATAAAGGACTGAGGACTAAGGGCCTTTTAATTTTTTTTTATTTCATTTAAGTCTTATGATGATGAATAGAACATAATTTTATCTAGCCTGTCTTAACTGTTCTCATGGCCTATAGTATTTAGTGGGCAGAACAAAAACGATTTAATAATAATTTTGATTGTCTTTCTGTATTAAGACATATATGTACATATATTTATCATCAGTCTGGTACCCATTAAACAGACTCTATACATATAGTTTGAGATCAGATGAAATTCTATGAAACGTGTGAGATCATTAATATTATTTTCTCTGTGATAAAAACATATATATAGGTATATTATTGAAATATGCAAAATCTATTGTACTATACTTTATTCGATAAAATATATAAAAACTTCACACATTTCTAGTGTTTATCTTTAAATTTCGCTGTACTATTTATTAGTTGATAGAATAGTTCAACAGAGACTCTTAACGTGCTGCTTAAACAAGATCTTATACCCCAACTAGCGCAGACTTTACCAGGAACATTTAAACAACAAAGAACAACAGAACATTACTTGAACAAAATTACGCCAACCGAGAAGGATAACACATAACGTTTACATAATGACTTTGGAAAGACTGCAGTACACAAGTTCTTAACTTAAGACACTTAAGTACGACATAAGTGCCACGCGATTCTCTGCAGACGAGTTTAGATAGAAATCGAGTGTAAAGATTCAAATCAGCTTTTATATGCAGTCTTTTAAAGAATACCATTGGGGTAGCAAAGAAAGAGATGCAAGCTTTATGGTCTTAGAGATAAATATGTGAAAAGAAATCAATAGTTTCAAAAGAAACTTCGAAAGAGCAAACGTTTGCGTTTGCATATTAGGCGAGTTTTATACCAAGACGTTACTGAACAAAGATTGCTAATTTGCCTAGGGCACTCTGTCTCTAAAAATTCAGGTACATTAACGAATTCTGCTTTGTTTTGAACTTAGTATGCTCTAAAATTAACTGTAAAAGTAACTCAGTTCAGTAATTTCAGATTTCTTAGAAATTAACAAAAAACATGTCTTGTCATGAACCTCCCGGTAGCTTATTGTAGTCTTTATATACGACAAAAACAGTTTCATAAATATAATAATATATAAAATGAAAAATAAAACTAATCCATTAAGTCTAAGCGTAATTTTTAATATAGAACTTACTATTACAATGTTTGTACTAAGCGCCGGGAAGTTGGTGAAATGATGTTTCACTAAATCGCTCGGCATGTGACACCGCTTGTCACCAGTTAAAGGTTAAATGGATTTTTTTATATCTACAATATTATTTTATTTTTTTCATAAACCACAAATAGGTTGTGAGGTTGTGGGTGATATTCATTGAAACGAATGGTTTAATGTGTATTTTAATTATATTGAATTGAGTTATTGTTAATTTAAGTTTATTGAAATGTGTATGATATCTCATTCTTTCTTAAATAAAGTAAGATAAAGTAAATTTTTCGTTGTTAATCAGAAATGTCATCATAAAATACGTTCATTTCCCCTAAAACGCCTTAGAAATTAGCACTTAAGACTAGATTGAACTTGTCTCAGGTGAATAGAAATCAGATCTGTTAAAATCTATTTCTGAAAGGAGATTTCAACATAAACATCGTTCTAAAATAAGCTATAGACAGAGATTCGTCAATTTTTACTTATTTGATTAACGAACAGTGAATCTTGTTTCAAGAGACGTTCAATATTAAAATACCTTCTTAAAACTACTTTTTAAACTAGATTCACGACTGAGGCGTCTTTTAAAATAGTATCAATTCAATATAGTTTTAGGTTATATCGATATGTAACACTGTTGATTGTAGTGTTATAAAAATATCTTGTTATATTAAAATCGCAAAAACAAAATATTAGTACCAACTAAAAATTAACGACTTTCAGATTGTTACTTAAGATTCTCTATAAGGGAGACCACGCTTCTTCCTGAATATCACGATTTAAGGTTATTGAAAAGTACTCTATAACTTATGAGCAGCCTAATAAATGGTAAAATATAAGGCTTAAATCACCGTACCGTTTTGTTGCGGTTTTTTTTACCAATTTCAGCAGAGAATATATCGATAGATAATACAGAAAACTAAATGATAAGATAATATAAATGTTTGTTCAGTTAGAAGTTTAAGATATAGACGTATATTATTTACTAGTATGTTGATTATCGCAACATTTAGTATCTTATGTGTTATCCTGATGTATACGCTATATTACTGTAAAGTTTCATCCTAACGAGATCAGTAGTTTTTGCGGGAAAGAGTAACAAACACACACACACATTCTCACAAACTTTCGCATTTATAATATTAGTAGGATAGGATAGGGTACATCAGAATAACACATAGGCTACTATTTGCCGTGATAACCGACATACACACGGGCGGAGCTGTGGGCAATAGCTAGTTTTAAATATAAATGCACAATGCTTGTGTATAAAACGTTTCCACGATTATTTTGAACGTTTTACGTCATTCGGGCACAACCATACAGACAAACTCGACATCTTCAGATTTATTATATGTATAAATAGATCACGGAAAAATATTTAAAGTACTTGCTTTCTAGGTAAAAAGTAATGAATGAAATTGGACTATGTGTTATTGACTGACAACTAAGTACATATTTTGACTTTCAACCCTTCTCTCCAGAAAACCGTGCAGAATTTCGGGATAAAACGTATCCTATGTACGACTTAGTAGTATGAACTCAAATTAGGCCAAATTTCATTTGAATCCATTCAGTAGTTTCGGTGTGATGCGCGGACAAGAAACAGACAGACAAAAATTAAGAAAATTATAGTTTTGGCTTCAGTATCGATTATAGAGACCCTTCCCAAAAAATACATTGTATAATATCTTTAATGTACAGAATTGGTGCTGTTACAATTTATTATAAGTATAGATGTAGTTCGCTAAAGCTGTATTATTAAATAGTAACAAACAAGCAACTGAGCATGCCAATGATAACCTCGTCAGATCTACTATTAAATGTCCCAGTAAGGAGACAGATCGTAGTAAAATGAGAAATCATCTACTTTAAAAGTATAAATAAAATCATGTCACCTGTGATATGATTTTGAATACACGTCAACAAATATGATTAAGGACTCCATACTACCAAATTTGTAAAAAAACATCATACACAACACAGACGTCAACAAAAAACAAACAACTTATGCGAGTAACAAGAAAATCCAAAAAATCTCCGAAGTAAAAAGGTCGTATAACATTTGCGCACAGTAAAGTAGCTTGACCTTGTGACTCTAAAATAACTGCTATACCCATATTATTTATGGCATTCTTAAGTATAAACGAAATGCTTCCAGCTTTAGCACATTTATGTCTCACAAATCCTTTAGCGATATTAAATATTTCTCATAGCCAACATCCCAGTTCACACTACTTGAATAGCTCAGTCTATGTTACATACATACATGAACATTAAAGAGATATTGGGTGCTGCACGACTATAGACAAACTTGTATAACTGATTCTGAATTTGGTGAAAAAATATTTTTAATTATAAAGGAATTAGAGTTCTCTTACACTTTACAAATAACTTATTGAGTTGTGTGACTGACATGTCACCATTTTCATCCTCATCACTTAGATGGTTGGCAGCCCACAACTGTGTGGTTTCCCAGGAACTTTATGCCTCGTACAAAAAACAATTTGGAATAAATTGTTGCCTGCGGTATTCCCGGACTAATACGACCTTCAAACCTTCAAGAAAAGAGCCTACTCCTACTTAAAAGGCCGGCAACGCACTTGTGACGCCTCTGATGTTGGTGATGGGCGCCGCTAATCGCTTACCATCAGGTGACACGTCTGCTCATTTGCCCCTATTCAGTACAACAAAAAAAAAGATACCGTTTTTACAAATTTATTCGTGGTTCACTCAATATTAAAAGAATAACTATTATTTTGTGAATGAACAACAACCGCACTGAGAATATATTCTGTACAGAAGGATGTGTGTGTGTGTGTACACAGACTTGCATAAAAAGGACACAAATCACATTCAGAATCAGAACTGATCACATACAGTGTTGTCCCATGTGAAAATCAAACACTCAGCGCGGTAAAAAAGGTTTTAATTTCATATCACTCGCTGAACAGATGAATTAATATATACATTATTTCAAGTTTTCCTTTTCCATGCAGTGCTGTGGTCCAGTTGATGAATACTATGTTAGGGTTATTGCCAACATGAAAAATCTTTAAGTCAAATCTGAAATAATTCAGAAAAAAGACATTGATGGGCTTATTAAAACTTAATTCTGTAATAATTGTTCAGATGCATAAATATTAAATGTAAAAATATATTAGTGTAATGAACAGGTAGGCATTGTGACCTTCACTTTATTTATCGTTAGACATGGCTGACAGCTTCGAGTATTTCGATTAGATTGTATTTGACACCTCTATAATAAGACATTCTTATTATTATAAAGCGTCTGGCGTTAGCGTATTTTCGTCCTCCTTAGTGACGTCTTACGCTTAGAAATAAACTGTTTTAAAATACAAGATTAAATTATTTATTTATCTTTGCCCTCTGGAACTTTCTATAGGACTAATATTGTCCTAGTAGTGTCAAATTAAGAAAACAAAGTGTCGTCACCCTAATTATGTAGATGTTGTAATAACCGACCAACATAGCAAAGTTATATATTCTTTTTTTACCAAGATTCAATAGCACTGAAAAGAGAAGGAAAACTTGAAGAAAACTCTATACCAATCCGTCTAGCCTGGGTAGAATATTAGACTAAAACCTCCTTTAAAAAAAGACTCGTGTCAAGGACTAAAATAGTAAAGGCTGTTGACTATGATGATGAAAATGTTCTAAAAGTACTGAAGGATAATGGTAACAGCTGTGGGTGTTTGTAGATATAATATAAAGACCGATCTATTTGGCCTCACGCCTTGTTTTACCTTCCTAAAGCTCACCAGATCTGGAACATTTCAAATACACACATCAAGCTATGCCAATATTGTTGGGTTGTGCTTAAAATTCAGTTCGTTGCATCTCCGCGTGCGATGTGGCAAGCATCTGTTTTAACAACATTTCTCTGGTTGTTTACGATGTCTTTCAACAAGATAGCGGTATGCATGATTTTTGTAGACTTTACTGAATTTCGGAGCTTGTATTTTAGCTCTTGACAAGTTTATGCACAACTTGTTCCAATGGCAAGTCCTAAATTTTGTAATTGAATTTAGTACTCTATTAACAAAGAATAATTACGGATTTTATCATCAGGGGGAAATGAATAGTAGTAGTAGTATTGAATAGATCATTGGAGGCTAAATGATTACCATCTAAACTGAAGATACTAGTGAGTTGCGTCCCTTATTTGAGTCCTCGGAACAACCTCGGAATAAGCAATGAGAGGTTGGGACTCTCTCAGTCATTGTCAAAAAACAGAAAAATTGCTAAACACCGAGTTCCAGGCTTAGTTGGATTCGATTTTATACCGAATACACCGTTTTTACCCAACTACGGAAAAGCCAAAGGAGGGTTATGATTTTGACAGACCATGTATGTTTGTATGTAGTATGTTCATTTGTTCCCTCATAGCTCCTCAACTACTTATTAGAACTGGATGAATTAGGTCTCGTTAAAAGCGTCTTGATTGTCCGCAGGTCCGCTATGTGATGTGTCATTGATCCTAAAGTAGCGCCCTCTAGCGATCATAAAGTACTGTGTTATAAAATAAATTTTAAATAAACATGCCGTGTCTGGTATCATCGAAAAAGGCGTCACTTGTACATTTCAAAAATATATGTATATTCGATAATTGTGATATTTCTATGGTGTCTATTTAAATATACTTTCAAGCTTGTTTCATACTTTTTCAGCGTTGGTTTTTGTCGTAGTTGGGTTTTAGTTTTTACTTTATTTATTATATTTATTTATTTTCAATAGACACTATAGAAATATCACAATTAATAGTTTTTTATTTACTACGTTACAATCTTATATATAATTAATATATGTGACGTAAAATATTGTACTTACCTTTGTATTTGAGAGAAAATAAATAAAAAATAAAAATTAAAATCAATTGCTGTTCGTTTGTCTCGATAAAACTCGATTTTGTTTCTGAAATGATGGTTTAGAGAAGGTATAAACGATGAAAAATTAAAAATATAACTTGAAAATCAAAATTGCCGAAGCCGCTCCTTCGTACACGTTTCATTTGGATTTTCAAGCTAGCACAGCTAGTCATTTACGAGTATATTTAGTTGTAGCGTTTTGTTTTCTTCAGTTCGCCAAACACACAGTTGTTCCGCATTTCAGCAACAATGTATCATAAACGAATATAATCGAGCAACTTGCGTCAACGCGAGACAAAAACCAACAACAATTTATGTACGAATATGAATAGGGCACATTAGCAATGCAAATGTCATGTCAGGTCCCAGAGCGCGAACTTTGCTAAGTGTCCCCGTTACATCGACCGCCAATTTCAGCTTTTGATTGCCGTTGTGAATTATGTTAGCTGTTCTGACACTGTTTAACTGTTGGCTTTATTGATGCCGAGTGTTGTACAGGGATTTTAAGGGATCATGCCTCGGAAGCCTAGAGCATTTACATAGATTCTATGTAAATAGGTGAAGCTTATTCCTCTATCTTTTTGTATCAATGTCTGCAACTAGTTGTTATTAAATACCTTTCATTTTCAAGAACTCCGTTGCAAGATCAAAAGTATTTAGATAGTAAAAGTAAATATTGGTTATGTAGAATAAAAGAGTATCTGACTTCAGCCTTTTTGAGCCTCTTCAGTGTCAGTCATTTCACATCAGTGCCCCCATAATATTATATTAGACAGAAGCCTCTAGATATGTAACATAACATTATAAAAAGGTGTACAATAAAACGCAGTTAAAATACATCTTAAGAATAGGTTAGGTAGTAAGTGTGTGTGTGTGTGTGAGTGTGTATGCTCTATATTCTTTGCTTTTGCCCGTTGTTGTTGTTTCATGGATCAAAGGGACTGGACAAGAATTTAATTTAAAACAAGTTATTATCTATACAAATAAATAAAAATTGAAATGAACAACTGTATCGATTTTCACTGGTTATATTACTATGGAGCAATTCGGGTTTTTAAGACTAAAATTCACCACGCGGCGTTACTTGCGGTTGCCGTTGAACCGCGGACAACACCGCGGGACTCAACTAGTCCATACAATATCATATCAAGTGGATGGCGGTTTGTTCAACCACTCTACTACCCAAACCTACCATTTGGTTCTGGTTCCGTAGAAAATGTAAAATTATGTTAAACTTATCTCCTTTATAGTAATTTATGCGTGAGTTTCATCAACATCAGCCTATCGCAGTCCACTGCTGGACATAGGCCTCTGTAATTGCACGCCACTTAGTTTGATGGTATGTAAGGGGGCGAACCACAATCTTTTGCTCCAACCAGCCTCACCTGCACTTGGTATACCACCACCACAAACGAGTGAGAACTTACTGCTTGTGCAAAAAAAAATAACTTAAATAACGTTTATAATACAGGGTTATAGTGTCTTTGATCTCAAGACCTTTTCTTTTGTTATGAAATAGAGAGCAAACGGGCAGACGTATCACCTGATGGTAAGCGAATGTCGCAGCCCATGGACACCCGTAACACCAGAGGCGTCACAAGTGCGTTGTCGGCCTTTGTAGGCCTCACTCACTCGGTAAAACACAGTGCAAGCACTATTTCACACTGGTTTTCTGTGAGACCATGGTATCACTCCGCTCGAGCCGGCCTTTTCATGCCAATGCGTGGCTCTCCACGGTAAGCCCTTGCCAGTATAAGAGCACTCATGGTTGCAATCTTTTTCACACAGTAAATTGATTGAGATGCCAATGATGTTTATTTAACTTTTAACGCAATTTTGTTTTTAACAACTTAAATTTCAAATATCTTAAATAAAACCTCAGCATAATGTTATAATTTAATACGAATATGGTTGCATAATACTGCTAGAATAACTTTAGACTACAAACGGGTAATAGATTTATAATTTTGTATGTCATAAAATAGCTAAAACACGTGAACATGTACTTATTATAAATAAATATTTTCGGACATCTAACACACAACGCCATCTAGTCCCAAACTAAGCAGAGCTTGTATTATGGGTACTAGACAACTGATATAAATACTTATATACTTTTTTTTGTAAATACATACATACATAGAAAACACCCAAACTCCGAAACAAATATTTGCAGACTATACAAACATTTGATCGGACCCGGGAATCGAACCCGAGACCTCCAGAACAGCAGTCGCGTACGCTACCACTGCGCCACCGAGGCAGTTAATTTATAGTACTATGGCGTGGCGTAGATACCTTTTATTATTAGGAATAATATATATGTATACTAATCTCCATTTCGATTGATCAGTTAAGAAGATAAGATTATTTTAGCATGCATAACGTTCAAACCATTATTATGTGATTTAAACTATTATCAGTGGTTATCATCTTCATGTTCTTAACCCACTTTTTTCAAATGGTAAAATGTTTTACGTCACATAGTGTTTTAACTTGCTTCATGTATATTACAGCCTGTCTAACACTTATCTACATTGGGATTATTACCGTTTTTAAAGGCGAAAGAAAAAGTTATATTGGGTGACGAGATAATGTAAATCTTAGATGTGAAATGACTGACACTGAAGAGGCTCAAAAAGGCTGAAGTCAGATACTCTTTTATTCTACATAACCAATATTTACTTTTACTATCTAAATACTTTTGATCTTGCAACGGAGTTCTTGAAAATGAAAGGTATTTAATAACAACTAGTTGCAGACATTGATACAAAAAGATAGAGGAATAAGCTTCACCTATTTACATAGAATCTATGTAAATAGGTGAAGCTTATTCCTCTATCTTTGAGATCAAAGACACTATAAACCTGTATTATAAACGTTATTTAAGTTATTTTTTTTGCACAAGCAGTAAGTTCTCACTCGTTTGTGGTGGTGGTATACCAAGTGCAGGTGATGCTGGTTAGAGCGAAAGATTGTGGTTCGCCCCCTTACATACCATCAAACTAAGTGGCGTGCAATTACAGAGGCTTATGTCCAGCAGTGGACTGCGGTATGCTGATTTTGATGAAGCGCACGCATATATTACTATAAAGGAAATAAGTCTAACATAATTTTACATATTCTACGGAACCAGAACCAAATGGTAGGTTTGAGTACTAGAGTGGTTGAAAAAATCGCCATCCACTTGATATGATCATCTTATATTGTATGGACTAGTTGAGCCCCGCGGTTCAACGGCAATCGCAAGTAACGCCGCGTTGTGAATTTTAGTATAAAAAGTCCGAATTACTCCATAATGATATCATCAGTGAAAATCGATACAGTCATTCACTTCAATTTTGTTTATTTGTTTAGATAATAATTTGTATTAAATTACATTCTTATCCCGTCCCTTTGAACCATTAAAACATAACGAGCAAGCAAATAATAACGAACAAACGAATTTATAGTAATAGTAAGAATAGTAATTACAATTAATTGAAAACCAACAATAGATGCCTGGACAGGTAAAGTAACAAACTTAGTAGAACGGTTAGAAGCTTTGACTTAGTTAAAGTCGTCTTTTGAAAACATCCCAGTGGAGTTCATTATCCCGCTCCTTTTGCGAGTGTCTTTCAGAATAGTTTAGCCCTAGGAAAGCTTTAAAAATGTTGTTCAATGTGGTCAGAAGATGGAAGTTCCGTTTTCAATGTACTTTCCAATGACATTCCGCAAAGTGAATTTGAGAGTGATTTGTGGGGAAAACGCTATATCAGTGTGTAAGGCAAGTCAATGTAGGAGTGAAATGTTGTATACCTGTAAAATGTTTCGAAAAACAATTTAAATTGTATATAAATGACACGTTTCGAGATGACGAGACGATTTGTTTTGCCACATATGAACGGCTCTACCAAAGTGATAACAAAATCTATACTAATATTATAAACGCGAAAGTTTGTAAATATGGATGGATGGATGTTTGTTACTCTTTCATGCAAAAACTACTTAACGGAATTGGATGAAACTTTACAGTAATATAGCTTAAACATAAGAATAAAACAAAGGCTACTATTTGCCACGATAACCGATATAAACGCGGGCGGAGTCGCGGGCAACAACTAGTCTTTTTAACCGACTTCAAGAAGAGGAGGGGGTTTCTCGATTCGACCGTATATATTTTTTTTTATGTTTGTTCGCGGATAACTTCGTAGTTTATAAACCGATTTTGATGATTCTTTTTTTTAAGGAAAGAAGATACCCCAACTGTGGTACCATGATAAGGACACTAAGATCTGATGATTTCATCCAAGAGAAATCGAGTCAAAGCTTGAAGTCGGTTTTATTTTTGTTAAAATTTTATATCAACCGATTTTAAACAAATTGTTCTAGTGCATTTTGTAATTGAATACTTCTTCCAAAGGTTTTAAAATCTCACATGTTTACATGTGTTATTTTACTGCGATTAAATAATAATACGAAAAACAAATATACATACAAATAAACAAATACCTTTCTAAAACAAAGTGTTATCTGGCTATGGCAAAGTGGGGAGATGTTGGAAATAACACACTATAGAATAAGCGATGTGGGGATAACATCAGATTTTGTTAATAACCATGTTTAATATACTGGTAAATTAGGGACCGCTCCGTTATACGAGAGGCCTGCAAATATAAACTCGACCGTTTCATTCTCTGTATTCGAGATAATCATTTCGTATTTTAAAAAAATCGTGCAAATAGCTATTAGGTTATAAAAAGTTTGTAAACGTGATTAATCATTTAAAATTGCAAATGCCCGACATGCTTCTTTAATTAAGAGTGGCGCTGATGTTAGTCGGAGTCTTTCTTGGAAGTAAAAGTGGTGACTATTTAGTATGTTTTCACCCGACTGCGAAAGAGGAGAGTTATGTTTTTCGAGTGTATGTATGAATATTTCCTTGGCATGCTCAAGAGCCTAAACGGGTGGCGTATTTTTATGTGAGTGGTGTCAATAGATTCGTCTTAGTCATGAGAGTGACACTGGGTACAGTAAAATTTAAAGAAGTCCACCAAGGCACCAAACATAATCTTAACCTGCACCACGAATGCGATTGATGAATTTGGACGAAGCAAAAGAGGTATGTTAGGACCCTCGTAAGTGAGGATCAATTGTCTCTACCTACCCCACTGGGAACTAGGCGTAACTCTATGTATGTATCTATTTGCCGTTATTTATTTCGTGGTTTGTTTCAGCATTTCTTCCTCAAAGTGTGACTTATGAAATGCCAAAAGCCTCTAACTGTAAATTCCGACATGTAAAAATATATATCAAAGATTAACTTACGATAATATACATTATCTATCATTATTCATATTCCAAGCAATATTTTAACATGTTGATCTCGTCTAACCAAGACATCACATAAACTGAGAAAACATCCTAATAGTACTCACTATTTCAGGTCTAGAAACTAAATAAAATTGCCGGGGATTTATCACCCCGTGCCACTCAAAGAGGGTGGTTAATAAAAATTCCACACTAGAAGTTATTTTGCAAGAGGCCTCAGGGGAGACTCGTATCAGAATCTAGCATAAAACGCCCGCTGCTGGCGCGAACATGTAATATTGTGGTGTACTTCATAAGCTGATTGCGGTTTTAAGGCTAATTTAGCGATTAAAGAGCACGCAATTAATGCCGTACCATTATTGACATTTACTGGTATATAAAGCCGTGATTAATAAGTGGATTTCCTTTTTTTTTAAGTAAATCTTTTTTTATTTTTAGAAAATATAGGTGTGTGTGTGTGCGTGAATTACTTGTTCTGGTGGTGGATGGGTTAAGATTAGTTTTTTTTTATGTCATAGGAGGCAAACGAGCAGACGTATCGCCTGATGGTAAGCAATTAACGCCGCCTATGGACACCCGCTACACCAGAGGCGTCACAAGTGCGTTGCCGGCCTTTTAAGAAGGAATACACTCTTTTTTTGGAAGTTTGAAGGTCGTATTGGTTTGGAAATACCAAAGGCGACAGTTCATTCCACAGTTTTGTTGTGCGAGGCAGAAAGGTCCTGGAAAAGCGCACAGTTGTGGACTGCCAACCATCTAGATGATGGAGATGAAATTTCTGTCTCGTAGGACGGAGGCGGAAAGAGGCGGCAGAAATCAGTCCGAATAATTCTTCGAAGCACTCCCCATGCTAAATGCGGTAGAAGATGCACAGCGAAGCAGTAGAATCTTTGGCGCTGCGTAGAGATGTCTCTACGCAGCGCCAAAGATTCTAGCCAAATTGAAAGTTCTTGGTAATCGACGATTCGAATCGCTCTCCGCTGAATGCGGTCCAAAGTAAGTAGCTGGTATTGGGGTGCCCCCGCCCAAAGATGGGGACAGTATTCCATGTGTGGCCGAACCTGCGCCTTATAATGCAAAAGGCGGACCGGGATGAAATACTGTCTCGAACTGTTGAACACACCAAGCTTTTCCGAGGCCAACAGGGTACATAATATTTATTTATTATTAAGGTAAAGAAAGGTTTATCTGCGTAACGTAAATGTTGATAGTTGCGTGGTATAATTATAGGAATACTTAAATATTTTATAAGTGAAGTTATGAGTTTGCTAGATGGTGTTGAATATAAATTTATTACTTGTAGATCTAATTCGTACAGTAATCCTTTCTAACGTGATTTTTATATTGGTGTATACAGTCTGCAATATTATTGTTTGTAAAATCACAAAAGCAGAACAAAAGTCATAATTCAGAACAAATATAAGGAAGGAAATAAAACTAGAACACTTACAAATCAAAACTCACATCGCACTAGCTGTTAAAATGCTAATGTACCTTAGAATCCTTAGAACGACTCCCTTGAGAACGCAACTATCAAGTAATTAATGTACCGCCATTATTTAGAGGAACGCTTACACACACTTAATGTTGCGATTGAGGGTAAGGCTTCCCACACACTACTTATTAGGTTATTTGCAAACACTCAACACTTAAAGCAATTAAAAAAAAACATAGCCCTAACACCTGGGTAATGAGAAATATTAGAATAATTTTGTGCAGACAATGAGCATGTAAGGTTAGTTTATGAAAGGTAATAAATATGGAGTGATCATTTTTTTTTAGGTATCTTTATTTTAAAGGATTACAAGTTTAATAGCTCGAGAGACGGAGACAGTGAACTTACTGATATACATACTGACAGATGTAAATAATGATGAGTGAGCATACAATTAAAGATATTTTGAACTATCATTTTACACGCCTGACAAAAGACAGAAAAAAAGGTCCAAAAGCTAGCTCCAAGCATTGCCTTATCAAGTTATGAAAACGCACTGTTTTGTTTATTGGTTGAATCTATCAAATAAACCGAATATTTATTGTGCTTATAAACATTTACTTTACGAGTTAAATGATTGTAAGCTCAGCTGGGCTGCAAATTTGAAATTTGCTTATATAATGTTTGGTTTTATCTGAATTCATGCAGTAATAATTATTACATGATTTTAATACTGTTTCGAAAGAACCCTCAGTTGCTAGGTGTATATGGTATAATAGTAATTCGATATATGTGTGTGATTGATTCTGAACATCAGTGCTGGACCCTTGGAGTGGAGAGATACCTTAATGAATAGCCATATCCGGCCCATAGGGTCAAGGTCAACTCACACCCCAATCACCGGTATACAGTTCAAACCGGGCGATGCACCCGTTAAATATGACATGAAAAACTCGCCAGGGAGATGTGTAGGCTTCGTTGACGTTCTAAGCGACAAAGAGGGCCCTCTGTACGCTGCAGTACGCTGTCACGGAGCTCCTCGCTACTAGTTGATTTGGGATCGAACAGTATGTTAAGCAAACATTTATATACTTCAATTTTTGCGATATAGTCCTCTATATATCTGTGTGTGTCTGTGTTTTGTTTAGGTTTTTAATTACTATTTTTTAATAAGACAACTTAGGAGTATACATCCTGTGTCTCGGGGGACATTGCAAAAATACATGAAACGGACACAAAGAAATATCCACACTCAGAACAACAATTGTGGATTAAACAAAGTGTTGTCCCATGTGGAATTTGAACTCATAACTCTTGGTGCAGTAGAAACCGACGTGGCAACCACTAGGCAACAGTCAGTGTTATTGTTGAAGTTTTATACTTATGCAAATCTTGAACGATTCTCATTTTGTTTTATTTTTCTAGTGTCCTTAATAGAAATACTGTATTACTATTAGTCGAAAGGCTTTTATGAAATCCTATCATAATTATATCTAATTAATAGAACACAAACAACACACACATTTAAAGGTTAACAAGATAAACGTTGAAAACGAAAGCTCAAAACAGGTTCCGCTGTCGCCACCGCTTATACCCATCACTCAGCGCACTAGACGTCCCTCTATGAAATACCATCGCTCCTAGCTAGGTGAGAATATGCTGTAGAGTGTAAAATTTCCCAAGGTGACACCCGTTACGGCATTTTTCTGTGTAACTATGTATGGTCGTGTAATATCGAGCTCCCGGGACTTTAAACTGGCCTGCTCCTACACTTTCCGCTTCGTATTTTAGTGGGAGCTAAATGGAGCTAATGGAGATTTTTTCCGGTTAGATTTTAGAATATTTGGATCTAAAATTTTCTTGGGCTATTAAGTTTAAAAGTAGTTAAAGAGAGTTACGCGTAAATTTTGTAGTAAACTCTTTGTAGATTCAGAATAAGTTGTCGACAGAAAATAGGTTTAACATTTTTATCACCAATTTAGGGATTATTAATTTATGAAAGGAATAAAGTAATCTTCTATACAAATATACAATTGGAGTGTCTGTTTATAATATTAAAATAACCGATTTTTACTAAATGCGTATGTATGTATACACGGTACATGTACCAAAAAATATCATTTTTTTCAATTTTTGTCCGCCTGTCTTTCTGTTTGTTCTGACGTTTGTTCGATTCTCTGGAACGGCTGAACCGATTTTAACGGGATAAGTAGCTAATGATATAAGGCGTAAGTTAGGTTACTTTTTTTAGACTAGCTTTGCTCCGTGGCATATCCCACGGCTAGACAATAATCGCAGGTAACACCGCAGGGTTTAGCTAGTGCTTAACAATACAGTCCCTAGTATTTTATGGTATGGGTATTTTGAAGATAGTATGTACATTAGGGTGAAAGGTTAGACCTTTTTGGCAATAGGCAGTTCCAGTTACAGGTATGTGGCCCTTGTTTATTTGTTTTCTAAACAATTTCATTCCCTTCTTATCAACTTTACATTTTTACTCAATACATTTTTAACCTACTTTCCCATTCATATTGAAGTCCTTATTGACGTAATAGCCTTGCATCCTGTTATACTCGTATAATGCGTCTCTAATTATTATTTCAGAAATATAAGCTATGTATGTGTAGGTATAATATATAGATAAAGCAATCCACTGAAATCGGTTCCTACAATGAGAAAAGTAGTCTCTAAATTTATCTTTACATATTCGTTCGTGACGTAAAATGAGGAATTCATAGCTATCTATTCGCGCTTTTCCAAAAACTGTAAAATTTAGAGTATTGCAGCAAGCATCATACAGAGGCGTCAGAAACAATCCTTTTAGTGTGGGAGCAACGCCAGCTAGTGATCGCTTTGGCACAGTCTCCACATTTATGTACCGACGCTTTATTTTTATGCGTTCGACTATTTAATTGTATTTATTAAATAACTAATGGTTATACTGGCATGATCTTAGTATGGTATAGGTGCCGGCAGCTTGCTTGGCCATGCGCAGAAAGTCATTTTTTAGGTCCTTTTGGTGATAGAGGGACGCGGGGCTTGTAGTAGCACCGTTCCGAGCAAGTAATAGGACGTTCCGAGCAAGCGATTGGTGCGTAAGTCGACTACACTTCGATTTCCTTTGTTTTGATTTGTTGCATTAATGAACTATGCGCGAATTTACCTCCACCACGCCGAAGTTTGGCCAAGTTAGATGCTAGACCTATACGCTCTTATAAATCTCTCAAGGTGTCTCATTTACGTATCTTTTGTTAATTATAATTGAAAATCTGTTTTGCATGCAATGTCAAGCGACATTGAAAGAACAAAATGAAGAGTAATTGTACTGTCTTTATAAAGGGTTGACTTGCAATGGTTTTATGTGTGTAATTCGTATAGACCTGACTACATTTGACATGAACTAATGGCACCTAAGGCTATAACATTTCTTTTATTCTTTTAATTTATACAAATAGAAGTATGTGTTTACATTATAAGTTGACACAATTATTAGAAGTAAAATTTTAAGAAAAAAAAATTAACAAAAATAAAACCGATTTCAAGGTTCTACTCAATTTCTCTTGGATGCTATTGTAGCAACCATATTAAAATATAAAATTTCATAATAAAATTAATTAAAATAAACAAACAAGCAAACCCTGGTCGAGAGCGTTGTTTACAATGATCGTGATTCGTGACGTAGTGAACGAATGCAGCGGCCCGCCGACCGGTCGCCGCGACAGAACAAAGGTGCGAGTGCTACAGTATTGTTGTTGTTAATTCGCGGCTGATGCGTATTAAGTTTATAAAATTATATCCTATATACTTAATTACTAGTATTCCTGTGAAGTAAATAGTTTTCTAATGTAAAGTAACAAGTAAAATCTGTACAGTGCTAAAATCAAATAAACAATAATTTATTTCGCTTAGTTGTGGAGTGAACTTTTATTTATATACATATCTCCTAATCTATATATTATATTATATTATTACTTATAATAAAACTGTAGAGAGGTCAATTCTGTACATTGAATATATATAAAAAAATATTATTGGGGGATGAATGGTTATCGATACTGATGCCAAAAATGTAATCAGTAAGTTTTTTGTCTGTCTGTCTGTCTGTCTGTCTGTCTGTATGTGCACGCATGGATCAAAAACTACTGAAGGGATTTTAACCAAACTTGGTACGATTATAGTCCATACTCCTGGGCAGGTTATAGGCTATATAACATAACGCTAAGATGCATAGGAGCTGAGCAGTGACGATAAATTTGAAGCAAGTCGGATGAAAATTTTCGCTTTCGAGCTCTTATCCTCGCATACGTTGATCATACACCAAAAATATGTATTACAAAGATGATGGTTTTCAAAAGATCTACAAAAAAGTCCTCAATAGTATATTTCTATCTTTTATAAATTAGCCACAATAACGTGTTTAAGCGTTAGGCATTTCTTCAAGGTGTATTTAATACTTAAATATATTGTATTTCACATGAATATATCCTTATCACTATACACTTTAATATCTTTTTTAATAAAATATAGAATTATAAAATTATAATTAATAAACACACAAGATATAGATGAAATAAAACTTCCAAATCTCGCCGCACCAGTATAAGTACGACATTACGGTTGATTTTTCTTTAACACGCGAAACGCCCATCCGCTGGATCTACAAAAAGGCGGGAGCGATCACGCCGCTCACGCGCTGACTTCACTCGAATTGTCACTGTTAATGCGAACGAACGTGGCTCTTATTGACTGGGAATAAGCGCGTTTTAGATTTAAAAAATACATAAGACGTAGTTTTTAGATATCAGTTTAAAGTAGGTATTAGATAATAATATAATTAGTTTGTTTAGTGTTTTTGTTTGTTTCTCCTTCTTTTCTTTATATTTATAGTTGTAAAATTAATAAGTGTAATTTGAAATAAGTAAATTTATGCAATGACAATTAATAAATCTCATCGTCAGACTTTCCGTGTTGCTGGAGTAGATCTTAGTCTCAGATGTTTTTCACATGGGCAGTTGTACGTCGCTTTTTCCTGGGTCAGTAGTTCCACAAATCTTTATGCATACGTACCCGAAGCGTCCACTTTGAACAAATGTAAACAAGTGTACTGACGATGCAAAACAAAAATTACTCTTCGGTCTTAAATAGATATTTAAAAGGCAGCGTCATATTTATTTATTAAATTGTAGTTTAATAGTCTATAGTTAAAAAAAAAACATTATTGTAAAAGGAGATCCACGCGGACAAAGTCGCGGGCACAGCTTTAAACAATAAGATATTATGTCGCATGCCTGCCTGGTCAAAGTACAGAATATTGCTTCATTCATCGGGTGGTGAAACGACTACTTACCGAATCAAATTTTTTGCAGAATTTCTACTGTATTATGATTAATTATGAATTTAAATTTAAGATAAAGTTCAAGCTTGACAACCAAAAACGATATTTCTGTAATGGCGCTGGTCACATGAGACGCGTGACGTCACCCTCTAGCCACAACAAAACAAAACAGCGCGGTTTAAGTTAATTTTATCAGTTTTCTCCAATTTTATATTAATTAAAATGTCGAATAAATAGTTTGTAGTGCCACAGTGAACAAATCTATACATCTATAGGTACAAATAAATAAAATTGGAGTGTCTCTTTGTTATATCAAAATAACCGCTTTTTACTAAATGCATATGTATGTATACACGGTACATATACCAAAAATGTAGTTAAAAAAATTTTTGTCAGTCTGTCTGTCTGTTTGTCTGTTTGTCTGTTTGTTCCGGGTATTCTCTGGAACGGCTGGACCGATTTAGACGGGACTTTCACTGGCAGGTAGCTGATGATCCAGGGAGTAACTTAGACCACTTTATTTAGACTAACTTTGTCCCGCGGCGTTACGCCGAAATGTATGTATGCGCGTAACTTTCGATCGGCTACACCAAATTATATATTTTTTTATGTGTTAGTTATTCTTAGGACAAGGTTTGTGTACAAGAAAAAATAAAAAATAAAGGAAAAAGTTTTTTTGTCCGTGACTACACCCTACTCATGGGTAGCTGGTAACAAAAGAAAAATATGGTGGTACGAAGTTCGTCTGGTCAGATAACATCTTTAAATACCACGCTTTGTACTATTTCAAAATGTAACCTAAAAGCATTGAGATATACCTACCTACATAAAGTAAATTAAATTTTACAAAAATAATGAATGAATTTTTCCAGAGGTTATTACAGAAACAATTTTTATGTTGTACTTATGCAAGTGCAACATAGCTGCTTTAACATTTTTCAGTTCTGCAGCATAGTTATCAATGTTATTATTATGTACTAGCTGAACCCCGCGGTGTTACCCGCAGTTATTGTTGTACCACGAGTAACGCCGCGGGACAAAGTTAGTCTAAAAAAAGTAGCCTAAGTTACTTCCTGGATCATCAGCTACCTGCCAGTGAAAGTTCCGTCAAAATCCGTCCAGCCGTTCCAGAGATTACCCGGAAGAAACCAACAGACAGACAAAAACATTTTTAACTACATTTTTGGTATATGTACCGTGTATATATATACATAGGCATTTAGTAAAAAGCGGTTATTTTAATATTCAAACACACTCCAATTTTATTTATTTGTATAGATAGAAAAGTGCAACCATAAAAGCGTCATCTTATGTAGGTTGCTGTTATCGGCACGCACAAAATTTGGTTCCTTTTTGTTTCGAACCACTTATTAAATAGTTTATTAAAAAAGTCCTGCAGAAATAGCTCACAGATCGATTATTACCACTCCGAAAACATAAAACGCAAACAATATTCAATAGAGGAATCTTTCGTTTATTAGCATGTGACGTCACCAGAGTTGCAACCAATCACAAGACGTTTATGTCGCAGACAAAATTTCAAAAAAATTGTTAGTTTTATTTCGTGCAATCTGCGAGAAACTTAAATTATTTTGTTTGATTTATAGTGAAATATGTCTTTTTAGAGTATTATCTTAAAGGATGACCCCAATCCATAGTTTATTTCCCTTTCCGCTTTAAACGCGTGCAGTTTTTGGTGAGTCTGTGAGCCTATGCTTTGCGATGACGATAAACAAGACATAAGGTCAGACGTTGCGCACCGCAGGCATAGACGAACTGTTTCAGCAACGGAAAGCTCTATGTGGCTCTGTCGGGGTGAGCGACAATGCTAATATGTTCGTATATTGTTCCAATGGCATTACACATAACATTGTATACAGCGAAGCTCTTTAAATAAAGGTAACACTGTCACAATATGTGGACATATCAGTGAAATTGCACGCAAAAACTACTGAACGGATTTGAATCACACTACAGGAATTTAACTTATACATCAGAATAACACATAGGCTACAAATAATAAAGATATTGTGTGAATTCTCTAAAATATGACGATAAGTGTCAAGTAGGTAGTAGAAAAAATCTACCATCTATACTGAGCTATACTGGCGTGCGCCGCCAAAATCGCTAAAGTTTTACATATGTAATGTTTGATGGAAATGTTTATCTTAAAAGCTGTTATAGATAAAATGTGTAAGCCATTAAAGCCAACATAGTGAACCATAACTACAATAAAAATTAATGATTTATTTCAAATGCACATTTGGTATGGTAGTATTAAGCTGATTCCTAAATGAAAATGGACACATTTATCACTTCTGGTATTTAAAGTAGATAAAATATATCTTTCGCGCTACATTATTTGGACAAATAAATATTTATGCAAATAAATATTTATACAAATAAATACAAATAAATAAATATTAAAATAATAGTTGCGATAATGACAAACCGAGTGCGCGATATTACGATGGCGCATGGCGGTTGGCGCGGGGAATAGGTTGCTCATCGCTGAGTGTACGACCCGAACGCGGGTCGGTAAGTAGACGCGTGAGGGCAGCCGTCGATGATGGTTGTTTCCGTTTTGCGAATTTTCAATACATTTACGATTAGCTAAAAACGCATTTTACTTAAAGTAATATAGGACTGAGGTTAAGTATTGACAGTTTTTTTTTAGAAGTTACACGTACAAAATTCCACGTACAAACTTCATTTTTATTTTAATTATTATAGATTATTATAGATTACATAGCTGTAATTATACCGAATTAATTCGTTTTTATTTTAATTACATTACATAGATTGTACGTAGGTAAGTTGTCATTGTCAGGCTGTTATATTTTTCAAATGCGACTAGCACCAAATATATTATATGTTAAATTATACATGGTATTGTTTTTGTTTGTTTAACAGTTTTTATCATCAATTACACTAACATTATAAAGGTGAAAGTTTGTAAGTGTGTATGTTAGTTACTCTTTCACGCAAAAACTAGTAAACGGACTTGGATGAAACTTTACAGTGAAATAGCTTATACATCAGAATAACACATAGACTACTATTTGCCACGATAACCGACATAAACGCGGGCGGAGCCGCGGGCAGCAGCTAGTAAACAATATATTACTATTAAAATATATATCTTCACGCTACACTATGATCAGATCTTAGTTTCCTTATCATGGTACCACCGTTGGGATATATCTTTCTTTCCATTAAAAATATAATCATCAAATTCGGTTCATAAATGACGAAGTTATCCGTGAACACAAACATAAAATAAAAATATATACCATCGAATTGAGAACCTCCTCCTTTTTTTGAAGTCAGTTAAAAATTGGTCGAGCTTTTTTTAACACACGTATATATTATAAAAAAAAATTCGAATCTTTTCTATTTAGAATCCTTGTGTAGTCGTACATAATAAATCTTATAAAACAATCAACTTCTAAATCAGTACTCATATTTATATTTACTACCTACCAAAGCTCCAAGAATTAAAGGCAAAACTTGAATCAAATTGAGCCGATTCAAAATACTCGGACTTACATTATCAAACCATGCGTAACAGTTTAACCGGCCAGAAAACCAGATCGCATCCATTCCACCGCGTCCCTCAAAACCGCGATGAAGCTCTACAAAATATAACATTAATATATATATAAATAAAATCGCCAACATACAACGGTACGCTCTGCCAACATAATCACGTTTTGGCTGCACGCCCAAACAAAACTGATTCTTTCGCCCCTTCGTATCTATGTAGCATATATTTGTCCAATTCTGTTCGTAGATGTACATATTAAATAAGGGTCAATAGATACACGGCGAATAGTTTGTAGTTAATTTTTCGCTAATGAAATACGATTTGTAAATGCTTTGTGATATTAGCAACATATTTATTAAACCAATTGCGTAATTTCAATCACAGAAATATTTTATATACAACTAAATTCAATGAAGTCCAGCTTCAATTTAGTGCCACTTACGTAACAGAGAGTAAACCTAATACCTAAAGCGTCACATATCTATAGCTTGACATGGCTGTTACTAAACAAAAATATTTCTATGGTAAAGGGTGACAAACGAGCAGACTAAGGGGTAGTGGGATGCGGGCACCGGTAACCTCACTCACTTGGTGATAAGCAACCAAGGAGTTATTTAGCACCAGTTTTGTATCAAGCCGTATTACTCTATGAGAGCCCAACTTTTAATGCGGAGCATGACTATCCCACAGTTAAAAGTTCTACTCTAGAAGGACCTCTGAAAATTTTGATATTTTACATCCTAAACTTAATCGGCCAATAGATTGCTGCATACTGTTTGCAGTTTTAGGTCAAGCAGTTGGATAAAAACCATGGTTACAGTTCGCACAGGCATCGCGAACCTGATATTGAACACTATAAAGGTCAAATCTTGGGCGTATTTACAGAGAGCACAAGGTTTATGCTTATGTACATTTAATAAAAGTTGTACGGCCACTAATCATCCTAATATTTGTTGAGGAAACTTTTGTTTGTTCGGTACTCGGCGAATCAGATCAGTTGATTGATTCTCAACAGTATCACATAATAAAGTTGATTTACATAGTACTTTTATAATATACCATTTCATAAGATATCGCTAGTTACTTTTGAATTATTTTAATCTTAAAACACAGCTGTGTGAATGTTTGACAAAAAAATGCTCTTCAAATTCAATGTACGGTTGCCCGGAAGAGATTGCAGTTGAGCGATAAGGCCGCCAGTTGTACTACCGACCTACCTAGCTTTTAGTTATGTACTTAGTTATCTGGTGTACAATAAAGCGATTTATTATTATTATTTACACTAAGTGCCAAGTCCTTATCGTATTATTTTATAATTTTTTTGAAAATTTAGGACCTAGAGATCACATTTTGATTTAAAACATTTATAGGCGCGGGTAAACCTGATTTTTGGCATGGCGAGAATTGCCGTGGCGACGCTTCGCCTTAATGAAGTCGCTGATAAAATAATTGAGTTCTCGCGATTTCAAATATTTTTACAAATTTTGCGTCCAGTGACGACTCACTTTTTTACTTTTATATAATTTCTTGGCTGCTCTGACATTTGGAATTCAACCGTGCTGTGCTTGGAGTTTATTATTTACTAGTTATTGCCCGCGGCTCCGTCCGCGTGTACGTCAGTTATCGCGGCAAATGGTGATCTATATGTTATTCTGATGTATAAGCTATATTACTGTAAACTTTCATCCAAATCCGTTCAGTAGTTTTTGCGTGAAAGGGTAACAAACATTCATTCATACATCCATCCATACTTAAATATTTTCGCGTTTATAATCTAATATATAAAATTCTCGTGTCACAGTTTTCGTTGCCATACTCCTCCGAAACGGCTTGACCGATTCTCATGAAACTTTGTGAGCATATTGAGTAGGTCTGAGAATCGGCCAACATCTATTTTTCATCCCCCTAAATGGTAAGGGTCACCCATCCTTAAAAAAAAATAATAAATAATAAATGGCAAAACGACGTTTGCCGGGGCAGCTAGTATTAGTATAGATTTATATAGTAAGATTGATTGAAAGTATCTACTTCGTATCTCAGATAGAGGATGGGGAGAGAGATGGGTTTCCATGTTGTTTTTAATAATCATGTGATAAAGTGAACATAACAAATATAAACAAAAAAATCGGGCAATGAGTAATGCGGTTCGGTTGATCAAACTACGTCCAAAAACAAATAAAATAAAATCATATACCGGTCAAAAATGCGAGATTTCAATTGTTTTACTGGCAACTGCGGGTCGCAATTTAGGGGTGATTTGCATCACAATCGAATGTGATTGCGTCCGGTGCGGACGTCGAACGGTGTAATTTTAAAAGTATACGTTGGCGTGGTTAGTGTGGTTTAGCCGAAATTATGTTGAACTATAATTGGTTTTAATTAATAGCTGTAATAAAGAAGTATTTTTTAATTGTATCTTGAAGATTTTATTAGAAAAAAAAGTTGTGTAGAGTAGTCACCTTACTGAAATAAGACAGTTATTAAATGAAAAAGCCTATTATGATTACGATTTACCTACGTTTGATAAACCACATCTAGTCTTCTCATCTTCAATGGCTGGAAACGAAGTTCTTCAACCAGTGCGTCTTAACTGTTCTGCATACAATACCAATAGGTGGTTTTTGAAAAGGAAGTAGTTAGTTGGCTTAAAGTTACGCAGCGAGTTATGAGTGTTCTTAAAAATGCTTTGATGCTTACAGTTGTAGTAAGATCTTTCTTTCTTAGAAAACAAGCTTTCTTCGTAGAATTGAGGAAATTTGCATGCAAAAAAGACTTGTTTTGTGAAATATAAATAATTTCTAAAGTTTATTAAATAAGATCGAAATACTTTATTTTTCCCTAAAGTATTATTCATTTTCTAGGTATAACTTTATAAAGCACCAATTAAGCGCCCCTGTGGTCTAATTAACAGCCGGTAAGTTAAATTGGTACAAAGCTCCTATCTTACATTTCTTAATATGTATTTTACTAAAAGCAAAGCTAAAAACTATCACTATCTTATGCGATAGTGGTACTAAAATCGTCTTTATTAAGAGTATAGAATTTTTTTAAATAATTTTTCTATCTTAATATTAGGATGATGTTACTTGCTGATTTGTTGATGAGGCTTGGTTAGCATGCCAGAAAACACAGACTTTCTCCTCCCCCCTAAAAAAGGTTGCCTATTGAGCTTGAACAGAATACAGTCATGACGAACAGTCGAACGTTCGTTACATTTGAAATGCTAAGGGTAGCTTCGTTTCCTTCATACACGATAAACTAAGGCATAAACCTATTTTCTCAATACTTGCCACGCTTCGGCATAAATGGGCCTGCTCGACCGGATTATTACCACGGCCTCACTGAAGACCGGTGTGAAATAGCACTTGCGCTGTATTTCACCGAGTGAGTGAGGATACCGGAGGCCCATACCCCAACCCCTTCCACATCCCTTTCCCCCAAAGGTCGGCAACGCACTTGTAACGCTTCTGGTGTTGCAGGTGTTTGTGGGCGGTGGTAGACTCTTACCACCAGGTGATACGTCTGCTCGTTTGCACCCTATAACATAAAAAAACTGTAAATCTAGCTCAGTGTAAACAAAATTCGGTAATTATCAATTAAACATTGCGGTAACATTTAGGTTAGGAACAAACAACCATTAAATTAAAAATGAACAAAGAACATGAGATCCTTCTCACAGAGTTATCTGTAAATTGCCTTAAAGTAAGCATGTGTTAATAAGAGACCCTATTAGTCGGAAAAACCACAGAACAGACTATAAATTGGAATAATCGTCACATTGTGCTAATTTGAAACATATTTTGTATATACCATTTCAAATTCCCTAATATTTTTAACTAATAGATGTATAAAACCTCACGGTAGATAATGACGTGACGTTCAATTTAGGTAATGAATTAAAAGTAAAACTTAAACAATATTTTTCATGCAGAGTCAAGCAATCGGGAACAGTTAAAATGTTATACGCATGTGATAGATAAGACATATAATAATAAAATAATATATAAGTACAATGAAAACCTGAATACAGAAAAATACTCACAACGTAAAACATAATATTGTATATGTACTTTCTACTTGTGACTAACCAAAATTGAGACCATATCATTATACCGTAAAAAGTGATACCACCAATGAAATATATAATCTCAATAACATGAAAATGTCAAAACACTTTCAAATCCTTTTATCCCACCAAACGCAAAATCCCTTTACAAAAAACCTTTTGAGCATCTAAATCAGGCATTCGTTGATGAAAGCCCATTAACCCGAATGGGTGTAAGATTCATAGCGCAGTGTGATTGTCACGATTCCAGTATATATTCGTATATATAGATGTATTATCGGCTGCTAGGTATCATCGGGTTGTTTTAAAAGAGGCGCTATAAAGGAGGATAGAGGCTCCCGTGAGGTTCTTCGAGCCTTGTGTAAGGGCAATTCCATAGCGGGGATTTGAAAAGTGCGATTTAGGTTGTGGTTTATAGCTGACTTGAAAAATAAGAGGTTCAAAGAAATAGAAAACGTTTTAAAAGGAAACTATAACCGAAGGTGGTGTCCTAAGTGAAATGAAGTCGTATATTAACGAATGCAATAGACATTATTTCACAACATCGATCCCTCACGGAGTGTATCCTCGTTTAAATTAAATTTTTAGTTGAAAATACAGTAACTGTTTAATACTTCGATCACAAATAACATTAATTGTTACGATTACTACAACGTAAATAATCGGCATCCTCTCCACATCCCATACTGAAATCAATATTATCATCAGATCCTTGGCTGCAGGGTTAAATACTTACACATTTATCACGTTATCTGCGTGGTGATTTAACATAAAGCCGCAATTAAAGTCTCGTCTTTGCTTTACCCAGTGAACAATATTGCAATCACTGTGCAATAAATATCATTTTTCAACTTGCAATATCAGAGCATAAATATCAGTATGTAGTATTGCACCATCAAAAGTTCTTACGACAAAAAAGTCGCAAATATTTTTTCAAGTAGTCACAAGGCACACTGCGGCCAATACGGCAAACTGTGTAATAAATTCGTAGAAAGGACCTCGCAAAAATGGATGCTTATCACGAACTGGTTCGGTTCCCCCTTCCATCTCTTCTGCTAAATAGCTCTGTTTTTGTCTCCGGGGACGACACATGACTTAGACATTGATAAATAACATGTGACTACTACTAGATTTGAATTTACGATCTGAAGACACTTTGCTTTTACTTGTAGACGGAGTAACAGGACTAGGCTTTCAAACATTTACCAGACCTGATAGGCTGATACCGCTTAAATCTACATAAAAAATCTTCTTTGGATAAAGAATCAAAGAAATATCGCATGAAAGTCTGACTCTCGCGGTTAGTGTCGTTCCAATTTATAATATTATAATATAATTTATAAGTTTATAGTTCATCTGTCTTGGGATTTGGTACTTGAAGTTGTTTTAAGAAATTTCTATCTATCAATGTATGTCACACAGCAGAAAGAACGTTAAACATAACTTTGAAGATACAAATATATTCATATAATATATATCGGGATAATAACAATAATTTATGTCACATTAAGTCTTCCGATGTACCAAAAAAATTCTGTAATATCTTGTCTCTCCTAAAAATTCATGATATAATTAATAGGAAGTGCACAATAGATCAAACGAACATATAGAAATGTTCACTAAACTTGGAAGCTTAGTCTAGAAGTAACAAACAAATTAAAATGAATTTAAATAACAAATATTAAATAAAATGGTTGAAACCCGCGAACAGAATCACTATGTTCCATTTCTTCTAATACTTTATTCTGCCGTATCGTCTTTCTATAAAATCTGGATTCTCACTTACACCCTTATCGAAGTTCATAACAAAATGAAGTCAAGCTAACCAATTTATCAAAAGAAGCTGCCATTTATGGGCAGACAAAACAGATAATGGTGACCGACAAGACATCGACTAGGTTTAATGAAGTCTCCCTAATTAATGTTAGCTGTGAAATGGGCGAACCAAACACAATGAAAGAAGATATAACTGAGACGAACAAAATGAGAAGTCAAATATAATTCAGCGAGTTTATGCCATTATTAAATTGTTCGTGAAAGCAAGATAACCTCAGTTTAAGTCGGTAAGAAAGTTTCGTTTGACTTTGGTTTAACGAGGTGAGGAGACCTGCCACTTGCCGACTTCAGCGCCACCCGGTGTTTTTGTTCGGAACTTAGTTGCGTGCACCACAATGGCTAAACAGGACCATGATAGGATTACACAACTTGTTTTACAGTTTCAAAGAAAGACTAGAAAATACTTTTTTAATGGCTAAGATCCAAGTTAGGTACAGCATCTTTAGTGTTCTAACGTTGCATTTACATAAAGATGAAAATGACATAATAAGACAAATCCGTTTTAGTTATAGCACTAGCTGTCGTTCGCAGCATTGCTTCTGTGATTATCTATATCTATACTTATAATAAAACTGTAGAGAGGTCAATTCTGTACATTGAATATATATTAAAAATTATTATTGGGGGATGAATGGTTATCGATACTGATGCCAAAAATGTAATCAGTAAGTTTTTTGTCTGTCTGTCTGTCTGTCTGTCTGTCTGTCTGTCTGTATGTGCACGCATGGATCAAAAACTACTGAAGGGATTTTAACCAAACTTGGTACGATTATAGTCCATACTCCTGGGCAGGTTATAGGCTATATAACATAACGCTAAGATGTATAGGAGCTGAGCAGTGACGATAAATTTGAAGCAAGTCGGATGAAAATTTTCGCTTTCGAGCTCTTATCCTCGCATACGTTGATCATACACCAAAAATATGTATTACAAAGATGATGGTCTTTAAAAGATCTACAAAAAAGTCCTCAATAGTATATTTCTATCTTTTATAAATTAGCCACAATAACGTGTTTAAGCGTTAGGCATTTCTTCAAGGTGTATTAAATACTTAAATATATTGTATTTCACATGGATATATCCTTATCACTATACACTTTAATATCTTTTTTAATAAAATATAGAATTATAAAATTATAATTAATAAACACACAAGATATAGATGAAATAAAACTTCCAAATCTCGCCGCACCAGTATAAGTACGACATTACGGTTGATTTTTCTTTAACACGCGAAACGGCCAAAAAGGCGGGAGCGCTCACGCCGCTCACGCGCTGACTTCACTCGAATTGTCACTGTTATTGCGAACGAACGTGGTTCTTATTAAATGGGAATAAGCGCGTTTTAGATTTAAAAAATACATAAGACGTAGTTTTTAGATATCAGTTTAAAGTAGGTATTAGATAATAATATAATTAGTTTGTTTAGTGTTTTTGTTTGTTTCTCCTTCTTTCCTTTATATTTGTAGTTGTAAAATTAATAAGTATAATTTCAAATAAGTAAATTTATGCAATGACAATTAATAAATCTCATCGTCAGACTTTCCGTGTTGCTGGAGTAGATCTTAGTCTCAGATGTTTTTCACATGGGCAGTTGTACGTCGCTTTTTCCTGGGTCAGTAGTTCCACGAATCTTTATGCATACGTACCGGAAGCGTCCACTTTGAACAAGTGTAAACAACAATTCTTTAGTGACGATGCAAAACAAAAATTACTCTTCGGTCTTAAATAGATTTTTAAAAGGCAGCGTCATATTTATTTATTATAAATATTGCTTCATTCATCGGGTGGTGAAACGACTACTTACCGAATCAATTTTTTGCAGAATTTCTACTGTATTATGATTAAATGAATTTCAATTTAAGATAAAGTTCAAGCTTGACAACCAAAAACGATATTTCTGTAATGGCGCTGGTCACATGAGACGCGTGACGTCACACTCTAGCCACAACAAAACAAAACAGCGCGGTTTAAGTTAATTTTATCAGTTTTCTCCAATTTTATATTAATTAAAATGTCGAATAAATGGTTTGTAGTGCCACAGTGAACAAATCTATACATCTATAGGTACAAATAAATAAAATTGGAGTGTCTCTTTGTAATATCAAATTAACCGCTTTTTACTAAATGCATATGTATGTATACACGGTACATATACCAAAAATGTAGTAAAAAAAATTTTTGTCTGTTTGTCTGTTTGTTCCGGGTATTCTCTGGAACGGCTGGACCGATTTTGACGGGACTTTCACTGGCAGGTAGCTGATGATCCAGGGAGTAACTTAGGCCACTTTATTTAGACTAACTTTGTCCCGCGGCGTTACGCCGAAATGTATGTATGTGCGTAACTTTCGATCGGCTACACCAAATTATATATTTTTTTAATGTGTTAGTTATTCTTAGGACAAGGTTTGTACAAGAAAAAATAAAAAATAAAGGAAAAAGTTTTTTTGTCCGTGACTACACCCTACTCATGGGTAGCTGGTAACGAAAGAAAAATATGGTGGTACGAAGTTCGTCGGGTCAGATAACATCTTTAAATACCACGCTTTGTACTATTTCAAAATGTAACCTAAAAGCATTGAGATATACCTACCTACATAAAGTAAATTAGATTTACTTTAGATATTAGATTAGATTTACAAAAATAATGAATGAATTTTTCCAGAGGTTATTACAGAAACAATTTTTATGTTGTACTTATGCAAGTGCAACATAGCTGCTTTAACATTTTTCAGTTCTGCAGCATAGTTATCAATGTTATAATTATGTACTAGCTGAACCCCGCGGTGTTACCCGCAGTTATTGTTGTACCACGAGTAAAGCTGCGGGACAAAGTTAGTCTAAAAAAAGTAGCCTAAGTTACTTCCTGGATCATCAGCTACCTGCCAGTGAAAGTTCCGTCAAAATCCGTCCAGCCGTTCCAGAGATTACCCGGAAGAAACAAACAGACAGACAAAAACATTTTTAACTACATTTTTGGTATATGTACCGTGTATATATATACATAGGCATTTAGTAAAAAGCGGTTATTTTAATATTCAAACACACTCCAATTTTATTTATTTGTATAGATAGAAAAGTGCAACCATAAAAGCGTCTATCTCATGTAGGTTGCTGTTATCGGCACGCACAAAATTTGGTTTCTTTTTGTTTCGAACCACTTATTAAATAGTTTATTAAATAAAGTCCTGCAGAAATAGCTCACAGATCGATTATTACCACTCCGAAAACATAAAACGCAAACAATATTCAATAGAGGAATCTTTCGTTTATTAGCATGTGACGTCACCACAGTTGCAACCAATCACAAGACTTTTATGTCGAAGACAAAATTTCAAAAAAATTTTTAGTTTTATTTCGTGCAATCTGCGAGAAACTTAAATTATTTTGTTTGATTTATAGTGAAATATGTCTTTTTAGACTATTATCTTAAAGAATGACCCCAATCCATAGTTTATTTTCCTTTCCGCTTCAAACGCGTGCAGTTTTTGGTGAGTCTGTGAGTCTATGCTTTGCGATGACGATAAACAAGACATAACAGACGTTGCGCACCGCAGGCATAGACGAACTGTTTCAGCAACGGAAAGCTCTATGTGGCTCTGTCGAGGGCGAGCGACAATGCTAATATGTTCGTATATTGTTCCAATGGCATTACACATAACATAGTATACAGCGAAGCTCTTTAAATAAAGGTAACACTGTCACAATATGTGGACATATCAGTGAAATTGCACGCAAAAACTACTGAACGGATTTGAATGACACTACAGGAATTTAACTTATAAATCAGAATAACACATAGGCTACAAATAATAAAGATATTGTGTGAATTCTCTAAAATATGACGATAAGTGTCAAGTAGGTAGTAGAAAAAATCTACCATCTATACTGAGCTATACTGGCGTGCGCCGCCAAAATCGCTAAAGTTTTACATATGTAATGTTTGATGGAAATGTTTATCTTAAAAGCTGTTATAGTTAAAATGTGTAAGCCATTAAAGCCAACATAGTGAACCATAACTACAATAAAAATTAATGATTTATTTCAAATGCACATTTGGTATGGTAGTATTAAGTTGAATGAAAATGGACACATTTATCGCTTCTGGTATTTAAAGTAGATAAAATATATCTTTTGCGCTACATCATTTGGACAAATAAATATTTATGCAAATAAATATTTATACAAATAAATACAAATAAATAAATATTAAAATTATTAGTTGCGATAATGACAAACCGAGTGCACGATATTACGATGGCGCATGGCGGTTGGCGCGGGGAATAGATTGCTCATCGCTGAGTGTACGACCCGAACGAGGGTAAGTAGATAGACGCGTGAGGGCAGACGTCGATGATGGTTGTGTCCGTTTTGCGAATTTTCAAGACATTTACGATTAGCTAAAAACGCATTTTACTTAAAATAATATAGGACTAAGGTTAAGTATTGACAGTTTTTTTTAGAAGTTACACGTACAAAATTCCACGTACAAACTTCATTTTTATTTTAATTATTATAGATTACGTAGCTGTAATTATACCGAATTACTTCGTTTTTATTTTAATTACATTACATAGGTTGTAGGTAGGTAAGTTGTCATTGTCAGGCTGTTATATTTTTCAAATGCGACTAGCACCAAATATATTATATGGTATTGTTTTTGTTTGTTTAACCGTTTTTATCATCAATTACACTAACATTATAAGGGTGAAAGTTTGTAAGTGTGCATGTTAGTTACTCTTTCACGCAAAAACTACTAAACGGACTTGGATGAAACTTTACAGTGAAATAGCTTATACATCAGAATAACACATAGACTACTATTTGCCACGATAACCGACATACACGCGGGCGGAGCCGCGGGCAGCAGCTAGTTTATAATATAGTGTTTCAAGATTGAAAATAACGAATTTCGATAGGGCACTATATCTCAGAGTGGAAATTTCCCAAAATACTGTCTTGATGGATGCTTAAAATATCTTCTTCTATATCTATATCTATATCTATATCTATACTTATAATAAAACTGTAGAGAGGTCAATTCTGTACATTGAATATATATTAAAAATTATTATTGGGGGATGAATGGTTATCGATACTGATGCCAAAAATGTAATCAGTAAGTTTTTTGTCTGTCTGTCTGTCTGTCTGTCTGTCTGTCTGTCTGTATGTGCACGCATGGATCAAAAACTACTGAAGGGATTTTAACCAAACTTGGTACGATTATAGTCCATACTCCTGGGCAGGTTATAGGCTATATAACATAACGCTAAGATGTATAGGAGCTGAGCAGTGACGATAAATTTGAAGCAAGTCGGATGAAAATTTTCGCTTTCGAGCTCTTATCCTCGCATACGTTGATCATACACCAAAAATATGTATTACAAAGATGATGGTCTTTAAAAGATCTACAAAAAAGTCCTCAATAGTATATTTCTATCTTTTATAAATTAGCCACAATAACGTGTTTAAGCGTTAGGCATTTCTTCAAGGTGTATTAAATACTTAAATATATTGTATTTCACATGGATATATCCTTATCACTATACACTTTAATATCTTTTTTAATAAAATATAGAATTATAAAATTATAATTAATAAACACACAAGATATAGATGAAATAAAACTTCCAAATCTCGCCGCACCAGTATAAGTACGACATTACGGTTGATTTTTCTTTAACACGCGAAACGGCCAAAAAGGCGGGAGCGCTCACGCCGCTCACGCGCTGACTTCACTCGAATTGTCACTGTTATTGCGAACGAACGTGGTTCTTATTAAATGGGAATAAGCGCGTTTTAGATTTAAAAAATACATAAGACGTAGTTTTTAGATATCAGTTTAAAGTAGGTATTAGATAATAATATAATTAGTTTGTTTAGTGTTTTTGTTTGTTTCTCCTTCTTTCCTTTATATTTGTAGTTGTAAAATTAATAAGTATAATTTCAAATAAGTAAATTTATGCAATGACAATTAATAAATCTCATCGTCAGACTTTCCGTGTTGCTGGAGTAGATCTTAGTCTCAGATGTTTTTCACATGGGCAGTTGTACGTCGCTTTTTCCTGGGTCAGTAGTTCCACGAATCTTTATGCATACGTACCGGAAGCGTCCACTTTGAACAAGTGTAAACAACAATTCTTTAGTGACGATGCAAAACAAAAATTACTCTTCGGTCTTAAATAGATTTTTAAAAGGCAGCGTCATATTTATTTATTATAAATATTGCTTCATTCATCGGGTGGTGAAACGACTACTTACCGAATCAATTTTTTGCAGAATTTCTACTGTATTATGATTAAATGAATTTCAATTTAAGATAAAGTTCAAGCTTGACAACCAAAAACGATATTTCTGTAATGGCGCTGGTCACATGAGACGCGTGACGTCACACTCTAGCCACAACAAAACAAAACAGCGCGGTTTAAGTTAATTTTATCAGTTTTCTCCAATTTTATATTAATTAAAATGTCGAATAAATGGTTTGTAGTGCCACAGTGAACAAATCTATACATCTATAGGTACAAATAAATAAAATTGGAGTGTCTCTTTGTAATATCAAATTAACCGCTTTTTACTAAATGCATATGTATGTATACACGGTACATATACCAAAAATGTAGTAAAAAAAATTTTTGTCTGTTTGTCTGTTTGTTCCGGGTATTCTCTGGAACGGCTGGACCGATTTTGACGGGACTTTCACTGGCAGGTAGCTGATGATCCAGGGAGTAACTTAGGCCACTTTATTTAGACTAACTTTGTCCCGCGGCGTTACGCCGAAATGTATGTATGTGCGTAACTTTCGATCGGCTACACCAAATTATATATTTTTTTAATGTGTTAGTTATTCTTAGGACAAGGTTTGTACAAGAAAAAATAAAAAATAAAGGAAAAAGTTTTTTTGTCCGTGACTACACCCTACTCATGGGTAGCTGGTAACGAAAGAAAAATATGGTGGTACGAAGTTCGTCGGGTCAGATAACATCTTTAAATACCACGCTTTGTACTATTTCAAAATGTAACCTAAAAGCATTGAGATATACCTACCTACATAAAGTAAATTAGATTTACTTTAGATATTAGATTAGATTTACAAAAATAATGAATGAATTTTTCCAGAGGTTATTACAGAAACAATTTTTATGTTGTACTTATGCAAGTGCAACATAGCTGCTTTAACATTTTTCAGTTCTGCAGCATAGTTATCAATGTTATAATTATGTACTAGCTGAACCCCGCGGTGTTACCCGCAGTTATTGTTGTACCACGAGTAAAGCTGCGGGACAAAGTTAGTCTAAAAAAAGTAGCCTAAGTTACTTCCTGGATCATCAGCTACCTGCCAGTGAAAGTTCCGTCAAAATCCGTCCAGCCGTTCCAGAGATTACCCGGAAGAAACAAACAGACAGACAAAAACATTTTTAACTACATTTTTGGTATATGTACCGTGTATATATATACATAGGCATTTAGTAAAAAGCGGTTATTTTAATATTCAAACACACTCCAATTTTATTTATTTGTATAGATAGAAAAGTGCAACCATAAAAGCGTCTATCTCATGTAGGTTGCTGTTATCGGCACGCACAAAATTTGGTTTCTTTTTGTTTCGAACCACTTATTAAATAGTTTATTAAATAAAGTCCTGCAGAAATAGCTCACAGATCGATTATTACCACTCCGAAAACATAAAACGCAAACAATATTCAATAGAGGAATCTTTCGTTTATTAGCATGTGACGTCACCACAGTTGCAACCAATCACAAGACTTTTATGTCGAAGACAAAATTTCAAAAAAATTTTTAGTTTTATTTCGTGCAATCTGCGAGAAACTTAAATTATTTTGTTTGATTTATAGTGAAATATGTCTTTTTAGACTATTATCTTAAAGAATGACCCCAATCCATAGTTTATTTTCCTTTCCGCTTCAAACGCGTGCAGTTTTTGGTGAGTCTGTGAGTCTATGCTTTGCGATGACGATAAACAAGACATAACAGACGTTGCGCACCGCAGGCATAGACGAACTGTTTCAGCAACGGAAAGCTCTATGTGGCTCTGTCGAGGGCGAGCGACAATGCTAATATGTTCGTATATTGTTCCAATGGCATTACACATAACATAGTATACAGCGAAGCTCTTTAAATAAAGGTAACACTGTCACAATATGTGGACATATCAGTGAAATTGCACGCAAAAACTACTGAACGGATTTGAATGACACTACAGGAATTTAACTTATAAATCAGAATAACACATAGGCTACAAATAATAAAGATATTGTGTGAATTCTCTAAAATATGACGATAAGTGTCAAGTAGGTAGTAGAAAAAATCTACCATCTATACTGAGCTATACTGGCGTGCGCCGCCAAAATCGCTAAAGTTTTACATATGTAATGTTTGATGGAAATGTTTATCTTAAAAGCTGTTATAGTTAAAATGTGTAAGCCATTAAAGCCAACATAGTGAACCATAACTACAATAAAAATTAATGATTTATTTCAAATGCACATTTGGTATGGTAGTATTAAGTTGAATGAAAATGGACACATTTATCGCTTCTGGTATTTAAAGTAGATAAAATATATCTTTTGCGCTACATCATTTGGACAAATAAATATTTATGCAAATAAATATTTATACAAATAAATACAAATAAATAAATATTAAAATTATTAGTTGCGATAATGACAAACCGAGTGCACGATATTACGATGGCGCATGGCGGTTGGCGCGGGGAATAGATTGCTCATCGCTGAGTGTACGACCCGAACGAGGGTAAGTAGATAGACGCGTGAGGGCAGACGTCGATGATGGTTGTGTCCGTTTTGCGAATTTTCAAGACATTTACGATTAGCTAAAAACGCATTTTACTTAAAATAATATAGGACTAAGGTTAAGTATTGACAGTTTTTTTTAGAAGTTACACGTACAAAATTCCACGTACAAACTTCATTTTTATTTTAATTATTATAGATTACGTAGCTGTAATTATACCGAATTACTTCGTTTTTATTTTAATTACATTACATAGGTTGTAGGTAGGTAAGTTGTCATTGTCAGGCTGTTATATTTTTCAAATGCGACTAGCACCAAATATATTATATGGTATTGTTTTTGTTTGTTTAACCGTTTTTATCATCAATTACACTAACATTATAAGGGTGAAAGTTTGTAAGTGTGCATGTTAGTTACTCTTTCACGCAAAAACTACTAAACGGACTTGGATGAAACTTTACAGTGAAATAGCTTATACATCAGAATAACACATAGACTACTATTTGCCACGATAACCGACATACACGCGGGCGGAGCCGCGGGCAGCAGCTAGTAAAAGAATAAGCTTACAAAATATCCAGCTTATAGCTACAGTGGTTTAGGCTCTGCGTTTATGAATCTGTCAGTAAAGCAAGTAATTTTATTATATATACAAGGTATGCGTGTTGGCGTAGGTTCCAAATTTGACTAAACTTAATATTATGAAACTGTCAATAAGTTTAGCAGGAAAACACTGATATAACATTGGTAACTTGACTTTTTTACGAGTAGTTATATAATCGATGAAAAAAAGGATAATTGTAAGAATTGATTGGAGCATAGTGCTTTAAATTAGATACAGCGATATTGGGACTTGAAATATACAATCCGTTCTAGGAATAAATACCAAATTATTGTCGAGTAAGATAATTCTTAATGAACAGTTCCACGAGCACCCATTAACACTGTTTAATGTCCTTGATTAAAAGTAAAATAAAATTTAAATTGACCTTCTTAATGCACGTTTTTTTTTTACAACATCGGAAAATGAGCAACCTTACGCCGGTAGCAATGAATAAGAAATACAGCGTAATTAAAATAACTCCATATTAGATGCATAATTCTTAGGAGATAACCGTAAATAATGGCGTAAACATCCTGAATCCGTAAGAGGTTCTTCCATTTCATTACGGGTGCCTATAAAGTAGATAGCGCGGTCTCCCCACAATATATAACTACAGAATAAAAAAAATGTACTTCATACCACGCTATGACGTACGCTCACAATTTTAGGATTGTTATATTTTTATAACTAAAAGGCAAGGTGAAATTTCGGAAGTACAAAATATGTTTTAGATTTTAAGGAAAGTCTACTTTACATTGTATGGAATGATTAGGATAATAATATTTGATTTGTAATATTTGTACGTATATATAGATATATGTATCTGATATAGATTTGACTTGTGAATTTTCTAAATCAACCCGTCTGGCCACCATGGTGTTGTGGGTCAAAACCTTTTAGCTAAAATAGATCCGTTTCTAGCAGTGGACTCACGCATAGACGAATTATACCACGCAGAAAACGAGCTGTTAAGTACATCCTAATTTTTTTGGAAGCTTGTCCTTATTATTCTTTAATTATAGAAAAGATGAAATGAAACGTCAAAAGCGACAACATACTGTCCCTTGTTACTCTCAGTACACTAAATTCGATTCGCTTTATTAAATTCATACAAAGAACATTCAAGTTAGCCGAATTGAATGCCTTGAACATCTGTTGTCATAGTCCTATTTATCTGTTTTACTGTATTTGATAATTTTAGGATATATATAAATTAAACAAATTTTAAATAATAAAGTGAGTATTAACATAAAAATTTCATATAAAGCCAATCAGAGCAATAGAAGCCCACTACATTTCAAGAAAGCAAAAATATCTAAAGACGCTTTATGAGTACAACGATTTTCTTTTTCCTATTTTATTTTTATTTTAGCTGCACCAATATGACTCTGCTCTGCCTGATGGAAAGCATGAGCAGATTCTTAAAAGGTACTCAGTATACTTTGGGTTACTATATTATATAGCACGTGTTGGGTCAAAAAAAAATTTGTATACTTAGATAAGAAATTCTCCTAAATTCAATGGGTATTCAAAGATATTGGAATTATCATAACACGTATTTGTCATGTAATGACAAAATATGGGCTACTTATTTCTTACTATCTAAATTTATATAGAATATTAATCAAAGAATATTACAAGAAAAATATAAGCTATTCAAGAAGGTAAACGCAAATTCATGGAATTTATTGCCATATCTATCTACAGATTTATAATTTTATGAGAAAAAAAAAGTGTTTCTTCGTAAACACTTACATAGGAACTACACCAAAGTAAGTATAAATAGTAATTAAGGTGTGAACTCTTTTAAATCTTACACTTCGTAACACTAACACTTCATTATTGGCATATTGGACCAGCCTCGTTGATCTCGAGGTTGGCGTGTGCGACTGCTGATCGTGATGTCTCGGGTTCGATTCCCGGGTCGGACCAAATGTTTATATGATCTACAAATATTTGTTTCGGAGTTTGGGTGTTTTCTATGTATAATATGTATGTATTTACAACAAAAAAAAGTATATATGTATTTGTATCAGTTGTCTAGTAACCATAACACAAGCTTTGCTTAGCTTGGGACTAGATGGCGTTGTGTGATAGATGTCCGAAATATTTATTATTTATTTATTATTATTATCATCATTATTTTTATGACGAAGACCACATTGTAAAAGCAGCAAGAGCCAGGCTTTTCCTCATAACCATTTGCTTGTCTAACATCATTTTGGGTATAAAATCGCTTTCAATCGAGGCAAAGGAAGAAGGTAACTGGGAATTAGGCAATGTATAGAGCGAAATACTAGTACATACTCTAAAGTAAGGTAAACCGCAAATTAATGTTTGAAAAGAGGGGACATTTGACGCTCGAAAAGAATTGGATTGATATGATTGCCTCCGTATTATGATTGGTGAGACCACTAGTGTCAGAAATATTTCCTAGCCATAACTTTTTCATCACCTAAAATATGATTTAATAAATACAAGTCTTTCAAGTCACGTCTTAAATAAGATTTAAGAAACAATAAGCTATAAATATCAATTTATTTTATTTAAACAGTAATTTTATTGTTAACAGTAATTAAACCTTATTTTTGATAGACGACATTTTATAAAAGTCGAGAGCTATCGATTATATTATCGAACGGTGATGGATGAGGACAAAAACGAAGTATTCTGATAGAAATAGGCTGCCTACACACAACTCATATTAAGAATTTGTATATAGACAGTATGCTTTAAGAGCTGCACACTGCTGAAAATAGCTGAAGAACTTTTTCATGAAGAAAAAGAAGAAAGAAATGTCATAGTGTATACAACCATTTGAAGTTGATCAAATGAGTCAACTTCAAATGACTGCCAACGTCCATGGTCACCTTCAACTCAATAGAAACAAGCAGTTTGCTATCCTTTGAGTGCCCCAGGCTAAAGCAAAGAGCATATTTATCTTCCACTAGCCTGGCCCGGTGAAACCCAACGAAGAATTACTTAACACAAGTTTTCTGGTGGTTTTACTCTTGTCAACCCAGCTCATAATTATGTTCGAAAGCATTGCTTTCTTGCATCGAACAACGAAGGAATGATTCAAACATATCTTTTTTTTCTAATCGAAACACGTAGGTATCGAAACATAATTATCGCCTAATGAACAAGATAGATAACATTCCTTAACTAGGCCTTGTAGAAATTTAATATGCTAATACCGATACTAATATATAAATTCTCAGTAACTATTAGCTAAAAGCGTGATTAATGACCTCAAATTTCATTCCCGTCCGGTCAATCCGCGGTTTAAGTACATAGTGTTATAACAATACCTGTTAAGCTAAGTACTCACATACGGCGTTACTCGATCAAGCTAACATTTCGAGCAAAAACCACGGCGTGGCCTTTCATCTACACATTCGGCATTTATCTATCGAGTAACGCGCGTCGTTCAGTATTTACCGAACTGAAAAGATGTCTGTTCAACAAAGGAGACGATGTAGCCACCGTATACTTTGTTATATATATGTTGTGTCCGTATATGTATGTTGTTTGGTAACAAACATAAATGTATTCATTTAACAAGTCTCGCTACTATTGATGGTAAAATTAAAAAAAAAAACTTGTAAACTAATTTTATTAGTAAACATGTGTTTTAAGACGATTAACAGCGGCCGACTGACTCGCGGCACCCGTGCTTACGTACACACGCTTTAGTCAAGCTCAACGGCTCGCTTCAAGTGGGAGCGAAGGAAATTATTTTTATTTAATTCCATCGAGCCGTCTCGATACGAGCCTTCGAGATGTTAGTTTTGCGGTCCACACGTAAATTTTACTCGTTTTGGAGTAAAACTATCAAGTAATACCGCATGTGAGTACGGACCACTATAGACGTGATCTTTTATTGTAGAGTTCGATACTCAAATATGTCAATAATAATATATCTGACACAAGTCCGTCTGATACTAAACTAGACAGCCTGCCTGGTAACCAGACAATTGATAAACGTACCTATTTATTTCTTAATACTAACGTGAAAGGAAAGGACTCATAGCTAAGTGATAATCCAGTTTCTTAATACATTGCAAGGTTGAGCTACTTGAGACCTTTCTAGAAACTTTCAGCCACGAAGAAAGAAAATGTACAAGAAATACACAATTAAAAATACAGCCGTAAGCAACTTACGAAAAGAAATTAAATTCCACCAAAACATTTTCATATAAAATGTTGCCAAGACGAATGCATATTAACTGCACGATAACTGTGAAAAAGATATCAGATCTCGTATAGAGCCAAGCTTCTGAATCTACACACGCTAATTCTACCAACCCTAACTTCACAAACCCCAAATCCCAGTAAAAATATATTTCTTGGCTTGGCTGTTTCGTTACTTTAGAAACTAAGTAGTCGAATAACACATTACTTCAGAAACAAGATATTTGCAAACACAAAAGGCATTCGTTTCGCCTTCGTGACGGTAGCGAAACGGCGAAGCGATACATTTTTACTGAGATATAGATGAGACATAGAAGACATAGAGCTTGTGAAGCTAGGGTTGGTAGAGTTAGGGCGTGTAGATTCAGAAGCTTGGTTCTACATGAGATATGACATCTTTTTCACAGGGTTAGCCATAATATGCAGTCGTCTTGGCAACATTTTACATGAAAGTGTTTTTGGTGGGATATCCCATTTAATAAATAATGTAGTAGTTTTTGTTCTTTATTATAACCTTAATCTTTAGATCTATAATACATTTTCGTTCTTAATTACCTTCACTAACGTAGTATTAGCTTGTAATAATTAAATTATAGTTCTAATTAGGCATTAGCTTTATCTTTGAACTAATTTTGTGTCTGATAATAAGTAAATAAACAAATAAATTAACTTCAGAACGAAATCGTACAACATACTTTATTTTAACTAATTACAATTTTATCTATAAGAAATTTATAATTAACGTTCAGTTAATATATCCCAAATATATATATATATATATATTGATAATTTTATTATTTTATTTTCATATTTACAACTAAGCAAATTTAACATTAATAACACCCTACTCTTTGCATACTTATTGCGCAAGGGAACAATGTAGTATGGTGACCCACATTATGGAGGTTAATAATTATTTTTTAATTAACTTTAACCTTTAATTAAACTTAGTTAAAATGTATACAGTTCATAAAATATTAAATAAAGACAGAAATATAAACATACATTTATAAATATATACAAATTGACATTCTCACAAATATTACATTTATACACTATGAATAATAGAAACGTAAGGTACGCTATCGATTAGTCAGTTATGCCAGTTCATAGAAATGGACATCACATATACTTTCTTTTTGAATTTAAATCGGTTCGTGGACATCCCGATCCTGACATCGAAGCTAAGTTAATTTCTATATCGTTAAAAAAGGTATAGGAATTAATTCTGGTTCACAATGATTTTCTTTAGACCCTACAACTGCATATACACAATGTTATTTTAAGTGTATGCGGCCACTTTATAACATTTACTGCGCCTGGCCAAGTTCCAATGAACTTCGTTCTAAGATTTGTACTAGATAAAAACGTATTACACAAACTTTTCGTACAAAGTTACGTCTATTTCGAGGACAATATTTACTAAGTATTGAGTAGAAAATATTTCTTATATTGCCTGGCATAAGTTCTTACTTCCGCCAGAATACGTAACTTATATTTGAAGGTGAGTTCATTTGTGTAAAAGCTTTTAAATGTAAGTATTATTCTGTGAATAAAAGGTAAAACACGTTATCAATGTCAAATAAGATTTGAAATATTATCTATGTGTGTTTTAACTGTTGCAATTGAAGAGGATAATTTATAAATGCAGATATTATTTAGTTATTTATTCATGGAAAACATACAGCTAGATACGTTCGTAAAACAAAGCAGATTAATCATCAGAGATCCAATAACAAGTTCTAGTTTTAGAAAAACATACAATATTGATAAACAACAAATAAACTGAACAAAAACGAAATATTACACACAATACGTGTAAGTAAGCGCCAAATAAGTAAAAAATAATATAATTGCTTCAACGCAAATTTAGGTACCACTATGTCTTCTCAAAAAAACAAAGGCTTCTTGCCGAGGATACACCAATCAAAAAACGATCAATACTATGCAGTTTACATAATTTATTAAAATTTCTGTTCTGTCTATGATTTGTTTTAACTACAGGAACGTGAAGAGGGGGGTTAAAGCGTAGCTATTTAGACGCCACATTAAAAAATATCTGCTCAAGCAGATCAGGCCAGTTAATTATATAAATATCTTTTTGGTTTAGGATAATTTTGAATGTCACTCATCATGGCCTTAGATATAGACTCCATCTGAGGCCACAATGAGTTAGATCAGTATCAACCGAAAGCTGATGAGATTTTGAGAAGTCAGTGCGATAAAACTAAAAAGGAATTTGTAGATTTTTTAATTTTTCATACTTTTATTATCTATAAATCGTTACCTAAAAATGTAATTGAGAGTAAATGGTGACAATAAACACGTTGAACACCAATAAATTGGGAAAACCTCTCAACACGAGGCGATATTAAATTTTATTGGTGTACAGCTATCGTAAAAATTCGACAATACTCATTCGGGTGTCGCTACACAATGCAGGACTCTGGCAAATGGAAATTTTTCAAAAAGTCTATTTGTTGTAATTGTTTTATTTTTCGCGTTTCTATTTCGAAACAATTGTCGTTTCAAATAATGGACTTTATTAACTCTTTATGGTTTAAATATTTGGTATTATCTATCAGATTTCCCGGTAACATCTAACTCGTGATATAGTTGTGCATATCAAACTTGTTCGAATCATTGCTTAATGCTTTCCAACTCATTTTCTCGATTGTCTTCCCAGTCTTCTATTTAATTTTGCTTCCAATCATCCCATTTATAATTACAAAAGTAACGGTTAACGGTGATAGTGTTTCTAGCCATTTCATCATATCATACTTTTCTGTCCTACGTGGGAATCAGTGAGATTTCCAATATACTCGGTAACCTTTTTAACATGCATATGTTTATTTAGTAAAGGGTATTAAAGACGCCTAAAGAAGCAAGGGAGAAGGATATTTCACTATTATCAGTTCACCACCAAATAGGGTGTGCCCTGTAAGAACGAGTTAGGTTATTTTAGTTGTGTGTGTGTTAAAATATTTTCCATTATAACATTGTAACAAGTAATATCTTAACGTTTTAGTAAATTAAACTCTAAATGTCCCGCAATAATTAACATAATACTTGACAGACAAAATAATGTAGTCTTTCGAAACTAAATTATTTTGTCATATATTTTTTCTTTCTATTTAGACGTATTTTTACATCAAATGAATTAATTGGGCACACTGTAATTAGATGAACGAGAGATAAAAATAGTTATAGTTTTGATTTGATATTTTAAAAATTATTTTGCAGTAGTAGTAAAATCAAGTTTACTGTTACTAATTCAATGAAGTAATTATACTCATATTAAAATGTCAAAAGTTTTTTTTTATTACTACCTGCCTTGTGTATATAAATATTTTTATGATCTGCAAAATATGTTTCGGAGTTTGAGTGTTTTTTATGTATAATATGTATGTATTTACAAAAAAAAAACCTATATAATGTGCATATATCAGTTATATATAACACAAACCTTGCTTAGCTTGAGACTGGACGTCGCTATGCCCGAAAATATTATTTATTATTTTATTTGTTGATCTCTCAATCCATTTTTTTAAATTTTTTGGTAATAAAATATATAACATATATTTTGATGTACCTACTTTTAGAAGTACGGTCATGATTATATGCGTAGGTGAAATTGATATAATAACTAGTGTTGAAGCGCCTGCGTAAATTTATTAGCAGTGACACGCACACGACTTCATTAGGAATAAGTTAGTTTTAAGAATTGCACCTTTTATTATATAGATCACTTGCATACGAGAAGCTGTACAGTTCACACATTAAACCAATTTTAGTTTCGCACTGAGTTTCCATTAATCCTCAAGATAACCCTACATTATTACAACTAAAACTTAATCCCTTTTACAATCTTCGATATTGTTTGCACACGACAAAACAAAATCAAATTTAGTAAGTTCACTTTTTATGCTAAAAGCTTATTTTAATAAGCTCGTAAAGATAAACATCCACTTATGAAGAATACTTTAAGAATTTGCGTTCAAAAACCTAGTCTTGATAGCTAAAGATAGATAGTAAGTTTATACTCTGATTTATGGGAGCAAGACATTTGGCCGTTTACAGCAATACCCTATTTCCAAATTTCCAGCAACAAATACCTTGAAGGCGACCAAAAAGTCTATTTTACGAGGGTGCCTGCATAAAGTCCGATTTATAAGAATAAATACATGGTAAGTAAGAGCCTCGTACAAACCTCCACGTCTCTCTCATTTATTTGAATTTACGTATGTACCGAAGCAGGAGCGCAAGTTTATTGGACGCTCAGACCACTCTTACAATGTTCGCGTAAACCATTTTGGTAAGTAATTTGTTTATAACGAAAAATTTGTATAGAATTGGGTACTTGGATTTTATTAGGTTTTATGAAAATGCAAAATATATTCGGCTTTATTGAGAGTAGTCCTTGAATCACATGATTTTGGTTATAGTTATTCTTTAGAATAAATTAAAACTTTAAAAACCTATACTTGGCAGTAGGGTAAAAAGGTTTAATACATACACAAACTAAACACATTTTATTCATTTACACGTTTTGGCATGAAACAGCAAATGACTTGCAATCCAGAACAGATCGTTAACGTCTAAATTCAATGCAGAAGAGAAATGTCAACGGGATTTTCTCTTCTCCATGGTATAGGAACTTTTTTTTTGTATGTATGGCCTGCCAAAATGACTCTACTCTGCCTAATGGAATCTATTGTGCAGACAATGCAACAATGCAGCATGGTGACCCACACTATGGCGGCCTAGTAATGCTTCTGCATCATTGGGCCTCCGGTCTCACCCTCACCAACGAAACACGACAACATGAATGATGTCATTTTACGCTGATCTTCTGTGCGAGGGTAGTACCGCCCCGATGGCGTGGCTCTACTAACTTTTAGCCTCGGACATTGGGTAAAATATAACAAAGGGCCTGTCAATATTAGCTTCAATAAATTGAAGAATATTCGGTAGATTTTCCTGCATTGCTTAACTAAGCCTTAGTTAAGAGTCAAATAAAAAACAGAAATCATTTCCAGTTTTGCAATTGGCACAATACACTAATACGATACCCGTCGTTACAATCCTGCTCAATTCAGTTTAAGGTTTTTGGAAAGGAACCAAACTCTTATTGCATATGGGATGCTACTACTACTAACTTATTAGGAGTTTTACATTACAGTGCAGCCTTAATATTGTTTTCAATTATTTATATTAATATGAAAGATTTGTTTACGATGCGGGTTTTGCCAGAAACCGAGAATGGGATGGTTTTTATACTTCAGTGGCGTAAAGGACATTACATCAATACAAATAAATAAAATTGGAGTGTCTGTTTGTAATCTATACTAATATATAAAGCTGAAGAGTTTGTTTGTTTGTTTGAACACGCTAATCTCAGGAACCGCTGGTCCGATTTGAAAAATTATTTCGGTGTTGGATAGTCCATTTATCGAGGAAGGCTACTACTAATAGGAGCGGAGCAACAATGAAGAATGTTTAAAAAATGGAGAAAATTTTCACGCTACGGGCAATATAAGGCGCAAACGAGGTTGCGTGGGTCAGCTAGTATTAAAATAACCGCTTTTTACTAAATGCATATGTATGATACACGGTACATATACCAAAAATGTAGTTAAAAAAAAATTGTCTTTCTGTCTGTCTGTTTGTTCCAGGTAATCTCTGTAACGGCTGGACCGATTCTGACGGAACTTTCACTGGCAGGAAGCTGATTATCCACGGAGTACCTAAGCCACTTTTTTTAGACTAACTTTTTCCAGCGGTATTACTCGCGGTAGGACGATAACCGCGGGTAACACCGAGGGGATCAGCTAGCATATAATATATATGTGTGTGTATGTAAATAAACTTCGATTTTGTTACAGTATTATAATTGAATGTGTGTTATGAAAGATTAATATGCGTGATGAGTTTGTGCATTGTATTGTATTGTCGTCTCCTTCGGTGGTGGTAATGCATGCGATTGTTGTTCTCGATTTGATTTTCAGCGGCGGCAAATTAATATGATTTAGAAATATTATGTTTCGTAGTTTGGGTATTTTCTATGTATGATTATGTATGTAGAATATATTTGAATTTTAGATGTATTTATATCATTAGAGTAGTGCTCATAGTATAAGTTCTGTTTAGTTTGGGGCTGGATGATGTTATGTATCAAATGTCCAAAAATATTATTGTTTAATATCCTTACATGACTACGTATTCCCTTAACCCTCTCCTGAAAGATGACCCGAGCCCAGAAGTGGGACGTTATGGATTCTTGATGATGACCTACCCAGTCACACAAAGAATACATCAGATTTTCTGTAAACGATACCTGATACTAGAAATTAAATACTGTACTTTATTTAATCAAAAGAATCTAAGTTAAGGGGAACTTATTCACAGCAAAATATAATCTATAAATAATTTCTGCTTCAGTTAGTACTATAACGTTGGGTGTTTTCTGTGTATAATATGTATGTATTTACAAAAAAAAGGTATTTATATATTTGTATCAGTTGTCTAGTACCCATGACACAAGCTCTGCTTAGCTTGGGACTAGATGGCGTTGTGTGATAAATGTCCGAAATATTTATTATTATTATTTATATGTTGTTTTGTTAACAGTGTATAATTATTATTTTGTTTTATTTATCCGATTTTTTTTTATTTCCGATATTTATTTTATTTGTAAAAGTTAGTCAGGAAAGTACAAGAGTGTTTTCTTGACTAGATATAGTTTTCCTTATAGCAACGTTCCAGTTAAATTTGGAAGCTAGAAATGTGTAAAATATTTTTGTTAGAGAATTTTACACAAAACTTAATTTGCGTGATTTTGAAATGTGTTAGGTAAAAATGAGACGTCACAAGTGCGTTGCCGGCCTTTCAGGGATGGGGAGGGGCACGGGGGGATAAATAAATAAATAAATAAATAAATATTTTGGACAACTAAGCACACAACGCCATCTAGTCCCAAGATAAGCAGAGCTTGTGTTATGGGGTACTAGACGGCTGATACAAATACATATATACTTTTTTTTTTTGTAAATACATACATATTATAGATAGAACACACCCAAACTCCGAAACAAATATTTGTAGATCATACAAACATTTGGTCCGACCCGGGAATCGAACCCGAGACCTCATGATCAGCAGTCGCTCACGCCAACCGCTAGACCAACGAGGCAGTAAAGGAGAGGTTGTGCTGCGGTATTCTCACTCACTCGGTGAAACACAGCGCAAGCACTGTTTTATACCGGTTTTCTGTGAGGCCCTGGTATCACTCCGGTCGAGTCGGCTCATTCATGCCGAAGCGTGGCTCTCCCATGGTAATAAATAATACGTTGCTAACAATTTTCCCAAACTACAGAATATAGAGTGAGTCAAAAGACTTGTCTAAGCCGTTCTATAAAATACGGTCACGTCAAGTCGATTTAGAAACTAAAACCTAACCCATCAAATAAGGAATCACCGCATCATCGAGCGTCAAATAGACGGCGTCACGTAAACCGGTTAGCGTTAATCTGACGGCTAGGACGCGCTCTGACTGCTAAAGGACCATTTCCGTCCAGTAATCGACTACCGGCTGGACTGATAGCCAGTAATCAAATATTAACGATGTTGTCCGCTTGTTATACTGCTGAGTTTTAAATGGAAGGAAGGGGTTTATGTTCTTATTTTTTATTAAAAACCTGTTGTAAAAATGCACAGTCATTTAGTGGGGTTGTATCTTTATATTTTTTGTTGTTAAACAACGATCTACTAACTACTGACTTATCTGAGCCGAATGATTACGCGACATGAGTTCTTGAATCTAGCGTCTTGCACCTACCACGACGTATAAAGTGGGATAAATCCCATAATAATTTGTACACAATAACCTATTTAATACATATCGTCGTGAAAATTAAATGCAACTAATTCTTATTATTATATCTTAGAAGAGCAAGATAGGTGAACTAAACATAACCTGTCTATGACTTCTACCAGTATATACAACATGGTCAAACTTAATTTATAACAGACTAGCTGACCCACGCAACCTCGTTTGCGCCTTATATTGCCCGTAGTGTGAAAATTTCCCCCGTTTTTTAAACATTCTTCATTGTTGCTCCGCTCCTTTTAGTATTAGCGTGATAATATATACCCTACAGCCTTCCTCGATAAATGGACTATCCAACACCTAAAGAATTTTTCAAATCGGACCAGCGGTTCTTGATATTAGCGAGTTCAAACTAACAAACAAATAAACAAACTCTTCAGCTTTATTATATTAGTATAGATGACAGTTCAAAGTACATATGAGAACACTGTTTCAAAGCCATCTTCAATGCTCAAATACATACAATAATCGAATCTTAATAGGTAGTGTAACACTGTATGTCACTGTGTCTCACGGAACCTATAAAACAGTGTTAGTGTTTTAAAAGTTCAGTACACTCGTACATAAGTGTCACACATGTTATAAATATATAATATAGAATAAGGAAAATTTATTGTAACCAAATTTTTGGTTAGTCAAACTTTAAATGCAATTTTTTACTAAAAACGAATACCATTCAACAATTGTAAAATGATAAAAATGAATATTTCGCAATTCAATGAGCTCTTTCAATTCACAAAACCGAATAATATGGCGTTCAGCCTTTTTCAGTGTCAGTCACCGTTTGATTTGAATACTTGGCACTCGACACGAAATGTATAAAATATATTCTATTTATCTTTACACCACAATAGGTGCTTAATATTTACGGTTATACCATTTTTAAGGTTCGTCTTTAAAAGGTCGACACTTCAATTTTATTTATTTGTATAGATTTACATTTATACATTTACACCGCATATTTTGAAACTCGCAACTGCTATCAAACCTAAAGGTAAAGGTTACTTCCTGCTTACAGCACAGGTAACAGAAAAATTCTGAAAAAAATTACCTATACCTACAGGTTTGTACGGAACCCTCGGTGCGCGAGTCTGACTCGCACTTGGCCGGGTTTTTTTTTTTTTTAAACTTTTTTTAATCGTCAGTAATTATTGTAGCATGTAATATAAGCATCACTAGGCTGCCATGGTGTGGGTCACCATGCTGCATTATTGTATTGTCTGGGTTCGCAATGAGTGTGGTGACCACCACTCTTGGATTCTGCTTATGCTTTCCATCAGGCAGAGTAGAGGAATTTTTAAAAGGATCATACATAAAAAAATTGTAAAAATCAGTTTTTTTGGGAACCTTGAAACATGAGAATACAATCAATTAGAAAGTAAGAACAAAACTAGATAAATGAAGCTGCTATATTAGTGAACAATTTTTTTTATTTTGAATAGTTATTCCAATCTAAGTACAGGATGAGTGATCCTGCACTCCACACAAATATTTCGTACTGGATAAAACTTGAACCCACAACTAAGTTCCCGTTATCATTAATTAACAACTCAGCAAAAGGCATGCCAAGATTGTCAATTGTAACAAAATACTTTTGTTTATATTTTATTGCTATTGTGTATATAGAGTCTTAAATTTCTGATGAAACAAATATGTTACCGAAATCGCGCGAGACCCTCCACTTCCGACTTTGCACCACTTCCTGATTATTTGACGGAAAAGGGAAATGAAGGAGATCGGTCAGGCGTGAACTGACGTTACTCTAATTGCATTATGAAGAAGGATGACTTCGGAAGACGTCTGAAGGTTGTCTGAAATTCAAGCCGTTTATTTGAGACCTTGTTCAAATATTTTATGTGTTACGAACTGTATACGTTTTATGATAAATTCAAATGTATAAAATACATCTCGATGGTTTTAAGAACTATGTTACCTATAAACAGCTGTGCTGAATAAATTTATGTGATTTCTTTCCATAATATTTTTATTGGTCATTTAAACTTTTTAAGATTTTCCAGCAAAAGTTCTCATTAAGCAATTGGGACTATTTATTCTTGCCCAAATGAGAGCGTTTCAACACACCTCCTTTATATTTTCGATAAAAATGTTACTTTATTAACACTGTATTTACACTCAAGGTAGTAGAGCCACGCTGATTTCAGAATGAACGGACTGGCTCGACCGGGACGGTTCTAACCTCACACAGAAAATCAACGTAAAATGATGCTGCGATCATGCTGTTGTGTTTCGTTGGTGAGTGCGAGACCAGAGGCCCAATGATGCAGAAGCATCACTAGCCCGCCAAGGTGTGGATATATGCATTGTCCGCATTCGCATATGGTGACCACCACTCTTGGATTCGTGTTTGTTTCTATCTGTGTCAAATACTCTTTACTATTTTTAAAAAAGCATTCTATTCTGTGATTTATAGTTTCTGTTGACATCATGATCATGATCATGTTTCAGACTGTTTTATCTGTGGTAATATTTTATTTATTTTGTGTTTATGACAGTGTAGTAGTGATACCTGTGTGAAATTTTCCACTTTACGTATTTTTTTTATCAGGTTTTTAACGTCAGAGTATTCGAGAAAGTTTTTACTATCATCACAGTATGCGAGCAAAACTGGACTGAGAAGCTTATAGGTGCTACAGTATATTATTCCTTGAAAATTGCATAGACGTTAAAACCAAACTACTTTCACAGTTTATTTGAGAAGTTGGCCAACTTCTGCTCCGCCTGATGTTTCAATTACTATTTCTTATACGTTCTTGTTTGTGAAAGTTATACATTTTAATAATTTCTGCCTCTATTCTAGTGAAAAGCAGATGTATGATAATGATTTAACCCTGGTGAATTATAATTGATTACTGAGTTGTAGGCGTTCATGAGTAGCAGGAGGCAGAAGCTTTCTACCAGTCCATCATAAAAAATACTACATTATCGAACTACCTGATCTTCGGATTCGAAGTATTAAGGACTGGCAATACTAAAATGAGCATACAGCGTTATCTTCGTACGTTTTTATCTATTTTTGAGACTTGGGTATCCTTTCATTAACGCTATATTTACTTTCTTTTTATCCCGCCTCATATTATTTAAAATCGACTTCATACAAATCGAAAAATCTTGAGGATTGGAATCAATAATGAAATTTCTTTATTCGTAGCCAACCTGATAATTGTTCACTAACAGCTTGATTTAAAATAATTTGTTCTCTGACGTCTTGTACGATTTGGTAATTATTGTGAAACTCTTCAATAAATCCACAAAATATCCCAATTGTCCAGTAACAATGTGAAATTAGCACGTCCACAAAGTGAACGAGAAAAAACATTTCACTTTAATGTAATCAAACTGAGATAAATACTAAGAGAACCCTAAAAAGATAAGAAGTGTTCAGCAAATTAAATTGGAAATTTTCTTTGTTTTACACTCGACACGTCCTAAGTACTATTGAATTACAATCGAAATACAACCTTAACTAAATCAGGATAGTAATCCAAATTGTTTGTAGTATATTAAGTGTAAAGATAGTCTTCATCTAGTAGTCAAAAGAGGAAATTTTGTGTCGTATCGGATTTTAATTTCTTCTCGGTAGAATTAATGACTTTGCTTTCGCTTCTATCGCCTTTGTCGATTCATACGTTAAGAAGTCGATTGGGTTTAAATGTTTCACTGAGACTTTATTGGACAATATTGGGTTTTGCAAACATCTTAAGGTATCTCAATTTATTTCCAATATTATAAAAGATATATTTTTCCTATATTTCTTTCTTTATTTAGGAACATTTTGCAGAATTATTTAATATTATTAATATCTTACCCAATTCAGAATTCTGATCTGTGAAGAAAGGCTACGGGGGGCTTTTTTGGGTAGCTCAATTGCAGCAATTCACTTGTGGCTCTCAAGTTTAGGTATCAATAGACGGCGATAGTTATTAATTTTTTAATGAGCCTCCTCAATGTAGAACCCAAGAGTGGTGGTCAACATACTCATTGTGACTGCAGACAACGCAGCATGGTGACTACGGGAGCCTTAGTTATCCTCTATATCTGTTTACTCTATCATTTTGATTAACAATGATATTACACTCAATTAACTTTATCTTATTTCTTTATATTTTCACTAAACTAGGTCTGTAGCACCACAGATCTATTCCATCTGTAGCATTAAGTTTAATCTTCACACCTAGCTTCCAACTCAGCCAATTTCAGTGAAAAGCTCAAATGAAAGAGCTCGTTTCAGCAAATGTTCTTAGAGCAAAACTGCATACTTTAGAAAATACAAAATCTAAGGAATAATAAGAAAAGGATAAAAGCTAGAGAGTTTCTAACACCTGCCAAAAAAAAATAGTATTAGTCTCATTTAAAACATCATAAAGAATTCCTAACCAGTTTCAAAAACCACAATACATCGTTTAATATAATCACAATCAATTGTGATCATGTTTAAATAAATTACTATCACAATACACCATTTTTAACATACCATCATAAATGAACGTATAAGTCAAGAACATTGTTCAAAACACTATTCGCACAGTTTTGACATCAGCATCTAAATAAAATAGAAATAAAATTCACTTTAGCATGTTCATGTGTCCATATATCAAAACTTAAACGGCGCACTGTCTTTCAAAACTCCTCCGAAACTAAGTAATACAGGAAGTGCAAAACCTCTTTCCAAACTACCGAACAACGTCTTACCAGCGCAATTTGTTTAAAAGAATTGTCAAGAACAACATTTATTCACTATTTGTCTTAAAAATTCATCTCTAAATCTTTAACCAAAAGGTTTGAAATTGATTGTTCGTCTTACTTGTATGATTTATGTCTAACTCTATACTCATTATATTACCATAAACTTAAATGGACACCCACCTTTTTAAAACTAATTTTTGAGTTTAGCACGATGTACTTATATTAATATGCATACTATTACCATGGTTATATCCTATCTATTTTATATTTATTACAACCAAGTTAATACTATGGCTTTATGACTAATAACAGCTACACCAGTATATGTATATAAAAACTTATTACTTCAACATTATTACTTAAAAAACTTTGCTGTTTGTAGCTTTGAATATGCCAAATGAAATTTGCAATTTTGGGGAAAGTATTGTATAAGATTGAAATTTTTGAAGACATTTTTGATATTATATATATATTATCAAGAGATCTGCATTGTAGTAAAATAACACTCATTACACTAATCGATGACTGAAAAGATCCTACGATCCTAAGATCCTAGAACATTGTCCTTGTCTTAGTTAGGAAATACCTTTTCATGAATAAAGTATTTTTAACATACTAATCAACTTCTAGCCTATGTTTGATACCTGCATATGTTAGCTTATTGTCAAAACACTTTCAAAATAAACATTAGCCTGTTAATATATTTATAGATCATTTACACACAAGTGATATCAGAGATACAATTGACTACGGGTAATATTGCTTTTATCACAAGAATAAGTAACATTTTTAATGGTCTAAAATTCATGGCAAAACATTGAGGAACTGCAAGGAAACCATAAAACTGCATTGAAATACATTTGTTCGTATGCGCTACTACGAATCGGAGTGATACTATGGATGATATCAAAGTTTCGAATGACACAAGTACAATAACAATTTCAAAATGCTATAATAAAACCAATGAAATCCTAAATCGAATTGATTTAAACCGCAAATCACATTTGAAAAGAGATGTAATAAGAAAAAATACTACTTTTCTATAAAATTAATATTTGTTACGCCGCGTCAGCGATGCCCTAGCCAAATGCAAATGCCCGTTTGGCCATACACTCTATTTATGCAGACCGTAGATGTTTCGTTTGATAGGCGATATTGTTCGCCAAGTGAGCCGATGCTCTTATGTCTATTTGCCTCAGAATGCTGAATCTATTTTTCGATATTCAGTGAGAACAAATGTTTGTTTAAGACAAATATGTACTGAAGTTTGTACTGCTGGAATATGCAAACTATTATGATTTAGCAACACGTGAGGTTATGCGATTTGTGCGAATTGAGGATAAAAGATTTGGTAAGTACTATTTATGTTTCCTTTCGACTCGTATAGAATAGAAGGAAAGGGTTCTGTCGCGATGGTCTCATACATCACACTTATTGAAATTATTCTTAACAGTTTAAATAGTATTACTAAAAATTAGGCCATTTGACACTTATCAATGGAGACCTGGTGCTTGAAATTGACAAGTACGTTGCCGACTCCCTAGGATAAGCAGAAGAAGGAATTTGGCCTCCGGTGTTGAAAATGCATGTCTAGATCATGTCGATTCCTACTATATTGAGATTTTCTTCTAAACCGTGATGCCCGCAGTATTTCTGAGGGTAGTAATAAATGTTCAAGTTACTTTGTAAGTAGAGTAGATGTACGTAGATTGTTGAAGTCAACGTCATTTCACAAGACGAAAGAAGATTCACTCAAAGGAAGTGCCTTGAGCGTTGTCTGTTTATGTTGAAATTAATATGTATGAAATTCAGAGTGTTAATAAGTAAATTATTACTCAGCACAAGTCAAAACTAAACATATTAATGCTATTTGAAAGTCTACGAACTGTATTTTTTTAAAGGAAAATGTTAACATTTACATTTATGGAAATACTAAGTTGATTTGTCTAAGTTAAAAAAAAAAACAAAAATCCCTTAACCCGTTGAACTTCAATTTTGACACGACACACAACATGTAAAAAAATAGTTTTTACCTATTTTTCGCACCACTTTTATTCCTCATTCTAAGCAGAGCTTGTGTTATAAGTACTAGACAACTGATATAAATACTTATACACTTTTTTTTTGTAAATACCTAAATATTATACATAGAAAACATCCAAACTCTGAAACAAATATTTGTAGATCATGCAAACATTTGGTCCGACCCAGCAATCGAACCCGAGATCTTATGATCAGCAGTCGCACACGCCAACCGCAAGACCAACTAGGCAGTCATTGACAGATTCAAGATTGACAGCAAAACGTGCCAGAGTATACCTAGTATAAGAATAAACGTTTCATATTATAACGTAAATGTAAAAACTTTTCATGTTATTTAAGGAACTTAATAAAATCCAAATGTATTATTAATGGCCACACGTGAACTATTGAGAACTTTCCAACTAGCTCTGTTGCAGCTGTTCTTTCGTTGAAACGATTGCAATTGATTAGTGAATATTCCCCAGCACTTTAATTCAAATCCGCCTACCCATTTTGTAGTTCACACGTATTTTAAACACTATGTATAATTAGGTACAGCTCAACATAGTGATTAGGACCTAATAAAGAAAAGTTTAGGCACTCCAAAAGTTTAAAAGAGAACGGTGTCATAGAAGGTACAAAAACCTATTAAATATAAGGATTAATTTTATTGTCAAAAAATCGTAAGTATAACGGATCCAATGGCATCTACATTTTTTAAAGAATTTTGTAAAAAAACATAAGATAACAGTTTTATAATAGACATAGAAAACCACAAGTTCTCCCAAACCATATAGAGTTAAATTACATCATTGTATAGGCCCAAACTTTGTTCGTCATACTCGATCGCAAGTATATAAATTCCCAGAACCCATAACAAAGTCCAACACAAAGGTCAAAAGTCGCCATAACTTATGTAATGAGAAATGAACAATGTGGACTTCCAATAGAATATTCCAAAGTAGCAGAGTGAAACTCTGAATCACCTATTTAGAGTCCAAATCTCCCTATGCAAAAGTTTTTGCAATAATCCCCAACATGGAGTTCTAGTGACTGTTCAAATGTCACACGGAAAGCTGAACTTAAATCTCAAAATATTAGGTTCTTTTTCCTTTGGAGGTTTTAAAAATCTAATAAATTTTGTCTAGCATGCAACATTTGCTTCGTCACCCTCAAGGGATATTGCAGTGTGCTTAGCAGGAGAGTTTGACTTTTTAAAAAGTCCTGATTTAGTTTTTATTAGTGTTTGCGACTTTGACTTTCAGCTAGATTCGTTTCAGCACGCAATGAAGTGTACACTTGAGTGACTTTAAAACTTTGAATTGTTGGCAACTTGTTTGATGTTAATATCCCCTGTTTATAAACTGTCCATCTGCTGGCCATGAGCATCATCTTTGTACTACTGTGACGATTACTTGGAAAACTTCCTACAAAAATAACGAAAAAACGGCCAAGTGCGAGTCGGACTCGCCCATGAAGGATTCCGCAGCAGCAAGTTACATAACATAATTTTTATATGTGTGTTGAATGAATGAAAGGTAAAACTGGTTCCGTTTATATAAAAGGTAAAACGGAACCTTAAAAATAATTATTAATATTAATTAATACTAACCGTGCCTTCTAAATTCACCAGCAATTAGGGGTGACTACGGAACCCTGTTCTGTGTGTGACACGCACTTGTCCGGTTTTTTTTGGTATAGAGATCAAAAAATACTTTCAGACAGACAGATACAGACTATAAACATTGTTTGTATCAAATGACGCAAAACGAGAAGTTTTTAAGTTTAAGTTTTTTAAATATCGTTAAGTGCTTTTGAAAAGCAATTTAAATAGTTTTAAACTTAGTTTAATAATGTGAATTTTATTCTTCAGTAAAGTAAAGTTTTCTTAAAATATTTAAATATAAATCACAATAAAGAAACTTACTTTTTATAATTTTCATAATTTAGCAATTATTGTTAACAAATTTCAATGCCGAAAATCTCAGACAAAACTGAGGTACGTTTTATAAAAACTTGATTTATTACTAACTCACACACTTTGATTTTAAATAATTTTATTTATAATCGTAAGTAAGTTAATATTGCGTGAGTTATTAATAAAACCAATAGTTGTTTAAATTATAAAAAAAAATACATACAGTGGAACATAAAACCTCCTCCTTTGTCGGTTAATAAATAGAAGAAGTAGAGCCACGCTAATTTCAGTACGAACGGGCCGCCTCGATTGAGGCGGTACTACCCTCGCACAGAAGATCAACCTAAAATGGCAGCGTTTGTGCTGTCGTGTTTCGTTGGTGAGTCGAGACCGGAGGTCTAATGACATAGAAGTACCACTAAGCTGCCATGGTGTGGGTCACCATGGTGCATTGTTGCATCCACATGAAATAGGGAACAGGAAAAGAGAGTTTCTAACGTAATTCACAAATAATTGTGTGCCGAGAGAATTTCATTCTATCAAGAATTGTTATATAAATTGTAAGAAAATATTTCACATAAGATTTTAAAGTAAAAAATCGTACACACATAAATGTTGACTGCTTCCACCAGCTTATCATGTGTTACATCATGAACAAGTAGAGAGTCGTGTAGAGAATAACAAATTCTGCTAAGCCCGATAATAATTTTATTAAAACATGTCAGTCGTTTTGGTTTTAGAAAATTGAATATATTCGCTCTAAGCTTTTAATCAGTCAACCGTATTTACTAACCTTGTTCCAAAACAAACACATACGTCTTATGAAGACAAGTTTATGTATTCGTTTGAGTCGTACTCGTTTACGGGCTGAAGAGATATTGACTTAATTTTATGGTACAAATTATGTGTTTCATGAATGTTATTAAAAGATGAAATTGTTCTGTATCATAGCGCGATATTTGTAGATAAATTGTGTGGTAAATTATTTTAGGTGGTTATTGTTAATTGTATGAAACTAAGTCAAAAATCCTGTTATATAAGTGGTGCTAAAGTTGTGCCGTGTAAAAAGTTGGTGTTTCGTACTCCTAGGGATAAAGGCACAAATGTTCGTTTTTAGGGTTCCGTAGCCAAGTAGCAAAAAGTGGAACACCAAAAACGAACATTTGTGCCTTTATCCCTAGGAGTACGAAACACCAACTTTTATAGATTCGTCATGTCTGTCTGTCTGTCCGTCCGTATGTCACAGCCACATTTTTCCGAAACTACTACGAACCATGATGTTGAAACTTGGTAAGTAGATTTATTCTGTGAACCGCATTAAGATTTTTACACAATAATAGAAAAAAAACAATTGATTTCAGGGGTCTCCATACATTGAACGAGATCTAGTATGTCGTTTTTTAGTACGTCATAAATCGTAAACCACAAAAAAAAAAAAACACTATTATTAAAACATCAATCAAAGCTTCAACGAACTACAAGAACTTTTAGATTATGTTACTTGCTGCCATGGAACCCTTCATGGGTGAAACCGACTCGCACATGGCCACATTTTTTTTAACATTACAACTTATTTTTATACTGATTTAATTAATAATGAGGAGTTTAAAGGTTTACCTGCCACACCATAGTTGTTTTCTGACTGTTTGGACTAACTTTTTATTATACTTTCTAACGTAAGCAGAGAAAATAATTGCTACATTTGTACACATTATGTACTTTGTTTGTACACCAAAACCTACTTCATACGCTAACTTATATTAATTATTCTCAATACAGAATGTGGTAAACTGCTTACAACAGAATATGGTACCAAGCCGGACATCAAGAGGGCCTGAAAAAACTTGCTTCAAATTTAATTAAAACAATATCAAATTTAACGTAATTGTGATGAACTCACTACTATTTTACACGTTTAAAAATTACGTTTTTTTACTTGCTTACAATCAAATACAACTTTGTATTTTCTTAATTGAAAAATTTGATTAAAATTTAAGAAATGTAAGCAGCCTGAAGAATAAAAAGCAATTGCTTTCTACAGACCAATTTCGGATATCACAGCTAATATACACGAAAATAATAATAATTTTATTATTTTCGTGTATATTAGCTGCATATATATAGCATATATATATATTGTCCTCCACTCGGCAATTATTGATCAGGCCGAGATACGCTATAATTGTTGATCCACCTTTTAGGCACTATTTCTAAGATAGTATCCAGTGTATCGTCTTATACACGCAATATAAGTATTATACGCCTTGCGACGCTGTGCTTAAGTCTACGGCAAATACTCTAGCTCGTCATCGATTTACACGGCAATTGTAGCTCTGATAACGGTCAACTTTATGATACTTGATGATGTTTTGTTGATCAATATACACAACGTTTTGATCAACATATGCCGCGTACACTAGCATTTTAAAACGCGGGGGCCGGAGCAGCAACCTCGGTAGAAAGGAACAGGTATATTATTGTTATAATAAAGCTCCTAAAAATAATGTGCGATAGCTCATTCGATTCGTAATGAGTGTCATGACGTCTAGAAAAATGTTTTTACGGATTTATTAGCGCATAAAAAATTGCGATTGTTATTAACAAAATAAGAAAAGGAAAAAAAGGTATTTAGTTTTTCGTTAAAAACTTCTAAATTACTAATATTTAAGGAATTGTTGAAACTAGATCCTGAAAAACAAGGAAATTTCCAATGAACAAGTCCTAACTCTTAAAACTATATCACCAATTTTGAAAATTATTTTTGTGTTCGAACCTACAAAAAATGAGCATACCCGCTCATTTTTTGTAGGCACGTACTATGTTATTAGTGTATTTTCTATAGTTACACCGATATTTTCATTCATCATCATTCTGGTAGTCATCATTTCATGATCATGAACTGATGATGTAAGGTACAGCTCCTTAACGGTTAGGAGTTGGAGGATAAATCTTTAAATATCATATGTATGTATGTTACCTTTAGTCGTATTCTTTCAAATTATTCAGACAAGCTGATGATGAAAGATAAAGAAAAGAATAAAGATAACTCCTCAACGGTTAGGAGATGAAAGATAATCCTTCGATTTCTTATGCATCTATAGACCTTTAGTTGTGTAGTTTCAAGTTATTTAGGTGAACTGATGGTAAAAGGTTAAACTCTTCAACAGTTAGGAATTAGAAGATTATTTTAATATTACACGTACGTATAGACCGTAACTTGTATTCTTTTGGAGTATGAGGCTGATTCTTTAAATACCATATATAGAAATAGGAATTTTGGAATTTCTACTCCTAAGAGGGTGAAATAGGGTCTGAAAGTTTGTACGATAGTCCGTCATTTTTAAGTTAGAAACATGAATATTTATCTTAGAACTACTGATTAAAAATTATTAGATACGTATTTAAGCATATTCTGCCCCAAATGGGGTGTAATAGGGGTTGAAATTTGTATGGAAGTCCGTCATTTTAAGTTGGGAATATGAAACTTTATCTTTAGGCAACTGATTAAAAATAAGTTAAAACGTATTTAAGAGTTTCCGGAGATTCTACCCCTAAGGGGTGTAATGGGGGTTCACATTTCGTATATAGGTTAGTCTCGAAGTAGACTTTTGATTACAAATAAATAAATACTGATACCACAGCATTTATGGGAATGAGCATTGATGGGAATTCCTCTCCTAAAGGGATAATAAAAAGATCGAAAGTTTGTGTGAAAGTCAATTTTTTAAGGTATACAAATGAAACTTTATTTCCTAGACCAACGAAACAGTTAAAAAAAACTTTTTCAAGTAGGTAGTTTTAAGAGGGTTTACAACGTGAAAGTGCTTCCACGTTTAAAAAAATCTCAACCAGAATGTTTATTAAAATTCTGCTCTGACTACTTGGTGTATACCACGCCGTTTTAAAATATTAGTTCCCGTGGCATACGTTAATCAAACGTTGTGTATATTGATCAACAAAGTATCATCAAGTATGAAAAAAGTGATCAACAAAGTATCATATATGAAAAAGATAACGGTTATTAGAGCTGCAATTGCCGAGTCAATCGAGATAGAGATTTTGTCGTAAACTTAAGCACAGCGTTGCAAACCGCATAATACTATATTGCGCCTATAAGACTATACACTGGACACTTCCTTAGAAATAGTACCGAAAAGATGGATCAACAATTATTGCAATCTCGGCCTGATCAACAATTGGCGAGTAGAGGACAATATATATATATATATATATAAATGTTCAACTCCTGTTTCACGCCCTTAGAGGTAGAAAATCCAGAAACGGTTAAATATGTCACCACTAATTTTTAATCAGTAGCCGTGAAATAAAGTTACCTCTTCTTAACTTAAAAAAGGACGTACTTACAACAACATACAAACTTTCAACCCCTATTTCACGCCCTTAGGGGTAGAATATCCAGAAACACGTAAATACGTATCCAGTTATTTTAATCAATAGCCCAAAGATAAAGTTTCATGTTCTACCTTAAAAAATGACAAACTTCCATACAATCTTTAACCCCCTATCTCACCCCCTTAGGGTTAGAATATCCAGAATCGCTTAAATACGTATCTAGTCATTTTAAATCAGTAGCCCAAAGATAAAATTTAATGTTCTACCTTAAAAAATGACAAACTTCCATATAGTCTTTAAATCCCTATCTCACCCCTTTAGGGGTAGAATATCAAGAAACGCTTAAATACGTATCTAGTCATTTTTAATCAGTAGCCCAAAGATAAAGTTTTATGTTCTAACTTAAAAAATGACAAACTTTAATACAATCTTTAAACCCCTATTTCACCCCCTTAGGAGTAGACTATCCAGAAAGGCTTAAATACGCATCAACTCATTTTTTTTACTTTTGGTAAAGTTAAATAGTACCTAAATATATCTGATTACATACCTTTTTTTGTTTGAAGGGTACTTAGGCAATAATACGTTACGCATTAATTCGTTAATTAATTGTGAAGCAAAGTGGAAACAGTCTATCATAAAAAAGACCCAATCGTGGAGAAGGTGGTCTCTGATTGGTCCGTTTGAATCAGATCAACAATAGCTGGTGTGGATTTGTATAAAAATGATGTAAATAGTTCGTAATTCTGCCAGCAGAGGGGTTGCAATTGTTGATCCAGAGCGGAGCCACATTAGTACGCCGGAATACACATTAGATCAACAAAAGCTGTTGCTGATCAACAATCGCCAACAGATCAACAATTAACTGACGCCACGTCGCGTCAGATCAACAAGGGCCGAAAAGAGATATCTATATATATATATATATATCATACAGATTTTACAATTTACTTCTCTATAATATTCCAATATATTTTAGATGATACATAAATAACTCTTCATCAACAACCCGTAATGTCCCATTGCTGAGCTCGGGTATCCTCTCAGGAGAGGTTAAGGCTATACGTACCCACGCTGGCCGAGTTGGGACTGGCAAGACTACGTTGTGGTAAATCTTGCCATTGGAATTTTCAAGCCGCGCCAAGGACTCTCAGCTTCACTACCGTTATCCTATGATAACAACCGGTGCCGACTGATTAACGTAACTTCTGCATCATGGAGACACTCGTGGTATCTTGCCACCAGCGGTAACCCATTCATGTGCTGACGGCGCCGTCGTTGCTTACCCTCGGTGATTGTTTCTAATCACCCTGTGGAACCGGCCTATGAGCGCCTCAATAACTTGACTAAGATAAAATAACCAGAATTCGTCAAAAGTTTGTCACGTCTCTTATCTAACACTTATCTAGAAGTCACCTTTTGTACTATACTAACTCATTTACTGCCTAGTGTTTGAATTGTCTAAAATTTGAACTATTTAATTCTAAGAACCAAATTCTCCTTATCTAGTTCTAAGAATAAACTTTGACCTATCTTACCGATTTTCTCGATTTTTTTTAATGTGTCTTTTGCTTGCGTGCCTAAAGTAGGATAGTTAACATTATGCTTGGACCAATTAAAACCGAGCATGATTAAAAAGAGACGCAAATGAAGTTTCGTGGGTCAGCTAGAAATATACTTAATAGCATCTGTATTGACGGACGAGATGTCTAGTGTTTATAGATACTAACTGCTGATACTCATAATCAGCAGTTAGTATAGTCGTAATGGACCGTAATCTCAAAAAGCGCCCTTAGAAACGTGTTCGGCAATAGGCGGGTCCACACAGAGCGAGCAGCAGCGCGCGGCAAATGCCTCGCGACCTCTCCATGTAGATGTAGTTCGGGTGCTCGGTCGCACCCCCGCGGCAGCGCACGCGCTTGCCTCGGCCAAGGCAAGCACCAATGCTATTTTTTTCTTCAAAAGGCGCCCCAGTCGTTTTCCGCACGCACTCTGAACGCTCGCGTATATTGTTTCGTGCCTCGCTTGATTATAATACGAGTAAAATATGGATAAAGATCAGTGTTTGAAGTGAATATCTCTCTATGGTGTAAACACCTGGCTATGGAATGGAATGCAAGTGATTTGTTGTCTCCTCTTTTTATAATCCTATTTTTAAAGATAAAAGTAACAGCTGCCACCGCAACATGTACGTGTGGTGCCATGTTGTCTTAATTTTCAACAGAATGAACGAATATGATGGCTCAGGCTTGCCGCGCGCGGCAGCCTCGTGATGATACCTAGGCTGCCGATCTCGTCGGAGATAGATGCCTCGCGAGGCTGCTCGGTCTGTGTGAACCCGCCTAATGAAACACACGCCCAAGCGAGAATTAATTTTATTGACTTTTCTGGTATTTATATAATAGCCCGTGGTTTCTCAATATCGTGATTCCGAAAATTGATACAGCAACACCTATCGAACTCTAATGCAACTATTATGCATTATTTATATTGAACACCTAGGGAGCCTAATCATTTCTGTGTCTAGAAAATACCTATCTTAATAAATATATTTATTAGCATTATTATTTTGTTTCTCAAAAAAACATTATTCTTAAAATTTAATTTAATTTTCAAGACGGGTTTCAAAGTCAATTTACTCAGTAAATGGAAACTTCTAGGCGAGACTAATTACTATAAATATCTCATGTAAAGTTCTCTAATGGATAAGTCTGATTAGTATACAATTTAAGTTTACCTTCTCTAGATAAGAGAATATTTTGGCAATCACTTAAGAGATGAATCAAGTAAGGTATTGACATGAAGAGACTAAAGTGTACAAACTTATTAATGCCAATGTACATACACTCATAATTCCGTTTTCGCAAAGAAGTAAATTTATCTACTTAAACATTTTTTTTTTCAAAGTTGTTCTAAGTATTTCGTTGAGTTTCGCAATTAACAGATTTTTTTTTCGCGAAATTGAAGAAAAACTTTTCAATTAATAATATAATCTCTTAACGAGCCGGTTCAAGACAGTCTGAAGTGGAAACTAATTTTTACCCGACTACGGCAAAGCCAAAGGAGGGTTATGTTTTTAACAGGCTATGTATATATACTATGTTCATCTGTTCCCTAATAGCTCCTCAACTACTTATTAGAATTGAACAAATCGTTTGAAGCGTCGTTATATAAAGTGTGGTTATGGCTTTTTAAACTTGAATATGTGTATAATAAAATAAAATAAAATAAAAATAAAAAAGCCTTTATTTCTCACAGATTACAAAGTTTAAAAAAAAATTAAAAAAAAGTTATATTAAGTTAAGTTAGTGTACATATTACATATCAGCTTTGTTATTTATCTAGTGTATATGTTTACTTTATTGTTAGACAGTTAGATTTGACTTTATATTAATACTTAATACTTAATTCTATATAGCCTATATGTTTAACAGTCTGTAAGAACCCCTCTGTGGGTGAATATGTGTATATCACTGTATATTGTTAAATCCAGTGTTCTGAGAATCTTTTTTCATACTTTTTCCGCGTCGTTTTTTGTCGTAGTTGGGTTTTAGATTTTTATATCATCAATAAACATATTTAACAATCATAAAAATCACTTCAAAATCAATTCATTTATTTGATTAGTACAAAATACCTCAAATAATCTTCCCAGCATCTTTTGAATTTACTTCGTCGTGGTGACGCAGACATAATGTGTAGGAAATGTGTTCAATGGATCGTATTTTATATCCAATTCTGCAGATGTATAGCCGATGGTGGCCGCCATTTTATTAACATTTGATTATCCATTCCATCCGTCTTTTGATGACGTGCTCACAAAAGTTATGAGTGTAGTATAGCTTGATGTTCATTTAAGAGCTTTGGATTTCGTGATTGTTTTCTAATTATTTAATTGAACTGAATTCATCATATTGTAATCAACTTAGTTAAATCTAATTATGGCTAAGTTTCAAGTTTTTCTGTAAAGACAATTTAAATTTTGAAATAGCCAAACAAAACAGTTTTGTGTTTACAATTAAACATAACTTGTGTAGTACTTACGTGTGTTCTTTAAGGAGGAGAAAGCTATAAACATTTTTACAAAGTCATTTCTTTAACTCAGTTATTTTTTCGTATCGATTTTTGACGTTCTTTAAAATATCTCTCCATTTCAATAATATAGCAAGTTTTCCAGACTGCCATGTATTAAAATACCTATCCATATAGTAGATAAGACAGCGTAGCTGCCTTCTTCTGGGTAACAAATTCCAGCGGACATTGAATAATATTTCCGCTTAAGTACTTTGTAAAACGAAACGAATTTTATGCATTTTTCTTGCGTTCATACTCCATATAAATAACGTCTAGTATCTAACAGCAATATATACGAGGGATTGAAAAAACAATGTAGCACAATTTTTTTTCTTTAGATTTATGTCTATTTCAGCAAAAATGATTATCCTGACCGTAGAGTATTTATAGGCTTTTTAAGTCTTATAATACCTTTGTAAGATATTTCAAGGCAAAATGCTGTTTTTGAGTTCTGCAAATAATGGGCTTAGTCTGAAATAGACAGCCACGCCTCCATTTGTAATCCTTTACAGAATGATCAGAACAATAGTACCTACCCAAGGCAGTATGAACTATCGCAACTTCTATCTTGATGACCCTGTTGAAGATATCCTTGAATCTGTCTGTCCAATCCATTCAACTTTATAAATTGACGGGGTATAGAATTTTAAGAATTATGTAACTTTTTTTACAAAATCAATCGCACTAATGCCTGATAAAGGTTTAGATAGTTGTCTGACATATAACACTATATAACGATCAGTTAAAACCTGAAACTCACTACTAGCACACGTGTTTCTCTGTCGCTATGATCCTGGGTCCTATAAGTGGGCCTTAAAAACAGGTCGCTAAACCGCCATAGTGTGGATCAACATGCTGTATTGCCGCATTGAAGACGGTGACCACCACTCTTGGATTCTGCTCATGCTTTCCATCAGGCGGAGTAGAGTCATTTTAGCAGTTCATAGAAACAAGATAAAAGTTGCTGATATGTATAAGTATATAGTATTGGAAACCTTTTCGCTTCCACCTCTTTTTGGTACTGAATATGTTTATAGTAAACCTAAGTGATTCATGTTGTATACTTTTTAGTAGTGTAAGTTTTAAAAGATTTAGATACTTATATTTTTTGTTTATAAATACGAATTTATTATCCAAAGTCCTTTTTAATTAAACCTAAGTAATACAAGAAATTATCATCAAAAATAAAGCCTGCCGTAATTAAAATGTATAAAAAACGTTGAAGTTGTATAATTAGAAATAATTAATGTTGTATTTCACAAAATGGACGTCACTTTATTTTAATATTCGCACCTCGAGTGTCAAGATTTGAATAAATTTAATAAATTACTTTTTCATTTGAATTTCAATGGCGGACAAATTACAGTTGGCATGCTGTTATATTCTTTTACTAGCTGCTGCCCGCGGCTCTGCCCGCGTGTATGTCGGTTATCGTGGCAAATAGTAGTCTATGAGTTATTCTGATGTATAAGCTATTTCACTGTAAAGTTTCAATTAAATCCGTTTAGTAGTTTTTGCGTGAAAGAGTAACTAACATACACACTTACAAACACCTTTATAATGTTAGTGTAATTGATGATAAAAACAGTTAAACAAACAAAAACATAATACCATGTATAATTTAACATATAATATATTTGGTGCTAGTCGCATTTGAAAAATATGACAGCCTGACAATGACAACTTACCTACCTACAACCTATGTAATGTTATTTAAAAAAAAAACGAAGTAATTCGGTATAATTACAGCTACGTAATCTATAATAATTAAAATAAAAATGAAGTTTGTACGTGGAATTTTGTACGTGTAACTTCTAAAAAAAAACTGTTGTGGCGACCTCCACATACAGCGGCAACAAAATCATATAACAGCGTCATCTACCGAAGATACACTGAACTACGGAGTAACATACAATACGAAGAAATTACCAATCCTGCATCGCGCAATAGAAGTTCTCGCGCCGATTAACATATATACAACATCCTAACATTAACCGTTGGGCAGTGGCCCGCCAGGCATGATCACCTCGCCTGGTTGGAGGATCCTCCCTTTGTGTTGGTGGGACATGGCACCCGTTCCCCCACAGTGGTGACACCGACGTGATTGAAAGCAGCCTTCGATGGAGCAGATTCAGCAGCAGCATTACCACGCCACCATCATGTTCACTCCCACAGCAAGTCTCAGCCAGCCAGCAACCTCGGCCTCAACAGGGATTCACCATACGCAGGAAGCGACCGCTCCAGCCTGGTTACCCCTACGGCCTCATCAGCGTCTAGGCACAGCACACTGCAGCTACGGTTCTTGTAAGCAGAGCATATCTCTCCCGTCTATGCAGCAGCCAGCCACTACGCAGCAACCGCCCCGACTCACTGGGGACCTCACCGCAGCACCGCGCACCGCACGCCATCCCGACTCACTGGGATCAGCGGACTACAGTCCCGACTCACTGGGACTAGCGGCATTCAGTTCCGACTCACTGGAACTTGCGGCACTCAGTTCCGACTCACTGGAACTACACCTGGCACTGGCAAGCTCCGCAACAGAGCACAGACAGCTGACTCAGCACATATCGACCTCCGGTCTTGGAGGGGAGTGATGTGGCGACCTCCACATACAGCGGCAACAAAATCATATAACAGCGTCATCTACCGAAGATACACTGAACTACGGAGTAACATACAATACGAAGAAATTACCAATCCTGCATCGCGCAATAGAAGTTCTCGCGCCGATTAACATATATACAACATCCCAACATTAACCGTTGGGCAGTGGCCCGCCAGGCATGATCACCTCGCCTGGTTGGAGGATCCTCCCTTTGTGTTGGTGGGACATGGCACCCGTTCCCCCACAACTGTCAATACTTAACCTTAGTCCTATATTACTTTAAGTAAAATGCGGTTTTAGCTAATCGTAAATGCCATGAAAATTCGCAAAACGGACACAACCATCATCGACGTCTGCCCTCACGCGTATACCTACCTACCCGCGTTCGGGTCGCGCACTCAGCGATAAGCAACCTATTCGCATATTATAATATCGCGCACTCGGTTTGTCATCATCGCAACTAAAAATTTTAATATTTATTTATTTGTCTTTATTTGTATGTATTTATTTGTATAAATATTTATTTGTCCAAATGATGTAGCGCGAAAGATATATTTTATCTACTTTAAATACCAGAAACGATAAATGTGTCCATTTTCATTTAGGAATCAACTTATTACTACCATACCAAATGTGCATTTGAAATAAATCATTATTTTTTATTGTAGTTATGGTTCACTATGTTGGCTTTAATATCTTACACATTTTAACTATAACGGCTTTTAAGATAAAAATTTCCATCATACATTACATAGTAAAACTTTTGCGATTTTGGCAGCGCACGCCAGTATAGCTCACAGATGGTAGATTTTTTCTACTACCTACTTGACACTTATCGTCATATTTTAGAGAATTCACACAATATCTTTATTATTTGTAGCCTATGTGTTATTCTGATGTATAAGTTAAATTACTGTAGTGTCATTCAAATCCGTTCAGTAGTTTTTGCGTGAAAGAGTAACAAACATCCATCCATCCATCCATCCATTCATCCTTACAAACGTTCACATTTATAATATTAGTAGGATTAAGCAACGCTATGATCCGTTGCACTTTGCAAGACTTTCTTTGTATTTCTCAGAAGACAGTAAATCAGGTATGGATTTTCTTCATTGTGCGTATAAAATCTAAAATCCGAGGCTCTATCGTAATATACCTACCTATAGGTATTTGTGTAATCTCTGGTTGATACTTAGCGGATAAATCTCAAAGTATTCCTTATTCTCGATGACTATTCCTTTTTATATGTATGTATTCCCTAACCCTGTATAAGCATGCAATTTCACTGATATGTCCACATATTGTGACAGTGTTACCTTTATTTAAAGAGCTTCGCTGTATACTATGTTATGTGTAATGCCATTGGAACAATATACGAACATATTAGCAGCGTCGCTCACCCTCGACAGAGCCACATAGAGCTTACCGTTGCTGAAACAGATCGTGGTGAGGTCTATGCCTGCGGTGCGCAACGTCTGACCGTCTTGTTTATCGTCATCGCAAAGCATAGAAACCAAAAAAAGGAACCAAATTTTGTGCGTTTGTGGATTTTGACGGAACTTTCACTGGCAGGTAGCTGATGATCCAGGAAGTAACTTAGGCTACTTTTTTTAGACTAACTTTGTCCCGCGGCGTTACTCGTGGTACAACAATAACTGCGGGTAACACCGCGGGGTTTAGCTAGTACATAATAATAACATTGATAACTATGCTGCAGAACTGAAAAATGTTAAAGCAGGTATGTTGCACTTGCATAAGTACAACATAAAAATTGTTTCTGTAATAACCTCTGGAAAAAATTCATTCATTATTTTTGTAAAATCTTATTTACTTTATGTAGGTAGGTATATCTCAATGCTTTTAGGTTACATTTTGAAATAGTACAAAGCGTGGTATTTAAATATGTTATCTGACCCGACGAACTTCGTACCACCATATTTTTCTTTCGTTACCCATGAGTAGGGTGTAGTCACGAACAAAAAAACTTTTTCCTTTATTTTTTATTTTTTCTTGTACACAAACCTTGTCCTAAGAATAACTAACACATAAAAAATATATAATTTGGTGTAGCCGATCGAAAGTTACGCGCATACATACATTTCGGCGTAACGCCGCGGGACAAAGTTAGTCTAAATAAAGTGGCCTAAGTTACTCCCTGGATCATCAGCTACCTGCCAGTGAAAGTCCCGTCAAAATCGGTCCAGCCGTTCCAGAGAATACCCGGCACAAACAGACAAACAGACAGACAGACTGACAAAAAAAAATTTAACTACATTTTTGGTATATGTACCGTGTATACATACATATGCATTTAGTAAAAAGCGGTTATTTTGATATTACAAAGAGACACTCCAATATTATTTATTTGTACCTATAGATGTATAGATTTGTTCACTGTGGCACTATAAACCATTTATTCGACATTTTAATTAATATAAAATTGAGAGAGATTAATTAAGATCTACTCCAGCAACACGGAAAGTCTGACGATGAGATTTATTAATTGTCATTGCATAAATTTACTTATTTGAAATTTTACTTATTAATTTTACAACTATAAATATAAAGAAAAGAAGGAGAAACAAACAAAAACACTAAACAAACTAATTATATTATTATCTAATACCTACTTTAAACTGATATCTAAAAACTACGTCTTATGTATTTTTTAAATCTAAAACGCGCTTATTCCCAGTCAATAAGAACCACGTTCGTTCGCATTAACAGTGACAATTCGAGTCAAGTCAGCGCGTGAGCGGCGTGAGCGCTCCCGCCTTTTTGTAGATCCAGCGGATTGCCGTTTCGCGTGTTAAAGAAAAATCAACCGCAATGTCGTACTTATACTGGTGCGGCGAGATTTGGCAGTTTTATTTCATCTATATCTTGTGTGTTTATTAATTATAATTTTATAATTCTATATTTTATTAAAAAATAAAAAATATATTAAAGTGTATAGTGATAAGGATATATCCATGTGAAATACAATATATTTAAGTATTTAATACACCTTGAAGAAATGCCTAACGCTTAAACACGTTATTGTGGCTAATTTATAAAAGATAGAAATATACTATTCAGGACTTTTTTGTAGATCTTTTGAAGACCATCATCTTTGTAATACATATTTTTGGTGTATGATCAACGTATGCGAGGATAAGAGCTCGAAAGCGAAAATTTTCATCCGACATGCTTCAAATTTATCGTCACTGCTCAGCTCCTATGCATCTTAGCGTTATGTTATATAGCCTATAACCTGCCCAGGAGTATGGACTATAATCGTACCAAGTTTGGTTAAAATCCCTTCAGTAGTTTTTGATCCATGCGTGCACATACAGACAGACAGACAGACAGACAGACAGACAGACAAAAAACTTACTGATTACATTTTTGGCATCAGTATCGATAACCATTCATCCCCCAATAATAATTTTTAATATATATTCAATGTACAGAATTGACCTCTCTACAGTTTTATTATAAGTATAGATATAGATATAGATATGATAGGATTTATCATTTTTCTCTAGGACAAATATTTTATTTGACGTTTGAGCTTTAGAACCCTCCTAAAACTAAATAGCAGGCGATTTAAATGTTATATAGAAATAAAGGCCGTACATTAATGAAAAATAAATTCACAGTGGGATAAATGTTTATGTTACCAGTTCATAAATAAAATGTACGTTACGAATAAAGTACGAAATACGTAAATTAAAGCAGCAAACACAAAAATGCAGCAAAATAAACGAACCTAACGGTTGACATCGCCACAGTTCGAGTGACTACACAAGTGAACATTTTCTGTTAATTTTAAAAAGACTTTATAAACTAAAACGCAGCTTAATCCAGTGATGTATGGGTTGTTTGTTGCTTAAAAATTTTCACTGAATGTTATTTGCAATTCAGTAGTGTTATAAAAATGTATTTACATGGTTTAGGCACAGGGCAATTTTTTTTATGGAATAGGGTCATGGTAGTAGATCCATGCTGATTTCAGAACGGTATGCCCGGCTCTACCGAGGCGGTACTATACTAACTTTTAAACTTTCGCGTTCCATGATATATTAACAATTATTTTTACGGGAATTAACGCGATCACTTATTAAAAGGTATTACATACCTCTGATTTGCCTCACGTTTCGACCAGGTTGCACTGGCCGTGGTCACAGGCTGGCTCAGCGGCGCACGCCCTCCGTCGTCGAATCCGTGGAGTAGAAGTTTGTTCGTCCACCCGCACTTTCTCGATATTTTTAAGAAATTTGTTTCGCCATGTGTGGTATGTGACGGTACATGGCGAAACGAAAGAAGCGTGGCTCTCCCACAGGGATATGTTGTGGCACAGGGCGTATGTCCTACCACCATGGGGTGGCCTTGGAGGAGATTCGCACACAGACAAACAAAAGGACAATACTTTCTCAATAGGCGGCTGATCCAATGGTAAGTAACAGCCATCGCCCATGGACAAATGCAACTTGATAGTCACAGATGCGTTGTCACACTTTGGAACCTCAAACTTCGGTAACCTTTTGTCAGTCAAAAGCAATTATGATAAAATATTGATTAGTACCGTTTTTTGGTTTAGGGCCATGGTATTACTCCAATCAAGTTGCCCTTTTTGTTGTTGCATGCAGTCGACAAAGTGTCGTATTTGGATAATGAACCTTACTTCTTAATAAACGACAGAACGGAGAAAAATACTTTTACAAGAGTGATTTTTTCGTTACAGTCCCAACAAAAATTCTATTTATAACAAACACAGTGTTATTATAAAATAACGTAATTTAAACCTCAACCAGTCTTCTTTTTGAGATTTAAAAAGCATTGAGCCTTTTCGTAAGTAAAACTGACTTTCTCAGTTTAATTAAATGATTAATATCATATCTCTAACATAATTTCACATAGTAAGTGTCTACAGTATAAATCAATCACTTCATTGAAACTTTCCTTCAACAAAATAAATTCATGAACAAATATCGCTAGCGCTATTATTATCATGTACGCACACCGTAAACCTATTGAAAGTATTTCAAGAAGAAAAATCGACGAAAAAATCCGAAATCCATCCCTTACCGAAACACGTCCAATAAAATACGATATTAACCCTTGCCGTTACATTTACACGGTCATAAGTTTCGGATTAAAAAAGAGAGGGGTGAGGCGAGTGGGGTGTGCAATGAATAGGAAGAAATCGCCAGCGGATGAGTACGGTCCCTATTGTCGTGCGGCCTTACGTATTAACTCGGTGTGTGTACACTGTACGACACTTGAAATACATTTATTATTATTGTGACAAACTCAAGAATGCTTGTTCGTCTATCATCCAATCGAACATACATTCAGAACAATACAAATTTCATTTCAAGATTCATATCACTATCGTGTAGTGTTAACAATACTACACGATCGGACTACAAGGAAAATGTTTTTTTAAGTTTCAGGTTGTTGGTTTTTTTGTATAAATCTAAAGGCGCTTGCCCGCGGCGACTTTTTGCATGACTGAAGAAAGTTATATAAATGATTTTAATAAAAAAATACCATATTTTTAAAATTAATCACAAATGTATCAGATATCTCGGTATCTTGGTGCCAACGCTCACGATGCAATAATAATGTGACCCATGTTTCGGCAGCATGTCATCCAAATGTTATTACCGCAAGTGACACAAACGACACTCACGATGTCGTCAAATTTTATGGCTGGCGAACTATATAACTCTATGTGTAGTCTGTGTACACTATCATTACCTACGGAGATTTAAGATATACACATTTAAAATATAACTATATTAACATATAGCTAAGACCCTGAATTAGTAACCAGAGGTATACTAAACATCTAACATCTTATTTACAGATGTTTTAGCTCCACTGACTTCTTTTGAAGTCACGTCTTCAACCGAAGTTACTTAAGGGTTAGATTTGAAAACAAGAAGTATCATAAAAGCAGAAGTGAATTCCTAAATAAATACTGTGATGTGCCTACTTAATTTCAATTAAAAGTCGATCAATACGTGAATAACCACCTTATTCAAGTCTACCATTGAACATAGATCTCTCTCAATAATAGTATTCAATGCTGTATCCAGTTCCATATTTAAGTTGACAGTCCATTCATTAATAGATGCCCCACTCTAAGTATCAAAATTCGAGTCGGTAGAACTGTGGGATTCAAAACTGTGAACGTTCATTTGCAACCCCGTCTTGTAGCCATCGCGCACTATCGACTTTTAATCAGCTTATTGTATATTTAGTTTGGAAATCAGAATGAAACAGTAACTTTACTAGTTTGTTTTACAACTATGGAAAACTTTTAGCTATTGCACAGCTTGAATGGATTGAGATGCTATGCGCACTGCATCTAAGTAAACCATCGTCCTACTATCCGTATATAAAGAAGTTATAATAAATGTTGTAATATAGTTATACTTCAGGTTCAAGTACATCTTAATGCCAAGCCATAAACGATATATGATTGCTACAAAGAAACTTCTTTTAAAAAAAAATTATGATCTGGATATCATTTCAGAATCCCCAATCCATAGCGTTGTTCACAATTTCTTAGATCCAATTTACATACATATTCAGTAATACATATTTACACGCACCCTATCCATCATGGCGCTGTTAAACTAAAAATATATTCATTGGCAGACATTCCGCGTTTTGCGGTGTAATGATGTCACTAATTGATATGGAGTACGCACTGCGCAAGATGGCGGCTACGTGAAAGCTTTTTGAATATTCATCGGCGGGGAAATGCGCGGTGATGGTGTATCACTTAGCACTGCGGAGATGCTTGCTTTTATTTGTAGTCATTTTTAACTGCACAGCTCTTTTATTACTATTTAGATACTTCTCCACTTTTTTATTAAAATCTGTACCGTTTACAAATGCTGCTTGGTATGTAAACTTCATCAAGAACGGGCCATTTTTATATGTACTTATCGTATTAACGCAGTGAGAATTTTTTCAGAACAAATGTGTTGTTAATCTATGTTCCTGGTCAGTTATCCCTAGTCATAATTTAAATCAGACAAACTAGTTTTAAAAGGTGATGGTGAGGTGCAAAAAATAACCTTCGCTTGACTTAAAATAAAGCCTGACGGGTTTGTATAGATTAATCCCGGTAGCCTCAGACTTATATCTTAGACTAGAATTATAACAAAGTAAACTCCTTAGTCAATAATTAGATCTACTGACATAGTGGCTGTTGTTGTGCCAAAGGTCATGGGTTCAAAATTAATCCTTTTTTCTATTAACTATTTCTGCAATCTATACAAATAAATAAATTTGGAGTGTCTGTTTGTAATATTAAAATAACCACGTTTTACTAAATGCATTTGTATGTATATATTGTATACACGGTACATATACCAAAAATGTATTTAAAGAAATATGTCTTTCTGTCTGTTTGTTGTTGTGTTGTGTGTTGTGGGTAATTTCTGGAACGGCTGGACGGATTTTGACGGGACTTTCACTGGCAGATAGCTGATGATCTGAGGAGTTACTTAGGCTACTTTTTTAAGACTAAGTTTGTCCCGCGGCGTTACCCGCGGTACGACAATAACCGTGGGTAACACCGCGGGGTTCAGTTAGTATACAATGAAGTTAATCAGCAGTCTGGTTAATTTAATGCGGTCTCTTCTCTCTTTTTCTTCTTTTTTCACTTTGCCAATCCCATAAATACAAAAAAAAATATTAGTCTCCCTAGTGGGGGCAGACCGCCGTTTGTAAGATGTATCAATGTATCCTTCACAGATATAAATTATTTTAAATTTTAGCTTACCATTGTATAATGTAAGTAATATAATAGTATTTGATTAAATTCGTCGAGACAGGAATTCCTATTTCATTTGTATTTTAATCCTGAAGTACAAAGTGACACTAATTGGCATCAATTCGGTTTTAAATTTCAAGCTGCCACTGGACGTTTGAATATTAATTTTTCCTCTCGTTTCATCCAACACTATTTTGTCATTAAATTTGAATCTATTGTCATCCTGACCTTTGACCTTGTTTATGGCAACCAATATTTACATTAATCGAAAGGTTCAAAATTTAAAAACGTATTGTCGTAACCGATTATCTCTCTATGAGTTGACATTTAATAACATTGCTTGCTTAGTACAGTACAGTACTCTCACTACAGTAGATTGTTTTCCCTTCCCTCTATACTTCTGAAGCTTTTCTACTCTCCGGCAAAATATAATACGATTGTGTACATCCATCACGTCAACCCATTAGACAGGTTAGAAGATCCAAAATTGAAGTCAAACTTTACGCAATTTTAATAGAATAAAGATAAATTGTTTCAAACACGGTTCTCGCAAGTATTTAGTGTTCGTGGAGATGTAAATAATAATATGTAATTGACAAAAGGTTAAATAAATCTAAAACCTATTTCAGGATACGCCTTGAGGACGATCGTGAACAAACAAAACTCAATACTTTTTATATTCAATGGAACCTTTTTAGCATTTGTTAGTATGAGATGTCTACCGGTTGACACTCGATCCTAGAAACTCTATAAATTTCTTAAATTTTATAGTAGTGTATGAAGTAATAATTTCCATTCTGGTCAAGGCAAATGTTCTTTCCTCAACGTCTTATATATATGTATATGTACTATAAATAGTACATTTAGTACAATTGTAGTATTTACTAAAATCACAAAAATCTATCGATATTTTATCTTTTCTCTGCATTGTCTAATCTGTCGACAGACAGAGAATGCGTTAGGCATTAAGTCCGCTGATGCAACTATTTATGCACAAAACATTAAAATAAGATAAATAATAAATAGTACAGCTTATTACGAAAAATAAATGTTCTGAATCTGATTTAAAATAACATGATATTTTCATTATATTTTGTTATCCTGTTCTTTAAACTTTTAATCAATCTCAATCTAGTTACTTTAAAATATGATGATCTTATTAAACTATGTGAGATTTAAAATAAAAATGTATAACGACTACAATTTAAGCCCCATAACCCAGCATTTAACCAACAAATAAGTGTCAAAATACACCGAAAAATGCTCTCGAAACCAATAACCACGGTCTTTGGTTTGAGTTTTATTTTTCTTGCTACCTCAAAGGTAAAACTACAATGCATCACGGCTCAATAAGCCCCAAACATTCTCAGAAGCCAACATCTTGTACTTGGTTTGGTTTGCTTCGTCGTTTATAGACATGCTCGAAATCTCACTTGAATTTTTCAGTAAACATGCGCAGCTCAAAGTAAGGATTTAGTTGGCAAACATGGAACATGCAGCGGTAAGCCCCATCTAGACGTTGCACTCCTGCAAGCTTTGTTGCGCGCCATAGCTCCGCAAATACTTTACCTTGGTTTAGTCTCAATGTGTGCGAAAGAATCTGGCGAAACTTGTTCTCTTGATAATGTACTAATGGAGGTTCATTATTACATAAAAATAACTATTCAGATTTAGTTGTGGTCGTTATTGCGTTCCCAGGTTTTTTATAAATTAGGTTATTTATTCTTTACTTGTCCCATTCCGAAAAAAAACTTTGGTTTCAAATGCAAGTACAAACTGACAAAAAATATTTTTAATGTATGTATGCATACATTGGGTTTTATGCATCAAAGCAGAAAGCTTTAAATTAAAATCTGATCGTACGGAACTATAATATAATATACCTACTAGGAGTATCACTATGAATAGATCTGTATAGCAGAATATACATAACAACTGAATGAGAGAAAAATATTCGACCAAAAGGGACCAGTGTAAAATGTCCTTGGAGACTTGTAAAAGTGTCGGATTGTAAAGTAAAGTGTTCCAGCAACTGGGTATTGGCGCGTAATTTAAATAAAATGTCGTTTTGTCAAGAGCAGCTGCAAGCCTTGCATACGGTATTATGTGTAGTGAGCTTGTCTGGCTTGTAGCTGTCGTAGCTTCATAAGTTTCATATTACTGGTTTAGCTCATATTTATTTGGGCTAAGTCGCTTTCCTCTTTTAGTGAATAAAATTCCAGTTACCTTTTTGAGTAAAATGTTCGATGTTTTACTTTGCTCTAGTTAATCCTGGTGTTCGAGTTTTAGAGTAGAGCGGATGGAATAAGTTTAGAAAGTTTTGATGTTAAAACTACTGTCTAATAATTATCATGTAGAATTTATACAGCACATTATTAACGTAGGTGAGAGTTTCATTTAAATACTAGCTGAACCCCGTGGTGTTACCCGCGGTTTTTGTTGTACCGCGAGTAACGCCTCGGGAAAAAGTTGTATAAAAAAAGTAGCCTTAGTTACTCCCTAGATCATCAGCTACCTGCCAATGAAAGTCCCGTCCAAATCGGTCCAGCCGTTCCAAAGATTACACGGAACAAACAGACAGGCAAACAAAATTTTTTTTAACTACATTTTTGGTATATGTACCGTGTATACATATATATACATTTAGTAAAAAGCGGTTATTTTAATATTACAAACAGACACTCCAATTTTATTTCTTTGCATAGATGTCGTCTGTTTTTTTTTAAATATGATAATAATCTTAAAAACTTAATCTAGTCGCGTAACCTAAACAATTTCGGTTAAATTTTTTGTATGAAGCATATTATTATTTCTTGGGATCTGATCACAGAGCAGGCTCGATCGAAATTTCTATATATGTTCTTAAGCTACATTAAAAGCACGTTGTAGATACATACATATTTCATAACATTACTTGATTGATACAAAATCCAAAGCAAGTCCACTCTTGTCTTGTCTATTAGACAAGAGTTGCAGTGACCAACTCTTGTCTAATAATAATATGAGCCATTCTTTTGAAGATTTGCTTGATCTTCAAGATAAAGGTTCTGCTCCGAAGAAATGAAAGCTTTTCATATAATTTTCAAGGCAAATTACACAGCACAATTCATTTGCAACTCATCTTACATGCAGCTTTCAGTAAGACAAAGTGAATCACATATTTAACAAAATTACTAGCTCCTATCTAATCGAATTAATGTGTTCAAAGATTCACAATAACATTCAAACAATAACAGCTAGCAATTTGTAAATAGCAGAAGCAGTTATCGATAGCAAGCAGTAATACGTGATCGGATCGGCACAAGCATCGAACCGAAACTACGGTACGTCAAAAAGCAATCACTGTACTAACGCGGAATCATTCGCTGGCGCCGTCAGCCGGAACAAAAGCGAATCACTTTGATCTGAACCAGGGTGGCATTGATTACTGGCTGTTATGAGATTGTTTGCGGAAAAGTAATTGGTTTTGTAGGAGAGGTGTTTTGTGGAATGCTGGTGAAGTCTTTGCTGATTGTTCTCCAACATTTTTTCATTACAAGCAATAATACTATTGGAAATACCAAAATAAAAAGCGGGCTTATCACGTATTACCTTTATTTTGTTAGTAAATTAATAATTTTGAACTAACAGTCACAACTTCAAATTATAATATCAAATATAGATTTTAATTACCGGTAATAATTTTTGTACGTTTTTCCTAATTAATACCCACAATACGAGAAAATTTCAAACTGATTAAACTTTTATGTTTCTTCTATTGTTTTAAAACTTTAAATCAATTTATGCAAATTAAATATGTATTCTTAAAGTAGTAAGTTGTTCTCCAAGTCCGAATAGCAAACTTATAACGAGGCTAATGAAATCCTAGACCGTGCTCACGATACCGTGCCTCGTTCTTCTAGTTAGCAAGCAAGCAGCAATTAAATAAATAAGTTACAAGGGGGGTACTGATCTTTTGAAAAGTTTGACTCAGTTTAGAAATATATATGTTTACACATAGTGAAGTTGAGGATCTAACCGATTGACGGAAATTGGAAATGTTTATGTCCAGCAGTGGACTGCGATAGACTGACGATAATGATGATGTGTACACAGGTGTCACATACTTTTAGAAATTGTATTATATGAATCCTTTTTAACCGAAATCGATCCAATTCTTTCTGAGTGTAGATATTTAAAGGAATGATTATTTATATACTGTTTTATAATTCTTTAAATACTAACTTTTAGAGACTTGAAATTTAATAAAGAGGACATATTAAATTAGCTCTAAATATAGCTGTATATTACATAGTTAATACTTCTCAAGGAATATTATACAGGTGTATAAGGACTCTTAACTTAGAGAAAAGCCAATTAGTTTTTGAGAGATCAGAATACGTACATCCAGCAAGCAATATGTCTTAATAAATTAACAGGAAAGAGATTATTTTCCTTTTAGGTACCCCTATTGTTAACTCGCGTTTGGTGGTAGTTCATACAGAAAGGTGGTAAGTTTGTTTAAGTAATAATAAAATACATACTCATTTCAGCAGTTATGGCTTTAGCCGCCCACAAAGTCCCGTATTTCCATCAAAATTGATTGTTTTCCTACTGGCGATAGAGTATAGGCGCTCGCAGATAGCTTCAAACAATGAAATGAAAGCCTGCGATATTTCAATGCAAGCGTAAAGCCACCGCCGCGCCCTCTGGCGTCGTCTACATGCACTTAGGTATGACAAAGTATCTATTTGCTCTTAATATGGCAGCTCCCATATAAGTCGAAACGTAAATCTTTTCTTAGTTTCTAAAATCGGAAAGTATGATTTCTTTTGCGGAATATAACATATCAATAACCTGACTATGCCCGAGGGAGGGTAATGTTGTTTAAGCCTCTTGATGGATGGTACTTAAAGAGCTACTTAGTTCGTTTTGATTGTTATGGTTTGTAAAATGAAAGTGAAAATGTCTTTTTTTCTATAGGTGAGTTATTTTACAATTAATATTTTATTTTAATGAAATGTATATAAAAGAAGTATCGATAAAGCCAGAACAAATCCTCAATTATCTAATGCCTTAGCCGATTAGGACACATGAGATATTATAGTGGCTAAGTGTGTGCGCAAACAGAGGTGCTTTCTTTGTTCCCTCACACTCCTAATCCGATAGGACGGTTATCCGAGACCGACTGCTGTACCGAGCTCTCAGAGGTACGAGCTACCCCCCCCCCCTCACGTCCAAACTTAATAACACTTTTTAGCCCGACCGGGGAATTGAACCCGGTATCTCTTAATCGGCAGTCGCATACGTCAAACGCTAGAGGCAGTCAGTACTAGATTACTAGTTTCTACCGTTACTGTATGAATCAATTTTAGTTATAACATTTACAGAATTTTATAAGGTTGTAACAACATCATCTTGCTAATAATTTAGTCTGTTGTTGAATCCTTACAACAATGCTTTCTAGTTCTCAGTAGGGACTGAGTAACACATGTTTGAAGCTTTAGATGTCTTTTAGACTTATTCATAAACCATGATCTATGCCCTACTTCACTACTATTTTTGTAATAAAGTCAGTTAAATTTAATGAAATCTATCTATCTAAACTTTTAAGATAATCACTGCATTTTTAATTAAATTATTTTGAAAATAACTAGTCTCTAGTAGAGGCAATACAAACCTTTTAACGATATTATACGAAAGTCTGTTAATTCCATACTACCAGATGCACCGTGATGAGAACAAATAATCTAGAATAGTCTTAGATTAAGCTCGTCTATAGGATTGTTTTATGTTTTATTAGCTTTTGCCCGCGTTTATATCGGTATTTAGATTTCAAAAATCTCTATAAATTTTATGTTACTATGTTATTCCGATATCTAAGCTATATTACTGCAGTCTCATGAAAATCCGTTCAGTAGTTTTTGCGTGAAAGAGCAAAAAGCACACATTCTTACAAACTTACGCATTTGTAATATTAGTAGGATTATTAAGTAACTTATATAGAAGAGATCGATATCTCTAATTTCATAAGGTAGTAGAGCCACGCTGATTTTAGCACGAACGAGCCTGCTCGACCGGGGCGGTACTATTCTCGCACAGAAAATCAACGTAAAATGACAGAAATCATGCTTCCGTGTATCATTGGTGAGTGCGAGACCGGAGGCCCAATGGTGCAGAAGCATCACTAGCCTGCCATGGTATGGATTACCATGCTGCATTGTTGCATTGTCTACATTCGCAGTATGGTGACCACCACTCTTGGATTCTGCTTATGCTTTCCATCAGGTCATTTTGGCAGGGCTAAATATAATTTGCTTGCGCTTAAGGAGGACGGAGATCGTTTTGCGATCTCCTACGTCTGAGTCATCTGCGGTACCTGGCCCGTTGGCGGGCCTGGCGGACAGGGAGAGTTCTAAACCTCTCCCGGTCCCGCTCCGCCGTCTCCTTCGCAAACATTACTTGCTCGCACAAAGGGAAGGCAGAGTTCCACGCGCTCTCGCTCCGCAACATGGCCGCAATCATGTTACCGAGCGAGAGAATCCCCACTCCGATGGCCGTCACGAGATCACGCCTCGGCTCGTCCCACGCCGGACATTCAGCCAGCGTGTGGAGCGCCGTGTCCACGGTCTGGCCATCGCAGTGGTGGCACTCAGACGTTGGCTCCTTGCGGATCAGACACAGGTGATCTCCGAAACACCCTGTTCCAGTGATCACCTGCGTCAGCCGGTATGAGAGGCTCCCGTGATGCCTCTCGAGCCAATCCTCCATAACGGGTCTTACCGCCGCAATAACGGCGTGCCCAGCCATCTAGTCCCAAGTTAAGCAGAGCTTGTGTTATGGGTACCATACAGGTGATACATACATAAATGTATACTTTTTTTTGTACATACATACTATAGACAGAAAACACCAAAACTCCGAAACAAATATTCGTAGATCATATAAACATTTGGTCCGACCCGCGAATCGAACCAGAGACCGCGAATGATCAGCAGTCGCACACGCCAACCGCAAGACGGGCAGTCAAATTTAAAGAAATTTATCTTCAGAACCCAAATTTACATACCCATACATTTAATACGAATATTATTGTGAAGAGTGAACTATCGCAACTTAGAATGCAGTTAGGCAAACTTAGATTCTCGTTTACTTACCGGACTTACCGCAACTTAGTCGCCAACTATTCACTTAGTGCAGACCGATGAACTACTTTACTTTGGTCTCCGCGGTCGATGGAAATAGAAGTGTGAAAGGAACGACGTGACCCCGAGACACACACCAACATATTTACATACAATAAAAACAGACTCAAAAAGGAAGTGTACTAACAATTAACAAATTTAAACAAATAGGTATAACTAAATAGAAAGAACATTATTTATTCAACTTTTGTAGGGCGACCATATCTTTAATTAGGATTATAAATTCTACTGCTAGTCAAAGTCCTTCCACAAAAAACGCCAACCACCCCGGACTTGGGCAGTCTGTATAAATTGTTTAAAGTCGCCGGTCCATCGTGCCGCAGGACATCCTAAGTTACGTTTGCCATTATAAATTATTACTAAGGAAGTACTTTTATACTGACAAAAAATTTATGGAATAGACAACGATAATTAGTTTAAAAATTAAATATTTTTTAATCACAAGTTCTGCACAAAAAGGCGCACAAAAAAACAGACACGTAAATCTTCAGACCAAAAGCCCTATTTTGAAGGACATATGTAAGTTTATATGTGTTCAACTTCTTCCAACACAAAAAAAAACGGTTCAAAATATTACCATATCCATCTAATATTTATTCTTCTATGAAGACGATAGAAGTTAGACGTTGCATGACGCAATGCCTCACAAGAACTCCTGTTCTATTAACATTATAAGATACTTTGCTCTGGTAGAATAAACTTTCAAATCAAGAATTAAGTTAAGAAGTAAATAAATATGTAGAGAGTTGGTGTGTGAGGAAACTTTTAATTAATTAAGTTTCAATAAGCTGAAGAGTGCAGAGAAATGAGTTCATGAATGTTGCTTTTATTTTTAGAGCAAGGATAAATTTAAAGTTTAAAATAAAACCTGTCAAAAATACGGTTGTGGGGTGGGGTTCATTTGAGATATATTCTCATACCATTTAAGTAGCTACATAGTATAAATGGAGGATCCAAAATAAAGAAATGTTTAATATATCTATACTAATATAATAAAGCTGACGAGTTTGTTTATTTGTTTCAGTCTCAGGAACTATTGGTCCGATTTGAAAAATTCTTTCAGTGTTAGCTGGCCCATTCATCGAGGAAGGCTATAGGCTATATATCATCACGCTAAGACCTACAGGAGCTGAGCACGCATGTAAAATGTTACAAAAACGGGGGAAAATTATCACGCTACGGGCATTAAGAGACGCAAACGAGGTTGCGTGGGTTGGCTAGTGCTTAAATAAATTTAATTAATTATTAATTTTACAAAACAATAACTTCAGCTAATTGGAGGTGATTTTGGCTAATTCTGATTCGGAGTGTGAAACAGGAATCTCTTTATAAACTAATTTTATTCAATTAAAACCTACAGATAATTAGACTAGTGATTCCGCCTCGATGTCGAATGCACTTAAAATATATTTCTGATATACGCTGGAGGACCAATGTCGTTATCCTTATCGATGCACATTCCACAACACATTCCACGTACTTCAAGTGCCGTGTGAAATGTTTTAGCAATACGTAACATCTGTAATATTACAGCGAACAAACACAACGCAATCTAAATGCGTGCTAAGTATAGTTTACTTGATGAGTTTTAAAATGCTTTTTGTTTATGGTACAAAGAGAAGGCGGATACCCTGAATGGTTTGCTTGTGTCTAGCTAAAGCTAGAAGTCATGATCTATTTCTATGACGTTTAAATATTTATATGAAGAGCAAGTTATTTTTTTCTTTAGCTGTTTACATATTGTATAAATATGCTAATCAGAAGCCTAGTTAGGATTGCATAGGCTTTGCCTGATTGAGTATTAGATATTGGGTATTTCAATTCATTATTGTTATTAAACTAGCTGAACCTAGCAACTTGTTTGCGTCTCTCAAAAAGCGATGTATTAATTAGCTAACTAACACTGTCATCTATTAGGAATTCATAGAATTAATAAATAATTACATGTTAATTGTCTGAAAATAAACACGGTCTTTGATAGAAATGTATATACATAAATTGTAATATTACTCTCTCGTACATATCTCGAGCAATTTCCACAGTGATTATCCGCACAGGAATATAGAAGTACATTCATGTAAGATTAATCACAGACGTTAGCCCGGACTACACCGCACCTTCTTGGTAACATTAACTATTCTACATAAGGCATAGTTCGGACTGTGCTTCTGTTATAATGCGACTTGCAACGAGCATCTTAATTTGAATAACAAAGGTGCCTTCATGCGGCTGAATAATTAACTGCGTGCTACGAATTACTGCGACAAAGCTTCTGACGGCGAAGTACCACGATTCGCCGCTTCTAAATAAGCCTAATGACAGAGCTCAACACAGGTACGTTAAAAACAGATATAAAGGTTACTACTTTAAATAAAAGCTCTAATTTGTTTTTTTTAGTAAGTATGACGCGCACTTCTTTTTTTTATGTGTAACATAGCTACTTTTGCTTCATTGGGCCATGAGAAAGAGATATTTCAAGAGACGGAAGAGTTTAACACCTAAGGAAGCGTGCACATTTCGATATGACAAAAGACCGCTCGCAATTCTTGAGTTCGCCGTAAAATATCAGATGTTGTTGAACAAGTACAATTTTAACAAAAATAAAACCGACTTCAAGGTTCGACTCGATTTCTCTTGGATGCCATCATCAGATATTAATGTCCTTATCATAGTACCACCGTTGAGACATCTCCTTTCCATTAAAAAAATAATCATCAAAATCGGTTCATAAACGACGAAGTTATCCGCGAACACAACCTCCTCCTTTTTTGAAGTCGGTTAAAAATGAATTCTATATTGAATCGAAATGAAATGAAATCATTCATTCTGCAATTAGGTCACAAGCACACTTTTGCAGTGAGATGATTTCGGCCTTTCCTAACTGGACTAGCCCTGAGAAAGAAGGACGAAACTAACTCAGGGACCATCGTTTATTTTAAAATCCAGACAACCTTCTCAAACCAAAGATCATTATATCAATAACAAAGTGATAATTACAATTTGAGATACAACTATCATATATTCTATGTTAAGATAATAATTTAAAAATGACAACTAGAGCAAACTAAAATTCATATTAGTAAAACCAATAGAGCAATTTTTTTAACGTTGACACACACACCACATAACTTCGTGTATTTAACAGAATCGTGTCAATGTTATGAAACAACATGTGCTGTGGTTTTGCTTAGTTTGAGTAACATTTAGTAGCTCATTGTGGACCTAAAATTAACATTTATTTACAATCATGTTTCATGAAATTTCATAATAAATATTTTAAGACTTAAGCTAGTTCTTTATTTCTTCAGTAGCAAACAAAGTTCCAGGAAAGAGTCTGTCCTTATCAAGTTATTGCTTATCTGAAATCAATCGTGATTAGCATTAATTCATTTTCTCCATTGTCCTTCCTTTCTTTCTGCCCATAACATAGTCTCGCAGTCGCTATCTTCAACTTTTCAAGTATCCATTTAAAGTTTATTACCTAAAGAGAACAAATTTATAATTATTTGTGTCTAATACACATTTGCCTGGTGCCTATCGACCCAATGCCTCCGTAGAATCCTTGATCATTTCAGCCATATTACGAGGAGAGATATGCGATAACTTCGAAAGACTAATGGTGACGGGTAAGATAGAGAGAAAAAGGCCCAGAAACCGTACAGTTTGAATTGAGGATAGTGGCGCAAGGAGGAGGATACATTTGGTTACTTCTTCAGACTATTAGCGTTATTGTAGTGTGTGTCACAGCCTTAATAGTCAAAATTCTTTTAAAATGCCTGCTAGTAAAGTTGAGAATTATAATGGGCGTCGATATATGTAATGAAATGTGTGTTTCTATGAAGATGCGAAGTTAATTAACAATGAGACGGATATACAGATAATTTATTTATACAGCTAAGTGATCACTGTGGTCTATTAGCGTTTGTATGAAACGTATACACTTTATAATAAATATTAATGTTGCCATGCTCATTTAAAAAAGTTGATCAGCAATGGACGCATCCCTTATTTTTAAGGGATAAATTATCAGTTTGCATCACTATCGAGCACTCTTTGTTGTCGACATCATTATTAACGTCATAGAATATATATCCACCATTGATAATTGAACAACTTAATTACTTTCAAAAAGAACTTAAGAGTTATCTGTGTTTATGTTCACGTGAGAGTAAAATCTTGTAAAGTTTTTTTTTTTAATGGCATATTTTTGTGAAGATGAGTTTATATCATGATTTATGTACAAAAGTGCATAAAGTTATAAATAAATAAATAAATAAATTGATTAATGATTAATTAATCCCAATGAAAAAATACCTTCACAGCTCTCGGTCCTATGCCTTCCTCGTCGAATTCTCCCTCCAAATGGGCTAAATATGATAATTAAACATGTTTTATTCATACCATACAAAAATATCTATACATAGTTTTATAACACCATGTATATTCTCGAAGGTCATTTTACTCGAAACAACTTTAACAATAAAAGTACAATATTATGTGAATACTTTGATCTATCGACAGATAAAACAAGCGGATCAGAAATTCTTTATGTTTATGGGCCAGTAAAGTGAAAACAATCATTTAAAACACATTAGAAACAAACATAAAATAAGAGCCCTTGATTATTCATTTTCTTTTCTGCCGGAACGATCCGTAGTCGGCACTCAAACACCGAATTAAGTAAACACCCCGAACAGAAACGAATAAAGTGTTGAAAGAGCATCGTAATATAATATTTTACTGCCAATAAAAACTTATTACAGTGAAACAAAGATACTTGAAGAAAAAACAGGTGTAACAAATATACATATTTTTTCTTCTTAAATACTTAACTTTTTGGCGAATAATATGAATTTTGATTCTTTCCTAGGCCTCGCTTGATACCTTTAAGCCTCGATATTAAAATTCAAATATCGGTGACGGAATCGATTCTCTAAGGACGTCTGGAGTTAGGAACTTTGACTGTGACAGTGTTCAGGGACTTGTTTTAATAAGCAAGTAATATTGTTCGAGAACTAACTAGGCAATACATTGTTTAATGTTTATTTACCTATATTTAATTACTTTTCACACACCTACGCAGAACAACATAACTGCAAAGAGAAGGAAATCTCTGTCTAGGGAAGGATTGTCAAAGACTGTTAATCCAATGATGATTGATTAACATATTTTCGGCCAATGTTTATATGCTTATAAATATATTAATGACTAGCTGACCCCGGCAAACGTCGTTTTGCCATAAAAATATTTTAAGGATGGGTGACCCTTACCATTTAGGGGGATGAAATCTAATTGAAATTTTATTATTTTTTATCAAGTGCTTAAATATAAAGTTTTATCTTTAAAAATTATGAAATCCCATACAACTTTCCCCCCCCCCCCCTTTTAACCCCTTACAACCCCTTTTTCGCGATAAAAAGTAGCCTATGTTTTATCTCGGGGTCTAGAATATCTGTATACCAAATTTCATTCAAATCCGTTCAGTAGTTTTGGCGTGAAAGAGTAGCAGACAGACAGACAGACAGAGTTACTTTCGCATTTATAATATTAGTTAGGATTAGGATATAATAGGAAGACGGTCAGCTGAAGGGAAGTTTCTAGCGACTTTCATAAATTCACACAACAACACAACAACAAAATTGCGGAGTCCTTGATGATGCCCAACACTTGCTAGTTGATTGTTTCAAATACCGGAACCAAAGGGACTCAAGGCGCTCATATAACTTTCAGGATTTTCATTACCATCATAAGTAATCCTAATACAAATGTGATGTTATACCTATTTGAGATATTTGCACAACAACTTGCAATGATATAATAATAATATTTTTTACGGGAATTTACGCGATCACTCATTAAAAGGTATTAAATACCTCTGATTTGCCTAACGCTTCGACCAGGTTAGTACATACACAGGCTAACTGGCTCAGCGGCGCACGACCTCCGTCGTCGAATCCGTGAGTTAGAAGGTTCTTTGTCCACCCGCACATTTTCGATATTATTGATAAATTTATTACGCCATGTACCGTCACATTCCACACTAACAGTGTCCCTATTCTGTATGCAAACTGATGTGTTCCTATTCTGGTGTTTATACAACTGCGCATAAAAGCGAGGTGGTATGTATGCTTTTAACACTGGATGAAATAATTTTAATAATTAATATCTTAGAATAAGCCACGATGGGGCTGACATATTATTTCATAATAAAAGCCTCTAAATAAATAAAGACAAAAGTGTGAGTGCAAGTCGTACTCGCGCACCGCGGGTGCCATACAAACCTGTAGGTATATTATATGACGTAATTAAAAAAAATATGCTTTAAGCAATTTTGTCTTTATCTGTAGTATAAGACGTTACTTCGTACCAAATTTCAGGATTCTGAGTTCACGGGAAGTACTCTGTAGGTTTTGATTCTATTGCGGATGTCGAAAGTTTGCAGCATAAACGGATGTATGCATGTTTGTATTGCAGTCTTCAAAGTTCCCCTTCAAAATCAGTTGGAGGGAGGGACTAATAACTTTACTTCCTCGGTGATAATCAAGAAAAGATAAAGAGTGATTGCTGTCTTTACATGTTTAGTTATCGACAATTCTCAATAGCATTGTGGTTCGAAATAACTGCTTTCAGTTTTTTTTTTATGTATGGGCCTGCCAAAATGACAACTCTGCCTGATGGAAAGCATAAGCAGAATCCAAGAGTGGTGTTCACCATACTCATTTGCGAATGCAACAATGCAGCATGGTGACCCACACTGTAGCGGGCTAGTGATGGTTCTGCATCATTGGGCCTCCGGTCACGCACTCACCAACGAAACAAGACATTTGTCATTTTACGTTGATCTTCTGTGCGAGAGCAGTACCGCCCCGGTCGAGCCCGGCCCGTTCGTGCTGAAATCAGCGTGGCTCTACTACTATCTATGACAAAATCTTTTTAGCAAAATCGATATACGTGGTTTGGATTTTTACAGTCTTCTATGAATATTTAAGTGGCAGACAGACTGACAGGCAAACAGTGTCTGTGCTCATTTAGTTCAACCTTATTAATAACAATTTAACTTTATTCATTTGAATGAAATAAACATGTTTTTAATTAGTCTTTTGGTCTTTATTGACAATGATATGGAGGTCAAAGATGTTTTGACTTCCAATTTCATGAATAAGAAATAAAGTTCTTCTTTACTGTAGTAAGTTAATTTAGTACCCTTTTGAAAAAGCTGATTTAAATGGGTCACAGACGATATTTATCTGAAAATGTGAAAGTTATTAAATATTGCCACCTACTGACATTGTAACTTAATCAAAGTAAAATTAATAAAAGTTTACAGACGCCTTCAATTTTCTTTGAAAGTAAAAGTAGTACTCGTATATTATCTATCTATACAAATAAATAAAATTGGAGTGTCTGTTTGTAATATTAAAATAACTACTTTTTAATAAATGCATATCTATGTCTACACGATACACGTAGCGAAATTACATTTTTAAAACTTTGTGTCAGTCTATCTGTCTGTGTGTTGCGGGTAATCTCTGATACGGTAAACCAATTTTGACGAGACTTTCACTGGCAGATAGCTGATGAGTAACTTAGGCTATTTTTTAGACTAGTTTTGTACCGCGGCGTTACCCGCAGTACGACAATAACCGCGGGTAACACCGCGGGGCTCATAATTTATGAAATACAAAATGAAAACAAATATGTAGAAGGAGTACCTTTGTACATATATAATCTATTGGACATCTGTTGTCTTACGATCATGTGTATAATTTTGATGTTCTTCTCTTCTTGCTAGAACATAAAGGTATTGCCAAGATTATTTTGAGTTCAACCGGTTTTACCTAAATATCAATTTTTCCACGAAGCGACAGGCATTTAACATCCACAACCCTGACAGTAAACTAAATTCGAAGATTTAACTAGTTGTTAGTATATTTCAGGGCACTGACTTCCCAATAACGGTTGCCATATAAGTTCCTGACAACCGGGAGCGACGACTTAACGTACCCTCCGAGGCACGGGCGGGAAACACCGCCATCTCTCTCACTTACTCTTCCATAAACGACCAACAAACCACATATAATTTTGGAATTACTATCACAAAAAAAAGTTACAGATTTACATAAATATATTTAATAGTTTCATAGATATGTGTTTTATTAAACAATTTTCCTTTCGCAGCTTTGTACAATAAGCAAATACAACATACAAAATTCATCAATTCACTACTTTGAGTCGATATCGAGACAAAAGTCACACTGTTGCTAACATTTTACGTATGATGTATCAGATTTAAAAGATGTGCATTCTTAGAAAAGAATTTGAGTGATTCTTAAATCTTTGGAAATCAAATTGAAATGTATATGTATTAAAAACCTTAAGAGATTTAGAATCGATCAATTTATCTTCTCACTTAAAGGCTCAATCATAATTACACGTCGTTGCAGGATTCATTCATCAAATTCTTATTCACAAAAGTCTATAAGTTAACGATTTTAATTTCGTAAATTCAATTTCGTGTATACGGCCTAGTGATGTATGTTTAAAATACCGATATTGTCTCCTTTAGTATATGCTAATTAAAGTTGGAAATTAGGGCTACTAATTTACACAATCTTAGTTTTAAAAGCGTTGTGTAATAAAAGACACCATTTAAAAAAAGTCTCATCAAAATATTGATGTAGTATACATAGAATCTCTAGTTTATCCCCTGAGAAGGATTTTCATTTCGATTCAATTTTCATCTCAATTTGCTTCGATGAACCGGGAAACGCCGTTTTAGAAAATCGCTTTCCAGAGCCTCATGCCAACATGAAGATGACTGAGGGCAAACAGGCTAGGTCTTTCCCCCCACCTACCATAGTATTTGTCTATGGAACTGAATAGGCAGCTACTACGGCAGGTGCACACACATGTTAAAGTTAATTCAATGACAGTTTTTATCACGGCAAGCCAAGAGGGGTTCGTATCCGAATATCTTAATAGCAGCTGTTCTCAAATCAGCGTTTTGTACATGTATATTTAATATATTATATATTACCACAGATGTAGAAAGCATTATGAAACCTCGAGGATATTTTTTTTTATCAATAAAGTAATCATTCGAAATCGTGGAAGTGCATGATCACAACACTACAGAGCAATGCGGCATCGTTAATCAGAGTCTCCGCTGTTAATATCACAAATATTTATCTTTCGGCGACAATGCAAATGAAAACGTCTATCGGTAGCTCACCTGATCGTTATTAATTATTTAAAGCTGAAGCATCAAGATTGTTCACTGTTTCATTTAATATTTGGTTAAAAAACTGTTGTTCTCAAATCGATTCGAGTCATTCCACAATTAAGGAAAAGATAAGGTAACTGAAACAAAATTGAATGCATTATCGCATTATGTAGCTAATCAAAATGAATTGCTAAATAAGCTTAACCAGTGGAGCAAAAGGTAAACATTTCGAATATCTTAATTCTTAACTCCTATGAAACTTTTTTGTCACTAATGCATGCAACTCGAAATATTTTATAGAATTTCATGTATAAGTTCTCGTGTTAGTATTTGCACAAATTCTTATACGCACGTATATAGATACAGATGGTTTAAAGCATAGGTTAAAATCGTTTTTTTTAAATACCACGGTATTACTCCAGTCAAGTCTAACTCATTATATGCCTAACATGCCTAAAGAGGCATGTTAGGCATATAATGGGTCAGACTTATCAATAAAATCAAACTCAATATATTTAAATAATCAAACTTATTTATTTCTTAATAGGTATATGGTGAGAACACCATATACGTATTAAGAAATAAATAAGTTTCATTTAATATGATGATGATGATGATTATCTAATTACAGGGTATACCAGACTTCCGTGCATGAGATGCATTTTGTAAATATTAGCATTAGTATACCATCGTCGAAATAGACGCTAGGTCAGTTTCTCCACATTATTTATTTATTTCACAACTTTATGCATAGAACGTACAATAGCGGACTTAATGCCACAGGCATTCTCTACCAGTCTACCGTTGGGTGGTGCGGAGAAAGTTGAAAAGGTGCACTACACATTAGTTACGGGTTCTAAATAGAAAATAAAAAATTAGGAAACAAATTAAAAAAGGAAAAAAAAACAAAAGAATACGTTATCTAAATATTCATACAAATTGTTATATACACATACAAATATAGAGTTACATAAAAAATACATGCATACACATACACATCAAATTATTTTAAAAATCATCTTTGTGATGACTCCGCCACGATCTCCGCCAGGAGAGCCCTGAACCCTGAATGAGTTACGACTGTTAATAGATAAATTGATAGTATAGTATTAATAGTATGGTATAATAATAAATTAATAGTTTAATTGTTGTAATGTTTAATTAAATAAAAAACTTCCAATATTACATCTTAAAGCATCAACTCTATCGTAAATTAAGCCAATCCCCTAAATACCTCAATTCAACTAATAACAACGTCAGAAAACTTTATCCTCTAATTAGCCGACATCTTTCGATTCAAGCCTTCCATCGGAGACAGAAATCAATTATGCAAATTAGAACGAGATATCTTGAAGAAAAGTAAAACTCAATTGACATTCAAATAACAGAAAAAGGCGTACTGTATTTTCACAGGCAAGTTTTCCCGATAAATCATTCAAAATGTTATAATTTAAGTGAGGTAAAATCTGATTATGTAAGACTGGAAGAAACATTGAAGGTGTCAGAGACTAAGCGTTAGACGCAGATATGAAAAATCTCTTGGATGAAATAAATGACATTTGTATAAGCAAGCTCACTCTGCTGGATTTTTCTACCATTCCATCTGTCAAAGCTAACATATTAAGGATGTAGTACAGAGTTGTATAGGGTCTTAATATTTAATAACACACGTTCCATAATACTTTCACGGTATATATATACTTTAAGCCCATCGACATGAGTGGTGTATTCAAAATGCATTCAGCAGTGTACGGGCTCTCCTGTCAAGAGCATCTTATTCTATCTGAGTTCGTATAAGTATACCAGAGGAATACATCAGAACCAATATGATCCAACCATTATAGTCGCGCACCTTGTTACCCCTTGATAAAGAAACTATGTAAAAGTATTTAGGTGGCCAAATAAGAGTTCCTACAACGTTTGTTTCATGTCAGAGTCAGGTATTCCCAAGGACTGTGAAAAACATAGATATTTGTTGTTTTCGATATCAGACAGATAACTGACTTTTGTTGAATCTGAAAGCTATAGTGTTGAAATTATTCGGTTTAAATGTAAAGACCTTAATACACATTTAATTTATTTATTTATTTAAAAACTTATTTATAAAAATAACATCTTTATATCAAATAAATAAAAAGTAATGCTCCAGGCGAGGCTCGAACTCGCAACCCCGGCATTCCTCACACGTATTACTGCTTATAAGTACCGTGCGCTAACCGATTGCGCCACTGGAGCTATGACGACTTCGTTCGAAAAAGTCTTGACGTCCATAACACTATGGTGAATACTACAAATATTAAAAGCGTTTTACTATAAAAAAATTGCTGTAAAAAATAAAAATTGCTAAATGAATACTTTTCTTATTAACCTTTTAAAAATACACGTCTAAAGAGAAAAATTGAAATGGTTTTGAATTTAAAGGACGTTTCAATTGAGTTGCACTAAACACTACGACGATATCTTTTTTGTGTTGAAGTGAAATAAAATTTTAGGTTCCATGGGGACATGATAGTCAGGAGTATGTGGTGTTTCTACTAAAAACTACCACTAGCGTCGACGGCCCTCTTAAGGTACACTACTCTAGAGTAAGGCCGTACCACGTAATTATGAGTTTTTCGAATCCACACCGTAACCGACGCCAACACTTAACGACACCCTATGATACCCGGGGGATGCTAGAGGTTGTCCTTGCCTATCAGTCTATGGCTGAGTGTTGCGGACCCGATCACATTTAACTACGATGTTGTCTGATATCAATAACAACTACGGGTAACACCGTGGGACGTAGCTTATCTAAAGTAAAAGTGGCCTAAGCTATTTATTAAAACTATGCAAACTGCCAATGGAACTCCCGTCAAAGTCGGTCCAACCAGAACTGTTCGTCCAGAAATTTTGAAAATGGATTAGAAAAAAGTTTATTTAGCTCAAATGTAATGTAGCCATACAAAAATCAAGTATCTGAATAACATTTACTTTTGCGTAACATTACATAATCTGTGGTAGAAACGAGACTGAAATTTCCAAGTGTTGCTAAAGTTAACGGCGGAATTGTACTGGAAATTGATTAATGCTCCCGACGGGATCAAACAATTATCGCATTAAATTATTACAGATCTAACCGGTTCTTTGATAGGATGTTTTTCGACTCCCTATTTTAACTTGTTGGTGAATTCACACTGACATTTATCTTTATTTGGATGACAACCCTGACGTTGATTGAAACAGCCCGAACAATGATAAATACCTACGCAATATTCAGTTATTATAATCGAAATGTTGTTGTTGTTTGTGTTTGAAAGTTGTCGTAAATATAATGGGTGTTATAGAAATATACGGTTACTACGTTTAACCAACTTTAAAAATAGATTTGTTTGAATAAGAATTTTTGGGGAATGTTATTTAATTTCTATTTTTTAACCCCTGACGCAAAAAGAGGGGTGTTATAAGTTAGACGTCGACGTCTGTCTGTCTGTCTCTGTGTGTGTGTTTCTCTGTGGCATCATAGCTCTCAAACGGATATATAATTTCGTCGATAACTTCTTAGATATGTTTGGTTAATATCGGTCCAAGTATCAGCTTTTCCACAATGATGTAAGGCATTTTGTAATTATATTAAGCGCTTGCGTAGGGTTTTTTTTATTTTTTTACTTTAGCCTGTAATGTGATTGATTCCTTCAAGGTTAATTATTTTACTTTAAGCAGTTGGTTAGCGGACCGGCGGGACCGATTATTGTGGGGAAAATTGGCGAAGACGGGTCCAGCATAGAATGTTTTTCGGCTGAGATCATGATGATAATTCGAAAAAATTATACCGCTTAAAAGTACTGAGATTTTTAAAGCGACTAATTCACAAATATATTACGCAAATATTTTCAAATGTTTTCATGTCTTTTTATGAAATTTGTTGTTTTGTCACAATTTATTGCTCAACGGATATAATAAAATTACTTGTGTAATATGTCAAATCCGTGATCTTGTTTTTGTAGGTATACCCGCCTTTAAATCTATAAGCCCATAAAGCAATCCAAGTCTTAATATGCTAAAGACTTCCTTAAAAAGTTCAAAAAAACATAAGAAAATATAATTCGTTTACTTTGAATCTCAAAGAAATCGTTCAAAGCAATCACGATACAAATTATGTTAAAAAACCTGGACACGTAAAATAATATTAAAGCCTTATTTTTGTCAAGCAAATTCAATGAGAGAATGAAAGAGAATATTCTTTTGGTTAGGCAATATTCACACTGGCTGCTGTTTATCGGCGACCATAAAACGCTGTGATTCTATCCCTTGTAGAATAAATTCCCCTAAACGCGCTGATAATCTTGAATTTAGGTCTTGCTTTTCCAACATTTTTTCTGTGACGGTTTTTGAAGCGAGAAATTGTCAAGGGCTAAGAAATTTAAGATAAAAGGATGTGAATTCACATTGTACTCTGTTTAATCTTCGCTAAATGTTACCGAAACGTACTATTGTGAGTTGGCGAAAAACTTTAGCACAAAGATTGACTTTCTTTTAACACCACCAATAGGATAAACATAAAATAGCAACAAGGTCAGATTTTTATTTAATATACTGTCTTGTTTTATGTCAATATTTAAAGCTAACTTCCTATTTTAGGATGCTAGTGATTGACGGGTAAGCAGCCTATAATTTAAGAGCTGGTAGGTAACTTGATAATGGCCCATGGGAATGTTGTGAGGTAATGTGTTTAATTCCCGTCTATAAAATATATCATAAGGATTAATCTGACCATTATACGCATAAGTAACATTAACGGTAGTAGTATGATTACCACACTATAGATCTAGTATGTTAAAAAGTCGTTAATCTGACGTTTTAGTTCACCAGCCCCATATAAAAAAAATAGAAGATTAGAAATATAAAACTCATTGTGTACAGCTATTTAAGTTGCCACCGAAAAAAAACAATCAACTCGAACGTGACAATCTTTCGGAAAGAGAACTTAATTTTTACTTTCCATAACGACTTATTCCTAACCCTCCATCAGCCGCATTTGCCATTCAAAGTGTGTATCGGAGAAAAATTTACTTCACAAATGGCTGCGTTGCTTACTTTATCAATTATCTATATTTTTCTTCTCAGTCCAAAACGATTTGAATATCATCCTACCTTTAAAGAGGCCAAATAAACTTCAAACGTTTTAAATAACGATTTTGGACTTGGCTTTGGTAATTCTATCTTGTCTTTCAAGCAAATATAATCTGCATAGTTAGGCTTCCTTTGATGTTGGTGAATAAACGATTTGATTATATAAACGCTGTTATTCGTAGCCATTATACTGGAGATATTATTGTTGTGCTCTTAGTTTAGTTTGTAGTAACTTTTTTATATTTATTATTTATTTATTTAGGAGGTGGATTTTGAATTTCCAGTAACAGTTAGTTCGTAATATACTACCTTGACCTGTTTGACTTTTCATTCTACTGCGTTACCTTTCTAACCATCCTTGCAATGAATGTACTCTCAATATGTCTATCTGTACCCTAAATGGCCCTTACTTGCACGTACTTGTCCCTATTACGTAAGAGTATGTAACAATAATTAAAATCGAAAAAATGCGGAATTCTCCATGAGCATTTACACATATATACATGTGTGTATATACACAGGTATACTATTATATATTTCCTACTATTTGGTCGATTATTATATTATTAGCGTAATGATATAAGCGGTCGCCATGCTACTCTCTACTGAGTTGAGTGTTATGAGTTCAAACCCGACATGGGGCAACACTTCGTGTGATCCACTGATTTTTATTCTTTGTGTTCGTTTCTTGTGTGTTTGTGTAATCCGACATAGGATATATTACCAATGCGTAAGTTGTTTTTTAAGAAATAACTCAATTGGAGTTCGATTTGATGTAGAAACTTCCTTCTTATCTACTTCTTCAAACATCATTTGATTTTACTACCGTGGGAGAGCTTCGGCATGTATGGGCCGGTTCAACCGAAGTGATACCACGACCTCACAGAAAAGTAACCGTGAAATAGTGCTTGCGCTTTGTTTCACCGAGTGAGTGAGGATATCGGAGGCCCATACCTCAACCCTCCTCCTTGTATCTGGCCTTCCCATCCCCAAAAGGCCTGCAACGCATTTATGACGCCTCTAGTGCAGGTGTCCATGGGCGGCAGTAATCGCTTACCATCAGGCGATGCTCGTTTGCCTGCCTATTCTATTTCCATAAAAAAAACTAAGAGCGAGTCAGAAGTATATTTTACTCCAACAAAGAAGACTAACATGTAACGTACATAATAACATGTAATTAACGTACTTAATTACAATTAACCTCATCGTCAATTGAAACCTCCCAAATGTAAGGTACTCTCATTACCACTAAGCTCGGCGAGATATTAATCCTTGGAGCGACATAAAATGCTATGTAGGTAAACAGGCTGAAACCCATATTAAATAGGGTAAGTTTTCAGGTGTAGGGTCCTCAAGTCAGACAAGTAAAGGGCCACGCTTAAGAGCTCATTCCGCAAAATTAAGCAAGGGAGTACGTCTAAGTCGGACGGCTTAAGGATTGATAGCTGGTGCAATTGATGAGAGGTAGATACTTAAGTTTATACTCTTATGAAGGAAACTACTTTAACATAAATCTTGTAGCAAACGATTAATAATAGATTTTATTACTCCAATTATTGAAAAATAACTTGAAGACAGGATTATGATTGTGTGATGATGCATCTGTAAATTATCAAAGTAACTAAAATTGACCTAAACAATTACCTACATTCTTAAAATTAAAATTCTTAAAATATTTTGAGAATATAATAATCTCTAATAAAGGTTTCCTAAGTTATAGCCCTTTTATATTTAAACTGTGTTTAAACGTATTCAAATTGTTAAAGAGCTTATCATTAAATTATTCTCGTTATTCATTTCATAGTTTTTTTTATGGGTTATAGATGGCAAACGACCATTCGATAAGCGATTACCGCCGCCCATAGACAACCGCAACAACAGAGGCATCACAGGTGGGTTGCCGGCCTTTGGTGGATGGGAGGGGTATGGGGGGATGGATTTGGGTATATGCCTCCGTTATGCTCACTCACTGGGTAAAACACAGCGCAAGCGCTTTTTTAACACCGGTTTTCTGTGAGGCTGTGGTATCATTCCGATCAAGCCAGCCTATGCATGCCGAAGCGTAGTTCTCGCACGGTCAGTTTCTTGGCAATGAGTAAAAATGTCTTACTCAAGATCTTACATTATATAACTTTTTTAATCATCATCATCATCATCAACAACGGCCTTTGATAGTCCACAGCTGGACATGCCTACCCTTAGAAAGGAGGGTTTGGTCTACTGTACCACGCTGTCCAGGCGGGTTGTTATAGGGTTTATTTCAAGTTTTCCTTCGCTTAGTATTATGTATTATTTAGTATATATGTATTTATATCAGTTGTCTAGTACCCATAACACAAGCTCCGTTCAGCTTGGGACTAGATGGCGTTGTGTGTTAGATGTCCGAAATATTTATTTATTATTATTTATTGTTTTGCAGTGATGTTGTCCTGCTTAGTTTTTACCCTTGGCCGCCTTTTACGACACCAATGGGATGAATAGGGATGAGGATACTTTATGTTCTTAATACGTCATGACACGGACATCTTCGATTATATTTTTAAATATTAAAAATAAATATTGTATCAACCACCTCAGCTCATTGTTTGCACCACATATGAAGCCAACAGGACAGAGCCTTAAATCGCGTTAGTGTCGAGCGAGTGTTTATAATGCCGCGACCCCACGCTCCTTGTTACTAAATATACCGGAATTTACCGGAATAATCGGGAATAATCGACACTGAACCGGATTCGGACGGCCTCATTTACCGAGAGACTTAAAACAAAAATGTTTGAACTCGGAGCTTTTGATTCTGTTAGAGCAAATAGGATAGCTTCAGATTCTGCCAATTGTTTTTTAAACGGGTTTTAAAATCTTGCATATTTCCTCAGTGGAAACACAGTGTTGGAATTAAACAGGCGTTTGATGATGATATCAGTGTTATCCAAAAAGTATATTAAAGAAAAATCAATCTAGCATATTGATATTTCAATGAGAATAAATTATCCTATTACACTTGTCGTTAAATAATTCAGCTTAGTGGCTTAAGAATAAACAGATACAAAGAACATTTTTAATTAAAAAATTAAAGCAGTGGGTCCTACTAATATTTTATAATGTTAACACCAATCATTATGGTAAAACATTTAAAGCATTAAAAGATTCCTTTTAAATCTTATGTAATACACATTTATAGTATACAACTGTTTATTAAATTTGACGTTCATTAAATCAGTTTTTGTGAAGAAAATGAATTACAAGTTTAGCTATTAATGTAAGTTGCTGAACTTTATTGAAGTTTAATTAAAAAACTTATAGTTTTTTTAATTAAAAGGGATCTGCGACCAACTAAAGACCTGTCTATTAGTTTGTGATACTGTGTTTAAATTGATTGTTTTAATATCTTTATCAACTGTTCTATTACTACTGTATCTCCTGTTCTAAGTTTTGAACCTAATAATCTTAGCGGACTCTTTAGAACCATATACTTTTTTCCTGTAGAATTTCTTTTCACTCTTTTTTGCTACCGAGAGCAATACTTGCACCTTATTGGTCTTAACCGCCTTTTTGGTCTCGCAGTTGGCGTGTGCGACTGCTGATCATGAGGTCCGCGTTCGTTTCCCGGGTCGAACCAAATGTATGTATGATCTACAAATATTTGTTTCGGAGATGAGTGTTTTCTATGTATAATGTGTATGTATTTAGAAAAAAAAAGTACATGTCTAGTATCCATCAATTGTCTAGTACCTATAACACAAGCTCTGCTTAGCTTGGGACTAGATGGCTTTGTGTGTTAGATATCCGAAAATATTTATTATTAAATTTATTCTTGCCATGACTCGATTATTACTATAAATCTTAACTTATCTTTAACTATCCATATAGTTTCATTCGTTATCCTTTTTTACTTCTTATTCTAATATTATATTATAATAAAAAATATGTATTAATATTTTCATATAATATTTACCTCAAATTACGGTCTTTTAGATAAGTGACCGACATTAACGTCTTCACTTCACAGAAGCTTTACAAGATTCGTCTCCAAAGTATAATAATCCCTTTATTGCCTCTTGGGATTAACAAAAGGAACTATAATGGAAAGCCGTTGACCCTATAAGTCAATTGGGCGTAACTTTCCTATGAATAAAATGTCTATTTTATTCATGTAATTTAGTGTATCGTAGATTATATTGAATGTGATGAGACATAATCAGTTGCTTTTTATTACAGTTTTTTGATTAGCTTTTATCTGTCATTTAACTCATTTTAAGCTGTATAAATAGCTTGAGTAGAAAGTCAATATAAAGATAGATGAGGCACGAAAGAGAAGCCGGACTTTAGAATGAAGAGATAATTTTTATTGTTAGGATGGGGACACATTTTCTTATATGTAATTTCAAACAAAGGTAATCCTTAACCGTAATATTGTTTGTAAATCCCAATAAAACACTACAGCATAACAACTTGGCATATTAAACAAATGAATCAAACTCAAAGTACGTTTATCGACAATACGAGAGCTAAGAAAATGGTAAGTATGTGATAGCAAACGTGCAATCAAGTTAAGAATAATACTTTTAAAAGAATTTTCCACTTTTCAAATTCATTTATATATCACTTTATTTTTTTGTTTGCATAAGCACAGTCTCAATAACAACTTGTAGATCATCCATTAAAGGTACTAATTCAGGAGCACTTCAGACAAAACTGGTCAAATAACAAGGATGGTTCCTGACCGCTAATGTTTTCGGAGGTGAGCTGAATCTGCAAAAGTTTAATTGGGTCTGCTCATTACAAAATGTTTGGTTTTGGTCAAACATGGACTTTATATTCCACACTTTTCCTCACTTATTGTATAAATATTATTTATGGTTATAATGATACTTAATTTCGTAAATGTTGATAGATTTTTACTGTAGTTTTCGGGAGTGTTGACTATGCAGTATCCTAAATCACTCGTTAAAAAGGCCACGATAGAATTGCTCCTTAATAAAGATTGATTGATTGATTCCTAAGAAGACTATTGTTTTCTAATAGACCGTGGAGTTATACCTATAGTACGACTTATAAGTTTCGAAGCGTGGCTAATCCCCGTTAAGATAATAATAAATAGATAAAGGATAATAAATTATCTTGTGTATTTGGGTTTTAAAATAACAAAATTAAAATCAATGTACGAAGGGTGGCGTGTGGTCGATTTGAGACAATCCTTGGGTGGATTATATTCATTTTCATTAATAAATTGCCCCTTTTATGTCGAAATTTGATCAGTTAAACTCTCCATATCTCAAAATTATATTTAAGTCGAAAACTCATTACCTCGATTTTTTTACATTTTTCATGTAAAGGGACAACAACAACCGCGGGTAGCACCGCAGGTCAAAGCTAATTTGAAATAGAAAATATCAAATTTAAAGAAATAGGTAGCTGTGTTTAGAACGAATTGATTTGTGGTACTCATATCTTCGAAATATAGCCTTTTAAGAGAACAGTTAAAAATCGTTAATAAAGGATTTTCTCAGTATGACCTTTGAAGTTTAAAGTAATTTATTCTGGAGCTATGAGAATTGAGAGACTTAGTTACAGAGTAGTAGAGAAAAAATAGTCAATAAACATTTATTTAAAGTTATTGATGTGATTGTTTCTCGTTCACGATTATTTACTTTAGAACTAAAAATGAATACTATATTTCTTATAATATCACTTTGTAAATCTTTAAAAAAACAGGTATCCTCCGAATATACACAGAAATCTAAAACCACATCTTAGTGTCTATAGTTTTAGTCACGGGTATCAATAAATAAGAGAGACCAAATGACTGTGCTTGTATCAATATATTGCCATTCACTGCTGAACGAAGGTATCCCCTAAGGAACCATCCCGGTATTGAGCAGTCTTCATCCATCCGCCATCAGCCACTTTCTTCAAATCATCGGTCAATCGTGCCGCAGAGCGCCCTACACTACGTTTGCCAAATCGCGGTCTCCACTCCAACAAATTTCGGCTCTAGCGGCAATCAGTTCGTCTGGAAACATGACCGTGCTTAAGCCGGTGGCAAAATCTAATCTACAATCTTACTCTAGATGCTATCAAGTAGACGACAATACGAATACTATTATGTTGAACGAGTAGATTTCAAAGAAGAAGAATAGTATATATTGTCATAACAGATAATTTCCAAGCTTTTAACAGCTAGGTAATTTTATTACAACAGCAAATAACAGTAGGGAATGGAAGGCATATCAGGAGTTTATTGAAATTGATATATTTTTGGCTGTGAGTTGTCCCCGTGCGGTTTCACGGATAAATGGTCGTGCGTAATTAAATGGCGATCGCCATTATGCCGCCTCATTGAATCTGTGTGATCTGCGAAATATGGGTTTGTCATATTTTCTCGTATTTTTGATCACGGCTTTGATCGTGTGAGAGTAATTTACCGTTTCTCGGAATCAGCACCTTTTTTTACTTCACCTGGAGGGTAGGTATCTAATATCCTTAATGGAATCTTTTTATATACACCTTATGCAAGAATTTCCGATTATTGGATGTTTGATCGTCAGAGCCGGGATTACGAGGAATAGTGGATTTTATAATATCTATAAACATCATTTTATATAATAGTAAAGTGGCAAACTATTCAACGGGTCTGCTAATAGTTATAAAGTAATGCCGCTCTTTGACATTTGAATCTGAACAAGGGATACAAGCCTACAAGCACACAATACTTGCCCCTTGAGGGAAAATGCACTTATTTAGTCTTCGGGTCCAAAGCTCAATTGAAGTTCTCTTTCAGGGTCTCTTGTTAGCAAATGACTACATAAATCTATGAATACGTTGTCTGGTCTATCATTCACAAGTATTATTAGGTGTGATTGCCGTTGCAGAGATTGACTGGCCTATTGTGTAGTGCAGTGATCCTGACTGCTGAGCCAGAGTTCCTTACACCCTATTACAAAAGTTACGAAATTAGTAATAGTTACGAAATATATAAGTACCAGTTGTTGCCCGCGCCCCCGCCCGCGTGTATGTCGGTTATAGCGGCAAATAGTACCCTATGTGTTATTCTGATGTATAAGCTATATTACTGTAAACTTTCATCTAAATCCATTCAGTAGCTTTTGCGTGAAAGAGTAACAAACATCCATCCATACTTACAAATTTTCGCGTTTATAATATTAGTAGGATGTTATATCAGCTAATTAATTATCATAGTACAGACTGGACACTGACTGCCTAGTTTGAAACCAGAAGGTTTGTGTTTGTTATTTCTAAGGTTACTATTAGAAACAAAACAGGGACATCAAATTGCAAAAAGCTTTTTCATCAAGTAATTCCTATATGAAATATTTTAAATTAAAATAAAAACTATTAATCAAGAATAAAATATAGAGATTCTTATCAAAGTTTATGGATTCCGTTGCATTGTCATCGCTTAACAATGAATAGATTAATAAAAATATATTTTCTGCAATACATTTTAGTTAGAAATTACTACTATAAAATAATATTAACAAAGCAAGAGAACTAAAAAAGATTAATATAGTTATAAATCATAGCAATGTCGTACAAATAGACAATAAAGAAAATATCGAAGTTACTGAATAATATTATTCTCCCTGCGCTGACAGAGAATACTAATTCAGTTCAGAGAAGATATGAGATCACGTTGTCTTTCTAAATCGTTGTGAATAAATTCTGTCTAAATATAGATTTTATAGAATTGCACTAAAAGGAATCTAATCTAATCTAATGTGCTACAGAAAGGCGTCGTATGATCGTTTCGTACTAGTACATAGAAACCTATTTATCAGAATGGTGATAGATGTAACGGTGCATTAACCAGGATGGCTGCAAAGTCAACACTTTATAGTAGCACAACCTTATAATATTCTCCAACGCACATCTAGTAGAACGGTCGGATTATGAATGTCCCCGATTATTCGAACTGAAGGTATTTTATAGCATTTGACAAGCTTGACCCAATATAATACTAGAATCACATATTTAGTAGATAATATCAATTACTGTCTATCATAATTATTCTAATGATTATTAGCATCCAATTTATATTTGACTAGCCGACCCACGCAACCTCGTTTGGGTCTCCTATTGCCCATAGTGTGATAATTTTCCCCAGATTTTGTAACATACTTCATTGTTGCTCCGCTCCTGTAGGTCTTAGCGTGATGATATACAGCTTATAGCCTTCCTCGATAAAAGGGCTTTCTAACACTGAAAGAATTTTTCAAATCGGACCAGCGATTGCTGTGATTAGCGTGTTCAAACAAACAAACAAACTCTTCAGCTTTATATATTAGTATAGACTAGCCGACCCACGCAACCTCGTTTGCGCCTTATATTGCCCGTAGCGTGAAAATTTCCCCCGTTTTTGAAACATTCTTCATTGTTGCTCCGCTTCTATTAGTAGTAGCGTGATGATATATACCCTATAGCCTTCCTCGATAAATGGGCTATCAAACACTGAAATAATTTTTCAAATCGGACCAGCGGTTCCTGAGATTAGCGTGTTCAAACAAACAAACAAACAAACAAACAAACAAACTCTTCAGCTTTATATATTAGTATAGATTTATTACGGCGGAAGTAGAAGTAGTATCATGAAATACAAGTCGCGCCCGAAGTCGCCAAGATATTAGTATGAATTAACTATCTATTGATTATAAAATCACCAATTTAATTATAAGGTCATAATAATTAATATTGTATGCCTAGTAATTATTAAGATTTTAACGAACTACGCGTTCAGAGCAGTTCCGCTCCGCCGTCTCCTTTGCAAGCATAACTTGCTCGCAGAAAGAAACGGCGGAGTTCCACGTGCTCTCGCTCCGGAACATAGCCACAATCATGTTACTGAGCGAGAGAACCTCTACCCCGATGGCCGCCACGAGATCTCGCCTCGCCTCCCCCCACGCGGGACATTCTGCCAGCGTGTGGAGCGCCGTGTCCGTCAGCGTGTGTCGTGTTGGTGATACTTGGTATTCTTATTTTGCCACCACACGAACAATATACCTTTATAGAACGGGTTATGTATATAATTTTATTTCAAATTCATTCATTAAGGTTATATTATGAATCTAAACAATACCTTAAATTTGAGAGCTTTAAAGTACATTTACTTAAAATAATCCTAATAAAAACAAACGTAAACCTTTATCACTAAATTTACGTGTTAGTCTTACCTATAAGCTTCTATTGTCTAAATCACTGACGTGTTTGTAGACACGTACTGACACTACCTCGACCTAGACACTAGAATTTGAAGTAATCACATTAGTGTATTATTTGATACCAGATCGCACGCCCGCCGGTCGAAATTCGATTGTTTTGTATGATTTGCTCTATTTTCCCGACTAATATGGATAGATATATCCTTTTTTTTATAGAATAGGGGGCAAACGATCAGACGTATCGCATGATGGTGAGCCAATACCAGAGGCGTCATAAGTGCATTGCCGGCCTTTGGGGATTGAGGAGGGGGATTGGGGCAGGATTTGGGATATTGGCCTCCGGTTTCCTCACACACTCGGTGAAATACAGTGCAGACGTTGTTTCACGCCGGTTTTCTGTAACGCCGTGGTATCAGTCCGGTCGAGCCGGCCTATTCATGCTGAAGCGTGGCTTTCCCAAGGGAAAATTATTGAATAGGTGTTAGTACCAAGACCAAGAAAAATTGCGGTCACAACTTTCTACCTCATGAGACCTTAGTCCTTTTGTCTATCAGGCGAGATAAAGATGAGTATGTAATTTATACTACGAGATCGGGTATATAATTAATTAGCTTTTGCCCGTGGCTCCTCCCACGTGGGATAATTGAAATGAAAAGTAGCGTATATCCTTTCTCAAGAATAAAAGTAGCCAACCGTCAAATTTTATAGAAATCGGTGCAGCGGTTTAGTCATGACAGCGTGATGGACAGACACAGTTACTTTAGAATGTATAAAATTAGTATGGATTGAACAATCATATTTCTCATTTTTCAACCACAAATGAAGCTAAGTGTTGATCTTTTATCTGTTTTTACATAATTCCATATTATAATTCAACTACAGCCTTTAATAAAAACTTAAGTTTTCAACGACGAAAACACCATCCCATCAACACATCCATAAATAATTTAACGAAATAGGTCACGCACTACTTTCTCAGCCTAAGTGGGCGTAAAGAAATATGAAAAGTAGCGAAAAAGAAAAACACATCATAACCGCGGTAGTACAACTTGTTACTTAAACTGTAACAAACTTATCCCCCTTTGTCTTGTGTGTCTCTCCATTTTCATGGATGTTAATTTATTCAATTTTATGTATATTTTGTTTACTCCTGTCTAATGTAAAGATAACTCTAGCTACCTCCTTTGTACTCTCATAGTTTTCACCTTCAAAGTTAGTTTTGTGTAGATGTTTTGGAATATTTTATAGCTTAAGATACGAGCTGCTAAATAAAATTAATTTATTAACATTATGTCCTAAAAGGTTACCCACTTTTATGGCCATGGAATCGATTTCAAATATTGTAGCATTCTGTTGCATAGCCAAATAACTTACTCAATAAAAGTCATGGCTACTACTCAAAACAAACGTCTTTGACTTTATCAGGTCAGTGTTTAGTGTTTAAAACTAAAAATAAAAAGTAAACATTTTTTCCCAGCATAAACTGCAATATGTTATGTTTCACAGAATATTATTACGGTTACAATATTTCTTAATTAAATATTATAATGATCGCACCACCATTAAATAGTATTATATACATATTTATAAATAAATTACACGCAGAACGGAAGAAAACGATCATACTCATCACACAATAATTTATTCTGTCCTATTCTCACTATTGAACCCATTTTTTCTAGGCTTCCTTTACTGACAAAAATATTTTCATTTCAGTTTTATCTCAGGGCTTCAAAAAACACTTACAACTGTACCACCTCCAAACTTGCTAAGTCTTCTCCTAATACAATTTCCTAGTACGGCTGGTATCACAACAATACTGGAATGTAACAAAAAGGCGAGAGCGACCGCAAAAAAAGTTAAATTAATCGAGCGCCCCTCTTTATAAAGTTTTAATCAAAATTGGATTTTTGTTCGTACAGACAACATTGTGAGGTGTCAAGTAGGCTTCGGTTTGGATACACTGCTTTGGGTTTGTTAAAACAATACCCTTAGTGTATTTTTATAAAGAATGACTAAGTTTGTGGGCTTGACAATATTATTGCTGTTGAAGTTTATTATCAGGAAATGCATATCTACAAACACACGAAGCAAAAACTTTTAACCCCTTTTTACGAAAGTTATGCAAACGAAGGCGAATGAAATTTGCACAATTAAAGTTTCTGTGGAAGAGGCGGAGTGTAAAACAAAAAAAACTATGAATTATTATTGAATTTCGACCCCTAGTAATTATTTTAAATACGGTATTTTTGTCATGGCAAATTCGATTGATTTTATTGTTAATTAAGTTTAATCCTGATCTCTTAACCGTGCATTTAAAAGCATCACCTTCTCGCTTTTACAGAAATACTGACATCATCAAGGTAACGGGTGCTAGCATAAGTAACTAAGTAAATCTCATATTCATCTATTCGTACATTCAACGACATCTAATCAAAATGTATTGCAAAATCAAAATTGGTATTTTTTTAAATTTAATGATGCATCTGGCATGTTGTGAATTCGGACAAAAATCTCAAGAAGCAGTACTTGTTTTGCTATGGTTTTAGGATAAATTCCTGATTAAGAATTGTTGATACGTCCGTAATTAGAAATACTATTTATCAAGCAAATGTGCTATCAACTAAACTTTAACTGAGCTAAGAAAATAGCTTGATCTGAATATAGTTAAAGTTTTTAAATTCTTTTGTTTTTAGATTAAGATTTAGATTAAGACTGTCGTTGCTAAATTGTCAATGCCTAACTACCAAACTTTTTTCAATGAATTTAAAGTTGTTTAAAAATCTTTTTCAGATCAATTTTTCAATTTAAAGTTTTGTGCAGGCTTTTTATAGCCGCCCGTCAAAACCAGGCATTTTCAGTTAATTCAATAAAGGTTACCATACACCAACAATATATCGGCTTGTCAGTTCCTCGCATCGGACTGATGGGATATTAATACTGTGGTCGACATTTATAGTAAATGAGTGGGTATCGTGCCTAACCGCGTTGTTAATTGTGATGCAGTTGCAGCGCCAAATCCTTTCATTATATACTTGATTGATTGTCAGTGAACGCGGATTTAAGCTGTACGAGGTATAAGCTATTGCTGGCAGGATTGTTTCGGATTTTGGATGTTTGCTATCTATGTATGAATTTATATCAATAATCTAGTACTCATAACACAAGCTCTGCTTAACATATAAAACTGAAGAGTTTGTTTGTTTGATCACGCTAATCTCAGGAACTGCTGTTCCGATTGATAAATTCTTTCAGTGTTAGATAGCCCGTTTATCGAGGAAGGCTATAGGCTATATATCATCACGCTAAGACCTACAGGAGCGGAGCAACAATGAAGAATGTTACAAAAACGGGGAAAACGAGGCTCGGCTAGTTTATTATATAATGAGTGGTAAGACCTCTAATTGTAAATCCAAAGAGCATTATATTATTTTTTTAAATAATAATATAATAATAATAATAACAAAGCCTCTTTATTTCCATAATGAATAACTTATAAAACAAATGTATTGGGACTGATTAATACTTATTCAGTGCATGCATAAATTATATAATATATTAAAAAAAAAAATTACTCAAATTGCTCAAAAAAATTACATGATTTAAATAAATTTAAATTAGAAATATTAACTTAATAAAATTATTATAAAATTATAAATTATATGTAAATTCCATTAATTTGTATATGTCCAGTGTATATAATTCAGTATGGACCCCTCAACGGGTAAAGGCCTCCTCCATTTTGCTCCATGTCTGTCTGTCTTTTGCTTTTGCAAACCAGTTTTCACCGACTTTTCTTACTATTTCATCTACCCATCTTTCCTTCGGTCTACCTCTCTTCCTTTTGTTTCTTGGTCCTTGCCAGGTAGATACTCTCGATGTTCATTTTTCCTTGTCCATACGTGCAATATGACCTGCCCATTTCCATTTTTGCCTTCGAGAGTGTTCCAAAGCATCTATTATATTTGTCTTTTTTCTTATTTCTGTGTTTTTTATTCTGTGTTTTTTTTTTATGTTTAGTATACTCCTTTCCATTGCTCTCTGGCATACTTGTATTTTGTTTTTAATTATATTATTGTATATCCATGTCTGGCAGCCATACGTTAGACAGGGTAGCATACATGAGTCCATAATTTTTTTCTTGAGTTTCATCGGAAGCTTTGATTTTAGGGTTTCTTTATTGCTCCAGAATTTGTTCCAGGTTATGTTGACTCTTCTTTTGATCTCATCTTCATGTCTTGTCTTAGAGAAGGATACTTGTTGTCCAAGGTAGATATATCTTTGAACATATTCCAATGCATTGTTGTTGACCCTTATTGGTATATTATTGTGGTTCGTCATAACTTTAGTCTTCGAGGCATTTAGTTCTAGGCCGATTGCATTACTTACTTTATATATTTCGTTGATCATTTCCTGTAATTGTGTTGCTGTTTCCGAGAAGAGTATAATATCGTCCGCAAATCGGAGATTACTAAGGTGTTTCCCATTAATATTAATACCTTTTTTTTCCCAGTTTAGGCTTTTCATGATACTTTGGAGTACAGCTATAAATATTCGAGGCGAAAGGGGGTCGCCCTGTCTGACACCTCTACAAATATTTATTTCAGGACCCTGTCTCTCCAGCTTTACACGACTTTTACTTTTGATGTAGATGTCTTTTATAAGATCTATAGTCTCTTTCGGTACTTTGCATTCATGTAGAGCTCTCCATATACTCTTATGCGATATAGAGTCAAAGGCTTTAGCGTAGTCAATAAATGCCAAGTAGAGTGGTCTATTGTGCTCTATATATTTCTCCATAATTATATTTAAAGTGTGGATGTGGTCTGTTGTCGAAAAGTTTTTCCTGAAACCTGCTTGTTCTGGCGGTTGATACTTCTCCGTAAACATTGCTAAGCGATCCTCAAGACATGAAGCAAATAATTTGTACATATTAGATTGTAAACTAATTGGTCGGTAGTTTCCAATATCTGCAGGGTCTCCTTTCTTGTAAAGTAAGATTATGTCAGACTGTGCCCATTCCTTCGGTATTGTTCTATAATTTAAAATAGTGTTAAATAAGGTGGTTATATAAGGCGCTAGCAACATTTTTCCCAGTTTTATTGCTTCATTTGGGATACCATCTGGCCCATTGCTTTTACCGGATTTTAGCGATTCGATTTTCTTCGTACTTCCTGTGTAGATAATCTATCGAGTATGGTAGGGTTCTGACAAGCCATTTCTATTTCTGGTGTATTAACTTTTGATGAGTATAATTTGCTATAGAACTCTGTCGCTTTTTCTATTATTTCAGATCTTGATAATATTTTCTTGTCTGTAGTCTCATCTTTTAAAAAGGGTATCCATTGTTTGGTGGTATTCACAGATTTAAGACCTTTTTTTAAGCTGCCTGTTGATTCGAGATGTTCTTCAATCACTTTTATTCTACGTTTTGTGCGTTCCTGTTTCATTAATTTGTAGATGTTTTTATAGAGGTAGGGGCGTTCGTCTTTTTCCTCTTTAGTTAAGATTTTTTTGTGAATCAATTCATTTCTTCTTGCAATAAGGCATTTTATGTGAACAGGCATTGGCCCCAGTTTTGTTGAATATTTAGGTTGAATTGAATTTAAACTAGTATTTATTGTACGTTTGATTTTGTTATAAACCGACTCTACATTTTCATTAGCTTCTAATATCATCTCGTTTACATTAGTACTTAAGGTTTTTAAGAACTGTTCTTTTTCTTCTGGAGTACTGAGCTTGGTTTTAGGCTTCTTAAAGTTAGTTCTACTTTTCTTTATCGGTGTAATTAGTAGCGTGCTTCTCAAGAATCGATGATCACTGGGAAAAGTTAAATTAGATATAATTTCAAAGTTTGAAATAAGTTCCTTTTTGTTAGTTAATATGTAATCTATTTGACTTCTTCTTTTTTTTGGCGAGATCCAAGTCCACATATTTTTAGTGTTCTTTTTAAATAAACTGTTTGTCACATATAATTTGTTCTCCCAACAAAATTGGAGCAACCTTTCACCTCTATTGTCTCTATTTCCGTAACAGTATTTGCCCAGTATTCTTTCCTCACCCGATACTCGTTGACCAATACGGGCATTGAAATCTCCTGATACTATTTTGTGATTTTTATACTGACAGTGCGCCTTCTCAAGTTGATTGTAGAAGATATCGATTTCTTGGTTACTTGCGTCGATAGTTGGCGCATGGACTTGTACAATAGTAAGTTTTGTATTGCCGAAATTGAGATTCAAAATGCAGATTCGTTCGGATACTCCAATAAAACTCTCGATGTTTTGCTTATATTTCTTTCTTATGAGGAATCCGACTCCATACTGACCCTGAGTTTCTCCGAAATAGCAGAAAATATGGTCGTCTTCTTCAATGATTCTATATCCCGTTCTTCTTATTTCTGCAAGTCCTATAATATCGTATTTAATTTCTGAAATTGCTCTTTTAAAATCAATTAATCTTTCATCTGATAGTAGAGATTTTACATTGCAAGTACAGACATAAAGATTTTTTAGTGAAAATGGAGGGTTGTAGTCATTATCCCCCGCGGTGACAAGCCGTATTGGGAGATGAAGAGGGGCTTCTTTTATTCGTTTTTTGGTGGTGAGTAAATCTCAGTCGAATTCAACTGTGACCTTTTCTTCTGTGTGTTGTACATATAGGAGGTAATATTATTTGTTTTATTTTTCTTCGATATCTGTTTAACGTTGTTTTCGCTGATCGTGGCGGTTGGGTGATCGGGGGATATTGATAGATTTCTTTTTTGTTTTCGTGTATCTCCTGCGGAATTTTTAATTTTGGGGCTACCGGGTAATGTTACTATTTTATCATAGCGCAATACAACATTTTTACCAAGTTTACGTTCTTTTTCTATTTCTTCTTGTAGTTCCTTGCGCTTCATCAGAACTTCCTTTGGAAAATCTTCTTTAATGTTAATCAGTGAGCCCCTTAGTGCTTCTTTCTTTTTTAAAATTTCAATTTTAAATAATATGACATAAATAATACTTGACACTAAACAACTCTCTACATATATATTCGCAATAAACACCATTATAAAACCAGTAGAACATTAAACAAGTACTTTATCTAAATTATTTAAATTACTTAACATCCAATATCCACGACGCAATATCAAACTGAAGTAACATGTGAGTTCCCCGTTCACTGTCAAATATATTACTGGAGGTTAATTAGCAATGGTAATTCTATTCGTATAATATGTTGTTGAGCGCAAAGGTTTAAATGGAAGACGGAGAGGCATTACTGTGATGTGTTTTCTAAGCTAACTAAGGTTTGTATACGTAGATGACGTAATAATCTTTCCGAAGTATGCTGCTTCACAGGAAAATTATAGTTTTTAAATTTCGAAGTGATCTATTTTAAACTTCTGTTGAAAACTTATTTTCTTATTATTATTTTAAGAATATCTTAAATACCACTTAAATTAACTAAATCGAGAACCTAAAATTACACCGCAAGTAAAATATTATTTAAATTTCAAATTACAAAAATAACAGAATCTTCTCATAATCTAATTTCAATTAAGATACTGCTTTAAGGAACGAAAAATTGTTTTTTGAAGTAACATTTTCCTCCTTTTTAATATTTTAGAAATATAACCCTTCGCGAAATCTAATAAAGATTTGTTTTTTTTTTACACTGTTAACGTGATACCCCCAAGTAAAATTAAAAGAAGTCAGTTATTTGACTTCTTTTAAGTATTTTAAGACAAAAGCTTTTAAGTCTTAGTTTTCAATCCAATTTAGATCATATTTCTGACTTTGTAGGATATCTTAGTAATGAATACCTTTTTATTTTCAAATTAACTATAGAAGAAGGTATTAATCAATTGGTGATTAGACGGTTATTATTAGATAATGACACATGAGAGGCTCAAATTTCGTTAACAGATTTCACAAAAACGAGAGCTATAACTCTGATTTTATATTACTACACTTGTTATTTGGAAGGATGTTATTATTTATAAGCAATAGCTTACACTGTACAATCCGTTAGTGCAATAACATCCTTTAGTTTTCTATTTCAGCTATCTCAGCAGGTAGTAAAGATACTTAAAATCTCAACACTCTCATCGAGTTTTTCAAGTCACCGTTGACGACGATAAGATTGGAATATGTTACGTAAACTGAATTAAATACAGATCTGGATTTTTTTTTATCTTTAGTGAACGTATAATGTAACTCTTAAATTTTATTGTGGAAGAATGCTTTAGTTCCACGTCTATTAGTATAAGCCCATAATTTGTAAACTGGAATAAAAACATCATTAAGGTAATAAGGAAAGTATTACTTCGATAAACATTTCCATTTTTATTCTGTAGTTCAAAAATACAGATCATCATCTTCCTAGCCTTTATTATTCCCAAGATTTGGGGTCGGCTACTAGTTCAACCGGTTTTACCTGAATATCAGTTTTTACACGGAGCGACTGGCATCGGTCCTCCGCAACCCAGAGGGTGTACTGAATTCGAAGGTTGAACTAGTTATCAGTATATTTGAGGGCACTGACTTTCCCAATAACGATTGCCATAGATGTTCATGACAACCGGAACCGACGGCTTAACGAGCTCTCCGAGCCACGGGCGGGAAACACCACCATCTTTCATACTCCGTTCTGCTATCAAGAATTTCTTATAAGAAAAACCCAACAGCAGTCCGGCCCAGGAATCAAACCCGAGACCTCTTGATCTGCAGTCGCTTAAGCCAACCACTAAAACAGGGGTGGCCAGCTTGATTAGACCTAAGAACTACTGCTTAGTGATGATATCTAGTGCGATTGACAATGACACTTCTTGAAATTTTACACTAAACCATATATTTCATAGAACTGTGGAGGAACGGGTGTGATATCTCTCCAACACAAAGGGAGAATCCTCCGACCAGGCGAGGTAATCATGCCTGGCGGGCCACTGCCCAACGGTTGATGTTGGGAAGTTGTATATAAATTAATTGGCGCGAGAACTTCTATTGCACGATTCAGGATTGGAATTGTTGTGTACTCCATCTAGTGTCGTCACTCCGTAGTTCAGTGTATCTTTGTTAAATGACGCTGTAGTATGTTGCGGTTGCGCTGTATTGGAGTCGCCATAATACAATCGATACTATTTGACTGTACATATTTTGTAACAAGACCAACGAGGCATAGTCAACAATTATAGATAAAATGGATAAAACAGATTTACATTTCTTTTCAATGTGATATAAACTCAATAAAAAGGCATAACTCCAATGAACTATTCGCACCTGTAACTAGTTGTAGTTTAACGAATAAAATATAAAATCGCTTCGGCAACAGCGCACAGTTGGTGCAATTTTAAAACTTTACAAATCGAAAATCATTGGCGCACTTGCAACGAGCAACTTTCTGAACGTTGCCTCTAGTTTATTATTTCATTTTCATTTTTATTTACTCGTTCGAGATTTTCTACGGCACCACGACGACTAGTGAATTTCAAATTCATTTGCTGCAGTTAAAAATATGAAATGTGTTGGCGTTCAATAAGTTTCGAATATTTGAAATTATTAAGTTTGTTAATATATATTAATACAACTTTCACAATCTGTTTTTGTTGAACAGTGTTATTGTGGGGCTTCACAAAGAATTCTAATTGTAAAAAGATGTGTTAGGTAGCTCTGAACATTTGAATACAATTACTACGAATTTAGGTTATTTATGACAATTTCCTTGCTAAGAACAGGCTTAGGTCCGTCAGTGTAGTGCGAAATTGTTGATCATTATAATGAAAGAAGGGAAAATAGTTTATTACAATGCATGATAATGTTAGCAGATTGCGAATACTTTTTGAAAACTGTTTATAACTATTTGTGGTCAATTTGGCACACGTAGTGCTATAATGAAATTGTAATTTTGATTGAAATAATGAATGTAGTGCAGTAAAATAAAGGCACAAAAGTAACTGTTAAAGCTAAATCAGACAACAAGAAAATCAAACAACGTGTTTACAAACAGGGCATACATTGTCCAGCAAGCATACAATAGGTGTCGTTATAGTAACCAATACGGAACAATGACGGTCTAACATTATGTCTGGTGTCGCTTTTGTACTTTATCTCAAAGGAGTGTTATTTGTTGTAATCGTAATTCAAAGAAAAGAATATCATTAATTGAGACTAGAAAAGATGAGAAAAAATTGAACTAAACCATCAATTATAAGACGTATAAATGCTTAAAGCTTTTTATGAAAAAACAAGCAATGGAGTAGACGGGTGATAAGATGAACAAATGATAAAGTTCTGTGGTGACCTCATTTGCTCGGCAAGAGAGGCCGTGGGGTCACTCCAATCGAGCCAACTCATAGTTGTCGTTGTGTGTGCGTTGGTTTTCAGTAAACCATGTGACCATGCGTTTTATCTTACTTCACCATTTAAACGTTAATATATATAAATATATGAGATAGGCTAATGATCTGTCTACCTCTACAATTTTGTCCTTGGGAGAGCCACACTTCGGCATGAATGGGCTGGCTCGTCAGAAGTGATACCACGGCCTCACAGAAAACAGTTTGAAATAGCGCTTGCGCTGTGTTATACCGAGTAAGTGAGGATACCGGAGGTCCATACCCTAACGCACTTGTGACGCCTCTGGTGTTGTGGATGTCCATGGGCGGCGGTAATCGCTTACCATCAGGTGATACATCTACTCGTTTTCCTCCTATACATTTAAAAAAAACTTCAATTTCATATGAAAACCTGATATTCTGGTATTTCGTATTCGTATTCCTCTAATGTTTACCACTTGTAATTCAGAAAACCACGGCGACCTACCTCTTCCCTAGCTTCACCTAAAACTTTTGTGTAATAATCAATATTACTAATCCATATACATAATTAATAAATAGTTAAGTGTGAAAGTCACGTTAGTGCGAGAACAGAAATTGTAAAAGCTTTTGGAATTGTTTATATGTATAATATTATATACCATGTAAGATCTCTCAACGAAGACCACCATTCCATTAAGTAGTCTATTTAATACTAATTAAAAACAGTAGCATTAAACGAAACTTGAATTTAAAAAAAATCAATTTGAAATGAACTTAATTTAATTTTATGCAGTTTGTTCTCGCAAAATCTGTAAGAGTTCAGTAATAGAACACCAATTTTGAATGCTAATAACACATGAAACATGATTACTTATTTTAAATAGCTACTTACTTACATTAGATTAAGAAAGATTTTAAATACTCAATGAATTAAAAAAAACCTTTAACAGGATCACTGGTAATAAGAATAGGTTAAATAGGCTTTTGAAGTTATAGCTATACATTTTGGATAAAAACTGAGTTTTTTAAGTACCTTAAAAGAGGCTTAACTTAAAGATAAATCTCTAAGTCAAGCCACTTCGAAGGGAAGAAATAATTAAAGTTTCTTGTAAATTCTATAGAATCCTAAAGATATGAATTATTTTTGTGATTTACCTCAACACTCATCAAATACCTACAAACATACCACACAATAACATAATTGTCACCACCACAAATCTTTGATAAATAACTTCGCATTTTGAATATAATTACTCTTTATAACAACACAAATACGTTAGCTTACTGAAAGCCCCCTGCTCCTTTTGACGTGAGCTGTTCTGTACCGAAATAATTGAGTCACCACCCTTTTCTATGCCTTCTTTGTACTCCATCGAATCGTTACAGACACGTATGACATTGTGTCAAAGGTCAACTTTGTTGTAATTATTGCCATCGCCATATTGGACCCGGGCTTTTTCATTTCGGGGCGAGATCGGAGCACGCCCCGAACCATTCATATCGCAGATTAGATATTGCCGGTATATTGTGTGAATAACTCTTCTATATTTCAGCTTCGAAGAGCGGGTTGCTGATAATTTCGTCTTTTTGGTATAATGTGTTGCCTTTTTCGTTTGGGGTTTCACTTGTTACGTGCTGGTATAGGCGAGATATTCATAAATAAGAAATTATGATAATTTGGTTTATAGGAATTTATTTTAAAAATAACATTACAGTTTGTTTTATTTTGTAATTATAATTCGAAATAGGACATCGAATGCTGTTAACACCTGGTACGCTACTTCTGTTGTGTATTTATGAGATTCCTTCTGAATACATTTGTAAATGTGTTTATATACTTTTATATAAATATGTGTAAGAAGTTTATATACATGTATTAACAACTTACTTTGTAAAAATATATTATAGGCTACTGACAATTAGACTATAAAATATGCTTATGAAAGTTACCTGTCAGAAATTGCCGTGAGCACATGTATGAACATGTTGATGTCCATCGTCCAAATTAAGGTCGTGAAAGAATCCTAACTAGTCAATCAATTATTTTAATAAACATACCTTTGTTTTTTTTTTTCATGAATTGTTAAATAAAGTTTCAAAGAGAACTCTTGCTAAATACGAATAAAAGTCGTGTCAAAAACGTTAACGTATCAGTTAAATCTGTGCACAAACAGTGTAACACGGAATCAGGTCTCGAGTGCGATGCGCATGATTTATTCGTTGCTACAGCCGCGAGCACATGTGTCTCGTACGATAGGATTACACGGTGTGTGGGAGGACGTAGGGCGTCTCAATCTACCTTGAAAGTCTGGACACTTAGCTTATGAAAAAAAAATTGGTGGAAAATCGAGAAAATGGACAAATATATAATAGTTATCACTAAATTTTATAAGAGGTTCTTTCGGTGCTAATGTTTTCTGCCTTTAAAGAGTTCTTTATTTTCTATGTCTACGTTTACCTACTGTTTGTCTAGTACATAATTTATCAAAACCGAATAAAATCTAAGATCCTTTTGTGTTAAATGTATTACTAGCAACTAGTTCTTAAAACAAAAAATACAAGTATCAGGTAACTTACAATTTATTTAGACCTCTGTAGTTTACTACAACCTATTTAAAGTTCTAGTACAGACAAATTAGTCAAGTAGGTATATATATATTTACATGCTAGGTTCTACCCGCGACTCCGCGTGAATGTCGGTTATTGCGACAAAAAGTATCCCATGTCCTTTTCCAAGGTCCAATCTATCTCTATACCGAAATACATCCCAATGGGTACAGCGAAGCTAACTTTTCTGTGAAACTGTTTGTTTTATATACTATCTTTCGTTGTTAAACTCACGGTTTACTTTGTGGAGGAAGTGGTGACCTAAAATAGAATAAAAATAAGATTATATAATATTTATAAATGTTGTTACATAATCTAAAAATAGTCTTCTGTATTTTGTTGGACCTGCGTAACATTGAGAACATGTGTGATCGTGATTAATGTGTATACTCGAATGGACGAACAGACAGATTGACGTGACAAAGATATAAGGGTTTCTTGTTGGGGCTAATGAACTCTATAAGAAAAAAATCGGAAACCACACCACTGAAAAATAACAACTACAATTCTATTTTCTAAAAGGTATTAGTAACGTTTATAATTATGAAAACTGTAAATATATAATTCTGCCGTTATGTCTGTCTGCCGGTATGTTTAGGCTTGCCAGAACTAAATAATATCTTCATTCTTCAACTTCACATTTAGAAAGCTGTTAATTTTTAAGTGTACCTATTAGGGCATCAGGTTCATAGCATGTCTGTGAAAGTTCTACTAATTACGTTACATAAACTGTTGTTTGTTTCTGTACCTCTTTACAAAATAAAAACAATATCATTTTAAAAGTATTGTGTGGTACAAAAACAATGTTAAATTAATTTCGCCTTCCGCCAACAAATTACAAGCAAAATATGTGACGAAGTTAGAACAAAAGGCTAATCACTGCTCATTGTTGCTATTGTTCAGACAGGATTATCCTCGACTCTGAATTATGATGGCCGCTCTACCGTCTACCTCGGAAACTGTAAAATATAAGGTGACGCAAATTACTTTGTCTATTTTATAATTTAACAGCCGCCCACGGCCTTGTCGGGTATTGAGATAACTCATAAGATTGATGTGTTGAAGATTCTGCTAATTATGTCTGTAACCTTTCTTCTTTGTTGCTTCTTGAATTACAGGTCACACATATAAGAACGTTGATCCCTTCGAGCTCGTTCCGTCTCATTTATCTCATGAGTTGTGCTATTTCTCACTATTTATGTTTCTTATGTTCTTTTTCTCATAATTCTGTCTAAAACAATCACATTCCCATGAGCCAATAAAAAAAACCAGCCAAAACCCTCTATAATATGCAAATAAAAATGCATACATAAGATTTATTAGAGAAAAGTAACTGCATAGGAATTCAATATAGTATAAGATCGTAATCTTCCATACTTCTTTGAAAAATTTTAATAATATCCAAAGCATTTTACTTCTGATAACTCAATGTAGGTTAGGGAAATTGATACTGAGTTTTTCGCCCGATTACAGGCTAAAAAAGACTTCAATTTCTTTACTATAAATACATAAAACTTAGCTTCTGAAGTAAATTTATCTAACCTAATTTTGATAACGTTTTACGCAATAAATAGAAAGTTCAAACAAGATTGAAAATCTAATAAAATTTCTGTTCGAAAACTACGGGTATTTCGAGACACCACAATGAGAATTATTTCCATCTGAAAGCGAAGACCATCACATTTCGAACATCATAAATATCAGCGGGACAAGTCCAAGCGTCGTATTACTCATGTTTTGAAATTTCATTGGTGGTAGCGCACATTGCAAGCGGTTATGGCGAAGTTGTATAGGATGTATGTATGTACTACGACGTTCAGTGCCAGAGTTTAGGAATGTCGTATCGGAGAGCTTGGCATAGACATTCTGATAGATTTTGGTTCTGTTTTTAAATTTGAGTATATTTATAACGAATTCAAAAGAACATGTATGTTTGTGATTAATAAATTTTCAAGGTAGTAGAGCCACGCTGATTTCAGCATGAACGGGCCGGCTCGACCGGGGCGGTACTACCCTCGCACAGAAAATCAACGTAAAATGACAGCGATTATGCTGTCGTGTTTCGTTGGTGAGTGCGAGACCGGAGGCCCAATGATGCGGAAGCATCACTAGCCCGCCATGGTGTGGGTCACCATGCTGCATTGTTGCATTGTCTGCATTCGCAGTATGGTGACCACCACTCTTAGATTCTACTCATGCTTTCCATCAGGCAGAGTAGAGTCATTTTGGCAGGGTCAAACATAAAAAAAAAAAAAAAAAAAAATAGTATCAAAACGTACTCTAAGTTTCAGTTTATTAAAGTATGAAAGCCATACTCTGTGGCGTTCAATTGGAGAGGATTATGTCCACTTATGGATTGCTGGTTGATAATTATAATCCGCTTCATAACTAAGGCACTAATAAAAAATGCAAGGCAATTCTACCTAGCAGGACAATTTGTACTTCTACCTTAATATGATAGTGGCATAATAGCATTACTGGCAAGAACTGAATCCACAGTCACAGCAACAATGAAACACTTTAAATTTTGTTAGGAGACGGCCCTGAATATTTTCCCTAATTATGGTGCAAGTAGCCGACCCACGCAACCTCGTTTGCGTCTCCTATTGCCCGTAGCGTGATAATTTCCCTCCGTTTTTGTAACATTCTTCATTGTTGCTCCGCTCCTGTAGGTCTTAGCGTGATGATATATAGCCTATAGCCTTCCTCGATAAATGGGCTATCTAACACTGAAATCATTTTTCAAATCGGACCAGCGGTTCCTGAGATTAGCGTGTTCAAACAAACAAACAAACAACTCTTCAGCTTTATATATTAGTATAGATTAAAAGTGTAAGATAATTAAGTTTCATTAGAAATATTAGTATTTATTTAAACTTAGTTTATTTAAAACATTTACACACAGTCTTTTTAATTTTAAACTGATAGGGTATCAAAAATAATAGCTTAAACATGAAAGCTCTTGACAGTCAACACCCTGTCTGTAAGAACTAAATGTTAGTAATGATAGATAAGTAGTCAATTTCATTAATAAGTCTATACTAATATATAAAGCTGAAGAATTTGTTTGTTTCCTTGCTTGAATGCGCTAATCTCAGGAACTACTGGTCCGATTTAAAAAAATGTAGATAACCCATTTATTGAGGAAGGTTATGGGGTTTATATTATCACGCTAAGACCAATAGGAGTCGAGAACCAATGAAGAAGGTTTAAGGCAATAGGAAACGCAAACGAGGTTGCATGAGTCAATTAGTCAATATATTTGGATATTTCTATAACAATAAAACCTAAAATACAAAAAAAACTCCATGTGATCTAATACGCTAAATGTCGTCTAATTTTCATCGACTATCTCCTATTTCCAAATATATTAAGACTATAATTATTCAACATTGAACTATTAATGATGTCGAGTTTGAATACAGTTTAAATTCGGCAATCAATCAACGCGTATTGTGTGGCTGGTTAAATGTTGAACTGCCGAATCATTTGCGCGCGCTTATAACGCAATTTTGCAGTGTCAACTGGTTTTGTGGTGATTGGGCAGATAAAATTGTACCTAAATACATTCTAGATCCAAAATAAGAGAGTATCATGATGAAATGTATCATTACATTTTTATGAGGAACAAAGGAACGGATGGGTCACCTGATGGGAAGTGATTACCGGAACACCTGGCACAAAGGAGTCGCAAGTTTATCCCTGCCATTTGAGTTCCCTACATCATGGGCGGGGCGAAGAGTTTTATGTGCTGATTGTATATAGCTTTCCATGGTAAAAACATAGGAAACTCCAATCTTTTTTTTTTCATAAAATATATCTCCGGCATTAGGAATATAAATCCTGTGTCGCGAGGGACTTTACAAACATACATGAAACGGATACAAAGAACACCACGACTCAGAACAACAATTTTTTTAGTACCATGTGGGATTTAAACCCATAATACTTGGCGCAATAGAGGGCGGCGTGAAGACCGCTTAAACACAAGGCCAAACGTGCAATCTTACTTATGAAACCAACTGTTATTAATCGACTTCAAAAAAAGGAGGAGGTTTCTCAATTCGACCGTATATATTTTCTTTTTTCTTTTTTTTATGTGTGTTCGCTGATAACTTCGTCGTTTAAGAACCGATTTTGATGATTCTTTTTTTAATGGAAAGGAGATATCCCAACGGTGGTATCATGATAAGGACACTAAAATCTGATAATGGAACCCAAGAGAAATCGAGTCAAACCTCGAAGTCGGTTTTATTTTTGTTAAAATTTTACTTGTACTTTAGATGTACAGCTATTCGTCTGCTCGTATGGTGAAAGATTAAGAGTTCGAAGTGTCACCATCCCTATTTATCTCATGGGTGTCGTAAGAAGCGACTTAAGGAGCAAATTACGCAGGACAACGTCACTGCAAGGAGAAGGAATACTTGAAACAATCACTATACCCCCTTTCTGATCAGCGTAGTATAGCCGATCGTAACCGTCTTCCTGAAGAGAGACCTGTACCCATCAGTGTTAAAGACTGTTGATGATAAAATTGAACATAAACCTAGCTATTTTTTTTATGCAATAGAGGACAAACTAAACAATTACCGTTCTCAAGGATACCCGCAACACCAGAGGCGTCACAATGGCGTTGCCGACTGCGAAATGGGACTAGGGAAGAGGAAGGTTGGAGTATGGTCCTCCGGTACCCTCACTTACTTGGTGAAACACAGCGAAAGCGTTATTTCTCACCGGTTTTCTGTAAGGCCAAGGAATCACACCGGTCGAGCCGGCCTTTTCATGCCAAAGCGTGGCTCTCCCACGGTATTAGTTGAATTGACTATTTATCCCCTAAATGTCAAAATAAATAGATCATTATTCAAATCTTTTTCGACGCACAGACTAAGAATTTCTCTACAAAATCAATTACCACACATAAACGGCGTTCAATAATTTATAATATTGCCATAACTTGACTTCAAAGGCGTGAATTATTTAATTCAAGCTCAACCGGCAACTAATAAATTATCCAGGAGATTAATCTAATGCAGTGAACCACTGATTTATTGCAGCAACAGGTGGGCTAATCACAGTTAATATCGGAAAATTATTAACGCTTGTTTGCGCATGTGGCATTTCAGTCTTCTTATATTCCCCTATAAGTTACAAACTTCTTTTAAAAGTGCGAGGAAGTAAAGAGTTCGAGTTGTATGTATAAACAAAAAACTCGCACTACAAATATATTCTGTAAAGCGAGAAAATTTACAAACATACCTGAAACAGACACAAATAACACCCAGACTCAAAACACCAATTCATCGATCACACCAAGTTCTGTCCCATGTGAGATTTGAATCCCCAACACTTGCGCAGTATGAAGCGGTGTGATGACTGCTTTAACCAGTACGCCATACTTGTAGTCCTATAATTTCCATCATGAATACGCGGCAAACGTAATACCTGATCAGGTTTATATGTATTGTGATGTTAACAAATCATTTCTTTACTCGTGCAAATTGTATTAGCAAAATATTACAACCTTAGCGGCCAAACAATAATCAATTTGTAGCATAGTCAAATGTGATTGTAATTAAATGCAGGCCATTAAATGAAACCCAAGTTGTTCAAAGACTATCAGACAGGTGAAATAGTCAACTGATCCCAACCCTTATTGCTATACTCATGTTATGCATTTAACAAACCCGTAATATCTATCTTGATATTGTGTCGCCTACCTATGCCACTGAACAGATAAGGTAAAGCGGGTTTAGTAAATAAAATCTATGTTGTATACTAGTTTGAATTTATTTCTTCAACAAAGAGTTATTTCTCACAGTACAGTAGTTTTCTAAGTTTGAGAGAGACCTAATTCTTTAGTTTTGAATTACTTCTTTTCTTATATTAGCACAGAGGAAAAGGAAGAACATGCAATTAGTAGATATTTGCATCTGCATTAATGGCGAACAATTCATCATGCTTCGATAAGATTCATACATTCAATTTAACATGCATTATCTTAACAACGTTTTTACTCACTACAAAGATAAGATGATGGTTTATGTGTAAATTTAATATAAGTTTTCAATACAAAATTACCGCTTTGGTTTCTTATCTGTAGTAAAAAATAAACTAGCTAATAATGCTATAGCCTATTAATGTAATAACCTTGGTGCTTTCAAATCTGATATATAATGAGTTTTCTTTGACTAACTGAACTATCTCTACTGTTCTACATATTACTTACAATTTTGGCATCTTACTCTTTAGAAGTAGTCACTATAACAGCATGCATTAGTTGTACTAACTTTAAAACTTTCGCGTTCCTTGATACAATTATAATTTTTACGGGAATTAACGCGATCACTTATTTAAAGGTGGTATTCATACCTCTAATTTGCCTGACGTTTCGACCAGGTTGGACTGGCCATGCAGTCAGCCTTAGTTGTACTTCTGAAATCATACTTTACAATAACAATTCGATGCACGATCCCGCAATATCTCAGCACGTCTATTTGCTGTTCTCCACATGGCGTTGGCAGCATGACTGTACCTCCATACAAACTTATGTACGCTCATACAAAGGCACAGATGAGTGCCGAGGTACGCTTGTATAAGTTTAATTAAGTGCTCTTTGACCAACTTTCGATGTGCCAAGATAAAGCGTTGATGTATTTGTGCGCTGAACACGGTGTTCATTTAAAACATTTTATTTGTTTCATTAAGTAAAGTGCTCAAGTTTTGCTATCGTTTGTTAAGTATTTCGTTTGTACTGTTGTTTTTTTTTTTGTTATTGTTGACTTGTTTATTGGGATAATCTTTAAATGAATGTATTTGAAACAAACAGGATCAGGTAAAAGCAGTTTGTTCTTAACTAAAAACACACTATATCTGATTTAGAATAAGCTTTCTTTTAAGTTTATTATCTTATACTTTAAAGTAAACGTATTGATATAAAATAACAACCTGATCCTTTGGTGATGCAAATTTGTGTTACGTGTTATCTTCTGTTAGAACCGCAACGTATCGGATTTGTGATGATGGGTTCTATCGTTTAATGATATTCGAAGATTTTCAGAACACGGTTGTAATATTTTTCAATGTAGAGATCTTGTTTTATCATGTTGATATCAATACAAATAAATAAAATTAAAATGTTTGTTTGTAATTTAATAATAATAGCTTTCACTAAATGCATATGAAAGGATACACAATATTTTTGTCAATAAAAAAGAATTTTAAAAATTGTTGTCTGTCTGTCTTTCTCTTTACTCCAATAAAAATCTGAAACAGTTGAACTAATTTATTTGACACTCTCACTAGCAGATGGCTGATGATATAAGGTAGTCCTAATATCTTAGTTTACAAAAGTATCCTAAGTCAGTGACTTAGGCTACTTTTTTAGACTAGATTCGCTCCGCTACAACAATAACCGCGGGTAACACCGCGGGACTCAGGTAGTCCAAAATAAGTTTATGATTCTATTAAACAGCAAACAAAGTAAAATTCTTATAACAGATACAGCTTTAAGCATTTTATCAAATAAGACAATATTCAGGTCAAATACAAGGCTACCCATGCTACACAACATTTTCATAAAAAAACTTCATAGAGCCATAAAAAAAAACACCCCAACACGAAACTCTCGCGATTCCCGAAGAAAACAAAACTTTGTGTTATTACTCTTGTTTATTTTATTATCAAAAATGTTCACGACTCATTATACTGGGCCTTCGTTCTTTATGAAGATAAATTTATACAATGATTAATGATCACAACAACAGGTGGGAGGCTTTTTTCATCCTAATCCCGTCTAGTTACCTGAGACCTGACAGTATTGTTTTAAATTTGCTATGACGTCATGCCCCGTCATGATGAAGGTTATACCTTAACAAAAAATTACGGTAACAAAGTGAGATTACATTTTTGTTTGTGAATTTACAAAAAAATCTTTAGTCGAATGAAAAACTTGTTGCGAAGCGGAAGCTGTTAGATAACATCTTTAATTGTTTGGTACATCAAAACCATATCTATATTTAAATCAATGAGTGGAGTTAAACCAAGGTAGTAGAGCCTTGCTGATTTCAGCACGGTTGGGCTGGCTCGACAAGGGCGGTACTACCCTCGCACAGATGATTATCGTCAAATGACAGCGTTCGTGCTTTTGAGTTTCGTTGGTGAGTGCGTGACCAGATGCCAATTGATGCAGAAGGATCACTAGGCGCTATGGTGTGGGTCACCATGCTGCATTATTGCTTTGTCATCATTCGTAATGAGTATGAAATCACTCTTGAATTCTTCTTATGCTTTCCATCAGGCAGAGTAGTCATTTCGGCGGGTTCATACATAAAATAATGAAGGCTATTTGATTATAATATTTTACCTCATTACTATAATACGTTCTGTATACTTACTACCATCATGACGTAGTCCGTTTGTTGACGGATTAAGAAGACGAACTGTCACCAGCCCCATTCACCGCACGGGAGTCTTAAAAGACGACTAAGCAAGCGAACTAGGCAGGACAATATTAATGTAAAGAGAAAACTGTAAATGCTTCGGAATATTTCTGACATCTAACACACAACGCCATCTAGTCCCAAGCTAAGCAGAGCTTGTATTATGGGTGTTAGATAACTGATATATATATTTATACTTTTTTTGTAAATACATACATTTTTTTTACGGTTTGCCCCCTGCAAACGAGCAGACGTATCACCTGATGGTAAGCGATTACCGCCGCCCAGATTACGCGATTGCAACACCAGAAGCGTCACAATTGCTTTGCTGCATTTGCTTGCTTTGAGAGATGGGGAAAGGGATGTAGGGAGGGGTTAGGGTATGTGAAACACAGCGCTAGCGCTTTTTCACACCGGTTTTTTTGTGATACCAATAATACCAAAATAGCAGAGCGCCGATACCAATCGTTTTTACATATATAAACATATGCAGAAAACACTCAAACACCGAAACAAATATTTGCAGATAAGACAAACATTTGGTCCGACCCGGGAATCGAACCCGAGACATCAAACACAGCAGTCGCATACGCTACCACTGCGCCACAGAGGCAGTTAGTGGCAGAGCAGCAATGGCTTGGTAAAGGTGTGGTTAGGATCTGTGATATGATTACTATACATTTCACTCACACCTAAACTACATCACTCACACTATGAAATGCCAAAAAATAATTACCGAACACCTATATTCCGTGAAGCCGTATCATTCCAATTACATCGGTTCATATATGCCGAAAATAACTCTACGTATTCCATAAAACAAATATTTTATCATTTTTGCTGTGAAACAAACAACATTAAATCGAACCTCAGACTATACTTAGTTTCTGCATTACATAAAGCTGGCGATACACAGATTCCTTTATCAAATACCGCATAAAATACCGATAACATTAAGTTCACCCCTAGCTGCCAATAGTGCAGAAGAAATAGAATTTTAACAAGCCGGTTAGTGATGTGCAATGAATAAACGATTTTGGAGGGTTTATATGTTACCCTTGGCTTATACGAGCCCCCTGGCGATAACAGGGCTACTAAGAGCCGCGTTATTTTATTGTGGCAACTCAACGCTCAAATTATTGGGCATTAAGTCGCTCTTTATTGAAATTCTGGAAACGTGGGAGCCTTCAGGGACTAATAAATTTAACATGTTTTGTATTTATTTTGTTTTTTTTAGTCGACGAATGAGGAAAAGATTCTGAATGAATGAGAACTGTCTAAGAACATTGTAATTGGCGCTTCTTAGAGGAAACTTTTATTTGGCTATGGCCAATGATAAGCTGAAGATGACGATAATAATTTTTGAAGTGAAAACTTCTTAAGCCGCATTAAGCACTTTTTGGTAGGGGAAAATCTTATGGGTTCGAGACATGCTAATGTTTGATATCGATAATTTTAATTTAAACATAATGAAATTTCTAATTTTAAACATATGTTTTACATAAAATAATATACAAATAAATAAAATAAAATAGCCTTTATTGCTGTTCACTTTCTTAAAATATATTACAATAAATGCCTACTATCTAACTTCCCTTTTTTTTTCTATTCTTAATTATTTCAATTATCGGCAACCGGGTGTGTCTGTAATAGCTTGTCTATCGACAAAGGCCTCCTCTAAAGATGCCCACGTTTTCCTGTCTCTAGCTAAACGGGTCCATACAGGATCAGCTACTTTCTTTAAGTCGTCTTCCCACCTTTTCATTTGTCTACCTTTATTCCTTTTGCCGTCTCTTGGGTACCACTCTGTTATTACCTTTGTCCATTTTTCTTTACTTTCTCTTAGCATATGCCCCGTCCATCTCCATTTTAGTTGCCTGTATATTTTGGATGCATTTTTAAATTTTGTTTTACTTGTAATTGTTTGTAGTTTTACTCTATCCCTTCTTTTTATACCTAAGATGTTTCTTTCTATTCCGTTTTGGCATACTTTTACTTTGTTTTCTAGTTGTTCTGTTAGGGCCCAAGTCTGGCATCCGTATAATAAACACGGCATAATACATGTTTCGTATAATTTCTTTTTTCCTTTCATAGGCATATCTTTATCTTTCATTATTTCGCTGAGAGACCAAAATCTTTTCCAAGTATTAGTAATTCTTCTTTCTATTTCTTTACTCATGCAATGCACTGTAGATATAAGCTGGCCCAAATATATGTATTCATTTACGTGTTCTATTTTTTCGTTATTTAATTTAATGTTAATGTCTCTTTTTGCTTGGAATTAGTCATAATTTTGGTTTTAGTTAGATTATTTGTCAGGCCAACTTTAGCGCTTTGAACAGATAGTTGTTGTAACATTAATCCTAAAGTTCCTGCATCCTCTGCGAATAAAATTATATCATCCGCGAAGCGCAGGTGGCTAAGATTTTCACCATTAATGTTTAGACCATTTTTGGACCAGTCTAGATTCCGGAAGACCATTTCCAATACCGCTGAAAATAACTTATGTTTTACATATGTCATTCTAAATTATAATAGTCTGGGATCCTCGGTTCAAATTTTACAAGTTAGGTTAGGCCACTCACGAAAAATTAGCTTGATAGTCATAACTTATAAAATTTGTACCGGGAATCTCGTACTACAAGTTTTCATTTCTATAGGCAGGTCCTTATGACTGTATTTTTTTTTTCTTGTACAAAACTAGTGTATATTATTATACGTGTTTTATTTAATCCTGCTAAATATTAATCATCGATGACTAGTACGACACAAAGTTTCTGGAAACCCATTTATCAAAATTACAAACTCGATTAATTTTTATAATTATCTAAAAAATATATAAAACTTCCCAAAAGAGCACAATTTTCTCCCTTTGTTCTGAAATATAACTAATTCAGTAATGTTACTAACTTTTTTATCAATATTTAATGAAGGCAGATCTTTTGATCAGCAACAATGAACCTAATAAACAAGAATGTCAGAGCCCAACAGAATTTCGACGTCACGAAGTTTGTTCAGAAGGTCGTAACCAAATTTTCCTTGTCAATTTTCATAGATATGACGTGAGTATGCATAACATTAAAAATGATGGTTCTTTGTTCAGTACCTTCCCAGCTATGTACATATATAATACTCCTATATATTTGTTATCATGAGTAGAGTAGAATAAAAATAAACCTAATTGTAGCTATACATCATCAAAAAAAATATTTGAAGAATACATTAGGTGAAAGTCACAAAAGGCGACGTTATCGCTAAAAGTATTTCTGCAGGCAATTAGTTCATCAACAGCCTTTAATATGAATGAATATAGACTCTGCTTAGAATAGAGATATCAGCCCACTGTACCACCTAAACAGGATGGTATAAGGTTCAATTCAAGTTTTCTTTCTGACTGATATTATCGTGCGTAGATTGCTCCCTTAGTCGGGTATTGTATCTTACGGTTGACGTATGCGACTGCCGATGAAGAGGTCTAGGGTTCGAATCCCAGGTCGGGCCAAAAGTCTTACTGAGTTTTTTTGATTACAGAAATACTCAATAACAGTTTGGAATTTGGGGTCTGAACCCCCGTGCCTCGCGAGCACGTAAAGCTGTCGGTCCTGCGCCTGATCTCTCCCCGGTCGTGTCGGGTAATCGTCCCATCGTATTATAAGAGAGAGGGAACAGAGAGTGCACCCGTGTTTGTGCACACACTTGTGTACTACAAATATGTATCCTGCGTAGTTGGCTGGTCTCTGTTGAGATTGGCCGCCGTGGCCGTCACCGGCTAGGAGAACATTACTATTATTATATTAAGATATCAAAGCGATGAACAGGGGTAGTGATACACCGTATTCTGAATCCATTACTACAAGATTCTTAGAATTAGTTAATTTTCTAGTATTATTTGAGAATGTATCAACAGTATCAAGAGCTCAATCTTACCATTATCGCGAAGTTTGTTCAACAAATATAAGTCAACTACAATAACAAAAGTTTATCGAACTAAAGTTACAAAGCAAATACTATTAAATACACGAAATATTTACTTATTGTTCAAAAAAACATTCGCTCGTCAGTGCCAGACTTTTAATCTAAGCATTCAAGATTTAAATCAATTTATTTTGATAATAATCAAATAGAATATTACTCTAGATTTACATTTCTAAGAATTGATCTCCGTCGATGTCTATTGACATCATGTTCTAAAGAGTACCAGAATTACTTGAACATAAGAAAAATATCATATTGCGATCTTGTCTCGATCCTATTAACTTATAATTAATGTCGGATTCAACTTATATTACAAAAATAATTATTGTATAAGTCCTTGATGTACTAGTATTATACATTCAAAATAAATTTCTCAGTATCGTCATGTACAATTTCATTGAAATGGGTACAGAAATTTAGACGTCAAAACGAAACAAACATATAGACAGACTTTTGAATTTATATTGTTTGTATGGATTGTATCAGGATGAAATGAATAATTGACTGATAACCGAAAATTTAATAACAAATTATAATTTATAACAATAAACCTCGCATAAAAAAATAACGTAAAATGGTGTGGGTCACCATTCTGCATTATTGCATTGTCTGCATTCGTAGTATGGTGACCGCCACTCTTGGATTCTGCTTATGTTTTCCATCAGGCAGAGTAGAGTCATTTTGGTAGGGTCAAAAAAAAAACTTTTTCCGTGTGGTGATGAATTAAGACTACGAGTTTCACTATCCCCATTCATCTCATGGACATCTTAAGAACCGATAAAGTGTGCAAAATACGCACGACAACATCACTGCAAATAGAAGGAAAACTCGAAATAAACTCTATACACACTGTAATAATAGGTTGCCTAAACAATAGGTACTCCAAAATATGAGCACACTGGTTTAGTCCAACGTCTTATTAGTTAATTATATTACAAGTTCACATAAAATCACACACGATTGGTAAGATTAAGTTAGGTTAAGAGCCAATAGGTTAGCACCAGTGCACCTCGTGCGGTATCTTTCAGTAGAATAATGCCCGCCATTACTAGTGGTGACACCAACCACCTATTCGGGTCTACCCACTTTTATATTAGTTACACTAAATATTGCTCACTGAATCGGCTAAAGCTAAACCATAATTACTTATGATTTTAGATGAAGGTATTAAAGGTATTCTAACAATACCCATCTGGCCATTAAGGTATACGGTACACCAAAACTTATATTATTACCTATCGACACCTCATTCATTAAAATATTAATAACTGTATGCGACTGCTGTGCTTAAGGTCTTGGGTTCGATTACCGGGTCTGACCAAATGTTTGAATGATCTGCAAATATTTGTTTTGAAGTTTGGATGTTTCCTATGTATAATATGTGTGTTTTTATAAAAAAAAAAGTATATATGTATTTATATCAGTTGTCTAGTACGTATAATACAAGTTCTGCTTAGCTTGGCATTGGCATGACATTTTTTTAAATTATTATCTTCACTGATTATTATAATTGTGACTCAAATTGTAATTATCGCTTTTTTGAAATAATGTCTTTTGCATTTGTGAATATTGTCTGAACTTTAAAAGAGACGGTGATCCCTGAGTTTGTGGCTAGTCCAGTTAAGCAAGACCGAACTCATCTTCTCAAAAAAAGTTTCACTTGCAAAAGTGTTTATGTAACCTAATTGCAGAATAAATGATTTTATTTCATTTGGGACTAGGTGGCATATAAGGTTGTGACGTGTGTACAAATGCAACACTTGAAGTAAACTGCATATATTATTGAATTGAGCCTCAATACATAGTCTATGACTACGACATCACAGGCATTGTGAGTGAAACGTTCGAAATATTTAAAAATATTGAATTAGTTTAAAACTTTAGGAGCCATGTGCTACATCCTACTAATATTATAAACGCAAAAGTTTGTAAGTATGGATGGATGGATGTTTGTTACTCTTTCACGCAAAAGATACTGAACGGACTTGGATGAAACTTTGCAGTAATAAAGCTTATACATCAGAATAACACATAGGCTACTATTTGCCGCGATAACTGACAAAAACGTAGGCGGAGCCGCCGGCAACAACTAGTAAAACATACATAGACTGCTAAAACTATTACCCTTCATTTTATCTTTGTTGTAATAGGGTACAGAGTATTAATATTCGTACCTAAACAACCCGTAATAGTGCTGTTTTATTTAAGTAAAGAAGGCTCCTTCTCAGAATCGTTTTCGCTGTAAAATTTACTATGTCAGAGGGAAATATTAAAGGGCATCTATTTTCTACCAGTTATTAGAAGCGACCCAGAATCACGCTCATATATATTTCACTATTTACTTGTGGCAAAACAAAGCGGATTAGAATAAAGCTAATAATACCAAAGTATCAGGGTGATTTTTAAGCATAAGCGAGAAGCGTTTTATGAAATAAATGTTTCTTAGAAATAGTAACGTCGATAATATGCTGTGCTATTATAATCTGATTTCTGTCTAGTCTACAATTTGCCTCACATAGCAGACGTGATTTTGATGATATACATATCGACGTAGGAAAGCATATTTGCTGTAAGTAGACAAAATACCTAAAGTGACTTTTTACCATCATTAGAATCAGAAAAAAAAGCCGCATCGACTGACCCGGGTCCTGTGGCTCTACGATGAAAAAAAAATTACATACGCCGTTGAAAACGCCCGTACTTATATTTTTTTTAGCAAGATTAAATGCTGTATGTAGGCTAAAATCCAGTCATTTTAGACATTTTATACTTACAGCAAAAGAAAGACAGCATTTTTTGCTTTATAAATACTTACTTCTTCCCATTTAAAAACTTTACGCTACTTACACCATATTTGCGGTGTGTGATTTTTACATTCGTTTACTTACAGCAAGTTTAGGGAACCTATCGTTTTAGTTTTCGTTATTTACAGCAAATCATCACGTATTTTTAGACACACGGTTTTTTAGAAATTTGAGATAATGCATTTTGATAAATCATTTATATTTCTTCTACTCCAAAAGGGTGACTGCGAAAGCCAGCACGTGTTGTCCTGTAGAGGAATGGAGAAGGGGGGACCAGTTGGAAGAGCTCTTCAGAACACTCTCCATGATACAGGCGATAGAGGACTGCCATAGAGGCGATATATCTTCGCAGCTGCAGAGGTTCAAAAAACTCGGTGGCTTCGGGACTACCGATGATGCGAACTGCTCGCCGCTGCAACCGATCGAAAGCGTCAAACAGATACTGTGCCGCACCATCGCATAGATGAAAACAGTACTCCCCGCACGAGCGAACCTGGGTCTTGTAGAGATGACGGTTTTGAGAAGAACCGTCTCACCTTGTTAAGTACACCTAACTTTCGCGAGGCCGCTTTAATGACGCTTTCGATGTTCTCACGCATGTTGAGGTCATGGCAGACATCCATACCCAGGATACCGAGCTTATCTTGTAGGGGCAGTTGAGTGTTCCGAAAAGTGGAGAATGGAAGGAAGGGAGACTTTTTGGTAGATAACGCGCACACCTGTGTTTTCTTGGCGTTAAACTCGACCAGATTCTCAGTGCCCCATTGAGAGATGCGGCTTAGGACCAGGTCGAGCTCAGCGACAAAATCCCGTCGCTTATCCTCAACATCTGCAGACTTGGCTGTAGGGTGACCAAAATATCGCCCATGAACTGTACTGTCGTCTGCATAGCAATGTATATTTCCTAGGGCCAGCATTGATATGCAGAAGAAACAGCGTGGGCGACAGGACAGAGCCTTGAGGTACACCAGAGTTTACCTGCCGATAATCAGAGGCCGCACCGTCGCAAAGGACCTTACTGCGGCGCTGGTGCTGGAATGCGGAGACCCATGTGCAGAGTTTGGGAGGCAGGCCGACAGCGGGAAGTTTGGAGAGAAGCGAGCGGTGCCAAACCCTATCAAAAGCTTTGGCCATGTCGAGGCTAATGGCCAAGGACTCCCCATGACCATCAATAGCTTCACCCCAAAGTTGAGTGACATACGCTAGAAGATCACCCGTGGATCGGTTCGGCCTAAAGCCATTTTACCGATCATTTAGCAAGGAGTGATCTTACCGGTAGAGGACCAATTGCTTGTTGATGATCCGTTCGAGCACCTTGCAGACAATGGAAGTTACGGCTATAGGTCGGTAATCAGCCGGGTCTGAACGGTCACCTTTTTTGGGGATAGGTTGAACGTTCGCCTCTCTTCAAGCCCCCGGAACAAGTCCTGAGGAATAGGACAGGCGGTACAAGGGTGTCAGTACGGGAGACAACTCTGGTGCGTAGTTCTTGAGTCCTCCCGGAAATGGTCGCCTGGTCCCACCGTCCGGTCACCAACCGGCACGACGAGCCACTCCGTGGATTATGCGCGACCTAACGGGGCAGCCTCCCAGCGTGGTTAGCCGTGGTTGGACCCCTCTCTATGCCGCGGGCGGCCAGCGGCACCACCGTTTCTACGGGTCTATGACTTCGCGAACACTCTTTCGCTCACACACTTATCACGTTAACCGTCACTCCTGCATCTATGGGCCTCCAGTCTCGCACTCACCAACGAAACACGACAGCACGAATGCTGTCATTTTAGGTTGGTCTTCTGTGCGAGGGTAGTCCCGCCCCAGTCGAGCCAGCCCGTTCGTGCTGAAATCAGCGTGGCTCTACTACCTTTCCCTTATTACATGTTTTTGATTGAACACAATGTCTTCATGTTAAGTTTCAATTATAATTGTATTTTCGTTCTAAAATAAGGCAAATTGCTACTAAGTTTCTGTTTTTTACTTTTAAATAAATATTTTTTGATTGGATACAATGTTTTTATTTAAATCTAGCGTTATTAATTAGTTTTAAAGCCTTATTTTTTTTTTGTATTTTTTTTATGTTTTATCTTATATATAAGAGAAAAATACTTTCTTAATTCATTGTATTGTTGAAACGAAGTTCTGGCAGTATAATTAGAGTTTAAAATTTTGTTTCAACAATTTAAAAGACCATAAGTAAGTTTTCCTACAATTGTAAAATAAAATAAAATAAAATAATTATTTAATTAACCATTTACGAAATTTTATTTCAACCAAACATTACATTACCAACTAACCCACTGCATTTCTAGATCTAATCATAATTATAAATTTAATCTTACATCTTGAATTGCAGTACCCATATAAATAAATTTACTGCATACAGCACATTTACCGCCTGTAAATTGATAATATTTCCATCTACGCGTACATTTTTCTTCCTTAGTTACAGCGTTTTAAAGGTATGTGATTTAAAAAACTGATTGCTGTAACTAGCCAAACACATACTTATAGTAACTTTGGATAAAAAGTTTACATTGCAAATGGTGACTGGCAGTTAAATAAACCTATGTTCCAAAAATGGTAGCAATATCATGGATAGGTCAGAAACTATTAATTTTTTTCCGAAATCAATAAAGTTTTTTGGCTCTGGTGAACAATTGCAATATGCCTACTTACAGCAAATATGCATTCCTACGTCGATATGTTGAAATAAATAATTATATTTATTTCAACATATGTATAACATCAAAATCACATCTGCTATCATTGTAACTGCCTAGTTGATCTAGTGGTTAGCGTAAGCAGCTGTTGATCAAGTGGTCTTGGGTTCGATTCCCGGGTCGGGCTGCTGTTGGGTTTTTCTTACAATTCTTAATAGCAGCCCGGAGTATGTGTTTCCCGCTCGTGCCTCGAAGAGCACGTTAAGCCGTCGGTTCCGGTTGTCACGAACGTCTATGGCAATCGTTATTGGGAAGTCAGTGCCCTCAAATATATACTGACAACTAGTTAAGTACGTATATATCTACAGTTATAAATAGAATCTATACTCAATCAATGTCACTTTCACACACAACACACAATTAGTTCATCCTCAGGATTGCGGAGGTCCGATGCCAGTCGTTCCGTGTAAAAACTGATATTCAGGTTAAACCGGTTGAACTAGTAGCCGACCCCAAATCTCGGCCAGGAAGATTATTTGTTGCAAAAAAAACAATACATTTCGACAGAATATTTCACAATAAATGTCTCATTCTCACACAAAAATTATGTCTCTAGAATTTTTTATTTTATTTTATTAAAGTTAATGGCAATAATTGTTTAAAGAACATGCATTAGTACATATTTGCCTGTATAATTGTCTTCCTCCTCTTCTTTAAAGTTGTGTTCAATTTCGTTCGACACGAAACTAGTCTGCACCTCGTCTATCACTGAAATAGTAGTAAAATTAGTAGAATTTTCAATTAATACGTTATGTTTAAGTCAACTTTTGTAACTAAATAACAAAAATAACTTTAAAATCATAAGTTATATATATATATATAATAGGGAGATCGGATCAGAATTTAGGTTCAATATTTTATTCCTGTTCCACTCTCGCTACCACTTACGACTTGACTCACACTCGTCAATCCCGAACGCCGCGGGCGAGGACTCGTTGTTAACTATGACAAACACAATTACCCGCAACACACAACGGTAGTACACACACACACACACGGTACACAACCTAAAATATTGAACCCGCTCACTACTCATTACCGAAACGCACCCGTATTTCATATAGGTTTTCATCAATGCGGTTTTAATGAGAAAATAACAATTATGGGTATCTTTATTTGGGGGTCAATTGAAAAAAAAACTATTATTTGCATTATTCATAAATTTTAACTTATTTTCTGTCTATCTGGGATTTTATAATATAAACATTCAAATCGATGTTTGTAATAAACAAATCCCCGTGAATGCCCAATAAATAATAGGTCAAAACAACGTGCGTATCTGTGGTGAGTTCTACTTACGACAAAAAGACAGTCACTTAAATCCCACGTAGCAAAATCAATTTAAACTTACTAAACTTTACATCTACTTTATTGCCATGTTGTCGTGGATCAGCCAGGAATGATCATCCAGCTTGCCTTCATAGGAGGATAACAACTGCCGTTTCTTTACAACTGTTTAGCAAAATACTTACATTATTTAAAAAATGTTTTCCTCTACTTACACTGGATTTATAAGAATAGACAAACAAAACATAACCTTTATCCTGGATAGAAGGTAATAAAGTTAATTTTAACCAAACATAGATCATACAGCATCTATTTAGCTACCCCTACAACCGAGGAACGAATACGAAATACGGTAATGTATACGGCCAATTAGTTAACCTACGTTTATCCAGGCCGTCCGTTACATAGTAATGAGATATATGCGAGGAATTCATTCACCAAGTTCTGTGAGGTATATGTTTTGTGGCGAAAGAATTTATGTATTATATATAGATGAATTATATCGATCACCATGAACATGTGACTTGTTGTATTAGCAACTTCATTTATGTCCGTTCATTTATATGCATTTAGATAATCTCTTCTACAAAGAAATCAGTCATGTCAGTCATGGTTCTATCTTAAGAGTGAAAACAGATATGCATGTAGCATCTTTCTGCCACTTTTTAACCCCCGATGCAAAAAGAGGGGTGTTATAAGTTTAACGTCGATCTCTGTCTCTCTCTGTGTGTGTGTGTGTATGTCTGTATGGTATCGTAGCTCGTTTTTTTATTCATTTGAAAGCCATTCCTTGCGATGATTCTAAGTTACGTTTGGTTAATATCGGTCCGGCAGTGTAAGATTATTAGCTCTTTTCCAAAATGATGTAAGGCATTTTGGCGCATGGTTACTCGATTAAGTTCTTGCGTAGGGGGTTTTATAAATTTTAACTTGTTTTCTGGTCAGCGCAATATTTAGCATAATAAAAGGTTTTGATTGGTTTCTATTATAGGCAGCTGAGATAGTCGGTAGTAAATTTAGTAATAATGTCTGTCTACTTCATAACACAGTCGTTTCTAGGCTGTGTTTAAACAAAAAGCTCGGATTTTCCCAGCCGAGGAACTACTATTACTCAAAGAGGCTGTGAACCTGATGAGAGACATCAAAATAAGATCCTAGTATCCATTCAATGTACTTTTCGAGTATTATTTTTATTACTTTCATGTTACTGCATCGAACATCTAGAGTTAATAAACTAAAGCATAGGGTATTTCTCATAAGAGAAGAGCACATAAATGTTATGTAAAATATTATATATAAAAAACATTGGACATGAATGTCAAAATAACCTACACTTTTAAAGTTCCTAAACTATTAACATTCTAACTACATCAGACATACAATAAATTTATGCATGCAAAAAGTTACCTTTCTCCCTACGGCATAGAGACATATCATCCCAACATTAAACCTTTTGCATGGGCTCGAAAGTTTTTATGTTATTAATATACCAACAAAAAAAAATTTTTTTAAAGTAAAAACTCTGTGACTGATATTCGTGTTTTTACATAAATGAGGTCGTACTTATGTTTTATTTTAATACCAGTTATTAACATGACAAAGTATCTCACCGCGATTGTGAGTTTTTTACTTTTATTTTATGAACTACAGTATGATTTGTTACTCTATATTATCTCTTGCAGGTAGCTCTGATAACTTTGGTATAAACCTAATAATTTTTACGTGACAAGAACCAGCCTTTACACTAGCAGATATTATATTCCATCTCTGTACCGAATTTCTCCAGATCTTAAACTAAATAAAATTCCTATAACATTGCACATTCCTAAAGATGAACGCCTAATTATAACACAATAATCCTTCAACCATAATCAGTCGGGGGGTGAATAAATACATGAAATCATTCGTGCAGTATCTGGGGGCATGGACGTGCCCCCGCCAAGACGAACCAAGCGAAGCCCAAGTTAGAGTTTGTGAAGTTAGGGTTGGTAGAGTTAGAACGTTTAGATTCAGAAGCTTGGCTCTACATGAGATCTAATATCTTTTTCACAGGGTAAGCCATGTGCAGCCTTCTTGGCAACGTTTTACATGGAAATGTTTTTGGTGAGATATATATGTTTGTATACTTCACAATGGTCCCTAAAGTACTGTACCATTTTGATGAACGAGATGTCAATAAATTTATAACAATGACCCGTATGACATGGGCTATGTAAATTATATCAAAACTTTCGTAGTCGAGTAAAGCTTAATAATTATTCTCTTATTAAAATGGTGTAGTTAGTTCAATGCAGTTGGGAGTTCAAAATAAAGCTTACTCTAAAAATTGGGATTCATCAAAATCCACTATCCCCAAATACCTTCATTACATTTATCTAGATAACAGCTTACTGACATGAATACGCTATCTACTGACGCTATCACTTAATTGCAGTACTAGCAAACAGCAACTGACAACATCATGCCGCCATTTAAGCGACGAGCTTTTAAACTAACTTTGTGTGTACTTTATGTTCCACTACAATACAAATCCTTTGTAAATTCTCTCAGGATTATTGAAGCGTACGACTGCTTATATTTTAAAAAAGAAAATTTATAATGTGATAAATTAAACTGCTACAGAAACTGCAAATTCTTGGAAAAAAAAACTGTTCTAAAAGTTCACAGTTTAAATTCATATGTTTTTACAATTAAAACTTATATGAGAAGAAACTCAAATACCAATTTCGGTTTTTATATTCTGCAAAGCATTGTTATCAACTAATTAAAGAGAAGTAAATATCGTTATCATGCATATTATAGGACAGGTGCCATGCCAGGACACTCTACGAAATTCTTAGACCATTCCTTTTCTGTGCAAGCGGTGCGATTGTGGAACGCCCTACCAGTAGTAATCAGATGTGCACAAACACTTACAGCCTTTAAGAGGCTGGTAAAGGAGCACTACTTGGGAGACATCCATCCATAATTAACTGTTATTACAGTCAATTAGGTCACAATATTTAAGTTATCTAGTAAGTAAAGTATGTGTGTAACATCTATGAAATTCGCTTATAATATTATTTGCATATATATTTGTATTTATTTCTCATCAACACTATGTGTCACTCTCCTTTCTTTTTTTTTCTTCTTTTTATTTTATATTTTTAGTTTTACATATTTCCACTACTTTATTTATCTTTTTCCAAACTACTCTATAATACACCAGACACTACCCTATACATCCTGAATTTATTTCCATCCCATGGTTGCCTGGAAGAGATTGCCCTTTTGGCGATAAGGCCGCCAATTGTACTGACCTAGCATAGCATTATCTGGTGTACAATAAAGCGATATATTATTATTATTATTATTATTATAGTATAAAGTGCAAACTGGAAGATGGTTCACCTCATGCTAATTGACTAACTCCGTCTATGGTTAACCATAATTCTAGTTCGCTGTAGCTTTATTAGTGCAAAATGAGACGAAAGGGGTTTGACCTCTAGTTACCTATAACCCGGTGAATAGCATCATCATCTTCCTAGCCTTTATTACCTAAGATTTGGCTACTAGTTCAACCGGTTTTACCTGAATATCAGTTTTTACATAGAACGACTGGCCTCGGACCTCCGCAACCCTAAGGGTTAACTGTATTCGAAGTGACATTGATTAAGTATAGATTATATTTATAACTGTAGACGAGACGAGACGTATATATTTACGTACGTGTTCATCTATATTTATTAACTAAATACATCTTTAAAATGACTGGAAATATTTATCAATCGTTACAAACAATATTAAAAAGTCAATTTTTAACTGAAATATAATTCATTAATAAAATCACAATAAATACTCACTACCTGAGAATAATCTAAGATAGTTAATATTGATATATTAAACAAAAAAGCAGCATTAACCAAGCTGTCAGAATGACAAGTTGCGCAAAACGGCGCAACATACATAAGCCTTAACCCCCAAATAAATAACGTATAAAGGTGGAGTCCTGACGGCCAGCCACATTTCTCATAATCCTGGTTTATCTTTATGAAAACTATCCGGTCTGCCGCATTTGTATGCTGCAGGAGCCGCCAACCAATCCGTCAGCGGGCTAGGAGCGCGTGACGAGAATGTCTGCGCGAGACACGGATGTAGAGACCGTGGAGGCTCTTACACTCAGTAATGGCCACTAAACGTTTGGATTATTACAGTACTACTCGTACTTGTATAGTCGGCAGTTAAGTGCTGCCTTCGTGTTGTATGTAATTTCATAATAATAGAATAATTTATTTACATAATAATTATGTAAACGAAAATGAATCAGATATATAATACTTAATTATTAAGTATTATAAATCTGGTTCGTTTTTATATAATGACTACGAGTTTGATAATGATGCAAGGATTGAGTTGAGGTTATTTTCTAAAATATTTAAAATATGATGGGTAATAATATTTTACGGATTTATTACATAATTTATCGAATATGAGAGTCATCAAATTCATTGCTTGCCCTATTGTCAAACATATTATGTCATTACAGATGATTAGCAAGAATTGATGGAATATATGTAAAATTACAAAAAACATCTGCTGATCTTCAGAACTTTAACGTCAATATAATTTAACATTCATCACTTCTCTGAGAATCCTGTAATGAAAAGAAAACATTTGTAACAAAAATTTTTATTTCTATAAAAGAAGAAGATATTTACTCGTGCGTACACCTCTCTACTTTTAGATTTGACTAGCTGAACCCCGCGGTGTTACCCGCGGTTATTGTTGTACCGCAAGTAACGCCACGGGACAAAGCTAGTCTAAAAAAAGTAGCCTAAGTTACTCCCCGGATCATCAGCTACCCGCCAGTGAAAATCCCGTCAAAATCCGTCCAGCCGTTCCAGAGATTACCCGGAACAAACAGACAGACAGACAGACAGACAGACAGACAAAAATTTTTTTAACTACATTTTTGGTATATGTATCGTGTATACATACGTATGCATTGATTAAAAAGCCGTTATTTTAAAATTACAAACAGACACTCCAATTTTATTTATTTGTATAGATAAAGGACCCTTATAGAAACAGTCTTGATACGTACATTAGATGAAAACACTATATACTATATAAACACTCATAGTAGTTTAGGTAATCACTCAGCTGTCCTTTATTATTGAATTCCCCGCTTAGTACATTGATGGCCGCTCTTTTCAACATCTCTACTACTTTTATTATCGAAGAACCAATTTTTGACTGTTGTTTAACAACAAATACATCGCAATACTCGATAAATAACGATTTGGGTTTTAGGGTCTATAAAATTTTTATGGCATATCCAGTAAAACCATTATTTTCGCATCATGTATCCGAGTTGTTATGAAATGTTACGAACACACAATCGTTATGCCGAGCTATTGACTTAGATTCAATGACGTCATTTTCTGGACAAACAATACCTAAACTATTTAAGGGCTAGCTGAAATTATAATTAGTTAGACTTTTATGTACTAAAATGTGATATTTAAAAACATAATATATAACTAATGACAATACGTTCCAGAAGGCTGTTAACACGGATACTACCTGGTTGGTGACTATGTTAAAACTGTTAATCCTGACTGTTCTAATACTTCTACTAATATACTACTTTTACTTTACTTAAAATGTACATATATTCATACTGAAGTCTTTTATTTTAACTCTATAGGTGTCTCGGAGGATTTCACATAGATTAATACAACAGATACAGAAAACATTCAGACTATGATAATTAATTTATGGATCACACGAAGTACCGAAGTATGTATTGTACCATCCGGAAGATCGAACGAGTCGCACAACACTAAACGCAGTAGGAAGCGGCGAGATGACCACTCAAACCACAACGCCATCTGTGAAATCTAGTCAGTTGCAATAGATTATCATTGTTTTTTTTAATAGTTAACTTAACTTGCTGTTCGGTGGTCTTACTAAACCTCAGGAATTGCTGAATCGATTTGGCTAATTTTGATCTTGAATATTAGTGGAAGTCCAGGAAAAGGTCAAACGATGTGAAAATATGGAAAAAGAGTTGCAACAATATGAAATACGCTGATAAAATTCATGTAATCAAAGTCCTTCACAAATTAATACATAACTTACAGCCATCATAGAATCGGTCATTTCACAATATGGTCTACCAATTGACAATGTTGTGTGCCCAAATGTTTAATCGCGTTAGACCAATATTTCAGTTTTTACTCAATATTTAATCCTGTCTAGTAGTGTTGCTTCCCTCTTGAGGGTCAGGAATCTTGTAATTTAGCCTTGTACGGCCCATAAATATAAGCTAATTGCACCCGCAGATCAATCACTGTTAAGCAGTTCAAACCAGGGTGATGCACCCTTTAAATATGATATGAAAAACTTACCATGGCTCTGTGTAGGCTTCGTTGACGTCCAACGCGGTGAAGGGGACCCCTTGTACGCCGTCCAATGGAAATCTGGTACACTACACAATGTAATGGTACACATACACGTACAAGCCGAAGGGGAAGTCAAATCTGTGCCGTTTTGGCGGAATTCAAAACTCGTGTATTTATTAATTAGTTTACCCGATACTAGGTGACACTAACAAACACTGAAACTAATTCAATCCAAATCACAGCCGGCCAAATATATTTCGACTGTTCTCGACCGATTTTTATCTAACAGTAACAAAGGCATTTTAACCTTCAAAACATAAAAACTCAGGTTTGCCATTGCAATCGACAATTGCGTTTTGTTTCAAACACTCAGTAAAAGTTGCTTGGGCAGCTAGTAATGTCATATGAATGTAATTAAAACGTATACCAAACCGACTTTGTTCAACCATATTTAGAACCTATAAAAAAGTTACAGTTGGTTCATGTTTAAATAATCCAGGAGCATCCTAGTTCTACGGCGGTCTACGCCATATTGTGGATCACAATACTGCATTATTGCATTGTCTGCATTCGCAATAAGTATGATGACCACTACTGTTGGATTCTGTTCATGCTTTTCATCAAGCAGTGTAGGGTCACTTTGGCCGGACCATGTATAAACAAGTGAAATACTTATGTTCCAAACAATCATATTCTAGTACAGTAGGTAAATAAGAAATACATGTAGTATATGTGTAGTCATAGCAAGGTTAATTAACATGAGTTGAACATAGATTACCCATTTATCAAGTATATACACTTTGTCTGTGATCCGTGTTGATTTATATATACCTGCGTAGATAATTTGTCTACAGAAATATTTCAAGTAAAATACAAAGGTATAAAGGTCGCACTTTGATCTGACTGATCCAGTTGAAATATAATAATATATAGTCGTATTTTATTTTTAAATATAAATCTAGACTTGAATTAGACATAGTATGTTTACACCGGTAATCTTGACTAACGTTTTTTATCTGCTATATTCTATTTCTTGCACGCTATAATTCCTTCTTCCAAATCATCTAGAATAGTTTTTTATTCACAGCTTTTTAACAATTGAATAATCACAAATTTAAAAAAAAAAACGACTTTAAGAACTAGACCAAATTTAAATAGGACCATACGGGAAAAACCAGCTTTCAAGTAAATAAAGAATTATCAAAGTTCACCCAGTCGAAAGTTACGAGGTAACAAACATAAAAAAAATCGAATGTCGGTTAAAAGTAGGATGAACTAGATGTTTTGACATTGAATGAATGATATATTTTTTTCATTAAATTGATTCAAATAAATCACATCATTATACGTTCTCAGGTTAATGAAAAGTATCAGAGTAAAAACAGAGAAACAAAAGAAAGCTACCTACAAAAGGAGGTTTCGCGCCAAAGACAATACTTTTTTGTGGAAACAAAGGTATCAAAGAGTTTTATCTATCTTCTAGCGTTATAGATTTACACCACAAGTGATATGACGAAACACAGTCAAATTATAAGTCTAATAAAACCACAACGTACTTAAAACCAAATCTTTACTCAGCAAAATTCAAAAATGTCAGTTCAAGAAACTTAAATCCTTAAATCATGCAGTACTGGACATACAGATAGACCTGAAAGTGAGATATCAAAAAAAAATACAGAACAATCTGTGTCATTTCAAATCAGAAAGCCATTAAGGTATATTTGAGCGACGACCCGCCCAGAACACAAAGAAACACATGCGATAAATGGCACTGAAACAAGAAAATTCAAATGGCACAATCGTATCTTTGGTATCTAAATCGAATCCATCACAGACTAAACAAAAGGATATCAATAAAAAGCGGAACATCTGTATATTTTGAAGACATAAAACTCATATTTGAGCATCTGGCTGCGGCTGCTCCAATATCTCAGCGGAGTAAGGCCAGCACCAAATACTTGGCGTTTTTCTCCCTTTTTCCAATTTCCCGGGGCGTGCTCGGAACGTTCGTATTTATTATTATTTGTTTTCAATTGCAAAGTAATCTACGGACTGTGCAGCTGCCGGCGTAAGATGAAAGTCTTGGGCTCATTGCTGAGGGGAAGCGGGGCGCGTACTAACTTACTATTGTATGAAGTGAAAGTGAAACCTCTTGAACAATTTTTAAGAATACTGTGATAGTAAATATTACCTATAACCGGTTTGGTTTCACAACAAGCCCCACCTTTGACAATGAAAAAAATAGTATATTGGTTAGATATATATATATACTTACAGATAAAGAATATGCTACGCGTACAACATGTTTACATTTTCCTATTAGCTATAGGAATGGCTTATAAAGTTGACACGCGTCGCGCGTCACCAAAGCCGAACCACTAGAAGAGTCTCGTTCGAATACGCCAAAATTGAGCCTTCAATAGACGCGCGAAGCAAGTGATTAAAATGTGCCTTACCGGCGTGCTTTTTTATTTATTCCACTGAGGTCAAATCTGTATAAGTTCTTCTTTGTTTGCGAACTCGCGGGAGAGATGAGATTTATTCACAAATAAGCCGTCTCAGGCTTGAGCGTGGCGCTACTGAATTTGTTCAAAATGAATTTTAGAACAGTTAGTTCGAGACTTTTCTTTTTGTTGCCATTTTAAGTAATTAAGTTTTAGATGATTGGAGTTTGTTACGTTTCATTTGTTCTTTATTTTAACTTTTCGTAGCTAATAGTAGTATTGTATATTTAAACGTAGAAAAGCAAATAGTGCCGAAGTATAGTTAAGTTTTGTATTTTGTTCAAATATAAAAATTACTAAAACTGTGCCGTAGTTATAATAAACTTTACAGTTATGAGGGACTTTTAAACAATCATATACTTCTAGGTAGATAAACTAAAACTTAAACTACACAAGTTCATTTTAAAACAAAATACATTTGATACTAGTTCAATGAAAATTATTTAATAGGTTTTGAAATAAATATATGCAATGTGTTAAAATATGTGTAAATGTAAATTTAAAATGGCACTTCGTTTTTGGGTGATATTATTTTCAAAAGTTTGATATTTTTACAGTCTTAAGGAACCGGTAGGGGGTAGCCAAGCGTAGACGTTCTAATATGTCAAATTGTAAGCCCAAATGGGCCTACGCATTACACCGTTATGTGAAAGAATGAGTCTACGAGGTGTGAAATTGTGAATGTTTTGTTTTAATTGTTATGTGTCATTTCGTAGTGACAGGCGATTGTTTTTGAATTTGAGTATAAAATTTAAGATTTCCCCGTGTGTTACTCGATGCCGCAACTTAACTTCAAGTATTTCTGGCAGATAGACAAACTGATAGATAGATAAACTGACAAAACGAATCGTAAAATACTTTTCCTACATTTCTTAATTTGCAACCATTATGAGTGATATTTTTACTTTAAATATGTATAACGCAAAATTAAAGATATAACTGATAACCGTTGGGGTAAACGGGTTCTTGAGTGGAGACCACGTCTCGGCAAATGTAGTGTAGGACGTCCACAGGCCAGGTGAAGTGATGATTTACTTAAAACGGATGGAAAGACCATGTAAATAGCACTTTGAAACTACCAAGTTAGTCAAAGTTCACATCAATGAGATCACTGCAGCTGTTTAACAGTTTGGAGAGGCGAGGGACTTGAAAATCGGCACCAAGGACGGTTCTGCAAAGAGGAGGATATATGAAAGTTATAGGGGCTGTTAGATATTTCGTGGGTACACGTTAATTATGTATCTTGGAATTTTAAATAGAAAAACTAAATCCAGTAAATCTCTCCTCTTTTGTGGCGATATCGTTTTGAAATGTGGGACTCTATTTTTACATGATGGCTCTTTTTGGCTATCTCAAAGGATTTTCCCAAAACTTTAATTTGTCTTAATAGGTATTTTGTAATCTCATATATTACTATTTATGCTCATTTCTATGTAACCAAACACCGACACCTAACAAACATCTTTAAATTTAAAATCAGTATTAGTAATTAGGTTTTCTTATTTTTTATTGGAGAAAGGTCAACCGTTACACAAATAATGTTGTCATAGTTACAATTAGTGGTACTCTGACGTAACGGTTCAGGTTTAAACTTGGGTTTGCTGATTGATATCGGCGTTTGTCCTCTCGCGAACAGTGCCAACGTTATTCGGCGACGTTGCCTTCGATGCGGTTCTGAGTCACCTTTTCTTTTAAGAACCCGATGCTCGGACGTTACATGGGTGATGTCACGGTCTTCACTAAAATTCTCCTCGATGTGATCAGTTTGATATGAAGTCCGTGTTGGTCGCCCCTTCATACCTACTGATGCATAAGAGTTTAGGTTTTGTTGAAAGATCGGATTTTGTGATGTTGTCAGTTTAAGTGCACGTCGTAACATCAAATTTCCTTGGTCTATAGAATGTCGTTCAATAATTGTTGATAAGTCTTCATTATTTATTTTAACTTGTTTTAGGGGAAACCAGAAAGACGCAGACGTTGCGATCACCCAATCCAAAATACTGATTATCAAGGTAAACATGACTATATTCGACATAAGGATATGGTATTTTTTTTTTTTCAATTAATTATAAACAGTTACTTTCGGCTGGCCACGAGTACTGGTCGATCAACCAATTAATTTAATCAAACTGTTATTGTTCGCTATGACTGCGATATTACATTTTTCTTCAGTTATCGTTAGTATTAGCGTTAACTGTTCTTTTTTCAATTTTAAAATACCCAGTTCAACATTTACTTTCTGTTAGTTTCAAGGGCTAGACAGCGCAAAAGTAAGGATAATTTTCTACTTTAATAATTTTCTGGAGAAATTTTGGGATTCAGGATGAATTGATTGATTTGACTTTTAACTCATCAAATTAAACTCAACTACATAGAAGCAATGAGCTCAGGTGCGTAGATACAACCCTCAACTACATGGTCACAACACCCATAGCTTACTCATACCGTTACCGCCGCTTCGCAGTGTTCTGTAACATTAAGATGGAAAGTTTTGATTGTTATTTCATTCAAAGTTCTACCAAAGTTCTACTAATTGAATGTAGACTAATTATATTGAAATCTTTCAATTGTATATGATATTATTGTCCATTTCCAAGCAAAAACATGTTTAAAATAAATAAATTATTGCACGTTTTTGTATAAATTGTTATCTATATTTGTGTATATATATATATATATATATATATATATATATATAGCATCGATGTTTACATCGTTGGCATCATCAACAACCTTAAATAGTCAACTGTTGGACATTGACTCCTCCTTCGAAAGGAAATTTTGGGTTACTGATACTATATTACAGTAGTAGCTGGCTAGACGGATGGGTATATACTTGTGTATATCCTGAATAGTTTTCTCCCTTAGTCGGCTCTTGGGACATTCGTATGAATGGAGGCATTACAAATTCGTCATCAAACGAAAAAAAACTCGACCAAAAAAGCTAGGAAATAAAACCTATAATCTAACATCACATAAATATGAGACATTACTATAGAGTTTTAGGAAGGCTCATAAATCTTGCTGTAGTTGTAACGCTATCGATTGTGTTCAGCTAACCGATATACGATCTTCATAACGTATCGCGTATTATATACTGCCTTACAAGTAATACCTTCTAGGAAGTTGATACCAATAAATCCAGACCTTTTATATCTATCGTTTACGATAAGTAACCTCAATGAACTATTTGTGATGTATTATTTGAATGATTGTTGTTAGAATACCAATTTGGACGAAATGATTTATAATTAACGTATTTATTTTGTATGGAATAATTGTATAAATTAAAATATCAATAAGTGAAATAAAAAATAATAGCAGATAAACACATTTTGAATTAACCCTTATAAAAGACGATTACATGCTCATGAACTTTGTTTGTGTCTGTCATATCTGAAGCACTAAATCTGTTTAATCGTTATTGCGTGAAAGCGTTACAAAATTCAATACTTCCATCCTCTCAAACTTTTGCATAATATCTTATAACATACAGAACTAAAACCATCTAATGCAATCAATCTATTTTGAAAATAATACGTCAATATGTGTTACATATAGTTGTTAGCACACTAACAAACGACTATGAATAATCGACTATGTAAATTTTAGAAAATACGCTGACATACCCTGCCAGGCTCGCAGCTCTATCCTCGTGGAAGTTTTGTTTTAATTGGAATATTGTCTTCGGTTAATCATGCAAACAACTTTTCAGATGATGAAAAAATCGAAGGAGCTGAATGACCCGAAAACTATTGAACGTTTTATCATCATCATTAAGCGTTTAGTATTTTACAGTTGGAAATAAGAGTCTTCTTAGAAAATTTGTTTTGTCCTACAGTACCACGGTAGTCTGACGAGTTGGTATAGGGTTTATTTGAAGATTTCCTCTTTACTTTGCTGTTGTTATGCGTAGTTTGGTTCTTCAGTCGGCTCTTACGACGCCCAAGGAATGGAAAGGGGTGGTAACAGACCGTATTCTTGATGTCTAGCCGTGGATTATTGATGATAATGATGTTTAGGTCTTCAACTATTTTACCGTGTATGTAAAATGATATCTGTCTATAAAAGAGCAAAATGGATTATAACGAAAATTCTACAAGTTTGCCTAACTTTTTTGGTTATTAGGATTTATTTATTTAAACTTAACAGACTTACACACTCTTCACATTTTAGTTTAACACTAATTGTACTGTGATGACTTTTTAATCACTTTAAAATCACAGTGGTACAATAATGATGGTTTTCCAAAACTATAGGTACTTTCAGCCAATCAAACGCAAAATCTGTACCAAAACCCCAAATCTTTTGCCAATTTTCTCGTCACCCATCATACAGAGTGAACCTCGTACAGAAAAACCAAGGAATCTCATTTCCCAATAGTCCTTGCGCAGCATCGACCTTTTATGATGCTCATAGTCAGTGGTCATGACACCATCACAATTCAATAAACCTCCATCATATTTCTATAATGCAAGTTTCACACTAATATAATATTTTCCATATCTACAACAAAGGCAGCATTAGACCCCCGTAACATGAAAGGGTGTCAATAAGAAATGACGCAAAAAGAAATTATTTTCTACTTTATTTTCGTGCCGATGTAGGGTGGCTTCGATGTGGGTGGAAATACGATACCAATACCGTTAGTACTAGTAACAAGATATTTTTTTTATATTTCTGAGTATTTTTCTTACTTGGTAGGTCAAGGTTTTTACTCAAGAGTATCCTGTCCATATAACATAATCTACGTACTTAATACTCTCTTAAAGACTTGTAAAAGAGGCCAACTTCCATTCAACTTCGCTCGCTCGGAGTGATATTACGGCCAGAAGATCAGTGTAAAATATTTGTTTATTTGCCTATGACCAAATAAGGTAGCAACATGTTAAACAAAGGCACTCCCACACATGCGCGTTATTATCGGTGGATAATACCAGATGCGTTATTAAGACAAGCATCTTACTTCTATTGCATTGTTATTATCGCAACAGTGTGTAACTTAGTAGCCGTCCTAATGCATAATATTAAAAATCTATCCTTTAATATGACCGATAATCATACGCCTTTGTAGGAGAACTGTAATAAGAACATTTCAATAAAACATTTTTCAGTTTTGGAAAGTATTACAGTCATTATGTTAAGCGTAACTGCGAAACAGCAGAATACTATAAGGGGAAATGCACAATCAGTGTAAATAACAAAGATGTCAGGCTTTTGCTCAGTTTATAAAACATCTCGGTATTGAATAGGGTCTATTTTAGAGTAAGAAGGATTATAGCCTTGCGCACTTCATTGACCTAGTGTGGACTGGCTTTATAAACTTTCGGGAATTTTATACGATACCCTTACTAAAATTTATCTCTTCATAATCTTTTCTGTGGTCGCTAAAGTATATTACGTTATTAATACCTAATGCGGTTTGTATTATGATATTAGATTTAGACATATATATGTATATAAACACATATATATATATATATATATATATATATATATTGAGTGATCTACAAATAAATAAAATTGGAGTGTCTGTTTGTAATATTAAAGTAACAGCTTTTTAATCAATGCATGTGTATGTATACACGATACATATACCGAAAATGTACTTAAAAAAATTTTTGTGTGTCTGTCTGTTTGTTCCGGGTAATCTCTGGAACGGCTAGACGGATTTTGACGGGACTTTCACTGGCAGGTAGCTGGTGATCCGGGGAGTAACTTAGGCTTTTTTTTAGACTAACTTCGTCCCGCGGCGTTACTCGCGGTGCAACAATAGCCGCGGGAAGCACCGCGGGGTTCAGCTAGCTAGTTAATAATGATGGGTGTATAAAATTTTGGCATCATAATATTTAATAGTTGATGTTGACTAATTTTGAAAACCTGTTTTATAGTGTTCAGAAGTATCTTCTATTGTCAAAAACAGTTACATTTCTGCAAAAAATAAAGTTTTACTAGGAAATAATTGCGATTTAAATTTTAAGTTTCAAATTTACGACAAATCGCTCGGTGGTGTCATGGCGTCTTTTTGTGCAGACGCGACGTCACCATGTGTCAACCAGTGCCAATTATAGCTTTTATAAACAGGAAAGTGATCGTCGAATATTATCTGATCAAAGTGATCTTTATACATAAGTGACGTAACCCGCTCTCAGTATTTATTTATTTATTCATTTATACAGATTAAGGGTTTCCAACATAGGCTATACACAACTATAACATACGATGAAAAATTCACATTAATCTCTCGGTGTACTCCCTCAATTACAGGAGACCACAGCATGCAAATATTAGTAACAAGTTATATTAAATAATGAAAAAAGAAATTATAGTGTAAATCAAAATCACAGACACAGTTCAACATAGTTAACCCTACAACTACAACATACTACAATAAACAACATTATTAAGACATAAGCAAAATACTTTTTAAAGAACATTTATATTTTAAAAGAGAAGCACTGAGGTCTAAGTTTTTAGTTCTAGACAACATATTGTATTGCCTGCAGAGCCTAGGCATAGCGGCGTAATGACCCAGGTTTGATTTTGCTGTACGAACAAAGAACAGATTGTAGGCTCCTATCCTGGGTAGTCGTGATGGTATATTTATAGATAGGCTACTTAATAGTTCGTTGCAGTCCGTGTATTCAACTTAACATGGCGGATTGCTGTATTTTCTACTTTTATTTTTATTAATTAACTATTAATCTCACTCTAAATATGAAAATAAATACGATTTTTATACTCTACTAGCTAAACCCCGTGGTGCTACCCGCGGTTATCGTCGTATGGCGAGTAACGCCGCGGGACAAAGTTAGTCTAAAAAAAGTAGCCTTAGTTACTCCCTGGATCATCACCTACCAGCCAGTGAATGTCCCGTCAAAATCCGTCCAGCCGTTCCAGAGATTATCCGGAACACACAGACAGACAGACAAAAATTGTAAAAAATGTTATTTTAGTACATCGACCTTGTATACATATGGATTTATTAAAAAGTGGTTATTTTAATATTACAAACAGACACTCTAATTTTATTGGAATGAATTTCCTTATCGCGCGTTGTGAAAAGGGGCTAGACGGAAAAAAATCTTACGAAAAGTAGTCACGACACAAAAATTCTTACGAAAAGTTGTCACGACACAAAAAATATTACGAAAAGTTGTCACGACACTTTTTGCTACAGTAAGCGATTGTAAGCCGTGCGGCGTGCGCATGTTTCTCTGTCTCTCTCTCTCTCTCTCTCTTACAGAAAGCAAGCCAGACATTTTCATTTATATTTAGCACTGAACAGTGTGGTGTTGCGACGATTATATTTGTTGAGTATATACAGATTTTTGTACATAATAAATAATAAAAATAATGAATCCTGACAGTGAACTTCGTTCCATCCGGGTGTCCCTTGACACCTCTCGAGTTTTTTTATTTTATTTATTTATATAGATGTATAGATGAACCCCATTCCATAAGATAAATACATTATTTTAGTGTTTCTTTGTGACTGTCATCATGTCTATTATAACCTACTAGTTTCGTTCGCGGTTCCACCCGCTTGTTTGTCAGTTATCGTCGTAAAGAGTAACCCATGTCCTTCCTCAAGATTCAAAGTATCTCAATGGCAAATTTTATTCAAATTGATACAGCGATATAGCCGTGAAAACGTAACAGACAGATATAAATACTTTCGAATTTATAATATTACTTGTTTGGATTATAAAAAGTTATGAAATTCTTTAAATCTTTTTTTTTTTTTATTTTTTTTTTTTATGTTTTTGCTGCGCCAAAATGACTCTGCTCTGCCTGATGGAAAGCATGAGCAGATTCCAAGAGTGGTGGTCACCATCCTCAATGCGAATAAAGACATTGCAGCATGGTGACCCACACTATGGCCGCCTAGTGAGATGCTTTTTTACGCCCCGCTTAAAGGACCCGGGATCATAGTGGGAGGACCCGGGATCATAGTGGGAGGACCCGGGATCATAGTGGGAGGACCCGGGATCATAGTGGGAGAATCTTGTTTAATATTGACTTTTGTTAATTTACTCTCAGAAAATGATCACAAACAAATTTTTATTTTTAAAACTATGATTTCATTAAAATGAATGTAGTGTATGATGAAAATCGTACATTTCATCAAAATAATTTCACTTCACAATTTCAATCAGCTGCGCGTCATTAAAACTGTAATATTCCGGCGGTAGAACCTACAGTTTCCTATACACAGCGAGGTTGTGTGCGCACACCAGAAAATTGATTTCACCAGGTGTTGCGAACAAATTGTTCTGTTCCTACATATAAATAAAAGTATCTAGGATAGTATCACATGTACGCTTGCCGCATCAACCTCTAGAAAATGGGTACTTTTGTTACCATAATGTTAGAAAATGGTGGTAATTCTGTTGTTGACATCACTAAACAAAAATTCACTAAATTTGGTGTTGGATTATATACTTTAACCTCATCAGCTTAAAGTCCATTTTTCGATATCTCACAACTCAGCTTCCACTATATTTAGGTCAGTATCAACTAAAAATTTATCAGAGGTACACGCTTGTTTATTAGTAAAAAAAACTAAAGTAAACTGTAAATGAAAACATTATAAGTAATAATTACGTAAGTAAATTAGTCGGCATGTATTTTGACGACGTCTAAGTTTAGTGGTTTAGAGGCGCTCATAGCCCAGTTGCACTCGGTGATTAGAAACAATCACCGAAGGTAAGCAACAACGCCACGGTTAGTACCTGGATGGGTGACCGTTAGTGGCATGTTACCATGAGCGTTTCCGTGATTCGGAGGACACGTTAAGCAGTCGGTCCCGGTTGTTATATTAGGATAAAAGTCGTGAAGCTTAGTTGGACGCCTTTGGGCGGCTTGAAAACATCTAACGGTAAGATTACGTAGCCACAACGTTATCTTGTCAGCCCCGCACTTGGCCAGTATGACTCGGGGACCTATGGCCCTAACCCTCTTCTGAGATGAGACTCGAGCCCAGCAGTAGGACATTATGGGTTGTTGATGATGAGTAATTTAACTAATTTTGGTTATGCCAAAGTTTATTTTACTTTTTCAAGTAATAAGGAAGCGTGTGTCTGATTAACGTTTATATGGTACTGAACTAAACAGTGACAGCTGAGATGTAAGATATTGACTAATGGACTGTAAGCAGATGAGATTATAGTATATAATCCAACAACAAATTTTACTGAATTATAATTTAGAGATGACAACAACAGAATTACCACCAATAAGTAGCAATTATTTTTATAATTTAACTCATCTCAAACACGATCGTATCTCGCGTCTGATCTCCAATAGACACAACTTATAACTAAACGAGACCTGAGTATACTATTCAGAGCTGGATTCAGAGCTGTCAATGCGACAACATAATGATAATGAAGGGACATGCAACTCAGTTTTGTCCGACGTGTATATCGGTTATTACAGTTAAGAGTACTGTAAGAATCGATATACACATGGGTGGAGCCGTGGTCAAAAGGTAAGTAATAAATGAATTACTCACATAAACAGAACAAACGATCGTGCTCATAACATCTGGCTAAGCAATCTGGGTCATTAACCATTAGCCAACCATGAACCTGATATGAACCAAATCTATGAAAATTGAAGTAAATCTTCAGCCGTTGTTCTGAGAGGTTGTGTGACAAGTTTACCTCTTATATAAACTTTCAAATTAATCATCAGTAAAGGTACAAGTTTGTCTCAGTGAGGTCGCAAAAAGCGTTCAGCACACAATATCTCAGTGACCGGCACAGCGGCGCGCTAATCACTGGCATACGTCACAGCTAGCACTCCGCCCTCTTGTGAGTTTTTGCGGCCTCACTGTTGAGTAAGTGAGTAATACTATAACACACAGGATGAATTTGAGATCGTGTAATAATAATATAGTAAAATCGAATGGCACTGTTTTTACTTCAGAAGTCTTTCACTTAACTAATACCTTTTCTTTTACATACCTGCCTACAATTATCGTATAGTAGATGTACCTTGCAAGGCTTTACTGTGACACATTCTGGTTGTATGGTGAGAATGAGGCATAAAACTGACTAAAAAAAAAAAGTTTAAAAAATTTACACCCTATGAGGGTGTAAATTTTTTAAACTTTTTTTTTCGCTTCAGTAGTTTTTGGGTGGAATATACATAGACTACCAAAACCCTTCCTTTTGGCTAGTAAAACCAGCTAATGGCCCATACTTCGCAGTTTTAAGAGCTCATCGTCACATGCCTCAAGGCCTCTTTTAGATAATATACTTAGCTCTTCTAATTTATTTATATTTATGCACTTATGTATAGCTAATTTAAAACCCAAAACGTATCTTTAGCTCGACCTACACATTTTGTAGAGAAATACTCTAAGACAAGTTACCTTCATGTAGATTTCATACAAATAATAAACATTAATGGAATAATTAACATATTTCTAAACAAATTGATACCTAACAAAACTCTATATGATTCCATATGAGTCACAGAATGACGATAAAAACTACACCCGTAGTTTTAACATCGCTATTATTTCATGAGCAAACCCAATCTCTAAATCACGCAAATATACACACTCAACTTTTCCACTTTTAATTCTACACACAAGATGGAACACTAGTTGGATCTAAACTAATCAGTAATGTACTAACCACAGTACATATTAAATATATATAGAGGGAACATTTAAAGGCGGGTGGGGGCGATGCGCGGCGACCGTACATCACTCGGGAAATGCAACGCTTTAATCAACGAGTTAAACTTATTTTTCCTTCCTTCCTTAACAAGCACTTGACAGCAATTCTTTCTTACCGCACTGTGAAGTGGAATTGTGATACTGTTTAACATTAATGTAGCCTGTTGTGTCTTCGCTGAGTGATATTCGAGAATTTAATACGTTTAAAGTTATTGGATTATATTTGATCATTTTTAAATATTTTAGATGTTTTTTTTTATTTGTATTGTAGGATAAAATAGTAACAGAAAGGAAAAAAGAGATATTATAAAACAATTTTACTTATATGTTCTGTATTTTGTATCATATAAGAGTAATTAAGCACACTAGTCACCTAATTTTCAGAAGCATCTGCAACTCAATGGTAACTAACGTATTGTCGACCTTTTAAATGGGAGCTTTCCTTGGCGGTAGTATTATTTTACGAAAATATCACATTATCATTACCATGGATTGATTGTGAAAGGGAAACAAATTGGTATGAAAAAAAGTTAGGAGCTGAGTAGAAATATACATCAAAAATGCATGAAATGAACACAAAAAACACCCAGACTTAGAACAGCAATTTATGGCTCACACAGTGTTGTCCCATGTGGGATTTGAACCCACAATACTTAGCGAAAGGAAGGAAAGGAAGCGACTTGGTGACCACTTAAACCACTAGGCTAACTGTCGTACAAATACAAATCAAAATCAATTAAAATGCGGAGTTCTAGAGTCATTTTACAATTACATAGCAACTACTGACATTTTCTACATAAGACCATAATTAAACGCTTCTAATCTGCTTGTAAAACAAACTGCCTACCGGCTATAAAAAATTAAAAGAAGTGAATATTTATAGGCTGTTCGCAAACATCTGTCTTGTGCATTCGTAAATCAAAAGCATCTCGGATTACGAACAACTCGGCCCTTTCATAACGTCCCGCGACCCTAAACCTCTTATAATGAGAGAACTTTTTCCATTTCTTTTTTAAAAAGTTTTCAACAAACCTCTTTGTGTTATTCTTTGAGTTTACTCGCGAAATAATTGACAGGCGGTTCTAGTTTTAACTGTATTGGAGGAGGAAGGGTTTTATTAACTTGACAATGTAATAAGAATTGATAAAGAACATATAATTTTACAGCAATTTAATTGTTTAAGTTTTAGAAAATTCAAAATATTTTTTTTTGCCTGAGGCTTTAAATTTTTTGTAAAATAAGCTTTATCATCTATTGAAACATAGTTCACTTATAATTTTATCTAATATTTAAAAATCTTTTTTTTACAAACAGTCGATATTTATTTCACATTAATATACATCAACTTTATTTATCGTGGATAACTATAACTTAACAGCCAATCATATAAACTTAGTTAATTACCTAGAGAATGAATCGACAAATGTGTTGCTAAGTGCAAATCTCGAGAACCGCTCGACCAATCCGGTTATTTTTTACATTTTCCTTGAGGCATTAGGAAGGTTCCTAAGAGCAAAACGTGAAATTCCGAGGAAAATGGTAAAAAAAAACAACTTAATTGTGTTTATTTATAATTAATAACGAGTTTTCAAACGTTGTGCATGGAAATTTGATAGTCAAATAAAATCTCATACGAATTTATTAGATTTGATTTTAATGACTGAAGAATTAATGAGAATGAATTTATGCTGAAAATAGCATCAAATAAAACTAGTAAGGTATTCTTGAACTTCTAGCAGCATATGAGGAATAACTTCATCTAACTTGACACTACACTGGCAGCCATAAACTTGGTCATGAATATTTATACATCCTGAACACCGGATACCATAAAGACGATTTAGCACCTTTGACCAGTACATACTACACATATTGGTACCAGCGAATACATATATGTGTTGTTTATAGGCGTTTGTAGGTATGTTAAAAATAAGTATAATTATTTATTTATTTATAACTATGAATCAAATTTGAACATACAGTCTCTTTTAGTCAAAATGGTGTGGAAATCTTAAAAGGTTGGTGCACAGAGGTTACATAACTATTATGAAGTCACTTAAAATGTACACAGTTATTTAATTTTATACATACGTATATTCATACTCACAAAACACAGAACTACTGAAGTATAAAACATATATTCAGATTGACAGATACATAAACATTACCGTCGTTGGTCGTTAGACACAAAATATGGCATAGACACAAAGATCACAAGAAAGCTGATCATACAAAGAAGTGTGGTTCCATGCGGATGCACAATCCAGTCGCAAGTTGCAAAGTGACCGCTTAAATCTCTATGCCATCCATGCCCTTAAATACACTGACAACTAGTGCAAGTCTCTCAGGTTGCGGAGGACTGATGCTAGTGTGCAATTTAGGTAGTAATCGAACCCTAAATAAACTTTTTATTAATGACGGCTAGAAAGATAAAGATATATATTTTTAAACAACACAGATAAATTTCCTCATAATTAAATTCTGAAATGTAAAACAATACCAGCCGCTTCACCTAAACAGTTTCATCCAATTAACTTATTTTGTATCCCTTCAAAGAAATAAATTGTTAAGGTCTTTAATTGTTAAGTGGTATATTGATTTTATTTAAATTTAATTAATGTCACCGTGCTCATGGCGTTACACTAATTTGTTACGAAGTTCGAATCCAGAAAAAAATCTTTATTATTCTTTATATCTAAGCGTTATAAATTTCATCGTTGCTACCTAAATGGAAAAAAATACTATTATGGGTAATTTATGTTCCTGGAGGTATCAGGTGAGGCTCTCTGTCACTCTAGCAGAAGCAGGCCGGGGTGGTAGTACAACGCGCTACGGTGTGCGTGCCCTTCTGTCATCAGGGTTTCCACTTAAGAGAAGGTTATCGGCAAGCAGTAGATGGCCGGAGGTGCATTGCTATTCTAGGGTTTTTCTTTTTTGGGGCATACCTGGTTCTCCAGCTCTTAGAATCTGAGGCGACGTGCGGGTTTTGGTCAGTTCGAGTTCAATACCACTAGTAGAATTTCGAAAAGACAAAAATGGGTAATTGATGTTACAAAAATACTAAATACCAGACTGCTAGTGTTTAGCAATTCCTTATTCTAATCTTGAGGGTATCAAAAGGCAGCAATTTATAACTTTTGACTTGCAGACGCCAAAAAAACATTAATTACTCTAATTTTATGTATTTCGAAAACGTTCTTTAACCTAAGAAAATTCCATGTTATCATGTTAGGAGAACATTTTTAATTGGATTAATAAAATCCTTAGATTACTGAATATGAACATAGAAAGTCAAATGATTACCTGATATGAGATATAATTAATTAATTACCTAAACATATTCATTACAATTTAAGGTTGTTTTATTGTACTGCTTAGCAGCCTAAGGCTTCACTATGTACGCATTTGCTGTATTCCGATTTTGGTAACATCAAAGCGAAGAATATTAAAGGCAATTCAAGAACGTTATTTTCTGAACTTACCTCCATAAATTATTACACAAACTACCGGTCATTCTACTAGTATTAATCATGGCATAAGTCCTCATATCCGTTTCTACTTCTACTACTAAAGTAATGCTCTCATCTTACTTACACCATAAACCTTCAAGAGAACTGGTCTCATTATGACCAATTTTCTTGAAAATTGAGGAAAAGGAAGAAAAGACTTGAGGAATTTTTAATTAAATAAATTAAAAAAATACACTTCTAAATGCAAATGGTTCTGAAGAAAACATTTGTTTGTTTCTTCAAGTTATTTCCTTTTTGTTTATGCGTATGTAACACGTTAATTGTACTGGCATAATGAATTTTACTTTTAGACTTTAATTATATTGGACTGCAGTGAAATAAATTAAAAATCAAATATGTCAAAGTTGTTATGTTTGCAAAATTTCTTCTAGAATTTTATGATTTTACTTGAATAACCCAAGAAGCTAAATTTATTTTACGAAATAAAGTTGCTAAAAAGTTACTAAAGGACTAGCAGTTTACTCAGTAAAAAACATAGCCAGCTTCAGAATAATGGCGTTAAAAAGAATAAAAAAGTATGCATATGAAAGACGAAATACCAACATAATTACTGTGAAACTTAAAAAGGTCAAGTTCTTCATCTTATCCAGTACGGACGTTGCATTATACCGAATTCTTGAAGTATCGAGACGTTCGTGCGTAATTCGGACCATGAAACCTCGAGCATTTTTCTCTTGCACCACATTTAATGATAGGCACATTTCAATAAAGTCCAAAAACTTTTACTATATTGCGAAAAAAGTCAGCTACATAATCTATCTAAGCTATATGTAGTTTTTTAATTAAATCCATCCCAACATTTAAACTCACACGCAAGACGAAATTGTGTTAAAATTATCATATTTTCATCTTGCGAATGAATTTTAAAAGAAATTTCAGCCAAGACAATTTTAATTAAGTCCCAGTGAGCTCATTATCTTGGCGCTGTGTCACTGCCACGCTCGGTACGAACAAGTTCTTTTTGTTAAATCTTTTAGGTCGTGATAGCCTTATCTCGAACAAATGTAGAGACACTAAGTTTTTCGAATTCCATTCTGTTTTTGTGATCGTGCCTTTTTCAGCTGTATGTTTGACATTTAATAGCTGTATGAATACTAAAAAAATTGAAGTAATGAACAGCTAATTCCCATAGCTTAAGTAGTCTCTATAGAGTCGATAGACTGCACGGTTGGCCAGTGTTTTAGGTTTCAGCTACTGCGCCAAGTGTCGCGGGTTCAAATCCCACGCGATACAAAACTTTGTGTGATCCACAAATTGTTGTCAGGGTGTTCTTTGTGTCCGTTTCTTGTCACGGGTTCGTTTCCTATGTTCTGCATAGTCTGTAGCTTTAAAGATGTGTGGTAATATTTTAAGAATACGGTATGTCAGCATCCCATATCCTTCACGTTGGTATTGTGAGGTGGCTTCAGAGGTGGCTAAATAAGTCAACACAGGACAACATTATTGCAAAGTGAACGAAAACTTGAAATAAACCTTATACCAACCTGTTTGGTCAGCGTGTTATAGTAACCCATAACCATCTTTCTAAGACGAAGCCTATGTCTTGCTTTGGACTCTCAAAGACTGTGGCTGGTTGGTAATGATGATAAGTAATATAAATAATTTTTACTGTGGGAGAGCCACGCTTCGGCATGAATGGGCCAGCTCGACCGGAGTGATACCTCGGCCTCACAGAAAACCGGTGTGAAATAGTGCTTGCGCTGTGTTTCATCGAGTGAGTGATGATATCGGAGGCCCATAACCCAAACCCCCTCCCTCTATCTCCCCTCCCTATCCCCCAAAGGCCGGCAACGCACTTGTGACGCCTCTGGTGTTTGCAGGTGTCCATGGGCGGCGGTAATCGCTTACCATTAGGCGATACGTCTGCTCGTCTGCCAGACTATTCCAAAAAAAGAAAAGGATGTGGGATTAAATAAATGCTTCTATCTTTATCTCAATTGCGTCTCATATGTAATTTATTTCTTCACCAGTCACCTTAAGTGAAGTAGCCAAACTAAAAGGCCCATCAGATCGATACGTACACAAAATCACGGCTGTTTCCCGGAAGGGGTAGGCAGAACCATACTAAACGACCACTTTTCGCCAGAGTTTTGGTCCTATGTAGCAGGTGGCCGTTCTATGGTCGCTAATCGTGATATTTTGTTTGCCATGGTATCGTTAATCGATCAGCAGATGCACCATCTGCAGGTGTGGTTTCTTTTGGGGCTCTAAGTTCTTAGTGGGAACCTTACGCACAAATAAGTATCATATCAAATTTTCCTGACATAATTAACGTGGTTAGAGTTTGTTTGTTTGTATCCCTTCCTTTCTAATCCTCTTTTATTTTTTTCTCATTATATTTTATTCCTGTTTTATCCTCAAAAAAAATCTTTCAGCACATACAAGGCAGCTTAAAGCATCACAGTTAAATCTGTCTTCTCAAAATCCTAACCAGTGTATATTTTACGACTGTCTAGAATTTAAAGGACGATGAAACTTACACTAAGTTGGTTCTAATGAGTATCCTACGCTTTACTTAGTGTCATACTAACTGAGAACAAAAAACAACCGTTGTTTCCTAAACCCAAAATGAATAACACATACATCGAAAAGAGTTTTGAAAACTTGATTAAACCGAGTTGTACTTAATCTGACCAAAGTAAACTAATTTAAGTAAAGATAACTTGATAATCTCACTTAATATACTAAGGTAACTTGAGTAATATGATTTTGATTTTCTCATAATATCTTACTTATCTGTTACTTAGAAATTTAGATCAGATCCGTGTTGCGTATAATAATCTTGCAAATTTGTTTTACGAAGATATTATTCAGTGCTTAATTTGAGTCTTTTGTAAATATAATATACCATAAAAGTCACACCCATTTACAGAATAAGTGATCGTATTCTCCGCTTAAACATTTATCAAGGATAAGTATCATCATCTTCCTAGCCTTTGTTACTCCCAAGATTATTTGGGGATGGCTACTAGTTCAACTGGTTTGGCATCGGACCTCCGCAACCCTAAGGATAAACTGAATTAAAAGGTTGAACTAGTTCTCAATATATTTTTCGGGCACTGACTTCCCAGTAACGATTGCCAGAGATGTTCATGACAACCTCCAATGCTCTCCGAGGCACGAGTGGGAAACACCACCATCTTCCATATTCCGGGCTGCTATTAAGAATTCCTTGTTAGAAAATCCCAACAGCAGTCCGACCCGAACCAACCCTCCGACCAAGGATGTGTATCAAATCCAGGATCGCTGGCTTGGCCATCAGAGTCACTAACCACTAGGCCAACTGGTCAGTCTATGGATAAACTAGACACAGAGTGAAGGATTATTGCTTTATCATCAACAGGCTTAACTAGTCCATTCCAGAACATAGGCCTGTCTTTAGCATGGAAGTTTTGGTCTACTATACCACGCTGGCTATGTGGTTTAGTATAGGGTTGGCTTCAAGTCTGGGAGCGGGCCGGTTATCGTAATAATAGCAGCTCCTGGATCCCTTCCATCTCAGACGCGGAGTGGCACACCACCCCGCGGCAAACCCCGGTGGAATGACGGCTGGTGGGGGTTTCCACACGTAAAAAAGGGTTTTTTTTCAAGTGTTCCTTCTTGCAGTGATGATGAACTGTGTATTTAGTCCCTTAGTCGGCTCTTACGATACCCAGGGGTTTAATAAGTGTGGTGACACTCAGTCATCACACAGATTTACGGATTCATTCTCAGTAAATCAACTTAATCAATTATTAATATACTATATTATTTTGTATAAATTTCATTTATGTGTTACGACGTATATACATATTAAAAAGCTAGCAGAATATAATATCATTTCTATGTTGTTTCGTGGAACTGAGGAAATATAGTGAAGGGAAATAATTATTTACTTATAAGTTACTTATCTATTTTTGGATTGTACAACTAACATGAAATATATTTTTGTACATGAGAATACCTACATCGTGACTCCGCTCACGTGTTGTTGTTGTTGGTTATCGCGGTCAAAATAGCCCATGTGTTGAAAACAAGTTGAACAATACCAATCGTTGAACTGGGTATGTGACACTAGTAGAGATTTAAATAAAACCACTGTGCACAGTTCTATTGGTTCGTAATATGGCACGGTTTAATTGGCAGTTGCCTAGAACTAAACTCCAGTTTTGTTCTGTCATACAAAGTGTTTGTAGGCCTAATACAGTAACACGTGCTACACAATGAAAGCGCGATCCAAGTTTTGTAACAGCTCCATCTAGATTACGAAAAGGTAACTAATATTTTGAACTTATGACTTTGATCTGATTATGTTGATTTGGGATCGAACACTATGTCCTTCCTCAAGAGTCAAAGTATTTCTATGGGAAAATTATTTGAAATCGGTGCGCTAGTTTAGACGTAAAAGCATAACAGACAGAGAGACAGGTAGATTTACTTTCTAATTTATAATGTAAGCAACCCAGGTTTTTCCTACCACGGACACTAGTTTCTTACAAAAGAATGACTAAACTGTTAGAACTTTTGCTATGAGAAAAATAAATACAACTTCGTTAATATTGACAGCCTCGGTGGTGCAGTGGTAGCATATGCGACTGCCGTGCCTGAGAACTCGAGTTCGATTCCCGGGTCGGACCAAACGTTTGTATGATCTGCATACATTTGTTTATGAGTTTGGATGTTTTCTATGTATTTCATGTATGTTTTTTATAAAAAAATAACTATATATGTATTTATATCAGTTATCTTGTACCCATAACATAAGCTCTGCTTAGTTTGGAACTAGATGGCGTTGTTTGTTAGATGTCCAAATTATTGTTAAAAAATAGAATTCATATTATTATTTGAACTGAACAGCTATTGAACCCACGACACTAAGTGAAGTTAAAGGTCGGAATCTCATTTTGGTTGATAAACTTACATCACTTATATATTTCTAAACATATGTATATTATGGATTCCCGGGACGTCCATACTGATGTGAGTAATGGTTGTGAGTGTGTATGTTCGAGTTCAACTACTATTATGCAACAAACTTAGTAAAAATCATATTTATCATACTAATTTTTAATAACTATTACCTAGTAATTAGTCATTTGTCATAATTACAATACAATTTCGACCACTGTGTCTCGTCTCGACTTTCGACACGAGACACTTTGTAGCAACTTTGATTTTAATTAAAGGAGTATTGAATTACTACTCCTGTAGCTGCTAATAATCAGAATGCTTATACACACACACTCTATGATTAGTTGTGTGTTGTGTTGTGTATAGGCTTTTATTTTCTTAGTAATTCATTATTGTATTGTAAGTTGATGGTACTGTCGTTGACATGTGTTCACTAAAATTGTGATCAAACGTTGATTCAAGACGAAAACTGTAGAAAGTATTGAGCATTTCTTTTAGTACATAATAGCTGTCATAACCATCTAGAAATAAAGGTATAATATTACCTACTACACTTGTAATTTATTTAGGTGTGTTTTTCCATTATACAGAAATCAAAGGCTTTACCACAATTTTCTTTCTAAATAGAATTATGTTATTTATCTCAGATTACTGTTATATTTTTTTGAAGTAATAGTACTATATTTAAGGACATAAATTGTCACTACACTTTAGTAAAGCATGTAAAAGTATCTTGAGCACTACTGACTTCCATGACCAACGTATTGATCTACTGGTTAGTGCCCTGATAGCACAGTTTGTTGGTTCGATTCTCGTTTAAGACAAATTATTGTTTGATGAGCACAGAATTTATTAAGTGTTCGGGTGTAAATTATCTGTAATATAGATGCATTTAGATGTTTACCAGCAGTTTGTTTACCACACATTTCACACCGGCACTGCTTCATTTGCAATCAGACGGCCATATTATGTGAAATTTCTAGAATAAAAAAATGACATTAGCACTTACGGGATATTTGATATTGTTTTTACTACAACCTTGATACTGTGGTGACTTCTACATACATAAACGGAATATAAACATACTACAACGGCATCTAGCAAAGAGATATCAGAGATATCGAACTACGGAACCACAAACTACGAATACTGTTTCGCGATATAGAAATTCGCGCGCCGATTAACATATATACAACTTCCCAACGTAAACCGATTGGCCAAAAACCGCCAGGCATGAGGCACCTTGTCTGGTTGGAGGAATCTTCCTTGATATGACACCCGTTCCTCTACAATACGGTAAACAAGTTTATTCACACTAAATACATACATTAGAATATGTTTCCTATGACTTTACCGCAATTTTTTAAATAAAATATTGACAATAGTTTTCATTGCTATCGTGTAAATTATTCAAAGAACCATAAAATGAATAAGTATGAGCGTAAAACGGTTCAGCGTCTGTAGTCGATAGACAAGCCCCATTACGAAAAATTGTTCTATTCCAAGACATCGAAATTGTCCTTAAAAGCGTGCACTGGGTAACAGGGCTGTCTGAAATGCAGTTTGGATACATGAAGAGCTTTATATTATTTTTATTGGAATTACAATTGTTATGTACTGATTTATTTTCTTTGTCAGTTTTCGTATGATATGGTTGACAAATTAAGAGACGGGTCATGTGTTTTAGCAACCGCTGCCAGCTATTGAGAGCTTCCAACTGATGTGTGCTGCTAAGAGAACTCTTTCGGGTTGGTGTCTGATGTGTGAAACTGGGAATTCTATTCTGATGTTAGCATCATTACTATCCTTCTTAACCGACTTCAAAAAAGGAGGTTATCAATTCGACTGTATTTTTTTTTGCCTCATAACTTTCGACTGAGTGAACCGATTTTAATGATTCTTTTTTTATTTGAAAGCTAGTGCTTCCCGTGTGGTCATTGGTCTTGTTCTTGAAGTCGGTTTTTTCTTTTTGTTGAAATTTGTGATTATATCTCTATTAATCAAAATGAATTTGTATACTTAGGGATCATTAATTTTACTCATTTCAATGAATAAAGTTATTCATTATTGTAAAAAATTAGTAAGGGCCTTACAAAACAGATTTTAATTGAAGAAACAAATATGAGACGGCGTACCAAAGCTAAAGAAAGGATAAATAATTGATGTAGAAAGTAAAAAAAATTTAGTTGCCTCCAAAATCTTTTAAAAGTACACACTTTAGTATATACGTTATTGTACACCAATTAAATTGTTACAATAGAATATTACAATAAGATCTGTACAATCGGCGGCCTTATTTCTAAGAGCAATCTTTGCCGGGCTAACTTTGGATGGACAAATCGACAAAATATAAAAATGAACACTTTAGTATATGAAGGAATAATTCTAATAAAATATTCAACTTTGATTGCGGTGAAACCCTATTTGGAGAATTCCTTGTTGCGTGCACTTTTAGCTTTCGTTGAAAGGTCCGTCGCTGACTGCATCGCCCGCGCGCCCGCCTGATCGGCAACATGTGAACTTTTAATGGCTTTTATATAACTATGAATATGCGAGTACCTTCTTTAACATACTTGATAATGTTTAGTATATAAGCTAGAACGGAATTTAATGTGAAAATTGAATAAAATGTACTCCTTAACAGAGTATGATATACTGGTAATTTTTCAATTTAATGTGTAAAGTACTCAGAGTATTAGTTCGCTACGAAACTTTTAATGGCAAGACTGGTTGACTTAAGACAGCTGTAAGAAAGACATAACTTTTGTTTCGCATTTTAAATAACTTTTCTTTTTCAAGGTAGTAGAGCCACGCTGATTTCAACACGAACGGGCCGGCTAGACCAAGGCGGTACTACCTGAGCACCGAAGATCACCGTAAAATGACAGCGTTCGTACTGTCGTGTTTCGTTGGTGGGTGCAAGACCGGAGGCCCAATGATGCAGAAACATCAATAGGCCGCCATGGTGTGGATGCTGCATTGGCCACCTGGGCCACTATTACAAATCTATTGATACCTTTTTTATGGAATGAGCGGGGTGAACAGCAGACGTATCGCCTGATGGTAAGCGATTACCGCCGCCTATGGCAACAGCAGAGGCGTCAGAAGTGCGTTGCCGGACTTTGGTGGATGGGGAAAGGAGGAGGGGTTGGGAACAACACAGTGCAATTGCTATTTCACGCCGGTTTCTGTGAGGCCGTGGTATCACTCCAGTCGAGCCGGCCCATTCATGTCGAAGTATGGCTCGCCCACGGTTGTACCTCATTAAATAAACTCAATAGTTTAAGTTCTACGTTTGAACATGCAAACATACATAGACTGTCAAAACCCTTATTTTTGGCTTTAACGGGTAAAAAAGGAATAACATATCACTAAACCAAATACAATTAAATCCTTACCAATTTAGTTGTAACCAAAGTCAAATAAACATGATTTACGTTACGTTAATCAGTATGTTAATTTAATCTCCGAATCTGCGTAATTTAATCACATACAAGCACCTATATAACACAAATAAACCTGGAGGTACCCTTTTTGTTCACCGTTTGTTATTTGAAACCCCACAATCACATGTGAAGAGAGTTCTAAGTAAAACGGGCCAAAGTGCCCCAACCCTTATCCACCGACTCAAGGTAACACACTGACTGAATAAATGACTAATTACCGTGTCGACTCATTAGCACAGATTTCTCTTGCGTCTAATACTGCTAAATTAAAGAGCTCACTGCGCCCAACGAACTTCACATTCGGCGTTACAGTTCAATTCTCTGAGGTAATACTTCAAACAAATTATGAAAAGCGACATTTATGTTAAGGAGTTTTTCGTTAAATTTTACATTAACGGTTGTGATTTTTTTACACACATTATTAACATAAGTCTTGATACCATGGGAGAGCAAAAATAAATCAAAGTGGAAGGATCATATTTACAAGAATATTACCATAGCCACTTCGCCAAATGAGGGAGGTTGTCGGATTTCCAACTAGCATAACTTTTGATATAAGCGTCTATTAATTTGCCGATTTCAATGTCTTATATTAGTCCCAAAATAGATTCCGATTCGATAATCTTACAAACCATCGAATAAGCAATCGACTAATGCCAATCCCTTCAAAGTAATGAGATCCTTAACATATACTTCAACGTTAATATAAAATAGAGAAAGCGTATTGAAGTTTATTAATTAGTCGATACTGAATAGTGTTAGTCATCGGAATCTAGAATCTAGACAATTGGCTACTTGACAATTTTTGAAAAATTATTTTATAATTTTCAGCTAATTATTATGGACATCTCCCAAAAATATTTCCGCCAAAAAGTACCATTTTAATATAAAAAATCATGTTTTTTATATTTAAATTCAAATGAAGCGCGAAAACAGGTGGTCACGTGATATTTTGTGTGCTGACGTCATTGTTTATCAAACTACAAAATTCTACTGGGGCGACTTCGAGTATCATTTTGTTTCTTAAAGTTTAGAATAATATTTAGTTGAATATATATCAGAATTTTTGAAAAATGAATAGTTACTGAAGATCTGCAGTGCCAATGTGTACAAGTACGACTATTAAATATTCTGATATATTGTTTATACACGTTCCGAATGATTCACGACGCCGAAGGCTATGGATTTGGATTAACACGCCGAGACCCGAAGTTAATGTCTGTTAAATCTACTATTTTCACTCCAATTATTTCATTTTGATTTATACTTACATCAAAGTTAAATGAATATTTTTATTTTTATTTATTTAAGGTTTACCAACAGTTGTTACAGATAATTATTGCAAACATAGGAACATGCAAGAAATTTGTCTTATATCTAACTGCACAACCAATTACAGGCAAACATCACACGCAATGTGTTTTATGTACCAACATGTTAACATAGCTATATGAAAATAAAAGTTGTTAGTTAGGTACACTTAAACTATAGTTAATTACAATATATATATATGTAAATAATATTACTAATTATATTAATGGCTTAATTAAGTGCGTTTGACGTGTCTGACAAATTTCGACAGCGAATCAGAATACACATCCTCAGATAAAGAATAACACTAGATAGAATACTAATAACATTAAATTCGGAACTGGCGCTTAACAAAAGAACGCCCTATTCAGAGTACACTGTTACTAAAACTGCTCAGATAAAGAATTACACATCAACCAGGTCGCTGCACTCATTTCATCAACTTTGCACATGCGGGGTATAGGCGAATTAGCACCAAACACCGTATGGCGCAGAGGCGGAACCAGGGGAGTATCGGTCTGCGAGGCGGTCTGCAGGGTACTCTGAAGTTGAATCTGTTTAGTTACTCAGGGCAGTCAATGTTGTTGTTGAGCAGCTTATACGTTAATCTTAAATCCATGGTTGATGAATAAAATCAACCATCAACGTAACTTTCTCTCCAATGAATAAAATTAAACATAAAAAATATGTTTGAAAGATTTTAATGAAACTGGACTCTTAGAAATAAATAATTACTTATACCTACCTAATATATCAGTTTCGTAAAAGAGAATAGCGATGGACAGCGGCATTAATTAAGATTTTTTTGTATTGTTTCATTTCATGTTTGTAAAGAATGACGTCACGCACTACAGACATTATGGCCGACGGCGTTTCTGTCTTTCTTGTCAACAGATACAAAACTACAAATTTATTTTATAAAAATAAAATACTTGCAATGGACAATTTGTTAAAGTAATTACTTTAAAATCATTGCTTATTACCAAGCTACGATAGTCAATTGATTTCAATTTTTTTGTTACATCAGTCAAGTAGCCTATTTGCAACACTTGAAACATACGAGGACTGGCTACCAAAAACAGTTGTGTGTGTGTGCGATCAAATATTTTAAAAAAAGCAGCCAAGTGCGAGTCGGACTCGCCCATGAAGGGTTCTGCAGCAGCAAGTAACATAATATAATTTATATATATTATTTATACATATTATTATAATTTATACATATTTGTGTTAATTGAATGAAAGGTAAATTGCAGTTTACGATTTATAACGTATTAAAAAAACTACTTACAAGATTTTGTTCAAATCAATTTTCGGTGGAAGTTTGCATGGTAATGTAAATCATATATTTTTTTAGTTTTATCATTCTCTTATTTTAGAAGTTACATGGAGGGGGACACATTTTACCACTTTGGAAGTATCTCTCGCGCAAAGTATACAGTTTAGAAAAAAATTACACTAGAAACCTCCATATCATTTTTGAAGACCTATCTACAGATACCCCACACGTATGGGTATGGTGAAAAAAAATAGTTCATATTTTATAGTTTCGGAAAAAAGTGGCTGTGACATATAGACGGACAGATAGACAGACATGACGAATCCATAAGGGTTCCGTTTTTTTCCTTTGGCACGGAATCCTAAAATGAAGGTTTTTCATTGTTATAAGTGATATAATTAAATAATTGCGGTAATTGGTGTATATTATGTATGCGCGTGTGTATGTATGTACATAAATATATATATATTGTATATGTGTGTATAGATAGATATATGGAGATATACGAGTATGTTTATGTGCCCAATTGTATTCATAACAACTGAAAAAAATCTTTAAAATGATATTGCACCGTTAACTACTACTGTCTCTCCGATACATTTTGATCCATCCTAAGGTTGCCTGGAAGAGATTGCTTGTGGCAACTAGCCCAACCTTTGTACATTACATTATATTTTGGTCATCTTATGCACTCTCTTGTAAATATATAAAACGGTGTACAAATCAATAGGTTTCTATCTATACATAGATCATATAAAAAAAACATTAGTTAAAAATACAACTTAATCCACAACAATAAATAGTAAAATTTCACAACAAATATTCTCTCAACAGTGAGCAGAAATATTTCATCCAACCACAATTATAACACAAACAAATAAAAACGTTTACACAGTCTAAAATAGAATCAATTCAAACAAAGCAAAATGCAGTTCAACAATGAGTTTACTTAACAAATTGTATAAACAGCTCCCCATTCTGTGGAAGAAAAGTTTGGGTGCATTTAATGGAGTGAAGAGTCTTCAAATTGAAACATTTTCGCTGTAAACACTGAAACGAACTTCGCTTCATTCGAAATATGTACTTTATTGTGAACTCGGCTGACCACGTGAGGACGTTTAACTAAATTGCTAAGACTATTTATTTTCCAATCACTTTCCAAGTTATAAACCGACACGAAAACCCATACTATTATTCTTCTTTTTTCTTCTTCTTCTTTGATGAAATGGCAATCAGCCGGATCTCTCGGATCAGCTATTTCTGCCAATGTCAAGTGTTTATAGTCTACAAATCACAAGTCTTCAAGTCGTTAAGTCTTCGTCGTGATGAAATTAATGATATAAAATATAAAAAATGTGGATGAGATGAAATGGGGACCGTCTTCCGAAAAAACAAAAAAACGATCTCCCCATTCTAAATTCGAAAATAACTCTGTCTATCAGACAGACATGTCTGATGACAGAAAGACAGACAGACGTGTCTGTTACGCTGCCACGGGTAAAGGAGATACTTTGAGGCGATCGTTTTTGTGTTTGAAAATACGGTCCCCATTTGATCTTATTCACATTTTTTATAATTTATATCATTAACTAGCAGAACCCCGCGGTGTTACCCGCGGTTACCGTCGTACCGCGAGTAACGACGCGGAACAAAGTTGGTTTAAAAAAAGTAGCCTAAGGTACTCCCTGGATCATCAGCTACCTGCCTGTGAAAGTCCCGTCAACATCGGTCCAGCCGTTCCAGATCCGTTTTTGGTATATGTACTAAGTGCATATGTATGTATGGTACATACATACATATGTCCCGGTTGTCAACCCGCACTTGGCCAGCGTGGGGATCTATGGCCTTAACCCTCTCCTGAGAGTAGACCCGAGCCCAGCAATGGAACGTTATGGGTTGTTGATGAAATTTATATTCTTACTGAACTTAAAACTAGACCCAAACTTTCAAAATTCCTGACATTGATAGAGAGCACATTCCTTGTTAGTAAACCGTATTACAAATTAACAAGAGAGTTCCTAAAAAATCAACATTATTACTTCAACTGACATCAATATTGAAATGATCCTTTTCAGGGCCCTCATAAAACTCCATGTAGGTACTTTTTCTTGCTGTCTAAGTAATTTCATTAGTTTTTTTTGTTATCATAAATATGAAAAACACATATAAAACTAAAACTTATTTCAAAACTTTTAAAATTGCTATGAACCTCTACTTAAATATTTAACCAATATGTGCTCGTAGTCTTTAAAGTTTTAACTCAATATTTAAGTTGCGGGATTTACAGGGATTCTGAAGTCTATAAGACTTTATGACGTATAACTTTTGGCATAATTCTACGATATCTTAAAATATTATCTAATAAATGGATCTTTGCTTTTGAATTTGTAAGTAAAATGTCATTTTTCAACCGACGAAAAAAACGGAGGAGGTCCTCAGGTCGACGTGTATATTTTTTTTGTATGTAGTCCACCAATGTATAAAACTGCATGATTTTAACCGACTTTTAAAAGAAGGAGGTTCTCAATTTGATTGGTATTTTTTTTAATGTATATACACTGATTACTCCGTCAATTGTGGACCGATTTTAATAATTCTTTTTTATTCGATAGGATATGATGCCGAGGTGGTCCCATTGCCACCATATCAGGACCTGATGATGGAATCCCAAGAAAATCATGGAAAACCCTCAAATTTTTGGTTGGAAGATAAATCTTTAATCGTTATGTGTTCGTATGATACCTTTAGTCGTATTCTGTCAAGTTATTTAGTTAAGCTGATAATAGAAGATACAACTCCACAATGGTTAGGAGTCGGAGGATATTTTTTTCAATTTCATACGTATCTATAGATCTATAGTTGTATACCTTCATGTTATTCAGGTGTGCTGATATTAGAAGGTAAAACTCCTTATCAATCAGGGATTAAAGGATGATTGCAATATCACACGTATGCGACAATCAATCGACATTAATTTGTTTATCATTCAGTAATTCACAGCTTATGATAGAAAGTAAAACGATTAGACGTTATACGAAGATTATTTATTTACCATATTCACGTATAGGGCATTAGTTGTATTCTTTCAAGTGGTTTAGGTGATCTGACGCCGACCCGAAGTTGCGTAGGTAAACTTAACTTAGTTTAAGAAATTAGTTATGACGGTTACATAAAAAAATCTTATTATTTTTTTCTTTTCAGTTTTTTCGGCGCTTAAATTTTTTCATTAAATAGTTTTTAAACATATTTGCATTTGAATGGCAACTGATCAATGACAATAATCTATATATACATATATATAAAAGACGAAGGTGACTGACTTACTGACATACCCAGAGATCAAGGCACAGCCCAAACCGCTGAACCTAGAATCCTGAAATGTAGGTTCTTTATATAACCTAAGTGTGCACTAAGAAAGAAATTTTGGAAATTTCACTCCTAAGGCGGTAATTTCAGGGATGTAAGTCTGCGTGAGCGAAGCCGTGTGCAAAAGCTAGTTTTATATAAATTTTGTAATTAAAAAATGTTATAAGAAAGCATTAATTATTTTAATAATTGTAATTTGAAATAACTGAACTCTTCATTCTTCATACATACAGACACGCCCTTTATTTCCGAATGATTGATAAAAGCGTAATTAGACGCATTAATGAGTACCTATATTTGTACATCCGCATTTCCATTCCTAAAATCGACACTGACTATCTATATATAGAGAGATCTAACTAATTAGGTCTGTATATTGTAAGTCGTTAAGAACTATCAAACTATAATTCTATATTTTTATATCTCTTTCTTACCAACAGTTTAAAGTTAGAGTTTTTTATAAAGTAGAATGATTGATTCTTTCCTTCGTCTTTAGTCAGAAAGGTCTAGAATCGTCCCCGGCGATATATTCAGGGATTAGGAACAACGACAATAAATAAATTGGTGTTTCGCAATCAACGCGACCAGATCTACTGTCCGAGCTGGTAATAAATTGCTTTAGTTTACATTTTACACGTATTTCTACAACAAACAAGCTACCCAGTAAGTCAACACAGTTTTTAATGGGCAATTACAATATAATTATTGTCATTGAAATCATGGTAAGTTTTGTTTATTTCTTGGAATTGGAAGCAAATAACATCACGTTATATATTTCATGATATCGGCAAAAGGATAGGAGAAAACAACATTGAGTGACGATCGTGTACTGGAAAATGCAACGTTTGTAGGTCCCATTCAAAGTGGTCCGACGATTTAGTGAAGGCCACAGGAAGCCGTTAGATGCGGTCAGCACAAGACCAGATGTTGCGAAGAAATTTGTGGAAGACCTATGTCCAACTGTGGATGTCTTTTGGCTGATATGATGATGAAGAGCTACAAGACATTTAGCTCCAATTTGGTAGGATGCAGGGGCTTTAGTAACCCCTTAGTATACTATTAGTAACTCATTCATTGGAAACATAAACTCAAAGGGCGATTCAATTGGAACAGTCAACCAAAAAACGGCAACTCACTTGTGACTTAATTTTTTTATCCATTCTGGGAAATGAAATAACAGTCCATAATACAGTCAATCGACAAACGACCATGTTTGTAGACCCGACAATACTCGTAATCGACGAACAACCATTAGAAAGATGAAAAATGTCTTGAACTATTATAAGTTGTAAGCAAAGTTTCCGAGTGATTGACTGAAACATCCACATATTATTATAACTTTTTTACGAGCACGCTACTAAACTTAAGTGTTATTATCAAAATGGTACCGGTTACTTGTTTGCATCACACCTAAAGCGGATGATGTACTATGATAATGGTCATCTTTATCTGAAAATTTAAGTCGTATCCTAAGGCTTCTTTTATAGGAATAAATTATATTGAGTTTCATTTTACCCCTTTGATTCTGGGGACAGAGTAACTGAAAATACGGCACCACACTGTCGTCTCTTGAGTTGTAGGTGTCCAATGGTGACAAGAATCACTTACCATCAGGTAACTTGTGTGCTCATTGATTTTATTGCCATGAAAAAAGTAACAATAGAAGCAGTATTTTTATTTTATTTCGTTTCCGCACTAAGAATTCTATCCGATTATACATCTGGTGTCGCAGGGAATTTACAAACATACATGAAATGGACACAAAGAAAACCCAGAATCAGAACAACAATTAATGAATCACACAAAGTTTTATCCCACGTGCGATTTGAACCCATAACGCTTGGTGTAGTAGAAAATGTCGTGGTGACCGCTCAAACACTAGACCAATCGTGCTGTCTGTTTATTCTTTCTCCTGCTGAGTAATTTCATCACCTGCACAACAACAGCAATTCTGTATGTTACTCCGTGTAGATTGTTAATCTTTTTGAAAGACGATTCTCAGTGAACATACTGACAATAATGTTCAATGAATTTCTTGCTATAAACACCTTTTACATTGCTTAAGACCACAAATGACCGTCTCTATAACAAAGTTTGCAAGGCAGTTACGATTGTTTTAGCTCTGAAAAAAATTAATTTATTAAACAGTTGTCATTAAAAGAAAATAATAAACTTATTTCTATAAATATTGCCTACGGCTTAGCTCGTTAAATACCTAATTTCCTGTTTTTAACTTAGACTCACTTCCAATCAAAAATTCATCCCTGATTTTACCTTCTTAGATACATTGACTGCCTTGGTGGCGCAGTGGTAGCGTACACAACTGCTGTTCATGAGGTCTCGGGTTCGATTCCCGGCTCGGACCAAATGTTTGTATGATCTACAAATATTTGTTTCGGAGTTTGAGTGTTTTCTATGTATAATATATATATATAAGTATGTATATCAGTTGGCTAGTACCCATAATACAAGCTCTATTTAGTTTGGGACTAGATGGCGTTATGGGTTAGATGTCCGAAATATTTATTTCTCAAAAAAACATTCTTAGGAGACCACAACATATAAAACTTCATTTGCCATAATTCAAGTTGATGTTGATGCATCAGTCAATCAGAGCGAGTAATTTAAAAAGATTTAGCTTGGATCGAAATTGATAGTTAAATCACACAAAATATCATGCCAAAACATTGAGATGATGCAATCTCAAACTTATATTTTGATAGAGAACCGCAAAGAATTAATAAATATATTTTCTCAACTCGTGTATCAAGACTCGCACAGAGACTAATGTATTTGGAATCCATTAAAACACTTCATCTAACTCTGTAATAACAAAAACAAACAAATTTCAACTTTAAACTTGTTAGATTTAGGTGGGTTTCAGTTCTCTGTCTGATTGTGTTTAAGTTTGTGATGTAGTGTCTTAAATAAGACAATTTAAACTAACACCTAGTCTTAGGTGTACAGATTTATGATAGTAAGATTGCGACCTCGTTTCTGTAGTGCACCACTGAATGTGGTTTTCAAGAGATGATCTTTGTAAGATAGTTGGGCACCTACGAATGAGGGTGTATTTCGTTAAGTGCTTGAGTATTAGATTCTGCTGAAAATCCACCTTACTTTTACACAGTATGTGCGTATTACTATTCAAAATTGTAGTTTTTATTTTTTTACAACATTTCAATTATGTAGTATTACATTTATCAAATACTAGCTGTGCCCGCTACTTCTTGCACGTGACGTTTAAATTTTTTCACCGTTTAAACCTTCCCTGGACTACGACCAACAGTTCAAAAACCAAAATCAGCCAAATCGGTCCAGCCGTCCTCGAGTTTTAGCGAGACAAACGAACAACAATTGATTTTATATATAAGATTTAGTTCAATTCTGCTTGCTAGAAGAAATTTGTAATTGCTCTACTATTGTGATGTTCTTACGTTCTCCACGATATTTGTTTCTATGACTTCTGTCAAATATGCTAAATAAGAGTCATATAAAATCCTATAAATGTTTTTTTTTCACCTTTAACTTACTAATTCTGTGTGTGTAAAATTTCTGTGTATTTATTATGTGTATGTACTACAATTACCTTGAGAAATAAATAATAATAATTATTATTATTATTATATAATTACGATTTTAATTTGACTTTTCTAATAAAAGACTTCATGTTATTAAAACTTCTTAAAAGCACTTCCTTATTATTAAAATTTTATAATAATTTATAATAAAATTAATAATCACGCATATATTCTCAAAGGGCTAGTCAGAGGTGTATTAGAAGCACACATTTTGTCGGCCATAAAATATTGCCACTTACAATCTTGGAAAATTGGGAGTATTATGAAAAGAAAGTTAAATAAGAAGTCTTCCCTTCTTTTTTACCTTAAAAATTCTTGTCGGAAAGGAATATGTTATATGGATGGATTAGAAATTGTAACCAGTAGCTCTAACCGGCATCATCAACAACATTTTAGTCCACTGTTGGACATTGATCTCTCCATAGGAAGGAGGTTTTGGCATACTAAACCACAGTGACCAGACGGGCTGGCACAGGTCAGAGTCGCATAATTTGTAGCTATAATTATAAAATTAATTAAATTTCAAAATACAATATCAACTTCTCTTAGCATTTCTCACGGAATGTTCTAACCGTTAGCATTAAAAGCAGCGTGTTAGATGTGTGTGGACCAGGGTCGGTATCGGTAGCCACCACATCTATGCGACCACAGGTAGTCTAGATTAAACCCCGCCAGGTACCCGCTGGACAGATTAAACATCACCCGGGTAACTCTTACACCGACGAGCTATATTGTAAGCTGTATCGTCCTTAACTTTGCTAACAACATTTTCAGATAGGTGGCAGTCTTAGTAAGTATTGATTAAAGTAAATAAGTTATAGTTATTGGTAACATCATTTTCGACATTTGTAAATATAATCCCACTGCTGGATCTTGATGTTATTTTTAATTGAAAAGGTCAGATACAAATTCTCGTCGTTTGCGGTAATTTTGTCATTTTATTTACAATAACAAATGGGGTTAAAGCTTATCTAATTGTCGCTAGTGATTCCAAGATTTGTTGGCAAATGCATAAGGTAGAATGGAGTAAGATTTTAAAAAGATGTTGGATTGGAGGCATTGTTATCTCAATGAGCACATAAAAAGATAGAGCATTTTTTGATATCGTGGGATTCGCGTCGGTGTGATAGTCATTCAGTGCAAATCCTGGGCTTCTCCAAACACGGTCCGGTCATTCCTCCGCGTCACTTCAGATTTAATCAGTCCGCCCCAAGTGGTCGCCTCTTTGTTAATGCTCACTTCGTTATAACAAATGCACACTGTGCTATGCACACTCTATGTTTTGGGATATATTGTGTGTATTAGGGTATTAAGTGCTCGGTTGAAACTGGGCGATATTAAATTTTGAATAATTTGTGTTCGGTTTTCTTAGTTTTACATTGGTTCGATATAGACGGTTTTTTTAAGTACCTTCACAAGAAGATAAATGTTGAATGGATATTGGAATCGTGTATAAATAGAAATACAATTGCGATTACATTTATAATAACTATATGATATCCAAGTTTTCACGGATTTTTCAACCATCATGTAATTGCATCAATTGTACGCACTTATGTAATTAAATAAAAGTTTTTTTTTATCTGAGTTATACTGCTCGTGGTCATTATTTACGTCAGTTGTAAAAGAAGTATGGACTTTTTAATTGATAGAGATAACAATTTTGTTTCTTTATGTTTTGTAAAGAAAGTAATTCAAAATAATCTAACACACCTTTCACATGACTTTCTAATCCTAAACTATGTAAAGCCTCTATTATGATAACTATTCATAAGCACACTTATATATTTCTAAACACACACAGATGATGATGATGATATTTTCATCATCTCATCTAACAATGGAGCCAAAAAGTTCTGGGATGGCGACCACGTACTGAAAGACGGAGCATAGATAGGCATATAAGCTAGTCCGACGATCATGCGAAAATCGTGGGAAACCGTTGGATGGTGTCACAGGACCGCTTGTTGTGGAGACTTTGGGAAAAGCTTATATCCAACAATAAACAAAGAGTCTTTCGGTTGAGAAATACTCACATATATTCCAAAAAAAATAATTGCGCGGATGATGAAGTGGCTTAAGCGGTCACCTGCAATGCGTTGTGGTTTCAAGCCCTCACGTTAGACAACACTTTGTGCAGTCTACAAACTGTTATTCTGAGTCAGGGGTGTTCTACGTGTCCGATTCGTATATGTTTGTTCAGTTCCCTACCGCACACGAATATTACAAGGGCAAGATTTATCTTTTAATAAAAACTAGCTGACTCGACGAACTTTTTTTATATCTATAAAAATAAATAAAATTGGAGTGTCTGTTTGTAATATTAAAATAACCGCTTTTTACTAAATGCATATGTATATATAAACGTTACATATACCAATAATATAGTAAAAAAAATTGTCTGTCTGTCTGTTTGTTCCGGGTAATCTCTGGAACGGCTGCACGGATTTTGACGGGACTTTCACTGGCAGGTAGCTGTAATCCAGGAAGTAACTTAGGCTACTTTTTTAGACTAACTTTGTCCCACGGCCTTTCTCGCGGTACAATACCCTGAGTGAAATTCGAACCCACGAATCAGGAACATCAGGCAGACTCATTAAACCATCAGACCCATCAAAGAACAAAGAGAAAGAAAGCATATAATTATACATGCTTATTATATAATTAAGTTTCATAGTAATTTTCTTTTTGATAGATTTATTATACATTTAATTCTTGTGTCACGCTGTTCGTCACAATAAACTCCGAACTGTCTAATCGATTTTCATATTTTTTTAATGTATATTGTGTTGTTGCGCCTAAGATAGGATAGTTATCATCAAATCACAGGATGTGAAAGTTATATTACGTGCTTCTCATGGTCTAGGATTTTAATTTCTTAAATGTATTCCATTCTGAATATAGAAATACGGACTAACGTCCCTATTGGTCGAGTGGTTAGCGACCCTCATTGCTAAACTGAAGGCTACGGGTTCAACGCCCACCCTGGACAATATTTTTGTGATGAACATAATCGTTTGAATTTTCCCGTGGGAGAGCCACGTTGAACAGGCCGGCTCGACGGGTGTGATACCACAGCCTCACAGAAAGCTTGTGTAAAATAGCGCTTGCGCTGTGTTTCACCGAGTGAATGAGGATACAGGAGGCCCATACCCCCAACCTTTCCCCTCATCCCCCAAAGGCCGGCAACGCACTTGTGACGCCTCTGGTGTTGCGTGTGTCCATGGCATACATTTATATATTTCAGCAAAGTCTTGTTAAAATAAAAAACTGCCTGACAAAAGCCTGTACGCTTTTCCTAGTTTAGGATTAGACTGTCTATGTGGGATATGTAACGAAATTATTTTTAGCCATGAAATCAATAAAATCTCTAAGCCCAATCTCCTTCGTGAAGTAGAAGCCAACGAGGTAATCGTCACTTGAGACTATTTCACTCACTCAAGTATTTCACTTAATTAAGTTTTGATATCCTGTTACCCGTAAAAGGGCACTTTCTGTCGAAAGGTTGATGACGGTTCGTGACCTTGACCCGAATTTGAAAATAAAAAACAAACCGGATACTACTTTCTTTCAAGTCATATTAGATTGGCTTCGGATCGAGTTTATATTTATTTTAACGTCCTTTATTCTTTTGTTGAGTACTGTTATTTGATCATTTAATGGGATAAGAACAATAAGTTTTATAATTTTTATGACATAGGGCCAAACGAACAGATGGCTCACCTAACATAGATCATATGTGCAACTCAGGAGACAAGTCCGTTGCCACACTTTTAACAAATCCTCTCATCAGAAAAACCCCGTACCCCATGTACGGGGTTTTGCTAAAACATGAAAATCATGGAATAGATTTTGGAAATATGTCTCCAATTGAACCCAGCCAGGACCAATAATATCTGATGAATCCGATCATTAGTTCTATGTTTAGATGTAATTTATAATGTATATTTATATGTTTATCTCCAATATGATCTTCATGAAGTCAAACGCTGTTTTTGAGGTATTTATGTAAGTTATTATGTAACTACATGATGCAGCTGCAGCCAGTGTCTTCAAAATAAGTTACACAGAGACTTTCGATATCAGCCCAAGAGACGTTATCAAAAACCTGATGGTTCTAATCACTTTGATCCTAGATTTCTGGGTTTAAGGCCCATGTACAGCCATATTGTACAGCAAAGGGCGCCTTTCTGTTTCCTAAAAATACACTGCTATTCGCTCACCGCACTTCACAATACAATTTAAGTTGGCTCTAAGCGATCCAATAACTAAACTTCTTTGTCTACATAGCATGTTGCATCCCACTCTCACATACAGGAAAAGAAAAGGAAGAGTGCAAAAGAACATTTATCGTCAGGAAAGAAATTAAAGTCGCGCCGAATCGAACGGTTTTATCTTCGTGTCGATAGCGGTCACAAATTATGTGCTTCCTTGGGTTAAGGGGACGTTCTCAAAATGCTACTAAGATGCACTTTTAAAATAGTAACGAAGGTCCTGGTGATGCGATGGCTAGTAATCCGAACTACTGAGCGCTCATGAGTTCAAATCGCAGATTCAACAGAAAAATAATTCTATAATGGTACTTGTTCTGATTTATTTTATCTAGAAGGGGTATATTTATTTATATGGACTAATGTGCATATTTATCAGCAGTCTATTAAGAACCTAGTTTAGTCTTATAATTGTCTAGCTTAAGATTAGACATTATCTTAGTTTATTTTTATTTGTTTTTATGGCAGAGTGGACAAATAAGCGTGACGTAAGCAAAGTGACAAAAATTAATTTTATGAGAATCTGAATCGGAGAGTAATTTTAACAAACACAATGAAAAGGACTGCAAAATTTTGTAGTTATGTTTATAAGCCTCAACCAGTTACGAAATGTAGTTATATTAGTATATTGAAAGCGTTACCTTTTTTTATTAAAAATTAGTGTTAACCAATTGCACGCTGGTTTAACTAAGATTATTTTACCCCTAGGATTCATAAATACATGCCTTGACGATCACAAAATCGCAACTACAGAACGTTTCCTTAATCCTACTCTTAACACACGCCACATCCTAAAGCCAACTGTCTACTCCACACATAAGGTCGATATCACTTTAAGCAACCGCTTTACTTTAGGTTTAGTCAAGATAAATGAATTTCTACTCATTGAAGATCAATCCAGGCTGCGTTATCTGTGTTTTGTGCCTTATCTATACGGGCGTAACAATGTCGGACCGATTTATAGTCAAGCCTGGCTATCGTTTGGAGCCAAGGAATAGTTTCAACTGCCTATAGTACAATATAATTACGTGGGTCTCTAATTACCTGCGCATGTTTGTTGGGTCAGACCTATCTTGTTTGTTAGTGTAAACTAATAAATTTGATTTTGTTGATTGGTTTTCGAAACAGACTACCATTACGTAAATAATTAGTAATTCTAATATTAATAAATCGAATACATAACGTGATAGAATTACTACTTTGTTTTGTTTATTATATAGCATAAGATGTCGATATCGTTACACTGGCGGGTAGAGACACAGCTAATGCCGGTTGATTGTAACCTCAGGTATGTAATACTTTAGACACGATTGCCTTATTTCTCGTAAGTACATAGATATGTAGTTATGTGTCACTGAACGCGAAAGTATGATAAATCTATCAGTTAACGAATCGAATAAATATACTCCATTGCAATTAAATTATCCGATAACTGCAGTGTCTCTTTACTTCTTACAGACAATCGCGATCAGACAATACAGATGGAATTCATAATAATAATTAGTAACTGAATGACTGAGCTTTGATCGGTTTTTATTTGTTAAAAATTCAAAAAAATATTCTTAGCTAGATCGATTTATCGCCCCCTAACCTGCTGCTTACTAAATTTCATGAAGATCGTAGGAGTCGTTTCCGATATATTGAGATTATATATAAGTATATTTATCTACAAAAATTGCACCTTTAAAAGTATTAGATATAGTAATTACATTTTTAGTACACGTATAACGTAGTAGCTTAAACGGTCCCGCTTTTTACTGCGCTGAATATTGTGGATTCAAATCCCACACGGGACAGTTCTTTGTGTGATCCTGAGTCTGGTGTCATTGTTTGTAGGGTTCTTTTTTTGTAAAGTTCTGCGTTGTACAGAATTATTCCTAACACAGTAGTAACCTTTCATAGAAGAAAAAAATATGATATCTGTACATGATATTTTTGGATACCTACTTTGAAAGTTTAAAACAAAACACTGGAGTTAATACCGGGCAAGGAGTAGGTATACCGACAGATTGGTATGGAGGATGTATTTCAGTTTAAAAATGAAGACTACCTACAGCTATAACGGGTATTAACTTGTTCTAAATTGCCTCTAAAGCTTTAAACATCCATCGATATAATCAAAAGATGCTTGTATTTTCCTGGCCAAAGTATAGTAAACCAGAAGCTTACTCAAAATTAAATTATCAACATTTTAAGGTTTCCTATTGTCAATAAAATAATGGGTTAGTTAAATATCGTTGATTGGAGTCGATTGACGCTTTAATAACTTATTGTTATTGTTTCGCTTGTGTCAGAAGTATCAATATACTATTCTCGAAAATTTTAGCGACGTAGGAATAGCTTCAGTAAAGGCGCTGCAACTCTTTGACTAGATACAAAGATCTTATAGGCTTGCGATTTATTAATGGTCCTAAACTTTTAGTAGTAGATCTCCTTTTTCTTTTTTGTCGTTTTGATCATTTTCGCTTTGTATCAAGTGTTAATGTTACAGATTTTAGGTAGTCGTCAAGAAAATTGTTTAAAGCCCTTCCGTTGGTAGTTATTTTTCATTGGCTCGTCTAGCGATGCTTTGGATCACCTATATACTGTAAGTGCTAACTACAAAACTGCAAAAGAAACAAAAAGAGTTTTTATGCCTATTTTTTATCAAAAATATTATTTGTACTTTGAAAAGCAAACTTTACGCTAGTTATTGTCGTCAATTTATTTTTGCTAAGTTAATTCAAACTGTCATTCGACTTATATCCATTTACAGTCAGAACTTTCATCACAACACCTTATGTTTGGACAATTAAAGTAAATTGTTGAATAGAGTTGTTGTAACTAAATTTTCATTCAACTTTACTCAATTACAATAACTTTTAAAATATGTAAACTACAAAATAATGATAAACAGTCAATTAGCTAAAAGTATAAAAATAAACAAATGAAGTCCGAACAAAGTTTCCGTTTATTAATAATAAACGGATTGTATTTATTATAAATCAAAAATTTAAATTCAACAAATGAATTGCGAACAAATCGAAAGTTACATCAACTCGACGCGTTAACGAAGCGAAAGTTTTACAATTGTTTGATTGAAATCAAATTATCAACTAAAATTTTATGTGATTTCAAAAGCAGATGTTATCAGTTCCTGCGAACATGAATCGAAATTATTTTAAAACCGTGATCGCTCGCAGTAGCAGCCAAATATAGCAGATATCTAGCAAAATACGAATAGAGGGAAAGAAAAGTTAAATCGATGACAATCCTGGCCTTTTCTGTTCTGCAGTATGTAGAACACAGCTGATGTGGCACAGTTTTTTTAAGTGGTTTTTGCTAAAAAAGTCACTTAATCTTTTTATTTTCATGGCCAATAACTGGCTCTTGGTCTTTCCATGGCCACTATTTCTATTTTTAATAAGTCAAGTTATATACAATTTTATAACATCCAAATCTCAAATATTAATTCTTTCAAATTTTGGAGCTATTTTGACTAAATACATAATTCATAAACGAACATTTTTATTTTGAAATTTGATTAAAAACCTTTATTTACAATGCGCATTTTGTTGTTTCGTTACATAAATTGTGATAGATTATCCGAATTTAAAAACGTTGCTTATAATTTTATGTTTGTCGCCAAAAAAAGCAGCAATGTATGTTTAGATTTTGGTGTTCGTTGTTAAGTAAATTTCACACGGCGTCGTTGTCCATCCATCATAATCGGTAATAGAATTAGACCAGAGTGTTGCCAAATTAAATAAAATGCTTAGGGGTTGATTGATGAAGAGAAAGTGCCTCGTGTACAAAAATAGACCACTTTACATCAGTTGTTTAAACTATTACAATGAGGTGGCTTCAAAATTGAAGTGGTCTCGTTAAAAAAGTAAAAGATTAAAAAACAGAATAAGCAATTGATAAATTGACATTTTGTTGACATCTAGCTTTCTTAACTGGCCTTAGACAAGTTGACACTCTACAAACCCAAACGTAATTAGAAAACGAATCAAATGTATAGGAATACGACAAAGTCGCGTATTTAAAGTAAAATAATAGACGACAATAGAAGCGTTAGCAACTTCAGAAGGAGATTTGACGAGAAACACTTGTATCTTAGCTAGACTCCGTGAAGATCTACTTAGAAACTACTTAGTTTAATAACTTCAGTTATATTTTTCGAAGCATTTAGTGGACATTTAAATATATATACTAGCTTTTGCCCGCGACTCCGACCGCGTGTATCTCGGTTTTCACAGTAAAAAGCAGCCTATATCCTTCCCCACTCTTGAGGAAGGTATTTCCACGACGAATTTAATTAAAATCCGTGTAACGGTTTAGCCGTGAAAGCGTGACAGACAGATATAGTTATTTTCGAATTTATAATATTAGTATGGATATATGTATATTTGGCGCCGGCATTTTCCTAAGACTTACTTAGGGAATAATAATAAATAAATAAATTTATTCCAAATTCAATGTACATAATTAAGTATGGTCAATATTTCAAATTAGTGATTGATTGAACCTGTGTTTCAGGCAATTAATGCCGAAACAAACTACAGAGGTGTATTTCTTTGTAAGTATGAGAACAATGATTAAATAAAAACTATTGCGAAGCAAAAACTTAACAAATATGCTCTGTCAAACACAGAAATGGGGTATTCATAGTCACTGGTGACAAAATCGAAGTCGTCACTTGACTGTTTTCCGGATAAATTGATCTAGAACAGATATCAACGCCGGATTGGGTGTACACAATCTAGCCACGGTGCTACAACAATCCACAATTGTCGTAAATAGAAGCAGGTGGCCAGTTAAAAGCATTTTGTCTATACGTTCGAGGTGACAATATATCGGACAGTAAAATAGCTTGGAATTTCTAAGAAGTGAATTTTCCGTCTTCGCCCTGGAAGCGAGAAATTCAAAACTTATTTCTCTGAGTTAGTCTTTGGTATTTGGGATTTGAAGAAAAATGTGATGACTTGAGTTGAAAAATTAAATAATTACGAATTCATTTTATTACAATTCAACAGAATGTCCGCCAATTTAAGCCAGAGCTATTTTTTCATGTTCATGAAAAGAACGACAGGCCGGTCAATAATGACATTTTATTTATTGGCATCGTATATTTATTTTAACTAAACATGTATTTCTGATTATCCTATAACAGAAGGAAAGTAAGTGTCATAGAGTTTCAAATCAATAAATTTTTATTATTTTTTCCAGACATTTCACTAATAAACGCTTTTGCTTCTGCGACTGCCTCGTTGATCTAGCGATTAGCGTATGCGACTGCCATAGTGTGTTTACATCATAATGTTCCCATCATACATATATGATGTAAACACACTAGTGACTCGATATCCACAGATGACCAAACACAATACTACCATTATCAGCTCTTAATACAATGTCGAGTATCTAACAGGGGTCCGATACAGCGTTCGGTGTTATCTTTACGCGGACCTATCGATTCGGCGTAAAACATCGGATTATATTGAAGGGCCGTGCACAGTGGTGCGAAGTAACCGTGGATATTACGCCAATCTATGGCCCGCGTTGAGCCACTATAACAGAAGAGAATTTTATGGTTTATCTATTTCGACCCTTTTAATAAACTTTTTTACTTCAGAGCCTTAGGTATATTAGTTTATTTACTGTATATTATGTTAGTATAAAATTTATGTATTTGATTTATTTTACAAATGTACCCGATGTAAAAAATATTGAAAGGATTTTTCAAATATTATTTTGAACCATTGGACGGAGTTATCGAGTAGATATTTGGCACTATCGTTTTACTAATATAATAAATGGATCTTACAACAACTGATGGCAGTGTAAAATGATAAAGTTTAATTTAAAAAAAAAACATTATTTATTTAATTTACCTATAGTATGTGGATTATGTTAAAATTCTCATTAAACATACAATAAAATGCAATTTTTTTATTGTACTAAAATTACTAACCCCGGAATTTTTTATCAAATTCTCAATTTTTTTAAAGAATATCAACATTCAAGAAACGAGCGTACTCCTTCTTAAAAGGCCGGCAACGCACCTGTGACGCCTCTGGTGTTGCGGGTGTCCATGGGCGGCGGTAATCACTTACCATCAGGTGATACGTCTGCTCGTTTGCCCCCTATTTAAATAAAAAAAAAAAAAAAAAAAAAAAAATTCAAGCAAGCAACAAAAATCTGCTTTTGGCCGTGACAGGTGACATTTTGCATTACCGTCTAAAATCATTATAGTTTATACTTTTTCCTGCCTCCACTCCGGTAGACCTATACCAACACCGATAGTTGATATCCATGTCAAAATATTACAATTGACAGGTTGGCAGCCCTTCGGTACCCACATCACACAGCCCTTTCGCCATTGCACGATGTTATGAACCCAACGACATATTATATAGAACACAATAGGGAATTACTTTTAATACAAAGTACATTTCCTTTATTGCAAATTGCCTATGTAATGAAATCACGATATAATTCTATAAAATTATATAAGCTTACAAAATTAATTGATAGTACTAATATTTATAGAGTATAAAATGAAATCTATTGTTATGATTGAAGGCTTATATCTTTCGAGTTACACTACGAAATTTTAACGTAGTTTTTACCCATAGAGAAAATTATTTAGGAGTAAATGTATATTTCTATAATCCTTATATATAGACAAAATCCAAGATTTTATAACATTTGCAACTTGGTTTCATTAACGAGCCGTGCAAAGCAGGGGTGGGTCGGGGCTAATGCCTATATAAACGTCTCTAAATATACTTCAACTAGCCGACCCACGCAACCTCGTTTGCGTCTCCTATTGCCTGTCGCGTGATAATTTTCCCCCGTTTTTGAAACATTTTTCATTGGTGCTCCTCTCCTATACGTCTTAGCGTGATGATATATAGCCTATAGCCTTCCTCGATAAATGGGCTATCTAACACTGAAAGAAGTTTTCAAATCAAACCAGTAGTTCCTGAGATTAGCGTGTTCAAACAAACCAACAAACAAACAAACTCTTCAGCTTTATATATTAGTATAGATAGATATAGTTTTTTTTTCTAACTAAATTCTTATAATTACTTTAACAGTTAAGTAGCAGATTATTATATAACTGAGTGAAAGATTGACAAAACGTTTGACTAAAGACTACCAAATATGAATTAATGTTAAATCTGTTCTCACACATGAAACACTTTCCAAAGTTTAGAAGCTACCTTTTCGGTGCGGTATGTTTGCCAAATCTTTGAGTTTATATCACAGTTGTGATCTCACTTTATACAAATAATAGATATCCTAGTGAATACGGACTCTCAATCCGTTTAAGTTTCCTTAAACTGCGTCCACTGTGTCTCTAGTCTCACAGTTTAAGAGCAGGCGCACGAGAGACTGACTTAAAATATTAATGGTTATCTTCATGTATTCGATAACCTCGTTGGTCTCGCGGTTAGCGTGTGCAACTGCTGATCATGAGGTCTCGAGTTCGATTCCCGGGTCGGACCTAATGTTTGTGTGATCTACAAATATTTGTTTCGGAGTTTGGGTGTTTTCTATTTATAACATGTATGTATTTACGAAAAAAAAAGAACAATATGTATTTATATCAGTTGTCTAGTATACATAACACATAACACAAGCTCTGCTTAGCTTGGGACTAGATGGCGTTGTGTGTTAAATGTCCGGTATATTTATTTATTATTATTTATTTATTTGTGAAGTACTTATAAATGAAGAGCGTATACAATAAAATAAAATTTAATTCAAAAATAAAATCGTCATCTTGTACTTAATTATAAGTCCAATCTCATTTCCGTAAGTTGTTTCAAGCATTCCGCATCTTGAGAATGAATGTGTTGCTAAATATTGCCATCTCGATCACGTTTTGTACTTATTTGTGCATATTTTTTGGTAACTTTTAATAATAAATAGTTATCAATTTCTTTTATTTTTTTTGTTTGCATAGGCGGGCAAACGAGCAGACGCCTGATGGTAAGCGATTACCGCCACCCATGGACACCTACAAACACCAGAGGCGTCACAAGTGCGTTGCCGGCCTTTGGGGGATGGGGAAGGGGATAGAGGAAGGGGGTTTGGGTTATGGGCCTCCAGTATCCTCACTCACTCGGTGAAACACAGCGCAAGCACTATTTCACACTGGTTTTCTGTTAGGGCCGTGGTATCACTCCGGTCGGCATTCATCATTATCCGCCTTTCACTGAGCACTGCTGAACATGATTTTGGCATCCAGCTGCAAGCCCTCATGCTCGTCGTCGTCTCTCAACCTGGCCTGAGTGCGTCCTACACTACGATTCCCAGACGCGGCCTACACTCAAAGACGTTTACCCCAACGGCTATTGGTGCTGCGGCTAATACGGCCAGTCCACTGCCCCTTCAACTTCCCAATTCCGTGGGCTATATCGAGTTTATGTAAGTTTGTTAAATATATATAAACACATTTAATAATGTGATGTCTGATTGCATCTGGCTGTAATCTTCGACGTCAAACCTGAGAGCAACTAGTAGATCTTAAATAATTGTGCATTCAACTTACAGAGTAAGTTGTTGCCTGCGCTAGAAAACCATTCTTTGATGTTACCTACTTTAACACAAGTTATACTTACAAACTTCGAGCTACTTTGCATCAACTTATGGAGAAAAAGTTTGCTAGAAACGTTACCTATACTCGTTTTATTGATCTATCGCACCTTTTTACTGCCATGGTTGTGTTTATAAAGAGAGTTCGTTTAGAATACTTCTAAAATTGTCTTTCTGATGTAGTATGACATTTAATTTATATTTGTTCATGCTTCGCAAGACTGCCTTTGACTGAAGCCTTTTTTTTTCTTTGAATGAACATTGCGCAAAAAAGAAGTAATGCCACAGGCATTTTGTCCTAGGACCTAAGGTGGACTAACATAAAATTAGGTAATAATAAAATTTCTTGTACAGTAAACTGCCTCGGTGGCGCAGTGGTAGCGTACGCGACTGCTGTTCTTGAGGTCTCGGGTTCGATTCCCGGGTCGGACCAAATGTTTGTATGATCTGCAAATATTTGTTTCGGAGTTTGGGTGTTTCTATGTATAATATGTATGTATTTACAAAAAAAAGTATATAAGTATTCATATCAGTTGTCTAGTTAGTACCCATAATACAAGCTCTGCTTAGTTTGGGACTAGATGGTGTTGTGTGTTAGATGTCCCAAATATTTATTATTATTATTTATTATTATAGTTGGCTAATGCTAGTGTGCTTATTTACGCTACCCCTTTGAAATAAATGGGAGGCAAAAATTTATATTTATTACTTTTAATCACTGCATAGAATATAGGTTGATCTCCGTGATAGTTGCCACTAGTGTCATTTTAGAACTTACAGGGTAACATTTTTCCAATTTTTCCCAAAATAAAATCGTTTGTGTGAAGTTACTGCTACTGTCAGCTTCGTAGCCATCCGACACAGAGATCAAGCTAGATTTTAAGAACTGTAAGTACCCATAAAAGTAAAAACAAATTCATCGGTGACTCTGCGGTGCGCCACCAGGATCATTTAAAGGTGAGTGCATCGACATTTAAACATACTATTAACCAATATATAAAATACATATTATTAATATGTTCCTTTGAAATTGTGGGAGAGCCATGCTTCGGCGTGAATAGCTCGACCGGAGTGATACCACGGCCTCAAAGAAAACATAATAAATAGTGCTTGCGCTGTGTTTCATCGAGTTAGTGAGGATAAAAGAGGCCCATAACCGAAACCCCCACCCCCTCTCCATCCCCCAAAGGCCAGCCACGCACTTGTGACGCCTCTGGTGTTGCAGGTGTTTATGGGCGGCGGTAATCGCTTACCATCAGGCAATACGTCTGCTCGTTTACCCGCTTATTACATAAAAAAAATATTGCTAATTTAACGCTCTGCAGCAAAGGTGCGCCATACAGTGACTCTTTATGATGAAGCAAATAGCCCTAACATTAAAAACCGCAATAAAACAACGCAGAAATATAAGGAAAATTGTATGTTTATTTAGTCAGATTTTTCAAAAAATCAATGTTTACGTTGAAATATTCTTAAAAAACAATCTCATCTTGCGTATGTTGAAATTTATATTTAAGTTTCACTAAATATTAACTTATTGTAAATACTTAAGCGCAAACATCGTGCACTCAACCTTAGACTTGGCTTCCAAGCTTTTAACTGATTGCCGACATTTCGGACGGGTCTCGCTAGCTTAGCCTTGGTCCATGCTTAGGAACCCATGTAACTTTTCACTTTAGATTATTCAATGAATTTGTGAATTCAACATTAATAAATCTAGAACTAATTCTTTTTTATTAAATGAGCAAAAACTTTTCACAAGAGAGATTGATTAATGATTTTTCTTTAAAATATTAATGTTTCCTTTCTTTAAAGGTCTCAGTCAATGGAACCTACATCGCTAAGCAATCGAAAACACTATCTTAATATCACATCAAGTAATACAATAGTGACACTTCATTCCACTTGCCTCGCTTTTGACGTCCCTTCGACCGAGCAATTCGTTCATTGTTTCTTTTCATTCACTCACTCCCGGTCGTCGAATGAACGGGTCTCTTGAGCGGTTCAAAGACAACTCTTTTGTCGTTAAGATGAAAAAGCTGCGATTGGAAATGTGACTTTATATTATTCTATCTGCTTTTTGTTAGCGACGTCGGAATAAGACATTTAACTTCAAGAACGAGTGTTTATATTAATAACTATTGTATGAGGTTCATAAAACTCTTTGTAATTAAATGAACAAAATAACACCATATTTTATTTAAATTTAATATAACTGATATGGCTGCATTAGGGAGGTCAAGCATGGTAATCAAAGGGTAGTCTAGGTTGTCCTCGCTATATTTTAATGCTAAGTTCTTTTCATATAAATATAGTTAAAAAGGAACTCATAGAATCGGATAGAAAACTCTTCATTTGCATACCATATTATAACAGAGTTAGAAGTGAGTATATAAAATGTCAGACGGAGTCTACAAAGGATGGCCTTATTGCCTAAAGCAATCTCTTCCAGGCAACCTTAGGATGGATCAAAATGTATAGGAGAGACAGTGGTAGTTGTCGGTACAATGAGTTTCGAATTAATTACTTGAACAACATACATATACATATATCCACACATTTACACACACACATACATATATCTTCTTATACATTTAAAAATTAATTGCTGTTCGCTTGTCTCGCTAAAACTTGAGAACGGCTGAACTGATTTAGCCGATTTTGGTTTTGAACTGTTTGTTGTAGCCAAGAGAAGATTTAAACGGTAAAAAAATTTAAATAACTTGAAAAACCAAACGTCACCTGTACGAAGTAGTGGGCACAGCTAGTATATAGATAGATTTATACATACACATATATATATACACACATACCCATGTAACAAATACTTGTACATACCAATAGATAAATACATAACTAAACAACATATAAATAAAATGTTTACAGCATATCCTAATAATGTGACTGTCTTAATTATGATGCATAATGTTCGTGAACCATTTTCTTGAATAAATTTTTTGGTTGCGCTTGCCTGATGTTTACCGGCAGTGCATTCCAGAAGCGTACAACTTCAACAGTAAAAGACTGGTCGTAAAATTTTGTGGAATGCAGCGGCATCTCCAGTTTCAAATTTCCGGATGACCTTAGACATTATTCATGTGTGTCATTAAGGAACTTGTATCGTTCTTTGAGGTAGAAGGGGGCTCGATTAGGGGGCCAATAACATATACCTGCGTCTTAACGGGATTAACCTCGAGGCCATACTTATGACTCCATTTGCCAATGCGATGCAGGTCAGCATTAATAGCCTTTTTATTGCGGAGCTTGTGTATATATTTGTAAGTCGTCTGCATAAAGACGGTAGAAGGAAATTAATTGATTAGAGATTGAGTTTATAAAACAGGGAAAAGTAAAGGAGATAGAACCCCACCCTGTGGTGTACCAGCAGAAATACTGCACCAGGAGGACACCGAGTCTTCAATGCAAATACGTTGTCGGCGACCAAACAGGTAACTATAAAACCAATCCATTGTCATTGGAGATATGTTAAGAGACCGTAGTATACCAAGCAAAATTTGAAAGTCTATAGTTTTAAAAGCAATACTAAAATTAAGTAAGGTGTGAACCTACTGTAATCATTCCACTATCTATGCTCATACTAATCATCATCATCATCAGCCTTAAAAAGTTCACTGCAGGACATGGAGTTCTGCTCCTTCTCTCCTTGGTAAGGAGACTCCTTACCCCACTATCAACTCCTTACCAAGGAGTGCTACCACTCCTTCGTTAGGAGTGGGGTAGCACTCCGTGTTTTTTATCAGTTACCTCGCGGAGAATGTATTGAATATTAAATTGTATATAGTTTTTTTTTAAATGATCACTTCAAGTCGAATATGAAGGCCAACAAATAAACTAAATAATAAGCTTATAATTCGAGAAAACTAATAAATTTGCGTAATGTTAGATCGTCTCAGAACTGTAAGTAAGTGCCAAAGTTTGGTCACATCTTGACATCCGATAGACCAAATCAAATAGAGACTTCTCTTGAATCTTAACCGTTATCCAGATTTCCTTGAATAAGCCGTGTCAACCCGCTTATGACAGTACACGATATTGTAAGTTTTGAACCAATATTAAATTCCTTGTATTTTATGCTATATGTGCATTGAAATACGTTTTAAGAATATATAAGTACATCACTAATTAGATTTTCTAAGAAAATTTTGATTAGTAAAAGAAGACTAAACGCAAGTAAAAGTACTGTTTAAAACATTGTCACAAATTGGAACCTTTTTTCACGTCCACCATGAAAATATTTTATGTGAAAATGAAACCCCATTTTTACAGTTGATGCTTCACATGATACAAAATAATAGATTTTTAAGGGATGTTGCTCTTATGCAGAGCGATGCTGGCTACTAAACCAAGATAGTACATTAAAATTTAGAATGTAGTCTAAAAAATATGAAGAGTGCTAAGCACAAGCATCTTTCTGTACTGGGTTGGTTTTTATTTATATTATTAGTTGTCTATAATATATAAGCGTATTAAGTTCAGCAGATCTCTGTCCAAACCAGACGTCAAAGTATTAGATTTATAGAAGTTATGTTCATAATACTATGATCATTACCAATGAACACATTCTCATGGAAAAATGTTCAATAATAATAATCAAACATAATTACTCAGTAGTCATGAGAATAAGTCAATAACAATTTGCGAGCTCAGGACGAAATTGCAACTGCAACCCTCGGGCTAAAGTGCAGTTAAACTGCAAATGAATGGGCCCGTTAATTTAATTTAATCGCTTTATTCAATTAATAGCCCATGGTAGCACAAAAATACAATTTTGCTTTTATTTTAACTGCACTCGAGTGACTCTTGATGAGTCATTTACTGGCAAAATGAGCGTACTGATGGCCAGATCGAATATTTTACCCCATTAGTCTACAGTACTTCAACCATGCTACACTCCCACCACATTGTCTTTCATTCGCGTGTATTACATCATAATGAGTATTTTATATTTTTGTGGGAGTTATTATCGAAATTACAATCTTATGTCTACCCACTTGAAAACATTAGTTGTATGTGGACGGATGGGACGAGGATAAAATGGAAGTTTATTTCCCCACTCCATTGTATACGAGTATAGTAAGTCCAGTAAAAAAATACCTAAATCAGGCAACACATATATTCAAAAGAAGCTTGTAACAATAACCATTGTTGTAGCATGTACAAGGTAGTAGAGCCACGCTGATTTCAGCACGAACGGGCCGGCTCGACCGGGGCGGTACTACCCTCGCACAGAAAATCAACGTAAAATGACAGCGATCATGCTGTCGTGTTTCGTTGGTGAGTGCGAGACCGGAGGCCCAATGATGCGAAAGCATCACTAGCCCGCCATGGTGTGGGTCACCATGCTGCATTGTTGCATTGTCTGCGTTCGCAGTATGGTGACCATCACTCTTGGATTCTGCTTATGCTTTCCATCAGGCAGAGTAGAGTCATTATGGCAGGGACAAACATAAAATCTCTTCTCAGTACTAACCAAATGTCACAATAGTAACTGGATAAAGAAGAATTCGTGCTTCTTATTCATATCGCTTAAGGTTCAAGTCTAAGACATTAGCATGCTCTCCTGCCTCATCACCGTCATTATTTGACCATTACTTTATCAGTTACTTCAATTTAATTTAAAACCTCGTTGGGAACATTTTTGAAGGAATTCCGAAACAAAACTAAGTCTCTTCGTTAAGAAAACGTGTCATACGTTTAGACAGAATCTAAGTTTCTGAGAATTAACCACGTACGTTTCCAACATTCTTGTCTCAGGATTACGCAAGTTCAATACAACAAGTTAGAAGTAAGACAAGGCTTTCCAAGTTGTGTATTTTGTGGTGCTTCATAGTAAACTTCATTACTAATAACCGTCATACCGGCGCGATAGCTTGCGACTTCGCTATTTCCCCTCATCTCTGTTATGCTTCACTTTGCCATGTTAAATCCCCTTGGCTTTTTTTTTATATAAAGCATCGCGTGCTCTTGATTTATCTGACACTATCACAGGCTACACATAACTATTACATTGTTTGCAACTTAAACTTTGTAGTTTTTTTGTTAATGCAAAAAAGTGGACGTAGCATCTGAACATTAAATAATAATTATTATTATTATTTCGGACATCTAACACACAAAACCATCTAGCCCCAAGCTAAGCAGAGCTTGTGTTATATGTATTAGACGACTGATACTATACAAATACATATATACTTTTTTTTTGTAAATACATATTATACATAGAAAACACCCAAACTCCGAAACATATATTTTTAGATCATTACATTGCCTAAGACATTAAGATTAAACAGTTATGCTTATTTTCCTATGATCTGTTGGATACTATATCCTCAATTTAATGAAATAAATCTTTAATTCGAAGTTTAATTTATCGCAAACAAGAAACAAAAGGACAGTCGTTAAGCCCATTACCCTACATTTTACTTTCCAACCCATATACTCTTAGCATAAAAACAATAATTCTATTTGGCATGTTTATCAAACAAACAGACTAACCCCCTATTGTTCCCCTCAAATTCCAATAAAAACTCATTTAGAATTCCAAACAAAATCCAGTATTTCCTTTAATCATTTCCGTGTACATGACAAAAATGTAGGGTATTTGCGTGGGAACCGGCGCGGGATGTACTGGCAGTTCTGGGGTGAATCGGCGAGTTTTGCCGTAAAACGCCCTGCTCTGTGCGACACATTGATGGCTGCTAGCGGCTTTACGAGTACACGACGAAGCGGAGCGGATCAAAATCCTCCCTCACGAATTTTAACATTAGGCCATAAAACACGCGGCATTTTTCAGTCAAGACAATCATTCCATATATCATGGTTAGAAGTCTTCTAACTACTACTTACAAACTGTTAGGGGTGGTTCAAAATCCTTTTTGTTTAACCTATTTCTCGCGCTAATACTTTCTTTTCTTGCGTATCCATTTTAATATACCCGTACTTCACCATTGTTTTAATCTCAATGAACCACGTGACGTGTTAGAGACCAATGTGTATAAAATTATATTTATTTAACATATTTCATTTAATATAAAACCAACAAGTTGTTAATTCACCAATCTAACATTTCATTAGTATGTTGTCATAAGCCATTATTGGAAAGAGAAAATCCAGAAGTCACATAACTGAAATTTTATTTTTTTCGTTTCCTTATGTAAAATCTAGTAAATAAAATTCTCGTGTCGTGTCGTGGTTTTAGTTTGTAATCAAACTCCTTTGAAATGGTTGGACCAATTTTTATGAAATTTCGTATGCATTAATCAAAGTCCAAACACTTTTGTTGGGTAATTGAAGTCTACCTTAATAATGCTAAAGTTCTCAAAGTAGTTACACACAAACTCGCTGTTTCTATGGCTTGAAAGCTATAACTTACTTACAACGTCTGTACTAAGGGTTTGATTGACGTTAAAACTCATTGGCCACGTGCAGATTTTGTTAAATGATCAACAGAAGTACAGCCTCAAACAACCTCTCTTTCATGTTCTTGACTCATAAATGACTTCAGTTTTCACATTTCTAGTCAGAGACGGACTGTATACAAATATTCTTTTGAACATATATCGTGTTACCGAATGAATAATTTTTATTCAGCATGTTGAAAAACTTCATAATCATTGTTTCATCAATTGTAATATTTTTTTAATGTTCAACCAGAATTTCATATCAGACATTCTCAATCTCGTTTCTCCAATCCAAGACTTGCATCCTTTGGTCCAGCTGTAAATCCTAATGTAATCTTCTTTTATACCGTCTGAAAATATTTCATTCCCAAGGAGATCTGGCGTTAAGGCTCTGGATTCTGTCGAAAAAACATCCAAAAACCCTTTGCAATGCATATTATGTTACTTGATCTTAAATTGAATTTGTATAGGGCCGGCATGATATTTTCCACTTTATTATTTACCACAGGCAGGTTGAATTGATTTGAATGGAAGAAATCAACCTGTCGCTTAAAGAATATCTATCATCGCATGTACAAGACTACTAAGAAAAAAGTTATAGTTGTAGGAACTGAAGAATCAAAAACTTTACTTTGACATTTCCTATCGCTCTCAGAACGCAGAGAAATGCAAATTAATCTTACTTGCTATAGTCTAGTCTATCTGTCATCAAATCTACTATGACAATATTTTACACCATATTCTTTTACATAAAATACAAGCGATATGTGCGGTGTCTTATTTAATGAGCTCTGGCACAACCCGCGGGACTAGCCGCGTCGGCTGTCTTAGAAAATTCCATTTCAAATAAAGTCATTACGTGCGCCCGAAATCCCTGGGAAAACTGTGAATAATGACCGGGAATTATACTGTGTTTTATGCCTCCTCCCGCACCGCGGCGCAGGACTGCGGAGGGGCAAGGTAAAAGGTGGGGGGTGGGGACAAATTTTAACGAATTACTGGAAAGATTGGAGCTTTTGCCTGAAAGAATTGGTGTGTGAAATTAGATTGTTGGTTTGGGAACCTTCACATCGGTATTATAACAATGAATGGTTAGAATGGTGCTTGAGACACATGGTCCATGGAAAATTATTTCTACACTTCCCACCGTTTAAGCAGTTAACCAACATTATAAAAGACCGTAGTTAACTAAATTGACAAAAATTTGCAAACTAGTATTGTAAAATATAGTTTACTTTAATGAATGACATTTTTTATCTCTATTCTATCCTAAAATTCTAAAATGGTTGGCAAAACTGTAGGGTTTTTCCATACAGTTATTTGCTTAATTTTTGTAGGTAGTGTATTTGGTACAAAGTTATCAGTAGCCGCCGGCTCGTTCCAGCCTAAAGCTAACATTCTCGGCGCCCGGCCCGAGGCTAACTTATTAACAAATGAGATTTTTATCTTTCCTTCTAATATCGTTAATTTAATCGCTTAATATTAATATCTGGGAGTGGACACGGGCCTTGTCAGTAATTTGAGATTTTGCGCACAAGGGGAGGAAAGTTTTTTCACAGAACAGTAATTATAGCTTCCAACGTTTTGTAAACAAAAGAACATGTAATTTAATACCTCATAGGTATTGCTATAACAGTGTGTATTTGTGTATATATATATATATCTTGCATCTCTCATTATCAAGCAGATGCAAGATTGATTGCCAAAGTGAAATTCAGCTTATCAAACTGCCGCGCTTCTGTTGGTTGTTAACATGCGTTGTTAACTAATTACTATTTGTGCGGCATATTTAGAAATAAGAAAACACAATAAAGCAAGGAAAAATTCTATGTTTTAAATGCTCCTTCTACTCTTCTTTCCTACTTTTTTCTACTTATTTTACAATTAGTGAGAAGCTCGAAATGATGCATGTGTCAACTCAACTAGCTTCACTCGTTCTACACATGCATTTGTCAATTAGATCTTTGCTTAGTTATATATAAAGATTATCAAACACATCTTGTTTAATCGTCTTGATTATGAAAGGGTATTACTATAGATATACCTTATAGATGAAAACATAAACAACAAAATGAATTTAAATGAGCCATATCGCATATGACGATAAAAACATTCAATGCAAGTTTTAATAAACAAATAAAGGCATAATATTGTATAAAACAACTCCACACACAAATATAGAGGCAATTGAAAACTCATAAAACAATACGAAAATAGGTGTGGCTCGTGGCGTGTAGAAATAAAACTCTTTCAGAATCCAATACATCGCAACGCTGCGATATATCATACAAGACATTATACATCACTCCGACTATTTTATCCGTTCGTATCTGAACATCGTATGCAGAATGGTATTCAAGAAACTTTGGCGTGTAAACATACGGAACACTGATTTTTATCGCCGTTTACTTTTGAAATAATTTGTGTACCTACTTTATCTTTTAAAGTCTAGTAGCAGTCATTGATATTTAACTTTTTTTTTTCTTTTTCAGCTTCTGCACTTGTTATTTATACAAACTGTAACTATGGCAAATATCATACTCCTCCATTTAAGTAATTTTCAGTTAGATTGGTATAATTTTTTTGCTTCACTGATTAATATTTAGATTCACTTAATAATATAGATGTAGTAAATGAATACCAAGCTCACTGAATATGAATTAATGTAACGTTTTAAAATGATCATTAACGTTGCTAACCCAAGGCATTTTTGACATTCATTCTTTGAACTAATCTCAAGGAACGTTTATTTTTCCTTTCAAATAAAGCAGGCTCCCTTTACTCAACTTCAATTTAGGTAGAAGTTGGTTTATTTAACATTTTTCTTCCATGCACAATATATCCTATTTAATACCAACTTTATTGCGAACCCTAACCATAACAGAAGCACAAACGAAGAGTATTCGAAATTTTATGCAGTCAGCAAAAACAATAAAAAGGAAATGTAGAAGAAGATAGATGACATAAAGAATGAGAAAGACATATTCTAGAAAGAGGAATGCTCTATGACGGTTACAACCTATCACATAAATCTATAATAAATTCACTCACATCACTTCAGTGCTGTTTCAAATAAAATAACATATTTTCCGAGCTTCAATCTTCATAGATGAGACAATTTTATCTTGGTATGTTAATTTAAGGCTGAAAAGTTTTTGTATAAACCACTTAATTGGAAAACTTAAACCTTTCTTAACGGCCTTCTCAGAAATACCTACTTAAAACTTTCATGAAATTAATATTATTTATGGTTTGTTTCATTTTGTACTTCCATAAACAATTATAATTTTCAACTTAATTGTACTTTGAAACAACGAGTTTCAGGCGAGATCACTGTTTTCTGCATTATCAGTATGTTGCAGAATCGCCTGTAAAGTATTTGCAGCTGTTCTAGAACTGGTGATAAAAGCTCAATATCAGCGAATCTGAAGCAGAACTTTAACAGCTACTACAAAAATCCCGATAACTTGAATTAGTTCTGTGTTTTATATAATAGCTTTCAAAATGACTTTACTTTGCCTAGAAGCATAAGTAGAAGCCTAGAGTGGTGGTCACCCACTCATTGCGAATTAGGACAATACAGCTACAGCAGATGCTTTTTTACTCCTCGAGGAATCATTATGGAAGGGAAACAAGTGCCTTCGTAGAAACATCAAAGTTTGGACTTTTTTTTGTTTGTTTCCATTAATCTAGATTGATGTCAAACGAAATAATGTACACATATTTATTGACTGCCTCGTTGGTCTCGCGGTTGGCGTGTGCGACTGCTGATCATGAGGTCTCGGGTTCGATTCCCGGGTCGGACCAAATGTTTGTATGATCTACAAATATTTGTTTCGGAGTTTGGGTGTTTTCTATGTATAATATGTAGGTATTTACAAAAAAAAAAGTATACATGTATTTGTATCAGTTGTCTAGTACCCATAACACAAGCTCTGCTTAGCTTGGGACTCGATGGCGTTGTGTGATAGATGTCCGAAATATTTATTTATTTATTTTATATGGACATTATTGTTGATACCAACGCCATTTTTCGGGATAATTATTTGAAGTAGCTGCGCTCGGCTTTCCTGGTAGTGATATTTTATTACCAAGTATAGAACAAGACGTAAACAAACTTATGTATTCATTATGTACATTATTGTTTGACATACATTTATATTAATGGAAACAAACAAAAAACAGTCCCAACCTGGAAGTTTCCACCAGGGCTCTTGTTTCCTTCCACTATGATCTTGGGTAATTTAAGCTAGGCGTAAGAAAGCGTCTTAACAATAATGTACATGTGTGTACATTATTGTTTGATATATATGCGTTGTATAGTACGATCAAAGGAACTCTATGTCTTCATCTGTATTCGAAACTATGTTTTAGCAAAGCTTTATGATATTTAATTGAAAAGTTTGTCAGACAGATAATAGTTTTGCTTTCGCCAACATAACTTAAATTGTTATTGCATAGCCTTTGGCACAATAACAATTTAACATTATATACTTTTTGTGTATTTTCTGATGTAGCAAAGATTTCATAAATCATAATAAATATTAGAATACATTCACACGTCAACGTATAATTCATATATTACGTTGACGGATAAAGTGTTTCACGTTCCTCTATCCATAAAACTTACATAACTCTACAAAAAAAACACTTGGATATCGGTTGTCCTGATCGCAGGTCTAACCATCACTGGTATTAGTGAACATTCAATTACTTCTTCGCAAAAAAAAAATCCTGTATAAAATTTAGAAGCAATAACCCATGTAGAGGTCGGCAGCGGACCCTCCTCAACTCACGTTATCAGTATATTTTCACACCCCGCGCTGCAGAAGTCGCGGCCACTGACTGCCTTGGAACCACAACGGTTGCTGAACTAATATCGACTTTACTCTAACGTAATAAAGTCTACGTCAAGTGACCTGTGAACTTGGTAAATATGTAACAAGTTAGACCGACATTTCCTCGAACAATTTACAGAGTCCGATCGTGGCGATCGCTGGAATTATATTTCTGGATGGTATTCGAGAAATTTTATGTTTTATAGGTGTATGGAGTATGTAATACATTTTTCTGAGTTATTGACTTTTTAAATGGAATCTATTGTTGAGAAATGTACGTGGTATGAAAATTATTATATACTAGCTATGTTTACCATTTATGATAGAACACAGCTAACTATAGATATATCCTATAAAACATTATGTAACACCACACTTGAACATTATCATATAAGGATATCATCTAACCCATAAGTACAACAGAAACTACGGGCAACAAGGCGAGTAGGGAGGTTTGTAGCTACTACGTAAACCGGTGCTGATAGGAAGCCGGTCTAATTCCCAGTCATCAGATATGTTAAAGCGTTGCCACGGACCTCCCTACTCGCCTTGTTGCCCGTAGTTTCTGTTGTACTTATGGGTTAGGTTATATCCTTATATGATACGGTTCAAGTGTGGTGTTACATTATGTTTTACAGGATATATCTATAACCTTCATCAAGAATTATGATTGACAGAAAGATAGAAGTTGAATGGTACAAATTTCTTGAGTTACAACGAAAAGAGTTATCAGAACCGATCACTTAGATGGATTATTTTTATAATAGGAATATGTTGGCTGATGAAAAGTGTTTCAAACTTCGGTTTGTAATCAACTTTGCAGCATGTACTGTAACAGAATATAGATAAGACTGCATCCTAGACTCCGCAACTGTTTAAAGACCGGTAGGTCGAACAATCCTCTCGAGAATTTATATAAGTTTCCACCGGATAACTCCTGCCTAAGGTAATAAAGTATTTAACAAAATAAAGTTAACAATTCGTAACGGTTGGCATTGTAGCTAACTAAGTTAATCACCACTTTAAGTACGTCTGTGGCTGGCAGCTGGCCAGGTGGGACTCACTGTTTACCCTCTTTCTGTGTTGCCACTACAAAAATTCAACCCACACTTTCTGTATTTCGTAAGATTTGAGGCAATTAAAACGTCAGCTGGTACATTGTCTTGAGTTGTTATATATAAACTAAGAAATTGCAAAAATGCTGAAAATAAATCAATTTACAAATTAATTATTGACATTAAATTTATCGTATTTACATTATTCTTATCTAAAAATTGAGAAACAAAACGCTACTGCGTTTGTATTATAAATTAATGGTATGTAAAATACTTATTTAAAATATGTTAACGAAAAGTTGAACTTAAAAAAAGGTAATATTATGCCGTAGCAACATGAATAATAATGGGGCTAAGTAAATAATTATGTTTCGAGGAATAACTTCAATGAAAGCTATTTATAAATATACATGAATTATGTACATACTTCTCCACTTGTACCTAATTATTCGAATCAAAAATATAGCCGACATAAAAAATAGCTTTTATTTTCATTATTAAACGAAATATATTAAGTAAAACTCATTCGAAAACGCATCCATTTGATTCACAAGTTTTCGATGAAACGTTCAGTCGAAGAAGCGTTTATTGATTAAAAGTTGTTTCGCTGAAAACTCCATAACGAGTACGAGTAGAAGTAATTTTTAGTCGATTATCCATTTATCTATAAATACAAATAAATAAAAATTGGAGTGTCTGTTTGTAATATTAAAATAACTGCTTTTTAATAAATGCATATGTATGTATACACGATACATGTACCAAAATAGTTTTTTTTTTGTCTGTCTGTCTGATTGTTATGGGTAATCTCTGGTACGGCTGGTCCTGGTCTGAGGAGTATCTTAGGCTATTTTTCTTTAAACAAGCATCGTCCCACGGTGTTACCCGCGGTACTACAATAACCGCAGGTAACACCGCGGGGTTCAGCTAGTCGAATATATGATTCGAAGTAAGATTACGGACCCGACACAAATTTCGTACCCATCTGTCACAGAAATCAAGCTATATTTTAAGGACTTTAAGTAATATTATAATGCAAAAATTAGATTGTTTGTTAGATATTATCTAAATCGAGTTGAGAGACTCGCTGTGTTCAGCGTTTACATTTAAGATGCAGACCACCCAATGGCATTTTCCTTCGTCGCGCTAGAGCCACTGACAGTACAAACTTATCTTGTTACAGTTTGGATAAGTTAATTTCATTCATCGACGTAGAGGCACTAGAAATGCATTTCATACAAAGTTATATATCACTAGCTGCCCCGGCAAACGTCGTTTTGCCATAATTTTTTTTTTAAGGATGGGTCACCCTTCCATTTAGGGGGATGAAAAATAGATGTTGGCCGATTCTCAGACCTACTCAATATGCTCACAAAATTTCATGAGAATCGGTCAATCCGTTTCGGAGGAGTATGGGGACGAAAACTGTGACACGAGCATTTTATATATAAGATTAGTTAAGTTAGTGGTTCTTACTGGTAAGCCTGTGGTTGTTGGTTAGATTATGGGCAGGACAAATTTATTTATTTGATACACCAACAGTTATATACAACATTTCATTTTAAAATACACAAATTATGGACTTAAAACTAATTGTATAACTAACTGCAGACCCACGCAACCTCGTTTGCTTCTCCTATTGCCCGTAGCGTAATAAGTTTTCCCCGTTTTTGTAACATTCTTAATTGGTGCTCCGCTCCTGTAAGTCTTAGCGTGATAATATACAGCCTATAGCCTTCCTTGATAAATGGACTATCTAACACTGAAAGAATTCTTCAAATCATACCAGTAGTTCCTGAGATTAGCGCGTTCAAACAAACAAACAAACTCTTCAGCTTTATATATTAGTATAGATAACAGGTGTATACAACGTGCACAACAATATCATCTACAAGATTACCTATCATCTACAATAAAGTAAATTATAAAAATTAACACATTCACAATTAACAAATAATATAAAAGTGTTTTTTTTTTATTTTAAGTATGGGTTTGCATAAGTGACTCTACTCAACCAGATGGGAAGCACAAGCAAAATCCAAGAGTGGTGGTAACAACGCTCATTGTGAATGCAGACAATGCAACAATGCAGTGTGGTGACCCACACAGAAGCCTAGTGATGCTTCTGCATCATTGGGCCTCCGGTCTCGCACTCACCAACGAAACACGGCAGCACGAACCCTGTCATTTAAGGTTGACCTTCTGGAGGGTAGTGTCTGTGCACCGCCTGCCTTACAAGATTTCTACACCATTCTAAAGTTCACTGGAGGAGAATTCCTTTTGTATTCAATCCACCAATGTAGTAAAATGGAAAAAAAAAATGAACATTAGTTTTAATAATTATTCAGACCATGAATTATTTTCTTGTGGAAGCATTACACAATTTGATACATCTAAAACAGAGTTTTATTTATTAACTAGCTGAACCCCGCGGTGTTACCCGCGGTTATTGTTGTACCGCGAGTAACGCCGCGCGACAAAGTTAGTCTAAAAAAAGTAGCCTAAGTTACTCCCCGGATCATCAGCTACCTGCCAGTGAAAGTCCCGTCAAAATCCGTTCAGCCATTCCAGAGATTACCCGGAACAAACAGACAGACAGACAAAAAAATTTTTAACTACATTTTTGGTGTATGTATCGTGTTTACATGAATATGCATTGATAAAAATCTGTTATTTTAATATTACAAATGGAAAGCAATGGAAATCTTGTTTTGTAAAAGACATTGAATGACACTCATACTATTTAATTTTTCAACATTAGAGTAATTATTGCCGCATCATAACTGATTGAATGAAAAGGGATAAACCCTTTTTGCTTGAGAAATATCATGTCATGCATACACAGGAAGTCAACTTAGTATGGACAGTACAAAGACAGAGGTCAGCATGTCTTCGTATACAAAGTTAGATCGAGGTTCACTAGTTTATCAACTCAAACTGTCTATCCGCCTTAATTCAGTTCTGCTGTCGCAGCCGACCGCAGCGCCACCGCCACGATTCGCCGACGATAAACTTGGACTAAACTGTTGTTCACTAGAGTGAGACCGGTTTAAAGGGAACTTTTTCAATTATTCCCCTTTAGCCCAGTCATATTAGGGCTTTCACCTCGGAATGAAAGATAATAAGCTGCAAATTGGTATGAACCTTTGTTTTGTCATTCTAAATGTTGTCTCAAAAGTCACAATCGTTATCGTGTCCGCGTCTCAAGATATTCAAGGTCAAAGGTCACAAAAATCGGTTTTTTCGCGAATATCTGGCTTCCTATCGCTTAAATGAGATTTGCATTTATTATAAAAGTTGTAGGCTATAAAATTCCCTACAACTTTTGTTTAAACTTTTTTTTCATACGACTAACCGTTTTGAAGGTAGAGCGCGAAGAGTGCACATCGTACAGTCATATACGGCCTAATGCAAGGTCAAGCGTGAGTTATGGTTATCAGTACGTTATAAAGTCAATTATTTACTTGGAAATTATAATTATTAAACAATGCCTATTATTTATGTACTAACTATTAATTATTTATATTTAATTAAAGTAAGTAACTTGATTATTTATATATAATTATTCATATTTAACTATTTAAGTATAAAATATTATTAATTCTGGATTATATATTTTAGTTTTATTTTAAGTTAAAATGATAGTAAGAGTATATATTTTACACATATTTTTATTTATTATTAAATACGGCATAATATACATTTATCAAAATGTAAGTTCAAATATCAAAAGTATCTTTGTTGATTTTAATTGTAATGAAATTGGAAATGGAAGCTAATTATCTTCTTCTTCTTCGTCGTCTTCTTCTTCTTGTCGCTCAAAAATGTTCGATTCATTGTCATCATCCTCATTATCTGTCATGTTCATCTCCAAACCTATATGTCCAAATAGTCTATATGTCCATCATTTCTTTCAATACTTGCAGTTTTTAAAGTTTGTAAACCACGTACGACATTCACAGAAACACCTTCTGAAAGTTTCTTATCACATATAAAACACAAATCAGCCATAGCTCTTAAAACCGTACGTCCGTAGTTGCAACGGTACAATTTCAAACTAACGAATAATCTTTACTCATACATAGTGGAGAGAGTGGCCTTGAATACTATAGAACATCTGTCCCGGCAATGAATAGAAAAGGGCATAGGGTAGGGACAAGTATTTCCAGGTATATAAGTATTGAGAAATTTACGCGTTTTAAAGAAAAGATATATAATGTCGTGTTAACTTAAAATAAAACTAAAATATATAATCCAGAATTAATAATATTTTATACTTAAATAGTTAAATATGAATAATTATATATAAATAATCAAGTTACTTCCTTTAATTAAATATAAATAATTAATAGTTAGTACATAAATAATAGGCATTGTTTAATAATTATAATTTCCAAGTAAATAATTGACTTTATAACGTACTGATAACCATAACTCACGCTTGACCTTGCATTAGGCCGTATATGACTGTACGATGTGCACTCTTCGCGCTCTACCTTCAAAACGGTTAGTCGTATGAAAAAAAAGTTTAAACAAAAGTTGTAGGGAATTTTATAGCCTACAACTTTTATAATAAATGCAAATCTCATTTAACCGATAGGAAGCCAGATATTCGCGAAAAAACCGATTTTTGTGACCTTTGACCTTGAATATCTTGAGACGCGGACACGATAACGATTGTGACTTTTGAGACAACATTTAGAATGACAAAACAAAGGTTCATACCAATTTGCAGCTTATTATCTTTCATTCCGAGGTGAAAGCCCTAATATGACTGGGCTACTTGTACTTTATTGCATTCGATTTCTTGCTAGCGAGTTATTTGATTCGCAAGTTTTCAGAATGTCGTTGAAAACTTGTACAACTAGTTATGAAGAGACTGGAGGAAATTTATTAGAGAGATGCTAAAATTGTCTGCCAACAAAGTCTTTATAACGAAAGTCAGGACTGGGAAAAATGGGAGGCTCTTTGAAACAAGTTTATGCTCTCGGAAATTCAACTTTAAATTTTTGGTTTGACTTCGTTTTTTATGTACTACTGCCAAACTATGTAGGTTAGTAAAGAAGTAGAGATGCACATGGACACACTGAGTGCATTATGAGGAGAACGCAATTGTGAGTCATGGGTAAGAGGCGTCGATAGTCAGTGATAGTCACTTATGTCGGGACTACTCGTTTGGGAACTATTTCATAAAAAACAAAAACAAATCACAGAGCAAATAGAAGATATGTTTGATAAACTGTTTCTCCTCTTTCCATTCAAAACCTAAATACATAGACCTTTATATACAGCAAAAATCTTAACTTAATATCATATCCTCGTTTTAAACGGACTTCTAATAATTAATAATAATTTATATCTATTTCTCAATTTAATTGTTTTTATGTCAGCAATGTCTCTCTCATCCGAGATATAACTAATAATGTTTGTCTCTGGACTTCAAAATAATTTTATCATCGAAACTACAAAGATTGTTTAGGAACATTTTTAATTTACAAGAAAATACTTTTACTATCAATGAAACTGTTTCTAATCGAGTCCCAACAAAAGATTTGATAACTTTTATAAAACGTGTCGAAATTTGTACAAGTCGTATGATACCTAAGTAACTTGTTGTCATGTATATAGTAAATCATATATAGTAGTCATGCTGTGCTGACACACTGCTGCCAATAGCAACTTTACTAGTAACAACATTAAGGCTACTTTAAAACTATTCAATGCATTAATCAGATAATATTAAGAACATCATGAAACATGAACACATAAAAACATCTTTTTGTCGCTTCTGGTGCTCATTTTTATAATTATTGCTTTGAAATTTATGTATAAATTTATGTATTTAATTACTCTATTAACGAGCTTTTCATAATTCAGCTTACGTTTAAAAATTTTGCTAACCTAACCTGTTACAAGTACATATAACCGTGCATATATTTTCTTTACTAAACTTGAATAGAAATTAAATTGCATGAAGTGATAATACAGAAAAATAGTTGATATGTTTTCTACCTGGGCTAGAGTAGAAACTTACATCTAACAATTATTCACAAAACCTAATGAAATTCAACTATTACAAATCATATATGTATCAACAAAAATAATATTTCATATTTTTTACATCAAAATGAATTTTAAATCGCTCGGCTATAAAACGAATTGCGACATTATGGTACCATTTTAAAATGAAAATTCATAGGAATTCAAATTCAAAATAGTAACTAACGACCGCACAGTTAATTGAATTTCCTGTAACCCTCACGACCACACAAATATAATATTTACGTTACGTTATTTAAATGTCTGGTTCTTTTTGGAATTTCATATTATTTTTGTAAATGAAATCCCCAGACTCGTGAAAATTATTTTCAATAAGTATTGTAATAGCCTTGCAGACAATTGATTCCTCGCTCCGGACCGTATTCGAGTGTCTGTTAATACCATTACAAACAGTATATTTGCTATAAATATAACTGTCCAAGCAGCCAAAACTTCGTGAGTAGTCTTCAAAGAGTACCTTCTAAGTGCAATGCATTACAAACTTAAAATTATCGTTGCAAACGGCCACCCTTCAGTTTCGATTTTTTACAAATACTAATAGCAATGTTTTAAACTTTAGGATATAGCCCATTGAAATGTTACATTTGGGTTGCATTTCTCAGAGGACGCAATTATATTTTTAAGAAATAGAGGTGTAAAGGTAAATTCAAGACACTGACAAAACAAATTTGTTAGATCTATAGTTTTTTTTTATGGTATAGGCGGGCTAACGAGCAGACGTATCACCTGGTGGTAAGCGATTACCGCCGCCCATGGACACCTGCAACACAAGAGGCGTCACAAGTGCTTTGCCGGCTTGTAGGGGATGGGGAGGGGAGATAGGGGAAGGGGGTTTGAGTTATGGGCCTCCGATATCCTCACTCACTCGGTGAAACGGTTTTCTGTGAGGCCGTGGTATCACTCCGGTCGAGCCGGCCCATTCATGCCGAAGCGTGGCTCTCCCACGGAAGATATTAACGGGAGAGTTTGGCAGATATCTATACAAATAAACAAAATTGGATTGTCTGTTTGTAATATTAAAATAACCGCTTTTTATTAAATGCACATGTATGTATACACGGTACAAATACCAAAAATTTAGTTAAAAAAGTTTTTGTCTGTCTGTCGGTCTGTCTGTCTGTTTGTTCCGGGTAATCTCTGGAACAGCTGTACCGATTTTGACGGGACTTTCACTGCCAGATAGCTGATGATCCAGCGACTGCCGATCAAGAGGTCTCGGGTTCGAATCCCGGGTCGGGCCAAAAGTATTATTGAGTTTTTCTGATTATAGCAATACTTAATAACAGCTCGGAGTTTGGAAGTTGGGGCCTCGGAGAGCACGTAAAGCTGTCGGTTCTGCGCCTGATCTCTCCCCAATCATGTCGATTAATCGTCCCATCGGATTCTGACAGAGAGGGAACAGAGAGTGCACCTGTGTTTGCGCACTATAACATCCCCTGCGTAGTTGGCTGATCTCCGAAGAGACTGGACTCCGAGGCCGTTATCGGCTTGGAGAACATTATTAAATGCAAAAAAAATGTAACATTTCAATGGACTAATAATAATTCAAGTAGCTAAAAAGTGAAAGAAAACAAAAACATGATTGTCATGTAAAATATTATGTAATCCCTTTAAACGAGCAAAGTTTGTATAAGTATATAAATATATATTATCTGAATCTCGATAACAGCTCCAAAGATTTTCATGAAATTTAGTATGCTGTTTTCGGGGCAATAAATCGAACTAGCTATGATTCCTTTTTAGAAAATTTACCAAAAAAAACCCGAGCAAATCTCATTCATCCAGATACTATCAGTTACAAATACTAATTATAAAATACCGTAAGAAGTAAAATAAATGCGATGTGATAAAACCAGTACTCCAAAAATATTCTTATAGACACTTAAATCCAGATAAAACAAAACAGGTTTTATATAATAAAAAAACCGTTTTTCCTAAATCATAAAACAAATAGAAATATCTCGCAAACAGGGATCAGCTAGATTATGTTAAATGGGTCGGCCAGTGTTTGAGATCATGATCTGGCCACTTATAAAACATAGTTCGGGCAACGGCACCATTTACCGCCGGTCACTAACAGACCGGTCCGGTTAAATCCGGTAAGTGGGGCACGGCGCTCGAATAAATCCCCATATTATTGTTATTGCCACAGAGGATCCCTAGCTCTTTTGTATACGATCGTCTCGTACCATTATAACCTGCTTTTCCGATAGTATTTTTCAATATATTTTAGTGCTGCCGAGAGATAGACGGTCGTATGCTTTTATTATAAACCAATATTACGAACTTCACGATCGAAATGGCCTAAATTTAGGATACGAATATATAAAAGCATATGTAAATATGGTAAGTTGACTTTCGGTGTTTGAATTAAATTATTTTACGAATTGACTACTACTAATTGCACATAAAACACACGTTACATAGAAACGTACCATAACACTTTAACTACGCTGACTACGGCTTTTCAAACTTGTATCACACTTTTTCAGTGTCGTTTTTTCTCTTACTTGGGTTTTAGTTTTACTTTTTTTGTGCCTCTATAATATCTCAATTATCGAATAAATGTGCACAAAGTCACGAGCAATTGCAAATAATATAGTACAGTAACAGTATAATAAAGTAACAGTATAATACAGTAACGCCCTTTCCAATAATATATATATACACGGCATATTTATGTCAAATTTATTTTTTAACACAGTACTTTATGACCGCCAGAGGGCGCCACATTAGATTCAGTGACACGTCATATAGCCTATAACCAGTGGACTATTAAGACGCTTCTAACGATACCTCATTTGTTCCGTTCCAATAACTAGTTTAGCAGCTATGTGGGAACAGATGAACACACATACATACATAGCCTGTCAAAATCATAATCCTCCTTTGGCTTTGCCGTAGTCGGGTAAAAACTGAAGGATCTGTTTGTAATTTCAAATTAACGCATGGGAAATAATATTACTATTCTTATATAAAAAAATCAACTATTAAAATGTTTGTCTGTCTGACCGTCTGTCTGTCTGTCTGTCTGTCTGTCTGTTTTTCTGGCTATCTCTGGAATAGCTGGATCGACGGGACTTTCACCAGCAGATAGCTGAAGACATAAAAAATAACTAAGGCTACTATATGCGGCTATCTATATAATTCATATATAAAGCTGTAGAGTTTGTTTGCTTGAACGCGCTAATCTCAGGAACTACTGGTCCTACATGAAAATTATTTCTGTTAGATAGTCTATTTATCGAAGAAGGCTATAGATTACATATCATAACGCTGCGACTAAAAGGAACGGAGTACCAATAAAGAATGCTTAAAAAACAGGGGAAAATTGTTACGACTAATAAGTGACGTAAACAAGGTTGCGTGGGTCAGCTAGTATGAAGATTATATATGAAGAAATTAGAAGTTGAAATACTGAAATATTTTTCATAATTTTTTCACTCTTGAGACTCTTCCTTAATGTACTTATTAAATGGCGTCTTCAAGATTGTCATTGCTCTCTTTAATATGTTTGAAAGTTATCATTTCGTTTTTAATATTCCATACTTTACCATTGCAAATTTTGTGTTGCCTATTATACGAGTATAGTAAAAATCTAATATATTTTGTTACTTTTGCTCCTTTTAAGAAACCACTTGGTTATATGCTTCCTTGATCATGTAGCATTTGTTTCTTATGTTTTACAAATTATGCTTCTACCATTGTTCTTTAATTCTATTTCCATATACATGCATAATATGTATGTATTTACAAAAAAAAAACAGTATTTAAGTATTCATATCAGTTGTCTAGGACCCATAATACAAGCTCTGCTTAGTTTGGGGCTAGATGGCGTTGTGTGTTAGATGTCCGAAATATTTATTTATTTTATTTACATAACATCAATCAATCAACCTATTACCACAGCTGAACAAAGATCACCCCCAAGGAGTGCCAACTATCCAAGTCTCAATCCGCTACCAGGTACTTTCTTCTTCAAATTGTTGGTCCATTGTGTCCAATCTCGGCTCCAGTGACCATCGATTCGTCTGGTGCTTTGACCGACCCACTTCTACGTCACTTTCTACCGATTCTCCGAGTGTTGTCGGCTATTCTTCTTGTGTGATGTGTCTCTCTGTTCAATACGATACATTTTTAAACGTAAATTATGCATTTTGTAGAGCTGTCTTAATGCTGCTCGTTCTCTTTATAGTTTTTACCCCGTTATGCCCCATTCCTTCATATTTACACTATCACTTATATATAAAAATACTTCAAATTACATCGGCCAACCACAGCATACAGAGTGTCAAATCAATAGATATATTAATTTTAAAAATTTATTCGTAGCAAACAAAGTATGTTTTTAATATAAAATCATCCGAAATGTTCAGACAGCTGTTGAGATTATTGTTTTACTGAGTCTGGTTAAAGTTTAACTATTCTTTTTTGAGTATGAAATCTGTAGGTGCTTTAAACTCTACACGTAAAGCCAATAGATTTTACAGATTTCTACAGTACTATATGTAGGCATGTTTAACACCAAATTTTATTTTAATACAATTTTATTAGCTATAAAATTACAAAGTATACATACACATACATTTGTTACTGACTGTTAGTTTGTTAAGGTGCAGTCTAAACTTTTATATTTCGGTGCCATTTTATTTAAACTACACCCACAACCAGTTCCCAGTTTAACCCAGACATTTTACTTAGAACATATTTTGTTCAACAATCCGAACAGTATTAATCGAACCTTTATTTTTTTGCCTCGATTACTTTTTCTTTTTAGCCTCTTCAGCTAATTTTTTAGCAAGAGAAGCTGGCATTTCTGGAGGTGGTGGACGTGGCATACCCGTATATACCTTGAAAGCGTCGTATATGAACCACTGCAGACCAGTGAGCGTCCCAATCATGATGATACGCGCCACCAAACCGCGCCAGATACCTAACATTCCAACTTCTGATATGATGCCGCCGACAGATGCGCTAGGGTCCTTGTTCAACTTAGATACTATCGTGTCAGAGGGATGGGACACGATAGCACAGAGCACGCCTGCTATGTATCCTGCCGTAAACGTCACTACCAGCTGTTCTGACTTGGTGCAATCAACCCTCGGTTTTGGCACCACGTTGTCATATAGGTATTCTACAGTTTTCTCGAACGATGAAAACTTCATCATAGTATAAGGAACTTGTCTTCCCCAAAGCGGTGGCAATCCTTTAAAAAATACGCCTGCGCCCTCAGTATTAAGCATGTGGGGCATCGCTCTCCTCATCTGAGAAGTGTAACCAGGAGTTGTTTGCATACGCACTTTAGTAGCCTCAAAAGGTGCTAATAAACAGTCAGCAAGTAACTCAGCTGACGCAGATGCCGCCAAGTATAGGTAGGTTCTGTACAAAAATGCGTTATCTTCAGACACCATTGTTCCATACAGGTATTTGAAGTATTCATAACCGGAAAACTTAGCACTACCTTGTAGCGAGTATCCAATTAAAGTAGGCGCCCATCCTTTAACGAGGTTGCGGATGCCACCCTCCTGGAAAGAAATACCAAACCCTTTGAAGATAGATTTATACTTCAGTGGATCCACCTGCAGGCGACACTTGACCAGGTCGAGCGGTGTGACGAACGTGTGAGTAGAACCGCAGGCTATCGCACCGCCTATAGCGCACAGTATGAAGAATCTGTTGCTGTACATTTCACAGGAAACCTGGTCGTCCGGCTTTTTCGACATTTTGAAATTCTTGCGTTATATCAACGTTCTTAAATTATAGCTGTGGATGATATTGTTACAATATTTAGATAACTGCACGGCGAATATATTCATGGCATCTTACTTTTTTGTAGATTTCGTTTTGCAAACCATTAAGTAACTGACGTGTTTGACATGAATATTAAAAAGAAATTCTTTTTCTGGTTTGTGTCACTTTATGGTTATTGATCATATTTATCTTCAGATTACAAAAAAGGATATTCAAAAACAGAGTTTCCAATATTGTTAGAACTGAATTAAGTAACTGAAATTGTTCTTGACAGCCTTGGTTAGTAGCGTATGCGACTGCAGTGCTTGAGCTCTTGGATCGGAGAAAATATTTGTGATATGCAAGTATCTGTTAATATTATGTATGTATTAACACAGACAGTATAAATGTATTTGTGTCAGTTGTCTAGTATCCATAGTACAAGCTCTGCTTAGTTAGGGACTAAATGTTCGCTTTGGAAATGGAAATTATATTATTATTACTTTAGTAATGGCACCTGATGCTGATGTAGTAAATCACTTCTCGTAAAATAGTCCGTCCCGTCAGTATAAAAAAAAACTTGAGAGGTGTCAAGGGACACCCGGATAAAATGAAGTTTATATATATATATATATATATATATATATATATATATATATATATATATATATACATATATTTGATATGCTACTACTAATAAAAATGCGCATAAAATATTCAAATTATTTTAGAAATAATCAGACTGTACAAAATGTATTATAAAATAATATATTTTCAAAAAGCCAACATCACAACATGGACGTTGGCAATCAGTCAGTCAGTTTGTTATATGTGCAGTCCTTTACTGCGCATGCTTCAATAGAGAAAGACAGATGGGGTACCGCGATTATCTCTCTCTTTCTAACCGTTGGGCGTTTCCGCTTATAGGCAGCCATATGTCTGCCCCACTCTATCTACAATAGCTCTATGAATAAGTGTCGTTACACTTTTTCCCTCTAGCCCCCTTTCGCAACGCGCCATAAGGAACTTCATAGATAAACTCATACGATGAGCATATTGATATCATTTGCGTAACGTTTAAATTGTCGAAATACCGTTCACCATCTAATATTTTATTTCCGTACCCTTTGAAGTACAGGACTATGTCATTAAAACTAATTACTGCTTGTTTCCACATACCTTCTCCAGATTAATTTACCTTGAGAGACCTATTCTTACTCAGCTGTAGGCTAACTAATAGGTGCCATAATGACTCTACTTTGTCCAATGGAAAGCATAAGTAGAATCCAAAAGTGGTGGTCACCATCCCCATTGCGAATGTGAATAATGCAGCATAGTAATCAACTTTATAGCTGCATAGAGAGATGCTTTTCACGCCCCGCTTAAAGGAGCCGGGATCATAGAAGGAGTGAAACATGACTTGACCGAAGTATTTTCACGACCTCATAAAAAACCAGATTCCGAGGGGGAGATATCAGACAAGACGGCGACACAAGGTGACTCGACCAGCAGCTTGACCCATCCTTATAAAAACAGCAGTTGTTGGCATCTACAATAAAATTTGCATCGATAGTAGTAGAACCACGCTGTCTAATTGATCGGTAGTATTGATTTGGTCTGAACCAATCCAGTGATCTTCTAGCGTACGTCACACACCTTTGAGGTGGGAGAAAAGGGAAATGGGGCGAATGGTGCCACTTTGTTATTGCTAATAAAAACGTGTTTGAAAAGTTGTGTGCTGTGCACATTGGTGTGCTGGTTCAAATTGTAGCAAATCTAGGGTATGGTAGAAGAGGCACGACAGTAAAATTAAAACTGTAGAAATACGTTCCCCAATATTCTGTGGAGTTAATGTTAGTGACAGAGTCAGAAATGTAGTAATAAAGAAACGTTGTGGACTGAAAGAAGATTGTGACAAACATTGAAAATGACATGCTCAGATGGTTTAGCCACATAGAGAGGTTGAATGATAGAAAACTCAAGAAAGTAATTTCTGAATCGAATGTTTGAGAAAGTGTCGAAAGTGGTCCCCTACGACGAACATTTTTTGACCAAATTGATGATGTTCTAAAGAATGACCATGTGAAAAGCAGAAGCATATACAAAAAGTAATTGAATATCGACGAAGCAAAAGAGGTGTGTCAGGACCGTAGTAAATAGAGATCAATTATTACGTATGTCTGTGAATTTAGTTCTCATGTCCTTAGAGAATGTAATCATTTTAGAAATAAAACAAAACTTTAAATTAAAAATGTATGTTTTAGTTTACTTTTGATCCACTTCTTAAAACTAAGTTACAATAGGTCCTAAAATATTTTTACTATCATAACTAAATATTTTATATTAATATTTGTATACACATATTTACAAAACAAACTATTGCATTAATTTTGTACTTTTTAGAGTACTATTTAAATAACGCCAAATAGTAGCGGTCTAAAAGTTGCGAAAAGTATATTGTGATTATATTTAAAGATAAAAGTTAGGGATTGCAGTGTAAATAAATTAGTTAATTACTATATTTAAAGCCCTCTCCTGGTGCTGCACAGGTGTGCCAAACACGTACCATCGATAAAAAATATCGATAACAATTATGACCCCAAATTCAACACTATTTTACTTACACAATAATTACTCTAAAATAAGTAATAACTAGTTAAAAAGGCTTTACAGGAGAAGATCTTAAATTATATATATTATTATGAAAATAAATTTCTTCACTGGCATTTTGTACTAATGACAAATCAACTAGTGATGTATCATTAATATTATAAAGTTATCGATATACCGGACAAAATCAAATGACATTTAATTTATCGATAACACTCTCAAGTACGTATTATGCATTCAATCTCACACAAATTTTTATAATACTACCAACGAAATCGGCCCGAACCGACTTCAAGTAAACGTGCGTCTACAATTGTATTGGTATCTATTTAATGTCTTATTTAAAAAAAAAAACAGACGAAGTCAGTGTTTGGTGCTTTTAATCATTGTTACGATAATTTTGTATGTAAGAAGATTGACCGTCTTCTTGAAATAGACAGCCTCTAAAAGCGCTGATGATTATTTTAATTGTAAATTAAAAATGTTGTTAATTACATTTAAAATAATAAATATGTATTTATTTAATGCAAATACACTATGCATTATTAAGTTGTAAAGAAAGATTCATTAAATTCTGTCGCCGTATAATTAAGCTGTACATTTGATGAAAACTATACATACTGGCGACAAAATTTTCAATATTATATTACAAATAAAAAATTATAAATTTCTTTTAACGAATACTCTATAGGCAGTACTGGTAGTGATGGCAGTGGCACAACTGAGATTTATCGATATCGATGCAAATTTTATTTATTTTATAATTTGCAACGACACCACTGAACACAACTGAAAAGAGTTAAGTTTTATTATTATATTTGGTTACATCGAATTATAAATATTTGTCACTCATCACGCAGGTATTTGTCTTTTGATATAGTTTTCAGTTTAATTTAGTGTTGAAATTGTATAAAAAATGTATAAAACAATCGGCAGACAATTCCACAAGTTAACACACACGGAGTAGCAGAGGTTGATTACTGAACTTCGTTCTTAGTACCGGACATTGAAGCACACGAGTTTTTTTTTTTTAAATATTTCAACGGTACTTAGATGAGGTTCTCTAGTGTGACTGCGTACAGTAGCACCGTGCGGAGCGGAGGGGGTCGGGAGGGGGGGGAGCTAGCGGCGGCGCGCGGGGGGCGCGGGGGGCGCGGCGGGCGCGGAGGGCGCCACGCGGATCCACACGTAGAGGCGCAGCGGCGCGGGCGCTTCGAGGTCGCGCGCCGCCCGCCGCGAGCGCACGCCCCGCGTAGCGCCCCGCTCCGGAGGGTACACGAAGCGCGCCTCCAGCTCGAGCTGCCGCTCCAACACGTCCTGTCCGACCACATAATCGTTATTCAGGGGATGATTTCTTCTATTATTAAAACAATACAGTGGCAATTGATAATGCACTAAGCTATATATACTCGATAACCCAATATTGCAAAAGAAATCCCAATTTCATTTTTATAAAATGTATCTCATTTGATTTAATAAATTAAACGCATCTTGACCACAACTATTTAAAACTTCAAGCAAAGTTAATTTCTAATCGACTGAATAAATAGTGAATACTATCACATTTTATCATATTTTTTACTAATTATCATTTCACAGTTTAAGCGTTGAAACATTTCGCGAAACAAGTGTAATAAGACAAAAATTCACATAGAATCCTATAATGTTTCTGGGCACTTACCTGGCTCTTTAGATGTCTTCTAAGTCTAAGGGCAGTAGCACCATCTCTCTTCGATAACACGAAGTCATTGTTAGGATCTCCATACGCGATTCGGTAGTGAGCCCGCGCCCTGCCTTCCGCAGGAACTAATCTTAATAAGGGAGCTCTGCCCCACGTCTGTTTTGGTTGAGCTGATACTACTATTAATTCTGCCTCAGGCTCCAGGATCGAACGACGACCTGCCACAAAAAACACTTGTTAATTGTACAATGGATACACTGTTCGCAATTCGAGAACCGTTGTGTGACTTTGGACAAGGAAAACATTGCAAATCACTCATTAAGAAATATGATAAATAAATAAAATAAAATAAAATATTGTTTATTGACACAAATATGACATATTAAGTATGTACTGATACTGATGAAAATAAAAAATAAAATCCGTTATTAAAAACTAGTTATTCTTCAATTTTTAATTGCTAAAAGGTCCTTATGTGGCAAACCTTTATGAGATGGACAAAATCTATCTTTTGTTTTAAGGATAAATGTGTGATAAATCTAAAAAAAATTAGGATAAAAATCTTTACAAAATAAAGGAAATAAATAGGAAATTACATACTACAAACCAAGAAGTGTAAATACTTTAAGTTTCCGTCTTCAGCAATTCTTCAAAACACATGAAAAATTTTGCTCTGCTCAAAGCCTATAGAAAGTTAGTGTCTTAAATTTATTTCTGCATTCAGGGTATACTTACGTCGACTGCGCCTCTTCCGTTTCCTGACGATTGTAGTACCATTTGCAAACACTATTGCTTCATCAGGTGCTCTTCGTCTGCGGCCGTTCACCTACAAGCAATTAGTTACGTGTCACGTATACGTGTTAAGATCATGACAGTTTTACAACTGCTAGAAATTCTTACAACGCTCTATGCATTCTGGCTGTACATGAAACTGTAGAAAGTCTTAGAATAAATAGTAATTGAGAACACATAACAAGATGAGTCTTCGAGCATAATAGCCCTTATGTAGTGGAGTCTAAGTGAAATATAGTGAAGCTTGGGCAAGCAAGCTAGTTGATTGGACCAATGAGCGCTTGTAACGCTAGAGTTGCTAGCCTCGTTTGTTTTTTTTCGTAATATAGGTTAATCACGGCCTTATTTCTCCTATACTGAGTTTGGTTCACAAAAAAAACTCTCACACACCTTGCAAGAGAAGCATCCCTCAGTGGATATAAGTTCGTTTTCTCCTCCTATCTTATACTGGTCTTGCACAGGGAAAACAGGCGCATTTCCAATGTCATCTGGTGATAACGCAGCGTCCAGTGCCGTGAGACAATGTCCTGCCCCTACGAGTTGGTAGCCAGCTGGACACCCGCACTGGTACGAAGAGCCGAAGGGTGAACAGCCATAGAGGCAACTTGCCGTCGCGCACCCACCAGCCAACTATTAAGAAATAACATCCTTTTTACTCATATGGTTTAGATTACATTCATTTTCTTATTTTTCTAGACTAGTAACCGATTGAAATCAGCTACCAAAAAGCTAATACTTTCAGTAAATTAAAAGAAAAAGATATCGAGAGAATCTTAAGACATTATCAATGTAAAAATATTAATAGTGTGATAATAATGTGAATGAAAGAAAAATAAACCGGTAACTACAGAATTATAGAAAGTTTTTTTTTTTTTATTTGGCTTGGGGTCGTTAAGCCGACTCGTCTTATAGCCGCAGTACACGTTGGACCAACGCGCTTGGCGAGTATGCTCGGGAGATTTTCGTGTACTGTTCATATGTTGGTCTGTTTCTTAATTACTTTGATCTGCTCACGAATAAATTATAGTTCAAAAAAATTAAAAAAACACGCTTTAATAGCAATCCAACTAAAAAGTAGAAAATAATTTAAATAGAATAGAGGTAGGAATAATATTCGTAGGATTCCTTATTCATAGCACGCGTTACTTTTTTCGTTTTTTAAAACTGTGATATATTTTCTACTTTTTAATTTATTAACTATATTTATTAAAACGTGTTAGTTTAGTCTTTTAAAACTATTATTTTAAAAGCAAACTATTTATTGTATTGTCATCGGCTCTTGACATCTGTGCAAATTTTCAGGTTAATCAGACTCCTAGAAGTAGGTACATGCAAATGAAGTTAAAAGATTCCATGACATACATATATACAGGTCAAGCTAATAATAAATAATAAAAAAGTGTGTTGAAAACAGACACTGATCGTCGGCCAATATTGATCGCAAACCAAGCAAGCCAAATAGACACAAAACGGCCCAGTACACGTTGGCTGAACGCACTCGTCGAGCGCGTTGGTCCAACGTGTACTGGGGCTATTCTAGACTGATATCAGCTGTACTAATACCGTTATCACACACACACATTGAACTGAGTAGCAACTATAGTATAGTGCAAGTGCAAGTGTGGAAAGTAGCAAGGGTTGTTTACGAAGGGTGTATAGTGTAAGTATCGTGATTGTTATTGTAATGTTGACCTGCAGGCAGACGGCGTGCGGCGCGTCCCAGCCGTAGCCGGCGGGGCAGCCGCAGCGGTAGGCGCTGCCCACGGCGAAGCACGGCGCCGCCCCGCACGGCGCGCCCGCGCACGAATCCGCGCCCGCCCCCACGCACGCGCCGCTCGGCGACCGCACCGTGCCTGCGACACAACACGGATGTTCCTCTCACGATACTGTTTTAGCCGATCATTATTTAACCACAAATCTCAATTGATAGAGATTCACAATAATATCTTGCTTTGTAAAAAATACACATAAATAATTATTTTCCAAGTTATGATATTGTCCGTGTGGTGACGAATTAAGAATACAGAGTATTAGCACCCCAAATCCAAGCCATAGACGTGATAAGAGCAGACTAAGGGAGCAAAATACGTTGGACAACTTCACAGCAAAGAGAAAGAAAACTTAAAATGAACACTATACCAACGCATCTGGTCAGCTTGTTAGAGTAGATCAAAACTAGCAATTTTCTCTACCCGAAAGGCCTAAGTCCAACCATGAAATGTTAAAGGTTGTTGACTATGGAATTTACTTGTCTCTTACAAGGCTCAAGTACTTCGAAAATTATTTTAATAAAAGCTTATTATTAACTATTGCAACTCCAATGACAAATATACTTTATAAAAGTCAAATAATACAAATAATAATGAATACAAATATTCAATATTTAAGTAAAAACTAATACAATAATGACTTCTATAAAAAAGGAATCCCGCCATTTGTGCCCAAAATTTCATTTTTATACCCGAAGAACATCTACAACTTTCGTAGAAATTTTACTGGCGTTGCAATCCGTTCAGCTAACCTTTTTAGATCATTTGTTACAAATAAGGACCCTGCGCCATAAAACTGGTATTAAACGACGACCATGCTTATATTCTAATACAATTTCCTTAAACTTATATTTCGACAGAGTAGCTAATATTAATACCTTTAGAATACAAACTAGTACATATTAAAATACAATCAATAAATTATTTTAGTTGAAACTAGGAGCGACATACTTTTTAATTTTCCTCGATAAGTTTTTTTTTCTTACTAGCTTTCGTCCGCGACTTCGTTAGAATTTAATAAAAAGTATCCTTTATTACTTCTTATACCTCCAAGAATATGTGTACAAAGTTTCATGAGGTTAAGTAGTTTTCACGTGAAAGCAGCAAACAAACTTACAATCACATTTATAGTATAGGATTATTGCTTGTGTATAGAAGACAGCAAAAGTAGACAACTATTTACTAAATCCAAAATCAGTACTAGGTCTCTAAATCCTTGAAAAACCTGCTGTTTTTTTTGTTCTTTACCTAGAGCTTGACCCGAGCAAGAACAATAAAAAAGCGGCTGCCAAGATACTTTACGTTACTAGGTCTTGCTACATAATTGACAAAGGAATCTTACAATGACATATTCTCATTCTTTCCATTCCAACAGAAGAGTATCCATCACATCCACGTTTCTCGTTAATTATTGACAACGCCATCTTTAGCGTAGTCTGCGAACTTTATAACACGACTTCTAAAGGATACGCACTTTCGTAACGGTGCTATTTAGTTTACTGTTTAATACATAATGGCGCCACTGTATACCATGGAAGTTTATTTTAAGTAGATTTGGCAGTGCAAGCATATTTATACCAAAGTTAAAGTTTTATTTAAAAAACATGTTATAATAAAGAGCTTGTCATTAATATCAGTACTCACCAGCAGGACAGTCACATCGGTACCCTCCAGCGTAATTCCTGCAAGGTGACTGGCACCTGCCGTCTTCGCACTCGTCCCGGTCCAGGCACCTGGTGCCCTCCAGGTCCAACCTGAACCCTCGCGGACACACGCAGCGGTACGAGCCGAGAAGGTTCACACATTTGCCTGGAGGTGGACATAGGCCTTCTTCGTGACATTCGTTGACATCTGAAATGGAAAACAAATAACATGAGCATTCTTTCTATTCTCAAAAGATTGACGTCTTCCTTACTAAGATGACTGTACTATAGATTCAGGTTTTTTGCCGACGACTGCTTTAAACGGATGGGCAGATTATGATAAAATTTGACACAGAGATAGATTATAGTTTGTAACATATACTTCTTATTTCGTCGGAAAATATGTTGATTAACTCCATATAAGTACAAAAGATGCCGCAAAAAACAGATCTAACGCTGATTATAACACCATAACAGCACATTTACTATCCAACTCTAAGTAATGTGTTATAAAAAGAAAGTTAATCTTCTCAACCACTTACCAACACAAGCATCGCCCCTCTTCTCATAACCGTCTTGGCAGGAGCATTCGTATGACCCCTCGGTGTTGGAACATATCTGCTGACATGTGTGCGTTCCACGTTCGCACTCATCCACGTCTCGACAGTTGGCCCCGTCTTCGTCCACTTCATACCCTGACCGACAGAGGCACTCGTATGATCCTTCAGTGTTTTTGCAAAGCTGTTCGCATGGAGGAGGTCTGACGCTGCACTCGTCGATATCAGCGCAAACATCACCAGCTGATTTATAACCACGTCCACAAACACAACGGAAGCTGAAAAAAATATTGGATTGGTTATGACATCCACTTACTACAAAATTAAATAACAGCAATCTCCTTTTAACTACAAAAAGGATTTAGGACGTTCACAAAAATGAAATAAAATAAATTACAGGTTTTCAGCTTAATAGACAAAGAAGATACAGAAGGATCAAAAATTTCGTTATGACTCCAAAAAAAGAATTTACATTATCTTTAGGTTTTTATAACTTGAATGGCCTTACTCCTGTTTAAAATCGAAGCATCGTGCGAATAAACGTGGAGTCCATTAACACCTATGAGATAACACAATAACTAACCTGACAATGGTATTAACACATCGGCCGGGAGCGCACAAGTCAGGCATGGCCGCGCACTCGTCCACGTCGAAGATATTGATGCCGTTGTCGATCAAATTGTTGGTTTCTTTGTCAGTGATGCCCGGCACTTTGCCGACGTGGCTGCCGCCCAGGTTCGTGGGGCTGCACAGCTCCAGCCGCTCGGCGCTGCCCGGCTGCGGGCACAGCTCGCACTCGGGGCCCCACGCGACACCGAGAGTGCAGCAACATTGAGCCCTGTGGAATACATTCGGCTTAGTTTAACTAAAAACGTTGCTTCATACCTTTATGTACCTTACAAAATTTTACCCAAGTATTTAGATAATTTGGAACACAAATGCCTATTCTATTGTTCAATTAAAAACAGCTCTGAACTTACTTGGTAACATGAGCTGGAGGTGGTGGAGTGGATGCCGTGTATCTTGGCCAGGGCTCCGGCACACAACGGCCGGCCACCAGTGAACGGTGGCACATGCCGGTGCGGCGGTCTGAAAGTGACAATTACTAGAATTTAGTTACGAATGCATCATCACATCAAATACCTTTATTATGATTTACTAATACAAGATGATTTTTTCTATTTTAATAGATTTAATAGATATATTATACTAGCTGACCCACGCAACCTCGTTTGCGGCTTATATTGCCCGTAGCGTGAAAATTTCCCCCGTTTTTGAAACATTCTTCATTGTTGCTCCGCTCCTATTAGTAGTAGCGTGATGATATATACCCTATAGCCTTCCTCGATAAATGGACTATCCAACACCGAAAGAATTTTTCAAATCGGACCAGCGGTTCCTGAGATTAACGTGTTCAAACAAACAAACAAACTCTTCAGCTTTATATATTAGTATAGATAAAAAATAATAAAAAAGTTATTAGATTTCAAGAAATGACCATGTGGAAAACAGAACAACAAACGCATCACTAACACACCTGCGACTTCAGAGTCGCTAGTGCATTGCCTTTGAATTCACCTCTTACCCTACCCTTTCAGATCATTCTCATCATCGTTATCAGCAAAACCTTTTTTTTTATGTTTTAGCTGCGCCAAAACGACTCTGTTCTGCCTGATGGAAAGCATAAGTAGACCCCAAGAGTAGCGGTCATCATTCTCAATGCGAATAAGGACAGTGCAGCATGGTGACCCACACTATGGCCGCCTAGTGAGATGCTTTTTTACGCCCCGCTTAAAGGACCCGGGATCATAATGGGAGGGAAACATGTGCGCTGGAAGTGAGTTCCAGGTTTTGACCGCTCGGCACAGAAAGGAGGAACCGAAGCGATGAGTACGATACCTTTTCTGGTTTGTGTTAATTCAAAGAGACAGTGGACGCGATAGTGAGGTATAGGTAGGTAGAGAAGAGAGGTAGAGCTCACCGATGCACTCGGTGAGGTCGGCGCTGGGCTCGTAGCCGACGTCGCAGTCGCACTGGAAGCCGCCCTCGGTGTTGATGCAGACGCCGGGGCCGCAGCGCTCGCGCCCGTCCGCGCACTCGTCGACGTCGGCGCACGCGTCCTCCGCGTCGTGCGGCGCCGACGTGCGCCGGTAGCCTGCGGGCGGGGACGGGGACGTGCACCAACGTCAGAAGGGTTATCACTCTAAACTCATATTCATATCCATAATACTAGTTGACCCGACAAACTTCGTACCGCATCATTTTTCTTTCGTAACTATTTTCTAAATTTCAGAAAATCTTCTTATAGTAATTATGCCCGCTTCAGCTTCTCACTAGTTGTGAAAAAAAATCTAATTTGGTGCAGTCAATCGAAAGTTATGCGCGAACATACATTTCGGTAATTCATTTTTATTTATATTGATAGATGTATATTATGGACCTGCTAAAGTGATTTGATAGTCTACCTGATGTAAAGAATGAGAGGTATCTTAAAGTAGTGGTATTATTACGAATGCAGACAACGTAGCATGGTTACTATGGAGGTCTATTGAGACACTTCTGCATGGAATTATTATTTTCTTTATCATATTTAACCTTAAAAGTTTTTAATCAATTTTATATCTATGAGCAAATGGAGTCCCTTAAGATGTCATTCTCAGTCAGTTTCTATGGTTAACTCTATGTTGAATCACCAACGTATTCAAGGAGATCGTTTTTTGTTTTTTCGGAAGACGGTCCCCATTTCATCTCATCCACATTTTTTATATTTTATGTCATTAATTTCATCACGACTTAATGACTTGAAGACCTATGATTTGAAGACTATAAACACTTGACATTGGCAGAAATAGCTGATCCGAAAGATCTGGCTCGTTGGCATTTCATCAAAGAAGAAGAAGAAGAACGTATTCAAATCAAGTTTTAAACATCCAGGATAATACATATAATTTTTTTTAACGCCGTGTGGGGCCGGCATAGAATAGCCCCACCCCATCTCATCCCGTGGGTGTCGTAAAAGGCGACTAAGGGAAAGACGGCGCCGAAGACCAGGCTGCCGAGGAGATCCCAGCCCTTTTCAGGGCTCGCCGTCGCTCCCAGTATCCCTCTGTTTAGCAGAGGGGACAGGGGATGAGACGGTGCCAGGGAACGAGAGAGGGGTCGGCGCACTGCTCGTGCAGGGGCTGGCCCGCGTCAAGGAAAAGACTTTAAAACCCGACAGCAAAGTCGTTAAAAGCAGTGGCTGCCGTCGCCTCGTACGCCGATGGGATCGGCCGACGGGGTGGTGGCGGCCGGGGGAAAGGCTCTGCGGGAGCGGGATCGAGCGGGGAGCTCTCCTGCCTCGCGAGCCGAGTACCCCGCGAGGAGGGGGGGCGCCGGCGAGCGCAGTTTGCTCGCGTTCCTGAGTCCGAGCCCTGCGGGAGCGGGCCCCCGACTGCTGCCCTGCGGGGCATGGGCGACGGGGCAACGGCGAGCGCAGTTTGCCCGCGCCCCCGAATGAGAGTGGCCACGGGCGGTGGGTCGGGGGACCTGCCGCCCCATGCCAAAGTGGCGGAATGCGCCCCTCTGTGTTCCTGGGGTGCATTCATACAAGGAGGACAGGCCCCGCCATCTGGGCACGTGGCCCAGAGGGTGGGGCCTCGACAGAGGCGAGCCCGACAACCAGGGCATCCCCAGCCGAGTCGCGGTGAGCAAACTATCCCGTGGCTCGGATTGGGTGAAGGAGGAACACCGTGGTGGTTTAGTGGGTAGTCTGGCCAGGTAACGATGGTCAGGAGTCCCACACGAAGCGAGCCCCCTGCCCCCGCGGGGGGCGAGCGAAGTGCGTAAATGCATTCCACCACGTAAAAAAAAAAAAAAAAAAATACATATAATTTTTTAGTCTCAGATAGTATTTCTGACAGTAACAGACATATTACCAAATATAATTCATACACTCGACATGAAAGTATATATTTTTTGAAAAAATCGAGCTTCTTATTATAATAGTAAGTTTAAAATTTTCTCTTTTTTCCTTTAATTACGCCAAAATCTTAAATAATTTCCATACAAACCTTCGGGACACTTGCAGATGTAGGAGCCAACGACGTTCTCGCAGGCGTGTGGACAAACTTTGTTATCTTCGCACTCGTCAATGTCCTTGCAATGGATCCCGTCCGCAGCCACGGCGTACCCATAAGGACACGTGCACCTGAACGAGCCGAGGGTGTTGTGACAACGGAAGGTACACATGGCTCGACCTTCAGCGCATTCATCTATATCTACACACGTCTGTAAAGAAACATTCAGGAGTTAGCATAAAAAAAAACAAAGATTAGATCGTTAAATAATATTCGGCAGATGTTATTTGAAGACTGCAATAACAAGACTATAGAATAATCACATTTTGACAATCTAGAAGTCATGTTAAATAAATAAAAGGTAAGATAGTAGAGCCACGCTGATTTCAGCACGAATGGGCCGGCTCGACCGGGGCGGTACTTCCCTCGAACAGAAGATCAACCTAAAATGACGTGCTGTCGTGTTTCGTTGGTGAGTGCGAGACCGGAGGCCTAATGATGCAGAAGCATCACTGGGCTGCCTTGGTGTGGGTCACCATGCTGTATTGTTACATTGTCTGCATTCACAATGAGTATCGTGACCACCACTCTTGGATTCTGCTTATGCTTTCCATCAGGCAGAGTAGAATCAAAAAGAAGATTAAAATTACGAAGGAAGTACGAACCTGATCAGGTCCTTGTGTAAATCCAAAATTACATCTACACTCGTACCCTCCAGGAGTGTTCGTACAGGTTCCATTGCCACATATCCTAGGATCAGCAGCACACTCGTCAGCATCCACACACACGAGCCCAGTACCATCCAGAGTGTATCCAGGCGGGCATTCACATCTGAAAGACCCATCAGTGTTGATGCATCGACCACCTTTGCACACATCGGGTCGGACTTTGCATTCATCTAAGTCTTGGGTAAGATTTGGCCTTCCCATTCCACCCTGGCAGATGCGGAGGAATTCAGGTGAATCTGGTGCAGGACAACGCTCGCAGTATCGTCCCCATGCAGCGCCTATATGTTCAAAAATTCAGTTGTTTCAAATTATAAAATCTCCTTAACAGCTCTAAAGCTTCTTCCAACTTGATGGTTATAGTATTTTTGTCACTTTTCAATAACTTTCTATGTGCAAGCTATTTTTTCTTCATCTAACTGAGATGGAACCATTATGAAATCAGTTAAAATTACTTATGGACAATTTAATGATGTAATAGAATAAGGTACCTTCTGAGCAGCAACACTCGGGTCTTCCAAGCTGCAGTGGTCTGGCTCTGTGACATCTCCCCGACTCCCACTCATCGTAACAAAGTTCCTTTCGTTCGTCCACGCAAATTGCAGCTGCTTTATCGAACCGCCAACCAGGGGGACAATCGCATACATACCTGTAGAAAAGATGATATAAAAAAAAATTGGTTGCCTGTAAAGTCGGTATACGGGCGAAAGTTTTACGTGACAACGACTTTGAGTGGTAAAATAATTTTAATGTGAATATTCATTCGTATAACTAACTGTGCTCGAGTGGAAGGGACGCGTGCCTTTCACTTTTTATGTCTGTCTCTCTCGCTCTTAGGCGGGCTAACCATGCCCGAGTGGAAGGGACGCGTGCCTCTCACTCGCTCTCATTGTGAGCGCATAACGTGAGCGGAGCGTAACGCAGTTTCTTGAAGTGTCACCCGGCAAACCAATTTATAAGACGTTGTCACGTCAATAAATGATAATGTTTAGCCTTAACTATTGCTTATCTGACATCACAAATTTTACACACACACACACAGTATTTTATTGTCTTCTTCATAAAGTAATTGAGTCGTTAGAAACTGACTAAAGTCATTGATTTCGTTTATATTTCCAAATCAGAAATCTGGATTTTTAATTCATAGTGAGAGGAAAATCAACAATCACTACACAACCTACCCTCCGTTGAAGTTCCTGCACTCCCCTCCCGCGCACACGTATTGTATCTCTTTACACTCATCGCGGTCCACACATCGTCTGCCCACCAATCGCCAACCAGCGCCGCATGAGCATTCAAAACTGAAAATAAAATAAATATAATACTACAAACCTTGTAAAAAGTTATGTCAGATTCACTCTTAGACGACTAGCAGAAATTTACAGAGTAATTTATGCACAACAACGCGTTGCTACGCTGTATCATATGTTACATAATCCATATTGTGGAGTCGTATGTCATTGTGACGTATCGTGTGTGCATAATAATATAATATCTCGGAGATCGTTTTTTGTTTTTTCGGAAGACGGTCCCCATTTCATCTCATCCACTTTTTTTATATTTTTTAACATTAATTTCATCACGACGAAGACTAAATGACTTGAAGACTTATGATTTGAAGACTATAAACACTTGACATTGGCAGAAATAGCTGATCCGAGAGATCCGGCTCGTTGCCATTTCATCAAAGAAGAATATAATATCTCTTGCGTAGTTGAGTGGTCTCTGGACCGTTGAGAGAGACAATCGCGGCTAAAATTGGGTAAATTATACATCATCATCACATAACAGTATTTAATATGTCAGATAACTGTGTGGCAATGGCGTGGTTTCGCTTTCATCATCTAACTCCAAGCTAACAGAGCTTGGAGTTAGATGATGAAAGCGAAAGCGAAACATAAAGAGTATGTCGTGAGCGGTTACCCGCCGTTGGTGTTGGTGCAGGAGGGCGCGCCGTCGCGGCCGCAGGCGTGCGGCAGCTCGGAGCACTCGTCCACGTCGCGGCAGTGGCGCGCGTCGGCCGTGAGCGCGTAGCCCGGCGCGCACTCGCAGCGGAACGAGCCCGCCGTGTTGCGGCAGCGCCCGTTGCGGCACACCATGCCGCCCTCGCGACACTCGTTTATGTCTGCACGAGACACGCTCATCGTCAACATCACTATGTCTATCTACACTATGTACACGGATATTGGAATCTGACCTTTTTGGCCAAATTTAAAAATTGTGGACCCTGTCAGAATTCCATTATACGATAAACCCATTTTTTTTAACTTTGTGCTAAAAATGTGTAAGTGACACACACCATATCAAAGACATACCTATGCATTGAAATAAGGAGTTCCACTATAAATATAAACCACTGCTAACTGCTAGGTTCTGGACGGATTGTGTAGTTCTTTTATCAATCAGAAAAATTGTAAAAACCAAAACAAAGGAAAGTGTAATAGAGGAATTTCAAAAATAACATTGACACAAAGACAAAAAGGTAGACTTTCATAAATATAACAACTAAATAATAACAACATTATTGACATACCTATACAATCATTATTAGCGCCCGGCTTGAATCCCTCATCACAGTGACACGTGTAAGATCCGGGTAGATTTTCACATGTACCGTTACGGCACATTGGACGGGGGCGAGCACATTCGTCCACGTCACGGCAAACATTATCACGTAGTGTATACCCAGGTTTACAGTCACATCTAAAACAAAATTATTTTTACTTTCAGGTTTCTGACTGAGTCTATGGTACTATAAGAAAATCTTAAGTTCAAATTATCGTTCTAATCCTAAGTAGATTGAACCCAACTGACAACTAAATAAAACTAGTAGTTATTTTTAATTGTAAAAACCACACTAAATTAAGAATTTCTCCTGGAAGTTTTCTGGGTCCTTGGTATTAACATGGCTAATACAAACATTCCATAAAAAGAATCACTAATATAAAGACGTTGCGTGATACCGTTCACATAGTTTAGTAATGAAATTTATTACAAGACATGGATAAATGATCAACTGTTACCTGTACGATCCAATAGTGTTCCGACACTCGCCATGCTCGCACAGCCTCTCGTCGGCGCACTCGTCCACGTCCTCACACTCGTCGAGTGCGGCGGTGAGCGCGTAGCCGGGCGGGCAGCGGCACTCGTAGGCGCCCGGCAAGTTCACGCACTGCGCTAACCCACGACACGGCGTTCGGTGTAACGCACACTCGTCAATATCTCGACACAAATGCGAAGTGTTATCATGCTCGTATCTGAAAGACAAATAAATAAATAATAATAAATAAATATTTCGGACATCTAAACACACAACGCCATCTAGTCCCAAGATAAGCAGAGCTTGTGTTATGGGGTACTAGACAATTGATACAAATACATATATACTTTTTTTTTTTTAAATACATACACATTATAGATGGAACACACCCAAACTCCGAAACAAACATCTAGATCATACAAACATTTGGTCCAACCCGGGAATCGAACCCGAGACCTCATGATCAGCAGTCGCTCACGCCAACCGCGAGACCAACGAGGCAGTCAACTTAACTTAAATGAATCAAAACTTAATACAGGTAATGTCTAATTATTCGGTACTAAATACGATGCTGTCAAAATTTCAACGTGAAGCATCAGTCACTCACCCGTGATCGCATCCACATTGGAACCCTGTTGGAGTATCATGACAGGTACCAGGCTTACAAAGCTGCGGCATGATATCACATTCATTGATAGGTTTCGTCTCATTCGTCATAGGATTGATATATTCACCAGGTTTTTCACCACACAATGCCATGTGTTCGTGAGATCCTTTGTCTGGACAAGGTTCGCAGGGATCACCCCACGCTCTACCGACGGAGCAACAACAGAGATATTTAGTTTGGGGAACACCAGAAGATCCAGAGCATTGACCGCGACCACTTTCTTCGTAGTACTCCATGTAGCATTGTCGTATACGAACATCGACACATTCCTCTGAAATGAAAACGAAATTGTAGAACTAGTATCAAACTAATATAAATAGTAGTTTGATCTTTAACATATTCCTCGATTATTTAATAACAATGCAGTTCATATAATAATTTAAAAAAAGGCAACAGATCGTCGTATTTTTTTTTTAACATTTTCAACATTTTTGAAAATCATGTTTTAGTAATTTTGCCCGTCTCCGCTTCCTAGAGGTAGTCTACAGTCGTGGAAAAAATAATTCCGGCTATCTTTTAATTTTTTTTATCCAACCTTGTCCTAAGAATAACGTACACATAAAAAAAAGAATTATCCAATTTACTTCAGTCGATCAAATGTTATGCGCGTATATACATTTCGGCGATTCATATTTATTTACAAAGATAGATTATCCTTTGTACGTTTTATTTTTGAAGCATATAGAATCATATACTAACTTCCATTTGGCATGGCCACGTATCCTTCGGGGCACAAACACACGTAGCTGCCCTGCATGTTTCTGCAGATGCCGGGACCGCATATGTCTGGTTTGGCACATTCATCAATGTCCTATAAAAATGAGACTGATTAATTGTCTTTTTTCAACAATAACAAATATTTTCTCTGTAAATATAAATATTTCTTAGCATACCTCACACCGCTGTTCATCAGCAGTCAGCTGCCACCCATCTCCACAAGTGCACACAAAGGAACCAAATGTGTTGGTACAAGTTCCGTGCTCGCAAAGGGCAGGGTGTTGGACACACTCGTCTATATCAGCCAACGTCACAACATAAGATGGCTGAAAGTAATTTTAGTGAAAACCATTTGATCATTTATGAAGACTAAAATACTCATATGGATAAAATACAAAGGAAAATATTGCCTATGAAGAAATAGGCAATATTTTCCTTTGTAAAAAAAAACTTACAGGTTCCAAAACAGGTTGATAACCAGGTCCACCAGGACATAATTGTCTGTATGCCTCTGATCCAGGCTCCGGACAAAGGTCACAATAGTTACCCCAGGCAGCACCTAACAATATAGGAAAATGACAGTACAGTAGAGGTACCAAAAAGAAAAACCAAGTATAAAATCATAAGAAATATTTTCAGTGTTAATACTAAATACGAGATATAAAGCATAGACAGTAGTCAACTTACCAACAGAACAGCAGCAAGCAGCCATGGTGCCATCTTCAGACAACTCGTCACTGTCCTGACAATGTTCAGTGCCAGACCGTAAATCTACTTTGCCATAACATCTGGCCTTTCTCGAATCTATTAATATATACACTCATCATTATTTGTACCTCAGAATAATATATAAAAATAAAATAATGTCAATCCAACAAGAATTTAAACAACAAATATAATTATTTTTAACAGGAAAATACCAAATAGAAAAAACTAAAGAAATAATTGTTCACAGTAGAGTTGAAAATGAAAAAGTTCAATTAGGATCAAGTCATGTCCAGTGCTATTGAACTTACCAAAACAAGCGGTGCCATCCGACACCAACTCATAGTTGGTAGGACACTTGCAGATGTAGGAACCCTGTGTGTTGATGCACTGCCCGTACTGACACGACTGAGGAGACTTGCACTCGTCCACGTCTGTGCAGTTGAAGCCAGGCATCACTAGAAATTAATTTAAGTTAGTTTAAAACTAGGTTACATAAATATAGCTAAGGTAGTATTACTTAGTATGAATACTCACAATCATCAATGCTATCAGACTGGTATCCCTTGTCGCAGATACATTTGAACATGCCGTACGTGTTGACGCAGCGCCCGAACACGCACACGTTGTCGAAAGTTGCACATTCGTCCATATCTGTGGTCATAAGCAGAGTAATCAAGAAAAGACGTGGAATATGGGTAATAATATTAACCAAAGAGAAATACGAGTATTTAAAACCTGTTACCATGGGAAAACTGACAAATTAACGTCTATTGGTTAAATTTATAGCCAACATCTAAATATACTACTTTCCAAAGTAACTTTGCTTTTCATTTGTTACTTACCAAGACAAGACTTTCCGTCTTCCGACTTAGTGAATCCTACATCACAATCACATTCATATCCACCAGGGATGTTGCTGCAGTGGCCGTTTTCGCAAAGAGTTGGGTCGTTGGCACACTCGTCAATGTCCACACAAGAGTATCTGCAATAATTTGCCTATAATAAGTCTAAAAGCACAAAGTGTTAAAAATCAGAAACATTTAAAAAAAACAAAATAGCATGTCGACTATATTCGATAGAATGTAACAAGTACATGTTATCATGATTAAATGATAAATGTAAGAAAGTTTTTATTTGAAAGGTGAATGAATACATCAGATTTTGAATGTTTCTGGAGAAATTTTCTGTTACTATCCTACATACCCATCTCCTTTGTATCCCGTGTCGCAAAGACACATGAATGAACCATCGGTGTTAGTACAGGTAGCTCTCGGATGACAACCGCCATTATTGGTCAAACATTCATCGATATCTTCGCACTCCGTACCATCGCCTCGCCAACCATCACGACACCTACATTGGAACGAGCCCTGCAAGTTTAAATTATATACAAATGTGGGTTTTTTAATCGTAGTCTTGCCAGTCGCCAACCCGCATTTGGCCAACGTGGGAACATATGGCCTTAACCCTCTCCTGAGAGGAGACCCGAGCCCAGCAGTAGGACATTATGGGTTGTTGATGGGGTTTTTTACTTGAGGGTAACTTATTCCTATTACATGCTTATATGCTCTTAGATCTAGCGAGAACAATGAAATCATCATTATTAAACATAGTTTCATCATTACTTACAGGTAAGTTGATGCAATCAGCAGCAGGATGGCAGTCACAGGTTCCAAGTTCACATTCATCATCATCTGTACAAGCTGGTCCTTGCTCCGGCTTTACGCTGTACCCATCGGGACACCGACAGACAAAGCTACCAATCGTGTTGTGACATTCTCCCGCACCGCAAAGGTCTGGTATCTGCAAATTTTCGGCAGACGTTACTTCAAAGATTCTTCTTTTAAATTGGTTGGCTGTTGGATTTTGGCCAAACAGATTTCTTTGAGACAAGATTTAGAATCTAAAATTTATTTTTCCATCTCTTGTCTTTCATACATTAGATTTTTATCATTATTTGGATAGGGCTTTCTGATAACTTCTAACAAGATCGGTTGGTTTTATAACAGTAACTTTTACATGTACATATATCAAATTTTTTTACGCCATGCAAAATAGTCCAGAGTCCCTGTTCTAGAAATTTTCGGCGAAATTTTGGAAGCAGCAAATTTAATATTTTAATTATAGTTTTTATGTAGATCCGTCCACTTGTATGTCGGTTATCGCCACAAAAAGAAGGCTATGTTCTTCTCCAAAGTCAAATTTATCTTAATACCCAAATTCGTTCAGCGATTAAGCTGTAAAAGCGTATTAGATAGACAGACCGACAGGTAGAGTGACTTTCGAATGTATAATACTAGTATGGATGAGGTTGGGTATGAGAGTATGAGATCTGAGGGTGGTCTCACGTCGGCGCACTCGTCGATGTCCTGGCAGGTGGGCTTGGCGCCTGCGGGGGCGGGCAGCAGCCCGTCGGCGCAGGCGCAGGTGTAGGAGCCGGGCGTGTTGCGGCACGTGCCGCCGCCGCACGGCCGCGCGCCGCCGCCGCACTCGTCCACGTCGCGGCACGTGCGCCCGTCCGCGCGGAGGTGCCAGCCCTCCCTAATGGGGGACAGGGAACATATTTTTACTTATCATATAGTACAGTCTCTGTTACTGTCAATCGACTTCGAAAAAATATTTCTGCATTTTGAGGCCTCTCATCAACAGCCCCCAACAGTCCACTCCTCCACGAAAGACAATGATCCCTGAAATTATTTCGATTTTTTTCTCAGGGCTAGTCCAGCTAGGAAAAGCTGAACCCATCTGCTCAAAAAATGTTTTGACTTGAAAAAAGGGTTCTTGTGACTTAATTACAGAATTTCATTTTATTTCAGCGCCACTACACAGTCTCCTCTTACGACACCCATGAGATGTATAGGGATGATGCTTCAGCTCTATTCATAATTCGTCACCATATGAAAGGAACTTCAAGAACATTATTATTTCCTCTAAACCGAAACACTAATCATAAAAAGAAAGAAGCCCTAGGGTACACTAGTCGTAACACAATACAAAGGTCATAAATTTTTTGTCACAAAAACCATAACTAGAATGTGACCCGGATTGACAAATTGACCGAGTATGACCCACCTGCAAGTACAATGGTAGGAGCCGGGAGTGTTAACACACTCGTGCTGACATCTCGTGGGATCTTCCGTGCACTCGTCGATATCCTCGCAGTGAGACTTGACCGTTAACTGAGCGTAGCCATCGTCGCAAACACACTGGTATGTTCCCATCAAATTCTCGCAAGCCCCGTTACTGCAAATTCCTGGAAAGCATTTCCAATAATAATAATTCTCGTGTAGTTCCTAACAATTTTTTAAGTCAATGTTATAATTTCTGAGCTTAATACTACACACATGCCTTTGCGATTTTTTCTGTACTTTATTCCGTTTCTCTAGAATTTCAAGACTATTGACTGTCTCGTTGGCCTAGCGGTTGGCGTGTGCGACTGCTGATCATGAGGTCCCGGGTTCGATTCCCGGGTCGGACCAAATGTTTGTATGATCTACGAATATTTGTTTCGGAGTTTGGGTGTTTTCTATGTATAATATGTATGTATTTACAAAAAAAAAGTATATATGTATTTGTATCAGTTGTTTAGTACCCATAACACAAGCTCTGCTTAGCTTGGGACTAGATGGCGTTGTGTGTTAGATGGCCGAAATATTTATTTATTTATTTATTTATTATTTTTTCTGAAAAAATATAAATAATCCAAGACCGTGAGCGCAAATTATTAAACTAATTTTCTTATAAGAATGCTTACCAGAAGTGATGGAGCACTCATCCACGTCTTTACAGCTCAGTCTGTCAGGTGCTAATTCCATGCCGGTCCCACACTCGCAACGGAACGAACCAGGAGTGTTGATACAGCGACCTCCGCGACATAGACCTCTAGTTTCTGCACACTCGTCGATATCTGTGAAAGATGGTATATCATTTTCTGGGCTTCTGAGAATTGAAAACACAAGATGTGCCATACGATTCCATTGAATGCGATCGTATGGTGAGTGCAATTCAATGGTAGGTATATAACTGAAAAACTCGCCATCCATCCCTTATTTCATTTTTAACCGACTTCGAAAAAAGAGGAGATTCTCAATTCGACTGTAATTTTTCCTATGATTGTTATCTCAGAACTTCCGACGAAGTTCGAGTTCAAAGCTGTTGCTTTCCGTGTGATCCCAATTCAATTTGGTCCTGTTCTTGAAGTCTTGTTTGTATGTTAAAATTTCAGATTATCATTTTATGTATTATTTTTATGTAATAGGCGGCAAACGAGCAGACGTATTGCCTGATGAATAAAGCGATTATCGCCACCCATAGACACCCGACACACTAAAGGCGTCACAAGTGCGTTGCCGGCCTTTGGGAGATGGAGAGAGGGATGGGTGGAGGGGTAAGAGTATGGGCCTACGGTATCCTCATTCACTCAGTGAAACACAGCGCAAGCGCTGTTTCACATCGGTTTTTTGTGAAGCTGTGGTATCACTCCGGTCGAGCCGGCCTATTCATGCCAAATCTTGGCTCTCCTACTGAATAGATATGTAGGTAATATTCAATATGTCCTACTTACCAACACAAACTTTGGAGAAATCATCGGATTTATGTCCAGGGTGACAATGGCAGGTGAAGGATCCTTCGGTGTTGCGACACTCACCGGAACCACAAACGCCGTCCACGATCTCACACTCGTTCACATCCACGCAGGTATGGTTTTTCGAATCCTGTTCAATAACATTTTACTAGACTCAATTTATAGTTAAGAAATAGATGAATGTTTTCGTTAAAACCCATATTGAACTTGTTCATCTTGTTTTAATTCATACCTATGTCTATAATTTTAAACAAAATCAACCAAGATGTCTATGAACTAAAGACGAAACTTCTACTTCATATTTAATTAATTGATAGGTTAATCACCAACCTTTTCATATCCAGGGAAGCAATCACAGGTGAAAGTTCCTACTAAGTTCCTACACCGTCCGTGTCCACAAAGGCCGGGGAAAGCCGCACACTCATTGACCTCCATCTGCCCAGGGATCACTCCAGGGCCTCCCTTATGCCAGCTGTCCGAAGTAATGTTGCTCCAGTTGTCAACATTTCCTCCAGTCCAATCGTAGTCATCGCCCCCAGGACCGGTTGGTTTATTGCCCCATATGTCGGTAACGTTGCCGCTACCGCCAGGACGATCCCAAATTGTTGGACGATGGCCGGTCGCATCAGAGATACAGAGATTACGGTAGGAGTCGGTTCCTGAATATTAAATTTCACCATTATTATCATTTACTGTTAGTGACATAGCTGTTTGAATGCCATATTGAGTTGTTACCTTTCTTAGGACAGGGTTCACAGCGTCCATCGCCCCAGGCTTTGCCTAGCGCTGAACAGCAGCATACTGCCCGTAACACCTCCACCTGCAGAGGACTTGAACACCGCCCTCCCACGTAGTCCGTGTAGCAGTACTCACGACGAGTATCCACACAGCGGTTACCTGCACATCTTTACTTTGTAAGTATGTGTGCTTAATGTGTAAGTGTTAATTGCTTTAAAAATATCTTCTACTAGGCTGACATTTTTCTGTGACTGTGTTGTTACAAGATTCTTGTTTTTTCTTAATATCAAGAAGTACGACATTGATACAGTTTTGATTTAAAGTAGTTACCTGAAGCATCGAGGCTGAGTCCTGGAGGACAATCGCACCGATAGGAGCCATCAGTGTTGATGCAGGTGCCTCCAACGCACAGCTCTGAGTTGAGCTGGCACTCGTCCACGTCACGGCAAGTCGCACCATCCAACTAAAAGTATAAGACATTGTATTCTAGTTTGGGGCTACTATTTGAAAATATATTGTCAGCACTAAAATGGTAGTTGGTTCATGGTTGTTTTTTAATGCAATAGCCAGCAAACGAGCAGACGTACGCCTGATGAGTATGGGCCTCCGGTATCCTCACTCGCTCGGTGATACACAGCGCAGGCGCTGTTTCACACCGGTTTTCTGTGAGGTCGTGGTATCACTCCGGTCGAGCTGACCAATGCATGCCAAAGCGTGGCTCTCCCACGGTTTAAACTTGTCATAACATTTTTTTGTGTGCACCTTAGCAAATCCTTTGGGACAAGGGCAATGGTCCATCTCGCAGGGCTCACAGGGCGACCCCCAGGCGAGCCCCACGCTGCAGCAGCACTCCTGGCGGAGAAGCGGCCTCATAGCCGCAGCCTCGCACTGACCGTCCACCACTCGTCGCCAACATGAGCCGCGACGATTATCTAAAGGCAATATAATATGGCCGTTGTAATCACTCAATACTACTTAAAACTCATTAAATTAATTATGTTACACTTTTCATATTAGTTTTTATAACATAAACGAATTTCATATAAAAGAAAATTAAGGAAGACAGGGTACAGAAGATCCAGAAGAAGATTCTTGAGAAAATTTAAAACAATGTTAATAATGAAATTATGAACAATAGTAAATTCAAACTAGAAATGATAGTCAAAAGAAATAAAGAAAATAAATACCGAGGCAGTGTTGAGCAGTGGCGTCAAGAACGAATCCGTTTTCACATTCACATTCGTAGCTGCCGTGTGAATTGATGCACCGGCCGTTGTCACATGGGTTGGATTGTTCTACAAACAGTTTATTATTCATTTAAAATATACCTACAACATTAAAACCAATGAGGAAAATACCTAACTGACTGACTTTCAAAATGTCCGAAGTACATTCTTCAAAAAAACAGGCAAGTGATCACGCTGACGCGTGATATTAAATAACTACAAGTATTTGTGAATTGAAATTCGTAGCTATCAGTAATGATACAGATGGTAATACTGACAAATTACTTAATTAATTAATAGATCACTCCGGTCACTAACATTTTGACAAATTTAGACAAGTTTTTTTTAGTTTTAATAATTAGAACGAAAGCGGAATAATTTAGAATTTATGCAAGAAGCATAATTTATTTATAGCATGGACACCCAATGAGAACGCGCACTTCATACTGATTGAAATAGAAAACTTTGGTGATGAACTTAAAAGTGTAGTAAATTTAAAATGTCCAGGTAAAAACCGTCTGGAAAGTTAACTCTCCTATGAATCCAGACAACTTCTACATAGACATTATCAAACAGACCCGTACTTTAAAATATGTTGAATATTATTTTTTATTAAATAGTTTTAAAAGTTTTAAATATATTATTATGAGTAATTGAACTAAGCAGTGCAATGAAATTGATCGAGTGCCGTTAATATTTATTTTTGTAAGGTCCATTTGGATGAATGACACAGCTCTCAGATGGTATGAGCTTTTTAGCCGCTGTTAGTTTGGGTCGCACACGATACGATAAAGGCTATGAACACCACCACTGAACTACGTAATACAAACGTCTATCTTAGAGTTTTAATTAACCTTGCTTTTCTACCTAAGGTTACATAGACTAATTTATTAGAGGAAACATCCGATGCTGCGGAAGTAGAATTTGGAAGATTAAACAACCAATAAGTAATCTTTCATTTTACGTGGAAAAATATAATGTATAAGCACGTACGGAAAAAAGTTACACTATCTTTGACAACTTTAAATATATTGTATTTAGATAGGGCTTATTTTTTTTTACCAAATTTCCGTAATATTCATGAAGACAATAAAAGATTTAAAACCAATATGTTCCATCAGGATTTCTTAAAATCTTTTCCTCAAATTAAATTCCAGATTTTCGATATGCTTGACACGGATTCCTAGAATATTATAAATATATGTGTGCATACGCAGTACAGTGGTTTTAAGAGACGAGTGCACGACCACGTTAGATGCCCGATGCATGGAGCATTATGAGGCTGGGTGCTTTTCACTCAAAGGTTTTTTAACCTGTTCCGACTGGAATCATAGAGGGGATGTCGCCCCTGTCATATTCCTTGACGATGAAAGTAAGCTCACCCTCGCATTCGTCAATGTCGCGGCAAATTTGTTCGTCGGGTTCGTACCGAGTGCCCGGAGGACACACACATGTGAAGCTGCCGAGAGTGTTCCGACACTGCCCTCCTGTACAATACTGCAACAAACCCAACCATAGACTTTATAAATGACATCTCCAACTTCCTATATTTAGTCTAATTTCCAAATTACTCACCGACTGATGCATATCACACTCATCAATATCTCTACAAATTCCATCAGCATCAGGATGAAATCCAGGATCACAGATACACTTGTACCCCGGCTCTAAGTTCTCGCAGGTCCCGTGTGGACAAATACCCGGGATCATGGTACACTCGTTAATGTCTGCACCTCCGTTATCTTTGCTGGAGCCTTCGGGACAAAGGACCTTGTAGTCTTGACTGCCAGCTTCTGGACACGATTTGCAAGCAACCCCCCAACCTAAACGCAGACCTACGAAAACGAAAAAAGCAAGTGTTTAGTAATTCGTAAAGCTCGTTTTACTGACATCATATTGAAAGTACACATCAAAATATATTAAAGGTCGAATTGAAAAGAAAAGAGAGATACAAATATCAAGAGACACGACAAGAGTCGTATAGTTAGAAGACATCCTAATACCTTTGCTTGAACTACAACAACACTGAGAACGTGTGACTGCATTTTGACCGGGTCCTGTACAATGTCCATCTTCGTATTTCTCGTAGCACAAATCTTGCACTTCGTCTGTAAGTAAACACATTAGCATTAGTCATAACCATCCCTTCATTTTTACATTAGAATAAGATTTCTCAAAATATTTGCCATATTATTTAAACTATAAATTAGTTTTCTTTTTGAAGTTCTTAATAACTTAACAATAATACCAGACTGAAAAAATCAATTTCTGTGAGTTAATATAAATTGCAAATATGAACTCGTAAATTTTATTTAGCAGTTCCTTAAAATGATGTGGCGCGTGAGTGTCGTTACCGAGACAAGTCCTGCCGTCGTTGCTGAGCGTGAAGCCGGGCAAGCACTCGCAGCGGAAGGAGCCGGGCGTGTTGTGGCAGCGGCCGTTGCGGCACACGCGCTGCTCCGAGCACTCGTTGACGTCCACACACGCGCCGCGGTCCGGCGTGGGCCGGTAGCCCGCCTCGCACACGCACTGGAACGAGCCCTCGCTGTTCACGCACCGCCCGCCCTGAACACACAGTATAACACGAAATTAACTCTTGCCCCTAAACCAACTGTCGGCGCACCACAACAGGCAGCCATTCGCAAGAAGGCCGGCGCGTGCGCCTACGTCCTCCGACCACTTGGCACTTGGCCCTCGAACGCGCTACGGGCACTTCTTTGTTCCTAAATAAGTCGTCGAAATATTTATATTTTATACAGTCCACTCTCTTCTTTTAAGTACCGTAAAGGCCCATTAATCAGTTACTGTTTTAAGTTTGAAATTAATAGATGATTGAAAAAAAATCAACTTTCACTTAGTGCACCTTTAAGAAGAGACTGTCCAATTAAATTATTATTTACATAACAAAAAATTAAGAATACTTAAAATATGAAATAGCGATATAATTAATTGAAATAGGTTCGATTTCCACACATGATGAACTATGATGAGTACGATAACTTCTTCTGTATCTGAAAGTAAGTTATCTGTAGTATCCGTCTGTTTAAAAATATGTACCTATAACTGTGATCAAAATATGGTCGGACTGCAACAACCGATAAGCAGGGGAAGTCTCTATGGCTTCCTACGGGACAGGGGAATATGAAATAACACGGTCCGGGTCAGCATCAGAGCTGCACGCTTGAGTTCGTCCACTGAGGTAGATTTCAGAGGAAACACTACATACTGGCTCCTGAATGCTCGAGGAGCCAGAGATCCAAAGAGACTTTTCACCTGGTCAACAAAAAAAGGCATGATGTAGATGTGTCACCTGGCAGACGCTCTTGTCGGCGCACTCGTCGATGTCGGCGCAGTAACCTGGGGCGCTGGCGCGGAAGCCCGCCTCGCACTCGCACTCGTAGGCGCCGGGCGTGTTGCGGCAGCGGCCGCGGCGGCACACGCGCGGGTTGTCGCGGCACTCGTCCACGTCGCGGCACGCGTGCCCCGTCTCCGTCGACTCGTAGCCCGGGTTGCAGGTGCACTCGTACCTGCCACACACAAACATCGCCTTACTCGCTTCTACTTCTCTTGATGGGCTTCTCCTGTTTTTTTACCTGTGGAAACCCCGCGGTGGCGCGTGGGCGGTGTGTCGGAATCGAACCGACTAAAACCACACGGTGTGCCACTCTGCGCCCGAGACGGGAGGCATCCGGGAACAGCTGTTTTTAACACATCCGGACCCCTCCCAGCGCCTGCCCGCACTAAAGCAGGCGCCGTCTGCTGATAACTCTCAATTTAAGCGACGTACTGCACTCGCCGACCTGGTCGCCGAAGGCGGATCGGGTCCGAATGAAGGTCGTCCTCCCGGGCCTTCTCCGCCGCCTCCTTCTGTGAGATGACATCTTTGCAGAAGGCTGCAACCGCGGTAAAACGCTGTCGTTACCGGCCATGGAGCGTATGACGGCCGATAGCGAGAGAGATCCTCCAATGACTGCAGTGAGGGCCCGACGTTGCGACGCCCCAGCGGGGCAAATCGCCAGTGTATGCTGGGCCTAGTCCTCACTGCAGTCGCAGTGGTGGCAGGCGGGACTTAGTTCCTTTCTGGTACTTTCCGAAGCACCCGTGCCCGGAAAGGACCTGCGTCAGTCGAAAGGAAGGCGTCACTGGTTCCACCCAAATTGGGCAAAAGTCACCCAAGGGCAGAGGCAACGCCGACCAGCTTGGGACCAAGCTGTCGGAAGTGCTCGTCGAAGAGCCACCTGCCGTCGCGGATCAGGCCCAGATACCTCATCTGGGTCCGAACCGGTACGAGGATCGAGTTGACCATTATGGAGGCGCCAGTGGGCGTGGCCCATGAAACAACAGCGCCTCCGTCTTGTCCAGGGCCACACGCAAGCCCAGCGCCTCGATGCGCCCGACCACCAGAGAAACACCAATGGTGGCCGGGCGCGCCGCCTCCTATAAATTAGCCCCCCGGGCTGTTACAAGAGTTTTGAGTTTTTTATTACTACAGACTACAGATTTCAATTGCTGGAAGAACTTTTAGTTTTTGGATGTAGTGTCTTTACTGATAAAAAAATGACAAATGTTAAACATGAAATAAAAAATCACACGTCACATTCGTACATCCTATTTTTATACCGTGATCGTAACTTTAAATTTAAAATATGTTAAAGTACTCACCCTCCATCGCTGTTTCTACAGACTCCATTGGTGCACATACCACCGTTCGTCATCTCGCATTCGTTTTTATCGCTGCACCTTAATCCGTTATTAACAGGATCGAATCCGGGTGGACACCTATTTGGTATCAAGTAAAGTCGATAAGAATAAGTTATTTGGGTATTTATAACATATATCAACAAATGTCTAATATGTAATTTTTATAAACAAATACCTCTCGTTCCGACAGCAGCTGGGCGGTAAAACGAAAAGAAAATATAAATTTAAAAACATGTATATCAGTTCTAGGTCATTTTCTAAACACTGTGTCAAATCAACCTTAATTTTATACTCTCCCCTTCTGAATTTTATAATATGGATTTTTATGTATATATAAGTGTATGTATATATTTTTCCTTTTTTTATTATATTACAGTTTCTTCTGTGCATCTACCATGGCTAGTTCTTCATCGCCCTAAGGTCGACTGGCAGAAAATGCCTACGGCATTAAGTCCGCCATTGCCACTATTGTGCATAAAGATTTATATACATAAATAAGTTTTTTTTTTTAAACTTTCGCGTTCCATGATATATTAACAATGAAACTGTGACCACGGCCAGAGCAACCTGGTCGAAACGTCAGGTAAATCAGAGGTATGTAATACCTTTTAATAAGTGATCGCGTTAATTCCCGTGAAAATAATTGTTAATATATAAATAAGTGTCGAAATAGTGTTTATTTCCCAAAATTTTCTATTTCTCTCAGTAATTTAAAATATTATAATGTATTCGTAAAAAAATGTTGTAAATACCTGCAGTCGAAGCCACCAGGCCTATTGATGCAAGTGCCGCCCTTGCAGTACTCGAGCGCGCACTCATCGATGTCAATACAAGTGGGGTTGCCATCCTGCACCACCGACTCTGCACCATCCCAACAATCGCACTGGTATCTATAAACAGAGGTAAGAATTCAGTCCTATAATCATCAAATTATCGCCGTCCATTGACGAAGACCTTCCTATAGGAGTGCAAGACATTTTATTATCAATCACATATGAATTGGTTGAAATTTTATTTAGTACACTACTTTACAACAATACCATATACCTTACGTAAAATTATGCTATAAGAATTAAATTAAAATTTATCATCGCATCGACAGCCTTTCATCATCACATCAACACTACTGGACATAGGCTTCGTTTATTAAGCTATAACCTCTGTATGTAAAACCTTAGAAAGGGGGCCAGTTGTAATAAATTATAATAAGAAAAAAAAAAAAACGATAAATTCGAAACTAACTTTGATATGGTTTCACGCTAAACCGATGCACTACTTTTAGTAAAATTTGGCATGGACCAAATCAAATCAAAACAATCTTTATTTGTGGAACTATTATGGACATATGAAGATACTTTGAGTCTTAAAGCAGGGCATAAGCTACTCTCTACCATGACAACCACAATACGAGGGCAGAGTCATGGCTCAAAGCTAGTTAATTACGAAACACTGTGACATACCCGACATCTTTGTCAACGCAGGTGCCGAGTCCGCAGATGCCGTTCCGGAGCATGCACTCGTTGATCTTGGCGATGGCGGGCGGCTCGTAGGTGTCGTCGCCGCCGCCCGTCACGTTGCGGCGCCAGCTCGGCGGGACCACGCCGCCGCCGCACAGGTGGCTCCACTCGCCTGCACAATCACACCTACTGTACTAAAAGACAACACACAACAAACCGCTCCTATACTACCCGCAATAATCGGGTATGTAATCTGTACAAGTAAATAAAATTGAAGTGTCTGTAATTTCAAATTAACAGTTTTTCCCTAAATGAATATGAAAGATTGTACGGTACTTACACCAAAAATTCAATTTTATTTTTTTTGTCTAACTGTCTGTCCGTCTGTCTCGTCTCTCTGTCTGTTTGTTCCGGCTAATCACTGTAAGGGTTTAAAAAAAATTGATGGGACTTCCACTAGCAGATTTAAAGATTTAAGAAGTAACTTAGGCTACTTTTTATACATATAAGCTTCTTCATGCGGCGCTATCGACTGTGCTCGTTGTAAAAGTACAACACTAACCTCGAGTAAAACCGCGGGACTCGCCTAGTATGATAAGAATATTAACATTTTTTACTGTAACACTAAACAATCAAATTTTGTCCGTATGACAAAATATTACGCAAGAAACATGTATGTTTTTGTCAGACTTGCAATATGGAATTCAATAGGACCAACAATTGGCCCCTGGAGTACTCCAAAAAGTTGTTGTGAATTTAGTTATGAGATTGTTGTACGTTATCAAAGAAGACGTGTTAGTGAGGTTTTACTCAGAAACTTTTGTCCAATACTGTATATTATGAAAAGAAAATTTATTTTCAAGAGATTTTCGCAATGAAAATGGTAGTCGAAAGCTAGAAGATGTACTGACTGGATCCTCTGGGCGGGCAAGGAGTGCAGAGATTGCCCCAGGCGCGGCCCATGTTGTACCCGCAGCAGCAGTCGCGGTTGGACAGCGGCATGGGCAGCCGGTCCGCGCACTCGCCCGTCTCGCCCAGGTACGTGTAGCAACTGCCTACTCTCCCATCTGTACACGAACAACGCATGATATTACAATTATTAGCGCTGGAAAAACATCATTGTGACATAAAAGGAAACAAAAAATTTTTGATGGATAGTGAAATTTATCGAAAACAAAGCTTCCGACGATAAAATTCTGAACTTCAAACAAAAACAAATATTGACGATATTATGTCAATGGATACAATTTCTAATTTTTTTTTTTAAGTCTGTGATGTTAATGAAAATGACGGCATTTGAATTATTATGAGTGTCAACAGAATCAAAGCCTATCTACCACTCACCAATACAGAATTTCTTGTCTGGACTGGGAATGAAGTGTGGATCGCACAGACAATAGTAATCACCCTCCGTATTCACACATTTGCCGTTCTGGAAAATAAAACAATCCCTAATTATTCACGAGCCGACCACGATGGCACAAATAATAATGAAGATGATTGTGAATAAAATATTTACCGGACAAATGTCGGGATCCTCGCACTCGTCGATGTCCTCGCAGTTGTTGCTGACGGGGTGGCGGCGCTGGCCGGGGGGGCACTCGCACGAGAACGAGCCCACCGAGTTGATGCAGCGCCCGCCCTGGCACAGACCCGGCACTGCCGCACACTCGTCTATGTCCTATAAAAATTGCAGTATTTCAATACATTGCTATATAATCAACTAGCTGTTGCCCGCGGCTTTGCTCGCGTGGAATTGATTATTCACGTGATTCTTAGTGGGTGTCTACTCAATAAAACGATCCTACTCACCAAATTTCATAGCCCTAACTATCATAGTTTACGCTCGGCGATGATGAATCAGTCAGTCAGTCAGTCAGTCAGGACTTACTATTTTATAAGTATAGATGATTATAGTTTGGCAAAATTTTACTAGAAGTAAAAAAGTTCTTAAAAATTCAGGAAGAAGACAAATATAGATATATAATCTCATGAAGTGCATTATAGCATACAGTTTAATACACGGAGCAGTTTAATATCAAGGAAAACAGATCATCTTAATACGTGAGGTCCCATTTCCATTCGGTCCAGTTCTTGAAGTCGGTTTTTTTGTTATTTTTTATTGTGTATTTACCTAATTATTTCCACAAGTGGTAGTGAAGCACCTATATTCCTTGTGCGTGCGTACCTGGCACTCCTTGGTGGCGAGGTTCCGCAGGTGTCCGTGCGGACAGTCGAGGTCGGCGCAGCGCTCGCAGGGGTGTCCCCAGGCCACGCCCACGGTGGCGCAGCACAGCTGCTTGGTGCACACCACGCCGTCCAGCGCGCCCGTGCACAGCGCGCCGCGCGTGTCCGTGTAGCACGGCCCTCCACAACAAAGTGAACACGACAAACATATACATTATGCAACACTATTCTCTATTCTTTTTTAGATAATATATAATATTCAGAGAGTCATAGACATATATATGTGCTTTTATGACTGCCTCGTTGGTCTAGCGGTTGGCGTGTACGACTGCTGATCATGAGGTCTCGGGTTAGATTCCCGGGTCGAACCAAATGTTTGTACGATCTACAAATATTTGTTTCGGAGTTTGGGTGTTTCTATGTATAATATGTATGTATTTACAAAAAAAAGTATGTATGTATTGATATCAGTTGTCTAGTACCCATAACACAAGCTCTGCTTAGCTTGGGACTAGATCGCGTTGTGTGTTAGATGTCTGAAATATTTATTTATTTATTATTTATGGTACAGAAGGCAGACGGGTCACCTATTGGGAAGTGACTACCACCGGCCATGGACACCTACAAATGAAGAGTCAAAAGTTTATAACTGTCCTTTGGTTCACTTCCTTCCCTCCCCCTTCTTAAAAACTAGAAAAACGTAGTCTTATTTTCGGGCTTCGGTAACCTCACTCACTCTAAAAAAACATCATCATCGATCATCAACTAACCATAATGTCCCACTGCTGAGCTCTGCTCTCCCCTCAGGAGAGAATTGAGGCCATACTTACCCACGCTGACCGTGTGCGAGTTGGAGACTGACAAGAGTACGTTGGGGCTACGTAATCTTGCCGTTGGATGTTTTTAAGCCGCCCACAGGCCTCCGACTAAGCTTCACGACTATTATCCTATGATAACAACCAGGACCAACTGCTTAACGTGACCTTCGAATTACGGAGACGCTCATGGTATCGTGCCTCTAGCGATCACCCATCCAGGTACTGACCGCGCGACTCGGTGATTGATCCTAATCACCGTGTACAACCGGGCTATGAGCGCCTCAAAAAACATGGCTCTCCCAAATTGGATATAATGATTGAATTATCTTTTTTATTTTGTGAGCAATGTTTTTAATAGTCATATTATTAAATACAATACAAATAAACTTACCAGTTCTTCTGTCGATCTCACATCTCGTTCCCGAGAGTCCGTGGAAACACACACATCGGTCTGGTGCAATACATCTGCCACCATGCAAACATGGCTCGCGGCATATTGCTGCAAAATATTAACACGTTATTTATGAAAATAAACTATTTAGACTGACAGAAATTTCTTGTTTCTGGAATTACTTCTATACACAGTCCAAATAGTTTAGCAAAATGCAGGATATACCTGACTCTGTTTTGCATTTGTTCGTTATGAAATAGATTACTTAAAGGAATACTTTCTTTTTCGACATAACCTATCAACATAATTCGATTAAAACAATTATACAAAGTTAATTAAGATAGGAAACGAACAGGAAAAATAATAAAATAGTGTATTTACTCACGTTCCGTACAGAACTCCCCGCTCCAACCAGGTGCGCAAGTGCACGTGCCGTTGGTGCAGGTGCCTCCATTCATACAGATACGGCGACACCCTCCTGGAGTCCGCACTACAAAATGGCAAATAAAAATAGTATGAGCACACATAAGTCCCCTTAAAGTTTTATTACCAAGAATAGCAAGAAATGTTAATCAGTCAGCAATCCACGAAACCTGTTTATTTGATGGTGTTGTCTGTCTTCTTTATATTCGATTCTTCGAAACGAAAGAGCAAATATTTGCATACATTTTTAGATTCGTAACAGTAGATTTGCTGGCAGTAAATCAGTGAATATTCAGCAAAGTTCTAAAACTACAAATTGTTGTAGAGAAACTCTAAATTCCGAAGTTTTTAAAGTACATCTATAAATTAGTTAGATGATCTTATTACTATTGCAGAGTATTTATTAAGGTTTCATCAGTGCACCTGGATAAGGATAAATTCCACCAGGGTGGCACGAGGGAGCCTCGACGCCGCCGGCGCAGCGGCACATGTTGGGCGCCACGCAAGCGCCCGGAGACCCGCAGTCTGGACGACATACGGCTACGAACAAAAAATTGACACATGTTACATTGTTCTACATAATTAAATTATATGTTTATTATTAGTGCGTGTACTTTCGAATTCTCCGTTCTCAGTGTTGTACAAAGTAGTTTTTTTATAAATGTTGGCATATTAAACTACGACAAGAAATTTGTTGGCATAGCAATAAGGGATAATTCTAAAGGAAATTTAAACTGTTTACTAAAACATAAGTTAAGATTGTTTGGTAGAACACAATAACTCATTATATTGAATCGTATGGAATAGAAAACACAGAGAAACGCTTCAAATATTGGCACGATTCGTGATATTTATCATTTACATATTATTTAGGCTAAAACTTTTTTTGTAATAAGAGTCCTATGTCCAGCAATGGACTTACAAAGGCTGTCAGTTAGGATGTATGGTGAAATATTATTTTAAAACTGCTTGTATGTGTCTGACGAATCTATGGAGAGGATATATCTGAAACTGATTTAGTTTACCTATAAAATAAATATTTCGTGACAGTGACAGCATGTTTTGTCAAAGAACAAAACCAATCGAATTAACAAAGTAGTTAGAAATAGGCACGTATAATAAAAAGAGCATATCGACCGCTTGTCTGAATGTCGTGGCAGCAATAGCGATGCTCGGGACGAGTATCTCTAAGAAGGGGGTAGTGTTACCAATAAACATTAGGTCTATACCTATGAAATTGCCGTTTTGTATGCAATAAGTGAAAGTACTTATTTTTCAAACTTTTTTATTTCTGTTATTCGAAGTAATCACCCATGCAATCGACGGATCTTAGCCAACGCATTGGCAGTTTATTGATGCCCTTCTTGTAAAAATCAGCTGGACGGGAGGCAACAATCTCTTCAAAGGCAGAACCACGCGAAGATTGGTTTTCGGTGAATGACGGATTTGACTTCTCCTGAACTTCGGCTTGTATTTGTATGTGTACCAGGATATTGTGTAGTATACCAGATCTCCATTTGACGGCATACAGGGAGCCCCCTCCACCGCTTTGGACGTTAATGAAACCCACACACCGCCATGGTGAATTTTTAATGTCATATTTAAGAGGGTGATAGCGCCCTGGTTTGAACCGTACACAGGTGATTGGTCTGTGAGTGCTTAGCTTGTCTCAAGGGGCCGGATATGGCTATTCACTAAGGTATCCTTCCACTCCAAGGGTCCAGCACTGGTATGCAGGATTAAACACAATTTCTATTTACATAGCGTCGAATATCGATTGGTTGTTGCGCGATTGTTTACAACGAATTCGACAGTTGGCGCGTCGTTGGTACGGTGAATGACACCGTATTTACGACATGTTTTTCGAAAGAAGTAATAATAATTATATGGGTATTAAAAGAGAGGGTCGCGGGCCGCAGTTTAGTTCAATTTGAGTTACAGTGCGAGAAACATCAAAGTGATATCCTAGATTAACCTAGCGTCCTCGGCGACAATTTAGGATTGTTATTCGGAGTGATATTGTTATTTTAATAGTGCTTTAAATAAAGTCTCCTTAACGCATCAGAAGGTTTATTTCTCTCGTAACAATATTGTTTGAAATACTTACGGACTACACAAAGTAAAGAATTCGGTCTGGAGGTCCATCCGGGACAGCAATGCGTGCTGTTTCGCGATCGACACACGTGTGGCCTGAAACAAATGCAATCACATTAGGTAATTATTTGTGAAAATTATGAATGGGTGGGTCCAAAACCTGGAGTTGTAAAGTCTTAGAGGCTGATTGGTCAACTGAGGTGCGACCTTTATTTGATATGCCTTTATCGTCACAGAGGTTTCCGTTTGCAACTAACTAAAAACACTAAACAAAGAAACACTTAAAGATAAATAAACACCTATAGAATACATATTGTCTTAAATACACACACACACACATAAATATACGTATATATATTCGTCTACTATAAAAACTTGAATATAGCTTATACCAACTATCGGTTAATAGTTTGTGCCATTTCGTTACGAAGGTGCTCATGCACCTTCTTTTTTACAATCATCGTCATTGAACAATTCACATGATATTAAAGCTTGTCATAAGATTTACCCGTGTAGATAAAAAAATAAATCAAAGACAATAAAACCCATCGCTTACAAGCAACTTAATATTGATGTACAAGAATTGTTCACATAGTCAATTTAGAATCTTATCAACTATAGATAATATGTATATTTTAGTATTGACAGAAACTAAAAAAGAAAGTAAATTAGCTAATGCATTTGTGTAGTGATGAATAAAGTACGATCTAAAGTGTATGGAAGCAATAAAAATACATTTCCTCTACAAGCAAGGTAAATTCTGAGCTCACTCCGTTACCGTGCGATGTCGATATTCGCTAATGTACGCGGTGCAACTGTTTAAATACTTATTTATTTACTTAATTATATCATTTTCATTGTCCACTTAGTCAATATAATGTAACAAGAAGCATAGAGACCGCGGAGACAGTGCAATTGGCTTTTTTTTTAAAATAAGCTATTTCTACCAAGTTTTTACCTATATCTGGAACGTATTGTATTAAGAAAATTTTTTTTTGTATAGTATTACCGTACTATAATTAAGCTCGTAGAGCTGATTATATCACAATAGTCTATTTGCAACTTCATTCTTTAGTTGTCATGTGTTAAGTTTTTTTTTTTGGAGTAAGCTGTCAAACGAGCAGACACATCGCCTGATGGTAAGCGATTAACGCCGCCCACGGACACCTGCAAACACCAGAGGCGTCACAAGTGCGTTGCCGGCCTTTGGGGGATGGGAAGGGGAGATAGGGGAAGGGGGTTTGGGTTATGGGCCTTCGGTATCTTCACTCACTCAGTGAAACACAGCGTAAGCACTATTTCACACCAGTTTTCTGTGAGGCCGTGGTATCACTTCGGTCGAGCCGGCCCATTCATGGCGAAGCGTGGCTCTCCCACGGGAAAGCCACGCAAGTAAGACCTTTTTTTCTATATTTATCGCATCTATGGAGAGCGTCTATCAATACGACATTATTAAAATCCTACGTACACATTTGTGTTGCTTTACTAAAATTTCAGTACCTAGAATATATGATAGGATAGAATTCAATATATGTTTGTTATAAAAAGTTGAAAATAATAATGACCTCACACACAGCTGTCAAATTTAAAACACTTCTACTAAGCTTGTACACTGCTATTATAGATCAATTACACCTAAACATAGAACGTTATGATCGGGTTTATCTCACAAATATTTGTCCTGGGTGGTGAATCAAACCCACTAACCACTACACCAATAGGCCCGGTAACATACACTTCTAAGCTGGTGTGGTGTACGCTTCAAAAACTCATCAGGTTCTGCACTAATTTAGCACTAACTTTTACACGTTGTAATGATATATTTAAACTAGCTGACCCGCTCAACTTCGATTGAGTCTCGCCATAAGAAAGATTTTTTTCCTATTTTCGCAACATTTTCGGTCGATACCCGGCTCCTATTGGTCGTAGAGTGATGTTACATACCCCAAAACCTTTCTTGCTAAACGGGCTTTCCAATGAAAGAAGAATTAGCAAAATCGGTTCAGCCATTCACGCGTGATGTCGTGACCAAGGCAAATAGGGATTCATTTATATATATAGATACTGATTTTACCTATTTGTTGTCGATTTTTCCTTCTTTCTCATTTATACCACCACAATGTAGCGAAGTTAGCAAAGTTCAGCTGTAAATCTTATAGAATTTAATTTTACTGCAGACGACGAGTGGTCCAAACCTTGGCTATTGTCCTTAATCTACATCGCACTAAATAGATTCACCACGCTACTTATACTGGTCTAATTTCATCTGGGGTCAGAGGGTATCGCGTGTCCTTACACTAAAACCTCGCATAATCGAGATTTAGTGCACCACTGCATTTAATCAAATTGTTTTGCTAAGAGCCGTCTTATCATTCAAGAGCATTCCGGTTATCATAATATATCGTATTTATCAATCATAGCAAAATTAACGGAATTAAAATATTTGAATAAATTTTCAAGGCCAATATTTGCATTCACGTTATTCGCATATGAACATTTAAATGAAAAAATATGATTTATTTTTATTTAGCCAGGGTTCCCTGTCAGACTTGAACCTCGTCAAATGTCTGCATATTACTACAAAAAACATAAACATCTAAGAACTACATAAAACACGTAACACATTGACTAGTCCTGAATCGCCGGAACCAATTTTACAATTTGTCTATCAAGCATATTTTTCGTTGTGGCTTAATTTTGATGAGAAGCCTATCTTTCACCTTAATTTTTTTTTCGATTATTGTAGCTAGCTGGGGTAGCAAGGTCAAAAAACTTTTAAGCGTAGGACCGTGATAACGTACCACGCAATTTGTAGGACAATGTGGCCGTTAAATTATGTAAATATTAACCTCTCTTCAAAATGAAGCCACTCACGAAAAATTTGCTTGATAGTAATAACTTGTAAAATTAGTTCCGGGGATCCCTGACTATAACCCCATGATAAACTTAAATCAAAACCTCTTTGCTAAGGAGATGCCTATGTCCACTCACTTAATTAGCAGTCCATATGTGTGGCTGTGGATGATTTTTATGGGAGGATGTTCTTGTTATAGGGTAAATTTTAGATAAATTTCCTCAAAACAATTTTTGTCCACATATGATCATTTGTGTCGCACGATCAGTATTTATTAATAATAATATTTTTATTGGCTGTCTAGATGCGGTGCCAGCTATGTCTAGTTCGAAATATGTCAAGCATGTGCAAGAGGTGCAAGTTATCCTTACTTAAAATTATAAATGCGAAAGTAACTCAATCTGTCTATCTGTCGCGTTTTCATGCCAAAATTACTGAATCGATTTAAATAAAATTTGGTACACAGATAGTCTAGAGCCTGAGAAAGGACATAGGTTACTTTTTAATGCGAAGAAAGGGTTGAAAGAGGGGAATGAAAGGTTGTATAAATGATACCCAAAGTCACTATTCCATGCGGACGAAGTCCTAAGCTTTGCTGGTAGCCTGGTAGTGTACGAGTATCACGTGTATAAGCTGGAATTGTTGAGTCTTATCAGTCATTAGTCTATTTGGTTTATTTATGAAGTGTGGGACCTTCGGATTTAGATAAGAAAACATCAAATAATTGTAAGATTGTGTGTGCAGATATTCTTATGTAGTAGTTAGCACTAAAGTTAAAGAATGGGTGATAAAAAGAAGTCTAAGACTTCTTTTGATCTGATGCTGATCCTCGAGAAACGTATGAGTTATGTGTGAGTTCACAGATGAAATTCTTGTAGTCAACTCTTACATAAGAAAATGTTGGATGGCTGCACACTGGTCTTTCGGGTTTGGACCCACGGACTGGACTTAAACTAGACATATGGAGTGGACATAAAGTAAATGCCCTACACACATTTGTTCAGTGTACGTATACGGGAGTAATGACCAAAGCATTGAAAGTTAAATAAATATAAGCTTAAAATTGCAGAATATCATCTCTGAAATATTATTTCCTCTGCAGTTGACACTTCCTGATATATGATGCTAGGCATAGCATATATCTGTGACCCATTAATCTTTAAACGTTAATAAATTATCGTCATTGGCATGTTACGTAAATCTTATCTCAGCATAGAGACACACTTGCAAAAATATCCAAGTTCTTGTGTGATAAAAATATATTCATTGACTTTTGTTTTATTTATCTATGAGTAGAACAAATTGACATACGGTCTAGCAACATTGTTTTAGCAACATATTATAAATAAATATTTCATATTTTTTACGCAATAAGTACATCTGAACACTTTAAAAAAAGTCTTAAGATGTTGTCTTTGGATAGTCTGGTAGAGTCTTCAACATCAATAAAACAGCCACAAACCAATTCTAAATGGAAAGTATAGACTGTTCCAAATATATTTGTTTGATTGAGGTAACACATTTTGCTTCAAGTGTGTATTATTGTATAGACAAATGTCGCTTTGATCATCTTCCGCTTGTATAAATTTCTATATGAGAGCGTATAATTCAATTTGTTGGTCATCCTTGCATTTATTGCCTGCATCCCCGACCTTGGGCGCGAAGTTTCGCTTTGTCATAACCTGTCCTAGTGAACTCGACCGTCGGTCTGTTCCGCTATTGCTCTCTGACCGACTCCAAAAATTATAAGCGTGAAAATCACCTACGCGCCGCTACCCACGGTGGAGTACTACATCTAGGTGTATTATGTTACTGTGCTAGTATGTTGGGTTACGTGGCACAATCTGTATGAACTCTACTCTCAATTCAATCATCAAATATGCCGAAATTTCTGCAGCAATTGATTTCTGTTCTGTAGTACTTTACAATTTAAAACAGTCAATTATCAAACACTCTTGAAATTTTGAACATTGCTTTTAAAAGTATTCGGATCTGTGTTTGATTTTAATAACTTACATCCCAGACACGGTTTCTCGATCCTACATTAGACAGAGCTAGTACTGCAGTAACCAAAACTACCACTTACTTAAAAACCAAACATTAAACAGATAATAGTGGTCATTACACATTTATTAACCCTTTATGGAACCTTTCAACTCTTGCTTAAAAATCAGAGTCAGTAATGCTAGACCTACAGTCACCTCAAGTAAAAATTCTTAAAACAAAGTAGAAATACTTTGCACTGGACACGGACTACACAACAACTTGGAGATATGAAAATGGGCATAAGCTTAGTGTGTCGGTGTCGGTGTGAACTGCGGCTGACAATCTGTATCATCACATGCGAAACACGTACACTTCCAAGGATGTTGGCGCGATGCACCGCCGATTAAATGCATTTACATCACATTCTTTAACTGTGTCCCTCAATCGTGGATTATCACGATTGATTTTTCCGTTTGCAATAAACCTACTGTTCAGAATTAATACCGCGTTATTCACTTTCAGGTCTGGGAACATGCCAACTTAGAATTGCTTACTCATATTTATGTGAGTACTTGTTTTCTGTTGGGAATTCCTTCATGTACACATTGTAGTTCTATGATATCAAATAGTTATAAATATGTTTAATGTTAAAATAAATTTCAAAAGCACTTAGAGGCACTATACACTTAAAAATCACTACATGTTATAAAACAAAGTCCTTCGCCGCGTATGTTTGTTTGTTCGCGATAAACTCAAAAGCTACTTGAGGACAAATTTTGATGCGGTTTTTACCAATAGATAGAGTGATTCTTGAGGAAGGTTTTCGTGTATAAAATGTAACATTTTTGATTATGTTGGCTAAGATATAACGATATTTGTTGAAGAGGTCGGAAAAAAATAAACAGCACATCTTCTAAGGGTAAAAGGCTTTATTTGCCGTAAAGGCCTATGCGAAGCCGGGGTGGGTAGCTGTTATTATTGTATACATACTTGCCGTCTCAAGTGAAATTAAGTTTCTTAATAGCTTCCCCCGTTTTACGTTAGCTCTATTAAATTTTAGCTATTATATTTTCTGTGTTTATCGTATTGTTTACAGATGTAATAATTTTTATCGATTCAAAATCTGTATTCCCCAATTACTAATAAAACTAACGAGAATATTCTTGTGCAACTTACCCAACAAATGGATTAGGTTTCCTATCAGCTAGCGTGCGTGGGCCGCGCTGCCAGTGTCGCGGGCGCGGTGTGCTCTGCGCGAGGCGGGGCTCGGCGGCGCATGCGCCCAGCACGATCAGCGCCGCCAACAGCCGCCACATTGTCATCTTGGCACCATCACCCTGGAAGATAACCACTACTAAGAACTTTAGAAGTTCATGGCAACCAAGGTATGAACATGTAATGTGATTATAGCCTACTGTACGTTATTGTGAGCAGGTAAATATATTTGTGTTTGTGGTTAAAAATTTTGGAAGGTAAATTGAAAAAAAAATCATAACCACAGCCATTACGGCGTCATCTGCCATACATACGAAGGACCTGAAATCACATGGTCATAAGTCCGGTTCAGTGCAGATCGCCACTCGCCTCACGATATACTTCTGACTCCTATATTCCTAAGGTAACGAAAATCTGAAGGAATTTTGACATCGCGTGTATCAAAAAAACCTTTGCTTGTATATCATGCAAATATACATTCGAATTTAGATACAATAACTATATAATATAATACCTGGATATAAAAAGCGTAACCAGATAGGTACTATCACAGAACAGAAAGATATATATTTCTGTTCTGTGGGTACTATAACAGAATCAGAATAGGTGCTTACGGGAAAGTGCCTGTTCGAATTTAATAGCAATGTTTGAATGTGAAGATTATGATGGGAAAAACACTGAGATGTACCTCTGACAGACTTATAAGGCTATGCATGACTATTACCCATCAGAAAAGTAAAACTAACGAGTACTGAAGATTCCACAAGAGCCGGTCGCGCCTATGAAATCTCCATCGGCGACAGCATCAAATCATTGTCTTTAATACAACTGATTGTACTTATTCACAATGATATTCATTTATCGTGTCATGTCGCGTTTGTCGTTCATAGTGCAATCAATAAGTAGTACAATATCACGGGCATAAATAATAAAATCTTTGTAAACAAACATTATTAATTGGGTTAATTATTACTCGGCGCGTTCAGTTATCTCAAATGCATTGATAAACGAATGTTTACACAATAAAAAGTGATGTCAGTGCCAAAAACATTCTTATACAATAATTCTTGTTTTTTTATGTATAGGCGTCCCAAAATGCTCTCTGCGAAACTCTGCCTGATGGAAAGCATAAGCAGAATCCAAGAGTAGTGGTCACTATACTCATTGGGAATGCAGACAAGGCAACAATGCAGCATGGTGATCCACGCTATAGCGTCCTAGTGATGCTTTTGCATCATTGGGCCTCCGGTCGCGCACTCACCAACGAAACACGACAGCACGAACGTTGTCATTTTATGTTGATCTTCTATGCAAGGGTAGTACCGCCCCGGTCGAGCAGGCCCGTTTATGCTGAAATCAGCATGGCTCTACTATCTTGGTTTACTACTACTAATATTGCTTTAATAGTTTTAAAAGAAAGTCAATTAGTAATCCGTTATTCGTTCGGGGTTTGTGACTTTGCCTTTTCACATCCTCCTTATGTTTTGTTTTTAGCTGAGTTCCACATTACTAAGAAACTGTAATAATTTCGCCATGTCTACCTATCTATGTGTAAATCATCCGACTGCTTAGCTTAGAAACTGTATGTGAGTACTAGCAACCTGTTTATTTTAATAGGTTTGAATACTAGTTACATGCAACAGACAAAGTGGAAAATAAATCTTACATTTTGAGGTTCTGACACGAGGATATAGAAGTATTTTTCTTCAACTTCAAATGTGATACTTTGTACCATATACCTACTCCCTTATTTCTTTACCTTTAATTTTGTCAGTTTCCAGAGCCTTAGCCAAGAGGCACTTTTCGCGTCGCTTCTCTAGATATAATCGCTAATGCCTTTATCCTCTTGTATTTTTTGCTCATATTTTATTTTTACAATATGTTTAAGCGTTGAAATGACGTTGAATCCCATGCATTTGTTAGCTTTCAATAACGTTTACGTAAGTAGAATGGCAACTTGGCTAGGAGTTTGTTAGTAAGCAACAGGCTTGCCTTTGTATGATATTAATCATATTTTATTTTGGCAAAACATCGAATTTTCTACTTCTCATCCTATCTTGATGAAGATGCAAGCGTTTAAATTTTTATCTGGGTTTTGTTCTTAACACCCACACTGCTATAAAACGTTGTAAGTGTTTAAGATGATAAAGACACAAAATTCGCGATGTCGATATTTTACAACAAGTCACTGTAATTCACATCGCAAAATCCTTCACAGTACCTATATGTTTTCGGACTTTAAGCGTAACATAATCTATCCATTGAGTACATATAAACGAGCAATTCTTGTATATTACAAATATTTTAGTTATAAACACTTCCTGCATTACATCTGCCTTTAGAATCTGCTGTTGGTAAGTTTATTAGGACCTTAAATATACAATACCACTAAAGTTATAGATACAAGCTGTCCAATGCACAATCTATACATGATATATTTTAAAGGAATGTATTGTTACAAAAGAAACAAATAAGCACAGAAAGAGAAGGCCGATATTGTGTGATGTAGGCGCTGCCGCGCTGTGAGCAAGGCGGGACGGGCGACGGGATCAAGCAATCTGTGCCGAAATGATAACGGGGGCCGACGACCGCGCACCATACACGCACTATCACAGCATCTCTAGCTATAATTAGTAAAAAATCATTACACATTGTTCTAGAAATTACGTCACAAGACACGTATTAGTTTGGAACGTTTACTGCAAAGATGAGAACTTGTTAAAGGAATACCGTAATCACCTTCTTAAAACTTCCTTGCTTAGATTTGGGACTTGAGTAAAATATCGTAGTAGTTTTCTGAGGACAGATGTTAAAAAACAAGATTTTTATAATATGCACATTGAGTACTTCCCCCTGGAGCCCCAAGAATGGTTTGGATTCCGGTACCTTTGTAAAAAAACAAGAACTGTTGCTTAATACGATTGTGGACGAGGCCGTGGTATCATTTTGGTCGTTGTCTCGTTTGTCTCGCGGTTGGCGTGTGCGACTGCTGCTCATGAGGTCTTGGGTTCGATTCCCGGATACGACTAAATGTTTGTATGATCTATAAATATTTGTTTCGGAATTTGGGTGTTTTCTATGTATAATATGTATGTATTTACAAAAAAAAAGTATTTATGTATTTGTATCAGTTGTCTACTACCTATAACACAAGCTCTGCTTAGCTTGGAACTAGATGGCGTTGTGTGTTAGATGTCCAAAATATTTTTAAAATTAAAAAAAAAATAAAGCATGGCTCTCTTAAAGAGTTTATGCTATTCGTTGTTCTCTGTTCTTTTTATAAACTGGTACACACAATAATACATTATTGTGATGATATTTTTAAGGACAACTCCCGCTAGCCAGAAAGAAGAACGCTTGCAACTTGGGGGCTGCTTCCCTAGCCAAGTTGCAAGCGTTCTTCTTACAGAGATTACGTTACAGAGATTACCCGGAACAAACAGACAGACAGACAATTTTTTTAACTACCTATTTGGTATATGTACTGTGTATATATACATATGCATTTATTTAAAAGCGGTTATTTTAATATTACAAACAGACACTACAATTTTATTTATTTGTATAGATGAAGACGTGAATGTCAATCTGATAATGATGTGGTCTGCTTAGATGAATGTATTCAATAAAGCTTTTGAAAACCAATCCCACGACTTCAGGATTTCCAAGCCATAGTAGTCTTAAAGTAAGGTGAACCTGAACCACACTCAAGACGTTTTTATTAATGTTTATTGCGATGCATTGTCCTCTGCCCCTATAGGACAATATTATTTCTAATTGCTTGTAAAATGTATTAATAATTTTATAGAGTTTACAAATAAATAAAAGATATAAATGTATTCTGTCAATCTGATGACTAATAAATATAGATAAAAACACGCTTACAAAAGTTGGTTACAATCAGACATACAGGTGAAGCTAATAAAAACGTGTTAAAATAACCCTAAATTTTATGGTTAAATGTTTATGTAATCACATTTTTTAATGTTGTAGATATACATGAATGATTTAGCTAGTTTTGAACGTGTATCTTTCATGCTAGTTCTGTTAAAGATGCACCATTGTCCACGAAGCAATGAAAACGGTATATATACCTATAAATTCCAAGGCATAATGTCCACCTTTCGTTTCGGTACATGTCATTGTCAGTATGATACCTATACAGGAACCGTTGGTTGGTCTCATCGTGAGTCACGAGAGTCAAATGCCGCCCACTTTCGCGTTTCCTTACTACACGGTACACGGTCAATCCCGCCGATTGCTTATGCCCATTCAACTCTTTAACTATTGCATTCGAACTAAATTGATACATTTTGTCTTTGTTGCCAACCTCCTAAGATATATTTGAAAATAGAATATTATGAAAGAGCACAAAAGTTATAAGGTTTTGAAAACATTACTTTAAAAGTATGAGATTTGTCCGTGTTCAGTCAACCCTTAGGTATATACTTAAAAAGGAATATTATGAAAATGTAGGTCCTATATTAAATAACGTTGTAAAAAGATGATTTGTATATATACCTACCCACCTACTCTAAACGACTTGTTACACACATAAAAACTTTTTTTAAAAAAGCTAGAATGTGGACACGAGGACAGCATAGTTTTAAACTTCGTAAAAGACGATACTGAATAGGTAACATATCTCTTAGCAACATAAGAAAGATTTCCTTTATGGTATTTTATGGCGATAATAAATATTAATAGTCTCGTGGGAGTAAAGCCCATTCTATAAACACATGCTCTTAATTAAATCAGTAACGTCATGATCATCTCGAGACCAAGACTCTCCCAAAGACTTCCTTAATGAGATTTTTAATTACTAATACTAAAACCTTAAAATGGCATTTTAACAGATGAGAAAACGAAGGAGGTTCTCAAGTTATCAGTTACGAGGCTTGTGAACAGCAGGGAATGACAGATGTAATTCTAATGACAAAATAAGACGACATAATTTATGTATGAGTCCTAATAACAACTCATATGTCCATTTTAAATGTTAAATGGTATTGATTTCAGAATTAAGATAAAAGCAAAATACTAACATATGAACGGAAAGTGCCGGCCATCTTAGAACGAAACTTTCCTTAAGGGATAATCTCGCTCTACCTTAAACACCACTCCCTCTAATTTTTGTAAGCTTATTAAACAAGTTGAAATTGTTAGATGTATTTTGTCTTGTAATCTGTCTCCAAGATATTGAGCTACATATTAATGCATGGCGTAACGGACAAGAACGACACAGTATTTAATAATATGGTCAAATTTTATTCAATCAAACCACAAGTACAGTTAGTTTCTTAAAAATAAATCGACTAACACACTAATGTTACTGGTTGGGAAGAACAAATCACTTCGTGTTACACCGTTTTTGATGACCGTAGTAACACTACTACTTATTAGTGTACAGGTATACTCTCTGTTCCCTCACACTCATAATCGGATGGGACGGATATCTGACACGACCGGGAAAAGATCACGGGTAGGGTCAACCACTTTACGTTCTCTCCAAGGTACGTGGATTAAGACCCCACTTTCCAAACTTTAGCCTGTTATAAAGCATTTCTACAATCAGAAAAACTCAATAACACTTTCTAGCCCAACCCGGGAATGGAACCCTAGACCTCTTGATCGCCAGTTGCATACGCTAACTGCTACTCCAACGAGACAGTAAGTAAGTTAGTAAGATGACAATAACAATGCATAAAACAATTGTATAGTCTTATATTATTCATACTAAAACTAAAAGGGTTCCCGTCATTTCCAGTTACCGTTAAATATTTAACATCAATCTGGACGTAGAGTGAAAGATCCCCGTAAAATCAACAGTATTATCCTAAACAAACAAATACTTTTCATCTCCTGCACGTATTCTTATATTGAATAGTTACAAACGAACTTTCAACTATCATTCCGTTTATATAAATATGGACGATTGAAACGCTGGCTCGCATTGCATCAACAGTTCATTTATCTGTGAATCCGGACTAATGGAAAAAAATCGACCTACTTGTCTATACCTAACACTACATGTGTGTAATTAAATTACAATTGTATAGTCTAGACTTCCAGGGTAATTAATTAAAATGGTTTGAGCTTCGAGAAAAAAATGAGAACATGCTTGCGAAAAAAACGATATGGGTACCTATAGCAAGTAGACTCTATAGCAAAATTTCATCTCAACATGAGCATCATCTACAGTCCACCACTGGACATAAGTCTCTTAGAAAGAGTGATTTTGGACCACTACAATACAGATGACTTTGACCTCCGCCCCCTCTCACGTGTATCGGAATGACTGCCTCGTGGCAGCGTATGCGACTGCTGAGATCTTGGCTTCGATGCCTGGGTAAGACCAAATGTTTGTATAATCTACAAATATTTGTTTCGTAGTTTGGGTGTTTTTTATGTATATTTATTATCATTGTATTGATTTTCAAAAATAAAACTATATATATTTATAGTACGTACGAGTACCCATAATACAAACTCTAGGGACTAGATATTTTTTATATATCTATCAGTTATCGCGATAATAGTTGCATACATGCATACATTGCAAGTTAAATAAAACCTTATGTAAATTAGCCTAGAATACTCCATTACCTTTCCATCTTTGGATAAAATAATCTTTAAAATTAGTTTAGTGGTTTAGGCATGAAATGGGGGTTTCGTGGCTATAAATCGATCTAGCAAGGATTCATTTTTAAAAATTACCAAAAAAATTGCGAGCGAGGGTCGGTCATTCAGGTGCTGTTGTTATAAGTGCTGTTGTTTTTACAGATCAAGCTCAGTAGTCGCGTACTATACCACTTACGAGGCAATCCAGTTAGAATGAAAGAAGAAAAGTAATGGAATCTATTTAATTTTAAAAGAAGTGAAAGTCGTTATGATTTCTTGAAAACTATAACAGACTCAAATACACTATTTTTGAGCTAGATCATTTTCACCAAAGTATTGCTCTCACACGTCCAAAACAGAATAGAGAGAGGAATATTAAAAGGAGTTATTATATAACTTATCCCTTTGACTTCAACCTTCGTCCTTTCCTAAATATCACATGGTTCCAATCAGCGTCAAGTGTCATCTCAAATAATATGTACGGTCAACAAACACAGTGATCAACGATGATGCGTCAAGACGGCACAGCCGCGGCCGCCGCGGGAGGAAACGTCGGCACGCGCTTAGATCAATATTCTAGGATGCGCGAGCGCACGACATGAGTGGAAGCGGAATCCAAATATTATTGCGCTCAGAAATAATTTGTGCTTTGTCATTGCCGTACCGAATTGATATTATAGCACCGCCGACATAAATTTTAAGTGCTTGAAATCAATCAATTTTGATAGACCAGTCAGTAATAGCAATAATAATAGGACGAAAAATCCTTGTTACCTGAATAAGTTGTTTTCACATCATATCAACAGCCTTACCATTTCACTGCTAACCATGGACTTCTTAATAAGGAGATTTTGTCCAACTATTCCAAGCCAAGCGGGTTGGTAAAGGGTTTATTTCAAGTGTGCCTTCTTTTTACATTGATGTTATCCTGCGTAGTTCCCCTCCTACGACACCTAAAAATAGACGTAGTGATACTACATGTTCTTAATCCGTTAGCGCAAGGACAAATATCTTGTGTTGCGGGGAGCTTTACAAAGATTCACGAAACGGACATAAAGAGAATCACACAAAGTGATCGAACTCACAACACTCAGCGCTGTAAGAAACAGTGAGTTAACAACTTAAACCTCTATGAGTCCATTGTGATATTAAAGCATGATTTTAGTCATGAACAAGTCGCTATCGCTTCTGAGATGGACGGTGTCCGAGGAGCAAAGCGAGTGCCCCCAATTGAAGGGTTATTAACGCGAGCCCCCGCCGCGCCGCTCCTAACTATCCAGTGCAACAGACAAACGCACGAAACGCTTCCAATGCACTTCATTGTTTATAGGTGCTCATTCTACTTGATATCTCACTAAACACTTTTATTGTACAATTAGTTGGTAAGAGCTCGGCTTCATTCGCGGATATTTAATGTAATACACATTTGTTGTATTCCATTCAATAATCAAATGAATAGTACGATGTAAAAAATAAATAAACAAACAGGTAAATTCAGATGAAACTAAGATTAAATAGAAAGGTAGAGAAGGTTAAAAGAAGTAGGTCGGAATGCTTGGATGACGATGATTGGATATGACATTTAATAATAATGTAATTGTAATTTAACTTGACTTAAATTAAATTATTGCATGCTCATTGGGTGGGACATAGCTGGTATGTATTTGAGATATCTATTATCACCTACCTATAAATCACAATAATTACCTATTGAATTAAGTTCAATTGAAAGGGAAGTAATTATTGATGTAGTGTGGTACACTGATTTTCACAGGTGTTTCTGATATTTGGCCGATATTAATCACCCCAACCACAGTAACCAGACTTAGAGTTATAAATGACTAGCTGACCCACGCAACCTCGTTTGCGTCTCCTATTGACCGTCACATGATATTTTTTCTCCGTTTTTAAACATTTTTCATTGGTGCTCCATTCCTATTGGTCTTAGCGTGATGATATATAGCCTATAGGCTTCCTCAATAAATGTACTATAAAACTCTGAAATAATTTTTCAATGCGGGCCAGCGGTTCCTGAGATTAGCGAGTTCAAACAAACAAACTCTTCAGCTTTATAATATTATGGTAGAGATTTCCGAAGACATACATATCGAAATTACTTTCTTTTTCCGGAACATGCATTACATTTCCTGTAATTAAAATTAATCAATTAAGTATTATTATTTATTCTCCTTTAAAATATTTGTTCAAATAAAAATTTTTAACACCTTGTCTCAAAAAAATTACTTTAAATATCAGAAAAGAGCACTCTCTATCAAATCACTACAAACCATAAAAATAAAACGTTCCAATCGTTTAATAGCTAGAATGTCACACAGTTCAAAAGATCTACAAAACGCAAAAAATACACAGAGGTGAAAACCCTGTATTCAACGGCTATGCTTATAATCACTTACAGAACCAAAATGTCTACTTTATCCAGCGTCACAGTGGAACAAAAAAATATCACATAAATAATAAGATCTATCCTTCATAAGAATGCATTATGTCGGCATATCCCAACAAAGGGTGGTCATTCCAGGCGGTACTGTGCTGACCATTAATTAAAATAATTATACCAGCAGTTGGAGAACAATAATAATTAATTATATCCCGTATACAGAACGGCAACATAAGCTAATTGATTTTATTAAATAAGTTATTGGTAACGTTAAGGAATGCTTTGTAGTTTGTGGTTAATATATGAATTTGGTAATAAATTGAAATAAAAAACCTCTTTGACTTGTAATAGTAGATGCGGATAGAAAATCGGTATTATTTCTTTGAATCAAAACGTACTATTATCAATCATATATATAGGACATTTTCATTGCTAAGGATATTAAACCAATTTAACCATAATTCATAATGGTGTCAACATGGTTATGAAGGTAATTTTAAATTAAACTCTATTATTGTAAAATCGAACAAAAAACGAAGAAACTATGAATCAGCTTTAAAAAAAAGAAGAAATTAAGAATTATTTTTCAAAAGAAACCGGCTTTGAATTTAGAGTTTTTTTTTCAGTGCGGTTTGAGTGGCTTAATTTTGATGAGGGACCCATCTTTCACCTTGCAAAAATCAAGGGTAAATAGAGCCACGCTGATTTCAGCACGAACAGGCCGGCTCGACCGGGGCGGTACTACCCTCGCACATAAGATCAACGTAAAACAACAGCGTTCGTGCTGTCGTGTTTCGTTGGTGAGTGCAAGAACGAAGGCCAAAATATGCAGAAGCATCACTAGGCTGTCATGGTGTGGATCGACATGCTGCATTGTTGCATTGTCTGCATTCGCAATGACTATGGTAACCACTACTCTTGAATTCTGCTTATGCTTTCCATCAGACAGAGTAGTGTCATTTTGGCAGGCCATACATAAAAAAAACTTCCATTGTGGTAGCAAACAGGGCTAGCAGGGAACAAAAACTTATGAGCGTAGGACCGAGATAACGTATCACGCAATTTGTATACAAAAGAAATACATATCTAACACAAGTGTGTATATTTACGAAGCTTGCACAACGAACTTGAGGGAAATTATCAGCATATTCACTACTTACATTTGCAAATTTATAGATAGGTACAAATGTGCAATTGAAGAATTACATACAAATTACAAATACCTTGCCACGAAAGGGAGTCTGAAATGGGGATAACTTAACAATTATTCTATAAAATACACCCAATATATTGTTTCCCATAAAACTAGGAATAACGGCACATTTCAATAAACCTAGTAAACACAAAACGAGACGTAACTCTAAATAAGATTAAAGCCCAACTATTAATAAATTAATTATTCAGAATGTCATAAAGTAACACCGTTTCCCGCCTAACCATAAAATGGAGGGTCGACGAACTCATATGCACGCAGACAGCAAGGCGCCAAAATGTTTGACATTGAATCCGATGACTGATGGATTTCTAAATCGATAATCAATCTAATATCTCGATTCGTTACGAAGTTACACGTCACGGCTTTGTGTAACTGTGTTTGGAGGTACCTAATTAGCCGTAGGGCAACAACACGCAGCACATTTATAAAGATGCCAGTATTTTGTAGGTTTTTTTGTTAAAGAGCTTATTAAATAGAAGCACAAATCAATAGGAAATGAGACATACTCGTACAGTAATACTTTAGCGTTTTTGATGAATTTGTGTTTAAAATGTCTGCCCCGCTGGTCTCGCGGTCGGCGTGTGCGAATGCTGATCATGAGGCCTCGGGTTCTATTCCCGGGTCGGACCAAATATTTGTATGATCCACAAATATTTTTTTCGGAGTTTGGGTGTTTTCCATGTATAATATGTATGTATTTACAAAAAAAAAGTATAAATGTATTTGAATGTATGTATTTTGCAACTGACTGTAAGTACTAAAAGCTTTAACGTTATCAATGAGTGATTTTTCTTTTTTTGTTTGAGCGTTAGATTTTGGAGCATTTTAAAAAAAGGAAATTCAGGTGGCAACAGCTTGCATACTGTTTACCTTACATGTAATACTAACACTATTGTACCTGAAAATCTGACTTTGAAAAGAGTGGCCATGACTTTCTTTTTACCCGACTACGGCAAAGCCAAAGGAGGGTTATGATTTTTTACCCGACTACGGCAAAGCCAAAGGAGGGTTATGATTTTGACAGGCTATGTATGTATGTATGTATGTATGTATGTTCATTTGTTCCCTCCTAGCTCCTTAACTACTCATTAGATTTGGACAAATGAGGTATCTCCAGAAGCGTCGTGATCGTCTTCTGGTTATAGGCTATATGACGAGTCACTGAATCTAATGTGGCGCCCTCTAGCCGACATAAAGTACTGTATTAAAAAATAAATTTGAGATAAATATGCCGTGTTTGGTATCATTGGAAAGGGCGTTACTTGTACATTTCAAAAATACATATATTATTAGCATTTGTTCGTGACTTTGTCCGTATTTATTCGATAAGTGTGATATTTCTATGGTATACTTATTTGTTCCCTCATTCTTTCTAAACTAGTCAGAATAAGACAAATAAGGTACCGTTAGAAGCGTCTTGATTGCCCGCTAATAATAGGCTATATGACGTGTCACTGAATCTAATGTGGCGCCCTCTAGCCGACGTAAAGTAGTGTATTAAAAAATAAATATGAGAGAAATATGCCGTGTTTGGTATCATACGAAAGGGCGTTACTTGTATATTTCAAAAATATATATATTATTAGCATTTTCTCGTGACTTTGTCCGTATTTATTCAATAATTGTGAAATTTCTACGGTATCTATTTAAAATATACTTTGCAAAGAAATTAGTATTATAGAGGCACCAAAATATTTTAAATAAAAAAAAGTAAAAACTAAAACCCAACTACGATAAAAAACAACGCTGAAAAAGTATGAAACAAGTTTCAAAAGCCGTAGTCACGCGTTGTTAAAGTGATATGGACCATATGGTACATTACACTACATGGACTACGGCTTTTGAAACTTATTAATGTACCATAGTCCACATCACTTTAACAACGCGTGACTACGGCTTTTGAAACTTGTTTCATACTTTTTCAGCGTTGTTTTTTATCGTAGTTGGGTTTTAGTTTTTACTTTTTTTTATCCAGTATCTTCTCATGAGGCTCTACGCATTTTGGAAACTGGAAGTTATGGATTGACCCAGGCAGGCAGTAGATTTTAGTGCACATGCTGTGGCGTCTGTTTGTGTCGATCTATGATTTTTAACTGCAGCTTCAATTTAACGTTCATAAATGTCACTTAGTGTCTTAATTGAATAAATGATTTTGAATTTTAAATTTGTATTCGTTGTCTAGTACCTATAACACAAGCTCTGCTTAACTTGGGACTAGATGGCGTTGTGAGTTAGATGTCCGAAATATTTATTATTTATTTATCTAAAAATCATTAATTAAAGTTACAAAGATTCCATTTCCTTAACATAGAGAATATTCCTATTCTTTAACAGGCCTCTGTTGTACATGCTAGGTGGTCTGGAAACTTTCCGACCTCAACGTGAAGATTAAAACAGCACTCTTTAGTGAAAACTAATGAATGTAGTTGTGCATCGTTGCATTTGCATTGTGCATCGCTGGGGGAGGATACAGAGTTCAAGGAGTCTATGTAAAAAAATAATGATGAGAAAAAATGTCGTTGCTTAAGGCCTTAAGGCGCGTAGTGCAGGTGATCAGTCGTTGGTAGAAAATACGTGTGGACCGCGAATTCGCTGTCCACACGCATTTTCTACCAATCATTCGATTGCCTGCACTTCACACCTGCACTCGCACTAATCAAAGTGAATATGGGCCTTTAGACAACCCGCGTAGATCCTTTAAAAATGAATTGCCACATGAATGAATTTAGAATGTCATGTTTGTCACAAAAAATGATCTCGAATCTATTCTCTAATATGTTATGTAGAATTCTCTAAGAGAGAATAGATTTAAAACTCAAAAGAAAAAACGGTACCCGTTTTATCTCATTCACATTTTGTATATTTTTTATGATTAACTTCATCAAGACGAAGTAAGAATTAAGATTTAAAGACTTTAAATATTTGATATTGGCAGAAATAGCTGATCCGGCTGGTGGCCATCGCATTCATAAAAATAAGAAGAAGATAATATATTCAGAAGCGAGCGAGTCATTCATTCAGTTCGTATGCTTACTATACACAAAATTGTAACTTTACGCAAAAGGGAAACTTGTATGAATACAGGCAATTATGACTGGAATCCAGAAAACCACGGTTTAGTAATTTTTTGTTGTTTATACAGGGTGACTAAGATTATCGGCAGTCTAACATGCTTCTCTACTTCTTCAGAGAAAACCGCACCAAGAGTGTGACAGCGATAAATCATTCACCATCAAATGCTCTCGTCGATCCACGCGAATGACTCGTCCGTGTCTGAGTCTATATTTACTCTAGTACTTTTTTCCTTTTTTTTAGTAATTTAATATTCTAAAAAAAATCTACCATATATCTCTAAATATATCAGTTATTTATTTAATAAGAAATGATAGATTTGAAAAATAAACTAAGTTATGTTACAAAAATTCATTTATTATTTTCTTGCTGTGTGCCCAAGAAAAAATAAATACAACAATCTTCCCTCACCTCGCAAAACTTTGAGATTCTACGTCACCAGGAATTAGTCTATAGATTTTAATTAACTTAGCTCTCAAAATTGGTAACAATATAAGTCTTAATAATATGTTATATTTTTGTCTTCAACTTTTCACAGTTTCGTGAGGCTGAAATTAGGGTTTTGTGTAACTCTACTATACTTTAAAAGTAAAGAACATGTTCTATTTTCAAAATCAAATATATACAAAGCATACCAGTGAAACTAAAAATCTAGTAATAATTGCAGTGCTCTAGCTTACTTATCAAGAATAAATTTACTGTTGTTTAACTCAATTTATAAATATCTAATCCAGCAAACACTACATGAGCAAGCGTAACAGTACAGACAGTATTTAATATGATTGTCATGGTTTTATTTTCACTTTTTTAAACCAAACCTGCATAGGACGTGAGCAACGATGTAAAACTTCACTCGCGTATCATAATCAGATCAAAAAAGAACACCACATTACAAAACCTGGCACCTAGTCGATAAGAATAACCTCATTAGGTTGCAAAATAAAAGTTAAAACTATGTCATTATACATCCATCATGTTGATGGATCTGTCCAGGTAAACACCGCGCGGGCACCGAACACACGCCGTACTGCCATTGGCCTAAGAATGCGTGACACTAATTTTAATTAGAACGCGTGGACTAATTAATTTAAGGTGTTCACATTCCGATTTCATGAGTTACTTGCTAAGGAATCAATTCATTACTTTTATTTTATTTAAAAATAAGAAAAATGTAAAATTTTAAGATTCAAAACTATGTTCTAAATTTGAATTTACAGGTCGGCGGTAACGCTAGGCTGAAAACTGGCACAACACCATAGATAAAACAAAACTTTAAAAAGTAATTTGGAACAACTCAAGCATTACATGACGTTCTATTTATAAATAATTCAGTTTTCGTTTAAAAAAGAATATATTTCTCGTTTCTATATCTCAGTGAGGTCTCGGGGTCACATTAGGATGAACCGATAGGAATGACGAAACTGACTTAATAAGGCTGCACGATAAACAATTAGGTCAAGGCCATTTCTTTCACCGATTTATTATTTGTCTAAGATAATAAATTCGTAAATTGTAATTCTGTATCTTCGTAAGTCGTAAGATGGAATATCTGGGCTTTTGCAATTTAAAAAAACAAACTTGTAGTGACAAATTAGCAACTGTTATCATGTAAACGATTAATATCGGACCTATTTTTAACTGACTTCCAAAAGGAGGAGGTTCTCAATTTGATTGTTAAAGTATAATTTACCGTTATCTATGACAGAATGTATCGACCCTTGGGAAATATACATACAAAAAAAATGAAGCACGGGAGTTATACTCGTAGGTTAGTATAAATCAATTAATGAAAAAATCATTAATCAATTAAAATTATCCTTCCTAGTTCACACATCATTTTTATTTAGTATTTTTTTATAAAGAAGGTTCCCTATCACAAAATATTCAAAGGTTTTCTTACTCTCCTTGTTTTTGTAATTTGTGATTCGGACACAAACTCACAAAAATGGTAACGTACTTGCATTTGTGTCCGTATTAAACTACAATACATTAGTGGGAGTGCAACTCATTTTTTTAGATGGCAAGTATTGTCATAATGAATAGATATGTATATTGAGCAAAACTAGAACTAAAATCTACCTCTGTGCCCAATATCGCCGAGATACAAAATAGTTACTGTCATGTTCGCATTCGTAACAGCAGCAGGATAATTCCACTCATTTTTATGTTATAACTATCTGTTGCCCGCGGCTCCGCCCGCTTGTAAAATCGGTGTTCGTGACAAATAGTACGCTATATAAAAGTAGCCTATGTCTTAATCCTGGATGTCAACTTCCTGACCAAATTTTATCCAAATTGGTCCAGCCGTTTGCGCGTGAAGAAGTAACAAACATACACACTCACAAACTTTCGCCTTTATAATAGTAGTGTGATAGTCTCGACTAACTTGTTGATTGATTATTCAGGAATGTTGAACCGTACCTGTTCACGCACGATATTGTAAACACTCGCATTACATTATTATATTATAGTGTAGACACATTTCATCCAAAGTGTGTGCACTGTACAATATCGGTTATTCGCGAGTGCATCGATGTAAGTGGCTCTTTGATCGTGTAACATATACCCGGTGCATTGCTTCCTAGTTGACGTATGAATGCTCTCCTTATTACTGAAGTAGCCTGATTTGCTCTAATATATGTACGAGGATATTGCTACCAATAGTGGTGGAAGGAGGGCACTGCTTTATGTGAGATATACAAATAGCATTTTGTTTCTTTGTTTGTTCTTTCTGTTTTGTTACCTTGCGAAAAGTGACTATCAGACTATTAATGGATACTAAGTTAAACCAGTGTTGAGGCCTTTTGAACCTCCCTCACACAGAATAAAGAGGTAGGATCTTAGTACTGATGTTTTAAGAATATGTAGTATCGCCGCTCCTGTTCTTCTTGTGGGTGTTATAAGATATACTATATACGATACTTAGCGAACAAATTACACAGTTCAAAATCACTGCAAGGAGAAGGAAACCCTAAAACAAACTCAATAAGAACCCGTTTCGCCAGCGTTGTATAATAGGCCAAAACCTCATATCTAAGGAGATGCCCATGTCCATCTGTGTGACTTAATTCTTCACATAATTATTTGTCCACGGAGTTGAACACACGACCTCTGGATTAGCAGTTAGAATAGAAATTGAAAGCCAGGGTTTCAACTGACCTACATTTGTAAATATAAAATAAAAGCATGTTATTCCTTATACAGCGAAGGATATCCTTAATCTCGGTTTACCAGTAAACCCAACAAGGGATGCTTGCGTTGAAACAATCGATATTGGAGCCGTTACGTGAAGCCCTACAAAGTAATCCATACACTCAAGTGAACTTAATATTTTACGCTTTAAATATATGTTACTGGGTTGTTCATATCTGCTAATCTCAATATTAAGTGTCGTGATTATAGTATTAAAAAAATAGGTCACACATGTGTTAAGTTCGTAAGGTTTTATCTGTTATTCCTTGTAGCAAAGAGTATTATAACCATTGCCGAGAATATACGCTTCGACAATTGTCGCAATCTACTTCTTCACCTGCAGGTACTTTGCAATAGTAGTGTGATGTTCTGTGGAGTGGTCTCATAAATCCGAATTACTGTTAGTTAAAAAATCATCATGATCAAAACCTGTAATATTCTACTACTGGATGTAAACTTCTTAGCGAAGAAGTCTTGGCGTACTCTACCACACTGATTAGACTGGTTGTTCTATGGCTTGTGTCATGTTTCCCTTCGCCTTAAAATGCCGTTGTGATGCGTGGTTTGCCTCTTTATTCAGCTCTTAAGACATGAGATAAATAGGGATGATAACACTGACTCATTTTAATCCCCTACCTCTGTGTGGAGAAACACTCGTCAATTATGAATGTGAACCACTATTGTGTTGGTAATCGTTCTTTCTTACAGAGCTCTAGTTGAGTCTAGTCTGGTTAATCTATACTAATACAATAAAGCTGAAGAGTTTGTTTGTATGTTTGTTTGAACGCGCTAATCTCAGGAACTCCAATTTGAAAAATTCTTTCGGTGTTGGATAGTCCATTTATCGAGGAAGGCTATAGAGTATATATCATCACGCTACTACTAATAGGAGCGGAGCAACAATGAAGAGTGTTTTAAAAACGGGGGAAATTTTCACGCTACGATTCATTTTCTTATAGTTTTTTATCAGATTACATGAGATTAAATTTCTTATATTACTTGTAACTCTATTTGGCGTAATGTAAGTCAGTATAGGCTTATAACATCCTGTCAAAAGTCACTTCTTATTAATACTAGCGGTTGCCCGCGGCTCCACTCGCGTATATGTTGGTTATCGTGGCAAATAGTAACCTATGAGTTATTTTGATGTATAAGCTATTACTGTAAAGTTTCATCCAAATCTCTTCAGTAGTTTTCGCGTGAAAGAGCAACAAATACACATCCATACAAACTTAGGCATTTATAACATTAGTAGGACGTAGGAAGGATAATTTTAATTGATTAATCATTTATTCATTAAATAATTTAAACTAACCTACGAGTATAACTCCCGTGCTTTATTTTTTTGTATGTATATTTCGCAAGAGTCGATGCAACAACGGTAATAAATACCTAATAGAAAAAACAAAGATCAGTATTTACAATAAAAACGCAAATAATTCCTATGTATGCCTAGGTAAATAACCAGATAAAGACCTTATCCGTCTTTTTTTAAAGTGAAAGTTTCTTGAGCACTTTTTGGGGAACAAAAATCATGGAACTCGCATCTACCTCACCGAACACTTATGACATGAGCTCATGTCATAAGTGTTCGGTGAAAAAAAAAAAGTTATGCTTTTTATTCCTTTTTATCACATCGCATTTTATTTAAAGAGCAAAGAGGATCATTTCAGGTGAGCTTAAACAACCGCGGTCTTATTACAAAAAATCCAGAAAGTACTAGGTTTAAACCAGGACTTCAAAGTCTAGGTTTGTTACGGTATCAAAATTAGTACCATGGTTTAAACCTGACATTATTACAAAACTAAAACTAACCGTGGACTAGCTAGTACCGCGATTTAGTCCTTGGACCAAAATAACAACCACAGATTATATTAAAAAGATCCATTCAATCTGAAATTATTCAATTTTATCGTTCCGTTTCCCGTAGAGTTGATATTTTCTTGAAATGTAATGTTAAATAAATAACTTTTTGAGGGCTATTTATTATTTTAATACATTGTAAGTTACAACTTGTTTTAAGTTTTAACCCTAGCTACTTAGATCAAATTTATTTGTGCTTTAATATCTTTCTTTGTCGGTACAAGTATCAACTTACGAGTCAGCCGTTACTGCTTGAAACAAAGCAAAGTTTATGCGCGCGTAATCTTAAAGTTTATAAATCATTTAACAAATATACTAATGGGTTTTCAAGTGCAAGTTACACACAATCAACAGATTGTTTTCAATGTGATTGATTGATTATTTATATTAAGGTATATTTAAACAAAAGGGTTCACACGAATACGAGGTCTGTTGGATTGCTGCCGGTGCGCTTCTATTACCATCATGTTCTTCAAATCAATCACATCAATCATGTTATGATCTATTTTATTGGCTAACTTGTAATAACTAAATAACTTCCGTATATTAAATTTTCTCTATGTAAATACTAAAATATATATATATAAATATACTATATACTAAAAACTATAAAAATACAACAACATTCACAATCAACACAATAGAATTTTGACGTTTGCGATTTAGACCACTGTTAAACTAGGGGTCTCGGAGGTTTAACTTTGTTACCATAGATGGTCCATGGTTTAGTGTTAGTCTATGTTTTGTTATACGGATTTTGTTTGGTACTTGGATTAAAGGTGGTTTAAACCTAGTACTAACGTTAGTCTACGTTTTGTAATAAGACGGCCGATGTTTATAGTTTTGAGTTTTCACTTCTGTCGGCAGTCCTCGTGACTGCTTTGTTATTTTATTTTCAGGAATTTTACACATGACATGGCATGATTCGAAATCTTTATATTTCAGTATTATTATTTTATCCTTACACAAATTTAATTAAAAGACTGATAATTTTAAAATAAAGAGAAATTAAAAAAATATTTCATTAATTGTTAATATATTAATATGGATTTTTTCAGTCGTAATTTCAGGTAACCCATCTGAAATATGCTGAACCGAAATATCAAAATTTCGAATAAAGAGTTTTTGCGAAGCAATGCCCTCTACCATAACGTCAATTTATAAATTATATTATTTTATAATAAAAATGTAAACTCTGCCTAGTTGAAATATTAATAAAAGAAATATTCCTATACCTCTCGGTAGTAGATTAATTCGTAATTTGTATTTCTTAAAATATGTCGCTTCCTTTAACGCATTGGAAATGAAAGACAATTTTACAAGACGTAATTTCAATGTATTTTCATAAAAGTTGTAAAAATGAGTCACCATTTAAAAATAAGAATGATATTGTAATGCAGGCTGTATTACATTATTGTATTATGTCGAGAACGGAATGCGCTGTGTAAAGAAACTGTAATGAATTGTGATGCTGCTGATATGAATTATCTACATTTTATTACACTATTTTCTTTCCCTTTTAACACGCTTTTATTAACTTGACCTGAATGTATGCAACAAAGTCTTTTGACGGCATTTTCACCTACTTCTAGGAGTCTGATTAATTTGAAAATTTGCACAGAGGTCAAGAGCCGATGACAATACAAATTTGAAAAAAAAAACTAAAAAAATATTTTAAAACTAAACAAACACGCTTTTGTAAATATACCAAACTAAAAACTTGAAAGTAAGTTATATTTAAAAAGCGTGGGGCGATATTATTGAAATATTTTCAGAACGCACCCCACGCTTTTTACATTAATATTATTTTCTACTTTTTAGTTCAATTACTATTAGTTTTTAAATAATTATTTATTTCAATTCACGTTGTAATTCGATTCAACACCTCCCAATTATATAAGAACGTGGAGGTACTGATCGTGCGACAGCTGTTCGTACTGAATACTATACTTCGTATGCAACCAAATTGGCAGGACGTCATTTCAAGATATTGGGTGGTAGACTGTATAAGATTCCGAACAAAAATTATAAATTTATAACTGTACTAAAATAAAATGTAAAACTTCAATAACGGCATGGACGAAGTCTCTATCTTATGGGGAAAAAAGGCCTCATTAATGGCTGGATGGTGATTTGAGTTTCAGTGTTTTCTTGAAAAAGCTACTGTGAAACATACAAACACACGCACGCACACACATATTCACAGACAAATACGCATACGCAATGACACCTGATACACAGCAGCATTATACGGTATTAATATCTTAATCACATTATTTTCTTATTTGATATGAACCCCGCGGTGTTACCCGCGTTTATTGTTGTACCGCGAGTAACGCCGCGGGGCAAAGTTAGTCTAAAAAAAGTAGCCTAAGTTACTCCCTGGATCATCAGCTACCTGACAGTGAAAGTCCCGTCAAAATCCGTCCAGCCGTTCCAGACATTACTCGGAACAAACAGACAGACAGACAGACAGACAGACAGACAGACAAAAATTGTTTTAACTACATTTTTGGTATATGTACCGTGTATACATACATATGCATTGAGTAAAAAGCGGTTATTTTAATATTACAAACAGACACTCCAATTTTATTTATTTGTATAGATTATTCTGTTTAGTGAAATATGTTATAGGCACTATACAACTGAGATTAATTTAAATAACACATTTTTGTGATAATCAGAGGTAGCCCTAACACTCATAACACAAGTTGAATCTTAGCTTAAGTGTTAGTGGTCATAACAAAGAGAAATGTTACAATTTATAATTAATCGTGTTACAGAACTATGTATAAGAAACTGTACGGAGTAGTAATTTTGGAAATAAAATATTATTAACTAAGAGATTAAATATACACATCATAGTAATATCCTACTAATATTATAAATTGCAAATGTTTGTAAGGAACTATGTTTGTTACTGTTTAACGCAAAATGTACAGTACCTTACTGAACATAACATAGCTTACACCTACATTAGAAATCCTTACATCAGAAAACCGCATAAGCTACTATTTAATACGATAAAGGGTGTACATGTGGGTGGAGCCATGGGGAAAAGCTAGATATGTGCTTGACTGCACCGTTGGCGTAGTAGTTTAAGCAGTCGTCATACCACTTTCTATTGCGCTGAGTGTTGTGAGTTCAAATCCCAAATGGGACAACATTTTGTGTGGTCCACAAAATGTTGTTTTGAGTCTGGGTGTTCTTTGTGCCCGTTTCATGTGTGTTTGTAAAGTCTCCCGCGACACAGGATATTCTCCTAACGCAGGAGTTTTTTTTTTACTAACGAAAATTATTGCGGAATAGGTATTCATTATTATTTTATTACTTGCTGTATGATTATGGCAAGTTTAACTGAGTTAGCTTGATAGATAACTCAGCTAAATTAATATTATACATTAATAAAATTATATATATATTATATTATATACATTATATATAATATTAATAAAAAACAACCGCCTCAAAACAGGGACTAATTAACGCAATCAACGTTCCTGTTTTTATAAGTCTTTTTTTGGGTCTAATTCCGCCTCACGCTCACCACTGTAACTCCTGTACACCAGGATCAACAGCAGTGATCCACAAACACACCGAGTTATGACACTCGGGAAGTCCCAGGAAAAATTAAACTGTCTTGGAACCCACTACGAAGTTAATGAGAAGAAAATGGAATTATAAGTAATTGTTAAAGTTGTTAAGTTAAGCATAAGTTAAATGCCTTTTTATCTAAAAGCACGTAAGTCGGACTCAAATTGTAAGTACTTGGCAAAATGTTAATATTTAAAAACGTCGTACCCTTGGAAGAAAGGCGTTATTACATTTTATATGTTACTATTTTAAATCTGACCACTGCCTATAAATATATAATATCTTAAAAAATATACATAAACATGTGTTTAATTGGTGTCAAAGGAACTTGCACCCAGCTGTGCAGACAATGCTTACGAAGCCACTCTTTGTACAAATGTAGGTTACACTCAATAAGACTGTCATCAAAAGTTTTGACCTTAAAGACATATTTTGTAGTTCAAGAAATGTCTGTCTAGAAGCAGTTAATATATTCTAATATTGTAAAGCCAACGAGTTGCTTTGATTGACCGATGGTGGATCGATTCGAAAAAGTATTTTATTATTAGATAGCCCATTTAACGAGGATAGCTATAAGCTATTTAGCATCACGTTCTTACCCACAAGAGCAGAGAAGCAATGAAGAATGTTGCAAAAACTGCGTGTGAGTTCACGCTGTACGTACGTCACACCACGACCAGTAGCAGGCGTAGACGAAGACGAAGTTGTGCGGGTTATGTCATATAAGTAAATTTGTCATTACCATAACTCCTGTCTCGAGATCGCTCATATTCACAAGACGAAGACATCAATACGGATAAACTAACAGAATACTGTCCCTTCGAGCCGCTGCAGTCGCAATTATATTTCTCCATACGAGATTTATACTTGCCTTTTCTCTACCTCCCTCTTTCTATCTGTTGTTATATTACATTTCCAAAGAAAATTATCGTCATTTGGTCGGTCAAGCATAAGAGAAACTAAGTAAAATCTTTGATAATAAATTTACAGAAGCTAACGATGTTGATGATGAAGGACTATTTGTACTTTTAATAAAAATTGGTAAAAACTCATTATTCAGATAAGAAAACTATGACTCTAGAGAAGTTTGGGAATAATGTCACTTTAATCAAATTGTTGTATCTCTGGTACAGAAAAGAGTTTCAGTCGGAAGATCTCCATAAGAAGAAAAAGAAGATGGGGTTGACATTGATACAGCGACACCTTTTGTAATAATGAATAAGAGTGTTTACAAACCGTTGTCTACTTCTCTAAATTGTTAGACGTATCCTAAAAATAACTAGATTAACAACAACCAGGTGGATAGAGTGACGTGAGACAAGAATTAGAAACAAAATATGTCATAAATATTTATAACATTTAAGTGGGATTTACTAAAGCCGTAACCGTAGAGAACAACAATTAGACATAAATCTAGCACTCGTAACATTAATCGCTGGCGAATACGTTGTTCACAGTGATAGATAAGTACTAGTTGTAATTCATAACGACGAGCTGTAAAAGCACCAACACAATAGGGAATTAGGCGCTAAATGTAGGGCCAATGCCGATCGGTCTCGAGAGCCTACACACACGCTATGCAAATTATTACAGTTGAAATAGCCCCGAGCTACTAAAGGATTAGAATTCAGATGTAAATGACTAGTTAGGCACACCTGAGCTTAGGAATCTGACATCATATTACAGCCGATTAATACGAGTATCGCGTACTGTTCAAATTAGTATGTTGCATTTATTTAAAACTAATTACGCTTTTGTTATGCATCAGAAAGCATAAAAGTTGATTCACTTGGAATTTAATGGTAAAAAGATACTTAACATCAATAAGTTTAGTTGTTCTCTCTAAACTAATACACTTGAAGCGAAGTATGCTAACTTTGAAAGATTGCTGCAAAACAATTTATTGAAGCAAGTTCATTACTTGGTCTTGCCTCCAGTAGGTGCATTATAAGTTGATGTTGGAAAGTAGCACTGAGTTAGACTTATGTTTTAACTTTTAAGTTTGATGCATGAAAAAGTTAAAATATTTTTACAGAGTTGTTAAACAAAAAGACATGAGCTTTTATTGCAGTGTGATTTCAAATCGTTTCGAAAAGAATCAAAGTTATATAAAACAATAGCATGGAGTTCGTCGTGTTTTACTCCATATAAGTCGGTAGTGGGATGCAAATAAATATAATAATATTAAATGAAGAGTAATATTTCCACACAAGTGAATTTAGCGACGGACGTGATACGGTTCGACACGATTGCGCAAATCAGCTAGCCTTCGTGCGGTTCCTACTCTGATAAGGGACTGATCGCTGACCAACGTTTAACCCTGGCCCTATTTACTGAGGAAGTAGGCATAATGTCGTTAGTCCTTTCAAAATTATGGTCCAGATATCAAAACAATTCGGAAATGGCAATAACTTAATTACTTAAATCTACGAAAAATCCGTAGTAATGAATATTTTTCAAACATATTTTTTTTGAAAATACCTATATGGAATAAGTATTTATTTGTCAACAAAATGTAAAACAAACAGTGAATATAAAAAAACTGTAACTGAAATGAGCAAATCTGAAATAAAGTATATATTGTGAGTATATTAACAAATCTTAAAAGTAGAATATTTTTAATACACATTACGTAATACAATACCAATCTCTATTCAAGAGACAATAGGCGGCAAACACCCAGGATCCGACGGTAACAAAATTAAATCAACATTATCCTGATGGAATTATTATCACAAATTACCATGCCACTGGATTCCTCGACGGAGGGACACCAGAATACAATTGGTGATGAGCAAGAGCAGTGTTCGTTTGTAGATGATGATACGACCGGATGGATGATAAACGCGCACGGACCCCTGCGCCGACCGAAAGGGAGAACTGTCTCGCTTCGCGGCGCGCTCCCAACTGACAACTAAAATTGCGAGCTTTATCATCGGCCCCTACAGGCGCACGCGCACGTTTACCGAACCACTTAGATCTATGGTGCTTCCGTTACGCTGTTAGTGTTGTCTTTACCAATGTGTGTTGCTTTACTTATAACTATTATCATTTGTACACTTTATTGTTTCGTAATCGATAAATAAACTCGAAATATGTTACGATTCAGTTTCAAAGTACACACAGTTTCACGACGCTTTTATGGGCATGTGACTCACTTAGTGGCGATAAAGCTGTCAATCGCTGCTACTATTTTGAATTACACATGATTGATAACGCGAGAAATTATCGTTTATAATTGTATATTTGTTTAATAATAATTCAACAAGTTACCATATTGCTCTGTGACATGGTATCTTAAATTGTTCATAGATTTCGAATCTGAGTACACTAGTTTTACCCCGCGATGTAATTTGTAGTTTATCAGGTATTTGCTCATTGCACAGGAACATTTAATTTTTTCGGTGTAAAAGCCTATGTGTTAATCCAGGATGTCAGCTACCTGAACAACAAGTTTTAATAAAATTGGTAGAGCCGTTTGAGCGGGAACAAGTAACACACACACGCACTCACAATCTTGTACCTTTATAATATTATTGTGATATAAATAGATATATTGAAGCATGTCCCCCGGCGCCAGGTCGCTGTGATGCCCTGATATCCCACTGGTAATTGAATGGCCCTCATTAGCATACACCAATAAATTCATTAGACCAGCTTCTTAATGAACGATGCATTCTTCATTACTTTAATTGTGTTTACGAGGACACGTTTTATTACTTATATATTTGTTTAGTAGTTCCATCTTGGTACCACTTGATATTTATTCAAAGGTAATCTAGTATAGTAGTGGGTTTTTGATTACAGATATAGCAAATACTAGCTGAACCCCGCGGTGTTACCCGCGGTTATTGCCGTACGTGCCGCGGGTCTAAACTAGTCTAACCCAGTCCAAAGTTAGGCTACTTTGGACTAGTTACTCCTTATATCATCAGTTACGTATCAGTGAAAGTCCCGGTAAAATCGGTCAAGCCGTTTCAGAGATTAGCCGGAACAAACAGACAGACAGACAGACAAAAAAATTTATAAATACATTTTTGGTATATGCACCGTATATACATATACATTTAGTAAAAAGCGGTTATTTTAATGTTACAAACAGACACTCCAATTTTATTTATTTGTATAGATAAGAAATAAATTGTACTCCATATTTGTTTTTTTTTTTTAAATTTAGGGAATTCTATTCAGAATAGATAGATGCGTAAAAATTCTGCTTAAACTTTTACTTCCTAACAAAATCAAAATAACAAATTCTGTTATTTAGTAATTTAAATTATATGTTTTGTGCACGGTTAGAAATATGCCTTTACACTCGTAAGGTTTGATACAAAGAATGCATTACCGCTGTGTCAGTAATTTTGTCATATTCATAACCGTTTTCCATATTTTTAAATATTCTTAAGAATAAGAATCCTTTCTAATATATTTTCCAAGGGATTCCCCTTCTATGAAGTCATTTAACTGCCTCGGTAGCGCAGTGGTAGCGTAAGCGACTGCTGTTCTTGAGGTCTCGGGTTCGATTCCCGGGTCGGAACAAATGTTTGTATGATCTGCAAATATTTGTTTCGGAGTTTGGGTGTTTTCTATGTATAATATGTATGTATTTACAAAAAAAAAGTATATAAGTATTCATATCAGTTGTCTAGTACCCATAATACAAGCTCTGCTTAGTTTGGGTCTAGACGGCGTTGTGTTAAATGTCCCAAATATTTATTTATTATTATTATTTATTTATAACAGCCACACTGTTTAGATGATGATAGATCGGACTTCACTCAAACTATATAACCATTGTGTATGCCATTCTTTGTTTTTCTCTCTTTTAATTTGTTTATAAATAACGCATAATCTCGTGTATGTATTTTGAGGATGTTTAATTAGTTTTGTTTTTGCAATTCTTACGTTAACCGCAGCTACCGCACTTGTGAGCTTTCATCTTTCACCTATTTTCATACCGATGCATTTCTGAATTTATATTAGAAGTCTTCCTATTTCGTCCTTTTAAGACCTCTATTGTATGTAGAGATGGGTAAGCACCCGGGTTAAAACCCAAAGGTGGGTAAAAACCCAGTTTCTACCCAATTTTCACCCATTTAAAACCCATTTTGCTGGGTGAAAATAAAAATTATAATCATGCTACTAAAAACAAAATTCTGAACCTAAAATCAGACGGACCTAAAACGAGAGATGCATAAGCACCCAGGTTAATACCCATAAGTGGGTTAAAACCCAGTTATTACTCATTACATTCCACCCAGTGGGTCTTTTGGCTGGGTGAAAACTAAATATGTATATTTTTATTGTTTTTACCCGACTATGGCAAAGCCAAAGGAGGGTTATGATATTGACAGGCTATGTATGTATGTATGTATATATGGTTAATACAGATAAGTAGGTAAAAACCCAGTTATTACTCATTACATTCCACCCAGTGGGTATTTTGGCTGGGTGAAAACTAAATATGTATATTTTTATTGTTTTTACCCGACTATGGCAAAGCCAAAGGAGGGTTATGATATTGACAGGCCATGTATGTATGTAAGTATGTATAAATGGTTTATACCCATAAGTGGGTAAAAACCCAGTTATTACTCATTACATTCCACCCAGTGGGTATTTTGGCTGGGTGAAAACTAAATATGTATATTTTTATTGTTTTTACCAGACTATGGCAAAACCAAAGGAGGGTTATGATATTGACAGGCTATGTATGTATGTAAGTATGTATATAGGTATGTTTATCTGTTCCCTCATAGCTCCTTAACTATTTATTAGAACTGGACAAATGAGGTATCGTTAGAAGCGTCTTGATCGTCTGCTGGTTATAGGCTATATGACGTGTCACTAAATCTAATGTGGCGCCCTCTAGCCGACATAAAGTACTGTATTAAAAAAAATTAGATAAATATGTCGTGTTTGGTATCATTGCTTGTATATTTCAAAAATACATATATTATATTATTAGCATTTTCTCGTGCCTTTGTCCGTATTTATTCGATAATTGTGATATTGCTATGGTATTTTAAATATACTTTGCAAAGAAATTAATATTATAACGGCACCAAAACATTTTAAATATGCTAACTTGTTTCATACTTTTTCAGCGTCGTTTTCTGTCGTAGTTGTGTTTAAGTTTTTACTTTTTTTTTTCATTAAAATACTATTAAAAATAATTTAGTTTTGCGGTTGAATGTAAGGATGTGTGCGTTAAATTGTTGAACGTTAATATTTTTACATTATTTGGTCCTACGGAATAGTTTGCGTGAGAGATGGTTTTTGAACTCGACGATTTTTATGGGCAAGCGTCAATGAAATGGCCCCGATTACATGGTGGAAAGGAATATGTAGTTCTACTCCATTAAGCAAAGTCGCTAACCGAATACTTACTGCACCTTACACATCTGCTGCTGTAGAAAGATGTTTTAGTGCCCATAATAACATACACAATATAAAAAGAAATAGACTTACTACGGAAAGAGCAGCAAAACTTACATATTTAGCTTACAACTGGTATTTGGTGTACAAACACAAAGACGATTTAAGTGATAGCATTGACGACTGCATGCCTGATTCACCACCCGTTTTCCGAACAGATATAGAAAACATATCACAACGACCTACCAGCCCTGAACCATCTACATCTGGCATAAACAACTTAGAATTTTTAGATTGTGACAATATTTCCGACTCGACTGAAGATTCTGATTGAATAAAACTTAACTTATCATATCCTATCCTACTAATATTATAAATGCGAAAGTTTGTAAGGATGGATGGATGTTTGGATGTTTGTTACTCTTTCACGCAAAAACTACTGAACGGATTTGGATGAAACATTACAGTAATATAGCTTATACATCAGAATAACACATAGGCTACTATTTGCCGCGATAACCGACATAAACGCGGGCGGAGCCGCGGGCAACAACTAGTTTTTTAGTATATTTTAAATTAATAATACCTAAATATATCTGATTTTAAGTTCTTAATTTTATCGTAATTTTATTTTTCATTAGCATAATTATGATTCTCATTTTCAGCCAGTAAAATGGGTGCCTATGGGTTAAAATCGGGTCAAAACCCAAATCACCCAGTTATAAGCCAATTGGGAAGAATGCGTTTTTACCCGTTACCCATCTCTACTTCGAAGTCACCCTTTTGGAGTGGTAGATGTACGCTATTGTTCATGTTATTATGTGCGGTTCTTCCTTCCTGTTCCGAGCGGTCAAAACCTGGAACTCGTTACCAGCGCACGTGTTTTCCTCCCATTATGATCCTGGGTCCTTTAAACGGGGCGTTATAACTCATCTCACTAGACCACCTCCATTAAATTCTACTCATGCTTTCCACCAGGTAGAGTATCCCCATTACTCAACCCTAAAGCTACCCGAAACTCCCCCTCCGTCCCCAAAATGTCGGAAGCGCACTTGTGACGCCTCTGGTGTTACGGGTGTCTATGGGCGGCGGTAATCGCTTACCATCAGGTGATAAGTCTGCTCGTTTACCTACCAATCCATAAAAAAACAAAAAAATAACTACCAGCCCCGAACCATCTAAGTCTGGCATTTACAATTTAAATCTTTCAGACTGTGACAATATTTCGGATTCAACTAGAGATTCCAATTAATCTAACTTATCATTTACATTTTGCGTTGTGTTTTGGTTCGTCGGATTTTAGGTTCAGAATTTTGATTTCAGTAGCATGTTTATAATTTTTATTTTCACCCAGCAAAATGGGTGGTAATGGGTTAAAACCGGGTTAAAACCCAAATCACCCAGTTTTAACCCAATTGGGAAGAATGGGTTTTTACCCATTACCCATCTCTAATTGTATGTAATTTAATTACAGTTTTTTAAACTTTGATTTAAAAAGCTATAATTCGGGTTTAAGCAAAAAAATTGGATTTCATTACAGATTTTTTTTTTTTTTTTATGTTTTTTCTGATTATGACGAAAATCACATGGAATCTCCTTTCGCATTTTTTTAGTTTACTTTTCTTCTCAAGCTTTCCATTAGGCAGAGCAGAGTCATTTTGGTATCTTGAATATAAACAAAAACAAAGAAAAACAGAAGGACGCATAAAAAATTCCGCAAAAAAAAGGTTCAAATTAACCATAAACAAAATTGTCGTCTAAACAAAGCATGAGTACCACCGCATAGAGTTTTAACGTCATTGTGTTGTGTTACGTCAGAGTTGATAGCCAACAATTACTGGTACACAACATCCCTATTATACCCATTATTAGTTTGACAAGAGATTGATTGCTCGCCTTTGATTTTCTCGCCGATACAAGACTACCATTTTAGTGAGCAGCTCTGACCAGTCCCAATTCGGAACGCGTAGGCGTCACTTTTGGTGTAATGTTTGATTTTGGTTTTCTGTACCCAGATTGTTAAATACAACTGGTATTTGGTGGTGTATCTGCTGGTGATAGAGTTCAAATACCAATTTTCTCTGCATTGGAAATAAAGCTTGTAATGCATGTAGATAACTTTGTTGTACATCAGGCAATTTTATAAAAGGGCTTGACTTTAGATGGGTACCGGTGGCGGCCTTATCACTTGAAAGCAATCTCTTACAGGCTTTATATATGATGGAGAGGAAAAACATGATTAAAGAAAGTAAAGGTTAGTGCAACTGCATTAAAAAGAAGATAATAAGAGGAAACTTGCTACTTGCTTGCTTTAAGGTAGTCATAAAGGGACTGTGGCTCCACAGACATAAAACCAAACAGAAAGATGGCGTTAATTATTATAGAATATAATAGAAAACTCTTTATTTGCACACCTTATTACAGAGTTAAATAAGTACATAATACATAAAATATCGGAAGTGTAGTGTACAAGGTACAAGTTTCAAGGTAGTAGAGCCACGCTGATTTCAGCACGAACGGGCCGGCTTGACCGGGGCGGCACTACCCTCGCACAGAAAATCAACGTAAAATAACAGCGATCATGCTGTCGTGTTTCGTTGGTGAGTGCGAGACCGGAGGCCCAATGATGCAGAAGCATTACTAGCCCGCCATGGTGTGGGTCACCATGCTGCATTGTTGCATTGTCTGCATTCGCAGTATGGTGACCACCACTCTTGGATTCTGCTAATGCTTTCCATCAGGCAGAGTAGAGTCATTTTGGCAGGGCCAAACATAAAAAAAAAAAATTACAAAGGGCGGCCTTATTGCCATAAGCAATCTCTTCCAGGCAACCTTAGTATAATAAGTATTCTTTTGCTTATATCCCATCAAGTGAGTAAGGCTACTGGACCCTAAATCCCTCCCCATTTTGTATTAAAGGGAAATACGCATTAATCTACCTCAGTTAAGAACTACAAAACTGATTATAAGCTATGTAAGAAATTATGACATGTTAAATCAAGCTTAGAAGCCGAGAATCGAACCAAGTGGCGAGCAATTGGAGAGGCCTATGGTCCAGCAGTAGGTTGGATATAGGCCTCTTCATTTCGCCTGCGAGGAGCGCGGTAGTATGATGATGAAATTAACTTCATCAACTGAAAGCGTAAATCTTTTACAAGGAAAGCTCCAAGGTGCTCACAAAAGTGCATGTTAATAATAATAAGATAAAAAATTATTACTTTTCAAGACACAGGTAATAAATTTCATGAAAGTCAGTATTACTGCGTACTATGGAAGAAGTAGGAACTAAAATATTGAGGTTATTTAAGGTATTGTGTATATAAGATGTAATGTTACATTTTATTATTAATCAATAAAATATGTAAAAGCTTTGTATGTCTTTATGTTAACTTTAATTTTGTTTTAAGTTGCATTTGGCAACGAACTTAAAACTATTTTTTTGTTAGAAACATATTGTTTTCACAATTTTGAGGGAAATCATATTTCGGTTCACATATTTTAGAAGCAATTTCTATTTTATTCTGTTACAATTACAACATTAAGTAGTCATCCTGTGACCACGTCAAGGACCCAAGTACAAATAAATAAAATTGGGTTGTCTGTTTTCAATATTAAAATAACCACATTTCAATAAATGCATATGTATGTAAACACGATACATGTACCAAAAAATCATTATTTACAATTTTTGTCTGTCTGTCTGTTTGTTACGGGTAATCTCTGGAATGGCTGGACCGATTTTGACGGGACTTTCACTGTCAGATAGCGGATGATACAGGAAATAGCTTAGTATACTTTTTTTAAACTAACGTTGTCCCGCGGCGTTATTCGCGGTACGACGATAACCGCGGGTAACACCGGATTCAGCTAGTCTATACTAATATTATAAAGGCGAAAGTTTGTCAGTATGGATGGATGGATATTTGTAACTCTTTTACGCAAAAACTACTGAACGGATTTGGATGAAACTTTACAATAATATAGCTTATACATCAGAATAACACACAGGCTACTATTTGCCGCGATAACCGACATAAACGTGGGCGGAGCCGCGGGCAACCACTAGTATTATAGTAATATGATCTAAGCAATCGTTTTAGTTTCTCTAAACCCTTTAAGCGATCTAGATCAATACGTAGTTTTATTAGAAGAGATAGAAACATAATTTACATAACATCGCAAGTTGTAATCTTCAAAATACACTTGTGTCCTTACTAACAAACCTTTCATACAGGTTTTGAGATCCAATGACCACATGCTACAAACACTTACGTCACTTTTATCTTTGTTTTACTTAGTAACCTAACTGTGTGTTCTGGGATTAGCAGATGCGAGGTTGCAAATACTTGACCACGCTGAAGCTATAAATAATATTTTAAATTGTGGCCTGGTAATAAAATAAACAAGCAATATTCGTAAACGTGTCTGTAATAAGCAGTGTTTACAGTTTTGCTACGGGGGTCCCAAGATGGTTGATCGATTATAAATACAAGCATATTACACCTCAGTCTTCAAAATCTGCCAGGCTAGCAATCGAATCTAAACTTTTTTTTTGTTTGGGCCTGCCAAAGTGGCTCTACTCTACTTGGTGGAAAGCAAAAGCATAATCCAAGAATGGTGGTTACCATACTCATTGCGAATGCAGACAATGCAGCATGGTGACCCGCTCTACTACCTACACCCCTTTGCAAATTAGTACAATATATATTACAATATCTATACTAATATAGAAAGCTGAAGAGTTTGTTTGTTTGTTTGTTTGAACACGCTAATCTGTTCAGAAATCAGTTTCTATTCTTTTATGTTTTGTTTAGTAGTAGTTATCTTGTCTATTGAAATAATTCTAAAGGAACTACTTCTTGACTGTAAAATAGTAAAACATGCTAAAACGAAAGAAGTAAAAGAAGACATGTTACCTTCACTGTAAACGTGTGCCAGTGTTTTTAGAAAATTTCACAATAATCAGTTGAAACCAACATCTAAGCAATGATCCGTATGTCTAAAGTTTTAGTACACTACGGAGTGCCTCAGGGCAACATTTTTGGACCCGACCTTGCCTTAATCGATGAATATTGTGCAACCACAATGTATCTAATACAAACATGGTTTCAACCAATTTACTCTATAGGTAACATAATTATAGTAGAACACATATTTATATACGCATGTGTCGGTATATTCTCATGGAGGCGTGAAGTTCAACAATACAAAGTAGGCTCTAAGTTTATTGCATGGCAATTTATTTGTGTTTACGGGCTTAAGAAGGCTGTCCGCTGACATTTATATTGCTTGGATTATTGATGACTGTCTAGACGATGTTTTACGGTAATGCAACGTTTCAAATACAGTTGTTAAATCCCGAGGTCTATGCCAAAAGTTAATGTAAACATTAGCAGGAGATATAATTTTAGGTAGTGATTTATACTTGTTCTACTCATAAGTTGTTCTTTAACACAAGCTACTTCGTTCACGTGATATTTGGATTTTCAAGTTATTGGAACGAAGTTCCTTTGGGCGTTGCGGAGTTGTACCCTAGCCGGCAAAAAGCACCCTTAACGTAATAATAATATAATAATAATAATAAGCAGCACTTAAGAGAAAAAGATTGCTATATTTAGTTATCACAGTACAAATGTATTCTTTAATTTCAAATGTTTGTATAGATTAACATGTTTATAGACGTAGAGTGGACACTCGATTGAGCAGTTTAGCAGGTTGCTTAAGTAGGTGTATACAAGACATGTTGCATGTTACTTATTACTAACAGGGCCAAATAATCAAGTAAAACTGTTCGGTTCATTCTCAATTCTGTGTTTACGCCTTAATCTTAGTATGATTATAGTATGATTTACAAACTAAAGTAAATACCATTAACACTCAAAAGTAAAGTAGACACAAAATAACATAAACTTTATCTCAAGTTTCAAAGCAATAAAAAATCATTTTCCATCGACAAAAAAAACCTTCATATTTAGACTAAAAGCCAATAAATCTCTCATTGTTAAGTTTAATTGTTTTTGCTCAGCTCACAACAAGGAGTTCTTTGTAATTTTTGGTAGTGATACTTCTAAAACAAGCGATTACTTTGCTTTAATAAAATTACCTAAATAAAATAGCTTTATTAAATACTAACTAAAAAATAATTTAAACAGAATTTTAGTGGTAGGTATTAAAGTAACTGCCAAAATTGATCTAATACAGCGCACGTTTTATAGTAATAGTGATTTTTTGGATTTAAAAGTTCGAGTTTTGAACTGAATTTAGTTTTAAGTAATTTTCTTTTTATTAAAATATTATGTTTTGCATGTAATTTCTCTCAATAATATAAGATAATTTCATTTTGCATGTCAATATTGACAAAATGTGTGATACCCAGTGATACCCTACCATTTATAATTGTACCAAATTTTATGCAATAAATTATTCTTATTCATATCATATGCAATAGAACGTAACCGAGTAGGATTGCAGTGAAGTAAAAATTTTAACAAAAAAAACCGACTTCAAGGTTTGACTCGATTTCTCTTGGATGCCATCATTAGATCTTACCACCATAGGGATATTTTCTTTCCATTAAAAAAATAATCATCTAAGTCGATTCATAAACGACGAAGTTATCCGCGAAAACACATAAAAAAAGAAAAAAATATATACGGTCGAATTGAGAAACCTCCTCCTTTTTCTGAAGTCGGTTAAAAATAGAAGATAAGTCCAAGTAAGTATAACTCCAGAATATATTTCAACAAGTTCCATCAATTGCCGACAATCGAGAATATCAATTAAACCTCTATATTGTTACAAATAAATATGGCAGGCGCATTCACCTCCTGATTAAATAGAACTAAGCCACAAGAAACACGACAACTCAAAATCTTGTAAAACTTGAAAATTCAAATAAAAGTAATCCCTGTACCTTTTCTTCTTGCCGCCCATACTTAACGTTTATTTACATAATTAAAGCTGATAACTGCTCTGATCGTCGAGATAAAATTATATAAAAGACAGTTCACATACTCGCTGTGTCTACACATGATAACAACCTAGCGGCATAATCACTTCGTGATTAAGCCCTCATTAACTAAATAAAGATAACAACCTAGCTCATGATCATCAATAATGCACCATGAAAATGTATAATTACTATGAATTGCTGTCACAAGTTGCTATAGCTGTCAAGTGTAACAAAAGTAATTATGCGACTGCGTACGCGACTGTTGTGCTTGGAGTCGGGTTCGATTCCTGAGTCGGTTAAAATGTTTGTGTGATCTGTAAATATTTATTTCGGAATTTGAGGTTTATCTAAGTATAATTTGCATTTGCAAAAAGTATTTACTTATGTTGTTAGTGTGTTGTTAGTGTGTTCGAAATATTTATTTATTTAAATAATTCCTTTTCAAAGTGAAAACTTCCTTAACAGCGTTTAGCACTTTTTGGTAGGAGAAAATCTTATGAAGTCGCGTCACCGCGTCACCGACATACTGACGTCACAAACTTCTTTGGAAGCGTTGGGCACTTTTTGGTAGGGAACAGTTTTTGTCTCACGTGTTAATATGTATAGGTAATATTATATAATAGGTATAGGTAAATACAAAAAGAATTTTCTAAATGTAAAGGTCGTTGGTATCTGTATAGATGTATGAAGGCCTTTAGTTCTCTAACTGAAAATGCATTCAAACATATAATTTTAGTCATGAACAGTATAAGACCGCCCCAGTTTGTATGACCGACTTTGTAGGAGAGTAAAATGCCTGCTTATTACTACTAGATATTAATTTAGATAAGTATTCATTTATGCATTTTCTATTTCCAATATTCAATTTTGACTTTCAGTAATAAGTCATCTGAAGTAAAAGCATTAGATAGTGGTGTGAAAAATCTGCGTTTATGAAACGATGAAACGTTGAACTTGCGATTCGTACTCAGTAGCGGTAATTTCTTCCTAACACATTCATTTAGTTTAGCTTTAGGATTTGCAAATAATATATTATTGTAGGTCTTTGTACAAAAACCGCCTCATTATGATCAACTCTACTTACCAAACGACTGTAATACTTTTTTTATAACTCCTATTTCTGTGATTACGCATGAAGAGAAGAATTCGTGAACTCAGGGATTAGCACCGGAATGTGAGATAAGATTGCGAAATGTTTCGTTGCTAGGTAAAGATGGATCTCAATTGTAAGGCGATGGTTCCAAAGTTCTTGCGAGTATTGTTTCGTTTTTGCACCGATTTTTATATTTTACTACTATCATTAGTTAGGTTAAGTAACTGACGGGTGGCAATTATTATCGATTATCACTAGGACACAGAAACAAAACAATTTCGAAGAAATTGATTTTTTTAATGAAAATCTTATTCTGAGTCTCAAAAGTTATTTTATAAGAGACATAAAATGAGTATTTTTTTCTATACAATTCAATCAAAAAAGTGGGACCCGTGGCACTAAAGAGTTCCTTATAATAGACATGACCAGGAGCCAGCAAGTACACATTCGACATCTGTCGGGCATGTCACCGTCCTGGAGAATCTATCAGACATAATTATTTCTGGCACAACCAAGTAGCCAGGATTTTACATCAACAACTTGCCCTGAAATGCAAACTTGTGAGTTCAGAGGTGCCATACTACAGGTATGTGTCCGACCCAGTTCTCGAGAATGGTCGTGCTACGTTATATTGGGATCGATCTATTATCACAGACAGGACCATTGTTGTCAATTAGACATTTCGTATTCTTAATTCGTTAGTGCACGGATAACTAAAATAGTAACAAAATATTAATGAACCAAATACTGTTTTGAATGTCATTCAATAACAAATACACACATTAAAAAAAACTTAAAATGTTCTTCACTTTATTACATGATAATAGTTATTGCAAACCTTCTTTAAACATTTTCAAATACGAGTTTAAGTAACCTGTAATGTCCTTAATCAATGAGGATGAGTCAGGTGTAATCATGACCTGGAATCCAATCCGCAAACTGTCCAAGTTGTCTACAAAAGAATTCAGATCTTACGTCATAAGTAAGCAACTGAACGTTTTTGTTACTATTATGAGACTAGGAATATTATACTTGGCTATAATTTAATTTGTATAAATAATATTTACGTAAGTTTATCAGCTTTATAAAAATGCGGCAAGTTAGTATTGGCTGCAGCGTCACCAGCGGCTACCAAGACATTTTCAATCATTTTTTTCCATATTGGTCTGAAAAGAGATAGTTTCTGCCAGCTATCAGTATGAACCAATCTGACCCTTACAATTGTTGGACTACAAACAAGGGAGATAACCCCTATTTATCAGTAAGTAGCTTTTTAATCAGATGACATGAAATCACATGAAATCAAATTTCAAAAGATTTCTGTCATTATTACAATTTCGTTAATTATTTTTTGTTACACTTAGGCCATTATCCGTAAAAAATGTCCTGCCCGTATACCTAAAAGAATATAGCTAATATTCAAACAATTAAATTATCCGCTTCACCGAGCTGCGTAGGCGCGAGTAGATGTTCAGCTATCAGGCAGTGTTTGTGTTCGGTATCTAATCTTGTTTACCGCAGCCTCTTTGCAACGCTGAATCTGACCTAATTACCAGCTTTAAGTGTATTTCACTAAATATATTCAAAAATATTTACAAGCGTTACCAAAGAATTTTGTATTTTATTACAGAAAGTACATTGTCTTCATTGTCATGCTTACGTATGTTTTTGAAATGTTTTCTTTTTATTTAAAAAATAATTGCAACTGCTCTTTGTCAGATAAATAGGTACGATAAGATATTCAAAATTTTATAAGGACTTTCTGAACCACTCTATCCACTCCAGTTAAAATTTCAACGCATGGGAAGTTCTACTGGCTTTCTTAACTTTCGAATTCAATTTGCCCTCCGGGTCGCTGAGGTCTTGATGACGCGAGGACCCCGCCCCCCATCCCCTAAAGTCCGGCAACGCACTTGTGACGCCTTTGGTGTTGCGGGTGTCTATGGGCGGCGGTAATCGCTTACCATCAGATACGTCTGCTCGTTTGCCCGTTTATTCCATAAAAAAAGAGGATAATGGCCGGTACTATATAGGTACAGACTTCCTATGACCGGGATGGTTATCGCTCTTTGGAGAGCCCTTCATTCAGCAGTGAAAGGCAATGGGCTAAAGCAAAAACCGTAAAACGAACTGCTCAAGACTGGTGTTCTGTGAGACAGTCATATCACTAAAGCCAAATCAGTCTGCGACTCAGCATGGCTCTCCAACATACAATCCCTAAAAAAAATATTTTGACTCTACCTGACGTCATCTGGAGTACATTTAATCTGACGAAATACACGCAATGTTCTAATCCACATATTAATTAATACCACTAACCAATTCACAGTTATCTCTCATTCAATTCATTGCGTTATCTGTAGCCTTGGCGGGTTTTTAACTATTGCTATGAGTCTTATCAAGTGTATGTAAGTGAATCTACTAATTTGCGAAGGTCTTGTCCCGTTGGAAAACTTACTTATCTGTTTAAGCTATAAATATCATTAGAATTTGAACTTAGTGATTTGGGTTAACATTTAACTGTAGGTATTTGGGTATTTTATGCATATTTACGTGTTGATAGTAATGTAATGTTGGCATATCCTACTATATCCTAGTAATATTATAAACGCGAAAGTTTATAAGTATGGATGGATGGATAGATGGATGGATGGATGTTTGTTACTCTTTCACGCAAAAATTTTGAACGGATTTGGATGAAAATTTAAACAATAATGTAGCTTATACATCAGAATAACACATTGGCTACCTATTTTATTATAATATATACAGAAATTTTTGGTTATTTTTTCATAAGTAAAAAGCTAATGCCTGAGCTTATTTTCCTATACATATATTTCATTTCATACGAGAAACCAATATCTTTCATTGAGTGTATTGAAGTGTATATAAAATGAAACCGTTTAAAAATATGTAAATTTTTTGTTTAATTTTGACGGTTTCATTGAAAAAAATGTACTAAAAGTTAAAAAATATTTTTTATTTTCTAGTTATTAATTTCATTACATAGTACTTCTCATCAATGTTCTACTATTCAAGCCCTTTCATTTGATACCCATATAGTGTCGGCCATCTTGGATTTACAATGAAACAGAATTAATTTAATTGTATTGTCACCAGACCTGAAGTACCAAATTTCAGATCAATCTGTCAACAGGAAGGGGATCAAATTTCAGTTATCTACAAAACATCTGTCTTCACCTTAAATTCTTGAGAAATTAAATTCAAGTATCCACTTATAATTACGTTTTCGATCTAGATAAAAGTGATACAATGATTGCTAATTAGTTTTTGACAATTAGTTCACTTTATCATCTTGGAACTATTCCGTGATGGAGTCAGATGTTAAATAGTGAACCTTCAGTTCCAGTAGTTTGGCCTTCTGTAATACGTTTCACAAAATGAAACAAGATTTTTTTTAAACTAATGCCCGACGGCGCGGCGACGTAAAAACTTTTGTTATTTCGTCCATTAAAATCGATTCACAAATTTAGGCGCTACGGTAGAACACACAGACGTACATAGATTCATAAACTCAGACTCATGGACTCCCAAACTATTACCCTTTCCTTTGACTTAGCCGTAGTAGTAAAAATAATGCATTCATAATAACACATATATAACTTAATTTCATTTAGACGTAAAACGAAAGATAGTGTTCTTCACAAAATTACTAATTCTGGATTGTAATCGATCCGACGATTTAAATCTTAGCAGCCAAGACCCAAAAGCTAGTCAAATGTTAATTTATTGTTGTAAACACATACATTATTTAATCTTTGGTAGTACAGTAGGCAGTAGACATAAGATAACATTTGCGTAATGTTAAATGTGTGATCTAGCACTTGTGAGACATCACGATGACATCATGCGGAGATGGCAGACCTTATTAGAAGAATAAACAATAGGGCAGCATAATTTACATAATAGAATTATTTTTAACTCGGAAACAAGCTGGGAAGCAAAACGGCTCTCTTTTTATGACTGCCATAGACTTTCAAGTAATTTGATCAAATTGGCATGATCTTTTAAGTGACCACACACCTTCCCACAGACTTGAAGCGGCGTCTGTTCAATGTGATATTAAAGCGGGCGAAGAGTTTTTGCACTTGTTTGAAAATGTCTACAGAGGACGCTTTATCAATAATTTTAATAAAGTTTAGCGTTTGCTTTGAAGACCCACAAAAGGAAAAAAAGTACTGTATGGTGTAAAAAGGGGCTCATGAAATGAGACGAATAAACGCATATAAACTTCAGATTAAGCTGGAATCAATAAATTGGATGAGAAGACTTTCTTAAAACGAAAAATTTATTCAGTCGGTAAAGGCTCAACAATCTTCGCGAATCTGTACCTATGAGGCTATGATGGACGACTATCTTCATACAACTCAGTAAGGAAAATAGTCGAATTAAACTTGCAATCGTTCGCTTTATTGACCCTCAATTAGAATGAACTGCGTCTATTATATATTTATCAATATACCCAAAGACCATGAACTGTTTAATAAATATATTACGTGGCATATGCAGATGCAATAAATTAATTTAGTTCGTTATCTAGCCGCGATGCATACCGTAAAAGATAATAATAATTTAACTGAGAGGCATGCGACCTCATCTCTTGTTTGTTCTGCCTCGCATGCACCGAGCGCTGAACAAATATTTTTTGCATTTTTGCCCCACTTGCGATTGCTATACACTTATGGCGGTTGATTCTGTTACCTAACAGACAAGACAGATAATTTAAAGACAATAACATTTATTGTGGATTACTGAAACTGAAAGTATCCACACTAAATGTTATTGTATGTATTGTAACTTTTAAACTTTCGTGATCCATGATATATATATATATATATATATATATTTTTACGGTAATTAACGCGATCACTTATTAAAATGTATTACATACCTCTGATTTGCGTGACGTTTCGACCAGGTTGCACTGGCCGTGGTCACAGGTAAAACGTAGTAAATTATATCCTCTTTGGTCACAGGCTGACTGGCTCAGCGGCGCACGCCCTCCATCGTCGAATCCGTGAAGTAGAAGTTTGTTCGTCCACCCGCACTTTCTCGATATTTTTAATTAATGTGGTATGTGACGTTACGTGGCGAAATATTTTTATTTTATTGTGTAGAAGGGAAATCGGACCTACAACTGCGGATTCAGAAGCTTGCAGCCGCCCTCCGAGTCCACACACCTAAAATAATTCATCGACTTCTCGTATGGCGTAGTTGCTTAAGCGGTTGAAACACTGTTTTCTGTAGCGCTGAGTGCTGTGGATTCAAACCACACATGTGACAACACTTTGTGTGATCCATAAATTGTTGTTCTAAGTCTGGGTGTTCTTTTAGTCCGTTTCATGTATGTTTGTCAAGTCCCCAGCGACAAAGGAATCTTCTTTGTGCGGGAATTCTCTCTAGTTAAATAGAATTACGGTTGGTGCCAGTAATCTCAAGCACGCGATAAAACTGAAAAGTAACAGAAGAATTGCTTGTCACAGGGTTTCTTTTGAAGTCGAAAACAAGCTTTTCGTGATAAAAACCTTTTTCTAGGTCTTTTTTTAAACTCAATATGGTACACCGCCGCGCCGCTGCGCGAACGTATGTGGAAACCACTGCATCGGGGAATAAACGCTCAAATAATGTCAAAAAAATTATAACAGTAGGTAATTTTGTCTGGCAATTTTTGGTATTGCAAAAAGTATGACAAGATATTCACTCTCAAATCATTCGTAAACACAAAATATACGCACCTGTACAAATGCGCGTGAATAAACGCATTCCCTTACAAATTTATCGCATTTAAATAACCACACACACATTTTATACATGAAAAAAAACTATCATATCAGATTATTGCATGCATGAAAAGCCGTCAAAATCGGTGAAGCCGTTCCAGAGATTAGCCGAACAAACAATCAGACAGACAAAAATAGAAAAAAAAATATTACAAACAAACACTCCAATTTTATTTATTTGTATAGATTGTATCAAGATGATAAAATTTTGATTATAAATATTCTTAAAAACATACAGGTTTTGTTTACAAAATTATTTGTATTTTAGTTAAAATTTGCATTTCAATACAATTGACTAGAAAGATGTATTTTATCTACTTAACCTGGTCACGTCTAGATTCCAGGTCAGTTGCACAACGTTGGGCCACAGGCGCCGCTTCCACTATCTCTGTTTATACCACCTGTTATATGTTATTCAATCTTTGATTATGTCCTAAAATCTTTGTGAATTACGCTTATCTAGACCATAGCACGGTAATCAAGGGCCTTTAAAGATGATCCATCGAAATTTGTGTGCTTAATCTATACAAATAAATAAAATTGGAGTGTCTGTTTTTAATATTAAAATAACAGCTTTTTAATCATTGCATATGTATGTATACACGATACATATACCAAAAATGTAGTTGAAAATGTTTTGTCTGTCTGTCTGTCTGTCTGTTTGTCTGTCTGTCTGTCTGTCTGTCTGTCTGTCTGTCTGTCTGTCTGTCTGTCTGTTTGTTCCGGGTTATCTCTGGACTGATTTTGACAGGACTTTTACTGGCTGGACGGATTTTGACAGGACTTTCACTGGCAGGTAGCTGATGATCCAGGGAGTAACTTAGGCCACTTTTTTTAGACTAACTTTGCCCCGCGGCGTTACTCGCGGTACAACAATAACCGCGGGTAACACCGCGGGGTTTAGCTAGTTAAACCTAATTTTTACCACCGAATAGCACAGTTAAAGAAAAACCTTTTCTAAATCTAATACCTTTAAACGAGCTATTTTTGGATCTTATAGATTATATTAGAAATATAAGAAACGACTTCAAGGATTTTCATGTATTTAATAGATAGGTATGCAGGGGGTTCCGGGGGTAATAAATCGACTTAGCTAGGATTTATTTCCAAAAAAAATACCGAGCCAAGCTCCAAGTACTATGAGACTATTCTTTGAGGTGATCCTATTTTGATGATACAATGACACAAAAATTTGATAATTACGAGTAGACCCACGCAACGTTATCTGCGTCTCTTTTCAGTCATGCAAGGCCCCTGTTGGCGTAACCATGATGTTAACTACCCTATCTTAGACACACCAGAAAACATAATTTAAAAAAAAATTTAGTTGTGAAGGTACACCCGGATGAAACGAAGTTATAGTTATAGTTTATACCTTAGTAGTCGATGCTTTAGTTGATTCGCTATTGAAATAAAAACAGTAAAAATAATGTACATACACACACACACACACACACATATATATATATATATATATGGAACTTCGTCACACACACACATATATATATATATATATATGGAACTTCGTTTCAATACTATAGCAAAAAGTGTCGTTACAACTTTTATGTCGTTTCACTTTTTCCGGCTAGCCCCCTTTCGCAACGCGCCATAAGGAACTTCGTTCCAAAAATGAGCAAGTTGATTAGAGATAGTTTCGGAGTCCGTGGTGAAAGACAACGTGACACGAGAATTATACAAGTATAATAGATTAGAATAAAGAGGATACAAGTGATACAACCTAATTGAACCGCAAGACCTAAGGCATAGTTCTTGAAGCTGTCGCCACGCCCGCTGGTACTTAGTGCGCTGAGTGTTGTAAGTTCGATTTTCACAATGAATAACACTTTATATGATCTACACATAATCGTTCTGAGTCTAGGTTTTTCCTATATGTGTATAAATCTCTCGCGAAACAGGATATATTCCTAGTACCTACCTACCAGAGATGTTTTTGGAAAAAAGAAAATCTCCCTTTGGTTGCCTGTGAGACATTACAATTGATTCACAGATATACAACATTGCTAAACTATTTTTCAGGTAGATACAATGAATATTACCTTTTTTGTAACTATTTTTATTAAAGAAGATAATTTACGTTACTTGTTATCCCTACGCTCCTACTCCGTTTTCCATAAGACAATTCGGTATCTATGATCAAGGCGCAGCGTCCCCGTCGAACTAAGATGCAGCTGATGACATAACTACTCGCAAGGATATCTCCAATGTTTACCAAATCATTTTGCAATTTTCCATACAATTTGTACTGCTTACACCTACGCGGGTATAAAAATATCATGTTATGTGACAACTATGAAGTCCTCGCCGATGTCTGAACTGAATTTAATTGGAAGTCAGTCGGTGTGGTCGTGTTAATAAGATGATTTGATGACCGCGACCTACGGCTTAGCTGTAAGAAGGACAGTAGCCTAACTATGCACAGTATGCACTCATACTAATATTTAAGAATAGTTAGTATTTTAAAGCCACCTTTTCCAATGCTGCTTAATCATGGGGAATCGTAATAATAATATCTATTATTAGGTACTCTGTTTACATGTTTCTTATTTTAAATCTTTATTGCATTCCTATCCATGAATTTCTATTTTAATATTTTCATATATTTGTTTATGTATCTGTCTGTTAAGCTGATGCTGATGCTTTAATTGATGTTTGTGTGATCTTTGTTGTGTATGATGTGGTCTCCTATAATTGAGGAAGGCAATTTTTGAAGAGAAAACTTCTTTAGCGGCGTTATGTATTTTTTTGGATAAGTAAAACATGTTAAATTCGCGTCAGGACACGTCCCTGATCGAATATTTGGTAAGATGGAGGCGTAGCGTAGGAGAGGAATTAATATCCCTTTATATTTTATTTAAAACTTGTAAAATTCGTGTATGTCATGTGTTTAAAAATATGGAAATTGATCTTTTTTTATTTTTGGCCTGCCAAAATGACTTTACTCTGCCTGATGGAAAGCATAAGCAGAGTTCAAGAGTGGTGGTCACCATACACATTACTCGTACAGACAATGCAACAATGCAGCATGGTGACCCACACTATGGCGGCCTAGTGATGTTTCTGCATCATTGGGCCTCCGATCGATTAATGAAAAAAAGAGACGAAGAAATAGTGAAAGAAAATGAGTGTGTAGGTAATTTATAGAAGTACTAGATGAAAACCCGGCTTCGCTCGGGTAATATGTCTATACAGTATTTTCATATTTTTAATAAGATCACCAATTCAATTGAAATAACAATTAATATACAATCATATTATTTCTGTGTATAGTTTTTGTAGTAAGTTAAATTTCAATGTACCTGCTTGATTTTTAACATTATTTTAATTGCTTGCATCATTCTAATCATAAATTTCAACAATAATTAGCCTTTTTGAACTTTTATTTATTGAAGTGCACTCTATCTAGTGCAAGAAGAACTTCTTTAGCTACGTTGAGCACTTTTGGTAGGGGAAATTATTATGAGTTCTCGTCACTGTCAAGTTATACTTAAGTTTTTACTTCTATCGGCAGTCCTCTTGGCAGCCAATTTTTTTATTGTATTTTTTTTGTTCTTGTGTATTCTTTGTTCTAAGATCAATGAATTAATAAACTGTGTTCTTCACTTTTTAATTTTCCACTCCGAGGGGTGGTATTTTGTCAATTTTATATCTCATCTGCGAAATTTAAAAAAAATGGTTAAAATAAAAAAAGACAACTGCGTTGACAACCTCCTTCTTCCTTTTGAAATCGATTAACACCTAACCTCGTTCAGAATGCTACATAAATAATACCTATGTACCTAGGTTCTCAGTTAATAATAATCTGTTCCAGTTCAAATGCACTTGTCCATCCTAGACCTCAATCGTGTGATTCTCTACAATCCGATCAAATGTCGCTAATGGTGATGGAGTAGGCTCAAGCTGAGATAATATTTCCTTCGCCCACGTGGTGGAATGGACACGAACATTAAAATATACCTGCCTTTGTTGATTTTACAACTTGTTTAGTATGTCGTTTTTATTTATCCCGTAAAAGCTATCTCTTTACTTTTACATGCTTTGACTTTAGTTGCTAAAATTATACATTTAGAAATGCCTACAAAATATATACCTACATCATTTTTGCGGCCTCTTTGGATTACACTTACTAACTTAAACTAAGGCATTAGCCTCTGTTGACATTTTACTAGGATTTTTTTAATAGATACTGTGAGATATACGGCATAATATCCATTAGCGACCCGGCCCGGCTTCGCACAGAAGTCTTTGAAATTCTTGGATTCCACATACTATTATATGCATGTATCTATAAATAAATAAATTTTGGGTTATCGGTTTGTCATATTCAAATAACTGTTTTTTAATCTATACAAATAAATAAAATTGGAGTGTCTGTTTGTAATATTAAAATAACCGCTTTTTAATAATTGCAATGGTTGCCAACCAGTGCCTGAAGTCTCAGGCACTTGGACCACTCTTCTTAATGCCTGACAGCATCGAAGAATAACTGACGTGTTTTCACTAGACTGTTCCCCTAACAGGTTAGAGGTTAGAAATCCAAGCTGCTAAGCGGAAGAGCAAAAAGTTATATGATGAGTATGATAATTTTTCAGTGTATGCGTACAAGTTATTTAAAATACTTATGTAGGTATGTATCTAGAAATTAAGTATGACATTGAGTAGTTTGATTAGCATCTGTGTAGTTTGTAAAAGCTCAAGAGTTGAGCAGCAAAAGTTCCTTTATCGTCTGCTAATTTGCCCCCTTCTCCAAAACAGGTGCAGTCCAGCCCTTACAGGATCCCATTTATTTTTCATATGACTTTTTAAAGACAATTCCAGTTTACGTATACCGAGGTATACCTATACCTAACTGCCTAACTACATATATATATATGTATAGACATAACTGCCTCGGTGGCGCAGTGGTAGCGTACACGACTGCTGTTCTTGAGGTCTCGGGTTCGATTCTCGGGTCAGACCAAATGTTTGTATGATCTGCAAATATTTGTTTCGGAGTTTGGGTGTTTTCTATGTATAATATGTATGTATTTACAAAAAAAAAGTATATAAGTATTCATATCAGTTGTCTAGTACCCATAATACAAGCTCTGCTTAGTTTGGGACTAGATGGCGTTGTGTCTTAGATGTCCGAAATATTTATTTATTTTATATGCTAATTTTTATTTCGGAGTTTGGGTGTTTTCTATGTATAATATGTATGTACATTACACGAAGTGTTGTCCCATGGGGGATTTGAACCGACAACACTTGGCGCAGTAGAGAGTGGCGTAGTCACCTTTTAAACCATTAGGCCAGCCGTGCAGTCCAATTGCAGTTTACAATCAGTTTTCCCGTCAGTCCGCACTCTTGTACAGCGCCTACAGAATTACATCACTTACCTTCAGTCAATAAATAGCGAAGTTAACCAATAAATGAAACGTCGGTGTAAGGAGAACGCGGGCGCCACGTTGATTGGCCAATCAGTTGCTCATCTCAGATTAACGTATCAATCAGACCCTGCACGCTACTCTGACCTCATACTAAGCTATGTAGCCTTATTGGGATTATTGCTTTAAATAACTTGTAGTTGTGACAGAAAAGAGGACTCCATTCTTGATCTGAACTGAAGTCTTGTTTAATCCCAAACACTAGTTCTTTAACATGGATATAATACTTTTGACACTAATGAATATAATACAGATAAATATACTTTTCGCTCATTTATTATTTACGAAGATCAATTCGATTTTAACTGCAGAACGAAACTTGAATTTTTCATGTCTCCTTCGCTAGTTTTCTTAAGTACCTACCGAATGTCATTAAAAAATAAAACTCCTATATAAACATGCAGTAATATGCGTAATATTAAAAAGGTACAGCTTTTGCTACCTTAATAAGGGACTAGTAACTTAAAGGAAATCAAACCCCAGCGTAAAATAGGCAATTTTTTTGACACAGAGATAATAGAGAAGCTAACAATAAAACAACATTTCTAAAGAAAACATGTTTATTTACAACTTTATTAATCAACAATGTACATACAATTTACATTAGTTTTTTCTTAATAAGAAGACATTCAATGCGGGTTCACGAATGCTTTGGGTGCGATTCGAACTCGGAATCACTTGGCAGCTTGGTTACAAATCTAACACTTCTACTATTGGGCTAACGCCGTATTTTATTGTACAATAACCACACACATATAATACAAGTTTAATCACAGATTATTTACAATTGCGTTACGAAACGCATTTTTTTTAAAGACATCCCCCGCACTTAGAATAAATCCTGAGTCGCGAGGGACCCAGACTCACAACAACGATGTGTGGATCACACAAATGTAGTCCAAGTGGGATTTGAACCTACAATACTTGTCGAAGTAGTAAGCGACCGCTCAAAACCACTTGGCCATGCATACAGTCAAGTCAAATATCTTTGGTAAATTCTCGATCGAAATCTCCTTAATTTTACCTGTGATGTTACATAAATGAAAACTGTTGGTGGTTTAGTAAAACAAAATATTAAGTTTGTTTGCAACAACCCTCTTAGACAATATGCAAGTATTTCTCGTCTATTCTCTTTCTACAATCGCTAACGCCTCTACTATTGGCTAATATTTTCTTTTAACCGTGACTTATCGTTGAGATGACGATGACGTCAGTTCAGTATGAATTTATGTTTTCAAAGAAAGATATTGTTCCTTATTCACATACTTTAGTTGGTTATCTACTAGCGTTTACGTTTGTAGAATGTGAACTTGGCTAGAGGGGAGCAGTTCAGTATGAATTTATGTTTTCAAAGAAAGATATTGTTCTTTAGGGACTAAATATAGAGAGCTCGGACAAAAGCTACTAAGATACACTGTCTGTACTGGAGTTATTTTGTAACTAGGTAGCTTTTACCTTTCTGTAATTAGATATAAATAGAAAACAATTAATGGTGAATATTTACTGGTAAATGGCACGATACCATGAACGTCTCTATTATCCTAGGATAACAGTCGTGAAGCTTAGTCGGAGGCCTTTGGGCGGCTAAAAACCATCCAAAGGCTTACTTAGCCACAACGTAGTGTTGCCCGTATGGCCTTAACCCTCTCCTGAGAGGAAACCCGAGCCCAGCAGAGGGACATTATAGATTGTTATTGATTTACCAGTAATTATTCCATATCTAATTACAGAGAGGTTTCAAGACATTCAAAGCGTTGCCTCTATATCGGTATGCTTTAAAGTTGCCAATCTTCATTCCATCTTTATACATGTACTGCTTGAAGCAAGTGTCGCAGAAGAAGCCAGGGTCGAAGGGAACCCTGTCGCTGCCGACCACGATCCACTTGGCGCTGAACTCTGCGCAGGTGGTGCAGTACACCGTCTGGTTCTGGGCGATGGCCGTGGAGTACGGGTAGCTGGAGTAACGCAGGGGGTCGTTGGCGTTGAGGAGCCGGACCTCGGAGAATATGAACACGTGTTCGCAGTTGCCTTGGTGGACGTATACCTGGAAAATAAATTATAATATAAAATATCTTATTACGCGATAACTTGACAATTACTGTTCGTTTATGTTCGCTTGTTGTTGATACAGAGTATAGCTCAACTAGTACAGCTTCACATACAACCGGTGGTAAGCCTTATTTGAATTATTGCTTTAAATAACTTGTAGTTGTGACAGTATCAGATCTGAACTGAAGTCTAGTTTAATCCCAAACTATATCAATGCTAGTTCTATAGCATTGATAAATATATTTTTGGCTCATTACTTATTTATGTGGATCAATCGATTTTAACTGCAGAAAGAAACTTGAATTTCCATTTCTCCTTCGCTAGTTTTCTAAAGTACCTACCTAATGTCATTAAAAAATAAAACACAGTTCACTTAAACATAATTGTAAACGGTGGTAAGCAGTTTTTAACCGACTTCAAAAAAAAGAGGAGGTTTCTCAATTCGGCCGTATATATATATATATTTTTTATGTGTGCTCGAGCAAAACTTCGTCGTTTATGAACCGATTTTGATTATTCTTTTTTCAATGGAAAGGAGATGTCCCAACGGTGGTACCATGATAAGGACATTAATATCTGACGATGGCATCCTAGAGAAATCGAGTCGAACCTTGAAGTCGGTTTCATTTTTGTTAAAATTGTACTTGTTAATGAAACCTTGTTCCACTTGATTTTATGGGTGGAGGACGTAAAAGGCGGTAACTCAACACTGAAAAGCATAAGTAAGAACACACCTGATGAAAAGCATAAGTAGAATCAAAGTGGTGGTCACTATACTCTATGTGAACGTGGACAAAGCAGGATAGTGGGATGCTTTTTCACGAGCCGCTTAAAGGACTCGGGATCATAATGAGATGGGAATACACGCGCTGGTAGTGAGTTCCATGTTTTAATCGCTCGGCACAAGTCAAGTAGTAAGAACCGTAACGTAGCGTTCAAGAGCGTATGTCCTCCACTCTAAAAGGGGGGACCAGATGGAAGAGCTCTTCAAAACGCTCCCCACGACTGGGGACTGCCATAAAGGCGATATCTCTTCACAGCTGCTGAGGTTCGAGGAACTCGGTTGCTTCAGGACTACCGATATTGCGGACTGCTCGCCGCTGCAACCGGTCGCGAGCGTCAGACTGATACCGTGCGGCACCATCGCATAGATGAGAACAGTGCTCCACGCACGAGCCTGGGTCGTGTAAAGAAGGCACTGAGGCACACACACACAGGGCGAGAAGAACTGTTCCACCCTGTTAAGTAAACCTAACTTCCGCGAGGCCGCTTTAATGACGCTCTCGATGTACTCACGCATATTGAGGTCATGGCAGATATCCATACTCAGGATACCGAGCTTATCTTGCTGGGGCAGTAGACTGTCCTGAAAAGAGGGGAGGGAAAGGAAGGGAGGTTTTGGTAGATAGCGTGCACCCTTATGTCTTTTTGGCATTAAACTCAACCAGATTCTCACTGCCCCATTGAGAGATGCGGCTTAGAACCCGGTCGAGCTCAGCGACAAGATCCCGTCACTTGTTCTCAACGTCCGCAGACTTGACTTAGGGTGACAAAATATCGCCCATAAACTGTGCTGTCGTCATCTGCATAGTAATGTATATTCCCAAGGGCTAACATTTCATTGATATGCAAAAGAAACAGCGTGGGCGACAGGCTAGCGTTTACCTGCCGATAATCAGAGGCCGCACCCTACAAAGGACCTTAATACGGCGCTGGTGCAGGAATGCCCCAAAACCAAAAAGGTGCAGAGTTTGGGATGCCGAATGCGGGAAGTTTGGAGAGAAGTGAGCGGTGCCAAACCCTATCAAAAGTATTGGCCTTGTCAAGGCTGATGGCCAAGGACTCTTCATGTCTGTCTATAGTCTCACCCCAAAGGTGAGTGATCCCCCAGGCAGAGGAACAATTGCTTGTTGTTGATCCGTTCGAGCACTTTGCAGAGAATGGAAGTTACGGCTATAGGTCTGTAATTAGCCGGATCTGAACGGTTTCACGTATGTTTGTAAAGTACAGGATTTATTCCAAATATGAGAGTAGTCGTGTCTCGAGAGAGTAGTGAGTACGTACGTCGGGGTATCCGAGCTTGAGCGTGAGCTGGTGCAGGCGCGCCTGGCCCAGGTCGCGCGCGGGGAAGTCCCCCAGGCCGCGAGCGCGGGCCCACTCGCGCACGCCCGCGCTGTGGTCCACGCAGCCCTCGCGCGAGTCCACGTAGAACACGTTGTTGATGAACAGGAAACCCGACGGAAACACTTCCTAATAACAAACACAATATTCTTCAATGTTTAGCCCAAAATTACCTACCTGATAAACCAATTCACTCAGCCACTTACTGATCTTTGAAATTCTTAGATTTCTACTATAAGTACATTTTACTCCAAAAAATATATATATAATGGTATACAAATATAAACTGTCCTCTCAAACCAGTTTTTAACTGGTGAACATCACCTAAAAATCCGTTGGGTAATTTAGAAGGGGTGCAATTAATGCCACAGGCATTTTCTCCCATCGATCTTAGAGCAATGCAGAGTCAAAAATTGTAGATGCATATAAATTAAAACTTTTGACTTTATGAAAAACTAGCTGATCCCCGCGGTGTTACCCGCTGTTATTGTTGTAACGCGAGTAACGCCGTGGGACAAAGTTAATCTAAAAAAGTAAGCCTAGCCTAAGTTACTCCCTGGATCATCAGCTACCTGCCAGTGAAAGTCCTGTCAAAATCCGTCCAGCCAGTGAAAGTCCTGTCAAAATCGGTCCAGCCGTTCCAGAGATAGCCGGAAATTACAGACAGACAAAAAAAAATTAACAACCTTTTTGGTATATGTACGAAGTTCGCCGGGTCAGCTAGTAGGGTACATCTATACAAATAAATAAAATTCGAGTGTCTGTTTGTAATATTAAAAGAACCGATTTTTACTCAATGCATATGTATGTATACACGATACATATACCAAAAATGTAGTTACTTACGTTACTTGTACATTTCAAAAATATATATATTATTGGCATTTTTCGTGACTTTGTCCGTATTTATTCGATAATTGTGACATTTCTATGGTAACTATTTGAAATATACTTTGCAAAGAAATTAATATTATAGAGCCACCAAAACATTTTAAATAAAAAAAAGTAAAAACTAAAACCCAACTACGACAAAAAACGACGCTGGAAAAGCATGAAACAAGTTTCAAAAGCCGTAGTCACGCGTTGTTAAGTGTTAAGGACTATGGTACATTACAGTACATGGACTACGGCTTTTGAAACTTAGTTATGTACCATAGTCCATGTTGTTTCATGCTTTTTCGTCGTCGTTTTTTGTCGTAGTTGGGTTTTAGTTTTTATTTTATAAGTATTTTCTACATTTCTGAAAAATCTTGTTTTAGTAACTATGCTCGCCACAGCTGGTGTTCAATCAAGACAAAAAAACGGCATTTTTTTTTTCACACAAACCTTCTCCTATCAATAACAAATATATAAAAAAAAATATCCAATTTATTTGCAGTCGATCGGAATTTTACATTTTACATATCAGCGATTCATTTTTATTTATATACATATGTAGGAATGTGCGTATTCGAATAATGAAATTATTACAAACACGTACTACAATCGAACGGTTCTATGATTCAGGCGAGGTGGGGACCGGACGGTATCTGTATAAAGCGGTGCGATCGGAAACAGTGGACAGTTTCTCTTCAGATCCCGCTCCGTCCGCATCTCTTAATTGTGACACAATCCCTTTACATAAATTAAGGTTTTCAATAAGCGTTCGCCTTCACCGATTTTACAATAGATTTCAGTTCCAGCCGAAATATAGATTCTATCGAAAATCGCAAACTAAAAGTTGTGTTCACTTCATAAATAAATAAAATAGTTTACCTTAGCTTTAGCAGACGGCAGCATGTCAGGATTGGCGGAGACGTCGACTCGCAGGTCGAAGTCGTTGTGACACACGAAGCGGTCACGCAGCGCCGTCAGGCTGTGGCGACCCGTCACCACTACGTCGCAGCAGAACACTGAGTGCCGAGATCGGGTCTGTAACATCAACACTACTTACTGCCTACGTCACTTACACTACTTACTGCCTACGTCAAATACACTACTTACTGCCTACGTCAAATACACTACTTACTGCCTACGTCAAATACACTACTTACTGCCTACGTCACTTACACTACTTACTGCCTACGTCAAATACACTACTTACTGCCTACGTCAAATACACTACTTACTGCCTACGTCAAATACACTACTTACTGCCTACGTCACTTACACTACTTACTGCCTACGTCACTTACACTACTTACTGCCTACGTCAAATACACTACTTACTGCCTACGTCACTTACACTACTTACTGCCTACGTCAAATACACTACTTACTGCCTACGTCACTTACACTACTTACTGCCTACGTCACTTACACTACTTACTGCCTACGTCACTTACACTACTTACTGCCTACGTCAAATACACTACTTACTGCCTACGTCAAATACACTACTTACTGCCTACGTCACTTACACTACTTACTGCCTACGTCAAATACACTACTTACTGCCTACGTCACTTACACTACTTACTGCCTACGTCACTTACACTACTTACTGCCTACGTCAAATACACTACTTACTGCCTACGTCACTTACACTACTTACTGCCTACGTCAAATACACTACTTACTGCCTACGTCACTTACACTACTTACTGCCTACGTCACTTACACTACTTACTGCCTACGTCACTTACACTACTTACTGCCTACGTCAAATACACTACTTACTGCCTACGTCACTTACACTACTTACTGCCTACGTCACTTACACTACTTACTGCCTACGTCAAATACACTACTTACTGCCTACGTCAAATACACTACTTACTGCCTACGTCAAATACACTACTTACTGCCTACGTCACTTACACTACTTACTGCCTACGTCACTTACACTACTTACTGCCTACGTCAAATACACTACTTACTGCCTACGTCACTTACACTACTTACTGCCTACGTCAAATACACTACTTACTGCCTACGTCACTTACACTACTTACTGCCTACGTCACTTACACTACTTACTGCCTACGTCAAATACACTACTTACTGCCTAAACACTTGGGGTCAGTTTCACCAGGCCTGATACAGTTTCAGATAGATATTATACCGAGATTATAAATTCGAAAGTAACTCCGTCTGCCTCTGTCTGTTACACTTTTTCGGCTTAAGCTCTGAACCGAGTTCAATAAAATTGGACATGGAGACACTTTGATTCCTGAGGAAGAACATGGCTCCTTATTTTTTTTTATGGAATACGGTGCAAACGAGCAGACGTATCTCGCCTGATGGTAAGCGATTACCACCACCTATCGACACCCGCAACACCAAAGGCGTCACAACTGCGTTGCCGGCCTTTGGGGGATGGGGAGGGGGAGGGGCAAAGGTGGAGGGGTTGAGGTATGGGCCTCCGGTATCCACACTCACTTGGTGAATCACAGAGCAGGCGCTGTTTCACACTGGTTTTCTGTGAGACCGTGGTATCACTCCGGTAGAGCCGTCGGAGAGCCAAGCTTCGCAATGCCCCATGCATTGCGAAGCGTGGCTCTCCGACGGTTATTTAACACGATAACCGACATACACACGAGCGGAAATGAAATTTATTAGCCTAGAACATAGGTATATCAGGTGTAATTGGCGGTTTTTGATCATACCATATTCCGCCTTGTTTTGGCATGCAAGCATACGGAGCCGAAGGTAAAACCTAGTTTGCTATATACACATATATGAACAAAGTTATCAAATATATGTATATCTCTCCATCCAAGACATGTGAAATCGAAATCTGCAGTTATCTGACAGATAAGTTCAACATCCTATCAGAGACTTTAACAGCAACTTGTGAAACTAGTCTTTAGTCTGCAACACAACACTACTCACTACCCATCCCATACCCATCTCGCTGCATACACACTCAGTCCACAAAACAAGGAATCCTACCGAGGACTTTCAAAAAACTAAAGATACATACATATCTATCCTTGACCATGCTGTACGAGTACGGCCTGTACATCCTGACCCGGTATATGACGTCCACGCCAGGTTCCAGTTCCTCATCAGTTTCTGTAGATGAGACAGACGGATTTGACTCCTCAGTGTTTGAACATGCGTCCTGTGAATAAGACAATGCTTTACTATTATGAATACAAAACTACTGTGATTATTTCTAATTTAGTATTTCAAGCTTCTGTAATAAAGAACGTCCTGTTCCTGTTAATTCAAAACCTCCCTTATTTCATTCCCTTAGGGGTGAAATTTCTAAAAATGCGAAATGAGACATCTGCCAGAATTTCGAGTTATGCTCTGTGTTAAATAAATATATTTTTAATTATTTCGGACATGTCACACTCGACGCCATCTGGTCTCAAGTTAAGCGGAACTTGTGTTATGGGTACTAGAACAACTGATATAAATACATTTATACTTTTAGTTGTAAATACATACATACTATACGATAATATTTGCAGATCATACAAGCATTTGATTTTAGTGCTTACAAGGTCTAAATTGTCTAGTGCTTACAAGAGATAGTCACAAGATTTTTAAATTTTACGATACGCGGTACAGCACACATCTAACACACAACACCATCTAGTCCCAAGCTAAGCAGAGCTTGTGTTATGGGAGAGAGACCAACGAGGCAGTCAGTCCCTCGCGACTGCGACGATTTATATATGTCTTTATAAAAAAAAAAGCCGAAGTTACTCACTTGGCCATTTGGTAACATTCTAATGCCTCTGTATTTCAGTTTCTTAATATAAAGCCCTTTCTTGTCCTTCTGTACCCGGTGGTTGAACTTCTTAATGGTCACAAGATTAGGAGGTTCGCTGCTCTCGTCTTGAGGATTGTCGTCCAGTGTCTTAGAATTCAATAGACCCATCATTGGAACCGAGGTTTGCATCTGTAATTCTTTACCGGTCTTTAAGAGCTCTGGGCTGAAACAGAAATTAGAGACAGTGGTTGGTAAAGGTTAGATATTTCTAGACTGCCATTACATATCAGTTATCACACCACAACTGGTTTTTACGAGTCCTTCTCTAAAGATCTGTGTATTGAGAGAGGATTTACTAACTATGTAATTTCACTCACTATAAAAAGTGATGCACTCTATTGAAGACTAAAAGAAGAACAGTCATTGTCTGATAGACAATAAGAAATAAGACAAACGGTAGAGGAGGATATCTACCTAATCAAGAGGGCACAGATTAAATTCTTGCTACATACAAACATTTAAGGCAACTTATAAAACTGAGTGCCTACATAGCTTATTTAATACTAGCTTATACATGCAACAAAGAATATAAAATATAGTTTCTAGGCCTGCAATTTATGTTTCTTAGAAAAAATTCTAACAATTTTAGTCCATTTGCTTAGACACAGTCACTTTGATCGCGCCGGCAGTCGCACGTGCGTCTTATTATCAAGCGAATGTCACTACGACATCAATGAACCCGCCTGGTTGAATTAATATATGTAATTACAATTGTGTACGGGTGTATCAACACTATCAAAACGAATGGACTCTAACGAATGTTATTGAGAAATACTACTACTAAAAAGTAATAGATGCTCACCTGCAGTAGTTTTCCAAATCCTCAAATTCTTCATCATTAAGATCAAAACCAACAAAGTCTCTTACTTTATTTGAGTAGAATTCTTCCAGTGAAGTATTAGGGGCTGGCTTACCATAAATAGGTAAGTACTGAAATACTTTTGGTAGATTTTTTGTTATTATAGGGCGAGTGACGAGATTACCTCTAGCCTGATACATCTGAGGGCCAGTGTCGGGGGCATAGAGATTAACACGCTTTCTGTTAGAAACAGGTACATTTGTGGTAGTAGATGTGGGCTCAGAATCAGATTCTAAGTTGTCTTGATTCATCATTTCTGGTTTTATGTTATTATGAGATTTTGGGGGTTCTCCTATTGAAGATTTGATCACATCATTTGTAGAAGTAGATGGTTGAGATTCCACAGATAAATCTTCTGAGTTGGATAAAGTACTTTCCGGGGTTATTTTTTGAGGTAATTTAGTAATATTTAAATCATCAGTTTGCAAAGTTTTTGTTTTCTTTCCTTTACCTTTAGGGACATTACTTGTTAGTGGCTCTTTAAAATGGTCCTCTTCTGATTTAGACTGCGGAGACTTTAACAATTCGGAAAGGGATATATTAAATTCATCATCTTCTCCTTCTGTATTTATCACTACTTCTATGACCTCTGAATTTTCATCATCAGTTGTGGGGAGTCCTGAAAGAAAATATTTAAAAATAATATTATAAACATGAAAGTTTGTAAGTATGGATGGATGAATTTGGATGAAACTTTTCAGTAATATAGATTTTACATCAGAATAACACATAGGCTACTATTTGCCGCGATAACCGACATATAAAATCTAGTTATAAATAATTTTACTGTTCAAACTTGAAAAATTTTTCTTTTTAATCAATTAATTTCTGCATTAATATGTCCCAAAAGAAAACCAATCAAATAAATCACAACACAAAGGACTCCAGAAGATTAAGAACAGTTTGAACATGTATAATGTATGATAGTATGGCAAGAGTGGTTGAAGTGGTCACCACACTGGTTTCTAATGCACTGAGTGTGTTCAAATCCTACATAAAACAACACTTAGTCTGAAATTTATAAAGCGTGCTTAGACTTTGCTCAGACTTTGCTTACGCTAAACTTACGTAAGTTCCTGCTCAGTGTAATCTTAGCATTCGAATTTATAGTCCTTTGAGCTAAGAATGTACTGAGTGTATGCTAAGCAAGAACTCAGGAAAAAATGTATAACATTTCTATTTGCATAGCATATTTGTTTGATTTATATAGATATTTTAAAAACATTTTACATATTTGAAAATAGCTGTTATAAACTAAAATACTAGTAATCTTATAAACTTTATTATATAATTGTATTTCAACGATTTAAACCGTTGATTTTTATTAATTTTAAGTGAAAAAATAACACATGTACAAATAAAAGAGTCTATTTGACTTTTCAGTCAAATGTCATAACATTTTTTATGGAATAGAGGGTAAACGAACCGACATTTCGCCTCAGGTATCCTCACTCACTCACACAGCACAAGCGCTGCTTCATACCGGTTTTCTGTGAGGTCGTGGTATCACTCCAGTCGTTATATTTGAATATTTCAGATTGTTTCGAGACCAATCGCATATAAATACCAATTTTTAGAAATAACTTTTAACTTTGACCCTGGCATGCCCTTACGGACTTCTGTTACAACGCTTTCAAACTAGTTCACGACTTTTCTACTTGGACCATCAAACCATCTTTACAAGCGCGTAAGTAATCGCTAAGTCAAGAATTTCGGTGACTTAGACAATGCTAAGCATTTGCTCAGCTTGAGCTAAGCATTTGACTATAAATTTCAACGCACACTTAACTCGTGAGGTAAGTCTAAGCAAAGACTAAGTACGCTTTATAAATTTCAGCCTTTGAGTGATACACAAATTGCTGCTCTGAGTCAGATCGTTCTTAATGTGTTTCATGTGTTTGTAGAACACAGTATTAAATACTAATGTTCGAGTTGTCTGTTTAAAAAGAACATGTGGCAATAAGGCACATACAAAGCAGAATGCAGACAGGGAGTAGCCTTTCAGTTGTAATAATGATAACATAATATAGAGAGGGGGGTGACTCCCCTCAGAATTAGTCGAAGGGAGAATTTTTAGGTTTGTTAACCTCAGTCACATTCTTTAAAGCGAAGAAAAATTGCATTAACTGGTTTTCTGTATGATCGTGGTATTATTTCGGACAAGCCAGCACATTTGTGCCCTTTTTAAAGACCCTTTTATAGATCTTACCTTCAGTCTGAGATATAATCCTCTCGCTCCTATTCGCATGATACGTGGTCGATGAGACATCTTCTGAAAAAATACATACTTCAGGAGTTTCTTGATTTTTTTCTTGCGGTGCTCCTGGTAGTTGATTTATATTAGACATTTTAATATACGTATAGTCCACTTTGCATTTGGACTCCACCTAACTCATTGAATAGTCAATATTCTGTGACTTCTATAAGTGCTGCTCAGTTGATTTTGCAGAGCTAAAAATGTAAAAAGATGAATTTGTAAATAACAACAAATAGTAACATGCACAGATAACTTTATCGGTCAGAGACATGAATTTATTTATTTATTACTCAGACAGAACACTTTTACTTAGAGCATATATATATACCTAGAGGGGCAGTCGGACGGGCGGAAAGCGTGATTAGAGTAGAGAGACAGAGACTGAGTTTGGGTAGTGTCTGTTTCTCTCATGCAAGCTTTTGATTGGTAAACGCACATACTGATTTGCATGACAAATTTGGCGGGAAATACACCAACCAATCATAAGCCCAATAAGAAGCTGCTGTGAGAGAGAAAGAAACTATCCAAACTCACCTAGTTTTCCAATTACAGCACTAGAGCGCATTATGCGGCATAATGCTTAACGTTGAATGTTTCAACTACAGCAACGCTTCGCACAATCGAGCACTCTCAAAAGTAGTGTTTTTGCGTGATGCGTGCAATCGATACCAACGTGACAAAAATTAACAAGTGTTTTTTCTTTAAGGTGGCATTGATCAAAATGTTTTATATATATATATATGATCGTTAGTAATATTATTTATTGTTGAAAAAATTTTTAAAGCTTTCGTTTCGTTGCAGTTTTTTCGAAATAATCAAAGTTAATTCAAACTGTGTTAAAAAAATAAATATAAGTATGGATGAAGGTAGAACTCATTTAAAAAAATTACTCAAAACAAACAAATGTTAATGTAATTATCAAAATCCAAATTACTTAAAATAACCGTAAATAGTTTTCAACCAATTTTTATGTATACCACTTTGCTTACAAATTAATGAGGTTATTGCTAACTCTGAATATTTTTTTTTTTTTCAACACTGAACTTAGCGCACTCTGCTGGTGCATTTGAAAACTAATTCACGTTCCAATTGAGCATCAGCATAATTCGGCATTGTGCGCCACTGAGTCGCATTATGCTCTGTAATTGGAAAACTAGGTCAGTCTCCCTCTCTACTTTGATCACGCTGTTCGACTCTTCGGCTGTCTTATGAATTTAAATAAAAACCTGGCAATAGCGGTTGCGTAGCACTTCACACGTGTCACTGTCACCAGTGGTCACTACTGTCAGATTGATCAAAAAGTTTCTGTCATCTGTCATAACAAATACACAGATTTTGGAAAATAAATAGAAGTTTGTTTTGTACAATTTACAAAATGTTGACCTTATGGAATTTATTTGAAGCTTCACTGCTTTGCTTGAATGCAGTTTGCGTACTACACGAAGAAAGATTTATGCAGAAAAGTAAGATAACCTAAATAAAAATTTAAATTAATTTTACATAATTACTCTTCAAAATTAGAAAAGGTACTCTTTGTTGTAAAAATACTATATTGACTACCTAGCGCTGACTGTTTTTCAGTGAATATAGTTATTGGAAAGGAAACAGTAAAGTCTATATTATTTTGATATTGTTTCAGTGGGCTGGGGGGCTAATGGACAAAACCAAGGATTTGAAGACCAATCATCAGTTAAATTCCAGATCCTAAATTTAGTTAGATCTATCAGAACAGTCACTAGAAGTAAGTATCTTACCTCTTAAGATATTAGATTTTTTTTTAACTGACTTCAAAAAAGGAGGAGGTTCTCAGTTCGACTGTATTTTTTGTTTGTTACCAGAGAACTTTCAACTGGGTAAACCGATTTTGATGATTCTTTTTTTTTTATTTGAAAGCTAGTGCTTCGCATGTGGTGCCATTTAAATTTTGTTCTGTTCTTGAAGTCATTGTTTTATTTTTGTTATATCCTATTATACTATGCTAAAATGAATCAAAGTACTGTGCAATGGGCCTATGTCCAGCTGTGGACTGCAAAAGGCGGATGATGATGATACCATGCTATCCAGACGGCTCAGTGTTAAGTTTGTTTTAAGTTTTTAGTTTAACTTGCTGACTTAGTCAGTTCTTGGTCTTACCGTCAGATTCGAAGAAACCAGATTTAGTGACATTCCATATTCTCAGTCTACAACAGAATACATACTACTAATCTATACATCTATACAAATAAATAAAATTGGAGTGTCTGTTTGTAATGTTAACATAACCGCCTTTTACTAAATGCATATGTATGTATACACGGTACATATACCAAAAATGTAGTTAAAATATGTGTCTGTCTCTCTGTTTGTTCCGGGTAATCTCTTGAATGATCCAAGGAGTAACTTAGGCTACTTTTTTTAGACTAACTTTGTCCAGTGGTGTTACTCACGGTACGAAGATAACCGCGGGTAACACTGCGGGTTCAGCTAGTTATTAATGTAAAATAATAATAATTGCCAATTTTTTTTCAGTTCCTCTGATTATCCTGAACATATTAACAATAATATTCAAATTATTACTAGGGTAAATGGCAAAGTAATGATTTAGGCATAAGGACATTTCAAGAACCACATACCAGAAGACTTTCAAGCATTTCACTATACTCTAAAATATGCATAAATGTTTTTTTTTTCTCTTCTTTCTTGTTGCAAATGAAATATAGTGAAAAATATGCTGCAAACTACGATAATTGTATCTTTACAATACAGAGTGTAACTTACTAATATTAAAACGCTTAATCCATTTTGTATTTGAAAGTTGATAAATAAAAATACTTTGTAAAATATTTTACTTTTATTTTTAACCGACTTTAAAAAAGGAGGAGGTTAGCAATTCAATTGTTTTTTTTTATTTTGAGACCTAGTGTTTCCCGTTTTTCATTTCAATTTACACCCAAACACACTACAACACTTTCAGGAAGGCTCTGGTTTCCAATTTTTGCTTAGGAACGCGTTTTTTTTTTTTTATTTTCCTTTATTTTAACTTTTTTTTGTATTACCTTTCTTATTTGTCTTGTTACTGTTCCTTTAAATATATTATTGTCAATATCTGATAGATTAGTCCTATTTAAAGATTCGTGGCTGCGGGAGGGCTCTGGTGACCTGTAACTACAGGTTTTTTTTAACACCTATTTCAGGCACCAGACTCTCACGAAGTTGCTTAAATATATGGCATTTTGTAATGTACCTTAAAAGGTTTTTTTGTGAGAGAAAATAAAGAGATTATTATTAAAAAAAAAAAAAAAAAAAATTAGGACTGGAAGTCGGAACCGGTGATACAAGGTGATAAAATAGACTATTCTAAATTATTGGCATCTGTGTATTTTATGCCCAAGCAACTGATATTTGATATCTCTTTATTACTTTCTAACACCACTCTCCATATTTTAATTTTAAAGAGTGCTCGTTAAAGCGTATAGTAGCCTCAATAACCTTGAAAGTCTGGGCGAAACTAAACGCGTACTATCATATCTGCACCACACACATTCATATCTCCCTTAAAACGCGCTACCTTAAAACGATGATCAAAGATTAAGGAGCGAAGCAGACGTGCGCACTTAGCCGGCGTTTTTGCCTAAAATTTCAATACAAGGATTTTTAAGAGACAAATAGCAAGTCGCCTCTGTGGTATAAACCTGTGTGTTGAGTAGTTAGCAGGTTGAGAATTTTATGTGTCACATTCCAACCTACTTCAGGTTGGATAGTGGAAATATTTAAGTATTTTACTTAATTAAATTATTTTAGTTCGAATGAAAGAAAAAGAAGTATGGGTCCGCAAAAAGTACCGATACCTGAGTAGTATCGATACTTTCATTTCGATACTAAGTATATTTGGGTGTTTTCTATGTATAATATGTATGTATTTACAAAAAAAAAAGAGTATATAAGTATTCGTATCAGTTGTCTAGAACCCATAATACAAGCTCTGCTTAGTTTGGGTCTAGATGGCGTTGTGTGTTAGATGTCCGAAATATTTATTTATTTATTTATTTGGACACAATACTTTTCTTCCGATATTTTTGAGGTATCGAGCATGTGTTTCCAGTTTCAAGTGATTGGTACCTGATACGTAGATTTATTTTAATCAATTAAGTAAAAAATATTTAATACAGTTTAGTCCTGATTTACTTTTTAGGGTTCCGTACCAAAGGCAAAAACAGAACCCATAAAGATTCATCATGTCTGTCTATCCGTCCGTATGACACAGCCACTTTTTTTTCGAAACTATAAGAACTATACTGTTGAAACTTGGTAAATAGATATATTCTGTGAAACGCATTAAGATTTTTATACAAATAAAAAAAAAACAAATTTTAGGGGTACTTAGAACTTAGAATTTTTCAATTCATCAATCCTATACGTGTCTATGTCAAATAATCTAGGAGAGATCTTCAAATATGATATTGAGGTAGAATATCATTTTTCTCTAAACTTAATGGTTTGCGCGTGAGACACTTCCAAAATGGTAAGGTGTGTGTGTGTGTCCCCTGTAACTTCTAAAATAAGAGAACGATAAAACTAAAAAAATTAGATGATGTACATTACCATGCAAACTTTCACCGAGCATTGGTTTGAACGAGATCTAGTAAGTAGTTTTTTTAATACGTCATACATCGTAAACCATAAACGCAATTTATCGAACAAAGTAACAACCTTACAACGAACTACAAGAACTGTTATATTATATTACTAGCTGCTGCGGGAGGTTCATATACGAGTCCGACTCGCACTTGGCCGCTTTTTTTACTGTTACTCTTATTTATTTTTGTACCCAGAATTTGTATCGTAGGTATATTTTTATTATTATTATTTTCAAAGTCAGTATATTTTACAAGTTAGATCTCTATAACTCCTAAACTAACAAAGTTATCTTTAGCCGTAATAGTTAGTGTGGTCTGTCTGTTCTAGGTAATAATCATAGAGGCAGTGTGTTTGGTTGTAAATAGCGGTTCATTGGCTATATTTTAGTGAAGTTATAGATTATAATTTGTTTTTCTATATGAATGTAGTGTTTTTTTTAGCTTAATAAGCTTTATAGATAAAGCTATTATTTTTCATAGAACCATGTAATTAACCAAGCTTTCCGACCAAACCTCTGTTGCCTTGCCTCTTTAACCGTACACCACATTATTGCAGTTGCCTTTTTAAATGTAATTCGGCATGCATGGGCCGGCTCGATCGGAGTAATACCACGGCCCCACAGAAAACCGTTGTGAAACAGCGCCTGCGCTGTTTCATCGAGTGAGTAAGGATACCGGAGGCCCATGCCTCTCCTCATCCCCCAAAGGCTGGCAACGCACTTGTGACGGCTCTGGTGTTGCGGGTGTCCATGGGCGGCGGTAATCGCTTACCATCAGGCGATTGGTCTGCTTGTATGCCCCCTATTACATAAAAAGAATACCAAGAAATAAGGTTTGTATAACATTAATACAACATTAATAGTTTAAAAAAAAACTTTTTAAAAACAATTACTACAACAACTATTTACAAGCCCTAAAAAGATTGAAAAAATGACGAAGCAAACGATTCCCAACTCGATGGTGTTGTGTCGTTCTATGACAGTGTTCCTATGACCACCTACCGGCTCCATCATCAGACCCTAGATACTATCGAAACATAAAGTACTCGTCAAGATGAACCAAACGATTCTTAACTTGTAGTAGCACAGTAGTGTAACAAATATGTACATACATATTATACATAGAAGACACCCAAACTCCGAAACATTTTTTTTCCAGATCATACAAACATTTGGTCCGACCAGGGAATCAAACCCGAAACCTCAAACAAAGCAGTCGCATACATTACCACTGCGCCACCGAGGCTGTCAAAACATCAAAAAGCGTCCAACCGCAAGATCACTAGTCCTTTGCAATGAGTTAGTCTCTAATACATACAATTTTTTTCGAATCTTTTGATGCAGCCGTTAAGGAGGAGTAGTCATTAGAATGCAACCTTTTTTACGCATCTAAAGGGAGGCGTGTAGTTTTTGTAGTGCATTCGTGTGAGCTCGCAGATATTTGCGTATATATAGTTACGTGTGGGAGCCTAAAAGGCAGCTTGATTCTATACTAATCAGAGCCTGTGCTACCTCATGTGCTACAGCAAACAGATTGCTGATAAACATACTTATTAATCCCCTCAACCGTTACGCCATTTTGGTCAAATATGACTTGTCCGTGACTCGCCGTCGGCCGTCGGCCCGTTACATTCCAGACTCTCGTTGAAATGCCGATTACTAAAAAAATGTGTTGGGGCTATACAAACTTTTTGTATCATTAGAATCACAGAATAAACAGATATAAGTAGAAATTACTAGTAGGCGTGACGGGCGTGCCACTCGTAAGCGTTGCAACGCATACCTTTATGAGTTGTAGGTATTTTGTATCATAGTCTTATTACAACGCTGCGTCGAATACGTCGTCCATTGAAATTTTTTTTTTACGCCACAATTCCGTACTGCTCTGTTTTACAGTCTAAAAATGGTAGCAGAAGGAAGAACATTAATAATGGAGCTGTTTCTTACCATCGGTAGGTACAATTGTAAATAATCTATACAAATAAATAAAATTGGAGTGTCTGTTTGTAATATTAAAATAACAGCTTTTTAATCAATGCATATGTATGTATACACGATACATATACCAAAAATGTATTTAAAAAAATTTTTGTCTGTCTGTCTGTCTGTCTGTTTGTTCCGGTTAATCTCTGGAACGGCTGGACGGATTTCGACGGGACTTTCACTGGCAGGTAGCTGATGATCCAGGGAGTAACTTAGGCTACTTTTTTTAGACTAACTTTGTCCCGCGGCGTTACTCGCGGTACAACAATAACAGCGGGTAACACCGTGGGGTTCAGCTAGTTTATCAATAAAGTCATTATTTAACTATTAATCAACTAGAGATTTAAGCATAAGTCTACCTTATCCCATTCACTTAAAGCTCAATTTGGTTATTTTTTTTTATGTCATGAGCGGGCAAACGAGCAGTCGTATCGCCTGATGGTAAGCAATTACCGCCGCCTATGGACACCTGCAATCACCAGAGGCGTCACAAGTGCGTTACCGGCCATTGGGGGATAGGGGGAGGGGGTTTGGATTATGGGCCTCCGGTATCCTCACTCACTCGGTGAAACACAGCGCAAGCACTATTTCACACCGGTTTTCTGTGAGGCCGTGGTAACAGTCCGGTCGAGCCGGCCCGTTCATGCCAAAGCGTGGCTCTCCCACGGTAAGTTGGTGTTTTATCAATGTTCAACGCTACTCGATTAGAGATGTAGTCAGGGAGGATGTTGGTTTTATCGATATGCATACTTTTAAACGGGTTATAGAATACGTATAAGTGTAATGTACAAAGGGCGGCCTTATTGCCTAAAGCAATCTCTTCCAGGCAACCTTAAGATGGATAAAAATATATCGGAGAGACAGTTGACGGTACGTTAGTTTTGAAGAATTATAATTTTCTAATGAATATAACTAGAAACACACATATTTATATACACATACCTATACATCAATATACATACACATCATGGAAATAACTTTAACTAATCAATTGATATATGTTATTCTGTTGTATAAGCTATATTACTGTAAAGTTTCATCCAAATCCGTTCAGTAGTTTTTGCGTAAAGAAGAACAAACATACACACTCACAAACTTTCGCCTTTATATATTAGTGTGATGTGATTAGTAGAATTATGATTCGAATACAGATTCTTAAAATTAATAAACATTATTATGCAAGTACTTATTTTTTAGCTTCCTTACCTTTATAATGTTACCTCCTCAGATATATCTCAAATCAAGTTTTATATTCTGCTCCGTCCAAACAAAAGTTAGGTATCGATATTATTGATAATATTCTAATATGTGCTACAACGCTAATCGAGAAGCGAGACATGCCGAAGAATGACACAAATATCGAATTTATTCCTATAGAGGTTAATGTTATAATTGCGTGCATTTAGAATAACGCCATCTGTTATTGAATAGCTTGCAATGAAGTATTTTTACTTTCAAGATTACAAAACGTTGTACGTGTGACTTGATGTATTTTAATTTTGACAAATTGATTGAAAAATCATTTAAAATACAAACATCAAATGAAAGCAATTCGTTTAGTCTGACAGTCGTTCCCACAGAATAAAAAGATATAAGATACATATTATCTTTCTGTATTGTGGTCTTGATATATTTCAGTAAATAACAGAAAATTAAAAGGGTTTTTATGACATTTATTTTTATTTTATTTAAACACATACTTTCTTTAATAATTAACTAGGGACTCTATAAAATGCTGAACAGAGTATTAAAACATGTATAATAAAAATTTTGAGGCCATAGTTAACTTACTCCACTTATGTTCCTACCAAAAATCATTGAGGAAATTCTATAATACAGTACTGGCAGCACTGGTCTTAGTTGTCTCTGAAAATTTGGCGGCCATATTTTTCAGAGACAAACAAAACGCCGGTCTTTTCCGTTTTGAAGCGTCTGTTGTTTCGACGCCGAAAATTGGTAAATGATGGCAGCAAATAATTATTTCGGGTTTACTCATGGAGGAACCCAATATGGGTAAGTTATTAACTATAAAAATACTTCAGCTGTGAGTGTAGTGGGATCATACAAATGAATTATGAAATTGGTAGATGTGATCAATGTGCCTTGTGCTCATGTTTGTCCTAATCAAAATGGCGTCTGACGTCTATTGATCGTAAAATTTCTAGTGAATTGGGGTTTTTTTGGTATGAACATAAGTATCGTTCGTTTTGTAGTGCCGCTACGGCAAGTGCAGCATATGGTGGGCAAACTGGGTACGCCGTAGCGCCAGCGGCGACAGCTGCAACTTACGGCACTCAACGTGCCGCTGCGACAGGATACGACACAGCATACCAAGCTGCAGCTGCTACTCAGGGTATGTAAATCTGGTTATTCCAACTCTGAAGATAGGCTGAAGTTATTTGTTTACATAATAAATGTTCAAAATAGATACCTACAGTGCGCAAGTAATTGTATTATTTTTATAACTTCATTGGGTTGACCCAGTCTATATATCCTCTGAAGGACAGAACCTTCATCGTCGGATGGACAGTGTTAAAAGTATCTTGGTTTTTAAGTAATTGTGCAAAACTAATTTAGACAACTTATCATTATTTCATGAGCCTGTGTAATTTGTTGTAGTGTATGAATCATTGCATATCAATCCTATTTATCACTCAAAAATAATATTGTCTTTATGTACAATAATATTGAAATGTATAATAACCATCCTCTGTCACTACACCTGTATAATTGATGATAACCTGCGGATTGTTTTTTTTAGAAAGTATGAGCTCTTATTCCGTATATTGTTCAGATCACACCGCAAAGGTCTTGATGATTATTAAGTTTATTGTTAGTAACTTTATTAACTTCTAAACAGTCCCTTTCATCTCACTTTGTAGAAGAGCACCTAGAGATACTTTATCACACCATCACACTAATATATAAAGGCTAATGTTTGTGAGTGTGTATGTTCGTTACTTCTTCACGCATTAACTACTGAACGGATTTGTATGAAACTTTACTGTAATATAGCTTATACATCAGAATAACACATAGGCTACTATTTGTCGCGATAACCGACATATACGCCGGCAGAGCCACGGGCAAAAACTAGTTGTGGATTTGTTGGAATTTGAAAATTAGGATTATTCAGTGTTTGTGTTTAAATGAAACTTACTTGTCACACCTATTATTGAACCTTTAACGAGCCATCATCTAGAATCTTTATGGTAGAGAAATTAGTCAACATTTTTTTTCAATCAAGGATTTATTTGTGTAATGTAATGGAAAAAAAATCAAAAGCTAAAACCTAACTATAACAAAAATGAATCTGAAAAAGCATGAAACAAGTTTCAAAAACCATAGTTACACGTTGTTAGTGTTATGGACTATGGTACATCAATAAGTTTCAAAAGCCGTAGTCCATGTAGTGTAATATACCATAGTGCATAACACTCTAACTGCATGACTACGGCTTTTGAAACTTTTTTAATGCTTTTTCAGCGTCGTTTTTTGTCTTGTTTAGATTAAGTGACACGTCATATAGAGTACTAGCTGAACCCCGCGAGTAACGCCGCGGGACAAAGTTAGTCTAAAAAAGTAGCTAAGTTACTCCTAGGATCATCAGCTTCCTGCCAGTGAAAGTCCAGTCAAAATCGGTCCAGCCGTTCCAGAGATTACCCGGAACAAAGAGACAGACACAATTTTTTTAAAATACATTTAGGTACATACATACATATGCATTGAGTAAAAGCCGGTTATCTTAATATTACAAACAGACACTCCAATTTTATTTATTTGTGTAGATAACCAGCAGACGATCATGACGCCTCTAATGACACCTCATTTGTCCAGTTCTAATGAGTAGTTAAGGAGCTATGAGGGAATATACATAGCCTGTCAAAATCATAACCCTCCATTGGCTTTGCCATAGTCGGGTAAAAAATGTAAATTTTGGTATGAAATAAAATGAAATCATTTATTCTGCAAGTAGGTTACATAAACACTGCAAGTTAAGCATACATGCAAGTTATACCTATAGCAATGACAGATACATCAATCAGTTTCTTATTAACCAACTTAGGAAGTTTCCAATTGGACCGATTTTGATGGGTCTTTCACTGGCAGATAACTGATGTAATTTGGAGAAACTTAGGCTTCTATTTTTTGACTAGCTTCACTCTGTGGCATCACACGCGGTTGTAAAGATACAAAAATATCTGCAGGTAACATTGCAAGATTCAGCAGCAAATTTAAATTTACTAAACCAACACCACTTATGATATTTAAACATAAATGGACATGTCTGTATAAAAACAACAAATTGGCTAACTTTTTGTTATTTAGTGTGTTACTTTTTTTATTCTCATGAAAATTGTATTGAATAAGTACAAATTAAAAATGTGAATGCAACAGTAGTATTAATAAATGAACTACGAGTGACGTGACGTGGGTAGTCAGTAGAGGAGTACGGTAACAGAAGTGGTTTTACCAGCAGCGGCGCACGCCCACGCGCACGCAGCGGCCGCGGCGGCTTCGGCCTACGACGCCAGCAAGAGCGCCTACTACCAGCAGGCGGCGGCCGCCTACCCCACCGCCGCGCCGCCTCAGCCGCAACCCACCTACGACGCCGCCGCCGCCAAGCCTGCCTACACCACACCCGCCACCTATGCACAGGTTTGTGACACCACTTGTACTTCACCAACATATATGGCATGCTCATACATGCTACAAAACTGCATTCTATCTCTTGAAGGAAATTAACATTCGTATCACAAGTAGATGTTCTTGAGAGTTCTTTTTTATTACAACAACTGCATTTATGTATTCAGTGATGATGCATTCAACATCATTGAATATATGCAGTTGCAACATCAAGTAGAATATAGTATCGAGAAGTGTTTTAAAAGATAGTGTAAATATCAATTTGTTCTTAATGATACCACAAATTAGTTCATATATCCTCTAAACAGGTTCCAGTTGATCAACTTGATAATTTGAATATAATGTTTGTTGATAAATTATATAAACATCAGTGTATGATAAAGTTTGATAAAAAATGGTAATTATGTTCCTAAAAGATACTTTACCTACAAAAAAATTTTTAAAGACAACATAATCTATATAAAGTTTATTGAACTCCATGCAATTCAATACAATCGAATTTTAAGACATAATGCTATATAAAAAATGTATACAAGTTGTTATTAATATGAAAACAGCATTTGTAAAGAATGAGAAATTAGTAAGTAGGATAGTATGAACTATTTAGCTTTGAGTGAGTTTAAACCCTATTGGTTGTTCGGTCAGTACGGCGGGCAGGGCGGCGGGGGCGCGGCGCGGGGCGGCGCCAAGGCCTACGGCGGCGTGTACACCGCCACCACGGCCGCCGCCTCCTACCCCACGCAGGCCTACACGGCCACGCCCGCGCAGACCAAGCGTGAGTACACCGCACCACCGCACCACCACACCACCACACCACTCTATCATCCATCTCTAGCATTCTACTCGTGCTTTCCATCAGCCACAATACAGTAGCAAACGATCTTAGTAATGGGTGTCGCCATGTTTATATCAAATTACAGTGTGCCATTTATATAGTCAGATTGACATCAATTGCCAAATGATGCATCTCAATAGACCGACATAGTGTGAGTCACCATGTTGCATTGTTGCGTTGTTGGCATTCACAATGAGTATGTTGACCACTATTCTTGGATTTTGCTCATACTTTCCCACAGGCAGAGTACATATATTTGGTAGTCTTGCAGATAAAATAATTAACTCCAAACATTTTTAAGTCACAGCATAATAACAACTGGACACATATTGTTCGCCCACGACTGTCCGATCCCAAACTAGATAGAATCTCTATGTAATCAGACTGCTGATAAACAATCTTATATATTTCTAAATACATGAATATTATGAATAAATTACACCAGACAGAACAAATATTTGTGTTCATTCAACAAATTTTTTTTCCTGGGTAAGAATTGAATAGAAGTCAGAGTCACAGACTGACACTACTAGACCAAAGACCAATCTAATAATGGAAAGATTTTAAATACTCATTAAATTAATTATTATTTAATTTGCAATATTTGTGTTATAGCTGCCACAAACAGAGGCAACACTGCATATGACACTGCTCTCTACAACGCTGCTACTATGTACGTCGCTCAACAGAACAAAACTGGCGGCGGAAGGTAAGGCTACGTCCATATGGCAACACATGACAAGCTGTAATGCCAAATGACTTGTAATAGGTTATTGCATCCATTTCTAAAAAGTGTCTTAATTTGATTCAATCGATAAGTGTTATAAAATGCATTGAAATTTTACAATTATGCGCGTAATTTGTCAAAAACGCTGGACGAAGTGGACGCCATGTTGCTCTGCGATATTGACGTCAGTTCGTTTTTGTAAACAAAAACAAATGCACTGATACTGTAGCTTACACAGCGGTTTGAAGTAATAACATGGCTGCAACTATTTCATGGGAAACATAATAAACACTGAAAAGTTTGAAATAAATTAAAAAATATATTTAATTATTTTATGAACTAAATCTAACATTTTCCGACTGCTTTTTGCATAAGGTATCTCAATAATATGTTTTTAGATTTTTTCTCGTAAACAGTAAAATAACCTATCAAGTGTGGGAGTTTAAGTAAACAGCAAAAATTTCGTGATATCGAAACATGTAGCAACACGAGCAACCAAATGGCTAGTGTTATTGAGAGTGTTAAGCTTGTGAGGTATTGTGTGTGTGGAGTGAGCGGGGAGTGAACAGGGAGTGTAGAGTGAGTGGGAGAGTAAGGCTCGTGGTTGTTGCAGCGGCTGGAAGAACTACAACAAGAGCGGCGTGGGAGCGGGCGCGCGCCGGCCCAAGCCGCCGCCCAAGGCGCAGCAGCTGCACTACTGCGACGTGTGCCGCATCTCCTGCGCCGGCCCTCAGGTCACTACCACTACCACTACCACTACCACTACCGCTACCAGCACGGCTTCCGTGCTACTTTTGAGCGATTATTTTGATTCATTTCACTAGAATGTCATTTATTATTGCGTTATTAGAACGAATTATTAGGGAAATTATTGACATATGAAAAAATACAATTTTAGTGGTTTTTGAGTCTGGTTGGTAAGAGTCTGGTTCCGGGTTAGTGTTCCGATGCGATATGATAATTTCGTTGATTTCTTTGTAGATTAACAATGTATTGTTACATTTTTTTATAGTTCAACAATTTGAATATCGAGTCTCGCAGTCGATCCTGGAACATTTTTAGTTCAGAGTTGGAGTAGATTTGTTTCTGAAATTAAGTAAAGTAAGGATTTGACGGAATCTCGATTTCAAGGAATTATAAATTCCTAAAAGTAATATTATGACTTTCGGTATGCAAAGGCATATCGAGTGTTTTAGTTTTGGGATTTGTCGTAGAAGTCCGAGTCGTAGGTTGACGATAAGCTTTCATGTTAGTATACGATAAGTTTGTACACTGAGCGTGTGTAAGTAGTAGTGACTAACGCGTGTGGTGTGCGGTGGGCGGCGCAGACGTACAAGGAGCACCTGGAGGGGCAGAAGCACAAGAAGAAGGAGGCGGCCGTGAAGCTGGCGGCGGCGGGCGCGGTGCTGGCGCTGGCGCGCGGCGCGGGCGGCGGCGCGCTGCGCTGCGAGCTGTGCGACGTCACGTGCACGGGCGCCGACGCCTACGCGGCGCACGTGCGCGGCATCAAGCACCAGAAGGTCGTCAAGCTGCACACCATGCTGGGCAAGCCCATCCCCTCCACCGAGCCCACCAAGCTCGGACAAGGTACGTCACGTCACATACTAGTCCACTCGTCCACTCGTCCACTCGACACAGTAATAACCGCCATACGCCATACGCCATACACCTTGATGGATTGCTTCACTAAACTAAAATGATCTTCCATTCTCTTATTTCAGTAAAACGTTTTCATTCATATTCAGATAACGTGTATTTTTAGTGCATCATAGCAAGCATAACAAATTTTAGTCGATCTCCAACGTTGAGAGAACAAAACACATTTCAAGTGATTTTTAAAAACAGTATTAACACCATCATTATTACATTTGCACTAAACACTAATTCATTTACCTTGAAAATCTACAATATTCGTCGTTTCTTTCATTACCATTTTAAATTTATTTCATTTCTACTTGATCATAACGGTAACCTAATTCAGCGTTGAGATTGATCTTCGTTGCACTGTCACCGATCACAATGCTGAACACCCTCACTGCGATGATCGAATAGAAGTCAAAATTAGTTTGTGTATTTTTATTGTATCAAATATGCTCTCCGATGACCCTAATTCTATGCATGGAGAACATATTTGTGAGTTATTACTGTCTGTGCTGACTCCCTCATCGCCACAACGCCATATCTGTATGAAACCGCGCGTTTTGTTGGCAGCTAGATTTGCATCAGTCAAATTCTCTCAATGTTTACTGTTTTGGCAACCGGTACAGATATGTGGAGTGTGTTAAATGGGCCTTTTTTATAAAAACCGAGGTATCGCATTTAAAGAGCAATGTCCGAGTTCGACACGATCTTTCTGTAGAAAGGGCCCAATGTGTGTCGTCACAAGAAAGATACCCGGCAATAGTGTAACGAGAGAAAATTTGACTTTTCAATCTATCAGCCAAAAAGACGGTGGCCGGGACGCCCAAGATCGCATTCGTGGCGTCCGGGGGTCTCAGCACAGTCGCGGGTTCCTCTACCAACGATCAAACCGAACCCCAAGGCGACAAAGACAAGGAGGGCGACGACAAGGACGAGGAGGGCGACGCCGAGCCCGAGGTGCAGCCCGTGGGGCAGGACTACATCGAGGAGATCCGCGGCGACGACGGCAAGGCGCTCAGCTTCAACTGCAAGCTCTGTGACTGCAAGTTTAACGACCCCAACGCCAAGGAGATGCACATGAAGGGTCGCCGCCACCGCCTGCAGTACAAGAAGAAGGTAAGACCACACTCCGCCATACTCTCCCCGACATTTCCAGGGCAGGGCTTTCCTATGATTACTTAGTAAAAGGTTTGAGGCGGCGTCGAGCCTGGTGCCGTCCGCGGCGCCAAGAGATCCGTGCGTCACATGATGACACCTGGCAATGAGGAAATAGCCCACGCTCTGTCTGTGCCTCCCCTCCCTAGTCTCGGAGCGATCGATAGCCGAGCTGATGTGTAGTGTGTGTTGTAGGTGCAGCCGGACCTGGAGGTGAAGGTGAAGCCGTCGATGCACCAGCGCAAGCTGGCCGAGGCCAAGGCGCAGCGCATGCTGGTGCGCGACGAGCTGTGGGCGCGCCGCCGCATGCACGACGTACGTACACACTACACACTAACATGCTACACACGACGCACTAATATGTTACACACTACACACTAACGTACCACACACTACACACTAACACGCTACACACTACGCACTAATATGCTACACACTACACACTAACGTACCACACACTACACACTAACACGCTACACACTACGCACTAATATGCTACACACTACACACTAACGTACCACACACTACACACTAACACGCTACACACTACGCACTAATATGCTACACACTACACACTAACATACCACACACTACACATTAACACGCTACACACTACGCACTAACATGCTACACACTACACACTAACATACCACACAGTACACACTAACACGCTACACACTACGCACTAGTATGCTACACACTACACACTAACATACTACACACTACACACTAACATGCTACACACTACACACTAACAAGCTACACACTAACATGCTACACACTACGCACTAATATGCTACACACTACACACTAATATGCTACACACTACACACAAACATACTACACACTACACACTAACATGCTACACACTACGCACTAATATGCTACACACTAATATGCCATACACTCCAGGTGCTTATGCCATTTATTCAGATAAACTAGTTTCATTCAATAATGCGACCATTACAATACCACTAATTGATATAGATAAAAATAAATAAAAACTAATTTTCAACTGTATCACCTCAGGGTATGGAAGATGAGGAGCGCATGTACTGGGAGGGAGGCATGGAGCCGTGGTGGGGACGCGGACCCGTTCCACCGCCCATGCACCACCTTCATCATGTACGTATAGTATTATTTCTAAAAGACACTAGCTGAACCCCGCGGTGTTACCCGCGTTTATTGTTGTACCGCGAGTAACGCCGCGGGACAAAGCTAATCTAAAAAAAAGTAGCCTAAGTTATTCCCTCGATCATCAGCTAACTGCCAGTGAAAGTCCCGTCAAAATCGAACCAGCCGTTCCAGAGATTACCCGGAACAAACAGAAAGACAGTCAACAGTACCGTGTATACATACATATGCATTTAGTAAAAAGCGGTTATTTTAATATTACAAACAGACACTCCAATTTTATTTATTTGTATAGATATAGTAAAGTAAGCTATTTTGAATTTAATAGAATTATAATTGTGTAAACCACTGCGTGCTTTTTGAGACATTTGCCTCGCAAAATCAATTTTTAAAACAAATGATCGCCTGCAGCATTTTCTGATCTATTGACTTTCAAATCTTCAAGAAAGGTTGCTATCCCTATTTTAAAAAAAAACTAAAAACGGGAATACCTCTCTGCTTTCGATTAGTATATGTTGTGGGTTAAAATCCCACATGGGATTCACAAATAGTTGTTCAGTAAGAGAGAGTGAGTAACGTGTAACGTGTGGCGTGTGGCGTGTTGCGTGTGGTGTCCAGGGCATGGGCATGAGCATGGGCTACGGGTCGGTGGGGCGGCGGCCCGAGACGTCGGACGACCGCCACGTGCTGGCCAAGCACGCCGAGATCTACCCGGGCGAGCAGCAGCTGCAGGACATCCAGCGCGCCGTCAGCCACACCGAGAAGGCGCTCAAGTCGCTCTCCGACGCGCTCGTCGACCAGGCCAAGCCCAAGGTACTGTCCACCGAGCCTACTGAGCCTACCGAGCCTACCTGCTCAACACGAGAGGATAGAGGCGTCTGCGATTGTAAAAAAAACATTCTACGCGAAACACTTGTATTTTGGGGAACCTCCTTAGTCGCCGCACGACAACTAAATTATATGAGAATTGTTTCTTCTGTATTTTTTTAATAATTCTACGATTTGAGGATAGAGTACAAATTCCCTATTGGGATAGAATGGGTGGCAATTACTGAAATTTTTTAACAACATGTAAAAATTGGGTAACAATTCACTCTAGAGTTGAGTCGTTCGAGTTTTCTTACACAAAGAACATTTCGATACCGACGCTTTAAGACTCGAAGAAAAAAGGTGTCGTGCGACAAAAAGCCCGCCACGATTCCCACGCAAATAAGTTTATATCGCTATAACAAATATACTACACTCACCAACAGCTTTGAAACGTCAACTTACCTATTAGTTTGTTACCCTTTACCTTTACCCTTTGTTTCGATAACATATGTTGTGATCCAGGGCCAGACACCAGCAAAAACTCCAATTAAGACTGAAGATAAAAAAGATGATAAACCTGAAGGCAAAGAAGACGGCCGCGATAATCAATTGTAAGTACATAAGTAGATACCAAGTTTTTTAAAATCTGTGTGTTCCAATGGTTGTTTTCGGTACATCCATTGAGTACAGTTTAATACAGGAATGACAAGCATTCACAATAACAAAAGCATATAAATACGCTCATGTGTCATGTGCAATAGGCGTGATGACAGTAACCAAGAACCACTAAAATAATATATTTATCTAATACAGTGGGATTTATCTCCATGAATATATTTTCTTTACCTATGAAATTGCCGTTTTGTATGCAATAAGTGAAAGTGCTTTTTTATGATTATTATGACGATATATATACCGGAAAAAACAGACAGACATAAAAATGTTTAAATACATTTTTGGCATGTGTACCTATGTAATATTACAAACAGACACTACAATTTCATTTATTTGTATAGATAGACCTATAATTGACACTTGATGACAAATGGTGACGTCGCATTTGCACAGACAGATACCATGACACCACCAAGCGTTTTGGCGTGAATTTTAAATATAACTGTTTTTGATAATAGGAGATACTTCCGAACACTATAAAACAGTTTTTCAAAGTTAGTCATGATGACTAGTTTTGCCTATTAAATCTAGTCAAGCAAGCCGTAAAAGCTTTAATTTTTTTTTCGAAGTTGATTTCATTCATTGTTTTTTATTTATGGAGCCTGGTATTTTTCTTTAAACTTAAAAAAGATGGAATTAAAAAAAAAGTGAAATTCGAGTAGATTATACAACTTGCTCGAAGCTACACAATCAGATTAATCTATACAGACTCTGTTTTTAATTACTTTTATTGCAATACAATAGACTAGCGTGTATGTTACAATGGTCGTTCGAGGTTCGTCTTGTATCCATCCTCCTCATACTCCAGCCAAGGTAAATTAGGCGAAGAATAGTTTACAGGTCGCGTTTCTTTTAAGGTCAGGTGAGGTTTGGTTTCGGCCGAAACTAAGAGTAAAGCCGAAAGTTCGGTTTCGGCTTTACTACCACGTCGGTCGAACACAAAAAAAATGTAAACATGTTTTATTTGTTTTTTTTTTCTGTATTGGATTGGAGTGCAAAGTCTGTCAGAGCAGTTAATATAAAATAATAAATAGTAATGAATTTCGCCAAGGCACCAAAGGTGGATGTATGTATTGTATAGTGTAAATATGTAGCAATTGTGAGCGGACGTAAAGGACGAGCTGTGTCTGTGTCGCGCAGGTTCTCGTTCGCCAGCGAGGGCGAGGCGGGCGCGGCGGAGGCGGGGCCGGGCGGCGCGCGCGCGCTGAAGGGCGTGATGCGCGTGGGGCTGCTGGCCAAGGGGCTGCTGCTCAAGGGCGACCGCGCCGTGCGCCTGGTGGTGCTGTGCCACGACCGGCCCACCGTGACGCTGCTCAAGCGCGTGGCCGGCGAGCTGCCCGCGCACCTGGCGCGCGTGCGCTGCTCGCCCGACGAGCCCAAGTACCGCGTGGAGCTGCTGCCGGCCGAGGGCGCCGTCAGCGTCACCGACGGCGCCGTCACCGTGCGCGTGTCGCTCACCTCGGCCGTCATGCGCGAGCCCGCAGGTGAGCCTCCGTCACCCGCCGTCATCCTCCGTCACCCGCCGTCACCCGCCGACCACAGCTCAGAACAAACTATCTCGTTTTCCGCTTTCACCTACTCCGTTTCGTGGATGTTTCACGATCGTACTTTATATTCCTCTATCATATTATTATATCTATGATATATAAAAAGATAATTTGTTCAAAGTATTTACCGCCCGCGAGGGCAACGTGTTGAATGCTTATTTTTAGGTGTGAGTAGGGTAAGATGCTGCGAGAAGAAAAGGATTTTTGATCATCTATCACGATATATCACCCGCGCGTTCGCTCCGCGGTGGTATATCGCTCTACTGAAACGGAGCAAACATGATTTTCTTTGTTGCCTACTCGTTTTAATCTATATTTATACTTCTAATTTATTTAAGATTTTATCACATATCACAGACGATTAGGACTCTATTTGTTTATGCGATAACAGTTTCAACCTTGCGTTTAATCCAATTGTCAGTTAGTGAAAAATAATATAAATAGCTTGCACCCAATTGACACGTGTCCCGTTAGTTCTGGCGGGCCACCCCGGAGCCGGGCCGAGGCCGGGCCTGGTCCGGGGTGACGCGCCCTCCCCTAGTGCTGTGGTAGGATGTACGACAGATGTTTGCCCCGTTTTCGTCGAAGTTTTGATGGTCAAACACCCTTTGTGTTGTTGTCGCTAGACGGTGGCGACATAAAGCGAGACGACAAGGATGTGCTCCCGCGCCAGAAGTGTTTGGACGCGTTGGCCGCCCTTCGGCACGCCAAGTGGTTCCAGGTACATTCGCCACAACATTTACATTACTGTGGGCACTCCGACTTGTCGCACGCGACTTCTGCCCACCTTCACCTTCATTATCCACGTTGCGTTTGGCAACTCGTAATTATTACAATAGTTGAAATATAAATGTTGCGTGCGGTGCCGGAATGCCCACATATAATTTTAGTCACATGTTTATTTCTATTTATCATACAAATCATTAGATCCTCACTTTAAAAGTATACTATATGAAGCGATTCCCATGAACATGTGGCTACGAGTGCTCCGTCTCCCCAAAGCTGCGTTTCCACGCACTGTAGCCGACACTGGGAACGTACACGACAGGAAACGCAGTTTCTCTATAGACTAGGATTTTGAACTTGTACATTTATTGCTCTGTTTCTTGTCGGATGAATAATGAAAGTTGTAAAGTAAAGTACCTCAGTGTGAGAGTGGAGCAATAAATGCCATGTGGGGCGGGCCCGGACTGACTGTGTGGTGTTGCAGGCTAGAGCCGCCACGCTGCAGTCCTGTGTCATCATCATCCGCATCATGCGCGACCTGTGCCGCCGCATCCCCAACTGGACCCCGCTCAACCCTTACGTGAGTACTCTTGCCTTGTTTAGTCCATTCGCTTTGATCCTACCCGCTACACCCACAAGTAAAATATGATTTGTCAGTTTACACCTAAGCAGTGGAATGTCATTATTTGTGTTTAACCGAGTGGACTATACTTCTGGCTGAATATTAATTGAAATTAAAGAGTTCAAATAAAATTTATTAATGACAATAATATAGTTTAGTGTAGGGAATTCAATTTTTTATTTTAATGTATCGTCGGAAGTATTTAATTTCTCACTCGCTTATTCATTTCTAGCAATTTTTTGAGGTTTGTCTTTACAAACGTAATGACCTAAAAATAAACCGGGAAAGGCAATGGTTACTATTTTACCACCAATGTTCAAAGTTTAGGACAGGAAGGATAGTGGTAAATTATTTAGCATAAAAATTACGTTTACCCTTTTTTTATTCTGCTAAAAATTTATGATTATCAAAAATCTAAGGTAAATTAGGAGAAGAAAAGTTTACAGGTCGCGTTTTTGGTTTCGGCCGAAACTAAGAGTAAGGCCGAAAGTTCGGTTTTTGTCGAGAAACCACTTTCGGTCGAACACAATAAAAAGTAAACATGTTTTATTTGTTTTTTCAATTGGAGTGCAAAGTCTGTCGGAGCAGCAAATATAAAATAATATATTGGTGGTATAGCGTATCGCGTGTGTCAGATTTTAAAGGGAGATATGATTTTTAGAAAGGGTGACATTAGCTTCGCTGATTGATGATTTAAACCGTTCTCAATCAATTTATTACTATACTCGTCGGTACACTAGGATTTATTAAAACAACACAACTTAGGTTCAAACTAGAATCATGTATTTAACTAACGTTAAATTGAAGATCGACACTACATGGTCAAGGTGAATTGGGTTAAAAGAGTAAAATCCACTGCCCGTTCGTGTCGATCCATAACTTCCAGTTTCCAAAATGTGTAGGGCTTTATCTACGCATTTTGGAAACTGGAAGTTATCACGTTATTTTAATGTAATAAAATAACGTGAGTAAGTTTAAATGTAATAGCGGATGTCAACCGGTTAGACTTCTTACTCACAATTATTTAAAATGATTTATTAAAACATTACTTCGCTCACAGAATCGTTATTCAATCTCCTATTTTATTATAATAATTTTTAGTTAGTAGCTCACAATTGAAATTAAGAGTAACAGTATTCCGTTTAGAATGTTATAATTAAATAACTTACTCGAGTAACCATTTTTACAAGACACAATACAATTATCTATCGTCCTGTTAATAAATAGAAAATGACATTTCGTTTCTGACTTTATAATGAATAGTTAAGTTTTATCGAGACAATGTTGAGTAGGTAGATGTTTTCCCCCGCTCACGCGTGGTCACGCGTGGTCACACGTGGTCACGCGTGGTCACACGTGCGTGTTGTGTGTGGCAGGCCATGGAGCTGCTGGTGTCGGGCGTGATGCAGTCGGCGCTGGGCGCGCTGTCGCCGGGCGAGGCGCTGCGGCGCGTGTGCGAGGCGGTGGCGGGCGGCCTGCTGCTGGACCACGGGCCCGGCCTGCGCGACCCCTGCGAGAAGGACCTCGTGGTACGTACCCCACCCCACCCCACCTCACGCCACACCGACGTCCTCTTCTTGTCATCCATATGATTAAAACCTTCTCGAAATATCGATATGAATAACGTAATGTCGTAGAAAATAAACCTAAATCAATTAACGGGTCCAATATTAAACTCCATAAACTCAAAGAATGTTCTACTACGCTTAGTGCTGTGGGTTCAAATCCCACATGAGACAACACTTTGTGTGATCTACAAATTGTTGTTCCGAGTGTGTGGGTATGGTCGGGGAGACTTACACCTATGTCAGTTTGTAATATTAATATAACTGATTATTACTAAATTCATATATATGTATACACAGTACATGTACCAAAATAATATTCTTACAATTTTTGTCTGTCTGTCAGTTTGTTCCGGGTAATCTCTGGAACGGCTGGACCGATTTTGCAGGGGAATTCACTAGCAGATAACTGATGATCTTCTATGGAGTAACTTAGGTTATTTTTTTCAGACTACCCTTGTCCCGCGGTGTTAACCGCGGTTATTGTTGTACCGCGGGCTTCAGCTAGTCTATACAAATAAATAAAATTGGAGTGTCTGTTTGTAATATTAAAATAACTGCTTTTTATTAAATGCATATGTATGTATACACGGTACATATAGCAAAAATGTAGTTAACAATTTTTTTGTCTGTCTGTCTGTTTGTTCCGGGTAATCTCTGGAACGGCTGGACGGGTTTTGACGGGACTTTCACTGAAAAAAAAGTAGCCTGAGTTACTCCCCGGATTATCAGCTACCTGCTGATAATCCGGGGAGTAACTCAGGCTACTTTTTTTTAGACTAACTTTGTCCTGCATGGTTCAGCTAGTACTAACTAAGATATTTTAATTTTTATTCGAGTCGATTCGCGGTTACGAGGCATGCCTTTCAAGTTTAGTCGTTTAAATAAAAAAAACACACCTAGAACCTTATAGCATTCTTTTTGTTTTTCAAAGTAAGTAAAAGCTCAAACCAGTTATTTATAACATTTATTCCACTCTATAGTGGGGGTGTCCAAAATGGCTTACTTGAAAGAGTCGACTGCTTCTTCACCGGTCTGGAACCACGAAGACTTTTGTTAATTTTAAGAAATGTATAGAAATCGTTAGGGCTTAGGTCCAGGACTGTATGAAGGATGCTCAAGAATTTCTACCTTTTCCTGTTTCAAATACGTTGTCGTGGTGCAGGATGATGCGTCGCTTTGAGTTAGATTTTCGAAGTTTTGTAGTTTAAGCTAGTCTAAAAAAAGCCTAAGTTAGTCCTCGGATCATCAGCTACCTGCCAATGAAAGGCCCGTCAAAATCGATCCATCCGTTCCAGAGATTACCCGGAACAACAGAGACAACATTATTAAAAATGTTGTTTTGGTACCTGTACCATGTATACATATGCATTTAGTAAAAAACAGTTATTTTAATATTACAAACGGACACTCCAATTTTATTTATTTGTATGGTTTTTTTATGTTACAAATTTGTCACAGAAAATATCTTGCGACGGCTTCGACATTGGCGAAATGCATGCTTATTATATTTTGAAGTGTAATAAATTCGCATTCTCATGTATAATTATATATAGTAAGCTAGTGGAAAACACTTGCAAGGCATTGAGAAAGTTAGTCTGTACCTCATTTAAGAGACTTTTTAGGATTTCACAGTTCAAGTAGTTCACCTTGAAAAGGTTGCAGAATCGTTCCTCCATTGATCTGATCATCTCAAGCGTACTGGTCCGAGCCGGTCCCAGATATCGTGTCCGTGAGCAGTGTCTATGTGTGCGTTGTTCGAGTGCACTTTGTATGTAGATTCACTTCTGTACCCTATCTGTTTTGTGATTAATTCTTTATCCATTTCTTACACCCTTACAGGACGCCCTGGGCAACTTACCACCACAGAAACGTGAAGATCTAACTGCTTCCGCTCAGCAGTTCCTTCGACAGATCGCCTTCAGACAAATCCATAAGGTGCTTACACGCTTTAAGTTTATCTTCTTTATTATAAACACGAGTGGGAGAATTATAAATAATAAATGAATGTCACTCTTCAGGTTCTGGACATGGAGCCGTTACCCAAGTTGAAGCACACAACAGGCCCATGGAAGTTCCCCCGCAAGCGAAGGCGTTCCAACACCGACACCGAGGCTGACACCCCCAACGGTAACAACTCTTTGACTTATAATCGCATATTCTATTTGATGCCATCAGTGATTTAAACTCTGACATGATGAGTCTAATTGTGCTTGCATTGCATTATTTAAAATCAATGTCACATCACATGCGTTGATATGGAATTTGAAGTTAAAATTAAAAGATGACTCGCTCGTTTTCCAGGCGAAGGCAAGGTGGTGAAGACCGAAGAGAAGATGGACGCGTCTGAGAACACCGCAACCGCCAAGAAGTAACCGCACAGCGAGTGTCACGCGCAGCTCGCACGTGCGCGTGTGCGTATGCGTGTGCGCGTGCGCGCGTGCGGGGAGAGGTCATTGTTATTTCTATAGCGACGTGTTTCGGGATAATACGAATTTCATTTTACCAAATCCTTGACTTTATCAACTAAACCTAGAACGTAACGCTATACTGCCTATAACGGGCGAGTTCCTCACTCGCTGTACGTTTAGTTGTGTAAAACAATCTCAAATATTTTATATAATTGTGTATGATTTACGCAGCCTCTTCGATCACACAAAGTCGTGGTGATGATCTGTCCAAAATAAGTTAGTACACATATATATATATAACGCCGCGGTTTACAGTAGTGTTTAATATAAGTTAGGTCTAGAGTCTATTCTATATAATGTAAGTAGTGTTAGTGGTACGCGCGAGAGACAGGGATAGTGGAGTCTGCGAGCTGTGAAGGAATTGTCAAAGAGGTCGGGTCTGGGTCGGTTGGTCGACGCGGGCGGACCAGTGCCCAGAGAGTTACAGTATTTCACTTTGTTCATGTTTAGTTCCTTGGTCGCCTGCCCCGGATGGACCGGCTCATTTTTTACTATGTGATTAACCTCTATTATAACTCGTGTATATTTTCTTATACATAGGTATTTATGTATCCATATTATTTGCTGTCCCTAATGTTGGTCGTTGAGCGTGTAAAGAATTGTATCTCAAGAATTATGGTTTCGGCCCTGTCCTCAACGGAATCGAATTAAAATAATGCTGAGTGACTACATAAAAATTATCGTGTATTAGCCTCGTGTTAATTTTTCTTATGTTATTGTTATGTAGAAAGAAAATTAGGTCTAAGCGTTAAGGACAGCGGTTACTTTTTAAGTTTACACGTAATAGACGCGACACGATGGTCTTTATCAGTGCGATATACTATTTGTCTACATCTATGAGTGTCGCTTTAACTATGTTCTTCAGTTTGTTCTCGTTGGTGTGGTTCTAAACGACATTTGACGGTACAAACTAAATATAAACTATGGCTCACAATATGTAACTTGAACGGCACGAATATTTTATATTAAAAACCATTATTGACGTCTAAAGTTCATATCGCACCACTATATTACAATTTAAATTTGGTGTGATGTATTTAATATATTATTTATTATAATAATATAAAATAGGGTTATCTGAAATAAGCCTTTAAAATTTAGATAGATGATAAAAATCCGTTTTGGACAAGATTTTGTGAAACCACATTTTTTTATTTTTTGTTCTTTGAAACTGTACTTTGGAGATTACTGTCAATAAAATAATGACTAAAATACCGTTTGTATTAATTGCAACTTATTTTTCCTTGAACAAACAAGTTTTATGGTTATTCGGGAGCACGAGATCAAGAGTCAAATAAAAAGTGAATTGTAAATTGTCAAAAGAACGCAACGACATTCTGTGAACTGGAAATTCTACTTTGACATCTGCGTTTTTGATATTTCGCTACCCGTTTTATTTCAGTCTTACAGCTATAAAATCGTAGCTCCGAAACTGCTCCGTCCACTAGGATCCTCTGCTTCGATCGCCTAGGAATGGGATCCAAAATGATCCCCGGGACATCAATGTGGACGAAAATTCCATATGAACTCCCAGGGCAACTGGTTGCTGTTCACAATATACTGCATTAATGTGAAACATCTATAGGCGAGGGCAAACCTGTTTTTTGGCTTGGCGACGCGCGCCGCTTCGCCTTACCGAAGTCGCTGATGAAAATAATTCGAGTTGAAGCCGATTTTATACAAGTTTAAAGTTTTGAATTTTTGTATATAATAAAAATGGATATTAATGTAATAATCATTTTATTTATTGGAAAAAAAATTTTAAAAAAAGTTTTATATGCAATAAGTGAAAGTACTAATTTTTTCAAACTTTTTTATTTCTGTTATTCGAAGTAATCACCCATGCAATCGACGCATCTTTGCCAACGCACTCCTCCCGTCCAGCTGATTTTTACAAGAAGGGCATCAATGCATGAAAACTGCCAATGCGTTATTATTTATTATTCGTACCTCTATGTAATACCTATACCTTTAAACAACTCTCGAAGCGAGACTCTAGCACCTAAATTGTACATTGAGCGGATTGCTCGTTTTTGTAGAATAAAAATCGTTTCAATATCAGCCGCCTTGCCCCAAAGTAGTATACCATAGGACATGATACTGTGAAAGTAGCTAAAATGAACTAACCTAGCTGTGTCCGTATCAGTGAGCTGACGTGCCTTCCAAACCGCATAAGCTGACGAACTAAGTCTACCCGCAAGGCTATCTATCTGGGCTCCTCATTGAAGTTTACTGTCTAATGTAATTCCTAAGAATACTGTCGAGTCTACCATACTTATGATTTCATGATTTATTGTAAGACGAGTGCCTAGTTGTTTTACATTTGGCATAGTAAATCTCACACACGTTGTCTTATTTGAATTTAGTAGGAGATTATTAGTTGTAAAACAATTCAATACATCATTTAGTGCCCTATTCATATCGTCAAAAACTGTTTTTTTACAATCGACTTTAAAAATAAGTGACGTATCGTCAGCAAATAACAATAGTAATAAACTATATCACAGAGATCTTTTAAATAATACGGTAAGTTATCAATATACATGAGAAAAAGTAAAGGACGACCCCTGCGGGACGCCCATAGTAGCGGGTAATCCAGATGACCTCGAACCATTGACATCTACATGTTGAATTCTATCCTTTACAAAGCAATACCATTTACACCGCAATGCCTAAGTTTGAGAAAAAGCGTGTTGTTCTACGCAGTCAAAAGCTTTTGAGACATCGCAAAATACACCTATCGCATCTTGCGAATTCTTCCGTCCGCCAGCGAACCGGGCGGCGGGGGCGCGCCTACCAGCGCCTCATGCCGCCCTGATGTGGCCGCGGATGGTCGGGACGGGTTCTCCTCTCCATCCGCTTCAGTGGCCGACCGCCAGAAGGCGACGTGGCACACGAGATAGCAGTTCAGTGGCACAGCGTGTGGTTTAAGTCGGTTTGATTTATGAATCATGATTGATTTGATTCATGGTTTGAGACATCGCCCCGCTGTAAACCCCGATGGGGTGACAGTCCGAAGGCGTTTCCATACGTAATGAAAAGGACAAATTAGGAATAATAATACACTTCAAATTGGCAGTTGTATATATTTAACTTTTACAGAATATTTTCTTTACAATAATTTCTTTGTACATAAGGAGATAAAAATCTGCTCGTGTTCAATAAAAATAAAATGCAACACAAGCCAAAAGTTGTCGAAAACGTGACAAAATATATGTTTATAAAACAAGACCATTCACAGGCAATAATATAATACATGGTCACACAGATTCAATATACAATAGATACAATTTACACACTTGATCAATTATAGCTTTCAATAAAGTTCTGCTGCGAAACAATTACTTTACAAACACCAACAATTTTGCATTTTATTTCTTTGAACCACATTGTGTTAAGTACGTTTTCGATACACAGTTTTAATCCGCTGTGGTGTTATTTAGCAAACATTAAACTGTACTGACAAAAGACGTCATCAATTTGATAAAATATAAAACATTTTAATAGATAACTGCCAATGTTAACAAAGAAATGTGGGACGTCTCCGTACAAGTGTTGGCTCTATAGCCCGTGAGTAGACCCGTGTGGCGGTCTGGCGCCTGTCGCCCTGTCTTGACAATACTCGACATCTGCTAATACTTCTACAGATAAAGCAAACAAGGTTCCGCGTCAAATGGTGTTATTCACACTTATGAGGCTCATGCGGGCAAGTCGATGGTTTCAACCGAAACTTGCGAGTCAACCTCATAAGTAGCAATAGCACCAATATGTATAATGATGTTAAATATATATTTGATATTAAAGCCTTTATTAAAAGTTGCATTGATAAAGGTTAACGATGGAATATCGTTTCCAGGATGTTCGATTGTAATTTTAAACGATGTGGAAAATTCGTTCTGCTTGTCTTCTAAAACCGTGAGGATACCGCGAGGTTCTCGAGTAAACCTCGGCGTTTTGAGCAATAAAGGATATCATGTGGCTCCTGAGATTTTTTTTGTGTGTTTATGTTTTTAATACATTACAATACATAAGACATGAGATTATATTCATTGGGCAAATAACATTAACTTTGGACAAGTCAATAATTATTATACACATTATGTTATGAACAATATCTTCTAAAGTTATTTATTTCAAAACAACCTCAGAGATTTACAATTGACTTCTTGATATTTTTATAACAATAATAATATTTCGTTAAAAAGCATAAATATCTATGATACATTGATTTTTTATTTTCTGTATAAAACAGTTCATTACGAGGCAGATGGAAGCCAAACAAAACATGCGATAAAATTTGACAAAGTCAAAATAAAATTTTTTCAAGAATTTTATTTTTTTTGGATTTTTTTATATTTTTGTATTTTTTGTATTTTTTTTTCATTTTTTAATTTTATTTTTTAGGAGTTCAATTTTGTATCTTTTTTTGAGTGTCGATTTTTTTTTACAACTTTTCAAAAAATTAAACAGTTTTGAGAGACACTTTTATTTGTAACTCTAATCAGTTTTCTTATATAGATATATATATTATATATAACTCGTTAAAATTATTTATTGTACTTTAATTATTCAGCGCGGCAAAGTGCCTCTATGTAAAATCTCTTTATAAAACTTATACATAACGCGATATAAAATAGCCAGGCGTTTATGTTACATCAAACAGTGTCAGTGCTTCGGGCTACCGCGGACAACGTCCAGATGGTGAAACGTTACAACGACATCACAAACAAAACTTAACAATTTATCGTCTATTCCTAGTTCTAGTGGCTAGGGGCTAGGGGCTAGTGGCTAGTGGCCAGTGGCTAGTGGCCAGTCACGTAAACCTAAGCCAACAACAGTAGCGAGGCATCGGTGGGAACATATCGGAGGATGCCCGCTCACAACCGCTCCGTGCAACCACTCACATCGCGTCGCACTATCGCATTCATTTCACTAACTACGGAAATATAACATTTATATCAACATACGCTATACGACAGGAGTTTCCATTCGAGTTCATGCATAAGCTGTCCAGCCTTGTGACGGTGTACATAACAAATCAACGGTCACTCGACTCCGTGGTTGCTGCAGAATTCCTAACTCGCGCAGGTAATATTTCATACATTCTACTTATAAAGATATGCATCGTTAGTAATCCTCACATTTAACATAGGAATTCTGACGAGTACAAGAGCGTGACTAAATACTATTTTACGCATTCCACTCGCATTATAAATCGCGCGCAAAATGAAAGCGGTGGGGCGAAAACGAATTTCGACACGATCTTGCATGTAACACGACTTTGGACCATCGCAGTACACAATGTAACAACATATTCATTCAACTATTGTATATTATTTATTAGAACCTAGCTCGGGAAGGTTAACGAAGGCGTTGAACGTCATCGATTCGGTGAGATCTGATAATACTTGCTGGACGAATATTGCTATTTCAGTCAACGAGCTGCCGGCAGTCGGCTCGTGCACGGGCCCAACGAGACTTGAACAAACTCTGCCTCAGGCAGTCGCAGCCTTCGGTAACCTCGCGATGATATAACAACCGTTACGTAATATAAGCACAGCCTAGCGCCAAGTATAAGGCAACGCAATAATTTAGCACCACAAGTTAGCCGCACTCGTCGACAGCCGGCCGGGCCGGGCGGGCCGGGCGGGGCTCTCGGTCTGAGCGCCGGGCTGGACCGCCGGACGATATTTGGCCGGTCGCTCCCGCCCGGCCCGGCCGGACACTGTTCGCGGATGCCGACGTTTACGATTCGAGGAAATATCTAATAATAGCACCTTTAAACGATGCCACGAACACCGTGCACGTACTCTCATATCATTCGTTCTCGTAACGTGGCCAGCGTGGCGCTTCGCCCCCGCTCGGGGGGACCCGGCGCGTCCGCACGAGGCCTGCGGACCGTTACACTATCTATATAATATATATTTTTTGTCATTTGCTCTTTCTTCATCACAAAAATACTATTTACATAAAAATCATACACGACCCTAACGAATATTTATGTATTTTTTTTTATTTCTTACTATTTACATTTATTAAATAACTTACAAATAATCAATAATAAATATTTAATAAAAATTAATAGGACGCCCGTCGAGGCAGGACAGCGACTCGCTCGCGACGATCGCTCGAGTCACAAACTACACTATCGACTAGCGACTAGCGACTGCCGCGCGAGAGCTAGGCACTAGGCCAGGTACTAGGTAGACTAGCGACTGGCGACTAGTGCCTGCGACGTGCGGCGGCTGCGATACTCAGTCTCGTGACCTCGCGCCCGACACTCCCTCGCTATGCACTATATCGCTGCACATATACACGTCCAGTGTCTTTGGCCGATGACTATACTAGTTAAAGATAACTACACTCTGGAGACGATCGAAAGTGGGACGATTCGTTATGATTTTCACTTTGTAATTTTAAACGTGATCGTGGCGGCGATCGTCAATTTAAAGTTCCGAAGTGTACTCTGCGTCGTGACGGCTCGCTAGAGGCCCGCACCCCGGTCGGTCCGCTCGGCCGATCCACGGCGAGCGCGAGCCGGCGAATACAATGAAATATAAATATCATCAGTTCGGGGAGAAAACTCCGGCTACTCGTTTAAAATGATACCATAGCCGCTACAAATAAAATATAAAGTTAATATAAAGGTAACGAGAAGAGAGAGAACGGAACGTCCACTCGGTCGGTTCTGAGCGCGTATCATCGGCGCGGGCCGGACGCGGGTGTGGGGGTGGACGCGGACGCGGGTGTGGGCCAGGCGTCGGCCAGGCGCAGGCCGCGCGCCAGGCGCTCGTGGCTGGCGCGGAAGGTGGCCACGATCTTGTCGAAGGTGTCGGGGTCGTAGACGGAGCGCGCCGTGTTGGTGAGGTCGAAGGGCTCCTCGACGCAGAGCAGCTTCCACTGGTGCGGGTCGTTCTTGTGCGCGCGCGCCGCCCGGCACTCCGCCACCGGCACGCGCGCGCCCAGCCGCACCGACACCGCCATCTTGTCGTACCTGCACACGCACACCACACGTCACCTACTGTGTAACCACCGACATGTGTTCGGTAATTGGTTACGGGAAGGGAAAGAAGCCGTACCTTAGTCGCCCGTGCGCCTAATTAAGTACCGTATAAAAACGTAAATAAATAATAAATAAATATTTCGGACATCTAACACACAACGCCATCTAGTCCCAAACTAAGCAGAGCTTGTGTTATGGGTACTAGACGACTGATATTATTACTTAAATACGTTTTTTTTTTTGTAAATACATACATATTACAGATAGAAAACACCCAAACTCCGAAACAAATATTTGCAGATCATGCAAACATTTGATCCGACCCGGGAATCGAACCCGAGACCTCAAGAACAGCAGTCGCGTATGCTACCGCTGTGCCACCGAGGCAGTTATATTTAAATTATAAATATATGTTCGCTGTTGAAAAAGAATTCACAAATATAAATAAATAACACTAGTGTTGAGTACTGCGATGAACCTACCCATCCATCCGTAAGTATACACGTCGTGGAATATACATTCGTTATTGAAAAGAAATTCGGGCACTCAAGGACTTTACGTATATCATATAGCATATGAGTATATAAGTATTTATATCAATTGTCTAGTACCCATAACACAAGCTCTGCTTAGTTTGGGACTAGATGGCTTTGTGTGTTAGATGTCCGAATTTTTTTATTTTTTATTATTTATTTATAGCACCCACACTTCACTGATGTCGACCCGCGACAAGGATAATCGGGCAAGTCGGTAGTAAGACAGTACCAAAGGTTTAAAGACAGTAGCGCCACGCTGGTTTCAGCACGGTAGGGCCGGCTCGACCGGGCCGGTACTACCCCCGCACAGAAAATCTACGTAAAATGACAGCGTTCATGCTGTCGTGTTTCGTTGGTGAGTGTGAGAACGGTGGGTCATCATGCTGTTGTCTGCATTCGCAGTATAGTGACCACCACTCTTGAATTCTGCTTATGCTTTCCATCAGGCAGAGTAGAGTCATTTTGGCAGGGCCAAACATAAAAAAATACCGGATAAAATGCACAGATATAAAAATATGGTAACCACATCACACTAATATAAAAAAGCGAAAGTTTGTGAGTGTGTGTGTTTGTTACTTCTTCAAGCAATAACTACTGGATGGATTTGGATGAAACTTTACAGTAATATAGCTTATTCATCAGAATAACACATAAGCTACTATTTGTCGCAATAACCGGTGTGAGGTGTGGGGTGTGAGGTGTGGGGTGTGAGGTGTGGGGTGTGGGGTGTGGGGTGTGGGGTGTGGGGTGTGAGGTGTGTGTGTGGGGTGTGTGCGGTGCGACTCACGGGAAGTCTGCGTAGTAGCGCAGCATGTGCAGGAAGAGCTCGGCGAGCGTGGAGCGGTTGTGCGCGCGCCGCGAGTCGTGCGCCAGCCCCGCCTCGCTCGCGCGCGGCAGCACCGCCGGGCTCGTGCCGCCTGCGCATACACCACACCGCCTTACTACCTACCACTCTACTTACACGTCTTACGTCATTTAACTCAATGTTCATTCATAATCAACATTGTGCAAAGTGTAATATACACGCCAATGCACATCATATTTTTACACCTTCCTTAAATATAGGCAAGGCATATAAACATACCCTAAATCTATGATCTATGTGATGACGGATTAAAAATAATGTGCTCTATCTCATGTCGGTGTGAAGGGATTTAATGTATGATATTTTAGTAAAGCCGACCTAAGAAAGTCGATATGCAGGTCATTAATCTTTACACTGTGGGTGTCGTAAAAGGTGACAAAGGGAGTAAACTGCGCAAGTGAACATCGCTGCAAAAAGAAGAAAAACTTAAAAATAACCTTACACCCTAGCCGATTGGCGGATGGGGTGCAGTAGGACAAAATCTCTTTTCCAAAATAAGGTCTATGTCTGTCCATGCAAGGCGAGGGGCTACTCACACTGCAGGAAGTGTATGACCATGAGCGTGAGCGAGTAGGAGGAGAGCGTGCGGTGGCGCGCGTCGTTGATGTCGTGCGCCTGCGCCCACAGCTTGGTGAGCGCCACCAGCGGCCGCACGCGCCAGTCCACTGCGGACACAACACGCAACACACAATACTTACTACACTTACACTACATATCAGAATAATGGCTACAGACTAAAAATATCCTGTATTGAGACAAGAAAAATAGAAATTACATAGTTTAAGTATCTTAGCCGATACAGCGACAGCTATTTACAGCGGTAACTACCTTCTGCGAAAATGTGATATAACAGGACGCAGCGAGAAGGGCCGGGAGGACGTCCTCCACTCGAACCCGATTCGCAGCCGACGTTCCGGCCTGAAACGCGCTAACATGCCGCCCTGAATGTGTCCGCGGATGGACAGGACGGGTTTTCCCTCCATCCGTCACAGTGGCCACTATACCGATAGAGAACTCACCCGAAGGTGCTGTTAACGCTAGAGTTCTGCAGGACCGTTCTGACAATAGTTTTCCCGAATAACTCATCGATTCGATTCTGACACTGCTATATACTTAAATTCCGATTGGATAAGTGCTCAAGGATTGGAGGAGAAGCTTCGTAAAATAAATATGACGTTAAGTATTAAATAAATAATGGGTAAACTCACTCCTCGAGTAACAATGCAACAAGTTAGTGTTGCGTATGCCCACGACGTTGTTACAGTTCAGGTCCACCTGCAGGCCGTTGCGAGAGTCGCGGAACTTCAGGATGGGCACCTTCGCCTGGATTAACTCCGCACCTAATACCACAAATAAGAAAAAACATAATTTAGAAATGGCAACTTGGCAAGTTTTTTTCTTCAAATGTTCTTCAATTTTGTTTTCTCCATAACATTCTGTGAACCGTAAAGGTTCAATGTTTAAAGATTAGAAATTACAAAAAGAATATGTGAACTTTTTACGAATTTGTATTCATAAAATACTAGCTTCAACCCGCGGCTTCGCTTGCGTTTAATAAAAAGTATCCTATCCTTTTATGTACATTTAAACGACCAATATCTGAATCTCGGAAATGGCTCTATGAACGAATCAGAGTTATAAAACATAATTCATCTTTTGTTTATCTTCAGACTATGAAAAAAGGTTCCTACACTTTTTCGTAGTTTTTTAACGATTTTCATGAAATTTACTATACAGAGGGTTTGGGGGCGATAATTCGATCTAGCTAGGACTCATTTTTAGAAAATGTAATTTTATTCGTGTTTTCAACAATCAACTTTTGCGATAAATCAATGTTCATCTAGCGCCATCTATCGCAACTCGAGCGAACTACATTAAACTATAGTGGAATAAGATCCATTGCGCTGTCATCGGTTCAGAATAAACAGTACCAGAGCGTACCAAGAGAGGAGGCCAATAAACATATTTAAAAAAAGGTTTGGGTTATGGGCCTCCGGTATCCTCACTCACTCGGTGAAACACCGCGCAAGTACTATTGTCACACCGTTTTTCTGCGAGGCCGTAGTATCACACACACACATCACACACATAAAACTTGTCAAGATAAAAAAAAAAAACAGAAATCAATATTTCAAGGTCATCCGAAGTTCACTAGGTGATCTAGTAATAAAATTATATATATAGTTATTTCTTATAGAAATCTTGACCCCAAATCTTGAAATAATAAAGGCTAGGTAGATGATTTCTTATAGAAAGATTAACTTAAAAGCCATAGCGTATTACGAAATATTGAATATTGACTTTTGCGAGACACTATTGTGTAATTGATTAAGTATTATTAACTATTGTTAATGATATCGAGTTATTCGTCAATTTGTCGCGCACATAGTTAATGCAAATTGAAAACTTCTATAGTTTCCTCATGGGTGACATTGTTAGAACTGGACCAAATTGAAATGGGACCACACGGGAAACACCAGCTTTCAAATAAAAAAAGAATCATCTTATTCAGTTCACCCAGCCGAAGTTCTGAGGCAACATACATAAAAATAATATAGTCGGACTGTAACTGAAAGTTAGTTAAAGGTAGTAGAGCCACGCTGATTTCAGCACGGTTGGGCCGGCTCGACCGGGGCGGTACTACCCTCGCACAGAAAATCAACGTAAAGTGACAGCGATCATGCTGTCGTGTTTCGTTGGTGAGTGCGAGACCGGCATTCGCAGTATAGTGACCACCACTCTTGGATTCTACTCATGCTTTCCATCAGGCAGAGTAGAGTCATTTTGGCAGGGTCAAACATAAAAAACTGATAGCTTCCTCATTTTGAAGTTTAAATTATATTTACACTAGTTGTTGCCCGCGGCTCCACGCGCGTATATGTCGGTTATCGCGGCATAGTATGTGTGTATATATAGTAGCCTATGTGTTATTGTGATGTATAAGCTATATTACTGTAAAGTTTCATCCAAATCCGTTCAGTAGTTTTTGCGTAAAAGAGTAACAACCATCCATTCATCCTTACAAACTTTCGCATTTATAATATTAGTAGGATAATATAGTATCCTATTTAAATTATATATACCGAATACTCCTACAAAATTCCAATAAATTAGTTCATGGATCGAGTTTTAATGTGATTGTCATGGTTAAAATGATTGCACAATATTGTGTCACTTTATCATTGCATTATCGTTTTTTTTATAGATAACACATACTTTTTTCAAAATACTCGATTTTTTTTATTCAGAAAAGCGAATGTATTGCAAAGCATGAGTCATGTGACAGGCTAAATTGAATGTTTCGGTTAGTTTCATAACCGTTGGATGTTGGTAGAAGAACAGTTATTGTGGCGCCACCTTGGGGGGAGGCCTATACCCAACTATTGATAATAATGAAGTAAGGTACTAACTAGGATCAAAACTCCGGATGTAGCTGAGGATGTAGTTGAGGTGTAAGAGAGCGTGCGCTCGCGGGTCCAGGTCGTCCACGGGCCGCACGTACAGGCACAGGTCCATGTCGGACGAGTCCAGGCCGAACCCAGACATCGACGACCCCACCACGTAGAGCCCGTAGCGAGGGAATATCGTCTGAAAAAACAACAATAATATTTCAGACATCTAGCACACAACTTCATCTAGTCCCAAGCTAAGCTGAGCTTGTGTTATGGGTACTAGACAACTAATATAAACACATTATACTTTTTTTCGTAAATCTACACATATTATAGAAAATACATAGAAAACATCCAAATTCCAAAACAAACATGCGGATCATACAAACATTCCGATCCGGCAATAGAACCAGAGACCTCAAACACAGCAGTCAAATATACTATCACTACGCTATCGAGGCAGTGGTTTTGTTGCTTTTCTACTTCTTGTCAATTTCTAAAAAAATGATAGCATTGTTTTATTTGGCTACTTCTACGTACAACGCAAACCAGAAACACACTACAGCGCCAAACTCCGAATATACGTCGAACTACGGAGTACCGAAGAGACTATCAATTCTGAATCGCGCAATAGAAGTTCTCGCGCCGATTATCATTTATACAACATTCCACATCAATTGTTAGGCCGTGGCCCGCCAGGCATGATCACCTCGCCTGGTCGGTGGATCTTCTTTTTGCAAGTTTTTTTTTCTATTTACAGCACTGTTGTCCTTAGTAAGCTCTTACGACTTAGCTCATCTCCCACTGGAAGAATATCAGTGGTATCACTATACATATCCTGTCATCTGCCATCACATGGAATCAAATAAATAATTAATACAAAATCATTAAGTCCTCATACATACCTTGATGGTGATAAAAAGATATCTCCAAAGATTCATTTTCTTCCTAAACGTCTCCTCTGTTTGCTGTGACTTTATGAACTTGTCCCAAATCTCTTGTGACAGTGTGTCCCATTTTGAACCTAGAAAAAAGGATTTAACTAATATTATTTACCTTGTGTGGAAGGAATTAAAAATACCACTTATTCTTGAAACTCAAGTCTACTTAGAGATCCTTACAAGATCCTTGTTTTCGAAGTCATCTTCGAAAGCAAAGATCTCGGATCATCTGTATTATTGCGTCCAGGTTTATATTTGGCATCTTCTTAACTTCTCAATATTTGAGTTGTACCATTACCATACACTTGTGAAAATTCATACTATTATTAGCAATTCGTTTCAATGAAAACAATAGAACGTTCATGATATGATATTTATTTAAATTTTTAATTACAGAACATTGTTGGATACCTAATATTTCTGATATATTCATGATAGAATTATACCAGCTGTAACTTTTATCATTAAATGTACATATTTTTTTTTTATTTATCGGCCGATACCGAATCGTTGTGATGTGTGGACTACCATAAATTAAACTATAGGCCGATTAAAAAGTTTGTACTCTGCGGGGGTTCCTAGTTAACTGCGACAGTACTAGGGAAGAATTCATCACCATACAAAATAATAACCACTTTCAGTGTTTTCAAGTAATGATACTGACCGTTGAGCAAATCGTCAGGCGTAAATTTAACTTGGAAGGGGTAGGAGCCGTTGAGGTACCGCTCGGGAGCGATGCGTCGCTGCGGGCGCGCCACGTGACCGCGCCGGCCTCGCCACTCGCGCGCCACCCACCCGCCCGTGTACTGCGTGCGCTCAGCGTTGCGAACCACGTCCTCGCCTACGTCACAACGAACATATCATTTACAATAATCATTATTTATTGAGAACCAAAAGGTCTTGACCTTTAGAAGCTCACGCTAGAAGGCAGTATCAAGGATGTGATGCAGAAGGCAGTCTTTGACACGGCTTGTATAGTGACTAGGTCTATGAAGATCATGTCAGACAGATTAATAGGGTCCCTACATACAGAATATTGTAAATCTATAGACGTTAATGGGGTCACGGAAAGGAAGAAGTAATCATAATATACACACATGATATAGGTACTTCCTAATGGAATAAACGTGACAGCTAGGTAATAATCGTGGATTCGATCACAACTACAAAATACGAATGGAATATTTCTTATACGGGTAAATTGAAGAGTAACCTCAAAAGCGCGATAATGTCAGAATAGTTATTTATTTAGTTAGTTATTTTTTTTTATGGGGTAAGCGAGCAGATGTATCACCCGATGGTAAGTGATTACCGCCGCTCATGGACACCTGAAACACCAGAGTCGTCACAAGTTCGTTGTCGGCCTTTGGGGGATGGAGGGAGGGGTATGGGCCGTGGCCCTCATTCCTAAATATTTTCCTAGACACATGCCAAGTTATTCTAAGGTAGGTAATTCTCGAACAGTACAACTAAATTGGTCAACACATAAGTCAATTACCTAAAGACAGTTTTAAGTGGATTTTGCACGTGAATTACATGTTTTAGCATTCAGTCACACGTGCGAGACTGCAACTGAGCACTGTCATGGCAACATAATGTACCAAAAGACCTGATTAATGATCGGAATTTCAAGAACTTAAACTAATATCTGTTACTGTTTGTAAAAGAGTAAGTATTTCACGTGGACAGTGGTAATGTTTTACTTCTTTCATAGAGTGCTGGCCTCTATTGCAGAAAAAGGAAGCTAGTACGGTAATGTAAGACCATCGAAACTAATAGAATTAGGAAAACGCGAACCTGCATCCCTAGCAATAAGTGCATTGCCGACCTTAGAGTTGAAAATACGCTCTTTTGGTTTTCAAGTCAATTAGTTCGGAAATACCATAGACAAAAAATATGTAGCAGTAATATAACAAAAAAACTGACATGCAAGACCTGGACCAAATTCAAATGGGAACACGCAGAAAGCACCAGCTTTCAAATAAAAAAGAATCATCAAAATCGGTTTACCAAGTCGAAAGATTTGACGTAACAAACGTAACATAAAAAATACAGCCGAATTGAGAACCTACGTTTTTGAAGTCAGTTAAGCAATTTTAATAATAATATAATTTAAATGGAATATCTAACACATCACCTAATTTGTAAAGTGCAGGCATGTTTAGAGGCGGAGATGTAAAAGAATGCTACGTAATACTATATCTTGTGAAAAAAAACAAGCTTTGAAATAAATTATCACAGAAGCTTTCCCATTCTCTTTTCTCTTATACTGCTGGTAATGCACGTTTTTTTTAAATAACGCCCACTGTATGCGTGTTTACGTAATATGAACAACGTCCAAAACATCTCTCAGTATATAATCTACGAATAATTATAGAATGTTGAAGTGCATATGTAAGAGAATCCGCAAATTATATTTTGCTGCACGATTGGCCTAGTGGTTTAAGATCTCGTCACGCCGCTTTCTACTAAGCCAAGTGTTGGGTTCAAATCCCACATGGAACAAAATTTTGTGTAATCCACAAATTGTTGTTTTGTAATGTCCCCTGCGACACATGATATATTGCGGGAGATGTCTTAAAATGTCTTCAGTTAGTTTTGACTCCTAAGCGCGCACATTTCCGCGTCTTATCAGTCGGACATGTGATGAGTGCTGTTAGATTGTCCTATTCAGCACTTGCAAAGAACACTACCGAAATTTTGAAAACTATTTATTAAAACTTATACGCGACTTGGATTTAAACAGCGCGATAGCCCTAGTGAAGGGCAGAGTAGACCCGGAGTGTATTCTTAGCTTTCACTGATAGTCAGCTGGCAGGCAAGAACCAGGTCCGTAGCTGGGCAGCAGTTTAGCTAAGGACGTCGTATCGTAAATATCTGCGAGCTCGCACATTCGTGCAAGCTCATACAAACATCTCATTAGAACATATCTTTGTGGTCGAAAGTATGGTCACATGAACAAACACTTTGCCTCACGAATTCGTATCGTAGCAATTAGCATCGCAAGTTCCTACGATGCGCCGTCGCATCACATCGTAGTTTTGTGTGGGAACCCTAAAGACCAACCAACTGAACGAATTTAAGAAAATCTTGCGTATTTATATTATAATGAACCCCGCGGTGTTACCCCCGGTTATTATTGTGCCGCGAGTAACGCCGCGGGGCAAAGTTAGTCTAAAAAAAGTAGCCTAAGTTACTCCCTGGATCATCAGCTACCTGCTAGTGAAAGTCCCGTCAAAATCCGTCCAGCCATTCCAGAGATTACCCGGAACAAACAGACAGACAGACAAAAATTATTAAACTACATTTTTGGTATATGTATCGTGTATACATACATATGCATTGATTAAAAAGCTGCTATTTTAATATTACAAACAGACACTCCAATTTTATTTATTTGTATAGATTATTGCTGATTTTTAATATTGTATTTAAATAGATGAAAATTTTAATATAACAAATAGTGATGTGACAGAGTAAATAGTAATGTAACAGTGCGCATACTAGACAACAATAAGCCGATAGCTCTCGGATGCTCTGCTACTTAGTCCAACTTATGACGAGAGTGGACGCATAATGAAAGTAATATAATAATCCAGGAATCCTAAACCCGCCGTTTTGGTTAACCAATAGTAACGTTTGAAGGCAATTATGAAGTTATAATGTGCGCACTTTCATACTTTCATTAGAGCCTTTTCGCCTTCAAGAATGGCGAGTCGTATATGTAGGAAGGTAAGGTGAGGCAATAGAAACATCTGTGGTTAGGAAAGGCCACGGTAATAATACGGTAATTTTCCTTCCGATTGATATAGATTCTGTATCTATGTAAATACCTGCTGTCAGTCATTAGAAGGGACTTGGTTCTTTCCGCCTTTAATTTCTTTATTATTGCTACGGAATGCATTTATTCAAGTTAAGTTGATAGGGAAATTCGCGGCCAAATACTTGTAGTAAGTAGTTCATATATTGGACACATAAAATTCTTAAATTTCCAAATTAGACACAAGCACATGAATTTAAATTTCTGATTTACTTCATTTACAACGTATTTTTATACTATAACAAAATTAACATTATATTTTCGAGGGAAAACAATAAGTAACTTTAGACTATTAAGAAGTAGAAGCAAAGAATATTAATCTTTTGAAACAGTGTCTTTGATGATGCAAGTCTATTAGTTACGGGAATCTGGAAAGCGATTCCTTTAAACTATGAATGTCTTAAAAAAACTACAAAGTACTGTAGAGGTTCTTTACATATAGTCCGTTTGTATTTATGATCGTCTGCCAACTATGATGAGTAGGACATTATCCTCCCAGACAAAGGCCATTGACCTATCTCGTAAATAATTAATTTGGGCAGAACCTTGAGAAACAGACTTTTTTGCGAGGAAATATGTATTTACATTTTTCTTATTACTGGATATGAAAGAAGTAAATATCTTTAGTTATTATATTTAATATAAGAAATGGTTTCAATGATATTTCGCAAAGGTAGAAAGCTCACAAACTAAGTGGAGCTAATTCTGGTCGCCCCTGATACTGGGAGGTGGGTTTCAGAGGGTGACAACGTACTCGTCACTCTAAGAGATGAGTGTCCATGGACAACAACAGTCACTGACCTGTAAGTGATACATCTATCTGTTCATTGGTTATGGGGCAACACAAATAATAGTCTGGATTGGGGCAAGGGAACTACTGTAGCTTATAGATGTCTGGGTCACGTTAAAGACAGACAGAGTAACTAGCAGGCGCCTATAAGATGCAGCTGAATGCAACGAATGCTTGATGATACCCATGTCGATCGTGAGCTGGGACGATCGGGAGTTGGGATAAAAATAAAGTTAGCCGAGAAAATTGAAAGTGAGAATGGTTCACATCGCTCGCTAATTTAGTTTTTATGTGGGCGTAGGTGGGTAAACCGTTCAAATTTTTGTCTAACACAGTTTTAACTGGAACAGTAGCGATATAACAGAGATTAACGACAAATAGGTATTATTTCTAATTGTAAGATGGTTTGACCAGATTGCACGGCCTGTTGTCTCCATGTGGCATCGAAATTCTCTAATTATTTTAAATCCGTTTTTCTATATGTGTAAAGGGCAATCTCTGCACAACTCGAAAGATTTTCAATATAGGGAATAGTTTCAGAGTTCGCGGGGAGATTGGAGTGGTTTGTGTGTTTTTAAGTATATATGTCCGAGGTAGCCTGAAACTGTTGACTTTCATGCAAGGTTAATAGTCTAGTCTAGTGTAAAGTAATAATTAAGTGATGACTTTTGCGAATCTGATCTTATTTAAAATCAAGAATTTTGCGTATCTGGCGTTCTACGCAACTGGCGTTCTATGGTAAAACTATACTATCTATACACATACGCGTTTAGTGATCTCACTTTCAATGAAGAAATGCGTCGAGTTTTTGGCATTATACTACGCATATCAACAATTTTTCACAAGGCGACGTCACCAACACATCTTATTTACTTATCTCTGTGCGTTACCAAGGCCAAATCAGTTAGATATTATTTACAATGTTATCTAATGTTGAAGTTAACATAACGTTCAGACTCGTCATTTACAACGGGCCATTGTGGACCTTAATTTTACAGCAATAGAGTATACACTAACAACAGCGTAGTAACATCTAAATTTAAAATCGAAAACGCGTCTACAATGAGATTTTATTTTAGGTGCTAAACGAAAAATGTTCGTCTTTCACAAGAGCTCACGATGTAAGGACTCGATAATGAAGTATAGTAAATAAACAATTCAATCAGAGTACCTACCTACTTTTTCTCGTTTTTGTTTATTTATATCTGACCTAGAATAAAAATATGAAAAATTTACGAACGTGTGAACGAAGCAAAATTAATGTTATGCACATGACTTTCTGGACCCTAGAGTATATAATATGGGTCCTAGAACACGGATAAACTTTTTTGTAAATACCTACATCCTATATTAAAGAATCATATTAATGTAAATATATATAATTATGCATACAAATATGTCTACTGAGCGGGCTTTGAAACCGCGACCCCCCGAGTGCCAGTGCAATGCGATACCACTGAGCTATGGAAATCGTCATGACATACATTTCACATCATCAGATGTGAAAAACACTATTATGACTACTGAATGACTGACTAATGACTATAATACTACAAGGCTGTTTAGTTGTCCGCCAGCGGGTATGTCGGTTATCGCGGCAAATAGTAGCCTATGTGTTATCCTGACTTATAAGCTATATTACTGTAACTTTCATACAAATCCGTTCAGTAGTTTTTGCGTTAAACACACATCCTTACAAACTATCACATTTACACTATTAAAGTAGGATCACAGACAGACAATCATTTCAACAGCATTCAATCGATGCGGGTACCATCAAAAACATTTATATTTTATTTACACAGGAGATAAGAAGCATCACGTGTACTGCGCAATAGTGTTTTCGGTCGAAAATTAAACCATCTGCGTAAAATAAAACGCGCAGCACGTGAGTAGACGCGCATCAAGATTAATTAATTAGCACACCACTACTACTAGTAGTAGTATGTCCTACTATTACTAGATATTACTAGCAGTATCTTAGTTTCGTGTTCTATAATACGGTATCAAAATCAGCTGCCTATTGCAGTGAACTGCTAGACAAGCCTAATCCTGGATCGAACCAAGTTGCGCGCAATTGGCTAAGCCTATGTCCATGATATGTTTGTTTTTATTATAAGACTAGCTGAGCCCTCCACAGTGCTACCCGCGGTGGCTGTTTACCGCAGGTAGCACCGCGGAGCGAAAGTAGCCTAAGTTACGCCTTATACCTTCAGATATCTGCCAGTGAAAATCCTGTCAAAATCGGTCCAGCCATTCCAAAAATTAGCCGAGACAGGCAAGAATTTTAAAAATTGCTTTTTTGATTAAGTACCGTATTTACTTTCACATACATTTAATGAAAAGCTGTTAATTTTAAACTACAAACAGGCACTTCAATTTTATTTATTTGTATAGATGTATAGATTTTAAAAAGCAGTCAGATCTTTTGATAGTGAGAAATAATATAGACGCAAGACAAGTGAGTTGTCGCTCGAGTGTCTCCTCTCAGGTTTAGATAGAGGACCAAGTTCGGGTCAGTTGATTAGAAATTAGAATTAACTTCATATGGTACTGGCTACTTTGGGATTAGGTAACCATGTGTAATTCGTTTATCGAGGTAAATAGTAGCTTAACACATAAGATTTCGGTGTATAAGCTATATTACTGGCATGTTTTCTCTTAACCCATTCAGTAGTTTTGTGTAAATAAGTATCAAAAGTTTATATATCATCACAAACTTTCGCCTTTATGATATTAAGTAGTTGAAAGTAGAATAACATAAGTCAAATACTATGTGAATGCACTATAAGGTGTTCTTAATGAGAGGCACATCTATACTAATATATAAAGCTGAAGAGTTTGTTTGTTTGTTTGTTTGTTTGAACACGCTAATCTCAGGAACCGCTGGTCCGATTTGAAAAATTATTTCGGTGTTGGATAGTCCATTTATCGAGGGAGGCTATAGGGTATATATCATCACGCTACTACTAATAGGAGCGGAGCAACAATGAAGAATGTTTCAAAAACGGGGGAAATTTTCTCGCTACGGGCAATATAAGGCGCAAACGAGGTTGCGTGGGTCAGCTAGTCTATACTAATATATAAAGCTGAAGAGTTTGTTTGTTCGTTTGAACACGTTAATCTCAGGAACCGCTGCTCCGATTTGAAATTTTCTTTCAGTGTTGGATAGTACATTTAGCGAGGAAGGCTATAGGCTATATATCATCACGCTAAGACCAATAGGAGCGGAGCAACAATGAAAAATGTTTATAAAACGGGCGAAAATTATCACTCCACGGGCAATAGGAGACGCAAACAAGGTTGTGTGGGTCGGCTAGTAAAAGTATAAACTGGCTGTAGACATTTGACTATCAATGCTAATAAATGTTAATATCATAAAAATATCTATACAAGTTTAAATTTAGAGAACCTATAACTGTCACTTTTTAAAATATTGTTTTAAGTTTATATAAATGTGTTATCATTTCTGATCTGACAGCTACTGATCAACCGCCATCAATCTGATAACTGTATACCTATTGACCAAATTTGTATAAATTGGATCAGTTGAACTGGGTTTATCTATTTTTTTTCACTTTTACGAAAATTATTGAAAGGGGGACTATAAAATTTGGCACAATTAAAGAGTATATGGAGGAGTGCAGCAAGTTATAATTAAGTAAAAAAAATAATGACTGCCCGATGGCACAGTGGTAGGGTATGCAACTGCTGTGTATGAGGTCTTGGGTTTGATTCCCAGGTCGAACCAAATGTTTGTATGATCTGCAAATATTTGTCTGAGAGTTTGGGTGGTTTCTATGTATATATGTATATTTACAAATATATGTTTATATCAGTTTTCTAGTACCCATAATACAAGCTATGATTAGTTTGGGAATAGATGGTGATATGAGTTAATCTAAATCTAAAAAAATGTTTTAGTTTAATTTCAACAACTGGGTGACCAGTATTAAATAGACATTTATTAAAACAATCAAATATATCTGTTTTATACACTCAAATATATTATGTTTTATCAATAAAACATTTTATAGGCACAAATGTTACCTTATTTTGTTATTAAGTTTATTATTAAACACACAACAAGGCCTATAATGTAATCTAACCTGATTTCAGTTCTACAAACGAGACTAGCCGACCCACGCAACCTCATTTGCATCTTCTATTGCCCTTCGCATGATAATTTTTCCCTGTTTTTGAAACATTTTTCATTGGTGCTCTTCTGCTATTGGTGTCTTAGCGTGATGATATATAGCCTATAGCCTTCCTCGATCAATGGGTTATCTAACATTGAAATAATTTTTCAAATCAAACCAGTAGTTCCTGAGATTAGCGTAATCAAACAAACAAACTCTTCAGCTTTATATATTAGAATAGATTAGTAATACAAGCTCTGCTAGTTTGGGACTAGATAGCGTAGTGTGTTAGACGTCCAAAATATTATTATTATTATTACATTTAGTAGAAAGAGAACTTTGTGTGAACATGAACAGATTTAAGTGGACATAGAATTTTAATAAAAAATTAAAAAGTTTTTCAGATACAGTACAATGTTGGGAATCACGAATATATTATAATATAATTATTCTTATACCGTGTAGTTAAAGTAAAAAGGCATAGTTTATAGCAACTTTCGTATTAATAATTTAAATAGTAACTTATTACAGTAAAAGTATTAACTTAACCCTACCCCCAAACTAACTAATTGTCAATGAAAACCTTTATTCAAAGCGAAAGCAGCTATTTTACAATGCAGTGAAATCTAAAGTTTTTAAATAGAAAATAAGATTTTGATAACATAAAACTGTTATGCTTATATTTCAAATGTTTTTGAAAGCTTTCTAGAATAATTCCAACACTGTTTAATTAAACTCTGAGGGTAGAGATAAAATTACATTATAACATATTACTTTAGTCCATTATAATCACTTAAATAGTGGAATAAATTATTAGTGTAAATATTATACTAATAATTTATATAATACATTATAAAAACTTACCTTTCTCTCCTGACTTATTCGATCCTGACGCATTACTTGATAGGCTGGAGTCATCAGAGTCATATCCAAAGGCTGTATTGTCTGTATTCTTGGGGTTGGGATGTCGTTCGCGGCGGGCCTGCCAGCGGCGGGGTGTGTTGTGGCCACCAGGAGAACCACTCAAGTTCTGTAGTGCGTCCAATGGGTAGTGACGCGCTGTGCGCTCGGCCTGACCACCCATTAGAAACATTTGGCCGGGGCCTCCAAAGCTCCCGTTCCCGTGGTACATCATCGGCACACCTTCGTTCATTCTCGCTTCAATACCCTGCCGGCGTTCAGGTTATGAGCAGAGATTCGCCGGCAAATTTCAACAGCAATTTTTTTGCATACCGACCTGTATTTCGACCGTGAATTCCGATGGCGTCCGGCGTGGCGGGCGACTATTGCGTCATATTAGGCGTAGTAAATTAATTAAACTATGGTGCGACGTCGAAATCTAGTGATTCTATTTATCTTGACTACGCCGAAATTCGAGACGTTCGTCAGTGGGACGTTTTTTCCAATTCGGTAGCTTCCGGCCGGTATTTGTGTCGAAATCAACGTGTCGCTAGTTTCCCACTTTCTGAACAAATCGACCTATAATTATTTCGACGCCGGTATTAATAAATCTACCCACGAATTATGGCAAATCTGTAAAATCTAATGAGAAAGATCCGCCATGACTTTAGGGAGCAACACTAACGACATCTGATGACATTTGACGAAACAGTACACGTGATTTTTCCTTTTTTTCTACTTCAAATTTTAATGTTCCATTTTAAGCCAGTGATAAAAATGTTATTATTTTATTTTAAATTTTTTTTTTGTGTTTAAAGTCCCATTTTTTGTATATTACTCTGAAAATAATAAAAGAAAATAATAAATAAATTTAATTCAGTCACATGACAGTTATTTGGCTTTCGTATTTTTTATTATTGCAAGAATAAAGTGACATTGACATGTAGTAGAAACGTTCTTGGTTGTACTGCTCATGTTTCATTACATGACATACACACACAAATACTTACATCTTTTTTTAACTTATAAGAATCGTATCGCTACATCTTTGTCTTCCAAGTTAATCGCTGTTTCATGCTGAGAATGATGTCTTTTTTACTTTCTTATTGTGTTTGACAATAGATCTGCCAAATACGCGTAAAATAATAGAATTATTGACAAAAATAATTTAAATAATTCTTAAAATTATTTTAGTGGCCATGGAAAACATTTCAATAGCCTTGTATTTATTTGCTTAATTATAAAATTCCTATTTACGAGTGATGACGTTGAATGAAGACTATGTAACCTTAAAAGTGCAAAAAACAAACTTTGCTTTCTCATTGTTTGATAATCTCCGTTATCTCAGCTGTACAGCACGTTGATATGTCACATTTTAGTGATTTTATGGACGAGGTGTCCGTTAAAATATCAGAAAAATACAAGCGACATACGAGAATCGATTTACCATATAGTGTTAATGAATGTATTACTAGGGCTCAGGCAGTTGTTGAGAGCGCTAACGCCTCTAATTACTCATGTACATTTGAGAGAAACGTACTTAAAAAACTCAAGGAACTAAGGAATGCAAAAGAAACGAAGAAAAATGAAAGACGACATCGCCTCCAGTTGCTACAGGAGGCTGAGCAAAAGAGACTGGATGCGATAGCTGCCGCCGAAGAGGAAGAGCGATTGAAGCAACTGAGCGTGTCAGATGTGTCGTACCCGAGTACTGAGGAAATTAGTGCGCTGTCTCCCGACGAGAAAGCTGATAAAATCTGTGATAATTCTACTAGTGGGGATGTTAACGCTGAACAAGCTGATGTATCCACTAATGTAAACTTGCCGTCTGTGAATGTTGCTACAGAAACTCAATTAAATATCCTACAACCTATACAGGTGAAGTCAAATTACCCAGAAAATAGTTTGCTAGATGATCCTGATCCGTTACAAAATTTAAAATTAAGTAATAGGATATCTAGAATGCCACACAATGCTAATTTAGAAACATTGACATTTAGAGATTTTGAGCATGATACATCCAGTCCGTTTGATAATGTTGAATTAAAAACTATAAATGACATGGAACTCCTAGCTCAAGTGTTGCAAACTCAGAAAAATTCAACTGTAAGTTGTCCACAACCAACGGATTATATAACAGAACAACAAGGCTACCCCATTCCTAGTTGTGCATCACAGGCGCAACTTGAAGGAACCTCATATTTACCAGCTGCATACTTAGAACAACCGATTCAAGGTCCTAGCATGATGTACAATTCACCACAACATTATTCTGTGTCTAACGGGTATTACATCCCCACAGAGACTGATAATGTCAATGCTTATATACCAAATTATCAATACTATGTCCCTGCTAACCCATATTCAACTGTAGAACCGTATTACGCTAGCCAGTTACCAGTAACGTCGGACATCAGTCAAGCACCTAACAGTTCTTCATACATTCCACAACCCTACTATTATCAGTATCCACATGTGCCCGTTCAATACCCATTACCGGATGCACCTGTTTATAATACTCCTGTACAAAATGAGAATACAGAACTGCCAGCAGCAACATCACATAATACTGTTAAATCACGATCTCGCAGTGTACCCGATATTGTTCAAGAATTGAATGAAGAATTGGCAAAGTTGAGAATGAGTGAAAGGTCGTATAATGCTAGTCCAGCTCCAAAAAATACTCCACAGTCACAGGCGACACAACCGCAACCATCAACAGCTAATAAAAGAGAAGATAAGATAAGTAAAAGGAGATTGGAAAGTTTGCCCAATCCATTGGATAAGTTGCCTTTGAAGACACAAGAAATGTGCAGGCAAATACATGGGATGGGTTTTCCGATTGACAGGGTAGCTAGAGTTTGTACTCTTGTAGGAGATAATGATAAGAAGGTGAGTGGAGTCATACTTTTTTAATTATATGTTGCTGTAGTTTCAGCAAAATATATAATTAATAATTATATAATGACTATTATAATTAATAATAATAAAAGTCAGGTTAAGCAATTACTAGTAAAATGAAAGGAATATTATCATATATAATCACTACATATTATAAAACAACACCCTCCGCATCTGTCTGTCTGTCTGTTTGTGATTAACTCAAAAGCTACTGCACGGATTTTGATGCGGTTTTTACCAATAAATAGAGTAATTCTTCAGGAGTGATTTTTTGGAATTTTTGAAATTGGCTATATAACAATATTTGTTTAAGACGTTGGAAAAATTAAGCTGCACATAATTTCGGAGTAACATAGACTATATTTTCCGTAAAGAACCCGTGATATACCGGGGTGGGGTTTTCTAGTATACATATTAACAACTTAAGGGGTTCTACTGTTTGTTTGCTAGCTTAGCCTTATGTTGATCCGTCGGATTCTAGTCAAATTGTAATGGTCAAAGTAATCGTTGAGGAAGGTTAACACTTCTGCTTATCTTGATTCTAATGATACTATCGCTTTTATTACATTATAATTGATTATAGAAACTAAATGTAGAGAGTCTCGTACAATATAAAATCTATATATCTAAATAACATACTTTATATAAAATTATCAAAAGTAGAGCTGATGGAGCTATACTCAAAACTCACTCAAAAGTTTGTCAGTACAATTCTTCTAAATGTGTCTATTTTATTTAAGGAGTTAGCCTTTTCCATTTTAAGACAACTATATGTCATATGTTCATAATTTTGATGTTGGGTTTCTGCTTTCTGATTGTTGAATAATATTTAAAAGTTAGTAGTTTTCAATTCTGGCCTATAGCCTGACCAGAATTGAATTGAAATTTGTAATGAAAATTATTTCATTACAAATGTGAGATATAGTCGTTGATGCATTGAAAACGATGCATGGCAAATGGGCTCAGTTCAATCGCCAATCGGAGTCATGTTACGGTCTCACATAAGATTGGTGTTAAGTAATTCTTTTGTTATATTGCACCAAATGGGTAAGGTTACCCAAAGCCCTTTCTCCTATTCTGGGGATCCCTTACTACAGCCAGAGTGGGTACTCTCTAAACGTGGCAAAGTACTTGTGTCTCTTATCGCTAAACTTACAATCATGTACCCTCTCAATTCATTTGCTCTCTATACCATAACAAAATTGGTAAATGTGAAAGTGTGTTTATTTTTCACGCTCTCACATCTTAATTATTTAACAGAATATTATGATGTTTTGCATATCCATGTCTGTATTTGTATAATAGGTATTTGGTTAATTATTCGTTTCATAATTTTTCACCTTTGGGTGGAATTTTTTCTTTGAATTTTATTAAGATTTTTTTTAACGTGTGCTATGGGAAGTAGCTATATTCTAAAGCAAGCAGTGTCTTCCTAATCGGTTTATAAATAAATAAATGAGGTGCATAATACAAAACAAAAACTATGTTGAGAAAGCCCTCTCTTAAAGTCACGCAAATTAAGTGGACACATTGGATTAAATGGTATGGGATTTTTTTTTACTTTTTTATTTATTTATTTATTTATTATTTAAGGTCCACCAACAGTTGTTACAGATAATTATTGCAAACATAGGAATATGCAAGAAATTTGTCCTATATCTAACTGCACAACCAATTACAGGCAAACACCACATGCAATGTGATTTATGCATCAACATGCCGACACGGCCATATGAGTATAAAAGTTGTTAGTTAGGCACACTTAAACTATAGTTAATTACAATATATATGCAAATAATGTAATAATATTACTAATGAAATTAATGGCTTAATTTAGTGCGTTCGACGTGTCTGACAAATTTCGACAGCGAATCAAAGTACACATCAACCAGGTCGCTGCACTCATTTAAAAGTTTGCACATGCGGGGTATAGGTGAATTAGCACCAAACACTGTATGGCGCAGAGGCGGAACCAGGGGAGTTATCGGTCTGCGAGGCGGTCTGCGGGGTACTCTGAAGTTGAGTCTGTTTAGTAATTCAGGGCAGTCAATGTTGTTGTTGAGCAGCTTATACGCGAATCTCAAATCCAACAGCTCCCTTCGGGCTTCCAGGGTACTCATGTACTTTAGAAAATACCAATAAAAAAAACTATTCAACAAAAAAAAAATTGAAAAACTGAACCAAATCGAAATGAGACCTTACGGGAAGTGCCAGCTTTCAGCAGCATCAAGAATCATCAAAATCGGTTAACCCCGTAGAAACTTTTTCGAGGTAAGAAACATAAAAATAGGTACAGTTGAATTGAGAACATCCTCCATTTTTCAAATCGGTTAAAATTCTAATTATTCTTTGTTTTAGTCAATTACCAAATCTGAATAGGTATATTCATATTTCTACTGATGTAGGATACCATATAAATGAATTCTAGAGACAATTTTATCTGACAACTTAAGTACTACATATTATATTAAACTGCCACTGTATTATACACCTTAAGGTTCCATTTTAAGGTGTATATTTATTTGCGCTTGTGGAACGCCTTAAATGTTTAATGTAATTAGACAGTGGCTTCGACCCCAGACAATGAAACGTGATTGTAAAACTATTTGGCGCTTGACGACAGTGTTTATTTAGACCTTAGTGGGTAATGACGTTGTTGTAAGCTTTGTTTACTATATAAACAAGAGTGCATATACATATCTATACTAATATATAAAGCTGAAGAGTTTTTTTTTTTTTTTTTTTTTTTTATGTTTGACCCTGCCAAAATGACTACTCTGCCTGATGGAAAGCATGAGTAGAATCCAAGAGCGGTGGTCACCATACTGCGAATGCAGACAATGCAACAATGCAGCATGGTGACCCACACCATGGCGGGCTAGTGATGCTTCTGCATCATTGGGCATGCATCATTTCTCTTTATATATTTGGTATTCAAGTGCCGGATATAGGCCCCTCATTAAAAAGGCTGTTTTGGCCTTCTGTACCATATTGGCCAGTCGGGTTGGGATCTGTTTCTAGGTTTCCTTCTCTTTACTATCCTGGAGACTTTGCTCTCTTAGTCGGTTCTTACGACACCCTCACGATACTTAATGGTGGTAACAAAAATAAATCAGATTTAAATATTATCAACTAAATCTTAATCTGTTGTCAATATTAGGTATGATTGGTTAACACAGATCAAACCAGGGCCCCGGATACCACCGACTAGTTGCAATGTCGCACCCGAACCGATCAAAACAGCACTCCTTGCGGATCAGACACAGACGATCTCCGAAGCATCATTTTCCGGTGATCACCTGCGTCAGCCGGTATGAGAGGGTCCCGTGATGCCTCTCCATAACGGGTCTTACCGCCACAACTATTGAAAAACACTAATTATAATTAATAATCAGTTTTATCATATTTTTTTTTTATTTAACCTAGTAAATGTGTTTTTCCTTATAAAGGCTGAATGGGGAACTCCAAATTTATAGAAGTTGAAAAATAACTTTAGCGTCACTAATGTACTAATGTAATAAATTGTGGAAATTCCTACGCATGTCCTAAACTAACTCGCTTTTGCCCGTGGCTCCGCCAGCGTGTTAATAGCTTATTGCTAAGAAAGCGTAACAGACAGACTTGCTTTAGAATTTATATAAATAAAAATGAATTGCCAAATGTGTTTGCTAAGCGCAAAATTCGAAAACCGCTCGACCAATTCGTTTTTATTGATATTTTGATTAAGGCAAAAGGAAGTCTAATTAATTAAACCAAAAGTCTAATTGAGAGAATAAACGTAAAAATTGCGAGGACAATGGTAATAAAACCCAACTACGACAAAAAACGACGCTGAAAAAGCATGAAACAAGTTTGAAAAGCCGTAGTCACTCGTTGTTAAAGTGTTATGGACTATTGTACATTACTAAGTTTCAAAAACCGTAGCCCATGTAGTGTAATGTACCAACGCGTGACTACTGCTTTTGAAACTTGTTTCATGCTTTTTCAGCGTCGTTTTTTGTCGTAGTTGGATTTTAGTTGTTACTTTTTTTGTATTTAAAATGTTTTGGTGCCTCTATAATACTAATTTCTTTGCAAAGTATAATTTATATAAGTACCATAGAAATATCACAATTACCGAATAAATACGGACAAAGTTACGAGAAAATGGTAATAAAATATGTATATATTTTTGAAATGTACAAGTAACGCCCTTTCGTATGATACCAAACACGGCATATTTCTCTCAAATTAATTTTTGAATACAGTAATGTACGTCGGCTAGAGCGCGTCAAATTAGATTCAGTGACACGTCATATAGCTTATAACCAGCGGACGATCAAGACGCTTCTAACGATACCTCATTTGTCTTAATCTGACTAGTAGTTTAGAAAGAACGAGGGAACAAACAAGCATACCATAGAAATACCACACTTATAGAAAAAATACGGACAATGTCACGAGCAAATGCTAATAATATAGGTATTTTTGAAATGTACAAGTAACGCCCTTTCCAATGATACCAAACACGACATATTTATCTAAAATTTATTTTTTAATACAGTACTTTATGTCGGCTAGAGGGCGCCACATTATATTCAGTGACACATCATATAGCCTATAACCAGCAGACGATCATGATGCTTCTAACGACACCTCATTTGTCTAGTTCTAATGAGTTTTTAAGGAGCTATGAGGGAACAAATGAACATACATACATAGACTGTTAAAAGCACAACCCTCCTTTGGCTTTGCCGTAGTCGGGTAAAAACAACAATTATTTATTTTTAATCGACTTAAAAAAGGAGAAGGCTCTCAATTAGACTTGTTTTTTTTATGTTTGTTACCTCAGAACATTCGATTTTGATGATTCGAGACCACGCAGGAAGCACCAGCTTTCCGCGTGGTCTGGTCTGGTCATTTCAATTTGGTCTAGTTCTTGAAGTTGTTTTATTTTAGTAAAATTTTATATCTTATTTATATTGGATTGCAACAGACCAATAACTTTTGACAGAACGAATTCTATCGGGGCAGCTAGTTTATAATATGTATTATTATAGACAAGCCGAATCCCGCGTTGTTACACGCGATACGACAATAATAGCGGGCTACGCCGCGGGGCGAAGTTAATTTTTTAAAGACGGGTAAAAAGTAGCCTATGCTACTCCTTATATAATCAGTTACCTTCAACAAATAGACAGCAAAACATAAATAAAAAAAAAATGGTATATTTTCCGTGTACATATGCATATAGTAAAAACCGATTATTTTAATATTCCAAACAGACATTTCAATTTATTTATTTGTGTAGAAATATAGATGTATAGATTGAACCCATAAAAAACTACAGATTATTCCTTCATTGTCAGCATTCAAACTAAAGCTGTTGTTTTTGTTGATTCCAGGTCATCGAATGTCTACTAATAGTCGGCGAACTCATGGACCTGGGTTTCTCAGAAGACAAGGTTTCGGCGGCGCTGGTCAAACATCAGTTCAACAGGGATCAGGCCTTGGACGAACTCGTCTCGTAACAGAGTAAGACTTATAAGTTACATATTATATTTTTTCTTATAACACATAAAGTCCCACTACTGGGCTCGGGTCTCCTCTCAGGGTTAAGGCCATAGGTCCCCACGCTGGCCAAGTGCGGGTTGGGGACTGGCAAGACAACGTTGCGGCTACGTAATCTTGCTGTTGGATGTTTTTAAGCCGCCCACAGGCCTCCAACTAAGCTTCACGACTGTTATCTTATGATAACAACCGGGACCGCCTACTTAACGTGACTTTCGAATCACGGAGACTCTCATGGTAACATGTCACCAGCGGTCACCCAGGTATTGACCGCGCTGATTACGTCTATGAAAAAATGTATAATAGTGAGGATGAGCATATAATTTGATTAGGCAGGTAATAATAATAGGCGAAAACGGAAAAGATTTCAGGTTGAGTGTTTTCTGTGGCATGTATTTACAAAAAAAAGTATGTACCTATGTATTCTATCCGTTATTCTAGCTTTCATGGAACAAGCTCTACCTATTTTGAGGCTAGATGGCGTTGTTTGTCAGATGTCTGAAACGTTTTTACTAAACAACTAGCTGAACCCCGCGGTGTTACCTGCGGTTATCGTCGTACCGCGAGTAACGCCGCGGAACAAAGTAAGTCTAAAAAAAGAAGCCTAAGTTTCTCCCTGGGTCATCAGCTACCTGCCAGTAAAAGTCCCGTCAAAATCCGTCCAGCCGTTCCAGACATTACCCGGAACAAACAGACAGACAGACAATTTTTTTTTACATACATACATTTTTTACCGTGTATACATACATATGCATTTAGTAAAAAGCGGTTGTTTTAATATTACAAACAGTGCTCATCATCTCATCATCTGCTAGTGAAAGTCCCGTCAAAATCGGTCCAGGCAGTTTAGAGCTTACCCGGAACAAACAGACAGACAAAAAATTTAAAAATTGTTATTTTGGTTAATGTATCGTGTACATACATACATATGCATTTATTAAAAAGCGGTTATTTTAGTATTACAAACAGACACTCCCATTTTATTTATTTTTTTACGTCCATCACGCCACGTCCTTTCCTTCTTATTGTTTTCTTGTAAGGAAGTATTTACAATAACACATCTCTCTTGTAGCACTAAAAGCGTCTTTATCAAGCGATAAGCCAACTTCTAAAATCTTTAACGTTTCCGTATTTTTGGTTAGTTTTATGTGTCCGGCAAAAATATTTCCGACATGCGTCCATCATCAGTTATCTTTTGATTTTAATCAGCGGAATTATTGTAGCGGAATTTATAAGCGTGTTAGCTTTATTTGCTACTAGCTGAACCCCGCGGTGCTACTCGCGGTTATTGTTGTACCGCGAGTAACGCTGCGGGACAGAGTTAGTCTAAAAAAAAGTAGCCTAAGTTACTCCCTGGATCATCAGCTACCTGCCAGTGAAAGTCCCGTCAAAATCGGTCCAGCCGTTCCAGAGATTACCCGGAACAAACAGACAGACAGACAGACAGACAAAAAAAAAATTAACTACATTTTTTCACTCCAATTTTATTTAGTTGTATAGATGTCATAGGAATTATGCATGAAGGAATCTTATGGAAATCTAATGGAAATCTTATAAAAAAAACTATACCAACCTGTCTAATCAGCTTGTTATCAACTTATCGCCGTCTTAGTGAAACTGGTAGACCAGGGAGCGCCAAACATTCCGGTCAGCGTAATTCAGTAGACCAACACTATTAAAGGTTGTAAATGATGATACAAAACCTATCCGTGTACTCAGTTTGAGAACCTCAACGATGGCAAAGTCAGGACGTCTCCACCATTCACTTCATCTGTGATTGAAAGCGAAAGGGGTTCTTTCCGCAGGTCACAAAACTCAAACGTGAATTCACCAAACATAAGGATTATACGATTTGCTTTTTCTTTTCATCCAGATGGTTTTCTTACCCGCAGTTTCAAAGAGTTAAAGTTTATGCTCGATGTTACTGGGTGTTTGTTTGTTTGTTTTACCGGGCCATTTCCGCACTTAGCCTCTTGATTGTGCCTTTATACGTGAGTTTGTCATCTTCCTACTCCAACCATCTTAGATCATCCCAGAAGGTCAGCAGCCTTTTCAGGTCACTTCATGCTTCCGAGAGTGATGTTGTTTGGAGGATGTTCTGCCACACTGACACATTCTGTGAGGATGTGCGGCGGTGTTTCTTCTGCCTCCATGCATCCCCTGGATAGAGGGTCGTCTGTTGCGCCTATAGTGAGTGTCATGATACCTATGACCTTCCTGAGATCGTCCCTTGTTAGTCTAATCAGGTTGCGGGCTAGTCTTTCTGATGCTACCGGAACTGCACTTTTGTTTGCCTGCATCCTTTAATGTTTTTCCAGTCTGTTTTGTGTTTTAAAGAAAGAAAGAAAGATGTTTATTGTTATTTAGTCAGATAAAAATAATAATAACAAGAAAAATGCGAAAATTACAACAGTAAAGATGCAGTAAAGTTTGTGAAAATTGAAGTGAAATTGCGGGAAATGCTAGTACAATATAAAAAAACATCCACTACAATACGGAAATTGTTTTATATCTGTTAAACGCTGTTAATGTTACTTTCTAAATCATATCTAAACGAGCACTTAGAACTAATGCATTTAAGTGTACACATGTTATTTGTGCGTAATAGCTAAGTTAAAATCTTGAAAGTCAGTTTTAACCTACTTTTGATTCTCGTACGTAAATTCATTTAATTTCCAAGACTCCTATAACTCAAGGGCCTTTGTTGCCCAACAGAGCGCATGCGCGCCCTTTCTGGGCCTCTGGTCTCGCACACAGCAACGAAACATGATAAGACTAATGCTGTCATTTCAGGTTGTCTTCTGTAAGAGGGTAGTACCACCCCGGTCGAGCCGGTCCGTCCATGCTGATGCTGAAGTTAGCGTAGCACTACTAATATGAACGCGAGTAGTTTTCGCACGATACTTGGTCACGAATATTTCTCGTAAACAGTAATCTATTAAAAATATGTGAAGGGTTGGTTTAGACAGGCGCTTTTAACACGAATGCAGAGATTACCGTGGGAGAGCCACGCTTCGGCATGAATAGGCCGGCTCGATCGGAGTGATACCACGGCCTCACAGAAAACCGGTGTGAAACAACCTCTCCCCACATCCCTTTCCCCATCCCCCGAAGATTGGCAACGCACTTGTGACGCCTGGTGTTGCGGGTGTCCATGACCGCGGTTATCGTTTACCATCAGGTGGTACGTCTGCTCGTTTGCCCCCAATACCATAATAAATAAAAATGGTTTTAACACGTCTTTATTAAAATGTTCAGTATGGGTTTTGTCAGCAATGTCGATTAAGATTATGCTTAATATTTGACGAGCCTTTTGGTGTAGTGGTTAGTGATCCAAACTGAACTGAAAAATGTGAAATAAACACAGACAATAGCATAACCAATCATAAATAGCTGTTTTAAAAAAATACATTCACGTTATGAGTCAAAATCATTAAAGAAATGATGATTAAAAGTACGTTAAAACGGGAAACAGACATCAGACGTCACAAGTACCTACATCAGGTACTAAACTACCTACATATGTGTTTACATTTAGGGATGGAAATATGCGGAACTTGTGAGAAAAACACCTATAAATAATTCTAATCTTACATTGTTTATGATAGTGATGAAAAATATAATACTACAACTGTATACATTCAAAGGTTGAAAATATTTTTTTACAAATGACGTTAGGTGTGTTATTTAAACTTTTTAGGGTTCCGTACTCGTGGTAAGAAACCCTAACGGTTTTGACATTATAGAGGTGTGTCTGTATCGGTGTAGTAATAGAAAGGTGCAACTTTGTCATTAGAAAGTAGAATCTTGACGAAAAGGGTATCTACTAATTGTTCTTTGTTATTGCAGGTAATTAAACACCTTCTGGAATAAGAAACGATATGAATATCCATAATATATGGAATATCATCACAACTTTGCTGAAGAAAAAATCACATGCGTATGCTCACGCCTTTATCCCAGAGGAGGTAGGCAGCGGTATATTGATCGAATTTCAGTCCCACTTAAATAAGGTAGAAGGCAATCTTATTGACTTCAGCTGGGTACTTTCGGAATTAAGATATGCGAAAATTGAGAGCGTATAAAAGTAAATGTAAATACGAAGAAAGGGAAATTGGTTAATAATTAAACGAATTGGTTGTGGAATGCTTTCAAAAACTCGAGCAGGTCAAGGTCATATATACTTCTGGCTCAAATAGGCTGTTGCCAAAAAGTCCGAGGCCTCTAACTTCTATTTCCAAATAACTTAAGACTATTCGCGTTACAAAATAGTGATACCTGTCTGACTTGTACTTGATTGGTCGGGAGGCGGAGCTTAAATAGTTTACATCACTATTTTTATAATGCGAACGGACTATAGACGTATTTTTAAACTAAGTGAAACAAAAAAACGCTTAAATATGCTGTACGTAGGAAGTTAATTATGAAGTAAACTAGAATTGTGATTTCCTTTTTTGATTTTTGTACGAGTCTAAAAGCACTTAGGTGCACGATTCGGTTGTAGGTACTACAACAGTCTATCTCACCCGTGTTGTTTGACTTCGCTTAGTGTGTAAGCGAGAGAACAATAGTTAGCAGGTTTGTATCGGAGACGGTGGCGTTCCGTCGACACATGTGATGTACTTTTATAAATGAAATGTTAATATTGTAAATACACGATGTGCAATTTTGTTTTTATATATTATTTTTATAATTACACTTAATTGCAATATATCTAGTTAGCTGACAAATGTAAGGTATCAGTCATATAGCGAAATTTTACGTCAATTGTAAGAGAATAGAACAGACTATCAGAACAGATAACAGTAACAGCTGATTTTCCTAACGATAATGTCTTATAAAACGTTTTAGTGCTGTAACCTTTAAAATAGTAAACTATTTTTGACTCAGAAGTATATGTGTATGTTCCCTAATTTCCAGTTCACGCTTCCGTCCTTTCTCGTGAAATCGTACCCATAGACTGCAGAAAAGCAAGACGAAATTGTCACATTAATAAAAAGGGAGTCTCCTCCCCTAGTCCTAATCATCATCATCATCTGTTGGTCATCACTATTGGACATACGCCCCTCCTAAAGGTAGCGGTTCGCGCCACGACAGACACTAGCGACCGAGACAGGAGACCGCGACCGTCACTTTTTGACACTACTTTTCCGTCTCGCTGTCTCCGGTCTCGGTTTCCTGTCTGGGTCGCTTGTCTCTGTCGCGCCGCTAACAGCTACCTTAAGGTATACCACAGAGCCCGGTCTGCTACTTTTTGCATCTAGTCGCCGCCGGCCCTCTTACGCAACTCGCCCCGCCATTTGGCCAGAGGGCGTTTTCACACTACGTTTGCCAAGACACGGTCTCTTCTTCAGGAAAAGCTTAATCTAGCGGTTATCGGTTCTGCGACATATACGATCAGAGCTGCACTTAAACCTACTAATTTTCAGACCTATGCCGGGTACCTAGTTCCCTTGTATCTAGTAATATATAATTGTTCTAGGCACTTAAAAGTATTCTCTAACACTTGTAGAAGCTCTTCAGAATTTGCTCAGAAGAAGTCGAACATATAAAGGATTATGTAAAAATAATGTGATTCAGAACGTAAAGAATAATACATATTTAATTCTGTTCTGTCTAAGTTAGGGAGATTCTACTTAATTTTTTTTCTCAGCTTGTGAACAAAACTGTTCTGTTCTGCTAGTCTGTTTATTTACTACTTTTATAAATATTGAAAGAAAAAGACAAAAGGTGGAGTATACATTTTTTTAAAATTTCAGCACCTTAATAATTATATATGGCCTTATCATACACAATTCTTAGCATCGCAACTTATCATTTGTGTAAAATATTTGTGGGTAGTTTGAAATTTTAATGATTTTAATTTTGTAGGATGAGAGTCATGTTGCTTTTCACGATGCTTTTATTGTTTTTGTATAATAAATAGTTTAGTATAGCGTAAAAGATCGAATGTCCCATTACTGAGGAGCTGTTTTAACAACGTGATTTTTATTTATTTTTAGTATAATGAATGTTATTGTAGTAAATTGTAAGTGAAAACTTCGGTAGTGTGGATGGATATTTTATATAAAGCTTCTCAAACGAAATGTATAAACATAAAATGTTATTTTCATTATGTGGTTTTATTTTAAATTCGACTAGAATTGATGAAGATTTAGTTAATTCTACTAACCAAAATCTGGTTATTGCCCGGTCATATCCCAGACTCCATGTATGGACCCCATGAGGTTATTTTTAGGCATTTCGTGATCAATATACTATTTCACCATTATACGCACATATCAGCCACATTTATTAGCCTTACAAAAACCGTGGTTTCTAAAAAAATACTGTTGTTTCTTTTTTATGTAATAGGGGACAAACGAGCAGACGTATCGTCTGATGGTAAGCGATTACCGCCGCCCATGGACACCATTCGCAACAGCAGAGGCGTCACAAGTGCGTTGCCGGCCTTTGGGGGATGTGGGAGATGGAGGAACAGAGAAGATGGGGGAGGAGTTAGGGTGCGGGCCTCCGGTATCCTCACTCACTCTGTGAAACAGCGCAAGCACTGTTTTCACACCGGTTTTCTGTGAGACCGTAGTATCAATCCGGTCGATCTGGGCCCATTCATACCGAAGCGTGACTCTTCCACGTTTTGCACTATACACAAGATCAAGACCTAGTCGAGATTGAAATTCAGTCTAGTTATAGTTTCATATGTGAAGTTCAGTCGCCTTATCTATTGGGTAGGTAATAAAAAAACTCACGTCATATTTACGGCTTTCATAACATAACAGACATAAGTGTCACTTTTTTTTAGGTTTGCCTATGCCAAAATGACTCTACTCTGCCTGATGGAAAGCATAAGCAGAATCCAATAGTGGTGGTCACCATACTTACTGCGAATGCAGACAATGCAATAATGCAGGATGGCGACCCACACTATGGCGGCCCAGTGATGCTTCTGTATCATTCTTCATAGTAAAGAGAAAGCATACCTGCTTGTCAATCGTAATGACTTAAATTTTAACACCTTTTAAGTCAGCCCCAAATAATAAAAATAAGGGTAAAGTTTTGAAGAGAACTATATCTGTATTGAGAACCCGATCTAACCAGGAGGGAGGCACCATCACCGGATACGGTGTAGATGGGATAGATAGACAGATAACGATTTTGACAGCCTCGGTGACTCAGCGGTACTTTAAGCTAATGCTGTGCTTGAGGTGTCGGGTTCGATTCTCGGGTCGGACTTTATGGTCTGCAAATATTTGGTTCGAAGTTTGAGTGTTTTCTATGTAATTTCTAAAAAGTATATGTATTTATATCAGTTTTATAGTACCCATAACACAAGCTCTGCTTAGTTTGGGACTAGATGGCGTTGTGTGTTAGATGTCCTAAAATGAGATGTTTTACGTAAAGCTACAGTCATAAAGCCTCCCATATATCCAAGCAATAATTTAGCTACAATGAAAGTTTAAATCTTCTTGCTTGTTTTATTAATGGGGTTTCCGTGTCAAATTGTTATCTAGCTATTATTGATCCTAAGAATTATGTCAAACTTATCAGTATGAGGTATTGATATATATCTATCTACTATACCTGATTTTGAAACTGTATTTATTTATGTATAAGTGAAAATCCCTTTTAACAGTTTTGATAAGTGTTGATGTTATCCATTTTCTTCTGTATTTAAGAATCATATTAATGCTATGTTTATACAACTTAATTTTGACTGATAAAATAACACTGGTCTATCATGTACAAATACTAAATATTTTAATCACTTCGTTAATATAAATCAAGAAAGTAATGGATCGAGCTCGCGTCCCTGTGGTACTCCACACCGCGGTGTTCCAGGTTCAGGCCTATAAAGTTTTTTTTTAGACAATACACAAATTATACCCATCTTTGTCTCTCGTTCCCTTGCTTCCCACTTGTATTCAATTGAAATATTTAATAGTAATCGTATATCTGGAACATTGCTGTTTATAGTTGTGAAACTTGGACAATAACTAATCAGGATATGAAAAGATTGGAAGCCTTTGAAATGTGGTGCTGGAGAACATTGGAAGCAATCAGCTGAATGGAAAAAATGACCAACGAAGAACTTCTAGAAAGAGTGAAAGGGAAAAGGCTGCTGATATCTACTACAGAAATTAGAAGAGGCAAGATGGTAGGAAATAGGAAAGGACAGGAAATTCAATTTGTCTAGAAACACGATTTTTTTCATTTTTACTTAACAATATTTTTCCAAGCCGTATAGATAGATAGTTACTTGTATAAATAACGAATACAACTAAGAAGTCTTTAGATGTCTGCGGCGTTGGTTCTGAGTAAGTCATATTGATGAATGACGCCCACACGCAATGAAAATGAAACATATCCTAGTTGAAAGAAGATCCGCATACTATACCGTTCCTGATATTATCTATGAAATGTTTAGCGTGCAATGTATACCACTTTCATTTTTCTAGTGACTACACTTAAGCTAGATACAGTGTCAAATACTTAAATGAGCATTTAAACCTGTGTGATTGAACTAGCTATACTAAGGTGAAAGTAAGTTTGTTTATTACGCTTTCACGCGAAAACTACTTAAACGATCTTCATGAAACTTTGTAAACATATTCTTGGAGGTATTATATGCAAGCGAAGCCGCGGGCCAAAGCTAGTATACCATTAATTCGTAGCAATGGAATAAATTGATATTTTTAACTTTGGGTATGTGATGAACGGTGAACTCGTCTTAAAAAAACATGTGTTTAAATGCACGATATTATTATAATTATGTACATACATACACTCACCGACACGCCTTTCACCCGTAAGGGGAAGGCAAGGACGTATAAAATAATTCTTCGGATAAATAATTTAATTTCACTTGAGTTGCCGCCATAGTGTGGGACGCCATACTGCATTGTTTGCTTTAGCAGTGAGTATGGTGCCCCCCACTGTTGGATTTTGCTTGAGCTTACCATCAGGCTGAGCAGAGTCACTTTGGCAGGTAAATTATATATATAAAAAAAAAAAAAGAGTACGTTACGTGGGGCAAGCCGTCAACCTATTTAAGAATTAATGGGCGATCCGTGCTTCAACAGAATACTTGTTTTAATACTTGTTTTTCACCAAGTAATTCAAGTCACCCGAGAAACCTAGTTCAGTAGTCAAAGGGTGGTGGTAATAGATATCGATAACCTTTGGTAGTCAATTGCACTTAGCTGACCTGTCTGCTCATTTGAGTCCTTTATTACAAAAAAATGAATGTAGATAGTAAAACATATTTTTTTCTCTCCACGAAATGTACAAATTTCATGGTTGTTGGTCAAACGTTGTCAGAGTTTATTGACATACTTAAAGTAGAGGTGCTTTAGACACAGAAAATTAATTAAACTTATCGATCGAATGTCAAAGCACCCATTTTAAAGCGATTCTCGTGTTTTGAATCTTCTTAACAAAGCATGTGTAACACGAAACGAAAACTGGTCATATACATTAAAAAAATGAATAGCCGAACACATTGACCATTGTAAAAACAGGAGTCAAATTGATCATCTATCTCGCTCCCACTAGTCATGTAATTAATGGCCTCTCACAGTTCTCGCTACCTTCTTCAGACTTCCTGCCTATAGAGTAAGAGAGCAAAAAACTGGGGTCTTTATACAAACTCCGACGCCGACATAATACGTCATGCAAATTATGCGAAAAGGGACATCTGTTTACAGTTTATTCCTTTCACGTTTTAGAAAAATAATCTTTGTTTTAATAGATGTAAAATCCACGTTTGTTTGCATTTTCTTTGTACTAGCCATCAAGACCGTAAGATGTAACCTACATTCACTTCCTTCCCTAGAAGTTCATACTTTAGTACGTACACCTTTTTATACTTAGGAGAACGGGAGAATATTAGGATTTTGTCAGAATCAACACCTTGCCCTTGACTAGTCTACAGCTGCTGTGGCCCAGTTGACAAAGTCGTTGAACTTTTCATTGGATACTTGTTTAGGTCTAACTATTATGTCTAAAGCTTCTGGAATCATTATATATTTTAGTAAACTATTAACAACTATCATTTGGTGGTTCAGCGGTTCTGCTAATCATTTTTTACTGCTAATTAAAATCTCTCGCCGTTCATCCATCCAAATTTGATCTAAATAGGTACTTTCAGCCGGTATGTCCTGATCGACCCTCTGTGAAAATTTGCAATTTTACAAAAAAAATATATTAAAATTTACGAAACCAATAATGTAATTAACTTGTAAAAGGAGGTTATAAGACTGTGAAAAATCATGTTCGTTACCGATTTAAAGTTTCTTAATTTTGTAATTATTAAATGAAACATTGAAAGTAAATTATTGGACAATACTTAGTTATGTTTTCGTATGTTTAACGCAAACATAACATTGCAAATGCACCGACTTGTCTTGATATGACAGTCTAAAGTTTTATACAGCGTGATTCATTGAATTTAATTGCGGACTGTACCTACGTACTTTAAGAGAATGATTACGTTCCGTACTCCAGGGATGTATATTAAAATGCAGTGATGCCAAATTACCAAGGACATCTTAACATAATTTTGCACTATCTCGTAATATTTTCTGCCACTTAAATAACATTAGGTAATGTATCCATTCAAATTTTGCAACACTTTACCTGTGAATGCTACACGAAAACTAGTAGGTACACACTCAAGAATTTAACTGTTTAAAAATATGTAGTCATGTGCTACATTTCAGTTGCAATACAATCAGAAATAGTTCTATGTTTCTTAAGGTCTTGGTTGGCCTATAGTAGTACACAAAACTATATCAGTTCATGTAGATAATACTCTAAAAAGCACCTTACAAAGTGGAATTACGTTACATAATGTGGTTATATTCTGCGTAATAGGTCAATGCCAAGAGTGTTTGATATTGAAGTGTATACTAACCAGCACACGTTTGTTTAAACAGCGGCATCGTTTCATTTCTAATCTGTTCCGTTTCTGTTAGGCATTAGATGCCTTAATACTTGGAACCTAGAAATTATCCCTTCACTTTGAAGAATGTTACTGCAAGAGAGTTGTTTTGCAAAAGAAACGGACCTAAATTTGTCTTTCTAGGGCATTGGAGCAAAAAGGAATTACAACATTATTAATTGTAATAGTAACGTAACGTAATGTTGTTTCGGTTTCCTGCAATGTCGCGTAGTTCCCGGACTTTTGCAAATAGGTCATAAAATGTAGTTTCCGCGAGCCGGTGACCTAGGAGACAATAGGCGGCCACCGCATTGTCTATTGTCATCGTGGCCAGACAAGCTGCGATGAATGGGGCAAGTTCATTCCGATCCGGTGCACATTAGCCGCCAAGTGCGACACAAACACAGCGAAATCGTAAGCGCGAAAGAGAAAAAACTACGGTCCGCGCGGACACTCAGAATTACCGCTGCTTGAGTTTTGTTTTGGAACAGTGCAGTTGGTTGGCGCGCGGCGCACGAGTCGAACAGTTCTCACGCGCGCTGCGATTAGCTCGGCCGAGCAACGTAACATGAACGGGTCGCATTTCTATACGCGCCGCGCCTCACCGCGCTTGCACCGCCGATAACATCTGCGAAACCGATATTTAGGCCGTCGATAGCGCGATAGGGTTCCAATTCGTGCGCGACATTTCGCCGGCGCCGCTCGGCCATGTGATCGCTCCTCAACCGATGGGAGCGAAAATCAAACAAAAAAACCATCCGCTAATGTCTACCCCTCCCGGCCGCTACAAAAAAGGGATAAAAAGGTTATTCCTGGAATGCACACATGTGGACGCCGCCGGGTAAACGTGGATGCTTGTATTGACTCCGCTGCAGTGTTACCACAATGCCTCGGAGGAGCAGATGGATGCATCTTGCGGCGGGCATCGCGCTCGGCGTGACCTTTGGAATTTTTCTTAAGTTGTGTTTAAGGACTTCGTCTCGAACGACGATTCAATCATGTCCGGAATCAGCAAGATTAGTCGTCGATTCCGACCCCCTGGCCCTGATAGGGTTGTTACCAAACGAAACTGTTCACAATTCGAACAGAACTCTGGTGTTCGTAGGTGTTATGACAGCTGAACAGTATTTAAGTTCTCGTGCGAAAGCAGTGTTTGAAACTTGGAGCCAGGACTTGCCTGGACGAATAGCGTTTTTCAGTTCGGAAGTGTCGCGTGCCCCAGGTTTACCTTTAGTTCCTTTGCGTAATGTGGACGACAGTTATCCTCCACAAAAGAAGTCATTTATGATGTTACTGTACATGTATGAGAAGTATGGGGATAAGTTTGAATGGTTCATGCGTGCTGACGATGACGTTTATGTGAGAGGTGATAAATTAGAAGAGTTCTTGCGTTCTGTGGATAGTAGAAAGCCGCAGTTCATCGGCCAAGCTGGAAGAGGTATGAGGGACGAGAAAGATAGCTTAGCGTTGGATTACAACGAGAACTTTTGCATGGGCGGTCCCGGAGTGCTGTTCTCCAGGGAAACACTGAAGAGAGTGGCACCCCACGTCAAGTACTGCTTGAAGCACTTGTACACCACTCATGAGGACGTGGAGCTCGGCCGGTGTGTCGCCAAGTTCGCTGGCGTATCGTGCACGTGGAGTTATGATGTAAGTGCTAAACTATAATTCAAATATATATTATGTTTATACATTTGTGTAGTTTATGTAACCGATATTATATTAATGATTAAATTCGATACTTTATCAGAAACATTAATTTGGATTACGTTTGATTAGTACACACTATCATTGAGTTCGGTGTGTTACGTTGCGTTTCACTGTGTGGTTATTTAAAAAATCAGCTTTTGGTTAGTAATCACTAGTCTGTTACAAGCGGTTAATGCTTATTTTTGAAACTCGGAGATAGAAATTATTTGACGTCAATTCCATTTTAGTTCTTTTTTAATCAGTATTCCAATTATTTTATGGCTCTCAGATTTTTCGCCTGTCCGTTTTAGCAGAGGGTCAGAGGGTATTTCCTATTTAGTACATTTCCTCTATTATGCTGCTGGGTTTATCGTCTCTGGATTCAGTTGATCACGTAATAGTGATTTAGTCCTGATAGAATATTCCCGGTCCACCCGAATAGGGATAGAGTTGAGTAGGAAGATTGTATCATTTGTTCTTAAACGTCTTCACACAGGAGTGTGTGAAGACTTTTAGGAACAGTGGTTCTTTGGGATAACAGAGGAAAAAAGTACTACTATGTTTTTTTCAATATTAATTACAAATTAATTTGCCATTTATCTCAAAGTTATTGTCATGTTTAATTGATTTGATTCCTAAGTATCTGACTTCAACCATCTCCAATTGAAAAAAGTAGACAATTAACAAAAAGTTAATAAACAGAACTTTACGAGTTAAAGCAAGTTACTGAGATTTCCGCAGAAATTATATAGCTGATAATAACATATGAAGCAATAATACTTATACGCACTAATCGGTGGGGTGTAAAAATCCAATATTATCATTCGATAATAATCTTTAAGTCGATAACATAAAGGTGAATGTTGTGTGAAAGAAAGTTTTGGCGATGGTTATTTCTTTGCTGCATGTAAAGGAACGTGAAGCGGAGGAAATTGATTTCGCTGGCGTAGAAGTTAATTATTCCGCGATTCAAGGAGCATGGCCTGCGTCAGTCAACTTAGGATCACTGACCGGTGATGTAGATAGACACGTAGTGTGCCTGTTAAAAGTTTTCTTATTACGTCTGTTTGCACTACCTATTATTTGACGGTCTAAAAGCCACTGTTAAAATGCCTATTTTGCTACTACTACAGTTACTGTCTGTAATTGTTATGTAAGTAGGTATTATATAATAATAAATTTTAAATTAAAAAAAGTAAAATTGTATAATGTTGAAGGTAAACCGGTTTTTTCAATTGTTGCTAAAATAACAAAATTTACGTTAAATTCTGTTCACATGGGTAGTATCGTCATATCGCAGTTAGATTTTTTTAACCAAGACATACCTATATGAATTGTTAGTCATAAATTACTTTATAGTAGCTGTAGGAACAGTAGTTAATTCCTTGTTAGCATAAATTTCAAATCTAACTAAATTTTATCTTTATATTTTACTTTTAGTCTCTTCTAGTGAACTGTTCAGGTTTTTTTGATGTTACAGATAAATACAATTACATCTCTTTTACAAGTGCGTTAATGTGTTATGTATTTAAATGTTTGAAATTAATTGCACATAAAAATAAATGCATAATTTGAAACATTTAATTTTTAGGGTACCGTTGTTCAATAATCAAAAGAAACTTATAATTAGAACAATTTTCTTGTCTAACTGTCTTTCAAAACCATTTATCTTCGAAAAACGTGGCCTAGTCAAATTAAAATTACATATTATCAAATACTAATGTGAGACGAACACAAGTACCTATTTAGCTTTAAAAATATAACTTTAAAGTTGCCTTAGAATGCATTCACCAGAACAAATTAAAGAAAAATCATAAAGTTGTTAAATTCGTTGTTTCTATGTTAGTTATAAATATTTTTCGATTCCGTTTTTTTAAGTTTAGAAATCTGATAGTTTCAAATAACTGTTAAAAAATAAAATTAGGAAATTTTAGAACTACAAAGTAAGGTTTTTATATCGCATAAACGGTACTAATGCTTATAAAAAATTAGGAGAAAAACTTAACCACTCTGTTACGGCCAACACACATCGATTAGGTTGATTTTTTCACAGTGACAAAATTATGTTAAAAATACCCCTTAACTACGTTTAAACTTTAACGGAAAGACATTTTAAAATTAAGGTGGCATAAGGAAATTTAAAAAAAATATGAACATTTTGCACACCTTCTTGGATTGGTTTTGAACACATTATCAAATCTTCGAAGATCAATTTAATTACTCTACATAAAATTTTATTTGTGTGCAGAACCCACAGTGCACTAGTCAGATGTGCCCTTGTCCATTTTAGTTACCTGCTCTCCTCTCTATAATACAGTACCTCGATCAGACGTTCAATGTAAAAAACTACTTTCAATAAAAAGTTCGGTAGATATAGCATAAAAATTGTGTAAAAAATTCGATTAAAATTCCATACAATACTTTTAATCAGTGTTCCCATAAATAAAAAAAGACGGTTATTAACCATTTGATGGCATCGATAAAAATTAATTAATTCAATTAAGAGTAATGAACTATAAGTATTTTAAAAAGCTCATTAAAGAGGTTATTGAATGGTTCATAAAAATTTTATTTATCAGATAAATACATATACCTATCATACTTAGACATTTTACACTTTTATTAGCACATATTAATACTACATTTATTCTTAAAAATACCTCAGATTACAAAAGAAAGCTTTCTTTAGTAATCTGAGACAAATACATTAAAATTAAAACAGGTATCCTTAAATCTGAATAGAAGTCGTATTTACATTAATTCTATTTTATTCAGAACTTTAAAAGACATCAACATACTTGGCGCTTTTTAGTTTGCAGGTGTCTATTCTTGTGCATCCTGACAGTAACTTACTACCGCGAGTTGGTTACTGTAAGGTCAGGTTACCAGGTCAACCATGGCACCTGGTCAGGTGACCATGGGATAAATATTACCTTACACAATAGAACGATAAATTGGGATAAAGCTGAAAAGAGCGTGGGATATTGTGAACGGACATAAATAGAGACTGCAGAAGTTCGAAGACTGGAATCATTTCCTCATACTGTTAAATAAAACTGTCACTCTTTTGACTAATAATAAACTCTTTATAAAATATAAACAATAGTGTTTAAAGTGAAATATTTTTTTAATTTCTATAAGGCTTTATGGCTCATAAATTGTTAATAATCTCGTTCACTGGAAGATGAAACAATAACACAAGATAAGCTACATTTGTTCTTGTTTCCACGGCTGTTGTGTGTATTCGTTGTACGTATGCTTGCGTTATTAAATAAAAGTGTTACATTTAGATGTTACAATCAATTGTTTGTAAACGGTTACAAACTTTACTAAGATCATAAAAAGACTAAATAATTTTATTACCTGCCTTTGAAAATTATTCAAACAAATTTAATCTTGAATTAAAATTAAACATTAAATCTTACGGCATTGCGAGTGAATTAGGATATAGGCTTTAAATATATTTAAATTTTAAGTTAGTATATTATATATAAGAAACTTTCAAATTCACTTAAATTATACTTATTCAAACTGTTTATATATATTATACAGACATCCTTTCGCATTTAAATGTGTTTGGGTGTCTTTTTTACAATATGTTATCATAATGAATTATATATTAAACATACTTTCCTACAAAACATTTTGGAGGTTTTGTGAATGATTATTAGTGGCGAATTTTGATTCTTGCCAATTTTTGTTAGCTTCTTTAATATATATATTCATGTAAACATTGGAACAGGACGTATTATATATATATTGCTAACATTTTATTGTTACTTAAAATCAACCTGCGAAACAGTTTTTCGAAACGATAGCACATTTCAAAACATTTTTCCCGTTCACACGTTCTACGTCGCGTCGTCGAACAAATTTTGCGTTTGCCGCCATAAAGTTCAAGGTAGCGCTGTTTATACAAACTCCTTCCTTATTACTGGTTTAAAAAAAGGATGGACTACGTCTGCTCTATGTTCAAATTGACGGATTTAAAACGGTTATAAAAAATAAACTCGTCTTGAATAGGTTTGTTCTTTTTTAGTTTTTGTGTGGAAATTGAAAGTAAAACGAATAATAACAAAATAATTAGGGAATCGTTTAACTACTTGATATGACGCACCTGTCATTTTTGGGCATAAACAAGCTGTCAAGTAGCACGTCACAGCTATTATACGGTTACCTTTGCATAAAAATAGCAATAAAACTATTATTGAGCCTTTCTGAGTCCTCCATTTTGATTTCTGAGCACCAATATTGCGTGCATTAGTGATTAGTGTACCTTTATTTAAAAATGAAGGTACTACACTACTCCCTGGCTGGAAAAAAAATATGATATTCAGATAATTATAATAAGATAGCTTAAGCTTACCACCTAAGCTAGTAGGTATTAAGACTAGCTGCCAGTATTAGCTCCCAAGTAACTAGCTATGGTCATTAACACTCTAAATGTGAATATTGTCTCAAACAATAGGGTTGCCAGTTTACACGCGCTTTTCACCTAGCTGGCCAGCTTACAAAATGAAAAGAAATTCAAGGTAATGTCCACTGTTTGGCCACAACCTTTATCCTGTTATACGGGGAAATAGCGGGGACTTGTTTTTGACATGACATACCCAGAGATCAACGCACAGCCCAAACCGCTGAACCTAGAATCCTGAAATTTTGCATGTAGGTTCTTTATATAACGTAAGTCAGCACTAAGAAAGGAATTTTCGAAACTCCACCGCTAAGGGGGTAAATCAGGGGATGAAAGCCGCGTGCAAAAGCTACTATAATGTATTTTCTCTTATTTTCGCTTATATTATTCTCGCCAATGCGCGAAATGTTCATGTGAGCAAAGCTCAAACGTTATAATGTACAAAACCCTGTGCTGAAGTGAATAATTTCTTCCTGTAAATTGTGTGTACCACAAATAACTAGTAGCTATTAACTCCATCGTTAGTTCAGCTCGTTAATGAACGCTAGAGTTTGAGAATATTATGGAGAAACGCCAGCTTTCCTTCGCTTAATCTATGAAAAAGACAGACGAATGAATGTTACCAGGGCCCTTTAGCAACCCTAGGTACGCGCCATAGGGCAATATTACATGGTTTTCTTGTTAGTTAAACACCATAACATACTGCGAACAAACTTCCTTATCTCATACCGCTCGTGTTATTTCTACTTAGAAACATGCAGAACACTTAGTTACTAATTTATTGCTCTTTGTTTTACTTAAAATGTACGTCTTAAGATTTAATAGTGTGTAGTAGTTATTAAAATAACGCTTATGTTGTTTCGAGCTTTATATGTACGTAGTATAGTGTCTACGTTAGTGTCAATCATGCGAAATTTGAGTTATCATCATTCGAAACAACTGGAGTCGAAACTTAAGTTTCGCATTGTGCGTCAATTTAAAATTATTTTATGGCATAGACTTAGGGTATGTAAGTTGAAATATCTTTTGGTGTTAAGTGATAGATTCAGCTCAAGATTGAGCTGTGTACCTTTTGAGCGCTGATTCCTCAACAACTTTTGAAATTTTGGGGAAAAGGAGAGAGAGGGAAAGTGACAAAGCTTCGGTAACCCCCACACACTTAACAGCTAAAGAAGCTAACTGCTAAACACGTTTTTCTGTAAACCTAAGCTTTCCATTTTAAAAATATTTTTTCAAATCAGAATTTTGTGTTCTTCCTTCTGTTGTGCCGAGCGGTCACAACCTGGAACTCACTACCGGCATACGTGTTTCCTTCACACTATGATTCCGGGTCCTTTAAGCGGGGCGTGAAAAATCATCTCACCAAGCCGCCATAGTGCGGGTCACCATGCTGCTTTGTGCTTATTCGCAATGAGGATGGTGACCACCACTCTTGGATTCTACCCATGCTTTCCATCAGGCAGAGTCATTTTGGAAGCTCACTAAAAAAATAAAAATTGTGTGGCTGGTGTAGTAGTAAGTAGTCCTAATTACTGAGTCAGATATTGTAGGGTGTTTGATTCGCACTATACACCTGACGTATATACCTGACGTAGGTACGTACACATAACATGACATACGTACGTACAGTACGTACGAACGTACGTCGTCTGCGTCTTTTTTCAATCATGCTCCGCTGTTATTGGTTCAACTGTCATGTTAACTATCCTATCTTAGGCACATAAGCAAAACACACATTTAAAAAAAAAAGGTGTAAAAGAGTAAGTTAGATATTTTCGTAGTTCATTGTGAGCAATTACGTGACATGAGAATCGGGTAGATGATAGTATCTATACAGATAAATAAAATTAGAGTGTCTGTTTGTAATATTAAAAGAACCGCATTTTTACTAAATGTATGTATACACGGTACATATACCGAAAATGTATTTATTACAATTTTTGTCTGTCTGTCTGTTTGTTCCGGGTAATCTCTGGAATGGGACATGGGGACCGATTAGCTGAAGATGTAGGGAGTAACTTAGGCTACATTTTTAGACTAGCTTTGTCCCGCGACGTTACTCGCGGTACCACTTACCAGGATAACAGCGGGTAACACCGCGGGGTTCAGCTAGTCATAAATAAATACCGACGTCTCCTTCATTAAAACGAGTATTACAAAACATCTCGTCAAGTATAAGTATTACAGATTTTCATTTCTATTACAAATTTTAATGAAATAAACATTGAAATATATTGAGTAGTCTAAAACAGTGACATCACAAATATATATTTAGTACATTCTTTATTGTCGTTTTGACAGACGGTAAAAAGTAACTAATTTGACTAAGGTGTCAATGTCAACTAGCATATCTATACAATTAAATAAAATTGGAGTGTCTGTTTGTAATACCACTTTTAATAAATTAATATGTATGTGTACACGATACATTTACCAAAATATATTTTTTTACAATGTTTGTCTGTCTGTCGGTCTGTCTATGTGTCTGTTTGTTCCGGGTATTCTCTGGAACGGCTGGACCGATTTTGACAGGACTTTCACTGGCAGAGAGCTGATGATCTAACTAAGGAGTAACTTAGGGTACTTTATTTAGACTAGCTTTGCCCCGCGGGTACCATCGCGTGGTTCAGCAACTTGTATATATATCTATAATAGATGTATATTAGTGCAATTCGACCGAAACTTAATACGACATCCTATTCTAAATTTGCAATTAAGGATAGATAAGCCAGCGATACGGAAACACTTAACTCCAGGATATGTATAATGATACGCGATAATGATTTAACCGCCAAAAACAATTAGAGGGAAAGCAAACATCTCTAGAGCAATCTACCGTTTAGACACGATTTTGCTTTTCAACGCTATCGTCACATTGCAATACGCAACAATAACCGCCTTGTATTTTTATCTCTTCTGTTTGTACGTTAAATACGTCTTGTTGTATATTTATCTTTTAATAAGTGAACCCAACGGATGCTGTCTTGTCAACGTATTAAAAAGTAATAATAATAATAATAAACTTTATTTGCAAAACACAACACACAACCAAAATACAAAATTTCTAACACAGTAAAGAAGTAATATGAAAATAAAAGATTTTAAGTAACAAATAGTTCTTTTTTTTAGGCTGGTAACATTTTCCTTGAAAATGAATCCTTGAAAATGTACTTAAATGTTCAACTTTCCCCCTTTTTCTGCCTATTTTTTTTTTAATTTCGTTGATTTGGACTATTAGTATTTTTTTAATGGAATCTGTTACCTATATAAAACCAATGCTTTATTGCGATCTATGTAGTCGCCGTAGCTCATTTGATCACTTCACGAGATCAGCAAACGTATTAATATTATTTTCCTCATTAAATACTGTTTTGTGTTGGATGGAATATTTTTTGAGGCAGACCATAGTTTATATTACATTAATGCGCCTACATCGCTACGACTAATAGGAGTCAAGTACAAATGGAAATTATTGCAAAAACGGAGAAAATGTATACCTTTCCTGAGATTCAGATCTGTTAGCGCACATTGAAATGTAACTAATTTTTAAACTGAAATATTTTTTCAAATCGGACCAGTAGTTCCTGAGATTAGCGCTTTCAAGCAAACAAACAAACTCTTCAGCTTTATATATTAAGTATCGACTAATATATATGTATAAAGCTAAATTCCTTCCTAGTGACAACCTAGCTAAAAATTGAACCTGGGCTGTCTTTTTTTTCATATTCTCGTTAAAGAAGCAAACAGGAAAACGTCAGATACACCGTTAAAGCCTGCGGGCTTAACTGACTTCCTCGCTTAAGGCTATGTTTATGCAGAACAATGCAATCGGTGGTATTAAAATATTATATAATAACTTCATTTTATTGTTCATAAAACGGAAACTTTAAATATAGCCTTCATAAAATACCTAATTATCTCTTGGTTTGTCTAAACAAACATAAGTGTTGTATAAAAGCAGGTTTTGTGCAATTTAACGACAATATACTTGACTTTTTGTGATTTTTATTGGCCGTTGACCTTAAATTTTAATTTGTATCACATCCTTTAACGTAAGGAGGACTTTATTTAAGACATCAGATTGCATCATAAAGAATAACATTGTATTCTGAATAACTTTTCAGAGCATCTGCTGGCCAACTATAAAAATAAACTATTTAGCATACATGGCAACATAGTTTGCTTTAAGTTTCTATGCTATATGCAGAAAATAAAAAATGCAAGCGATTTCGAGTTTCGAACGTCAAATGATTGACATTAGTTTTTTTGGTTTCGTTGTTTTTTTTTTTGTTTTTTAAAATACAGCCATTCTGAGTCCTACTCTATCTCCCTACCCTTTTCCGAAATCTACTTGGGGTCGGTGCAATGAGTTTTTCTCCTCCATTCTCCTCTAACACTCGTTTCATCACTACTTACTGCCTTCCTTGCTGAGTCCTACTAATTATAATTAAAAGCATTTTAAAAACAAGATTTTATAGGAATACCCTAAAGGATACTATGAAACCATAAAGCACCTACTCGTCGAGACGAATCAAACGAGTCCAAACTCGATGGTGTTGCGACGTTTCTTTACAGAGTTCCTATGGCCACGTTCCAGCTCCAGCATCAGATCAGCTCCATGTCATTATAATATTAAATTAAATATGTATAATAATAGTAATATTAAATACTATTAATGTGTGAGTGAGTAAAGTGACCGCTACCGACAAACACGACACTTTATAGCCCCGTAAAAGTAATTTATGTAGACAGCGATTGGGTGAAATGATGAATAATTATAATAATTATTATATAATATTGTATTGTCACCTGTTTACATATGCTTGCTAAATTTCAGCAAAATCGGTTGAAGATATCTGCTTCAAAATTGAGTTGCAAGATTCCATCCGAACATATGAAAAGCTCGTAAAATAATAAAAAGTAAACGGTTCGTGAAAGAAGTTTTTAACCAAACATTTATAATTAAAAATACTCTTGTATAAAAGATTTATGTGTGAATCTGTGTAGATAGGGTCTGGTCACGGTCGTGAAATTTTGTGAAAAAATTGGCATACAAATTCTAATTCAAGGCGTGCTATCAATAATTCTGATAGCTAAGTGCCCTGGTGAGTTTTATCGTTGTACGTACGGGGTCGTTTTACATTGACGTGGATTCAAATTACTTTGTATGCAAGGCATTTGTGTATAGTATATATGTCTCGAGACGGACCTAATGCACCTCGGTTCTATTAACGTCGATGAAAAGAAATACGGTACCAATTTCGTTGGATGTTAATTTGAATGTAAATGGATCGTGTTACGTTGATCTGTTATTACGTTGCGACTTTGTCATGAGTACTGTGGGTGTTGATCAGTTTGTGAGACACAAAGCAGTACGTTTTTGTTCTTTTTTTAGTGATATACGAAGGGGTTTACCGTTTACGACATAACTATATGTTATCCTTAACTGCTTTGCTAGGAAAAGATTTAGAGAAATCCTTGAAAAGATTCTGGTAGCAGGAAAAATAGGTAAAAAAGCCTCATCAGAAAAAAAAACACTATAAAAGTGTCTTTATTATTTATGTATACTTCTATTTTCTTTATATATTTTACTAGCTGTTGCCCACGGCTGCGCCCGCCTTGATGTCGGTTATCGCGGCAAATAGTAGCCTATGTGTTATTCTGATGTATAAGCTATATTACTATAAAGGTTCATCCAAATCCGTCCAGTAGTTTTTGCGTGAAGAAGTAACAAACATATACAGTCACAAACTTTCACCTTTATATATTAGTGTGATGTCATTTGTAAAATTTATGTTCGAATGTGTTCTAACTTTATTGTATGTATGTATACCTAGCACCTATATATCCGTAGGAGTCATTGTGTTTTAGAAAATAATTGCTTTTGTCTCTCGTCTTACTTATTCAAACATACACTGCCACAAACAGCTTCGCCACACCCCAAAGTTTGTCTGGAAGAAAATGCCTGTGGTATTAAGGACTTAATGCTTTGTGTAATATCTTTGCGGTTTTAATAAATTTTATAAACAAATCAAGGGTAGGGATCAGCGGTATGTATGTTATCTTTGGAAACAACATCATCATCAATAACTTGTAAAGAAGATGGAACGCCTTGGAATTAGGGGTACCCCGCTCCGGCTTTTCGAGGACTACCTTAGCGAGCGAACGCAGTGTGTTAGGGTTGATGAATATGTTAGTGATGAGCAGCTGATTTCATACGGAGTGGTTCAGGGTAGCGTGATAGGACCGACCCTCTTCCTCATCTATATAAACGACCTGGGTTTGCTCACTCTCCCAAATGGTAAAGTGATTACGTTCGCAGACGACACTGCCCTCCTATTTAATGCTGATACATGGAATGACGTCTATAAATACGCACAATCTGGGTTTGATATTGTAAGTGATTGGTTGCGGAATAATGTACTCACCCTAAATGCATCAAAAACGCAATATGTAACATTTACAATTACACGCAAAACAATACCGAACTTGTCAGCACCGCACTCGATCATAGCCCACTCGTGTCCTAAGCCTCGTAGTAATACCTGCTCATGCTTACACCTTCGAAAAACGGATGTGGTGAAATACCTTGGGGTAATACTGGATAGTCACCTTCGTTTCCATGAGCATATATCTGCTCTCAGTAATAGGATGCGAAAACTCATCTACGTATTTAAAAACCTAAGAGAGGTGGCAGATGACAAGTTGAAGCGATCTGTTTATTTCGCCCTTGCTCAGTCTCTGTTGATGTTTTGTATCACAACTTGGGGCGGTGCTCCAAAAAGCACTCTTCTTGAACTAGAAAGAGCTCAAAGGGCGGTACTAAAAGTTTCAATGTTCTTACCGTTCAGTTACCCTACCACACTCTTATACAAAAAGGCAAAAGTTCTAACGGTCAGACAGTTGTTCATTAGGCAGATAATATTAATGCAGCACAGTATGCTGGTATATGATCCTATGCTGTCCCATGGCAAAAGGCGATACAATCCCGCTGAAACAAGCAAAGTCCGACTTAGAACCCTATATTCAAAAAGATACTTCTGCTTCTTAGGGCCTTACTTATATAATAAAATAAATGAAACCTTTTCTATTTTTGAACTACAAAAAATAAAATGTAAAATGAAATTAACTGATTGGCTCGCAGACTTAGCTTACGACGACACTGAAAAGCTGCTTGTTGTCTTGGCATAGATATGGTGTCGGTCACGGATATCCTACAGGGTCTCTAGGTGCACGCACTTACACACACACACACACACACACACACACACACACACACACACACACACACACACACACACACACACACACACACACACACATACACACACACAAACACACACACACACACATATGCACACATTGTCATCACCACTAACTCATCCACCCACACAATTGCCCACTTTATAATAAAGGTGCTTCTTTACGGTCTCGAATTGTTCGACCACAACCGACCATCGTAAATAACTTTCAACTTATTGTAAACTTCAATGGAGGGGATCCTGGTGTCCTGAAATACAGGCTACGAGCCTAGCTTAGGCACCAGTCTTCCACAGTATAAACCTAATCAATTTATGTGTAAGCTGTAATTTGGAAAAATGTATTGTGGCGAGTAAATAAATATTTATTATTATTATTATTATTATTAATAACGGACCACTGTGATGGAAGTAGTGGATAGGGAGAATTAAATTATTGAAAAAACAGTAATATATGTTCTCTAAATCTAATAAGAATGGTATCAAGACACTGTCAATAAACCTTGTTTGAGATGGACTGTTTGATTGTAAGTCAAATATTTGGTTCACGTAAACGCAAATATAATGTTAGAAATATTTATTTTTTGATCTAACTAAACATAAATATTTGACGACATCTTTGCTATAAGTGTACCTAATTAAATTTATTAGTAAATGTATATATTTAGAAATGGACCGGTAACCATGACTGCACGGTTGGCCTTATGGTTTAACTAGCAGACCCACGCAACCTCGTTTGCGTCTCCTATTGCCCGTCGCGTGATAATTTTCCCCCGTTTTTGAAACATTTTTCATTGGTGCTCCTCTCCTATTCGGCTTAGCGTAATGATATATAGTCTATAGCCTTCCTCAATAAATAGGCTATCTAACACTGAAAGAATTTTTCAAATCGGACCAGTAGTTCCTGAGATTAGCGTGTTCAAACAAACAAACAAACTCTTCAGCTTTATATATTAGTATGGATTTAAGTGGTCGCCACGCCGCTTCCTACTGCACCAAGTATTGTGGGTTCAAATCCCACACGGGACAATACTTTGTGTGATCCAAAAAATGTTGTCCTGAGTCTGGGTGTTCTTTGTATCCGTTTCATGTATGTTTGTAAAGTCCCTCGCGACACAGCATAGGTAGGTGTATTCTGAATGCGGGAGTAGTTTTTTGAAAAAAAAAAAAGAAAAGAACCAGAGCACAGGCTTTGTCTAGATTAGGATCAGAGAGTACGAGATGTGTGAGGTTATTATTATAATTATATAGACTTGAACCTACTTGAGTTCTGTGTTAAAATTATATGTAAAGTGTAATCGCAATTATTTTTATTTATTTATTTAAGCTTAATGCACATTTTGTACATAGGCGGACTTACTGCCATAGGGCATTCTCTGCCAGTCAACCTTTGGGTGATGTAAAATGTGATGCGGTAGGTGCAAAAATAGAATTTAGTCTAAATATAATGGTTACAATCATAGAACTCAAGGTACATACACAATACACAAACATACATATAAATGAATTTAGTATAGTATAGTTTTTTTTTTGTATTCAGTAATGTTGCATATAAGAACAAGCATCCCAGTGTAGTTGTGGGGGCAATAGCAACCGGTTTATGTTGCCGTGGGCAGTTTTTGCGACATAAACGCGTAATGCTGAGACAGACGTCATGACTGCGGGCGTGCACGCGCAGACAGACGCTCCTAGACTTATATTAACTAGAATTTATGACACTACGTGTTTGGGAAACACGTGTTTTAAAATTGTAGAGAGAAAATAAAAAAAAGTAAAAACTAAAACCCAACTATGACAAAAAACGACGCTTAAAAAGTATGAAACAAGTTTCAAAAGCCGTAGTCACGCGTTGTTAAAGTGTTATGGACTTGTTGTCTATGTTATCTAAATCTATCTATTACAGATTTCATAATGAGTCAGTCGATGTGTGAGTGAGAAAGGTGACAGTTGCAGACAAACACAACACTTCATAGGCCCGTGAATTAATTCACGTATGTTCTGAAGTAACCAGTAGACTACAATATCAACATTACAGATTGACATACAAATTCACTATAGATTTTTAGATAAAGATTTTGTAGGTCTACACTAATTAGATGGATTGTTATCTCACATATACTTAATACTTAAATGGGAGTGATTTTAATATTATACTAGCTGAACCCCGCGGTGTAACCCGCGGTTATTGTTGTACCGCGAGTAAAGCCGCGGGACAAAGTTAGTCTAACACCGCGGGGTTCAGCTAGTTTACAATATTAAATGTAAGACAGTTTCACTTTCAAACTCACATGTTATAGCGCGATGCACATTGTTTTACGGAACGCCAAGATTCAGGTTATCTTACATCTTATCTAGCTCGGAGCTAGTTGGCGTGATGTATTTGTGTAACTAAATTAATATTAAACAAAGCGGCCGCACGAATTTGCTTGCAGACCTTGCTTCTGCTAACCGAAAATATTTATTATCGCCTTTTTATTACAAAGCCAACATGACAATACTAATTAAATGTTGTGTTTCGTGAGAAAGCCACGGCGTCCTTAATACCATGATCTCATCTTCATTTTCTCATCAACAGCTCTTAATAGTCCACGGCTGGACATAGGCCTTCCTTCAAAAGAAGGTTTTGGCTTAGTATATCTATAGAGTTATATATAGAGTATAATATATAGAGTTTTTAGAGAGATTTGGTATAGAGTTTGGTATAGAGGTTAGAGAGTAAAAGAGAACCCTGATGGATTCGTCATATCTGTCGTCGTATGTAAAAGCCATTTTGTTCCGAAACTATAAGAACTGTACTGTTGAAACTTGGTAAGTAGATGTATTTTATGAACCGCATTTAGATTTTCACACAAAAATAGAAAAAAACTATAAATTTTGGAGGTTTCCCAAAAAATCCCAAAAAATTTTTTTCATCATACCCATACGTGTAAGGTATCTATAGTTAGGTCTTCAAAAATGATATTGAGGTTTCTAACAATTTCTTTTTTAAACTTAGTAGTTTGTGCGAAAGACACCTCTAAAGTTGTAAAATGGGAGTCCCTCGTGTAACTTCTAAAATAAGAGAATGATAAAACTAAAGAAAATATATGGTGTACATTACCATCCAAACTTCCACCGAAAATTTGTTTGAACGAGATCTAGTAAGTATTTTTTTTTAATACGTCATAACTGAAATGTTAAAAGAAAACAAATACACTATTATTAAAACGTCAATCAAAGTTACAACGAACTACAAGAACTTTTAAATTATGTTACTTGCTGCTACGGAACCCTTGCCGCCGCTTTTTTATTCAAGTTTTTACTACGCGGCGTCACCCGGGGGGCTTAGCTAGTTATTCAATACTAGCCGACCCACGCAACCTCGTTTGCGTCTCCTATTGCCCGTAGCGTGAGAATTTTCCCCCGTTTTTGTAACATCCTTCGTTGGTGCTCAGCTCCTGTAGGTCTTAGCGTGATGATATATACCCTATAGCCTTCCTCGATAAATGGGCTATTTAACACTGAAAGAATTTTTCAAATCGTACCAGCGGTTCCTGAGATTAGCGTGTTCAAACAAACAAACTCTTCAGCTTTATATATTAGTATAGATATAGAAAACAAAACATCAACGCCGCCTATATTACGTAAATTTATATGGTAATGTAACATCTAAACATGTTCCTTGTCTCGAACGAATTTCGTGGCTAACTGTAGATATATCGGTTACGTAGACTCGGCCTTGGCACGTCTGTAACCAGTGGCCCTATTGTAGATAATTTCAGTGACGTTATCTGTTATCGCATTCATAATCTGTCGCGGTGACACCGAAATGGCCAAAATGTGATTAACGAACTATTGTCAGCTAGTTCTGGTTGGATGAATACAGAAGCACTTAGATATGAGTAGAACAAACGTGGGAGAGCCACGCTTCGGCATGAATGGGCCGGCTCGACCGGAGTGATACCACGGCATCACACAACACCGGTGTGAAATAACGCTTGCGCTGTGTGGTGGTGGTGGTGGCGCACCTCTGGTGTTGAGGGTGTCCATGGGCGCCGATAATCTCTTCCCATCAGGTGATACATCTGCTCGTTTGCCCCCTATACCATAAAAAAAAGCAAATAATTCACTAACTGATTTAATGGAGAAGGTAAATGGTAGTACTACACTTCACATGTGTCAGTGTCAATTAGGTGAGATCAAACCCCTTATAGTTTTCCCGCTTTAGTCGTCATTTCAAAAATTTTTATTAGAATCTGTGCTGAAATCACTATCTATACTAATATATAAAGCTGAAGAGTTTGTTTGTTTGAACACGCTAATCTCAGGAACCGCTGGTCCGATTTGTAAAATTCTTTGATTAGTGTTAGATAGCCCATTTATCGAGGAAGGCTATAGGCTATATGTCATCACGCTAAGACCTATAGGAGCGGAGCAACAACGAAGAATGTTACAAAAACGGGGGGAAATTATCACGCTGCGGCAATAGGAAACGCAAACGAGGTTGCGTGGGTCTGCTAGTCTACCTATATAGGCCGGAGTTTACATGTAGGTGTGCAAAAATACGTAAAATATTAAATGTTATTTGATAAAGTTTATCTTGCTGTGGAACCGATAAATTTACGATATTTACGATTTTACCAAACAGTTATTTATAGTGTATTAAAAAGATTAAAATGTGAACAGTAAGTATTCCTAAACGTTTTGTTATTTTATTGCCGTCATGCTCTTTCTGTTATGTGTGATGAATATTAAATATGCGTTCGTACAAACTTATTGTTATCTTTGAATGTGGAATGATTACAAAAGAGAAAACGATTTAAATAATTCTTTTATTTTTAACACGCTTTTATTAGTTTTACTTGTTACTAATAATGTCTTGCTTTTTTGGAGTTATTTTGAAAGTTTCGTATCCAAATTAAACTTTGAACCATTGTATTTTATAGCAATTTAATCTCTGTGAATATAAAGTTTTGAAGTTAATTTCATGGTATATCTGGGATTCGTCTTGGCTCATACATTATTCCTTATTTTATTAGCTTTTTATGACTCCAATACACCTATATAGAACTCGATGAAGAGGTATGTGGCTAGTAGGAGGATTTAAGTCTGCCAGAAATTTATCGTTTATTATTACGTTATAATAAGAAACTCCTAGACCTTTCACTTCGTTGTTCGTCTGTGAGTTCATTAAAGACTGAAGTAGAAATCAACATTTAACATTTATGTCAGTGTCTTTGTGGTGCTATTAATCATTTAAAAACGTAATATAATAAATTACGAGTATCACTAAAAATTAAAAAAAACTCCTACACTGGCTTTCAAATGAAAAAAACCGCATCGAAATCGGTTCGTCCGTTTGAGAACTACGATGCCACAGACAGACACATACACAGATAGACAGACGTCGACGTCAAACTTATAACACCCCTCAATTGCGTCGGGGGTTAAAAATAACTTAACCATTGTAGAATGTTAGTTTTTTTCGAAGCAAAGGCGCCGCGAAGCAGCGTGCCTCAATTTTTGCACGAGAATAGTTAATGGTTCAGAGAATGACATAAACTCGTTTAATAGAGTATTTTACGGTATACGAGAAAATAATCTAAATTTATATTATTCAGATACCTTAGGCTAACAGCAGTCGGAAAATGTCAGTTTTTGTTTATAACATAATAAAATATATTTTTAATTTATTTAATAGTTTTAAGTTATTTTTATCTATTCTTTAACACCATGAAATAGTAGCTGCCATGTTATTACGTTAAACCGCTGTGTAAACTAAAGTGTTAACTGTCAACTGATCAGCATAAGCTATAAATTGTCAGCGCATTTGTTTTGTTTACAAAGCGAACTGACGTAAATACCACAGAGCAATATGGCGTCCACTGCGGCCAGCGTTTTTGACAAATTACGCGCGAAATATTAAAATGTAAAATTTAAATGCATTTTTATAGCACTTACCGATTGAATAAAAAAACTGTGTTTTTTAGTGGATTAATAGTACTATAGAATCTAATTAAGACACTTTTCAAAAATGGCAGTAATACCCTACTCCAGATAGTTTCAGTTCCTATGGTATAGCCATAGTTACTCAACATTTACACAGAATATAAAATCTAGTTTGATAACAATAGACGTAGTTCACGAACTCATAGAGAACTTATATGGAAATGCGCGGGAAAAGTCAACGCAGAGATTCTGTGAAAAGTTTTTCAAAAGATACCCTATTAATATTATAAATGTGAAAGTTCGTGAGGATGTCTAGATGTTTGTTAATCTTTCACGCAAAAATTACTGAACGATTGATAAATGAATGAATGATGAAACTTTACAATAATGTAGGTTCGAATAACACATAGGCTACTATTTACTGAAGTAACCCACGTACACTCGGGTGGGGCTGCGAGCAAAAGGTAGAATAGAAAATAGTATAGAAAACTCTATAATTTTACACATATCATAGAGTAAAATAAGTAAATAATACATACAATGTGACTAGTAGAAGAATAACGTTATGATGTTTGTCAATGGCAACACTCTCTTATACTGCCTCTGACGATGACGTCAAATTTGATTTACTACATTTTACAAACTTTTGTGCACCCTCAAGCCATTGAACTGAAAAAAATCGCTTTGTATCTCCATGTGTCATGATTAAAAATGCTACAACAACAGTTTTATTGCCCGTTACTTTTTACTCACGAATAATATTAAAGAACCATCTGATTACGAGTATATCTATAAATTGTAATAGAGAAAACACTATTTCATCATTGACAGTCTTTCCTAGTCAACAACTGAACTGAAATACGCAGAGGCCTAAGGCCTATGGAGAGTCTTACAAAGGAGGTTTTAGGCTTACTATCCGTGGCTGGCTGGATGAGTTGGCCAAGGATTTGTTGCGAGTACTCAATTCAAGTTCAAGTCTCCTTCTGTTGCTGTTGTCCTGCGTAGCCTGTTCTCTGTGTCGGGTCACACGATACTCGCAGGATATACCTACAGGTGTGGTGTGGTGATACTCCGTGTCCCCACGTCACAACACGAATGACGTATTATAAACTAGTTGTTGCCCGCGGCTCCGCCCGCGTATATGTCGGTTATCGCGACAAATAGTAGCCTATGTATTATTCTGATGTATAAGCTATATTACTGTAAAGTTTCATCCAAATCCGTTCAGTAGTTTTTGCGTGAAAGAGTAACAAACATCCATCCAAACATCCATCCATCCTTATTTAAACTTTCGCATTTATAATATTAGTAGGATAGTTGCGTCGAAATGCAGTTAAAGTGGTCATATTGAAGTTTACAAATTGACAGTTTCATGGCCTAAATGGTAACATCTTCAATAGCTTATCTGTGGCCTGTCATTTGTTATAGTATAATATTTATCAATATGTGTTATACTATTTGTTTTTACTGTAACCATTCTGACGTCATCAATGCGTAGTAAAACTCGAATTTACATAAAGATGAGACAGAAATTAATCTACTCTGTGTGTCTTGTATAAATCAATTAACAAAAAAAAGAATGCTTACTGCAAGATTCTTACTTGTAATTGTTTTGCTCGTAAGTTAAATAGAAAATGTGGTGAATTATATTCTTATTAATCCCTTATCAATAGAAGTTATAGTGCAAATATGAGAAAGTCGTGCTTTATATTTAAGGTAATAGATTTTGTTCGCTGCTCCCTCCGTATGGATGTCGGTTATTGCGGCAAAGAGTACTACTTAGCCTATGTTTTTCCTTGAGAATCAGAGTATTTCCAAGACAAATTTAACTGAAATCGGTGCAGCTGTTTAGCCGAACATACAGACAGGGTTACTTTCAAATTTTTATCAAGCATTTCTTGTGTTGTTTTTCACCTATAGAATGACTTACCAGAGACCAACCCATCTCGGTATTTTGCAGGAAGTTTAGGGGGAATTTCTTCATCTATTAATATTCAGAGAAACCAAAGACTTTAGGACAGACTTTAATCCTAGCTTAACTGGTGAGGGTAGAATCACGATGGGCTCATGCTATTACTAAAACTCTAATTGCATATTGACCTTACTATCAAAAATCCACGATTCTTTACATCTTACAACGTCATCTATCGATTGCCCATGGCCCATAAACTAAAACAGTTATACTGTTGCGGTGTTATGCTCAATTTCATACGATAATAGATATTTACTTTCCGTTTCGAATTGAGTAAACACAACACCTATTTAATTGCTCATTCACTTTCTCGATATTGTGTGTTATTTCATCTCAAAGAACCGTTACCGTAGATTTTAATTTTTAACCGACTACTTAATGAAAGATGTATTAATAGATTCGTAATAATAACCCGGGGGACAAGACTATATTATTTTTATCTAAAGTTTTTACGTAGTTTGGTTATAGTTTTTTAATCTTTTCTTGTTTTCTCTTCGTTCGATTTGGCGGTGGCACTGCCGTGACTTCAGATTACGCCAAGACTAATCTAATTGATATATGTATTTATTTATGCATGCAAATATTTGCACAAAGAGGAAATGACCCCAACGACCTTACTATATCGTGTAAATCTGTGAAATAACTATTAAATGTAGTGTGTAATAAATAAAATGGCAATTTTAGTGAAAAAAACTTACACTTATAATCGTGGGAGAGCCACGCTTCGGCATGAATGGCTGAATGACTCGACCGGAATGATATCAAGGCCTCACAGAAAACCGGTGTGAAATATTGCTTTCGCTGAGTGTTTCACTGAGTGACTGAGGATACCGGAGACCCATACCCCAACCCCTCCCTACATCCCTTTTCGTATCCTCCAAAAGTCGGCAACGCACTTGCGACGCCACTGTTTTTTAGATGCCATGAGGGGGAAATTAATTTTACGCGAAAAGCTCCATTAGAATACAAACATGTATGTTTTTACGTATGTATACATACATATACGTATACATACATATTCAGACAAATAAATATACTTAGTTCAATACTGAACGTCCGTAATATGTATACAACAATAACCGCGGGTAACACCGCGGGGTTCAGATAGTTAATATATAATTCTCGTGTCACGTTCTTGCACGCGATGAACCCCGAAACTATCTAACTGATTTTCAGGTTTTTTAAATGTGTGTTTTGGCGTGTCTAAGACAATAGTTTACATCACGCTAAGACCAGTACAGCCGAGCATGATTGAAAAGAAACGGTGACGTAGTTGCGTGGCTCAGCTAGTAGATATACTAATTGGCGACTAACACCTATTTGCTATTGAGTCAGTCGTAACGCTTGACAGAGACTGCTATTTCTAAACTGTATTTTACCAACACAGGACGTAAAAGAGCACTCAAAATCTAACGCTTGAAACTCGAGCCAGTAATGACGCTAATACATTTCACAAACGATTATATTTGTTTACAGACGCAATGCTTAGGTATTTCACTTTATGTACGTAATATACCTGTACAAATAGGTAGCGATACCTATTTGTATTTATATATATATATATATATTGGCTTGTTACGAAGCAAGCCTCGGCTAAGATGACCGATCTCAGTGTGTTTAATTTGTATACTAGCCACTCGGCTTTCAGATTCTTGGACTTTTAATATTATGCATATAACCTTCCTCTTGACTCTTGAGTCATTCTATCTATTACTGAAAATTGCATTAAAATTCTTAAGCTAGTTTAAAAGATCTCAGCGAATAGACAGCGGAAGCAAACTTCATTTTATACTAAGAAAATATAATGAAAAGTTAAAGTTGTTGCTGAGTGTCAAACTTGAGAACGACTGTACCCATCTGACTATTTCCTTAGTTTATAAGTAAAACCGTCTGAAAGAAGTTTGAAGATAAAAAAACAATTGTAAAGGTACACTGAAAATGGGATAACAAATCTGTACTAATATATAAAGCTGAAGAGTTTGTTTGTTTGTTTGAACGCGCTAATCTCAGGAACCGCTAGTCCGATTTGAAAAATTATTTCAGTGATTGATAGTACATTTATCGAGGAAGGCTATTGGCTATATATCATCACTCTAAGGCCAATAGGAGCGGAGCACCAATGGAGAATATTTCAAAAATGGGTGAAAATTATCACGCTACGGGCAATAGGAGACGCAAACGAGGTTGCGTAAGTCAGCTAGTTATAAACATTTTGATACGAGTGACAGTTTTGTCCCATGTATACCTGCAATTCAAGGGGTCTTCATGCCCCTGTCCTTAGGGAAGGTTATACCAGTTCTCTCATAGTCCCTTAGGACCTCCATCCAAAAAAGTAGAAAGCATTGAAAACGAATTCTTTTAAAGTCGGTTGATCACAATATTACCGTAAATAATTTCACACGACTAACCTGTAGTAGTTAGCTGCGTATAGCGGATCTCTGGACAGTCGACAAGATCTTTAAGTTAGACCGTGAGATAAATTGCTTAGCCCATAACATTATGTAAATTACCAACTCATGTAAAATTTACCATCACGTGTAGGTTGCGTACGTGAGCTATTAATTGTATTATATCAAGCTAATGGTTAGTAATGATGCTATTTGTTACTTATTGAGGTTAGTGGTAATTTTAAAATTGGTCCGCACTGTATAATATGAATCAGTAGCATATGTAGTAAGGTCATAGATCACTGTGTCGATCTGCGAATTGAAAATGTGAATGCTTAAGTGTTTATTTGAATGCAATCAAAATAACAATTATCTCCCCATGCACACGACTGTCCAAGTTATTCTATTATTATTATTATCCTGATTCCAAGTTAGTTATAACGCACTTGTGGCGCCACTGGTGTTGCGGGTGTCTATAGACGGTAGTAATCACTTACCATCAGGTGATACGTCTGCTCGTTTAATTTAATATCATAAATGTGAATGTAAGTTTGTTTGTAACGCTTTCACGCGAAAAGTAATTAACCGATCATCGTGAAACTTTGTATCTACACATATTCTTGGAGGTATTAGAAGTAAAATAGGATACTTTTTATTAAAGCGAAGCCGCGGATATAAGCTAGTTTGAAATAAAAATTCAAGTCAGTTTTACGTCTTCAAAATATGTACTATTCAATCGAATGATGGGTAGATTCAATAATTGATAGCTATCATTTAAATTCGAATACATTATTACATTTTAACCGTAGCACTAACCATAGTCATAAATTCTGGGTTTCCAAATTCTCCAACGAAAGATCTGATACGATGACCAGAGGATAAGTTATGTATTGATTTTATCTGTAAACTGCTCCCATTAAATCCGACTGGAGCCACCAGTCTGCAGATAAGAGAAAATAATACAGTTTATAATTTTGCAAGGCGCAATTTTACCAACCAATTATGGTAAACCATAACCGTAAGAAATGTAGTTTATGGGCTTATGATGACCTGTCTTTTGGTCTTGTCTATACAAATAAATGAAATTGGAGTGTCTGTTTGTAATATTAAAATAACCGCTTTTTACTAAATGCATATCTATACTAATATATAAAGCTGAAGAGTTTGTTTGTTTGTTTGTTTGTTTATTTGTTTGTTTGTTTGTTTGAACACGCTAATCTCAGGAACCGCTGGTCCGATTTGAAAAATTCTTTCGGTGTTGGATAGTCCATTTATCGAGGAAGGCTATAGGGTATATATCATCTCGCTACTACTAATAGGAGCGGAGCAACAATGAAAAATGTTTCAAAAACAGGGGAAATTTTCACGCTACGGGCAATATAAGGCGCAAACGAGGTTGCTTGGGTCGGCTAGTGTATGTATACACGGTACATATATCAAAAATGTAGTTAAAAATTTTTTTGTCTGTCTGTCTGTCTTTCTGTCTGTCTGTTTGTCTGTCTGTCTGTTTGTTCCGGGTAATCTCTGGAACGGCTGGACGGATTTTGACGGGACTTTCACTGGCAGGTAGCTGATGATCCAGGGAGTAACTTAGGCTACTTTTTTTAGACTAACTTTGCCCCGCGGCGTTACTCGCGGTACAACAATAACCGCGGGTAACACCGCGGGGTTCAGCTAGTAGTAAATAAATCTGATCACTGAGCTTGTGGGTTTCGGTTCCTACCTAGTGCAATGAGTGACGAGTTTGAATTGTGTAATGAATATGAATCTATGCATCCTAATCGCAGTAATATTATAAAGGTAGTTTGGAAAGTAAGTTTGTTTGTTACGCTTTCACGCAAAAACTGCTTAACCTATCATCATAAAACGTTGTATACATATTCCTGGAGGTATTAGAAGTAACATGAGATACTTTTCAATAAATGGGAGCGAAGTCGTGGGCGAAAGCTAGTATAATACGTATGCAGATATACGGATTGCGGGTATGACGTAGTGGTTTAAGTGGCTGTTGTAGGTTCAAAGCCCATAAGGGGCAACACTTTATGTCATCCACAAATTGTTGTTCTGGTCTGGGTGTTCTTTGAGTCCGCCTCATCTATATATGTTAAGTACCTTACAGCACAGGATATATTCCCAATGCTAGATTTGTGTTAAAAAATCCATGTACCTATTTATATAGAAGATCCCTATTTGAATTTTTACTATTAACAAGTAAAATTGTAACAAAAATAAAACCGACTTCAAGGTTTGACTCGATTTCTCTTCGATACCATCATCACATCTTAGTGTACTTATCATGGTACCACCGTTGAGATATCTCCTTTCCATTAAAAAAAGAATCATAAAAATCGATTCATTAACGACGAAGTTATCCGCGAACACACAAAAAAAAGAAAAACCGTCGAATTGAGAAATCTCCTCCTTTTTTTGAAGTCGGAATCTACAGAAAGTAGCGAACGGACATCAAACGCGACTTTATTTTACTATACAGTTATACTCTGTAAAGGTACCTACGATTTATTAGAGATTTAAATATAACATGTATGTAGCGTGAACGAAATAAGCCAGATCATTTACCGCCTAGCATACTTACTAGCAGTTTACTAGCAACGCAAAAGTAAATGATTAACAGACAAAAATATATCTATTGAGTCTCTATTTAGTCTATGTTTCTTTAAACAACGGATTTATAATCGAGGTCATGCCTACAATTTAGTATACAATTATTTTGCCACGTGTAGGCCGCGAATATCTTACGTTCATTCTTAAAATCTCAGCATTTATGCAAATAATGTTAGTCTTATTGGCGTCGGACAAACTGATAACAAATTACAATCTAAACTAGCGACTTAAGCAGTGTCAGTCTTTGACAAATACGGTCCTTGACTTTGAGACATCACACAGCGTGGGAGAGCCACGCTTCGGCATGAATAGGCCGGCTCAACCGGAGTGATACCACGGCTTAACAGAAAACCGGTGTGAAATAGTGCTTGCGCTGTGTTTCACCGAGTGAGTGAGGATACCGGAGGCCCATAACCCAAACCCCCTATCTTCCCTCCCCATCCCTCAAAGGCCGGCAAACGCACTTATGACGCCTCTGGTGTTGCAGGTGTTTATGGGCGGCGGTAATCGCTTACCATCAGGCAATACGTCTGCTCGTTTGCCCGCCTAATACATAACAAAAAAAATAGCAATCTTATTTACCAAACCTCGTTTAAAACTTCTAAATATTGAACTTGAATCATCGCAAGACCTGATTAGCTGCAATCAATCAATAGCCTATAACAGTCTACTTTTGGACATAGGCGTCGTAATTTGTTTATTTGAGGTAAATTCCTTAATTGAAACGCGTTTTTCACTATTGCGGCTCATAATTATTTGACATTGCATTGACAAGTAGACTATGTATCCTGAGGCTTTAATTCTAATCCTGATGAAGCTTTTATTATTATATTATAGAACTTGCGTAAGGCAAAAGAAGGCATATTTAAAATAACTAAAGACTTGTCTCAAGAAACTTTTTATTGTGTCTTTAGCTCGAGAATTTGAAAACAGGAAAACCGAACTATATTATATATATAGCGAGGTATCCTAAGGCATTTATTAATCAAATTCCAAAATCTTTAACAGTAAAAAAATATTTGAATTTGAAATGTCATCGAAATACATGACTGCGGAAAAACCCAGTTCATTGCTCTGTGCTTGCTTGACTTTGTCAAATGTGTGTACACCTATGTATTAAGCTGGGTCCAAATGAAGTAACATTTTCCGAATCCAATCACCGTTAAGTTATGTTAATGGGCTTCTGTTTCCGTAATTAAAACTGTTTTGTGTTGGTTTTTTGTTTGTATTACTCAGAAGTTCAGAAGACTTGGGAAGGGAAATTCGAATGCTTCATTTTTAGTGTTTCTGGAAACGATAAATTTTGGCCCATCTGATCATCCGTTATATACTTTTGTACAGCTGCTGAGATAATATAACTGTACTTATCTAGAAACTGATTTATTAATACACTACAATCAGTAATTTAGGTTAGATTAGTCTGTGATGACACTGGATTTAGAAAATATAGTATTAGGTAAACTTAGCAGTTAGTAGATCTGTATCTGTTTTTTTACGGTTGATGAGGTGACCACGCCCGAAAGGTATAACTCCTTTTGTTTTTTAGCCAACTAATTAAAAGTTTATTGTCACTGATGGCAAGCCACATTCACACACATGAACACACCCACACACACAATCACCACCGCCGCTATGACGTCAAATTGTCAGCGTTGTTCACTCTCCCCAGTCCGGTGAGTCAAAGTGGGTGTATCAAACAATTGAGTATTAAGATGTTGAGAGCGATTTATGCTTCCTATGTCTAGATTGAATGGTGTATCCGAAGCTCGTTTCGGAGTCACGACCTTGCACGCTTGTCCGAACATAAAGGACAATGTACACTGGTGACCCGACGGGCTATAAAATGTGCTACCAAAAACACCTGGCGCTTAAAATGATAGATATGCGCTTAAAACTGCCAACTGGTTTTTTTATTAATTTTCAAGTGTTGCCAACTTTTGAACTCTATTCCCTCTTCAACAATAAAAAAAGTTAGAAAAATAAAGTAAGGTATATAATTGTTTTAGCTAGGTACTTAAACGTTTCACTTTATTTTTGTGACGTTAATGTTGAATTATTTTTCAGTAAATTTGAAGAAGCTGACTTTCCAATAACGATTCCTATAGATGTTCATGATAACCGAGGCCGACGAAAATGTGCTCTTTAAGAACTTCTTGTAAGAAAAACGCAATAACACTTTTTGGTCCGACACAGCAATTGAACCCAAGACCTTTTTGATTGGCAGTCACATTTACTAAGCGCTGGACCAACGAGGCTTTGCATAAAGTTACAATGTATGTAATATTTTTTATGTACCTGAAACTGTATATTATAAATATTGTGAAAACACAATGTTAAAATTAAAAAGCTATTTGAGGAGTTTTCTCCATTCTATAATTATATATCTCGAAAACTATGGGTTGTTTGATTTTATGATGATTACTAATACCTATGTATATTTTATGGAGCAGGAAATCCTTAAGAACTAATTACGAGTATATGAGTAGAACCATTGATCATTGAACTACCTAAGGCCAATGCTTCTGAAAGGATTAAAATTTCATGGCTATTATTACTTACACAACTAACGAGCTCGACTCAATGCCTTTTGAAATATTGCAGATGTCTTCGGTACAGTAAATGGTAGTGGATACCTATGCCGAAGGAAAACTTGAAGCAAATTCTATACCGACTTCGTGGTATAGAAGGTCGAAAGTCCGAAACCCTCTTTCTAAGAGAGACCTATATGCCCGGCAGGGTATTATTAAAGTGCTACTAGAGAGGGTTAATTAATTAATTTCGAAAATTAAAGTATTTGCAGCAAAATTTTATCTTTATCAAGTTCTATAATCTGGTCACCCTGTGCTATTTCAACTGGCCACTACTACGCGGCAATTAGTAAAAATTCAAATTTGGAATGTGTGATAAAAAAAACAGGATTCTTACAATAGGTTTGAACGTCCTTCAAGGCAGTTAGTGTTGGCCAACTAGCCCTTCCGAGCAGACAGTATGTCGCCTGATTTAATTGAATTGTCATGTTTATTAATGAGCCAATATTGTAGACGCATTGTTCCATATATTTTTGGTGTATGTCTTTTGCATTATTAACACCGGATATCGAATTAATTAAAATATATTTGAATATAAATTGAGACATAGATTTCGTCCAGAATCAACTCTTTAAAAGAATGTGTCTCGGTTTGTGTCTTGGGCCTAAATATATTCCATCATTGTTTGATAAGTCTACTGCGGGACATTAGTCTCTTTATATAATAGATATATATATAGAATAGCCAGATGATTTAGAACAGGGTTTGTTTAAGTTTTTCTTCTCTTTGAAGTGAGGTTGTCCTGTGTGCTTTGCTTCCGTCGGCTCTTATGACACCTACAAAACTAATGTGAATGGTGAAAATTCATGTTGTTAAGAAAGCTACACAATATACTTCTAACACACTCTCACACAGAACATATTATAAACTCTAAACTCGTCATAAGTCTATTTGTTGTGAGAATCTAACTCAGCTGGCTTAGCAGTCAGGACTACTAACGGCTAGACCACTACTCAAGGTGGTGGGAAGTTTCTGCTTCTTCTCCTTCGTATTCCAGGGCCTGGCTAGGCACGGCGTGGATCGGGATCTTAAATAACATGGTCCGGTACTCGTCAGAGTATAGCGTCTGAGACTGGGGAGGTTTTTAGTAGAAACTCCATATAACTCACGACTCCTGTCTCCTGCGTCCGAGGTAGCTGCAGGTGCGAAGGGATTTTTTATCCCGTTAGGAATAAAGACCATTACTTAAAGTAAGATTAAATGTAAATGGCGTTTGTAGTTCATTAAAATGTGGCTCGATGTTTACAAAAGTCGGATAAAACGCAATAGAGCGTTGCCCTCATGTCGAAACTCTGTGTCTACGTAACTTAAAAGTACAGGTTGTGTCTAAAACATTTTTACATGATTTTTTACCTTATTTACATGAAAGGTATCAAATATTATTTGCGAATTGCACCTAAAGTTCATTCTAGTTAATAATAATAATAACTTTCTCATCTCACACACTGCTGTTTGATTCCAAATTAGGCCGTTTTCTGGATCATTTCTACTATGTGTGGGTGTAATTTTTTAACCGACTTGCAAAAGAAGGAGGAGGTTTCTCAACTCGTCCGCATATTTTTTTTTCTTTATGTGTGTTCGCGGATAACTTCGTCGCTTATGAACTGATTTTGATGATTCTTTTTTTAATGGAAAGGAGATCTCCCAACGGTGGTACCATGATAAGGACACTAAGATCTGATGATGGCATCTAAAAGAAATCGAGTCAAACCTTGAAGTCAAAATCCGTCCAGCAGTTCTAGAGATTACCCGGAACAAACAGACAGACAGACAGACAGACACATTTGGTGTAAACATACATATGCAATTAGTAAAAAGTTTTAGTATTACAAACAGACACTCCAATTTTATTTGTTTGTATAGATAAAAAAATACTACTAAATATCAATTGAAATTAAAATAATTAGAGTTACAATAATAAAAAAAAATACTCTTGAATAAAAGTGTAGCGTGAAGATATATATTTAAATAGTTATATATTGTTTATTAGGAGATATGTAAATAAAAGTTCACTCCACAACTAAACGAAATAAAATATTGTTTATTTGATTTTAGCACTGTACAGAATTTACTCGTTACTTTACATTAGAAGATTAGATTATTTACTTCACAGGAATACTAGTAATTAAGTATATAGGATATGATTTAACAAACTTATACGCATCCACCGAGAATTAACAACAACAATACTGTAGCACTCGCACCTCTGTTCTGTCGCGGCGACCGGTCGGCCGGCCGCTGCATTCGTTCACTACGTCACGAATCACGATCATTGTAAACAACGCTCTCGACCAGGGTTTGCTTGTTTGATTATTTTAATTAATTTTATTATGAAATATTGATATTTTAATATGGTTGCTACATTACTCCCCGGCTGAGACCGTTGCTTGCTACGGTCGATAGTGATCTGGAAACCGTACAACGCGACCACTTCTGGTCTTCTTGATGTCTCCTGTAGTTTGTTGGTTCGGTAGTGTGTTACCAATCTTGGTTTCATCTGATGCAAGGTAGGCAGGTTTCAGTCTGTCAATAGACACTGTAGACTCTCGTCCTTTGAGGTTTATTGTGAAGGTCTTCTCACCTCTAGAGATAACCTTGTAGGGTCCGGAATATGGTGGCTCTAAGGACTTCTTTGCTGGGCCGACACGAAGAAAAACATGATCAGCTGTCATCAGGTCTCGAGGTATGTAAAAGGTTTTCGACTTTGAGCAATGCCACTTAGCTGGAACTGGAGCGAGCTTGGAGATGTGATTGCGCAGTCTACTAGTGAAGTCTGTAATATCCGTGGCGTGGTTTTTTGACGGTGCAAAAAACTCACCAGGAAGGCGAAGAGGTTCACCGTAGACGAGTTCGGCTGCAGATGACTTGATGTCCTCCTTCCATGAGCTGCGGATTCCAAGCAGTACGAAAGGAAGAACTTCAGACCAGCGTACGTCTGCGTGGCACATGATGGCGGATTTCAGTTGCCGATGTAGTCGCTCAATCATCCCATTGCAGGCGGGGTGATAAGCCACTGTAGGTCGATGCTTGGTGCCAAGTAAGGTGGAGATGGAGTGGAACATAGCAGACTCGAACTGTCTCCCCCTGTCAGTTGTGATAGTTTCTGGACAGCCAAAACGGGCCACCCAACCAGCTAAAAAGGCCCGCGAACATGTTTCAGCGGTGATGTCCGCGAGAGGATACGCTTCAGGCCACCGTGTGTATCGGTCGATGACTGTGAGGCAGTATCTGTAACCAAGCGATAATGGTAAAGGCCCTACGATGTCCATATGGACATGGGAAAAGCGACTTGAAGGGCTGGAAAAAGGATGGGTGGGAGAGTATGTATGGCGATGGATTTTAGTTCGTTGGCAATCAGTGCATTCATTCGACCACTGTCGACAGTCCTTCTTGATGCCCGGCCATACAAATCTTTGAGTCAGTAGTTTTATTGTGGCCCTGGCTCCGGGATGGCTCAAGTTGTGTAGATGGTGGAAGGCTTGTCTTCGAAAGCTTCTGGTTAATAAAGGTCTAGGAGATGATGTGGACATATCGCAGTAGATCTCACAATCGTCAGTCTTCACTTTCTTGATTTTTAGAGACGTGTCAGCGTTTATGAGCTTCTGTAGTTCTAAATCCTGTTCTTGTGATTTAGCGAGTGCTTTGTAATCAAGAGGTTCTATTATAGTTTCCACACGTGACATAGCATCAGCAACGACGTTTTCTGGGCCCGATACAAATCTTATATCTGAAGTAAATTGGGAGATATAGTCTAGGTACCTAAATTGGCGAGGAGAACAGTTATCTCGACGTGAAGAGAAAGCGAACGTGAGTGGCTTATGGTCAGTGTATATGACAAAGTTTCTGGCTTCTACCATATGACGGAAATGGCGAATAGCTGAGTAGATTGCCAGTAGCTCACGGTCGTAGGGACTGTACTTCTTTTGCGAAGGTTTTAACCGACGAGAGAAGAAGGCCAGTGGTTGCCAATTGCCGTTGATGTTTTGTTGTAAGACTGCACCTATTGCGCTGTCAGATGCATCTGTATGGATAGCCAGTTCTGCTTGAGGATCTGGATGTGCCAGTAGAGTAGCTTTTGTGAGAGCAGACTTACTCTGGTTAAACGCAGCACTCATTTCAGGTGTCATAGTGATTGGCTCAGAACCTTTCTTCTTAGATCCAGATAGTGCTACATGAAGAGGTTTTTGAAAAGCAGATGCATCAGGAATAAATCTTCTGTAGAAGTTAAACATGCCGAGGAAGCGACGTAGTTCTTTCACGTTTGTAGGTTCCGGGTAGTCTAACAACGCCTGGATTTTGTCGTGAAGAGGTGATATACCTTTTGCAGATACTTCATGGCCTAGGAATGTGATTTTAGACTTAGCAAACTCACATTTAGCGGTGTTAATTATTATACCATATTCTGACAGGCGCTGAAACAACTTTTTCAGGTGCTGAAAGTGCAGCTCTTCAGTAGATGAGTATATTAAAATGTCGTCAACATATCCATAGGCAAAGGGCATTCCATTCAAGACTTCATCGATAAAGCGCTGAAACGTTTGAGCTGCATTTCGTAATCCAAATGTCATAAATGGAAACTCAAAGAGCCCAAACGGTGTAGTAATTGCAGTTTTTGGAATATCAGGTGGAAAAACGGGTATTTGTGAAAAAGCCTTGACTAGGTCTACTTTAGAAAACACCGTGCTCCCTGCTAACTGGTGGGTGAAGTCCTGAATATGCCTGATCGGGTACCTATCAGGTAAAGTACGTGCGTTCAGGGCTCTGTAGTCACCGCACGGTCTCCAGCCGTTGTCTTTCTTCGCCGCTAAGTGTAGAGCGGATGACCAGGAACTCTCTGATCTGCGGGCTGTACCATTTTGAACCATCTCCTCAAATTCTTTTTGGGCAATCTTGAGACGGTCAGGAGGAAGACGGCGAGGACGCGCTGTTACAGGTGGTCCAGGTGACGTTCGTATGTAGTGCATAGTATTATGCTTAGGCTCAATTGATGTTCCAGCTGGGCGAGTTATAGTGGGGTACTCACGTAAGAGCTGGAGAAATCTGGAGCCTTCTGGGACTGCTTTCACGGATACGACTGCGGCAGTAGGAGAACAGCTTCTCATCACCGTTTAAAGAGAGGTAAGTTCATCGATGAGACGTTTCTGTCGACAATCAACCAAAAGATTATAATGTGAAAGGAAATCCACACCGATTATAGGCCTGGATACATCAGCAACGACGAATCTCCAGGAGAAGTTTCTACGAAGGCCCAGGTTCAGTTGTAGGTGAACAGAGCCATATGTGTCAATAATAGTATTGTTGGCTGCGAAAAGTTGGTATGTGGATTTTTGTCGTCGTTCGTTAATTGCTGAACGTGGGTAGACACATAAATCTGAGCCTGTGTCTATCAGGAAACTTATTTTTGTGGTCTGGTCCACAATAAATAAGCGGCCTGTTGCTGAACGGCTGTCGCTTGCCGCTACTTGCGACTGCCGTGATCGTTTTCCGACTCATAACTGCACGGCTTTTTACACTTTCTAGCTCGAGCTCCGAAGTTGAAGTGAAAAAAACAAAATGGATGGTTTTGTGGCGGTTGAGGTAATCGGTTTCGGCTTATCGAGCGAGGACGCTGTTTACCTATAGACGGTGAGCGGTGACGATGTTTCCTATGAAGCTGCGCTGTAAGCGATGCAACCTGCTTAGTTAAGTCAGCTACTTGCCTAGATAAATCACTAATATCTGACTTACTGGTACTCGCGACCTGGTGTAGGTTCGTTGGGGCTATTTCAATCACCTTATCAGCTAGTTCTGCTAACTTTTCCAGCGTCAGGTCCAACTGTGAAGCTATTATTGTTTGGATGTTGTGGGGTAGGCGGCTAGACCAAATAGTCCTAAGAAAATCCTTGGGTACATTCGGTCCTGCAAGGTCTTGAAGGTGGCGTAGGAACTGTGATGGCTTGCGATCACCCAGCTCCTCATGGGTAAGCAGCTGTTTCACCTTCTTTTCCTGTGATGCAGAAAGTCTTTTAATTAATTCTGTTTTTAATTTGTTATATTTATCTGTGTCAGGTGGATTTATTATTATGTCCTTGACCTCAGCTGCGTATTGGGGATCTAATTGAGCCACAACATAAAAAAACTTTGTGTCGTCTGTTGTAATTCTTGAAAGCAAAAATTGACCCTCTATTTGTGCAAACCATAGTGCTGGTTCTTCTGGCCAAAAAGGTGGTATTCGGACACCAACCCGTAATACTTCTCCACTATCAGTCATATTACAATAAAACTCGCTCACCTTTTTATTTGTTGAATGATAAAAACAAACCAATCCTTTAAAAATTCTTGCAGATTTTTCAAATGAGGGTATATTTTTTTCCAACCGCTGGGCCTTATCTACCGTTGTTTTCAACCAACGGCACGTCGGGGTCACCAATTTGTAGCGTGAAGATATATATTTAAATAGTTATATATTGTTTATTAGGAGATATGTAAATAAAAGTTCACTCCACAACTAAACGAAATAAAATATTGTTTATTTGATTTTAGCACTGTACAGAATTTACTCGTTACTTTACATTAGAAGATTAGATTATTTACTTCACAGGAATACTAGTAATTAAGTATATAGGATATGATTTAACAAACTTATACGCATCCACCGAGAATTAACAACAACAATACTGTAGCACTCGCACCTCTGTTCTGTCGCGGCGACCGGTCGGCCGGCCGCTGCATTCGTTCACTACGTCACGAATCACGATCATTGTAAACAACGCTCTCGACCAGGGTTTGCTTGTTTGATTATTTTAATTAATTTTATTATGAAATATTGATATTTTAATATGGTTGCTACAAAGTAAAACATTAGCTAAAATGGTAAAATACATAACATATTTATTTTAAGCCACTAAATAATCCAAAAAAAATAATACCTTGTCTTCTGTTCTTCAAGATAAAAATTGGCAAAATTGGCAACTCTACTTTAAGACTAAGGTGTTTTTTTTTGTTACATCTCAGATAATAGAACACATGGATGGTGCCTTTACTAATTCCGTCTAGAGGTTGATCTGAGTTGAATCAGAAAAGAGTGGAACAGATTATATGCATTACTAGCTGAACCCCGCGGTGTTATCCGCGGGACAAAGTTAGTCTAAAATGTAGCCTAAGTTACTCCCTGGATCATCAGCTACCTGCCAGTGAAAGTCCCGTCAAAATCGGTCCAGCTGTTCCAGAGATTACCCGGAACAAACAGACAGACAGACAGACAAAAAATTTTTCAACTACATTTTTGGTATATGTATCGTGTATACATACATATGCATTTAGTACAAAGTAGTTATTTTAATATTACAAACAGACACTCCAATTTTATTTATTTGTATAGATGTATAGATGATTATACGCACTCTGTGTAGTGCGACAAAGTGGCGTGATTAGGGTGTTACCTTACAACAATGACTAAAACTAATGACTTATTTGTTGTAAACATATTGTGATGTACTTTTTACCCGACTTCGAAAAGGAGGGTTTCCTTAATTCGTCGTTTTTTACCCGACTGCGAAAGAAAGAGGGTTATGTTTTTCGAGTTTATGTATATTTCTAGGCACGACTTAGAGCCTAAACGGCTTAGATTCGTCTTAGGCGTGAGAGTGACACCGGGTATAGCAAAATTAAAAAAATTAAAGTTAACATTTTTGGCTTCAAAATGTAATCTCAAAAAAAAAGATTTCAAAATACATTGAGTGTGGTATCAAAATAAAGATTTTTAAAGAACAGTTATTACGAATAGATATATAACTTACTAGTCGACCCACGCAACCTCGTTTGCGTCTCCTATTGCCCGTAGCGTGATAATTTTGCCCGTTATTGTAACATTTTTCGTTCGTGCTCCGCTCCTGTAGGTCTTAGGAAGATGATATATAGCCTATAGCCTTCCTCTATAAACGGGCTATCTAACACTGAAAGATTTTTCAAATCGGACCAGTAATTCCTGAGATTAGCGCGTTCCAACAAACAAACTCCTCAGCTTTAAAATACTAGTATCTATAGATATGTTGAATAAAAAAAACGGAATTTAATAAAAACGTCAGATGTTGGCACAGTCGGTTCTTTTAAAATAATTTTACTTGTTTGTGTATGTTCGATCATTCCACGATATTTTCGTCGTTTAGGCACAGATTTTCAAAAAATATTTGTTTGTTTTAAGCACTTCGTTTTATTTCAAGAAATAAGCCGTAAACGAACAGACGGGCCAACCTCATGGTAAGGAAGGGGGGGGGGGATTTGGATTTTTGATATTCTCAAGTAATTGTCTTGTCCATATGTGCATCTCTCACTCACATATACACAAAAATTAAATAACGCAGTTGCAAAATTTAGGTATTGTAACGATATTGTATTTTACACATATTTATTACCTGTGGAAGAATATTGAATGCGTCTTATCTGCCAACATCTTACGACATTATGATCTATTTAAATTATATCATAAAATGTCACTCATATAAATTCGACTGTAGATATTAAGTAGACATTTTTATCCGGCGCTAGTTTTAATTTCATTCGGTACAAGCTGAACCTCGCAGTGTTACCCGTCGTCATTGTCGTACGGCGGTTAACGCCGCGGGACAAAGCTAGTCTAAAAAAATTACCCTAAGTTACTCCTTATATTATCAACTACCTATCAGTGAAATTCCCGTCAAAACCGGTTCGGCCGCTCCAGAGATTAGTCGAAACAAACAAACAGACAGACATACCGACAGACAGACAGACCGGCAGACAGACAAACATTGTAAAAATTGATATTTTGGCTTATGTACCGTGTATACTACACATGCATTTAGTTAAAAGCGGTTATTTTAACCGCTGCACAGATTTCAATGAAAGTTGGCATGGAGATACTTTGGTTCTTGAGGACGTTGGCTACTCTTTATGCCTATTGTCTTTGGGTAGAGGCAAAGAGTTGCAGAGCTGGTTATAAATACACAAAATATTATTACAGATATCCGAGAAAACTTTTAGATATGTAAGACACACGCCACTTTCAAGATATTCAGAACTTAACAAATTATAGTGGAACTTCGACTAATGGTTAACTAACGTTTAATTTATTTGCATCCAAGAATGACTCCTGGTCATTCGATGGCATGGTGTCCACTCTCCAATAGCACAGCGTCAAACAACATTATTTATATGTATAAGGATAGACATTACAACAAAATGGCTCTATAAAATCGCTGCGCCAAACAATAGAATATAAAATCTGTCGTCTGCAAAATGACGCAACTTTAGCTAAAGTTACGTTTTATAATTAAAATATACTAGTCATATAACGTGGCTTCCCATGTGATGCCTACGTTTATATTATAAACTAGCTGAACCCAGCGGTGTCACCCGCGGCTATTGTGCTATTGTTGTCTGTTCCGGGTAACCTCTGGAACGGCTGGACCGATTTTGACGGGACTTTCACTGGCAGATAGCTGATGATCTAAGCAGTAAATAAGGCTACTTTTTTGACTAACTTTGTCCTGCGGCGCTACCCGCGGTACGACAATTACCGTGAGTATCATCGCGGGGTGAAGCTAGTAAGATGATATAACTCTCAGTAGGTGCTTCTTTTGCCGACATCTTTAACAATCAGTAGAGCACGTAAAGCCGTTGGTCCTGCGCCCGATTTCTTTCCGGTCGTATCGTAAAGCCTTCCCACATGCATTGTTTTTAAAAAAAAGTGAGGCGTCACGGGACGCCCTGCAACTGTGAGACATAGAAATTCTTTTGTATAAGTTATTTGTTCAATAACTTTGGTGAGACGAAGCGTTGCCACGGCAAATCTCGCCACGCCAAAAATCAGGTTTACCCGCGCCTATAGATGTTTCACATCAAAAACAGTTACAAGTGTGATGTCGCCCTTTGACTTCCCCAGAACTAATGGGCTCTAATAACTCTCATTCAGTTAACACCAACGAACGAATTGCTTAACACGTTTGTTGTGAGACCGTGGTATCACTCCGGTTGAACTGACCGTTCTTTCATTAATATTTTGGTTAAACGCGCTAATATATTTCACAGCCGAAGGTCGTACCAATCACAGGCACAATTTACAAACACAAATCACTGGTAATAAGCAATAAGAGCCAATGATTGGCCCTAATAAGAGACCTACATTCTGATTTGTATATATTTGCAACACTGTTAAAAGTAAACATCAATATTATATTTATCTATCTATGTACCCTTAAATGAGCAGTTCTTGTATATAATACTAGCTGTTGTCTGCGGATCCGTCCACGTATATGTCGGTTATCGCGGTAAATAGTAGCCTGTGTTATTCTGATGTATAGGCTATATTATTGTAAAGTTTCATTAAAATCCGTTCATCAGTTTTTGCGTGAAAAAGTAACAAACATACACACTCAGAAACTTTCGCCTTTATATATTAGTGTGATAATCTGAATCTCATAAACGTCTTTAACGAATTTCTTGAAATTTTGTATGCTGAGGGTTTCGAGATTTCGGATAAATCGATCAAGCTAGGATTCATGTAATTTACCAAAACAAAACTCGGTCATCCAGGTACTAATTCTTTAATTACTAAATTTCACTTTCTTCTTATTGGTTGGTCACAAATTAGACAAAGTCTGTAGAATGGTAACGACAACCATCTATCGTGAGAGAGCCACGCTTCGGTTTGACAAAAAGGAACAGTCGGTCATCCAAGTACTCTTAGAAACATACATATGTGGATATAAAGTGTATATCCTACTAATATTATAAATGCGAAAGTTTGTAAGGATGGATGGATGTTTGTTACTCTTTCACGCAAAAACTACTGAACGGATTTGGATGAAACTTTACAGTAATATAGCTTATACATCAGAATAACACACAGGCTACTATTTGCCGCGATAACCGACATATACGCGGGCGGAGCCGCGGGCAACAACTAGTATGTTATAAATTGCCCTTAAGAGGTTAAAATTCATAGCATGTTTTATTTTAATATAGTTTAACTATTGTAAAATCACCACAACGCAAGCTCCATTAAATTATAATTAAATGTTTTAAACATAAGCTGTACTATTAGTGTACATTCAACTCGACAATTATCTTAAATGATGACTCGGCACGCTGCATCACTTAGAGATCTTAAAGTTATTTATTTCGGCGCCACGGGCTAAATTTCGAACAATTACCTCGAGTTACGTGAGTCCAAAATTTATAAAACAAAAATATAATTTTCATTACTAAAAGCTCATCAACATTAATAAGGAAAGTTTAAACAAAACAGACAATTAGAATTAACCAAGTTTTTTATGTAATTAGACCAGTAGACGAAATTTAACTTACCTCTTATCTTACCTTCACTTCCGTGCGTTTAGGCGATTCTGCCATACATACTATAGTAATCAAATATAATTCACTTAGGACCCATAATATGTTATCCGTGGTGCTTCACGGTTTAAAAAAGGTGTCTGCCTATTTTAACTTCATTTTGTCTCCCGCTTGGCTAAGGAGGTAAGTGAACTTATCATATTTCCAACTCTTACTGTTTTTCCCTTCTGATTAATTTCGTTGCGGGTTCCAAGGCAGTTAATTTTTTCCTGGGACTTCCCGAGTGTCATAACTCGGTGTGTTCGTCGGTCACTGCTGTTGATCCTGGTGTACAGGAGTTACAGTAGTGGGCGTGATTAGTCCTTACCTTCCCTTTAACTTCAAAACTGAGTAATTAACTCGTAGTCCTGATAAAAATACTTCCAATTTATAATGATAACAGAACACTAGGACTCAGAACACACAATGCAGTCCCGTGTGGGATAGAACCCATTACACTTAGTTCAGTAGGAAACGGTGTGGTGACCGCTCAAACTACTACGCCAGTCCTGCATTTGACTGAGCCACCTACTTCATGTACCTCGTAAAAGAAACTCTGTTCTGACTTTGTATTTTACTTTTCTGTATCGCTGAAAGCAGAGACGTCTTAAGCAGCCATATTTTACTTTCTACGTGAAAGTTAGTCTCGTTCGCGTAATCGGTGCGAGACTTACGCTGTCAACTAGTGACTTGGGAACTAAAGATGAGAAAACTAACAAACAAATTAATTGTTTTTTTTTGTAATAGGCAGGCAAACGAGCAGACGTATCGCCTGATGGTAAGCGATTACCGCCGCCCATGAACACCTGCAAACACCAGAGGCGTCACAAGTGCGTTTCCTGCCTTTGGGGGATAGGGGGAGGGTTGGGTTATGGGCCTCCGGTATCCTCATTCACTCGGCGAAACACAGCGCAAGCACTAATACACACCGGTTTTCTGTGAGGCCGTGGTATCACTCCGGTCGAGCCGGTTCATTCATGCCAAAGCGTGGCTCTCCCACGGTAAACTTGCTCTGTTGCTCTCAGTGACTTACTGTCACTGTTAGTTAGTCGAGTTTGGCTACAGTACTGTATCTGCTCAAAAAATGTTTGACTTGCAAAAGTGTTCATGTTACCTAATTGCAGAATATATGATTTTCACTCGCAGGTTAAAAAATTAACGGAAACTGTGATAAAGGTGTTCTGAATGAAATTAAACTGTCGGACTAAAGCTATTTATAGTTTATAGTCATTATCGACTAAGTAGATATTTCATTAAAGCGTACATGTAAAGTCAATTCATTATTATCAGCAGCTACGTCAGGTTGTACAAGTGGACTGACGTCATTTCCTCCTGACCTTTCAAAGATCCTACAAATATGGTATCATCTTAAACTAATGTTTGTTAGCGACTTTGCTGTTTTGCGAATTGAAGTATTAATTCAACTTCAATTTTATAAAATTACTTCGTTATTTCTGTCAACTGATATTTTTTATCAAAGGGCAGCCTATCTATTTATACACGGAGCGGCGACCTGGTGACCCTGGTTAAGGCACCAGCCCTCCACAACATTATCTTGAGAGATTGTATAACTTATTAGGCATATATTTGTGAATACCTGAAATATTGGGGTGAGAAAAATAAACAATTATTTGTTGTATTTATTCTTACTAAATCTAGGAGTATATTTTAACCCTGGGAACGTGGACGCGAATTTTGTGGAAGGAATATCACTATCGGTGATATCCTAAAAGTGTTACAACAAAACTAACATTGAAATATCTATTCATAGTTATGATTTTCTTACCTAGTATATAACCACATACCGTACCGTACGTATATAAAGATACCATTATGTTGTGGTCTAATTAGGTATAATTTTTACTGATGTAGGACGACAAAAAAGGCTATGTTCGCAGTATGAGTTATTTATCATAAAAAGTAATAGAATAGGCACGTATATAGTAATACTTATGACGTGATATGCACATAGTCAAGCATAAAATCCAAGTCACAAATAACAAAATCAAGTTCAATTAAAGTCATGCTAAGTCGGGGGGACTTAAGCGATTCTGGACTTACGGAACAGTCTTGCCAATCGTGCAGTCGCGTAATTTGAATTGCAAGCATATTATTAACTTTATTGTAATTTAACAAACCACTTATTACGGAGATGTGGGATATTTATATGCACGCAAGGGAGGCATTGGTCGCAGTTTTATTACTGAAAGTGGTTGTGGGGAATTCCGATATCCTTCATCGTCACTACGAACAGACAATGGTTAAGGAACGTAAGAACTAATTGATTTCTTTACAACAACAGCAATTTACACAGTTTACGGGTAATTTAAATTCGTCAGCAATGATAACAATACTTCTACAGTTAACAAAATATGGCCATATATTTTCTCATCTTTATTCATGGAGTGTTTATTGTAGCCGACCCACGCAATCTCGTTTGCGTCTCCTATTGCCCGTCGCTTGATAATTTTCCCGGTAACGTTCTTCATTGGTGCTCCGCTCCTGTAGATCTTAGCGAGATGATATATAGCCTATAGCCTTCCTCGATAAATGGGCTATGTAATACTGAAAGAATTTTTCAAATCGGACCAGCGGTTCCTTAGTTTTGTAGATCATCGCAGCAAAGAGTAGCCTAAGTCCTTCCTTAAGAATCAATGTATCTCCATGCCAAATTTCATTGAAATCAATGCAGCGGTTTGGCCGTGAAAGCAGGATAGACAGGCAGACGGACAGAGTTACTTTCGCATTTATAAGTATGAATAAGGGTTATTTATACGTGAAGGATAGAGACGGAACTAAATGTGGGGTTTGCTCCCACAGGGCCATGGCATTCCAAGCTGGCCACAGTATGTACTATGGTAACCCGACGGTACTTCTAATTAAATACTCCTATATGCCAAAATACGTTAAGTATTTAGCTGGTATATGGATAGAGAGACTAAAGTCGTTTTTTTGTGTGTTGCTTTGTGAGTGAGCGCCGCTGTTCGGTGTCAAATATCGCATTAATTGACTCCAAAATTGCAGGTGTGGCTATTTGTCGCCTCGTGGCAATATCTTATATAAAAAATTGTTGATAACACAAGAATTGATCGACGTTAGTTTGAAGAGATTTGCATTTATTTGAGGTCGAGTACCTGTACTTGTTTTTAAGATAGAATAATGTATAAATAGGTTTTTGTAAGGTTGTGTACCCTGGTATAATTTATTTTATAGTATCAACTTGTTTGAATATGTTACTGTGAGAAGAATAGGGAAAAAGTTAAAAAGCAAACATAGAATATCAGTTTTTCCTGTAGTTAAAAAACTGTTGATATATGTGTGAAATCTATACTATTTTAATATTATAAAGCTGAAGAGTTTGTTTGTTTGAACGCGTTAATCTTATGAACCGCTAGTCCGATTTGAAAAATTCTTTCAGTGTTGGATAGTACATTTATCGAGGAAGGCTATAAGCGATATATTATCACGCTAAGACTAATAGGAGCGGAGCACCAATAGAGATTGTTTCAAAAACGGGAGAAAATTATCACGCTACAGGCAATAGGAGACGCAAACGAGGTTGCGTGGATCAGCTAGTCTAAATTATATAAATTTTAGTCTCTCTAATGTAAACAGACATCAAACCTATCGCTGCAAACTAGCCGATAGCGCTGTTAATTTGAAAATTTCATTTCCAATGAAGCGATGTAAGTTTTTTTGCCAATAGACAACTATACTTCAAGAGTTACAAATCCATTGCCGTCCTTTCAGTGACCCTTCTCGCAAAATTAAAGGCGGGAGATATTAGGTTTCGGCTGCGGTCATCTCAGTAGTTAAAAACAACAAAAAAATAACTTAACAGTGATTTACTGTGTGGACATGTTATCACATGTGTCGGACCGTCCCAGGGACAGGGACAGGGAAAGCATAGTTTTCCCACTATCAAAGTTTAGCAAAACTCAATGTAGTCTCGTACATAAAGGTGAATTCTCAAAGAAAAAATGGTCATATACCTACATCTTTGTGAAGTGTACATTTTTTTTAGTATTTTCTTATACTAATGTCCAGATCACACATTAAAACAAGATACACATAAACAGGTATGCTTAAAAAACTTATAGGTACATGTCGAGTGCATGTTTTAGAGGTAATTGACCCTATGAAGTGTTTATGACCACTGGTCAGAGCAAGTGTCACGATAATACCTGTTTACTGTTCAAATATTTGAATTCATTAAATTGGTATATCCGTTTTGTTGGAGATCTTTCAAGTGATCTATTTGCAACTGAGAATAATTTATTTCAATTGACGAAAAAAGGCATCATCAGTAGCATTTATTTGCATCACACATTAATTTTACTGTCACAATAATTTTTATATAACTATTTCTAAAGCTGTGAGGTATTTTCAACATGAATCAATTTACAATCACAAAAATACTTTACATTCGGCAAGAAAGACGAATCAACAAACAAATATGATGGCGCGGGACGTATACTGTTCAACCGATCAGCGTACGACTTGCGATTCGTCGATACCGTTTACAATGTTTCGACTGTTTACAATCTCGCGAGATAGATTACAATCTAACGGTTTTGACATTCTTACGGTAACATATACATACTTTCTTGCGGGGAACTTTACAAACATTCATGAAACGGACACAATAGACTCAGGACAACAATTTGTGGATCACACAAAGTGTTGTCCCACGTGGGATCTGAACCCACGACACTTGACGCAATACAAAGCGGCGTGGCGAACGCCTAAATCACAATATACCAACCGTACAATCAATTAGATTTGTGAAGCAAAAACTTTGGACCCTTTTTTACAAAACAAATGAGAGCACAGTTAAAGTTAATATGGAGGGGTGCAGAAAATTAAAAATATAAAGGAGTTATTGTCGAAACTGCCACGGTGACGCACTGGTAGCGTAAGCGACTGCTGTGCTTGAGGTCTCGGCTTCGATTCCCGGGTCGGACCAAAAGTTTGTACGATCTACAAATAATCGTTTAGGAGTTTGGGTGTTTTCTATGTGAAATATGTATGTATCTACAAAAAAGTTTTAATGTATTTATATCAGTGGTCTAGTATCCATAACACAAGCTCTGCTTAGCTTGGTACTAGATGACGTTGTGTGTTAAATGTCCGAAATATTTTATTTTTATTTTCGACCATTAAGCGATTTCAACATAATATGAGCTTGTAAAGGACACCTGTCAAGGACACCATTATCTGAATGATTGGCGCTTTTTCCGTTTTTTATTTAACAACCACAAAAATTATTTTAACGTATTCAGTTACCATACATATCATGTTAAGCCTTGGGGTTTCCCTTTAAGTCAACGTATCAGCTCGTACCATTTTCCTGTAAGCAGCGGTGGATTTACAATAGGGGCAGTCGGGGCACGTGCCCAGGGCGGCAAATTTTTTAGGGCGGCAAACTTTGGTAAGTGAAAAACATTGTTTAGCTAACCAAGATTGCTCAATATATTATAATTAATTAATTCCGTTAATTAATAATTTTATGTTTAATTGATAATTCAAGAAATTCAATTCATCGATTATATGTGGGGGTTTTGTGGTTTTTTGGAATGGTCTTTTTTTTTTTTTTTTTTTTTTTTTTACGTGGTGGAATGCATTTACGCACTTCGCTCGCCCCCCGCGGGGGCAGGGGGTTCGCTTCGTGTGGGACTCCTGACCACTTAAGCCTGGCCAGACTACCCACTAAACCACCACGGTGTTCCTCCTTCGCCTAATCCGAGCCACGGGATAGATTGCTCACCGCGACTCGGCTAGGGACACCTTTGTTGTAGTCGGGCTCGCCTCTGTCGAGGCCCCACCCTCCGGGCCACGTGCCCAGATGGTGGGGCCTGTCCTCCTCGTATGAATGCACCCCAGGAACACAGAGGGGCGCATTCCGCCACTTTAGCATGGGGCGGCAGGTCCCCCGACCCACCGCCCGTGGCCACTCTCATTCGGGGACGCGGGCGAATTGTGCTCGCCGGCGCCCCCTCGCCGCGGGTCTGCGGGGCGGGAGAGTGAGACCAGCTCGCTCCCGCTCCCGCAGAGCCTCTCTCTTGGCCGCCATCACCTCGTCAGCAAACGAGGCGACGGCAGCCCAACACTCTTCGCTGCCGGCCATAGCTGGTGCAACGGCCGACAGCGAGAGGTCCGCACCAACGGTGCTCATGAGGGCCGCCCTTTGTCCGTCCCACGCCTCACACACAGCCAGGGTGTGGTAGGCAGTGTCAGGGTCGCCGCTGGTGCAGTTTCGGCACCGGGGCTCCGACTCGATCCCCACCACTTCCCACAGGTACTTGGCGAAACAGCCATGGCCCGTGAGAAGTTGGGTGAGGTGGTATGTCGGGGCCCCATGACCCCGCTCTACCCACTGACGCAAGACGGGCCGAACGGCCCCCACAAGCAGCGAGCCGCTGCGGGTCGCCCGCAGTCGTTCGGCCCATTCCCGGAAGAGATCATCGCGAGCTGACTGTCTCCAGCGATCGATCTCTTCCGGAGGCGGCCGACCTCCAAGAGCACGCCGCATCAGGGCGCCCTCGTCGTACACCCTCTTGAGGACGCAGGCCTCGAGATCCCAGGGGATGCTACCTGCAATCACGCACGCCGCCTCGTAAGAGACGGTGTGGTACGCCCGAGCAGCCCTCTGCGCGATGGCGCGCTGCGGACGTCGCAGCAACGCAATATTCGTCGGGCAGAGGGCCTCCGCCCATATGGGCGCTCCGTAGAGCGCCTTGGAGCGCACCACTCCGTCATAGAGGCGGCGGCAGGCTGACCCTGGGCCTCCGCTGTTGGGCAGCAACCGCGAGAGCATTCCGGCAAATGCCATCAGCTTCGGTGCCAGCTGCCGGAAATGCTCCGCGAACCGCCACCGACCGTCGAGAACGAGCCCGAGGTAATTCAGGCTCTTCCCGACAGCGATGGGGATGCCGCCCACCACAATCGACCTGTCCCGAGGCGGCGTCTGCCGAGGCCCGTGGAAGAAGAGGGCCTCGGACTTTTCGAGGGCGACTTTAAGGCCGAGCGCCCCGATGCGACGCACTACGTGCGCGACGCCTGCCGTCGCAAGGACGGCGGCGTCCCGAAATGTGGGGGCCCGCGCGGTGACTAGGGTGTCGTCAGCGTAACAAAGTACGCCGACTCCCCGAAGATTAGCACCGCGCAGGACCCAATCATACCCGACGTTCCACAGGAGCGGCCCGAGGACCGACCCCTGTGGAACGCCACAAGACATGCCCCTGCGGACCACCCCGTCTTGGACCGGGTAAACTATGACCCGGTCCACGAAGTAATCCGCAAGGACGCGCCTGAGGTACCACGGGACATTGTGGTACCTCAACGCCTCCGCAATAGTTTCCCAGGGGAGGGTGTTGAAGGCGTTCGCTATGTCCAACGATACCGCCAACAACACCTCACCCCTGGAGACCGCTTCATCGACGCCGTCCCGCAGTCGGGATATAGCGTCGAGAGTTGACCTCCCGCGACGGAAGCCGAACTGGCCGTCGCTTAAATTGGGCCCCGCCCCTTCCAGGTGGCCGACGAGACGCGCAGCGAGCACCCGCTCAAAAAGCTTGCACATCTCGTCGAGCAACACGATGGGGCGGTAGGCCGACGGCGATTCGGCTGGGCGCCCGTGCTTTTTGATCAGCACGAGCTTGCCGACTTTCCATCGCCGGGGGACCCTCCCCGACGCCAGGCACTCCGACATGAGGGACAGCGTCTCCTCCTCTAGTGCCGGCATGACTGTGGCAGTAACCTTCCCAGGGACTCCGTCCGGGCCCGGGGCGCGATTCCTGGACCGAAGTGATAGTATCGCGGCCCCCAACTCGGCCTCGGACACGGGAGGTATTGCCCCTTCGTCTGCCGGCACCTGACTCGGTGCTGCCATCCGCGGCGGGACCCACTCTCCCCTCGCAGGGAAGAGGGAACTGACCACTTGGTCTAGAAGGCTCGGCTCGAGAGTTCTGGTGAGGGGAGGCGCCCAAGGCCGGAGTTTTTGACTCACAGTCTTGTACGGACGCCCCCACGGATCTCGGTCCAGGCTCGCGAGCCACTCCTTCCAGGCGTCGTCCTTGGCGGCTTTGATCGCCGAGCCGAGGGCCCGACGAGCGGCCAAGTACGCGGCATGCAATTCTTCCTCGCGGGCGAGATCTCTAACGGCCCGCCTTCGGCTGCGGGCGTACTGCCTCTGGGCCGCGTAACTCGCAGTACGCAGCCCGGCTAGGTGGGAACGCCACCAGTACACCTGCCTCCTGGGCGGGATTGGTCTCGCCCTCTGCATCGCCGCGTCGCAGACGCGAGTCAGTGCTCCAGCGAGCCGCTCGCATCTCGCGTCCACGTCCTGGTCGCTGTCGACAGCAGCCCAACGCTCGACGATAGCCGCCTCTTGAGCCAGTTCCCGGTTCAAAGAACCGAGGCGCCACCGCGGACCTTCTCCTGCTAGAGGGCGGTTATTTCCACCTACTTCTCGGGCGGCCGCTGAGTGAGAGACTACGTCGAACCGTATGTAACGATGGTCCGACGCGGTCTCCACATCCTCGACGACTCGCCAATTGCGAGTGCGGCTAGCCAGGGCAGGGCTAGCAAACGATAGGTCTACTATCGAGCTGCCCTGGGGCCGCACAAGCGTGGGAACCGCCCCCCTGTTGAGCAGCACCAAGCCGTGGGACACCGCCCATTCCTCCAAAATCTCCCCCCGGCAGTCGGTCCTCGGAGATCCCCACGCCCGTGAGTGGGCGTTGAAATCCCCGGCTACCACGACCGGAGTGGGGTGCGCATCTGCCAACAGAGCCCCGACCTCCGTGAGCCACTGCTCGAACTCGGCGAGGCTTCTGTTGGGCGAGAAGTACACCCCGATCACTGCAGCGTCGCCCAGCGTGGCGAGGACGCACCCTCGGCCTCTCACTACTCTGTCGAGTTGGTGAGGGCCGGTTCGCTGGGCGACGATAGCCACCAAGCCGCCGCGGTCGCTGACCCAGTTGGGGGCGGTGCGAACGCAGTACGGCTCGGCGACTACCGCCACTGTCGTCTGCCACTGCATCACGGTCTGGGCGAGTAAGTCCTGGGCCGTGGCGCAGTGGTTGACGTTGGCCTGCAGAATGGAGATTTCGTGAGCCATTAAGTATGGGCGGTGTCCATCTCCTCCTCGTGTGACGGCGGCGACAGGGTGGTTGAGGTGGTTTTGGGTTCCACCCCCCCTGTCGCTTTGCGTTTCGCCTGGCCCCTTTTGCGGGAGGCTGCCTGGCACTTGGCAGAGCCAAGCCTGTGGCCGGAGTTTGTACCCTCCGCAGCACAGACGGGACACTTGGGCTCCGCAGAGCAGGTGGCCGCCTTATGCCCCTCCTGTCCGCAGCGGAAGCAGAGTGCGCTGCGGTCGACGTTCGCAGCGCACCTGACCCCTACGTGTCCCGGCTCCAGGCAGCGGAAGCACCGCGCCGGCCTTGGCTCCAAGGTGGTCAGCCTGGCCACCGACCACCCAATGACGATGCGGCGGCCGTCCGTCAGCTTCTTGGCCGCCGCAACCGGACAGCGCAGCCAGGCAGTGCCCTGTCGACCGGGAGGGCGATTTATATCGCCCACCTTGATAGAGGCGACAGGGCAACCTCCTTCGGTTGCCAGGCGCTCCGCCACCCCCTCCTTCGTCGCCGCATCGCCCAGGCCAGAGATGCGCAGCTCTACGCACCTCTCCGGCCTGGCGACACGGACTTCTTCTCCCAGCACCGTCTGGAGCTTGGCCGCCAGGTTGTCGGCCTTCACGGCCCTGTCGGTGCCACCCACCTCCAGGATCCGACCTCCGGTCACGGCAGTGCGGAACCGGAGGCCGTCAATGCCGAGAGTCTTGAGATCTATTGACCTCTCGGCACTGGCGATCACCTGGGTGTAGGTGACACCCTTCTCTACCGCGCCCGGCTGCAGTGTAAGGCACACTGCAGCGGTCGTCGGGGCGCGGATTCTGCGCCTCGCCTTCGCCTGCTTCGCAGGCTTGGCGGGCGCCTTGGCGCTCGGCGGTGCTGGGGTAGCTTGCGCCTTCTTTGGCCGCGCCGCCACCACGTTCCACGCCTCCTTCACAGGTGGAGGGGCGGCGGCGGGAGCCTGCTGGCGCGGCTGACGGGCGGCTTCGGCCTCTAGCGATGCGGCGCTCTTCTTCGTGGCCTTCTTCTTTTTGCCCTTATTTTTCCCCCCCAACTCCGCCGCCGGAACCGCCCCAGAGGGGCAGGGACCCGGTTCCTTCTGCCCGTCTGTCACGACGGGCGAGAGGGGCAGAGCCGGAAGAGGGAGGGCAGAAGGCTTCGGCCTCCGGCTGGACTTGGAGGCCCTGGGTTCTGCATCGCGAGCAGCGCCAGCGGCTCTGGCGGCATTCCTCACGTCCGCCTGGAGAGGCGGACGGATACGCTCCTCCGGCAGCAGGCGGTCCTGAATCCCCGCGAATTTCGCCTCCACCATAAAGGCGATTTCTTCGCGGGTCATTGCAGGGGGAGCCGCTTCCGCCTGCCGCTTCAGGGCCTTCATCTCCGCCCGCATGGCGGCGATCTCTGCCTGAAGATTGGCCACCTCCTCGTTTACTGTGCGGGCCTTGAGTTGGTGGGCGAGCTCCAAAATGGAGCTACAGGCCACCCGCAAGTCCCGCACATACTGGCCCTTCAGGTTTGAGCTCTTGGTGGCGATGGTTTGCACCACCGCCACCGCCGCCTCGATGCTGCCCGTCAGCTGCTCAGCGCTGACGGGCTCGGAGGAAGGTGTTAGGTCCGACCTCGGTTGTTGAGCGGGAGTCTTTCGGAGGAAAGACTCCCTTTGCTGTCGGACCTCCTCCGCCAGCTCCTTCTCGGCACGGAGCTCGAGCTCCCGTTCCTGTGCCTTAATTAGTTCGGCCTTCGCTTTCGCCAGGCCGACGTACTCGCCCGTCGTTGGAGGGCGTCCTCTCTTTTTTGCCTTGACCGGGCCAGAGCTGTCGTCTTCCGACGCAGGGTTCAGGCGTTTCCGCCACAGCCGGCCCGGCGAAGATGGACGCGAGTCTGCATCCAACATTGAGGCGTCACTCGACAGTGACGAGTCCCTACTACCGTAACGCGTCAGGGTCACGCGTGCCTCCTTTGTCACCAACGGGTGTGGTGACCGGGTTCGCAACTCCCCCGTCTCCTCTCTCATCAAGTTCTCCTTCTCTTCTTCTGGTTTTTTGTTTTGTTTTAAATTTAAATCTGCCATAACATTTCCCACGAGTGGGGGAGAAATATAAGTCCACCCGGGCAGAGATCCCCCAGTACCCGGGTAAGCGTAGATTTGTGTCCCAACCGAAGGGTCCGCAGGTGCCCCGGCTGGGGGTGTGCTTGCGACTGAACTACCCATCAGCCATGCATCCCCTGGCCACACACCAGAACACGGGATTCGGGGTAATTTTTTATAGAGGTTTTCTTCCTCGCGGTCCGGGCGGTTAAGCCAAGACCCACGTCCTCCGAGATCACGGCTTCCTGAATGTGGCCAGCACCCAGGTCAAAACGCCGATCACCCGGAGATTACGCGACGCGGGAGGGCAGCCATCTCTCCCATCTCCAACGGTGGCACAAGTGCCTGCCGGCCCCTGCGCGAGCAGTGGGCCGACCCGTCCCTCGTTCCCTGGCACCGTCTCCTCCCTAGTCCCCTCTGCAAAACAGAGGGATACTGGGAGCGACGGCGAGCCCTGAAAAGGGCTGGGATCTCCTCGGCAGCCTGATCTTCGGCGCCGTCTTTCCCTTAGTCGCCTTTTACGACACCCACGGGATGAGATGGGGTGGGGCTATTCTATGCCGGCCCCACACGGCGATTTTTGGAATGGTCTACTCCAGATGGCGGCACTTTGGCGTCAGGTCCAATGAACTGTCAAGTACGATTTTTGTTTTTTTTTTCTAAATTATTTTGGTTTATTTATTTTATAAACATTCTAATACAAATATTGTTTTCTAAAATGCCGCAGTGTTGTGCAGTACCTATGTGGGCAAATAAAACGGGCAGGCATAAGTTCCTTACTGTAGATAAAAACCTAAAAAAAATGGATAGACCTTTTAACTGTGAAGAACAAAAAAAATATCTTTGGATACACGAAAGGGTCATTGTTTTGGCTAAAACTTTGAACATCTTAAGCGGCAAGTTATTTTCAAAATTGGTGCCAAAACATTTTCAAAAATAATATTAAGAAGTAAAACAACTCTTTCTTTAATTTAATTTATTTATGACAATGACGCTTATAGCAGTATTGTTCACTCATGATCATCATCATCTTCAGCCTATCGCAGTCCACAGCTGGACATAGGCCTCTCCAATTGCCCGCCACTTGGTTCGATCCTCGGCGTCTCGCATTCAGCTCCTGCCTGCTGTCTTGCGCAGATATCACTCCACCTTTCTTGTGGACGTCCTGCACTATGTTTGCCGAGACGCGGTCTCTACTCAAGAACCCGTTTACCCCAACGGTAATCACTTTTGCGGCTAAAATGGCCATTGTCATTCATGATCATAAAAAAATATTTTACCTTATTGATTTATGATTTACTAGCAGACCCACGTAACACCGTTTGCATCTCCTATTGCCCGTAGCGTGATAATTATCCCCTGTTTTTAACACATTCTTTATTGGTGCTCCGCTCCTATTTGTCTTAGCGTGATGATATATAGCCTATAGCCTTCCTCGATAAATGCACTATCCACCTGTAAGATTTTTTTAAATCGGATCAGCGGTTCCTGAGTTTAGCGCGTTCAAACAAACAAACAAACTCTTCTATGTTTCATCTACACTATAATATGATAAAGTATTATAATATTATAAAGTGGATGAAACGTACTTCATTGTTAAATTATAAACAATTGATCAAAATTGTTGCTAATACGCAAAAGGAAATTATTGCATTGAAAAAATTATGGAACAGAATTCGCTTTCCGATCTTTTGAAATTGTTGCATGCAAATGACCTGTACTCATTTTCCAAACGTGGAAATCGCCTATCGAATATTTATGACATTAGCTGTTGTAACAAACTGTACAGAACGCTCGTTTTCATGTTTGAAGAGAGTTGAAAACTACTTACGTTCTAAAATGACTTCTAATAGGCTCAATAGCTTAGCTATTCTATGCATCGAATCCGACGTACTTCAACGTTTAGATTGCGAAGATTTAATGAAACAATTCTCAAGTCAAATAGTCAGACGAATTTGCCTGCTATAAAATTGATATAATATAATTAAGACTCACCTTTAGTGCTAAATTTATAATTGTTAGAAAAGAAACAAATATTTGTTTATGTTTTTGGAATATGTAACATGTAATAAATATAGTTTCTTCCACAAATTAGTTATTTAATTTTGACAAATAAAATATGTGAACTATAAGTTTAAGTTAAATGCCAGGTGCCCAGGGGCGGCATTAAGTTTAAATCCGGCCCTGCCTGTAAGATATGCCAAAAAATTCGGCTTTGTAGCATTCTTTTTATGGATTACTAGCCGACCCACGCAACCTCGTTTGCGTCTATTATTTGCCCGTAGTGATAATTTTCCCCCGTTTTTGTAACATTCTTTATTGTTGCTCCGCTCCTGTAGGTCTTCATCATCAGCCTATCGCAGTCCACTGCTGGACATAGGCCTCTCCAATTGTAGGTCTTAGCGTGATGATATATAGCCTATAGCCTTCCTCGATAAATGGGCTATCTAACACTGAAAGAATTTTTCAAATCAGACCAGCGGTTCCTGAGATTAGCGTGTTCAAACAAACAAACAAACTCTTCAGCTTTATATATTAGTATAGATTAATTATTTATATTTTAAGAAATAATATATGTACTATAACGTTTTCTGCAATACTTCACTTTGACATATTATGGTGGCATGGAGGAGATCAAAACTGACAAGTACAATTTTAACAAGAATAAAACCGACTTCAAGGTTCGACTCGATTTCTCTTGGATGCCATCATCAGACATTAAAGTCCTTATCATGGTACCACCGTCGGGACATCTCCTTTACACTAAAAAAAGAATCATCAAAATCAGTTCTTAAACGACGAAGTTATCCGCGAACACACATAAAAATATATATATATACGGACGAATTGAGAAACCTCCTCCTTTTTTTTGAAGTCGGTTAAAAAACAGATAAAAGCCGTCTTTAAAGCGTGTTGTGTATTGTGTTAAAATTTGAACTTACATATTTTCATCCGTTCAGAGAAGACAAGACAAGAGGGTCTTGTCTCCTCTTGAGCTAATTTGCGGCAAATATGTAAATTCACCACTGCTGGTCCAGGATGACTAATCTAAGATAGCGGTACACAACATCAGACATAGGAAAGCCAATTCCAATAAAACCAGCATCTGCCGGGTCAACGACCCACCGATCAAGTTTTAGCAACCGTTTTGGAACTCTAAAAATCGAAAGTGAGGTTAGTTGAAATTGTTTAAAATTTAAACGTTATGGTTTATTTGCTCGAATAGTTTAGTTTTTATATTTGGCTGCATTTAAGGAAAAACAATATAGTTCACTGCATAATTCTTGTTTGCTCAATGATATCGAAGTTCTGTAGAAATACTTTTTTCGAACTCTTTAGAGCTCCATTTACTTTAGAGCTCCATGTTTGTATGGCTACTGGGACCGACACGGTATAACGTTGTTCAAGGTACAAACCCATCCATAGGCTGACTGGCCGGAATTGCTTAACTTTGCAATTTGTTAACTTACTCGTCTATCAGTGATCTGCGAGCCTCGCACACTCTTCTATTCATTTTAACTTTTTAAATTATAGTTACACTTTTTGCTCCACAGTCGACAGAAGTACCTAATACTAGTGCATCCGGTCTAACACATTATATAAAAAGTGCTTCTATATTCTGGACAATGACCCCGAATCACCACCATCTTTATTAAAGAGACATTAACTGTTCATCATTCAACCTTAAAATTCCAATTGGCAATTAACATTCGTACTACTAATGTAATAATTCGGAAGTAACTCGTATGTTACGCTTTCTCGGCTAAACCGCTACACCGCTTTCTATGAAAGACTTTGATTCCTGAGGAAGGACATAGGCTACTCTTTATCGCGTTAACTGACATACACGCAGTCGGAGTTGCAGGCAATTACTTCTTTTTTTATTAGAGGTCCTTTTAATCTAAGGTTATCAACCCTAAAAGCAACCAAGATCATATCAGTTTAATATACGGTCAATTATAAAGGGCTGGAGCAATTTGGGGAACAAAAAAAAAAGGGATGCTTCTGTAAGTAGCGATTCTGCGAATAAATGCAGAGTTTTAATCATTTTGCATGTGATTTGAAGAGTATTTATGGAGTACCTGAGGTTGGGAAGATTATTTTCGGTGGCTTTATAAGGTTATTACTAAATATACATTTCAATACTTCTTAATTTAGATTCATATGCTTTGTGGCAAAGCAGATATTGTCTTATTTTTACTAGTGTGTAGTTTATACAAATATTGCAAACTAGCCGACCCACGCAACCTCGTTTGCGTATCCTATCGCCCGTAGCGTGATAATTTTCCCCCGTTTTTGTAACATTCTTCCTTGTTGCTCCGCTCGTGTAAGTCTAAGCGTGATGATATATAGCCTATAGCCTTCCTCGATAAATGGGCTATCTAACACTAAAAGACATACAAACTCTTCAGCTTAATATATTAATATAGATTATCTAAAGACCCATAGATAAGTTAATTGAAAAAGATGACTTTAAAAAGCTAAAAATTAAAATCATTACTCATTAACAGGCCGTAATAGTTTACTGCTGAGCATTTAAAGCATTTTTGAATTACTAATATAATAAAAGATAACCTTAACTCAATTCCTCTAGACTTGTAAAATGTATGTCAAATCATTATCTCGCCGTATACCTATTGCCGGCGTCAGTGAGATAACTGATAAGAGAAGAATAGATATTACTCCATTGATCGCAACTGTTACCTAGAACTGATAAAATTTGCAAGATACGCAAGCAGATTGATGTTGTATTAATCACATACGACCAACTATCAAAAATCAATCACATGCAGTGGGAGAGCCATGCTTCGGCATGGGCCGGCTCGACCGGAGTGATACCACGGCCTCACAGAAAACCAGTGTAAAATAGCGTATATATATATAATAAAGAGTGAAGATACCGGAGGCCCATACCCGTACCCTCCCCCTCCCACTCCCTATCCCCCAAAGGTCAGCAACGCACTTGTGACGTCTCTGGCGTCCATGGGCGGCGGTAATTGCTTAATCAGGTGACACGTCTGCTCGTTTGCCCACTATTAAAAATAAAAATAATACTACTACTTATTATTAAATTGTAATTAAATGTAAATACATGAAAGAAGAAAGAAGTTTATATCCATTACTAGCCGATACGCTTTTCTTCGACTTTATTTACAAATACTATTACTACTTTAAACTGAATTTTTGTTCAGTCATCATAAAATGTGGTCTATGTCACTCCTGAATAGTGTTGCTTTCTTTTAGTGAAAGAATTTTCAGGATCGGATCCATACTTCCGAAGATTACCTCCTACAACCATACACACAAAGTTAGAAACTTTACCTCTTGTAATCTATCACCGTCCATGGCTGAACGGAAGTCTCTCCAAGGAGCGCCAACTATCCCGGTCTAGACCGAGGCCGTATTCATACGCTTCCAAGCACTTTCTTCAAATCGTTCGTTCTAAAAAAACAAATTTCATAGACTGACTAGCTGCCCCGGCAAACGTCGTTTTGCCATATTTTTTTTTAAGGATGGGTGACCCTTACCATTTAGGGGGATGAAAAATAGATGTTGTTCGATTCTCAGACCTACTTAATATGCTCACAAAATTTCATGAGAATCGGTCAAGCCGTTTCGGAGGAGTTTGGCAACTAAAACTGTGACACGAGAATTTTATATATTAGATAACAGTTATCAGGTGAGTTCCGTTATCGACTGGCAGAAAAAATATTCAAATTAAAGCCTAATCTATTTGCGTTTTTTGCGAGGCTTGATGCCCCCTACGCGAAATTCTCTGTCCTGAGTACCTGGTACAGTTGATTTATTTGCTGTAAAGTTTGACGTGGCGGTGGCCCCTAACGGTACATTAGTTGGCTACCAGCGTGCCTCCTGAATTAGATATTGTAATTATCTAGCTGTTCATTTATTTATGTCTCCATTCTTTGTCTCTTGTATTGCGAGACTCCGAGCGGGAGACCTATACGAGACCTATTCTATGGAAATTAACGAACATAACAGCGTAAAGATTACAAATGATTAATGATAAACTATGGTGTAATATCCTAAATGGAAGTGTTGGTTCTTTATAAATAACAGTAACTTTAATAGCTCATCTCACACAAAGCTGTATAATTCGCAACTAGCCAGGAGTAGGGACTACGCTATGAGAACTTGACTGCCTGATTAACATCTATACAAATAAATAAAATTGAAGTGTCTGTTTGTAATATTGAAATAACCGTTTTGAACTAACTGCACATGTATGTATACACGGTACATATACCAAAATGTAGCTAAAAAAATTTTTGTCTGTCTGTCTGTCTGCTTGTTCCGGGTAATCTCTGGAACAGCTGGACGGATTTTGACGGGACTTTCACTGGCAGGTAGCTGATGATCCGGGGAGTAACTTAGGCTACTTTTTAGACTAACTTTGTCCAGCGGCGTTACTCGTGGTACAACTATAACCGCGGGTAACACCGCTTCAGCTAGTTACCATATAACGTACACCGCCTGCTTATTTGTCGGGCATCTTGGTATAATAAAATAAAGCTTAAGTAACTTGCTGAAAACGTTGTTGAAATCAGTTTATTAGTTAAGCTATGAAAGTGTAACAAACAGGATTATGTCAACACTTTTGGACTTGAAAGAACATGAAACTAATACTACGAGTATAAGCTTATTACAAATACAAATACTAGTTTCTTTTATGGTGGATATTAAGTATATTTAATAGTTTTACCAGTTATTTGTTTAAGATGAAGTCGTAAACTTAGATCAAAGCTGGCTATAAACTGTACTAAACCGATTCAGTTGCCGCGAGTTCCACCCGTGTCTGACTCATTACGGGGTTCATATCCCTTTATAACCTCTGAAGCTAGGAGTTCTTTGTGAATATAATAATAATCTAATAAATTTCACTCGCGGCTGTCTAATTCTAAACTAGGCCGAATCAATGGTAAACAGACTGATGATAAACACACTTATATATTTTCTCATTATTATATTTTTATTATTATTTTATCATACTAACTTGCACTTGATCATCATCATGAAAAATAAAACCATACCTGTTTATGAAAAAACCAAATTGTATAATACTTGCATCCTTCCGTGTCTCACATACGGTTGCCAGACCTGGCCATTCACACAAAAGATTGAGCAAAAATTAGGAGTGTGTCAAAGAGGCATGGAAAGAAGTATGCTGGATCTACGACTAAAGGATAAATGGAAAGCTGCAAAAATTAGAGAAATGACGAAGGTGGCAGATATAGGAATAAAAACAAGGTCGTTGAAATGGAAATGGTCAGGACATATGTGGAGATCGAAAGCAGAGAAATGGACTAAAAAAGTTACGGAATGGTATCCCAGGCATGGGAAAAGACATAGAGGAAGGCCAGTAAAAAGATGGGAAGACGATCTGCCAAAGGGATGGAGAAGAATGGCACTAGACCGAAACAAGTGGAGGGAATTAGAGGAGGGCTATGTCAGAAGACAACCTGACCTGGTTACTGATAATGCTAGTTGATCAAATATCATTTTAGTTTAAGTTAATATCACCTATAAAACTGTAACAGGTTAGAGAAAATAAAGGCTGTTTTTATTTTATTTTATTTTAACTTGCACTTGACACACACACACCTCGTTTGCGTCTCCTATTGCCCGTAGCGTGATAATTTTACCCCGTTTTTAAACATTCTCCATTGGTACTCCGTTCCTATTGGTCTTACCGTGATGATATATATCCTGTAGCCTTCCTCGATAAATGTAATATCCAACACTGAAATAATTTTGAAATCGGTTCAGCGGTTCCTGAGATTAGCGCGTGTTCAAAAAAACAAACTCTTCAGCTTTATATATTAGTATAGATATTATAAATGTGAATGTAAGTTTGTGTGTTACGCTTTTACGCAAAAACTATTTAACTCTCAACGCATACGCAACTCTCCAATAGGGACATACATCCTATGTCACGGGGGACTTTATAAACACACATGAAACGGAAACCAAGAATGCCCAGACACACAACAACAATTTATAGATTACGCAAAGTGTTTTCACATGTGGGATTTGAACTCATAAAACTAGGAGAGCGTTTCGACCGCCTAAACCAAGCAGGCCAAGCGTGCAGTCTATTTGTCTATTGATATGCAGATCCACTATATCGAGGAGAGTATATTTTTGCAGCATAACAAATTTGTTTAAAAGGAATTATTCAAATCAGTTCACAATAGGCAAAGACATCACGTAACATACCTAAAAAACTCATCGTCTTCTTCCTAGCCTTTATTATTCCCAAGATTTGGGGTCGGCTACTAGTTCAACCGGTTTTACTTGAATATCATAGAACCTCCACAACCATGAGGGTGAACTGAATTCGAAGATTGAACTAGTTGCACAAACTTCCCAATGACATGACAACCGGGACCGACGGCTTAACGTGCTTCGAGGCACGGGCGGGAAACATCCGCTAAACATTTATTGTAATAAAAACCCAACAGCAGTCCGGCCCGGGAATCGAACCTGAGACCTTTTGATCGGCAGTCGCTTACGCTAACCACTGGACCAACGAGGCAGTAATTGAATTAAAAACCACCTCTTTTTATGGACTCGATTTTAACTATTAGACGTAGTGATGTAGATCACGTAATCAAATTAAAATATTGAAGGAATAAAATTAATGCTGTAATAGTGTGTGTATATTTAAATGTAACGAATTGAAAAGTATTTGGTTAATTGTTCATAAATATTAAAGAAATATTTTGAGATTATAATTGAAAATTAAATGAGACTATACCTAATGAAATCATAGCATAACTCATGCGAAACATAAATAAAATCTTCACGATGGGAGGACGAAATAAAAAAAGTCGCTGGCCCATTGTGGTGGCAAATAGCACAGGGTAGAGAGAAGTGGACATCATTGGAGGAGGCCTTTACCCAACCTGGGGACCTTGCTAATAATTAATCATAAACATATTGTTATAGTAATAAATAGTAAATTAAGAAGTAATGTAGCAGGATCAAATAAAGGCATTTTTATTTTTATTTTTTATTTTTATTTTATTTATTTATTATACCTAATGAAATCATAGCATAAATCATGCGAAACATAAAATATACAGTATCTAGCTTTCATATTACAAGCTCTGCTTCGTTCGAAGCTAGATGATGTTGTGTGTCAGATGTTTGAAATATTTGTACAAATATTCGGTTGGCTTGACCGTTATTTATAGTACAGTTCTTAAAACTCCTTAAATAGTACGAATTCAAATTGAACCGAACTTAGGTTACCTGAAAAATATGATATGATGAGTTCCACGCTTGTTTCCTGTATCTGCAAGTCTAGCTTTAGTTAAAAGCTATAAGGCTGTACTGGCAACTAATCATAAAATAATTGAGTATTTAACGACATATAAACATTTCAGAATATTATCGTTGGTACTACAGTAACCTTACTCAATGCAACGAAATAATTACTAAGCACCAGATTTCTGGAAGCCTGAGTGCGATGCATGGTTCTCCCACGATTACCGGTTATACGGTTTGTTGAGTTACCGTTAAATTTGTAAGTAAGCCAATAAATGAATCAGATAGATAAATCATCTGGATAACAAACCATATTATCATACAGTGGATAAGTGACGTCAGTTATTTACAATTCAATTGTCTAAATTATTATAATTTCATAATGCTTACGTCTGGGTGTAAATTGTTTTTTTACGGCGAATAATGTTCAAAATTCTGGTGTTTTCGGACGCTTTGAAGATAGACAGACCAGCTGTAGTATCACACTTTGCATATTTGACTGGCCTGTATATTTCTCTGGTCTAGTGATTAGAGTACCTGAGTGTTAAGCTGAAGGTCATAAGTTCGACACCCATTACGTGCAAGATAATTTTGTTCTGTATTTAGATGTAGTTTGTCTATAAAATCAATGTATTCAGTATATCTATCAGCATCCAGGTAAAAATAAAACAGACTCTCTTTAGTTTGGGATCGGACTGCCGTGTCAAATGAGTGAATCTTGAAAACAAAAAGAGAAAACGAGGGAGATCCCAGTCGGTCACGTCCGTAATTTAAAAATAGTTTGTAATTTAAAAGCCATACTTTTGATTTTTGGGATTTAAAGAGTGCCAATGCACTTGTGATGTCACAGTATTTTCCCACTGCCGGAATCAGAGGTACTTTGAATGTACTTCCTTCTCCTTTCTTATGTATCTTCTGTAACATAGTTCTTTGAGCTGCGCGGACCTCACTCATTCGGCGAAAAACGTGTGTGATAATGATTGATAAATATTTTAATAATATATCGACAACTACACTCATCTACAACTATGACGTCATTGATAACACAGTGACGTCAGCGTTGTCTGGCATGTGTCGATCACTCCACACGTCATATTGTCGATAAAGTTGCTAGTATTAAAAATGTTGTTACAGCTGTGAGAGCTGATTTACCAGACGTATGTACATTTAAAAAAATAAAGTAATAACATACATGTGTAATAATATTGACTCGGGTGCGAAATATGAGTAGAGTAATATATTTTTAAGGTATATTGAAGTAAAATGAACGTAAAAAAAATTACATCAGACCTTTTAACTGTAGAAAATTAAACAAATTCACGACATATTAGAATAAATCACTTATAATAATCATCTTATTATTATTATTGTGTACCACAATCACGCCCATATTCAATAAGGTACAGGCACCCACATATAATTTTAGTCCCACTTAGGTAATGAAGGAACTGAACACTTTAGATCCCCTGTTAGGCAACTACTAGTTCAAGTTAAACTACTTCCCTAGATGGCAAAAATGGTATATCTTTAAGGAGTCGACTGTTATATACCGACCCTTTTATGAATCACGGACGTTTCATAAAATGATGAGACATAATCATAAAATAATCAATTTGAATATCTGAACTCGACAGACAAAAATGTCAAAGTCTCTTCTAAATCATCTTTGAAGTGAGTAGTGACTACGCAATTCTTTTGGCAAACAAGTTACTATTTGTGCGTAATTTTTACTTCCTTTTTTTGCAATTTATTTTATTAGCAGCTTCTATTCATGTAACTGTGTCAAGGGGCCTCCAAGGAACCCAATTAGGAAGCAAAGACCTGTGTCTTCGCAAGATTGACGTTTCCTCGCGTGCGTACCTCAATTATACGAGCAAGAGGGGGGCAAATGGGTGCTTCCTCTTGCTTATTCTTTGGATTGATGATGAGAATTGATGCAGGCAGGTTTAATACGCAGTCTGGACATCTGTTGTGCAATCTGGATAACAGTTTCATATGTCATGTTAGGTACTCAAATGAGATGGTTCATTCAAATACCACTTTTAAATGACTTAGAGTGATAGTCTGATGATACTGGTAACATGATTGCAGCCGTGGTACTTAGCGAGTACACTTAGAAGTCCGCGTTCTTCTTTGAATAAATAATACTTGCCAAGGAGATTGTGGAACGGGACCTAATCCTCTCCCGGTCTTGCACCGGAGGTCGAAGAGCGATCTTCGTGCTATACAAGCGCAAGCCTGGAGATGACATGGGAGGCATTTGTCACCCTAGCAGAAGACTTACTGGGGCCACAATGGGCACATCGGTAGAAGATATATAGAGAGATAACTCCCTATATACGGTTTGGAAATTCTAACACCGGAATAATCTGGTGTTAGAATTTAACAAGTATACAAATATCGAACCTTGCATGAGTTAGAGTAACGTAATAATCATTGAGTAAATATTTCACGAGGTAACGCCATCCGCTTCGCGTTTGCAAAACAAATGGATATTAACCAAATAAATAAAAACGCTAACTTTCTGTTAATAGTTAGAAAGGTTTGAATTCTGTAGTATTAGTATAAGCATAAATCTAAAGTCCTCACACACAAAGTACAAGCGCTCGATGTATTTGAACGTTAATGCATGTTTAGCAATCATTAAAAGAAGAAAGGAATAAATCGTCTTCTTCCTAGCCTTTATTATTCCCAAGATTTGGGGTTGACGACTAGTTCAACCGGTTATACCTGAATATCAGTTTACTGGCATCGGACCTCCGCAACCCTGAGGGTGAACTGAGTTCGGAGATTGAACTAGTTGTCAGTATATTGGAGGGCACTGACTTCCGAACCGATTGCCATAGATGTTCATGACAACCGGGACCGACGGCTTAATGTGATCTCCGAGGCACGGGCGGGAAAATCCTGCCATCTTCCATACTCCAGGCTGCTGTTAAGAATTTCTTATAAGAAAAACCCAACGGGGAACCGAACCCGAGACCTCTTGATCTGCAGTCGCTTACGCTAACCACTAGACCAAGGAAGCGGTTTCAGGAGCAGCAGAAATGAATAAATATGAGTATGATATTGATTCTTACCTATAGCTTTTGAAAGTGGTCTTGATAAAATTTATGTCGTCAAAGATTTGGATTTCCAGCTACTCATTTTGATAGCTTTTGAAGAGTCGGTCAGAGCTGTCAAGTTGTCGGAAAAGATTATACTCAACTCCAAGTGTGTAATGTGATATCGTAAACATGTATTGTAATGTAAGAAAATGAGTGGAAATCTGTCTGTTTATTGAAGTACATCAGCGTATACTATAGAGAAGCATGTAATGGTGGCGGTTAGTTTGGTACCTACCTAGAATAAAAATGTTTTCTGTCTAAGTGTAATTTTTCAAAAATATGTATGTACTAGTTGTTGCCCGCGGCTCCGCCCGCGTATATGTCGGTTACCGCGGCAAATAGTAGCCTTTGTGTTATTCTGATGTATAAGCTATATTACTGTAAAGTTTCATCCAAATCCGTTCAGTAGTTTTTGCGTGAAAGAGTAACAAACATCCAAAAATCCATCCATCCTTACAAACTTTCGCATTTATAATATTAGTAAGAAATATGTATGTACTAGTTGTTGCCCGCGGCTCCGCCCGCGTATATGTCGGTTATCGCGCCAAATAGTAGCCTATGTGTTATTCTGATGTATAAGCTATATTACTGTAAAGTTTCATCCAAATCCGTTCAGTAGTTTTTGCGTGAAAGAGTAATAAACATCCAAACATCCATCCATCCTTGCAAACTTTCGCATTTTTATATATATATATAGTAGGATTTAGAAATAAATAACTGTTTTTTTTTCATGGAATGGGGGGCAAACGAGCAGTCATATCACCTGATGGTAAGAGGTTACAATTCAACTGGTTTGCTTTCTATTTGGTGAAAAAAGCAATGAAAAGAAAGTAAAAATTAGTAATGAAAACATTAGTACCTGGATGACGGAGTTTTGTTTTGATAAATTTTCTAAAAGCGAAACGATTTATCGCTCCCGAAACCCCTGCATACCTACTTAATATCATGAAAATCGAAATTCAGGTAAATATATAGGATTCATGCGGTCAGCGATAGGAGGTCGGCCTGGTCGCAAAACTGCGGTCAGGCCGGGGACATATAACGGTTGGGCGGACAGGCAGGGGGAAGCCGAGGCTTCCCCCAGGATAGAGTCTCTCTTGACGCGGCGTCGTTCCTGGGGAGAACTTGAAATAACATGGTCCGGGTCTTCCCTAGAGCGGGGCGCCTGAGACCGACCGCTGAGATGGCTTTTAGTGGAATCACCACATACCTGGCTTTTAGCCCCCGAGTAGACGGAGATCCGAAGGGATTTTACACCTCGTCAAAAAAAAAAGTGATGTCGGCTTAGGTAAATGCAGTTTTCTGGCACTGGTTACTATAATTATGCTCATAACTGTTTATAGGACTTAAAGTACATTTTCATATGTCAAAGAGTATAATTATCAAATGAACATTTCTTCCTCTAATCTACTGCAAGTTTAAATTTAATTGCGCAATTCAGTCAGGGATTCTACAGCATTTGAATATTGTGGTCGTGTTACTCAAGAACAGCCAGTGTCAGGGTTGTCACCACGTATTTATATTAGCTGCAAGATAAGTAGCTGATGATATAGGGAGTAACTTAGGCTTGTTATAGACTAGCTTTGTATCGCGTCGTAAATCGTGGTACGACGAAACCGCGAGTAACAACCGCAGGGTTCAGGTAGTGGTAAATAAGTTTGTTCATACTTGGTTCATACTGTATAACATCATGCTACACGCAATAGGGGCGTATTCCTACGTAATGTATTATAAAATCAATAGAATGTATAAATTCCATTTAATATAGATAAGACAGCTAGGTAGATTATTTATCACGTAGTAAAAAGACACGGCCTATCTCGTCGAGAATAAGACGTGATTAAATGCAATGTATCGATAGATTCTAGTATATAAATAAGGAACTGTTAGTGAGTAAGACACCAGACGCCAACAGACGCCACCATGTAACAATTAAATTATTATGGAGCTGTGGCTTCTGCATAATAAATACTGCTCCCAAAGTTACTTATCGCCGTTATTACTCCTGCACTACGAAGTTCGCTATAGGGCGCGACAAGGTTGCGTGGGCCTCAAATCAATGAAAAATATTGCAAGCCGGGGGAAAATTAATTCCTTTAGGGAAATACAGAAATAGTCAGGAACAGTTGGAGTAAAGTAATTATTTTACGTAAATGACAACCCTATCCAGTTACTTTGGAGTTTTGTCGCATAGATTTGAATACCAGTTTAACAGTTATCTCAGCTACACGATATCGCATTTATAGGGTAAGCAGGCCACCCGTGGAGTGGAAGAAACAAGTTAATAAGTAGCGTTAGAATGTAAATAAACGCTATTAATAACAAATCTTATAATTTATACATAACAGTTTATTTTTATCAAAACAATTTATTGCGTAATAAATATACCGAAATTATGTATCATTTATTGTGTGACGACAGGGGTATGAAATTCTTCCAGATAATATAACATACTAGCTGAGTCCCGCGGTGTTACTCGTATATGTTCTTTACAATAAAAACTGTGGGTATCGCCACGGGCCGAAGGCGCTAGTCTAAGAATAGTAGCCTAAGTTACTCCTTCTAATATGGCCATTAAGCAAAAAATCAATTTATTACATTTTGTATGTCTATTTGTTTGTTCCGGTTAATCTCTGGAACAACTTGACCGATTTTGACGAAACTCTCACTGATAGGTAGCTGATAATATAGGGAGTAACTTAGGCTACTTTTTTTTAGACTAGATTTGTCTCTCTGTCGCACGAAATTGTATCGCAATAATTTGTATCGCAGTTACCTGCGTTACGAATTTGCTCGCTGAATCGCACTAAAATCGATTCAGTAGATCCAGAGATTACCCCCCCTCCCCACTACAACATTACAAACTTTATCCCTCTATAATAGTAATATAGACAAGTTACGTCTCTTCGAGTACACACTTAGCTTGGTTTATATCTAAATAACACTGTTAGATAAGATTTAAGATGTAATAACATAATCTTAGAGTACATTTTGGGACATACCCAGTGCACCAGATACATGGTTACAACTTTCATACCAACAAAACACCGACAAGTTTTTCTACATTTATAAGTTTAATTTAAAGAAACCTAAATAAACTATTGACATTATGATTGTGCTTTTGCGCTTTCCAAATTTATTTAAGATCATTGCAATGTTTTTTTTCGTTATTTCTATTCTGGCCTTACCTTATTTATTCAGCTATTCATATTATCTCCAACCTGTCTGTATGAAATGTCATGTCATGAAACTCTATTCAAAATGGTTATCTTTTCTCATTAAATTTTAATACCACAATAACTTGTTACTGCGAGTGTACACTACCTAAATATACTAATAAAATATGTGTACAGTAATTAAAGCAAAAGTACTCAGTTCAGGTCTTGGTACAGTTATAATTAAACAAGCTTTTGCCCATGGTTCCGCCCGATAATATGTGTAATCGTGGTGAAAAGTAGCTTATGTTCTTCCTCCAGAATTAAAGTAAAATTTCATTGAAATCGATTCAGCAGTTTAGCTGTGAAACACTTTATGTGTGTGATATACTTCTACTATTTTAGGGATTTTTAGATTTATGAGTACATCTCCCTTCACACTTCACTTCGTTGTGATATGGAACGCAACCTATCTTAGAAACAGGATGTCCACCAATTTTCAAAGTAAAACCTCAGATGCGCTTCTCTGTGAAAAAGTGGAACTAAACGTCTCAGCACTGTATTAAGATTATATATTCATAATATCCAACGAGTTACAATTATGTGATATTTTAAGACGCGTAATAAAACCTGTTACGAAAGGTTGCCGTCAACTTAATAATATCTTCACAGCACAAACTAACAGCTCTATCGATCAAGTTGTTGTTATTGCATAGATTCTGACCAGTTTAGAATTACTTACTTCTTGTCCTATCATGTTTAACCGACTTCAAAAAAAGGAGGAGGTTTCTCAATTCGACCGTATATATATATTTTTTTATTTTTTATATGTGTTCGCGGATAACTTCGTCGTTTATGAACCGATTTTGATGATTCTTTTTTTAATGGAAAAGAGATGTCCCGACGGTGGTTCCATGATAAGGACATTAACATCTGATGTTTATTTTTTGTTAAAATTGTACTTGTATTAAGAGTCGACGTTTCGTAAGTTTGTTCTATAGTCGGTTGCCTCCCTTAGGTGACGTTTAATTACGAATGTATACGTGTAAAGGCGTGAAAAATGAATAGTGTATGAAGAAGATCGGTACTACTACGGAACGATGGGTGGAGAACTAGGGATAGAATATTGTAATTGCGGTGGAGAAATAAACTGCAGTAGAACCGTACCTCCCTGTATTTATGTTCTGCGGTTGAAAGGGAAAATAACACTAGGATATTAGCTTTCATTTTTAGATTTTCGTGAACTGTTGTAGTAACTATGCATTTCCAAGTTAATTTATTTATAAGTATGCTAGATTACATCTAAAGTCTGTAAGGTACAAAGTACAAGTTCGTTTTGCCTGCGGCTACACCCGCCTGTATGTTGATTATCTGATAAAGAGTAGTTCATGTCTTTCCTGAAGGACCAAAGTATCTTCATGCCAAATTTAATTGAAATCGGTGCCCTGAAAGTTTAACAGACAGACATAGAGTATGGATGACTGAGTAAAAATAATATAAATCTAAACGTTTTAATTAAATTTATTAAAACAAATAACGACTTCATCTTATAGAAATGATATGACGTAATTACATTCATGTATGAAGACATAAACTAATACTAGACAGCAATAGCGCCTATTCAGAAGCACAATATGGCGTGTCATAAATAATGTATTGATTTCTTTGTCAAACTCACAATTCATATGAAATCGGAATATAATTCAGCAAATTCGCAGCCTAAGGAAAGTCGCGACTAGTTTTTCTGTTACTATTGTGTGCAAATGTCCGTCGACAAAGCTTTGTCGGTCTTTGTCAAAAGTAACCTAGTTTCTTTCGTTAGGTTAGATTCGTAACAGTTCAACTGGTTACGATTTAAACAATCATCTTATTGAAAATAGTTAGAATTCAGTTAAGACTCTCACTTCTTATTCAACAGTTTGTTTAACTAAGGAAACCGTTTGTTGTAAAAAAAACTATAGGCAACGTTAAGGTCTTTCAACCGTGACAGACCTTTAACGTTGTTTATGAATTAGCATTCTTAGTTATGTCAAAAACCGGTTCGGTATTAATAAGCATAGTTATTTAACAGAAAAAGGAAGCTAATATAAAAGTATATATACCCACATCTGCTTTCCATCAGGTAGAAAAGAGTCACGATGGCAGGGTTCAAAATAAGGAAAATGCCTACATATATGTATGTATATCACTTTTCAACTGTACTGAAACCGAAATCTGTTGATTTCTGGCAGAAAATTTCACATTTTTCTTCGAAGTAGTTGAGCCCCCTTTCACAGAAGATCAACGTCGTGTTTCGCAGATGTGTGCGAGACCGGAGTCCTAATGATGCATTAGCATAGCAATAGGTTACCATGCTGCGTTGTCTGTAATCACAATGAGTATGGTGACCACTATTCTTGGATTCTGCTTATGATTTCCATCAGGCAGAGTAGAGTCAATTCGGCAGGCTCTTATAAAAAAAACACTAGTCTTTCAGGGACTTTATCAGAAAGCGTTGACACTGGCCCATAAAGCATCTACTTAATAGGTGTAGTAGTATAAAAGTCATCACCATCCGCGTAAATTTCACAGTTCAATCTGAAAAATGGAAAGTCAATAAAAATAATAACTAAACTGAATAGCCGTTATGTGACGTCACTATGCTAGGTTATCGACATCGCTATGAGAACTAAATTAATCACTTAACAGGCATTTGAATTACACTCAATTAACCGACAGACAAATCTATATATTGCCTGTTAGAGTTCACAGCCGTTTGACTTGTACGTTTGTCCATCATGACTAATAGACGTCTTTAATCGTATCTATGAGATGGACAATGACATCAGTTGCTGATTAATTAAACTGTCAATGTTTTTTGCACTGGTAAGAGATTAAGGAGTCTATAAGGACGTTACAGAAATACGTGTAGGTGAAATACAACGCGTTAGCAAACTACACAGGACAACAACTCTTTACATTGCAAAGAGAAGGAAATTTTGATGAAGAAGGAAATTTCGTAATTTTTTTATGTATAGGCATACCAAAATGACTCTACTCTGTCTTATGGAAAGCATATGCAGAATCCAAGAGTGGTGGTCACCATACTCATTGCAGACCATGCAGTATGGTGACCAACACTATAGCGGGCTAGTGATGCTCCTGCATCATTGGGCCTCCGGTCTCGCACTCACCAACGAAACACTACAGCACGGACGCTGTCATTTTACGTTGATTTTCTGCCTAGCCGTCGAAGTATGTAATACCTTTAAACGGTCAATGCTTCTATATTTACTTTACAACTTCATGCATTTGTGTACATTGGCCGGGGCATTCTCTACCAGTCAAGTATAAGTATCAGGGGGGGGGGGGGGGGTAGAGAGCTAGAGGTTAGTTAGTAATCGATACAATAGATATTATATAACAAATACAAATATGCATATAAAAATGAACATACACGTAACGTATATTTAAGTATATAATCTCAATCTCGGAAACGGCACAAACGTGGGAGCTTTAATCGTGTGAGAGCCATCCCTCGGTACGGATGGGCTGGCTCGACCAGAGTGATACCACGGCCTCACAGAAAACTGGTGTGAAATAGCGCTTGCGCTGTGTTTTACCGAGTAAGTGAGAATACTGGAAGCCTATACCCCGACCCTTCCCTGTATCCCTAACCCGGGAGGAGTTTAATCTATCTACTAGGCAGTTAACTTTAAAATGAGGTTTTGGCCTATTATACCTCGCTGGTAGGACCGTATTGGTATAGAGTTTGATTTCAGTTTTCTTTCTCTATGCCGTGCCGTTGTCCTGTGTAATTTGTTCCCTTAGTTAGATGCAGACGTCATCTCGATCTCTCTGTCTCGTCACTGTATCTCGGAATACCATACCTGGCGAAGTATATTGTTATATCATGGTCAGCTCCTTTCTAAGGAACGTCCTATACCCAACATTACTGTTAAAGGCTGTAAGATGATGTTGAAAAATAACCTTTCTTTAAGAAATGTTTCACCAATAATGTCCATCTATGGCCAAGACACAAGTATTCTGGCTTACTTTCTACGGCAAACCCACTTAACCGGTCTGCAGCCCATATTTCCAGTGCATTTATAACAAGAGTATAAAATACTTACTTACAAGTAACCGCTATTTATACTGGATTCTTAACTCGATAAACGATTTTATTTTGGTTCGATATTGCTTTCGATCACGTAATTATAGCTAATACCAGACTTATTCGAGAATCGATGTTTTAACTGTACTCTTATTCGTTAATCGAATTGTGGTGAACTGATTTGTGTAAATTATGTAAAGTACCGTAATATTTGTTTAATGAGAATTAATAAATTATTATTTTTTTAAATAGAATATTATATAACTGTAGTAAATCATAATTCTTGGTAGAAGCACTAAAAAGATGAATCATTATAGTCAGAACAATTAAATAATATCAAAATTTTCCAAACACTTAAAATAGAAACGTATATTTGTGAGGCTTGCAACATTAAGTAAAGTCAAACTGTCAAAGTCAAATGATGTGGCATTGATGAGGTGTAAATAAATATGTGAAAAGCCCCACAGTTAATCCACTGTGTAGTCGGAAAATCTGGACAGTTAATTTTATTTTATTTTTTAACACAAAAAATACGTTCCATTGTACTTGACACGGGAAAAGAAAGAAATATGTGAAAAAACATAAAATAAATGACTAGATTTGGATTTAAAGTGAATATGAACAAGTTCAGAAAATCAACTCAGTTCAATACTTCCTATTAATATAATATTACGTGGAGTAAAACTTTGTAATCCTTTTTACGAAAATCATGCGAACGGAACACCACTCCATGAGTACAAATAAATTATTGTCTAGCAAAAGTTTAAAACACTATATAACCCGACTAAGTAAAAAGAACATAAAATTAAATATAACCTATGCCACTCGGGTCTTTATTACGTATCTTTTGACACCTCATTCATTCAAATCGGTTCAGTAGTTTAGACGCTACGGTAAAACATACCCACATACTTATCTTAATACAGATCTCTCTCTCAGACTCCCTCTCTTTTTTGTGCGGTGATCCCCCTCCCAAATACCACCACTGGTGGCAATGTCCGACTCGAACCGACTAAAACCGCACACCGTCTCGGATACTAGGAGCCGGTGAACCAGGTGCACCCTCGAAAATATTGCCAAAACAATTATCCTTCCTTTTGACTTCGCGGTTATCGAGTAAAAACAGGACCGTACTCGGAGTGGTTTTTTTCCTGCCGGGCAATAAATGTTCAATTTTAATTATTTAATATAAACATTTTACCGATTAAACATAAAGAATTTTAAAAATATATGTATATATTTAGGGTTAAAGCGATAAGTGTTTCTGTTACGTAATTAGGAATTAATTAAAAAAATAGTTATCAACTTTCGTTATCGTCACATTTGATAACATGCACTAATGGTGGGGAATAATTAATATTTATTATTACTCTAACATTGTACAGTGCCAACTGACGAAATCAGTTTATGGTATTACTTATTTTAACACACCTACACTCAAAACAAATAAAATAAAAAATTTGGTGTCTGTTTGTAATTTCAAGTTCACAACTTTTCACTGAATACAAATGAAAGTATATACGATACTTACATCAAAAAATCAATTTTTAAATCTGTCTGTTTGTTCTGGCTAATCTTTGAAATGGCTGGAAATATATCATCAAATATCTGTAAGAACAAACAGAGAGGTAGACAGACACATACATTTTAAAAATAGATTTTTTTATGTAGATTAGTACCGTTTGTACTTTTATATGCTTTTAGTAAAAAACTGTTAATTTGTAATTACGACGAGCAGATACTTCAATTCTATTTAATTGTATAGATATATACTACTAGCCGACCCACGCAACCTCGTTTGCGTCTCCTATTGCCCGTAGCGTGATAATTTTCCCCCGTTTTTGTGACATTCTTCATTATTGCTCCGCTCCTGTAGGTCTTAGCGTGATGATATATATATATATATATATATATAGCCTATAGCCTTCCTCGATAAACGGGCTATCTAACACTGAAAGTATTTTTCAAATCGGACCAGCGGTTCCTGAGATTTGTGTGTTTTAACAAACAAACAAACTCTTCAGCTTTATATATTAGTATAGATTATATACTATTACAGACAATATGTAGTTGATGATAAGTAACAACGTAGTCTTAGAACACCTAGGTTGAATGTAGCTGTCCTCTCAACCAGACAATGTCTTCGTGACACGCATAAATTAATATTTAATTTATTTCTGAAATCTAATTCTGGTTCATTTATATTAACATTGTTCTTCGTACTCTTGATACTCTGTATAACTGTATTCATATTCAAGTTACTGTGAAGTCAATAAATAGTGAATAAGTGTGTGAGCGTTATGGAAGGTAGTAATCGTAGCTATTAATAATGTTTAATGGTCTGCTGCTAGATGTAGGGCTTTCCTTAAAAAGATTGGTCTATTATACCACGCTAGTAATTTTGATACCCCAAATAAATAACGAGATTCTTATACTTCCCTAGTACGGCCCCTGTAATCGATAGAACGAATGGGCGAACGGGCCGGTTCGACCAGGACGGTACAACCCTCGCACAGAAAATCAACGTAAAATGACTGCGTTCGTGTTGCCGTGTTTTGTTGGTGAATGCGAGACCGAAGACCCAATAATGCAGAAGCATCACTAGCCCACCATGGTAGGCCATTACTATGCTGCATCGTCTGCATTCGCAATGAGTATGGTGACCACCACTCTTGGATTTTGCTTATGCTTTTCATCAGGCAGAGTAGATTCATTTTGTGTGTGGTTTAGGCGGTCGTCACGCCGCGTTCTACTGCGCCAACTGTCGTGGGTTCAAATCCTACATGGAATAACACTTTGTGTGATCCACAAATTGTTGTCCTAAGTCTGGGTGGTGTTTTGTTCGTTTCATGTATGTTTGTAAAGTCTCCCGCGATACAGGATGAGTATTGCTAGTACGGGAGTTGCCTTTAAACAAAACCCGGGATATCCCAGTGTAAAAAAGGTGTCTGCCTATTTTGAATTCATTTTGTCTCCTGCTTTGCTAAGGAGGGAAGTGGACTTATCATATTTCCAACTCCTCCTGTTTTTTCTTCTGATTAATTTCGTTGCGGGTTCCAAGACAGTTAATTTTTTACTGGGACTTCCCGAGTGTCATAACTCGGTGTGTTCGTGGGTCACTGCTGTTGATCCTGGTGTACAGGAGTTACTGTGGGCGGGATTAGTCCCATCAAAAAACCTGGGATGTCACCATGGGTTTACTTAAATAAATAAGTAATCTACGCCCCTACAATGAAGCTGATTCAGATGTCTTCAGACAGAGTGATTCGGAAGGGGTCATGTGAGGTCAATGCTCGCAATTCTACATCTAGACCAGGCCACATCTGGGCATTGACGTTTATACAAACGATTTTATTGAGTATAAGATACTTTTTATTGGACAAATTATTTGATATCGTTTGTTACAGTTGGAGTAATGTTGACGTGTCTGGTTTATGAGAATGTATGTGTCGCTGAGTCAGAAGTGATTGTCGATACTGATTTGTGTTTTATTTATTGAATTTATTAACGGTCAAGATTGATTTCAAGGTGATGTAGAGTTAGATAACCTACCTCCATGTGTTATCTTATTATGAAAATATCGATATTATTCGATGGCTAAGGCTCGAACACAGAATTAGTGCTGTGGGTAGTATACAACTGATATTATTACATGTATACTTTTTTTTTAATAAGTTGCTGCAGGAAGAGATCATAAAAAGTCATTGAGAATATTATTAATACGCAAATAAGTCTACTTTATTTGCGTATTAATAACGTTTTTAATAATGTTTTTTCAGCGTTTTTAAAGGTGTTTAATAATGTTTTTTCAAGGGACATTTGACAGATAGAGGTCATTGACTTTCCTATTTTAATTTGAGTCACATTGTATATGGCAACGAACTCAAAGAACATTCGGACTCAGCACAACAATTTGATCACACAAAGTGTTGTTCCGTGTAGGATTTGAACCCACATTCCTTGACGCAGCAGGAACCCCCTAGGCAGTAGAGCCACGCTGATTTTAGCACGAACGGACCGGCTCGACCGTGGCGGTACTACCCTTGCATAGAAGATCAACGTAAAATGACAGCATTCGTGCTGGCGTGTTTCTTTGGTGAGTGCGAGACCGGAGGCCCAATGATGCAGAAGCATCACTAGGCCGCACATACTGTGGGTCACCATGCTGCATTGTTGCATTCGCAATGAGTATGGTGACCACCACTCTTGGATTCTACTTATGCTTTCCATCACGCAGAGTAGTCATTTTGGCAGGCAAAAAAAAGCGGTGTGGTAACCGCTTGAACTGAACTTGAGCTTATTAGTCGAACATTGTTTTGTTATTTCTATTTGCTCTCGGCTCTAGGCAATTACTATGTTAAACTTTGATCGTAGCATGATCATAAAACGGTATCTGTCGCAAAGATATAAAGCTCTTATAGTTTTATCTATTCAATAATACTTAAATACTGTATGTTTGTTTACAAATCAGAGGTACCCTTTGACTTCTAGTTTTATATGCCATCCTTCTAGTTATTGCAGGTTATCAACAATTTCTGAGTAATGCGTTTCTTAGTATGCTTTTAGCAGAAAAGCAAAATGAGTAAAAAATTCATATGAATAAATAAACGGTACTTACATAAAAAAAAACAATTTTATTTTTTACCTGTATGGGTGACCGCTAGTGGCATGATACTATGAGCGTCTCCGTGATTCGGAGGTCACGTTAAGCAGTCGGTCCCGGCTGTTATCGTAGGATAACAGTCATGAAACTTAGTTCAAATTCAAATTCAAATTCAAAATCATTTATTCAATTAAGACACTAAGTGACATTTATGAACGTTAAATTGAAGCTGTAGTTAAGAATCATAGATCGACACAAACAGACGCCACAGCATGTGCTGTATTGTCGAGGTAAATTAGGTGAAAACACCAAAATCTACTGCCTGCCTGTGTCGATCTATAACTTCCAGTTTCCAAAATGCGTAGAGCCTCATGAGAAGAATACTGGCAAAGAAACTCATGGCCACTCTTTTCAAAGTCAGATTTTCAGGTACAATAGTGTTAGTATTACATGTAAGGTAAACAGTATGCAAGCTGTTGCCACCTGGATGCCAGTTGGATGCCTTTGGGCGGCTTAGAAACATCCGACGGTAAGATACACATAGCCACAACGTTGTCTTGCAAGCCCTCAACCCGCACTCGACCAGAGACCTGTGCTCAACAATTGGACATTATGGGTTGTTGGTGATGATCTAATTTGTTGTCCAGAAATAATAAAATTTGTGTGCAAAGAAGTATTGCAGTGCGAGCCTCTTTCAACAATGTTTTTGCGTTTAGTGAGTAGTTGGATCTGTGAGGAGTGTAACGAGGGGCCATATTTTAATTCCTTGTGCTTTTTTAGTACTGTCTGTAAAATAAAAATTGGACTTAACAATTTGTATACCAAGTTGCAAGCGTTATTCTTTCTGCAATCGTTAACGCCTAAATTTTCGTGTGTCATTGGCTAATACTTTGTCTAAGATTAGCCAATGAGTACCGCCCTTTGTGCACGTTCCATTTCTATTAAATTTCTCTTGGCTGCCCCACCCCAAGTAGAGATGCAATACCGGATTATTGATTGACAGAGTGCGTTATAAACTATTTTAGTTATATTAGGATCAGCAATATGCCTTAGGTGTTTAAAAACAAATATGAGTTTGCGCACTCTGCCAGAAAGCTTACTTAAATGCTATTAGAACGACAGATGATCGTCTAATATGACTCCTAAGTAATGAGTGCCTGCGTGAGTTATGAGCAGTCACATCCAGAACAACAACATAGCTCGAAGGGGTATTTATGATTTTGTAGGTCATAAATAAGGTTTTGTCAACATTATGGGTAAGCTGGTTAGTTGCTAGTCACTGCATAAACTTATTTAAGCTATTCTGGGCTACTTTGAAAGCATCATGCCATGTTTGTGCTCTAAATGTCAAAGCATTATCATAGATAGACTCTGCCTAGACTCGGTCTCTGTCTGTCTACTCCGATCACGCTTTCCGCTCGTCTACATATATGTATACTCTTAGTATAGTATGTAACAAATTATTTTCCTTAGATATTGACAGTAGAACAATTTGCATGTTCGTGGTATTGAAGTCTTAGTCACTTATTGAATGTTTTTGTAACATTTCGATGAATCAACGACGTACTTACACCTGTATACATATTGTATACATATTATTCTACGCGGGGCTTTCTTTGTCACTTCTTTTTTGGGGCACGCTAAATTTTCCATAACTTGTTGTCTTTAAAAAAAGCTAAACTTACATTGACGAGCTGGCTCGTTCGTGCTGAAATCAGCGTGGTTACCTACACACTTCATAGTTAAGTACACACCACTTTTTGTAAACTGATACCTTTTTGCAAACTTTGAAATACTTGTCTGATACACTTCTTATCTTTGAAAACCGAACTCTCGCAGAATTCGTTCTTCTTAGCGAGGTTCTAAGCATCAATCTAGTCATTATCTACCTGAATCACTTGCGCTTGAAGGCTGGTTTGAATCATCTTTTGTTGAAGCCATTATAGGGCAATTAACAGCTTGATCAGATGTAGTCGAATTACTTCTACTAAATTACTTCATTAATAATGTTATAATTTTATAAATAACGGGGAATGCTATAGAAGACAAGCTGAACCCCGCGGTGTTACCAGCGGTTATTGTTGTACCGCAAGTAACGCCGCGGGATAAAGTTAGTCTAAAAAAGTAGCCTAAGTTACTCCCTGGATCATCAGCTACCTGCTAGTGAAAGTCCCGTCAAAATCGGTCAAGCCGTTTCAGAGATTACCCGGAACAAACAGACAGACAGACAGACAGACAAAAATTTTTTCGACTACATTTTTGGTATATGTACCGTGTATACATACATATGCATTGATTAAAAATCAGTTTTTTTAATATTACAAACAGACACTCCAATTTTATTTATTTGTATAGAGTATAGATTAGTTCATTAGATTGCAAGAATTTTAACGAAGTGTAGGGTTAAGCATAAGAAGATTGCATATTTAAGTTCTTTTGAATTAGTCTATCTACAGTCGATATCTTTATCCAAAGTTTGTTCGTGAGAGGTTGCTTTTTAACCGACTTCAAAAAAGGTGGTTAGCAATTCGACTTTATTTTTTATGTTTATTACCTCATAACATTCACTGGGCAAACCGATTTTGATGATTCTTTATTTATTTGAAAGATGACGCTTCCCGTGTGGTTCAATTTCAATTAGGTTTAGTTATTGAAGTAGTTTTTTAGTTAAAACAATTTTAGCAATAAGAATAAGGCTATTTGCAGGTACAGGGCCATTAAACAATCTTTTAGTATTCAATTGCCACCATTAATAGGAACCGATGATCAAAGAAAAAGTTGCAAAAAAGGGGGAATTGATTCCGTTTGGGAGACAACGAAGTTACGTGGGTTAGATACGCAATCATATAGTAGGTATATCTATATGATATAACGCCTAATTCAATTACATGTTTATTATTACACCATAAACTCAACAACATTCTGCTCAAAAGCATTCCATCGATGTAATTATAAGCCGAATTCTTTAATGACGTGCTAGAGCCGGTTAATTTACATATCAACTAACGGATCATCGTGGGCCGCACAACTCAAGGCTGTTGCTTGTTTAAATTTAGTAAAAGATTATTTCATTGAAGGTTGAGAAGTTATCGAGATGTTTTACATTGTGATTGACTTAATACCTACGAGTATGATTAATGTATTATTCTCCTGTATAAGCTATATTACTGTAAAGTTTTATCCAAATCCGTTCAATAGTTTTTGCGTGAAAGAGTAACATCCATCCATATTTGCAAACTTAACTTAACTTAATAATATTAAGTAGGATAATCGTACTCGTAGGTGGGTTTGACCGTGTGAGAGCCACGCTTCGGCATGCATGAGCCGGCTCAACCGGAATGATACCACGGCCTCACAGAAAACCGGTGTGAAACAGCGCCTGCGCTTTGTTTCACCCAGTGAGTGAGGATACCCTAACCCCTCCCCCATCCATCCTTCTCCCCATCCCACAAAGGCCGGCAACTCACTTGTGACGCCTCCGGTGTTACTGATGTCTATGGGCGGCGGTAATCGTTTACCATCAGGCGATAAGTCTGCTCCTTTACCTCTTCTTCCATATAAAAATTAAAATATATTACGCGACTGAACTTCAGTTTAATAAACTTATTAGAAACGTTGATAAAATTGAGGTTATTCTGTTCTCGGTTTATTGGTTAGTGTACTAGACTGCGGTGTCTTGTGTGAGTGACGCATGCATGTTTGTTACTCTTTTATACAAAAACTACTAAACTGACTAAATTATTTATTTTATTCAGTTTTTTAGTATTTGTTGTTACAGCGGCAGTACATCATCTTTGAAAATTTCAACTGTCTAACTAGACACAGCCTAGTGACAGACGGACAAAAGGAACACGAAGTCTTAGTAATAGAGTCCGGTTTTATCACTTTGGTACCAAACCCTAAAAAAGAACGAATTTTGGTATAGAGATGTATTGGACCTATGAAAAGCACATAGGTTACATTTTGTCGTGATAATCGCCATAAGCGCGGACGAAGCCACCGACAAAAGCTAGTCATACATTATGTACTAAAGTCTTGCCTTGCTATCTGCTTCATAATAACAACGGAAAACAAACTTAAAAAAAAAAATGTATTGTTCTAGGTACAGAAATGAGCTACTAAATTAACGAATTGATGTTTTTTTTTCTAGATGCAAACAATCTTGCACCATAATGGCAGCGGGGTGAATGCCTATACCAAGACTCTGAAGAATAGAGAAGTCCACAGAGCCATCACACTCCATCCCGTCAAGGACCATCGCCAGATGTACAGGATACATTCATATTTTAAGGTAACAAATAATAATAGTCCCACTAATATTATAAAAGCTATAGTTTGTTAAGATGAAGGCATCTTTATTTCTAGAAAAACTCCAGAAAGGCTGCACAGATATGGATTAAACTTGGAAAAATAGACTATAATAATGTGCACAGATACTTTTGATTACGGAATTTATTATAACATCTATACCTATAACTATATATGAAAAAACATAAGTGTATTTAACAGACAAAAATAATTCGATGGCCAACGCTTTAAAAACGAGTTTACATTATACATTTGATCTCATCTTAACTGATAGAAAGCTTTTCGACGAGTTCTTTCGCTTGTATTCTGCCTGATCGTTAAAGGGTTTAGTCCTTAAAATTTTAAGTATAAAAACATTCAAAAGTTTTAATCACAATAAGAATTCGTAAAGGTGTTTATATTTGAAGACTGATACCTCTTCGAACCGTTGTTTAGGATAAATCATTTCACTGGAATTCATATCATGGGTAGTAATTTTGATTTAAAGGATTCTGACATTTGATAGACTATATATTAAAGTAATTATGATCACGCTATTAATCGGAAAAATAGCAAATAATGGTAATGAACATGTTTAAAACTGCGATTTAATCCAATGCTTAAGGTAAACTATAGTGTTTAAAGGCGTGTTTCCACCGAAATTGTTGGCAATTTCAGTGTTTCCAACTGTTTGCAACTCTTAATACTCATAAAATCGCCAACTTTTGTTTCCATTGTGTCTACATCGCCAACAAATTGAAAAACATTCGAACTAAGCGCCTCTACAGAGCCAATAAATATCTGCAACAAGCGTGTTCTTTTGACGTTTACCGCCAAAAACAGAAACACGGTTCCCAATATTTATTAACAAATTTTTGTTATACAAGGAAATTACAGAAAATTTTGTCACCAACACGTGTTGACAACTAAAAAGTTGCCAACTTTTGTTCGGTGGAGACGGCTTAATATCACATTTACGTATCTTAAAAGCCTTGTCAGAGGGCGATCGGAGTTCGGCCTCACGTATTCGCTGAAGCAGGTTCAATTTAACGTTGCGGCGTTTTTCCACACGTAAAAAAAAAAAAAAAGTACTACCTGTTCTGCTCACTTATCTATACTAATATATAAAGCTGAAGAGTTTGTTTGTTTGTTTGTTTGAACACGCTAATCTCAGGAACCACTGGTCCGATTTGAAAAATTCTTTCAGTGTTAGATAGCCCATTTATCGAGGAAGGCTATAGGCTATATATCATCACGCTAGGTCCAATAGGAGCGGAGCACCAATGAAAAATGTTTCGAAAACGGGGGAAAATTATCACGCTACGGGCAATAGAAGACGCAAACGAGGTTGCGTGGGTCGGCTGGTATATAAATAACAGGGATCGTCATGTCCGACATGTTATAATTTAACTTCGGTGTGACGATCATCTGATGGGATTTCCATAAAAAAAAGTATCTTGGAAGCGGTGCAGTGACCGCAAATGTCCGTTGATTAGCGGTGTATATTGACATAACACATAATATGGACGGACAGTCATTGTATTCTCAAATATACGCATGGGTTTCCTTACCTTCGTTATTTTATCCGACGTTGTTTGACCACGTGTTAGGTGCGAGTACTTTGTTTTATTTCAATCCCTTTCGCAGTATTTACTGAGGATGTATTTAAATGCGTAAAAGCTTTTCTAATACATACTATAAATAAGCGAGATGATTCTGTTTGTTCGCTGTGTAAGTAACTGTCTGTTTTGCAACTCATTAGAAATGGAAACACATTGTTGTATGCATAGAATATATGCAGTATATTGCATATTTCTTATTAGATCTTTGTTAAAAGGCCTTTTACCGCGTGGGCCAAGCTTACCAGTCCATTGGACATCCGTGAACAGTCGCAAAGATCTTACAAATCTATACATCTATACAAATAAATAAAATATGAGTGTCTGTTTGTAATATTAAAATAACCGCTTTTTAATAAATGCATATGTACATACATACACGGTACATGTACTAAAATAAGATTTTTTATAATTTTTGTCTGTTCGTCTGTCGGTCTGTCTGTCTGTCTTTTTGTTCCAAGTAATCTCTGGAACGGCTGGACCTATTTTGAAGGGAATTTCACAGGCAGAGTAACTTAGGTTACTTTTTTTAGACTAGCTTTGTCCCGCGACATTACTCGCGGTATGACAATAACCGCGAGAAAGTCCGCAGTGTCTGCAATGAAATAAAAATAAAATAAGCCATGATTTGTGTAATTACGTACAGTCTACGTAAATTTGCAGTGATGTGTCATATTGTTGCATTATCACTGTATCATTTATATCTTCATGCTCTGTTTGTTCAGGCAGCGAGTGTGCGTTGGCTTGTGTCAACATTCAATTTGTCAAGAGTTATCAATTTGAGTTTTTAGTATCACTTGCTCTCTATAAGAAGGAATTTAGCTCATTAGACTGTCGAAATATTTATTTCATTAAGTTCGGATATCTGTTAGATATCATCACACCGCCATCTAGTTCCAAACTAAGCAAGGCTTGCATTATGGGTAACTGATATGAACACATATATACTTATTTAAGTACATACATAGTATACATAGAAAACGTCCAAACTCCAAAACAAATATTTGTAGATCGTATAAACACTTGGTCCGACCCGGGAATTGAACCCGAGAGCTCAATCGCAGCAGTTACACACGGTACCTCTGTGCCACTATTATGTATATTGCTGACCATTTTATGTGTAACTAGCTGAGTCCCATATGTCCTACCCGCATGCCGCGGTACAACTACAACCGTGGGTAACGCTGCGGGGCAAAGCTAGTCTAAAAAATGTATCCTAAGTTATTTCTATATCATCAGCTATCTGCCACTGAAACTCCCGTCAAAATCAGTCAACCCGTTCGAGAGATTAGCCGGAACAAACAGACAAATAGACAACAGACAAACAAAAGTGATATGTATACATAGATATGCATTTAGTAAAAAGCAGTTATTTCAGTATTACAAACAGACATTCCAATTTTATTTATTTGTATAGATGTACAGATAAGACATTCCACCATTTTAAAATTTTAAGGGACTCCTGAAACTCTTAACGAACTCGTCTGTCTGTTAATAGGCAAAACGGTCTTTTTTTTTTTTGGCTGCGCCAAAATGACTCTGCTCTGCCTGATGGAAAGTATTAGCAGATTCCAAGAGTGGTGGTCACCATCACCACCACCAGCACTTTGGCGGTCTAGTGAGATGTTTTTTACGTCCTCGCTTAAAGGACCCGGGATCATAGTGCGCTGGCAGTGAGTTTCACATTACGGAGGACCTCAGATCTGCTATGGAGAGCGGTGAAGTTACCATATTAACACTCTTCAACTTCAGCAATGCATTTAACACCGTTGACTTTGACGTTCTGTTGTGTGTGCTGTGCTCTCTTAACATATCTCCAACCGTAATTGACTGGTTTCACAATTACTTGTTTGGTCGCCGGCAACGCATAAGCATTGAAAATACTGTTTCGTCTTGGTGTAGCAATGCAGCCGGCGTACCACAGGGCGGCGTGCTCTCTCCCCTACTTTTCTCTGTTTTTATCAACACAATCACTAACGATCTGTCTTCTTCCTACCACCTATATGCGGATGATCTCCAGATTTATAAAATATGTAAATGGAGCAACGCCTACGGTCTAAAAATCAACCCATCTAAAACCCAGGCTATTGTCATTGGAAGCTCGCGAATGGTCACCAAAATTGACTGGACAAAGTTGCCAAAAATCACTTGCAATAATACACCTATTCCATTTAGTGACAAAGTAAAGAACTTGGGCATTTACATTGACAGTACCTTGTCCTGGGGTCCTCAGTTACAAGAGCTGAGTCGTAAAATGTTTGCTGCTGTGGGATCTTTGCGCAGGCTTCACAATTTTCTTCCTACGTCAACCAAGATTGCTCTTACACAATCCCTTCTTTTCCCTATCCTTGATTATGCTGATGCCAGCTATCTTGATCTCACTGAAGACCAACTTAATAAGCTAGAAAGACTCCAAAACCTATGTATAAGGTTCATATTTGGATTACGCAAATATGATCACGTCTCCAATTATCGTAAACAGCTTAAGTGGTTACCCATCCGCCTTCGCCGTAATGCTCATATTCTTTCTCTTCTATATAACATTCTGTTCAATCCTTTCACTCCGACCTTACCTTAAAATGCGGTTTACTTTTCTACATGACTCACACTCCAAATTATTGAGATCGTCAGAAAATCTAAAATTAAAAATGCCTGGTCACTCTTCCAAATTCCTCGACCAGTCGTTTTCAGTCCAAGCAGTACGCTTGTGGAATGCCCTACCAGTCGCAATTAGATGTGCAAAAACTCAAACTGCCTTTAAGAGATTGGTAAAGGAGCATTACCTGTTAGACAATAATCCATAAATAACTGTAATTATAAATCAATTGGGTCACAGTATCGAATGCCAGGATGTGTATAATATCTATGAATTTCACTTATTATGTGTGTATATATAACCATATATTTGTGTCACTTGTACTTCATATAATATTGTTATCAATAAATATTGATACTGCTTTATTTTCTTTATATAAATTACTCTCTAATGCATCAGACACTACACTACTCGTATACGTCTGCCCAATAACGTTATTTATTTCCATCCCACGGTTGCCTGGAAAAGATTGCCATTGAGCAATAAGGCCGCCAGTTGTACTACCGACCTACCTAGCTTTAAGTTATGTACTTAGTTATCTGGTGTACAATAAAGCGATTTATTATTATTATTATTATTAATAGCGCTTGCGCTGTGTTTCACCGGGTGAGTGAGAATACCGGAGGACCCCAACCTCTCCCCATCCCCTTCCCCCAAAGGCCAGCACTTGTGACGCCTCTGGTGTTGCGGGTGTCAATGGGCGGAGGTAATCGCTTACCATTAGGTGATACGTCTGCTCGCTTGCCCCATATTCCAAAAAAATGCGTTATCTTATAGAGAGGAACCGACACTCAATAATATAGGCGATTTCGATAAACCGAAAGTGAAATCGATTTGGTTCTCATCGATTCTATAACTATTAAACGATTGGCTCTGAGAATTTAATTCGCGTTAGTTTTATACTATCATAATAACCAGTTGTTATAAAGTTGTAAATAACCCCGGATCAGAGGTGGAGGTTAAGTGTGTTTATTTTTAATATTAGATACAAACCATTAGGTATCACGTTAAGTGTGCCTTCTTGTGTGATTTTGAGGAGTTTCTATCGTGTGTATATATATTTACACTATATAGTTATTCCTTTATTTTACTGTTATTTGTGAGATATATTTGTTTGCATCCATAGGTTAACAATTTTTTTTAAGTATGGCCCTGCCAAAGTGTCCAAGAGTGGTCACCATACTCATTGCGAATGCAGACAATGCAACAATGAAGAATGGTGACCCACACCATGGCGGCCTAGTGATACTTCTGCATCATTAGGCCTCCGGTCTCACACTCACCAATGAAACGGCAGCACGAACGAATGCACTCATTTTACTTTGATTTCTTTTGAGAATCGTCCCGGTCGAGCCGGCTCGTTAGTGCTGAAATTAGCGTGGCTTTACTACCTTGAAAAATAAAAATATGCGAGAATACAGAATACAAGACGGTACGACTGTGTACCTTAGAGGTTTAAGCAGTCAAGAGATTTGAAATTGTTATTCTGAGTCGGGATAAATCCCTCTTTCGAGTTTTGTCACAAGAATCGGTTCTTTATGTTGCGAGTTGATATTTTATCAGTAACAAAATATGGTGTAAGATGTAAGCTATAAACTAATCAGGTTTAAGCTTCCTGGTTTGGTCTCGTCTTCGTTTAATCATTACGTCATTATTTTCTTAAGACGAATGGACTCATTTAACTAGTGGATTTAAAACAGCAGTTAATCAAGAGACACTGCATGGTGTACTTGAGAAAATAATCTAGCTAAATATAGAAATAAATGTAGTTAAATTTCTTTTAACAGTTTTTGACGTGACAACGTCTTATAAATTGGTTTGCCGGGTGACACTTCAAGAAACTGCGTTACGCTCCGCTCACGTTATGCGCTCACAATGAGAGCGAGTGAGAGGCACGCGTCCCTTCCACTCGGGCATGGTCAGCCCGCCTAAGAGCGAGAGAGACAGACATAAAAAGTTTATTGTATGTATATTTGTATATAAATACGTATGTATGTGTAAAGGTAAAAATAAAATTTTGTTAATATGAAATTCAGTGCGAGATTCTTTGTATAAATTAATGTTTTAAATATAATTCTTTGTATAAATAAATGTTTTAAATTGTTACTATTATTTCATCCTTCTTCCTACTATACGAATGAATATTCACATTAAAATTATTTTACCACTCAAAGTCGTTGTCACGTAAAACTTTCGCCCGTATACCGACTTTACAGGCAACCAATTTTTATTCCTTTTGAGCAATAGGGGTCTCAGTAGCCTTTTGAGGACGGATTAAGTGTACCCAAGTCTCGCTTTTTCAAGCTGGCGTCAGGTAGATGTAGGATCGTTAAAGATTCGAACCAGTTTTCGTATGCAATGTTACAAATTAATTGCCTTGCATATAAAATTGTAATTTTTTTTTTCATTTTATTGTACGAGTATTCCCGTGCATTTGTAGTAGTTAACGAAATTAGCTTACTAGCTTTTAAACTTTCGCGTTCCATAATATACTAACAAATATTTTTACAGGCAGTCAGGCAAATCAGAGATATGTAATACCTTTTAATAAGTGATCGCGTTAATTCCCTTAAAAATAATTGTTAATATATGAAATTAGCTACATCAACATTTTTGTATTGTACTCATGTTATATTATGCACTTACTTTAAACACATAATTTTGTACATTATTTACTAGCAATAAACTCATACTGTGACTGTGTCAGTTTTGAGTTATGCATGTACAGAATGATGTTTTAACTTATGTATTTTGAAGTAGATGTTCTTTCTCAACTGTCTCCGTGGCGTAGTGGTAGCGTATGCGACAGTTGTGCTTGGGGTCTCGGGTTCGATTACCAGGTCGACCAAATGTTTGTATGATCTGCAAATATTTGTTTCGGAGTTTGTGTATTTTCTATGCATAAATATGTATGTATTTACAAAACAAGGCATATATTTATATCAGTTCTCTAGTAACCATAATACAAGCGCTACTTGGAATTAGATGGCATCGTGTGTTAGATGTCCAAAATATTTATTAATTTACTATAGAAATTGTTATTAGTGCCATCTAATAAAGATAAGCTGCACTACACACAAAGTGTTGTTGTTGTCCCATGTTTGAATTGAACCTTGAAATTGTTGCATTTATCGCAGCAGGTAGCGACGAGGTGGTCGCTTTAACCACGCCATTACTTCAAAGTCAAAAATATCGTTATTGTCTACATTTTTCCCTAATTTATGTGATCATATTTATTTAGACTCTGAAGTTATAAAACAACACACAACAATAACAATTTGCTTTGTCAAACCTTAAACAAAACTAGTAAAATTATAAAAAAAAAAACTGACTACGTAAATATCTGTCATCTTTATTAAATTCGGGTTTGTTTTAATATTCTCTTTATTAAATTCAGTATTTTTTTATATGTTTCTTATTTTGTTTTTCTTTTAAATTTTGATGTACCCAGTGTCACTCTCACGACTAAGTCAAATCTATTGACGTCACTTACATAAAAAACGACAAGCCGTTTAGGCTCTAGGGCGTGCCAAAGAGATAAACATACATAATTATTACATACATATACTCGAAAACATAACCCTCCTTCTTTCATTTTGCATTGCATTCTTTCAGTTGCATTCCTGCGCATATTTATAACTAACCTCCTACAAGTTGTTGAGCATTGCGAGAAGAAAGGACAAACAAATTCTGTATGTGATAAACAATCACGACTTTCTAAAACAGCAACAGACTTCACTAAAAATCAGATGTGTCTTCTAAGATTCATAAAGAATAAAAAAAAAAATTGGTACAAGGCCTTAAAAATATTTTACTATATTATTATACTCTTTGAGTAAAGAATCTAGACATTTGTTTAGTTTGTAGTTATTTTACCCATTTTTTCCGAATTCATCACATTTACAAAAGTCAGAGGTCTATATTTATAACTGACCTAATAATACTAATGTAAAAATTCTGAAGAGGTTATAAATATGATTGATATATATTCTTTTCTACTAATTGCAATATATTGAAAAATAAAATTATGAAATATTACGCTGCGGCCCTCAAAAGCTGAGCAATAGCCATAGAAGCTAGAAATGGTAAGTGGAAAAGTCGAAGCAACAAAATTGCTTCGACTTCGACATAGTCGTTAAAAACCTTACTTACAATAAATTTGCATTGACGATTTAATAGCATCATATGATAATATCGCCTATAACAAAATAAAAATAAATATTTTCGATGCTATTAATCTCTTTTAAATTGCTATTTTTAGTACATTAATAGCAATATTTAATACTGTAAAGCTATGAATATCCTTAACACGTTCTTGGCTGTATTTAAAAGATGAACCAGATCTATATGTAAGCAATTAATAATTCCCCAGGTTCTTAAACACGTTCTGATCTTCGCGAGAAACTCCAGTACTCAATTATTTTTGTAGATAGGTACTCATCACTTTAACTGTTTATCAGTACTCATAAGCAATAAAGTGTTGAGTACTTTTAACTCAGTTTGATGTGAGACTTTTAATGACACGAAATAGTTGTAGTAGAATTGGATAAGATCAATTATCTGTGGTCGCTTTGGGCCGGAAGACGGTCATGGTGATTTTCAGAGAAACATGGTAATACGAGGTAGTAAAAGTGTATTTAAATTATAAAACATATTAAAACAATTACAAATATTAAATAAAAAGTTTCCAGCGTTGTTTTAATGACAAAAGTCTATAATACATGGCGCAGTCGCAACGACGAACCAACGTCGGATAAATACTACCTACAAAATTATTTTTTTTCGTGGAATCGAAGCCAAATTTTGTAAGTACAAGATCAAATACTCATTTAGAAGAAATAGAAAAAGTCATGGGTACTGCAGTTGAATATAAAATGCCTCCAGCTTTACAATTGAGTCATTAGGAGACATGCTTTTTAAATGGAATTCATTCAAACAACAATTTCGAGTATTTCTCTTAGCAGCAGAGTTGGAAAAGGTAAACGATTTCATTCTAGATTTAGGTATAAAATTGAACTTCAATAAACTTGCAATTAAATAAACAATTAATAAGAAGTTATAAACTTCTAATAGCTGATTTGTGACAATTGAAATTAATAACACGGGTATAAGTTTTATTGTTTAAAAGGCTTAGGATTCCTGGCAACACCTTTCATTATTGTGTTAAGTCTAAATTCTATGTTATTCTGCCTTGGCGTTGGAAAGTTTTCGATATATATATATTCGTCATTTATAATGCTAGTTTTATTATTAATTATTCTTTTCATATTGACATTCCTGTTCTTCAAATATACGATGAACTTATGAGTGCGTTACCCGTTTCTAATAGCTCTAAGAACCTTTGTACGTTCAAAAATTATTACATTTTTAAGATGCCCAACTAGGAAATGAAGCGTAATTCTATGTCCTCTGTAAAGGTAAACAATACTTGTATTAACGTTAACCAGATTTTTCTGTGTTACGTACATATAAAATACTATCCTATGCAGACCTTTTTGCTTATACCTTCAAGAATACTAGCGTGAGTGTATACATATATTAATCTACTAGGTTTTGCCTGCAACTCCGCCCGCGTATATGTCGGTTATCGCAGTGATTCTTTAAACTGATGTAACTTTTTTATTTATGAACCGATTGAAATGAGATAAACACTAATTTTTAAATGAAACAAACTGCAACGCATAAGTGAAAATCGCATTCAAATCGGTTAAGGCGTTTCTGAGATTAGCATGCATAAACGTAGAGACATAAAAGCAGATAAAATTTCTAAAAAACATTGTTTTGGATTCTATTGGGCTCATAAAATGTAATAATTTTTCTTATATATCTTTAGTGTACACATCGACCAATTACGATTTAATGAAATGTATTGATGTATATAAATAGTAAATTGGTATGTTTACGGGTCAAAACTCAAAAATTTCTGCACCAATTGTTTTAATCCATTTTTCGTGTCATTTTTTTTCACTTCTCAGCAATTAAACCACATTGTGCCATAACTAAGCATGACACAGTATAACTAGTATACTATAATGATTTGTAGGATGCAGGATGTTCATGAGATAATACAAGTGCAATGAACGTGTTAACATTGGTACGACATTTTATCAAGACCATATCATATCTACAATTAGGTAAACAAATAAACTATTGTTGTCTACATTGAAATGTTATACTGACTTTAAAGCTTCTATTTGACTCCATGAAAGACTTCATACAATATGATAATCATTGACGAGCCCATCTTTAGTAAGGAACTAGCTGAACCCCGCGGTGCTACCCGCGGTTATTGTTGTACCGCGAGTAACGCCGCGGGACAAAGTTAGTCTAAAAAAAGTAGCCTAAGTTACTCCCCGGATCATCAGCTACCTGCCAGTGAAAGTCCCGTCAAAATCCGTCCAGCCGTTCCAGAGATTACCCGGAACAAACAGACAGACAGACAGACAGACAGACAGACAAAAATTTTTTTAACTACATTTTTGGTATATGTATCGTGTATACATACACATGCATTGATTAAAAAGCTGTTATTTTAATATTACAAACAGACACTCCAATTTTATTTATTTGTATAGATTTTCGCCATAGAGCAACAGAGGCCACCGAACGAATGAGAGGAGCCATAGCGTCTATTTGTGATACAAAACAATCTGTCATTTTTTACGCGGGAAATCTTCATACATACACATGTTATAACCCCAGTAGATATACGTTGGACTACTATATAGGTCGTCGGTAACTTTGGAGCTAATGGTACCTAGTCATTCTACCACGTTCTATGATAAATCTTTTACGGTACATGCCGTCAGATTATGGAACTCCTTACCGATATCCATTAGACGGGCCCAAACACTGATGGCATTTAAAAATATGGTTAAAGAACATTACTTGGAGACATAATCCTAATCTCAGTGGCTGTACATGACTAAATGCTGTCTATATATGGATATGTATTGTGTTTATTTGTATTGTGTATGCGTTTGTGTATATGTGTATGTATGTATGTTTATGTATGTATTTTATAGCTGAACACCATCATAGCTTGAAAACACCTACACTACCCTTTATTCCGTTTATTTCTTTCTACAGTCAATATATCCATCCAAAGGTTGCCTGGAAGAGATTGCTTTTGGCAATAAGGCCGCCCATTGTACACATCTTCTTGAATTTTATAAGTGTAACAATTTGTAATTGGTGTACTTATTGTACACCAATTACAAATTGTTATAGTATATTCTATTCTATTCTATTCTAACGCGCTCGGCGAGTATGCTCGGAAGACTTTCGTGGTACTGTTCACACGTTGGCCTGTTTCTTAATTACTTTGATCTGTGCACGAAAAATCGACAATAATCGGGTGGGTCGTGACCAATGTCGGTCGCAAACGACAAACAGACACAAAACGGCCCAGCACACATTCGCCGAACGCACTCGCCTAACGCGTTGGTCCAACGTACACTGGGGCCATTAGACTCACATACAAAAACTGTCGCCTGTCACTATGACCTCACACATAACCATTGAAACAAAACTTTAAAAATTGCACCCACACATAAATACATTCTCTATTATAGCAGTGTAAACGCGTAGGCCCATTTAGGCTTATATTAGCCTGTGTAGGGCCATTCCTACCGTGTTGCTCTTTAGATTTTGGCCTATTATACCATCCTGGTCGGACAGATTGACATAGAAGTTGTACTGACTATTTTTGTCTGACTTTGACTTTGTTCATCCCTGCCTGCAGCATTTGCAACTTGACATGGGCATCGGCACGTAACTTGTCCAGATTTCGGCGTAGTGGTGGTAAGTTTTGGCACTTGGTGCAAAAAATCGAAACAAACGAAATCGAAGTGTAGTCGCCTGACGCTCCAATCAGTTGCTCGGAACGGTGCTACTACAATCCTCGCACTCCTCTATCACCAAAATGACCTGAAAATCAACTATCTGCGCATCTAACGAATCTGGCCAAGTTAAGTGCCGGTTTCTATACTACTATTAACCGCTAGAATTCACAGTTAAGTACGACAAAGTTACCTAGTGAAAATAACGAAGCAGGTTTCCTGCGAGCGCCTATATATTTTTGGAACGTAGGGTTTGAAGATCTTAATATTGTACCACTATTCTGCTTTCTAAATTAATACAACTCAACTTAAAATGACTCTATTTATTTCCAGAACCTTCGAATCCAAGAACTTCGCGAACGGTCCCTAGATCTTCATAGAGACATAGCTTCTGCCATGAGTGCGCTGAAAGTACCACCAGAAGATGTAGCTGACTATATGCTGCCTGGAGACGTGCCTCTGTTCCCCGCTAAACTGGGTGAATCAGACTATTTAGGGAACAATTCTATATTAGGTAAGAGACGTATTTAAAAAAATACTATTTGAAAGTGCATTAGGGTAAAAAACAATGTTTTCTTTGTTATCACAAACAGTATAGACATTTTCTATGTATGTTTAAATCTTCATTGTTCTAATCATAAGAAATAATTCTCATTCACTTAAACCGAATTATCTATACACAAATAAATAAAATTGGAGTGTCTGTTTGTAATATTAAAATAACCGCTTTTTGCTATCATCAGCTAAATACAAATATTTTTATGTATTTTTTTTTATTTGGCCTGTCTGTCTGTTTTTTCCGGTTAATCTCTGGAACGTAACGGCCATTTTTGACAGGACTTTCGCTGATGATATAAGGAGTAACTGAGGCTACTTTTTTAGACTAACTTTGCCCCGCGGTGTTACCCGCGGTTGTTGTTGTACCGCGGGTAACATCGCAGGGCTCAGCTAGTTTTTTATAAATAGATTGCATTTTATAAAGAAACAAACTTATGCTAGGTACTAAGTGTATTTACTTTTAGTTTAAAATTTGAAATTGTTTTTGACAAAGTTCTGAAAAACTTGCTATCTCCGTGGTAAGTTTCATAATAGATGAAGAAATTTCACAAAAATAATAACTTGATAACTCATTCCAGGTGCTCCAATCGACATGAATAGATACAAAGCAAACACAGTCGAAGATATTGTTACTTTCGACTTCATCAGCAAGTCCTTATATTCGTCCAGCCACGCGAACCCAAAGAGGAGAATAGAGGGCCCGCTCAAGGAAGCTTTGGATGACGTCATCAGAGAGGTAAATTGAATAAATAAGACTTTTGATTCTGTTTATTCAGAGCTCAGAGGGGGAAATGTTTTTATGTAGAAATATGTGCTGTGAATTTAAAAGTTATTTGAAATGGCTGCATAAAACCACATGGATATACATATGTGCAATTAGAGTTTAAGATTTAAGTATATGTCGATAAAGTAACTTCAAATGGATTGGCTGAAATATTTCAATTATCATTGTATTAAATACGCACATAAATATAACCAGAATGTAATAGTACAATTCTTTGATAAGTAACTCTTTTTGCCTAAAATGTAATGATGAGTGGTCATCTTAATTTCACTGATACCTAATTTACTTCAAATATCCAGGTAATGGAGATAATAAACGCACCATCAAGACAACGAGGCCGTGTGATAGACTTTAATGAACTCCTGTACGGGTACACTCGACTGCAACCACTCCACGGAGCTGATCACGTGCTGGACTTGCTGCTGAAGTACAGGAGGTATAGAGGTCGAAAGATGACGGCGGCGGTGAGGCGGCACGCTTATCTTCAACAGTCATTTACGGGTAAGTAGAGAAAGATGCTGATGTGGCCGTTGTACATTCTCTATATTAATCTCTGCTCACGTTGCATAGTACTGTAAGACCCGGCTTTAAGTCTCTTATAGATTTTAATATGGAATCTAAAAGACAATATATACTTGAACCGCATAAAAAATAGTTTTCTTGACAGTTTATCTCAATAAAGCAAAAATGATAATGCCATGATATCGTGAACAGCAAATATGTTATGATTGCGAAATAGAAAAAGAGAAATATTTATATATTTTACTATAACAGCAACTGCACACCAAATATACTATATATGTTTAGTGTACACGACAACTGTTGGTATAAAACTGACTGAAAATACAATTTTAGTTTAAATATTTAAAGACGATATTTTCATTTTCAGGTATGGAAATTAGAGAACTACCAATGGGAGATCCACCTCCATTCGAAGATCCAGACATCTTAGAAAAGACTGAAGTAAATCCTAGTCCAATGGATTATGAAGATTTCGATGAATCCAAACCACATCAACAAGATAGTTTCTTAGATTTTGGTCGATTTGGAGTCAAAGAGGCATTTGAAAGTGGTCTGATGAAGTTACAGAATTTACCTAAAGTATTAAAATGGGGCTCTGATGATTTTGAAGAATATTCCGTATATGATAGAAGAATTAACTTCATTCTCCCTCTTTCGGGAAGGCAGGAAACATTTGGAAGGTTTATGAAAAATTATGAAGAAATAGTGCTGATGACAAACGAGGCTGTGAGTTTGATAGTCGTGGATTATTTAGACCCAAATAATCCTTTAGATTATCAAAATACTGAGAACTTAATAAACTTTTATTTAGATAAATACGGTAAAGATATCAGACTTGTTGCCATGGGTACAGAATCTTTCTCAAGAGGCGCTGCGTTGACAGAAGGGCTTAAACTATGCTCTGGTGATGACCTCGTTTTCTTTATAGATGTAGATATGATGTTTAATTTTGATAGTCTCAGAAGAATTAGAATACATACGATAAAATACAACCAAGTATATTTTCCTATAGTTTTTAGTCAGTACAATCCGGAAGTCGTGACAGGGGATGACTATAATAAGCTACGGGGTGACAACCCTGATGAAGAAACTGCGGAAAGCGTAATCGATGAAGTCATAGAAGAACCGAAAACTGCAAAGGAACTGATTAATTTGAAGTACACCAAAGAAATAGGTAATGATTACGGATACTTCAGACAGTACGGTTTCGGTATTCTTGCCATATATAAATGTGATTTTGAACGAGTGGGTGGATTTGACCTTACCATCAAAGGCTGGGGTATGGAAGATGTGCAAATGTTTGAAACATTAATTCATTCAAATTTAACAGTGTTTAGAACTGCTGACAGTAGTCTTGTGCATATATTTCATTCTGTTGCATGTGATAAAAATCTGGAAAGGGCTCAGTTCTTGATGTGTCTAGGTACCAAAGCTTCTACATACGGTAGTGATAAACATATGGCTTATTATATGATGAATCATCCTGATTTATTATGGCCCGAAGATGATAAAAATAAGGCAGAAGAGGAAGCGCAAAAAGCCTTACAAGACAAAGAAGCAGAACAGAAAAAGATTGAAGCTGAGAAAAAAGCTGTTGCTGAGAAAGCAGCAGCTGAGAAGGCAGCGGCTGAAAAAGCTGCTGCCGAGAAAGCAGCTGCTGAAAAAGCGGCAGCCGAGAAAGTGGCAGCCGAGAAAGCAGCAGCCGAAAAAGCGGCAGCCGAAAAAGCGGCAGCTGAGAAAGCGGCAGCCGAGAAAGCAGCGGCTGAGAAAGCGGCAGCCGAGAAAGCGGTAGCTGAAAAGGCAGCATTAGCAAAAGCGACAAGTTCAAAAGCGGTTGTTAATAAAACTTCAACAGCAAAACCAAGTTCTGCTAAAGTTTCAACCGAGAAGGCGGCAGCTAATAAAACCTCAGTTGAAAAGGCCGCAGCTGGTAATGATAAAGCAAAACAAAAAGCTGAAGCTGAATACAAGGAAGATGATGAAAACGATGAGGAACCTGATGAAGAAATAGTAGATAACTCTAAAAATAAAAATGTTAAAAGTGTTAAGGAGAAAGTGGCTGACAACAAGAGTGAAGTTGACGAAGATGAGAAAAATGGTGCTAGATAGTACAGGGTTACGTTGTGACCTAGATTTTGTGGTGCATGTGGACTAAAAATGATTTTAAGGAGTTCGAATTCTAGTTAAGGTCATTTGTTGATGTCCTGGACGATAATATCATGTTAAATTAGAATCTGTACATACTTAGTTAGAACGGGTGGAGTGGTCCTAACGATACGATAGAAATTATAACCTACTTTATAATTTTTATTTTATCCAAGATTGGTTAAGATGTATTATTATAATAATATAAAATAACGTTGTATAAACATTACAATATAAGATATAAATAATTACGTAAAATATACTACAAATTAATTTGTATTTTTTTATTTTAGAAATTCTAGCTTCGATTTTTATAATAATTGTAATTTTTTTAATTACTTACACCTTTTACCTTAAAACAGTAATTCCATGTCTTAAATGATGCATTTATTCTATTTAATAAATATTATAATTCAAATAAGCCTATGAGTGAAAAAAATATAAATATGAATTATAATAAATTTCTAAAAATGTAAACTAAAATGTTATACGAAACTTTTTAAATGATGTCCCAATTAGAGTGGACTTTTTTAATTAAAAAAAAAACTCGTTTTTTAGAGAGTTGTAATTTCTTAGAGATTGTAAAGTGGACGTTCCGATTATGTATTGAACAAAATATCTGTCAAACGGCCCACGGCTCTGATGAGGGGCCATTACTATTCTCATGAAATATTCCATGACTTTTTCTGGCTGTATTTCACCAGCAACGCGTTGGATCGCGGATATGAACTGAGGAATTCAAGTCCCGAAAATTATTCAATGTGTGCGAAGCGAACGTTTTCATTTTAACGTTCAAAATTTTTGTAACAAATTTTCACAATAATAAAGCGTTGTTCTTCTGTAAAGCGCTCCATTTTTAATAATCAGAATAAACATAATATGTTATACCTGCATAATTTAAAAGTTTCAAAGAAAAAAATGACACTAAATTTAAAAAGTGCACTCTTATTGAGACACACTATATAAATATTACAGACTAAAATAATTATTTGTGATATTTATGTTATTTTTAATTGCAATATAATACCCATATCTTTGGTTTTCAATATAAAATTATATAAAAAGTAGGTATTACATCGGACAAATGGTTTGCGTATGTGTCCAAGTATAATCCTGTTCCTATGATAATATAATTTTAAACTATGTATACTTGTGTATTATAGTATTTATAACTCTAATTTTTACTATTTCATAATTATACATTGTTAAATGTAGAACGCCATTTTGAAAATATAAAATATAAAACGGTAAAACTATAATTTTTTTAAAAACTGTCTTGTTTATGCATTGTCTTGTTTATACAAAAGTATAATTAGTGTATAAAATAAACAAACCTTCTAAATCTAGACATCATCGATGATGGATGAAACACTGCTCTACATTTCGTATCTACTGCTATTTTTAATTTATGCTTATCTGCTGCATGGTTTCGATTTTCACTATCAGTTGATTAAATAACGATAAAAAAGTAGTATTTATATCTTTAAGTCTCGACATTTAGTCCTAATACGTGAAAACTATCTGGTCCTTATTGAAATGAAGGGTATAATAGATAATTTTCATTTCTTTTAAAAATTGAGATTTAAATAAGATATTTGATGTTTTTAGACATCTGAAAGTTTATTTTTTATTATTTTCGGCATCAGGTTAAGGTTGTCTGTAAATTAAGTGACACGAACGTTAACAAGCTGCTTGATACTTTTGGTTTAGATTTTTACCATAAATGCGTGTGGGTCTTGTAATTTACTGATGACCTCTACGTACTATCTTTTGTATATATATTTCTTTGTTATGGTATACAATACTCGTATGTTTGGTTGTGATGATATTTATCATATTCAGTTGAGGTAAGGCTGTAGGCAGTACCACTTAAAGGCTACTTACTTACTTATTACATAAGATAGGTGGTCTAGAGAGTATTTACAAATGTAGATAACTAATAAGGAGATTATTTTTGTAAGGATTTGTTGAACAACACATTTTTTTTGTATATACTTTTGTAAATTACAGTTTTCAAATAATTATAGTATTTGGTGTAGTTGTGTAGTTCAGTTATATCTCGATGTTATACATTTTTATACAATGTTATATTCAGTTTTATGTACTATGAAGTCAGTTTCAAAATCGTATCGGTAAAGCGTGCGTATGTGTGTTTATGACGGTACTTATATTAATTTTGTTTGTGGTATTACATTAGCAACATACTTTTCCAATATTATAATCAGGTTATATTCATATACAATTCGTACAATACTTATCATTACCTCATTTTATTGTAAAACTAAATGCATTCTACTGTTTATCAAGTTTAAATAACTATTTTATTTTCTACCCTTGCTGAATAAATAATCCTAAGAATAACGTTGTATAAATATTTTATACACATTTTATATTATTAATTGTTATTCAAACGTTATACAAAAAATAGAAACATCATTCTACGCGTATTGTATTATAAATTATCTTACAATTTATTCGAAAGAGCTCATTTATCCTGGTCTTTAGAGAACATGGCCAATAAATGTGTATAAATATACAATTATGTAATTTCATTCTTACTTAGTTATATAATCCTTATATTAATTGTCTCGACTTTCTGTTTGGTTATCTTATATACACAAATCAATTAAATTTTTGCCCTATGCATGTCCAAAATATTATACATAAATTATTTTGTATTATACATATTTATATACTAAGTAAACTCGACATCATGATGTATCAAAAATAAATCTTAGTGACGATTTCTGTCACCAGAGGCGTTAGTGTATTAGGACGTGAACGAAACATGTCATTTTTTTTGAAGCACTTTATTTAATTTATGAACTGTTTACATCATTTCCCGTTTTTTACGGGGATCAAATAGAACCTAATTTACATAAAATTTTAAAATTGATACACGACTCGGTGATCATAAATTTATTAAAGAGTCAGACAGACCGAAATTTCCATTTCATACTCGTGTTATCTTAAATTTTAACTCACTCGCTTATCTTATTCCATCAATGTTTAATATAATTAATCCTTAAATTTTATCGCATCTGAAAATAACCAATTTCTGTAGACTACTTACTATTTTTCCCAAAGAGAATCACCAGTCATAGATTAATCTATTTATATTTTTATCTATGTCAATTCGTTTACGGTTTAACTCAACAGCGCTGCGTGTGTTTACATTTTCCAACAACTGAAAGTTTTATTATATTAATCCTATCGTAATAATATAATTATCATATAAATTGTGTAAATAATAATGTACATTATTATATTGTGCTCACTAAGTGCCAATTGTTAGTATATAAGTAGAACAATGAACAGGTATCGTTATGGATATAGGAAAATATTTCAAGTTGGTTATTTTATCGATCGCATTGTGATTTGAAAGTGATGAAATTAGAAGAGTATGAAATATTATATTTTGTGATGATGTATTTTATTTTGTTTTATTTCGATGAACACTCATTGTGAATCGTAGTTATTTCCCTATTAAGTACACAACACCTATTTAACTAAGCGGCTTACTACTTCTATAGGTAGTAGAGCCACGCTGATTTCAGCACGAACGGGCCGGCTCGACCGGGGCGGTACTACCCTCGCACAGAAAATCAACGTAAAATTACAGCATTCGTGTTGTCGTGTTTCGGTGGTGAGTGCGAGACCGGAGGCCCTACAAATAAATACAGTCATACAAGTAAATGTATGTATAAGTGTGTGTCCTGACCCACAACGGTCTTCGTCCACATTCAGCAATCTCTGCATGCATGCTCTGATGCTTGTAAGTTAACACACTCGAACTATTTTTTAGAATATCACCAATTTGTACCTGGCCACTGGATACACCAATGAGTAAAAACTCAATATTTTTTGCTTGACAAAAATAGTCCGTGTGTATTAACACACATGGTCGAAAACAAAGTAGGAATAGTATAAATATAAAACAAGCTTAAATAAAACAATATATACAAATAATATTATAATAGAAAATAAATTTAGAAATAACACTATAAATCTTAGAAATAATACTATATAATAATGAAATAGAAGTAAAAAGATGATATCATATCCCGAATTAAAAAATGTTTAAACGACTTACAAACTTAAAAATTAAATTAAATTCTTAATGTAAAAGTTCTTTGTTTGTATTAAAATTATTGTATTGGAAAGGAAATGGATTCAATATCATGAATGAACAAGAAAAAACAGAACTCAAGAAATTAATATGGCATTTTTTAAATTGTAGAAGCTAACGTTGCATTGTATAAATTTTGGTTTTAGCAGAATAATATAAGAGTAGAAATGAAACAAACAACAAATAGTAAAAATTAATTAAATTTAAATGTCAAGAGATGGAATAAAATTAATAAACATAAGAGATGGAAGGGAGGCACTTGGTGCGAGACTAATCACCGAATGACAGCACATATATAAACATATAACAATAATATTGAGAATATTGAGTTATCCCTAGGGATAACATATTAAAAAAAAAAAAACAAAAAAAAAAAACACACATGGTCTTTCTTTAGAACATCACCAATTTTATCGGTAAATGTTCGCCATGGACCCGTGAGGCGAACAGCTGCATTTACCTGACTAGGTGCTTTTAAAAAATTATTTGCACCCCGACGGGCCCAGAATCTGGGTACGCACGAATATGAGTAGAACCTCTATATTTTTGGCGTGACACCAAAATTCATGATTACTGTTGCAAATATACATAGTATAGGTGTTTGGCCTGAGGGTGACAGGTGAGGCCACCAGTCACCCTAGCAGAAGCAAGCCGAGGCGGCGGCGCGAGCTTATAGAGCTCGTGCCTGAACTGAATAGAATTGAAAGGGAAACCTACATAAGTAGTGATTTCCTTCCGAGGGTGCACCTGGTTCTCCGGTTTCTTAGACCCGAGGCAGTGTGCGGTTTTTAGTTGGTTCGAGTCTGACATAACCACCAGTCGGTTATCTCCGAGGGGATTTCCGCACAAAAAAAAGTGTATTCAGTGAGTTTTAAAACGCAAGTTCAATTTTAACAAAAAAAAAAACCGACTTCAAGGTTCCACTCGATTTCTCTTGGACGCCATTATCGGATATTAATGTCCTTATCATGGTACCACCGTTAGGACATCTCCTTTCCATTAAAAAAATAAACATCAAAATCGGTTCATAAACGACGAAGTTATCCGCGAACACACATAACACCTCCTCCTTTTTTTGAAGTCGGTTAAAAATAGCGCAGTTTGATAGAAATTTACAACCTTTACTTTATTTCCGTATGGGAATTAAATGCTGTGCATGTAATGATGTAACCCAGCAATTTCAGCTGGATCAGTCAGCTAATCAGCATACAGGACATGGAATGTAGGAGCAAGACGCCTGATGTTATTTTTTGGCAACACGAAGATTAGGATTTCAAATTTTTATAAAAAAATCATTCCACTTACAAATTGTTTGTTGCTTCTGGGTTCAAATCTTGAAAGCCAATATGCCACGTTTTGAATTTGTAAATATGTTTTTTATATCAGGCACAACCAAATTTTGCGTAGACTATTCCAACTAGGCGATTGCCCTTTTGATTTGGTGATAAGTGACTCTAAGTAAGACATCGTGGGTTCGTTTGCCACCTATGATAAGTATTGTGTGACAAGCGTTATCATTTATCCTGCAGTTCACTGCTGGACATAGAACTCTTACAAGACACAACACAGAGTTCGGTATGCTTATTCTTGCATCCGGTCACCGCGCCTCCGGTCTTGTGCTATCTATAGAAATAAATAAAACCGGTTTGTCTGTTTGTAATATTAAAATAATCCCTTTATACTACATTTTGTGCCCGCGATGCTATAAACGGTTTTTGCTGTAGCTTTCCAAGAACCGCGGGTAACGCCGTTGTGGTGAAGTTAAAAGAGTAGTCTAAGATACTTACCAGCTGCTATCTGTCAGTAAAAGTCCCGTCAAAATCTGTCCAGCTGTTCCAGAGATAAGCGGGAAGGATCAGATAGACCGACAAAATTATATTTTTTTAAAAACTGTTTTTTTTAATGTAAGTATTATAGTGTACTAGCTGACCCACGCAACCTCGTTTGCGCCTTATATTGCCCGTAGCGTGAAAATTTCCCCCGTTTTTTAAACATTTTTCGTTATTGCTCCGCTCCTATTAGTAGTAGCGTGATGATATATATCCTATAGCCTTCCTCGATAAATGGACTATCCAACACCGAAAGAATTTTTCAAATCGCCCCTGCGGTTCCTGAGATTAGCGTGTTCAAACAAACAAACAAACAAACTCTTCAGCTTTATATATTAGTATAGATACTTGCACATGCGTTTACTGAGAAATTGTTAATATGAAATTACAAACAGACGCTTCATATTTATTTATTTGTTTACTAGCTGTTGCCCGTGGCACCGCCCGCGCTTATAGCGGTTATCGCGGCAAAAAGTAGCCTATGTGTTATTCTGATATATAAGCTATATTACTGTAAAGTTTTATCCAAATCCGTTTTGTAGTTTTTGCGTGAAGAAGTAACAAACATACACACTCACAAACTTTCACCTTTATACAGTGACTAGCCGACCCACGCAACCTCGTTTGCGTCTTCTATTGCCCGTAGCGTGATAATTTTCCCCCGTTTTCGAAACATTTTTCATTGGTGCTCCGCTCCTATTGGTCCTAGCGTGATGATATATAGCCTTCCTCGATAAATGGGCTATCTAACACTGAAATAGTTTTTCAAATCGGACCAGCGGTTCCTGAGATTAGCGTGTTCAAACAAACTCTTCAGCTTTATATATTAGTATAGATGTGAGATAACTAAATTTCAAAACTAACAACAGACGCTAGAATTGATTAACATCTTAGATATTCCTATAATCCGAGCAAGTCTTTTAATGAAATTATCATTCCTAGTATATATAACGAGAATCACGCTCCATCACATTAGACAATGCGATATAAAATCTAAAGTACGTTATCATAGCGACGCATCACTTAGTCTAAATTGCGTAGGTACGTACGGTTTTCTTAAGATCATGAATCTACAGATGATTGATAACATTCGGTGCGTGTGACATCATTGTGCAAGATTTGTTTGTACTAGCTAAAGGTCTGAACACACAATGAGTGGAATAACACGCAATAGATACTAAACTACATTCTAAATCAAAGGTATAAAGCGAAACCGGGATTAAAGATAATAAAAATAGTAGAATTAGTCCAAGTGAATAAGCACTTGTAAAGTTCCATCAAGTGCTTAACTTGACAGCTATGAGAAAAAAATAGACCAATTTTTAAATTTCCATTTTTATGTAGGTATTATAGCCCTGCAAAATAACTCTACGCTGTCTGATGGAAAGCATAAACAGAATCAAAGAGTGGTGGTCACCACACTCATTGCGAATGCGGATAAGGCAACAATGCAGCATGGTGAACCTCACCATGGCGGCCTATTTATGCTTCTGCATCATTGGACCTCCGGTCTCGCACTTACCAAAAAACACGACAGCACGAAGCTGTCATTTTACGTTGATTTTCTGTGCGAGGGTAGTACCGCCGTTGATGTAGTTCGTGGCGAGCTGTGATGTGTTATCACCTGCAGGGTAATGGAGGGGAAAACTTAGGATGACACTATAACTCTCCGTTTTCAAAGTCTGACATCCAAAATATAAAAGTTATACCAGGATTTTCAAACTACTGAACTAAATTAACTATTTGATGGTCAAACAAAGGGACTAGACCAGACTACAACCCTCATGTGACTTAGATTTTCTTAAGAAGAAAAAATTGGAGACTAATTCGTAGACGTTGAATGTTGTCATCTCAAACCTGAGATCCTGATGTCATACACGTGTTATAAAGCGAAAACATCAAATTTTTTTTAAAGGCAACTCTTGTCTGCGAAATATATTCCTGTGTTGCGGGGAACAAACATACATGAAACGGACACAAAGAACACCCAGGTCTATATATTCAAAGAAAGGTAAACGTCACTCGTTTATCTTTCATTACCATATCATGACTGCCTCGGTGGCGCAGTGGTAGAGTATGCGACTGCTGTGCTTGGGGTCTCAGGTTCAATTCCCAGGTCGTAAGAAATGTTTGTATCATTGCCAAATATTTTATATCAGTTGTCTAGCAAACATGATACAAGCTCCGCTTAGCTTGGGATATATTTAATCCCGTTGGGTTGTGTGTTATACGTCCGAAATATTTATTTGTTATTTATTTCTTACATTGTCAGTCTGTCGCAGTCCACTGCTATGTGTAAGTAACTCCAGTGTGTTTATACCTTTATCATCATAGATCGTGCAATGTGTAGAAAATGAGCACCTTACATAAAACTCTCAATTAATTCTGTAGGCAAATAAAGATTCGATTTCTCTTGAAGCATTAATCCTGTTGTCGTATTTGTGTATGTTTAAAATTCTATGATGTCATGTTAAACAAACGTGCGTTAATAAATGTGAAGAGGTTGCAGAACTTGCAGATACTTTGCTGGATACGATCTACTGACTCAGCATAAGTAAAAAAGTTTCTATGTATTGCACTATACTACACTTACTACACTCGCACAAGTATTGCGGGTTCAAATCTTATATGAGAACACTTTTTGGATTTGCAAATTGTATGAATTGTATGTATTAGATATATGATATATGAACCCCGCGTTGTTACCCGCGGTTATCGTCGTACCGCGAGTAACGCCGCGGGACAAATTTAGTCTAAAAAATAAGCCGTTCCAGAGATTACGCGGAATAAACAGACAGACATACAAAAAAAAATTAAAAAACCTTTTTACGAATATACAGTCAAAATTTATTCGATTTATGTCTATATATATGTACTGTTTTTTGTATTTGTGTCTATCTATATATGTTTTGTGAATAAGCTGGCAAACGAGCAGACGTATCGCCTCATGGTAAGCGATTACCGCTGCCCATGGACACCTGCAACACTAGAGGCGCCACAAGTGCGTTAGCGGCTTTGGGGGGGAAGGATAGGAATAGGGGGAGGGGGGTTGGGGTATGGGCCTCCGGTATCCTCACTCACACGGTGAAACACAGCGCAAGCACTATTTCACACCGGTTTTCTGTGAGGCCGTGGTATCACTCCCGTCGAGCCGGCCCATTTATGCCGAAGCGTGGCTCTCCCACGGTTGTGTGTGAATTGTTATTGTAAGCATTATGTCTCGTGAAAGTAAATCATATGTGTGTTGTGTATAGTGAAGGATGAATCATAAAAACTCCTAAACTTTTTCTTACCTTACTCACGCACCAATTCCAAGTCTAAAGAAAAGAAGTAAGGTTAAAGAACAAATCTTCTCTAAAGCCAGCTTGCCCTTGATGATAATAATGATAAATAGAGATAAGTATTCAAAGGGGGCCCGTTGAATATTTATCTCTATACCCGCAGCGTGACTCTACTAGTCACGCTGATTTCAGCACGAACGGGCCCGCTCGACCGGGGCGGTACTACCCTCGCACAGAAAATCAACTTAAAATGATAGCGTTCGTGCTATCGTGTTTAGTTGGTGAATGCGAGACCGGAGGCCCAAAGATGCGAAAGCATCACAAAGCCCCATGGTGTGGGTCACCATGATGCATTGTTGCATTGTCTGCATTCGCTATGAGTGTGGTGACCACTATTCTTGGATTCTGCTTTTGCTTCCACCAGGCCGAGTAGAGTCACTTTGGCAGGCCTTTTTAAAAAAAAACATTAAACGCTAATGAAAAGCTGGTTCTGTATTGCGAAAGGATGTTATTGTGAGTTTTCAGTTTATTGCATACTAGCTGAACCCCGCGGTGCAACCCGCAGTTATTGTCGTACCGCGGGTAATGCCGCGGGACAAAGCTAGGCTTAAAAAGTAGCCTAAGTTACTACTTAGATCATCAGCTATCTGACAGTGAAAGTCCCGTCAAAATCGGTCCCGCCGTTCCAACCGTTACCCGGAATAAACAGACAGACAGACCAACAGACAGATAAAAATTGAAAAAATGTTATTTTGGTACATGTGTCGTGTATACATACATATGCATTTATTAAGAAGCGGTTATTTTAATATTACAAACAGACACTCTAATTTTATTTATTTGTACAGATATAGATTTAGGAGAGGCTTATGCCAGCAGTGGATTGCTCAAGACTGTTCATGTGAAGAATTTGAGTTTCAATCCGTATCCTTTTGACTACAAGCACTACATCCATAAGGCTAGCACTAGTGCTAGCCTAGGTAATTTAAAGAATGTAGGGGTCCGGAGATCGTAATACAGCAGTTCCCGGATCTCTCCCTCTCTCAGGCGCAGAGTGGCACACCGTGTGCGACACACCGCCCCGCCGCCACAAACCCCGGCGGGATGACGGCCCGAGGGGGTTTCCACACGTTAAAAAAAAAAAAAGGTAATTTAAAGAAAACTTATCTGAATAGTGTCTTAAAGATTTCAGCTTCTTCAGGATATAAAAAGGTGTTGGTACATACAATCTCACATTGCATAAGAACACATTCACATTTGGCGAGATGTAAAGAGATATTAATGGATATTTCGTGTTGGTAGTTCTTTTCTCCACAACCGCGAATCTATTAGCGTACGAGAATATTTACCATTTATTACGTAAAATCTTCTTTATTATTTACACAAATCGCATATTTTTATTGAAATTTCTTCAAATGGATGGAGAATAACTTGTATTGCTATTACGTGTGCATATTTGCTTAGATTATCTTTATCGTGGGAGAGCCACGCTTCGGCATAAATGGGCCGGCTCGACCGGAGTGATACCACGGCCTCACAGAAAACCGGTGTGAAATAGCGCTTGCGCTGTGTTTCACAGAGTGAGTGAGGATACCGGAGGCCCATGCCCCAACCCCTCCCCACATTCCTATCCCCATCCTCCAAAGGTCGGCAACGCACTTGTGACGCCTCTGGTGTTGCGGGTGTCTATGGGCGGCGGTAATCTCTTCTAATATGTTTGTCTATTTGTATTTTAATAAAAAAATGTTTTACCTGACTGAGTTTCATATTTAAGTAATGTGTTTAAAGTTTTCTATAATGACGTTTACGGATTCTGGTTTTTGCGTATACTATATTCTATCTTTTAAATAATATGTAAATGAAAAGTCGGGATGTGTCTACTTTAAAATTTAAAAAAAAAGATGTACATATAGCTTAAATTTTGACACCATATATTTACAACACGCTTCAAAGGTGTTTTTATTAATTTTTCATGATAGTGTAGTTTCTTATCTCTCATCTATAAAGTCAGCATAGCATAATAGAGGGTACTATTAGATATTTACGGAAGAATTACCACAATCAAATTAAAAAAAAAAACTTGCATTGTAGGCTCGCCTTTTGTCAGCCGCAGTCATACTATGCATAACATATTGTAATCTCAAGATATTTTTAGCCACCTTTATTTCTAAATCTAAGTTACCTCATCAAGGAACTCAAAGAGCATTTCTAGTTGAGACGCGTGCAATAAACGCATTCCTGATGCAAGAATACGTTAATGTACTTGATCCGTCGTCACTATTGCGACCGCCATTGTTGGTTTAAACGCTAATTACACGGACTGAAGAAGACATTTCGACATTGTGTACATACTGTGAGATGTACAGTGTGTAAGAATAACAATTAAAATAATGGACCAGTTGTGTACCGTAATGGTTTGTAAGCTCTTGATCTCATAGCGATGTTATTAAATTGCTGGCTGGTTGTTGGCCAATATTTTTTGTGTAAGAACAAGACTACTTGAGAGTTAGATGTGTTTTTGTATGAAAGAAGATGTCTAAGTTAGATGTTTTATGTTACTTATTAAACTAATATTATAAACGCAAAAGTTTGCAAGTATGTTTGTTACTCTTTCACGCAAAAACTACTGAAAGGATTTGGATGAAACTTTACAGTAATATACCTTATACATCAGAATAACACAGAGGCTACTATTTGTCGCGATAACCGACATATACGCGGGCGGAGCCGCGGGCAACAACTAGTATTATAAATTTCTAAATACATTCTGCCTCGTTGGTCTAGTGTTAGCCTAAGCCACTGTCGATCAAGAGCCCTCGAGTTCGATTCTTACAAGAAACTTAATAGCAGCCCGGTGCTTAATGGCAGCTTAATATAAGTATGGAAGATGCCGGTGTTTCCCGCCCGTGCCTCGAAGAACACGTTAAGATGTCGGTCCCATTTGTCATGAACATCTATGACAATCGTTATTGGGAAGTCAGTGCCCTCAAATATACTGACAACTAGTTCAATCTTCGAATATAGTTCACACTCAGTCGCTCCATGGAAAAACCGACTCCAAATTATCTTGGGAATAATAAAAACCACATTACAGATAAATTATACCACAACATAAGGCTTCGTAGTGAAAGATCACTAATCAACAGGTTTGGTGTAAATTATTGTGGGCTTGTGTTTATATTTTAAAATTTATCACAGCGAATTGTTAAACCTAGTACAAAATGATTTTTACAGTGCATAGATGTTTCACTAATATGTACGAGTACCTAGTATCATGGAGTGTTAGTCTATTTTTTCTGAGTAAATGCTTAAATAGTATAAAAGCTATTAGCGAGCACCTGTGAATGCTATTTCACTTTAAATAATTTTAGATGTAATGATTTCAAATGATTGGGTGTCTTATTATAACAATTAATCTATACAAATAAATAAAATTGGAGTGTCGGTTTGTAATATTAAAATAACCGCTTTTTACTAAATGCATATGTATGTATACACGATACATATACCAAAAATGTAGTTAAAAAAATTTTTGTCTGTCTGTCTGTCTGTCTGTCTGTCTGTTTGTTCCGGGTAATCTCTGGAACGGCTGGACGGATTTTGACGGGACTTTCACTGGCAGGTAGCTGATGACCCGGGGAGTAACTTAGGCTACTTTTTTTAGACTAACTTTGTCCCGCGGCGTTACTCGCGGTACAACAATAACCGCGGGCAACACCGCGGGGTTTAGCTAGTCTAAAATAAAGATATATTTTTTTAGAATGTGAGACAGAGAAACTGTTCTTTTTATGTAGTCAAGAGGAGTGCGATGAACTTCGTCAATTCACATCACTAATATACTTTACTACAATAGTAACACTACGCTATTGACGCAATGAATGGGTGCTTCAAATTGAATGTGAACTCATTATCGTATTACAGGTCTGTCTGATAGTCTCACCCACAGAAAAGTGGATTGCCGTTAACGTTGAGAGCACATCATCAATCAAATAGGCTCATTTGTTTTGTAATTGCTTTTGTATCTGTATTGCCAAGAGAAATTACACCTACGATATTAGAAGGAACCGATTGTAATAAGTGTCCAAACTTAAAGGTAGGTAAGGTAAGGAGATTATGGCTGACTATTTAATGTTCACATCTAAAAATCCGGTTTATTTTGGGAAGTTTTAAGCTATAAGCTATGTACTGATGCAGATCACCAAGCTTCCCAAATATTCCACACGAGGGAGCCTGTGCTATTCTCATTTAGCGCATCACACGGCTACAAACACCTCGACCGTGCGAGGGGCCAACGATAATTCCGATTTACCGTACCAAAAGGCCACAGACCCTTGTTTTAACAATTAATTCTATATTTTCAACAACCCACGCGGTATTAACAGCCTATGTTCGCGCCATTTTTTTCTCCAAGACTTATAATCGAGTGACATTTGATAAGGCAATTATGACAAACCCTAGAGTTGCTATTACAAACTACTTACTATTGCTATATGCTATTATAAACAGTATTGAACTTATACATTTTTTTTATTCTATTATCAGATAAATGTATTTCTTATATTATGGTGATCGTTTTAATTTTTATTCAAAAATCTTTGCATTTCAAAACCTTATTTTTGACGAAGGCTATTTAACTTTTTGTCAGATAACTAAAGATTTTGGTTTCTCAAGTCTCTGGTAGAGACAAATATGTTAAAAAACCAAATTAATATCAGCAACCTTTATCTGAAGTTCTGAAACTTGATCATAAACCGGTGAAACTGACCCTTAGTCTAGTTTATCTAGTATTTATCGGAGTAAGCCCTTAAAAAATAAATTAAAACTACCAAAAATTATCGAAAAAGGTTTAAGCAGTTTAAAAAATAAAATAAAGTACTTTAAATTCAGGTATATTCGATAAAATAATCTTCACTGGCCCGAATGACTTGTCTATTCTACAATATCATCATACATGTCCGTGCGTACCCACAGATAAGTGATGACCATTGTCTTGCAACTCGCCTTGGATGACGTAATTTTATATAACGTACATTACGGTCGCAATTTTAGAGAAATTACCCGTGGGATTACAGTTTCTTAACTATTGGTAGTGGGCGATTTTGATCGTGAGCCGTTAACGGCTTTCCATCGATTCTCACGATCTACGCTCTCTGCGGAAATTAAGTGCAGATGAATTTGATATTGACGTGTTGAAATGAAAAGCTTTCTAGTTGGTTTTAGCTGGATGACGCAATTCTGTACTGATAAAGCTGAAAAGTTTGTTTAATTGAACCTGCTAATCTTAAGAACTACTAGTTGGAATTGAATGTTTTAAAATAGGTAAAGATATTGTAGGTACTTTGCTACTATTGGTGCTGATGTAAAAGGTCGTCGAAAGATGTTGTTTTATTTAAGTATCTATATTCTTCTTCTAATTTATATTCTGATTTTGTTTCTTTCGAAAATTATTTAGCCAAAAGTATGATAACCGTAATAAAATAAATAAAAATAAAAATAAAAAAGCCTTTTATTCCATGCAATTACCATATTTTTACAACATTAATTTTGTAAATGATATACTTAGATTTATTATTATTATATATTATTATTTTATTATACTTAATTTTGATTCTTATTTATATTATTACATTACAATTAAATTAAATTCATATAATGTCAAATAATTTCATTATTATAATTTTTATGCATGGACCCCTCTCAGGTGAAGGCCTTCTCCAAAGATTTCCACTTATCTCTGTCTCTAGCTACTTTAATCCAATGTGGACCGGCGGCTTTTTTGAGGTCGTCCTCCCAGCGATAGATAGATAACCGTAATAAAAGATCGCAATTAACTCTATTCGTAATGCTCTGTAGTTTTCTGTTTGAAGTCATGATTGGCTTATGATCTGTCATGATACCAAAAACTATCAAGTAAATAAGTACTTAATAGAAACAAAATATACACATTATTATGTGTTTAATATTCAGTACTAGCGACCAATTGTACTTACATATTTATATGACGCTAGTAGCTATTACACCAATGGTCAATGGGTGACGAAATGCCATTTCCTCAGTATAAGATGGTTTCTATTGAGTTTGTAAATTGAATTATCACAACTTCTGCTACGGACAATTTGTCATTCAAGTGTTTAGTACATTCATCTGCTTTTTATTTTGGTGATATAATCTATACTAACATATAAAGCTGAAGAGTTTGTTTGTTTGTTTGTCTGAACGCGCTAATCTCAGGAACCGCTGGTCCGATTTGAAAAATTATTTCAGTGTTGGATAGTACATTTATCGAGGAAGGCTAAAGGCTATATATCATTACGCTTAGATGAATAGGAGCGGAGCACCAATGAAGAATGTTTCAAAAACGGGGGAAAATTGTTACGCTACGGGCAATAGGCGACGCAAACGAGGTTGCGTGGGTCAGCTAGTCTACACATAAAATTACTTTGCTGATTGGTCTAATCTGATGGGCATAGAAGAACGCAGTTTTCAGAGCTGGTGTTTTGTATCTACTGAATAGGAATATTATGAATTTCATATACACATTCGTTCTAGGTTCCTGTATTTTGTGAATTTGACTACTCAGATGGTAAATTAAGAGATGAATATTTGTATGAAACTTCATAATTTTCTAAGTTAACTTAAGATTATAGCTGGTTGTATATAGCATCTATAACCTATAACTCTTATTCATGTTTCTGTTAGAGCTATACATAATTTCTATAATATGTTTTCTTACATATGCATTTATTTGCAAACGAAAGAATTGATAAAAAAAGTGTTATCGTGACTTTAATAAAAATAAGACGATATTAATTATAAAAATGAAAATTCTATTTCTATTTGATAACCGTGCTTTCTAATCATACGCTTGTAAAAGGATTCGTGCTCTTACAGAATTTAATTATCAGTTGCATAAATCTGTCATTAGGTGACAATTAAATTCTCTGTTTGTGAGTAAGGCTAAGGCTTCTAAAAGTATTTGAAGTTTTTAAAACATAACAACATAAATAGTTTGCAATGAGGCTAAGATTTTAAAGAAAGTTAGTCACTGGTACTATAGTAACACATGAGTAACACTAGATGTAAGCTATATTGAATTGACAAGGACACCATCAGTACCTGGTCAGAACAAATTATTCACACTAAACAATTTGGTTTTCAAAGAGGGAGAAGTACCTCTCAATTGTTGTGTCAATTCACCAACGAAGTTAACGAGCACTTGAATGATAAACGTCACGTGCTCGTTATCTTTGTTGATTTCAGCAAAGCATTTGATATGCTCCAATATGAGGTGTTGTATGAAAGGCTGGAGCAAGCTGGTATACGTGGGCCACTGTTACAACTTTTCAAAAATTATCATCATAACCGATACACGAGAGTTAAAGTGGGCGAGACGTATAGTAAAAAAATGATCACAAATAAAGGCACCGCACAAGGCTCAATCATTGGCCCAAATGAATATATTATTTACGTAAACCAAATGTGCAACCTGTTTAAACATGGCTCCGTATATCAGTTTGCTGATGACACTTGTCTTCTGGTGGCTGACAATGACATTAAAATCGCTGAGCTAAAACTGCAGGAAAATTTTAATAGAATGTGTCAATGGGCGCACGATGTTGGTTTGGTGATAAACGCGCAAAAAACAAAAATGATGTGTATACAATCTTCACATAAAAACAGCTGTCACATGCCAAATATTTTAGCTCACGATCACGAATGCCTACATAACAACTTTATGTGTAGGCGTGACAGTACATGTACTATACTAGAAACAGTTCAGGAGCATATGTATGTGGGACTTATAATAGATAACCGATTTAACTGGGGTGCACATATAGACCACGTATGTAAAAAATTGCGAGCTATTCTAAGTAAACTGAGTATACTGAGGTACAAAATGCCATATGAAACATTACGCCTTTTATATCTGGCACTGGCAGACTCAGTTATCAGTTACGGATTGTGTAGTTACGGCCGCACTTACAAAACTTATATCGAAAAAATATTTAATTTACAATTAAGAATGTTAAAAGCTATTGTGCCACAAAAAATAAAAATAGCATGTCAACATAACTTTAAGCAATTGTTCCAATATTGTAATGTATTACCAATACAATGTAAAATCAAAATGGCTATCATGAAGGAAGAAATTGCAAATATAGATCAGCTCTGCGTACGAAAACGTAAATGTAACTTGAGACAGCTACCTAATCTAAAAAAATACAACTTGCCAAAATCTAATAATTTGTATGGCACTAGAACATGGCGTTATATTTTGCCTGATATATTAAATGATATACCAGAACATATACTGCAAAAATACATCACAAACGAAAGCTATGTAAAAATAATGCGGAAATTCCTTATGGACAACATAGCTTAAGTATGTGGGTAGGTGGTCTTGTATTGTCTATTAGACATTGTACATGCATACGCTTGCCTGCTCTTTGTTGTTTTGTCTGTTTTTTGTGTATAATTGTGCTGAACTGTGTAAATTGTTATAGACTATAGACCAACTCCCTCTCGCCTAAAAACCCGTGTGGTTTATGCGAGAGAATCTGTATTTACATCTGTATGTAGATAATATTTTGAACAATAAAAAAAAAAAAAAAAAAAAAAAAACTGAATTTCAAAAGTAGTTAAATATTCTTGATTTATCCTTAAGGCTATGTTCCGATTACGAGCGCTCAACGCGCGTTTTGTTAACGCGCGTTAACAACTACTTGTAAAATCGCGCGTTAGCATGTGTACTGCTAGAAGAAACTTCATGTATTTGTAGATGCGCGTTAGCAAAACGCGCGTTGAGCGCTCGTCATCTGAACATGGGCTAATGGTTTTTGTTTCACAATAAAAAACAGAGTACGGTGTCGAAATGTATTTATTTTCTCTTTTTTTGAAAAATAAAAACACAAACTTAATAATATATTAAGCTAGCCTTACTATTAACTTTATACAATATGTGAATCGAGCCAGCGGCTAGCCACTTCGCCTTCCGTTGCCCAAAAACACAGCTATTGAACTGTCATAATGATAGATCAAATAGCTGTCAAAATGAGCTACTAGCGACTGGTTAGCCGCTGGAACATGGTCACCCGTGTGCGTGCACAGTCGCAAGCGTTGGCCGGAGCGATGACAGCGGCCAGGACCGGCATCACCTACATTGTACGTGATGAGCGGCCCATTGGAATAAACATTCGAGCTGTTCGAAGATGTGGCAAGCGAACCCGAATTACGTCGACTTATCCGAACTTTACGTGGCTACTCAATTTAGACGTCCCTAATACTGATATTGGTGTTTTGTTTCGTCTAATTTTACTAAACAAGTTCGGATATATTAGATAGCTTAGTAGGGAGCGCCGTAGCTGCCGGAGGGCACGCCAGACGCGGGGTAACCGCCACCGGAGGAACCACCGGACTGTTCGTATTGAGCGACCTGGATGGCTTGGCGGACTCCATCAAGAACAATTCCGACAACACGGGCAGATGGCACACCATAGCTGGTTGAGGGAGGTCCGTAGGATGATGAAGGAGCACCGTAGGATGATGAGATACCACCACCGATTCCACCGTGACCACCACCGCCGCCGCCGGATGAAGCTTCTTCTTTCAGGAGGATGTTGCGGATTTGTTCAAGTAGCTGAGGGTCGACGTTCTGTCCTTCGGAGGTTGAGTATCCAGATGATACGGGTCTGTAGGGGCCACCGCCAATGAGGCCACCACCGCTGCCTCCGTGGAAACCGCCACCGCCGCCACCTCCAGAGGGACGGTTGTAGTTGTAACCACCAGGTGCTTCAGCAGTTGCGCAGGCAACCAACGCCAGGGCTATGCACTGAGGAAAAAAAAACATCATTAGAGCTCGTTCAGTATTCAAAATTCCTTAACTTTAGTTAGAAATCGCAACAAGTGTAAAGAGTCACTATTTGAACAGAAGTTACTGAGATTTGTTTGTTGTGTACAAAACAAATGTTTACTTGAATCTGGCCATACTTTGTCAGTATTACTTATTTGATAAATTCAATGTGAAGAGATTAGAGGGGGGAAATCGTTTGTTTGTAGAATTTCTCTATTTTTTGTGTATTTTGTTGATAAATTCAAGACTATTAACAAAGTTTTATTTGCTTTACAGATGGTGAATTTTATTGGCAATTTTTAATGAGCTTTTGAGATGCGTTTAGAGGGTTGGCCTTAGTTTAAATGAAATAGGAAATCTTCTGGAATAATACCGACTAAGTTTAAGGGAAACTCAATTTTCTGCAGTATGCGGTGAGCTTCAATTTAAAAGCAGAAAGCTAGAATATAAACTGTTGACTGATCAAGTGTCTCAAAATGAAATAAATTATGTTCAGAAAAATGTTCAGGTCACAGGTCATTCCAACACATGCAAAAACCAGGTTAATCAACAAGGCAGTTATGGAAACATTATTCTAATGTCCACAACTATCTTGTAGCCTTATTACGAACAATGATGGCAAGTGAAAGTGGGGTCATAAGATGAGAAGTAAAGATCTCGTTGCATCACAAGCTACGCTCAGCACCTGCGATTAATTTGTAGATGAACTTTGACACCAGGAAACTTGTGTATCAGTGATTAGAGTCCACATTTTAGTGGTTACGTATTTCTCATAAATACTATTGCAAATATAAAGTTAATAGTGAGTTTGAAAATGAAACTGTTTTAATATTTAATTGTCTGATTATGAACTGATATGTCGATAAATCGATCATGAAATGTATTTTTTTACGTTTTAAATACTTTGCAAGTAAAATATGTTTTCAGCTATTATTTAGATCTAATTAACAATCTCAAAATTAATGATTTGTGACAAATGAACAATACACCATTAAAGCGATGTTTTAGAAAACTATAATTTATATTTAAAAGCTCATAATGTGTTGCCATCTTTAATCCACATTTAGTTTTAATGTCTTGAGCACACATTAGACATTTAGAAAAAGTTTAAAAAATAAGAATTATATCTAAAACTTCGTAACGACACGGCACAGCTTCGCATGGATATCTTTAAAATTTTATGATTGCATATGATTTTATACTGTGGTATTTATGTACCTATTACACATAAAATTTGTCCTCTTAAATCACTCTGTACGTTCCTGAAAACAGCATTAAAATACGTCGAGTAGTTTAAAAGATATAAGCGAACAGACAGCAGAAGTGACTTCATATTATACTATCTATACTAATATATAAAGCTGAAGAGTTTGTTTGTTTGAACACGCTAATCTCAGGAACTACTGGTCCGATTTCAAAAATTCTTTCAGTCTTAGATAGCCCATTTATCGAGGAAGGCTATAGGCTATATATCATCATGCTAAGACCATTAGGAGAGGAGCACCAATGAACAATGTTTCAAAAACGGGGGAAAATTATCACGCGACGGGCAATAGGAGACGCAAACGAGGTTGCGTGGGTCGGCTAGTGTAAAGATAAAATGAAATAATAAGCACTAAACTACTCTATTCATAACCTGTATTTTTTGTGAAAGTGTGAATAAAATCTCTCAAATTTCTCAGCAAAATGGCCGCGATTTATATATTTGGTAAATAGCCTCCAATGCTTCCGAATTTCATAACAAAAATAGTAGGTAGATTTCTCTCGACATTACGAAGTGCACTATGACATGAGCTATTACGTCACAAGTTTATATTTCCGCCGGAAGGCACGGCGCCTCCATTAACTGACTTTTGTCTGATTATTATCAAGAAAGCATTAAGTCAGAAATTTGACTTTATTATTTTAGACCATATTTATAAATAGCTAGGTTTTGGTTTAGTTCGCGTAAAAGTATAAATTAAGACAAGATTAAATTTTTAATGGTTAGTTATATACCCACATATCTTTACAACTTAATCATCCATAAGTACTAATATTATAGATTCGAAATTTGTCATGAAGATCCCTTGATTCTTGAGAAAGGCTATGCTTTATCGCGATGACCAACACCGACAAAGGCGGGCACGCGGGCAAAAGCTAGTGTAATTATTAATTTGCATTGCATCTATTTAAAATAAGTGCTATCATATCAAATATTTCTAATACTTTCTCTAAATAGCTTTGAATTTACAATAGTAATCAGCTTATGTAAATATGGTGTTTTAATCTAATATATTTTAAAAGAGATTGGCTTTTTATCGGCGCTTACTAAAGCCTAATGCGGAATACAACAGTTTCTAAATGTCACATTTGAAAAACGAACAACGTTCCACTATACACATTGAACACAGTTTCCGATTGTGAATAGAATTTTGATTAATTTAATATTTGAATATGGAATTAGATGCTACCATATTTATGTCAACCATAGACAGTGAACGTTTGGTCTTTAACCTCTTTAATGGCTTTATGTTAAATACGTTATATCAGATAAGGGATCATAAAAATTAATTGCAAAGATCGTAAACTAAGCTTGATTACAAATGAATCTAATATATTCATTGTCGTAAAATGGCGATATTTCAATCAATTAACTTCAAAACTTAAAAGTAAAAGTCCAACAATAAAATTGCCAAAACAGTTTTATTTTGTATTTTTTAACTAAATTGCGCTTTACTGTATTTTTCTATGACATAATCTGATTGTGCAAACTTTTATTATGCAATTACGGAAACCGTACCTATTTTCGGTACACCTATTGTAAGATAATTTTCAACACAATACTAGTAAGGAGTTATAGATAAAGAAAAGTATATTAAGGAGATTTTTCTTGTTTATAAACTGTTGTATTCGTACACCATGATTTGTAAGCTCTTGCCTCTCGTAAACTGTGTTTTTTATACTTTACGCAGGTAAACGAGCATAGAGGTGATCTTATGGTATGGAATTACAACCACACATAGACACTTGCAACTCACGAGTCACAAATTCCTTGTCACTTTTTCGATTGTGAATTAGTCCTCTCCTTCTGAAATCCGAGGACTGTCTCTTTGTAAAAAGAGACAAAATAATTTCTTGAAACCGTTCTGTAAGGTTTTAGGATGATTCCGGACGAATCTGCCAAGGACGTTCATAGTTCTACGGATGTGACATTATTATAATTGCAACATTGTACCTCATCATTTAGCCTATGCTCTATGGTCGGAGATCATTTACGTAATGTAAAGTTACGCCGTAATGGTAATTTCATGCTGGTATTTTGCGAAAATTATTGTTGTTGCACATAGAAGGTTTATGTACGTTTGTAATTTTATAGGCAATGTGATATTATGGTGTGGTGAAGAGGTGCGAGTTACTATGTGTTAATGGTTTTTATGACTGTATTTATTTTGTCATTTTGATGCTTTTACCATTTTAATAATTTATTTAAGTACATATTTTGTATTTTAAGTATTTTACTTTTAGGAAAAATAAATCGGTTGTAATTTACATGAGCTTAGTATTTTTCATCGTTTTTTCTTTGTATAATTAAATTTATTTATACTGAATTTTATTATATACTGTATTTATAATTTACGAATAAGGAATTATTCTAAAATCGATAATATAGGTACTTATAACACTACAACTTTTTATTCGTTGATTAATGAAATAAATAATTGTTACGTACAGATATCGAACCCGCTATATTTCTTTCTTTCTCTAAGACTTCTCAAGACTTTCTCCGTACTGATTGCAGAATTTTTATATTTATAAATATGTACTAAAACAAGGGAAACGTCAAGTTTCTCACGCTTAAAAAACTTTTACACGATCTAAATGTTTAATAAATTAGTTAAGCTACGCTATGGGAATATTCTATTGTTAAGTAAATTCAAAGAAACGAGACTGTGGTATTCTAATGAGTGACAAAAATGGTGTGACAAAAGCCACGTACTCAAACACAATAGGACGGCAATGAGTGAAATTATTTAAAACGCACACATTTTGAAAGATATTTTATGTGTCATACATGTTTTTTTTTAATGAATATTTAATGAATGCACAAGTAAGAGTCAACTTTTACTGCAAATTATACACGAAATGGTTTTTTTTGTTCGAGTTCAAAGGTTATTTAGCTAGATTTGATCGTAAACTTTCATAGCTATATTTTCTCCCAGTTTAGTAATATCATATTTTCTAACTCTTATGATTTCTATATTTACAAATTTTATGGTTAATTATTTGACTATATGACTATGCTGCATCAATAAAGCAAAATTTACGAGAATATGAACAATAACCATCGATATTTTATGACTTGTTAAAGTTGACCCTTAGCAATTTTAATACGAAAGTCGATGTAGGCTATAACTATGTAAAAAAAGTTCCGAGATCAGATTACAATCGTGCTTTTCACAAATAGGCATTTGTCGTGATTTACAAAGGCGTAAATTACATATTAATTGACATTCAACTTTAAGAACCAGGAATAAGGTTCCAAGTAGCATAACGTTGAATTATTTTTAATTTAGAACACGCTCAATAGTTCATTATTTATCTGATGATAAAAAAGTAATATTTTAATCAATGCAGTTTTGTTTTAGTAATGTGTTCTAAATTCAAAATATTGAATCGAACTCAAAACGATTTTAATCCGATCCAAAGTGGCTAGTTCAGAAATCAATAAAGTGCATTTCGTAGATTAATTTGAATCACATTCCAAAATTTGAAAATTAAAAACGAACACACACAAATCCCGATGCACTATTTGATTTCCGAACGACACGGCACTTGTCACTTTTTTGTTTTTCTTCAAGCACAGGCACTTCACTGAACTTACCGCTACGAAGGCTTTCATGATGTTTAGTGATGGGTCACTTCGGTATGTGGCGAAGTAGTGTGATGTTCTTCGATGGCGCCTGGTGATATATACTATAGAGTGGGTGAGGTGGGGCGGAGAAAGGATAGCTTAGGTTGTGTAAGCACGGGAGATCCTACCATCCGAATAGGAAGTTTTGGTTAATTGGAGGGCATCATGCGATATTTTTTTTTCAAACTTTTCTATGATTGATCTGCGAGGTCAAGGGTCTTGTCGCTTTGCGTTAAAAGTGTTTTTAACGTTTCAATGTGATTGGAATGCAATTAATAGTCATGGACGGTTTAGATGATATTGCATTTTTTTTATATAGTTATAGTGGTCTTATAGAAATGAGTTTAGGTCTTTAGATAAGATGTAATAATCAGTTATAACGTCGTTGTTTAATGTTATAAAGATATAAAAATGATCGCGATCATGATTTGTTGTCAATTAATTAAGCAATGACGGCCTTTTTTTATTGACGGGGTGAAAAACCTTTGGGATCTGCAGGTCCCCGGGGACACACACCATCCACATACTTCTGTGCGGTGTTTTTCACTAAAGACACCCCCGACGTTCGGCCTCTGGCGCCCTACTCTGGAAGGACCCGGAATGTTATTTCAAGTCCTCTCCGAACCGACACCGTGCCTTATGAGACCCTGTCCTGGAGGAAATTATTTCGCCCCCTAAATCCCAGCGTGGTAGGTCTAATACACAATTATGTAATTATACCGCTATCCCGACCGCAGCAATCAATCTGCCACCAGAGGTCCTTATCCTCAAGCGGCCCTCGGTTCACGGTTCGACCTAACTAGCGGGTATTGAAATGTTATTAATTTATTTCTGTTTTAAAAAGTTCTCATTAACTTTTATAGAAATATTTATTATTATTAACTTTTATAAACAGAAAAGGGAAGAATAGAATAATGTATAAATCTATACCTAATATATAAAGCTGAAGAGTTTGTTTGTTTGTTTGAACACGCTAATCTCAGGAACCGCTGGTCCGATTTAAAAAAATCTTTCACTGTTAGATAGCCCATTTATCGAGGAAGGCTATAGGCTATATATCATCACGCTAAGACCAATAGGAGCGGAGCACCAATGAAAAATGTTTCAAAAACGGGGGGAAATTATCACGCTACGGGCAATAAGAGACGTAAACGAAGTTGCGTGGGTCAGCTATGAATAATAATACTGAAAGAATGGCGCAGTGGTTTAAGCGGTCATCGCGACGCTTTCTCATGCGCTGAGTGCAGTGGGTTCTTTTCCCAAAACACTGTATGATAAACCATTTGTTGTCCTGAGTCTGGATGTTCTCTGTGTTCAAATATCTAGTCCCTAGTGAAACAGGTTACCTAAAGAAGTTCTGTTTAAAAAGAAAATGAGACTTAGTATTTTATTTGATACTAACTATTGCCGGCGGCTCCGACCGCGTGTATGTCGGTTATCGCGGCAAATAGTAGCAGTAGCAGCAAAAAGTTGCATCTAAATCCGTTTTGTGGTTTTTGCGTGAAGAAGTAACAAACATACACACTCACAAACTTTCGCCTTTAAATATTAGTGTGATTAGAAAGAAAGCAGAAGACATTCAGAGGACAAAACATGGGTATTATTATTTATTATTACTATTTACAAATTATTTATGCTATATAGTAGTTCAATGGGTAGGTATCCCCATTCCCTAAAGGTGTAGCCATATGCCAAAAAGACAAACACTGATATCTCACAGTGTAAATAAAAACTGTTCTCATTTGCGTAATAACGGGTGAACTTATTACCATCAGTTGGACTTTTGGTAAAAAGATAAAGTTTAAAAAGTTATAACCCGATTACGTAAAAAGTTTTGATAAAATTTATATGATAAACGTCATTTTTCTATCTAAACTAGCTTACACGACGAACTTCGTATCGTCTTACTTATTTTTGTTAATATTTTCTAAATTTAAGAATAAAATATTTTTGTAAGACCATGTAAACTTTACGTAGCGCCGCAGTGTATAGAACTAAGCAGACTAAAAGAATATAACACGCCCTTTTTTTTAACCGACTTCAAAAAAGGAGGAGGTTTCTCAATTCGACCTTACGACGATAATTTTTTTTATGTATTTTCCGGATAACTTCGTCGTTTATGAACCGATTTTGCTGATTCTTTTTTTAATGGAAAGGAGATATCCCAATGGTGGTACCATGAGAAGGACACTAAGATCTGATGATGGCATTCAAGATAAATAGAGTCAAACCTTGAAGTCGGTTTTATTTTTGTTAAAATCTTACTTGTCTTCTATACAAAGCTTGTCCTGATTATAACAAATACATAAAAAAAGGAATTATTCAATTTGTTGCAGTCGATCGAAAGTTATGAGTAACATACATTTGTGTTATTTATTTATATTTATATGTATATAGTAATTAATGGAACCACACCCCTCCTTCCCCTAATTTAAAAGACAACAATGCGTTTGTAAATCTCGAGTTCAACATCTCCATAGACGACGGTAATCGCTGTTCATCAGATGACCCTCCCATTTGCTTATTTGCCACCTACAACATAAAAATCTGAGAATATACTTTGGAAGTGCCTAATGATATATATATTTTGATTAAAACTGCTGTAAGTAAAAAGTACTGAAATAACATCCATAGTAATATTATAAATTTGAAAGTAACTATGTCTGTATGTCTATCACACTTTTATGGCTAAACCACTGCACCGATTTAAATGAAATTTGGCATGGAAATACTTTGATTCCTGAGGTAGGACATAGGCTACTGTCTATCGCGATAACAAAGACACACGCGGGCGGAGCTGCGGACAAAAGCTAGTTAATTTTAAAGTGACAAATATTAATCGTCTTACTGAATTTTAAACAAAAATGCATTAGCCAAAAGGATATTTGCGGTAAGAAATAAGTATCATTAATTTATTATGTTTATGCGTTACCACGAAATAATACATAACTAAGTGGCGAGTTCGATTACCGCTATTGACACTTTAGATTCCACACGCATATTGTAGACTCCAAGTAATACAAGCTATTCTTAGGTCTTTTTAGAATCGTGTCGTAGAATGTTAGAGAATCTTTATCCTACACTGTACACGCATACTGTCATATTTAACTAGCTTTTACACGCGGCTTCGTTTACGCAGACTTTCATCCCCTGGTTTACCCCCCATAGGGGTGGAATTTCAGAAATTCCTTTCTTAGTGCTCACTTACGTTATTTAAAGAACCTATATGCAAAATTTCAGGATTCTAGGTTCAGCGGTTTGGGTTGTGCGTTGATCTCTGGATATGTCAGTCAGTCATCTTCCTCTTTTATATATATAGACTAGTTGAACCCCGCGGTGTTACCCGCGGTTATTGTTGTACCGCGAGTAACGCCGCGGGACAAAGTTAGTCTAAAAAAAGTAGCTTATGTTACTCCCTGGGTCATCAGCTACCTGCCAGTGAAAGTCAGGTCAAAATCGGTCCAGCCGTTCCAGAGATTACCTGGAACAAACAGACAGACAGACAGACAAAAATTTTTTTAGCTACATTTTTGATATATGTATCGTATATACATACATATGCATTTAGTAAAAAGTAATTATTTTAATATTACAAACAGACACTCCAATTTTATTTATTTGTATAGATGAATGTTCACGGACTTAAAAAATACACCTTGGTGGTTTGTTTTGGCATTTCTTCCCAGAGTGAGTCTGAGGAAATGGCAGCGCCTCCTAGCTAGTCCGACGTGTAAAACTGCACGATTGGTTTAGTAATTTAAACGGTCACCACGTCACTCTCTACTGCGCCAACTGTTGTGGGTTCAAACCCTACATAGGACAACACTTTGTGTGATCCACAAATTGTTGTTCTGAGTCTGAGTGTTCTTTGCGTCTGTTTCATGTATGTTTGTAAAGTCCGACACAGGATGGATATTTCTAATGCGGTTTGTACTGTATTGTAATTTTGTACTGCCTCTCGAGTAAAAATTCAATTCTCGAGAGGCAGTACAAATATATAAATATATAAATACATATACTTTTATTGTTGTAAATACATACATAATATACATAGAAAACACCCAAACTCCGAAACAAATATTTGTAGATCATACAAACATTTGGTCCGACCCGGGAATCGAACCCGAGACCTCATGATCAGCAGTCGCACACGCCAACCACTACACCAACGAGGCAGTCAGTAACTAATATCCTACAGTAGTATATTAGTTATGTCACTAATAACTAATATCCTACTGCCGCCTCAACCAATCAGGGCCACGCGGCATCTTCAAGCTACTCTAGTCTGTTGTCCATCCGAGATTTGTCATACTGTTTACCTTAGCTTTCTCGTTCATTTGTTTTCCTTACCAATTCACATTTTTGCTTTGTAAGCCGGTCAAAAGTAATCCTGACAAAAGTCTTTGCAAAGTCATATTTATCTACAGATAAAGTTTAGAAAGGAGTAATGATGTCAACTTCTTAATTCATTCAAAATATTGTTTATTGCAAAACTAGTAGCATGGCAATTTCAAAAAAAATATGTAATAACTTGACTACTTAATTATGTAATTAGTAGCTATATGACATCATTCTGCACTGAATCTTTCCTTTTTTGAAATGTCCGTGATTTTTGTATCTGTTCTGACGTTCTCTACATGATACATGAGTGTATACGTACATATGCGTTTATAATAAAGCGGTTATTTTAATATTACAAACAGACACTCCAATTTTATTTATTTGTATATATTCATAGTAGAAATTTGTGATGTAGTTTCGATACACAGTAAACATGATTCACATTATAATTACTCGACCCGCTTTTATCTATTTGGTGATCTTGCAATTTTCTCTATAACTATTAACCCTGATCAGACGGCAGCAGTGAAACGCACGTTTTGTTCAGTTGTTGGTATTTTGGGTGAATTCGAACGTGTTATTTCTTAAAGTTGACTACGTGCTGATGCATGATTTGGTGTTTAGTTTGATTGACCCCCTAGGGGTATGTCGATAGGTCAGGCCCTTAGGCGGTTACAGCACCACTTTCTTTTTATATGTCATCGGGTCACATAATGGTAAATGAGATTCGTCGCTGATATTTATTTTGTTAAGTAAATCTTTTATAGTTATTTTCATACGTCGGACTTTACAGCTAGTAGGCGCTGGCATTCCCTGAAACTCACTTTGAGAAAACATGCAGAAACAAACGATAGAAGTGTCTTTTTTGTTTGTAAGTCCGTAAACATTAATTTAATAAAAACTATGCGACTATAGTATATTGTCTGAGTTGGCCTTTTGAAGAAAGAACTATCTGGACCTGCAAGTTAATTACAAGCAGAATTTCAAGCGTGTTTCTGTCTTTTGAGCAACCTGCCTCCAAAATGAAATGAAATGGGATTCCTTCCAGTGTTTTCCTTTCAAGGGCATGCGGTTTTAGTCGGTTCAAGCTCGAAAAAGCCGTCAGCAAGCAGGCATTATCAGGGGTAATTTTTGCACAGAAAAAAAGGGGGAAATGGAATCTCCCGTAACCTCACTTACGGAATGAACAGTTATGAAGAAATATCATAAACACCAGTTGCTCCAGCCCATGTATGCCAAGCCTACGGTGAAGCCATAAGGAAGAATAATAGTATTGATAATCTATGTATATATATTTGTATGATCCACCGCTTAAACTACTGAACTGATTTGCATGAATGAGCTATCAGTATGCGTAATAATGGTCCGAATGACATAGGCTATATAAATAATTTCAAAAGTTTTTACATATAATAAACTTATAATAATACGTACTCGGAGTAATGTGCGGCAACCGTACTCTTGCAAGTACGACTCCTTGAGGTTTGCGTAGTCAGGGAATTAGTGTACCTGAATTTCAGGAAATAACACGACTAAACGTATCCACAAGTTTTTACTATAATACCAGAATTTTACAATATAATAATACAGATAATTATAATTCACTGCTAGAAGGTCTTGTCTCCACGACTCCTGCAGCGAATCTCTTCTTCAGCGTGCATTGAATGAGCTATCAGTATTCGTATTAATGGTCTGAATGATATAGGATACGTACTCGGAGTATAGTGTTTTGCACATTTTCTTGTTCGTTATAAACTTAGAAAAATAAGCATCTACATTCTAGTTTTGTTTACACAATGTTTATTTGAATGTTATATAATATATTATATGGTTAACCAGTATTGATACTTCCTAGATAGTTTTTCGGTCTATTCGAGAGCTATTACTTTCAAACTGTTATTTTGCATATTTTTGAGTCGGAAATATGTCTCGATTGCCTAGATAATTTAAATACAATTATCATAATTCAATATTTTTGTAATAATAATAGTTTTAATATATTCATAATAAATATATTTTAATGGTTAAAATACAACACGCTTCATTCTTTTGATGAATTAAATTTGCCATTATTACTTAAAAAAGGTAAGTTTTTATATCCTCGTATTCAATAAAAAAATTTAACACTAGATAAAATAATAATAATATGTAATAAACTATAATAATAATAAAGCTTTTATTTCCAAATATTAATAACAATATTATATTTGTTTTATTAGTAATGTTAGTTCCAATCTTTATAGGTATGAACGTTCTGTTAGTCGTTACTACTATATTTGGGCCCCTCTGTGGGTGTAGGCCTGTAACATCCATACTGCAAAGCGAGAGTCCATTCGAGAAACACCAGCCTGCAAAAAAAATAATCATCAAAATCGGTTCAACCTGTCGAAAGTTCTGAGGTAAAAAACATTGAAAAAAAAAACAATAGAATTGATAACGTCCTCCTGTATTTTTGAGTTCGGTTAAAAGGAGAAATATTAAAAAAAATGCACTCTATCTAACACACATACCTTCGTCGTTGGTCGTGACTTGATTTTTTTTTGCCAACAATCATTTTAGCCCGAACTGTAACAAGTGGACCAGTTGTGGACTGTTGATTGACTGATGATTTTATTTCGATTTAGACAACAGGGGGCAAATGACTTTTGGTGTTAGATGGAAAAATGTAAAATATATTGAAACAAGTTAGATGAGAAATTAAGGCGAAAGTATGGAAGGGATAGTTCTTAGTCAGATGAATTGGGGAATAGCTCAAACAGTTCATGCTGACCTGTAACGCGACAGGTTATGTACAGAAACACGAAAGTCTAAGCACTATAAAGGAATATAATTAAAGAAAGCGGAATTTAGAGGATATGTTATAAATAATTTTAGTTTTAATAAGACACACAAAACCCATATTTTTAACAGATACAACAAAGTAGTCAAATTGTATTTGTATTGTGTGTAGTAGTCAATTTTGTGTCTATCATCGTTACAATCATCAACTTTCGAGACATAGCAATCTCTACAAAAATAAAAAGACTATCATCAAAAATAGAGAAAGTACTTAAAACATACAAATTTATATAATTCAAGTCAACAACATTCATGAATAAAGTACTAATATTGTCTTGAAGTAAATAGGGAAAAGCTAAATCTCTTAGGTGAGTCAACAGCGCTACTGGCCGCGTCTTGTCATGTAACTCGTGCTAATTGTTAAACAGTGTACATCACAAACACGTTATGACACCGTAAATCTTCCTAACCCTCTGATGCTCACTACTGATGATAAATATTGATGATTTATGATGAACGGGCTCTTTGTGAGTGGTGAGTCGGTTTGTGTTTACTCGAGTTGAGAACTGTTTCAAACGTATCGCCGTCTAAATTCCAATCTTTACCAATATCTCTAACGAGGAAGGTATTTCTTCATTGTTTTATTTTTTTTTAACTGAGATTACCCGGAACAAACAGACAGACAGACAGACAAAAAAATTTTTAACTCCATTTTGGTATATGTATCGTGTATACATTCATATGCATTTAGTAAAAAGCGGTTATTTTGATATTACAAACAGACACTCCAATTTTATTAATTTGTATTGATATTGATATTATAGGCACTTTATCATATCCTTCGACGGTGTTTTTTTTATTGTCGTGATATTTTCTCGTACTGATGATGACCAAGCTCATTTTTAAACAACCACAACTTTTATTAGAATTACCAGTAGAATCGGATGTTTTATAGAAACAGCTTGATGTTTACTGCTTAGCTGTGAATTGCAAAATTAACTATCTATATAATATTGATAAGTCTTAAATTTTAGGTATGTTATTTTATGAACTTTCTTGATTATATTATTGGCATAGTGTTATCGTTATTTTTGTTGCTAACTCTGCTTAGCTTGAGTGTTAGATGGCGTTGTGTATTATATGTCTGTAAATATTTATTTATCTTTATATATATAATTCTTCTCCGAGTGTGTATGTCACTGAACTTCTCTCAAACGACTGGACCGATTTTGATGAAATTTTTTGTGTGTGTTCAAGGGGATCTGGGAATGGTTTAGATTCACAATTTTGTCCGCTGGACATTGTTTTTTTAATTAATTTTTAGTTTTTAGTTATGGTAAAACGACGCCGCCGGGACAGCTAGTTTTATATAAATTACCAGTGGTAATCAAGTTTGAAAGTAAATATTTTACATATATTTTGATATGTCCGACTTCACAGCAGAAGGCCCGTTTCCTTCTAAATTTTCTTCTCTAAAACTATTTAATTTTTCAAGGTAGTAAAGCCACGCTGATTTCGGCACGAACGGGCCACCTCGACCGCGGCGGTACTATCCTCGCACAGAAAATCAACGTAAAATACGGCGATCGTGCTGTCGTGTTTCGTGTCACCATGGAGTGGGTGACCACCACTTTGGATGCTGCTTATGCTTTCCATCAGGAAGAGGAGAGTCGTTTTGGCAGGGCCAAACATAAAAAAAAATGTTCTTATCTTGATTAGAATTCTATTTCTGACAGTTTTAAATAATACATTGTCTTGAAATTAGTGTTATTGAAATCTAAAATACTCATAAATTTGTCTTTTTTTACAGTCGATTTGTCTATCCAAAAGTTGCCTGATAGAAAGAAATTGCTACTTAGCATCACAATGCCGCCCTTTGTACATGGTCGTTAAATTGATATGTTCCTAAAAAGAAACCGGCCAAGTCCGAGTCGGACTCTCGCAACGAGGGTTCCGTACAAAGTTGTAGGTATATTATATGATGTAACTAAAAATTTATGCTTTTTGCAATTTTTCCTTTATATGTGCTTTAAGACGTTTTTTCGTACCAAATTTTAAGATTCTAAGTTCCCGGAAAGTACCCTGTTGGTTTTGGTTCCTTTGCAAGTGTCGAAAATTCGATGCATAAACGATTGTATCTTTTGATTGCGTTGGTTTAGAAGTTTCATGTTTTCACAGCTCTAAGGGACAGGAGATTTGAGTATTTGGTATGAATTTCAGCTTGATACCAGCCGTACCTGAGAAAAAGGCTCTTGACAGACAGACAGACGGACAGCAAAGTGACAAATTGTTGTTCTGAATTAGGGTGTTCTTTGTGTCAGTTTCATGTATGGTTGTAAAGTTACTCGCGATGTATATTCCTAGTGTAGGAGTTGTGTCTTCAAAATAAATAATTAAATAATTTGTACATGGACACAATCTTGTAGGTGAAGTTCTGTCACCCTTTAAAGCTGTGATAAAGGCAATAACAAGTAAGATATTAGTACTATAATAGAACCCATGAGAATATTTGATGTTTGTCACATTTGCATCGGGTGAACTTCGAGTCAATAGGCTATCATTGAAAAGTAAAATATTTATTTTTATATTTTAAAGGTATATGACGACATATATGCAAATAGTTCTAAACATAATTAGGTATGCAAAAGAGGACGTTTCAAAACGATACTTAAAAATTTAGTTTGATCTTGACCTACGGAGTAGATTTCATTAACATTGAAAATATACTGACGATATTGTAATTGTGTTTTCATCATCATCATCATTAACTTAAGAGCTACGCTCTTTTCGATGCAGCTTTATCCAGTACTCCCTATCAAGAGCCGTTTCTTTGACGTCCTTATACGTCGCAACCGCCACTTTTTCCTTAATCTGGACTATATAACTGTGCTCGGTCTTCCTCTTCCTCCTCCTTCAATTTTTCCTTTTTTGATATTATTTATAAAGTTATCGTGACGTATAAGGTGGCCTTCCATCTTGCCTCTTCTAATTTCTATAGTAGATATCAGCAGCCTTTTCACTTTCACTCTTTCTAGAACGTCCTCATTGGTCATTTTTTCCGTCCAGCTGATTGCCTCCGTTCTTCGCCAGCACTATGTTTCAAACGCTTCCAGTCTTTTCTTATCCTGATTAGTTATTGTCCAAGTTTCACAACTATAAAGAGCAATGCTCCAGATATACGATTTAATAAAGCGTTTCCGAATGTTTACATTTATGTTTGACTTCAAAAGATGTTTTTTTTTGCATAAAACGCTTGTTTAGTCATCGCAATGTGATATTTAATATCTGCAGTGCATCTAGAGTCAGATGTTATATGGCTTCTCAAGTACTAAAAACTTGAAACTTGTTCCGGAATTGTGTTATTAATTTTTTGTATTTATACTGATTAAAATTTTGGTTTTGTTTCAATCTATTTTTAAGTGGAATTCTTTAAATATTTGGTCCATGTTGTTGAGTAGAGCTTCAAGTTGGTGTTCATTCTCAGCAACAGCAGCTATGTCATCTAAAAACCAATCAATTGGGTTTTAGCCATCCTTCTACTACTACATCCTTCTACCTTAGGAATATTTGCAACCACTTGAAAGCAATAAATTTGGTTCACATAAACATACCTAAAAATGTTGGCAACAAAAGACAATATCGTCATCACTTCAAACGTCTTTAATAGAAATCTGCTAGATATAAGCTATAGTGAAATATTGACCATCGACCAACTTACTTTCACGATCCGATGGGATGGCTGTTCCACAGGACCGGAGAGGGATCAGGCGCAATCCCGACGGCTTAACGTGTTCTCCGAGGCACGAGGGTTGAAGTCCCAATATCCAATCTCCTTATTATTAAGCCTTTCTATAAACTTTAACACTCTTTGGCCCGGTCCGAGAAACAAACCGGAGTTCTCGCTAGCTGCCAGACCAACACAGTAGGTAAATGTTGTACAAGGGAACGAAATAATTACACATTTACAAAGGTTATTTTTTAAAAGCATTTCCTTCATATCTATTCGTCACAATGACATATATATGATTTACATTTGATTGCTGTACTTGAAATAATTTATAAGTTTCACCTCGTATTAACTGGAATCATTAACATCTATCAGACTCGCAGAACAGAGAGATTACATTTCACTTTGATTTAATTACGTAGGTCCACTGCTGCCTACAGATTCAGTTTTACTTTTTGTCATCGAGGAGATGAAAGATACTCGTGGATGTCTTTTACTCTTGGAAGGACGAAGGCGTCTGTTGATCTTTTCGAATTTTTGCCTGTTAGTATGGTGGTTAGTGATTCGACTGCTATGTCGTGGGTTTTCTTATGTTATATTTCTTATGTATTTGGGGGTAGTTATCTATAACTAGCTGATCCGGCGAACATAGTACCGCCATATTTACATATCTGTCTCAGGTTCCCGTCGCGGACAGAAAAATTGGTTAAGCCGCTTGTCGGATTAGCGTGCACAAACTTATAGATAAACTGATAAATTCTAAAACATCTATCTTTTTTAATTGTTTTGGATTCTATTGCGTTCACAAAGCTTCCTATAATAGTTTTTCTTATATATCTTCAATGTGGAGTCAGCGACCAGTTACAATTTAAATATATGTGTATTGATTAATGTATTATACATGTTTATCAACAATTCAGTTTCCAGTTTGGGATCAGATGACCTTGTGTGAAATGAGCGACGGTAATATTATTGTTACCTCACACAAGGTGGTATCCGGAAGACGTTTCACACAAGGTAATCCCGTAAAATAACTTATTCTGCATACCTAGCAGCTTGTTTTTGCGAGCGTTCTGTCGCTTCATCCAGACAATCTCTTTCTTCCGGAGCATGATTCTCCCAAGATAATGTATCAGCTTTTTAAACTTGTATTTACTGTGTAGTCTCCTAACATGTACAGATATCAACACGCAGTTTTGCTCTAGAAAGCGTTTTAATTTGGCCTAGAATATAATTAAATTTAATTAAATTTGTATCTCACGAAATGTCGCCGTGGGATTAATGTGGAATGACATCGCAACGTAGTTCCCGAGCTATAGACAAAGGTGTTAGTAAAAATTCTGCTCGTAATTTAATTGTTGTGTAAAAAACCCGAATCGTGAGACATTTAAATACTAACAATGCAATACAATCGTTTCAAGATTATATGTACGTGCTTGTATCTGAGGAAAATTTGTTATTAATACTAATACTAAACTTAGTACTAATATTATGTTCCCCTTCCCCGTTTTTAACCGACTACGACGAAGGTGAAAAGAAGGATAGTACTTTTTTAATAAATCAGTGAACAGATTTTAATAAATGCTTAGTAACAGATGACAGTAACTTAGTAACAGGCAATATTTCCATCAAAAGTTGTTACAATTTTAAACTTTTTCTTGTGGGTCGGAAAATGAAAATGAAGAAAATACAGAGAAAAAACAGAGTTTTCTCTCTGTATTTTCTACTATATGTATAACAGAGAGTATTTTGAGAAATTGTTAGAAACCTTTTATTAGTTTTGTTAACAATTAACATATTAATTTGCTTTCTTAACCTATGATTGTGTAAAAAAAAAAACTAAAATCTAACTTCTTAAAGGGGTGTACTTAAAGGGGTTCAAGGTAGTAGAGCCACGCTGATTCCAACACGAACGGACCGGCCGGACCGGTAAAATGACAGCGATCATGCTGTCGTGTTTCGTTGGTAAGTGCGAGACCGGAGGCTCAATGATGCAGAAGCATCACTAGCCGCCGGAAAGAAGCGGTAGGAAACAGTCCGAATAAGTCCTCCGAGCATTCGGACATCTAAGAATAGATTGAATAAAATACATTGTCAATAGATTATTTACGTGGATATATACTGTATTTAGTGATGCTATCGTAGTATCGGAATCCTTATAAGGGCCCTTACTTGCCACTCACAAGATCCTCGGCTCAGCTACACGAGATAAAGTATGGTCATAGGACCCTATGGTCATAAGTATAGACTTACGCTTCATTTAATATGAAGATAACCGAAACGGGTATTATTTCGGTATAGAGACTTTAGAGAATACAACTTTCTAATTCAGCAAATGAAAATAAATGACAGCTAATGATGTTTGCCAAAATTATGTTCATATTTTGATGTATATAGTTATAAAAACTCAATATACCGTATTTTTTTATCAAATTATTAACATATAGAATTTCATTTTTAAAAGTTCGTTAGTGTTATAATAGAAAGTTTCAATGTTTAAGCACATATTTCTTAGTTTTATTGAATTTGGATTTCAAAATTGCTTGTCTAAAGCGAATTTCCCTACGGAACGTAAACATTCTCGACTTTTTGTTATCCTACTATGACAAAACTAAAAGGAAGGGTATTAGTTTTGACTACTACTACTACACTAATAAACCAATTTTAATGAATGCGGCATGAATAGACTTGTAATAGTGTCTCGGGTGACATGCTGTATACATTTTATAAAAAGTTTTTACCGTACCCTTCATCTCCATTTCGCCGTAGTCGGGTTTAAAGAGATACCCAAATTTTGTTTCAAATTAAATACAATAAAGTACCTACCTGATGCAACAAATAAAACTATAATAGTAACTTAGGAGCAAAAATACTAAAATGTGTGTTTTCAAGTAAAGTTTTTAATTACGACAAAAAAACACAACGCTTTTGTTCTTATTCGTTTCCAAATGGTCTATTACAGCTGTTAATGTGTAATTAACTGAAGATCTTGGAATGTGAAATTCTACACATCTAATCGAATAAATATTCAAATTTTATTCTTGATTTACACGTATAATTTAGTGTTAGATAAGATAAAAAACAAGCAAAATATTTACCAACATATTTTCAACTTTTACTTTCAATTTTTCTGTTCAATTCAAGTTTGGTCTGAGTGGACCTATTTTTAAGCTGTATGTATTTATTGCAACTCTTACCTTTATTTTCTGGAAGTGATTTCACGGAAAGATATGGATGTGCCTAACAGAAAGTCGGTTTCTGTCTACGGATGTACTGGATTTTTCAGCCTCGTTTTTTGTCGTAGTTGGATTTTTACTTTTTTTATTGTTTTGGTGCGGTTATAATATTAAGTCCTTTGCAAAGTATATTTTAATAGGTACCACAGAAATATCACAATTATCGAATAAATACGGACAAAGTCACGAGAAAATGCTAATAATACATATATTTTTGAAATGTACAAGTAACGCCCTTTCGTATATATACCAAACACGGCAAGTTTTCCTCAAATTTATTTTTTAATACAGTACATTATGTCGGCTAGAGGGCGCCACATTAGATTCAATGACACATCATTAAATAACCTATGACCAGCGGACAGTCAAGACGCTTCTAACTAGTTTTAATAAGTAGTTAAGGAGCTATGAGGGAACAGATGAACATACATACATTCATACACAGACACTTAAATCATAACCCTCCTTTGGCTTTGCCGTAGTCGGGTAAAAATCATAGACATAAACAAACGCCTCAGCATGTACTGGATTGTCAAAGTAAACTAGGTGAAAACACCAAAATCTACTGCCTACTCCTGTCGATCCATAACTACCACTTTCCAAAATACGTAGAGCCTTATGAGAAGAACACTGGCAATAAAACTCATGGCCACTCTTTTTAAAAGTCAGATATTCAGCTACAATAGTATTAGTAAGTAGTACATGAAAGGTTAACAGTATGCAAACTGTTGCTCCCTTTTAGTTGCCACCTATTAACACAATCCAGACTGTATTAGTCGTAGTAGTTTGTAAGAAGAGGCTAATTCCAAAGGCTTCCACCAATGGAATAGTAAAGGCTGTTGATGTGATGTGCTGGAGAAGATTAGATTACTAATTCCCTGATACACTTGTGGCGTCTTCCACATACTGAAATATACTACAGCCCCATCTACCGAAGTTACACTGAACTACGGAATAACGTACAATACCAATAAACTACCGATCCTGAATTGCGCAATAGAAGTTCTTGAGCCGATTAACATTTACACAACATTCCAACATCAACTGTTGGGCAGCGCTCCGCCAGGCATGATCACCTCACCTGGTCGGAGGACCCTCCCTTTGTGTTGGAGGGACATGACAGAACTGTCCCCCAAACACTTCATCTTGAAGGGCATCAACGCAATTGAAGTTTTTGATTTTCATATGCCGATAAGGGGCAGTATTCACTTATCCGTTGGAAGAATCTTACCATGCAGCGTGAAGGATTGGAAGAGGATGGGGGGCAACCATACTAGGGAAGATTTGTTTATACAGCTATATCAATTAATGTGAACAATTCGCTGGAGCTTTGAACGAAGCAGGAGAACATTTAAAACTGGCAACACTGGTTGGAGTAAAGTACGGTGCGATTTCACCGGGTCATAGATTGAGGTTTTCGGTTACGTTAGCAATTACTAAAACCATAAGTCATAAACCAGTCGTATAGCTGGTGATGCAACACAATTTACAACCATACGTATTTTTGTGGCGTTCTCTTTAATTTGACGGGATAATTAACGGAGTCAATATACCACGCATGTGAGACGCGTGCGTAAACTGTCTATGTTGTGGCCTTGTGATTCAAACGTTTATGTAATTTTTTTAATTATAGTGATTTTTCTGCTTAGATGTTTTTACTGACATACAGATTTGTGAATTATCAGTCTACTCGTGCGATAGGTGCATCAATCTGTCATTAGATGGAGGATGGAGAAAGAAATTGGTGAACTGTTTTTCTTATTTCTATTTTCTACCTTGTTTCTCGTTTTATACAAGCTACATCCCGCGATGTCGCTCGTGGTTGTTGTTGTACTTTACTCATCACCCAGGAACACTACAGTTTTGGGATTTAAATGTAGCTGGTGTTATTTTCAGACCCACCTGTTTCTGTGCCTAATTTCCTCTAAATAATTTCCAAGACAGTTAATTTTCTTCCTGGGACTTTCCGAGTGTCATAACTCGGTGTGTTCGTGGGTCACTGCTGTTGATCCTGGTGTACAGGAGTTACAGTGGTGGGAATGTGGGCGGGATTAGTCCCATAAAAAAAATATTCATCCTCATATACTTTCGCATTTATTATATTAGTAGTAGTAATAGGATAGTTGTAGAGTTCGTGTAGGATATGTGATGAATACAAATATAACTAAAAAAGGTAAAGTAAAAATAATTTAAAAAAGTAAATAGCATTTAAAACATTTAAAAATATCACTTTACAAGACTTCCATTTGACAGGGCCTTGGTCATAGTGATTAGTGATCTTGTCTGCACAGGTTTTTTTTCTTAAATCAATCACTATTCTTTATTGCAAATGGCAAGTATACATGTAATGTTTATAGAAGTGACAACGATAAACTCTGTTCTGATAATTAGGCCTTTTAAGAGCAACCGAAGCAGGTCGCGCCTCTCACCGCTCTACACAGTAAGAGGCGGAACAACGACAAGCCTTGACATCCCCCGACAACCCATTAATTTAAACTTATATTCAAATAAAATTAAATAAAATTAAATAATAATAATTTAATATAAGATAAAAAGATATATCAAATTTAACCTTTGATTGAATTCATAACATTTGAACTAAATAAAGACCTGCAAAAATTCATAACTATCGTTATAAATGACAATTTCTAATAATATTTAAAACAGAATTTACATAACAACAAATTTACATGTAAAATAAAATGCAAGGAAATATATTAATGTCAAATTAATTAGTTTATTATTCATCTCTTTTTTGCCAACTAAGAAGTCTCTTGTATCGTAAAAACAGGTAAAAACGATTATATCTAGATTTCTATAAATGGCAGGTGCTATTCAGAACGTACTTTTGTGCATCAATGCTGGATTTGTTTTAAGTATTCTGTTTTTAATATTGGTATGAATCCTTCTATTGCCAGTAACCTGTATTTTTTTAGCATGTAATTCGTATCATAATATAATTTCATTTGTCATGACAATTTTCAACAAAATATGTGATACTGTACCTTATAATTGTTTAATTCATGATTTGTACAACATTTTATGAAATAAATTATTCTTATTTTTATTCTTAACATTTTCAGCCAATGTTTCGAAAAGTTCTGGGTTTGTTTTAATAAAACTGTCGTTTCAAAAATGTACATGGATGTTTATGTCATAATTTTATACTTTTTTAGTCTGTTACAAAGCTATCTGTGGATTTAAACCTGATCATGGTTCTTATGCTCTGCTTTTGAGATTTAAAAACGATACCTTTATTTGTTGAGTTTGCCAGAGTATAATGCAATGTCTAATATGGGACCTCAGTCATTCCATGAAAAGCTATGAGTATACTTTCATTATAAGAAGCGGCGCAAGTTGAAAAAGTGTTACTTTTTGTTTTGAAAAGTGTCCAGGATAAATAAATGTAAGGTTAGTACGATCATTTGTTGTGTGCTCAACCTATTGCCGTCGACTGCTGAACGAAGGTCGCCTCCAAAGAACCCCAACCATCCCGGTCACTCTGCTTATCACAGCCCTCAAGTCGTCGGTCCAACGTGGAGCAGGGCGTCCTACACTATGCACATGCGCATTATAATTTGTCTGTAATATTTTATGTGTATTTATGTGTGATATGTATCAGCAAATATATAAGTTTGGTTAACATATCACAGGTTCTGCCTATTTTTTAAGATCAGATGTGTGAAATGAAAAAAATAAATTACAAAAAATCCTTAAATTTGTGTATATATAGTGTGAAGGTAGTAGAGCCACGTTGATTTCAGCACGAACTGGTCGCCTCGACTGGGGCGGTACTACCCTCGCACAGAAGATCAACGTAAAATGACAGCATTAGTGCTGTCGTGTTTCCTTGGTGAGTGCTAGACCGACCCAATGATGAATAAGCATCACTAGGCCGCCATGGTGTGGGTCACAACTCTGCACTGTTGTATTGTCTGCATTAGCAATAAGTATGGTGATCACTCAAAATCAAAATAAAAAAAAATCTAAAATGTTTAATTTCATTATTACACATAACATTTACATAAAAGTTGAAGGTGACTTTTTTTAAGCATAAAAATGCCTGTGCCAGAAGACGCCGCTAAATCACTACATTTAGGTTCCGCTTATGCTTTCCATCAGGCAGACAAGAGTCACATTGGCAGGCCTATATATAGAAAAAAATGAATGGAAATGTCATTCGTGTATTTCTCAGAAGTTAATTATGTATTTAGATAATTAATTTTAATGATTTGTTTGTCTGGCGTAAAGATGACAGTGCGCCAACTTTAATGTGTGTACGTAGCGACGGCGGAAGCTCATTGACTGAGGAGGTTGTGGGTTATATCACAAAATAATTGTTTTATGAGGGAATCTATCCATCAAATCTTGGAAAGTTGTCATTATTTTCCATAAACGCTATTACATAAATTGAGTTGGATTGAGATGGAATTGTTGCAATGGCTTGGGCATACTAAATTGATTGTAGAATATTGAATGATAGATTAACTGACGGAGGTTGCGGAATTACCGAGGACGGATCCTCCATAAGCGCAAGGCTGGGGGTGACCATCTGTCTCCCTAAGAGAAGTAGGCCGGGGTGGCAGCACGATGTGCTCTTTTTGGGGCAGAAAGGGAACATCGGAGTTCCCACTCTACAATGTCCGTCTGGGTTCTCTACAGGTCGTAGATAGCCCAAGGTACGTCGGGGTTCCAGGGATTTCCTCTCTAGGGTTCCACGGTGTCTTGTTTTTGGGACGGCGTGCGGTTTTTCGTCTGTTTGAATTCGACATAGACAACAGTAGGTGGTATCGGATATCGGGGGATGGGAGTGAGGGGGGAAGTTGTTTCCTCACATACCTACAAAAAAATAGGTTAATGTATTATGATTACATGAATTTGCAGTTAACTAGATAAAATCATACAAATGCGCTCTTCAGAACCAATTGAATTGTCCGCCATTAACTCTGGCCAAAGTGAGAAATTTAAAAACGTTATATTATTATCTCTGACATTACGAGACGTTAGTTTCTTTGTAGTACAAGCAAAAAGCGATTAGTTTTAAGTTTTATTATAACGAAGTTGAAGTTCGTTATTTGCGACTTTACAATAAACGCGTCTGATGCCATCTACTAATGCTATTTTATAGAGATTGGTGAATTTCCTAAACACAAATTCGGATTTCTTATATACTTACGTTATTTTCTTTTTGAGTACAATACTGTATTTAAAACAACAATAGGCTGTCTTGTTTAACTATTTCAAACTTACTAGAACACTTTAGCAATTGATATCATAATTTTAAAAGAATATATAATAATATATTATAATCAATCTATAATAACTTTAATATTGCCGTGGGAGAGCCACGCTCGGCATGAATAGGCCGACTCGGCCGGAATGATACCACGACCTTACAGAAAAACGGTGTGAAATACTGTAATTCGGTAAAAACAGCGAAAGCAGCTGTGTTTCACCGATTGAGTGAGGATACCGGAGACCCATACCCCAACCACTCCCCATACTCCTCTTCGTCCCCCTCCCCATTCCCCAAAGGCAGGCAACGCACTTGTGACGCATTTTGTGTTGCATGTGTCCATGGGTGGCGGTAATCGCTTAGCATTAGGCGATACGACTGCTCGTTTGCCCGCCTAGTACACAAAACAAAAAAATAATAATTAGATTCCCATAACATAATTATATTAATGGAGATAAGGCTTTTTAAATTACTCTACTACTACTTTTAGATTACAGTTGAATGGTGAAAAAATGTTTTGGATTTATTGTGCGCCAGTGTAATATGTATATTCATAGAAATGAACTCGCCAAAGTCTTATGTTTTAAACCACCAAAAGCATTCGTTTTTATTTGCACTAATCTTTAGAAATTGCAAGATTCCGACGCAATTAACTTTACATTTTACACTATTAGATTTGACTTATTCAGTTATACAACACTCAGGTCATCAGTCGTAGTTCATGCTCATTTTATATGTTACAATATGGCCTTTGGCATTATTATGGTACAAGTGTGAATACGTCTGTACATACAAAGAGAGCTGAGAAATTATATGTGTATTTCGTCGTAGGTTTGATTTCTACTTAGGACAAATAATTGTGTAATGAGTGTGACTGTTTCTTCTGTGTCTGTCTAATCTTGTGTAATCTATACTAATATTATAAAGATGAAGAGTTTGTTTATTTATTTGAACGCGCTAATCTCAGGAACTGCTGGTCCGATTTGAAAAATTCTGTGTTGGATAGTACATTTATCGATGAAGGTTATAGGCTATATATCATCACGCTAAGACTGATAGGAGCGAAGCACCAATGCACCGTGGGAGAGCCACGCTTCAGCATGAATGGGCCGGCTCGACCGGAGTGATACCACGGCCTCACAGAAAACCGGTGTGAAATAGTGCTTGCGCTGTGTTTCACCGAGTGAGTGAGGATACCGGAGGCCCATAACCCAAACCCCCTATCTCCCCTCTCTATCCACCAAAGGCCGGCAACACACTTGTGACGCCCCTGGTGTTTGCAGATGTCCATAAGTGGCGTTAATCGCTTACCATCAGGCGATAAGTCTGCTCGTTTGCCCGACTATTCCATAAAAAAAAGACATATATATAACCTGTATCGTAGCTGGTGTGGGTCACCATGCTGCATTGTTGCATTGTCTGCATTCGCAGTATGGTGACCACTACTCTTGGATGCTTATGCTTTCCATCAGGCAGAGTAGAGTCATTTTGGCAGGGCCAAAAAAAGAATATATAGATATACCTACTTGGTTTGGAATTGAGCAAGTGTGAGATTTGTAAAGTTAAGAACATTACTATAATAAACTGCAGGAGAAAAAGGCAATGAGTACAGAAAAAGCATGATCTAAATCAAAATAAATACTTTCATTCTTTGCGTGAAAATCCGGCTATCCAGATCTGGGACTATTAAACAAATTCTATTGTTGTGTACGCTCATAAACAGCGTCAACCCGCTATAAAACTGACCGTACCATTGCCATCTTGATATACATAGAGAAAATTAAGAATTCACAAACAGCTAAGTTACGGCACACACCATAGGCTGACGCGTGTTTAGAATCGGTCAGTTCTAAGCCCGACCCTGAAGTTTTTAGCGAAGGTCATTGCGCAATTCAATTCAATATTCGATGTACGTTTTGTTGTAAAAAAAATTACAGTTTGAATTGATAAATATTCAGATAACGTTTATAACATAACAGTATTGCAAATAAAATGCTTGGCTACATGTAATTTGGGAGAATAGGAGGCCGAATTGGTGATTTGATTATGAGAACCGTTAGAGGTTTCTCCTAAATGTTAAGCAGACAAAGGACCTTGCAGATGAAGTAATCAGCTCTGTGTAGTGCGAACATTTGTGTGACTCGTTGGCGCAGTAGTAACGTTCGCTACTGTTGTGTATGAGATTTCTGGTCCTACTTAACACGGGCGTGAAACACCATCAACTTCCATGCTCCGGACTGTTATGAAGATTGAATATTTTGTTTCACATATTCTCTATCTCTCTTTATATTTATATACTAGCCGACCCACGCAACCTCGTTAGCGTCTTCTATTGCCCGTAGCGTGATAATTTTCCCCCGTTTTTGTAACATTCTTCATTAGTGCTCTGCTTCTGTAGGTTTTAGCGTGATAATATGTAGCCTATAGTCTTCCTCGATAAATGGGCTATCTGACACTTAAAGAATTTTTCAAATCAGACCAGCGGTTCCTGAGAATAGCGCGTCCAAATAAATAAACTCTTCAGCTTTATAATATTAGTATAGATTTAGGATAAACATTACTTTTAGATCGTGTCATAAAAATCTTTTATAAGACCCCTAATTTTCCAAAATTTTTAGGCAGAAATTAAGAATATTTTTCATACCTACGAGAATACCTGATAAACTATAATTATCTTTAGTCTATGTTTTACATCCCAAAAAAATGTTTCCAGTCCACTGCCGGACATTGGCCTCACTGTAGAAAGGAAGCTTTGGCCTATTACGAGCCTATGTCTCGCTGACCAGACTTTTTTAGACGGAAAAGAACACAATGTCACTGTTCCTATTCATCTCATGATCGTCGTAAGAGGTGATTAAGATGCTATACGACTTGGATACCGGAGGCCCATACCACAACCCCTCCTCACACCTCTCTCCCCATCCCCCAAAGGTCAGCAATGCAGTTGTGACGCCTCTGGTGTTGCAAGTGTACGTGGGCGGCGGTAATCGCTTACCATCAGGCGATACGTATTCTCGTTAGCTCCTAGTCTATAAAAAAATAGCATGTTTATCCCCAACACGTACTCAACGAGCTTGGAGACGTATAGCTTGAACCTTCTCCTAAGAAGAAACCCGAGAACAGCAATGGGATAAGGTTGTTGTAGAATTATAACTGTCATAGATGTAAAATGAAATATGTATAATGACTTGATGAAAATAATTGTCAAAATCTTTGACATGGGTACAATCATGACATGAGTATCACGCAAGCCTCATACCCTCTTCTCCTTAATTGTAATTAAATCATCTACGCTATAGCAATAGATATATTTTAACAACAATGTTATGTTGAGTAAGCACAGTGGGGTGATTTCGTAACTAAAATTAACACACTTGTCGACATATCGCCAATAATTTGGTAACAAATACAGGTCTCATTCGTTTTTAACTATAGTTTTTTGGTTTATGATATTACCAATAAAATGTTGCTTAATATTTTGCTTTAGTATTGATCTTTTAATATTCTTAAAATAAAAATGTGTATGCTCAAATTTCTATATTGCTTTAGTTATTTTTGTTAATAAAGAAAAATGCAGAGAATATCTAAAACGGAATTATAGAGAAACTATAATTTTTGGCTAAAGGTATCGGTGTATTTATCTTTTCAATTTTGATAATAATCGTTTTGAACCGACTTCAAAAAACGAGGAGGTTCTCAGTTCGACCGTATATATATATATACTTTAATGTGTGTTCGCGGATAACTTCGTCATTTAAAAATTTTTGATTTTGATTTTGATGATTCTTTATTTAATAGAAAGGAGATTTCCCAACGGTGGTACCATGATGAGGACACTAAGATCGATTCGGTCGTTCTTGAAGTCGGTTTTTTATTTCTTTAAAATTTTACTAGTTACAGTTCTTTTTATTTATTATCATTTCGTTTCCTGTCTCACTGTTTATCTAAAAATGTCGAGATTCATTTGCCTCCTATGCATTAAAGCCATTTGAGTCCTCCCCTTCAAGGGATCTTACGATCTGAACTCTAGTTACCTCACTCTTTCGGTGAAAAGCAATAAAAAAAATTGCTCGACATCTTTTTGTGAAACCGTGAAATCACGTTTTCTTTGTTTCTTAAGCTCAACACAATAATTATTATTACATTAATCGGCTATTGATTAATATTGACGAAAATCTGTTTATGATGATGTTACAGTGCAGGTTAGTTCTGTTTCCATCTACATTAAATATTTTTTTATTCAATACTGTATTAACGATATTTTTTGTACGAGTATGATATCATCGTAGGTTTGTTGCCCTTATACATAGAGCAACCCGAGCTACCGAACGAAGGGGAGTGGCCTTGGCGTCATTTTCCGCCCCTATGCCTTAAATGACTAGTGCACACTTATAGATAAGGCATTCTGCACACTGCGTGACAATCACTGTACACATCAGATTTTAGTCGTACGAGTTTTAAACAGCGAATTAGAGGTACCGAAAGTAAAGTATATTTTGACGTTTTATTCTTTAAGTCCCAGGTGCTATTTGGAGTAGTCTTTATGAGTTACTCGTTATTTAATAAATTGACAATCATGGGCCTGACGTAAACCTTTTGTGGAGGAACGAGTGTCATTTCCCTCCAACACAAAGGGAGGATCCTCCGACCAGGCGATTTGATCATGCCTGGCGGGCCATTGCCCGACAGTTGATATTGGGAAGTTCTATATATGTTAATTGGCCCGAGAAATCTTATTGCGTGATTCAGGATTGGTACTGTTGTGTATTGCTTTAGGATTGGATTTGTTTTATAATTCTATATTTAGAAAAAAAAAATATAATGTAATAATTATTGGAAAGCAGAACAATAAATTCTGACTGTATGATAATGTATAGGCCTTTACAGTTTCAAAACTAGTGGCTCTAACTTTCATGTAACCAGTGTCGATCTCACGATTAAGGCATCTAATAACACCTCAAACGTCAAAATCCGTCAAGCCTAAATGACCTAAGAGCGAGCCAAAAACATAGTCGAAAAGCATTATTCTCCTGGCGCAGTCGCGTAATCTATATAAATGAAAATTAGTCACCAAAATGTATATATGTACAAAGCTTTGAATCGGCTTCACCTAGTTAGATTATTCTTTTTTATGTGTTTGTTATGGTCAGTACAAGGGTTGTATAGAAAAAAAATAAAAGACAGTAGAAATGTTTTATTTAATTAATTCGGGATTGAACACTAACCGTGCACATCTGAGTCAAAAATATATAAAAAAATCTTTGACATTTTCGAAAATATTTACGTAAAAAAAGTATACCGGTACGAAATTCGCCTGTTCAGCTAGTCTATACAAATAAATAAAATTGGATAGTCTGTTTGTAATATTAAAATAACCGCTTTTTACTAAATACATATGTATGTATACACGATACATGTACCAAAAATGTATTTAAAAAAAAAAAGTCTGTATGTCTGTCTATTTGTTCCGGATTTTGACGGGACTTTCACTGGCAGGTAGCTGATGATTCATGGAGTAAGGCTACTTTTTTTAAGACTAACTTTGTCCCACGACGTTACTCGCGGTACGACGATAACCGCGGGTAACACCGCTAGGTTCAGCTAGTAAGACAATATTAATGTCGTTCCGTGTGTAGAGTGCCGAATCCTCTCACTTTTAATCACACTAGGCCAACATTGTGTGTGCAATATGTGTAATGACAGGTCATCATATATCGTAACTTCTAAATGTTTTTGTAACAAAATCTTATTGCGAACACTATTTCCACGACCTATCTGTGATGTAAGTACATCAACACGAGTCTACATTATGACTATTTGCCAATAAACTTAAACATTTTTGGCAACAACTGTAACATAATAATTCGAAGCGTCAATAAATTGCTTTTAAAGATATTCTGACTTACGAAAATAGATGAAATGTGTTGTTAGTTTCATACTAACCGCAAAATTGCTATTAACTTGCAAAAGATTGCAATGCATTTGGAAAAATGATAATTTTAGTCATACAAAGCGAGAAAGAAAAATAAATAATAAATATTTCGGACATATAACACACAACGCCATCTAGTCCCAAATTGAGCAGAGCTTGTATTATGGGTACTAGACAATTGATACAGATACATATATACTTTTTTTTGTAAATACATACATATTATACATAGATAACACTGTATCTCCGAAGCAAATATTTGCAGATCATACAAACATTTGATCCGACCCGGAAATCAAACCCGAGACCTCAAGCACAGCAGTCACATACGTTACCACTGCACCACCGAGGCAATCAAAAATCTATTATCTATATCATATATGTATAGATATATATATATATAGATATAGCCGCCCGCGCACCGCAGCCGTTGTTGCTACACGCGTATGATGCGTGAACACATATTATAATTCAAAAGTAGCTCAATCTGTTACGCTTTCACGGTTGCACTGATTTCAATTAAATTTGACATGGAGATATATTGAATCTTGAGGAATGCGATAATCGGTCCGAACCGCGGGCAAAACTTAGTCTAATACAAAAAGTTGTTGTAGTTAACTCGTGAAAAACCCCTGCCCGCGTAATCAAAATGCGTATTCTCGTCAATCCTCTTTCTACAATCGCTAACGCCTCCATTATTGCCCAAAAAATTATATGACCACGTGACTTATTGTTGAGATGACGTCATTCCAATACATTTGTTAGTTTTCTACTAACGTCTACGTTATAGAATGTCAACTTAGCTAGGGGGCTAGCCATTTGTATCTAGTTACATATACTTATTTGTATGATTAGAAAGAATGTCGGTTTGCATGTGTGTTCTATTCATATTCATACTTTGCGTTCGGAACTTGGGGTTTGAAACTTAACACCCGTGCCTCGGAGAGCACGTAAAGGTGTCGGTCCTGCGTCAAATCTCTCCCCGGTCGTGTCCGATAGCCGTGCCTTCGGATTATGAGAGTCAAAAGAACATAGAGTGCTCTTATGTTTGCATCCACACTTTTGCACTATAATATCTCCTGCGTGGTTAGCTGGTCTCCGTTGAGACTGGCCACCGTGGCCAACCGGCTATGAGTACATCAATTGTGTACTTAATTTGTACATATTCCACTGCTTCCTTTGTGAGCACATACTAATATGTAATTGCATTGTTATTTATATCAATTAGGAAATAATAAAACTAAAAACCAGTGACTATTTTTATATTTATAAAATAGATCAAAGTACAAATAAACTCAATAAATCGTATGTTGATAAACTATTACTAATGTTATAAATTACAATAAGATGAAAAATTCTAAATTCTAAATTTGGGAACTATTTTTTCCAAAATTTAATAATATTACAATAACAAAACGTATGTTTGTAACTATGTTAATCTAATACCCTCAAACGAGCAATTCTTGTATATATATATATATTACTAGCTGAACCCCGCGGTGTTATCCGCGGCTATTTTTGTACCGCGAGTAACGCTGCGGGACAAAGTTAGTCTAAAAAGGTAGCCTAAGTTACTCCCCGGATCATCAGCTACCTGCCAGTGAAAGTCCCGTCAAAATTCGTCCAGCCGTTCCAGAAATTACCCGGAACAAACAGACAGACAGACAGACAGACAGACAGACAGACAGACAGACAGACAGACAAATTTTTTTTAACTACATTTTTGTTATATGTGTCGTGTATACATACATATGCATTGATTAAAAAGCTGTTATTTTAATGTTACAAACAGACACTCCAATTTTATTTATTTGTATAGATTATCTGAAACTCGGAAACGTCTCCAACGATTTTCATGAAATTTAGTATGCAGGGGTGTTTCAGGCGATAACTCGATCTATCTAGGATTAGTTTTTAGAAAATTACCTCAAAAAATACCGGTCAGCCAGGTAATCTTACTTGTGGGATAAATTCAGTGTGTTTTTATTTATTGATTGAAATTAGTCGCTTTGTTTTTATCTATAAATGTACACTACCTATACAAATAAATGGATACTAATTTATTTATGAAATAATATAAATAAAAATGAAATAACAATAACGCGAATCCCAACACGAACCTTATAATATGGTCCAAGAGCTTGCAAACTTGGTAGATAGAAGGTCTTTATAGTGTACATAAAATAAAAAAAAACAATAAACGATGAGTAACAAAGTTGAATATGTATGAATTGGCGGTCTTATGGCTCACGGGGATTTCCTTCTGACAACCTAGCTTTATTTGTAAACCAGGATTTTAAAACAATATACATTCATAAAACTAACAACAATAACAACAATTTCAGTAAAGGCTAGACGAGTAAATTAGTTTTAAGAGCCGATCCGTATATTAGCGAAAATAATCTATTTCTGAAATAGAACCAATTTCTCTACAAAAAGACATAAAAGTAAAAAAAGACTCAAAAGGTGTAAAAGAATTTATTTTTATATATTGAAAAAAACAGGCATAATAGGATAAAAAAATATAAAAAAAAAACAGGTAAAAGAAAATATCAAAGTAAAATAAACTAAAGCAGTATATAAAAACACTATTAAAATAAAACATTACTAAAAATATAAATTACGCTTATAAAGTTTTTAGGGTTCTGTTTCTCATTATAAATTTCAATACTACAATATTTTCCAAATAAAAGAAACCGAATAAAATAATTATATGTAAGTATAACTACAAGTTATATGATAATAAAAAAATCTAAAAAAATGACTGATAATAAATTAAGGTAAAATTATAAAAAAAATCTAACTCAGATTTATAAGAAATATATTACACAAGTAAACCGAAATCCACGGTTCAATAGGTTATTTTGTAATTACTAGTAACACGATTTTTATGATAATATTAATATATTACATTTTTAGTAATAACTCGATCAAAAACAATTTAAAAATCTCTGCACACGGTACACCGCAGACTTTAAAAATGTATTTAAATATTGGATTGGTCTGAAATGGCTGATTCGGTGCTGGAACCGACGACGTTAAGTTCACGGATGCGCAATACTAAAACTTTGAACGGAGCAACACGAGTCTTCTTCTTCTTCTTTTGATGAAACGGCAACCAGCCGGATCAGCTATTTCTGCCAATATCAAGTGTTTATAGTCTTCAAATCATAAGTCTTCAAGTCTTTAAGTCTTCGTCATGATGAAATTAATGTTAAAAAATATATAAAATATGGATGATATGAAATGGAGACCGTCTTTCGAAAAAACAAAAAACGATCTCCAGCAACACGAGCCACAACACAGTCACTACCAAACTTCAAAATAATTAAGCTTTGATAGAAAAAATTTCGTTTGTTAGGAATTATACAGACAGAAAATATCCGGTCAAGCTAGATGTCAGACATGCGGTCCATAACTTTTTGTTATGGAGTTTTGGTTTTTTTCTTTCATGTTTGGTTTTAGGAGATAGTTGTACATGCCGTTTATAAACTTCCTTTGTACCGCACCTGAGTTGTGATGAAGTACAAAAAAAAAATATACGAGCTAATTAACGAAATTCAGTTTTTGTTATAAAAACCCCGTCACTTTTTTCTTCTTCTTCTTGTTCTTTTTGTGTAATGATGGCTTGAAAGGACCAAGTGCCAGCCGCACAAGCAAGCCGCGCCACCAAGCTGGAATATCGAGGAAACAAAAATGATTTACTTGTTTTCCATATACTATATCATCAACAGCCTTTAACAGTCCACTACTGGATATAAGCCTCTCCTTAGAAAGGAGGTTAAAATGTATAAATTATGTGTGTTTTAATGGATTAAGAAACCCTTATTCGTCGTTGTAAGTGGCGACTAAAACTGAATCAATATACTAGAACTGAAACCAAATTATCTCATTGAATTTAATTAAATTGCCAATGAAAGTTATTTCATATTTATGACACTTCAATCCACTCTACTCCAACTGAAATGGGTTAGAAAATATGTAAGTAAACAAACCTTGCACAACGATTGCAGCAGTGTTCATCTTCACTTGGTAGGCACGAAGCTTTTCACGATCTTCCTTGAACTGCATGAAATTTTTCAGTTCTAATTCGTGTTCAGCAAACTGTTAACAAAATTTCTTTTTAAGTACGTACTAAAAGTTCAAAAGTATAGTCAGAACTTATTTTTTTTTTTATAATTTCTTAAGTTTGATTTTTTAGCCAGTAGCCCGGACGATAAGAGTATATATCAAATTACACTGGGTCATACCGGTAGGGATCTACGGAATGAGTCTTAATGTAATAATAGATAATAATAAAATAATAATGAATAAATATTTCGGACATCTAACACACACCGCCACCTAGTTCCAAACTAAGCAGAGCTTGTATTATGGGTACTAGATAACTGATATAAATACTTATATTTTTTTTTGTAAATACATACATATCATAGATAGAAAACACCCAAACTCCGAAACAAATATTTGCAGACCATACAAACATTTGATCCGACCCGGGAATCGAACCCGAGACCTCCAGAACAGCAGACGCGTACGCTACCACTGCACCACCGAGGTAGTCTAATAATACAGTAATAAACAGGATTTAAAGCAATTATTTTATTTTCTTAATTTCTTAGGTACTTATTTGACATAAGATATGTGTATAAGTACTCTTTTATGGATAGTTTTTTATTTATCATCCAAATCCGTTCAGTAGTTTTTGCGTTAAAGAGTAACAAACATCCATCCAAACATCCATCCATCCTTACAAACTTTCGCATTTATAATATTAGTAGGATTCATTTTTAGTCAGTAGCCCAAAAACAAAGTTTCATGCTTCTAACTTTAAAAAATGACGAACTTCCATACAAACTTTCATCCCCTATTTTACCCCCTTAGGGGTAGAAATTCCAAAATTCCTTTCTTAGTGGATGTCTACTCAATAAAACGATCCTACTCGCCAAATTTCATAGCCCTAACTATCATAGTTTACGCTCGGCGATGATGAATCAGTCAGTCAGTCAGTCAGTCAGGACTTGTTATTTTATAAGTATAGATTTATTCACTGTGGCACTACACACAATGTATTCAACATTTTAATTAATAAAATTGGAGAAAACTGATGAAACACTTAAACTGCGCTGTTTTGTTTTGTTGTGGCTAGCGAGTGAATTTGTTTACTTGCTTGTGACGTCACCCGTCTCAAGTGACCAGCGCCATTACAGAAATATCGTTTTTTGACATGGTTGTAAACTTGAACTTTATCTTAGATTTAAATTTATAATACAGTAGAAATTCCGCAAAATATTAACGCAGTGTGCTAATCATGTAATAAAGAATAATTTAAAACGATTTCCAAAAATCAGTCCAATAGCCTATTGCCTGTAGCGTGAAAAATTTGCCCCATTTTTGAAACATTATTCATTGGTGCTCAGCTTCTATTGGCCTAAGCGTGATAATATATAGCCTATAGCCTTCCTTGATAAATGGGCTATCTAACACTAAAAGAATTTTTCAAATCGAACCAGCAGTACCAGAGACCGCGTTCAAACAAACAACAGCTTTACAATATTAGTATAGATTAGCTTAAAAAATTACATTTTAGTACAAAAACACATAAGCTTATTAGAATGAGAATGAACTAAATCCATCTTCATCAACAGCCAGCCCACTGATTGACAAAGGCCTCTCCATAGAAAGCAGATTTTGGTCTACTTTATCATACAGACCAGAAGTGTTCATATTGAATTTGTGTCAAGTTTTAATTCCCTTTGCAAAACTATTGTCCTACAGAATTTGCACCCTAAGTAAACTCTTTAGTCTAAAAATAAGGATGGCGACACTACTGTCACTACACACTTTACCGTGGGAGAGCTACGCTCCGGCATGCATGGGCCATACAGGAGTGATACTACAGCCTCACAGACAACCGGTTTCTCTAGTGAGAATACCTCAACCCCACCCCCCATTCTCCAAAGGCCTCTGTAACGCCTCTGGTGTTGCGGGTGTACATGGGCGGCGGTAATCGCTGATCAATTAGTTTATCGAATGATCCATTATATATAATATTATTACCGCTGCGTAGGGAACCGCGCGGGTGCCTTACTCATAGGTCTAAACTCCCCTCCCGCACGCCCACCCCCGCCTTGGTGACGCTCACTTCACAACGGGCCGTGCAGCAGAAATCGTAATATTTTAGTTTCGCCATAACTTCAAAACCAAACGTCTAATTTTAATCATTCAAAGACCAAATATTATCTATATAAACTGTACTTAGTGATAAAATAATTTATTTTGATAAGGATTAATAGCATGAGTAAAATAAATGCGTTTAAATATAGTCCAAAGAAAATTCTAGATTTTTAGATAAAAAAATGGTTGTTGTGCCTCACTCGACATAGATAGGTATAGTGTTTTGCAGACTTTTTTGTAGATATTTATAAGATCTACAATTAATTAGAACATTTTATGGTTCTATCTTTTATAGTTTAGGAAGAAGCGTACGCAAAATAAGTAACTTTTCTGGTTGATTTGTGTCCGAAAATCCCAAATATCTTACGGAACCCTGTTTTTTCCAAAATAAAATTTAGCCTATGTTACTCGTGGATAATGTAGCTTTCGAATGGTGAAAGAATTTTTAAAAACGGTCCAGTAGTTTTTAAACCTATTCATTACAACCAAACAAACAAAGTTTTCCTCTTTATAATATTATTATAGTATAGATATATATATATACTAGCCGACCCACGCAACCTCGTTTGCGTCTTCTATTGCCCGTAGCGTAATAATTTTCCCCCGTTTTCGAAACATTTTTCATTGGTGCTCCTCTCCTATTGGTCTTAGCGTGATGATATATAGTCTATAGCCTTCCTCGATAAATGGGCTATCTAACACTGAAAGAATTTTTCAAATCTGACCAGTAGTTCCTGAGATTAGCGTGTTCAAACAAACAAACAAACAAACAAACTCTTCAGCTTTATATATTAGTATAGATATATATGTACCCTTCTACTATGACGACCTTGCATTCGTGCTTCATACTCACAACAATGGAGTCATCGTTTATGACTCACTGATTTCAGACCGAGATTTTTTACCAGCGATCCCGTGATCAAAACTAAATCATAAGTTTTACGCCTTAGTTTTGCCAAAGTTTTGTACTATACCAAAGCTTTTTATTTTTTTTCTTAGGAAAAGGGGACAAACGAGCTGACGTATAGCCTGATAACACTAGGACACCCGCAACACCAGAGGTGTCACAATTGCGTTGGGGGATGAAGAGGGTTGGGGGGAGGGGTTGGGGTATGGACCTCCAATATCCTCACTCACTCGGTGAAACACAGCACGAGCGCTATTTCACACTGGTTTTCTGTGAGGCTGTGGTATTACCACGGTCGAGCCGGCCTATTTCTTCCGTAATGTGACTCTCCCAGGCTTTACCTTTTTTTCTAATTCAATTTTTTTTTCCACTTCTTTCTCGTAATTGAGTCTCATTATAGTTATTTTGACCTCCAAAGCCTCCATGTCTTTGTCGTAGTTAGACATACAGTCTTCTATTTTTCTTAGTGTTTCCTGGAAAAGGGAAAATATCATTGTGAAGGGTCATCTCTAGTGAACATCTCTTTTTAACCATAGGTAGTACTTACTACTCTTTTAAATTATGGTTAGTGACGGATTAATATACAATGTCACTATCTCTATTCATCTCATGTTTGTCGTAAGAACCGAGGCAGGAAGCACACTATGCAGATCAACATCAATAGAGAAGGAAAACAGTCCATGGTTTGGGTAGCAGTAATTAATAAATTGTATTAACTACATTAATACGCATTTTTACCCGACTACGGCAAAGCCAAAGAAGGGTTATGATTTTGACAGGCTATGTATGTATGTACTTTCATTTGTTCCCTTATAGCTCCTCAAGTACTTATTAGAACTGGGCAAATAAGGTATCGTTGGAAGCGTATTGAACGTCCGCTGGTGATAGGCTATATGACGTGTCAGGGAACCTAATGTGGCGTCCTCCGGCTGTCATAAAGTAATGTTTAAAAAAATAAATTTGAGATAAATATGCCGTGTTTGGTATCATCGGAAAGAGCGTTAATTGTACATTTCAAATATATATATTAGCATTCGCTCATGGCTTTGGCCGTGTTTATTCGATAATTGTGATATTTAAATTATAACGGCATCAAAACAGTTTAAATAAAAAAGTAATAATTAAAACCCAACTACGACAAAAATCGACGCTGAAACTTAGCTTTACTTACACCGACTGTTACGTTTATAATGTTTTCCACTTCTGAATGAACCCGTTGCTCATCGTCCACTTTGCTGTTGTACTTGGTGATGGTGTTAGAGAACGATGACTCCGTGTCATGAATACGCATGTTGTTTTGTTCTGTGCGTGCACTCTCCCATTTCTCGATGTACCTTTCCTGGGTGTTTCTATGAACAGCTTCATCCTAGAATAAGATTTTGTAGATATATAGCTTATCGGCCAGCTATCGGCCCCGGTTGTTGTGTCAAAGATAGTGGATTCGATTTCTACTCAGGATAAATATTGTGCGATATGATGCACACGATCATCATTTTATGTGTGGGTGTAACTATTTAAACATGCATTTGATTTTTGGAGTTTGGAGTGGTTCAGTAAATAGTAGGTAAGTGGCACATAAGAGATCGTAAGCTAACAATAAATGTCTTACTGAAACTCACTGATAGCATAGTTTAAGCAGTCACCATGCCGCTTCTTATTGTGTGTTGAGTGTTGCGGTTTCGATTCCCACATTGGGTAACACTTTTTGTAGTTTACAAATTGTTTTTCTGTCTGTGCCCGTTTCATGTATGTTTAAAAATTCCTCCAGACGTAAAATGCTTTCTGAGCGAGTCCGAATATATTTATAAAGTTGGTTTTTTCTTTTAAAACTTTTATATTTGAGAAACCACTCATCATCACAAATATATAAAGTTTTAAATTAATTGACTGCCTCGGTGGCGCAGTGGTAGCGTACGCGATTGCTGTTCTTGAGGTCCCGGGTTCGATTCCCGGGTCGAACCAAACGTTTGTATGATCTGCAAATATTTGTTTCGGAGTTTGGGTGTTTTCTATGCGTGATATGTGTGTATTTACAAAAAAGTATATATGTATTTATATCAATTGTCTAGTACCTATAATACAAGCTCTGTTTAGCTTGGGACTAGATGGCGTTGTGTGTTAAAATGTCCGATATATTTCTTATTATTTATTATTAAGAATCGTGTCTCCATCACTCAAAGTCATCTCGTAGTTATCAGTAGCTAATTATTAGCTCCAGTTTTAAATGTCACAGCTCTTAGAAACTCTTACCTCAAGTTTGGAGACGAGTTCTTCCACTATTTGATTGGTTTCGTAAACACTGGACTTAATACGGACTCGCTGTTGACGAACTTGCCTTCTCAAGTTGCGGCGCAATCTAAAAAGTAGATTTAATGATAGAGGAAGGCGTACACGCAGACAGATCACTTGATTTGAAGTGACTGTAGCCACTCAAGGCTATCCTTCTATCCAAAAGTTACAAGTACGTTGCCATTGTGCGATGTATAGATAATAATAAATAATACATCAAATAGCCTCTAGAAACTTACTCTTTATTTCTCGCCTCTTCGTCTATGAGGAATAGATAATGGTCCAATCGATCTTTAACCTGTTGTTCATACTTAATCAGAGCTTCATAGGTTCCATCCTGTATCAGTCCCAGGTATGTGATGGTCAAAACAGTGATACATGTATTTCTGGAACACAACACCAGGAGTTATGTTTCAAAGACGATTTATTACAACATTTCTCAGAAAAGTACCTATGTGTTAAAGATTTTTGGCCTATCGTGATTCGTTTCCTCTTTTAATGGCTTCTTATGGGATAAATAGAGTTACACACCATACTCAATTCGTCACCACACGTATATATAATTGATAATTACTACGTTCCATTTACTACATATTCAGTAATATCTTTAGAATGTTGATTGGAGTTTGGAGTGGGAATTTTTCTCCCTTAGTCAGCCTTTACATCGGTATTGTCCAAGGTATCTTAGTAGGAAAGACGCACTTGTCTTGATGTAATTGCAAATATTCACTTACCATCAAGTCACGCATCTGGTCATTTTGCTTCTATGCCAACAAAATAAGTCAATATTTATCATACCAAAAACATGTACATACCTATCTGTCGCATGTTTACGCAGCTTGTAAGCATCGCTTTCAAGATTCTTCGGATCTACGGCAAGCAATTCATCTTCGTATTTAAATGACTCCACACCAAATTTTTTCTCTAACAATTCATTCATAATAAATTTCATTTTGTAAAGATGCATTTCGTTATTGGACTCATCTACAACCATAGATTTAGATATAGAATCAGCAATTTCAAAATTTCAATTGCTACAGGTGGTTTTATACTATTAAAGCTGTATTAATTTATAAATCGACTTCAAAAAAAAAAGGTTCCTTTATTTGTCATACAAATAATTTGATGTTATAAAGAGGTGAAGTTTGTGTGTTTGTAATATGGATATACTAAACAGATTTCGAAAATTCTTTTACCAATAGAAAATAGTGGGGTATTTGTTAGCGTCGTACTATCTAGTTACTACAAGAGTAACCCAAAATAAAATCATATATAAGACGCTTTTTGAAAACAAAAATTTTGAGTTTCAGTTCTAAGTATGGGGAACCTCCAAAATTTATTGTTTTTTTTTCTATTTTTGTGTAAAAATCTTACTTACCTACTTACCAAGTTTCAACAGTATAGTTCTTATAGTTTCGGGGAAACGTGGCTGTGATATGCGGACGGACAGACAGACAAAAAGACGTGACCAATCCATAAGGGTTCCGTTTTTGCCATTTGGCTACAGAACCCTAAAAAATGGGTAGTATCATAGGTTTTATATGGTACATTAATATTTTATTTATAAATTTCATACCCAGTATACAAAGCTGCATTAAGATGTCTTCCAATATGGTGGCAAACAAGTGAACTTGGGTTGCACTACTACGAATAAAGAGATATGTATGGTTAGTTGAGCGAAATAATCTTAATAATGGTAACTTACTCTTGGCTCACTCATCATCGTAAGATCCTGCAGATATGCGTGTGTATATGTGTGTGCATCGATTTGTAAATACTAAGTACAAATTATATCACCTACTAGCTGAATCCCGCGGTGTTACCCGCAGTACTCGTAGTACCGCAAGTTACGCCGCGGCACAAAGTTAGTCCGAAAAACCGCGTAGAAATCGGTGCATCCATTTGAAAGCTACGATGGCACAAGCAGACACTCACACATACACACACAAACAGACAGACAGACAGACATCCACGTCAAACTTATAACACCCCTCTTTTTGCGCCGGGGGTTAAAAATTATCGAAGTTAACATATTGTTGTGACGATTTGTAGTGATTTCTACGTACAATATTCACTTCGTTTTCTTTTACAAAACATACTTTAGCGCATAGAATGAATTGACACATTGCACAAGAGGTAATGGCGAATTCTGTATCGTCAAATGAAAAGTCTTCATGTCAATAAGCATATTATTGTACGCTTACAGCTTCCTAACTTCAAGCGTTGGGCCAGCCTGCCGTCATGATTAAATGCCTGGTCAGAGAAACCTCTGTTGTTCCTTCACACATTAATATATATTGTTTTGTATTATCGATATAGGTAGATAATCTAATACCTTTCAACGACCAATTCTTATATATATATATTTATATATATACTAAAAAAGCTAAAGCAACGAACTTTGTACCGCCATATTTACATATCTGTCTTAGCTTCCCGTCACGGACAAAAGAAAATGACTTTTCAAGTTATCTTTTAATTTTTCTTGTACACAAACCTTGTCCTAACAATGACAAACACATCAAAAAAGGATTATTTAATTTGGTACAGTCGATCGGTAGTTATGCGCGTACATACATTTCGGCGATTATAAATATAGATAAATAATCTGAATCTCGGAAACGGTCTAATGATTTTCATGAAATTTAGTATGTACGTGGGCACATTTTTACTAGTACTTTTTTACTTGCAATGTATGTATGTATGTATGTAACTTGCAACAGTTTTAACCCAATTTTCAAGCAAATTTCTTTAACCGATTTTGCTGAAATTTTGCAAACATGCTTATACAGTATGACAATACAATATTATAATGACATGGAGCTGATCTGATGCTGGAGCTGAAACGTGACCATAGGAACTCTGTAAAGAAACGTCACAACACCATCGAGTTTGGACTCGTTTGATTCGTATTTTTTTTCTTTTTAGGGCATTCTAATAAAAATTTGTTTTTAAAAGTTTTTTGAAATTAATTTATTGTAAAATGTACTGCTTATTTATATATTTAAATGCTCGAAGATCCAGGAGTACCTGCATCGTCGAGCTTTGCTCGGTATTTTTTTTTTAATTATTAGTAAACTAGTTGTTGCCTGCGGCTCCGCCCGCTTATATGTCGGTTATGTGTTATTCTGATGGATAAGCTAAAATAACTCTAATGTTTCATCCAAATCCGTTCAGGAGTTTTTGCGTGAAAGAGTAACAAACATCCATCCAGTATGGATGATACTTACAAACTTTCGCGTTTATAATATTGGTATGGAAGTATAGATAATAAAACAACTTACTTCATATGTTTTTTAGACGCGCCATCAGAAGTACTAGGAGAGCTCTGTAATGTAATTTAACATTATAAGTGACTTGGCGCAGAACAACAGCACACCAAAGACCAGGTAAACTTGACACTAGTATGACTATCATGAAATAGTATACCAAGACTTCCTTTCTACGCAAAGATCTTTGTCCAGCAGTGGACTAATAAATGGCTGTTGAAAATCATACAGCAATCGTAAAAAAATATATAAAATTTATCTATACAAATGAATAAAATTGAAGTCTGTTTGTAATATTAAAATAACCACTTTTCAATAAATGCATATGTATGTATACACGATACTTATACCAAAATAACATTTTTTTACAATTTTTGTCTGTGTTTGTCTGTTCCGGGTAATCTCTGAAACGGCTGGACCGATTTGGACGGGAGTTTCACTCGGCAGGTAGCTGATGATCCAGGGAGTAATTTAGGCTACTTTGTTTAGACTAACTTTGTCCCGCGGCGTTACTCGCAGTACAACGATGACCGCGGGACAAAAAACTTTCAAAAACGTTTTTGGTATGTGTACCATGTATACATAGATATGCATTTAGTAAAAAGCGGTTATTTTAATATTACAAACAGACACTCCAATTTTATTTATTTGTATAGATTATAATAATAATATAATAATAAAAACTTTATTTGCAAAACACAGCATTCAACCAAAATACAATTTTTCAAACACAGTAAAAATTAATCTAAAAACTAAGGTTATATTTTTTTATGCTGGTAGCATTTTAAAATGTCAAAGCTGTCAATCAAAACCTGATGTTACGTGGCATACTTAAGTTTGATAACGTGTAATAGCGTGCATTAACATAACACCGAATTACACGCCATACGAACAAAAACAATAAATTTCTCATCAACAATAAAGCTCATAACTCGTACGTAACAAATGAACATCGCACACATAAAATTATGGCAACGAGGGCTGTACGCCGTGCATCACAAAAAGGCGGACTCTCAGCATACGCTGCGATGGGCACAGCCTATCACAGTACTGATTTTCAGAGCCCACCATAGAGGTTCTATGTGTCTCTTCTCCTACCCACAGATTAAGTTCATTAATCAATATTTGTCAAAAATCTTAAGCAGATATGTGATCTTTGTTAGTTTATCATCTCTTTATTATAAACACCTATGTAGGTTTAAATTTTCAACAATTACTTCTTATAATTATTCTTCTACAAATTAATTCTTAAAGCCACTAACACAACTTCCAGCGACCAACTAAAAATAAGAAACAAAAACAATATATAAATATACAAAAGGTAATCAGAAGCTGCCATCATACCGGGACATATTAGGCTGGGAAGCTGATAAGCTTAAATGACTTAATTAACACCGCTAATCTATGAGGTTTTGTGGTATTCATACGAGCCGACTCATTTGTGATGAAATATAGCTCTGCGCTCTCTATGTTTGTAAAGCACCCCGCGATACATGATATATTTCGAGCGCAGGAACTGTCTTTTGAGAAAGAAGAAAGTAATTGTTTAATTAACTTACGCGTTGGTTAGCACCAGTGAGCATTGTCCAAGATAATTCTCTTTTTAACCGATTACCACCGCTGTAATAATCGTCTTCATGAAAAATAGATAGGCAAACCTTCTTTGACTGATCACTACCCGTTTCATGAGACATTTTTTTTACCCAGTATAATCACATTAAAAAAAAAGCTTTGTATCAAAAATAAAACAATGTTTATAAAAAAATCAATTTAATAAATTCATAGCTATTGTAAATAAATATCAAAAGGATTTTGTTGTTGTTTTCTGAGTCAACATTCAGTGACATTTGAAATGTCATTGTATTTAGGCAATGGAATTTATTCAGATACAGCCAGTGTTTATAGGATTAGACATATTTTGTTTTAATTTTAGTAGTTTTAAATTTAGGTTTTGAGGGTTCAGGTTCGAAATCGCAAGCTTCTATATAAGTATTTAAAAATGAATGTTTGTCTGTATGTCCTTTATAGAATCGTAACCTATGCATTTGATCATGTCATGATCTTTAGCAAAAGTGTTGTGCATGAGTCCACAAAGGTTTCTGAATTAGTTGGCCGACATACACGCAGGCAACAGTATTTATTTATCTAGTTTCTAAAGTGTTTCTAAAATGTATAATTCTTTTGATACCCTCATATATATGTCTTTATACAGTTTGATAAATTACTTTGTATAAATGTAACAAATTATGTTTTTCTGTGCGTTCCTTTTTGTGTTTTGTTATTAAGTTAAGTGTTTTTCTCATGTAAGTGAATTTATTTTAATTCTTAGTGAGAAATAAAGATATTAAACCATTATTATTTATTTACAAATCAATTGCAGTTCCTTTGTCTCGCTACAACTCGAGAAAGTTCGGGCCAATTTTACTGATTTTAATTTTGAAATGTTTGTCGTAGTCCAAGGAAGTTTTAAACGATGAATAATAAAAATAACTTGAAAATCTAAATGTCACGTGTACGAAGTAGCGGGCACAGCTAGTAGTTAATAATATCTTCTCATATCTCACACACGGGAGTTTAACCTGATAGGGAAACCCTATTCTATAGTTTTAACCGTGGGAGAGCCACGCTTCGGCATGAATGGACCGGCTCCATCGGAGTGATACCACAGTTGATTTTCACCGAATGAGTGGAGGATACCGGTGCCCAAACCCAACATCTCCCCCATCCCCCTTTCCATCCCGAAAAAGCGGGCAAGGCACTTGTAACGCCTCTGGTGTTGCGTTTGTCGATGGGCGACGGTAATCGCTTACCATCAGGCGATACGTCTACTCATTTGCCTGCCTATTCCATAAAAAAAGTAGTATCCAGACCATTAGACGGCAATCGAACATTATTGGAAGTGTATGTCCAATAGTGGACGCCTCTGCTAAGATGATGATGATGGCACAAATGTTTATAAAGATATACTTAAATCAACCTTACTGGTCAACAACGTATACAATACAGTCGAAATTTGCATAGCAGATGATCTCAAGTTTGTACAAATACGCATATCGTAATGCTTATGAAGCGAAATCTAATAATTTATTTCAACACTTATTGCGTGCGAACGACGAACGCGAGACTTTCAAGTATTCTGCCATTCAATGGTCTAACAATTCATGAGAAAATACACCATTAATTTTTATCCACTAAAGCATCATACTTGGCCAACGTTTGCTGCGAAACTGAGAAGTTCAAGCATATTTTTTGTATCATAACATTTAAGAATACCTCGTTGACCACAGCCTCGTTGTTCTAGCAGTTAGTGTGAGTGACTGCCGATCAAGAGAATAAGAAAACCTATGACAATCGTTATTGGGAAGTCAGTGTCCTCAAATGTACTGACAACTTGTTCAACTTTCGATTACAGTTCACCCTCAGGGTTGCGGAGGTCCGTTGCCGGTCGCTCCATGGAAGAACTGATATTCAGTTAAAAACTGGTTAAACTGATAGCCGACCCCAATTAATCTTGGCAATAAAAAGGCCAGGAAGATGAACATTTAAGAATACCTCAGTATTTCTAGGTACGTTTATTATTTGAACGGACTATTGAAAGTATTCGTTAAGAGACGCTGCACTGGACTAGATCTAATCTTACTAATATCATAAACGCGAAAGTTTGTAAGAATGGATGGATGAATGTTTGTTACTCTTTCTCGCAAAAGCTACGGAACGGATTTGGATGAAGCTTTACAATAATATAGCTTATACATTAGAATAACACATAGGCTGCTTTTTGCCGCGATAACTGACATATACGCGGATGGAGCCGCGGGCAACTACTAGTTAGGAAATAAATGGTTTCTTGTTTTCCTTCCTTTTAAATAGAAAACTCACTAACAAAGAATTTATTCCGTGTCGCGGGAAACTTTACAAATATTTATTAAATGGACATAAATAATACCAAGACTGAGGAATCCAACTTGTGGATCTCACAATATCCCTTAACTTAGATAGCCGGAGGACCATCTCAACGTCTTCACGTCTTCTAGGTACGCAGGTAAAAGAATTTAATCGTGAGAAATGGATATTTCATATGTATTGGAGAATGTAAGTAATAATTCCCTCAGTTCAGGGTCGCGCAGATCAGAGCCCTGTAACCTAGACTGCTCTAAGCCTTTCAAATTGAAAAAAAAATTACAGGTAAACCTTCGCTGTATATGTCTAACCAACTCAAGGCTGTAAAGTCTAGAGATGAATTCCAATTCCCGTTCACTTTTGAACGTAATGTACATATCTAAATTGCCATGTGCACATTTTTTATTTCTGTTGAATTTATTACATTGAGAGACTTATACAAAAAGTATTTATAGTACTGTGTAGGCATTGTATACTGCTTGAATTCTTCAATTTCATCACTGCTAGCACGTAGGTTCAAAAGAACAGTGCAAACTGTTTTTGAAACAATTATTAGAAGAATATTAAATCATTAGATATAGTTAGCATCAGTTTTATTTTAAAATATTGTGTTTTTTTGTTATTTCCTAATCAGTTCTCCCGAGCCATTTGCATTTTACAAACATCAACGTTAAACGAAGCTAAGTAATGTATTGAAATGACGTCTCTCAACGCTAAATCACGTGGCCTATTGACTATTGGTATTATTATTTAAAAAAAATGAGGAGTTAGCAATTGTACAAATAAAATCGAAGCAACTTGAGTAAGGGGTAGTTGATATCAAAATATTAACCCCAAATGATGCAGAAGCATCTCAAAAGCCTGCCATAGTGTGGATCGCTAAGCTGCTTTGTTGCATTGACTGCATTCGTAATGAGTATGGTGACCACTACTCTTGGATTCTACTCATGCATTCTATCAGGCACAGTAGAGTCACATTGGCAGGCTAAAGACAGAAACTAATGAGTTACTTACTAACTGTTAGAACTTCACTGACAATCAACGACCCTTCAAATGATTTATCTGTTATTACACTATGTATTACACAAATATTATAATTAACGAATCTTTCTCTCACACACCTTATGGGGCTAGGGTAAGTTTACTTCGCTCGTGAACTCGAGTGCGCTTATCGTTGTAAATTGGAAAGAGTTTAGTACGGGCCAATCATAGCCCTGAACGCCATTATCGATAGCGATCGAGTAATCTATACTAATATATAAAGCTGAAGAGTTTGTTTGTTTATTTGTTTGAACGCGCTAATCTCAGGAACCGCTGGTCCGATTTGAAAAATTATTTCAGTGTTGGATAGTACATTTATCGAGGAAGGCTATAGGCTATATACCATCACGCCAGAACTAATAGGAGCGGAGCATCAATGAAAAATGTTTCAAAAACGGAGGAAAATTATCACGCTACGGGCAATAGGAGACGCAAACGAGGTTGCGTGGGTCTGCTAGCTTGAAATAAAGTCACACTAAGCATTTGAACCATGTAACACGTAGATTAAGATTATATCAGTTTTATTGATACTAAGTGATCATTATCTATGATTTAATACTTATGCGGTTAAGATGAGTGCTAATTTATATAGTTAAAATGAGTCTTTGCATTACAGTGTTGTAAAATATTAGCAATAATGTTAATAAGCTTCTATTACGTTATAGACAACAGTACGTTACATAATAGTTCATGTATTAGCGAACTCGGCTACTGTATAAGTCGATGCATCAATCTCTAAAGCGTTGAGAACTGTTCGACTATTATATTGATCTTTAAACTTACGATAATATAAATAAATAGTTTGAATGTTACACACTAGGATAATAAGTCTGATTTATATTATACTTTGTTTGCGTGTGTGTGTGTATATTAAACTACATCTCTGAACTAATTGTGATTTACCATTAGTGTGCGTTTCACGTGACATATGTGTGTAGACCCAATTAATGATAAATAAAATTTTCTTTACCATCGTGTGCTTTTCTTAAACAGTGGTCTGTTGGTCTTGTGAAAGAAAGCTAATGTTGTGGCTAGTAGTCGTATCTGCCGAATGTCATGCCTTCGATTTCCAACTTACCCGTTCACCTATAATGAACTTGATCATATGTTCTGGACCTGAGAGTAATTTATCTATAATATTATAGTATTTAGCACCATATAAGTATGTTTTCAGCAATCCAGTTACCATAGCATAAACACTGCCTAGCTTAGGTTCAGACGGTTGATATACAGATGAATGATATTAGGGATTAGCGGCAATAGACTCGCCATCTATTACGTGGGACCAAAACACTGGCGAAACGTGTTAATATGGGATTTTATATACCTACTAGCTGACCCACGCAACTTCGTTTACGTCTCTTATTGCCCGTATCGTGATAATTTTCCCCCGTTTTTGAAACATTTTTCATTGGTGCTCCGCTCCTATTGGTCTTAGCTTGATGATATATAGCCTATAGCCTTCCTCGATAAATGGGCTAGCTAACAGTGAAATAATTTTTCAAATCGGACCAGCGGTTCCTGAGATTAGCGTGTTCAAACAAACAAACAAACAAACAAACTCTTCAGCTTTATATATTAGTATAGATGAAATTCTGCAAAATGCGTAGATTTCGATACATTTATTAAAGGTTGGCTATTTAAAAGAGAAAACAATAACGAGACGATACAAAAAAAGAACTGCTTCTTCTAAATGATATCTGGAGTCAGAATCACCAACGTTACACATAAATACTACTGTAATTTCTTTTTTCTATAAACGTTTAATATACTAGGTACTACCATATACTTTCCACGTCTTTCTTTCCATCCCATGGTTGCCTGTAAGAGATTTACTTCGGGCGATAGGCCGCCACTTGCTTTAAGTTATCTTTATAATTTATATAATGTATAATAATATATATATAAAGCTGAAGAGTTTGTTTGTTTGTTTGTTCGTTTGTTTGAACACGCTAATCTCAGGAACCGCTGGTCCGATTTGAAAAATTCTTTCAATGTTGGATAGTCCATTTATCGACAAAGGCTATAGGATAGCTATAGGATATATACTACTTATAGGAGCGGAGCAACAATGAAGAATGTTTCAAAAACGGGGGAAATTTTCACGCTACGGGCAATATAAGGCGCAAACGAGGTTGCGTGGGTCAGCTAGTAGTGTATAATAAAGCGATTATTATTATTGTTTTACAGTCAAATTAAAAAACAAATACGCGGTATTTCAAGTAAATTCTATTATTTTCACGATATATATGTACGTGCCACTAAGAGATGAGTTACTTAATGCCCCAGTAAGTGTGGTGGCGCAAACACCCTTTCACCAGCGGCGAGTAAACTATGAACTGACCGGGTCAATGTTATTTGTGTTTGCGCATCTTGTGGACAGCCGTGTGATCTCTGTTGAGTCTATCGGGTATTCGGTTTTAGTGTCTAAAGTTGTTGAGCATTACCTATTGACCTAGAATCGTATTATTATGTACAAATAAAAATTACCTAAGTATTTATAGTACTATAATTTGTTTATTTTAAATGAAATATCTAACGTTGCTACGACATGCGTTACTACATTAAGTTATCCTATTCTGGTTGACCCGGCGAACTTCATATCGCCATATTTACATATCTGTCTCAATTTCCCACAGGCAGTGTACAGTCGCGGACAAAAAAAAAGATTTTTCCCGTTGCTGTACACAAACCTTTTCCTAACAAAAACGAACACTTGAAAAAAAAATTCATTTGGTGCAGCCGATCAGAAGTTATGCGCGTACAAACATTTCGGCTATTAATTTTTAGGGTTTCGTGCCAAGGCAAAAAACGGTATATATTACCCTTATAGGTTCGTCATGTCTGTCTGTCCGTCCGTCTGTCTGTCTGTCTGTCTGTCTGTCTGTCCGTCGGTCCGTATGTCACAGGCATTTTTTTCCGAAACTATAAGAACTATAATGTTGAAACTTGGTAAGTAGATGTATTCTGTGAACCGCATTAAGATTTTCACACAAAAATAGAAATAAAAACAATAAATTTTGGGGTCCCCATACTTAGAAGTTAAACTCAACATTTTTTTTTTCATTAAACACCTACGTGGCTTTCATCTATGGATAGGTCTTTAAAAATGATATTGAGGTTTCTGAAATCATATTTTCTAAACTGAATAGTTTGCGCCAGAGACACTGCCAAAGTGGTAAAATGCGTGTCTAATATATATTGGCCGAATGGCTTATGTACTATCTCTCATATCGGTTGATCGATCGATCGGAAGATTGATTGCTGAACTGAGTTCTCACCTTTGACTTTTTGAACTATCACACCTTCACGACCACGCACTACAGAGTAGAAACATTGTATTTATTTTCGAAGTTTTTACGTACGTGCGTACCGGAAAACGCGATTAATTTATTGTATAAATTCGGACCCTGGTAGCCGGAAAAACGCTGTGCAAGATTAGTTCTGCACAAAGGCACCGCGAATACTCTGTCTTTTCGACGTTTAGTTCTGTTTTTTTCTAGTTCAAAGGTTGCTACGCAATGTTGTCTAACTACGATATTTAATATATAAAGTTGCCGTACTGTCAAGACCTCCCACTTTTTGTAAAGGTCAACCGTCGGATAGTAAAAAGGTAGGAACAAACTTACCTTTAGGATAGCTCTTTGAGCTCTCTCAATTTTAAGGAGGCTAGTTTTACATGCACCACCCCAAGAGGTGATGCAGTACATAAGAAGAGATTGACAAAGAGCATAATACACGGACTTAACAACAACCCTTGAAGTGACTTGTCTAAGAGCTTTGAATACGACAATCAGTTTACGTAACCTCGCGACAAGAAGACTAATATACTCATCAAATTTCAGATTTCTGTCAATGATTACTCCGAGATATTTAATTGACGTTGTGTTTTCTAAGTAAGGACATGCGCAGTTTCCTTTGCTGATATTAAGACACGAATGGGAGACTATATGAAGGGAGGGATCAGGCAATCTTACTAATTTAAATGTGGAGAGCTGGGGTTCTCGCTTGGCTTTATTTCCCGTATACAGCTGAGATAACCAGATGTAGAATAATGCCATTAAATGTTTACGTTTACATATACTATCTTTCATTAAGTACGTTCATTACCTTAAATATATATTCGTATTTCGTAGATAGTACAAAAAAAGGCTATAATGACTGAATTAGAAACATCATTATTGTATTTTAATTTTTTCTTCTGTGATATAGAGCTCAAAAAAGCTATCAGTTCCTGATGGAAACTCAAGAAAAAAGTAGCAAAGTTGACATTATACACACGTAAATATTAGTAGAAAACTAACAAATATATGGGAATAACGTCATTTCAACGCCAAGTCACGTGCTCCTAGCAAAATTTCAAACAATAATATAAGAGAATCAACGCGTAACACTTGAGTCTTAACTAAGAACGCAGTTCAGGAGTGATAACCGCAATGTCGGTTTCCAAGGAGGGTGTTCATGTTCAGGTCAATCATTTAGTAACTTTATTTATGTGTTTTGGCTGCCTCGTTGGTCTCGCGGTTGGCGTGTGCGACTGCTGATCGTGAGATCTCGGGTTCGATTCCCGGGTCGGACCAAATGTTTGTATGATCTACAAATATTTGTTTCGGAGTTTGGGGTGTTTTCTATGTATAATATGAATGTATTTACAAAAAAAAAGTATATATGTATTTATATCAGTTGTCTAGTACCCCTAACACAAGCTCTGCTTAGCTTGGGACTAGATGGCGTTGTATGTTAGATGTCCGAAATATTGCTTTATTTTATTTATTTATTGTGAAACCAACCAATTAGGGACAGTTGACAATATGACGCCCGTAAGCAGTATATCACAGTTGACAATCTATCAACAGTTTACAATCTCGCTAGATAGATTATAACCTAACGGTTTTTACAATCTTACGGTGACATATATATATACGAGTATAAAAAAGACTGGTTTAGTTATTCCTAGCCATATTTTAAGTTCAAACGTGACGTGATGTAATGGGGTCAGAACCTTGATACTGGCCTCCAACTGTAATGTACTTAAATGAACCTATCAATATGTTTTAATTACACAACTAGGCTGCGATATACTTAATTTTGGCATTGGTTTCTTGAATGTAAAACTGTCAAGGTAGATGGTCATTTATAGAAGACAAGAAAATTTTAAAATACTATAAGCCGACTGCATACGTAAAAACTTGTGATCAAATATTACTACTACTACTAGCTGACACACACTTCTCTGCTTTTCTCGTTCTTATCTTCTTCTCTTTCAATAATACTCGGCTCCTTTTGGTCTAAGCTTGATGTTTACTACTCTATCTTAGGTACGTCAGCAGAATATACATAAAAAAAACACAAAGCAGTTATGAGGACTGCCGACAGAAGTGGAAACTCAAAACTATAAACAAACAGTTGTTTAAGCTCACCTGAAACAAACCTCTTTGATTTTTTCAAAACCCTTTTTTTAAATAAAACGTGCAAAAAAAAGCTTATTGTGACCACGCAACCTCGTTTACGTCTCCAATTGCCCATAGCGTAATAATTTTCCTCCGATTTTGAAACACTCTTCGTTGGTGCTCCGCTCCTATTGATCTTAGCGTGATGATGTATACACCTTTAGATGTATTTGATAAATGGGCTATCTAACGCTGAAAGAGTTTTTCTAATCAGAGCTATTTCCCGAGATCAAGCAAACAAACGAACTCTTTAGATTTAATATTAGTAAGTTTAGATATTATCACATTAATAAAATTAATTGTATTTTTCGTCTGTACAGCTTTAGACTTTAATTTTTTATGACTATTAAATTGTTTAGAAGCGATAAAACGAAGTGTTTGACAGATACGAGAACCCGTCTATAAACGTCCACAGATGCTAGTAAACGACAATAAATGCACGTTAGAGAGTTAACATGCATTTATTATTTTGCATTTAGTTAGGTTAGTTATGTTATAAAAATAGGCACCTCTTCTTTGAACACAAAAGTTTCAACATAACTGCCAAAGTTCTTGAACTGTCTAAAATTTTATCAATTGTTATATCTTGTATCTTAAAATAAAAGTAAAAATTAATATTTGTATATGAACATTATATGTTCGTTTTGTAATTTTTTGCACAATTAATTGTTTGCACTTTGACTTTGCTGATGATGTGTTTGTTTAATGTTCATGTTGTGAACTCCCATAATTGAGATAGCACATTAGATATCAAGTTTTTTTTTGTTATGTAATATAATGTTCAAAACTAGCTCGTAAAGTGTATTCCATGTTGGAGGTCTAGTTTATATAAATATATCAATCGAAGTCCACTCCTGAATAAAGGAAAATATTTATTTTTTCAAGGTATTAGAGCCATGCTGATTTCAGCACGAACGGGCCGGCTCGACCGGGGCGGTACTTCCCTCGCACAGAAAATCAACGTAAAATGACAGCGATCATGCTATCGTGTTTCGTTGGTGAGTGCGAGACCAAAGGCCCAATGATCTAGAAGCATCATTAGCCCGCCATGGTGTGGGTCACCACGCTGCATTATTGCAATGTCTGCATTCGCAGTATGGTGACCACCACTCTCGGATTCTGCTTATGCTTTCCATCAGGCAGAGTAGACTCATCTTGGCAGGGCCAAATATATTAAAAAAAAAAATGTTGTGCATCCTTAAAATATTTATTGCTCAATTTTTTGAACAAGGAACCTCTAGAGTATTTGTTAGATTTTACATAATCTGATATTTAAATTAAATTATTTACATACGGAGAATGTAAAATTATGCATGTATTATGCATTTTTGGTTATTTATGTAACATGTTATTTACATGTAACAAATATTTATGTTGTTGTTATTGTGATTATGTAGAATGGTAAAAGTAGTGACGCATACATTAACTAGTTGTTTGTTAACCAGCGATTACAAAGTTGTTTCTCCACCTTATTGGTGGATTATTACCCGCAGTTATTGTCATACGTCATACTGCGGGTATCGTCGTGGGTCGTAGCTTGTGTAAAAAGTAGCCTAGTTTACTATTTATATCATTAGCTATCGATCAATAAAAGTCCCGTCAAAATCGGATCAGTCGTTCCAGCGATTAGCCGGAATAAACAAACAGACAGACAAAAATTGTATAAAAAATGATATATGTATCGTTTTTAAATACACAATATACATTTAGTAAAAAGCAATTATTTTAATATTCCAAACAGACACTCTAATTTTATTTATTTGAAGTATTTGTAAAGATAGATTAATAAATTAAGATGTTATGTATACGATATTTTGCATCCATCACCAGTTGGCAAAATCAAAGTATGATTTAAAAATTGATACCTATATTTCCAAGAAAAAATGAAGAGAGTGTAAAGTGAATACATTCACATATTTCACGTAAGCTTTGCGATTATCATTAGTTACGCGGTTTGGTTCCGGGTTGGCGTTTTCTCTTACCACCTAGGGCTTAGGTCATCTAGCACAGAGTCACTAGGTTTATTAACTGCTAGCTGAACCCCGCGGTGTTACCCGCGGTTATTATTGTACCGCGAGTAACTCCGCGGGACAAAGTTAGTCTAATAAAAAGTAGCCTAAGTTACTCCCTGGATCATCAGCAACCTGCCAGTGAAAGTCCCGTCAAAATCCGGCCAGCCGTTCCAGAGATTACCCGGAACAAACAGACAGACAGACAGAAAGACAGACAGACAGACAAGCAAAAAATTTTTTAACTATATTTTTGGTATATGTACCGTGTGTACATAGATATGCATTTAGTAAAAACCGGTTATTTTAACATTACAAACAGACACTCCATATGTTTAAAATTGCATTATAATTCGAATAGTGAGTTGCCATTTGCCGCAACTACCATGCGACTGCCGATCGAGAGTCTCTGCTTCGTTGCCCAAGTCTGGCCTTTGTGGGATTTTTCTAAAAAAAAATTGTCAATAGTATTTCGGAATCTGGGAAAATGATGGTATTTCACGCCCGTGCCTCGGAGAGCACGTTAAACTCTCGGTCCCGTTTATTACGAACACCACTAATTCAGCCTTCGAATTCAGTTCCGGTTGCAGAAGTCCGATGCCAGTCATCATCATCATCATCAGCCTATCGCACTGCTGGACGTGAAATTGGAGAGGCGGTTGCCAGCCTCTGCATTTATGAATCAGTCAGCAAGGGCAAGTAATTTTTAAGTAACATAGGCTACTGCCAAGACGCTCCACAATACTAATCCTGAGCTCTCATTCAACGACTTTCCGTAACCTTCACCAGATCGTAATCTTAGCCACCTGGCCTTTTTTGTTACGCGGGAAATGCTTTTCACGCAATACCATTCGTCATGGGGGAAACGAAGGGTAGGTGTGGGACTCTACTGTAAGTTACATCCCGTGTAAACTAGGGTCATCCCCCGGGGCAGGACGCTGTTGGCTCACCGCTCTATACAGTAAGAGGCGGAACACCGACCGGGATGTCCCTTGCCTTGGGTCGTTTGCAGCGGTCACAAGATGTGGCCGCAATGACCCTTAAGGGATGATTGGGAAGCCAGCGGTCTCTACCGTGTCCCGTTGGCCGCCTCGTCTTGCTGAATTCAATATTTATAAATATAATATATGGCTGTAGGAATGTAGCATATAATAGCTTTGAATTGCCATATTGCACATCTTACCAAAGTAATAACATGTTATGTAAAACTAAAAAAAACATTAATTATAATGATTTTAGTTCTCATCACGAATTAATTACATCTTGTATATATGTATAAACTAACTATATAGACTATTTATTTTTCAATTTGTTACTAATCAAAGTTTATAGGTAGGCATTCGAATACTAAGATAAGTGTTTTATATGTGACGACACGGACACGATTCGATTTAATAATGAATATACTAGTATATTCTTCTTTCATGGTTATTTACAATATGATTCGATAACAGATGCATTGACGTACTAAAAGAATGCTACAACAGAATTAGCAAGCAAACGCGACATCTATGGTCAGCAGTAAACTAGACACCCAATGTAAAAATAGTCAGTCGTATTTTAAATTATCAGTATTTTGCGTTTTTTGTGCGGAAATCCCCATTGATACCACCGATTGAAAACCGCACGCCACGCGAAAGAAAACCCCTGGAACCCGACGTACCTCGGGCTATCTTTGGTTTGTAGATGGCCGCTTCCTGTGAAGAAACCTCGGTGTTCCTTTTCTCGCGCACTTTGTAGCACTCGTGAGGTCACTGCGGCGTGCTTCTGCTACGGTGACAGTTGTACGAATACCTCGCCTAGAGATTTACAGATTTACTACAAACTTTGTGTTACGTTAAAGAGTGCTATTATTATTGTTATAAGTAAGTAACCACCCAGGTTGCACACGAATACCTGCATTCAGCACATTGCTGCCTTTTGAGAGCTTCCTCAAAAATTAGCGTTAACGTAATAACGTAATAGTTTTATTACTTAAATATACCTGCTTTTTCTGTTTATGTGGATGAATATATTAAGTAAAGTACTTTTTAAGGTTTTATATTCCTACTATTTAGCTTTTTATTCTCTAAGTAATTTTACAATATCGGAACATATAAACGGTACTTATAAATGTTAATTGGTGTACTTCTGAGTGAGACTGCCATTTTAGCGTACATCTCTGACCTATAGATTTGATTGGTCCAAATTATAAGCTCTTGGCTTGTCCGGCATTTTTTATAAATAAACTAGCCGAGACCCGTGGTATTACCCGCGGTACAACAATAACCGCGGGTAACAGCTTGTCTGAAAAAAGCCTATGTTACTCCATATACCATCAGCAATCAACATGTAAAAGTCTCGTCACAATCGGTCCAGCCATTCCAGAGGTTAGCCGAAACAAACAGACAGACAGCTGAACTATGAATTTGAAATTACAAACAGACATTACAATTTTAAGCGTAGTGTAACAACGTGCGTATGACGGACGGCGACTATTTGAAGAAAGTAGCTGACGGCGGATGGAATGTGAACTGCTTAAGATCGGGATAGTTGATGCTCCTTCTGGAAGACCTTCGTTCAGCTGTAGACGGCGGTAGGTTGATACTACTACTGCTTCAATTTTATTTATTTGTAAAAGTATTTTTAAATTTTATGAACCAATCGAAGTAGATTCGAGTTCCGTTTCACTGTCATCTCTGTACCATTTTCTTTCCAAGGTTCTCACAACTTTAATAATTTTTTTAGCTCAGTTGCTCGCTCGTTAAGGCGGATCGCTCATCGTTCTTAACCTACGCACCGCTGAAAATGCTTGAGATTGTGATACATGAGTTGGCCTTCCACATACGACATACCTTTCATTTTTACAAGATCACTTGTAAATACTTACTACTTTAAAATACTTTACTGGCATCAAAAGTTTTTACAAATGGTTGATGAGACTGCTAAAACGTGTGATCATAGTCTGCAATATCACGTATTAGCTGATCTGGCAAAATTCGTACCGCCAGTCTTTTCGTGATTGTTTTTATTAATCTGTACTAATATATAAAGCTGAAAAGTTTTTTCGTTTTTTTGTTTCTTTGTTTGAACACGTTAATCTTAGGAACTACTGGTCCGATTTAAAAAAATCTTTCAGTGTTGGGTAGTACATTTATCGAGGACGGCTATGGGCTATATATCATCACGCTAGGATCAATAGGAGTGGAGCACCAATGAAAAATGTTTCGAAAACGGGGGAAAATTATCACGCTACGGGCAATAGAAGACGCAAACGAGGTTGCGTGTGTCGGCTAGTTTCCGATAAACTTGTTTTAGTATTCACGCCCGGGTCACCTTCTCTCGGGTAGTGTACAGTCGTGGAGTATGAAAAATAACACTGCCGTTTTTTCTTGGATGCAAATCTTGTTTTGCAATAACAAACACATAAAAAGAATTATCCTATTCGGCAAAAAATAGGTACATACATTTCGGCGATTCAGTTTTATTTATAAAGATTTACAAAAGTCGCAACATTCAAATAATTATAAAAGAACCTACTAGAAATATATTGAAATTTTGATCACATTATTATAAAACATCTATACTAATATTACAAACGCGAAAGTTTGAAAGTATGGATCGATGGATGGATGAATGTTTGTTACTCTTTCACGCAAAAACTATGAAATGAAATTTTACAGTAATATAGCTTATAATTATACATCAGAATATCACATAAGCTACTATTTGCCGCGATAATCGACATATACGCGGGCGAAGTCACGGGCAACAACTAGTAGGTCATAAGCATCCAGTCTGCTATATGGGTATACTCAATACTTGTACGCATATATTACGTAACCCGCACTAAACCTTAGCAACCTCTCGTTGAACCCCATGTCAAGTGTCACATGGCCTTAAGTACCTTGCGAAGTGGTTTTATGATTTCACATACTCAAATACACATGTGGTACTTCAGTTATTACTATCTTTACGTAGTTTTAATTAAATCGCTAAGAAAATTGTTGAAATTTCTAATATATAAAATTCTCGTGTCACAGTTTTCGTTGCCATACTCCTCCGAAACGGCTTGACCGATTCTCATGAAATTTTGTGAACATATTGAGGAGGTCTGAGAATCGGTCAACATCTATTATTCATCCCCCTAAATGGTAAGGGTCACCCATCCTTAAAAAAAAATTATGGCAAAACGACGTTTGCCGGGGCAGCTAGTATAAATATAAATATTATACATGTGCTGACGGATTAATAATATGGAGTAAAACCACGTCTGTTCTGCCGTAAGAGCCCAAAAACAAAAAAAAACTCATATGTGATCCGAAAGGCCAAAAAAATCAAAAAATCTTCTAATGAAAAAGTCTGTTGACTGACTGAAACTTAAAGGGGTTGAAGATGAGGTTATGATAATAATAATGATGTAATAATACATATTTCGGACATCTAATACACAACGCCATTTAGTCCCAAGCTAAGCAGTGCTTTTGTTATGGGTACTAGACAACTGATATAAATAATACATACTTTATTTTATTTTTTATGGTATAGGGGGCAAACGAGCAGACGTATCACCTAATGGTAAGCGATATGGACACCCGCAACATTAGAGGCGTAACAAGTGCGTTGCCGACTTTGGGGGATGGGGAAAGGGTATGGGGAGGGGTAAGGGTATGGGCCTCCGGTATCCTCACTCACTCGGTGAAACACAGCGCAAGCGCTATTCTTTCTGTGAGGCCGTAGTATCATTCCGGTCGAACGGGCCCATTCATGCCGAAGCGTGGCTCTCCCACGGTAATACATAATACATACACACATATTATGTAAATAAATACATAGAAAAACCTAAACTCCGAAACAAATATTTGTAGATCATACAAACATTTAGTCCGACCTGGGAATCGAACCTGAGACCTCAAGCACAGCAGTCGCCTACTCTACCACTGCGCCACCGAGCCAGCCAAATGATAATATTTGGTACGTATGGTAATGGATTAAGAATACAATGTCTCACTACCCTAAGTTATGACATGGGTGTCGGCAGAACCAACCAAATGAGATAGCAACTCATGTGGCCAGCATAGTATATCAGGCCAACACCTTCTTTCTAACGTAAAGTTGTTATCTAGCAGTATATCATAAATGATGATAACAAGATCCGAAGCATTTCTTCAAGTCAGGTCAAGTAAATAGATAATTGTAATTTACTAAAATACATACTACAAAGAAAGCTACACAAACTCCTATCAAGACACGACAATTTAAAATTATCATCACATTTTATATAAATATTGTTCATTAAATCTGTTACGTGATAAAAGTTATGCAATAGATAATGACGTCTCCAAATCCACACATCCGATGAACTTTCAACTTAGAAAACAATGTGTACTGGTATGTTGAATTTCTTGACTTTAAACATGGTCAAGCTTTCTCTGCATCGCCAATTCGGTTGTCTGGTGTAGAATGCCTTAAGCATTAATTTGTTGATACTTAATATTAAAAAGCTGTTAAGTTCGTTTGTTTGGTTAAATACGATTATCTATGAAACTACTGCTTCTTATTTAAAACTTCTTTGTCTTTGTTTGACCACAATCTAAATTTTTTTGTTGCTTAGGTGTGGTAGCCTCTTAGTATCGACCCAACTGCTCGTTTGTATCATAGACACCTGTATCTCCATCAGGTATACAAATGCATTCTATAGTTAAACTTACTTGCAACTTTTTAAATAGACTCATGATAGCACAAGTATAAACCTTGGTGGTTTTTAGATGCTATTAGTATGTGAGACATTGTATATTTTTTTTGTAAATGATAAATAAATTAAATAAAAAAAAAATTGTAGAATGAGCACAAGGAAAATGAAATGAAAAGTCACGAATCAAAAGTCTGACCAAGCAAATATTAAAACTTTTTTTTTTTATTAAAGGGCTTTGTCGCTATGCGACCCCATCGCCCAAATATTGAATTTTTAAACATTAGTATTTTTTTTTGTCATTTAAACATACATTTGAAACAACTTTAACTTTGTATTTTGGAGTATTACTGGTTACGGTCAGCTCGACTTGGCTTGTGGTCCTGCTGCACGGACTTTGTATTTGCTTCGTGTCCTGCTGTGACCGAAACACAGTTCGCATATCGCTCCGTATACACCATATATACTTCGCATGGTGATGATGATGATCGAGATGGTAATCTCACCTCCACTGCTTTTATTTAATTCACAAAAATATTTCGGCACATATCAGCTGGCATATCTAATCATAATCGCTTATGTCATTAAGCACCATGAATATTCAAATGGCGGTATTCCGCAATGGTGTTTGTATGGCGCCGTCGCTCGATAAATTGCTATTGTAGCGATGTTATAACCTTTGCCTTTTGGCTTTTACTTTCCAATAACCGGCCTAGGAGCTATCTAGTGATGTCCTTATTTTGAATAATTATAAATATCGATACTCTTAAAGAAATACGAATGTAAAGTATTGGACACGCGGTAGCGTGTCAAGCCAACAGAACTGGCTAGCAGCACTGTGTGTAACGTACACGAACCATTTGGAACAACTTTTGACACTCTCATAACTCAAAAGCTATTTCACAAAGACATGTCCAATTCGGCTCATATATTTATACTTGCTAGATACATATGCCATTTATATTTTATAAAATTTACTTTACAGATATTCAGATATTAACGTCAAAAAATCCTCATATTTAATTACTGAACACCTATAGATCAAAATTCTAACCCAGTTTCAGATGACCTAGAAAGTTCAAATTTGCCATTAGTTTTTCTGTCGTCCTAAGATCTCCAACACATATATTCTGTAAGTTAATAAATTTAGATAACTCATCTCTTTTACGAATAACTGTATTTCATAAATATATGGACTCGAGTTCATGTATATATAACTGCCTCGGTGGCGCAGTGGTAGCGTACGCGACTGCTGTTCTTGAGGTATCGGATTCGATTCCCGGGTCGGACCAAATGTTTGTATGATCTGCTAATATTCGTTTCGGAGTTTGGGTATTTTCTATCCATAATATGTATGTATTTACAAAAAAAAATATATAAGTATTTATATCAGTTGTCTAGTACCCATAATACAAGCTTTGCTTAGTTTGGGACTAGATGACGTTGTGTGAAAAAAAAAAACCAAAAAAATGTGCCTCTTCAGTATATTAAATCAGACCTCCAACTTCGCTTCTAGAAAATATTCGTTCTTTGTGTCGGCTTCATGTATGTTTGACCCACACACACTCACACACCCATGACACACCCGTGACACAGGAATATTCCTAGAGTAGGAATTGTTAAAAAAAATACACATAAATAAAAGTATAGTCTACTTTGGACACACGTCCAAATATTATCCGGTCCTCCACCTGCAGTTAATGCAAGACAGTGTTTTCAGTTGAGAGTATGAATGAAATGTATAATTAATTATACTAATAGATTGTATCTCAAATTTGAAAGCGATATTTATCTTTTATCGATATCCATACTATTAATTTTCCTTCACTAGTCATCCATTGTTACTCTTATTATGTCACTATATGTGATAATTATACGGTCAACCGGTATCGCATGCTTTGGGCAAAAAATACTTCGTGTAGTATAAATATAAGATATAGTTACGGTGTAGATTTCTAGTTCTAAGTATCTTTTAGAGGATAAGTATTAAGTGATAGGACAATATTTTATTGATAAGAGGTAATTTTTACAAACTTTTATCCATCCTTTTTTCTTTTCTTCCTAGCTTATCCCAAGATAATTTGGGGTCGGCTACTAGTTCCACCCAGTATTACCTGAAGAACAGTTTTTACACGGAGCGACTGGCATCGGACCTCCGCAACCCTGAGGGTAGAAACTGAATTCGTAGGTTGAAAATAGTGTCAGTATATTTGAGGGCACTGACTTTTCAATAACGATTACCATAGATGTTCATGGTAACCGGGACCGACGGCTTAACGTGCTCCCCGAGGCACGAGTGTGTGTACTAATATTATAAACTAGCAGACGCACGCCACGCAACCTCGTTTGCTTCTCCTATTGCCCGTAGCATGATAATTTTCCCCCGTTTTCGAAACATTTTTCATTGGTGCTCCGCTCCTATTAGTCTTAGCGTGATGATATATTCTATAAAGCCTATAGCGTTCCTCGATAAATGGGGTATCTAACACTGAAATAATTTTTCAAATCGGACCAGTAGTTCCTGGTCGCGTAGAATACAGTTCGTCATTGGTGTGTAGGAATACAAGTGGATGCAGACTGGTTATACCGCTTGAAGATATTTCTAATCATGTGGAATTTCTTGTTGAATATCTGTTACTCAATCTCGCCGATACCACTGTAACAATTTTGTACGAAAAAAAACATATACATAGAATTTACATTGTTAGACTAACGCCTCTTGCAGGTCCACTACTAAAACTCCTATAGACCAGGACCAACAGCAGTGAACCACAAACACATCGAGTAAAGACATTCGGAAATACTTAGACAAGTCAGACACAAGTAACGAAATTAATTTAAAGAAAAACTAAATTATAATACCAATAATAAATCGCTTTATTATACACCAGATAACTAAGTACATAACTTAAAGCTAGGTAAGTCGGTAGTACAACTGGCGGCCTTATTGCTCAACGGCAATCTCTTCCAGAAAACCGTAAATTATCAACGCAGTAAATCTATCTACTCTGAGACAAGTTTATATATTTCTATTTATTATGTGTCAAATATTATATAGCTTTACCACTCATTCACCTTACTACCCTTGGGGTGAGAAAAACAAGTTCTGTTGTCAACAAGGAAGCTCTTCTTGTTTTTCTTCCCCCAATAAAATTTATCCCATTATATAACTATTACATTCCCTAGAAGCATTTGCGATTAAAAAAACCGGATAAACCATTACGGGTGGTTTGAGCCTTCACGTTTCTACAGAGGATCGATTTCGTCTAATAAAATCGAAGTTCAGTCGTATCGTAATAGGTGACCTCAGCGTAGTTTGGGATATATTGTAGGAAGTAGAAGAATGATTTTGCATTTTCAATACGTGTTACTTTAACCTAGTGGCTTTTCCAACTATGGTAAAGAGTACAAATATGCAAACGATGCCACTCTAAATTAGAATTGGTCGAATATTATTACACAATGTACTATGTAATATTGCATACTTTGCAAGAACAGAAGTTTAAGTATGTTGACATAATAGGCGAGTGGGACATCGTAAGACCAATACGTTTTAAGAATCTCAATATTTAGTAATCTGATGAGTGATCTTGAGTACCGTACCAATAGTCATGGGTATTTAAGTTTTCTGAGAATATTTAGACGCCTAGCAACAGTAAGAGCGGTCTTCCAGCTCAAAGGTCGGTTGTACACTTATGACACCAGAGTTGGAGTTACTATTATAAATTGATCAGCCTCTTTGTTTAATCTGTTTTTATGAAACTGAATGTATTGCTCCTCAAGGTGATGAAAAAAGTTTTGAGTTCTTAAATTTTTCCCACAAACCAAAGTTTTATTAAGACATAGCTCATTTAATACAACACGTTTTAAATTCAGCAACGTATTTGTTTAATAATGAGGTTTGAATCCTTCTTCAATAATATTGAGGACTCACGTGTACCCAGTTAAGCATTATTGCTTGTGTGGATACAAAATATAAATGGTTTATTTATTTAAAAGTAATTTGCAACGAAGTTCTTAGTTTGAATTTCATTTATTTCCTTCGAGCCCTTGAAGATTTCGAAATATGTCTTTAACTCAAGTTCAAGGCCCTTGAAATTCAATTATCTTTAATTTTTATTGACCATATTACTTTAAAATCGAGGTCAAGGTTGTCTAAGTCTTGATGGTTATCAAGATTAAGTCATAATAAATAGCCTCTTATTCTTTAACATATTTATGAACAGCCTTCTACATTTTTGTTAAAATCAAATACGACTTTTCACGACCTCACGATTTAATTCTCTTATATATATCTATGTCTTCAATATCTATAAATTGTATCAGAATACCTATATAGCAGTTATTACTTCTCAGAAATTTGTTCATATATTGGTCATCTAAACACAGAAACATTTGTGATGCTCCGCGTCACTCGTTTAATGAGGAACACACTTTCTTTACGACTGCAGAATCCTTCTGACGACGGTGCAAGGCAGTGACTGTAAGCGAGCAACACAGACGCTCCCCAAGCATGTATTATATATTTTTTTGTAATCCTACTAATATTATAAACGCGAAAGTTTGTAAGGATGGATGGATGTTTGGATGTTTGTTACTCTTTCACGCAAAAACTACTGAACGGATTTGGATGAAACCTTACAGTAATATCCTACTAATATTATAAATGCGAAAGTTTGTAAGGATGGATGGATGTTTGGATGTTTGTTACTCTTTCACGCAAAAACTACTGAACGGATTTGGATGAAACCTTACAGTAATATAGCTTATACATCAGAATAACACATAGGCTACTATTTGCCGCGATAACCGACATATACGCGGGCGGAGCCGCGGGCAACAACTAGTATCAACAATAATAATATGTAAGTAAGTGTGTAGTAAAGGTGTAAGTTGAAAATGGAAAGATAAAATAAGGAATGTTTGTGGAGTCAGCGTCAAAGATTACGACAGGTAATAAATTGGTAAATAGTCAATCAATTTTAGGGTTGCATTTCAGTTCACTAGTATGATAACTTATATGATTTATTAACAATTATTTTTACGGGAATTGACGCGATCACTTATTAAGTCAGTTAGCCTGTGATCACGGCCAGTGCAACCTGGTCGAAACGTCAGGCAAATCAGAGGTATGTAATACCTTTTAATAAGTGATCGCGTTAATTCCCGTAAAAATAGTTGTTAATATATCATGGAACGCGAAAGTTTAAAAGTTAGTATAACTTATATGATGTCTAAAACATTCTTACAAAAACTTTTGTCCTTATCGAAATTATTTTTATCCTAATGAAAACCAATAACCAGAACCTAAGTAAGACTTAAGCAGCCTCAACCTTTTTTAATGTAACTTAAAATCAATTCATGAATAATTTAATAAATTATATTAGTTAAAAAAGTAGTACATATATGTGTAGTATGATCCTCATTACTAACTGGGCCAAACAATTAAACTCACTTCAAATAGGTTTATTTTTGACTATTTTAACGGCAGGCGCAGTCGCCTCTAAGCATAAGTGGGCGACTCAAATAAGAATAGGAACGTCAATGACCTTTATCTGTCAAATATCCATTGAAAAATACGGTGTCTGCAACGATACCATACTTGGGTATCAATAATGTTTTTTAATTAGGACTTTTCAAAGTTTTTAAACGCATTTACTATTGTTTTTAAGGGACAAGGTGTTTACCGTATTTTTCAATGGACATTTGACAGATAGAGGTAATTGACGTTCCTATTCTTAATTAAGTGGCATTATATCTGTTTACATTTAAACTTATAATTGAATATAGATATAATAAACAAAAGAAGTAAAGTGTGTTGGTTAAAAACGTTAAGTCCCTACAGTTATTTAAATTTTCGACCCGCAATTTTTTTTTTATGTTTATGGCTGTCAAAATGACAGCCATAAACAACAAAACAAAATGATGCAGAATTCAAGAGCGGCGGTCACCATCCTAAATGCGAATGAGGACAAAGCAAGGTGGTAACACTTTGGAAGCCTAATGAGATGCTTTTTCAGGCCCCGCTTAAAGGACCCGGTATCATAGTGCGCTGGTAGTAAGTTCCAGATTTTGACCGCTCGGCACAAAATGGAAAAACTTTTATTTGCGACGCAAATTTCTTTTGACTTAAACCAGCCTTAATAACCTTTGCGTAATTCACACGGAAGCAAGCGAATGTGACTGACATAATGAACCAAACACGCATAGCTAGCAAACAGACTCACGATCTCACCTGTAATCGATATGACGACTTTGTACTGAACACCGCAGATCTTTGAACTATTCTGGTTTGCGGTTATTGCTTCACTTGTTATGAGACGAATGTATCGGTTGAGGTTTGTCGTGTTTATGCTCTGCAGCTTATGTGACACTTGCTTAATTTGGGATGCATTTTAGGTATGTTCGGTATTCTGATTTTTTAACACGCTGTTTCTATTTTCGCTTGGAAGTAAATGTTAGTCTATCTTTGACGGTTATGTAGTTAGTAATGACGCTTTTTATGTTTTAAATAGTTTAAATGACTTAGTTGATATTATCTCATGATGAGGCAATGGCCTTCAACCGTATTCGGTTTTGAACTTGGCGCTTAATTTGGCTTGGCGCTCCATGGCTTGCCAAAGTGCTTTTGTCTTATTTGTTATAACTTATATTTATTTAATTTTAGGAACGATATCTAAAAACGCAAGTGAAACTGCTAGAAACTATTTCTTAGACATAACGAAAGACATGAAGAAATAAATGCTTATAGGAAAGAAGAAATAAATGCTTATAGGAAAATAGAAATAAAGTGAACAAAACAAAGTGTAAAAAACTAAATTAGTACCCTTCCTTTTGGCTTTGCCATAAGGGTCGGGTAGGAAGAAAAATATTTAGCATCACATATTATTACCATAGAATGGAACCATAATTTTATTTCCCGACTACGGCAAAGTCAATGTATGTGTGTTCATTTGTTCCCTTATAGCTCCTTAACTACTCATTAGAACTGGACAAATGAGGTGTCGTTAGAAGCGTCTTGATTGTCCACTGGTTATAAGCTATATGACGTGTCACTGAATGTAATGTGGGCGCCACATTTCACATCTAGCCGACATTAAAGTACTGTATTCAAAAATAAATTTTAGATAAATTTGTCGTGTTTGGTATCATTTATCGTTACTTGTACATTTCAAATATATATATACATTACTAGCTGAACCCCGCGGTGTTACCCGCGGCTATTGTTGTACCGCGAGTAACGCCGCGGGACAAAGTTAGTCTAAAAAAAGTAGCCTAAGTTACTCCCCGGATCATCAGCTACCTGCCAGTGAAAGTCCCGTCAAAATCCGTCAAGTCATTAGATTACCCGGAACAAACAGACAGACAGACAAATTTTTTTTAACTACATTTTTGGTGTCTGTACCGTCTAAACATATATATGCATTTAGTAAAAAGCGGTTATTTTAATATTACAAACAGACACTCCAAGTTTATTTATTTGTATAGATTAGCATTTTCTTGTGACTTTGTCCACATTTGTTCGATAAATGTGATATTTCTATGGTACCTTTTTAAAATATACTTTGCAAAGAAATTAATATTATAGAGGCACCAAAACATTTTAAATAAAAAAAAGTAAAAGCAGGAAACAAGTTTCAAAAGCCGTAGTCACGCGTTGTTAACGTGTTATGGACTATGGTACATTACACTACACGGTTTTTGACACTTAGTACACAACTTAGTACTTTTTTTTACAGTAATATAAGGGATTAACTATTATCCGTTTTTACCTGTTTTTATCATCTAACTGCTCTATTCCTAATGGTTGTAGGGGTCATAGTATCATGTTACGTAATGGGTGGCGGCTCTGACTGCCCTCAATAAGGCCCGCCTCTGGCGGCCTCAGAGGATATTGGCGGTCAGAGCCATCCGCGGATACCGCACGGTGTCCACCGAGGCGGCGTGCGCCTTGGCCGGAACACCTCCGTGGGATTTGGAGGCGGAAGTGCTCGCCGAAGTTTATCGACGGGTGGCTGAATTCCGGGCGGAGAGAGGCATTCGCCCTCCGCCCGAAGAGGTACGCGAGTGGCGTGAAGCCGCCCGTCGAGCCACGATGGCTCGCTGGTCGTTCCGGCTGGAGACTCCACGCGCTGGCTTTGCCGCCGTGGAGGCTCTCCAGCCGGTCATCCTCGAGTGGGCAGGGCGGCAGCACGGGACCCTTTCCTTCCGACTGACGCAGGTTCTTTCCGGGCACGGATGCTTTGGAAAGTACCTGCACTCGGTCGCCAGGAGGGAACTGAGTCCCGCCTGCCACCACTGCGACTGCAGTGAGGACTCGGCCCAGCACACGCTGGCGATTTGCCCCGCTTGGGCGTCGCAGCGCCGGGCCCTCACTGCAGTCATCGGAGGGGATCTCTCGCTACCGGCCATCATTCGCACCATGGCCGGTAGCGACAGCAGTTTTACCGCGGTCGCAGCCTTCTGCGAAGACGTAATTTCGCAGAAGGAGGCGGCGGAGAAGGCCCGGGAGGACGACCTCCACTCGGACCCGATCCGCCGCCGGCGAACCGGGCGGCGGAGGCGCGCCTATCTGCGCCTCATGCCGCCCTGAGTGTGGCCGCGGATGGTCGGGACGGGTTTTCCCTTCCATCCGCATTAGTGGCCGCCCGCGAGGAGGCGACGTTACGTGTGTGCCGTACGTCGCCTAAATAGAGAGTTTGAGGAGGAGGGTGCCCGCATCTGTGCGGGCTGGCGCCGGGAGGGGTCCGGAGGTCTTATTACAGCAGTTCCCGAATCTCTCCCTCTCTCAGGCGCAGAGTGGCACACCGTGTGGTTTTAGTCGGTTCGATTCCGACACACCGCCCCGCCGCAAACCCCGGCGGGGTGACGGCCCGAGGGGGTTTTTCCACACGTAAAAAAAAAAAAAAAAAAAAAAAAAAAAATCATGTTACGTAAAAGATTTACTTCTTCTTACTTCCAAGTTCTGTAAAAAATTGAAATTATCCAAATAATTACTCTACTTGGGTGATAATTCTGTTGTTGCCTTACTTAACTGAGAATTATAAAATATTTTATTCTATTCTCTTCGTTTAGTTCAGCGATATTCAAAATGCTGTTTTGTTTGTTATGTACTTAGATAACGTTTATTTTTAATGTGACATATTAAAATTTTAGGGTTTAGTACCACAAAGGGAAAAAACCGCACACTTATAGAATCACTTTGTTGTTCGTCTGTCTGTCTGTCAAGACCCTTTTCCTCAGGAACGCGTATTAAGCTGCATAGCAAATACTCACGTCTACTGCCCCTTGGAGTTGTGATAAAAGTAAACTTCTCAGCCAACGCAATCAAAAGATACAGCCGTTTATGCTGCAAATTTTCGATACCCGCAAGGGAATCAAGACCTATAAGGTACTTCCCCTGGATTCAGAATCTTGAAATTTGGTACGAAGCAACGTTTTAGAGCACAGATAAAGAAAAAATTGCGAAAAGCAACAACTTTTAATTACATCGTATACTAAGCAGTTTATTCTGCAAATTTTCGACACTGGCAAGGAAATCAAAACCTACAGGGTACTTTTCGTGAACTCAGAATCTTGAAATTTGATACGAAGCAACGTCTTATAGCACAGGTAAAGGAATAATTGCAAAAAGCATAAATTTTTAGTTACGTCATATAATATACTAGACACCTACAGGTTTGTACGGAACCCCCAGTGCGCGAGCCCTAGTCGCACTTGGCCGGTTTTTTGACAAACTTTGCCATTCATAACATCGATTGACTGAACAAAACTCATTAATAGTGATTTTTATTTTAGAGAGTTTTACAATAACAGAATTAGCACTAAATGACATTGTTTGTAAATGCTTTTTATCGTAATAAAAAACAAGCTACTAGAAACATAGTTGTATTTTTTTTATATTTCGCTAGGCACTACAGAAAATTACGACAAAAACTAATAAAGTCCACCAAAACCCTCCCAATCTTCTTCATTTGATATTTTGACCAATTTCTTTGATTCTTCCCACACACTTTTAGTCAATATTGTATTATTCACATCTAAAGAACTGAAAAATTCATGACAATCTCTGAAATGCTTCCCACTTTCACTATCAAATTTCGGATCCACTGCTAAATATACCGCCATTGTCGCAACTCTATGTAACGGTCTGCCAAATTTTAATAAAGCTGCATTCAAAGTATTTTTCAAGAGCTGATTCTCAAAATTTCTAAAGAACTCCGACTTTCCTAATCCAGGATCCATACTGTAGACGTTTACACCAGAACCTCTTATTCTCTTCTCCATTTCGACTGTAAAGAGCACATCTGCCAATTTGGAGTTACAATAAAATCCGAAATTGGAATACTTGCCAACATCATTCCAATGCTCCAAGTCTATCGTTCCGAAAAGTAATGCCAGAGAAGAAACATTTATAATTCTGCTCGGTGCAGAAGCTCTCAGAAGTGGGAACAAGAGATAAGTTAGAAGAAATGATCCAAAATAGTTCACCTGCATCATTAATTGTAAGTTGTCTTGTGTTAATTTGTCTTCCAATCCGATAGCTCCAATGTTATTGATGAGAATGTCCAAACGAGGCTCCATCCTTAAAGTCGCATCAACAAAGTTCCTGATTGACGATAACGATTCAAAATCCACTTGCCTTGGAATAACATTCTGGTTTCCTGTAGAATCAATAATCATTTTTCTAACATTTGATAATTTTGTCAGATTTCTGCTAGCGATGATGACCTTTGCTCCTCGATTGGCTAAATTTCTTGCTATTTCTAGTCCAGTACCTGATGTAGCACCAGTCACTAAGGCCACTTTCCCGTCTATTCGTACATCGGTCTCACAATCCGTAAAATCGTCTCTCATAGACATGTTGCGTTTGCTTGTTACTGACTGAATGAGTTCACTATGCGTAAACGTGCGTACGCGTAGGTACAAAAAATCTACAAGGTTTTAATGTGAACGTTCAACAGCAACAATGTTCAAAGAATAAGTTACGAACGAACGACGAACATTTATAATATTAAAGATTTTTTTTTTTATCCTCTTTGGTATTTTATTTGTTTAATATTATTAAAGCATCAAATAGTTTTAAACAATAACTATTTTGTAGCTTTGAAGACATTAGCACATTTTGGGTATTTTGCACAATTTATTTTCTAGATTTTCTTGTTTGATTTCGCGCACAATTCGCACCTAGGTATATGATCTGGTTTTATACAATTTATCACCGATGACTTTAAAATTTTCGAATTGAGAACAATAATTGATTGCACCATACATCTTGTTTCCTCTTTCTCGTCTAGCATAGCACGACTAGCGTGCTGCTTTACTTATATGATAATATTATATTTTAAAAATACTACTTAATATCCTGGATTAACGATACACTACTTCGACAATAACATAATATTTTTCGGAAATATTATCCACAGTGTTAATATTTACCAACTACTGCCACCAACTAATATTAATAACAATAGCTATGTCATGTAAAAGACCAAAAATATTTTTCTTCTGGCTAAAACTGAGTAAAGCTTGATGGATACTCTCAATAAGTTACCAGTCAGGCCAAGCTTGAAGAGAAATATCGAATGGCTAAGCCGAACCAGGCCCACTACGTTAGATACAAAGTTTCAGTCTCAACTTGACCAATGGGCCAGTCTAAATTCTTAATCGACATACATTCAGCCGGTTTTGAACCATGACTAAGAATGAATTATGACCGTGAAACAGAGTTGTCTGACATTGCTCCAATTCAAAATCAAGTTCAAGTAAAGCAGGTCGGCGAATGTTATTATTGAGACCGACCTTTCGTTAGCTAATAAAGTTAAAACACCTTGTCATTTTACGCTATATTATTTTTTTCATTCTATATATCCAGTAACATCATATGGAAACAACTATGTATGCAGAATACGTGGTTATTTATACTTAAAAATAGTACTGTTGTGTCAATAATCTGTGATGGGCAACGGGAAGAAGTAGTGCTTCAAGACGTAGGTGTAATACAAATTGCCGATAACTGTAGGTATTATTAAATCATCAACCAACATACTTGCTGCTGCAAAGATCGGTGTCAGTCAAGATAATATCGTCGTATTCTAAGCAGATAGATTTCTCGGTTAATACCTATGTACCTAAAACCTGTAACGGTAGCCAGCTTACTAAAAAAGAGGTATTAGATAGTTCGCGCCTTCAACACCCAACCAATAACGAAAACTCGTTACGCACCGAATTAGATAACACGTTATGGAACCAAATCAGTTCTCATACGTACTTAGTTAGTTTCTCAGCATCTATTTTAGTTTTAACTATCATTGTAATTTGTTTATGTTATGGTCCAAGGGTGGTGTGTTTTGTTAGAGCACGAGCCCAACAAGAGAGGGAACCGTCGCCTACACGAAATGCCCCAACAGAAGTTGAAGGACGTCCACCACCGGCCAGGCAAACCCCGATCTACAGCCAACCACTTCGACGGTCAGTACAATCGTCTACGGAAGAAGCCAGAAACAAACCTGCAGCCATGGTGACGGAAGATATTGAGTAGTATGAACTTGAGGCCGTTCCCGAGAGGCGCCAGAATGTTCAATCTAGAACATGATTGGATCACCTGCAACATCATATCGATGTCGCACGCAGTGCTTGCACTGCACTCGGTACAGGCCCTGTCAACAGTTAGGTATGACCGAGATTAAGGCAGCTGCATCGACACAACACACGGATGGCACATATGTAAATAGCCATCCATGTGTACTTAGTATAAGATTAGTATATAAGCTAGAATTTATGATAATAAAATCAGTCATTTTGTCTAATCCGACTTTGACTCGTTACCCTTCTCCACCTCTCACTGTGGCCAAGACACCCCTAGCCGTCAGTAAATCGATCTTGTGAGTCTGCTCGACCGGCAGTGAGAAAACCATCTCCTAAACCCAGCTCCCGTCTCGTCTCCGTCTGTTGCCCTAGGTCTCCCGGTAACAGACTTCCCGCACTATCTACATATGTATATATCCCTCACCGCAGGGTCCGTATATTGATAGGGCTAGGGATTTAGGTAATTAGGCGTAGGTTACGTGCGAGTATTGAACGGTTCATTACAGTTCCCGTTCGGTACACGTACATAGGTTGAACCTTGGATAGGCTTTCGGCGTAACACGTACGAGTGCTGAATGGTGTTCCAAAGAACCCGGACCGCATCCGTACAAAATGAAATAAACAAATTTGGTTAAAATACACCAAAAATACGCTCTGAGTAAAATAAAGTCTGTCATTTATATAAATATTTATCTATCTACTCTTTACTCTTACAGAACATAAATATATATATATGTACATATACTAGCTGTCCCGGCAAACGTTGTTTTGCCATAACTACTAATAAATTAAAAATTAATTAAAAAAAACATTGTCCAGCGGACAAAATTGTGAATCTAAACCATTCCCAGATCCCCTTGAACACACACAAAAAATTTCATCAAAATCGGTCCAGTTGTTTGAGAGAAGTTCAGTGACATACACACTCACAGAAGAATTATATATATAAAGATATACTTATAGAAGTATGGAACGCAGAGAAAGCTAGAAAAAAAGCGAAGAAAAAAGCTAAAAAGCTAGTTAATAGTTGCTACCTTATTAAAAGAAAAGAGAGCACTAGAAGTAAATTTACCGTATGACAAACTAAACCTGGAACTGCAAAGATATCCTATTAAACGAATGTCCTATAATCAGAAATAAAATACCGCTTTCGCTTTCTAGACCAATATGCAACTTCTTAGATATAGATAAAGTTTTCTTTAATTTTCTTCTCTTTGACCCTATGGCGAAGTCTATGAATAAGGAATCCTATGGAACTGCCCTAACCACGAAAAAGGCCTGCATACCTACGGAAACCAAACATGGCCGCCTAGTGTTGTACTAGCCTTAGCTTTTCATCAAAGATATCGATTAAACGTATATTTCGTAAAGTTTTCTCTATAACGGTAGACGGGAATTATGAAATAATTAAACTCGATGCACAAATTAAAATATTTTTGACTACACACACAATTTTTTTGTGCTAATGAAAAAATATATATATACCCAGTACGGTACTGACTTTCTGTAAGTTTTAGTTTAACAAGGTATCAGATGACATCGCAACGGTAGTAGATCCCCTACCAACTACCGTTGTCATCTGATACCAGGATAAACCATACTTTTTATTTGAAAACATTACGAATAATCAAACAATATTTAAAACATTTATTGAACACAATAAATAAGCACGTATAAATCATGCTCATGCATCGGTTTTGTCACGTTTTTCAAATAATATTCTAACTATTGTTGTTAGAATAATTAATAGACTACATTTTTTGTTACTCATTTATTTAAACAGTATTATTTTATTCTAAAATAATTTCGACAAGATATAGTAAATAAAATGACTGTTTACGTTACATTACATTAATATTCAATTTTATTAAATACAAAATTCTTTTTTTTTTAAATTTAGGGGCTTTGTGGAAAGAAATATAGGCACAAAGAAAATTTCCTAAGTTCTTCAGTACACCGTCTCTCTAAAGCTAATCTTTTGTCTTTCTCTATTTTAATTTTGTGCCTACGGATGAATTCATTGAGACATTTTATTTTTCTCTTCTGGCCAGCAACTTTATCTTGCGGAGCTTACTTTTCTTGCTTCTGAAAATAAAATTTTGTGTTAATAGAGTTTATGAATTTAATTTTATAGTAATGGGATAAAGGGCACAATCAGTTGACCGTTAGATTGGTTGTCAAGAATTTATGTTTATATATCATACAGGATTTTGGCAACTGGGAATGAACTCACGTCTTTAAATTATATAACTATTTGGTACTGATCCATATAAAATTAAGGTTACCTGTTTTTACAGAAATGATATTCCATCGCTTCTCAATCTTACAACGCCAAGTGTTCTGTTGAATGAACTTTCGTCAAAATATAAGGAACAGATAAATCTCTTTGATTTGAGTTGTCAAATTTTCATTTACAATGACTTCTAATCACATTTTTTTCTTTGCTTCATTTCTAGGTAGCCTGAGTGTAAAAATACAAGTCAGTCGTGATTAATACCTATATAAAGTTATTATAGAAACTATCGATTACTTACTCTTAAAGCTTTTAGCACATCACTATTACAAAATATAAACAATGACCAAAAACCCAAAATATCAATATATGCTAACTAAATTACACACATATTGATTATACAGAACAGGTTCATATTAATTTAATGACAGACTAAAATAATTTCATGCATTTATGGGCTTTTTAATATTTTATATACATTTTACGTTACTCACTTGTGAAACGATAGATTTGGCAAATTTTGGCGTTTAGACGCACCACAACCCACAACAGCGCACTTAGAAGGCATCGCTATTTAGTGTCTTTTCACTTTTACAAACAATATAAACACAATTTCCTGATAAAGTAAGAAAAAAATAGCTAACAGTGAAAGTAAACAAAGCAACAAGGCATTATTCTTACCTCTATGGGCGAAGTATATTGTTACACTATTGTAACAATATACTTCGCCAGGTATGGCATTTCGAGATACAATGACGAGACAGAGAGATCGAGATGACGTCATCATCACTATCGCTAGTTGTATGGATGGATGGATGTTTGTTAGTTACTCTTTTTCGCAAAAATTACTGAACGGATTTCGATGAAACTTGACAGTAATATAGCTTATACATCAGAATAACACATAAGCTACTATTTGCCGCGATGATCGACATATCTGCGGGCGGAGCCGCGGGCAACATCCATCCGTATGGATGATTGTTACTCTTTCACTCATAAACTACTGAATGAATGTGGATGAAACTTAACATTAATATAGCAGTATAGCTTATACATCAGAATAACACATTGGCTACTATTTGCCGCGATAAGTGACATATACGCGGGCGGAGCCGCGGGCAATAACTAATGTTGCAATAAAGTATTAACTCTATAGTGACGTCACATCGAGCCGCTCTCGGAATGCTAGACCTTGCCTTCTTAGACCATGTCTTTGACAAAGTCATAGAGTAACACAGGCCATACCCATAGAGGTAGGGCCATACCAAAGTCAGTCAGTCAAAATATAATACAGCAATTATTTGAACAAAAGCTAAAAAAAATCGCAAAATAAAAACAGAAAAATATTATTAAAAATCAATAGTCAAGAATTACCCCGGCAAGTTTAAAACCAGACTTAAGAATGGATTTCTGTGAAAAATTAATGATCCCAGTCACATGTTTCTTCTGTTGTTGGATGTGTTGCATATTTTGGCCAATATTAGTGTAAAACAGAACGTAAGTTGATTATTTAAACAATGATTTTTGAATTTCAATAATAAGACGAGCCACCGGCTGCTTTTACTTATTAATGTAGGGGTAAGTAGTAAAATAATCACGAAGGCAAAAAATAACAGAGGATTTCCTTGTCATTTAGACAGACAATCTTAAATTACTTAACAGAGATATTAAAAGGACAATGAGGAGAAACTTCCCCACTCCTCAACAGATTGGAAACAAGTGTCATGCGAAGCGTATAGTAGGACATACAATTTCTTTCTATGGCGACATACTTCAAATATACGGGGCTCAGGTTTTATAAAATATTTTATTATTTTTCTCAAGGTAGTAGAGCCACGCTGATTTCAGCACTGTTGGGCCGGCTCGACCGGGGCGGTACTACCCTCGCACAGAAAATCAACGTAAAATGACAGCGATCATGCTGTCGTGTTTCGATGGTGAGTGCGAGACTGGAGGCCCAATGATGCGAAAGCATCACTAGCCCGCCATGGTGTGGGATGCCATGCTGCATTGTTGCATTGTCTGCGTTCGCAGTATGGTGACCATCACTCTTGGATTCTGCTTATGCTTTCCATCAGGCAGAGTAGAGTCATTTTGGCAGGGTCAAACATAAAAAAATAAATAAAAAATAAAAAAAATAATACTTGCACATTAACTTAGTGTGCTATAAGAAACAATGGGCGATGAACCTAATATTGTTCACATATAATAAGATTTTACCAAAACCATAAAAAATCGACTTCATCCTGAGTTAATGATGGTTGACAGACACTCTGTTGCGTATCGGTACTGCACTTGCCTTACAGGCAATCGCACTGTGGAAATTTTCATAGTATTAAAGTGGCGGAAAATCCTTTCTTACATTTTGAGACGAATCTATTGAGCAGACGTAAATTGAACATTACTTCTGATGACTGCAGAGTCATATTGCACCTTTCCTCTATTAGCTTAAGAGTGTCATCAGAGGCTCTCTTTGTTCTATTGATCTGGTGGGACTTGAATAGTTGAGACCTGACCGTATTTACAGCTTTCTTGACGGTCACTGTGTTCGTTGGAATCGACGCAGTTTCGGAAGAGATGCGAAGCGGTTTTGAAGTTCGAGCTGGAAGGTCTCGGGGGTTTGGATGTGAAGATAGGATGGTCAGGGCGTGGACTACACCAGTCGCGATCTTTCGGAGCGTGACCACATTTTTTTCTATTCGAGACCATACTTTTTGTGTAGATTTATTATTTGTTTACAGAAAATATGCTATTGTTTTTATAAATAATATATTCCGAATTTATATTCCGAAAAGTTTTAATAAATAAACTCCATCTATTACAAGCTTTTTATTAACTTACAATGTAAGTATGCTTGTATGTGCGGGGGAATCTTGCAACTCAATTTTGAAGCAGACATCTTCAACCAATTTTGCTGATATTTTGCAAACATATATATGTATGTATGTAATGACATGGAGCTGATCTGATGCTGGAGCTAAATGGGAGCCATAGGAACCCTGTACAGAAACGTCGCAACATCATCGAGTTTGGACTCGTTTCATTCGTCTCGAGGCATTCCAGGAAAAGCTTGTTATTAAAAGTTTTTTAATTGAATTTATTTTAAAACTAGAACATGTATTTTTTCTTATTTTGGGTACAAAGGAAAACATTGACACGCATCTCATATCTGTCCATGCAAAATCCCCCATGGTCCTTTGTACTATTATAATTAATCACAAGTAATTTTAATGTGCTAGTCCCAGTGAGACTTAAAAAATACTGGGATTCTTATGGGCTAATAAAATTAACTCGATAAAGAGCTTCATTGTTTTATAAGTAATTCGAAACATTTTAGCTTCCAAATATTTCTTTGAAATCGAGAATTGTCAGCTTTCATCATTATTCTCATGTTATGGGGTGGATAAATACCTATGGGCGTTTCATTCATCTACTTTTTTAGACTACAACAAAATATATTGTGTTTTCAGGTAAAATTCAGTATGCTGTTTCGTGTAGTGTCGCTACAACCTCTATATACAATCCTGTAGACAAATCGTCGCATTATGATTTATGTAAAACTTTGTGCAAGTTTCATAAACTTAAAATGTAACTTAATATAAATGTTATTTAAATATAGTATGTTGTTTATTTTTTTTATCGTTATTTACGTTTAGCCACAATTATAACTATGTCACACAAGTATGACATACTTTTTAATTTTACATAAGTCTTAAATATCAGCATACATGTTGTTTTACTCCCGTATAACAATGGTGATGATTCTCTTGTTATCACTAAACTAAAATTCACTAAAATTTGTTGTTAGATTATATACTTTAATTTCATCTAAATACAGTCCATTTTTCAATATCTCCTATCTTAGCTTTCACCTTTTACTATATTCAGTTCAGTACCGACTAAAAGTTGATCTAAGGTACACGCTTGTTTATTAGCAAAAAAAAAAACAAAACTAAACTCTAAATGTAAAAATTATAAAAAATAATTACGTAGGTAATTTACTCGGTATGTATTCAAACGAAGTCTAAATTTAGTGCGCCATGTCAAGTTTACGTCACACGTTACACGTTTTAAACGTTCAACACAAGAATAGCAAAAGAAAAATATAGTCTTGAGTAATTTAATTAACACAGTGACAACTGAGATGTAAGATATCTAAAAATGGCATGTAAACAGATGAGATTAGATTTATATATTTGTATATAATTAATTAACAAATTTTAGTGAATTTTAGTTCAGTGATGACAACAAGAGAATCACCACCACTACCTTTTTTACACGCATGTCATATATTCATCATTGTGATCCCGAACACACACTAATGTCATCATCATCAACGGCCTTTAAGGGTAAACTGCTGGACATTGGCCTCTCATTATCTAGGAGGCTTTGGCCTTGAACACAAAGCCGGTCAAACGGGATGGTGTTGAGTTTCAAAATTTCCCTTCTCCTTGCAGTGTCATTGTCTTGCGCAGTTTGCTCCTCTATTCGAGTCTTACGACACCCATCGGATGAATAGGGGTGGTGAAACTTTCAATTCTTAATCTGTCACGTCACAAGGATATCTATCATCATCATAACTATTTTCAACATCTGACCGGGGGTCATTTTTTGTTCTTTTGGAAGACGGTCCCCATTTCATCTCATCCACATTTTTTATTATTAATTTCATCAGGACGAATACTTAAAAGCTTGAAGACATATGATTTGAAGACTTTAAACACTTGATATTGGTAGAAATAGCTGATTCGAGAGATCCGGCTGGTTGCCATTCCATCAAAAGAAAGAAAAATATCTGACCACGCGAAGAAACACGCGATTGATTAAGGCAATAAGTAATACAAGACAACAGAGAGAATTGTTTTGTAGTAGTGTTCGATGGAAAGTGTAGTGATGGAAATTGAAAAGGGTTCATTGAATCGATTTTGCATCTTTTCTAACCTTTTCATCCCCCAACCTCCTTCATACAGACCTTGATGATTTTATACGTTGCATTTACATCAATCTTTGACCTGTGTATCTAGGAATGTTGCAATGTCGATTTGAGTTTGTCTTTCAATGATTTGTTTAAATAACTCTGACGAAATATAATGGCACTAGCTGACCCACGCAACCTCTTTTGCGTCTCCTATAGCCCGTAGCATAAAAAATTTCCCTCGTTTTTGACACATTGTTCATTGGTGCTCCGCTCCTATTGACCTTAGCGTGATGATATATAGCCTATAGCCTTTCTCGATAAATGGGCTACCTAACACTGAAATAATTTTTCAAATCGGACCAGCGATTTCTGAGATTAGCGCGTTCAAACAAACAATCTCTTCAGCTTTATAATATTGGTATAAATAGTATAGATTGTGTCAGTGAAATAACCAATACATGTTCTAAAAAAGTAAATATGTATTTATATCAGTTGTCTAGTACCCATTGTACAAGCTCTGCTTAGCTTCGAACTAGATGGCGTAGTGTGTTACATGTCCGAAATATTTATTATTATTATTATGTTTTATTTATTTGTACTTGTCTGCTTGTTTTGTTTGTTTGTCCCACATAAAAAAACCTTTTTTCACTAAACTCAACGTATTTATATCGCACTTGACATTGGCTGAATTAAACAAAAAAAAGAAGTAATCTGTCAAAATCAGGATTCTTTTCACCTCAATTTTCCACAGTCTCAGCATGACACGTGAATACGTCCATCCATGATCCATGTTACGTTTATTTGTTTCGTTCGATTTTAGTGTGTAACCTAGCCACAAAAATATGGATTGAATTATCAACATGAAACACAACAACAAGCAACATGGAACAAACAAAGCCTCATTACATTAATAGTTCTTTGTAAATGAACATAAAACTAGTTTCTATAGATTGGAAGAATTCAATAAAACCCCCAAAATGTTTCAGGAAAAAATAAATCAGACAATAAAGATACTGCAATAGGTAAAGTTAGTAGTGTAAAAAGGTGAAAAAATGGCGTTTAGACATATAGATATGCTTAAATACAAATCGAAAGAACAGGCAATGAAACTGTATAAACATTTGAAAACATTGGAGGTCACATTCTGTGAAATGGTACTAGCTGTTAGTGCAACACTATTTTACGTTTGGGTGTGCTGTACATTTTGCCCTTTATTCTTTTAGAAATGTAAGTATTTCAATATTTCTTTTTACTTTACGTTGCGGGTTCCAAGACAGTAAATATTCTTCCCGGGACTTCCCGAGTGTCATATCTCGGTGTGTTCGTGGGTCACTGCTGTTGATCCTGGTGTACAGGAGTTACAGTGATGGGCGTGTGGGCGGGATTAGTCCCAAAAAAAAAAACAAAATTCCTTTTACTTTATTTACATGATATCTTGCTAGCATCAAGTAAGTAATTAGAGAGATGTAGGTTACAATTCTAATGTAGTAATATACTTATGTTCTAACTCGAAAAATTTTGATTTTCCTTGAAACTATTGACAAGTTTCAGGCCTCTCTGTATTCAACTGGAGGATCTGAAAATCTATATCTATTAAAGATTATGAACAAATATGTGTTTATGCTGTATAAAAATAAGCTAACGTTTTCCTTTATTTTAGCTTCAGATTACATATATTATCTTCAGGGAACTATATAATGTATCTTAGAGGGGTATCTTTGAAATTTGGTCACGTTACATTATAAAATAAAATGATGCTTGATCTACATAATTATTTTCCGACCTTTTTCTCAACTTGAAGTGCAGTATTGCACTGCTAGTATTGTGCTGCTAGATATAAGATGGAAAATAGGGAATGATTTTCGCTCCAACCCTGACAAGAAGAACGAAAATATAGAATAGGCGTCAGAATCTATTGGAACTGAAGAAATGCATCCGGCAGTGGTTAATGGCCTTCTCGTTTATTTTGTTCTTATTTTAATTACAGTGACGAATCCTGTGTATATGCAACAAGAAACTTAAATGGAACTCGGGCCACAGAAGCTACGACTATTTGAATAAGAATGGCTCAATCCATTCTATAGTTGTCTTTATCTGAAAGTGAAATAGCAATAACTTTAATATTTAAATAGGTATAGAAATAAACTAATGATAATAATAAAACTTCTTTTTATCTATACAAATAAATAAAATTGAAGTGTCTGTTTGTAATATTGAAATAACCGCTTTTTACTAAATGCATATGTATGTCTACACGATACATATACCAAAAATGTCGTTAAAAAATTTTTTGTCTGTCTGTCTGTCTGTCTGTCTGTCTGTCTGTCTGTCTGTCTGTCTGTCTGTTTGTTCCGGGTAATCTCTGGAACGGCTGGACGGATTTAGACGGGACTTTCACTGGCAGGTAGCTGATGATCCGGGGAGTAACTTAGGCTACTTTTTTAGACTAACTTTGGCCCGCGGCGTTACTCGCGGTACAACAATAACCGCGGGTAACACCGCGGGGTTCAGCTAGTAGACCATAAAGTCATATACAACCATAGATCAAAGTCCCATTCTAATCAAGTCTTCATCATTCGTCAACACGGATCAAGAATCCGGAGTGTCTAGTGACTCTCAGGGTTTTTCTTTGGCCAGCTCTTATGACACCCATGGGATGCTAGGGATGGTTCCTTAGTCATCCCGTGGGTGTCATAGGAGCATTCCAAGGCAGCAAACTACGCAGCATAACGACTGAAGAAAGACAAACATTTTGCCAATGCTGACAAAAATAGTAACTGCGTTCTTGGCGCAGTGGTAGAATATGATTGGGAGAGGTCGCAGTTCCCGGATCCCTCCCGCCTCGGGCGCAGAGTGTCACACCGTATGGTTTTAGCCGGTTCGATTCCGACACACAGCCCCACCGCAAAGCCCGGTGGGCTGACGGCACGAGTGGCTTTCCGTGTGTAAAAAAAAGGTTTATTTCGGAGTTTGGGTATTTTAATAAGTATGTATTTACAAATAGAGTATATGTATTTATATCTGTTGTCTAGTACCTATAACACAACATCTGCTTAGCTTGGGACTAGATGGCGTTGTGTGTCAGATGGCTGAAATATATTTTTAAAAAAATCTGTCTGGCCAGTAGTCGCATACTTTCTAAAACCTCCTTTCTGAGGAAAAACCTGTATATAGCAATGTCCTATTAAAGGCGTTGATGTAATGTAAGACCATACTCTCACACTCTCACTTTAGTCTAGTTGTCAGTGATTCTGACTGCAAATACAAAGATCCCGCGTTCAAGTCAAGCCCCGGACAAATAAATATGAGATAAACACTTAGAGCGACACCGGCTACCGAATGGAGTGTGCCGTGTTGCTATAGAGTTCTGGGTCTGGTTGTAATTTATCTATGACTAGTGGTAAGGCTCGTGTCACCCACGTGATCACTGTGTCTCGGAATGCTATACCTGGCGAAGTATATTGTTATACCATGATTATTACTTACTTGACAAATCCCTAAGCAAGAAATACTACTGTTGTAACAGTGTGACTTTACACAATACATATTATAACAATTTAGTTAAACAATGACTTATACCACTTACCTATGTTTTCTTAGACCATGGTATACTTCGCCACATAGATATAGAATACCTAATGGTATTCTACATCTATGCTTCGCCATGACACAATAGACAAGAGAGTTACTTAAAAAGATAGGTGTCACGTCATGGTCTAAATCATAGAGGTGGTAATGTCTAAATAAATGATAATAAAATTAAATATTATGTTGTAAGAAATAAAGTTAAATAAACAATGACAACTTGTGAAATATTGGTCGCTATTGGAGCCGTGTTTTTCTACGCCTGGTGTTGTTGTACAGTCTGGACTATACTGTTTTAACAATTTGTAAGTTAAATCTTAGCCTTGTTGTTAGTTTGTACCCGATTACGTCAAAGCAAAAAGGAAGGGTAAAAGTTTTGGCAGTCCATATATGTTTTTTATGGGATAGGGGCACACGAGCAGATAGCCTGATGGTAAGCAGTTACCGCCGCCCATGGACGAGCGCAACATCAGAGGCGTCACAAGGAGTACGATCTTTTATTGAAAGTTTGAAGATCAGAATGGTACAGTGTCAAAATTCGTAATAATGACCCGGTTCACATAGGATGTAAAAACTGAGCGCGGTATTGGCACTTGGCACTATGAAAGAAAATAAACACCTGCAATAATATTAAAAGCATATAGTGTTTTTACAAAATGCTAAACTTATTTTTGTAGGCGCTTTATGGTGAAGGGAAAATAGATGTGCAAATCCAAAAACATTTATATCTTTATCGTTGTGGTTTCCAATAATGTGCTTGACTAGTCACCAAATTATACCTTGTATGAATAAGGCAGAAAGTTACCGTTATATAACTCATATTTCTTATTCATAATTTCTGTGCAATCGCCAAACTTAGGTAGGTATATTCAGTGCTTGGCTTTACCACCATATAAAGTGTTTAAATATATTTTAACTAGCTTTAGTTATTGCGGTGATTGTGTGTGATAAATGTTAAGTGAAGCTTACCACTAGGGACCGGATTATATGCATTTGCATATTGGCATATGCATTTGCATATTTAAGCCATCCTCCACGATAATAGCATATTTTACCTGAGATCTAGTTATGAAGCATTTTATCGGCACATTTATAACTTTATTTCGAGTGCAGTGCGCTTACCCTGCTTTCCGAAATGCCATGAAAGTGATAATATCGAGAATCCGACCAAATTCAGACTTTGGTCGCATCCCATCGCATTTCAGTCAGTAGATGCTGCGTCTTTGTTTTGAAGAAATGATCGAGGACATAATCTTACCAGTCCATCTAACATTTGGAACAATGGGTGCTTGGTTGTTTACGTTTACAAATAAATAAAATTATTTTATTTTCTTGTAATGTTACTGTACCTATCATCACGTATCAAGGGATAATTTATTAGTTTTGAATTTTTTAAAAAAAGCTTACTTTCATTCTTTTTTGGGTGCCTAAAATTTGTCGTTTCATTTTGCATATTCTGCCAATTTTTGGGCATATTTGCATGCATGTAACAAGCTTTTTATGTTGCATTTTATTATATATTATATATTAACTACCATTTTGTAGTGTCGGCCATCTTAGATTTTAATTTGTTTTCATTGTGCACTGTGTTCACAATGGAAAGTCAAGCTCTTTCATTTGATAACCACATTGAGGAAGTCGTGACAAAAATTGTAAACCGCCATTTTGTAGCGGCGGCCATCTCGGATTTACAATGAAACAGAATTCAGTTAATTGTATTGTCACCAGAATTGAGGGTGTGTACCAAATTTCAGATCAATCTGTCAACAGAAAGGGGGTCAAATTTCAATTACAAAATTTGACCCAAATAAGACGTTTTTTTTTTAACGTGTGGAAACCCCCTCGGGCCGTCACCCCGCCGGGGTTTGCGGCGGGGCGGTGTGTCGGAATCGAACCGACTAAAACCACACGGTGTGCCACTCTGCGCCTGAGACGGGAGGGATCCGGGAACTGCTGTTATTAACACATTCGGACCCCTCCCAGCGCTTGCCCGCACTGAAGCGGGCACCGTCTGCTGGTAAAAACTCTCAATTTGAGCAACGTACGGCACACGCGTAACGTTGCCCCCTCGCGGGTAGCCACTAGAGCGGGTGGAGGGGAAAACCCGTCCCGACCATACGCGGCCACACTCTGGGCGGCATGAGGCGCTGATAGGCGCGCCTCCGCCGCCCGGTTCGCCGGCGGCGGATCGGGTCCGAGTGGATGTCATCCTCCCGGGCCTTCTCCGCCACCTCCTTCTGCGAGATTACGTCTTCGCAGAAGGCTGCGACCGCGGTAAAACTGCTGTCGCTACCGGCCATGGAGCGTATGACGGCCGGTAGCGAGAGATCTCCTCCGATGACTGCAGTGAGGGCCCGACGCTGCGAAGCCCATGCGGGGCAGATCGCCAGCGTGTGCTGGGCCGAGTCCTCACTGCAGTCGCAGTGGTGGCAGGCGGGACTCAATTCCCTCCTGGCGAACCCAAATAAGACCCAGGTCAAGCTAAATAGAACCGTTTAAAATGGAATCAGTTACTAAAATTTTATATATGTAGAAAACTTAATTAATTTGCATTTCAGTGTAATTGATTGATATTAACTTTGCCCCGCGGTTGTTCTTGAGCCTTTACAAAGAATTAAGGCGGGTACAGGGTCGCAGGGCGAAGATATTCTAAAATAAAAGAAATCTAAGTTATTCCTTATATTATCGGCTATCTGCCAGGGGAAGTCCCGTTAAAATTGATCCAGCCGTTCTAGAGATTAGTCGAAACAAATATACAGACAGACAAAAATGTTCAAAATTATGTTTTAGGGTTCCGTAGTTAACATCTCGACACCCTTATAGTTTCGTCATGTCTATCCGTCCGTCCGTCCTCGGCTTCGCCTCTAAATCTCGTTCCGTTGATGGTGCTAAAAAGATGAAACTTTATATGGATATGTGTATTTTACTTAAAAATACACATAAGTGGTGATTCTCTTGTTGTCATCACTAAACTAAAATTCAATAAAATTTGTTGTTGGATTATATACTTTAATTTCATCCGCTTACAGTGCCTATTTCAATATTTCACATCTTAGCTAGGTACTAAAAATTTATCTGAGGTACACGCTTGTTTATTAGTGAAAAAACTAAACTTAACTCTAAATGTAAAATTATAAAATAACTAGCTGACCCGCCCAACTTCGTTTGCGTCTCTCCATAAGAAATATTTTTTTCCAATTTTTGCAACATTTTCGGTAGATATCCGGCTCCTAAAAAGTGCTAAAGAGTGATGTTACATAGCCTAAAACATTTCACGCTAAATGGGCTATCCAACAAAAAAGAAATAGCAAAAGCAGTTCAACCGTTCGCCAGGCAAATAGGGATTCATTTATATATATAGATAGATTACGTACATTTTGGTCGGCATTTATTTAGATGACGTCTAAGTTTAGTGCGACAACATCTCAAGTTTTACGTCACACGTTACACGTTTTAAACGTTCAACACAGGAATAGCAAAAGAAAAATATGGTTTAAGTTGAATAATTTAACTAATATTAGATATGCCAAAGTAAATTTTAATTTTTCAAATACTAAATAAGCGTGTGTTTCTGATTCATGTGTTTTTGGTACAAAAGTAAACACAAGTACAAGCTGAGATGTGAAATGTCAAAAAATGGACCATGTGCAGATGAGAAAACAATATATAATCGAATAATAAATTGTAGTGAATTTTAGTTTAGTGATGACAACAAGAGAATCACCACCATTAAATAGGATACTTCTGACCCAAAGAAGGCTTAAAAAAGATTTAATCGTTTCTATTACAAACTCTTTTAGAAAGAAGACGACAGAATATATTTAAAATTAAGTTAGTACTGTCACATCAGACAGAAGAAGCTCAATTCTGCTAAATTCATAAAACGTTTTCAATATATTTCATTAGTTTTATCAAGTGTTAGGAGTAGCAATCGGTTATGTAAAATATTGAAACATGTAAACTGTTTAGTTGAAATTCGTGATTAACATTAGTACCACAATGTGTGATTGCAGAAATTATGTTCCTCACTTTTGCTATGTGTGTTGCTGTGTTCTGTTTTGCTGGCTCTGTATATTTAGGACTGGCTTATAAATAAATAGCTTACGTCTAATATAATAATGTATCCCTAGTCTTGTGAACATCCGGGGTAAGTAAAATCTATACAAAGAAATAAAATTGAAATGTCGTGTTGCAATCTATACAGCTATACAAATAAATACAATTGGAGTGTCTGTTTGTAACATTAAAATAACAGCTTTTTAATCAATGCATATTTATTTATTTATTTATTTAGGGAAAACAAACAGATACACATTCATCTTACATCTAAGTTTAACAAGAAATATATTTAAATGTGTAACTTACAACGTTATCCACTTATTACAATATAAATTGACTACTTACTTTATCTTGAGTGGACCAAAAGTCAAAAAGAAAACAAAATTAAAGTAAATGAATAACAGTGCAAAAATTACGTTACAAAGATAAGAACACAATATGCAAAAGAACGAAAAAAAATAAATAAAAAGGGGGGGGGGGGGGGGAATGCTTGAATATGATATCTAAAATGTAATAAGGTTTGAAATTTTTTTACTCAAATCACTTCTAAATTTAATAGCAGAAGATCTAAATATGTCTAGGTCTGTGAAATGAGTATTATAGTTTTTAGTTATGCGATATAAAGGTGCGCGTACACCGGCGTTAGAGCGACAAGTAGAGGTTGCGAACAGCGGATGCGTGCGCACCTTGCGCCCTATTATAGTTCTAGGTACTATGTAGCATAACTTATTAGTTATATCTGAGCAGTCATATTTGTTACTACATAAGTCAAAAAGGAACATGGTTTACATATGTATGTATACACGATACATATAACAAAAATGTAGTTTGAAAAATTTTTGTCTGTCTGTCTGTCTGTCTGTCTGTTTGTTCCGGGTAATCTCTGGAACGGCTGGACGGATTTTGACGGGAATTTCACTGGCAGGTAGCTGATGATCCGGGGAGTAACTTAGGCTACTTTTTTTAGACTAACTTTGTCCCGCGGCGTTACATAGTGTGGGACGCCCTCTGGCCAGATGGCGGGACGACTTGCAAAGAGTGGCTGGCAGCGACTGGATGCGGAAAGCAACAGACCGGGCTCTGTGGTGTTCCTTGGGAGAGGCCTACGTCCAGCAGTGGACTGCAACGGGCTGATGATGATGATGATGATGATGTTACTCGCGGTACAGCAATAGTTTTAAGCTAGTTTTAAATAAAAAATAAAATAAAAATAAAAATGTTTATTTGATTCTAAAAATTACAAGATACTGTCTTAATAGTAGGAACATCGATAACATAACTAAGATAGTGTATGTACTAGTACTGATTCCCAAACTAGGCCCAAGCCTGTATCTTGGGAAACAGTGTTCAGTTGCGCTAAGGATGACAAAAAAGGTTGTTTACAAATTTGTTGTTACTACTTATACTTTATTTTTGATTAATCATGCATCTGAAAACGTTTACGGTAAAGTGGATCTTTGTAATTTCAAATTAACAGCTTTTCAATTAATGCGAATGGAAGTACATATGGTACTTTTATCAAAAATCAGTTTTAAAGATTTTTTATGGCTAATCTCTGGAACGACTAACTGATTTTGACAGAATTTTCACTAGCAGGTAGCTGATAATATAAGGAGTTTTTTTTACTTACACTTTTATTTTAGACGAACTGCACACCGAAGTGTTATTGTACTACAATAACAACAGGTAACACCACGAAGCACAGCTAGTTTACTGTAGATCACCGGATCATCCTTATAGGTTTAAATTCCAATTTTAGATTAATTTTATTAATCTAGTTATAAAATATAGTTTTCAAACAATGATTGTTGGTGAAGTAGGTATTTATCTTATAAGTGGAAAGGTTTTCTTTTATGGTGTAAGTGGTTATATATAGAGAACAATGTGTCAACAAAGTATTCGGTTTTTTTTTTCTTTCTAAAAAGACAACTCCGCAAAGATACGATAAGAAGCGAACAATGAAGTCTCCCGCCACCAAGAATATACATCACTAGCAGACCCACGCAACCTCGTTTGCGTCTCCTATTGCCCGTCGCGTGATAATTTTCCCCTGTTTTTGAAACATTTTTCATTGGTGCTCCTCTCCTATTGGTCTTAGCGTGATGATATATAGCCTATAGCCTTCCTCGATAAATGGGCTTATCTAACACTGAAAGAATTTTTCAAATCGTACCAGTAGTTCCTGAGATTAGCGTGTTCAAACAAACAAACAAACTCTTAAGCTTTATATATTAGTATAGATGTGTCGCGGGAGACTTCACAAACATATTTAAAACGGATATAAAGAACACCCAGAGACAGGACAACAATTTTGTCCTATGTGGAATTTGAACCCAAAACACTTGGCGCTGTAGAAAGCGGCGATGCGACCGCTTAAGCCACTAGGCCAACAGTGCAGTCAAAGTTACCGTCATTAACTGACTTTGGATACAGGAAGATTTTGGTGGTACATAATAAACAATACAAAGAATATCATTTGTTTAATAAAACGCAATGCAACAATCATTTTCTACGTGACTTGCAAACACATACGAGTAGTACATGAATCACTTATGTTAATGATTCATGTATCAAGAACGACTTAAAATATAAAACAGGTAATGAACAAAGCGTTATTTTAAACAGTTTAATTATTTAAGTGTTTATAAAACCCGAACATGCCTTGTAAGTGTTCGTTTAAATACAGTTATCTCTCTCTTAATATTCTTCAAAAGTAAGAAAAGAAAAGTCGTTTATTCTGATATCCACAGGACAACACATGGTTTTATAACGAGTTAAGGTAACGGACCACAGTATGCTAAATTTTCATATTCTTATAATGATTATCTAGAGCTATATAATAGTATATTTTTCGTCTGTTAGCACACTGAACACAATTGTAATTTGTTAATAATCTTAAACTCATAAAACACATGACTATATTTAGAACGATTTTAATGCATAACAAGTAATTATATCCAAAAAACGTTGTTTGGTTTCATGATCTTTTCTTGCTCAACTTCTACTCCAATTAAAATTACTTACGTTATTATTAATTACTTCTGATCCTAGTGGAACTACTTGTATTCTACGACTCTCCCAATCTTCTTCACTAGTTATTTTAACAGCTTTCTTCGACTCTTCCCACAAACGTTTAGTCAACAGGCAGTCTCTTGTGCTCCAAGGATTTATAAACTCTTTGCAAAACTTATAATTTTTGCCACTGACTTTCTCCAGCTGTGGTGCTGATGCCAAGTAGCTTATCTGCTGGCCTACTTCTTCTTTCCTTTGTCCAATCATGTTTATGAAGAATCTAGAAACATCTTGTACGATACTAGGTACATTACCCAACACATTGGTATCTTTTACCACGAATGGATCATAAGTATTTGCAGTGACACAAGTATTCTGTAACCTTCTGTCCAGTTCTGCATTAAACAATGATACGGCTAACTTAGAGTTTGCTAAGCTAGATATTACATTATACCTTCCAACATCATTCCAATGGTCAAAATCGATGTCACCGACATACATTGACGCAGCTACACCGTTTATTATCCTACTAGGCGCTGACGCTCTTAACTTAGGCAGTAACAGAAACGTAAGCAGGAATGCACCGAAAAAATTTACTTGCATTGTTAGATTTAGATCATCTGCTGTCAGTCTATCAGGTAAAGCAACTGCTCCTGCATTGTTTATTAGAACGTCTATTGTATTTTCCATATTAACTTCATTTGCGAAATCCCTCACTGATTTCAGCGAACCCAGGTCAAGAATTTTAAAAGCGATATTTTGGTTTCCCGTTGCTGATATTATTTCTTCTCTGGCATTTTTCAGTCTGGTTTCGTTTCGGCTTCCAATGATAACTTTAGCACCACGTTTGGCTAAATTCTTTGCTGCTTCCAATCCCATTCCAGAACTGCCACCGGTCACTACCACCACTTTGCCATCCAACCGCGCTTTTGTATCACACATATCTAAGACAACACAGTTCGGTGGTGTTCGTCAAAGTACTAAAGCATGTGAGGAAAAATTTAATCCTTATTGTATTTTTTATTATTACGATCTCAAGGCAAAAAGGGTACTACATTACAATAAGATCTCGATTCATTTCCGTAAACATAAGTATATGTGTGTTGAATGTGAGTTTTATTGTCATCTGCTACTAAAACATGAAACCTGCATTGGCTAAAAAAATGCAAAAGAGCAGGAGGAAAATTACATTGCAAAAATATCTACTTCATATGCAAAAACTTGATACTTTGTTCATCATTGTAGCTAGATCTGACGTTTAAAAATAAATCGATGTAATGTATGATAAAAAACCATATTGTTCAAGTTTCCCATGTTCTAAGAATCTTTTATTCAATGCATTTTTGATTTACTAGTTACTGCTCCTGATTGTTGAGCCGAAGACGGTTGGTGATTTCATATCCAGATCAATAAATTTTTTGATGAGCTATAAATGTGTAGGATTATTCGAGATACAATAGTAGCGCAGAATCTTGGTCCTTTCCAAAAGAAACGACCTTTTAAATAAAATACTTGTTGATCCGGTTGATTTTATTTTCAAAGTTATTTTAAGATTGTGCGGTCTAGATATAAGTACGTTTCTAGTCAGTCAGTTCAGTAACTATATAATTTACTAGTTGACCCACGCAACTTACGTTTACGTCTCCTATTGCCCGTAGCGTAATAATTTCCCCCCGTTTTCGTAACATTCTTCATTGGTGCTCCGCTCCTTTTGGTCTAAGCATGATGATATATAGCCTATAGCCTTCCTCGATAAATGGGCTATCTAACGCAGAAATATTTTTTCAAATCGGACCACTAGTTCCTGATATTAGCGCGTTCAAACAAACAAACTCTTCAGGTTAAAATATTAGTATAGATTTAACACCTTTTTCTCATTGTTATGGTAAAGCAGTCGAAAGAGCAGCTGAACAAGTATCCGATCCCAAATAATGTTGGGAAAAACAAAGGCTAGGATGATGATGATGAAAATGAGCAGTTAAAAGAGAAGGTGGGTCACCTGAACGGAATTTTTGATAGTGTCACCTTCTATTCAAAGCCACCAACGAGTTGTCAATCTTTGAATGCTCCTTCTAGAATTACCGGGAGTAAGGGATGTTAGGACCTAGGTATGTTCACTCATTCGTTGAAATGTACCGAAAGACTATAGCACTGGGTTTATATGAGGGCCTTATAAGATACGATAAAAAATAATTATTTGCATAAATATGCATGTTACAGACATTATAAAAGTTATTGCGGATATGTTACTGTAAATGACGTTGGAGCTTACGAAAAAAAGTTTTACGCAGTCTAGTAGACCTTATGTCATTAATCTTTTATGTTGTGTTCTGTTGTGATTTTCTTTCAAGTGAGTATTGTTTAATTACGTCCCTTTTGACCTTACGTTATGAATATTCGTTTCTTAGGCCCGTATTTTAAAAGGCGTCTCAAGTATCCGTTGATCTCTGATCAACTGAAACTAATTTTAAGTTCCAATCAAATCTCAAACGTCGCTCTTATTATAGAATGCGTTTTGAGTTCTACTCAGTTGAAACGAGTCTCAGTAACCAATCTCAACTCAACATCTGTTCTCAATTACGTTTCTGCATCATCGAAATTATTGTTCTGTGTCACGCAGCAAATTATATTAAACAAAATATAATTTAAATATTATTAGTTATTAGTGTGTACATAATACACTATTGACTAGTGTATCAATGTAAACATAAGAATTAGAAGCAACTCGCCCTAAATTAAATATTATAAATATTAAAATCAAATGGCTAGATGTTACCTATAACAGAACGTTCAAATTGTTATCAATACTGCTAGAGTATCACCGCGGCCGAGAGATGGCGTTGGACACTTTAGAGGAGGATTGTTATATTTTTGTCTTGATTGTGATTGTGATATTAATTGAAACAAGTGGTTAAATGTGTATATAAAGTGAGTGGAATATCAATTTAAATTTAATTAAAGTGAATTGAAATGTGTATGATGTGTAATTCTTTCGTAAATAAAGCAAGGTAAAGTGAATCTTGCGTTGTTATTCAGAAAAATCATCATAAGATACGTTTATTTCCCCTAAAAGCCCTTCGAAATTACCACTTGAGACTAGATTGAGCTTGTCTCAACTGAACAGAGATCACATCTGTCACAATCTATTCCTGAGAGGAGATTTTGACATATACGTCGTTCTAAAATAAGCTATGAACAGAGATTCATTGATCTTTACTCAGTTGATTAACGATCAGTGAATCCTGACTCAAGAGACGTTCAATAATAAAATCTCTTCTTAAAACTAGTTTTAAAACTAGATTCACGACTGAGACGCGTTTTAAAATACGGGCCTTAGTGTTTGAGCGCCAGCGCAAAAATGTCTGCCATCATTATTCATATAGTAGAAAACGATTATTTTTAAGTATGTACAAAGGATTTATTCTTATATAGTCATTCACCCGAGTAAACTCACATAGTCAAATACCCTACTGCCTTTTATTTAATAGTCGGTTTAAAATCCTCACACTCGGTAATTGAATTTTGACTTCCTCTGATGTTAGTTTGTTTCAATTCATAAAGAATTTTATCATATTCAAGTTACAAGATACAAGCTATTTTTCAGTTTTTCTTTAATATTAATTAATCTAGTATCTCTTTTTGTCATTATTGCACTTGTAATCGTAAGACAAAACAGCCTTCACTAGAACTTGGCATATTCATGTTAGAATTAGTCCTATTCGAAAGAAGACATTTGGAGAAGTTTTTACAAATCGCCAAATCGATTTACTCAATATTTCATTTATAAAAAAATATAGAAACAGATTTTTTAATCCATGCTATCTAGTCCCAATCTATCTAAGCATAGCTTTAAGCATTATGGCTACTAAGATAAGTGATACAAATTGAAATTTAGTTTTTTTTTAAATACCTACCTACATATTATACATAGAAAACCGTGGGAAAGCCACGCTTCGGCATGAATGGGCTCGACCGGAGTGATTCCACGGCCTCACAGAAAACTGGTGTGAAATAGTGCTTGCGCTGTGTTTCACCGAGTAAATAAGAATACCGGAGGGCCATACCCAAACCCCTTCCCCCATCTCCCCCCTCCCCTATTCCCCAAAGACCGGCAACGCACTTGTGACGTCTCTGGTGTTACGGGTGTCCATGGGAGGCGGTAATTACTTACCATCTGGCGATACGTCTGCCTGTTTGTCGCCTATTCCATAAAAAAAAAAGCTCCCAAACATCAAATATTTTCAGATTATACAAAAAGTATTTTGATCCTAAACAGCAGCACCTTCGATATCATGTTCAGTTATAATCTTATAATGAACAGTACTCTTCATACCTTAATTAAAATGAGATCTCTTTATCATCAGATCATAAAAATTTACAGATTTTAACCATCGAAGACATTGAAAATGACTTTGAAACTCACGTGCCTTAGATTTTAGTTTAAGAAACGTTTTCTTGTTCTTTACACTGAATGCAACTGGATATATTATATGTTAAGTGTCTTTAGCTAGATTACTAAAATCTGTCCAACCACATAATATAGTGGACTTAATTAAATAAATTGATCTAAAAATGCAATATAGTTACGGATTCATTATTAATGAAATGAAATGCCTCCTGAATCCGTAATAATAAGCCATTGAGAGATTTTCAAATTGATAAATGAAGTGATGCACCTTGATCAAAGCGTCGTGAAATCACAGGCCTAAAACACTAAACAGCTGAATACAATTATCCCTTTAAACTAGAATGTTTTCGAACAGAAACAGAGCCTGAAGCAATTATAAACTCATAACAAGCTCAAATAAGCACCTAATGAACCACTAAAACGCTCCAAATACTTTGCATAAACCATTAGCGGTCAGTTTTACAAACGATTTTTTAGTATTCATCGGAATCGCTACAGTATTAACACATGCAATTTTAACTGCTTATAATTCAGTTTGTAAAAGATATAATAACTTTTGTTTAGAAAAGTAAATCTATTTAGGTAGAAATGTACCGAATTTTTTTGACAGTCTATTTAATATCATTGTTTATTGGATATTGGTGTTCTGTAAGTAGTATTTGTATGAATTTAGTTTTTTCCGACTTCCTACAAGGAGGAGGTTCAATTGTATTCAATCGTATAATTTATACTCTCGATTGTTGGCACATGATGGAACTTGTTGTAATACATTCTTGATTAAAACTCATTTGTACTTATTCCACTATTTTATTTTATTTTACACCTGACCGGTTTCGCGTTATGGCATTCTCAAAGGTTATGTTAAATGTAATCATAACCTTTGAGAATGCCATAAGGCGAAACCGGTCAGGTGTAAAATAAAATATGTAGTGGAATAAGTACAAGTGAGTTTTAATCAAGAATGTATTCAATTGTATTTACATTTTCTTTCTACCATTGAAAAAAGGATATGCTTTTATCTGTGGTAGTTACCGCTGCCCCAAAAATGGAAAAAATCTAGTGATCTTCATGATTGTCATCTTTAATAGTCCAGTACTGAACCTAGGGCTGCTTAGCAATGAGATTTTGATCCACCATCCATGACCGACGAGTTGATATAAGATTTTTGTTAAGCTTTATTTCTCCTTGTAGTGCTGTAATGGGTAGTTTGTTCATTTAATCGGTAGGTTCCTCTAAGGATACCCATGGGATCTTATCATATACCTAAAAGATGTTTTATCTTTTCAGGAGGACTTCCACCAGGAGCGAGCAAAATTGAAGTACGCCAATCCCAAGTACATCGCCGATGTCGTTGTTTTCACCGGGAGGAAGAGCAGGCATGACCCTTACTTGACCAACATGACGGCCACACTGCTTATGCCTTATGGAAATAATGTTACGGTAAGGACACATTCGACACATGACTGCCTCGGTGGCGCAGCGGTAGCGAATGCAATTGCTGATCGAGAGTTCCGATTTTCGATTCCCGGGGCCAGCCTAAGGCGATCAGGTGACGAGCGCTCAGCGCGCGTTTTGCTAACGCGCGTTAACAACTACATGTAAAAACGCGCGTTAGCATGTAGCATGAACATGGGCTAAAACTGTTATAGAGTTTTCTGGATATAGAAATGCTTATAACAGACTGAAAGTTGGGGTTTTAACAACCGTACCTCGGAGTGGATGTCATTGGTGCCGCACCTATAAAACTGAGAGAACAGAAAGTGCACCTGTGTTTGCGCATAGACTCGTGCACTTTAATATCTCTACGTAGTTGGGTGATCTTTGAGACTAGCCGCGGCCGAAATTCGGTAGGAGAACATCATACCTAAATGAACAATAGTATTTTGTTTCAAATCTGTATCATAAACAACTTGACTTTGTGTTATAATAGGTATATATTTATTGCAATATTTATACATGACAAATATATTTGAACTCGTATAACTTTACATGACTTTTGAATAGAAATATATAAACAATGAAAACAAAACAAATAACAGTCGAAGGTTAAACCAATATAAAAAGAGGTGACAATCATTTGGATCGATTTATGGGAAGTTGCAATGTGTCTTCCGGTCGACACGACGTTAATGATAATGACTACAATTTTGATACGCCGTTATAATAGAACCAGTTAATACTGTAATTGATTTGTAAAACGACCGCTGTAAGAAGAACCGTAGCAGAGGGGAAGTTAAAAGATAATCGGGGTTTCTTAATTCCGGTCAAAAAATTGAGCTTTCTGACTCTTATGGCATTCTCGCGATACTTGTATGTGTTTTTTCTTACTTTCTTCTATTTGGTGAGTAATGAAAAGTATCATATACCCATCTGATTTCTATTTAATTAATAACTCATCAACCTATGGTCGCCCACAACTGGACAAAGGGCTCCCCTAAAGAGCGCCAACTATACTGGTTTTGGTCAGTCTACATACAACTGTTGCCAGCTACAGATTGAAGCTTATGACAGCCCGGCGGAAACCCTGGCAGCCTAGGACGCGCCGCTGTCGGGATTTCTGACGGAATGAAGGCCGGCCATCGTCATAGTGTGTGCTGTTTCCTACACTATATTTGTAAAATCGTTGTAGGTATCCACTATAGAATATTTTTGTATTGATAATGATTTTATTTATATATTTTTTTAGTTCGCAACAACGTTAACGCTAAAGTCTGGCGGTGACTTCCGTATCGAGGCCAAAGTGTGTGACACTATCAAGTACAAATGGATGAATGAGTTCATGAGCTCCTTCACCAACTTAACACTTTCGAAGTGCCCCTTTCCACCTGTGAGTACGTTATTTAGTTTACCTTTTATTTTGTTTTTAAAACTATATCATGAGTTTCTTTGCCAGTATTCTACTCATGAGGCTCTACGCATTTTGGAAACTGGAAGTTATGGATCGACACAGGCAGGCAGTAGATTTTGGTGATTTCGCCTAATTTTCCTCGACAATACAGCACATGCTGTGGCGTCTGTTTATGTCGATCTATGATTCTTAACTACAGCTTCAATTTAACGTTCATAAATGTCACTTAGTGTCTTAATTGAATAAATGATTTTGAATTTTGACTACAAAAGCTATTGAAACAAGAAAAGGCTTTAGTCATTGCACACCATTTGATTCTATCCTCGCATCTATCTTACGTATCTTACGTGCTAGCTATCTTACGTAAATCATCATTCGACCTCACTTGAGAGATTTACTATTAATTGGAGAGGATTATATCCAGCAGTGATGATTGAGCCAGGCTGTTGATGACAAAATAAGAATAACAAAGACCTGATACTTCAATAGTTCAGAAATTTAACTGCCAAAGCGTAATAGACAGACAGAAGAAATAGTTACTTCTTAATTTATAATACTACACTAGCCTTCGCCCATGGGTCTGCCCGCATGTATGCTGCAACTACTTGCAACACGATAAAATTAACCTATGACGTTGCACAAAAATCATAATGTTTACATGTCAAATTTCATTGAAATCGGTGCTGTGGTTTATCCGTGAAGCGTAACACACAGACAGTTACTTTCAAATTTATGATAATAGTATGGAAGTATGGGTGATTTAAGTTTTCCTTTATTTGATTGGTTGCAGTAAAATTATCCTCTTAACTATAATAGCTGAATTGAAAATGTTTGAAGTTTCTCCTGTCAAATACCTAGAAAGTCTCGTACTATATTTGTCAAGTTTGTATGTAATTTTCTTCAGTAAGTACTTTGGACATTATATATCTATTTGTCATCTTATGTAATCTCTTGAAAATATGTAAAACGATATACAAATAAAGAGTTTTCTATCTAAGTATTTATTTTAACCAATTGTGTCTTTCTCAATAAACACTTAGTACATAATTTAAGAGCTGATATGTATGCTGATAAAATAGATTATGACCTAGTTCCAAGATGTTGAGAAAGTTCTACATGTTTAGGCGAGAATTTTAATAGTGCGATTCAGAAGTAAAAAGTATGTAGTTCGGCTCTAATTCGCTAGATAGCGTTAAAATATGTTTTTCAAATCGATGACATCACACTATATTTCTATTTTGAAAAGTGACGATAATATTAAAGACAAAAGATACACTAGTTTAGCATGTACAGTACTTTGTAGCAGCAAAATAAACCTTATATACACAGTTCTAAGAGGCTTAACCTATTGTTCATGTTTCCAGGCTAGATACACATATATCAACATGGAACTCCCGCCGAAGAATATTCCTCTCCCCATAGTCGAGGGTGACTACTGGATTAAGTTTGAGCTGTACATCACCGCCACAAAAGAAGAAATTCTGGACATCGACACACTCCTACATTTTGATAAAACTAAGAAAAATTCGAAAAAGAATAAAAAAGGAAAACATTAAAATGTTTCTTTCGTTCTAACAAGTTTTTAATCACATTACTCAATCTTTTCTATTTTCTTTTATTGAATAGACGGCAAACAAGCAGACGTATCACCTGATGGTAAGCGTTTATCGCCGCCCATGGACACCCGTAACACCAGAGCGTTGCTGGCCTTTGAAGGATGGGGATGGTGAGGAAAGAGGGGTTGGGGTATGGGCCTTCGGTATCTTCACTCTTTCGGTGAAACACAGTGTGGGCACTATTTCGCACCTTAAGCCTATGTGAGGCCGTGGTATTACTCCAGCCCATTCATGTCGAAGCGTGGCTCTCCCATGGTAATTCATAAGAAAATAATAATTTAATACTGAATATTGTAAAACTGCACTCCTAAGAAGTAGTGATCCTTTATATCTATACTAATATATAAAGCTGAAGAGTTTGTTTGTTTGTTTGTTAGAACACGCTAATCTCAGGAACCGCTGGTTCGATTTGAAAAATTCTTTCGGTGTGTATATATGTATCCCCGATAATCATCTTTAGAAGTCATTAGAATTTTTTCATCTTGTTGTCTCCCCCAGGGGTTTCAAATCGCATTGTTTACCGGTGTTGTGGATATTTTTCAAAGTCACAATAATCTAAGTCAAAAATGAACTGCCAAAATGTCTTGCATAACTTCCGACCGGTTGCACCAAATTAAGTAATTCCTTTTTTTATGTGTTCGCTATTATTAGGACAAGGTTTGTGTACAAGAAAAATTAAAAAAGAAACGGGAAAATTCAATCTATAACTCAACGGGTAGCTGGGACAGATTTCTAAATATGGCGATACGAAGTTCACTGGGTCAGCTAGTAATGTATAATGTTTAAGGATAAATAATGGTATTTTTCATTTCGGAGGTTTTTATAGGCATTCCTAGAGGTAAATGTCCCATTAAATTGTCTGTTTAAAAAGGTATGTTTTAAGTATGTAATTGCCTGTGAAATTGATATATACCGGATATATTAATGCACTTTTAAGTGGACGTCGATTTACAGAACACAAAACTGTGATAAAATCTTTCTGACTGGTATCTCTTATCTTGTTTGTACTGATATTTTAATTGGCAAAGTTGATATACCTATTCTGGAATAGGATTTCGACGATAGGGTAGATATACTAGTTAGGTAGTAATAGTACACTAGCCGACCCACGTTACCTCGTTTGCGTATTCTATTGCCCGTAGCGTGATAATTTTCCCCCGTTTTTTTAACATTCTTCATTGTTGCTCCGCTCCTGTAGATCTTAGCGTGATGATATATAGCCTATAGCCTTCCTCGATAAATGGGCTATCTAAAACTAAAAGAATTTTTCAAATCGGACCAGCGGTTCCTGAGATTAGCGTGTTCAAACAAAGAAACAAACAGACTCTTTAGCTTTATATATTAGTATAGATTAAGAGAATATAAGTATTACGAAACATAGTTCATCATGGATTAATAATATAGGGTGTAAGCACTTCTATTAATCCCGTGGGTATCGTAGAAACCGAGTAAGGCTATGTTTAGATGACGAGTCAACGCGCATTTTGCTAACGCGCGCTAACAACTACATGTAAAAACGCGCGTTAGCATGCGGACTCCTAAATCGAAACTACATGTAGTAGTAAACGCGCGTTAGCAAAACGCGCGTTGAGCGCTCGTCTTCTGAACATGTACTTAAGGAGCAAGCTATGTAGGACAATGATAGGACTATTAACAATTATTTTTACGGGAATTAACGCGATCACTTATTAAAAGGTATCACATACCTCTGATTTGCCTGACGTTTCGACCAGGTTGCACTGGCCGTGGTCATAGGCTGACTCGAAGTGATCGCGTTAATTCCCGTAAAAATAATTGTTAATATATCATGGAACACGAAAGTTTAAAAGTTAGTAATGACTACTTAGAGAAAGCCTTAAACTCTGTACTAGCCTGTCTGGCCAGCGTATAGTGGACCAAACCTCCTTTAAAGGTCCTACCACCTTCCCTGAATTATTCCCAGGAGTCTGTTCTAACACAGTACCTAGCCTAGTAGCTGGGAAGTTTCTTCTCAGTAAGTTGAAAGAAACAGAAAACCCCTAAATTGATCGGAATGAACCATTGGGAAGGAATCGTATTAATTGTCACCCTCTTTTGTGTTACGGGTGACAACTAACAAAAAAGTTATCTTCTCTGGCATGAATAGGAAATGAATAGATGGGATTCATCACCAAGTGACAAAAATCAAGAAAACCGCTAGTTGCTAAACTGGAGGACGGTGCTTGATGAGACTACTTGGAAGAATTCCACTTTATTTATTTCATTTACGGCAAACTGGGTATCCCAATCACCCAATCCCCCCAAGTGTATCTAAACACATTGTAGTTAGTGTATATCTTAACCTCCCTGTGGCGCTGAAAACAAAGAATTACTATGAAAATCTAAAAAGAAAAAAAAACCGGACCATTTCCCTAAAATGGATCATCATCAGTCATTGATCGAAACATGTTTCAAGAACTGGAATTCCACGAAGCATTAATTACTAAAGATCTCATTTGACTGGAATTATGCCATGGTCTCACAGAAAAACTTTGCAAGTAACATTTTCGTTGGCCCACCCGAGCATCAAACCTTTCTCTATTTCAGGTAGTAATATCTTCATCATCATTATTGAACAGTCTTAAACAATCCGCAACTGGACTTAGGTTCCTGTTTAGAAAGGAGCTCTTTGACCTATAAACCACGCAATCCAGACGAATTAGTCCAAGGTTACTTTCAAGTTTCTATAAATGACTGTCAATATTGTTTACTACGTCGCTCGGAAAAACGAGCCATTTAGTGTTTTATCATTTAATGTTGATCATACAATATAATAACATCCTGTAATTTAAATAAGCCAACATTTAAGTGATGTTTTATTTAAATGTTTTAATTATGTGTGTCAAATGCTGGTTGCTTCCTGACTGAATTATTATAAATGACAACTTTTATAGCCTAAATACTTTCTTCTTGGTTGGTCGTGCTCTAAAAATAATGAGTCGATTAATTTTCATCTTTTTAATTATTTTGCTATTTGAGGAAACATTTGGGGTAAGACTTTAACATTTTATTTTTTGGTGATCTTAAAAGTTTTCGACCTCAACGTGAAGAAGTAGCACTCGTAAGAAAAACTAGTCATTTCTTCTTCCTAGCCTTAATTGTTCCCAAGATTTGGGGTCGGCTACTAGCTTAACCGGTTTTACCTGAATGTCAGTTTTTACACGGAACGACTGGCATCGGACCTCTGCAACCCTGAGGGTAAACTGAATTCGAAAGTTGAACTAGTTATCAGTATATTTGAGGGCACTGACTTTCCAATAACGATTGCCATACATGTTCATGACAACCGAGACTGACGGATTCACGCGCTCTCCGAGGCACGGGTTAGTAAAAAAGTAGTGAATATAGTTATTGTATCTTTGCATTTTCATTTTGCATCACTGGAAGAAGATTGTAGAGTTATAAAGATACCATCGGTACCGATACCATAAGCCGGAACATTTCAGGCTACCACGTATTTATTATACTTACACACTTAGTAAAGTACACATCATACTTAATTTATTATAAATACAGATTCGAATACATATTCAGGAGTTTTTCTTGTTTAATTAAATTTAAATGAAATCATTTACTTTGTTATTTAGGAAAATCGTATTTGTTTGTTCCTTAAGAAATATTAAACTGCCTTGTTGGTCTGGTGGTTAGCGTAAGCTATAAGATATACTGCAGATCAAGAGGTCTCGGGTTCGATTCTCGGGTTCGATTCTCGGGTCAGACTGCTGATGGGTTTTTCTTTCAAGAAATTCATAATAGCAGCCCGGAGTATGGAAGATGGCGGTGTTTCCCGCCCGTGCCTCGGAGAGCACGTGAAGCCGTCGGTCCCAATTGTTATGAACATCTATGGCAATCGTTATTGGGAAGTCAGTGCCCTTAAATATACTGAAAACTAGTTTAACCTTCGAATTCAGTTCACCCTCAGGGTTGCGGAGTTCCGATGCCAGTCGCTCCGTGTTAAAACTGATATTCAGGTAAAACCGGTTTGTATGTATAGCCTGTCTTGTCGTTAGCTCTTCTGTGTAGTGGGATCACTTCCCTCCCAGCCTCCTTAGCCAAGATGCGAGTGTTTCGCGTTGAAACTACAATCGTTATTACCTCTACTCTCGTTGTATTATTGGCTAATATTTATTTTGAAGTTAGTGAGTGAATTGAGAGTTGTCTTTTCAAATATTTATAAGTTATTTAAAAGTTATTTTGTTAAATAATAATTAACTGGTTCACAAGTGAAACGGTTAATAAGTAGTCTACTTAGAAGATGGATGGACGACATTAAAGCCCTGGGAGGTGTGTGGACAATAACTGCTAATAATAGAGGAGAATGAAAGAAATAGGAGGAGGCCTTTACCGTGAGAGAACCACGCTTCGGCATGAATGGGCCGGCTCGACCGGAGTGATACCACGGTCTCACAGAAAACCGGTGTTAAAAATCGCTTCTTGCGCTGTGTACTCTCTGTGTACACTCGATGAACGAGTGAGTGAGGATGCCGGAGGCCCATTCCCCAACGCACTTGTGACGCCTCTGGTGTTACGGGAATCCATGGCAAAAATAATGTACCATATGAAACAAAGGCTATTATTATTATTTTCATTAGTTTTCTATTAAATATACGATTGTAGAATGTGAACTTGACTAAGGAGGCGTTTCTTTGAGGCGTACGAATGAGCTCGATCATTTTGTTCTGTGTCTAGACGTATAGATTTATACTCGTATGCAGAAATTTAAGTAGTGAAGAATTTATAAATATTTCTATCAACAGTCTTGTTACGAAATGCTTTGTCTAATTTGGTAGGCTGGTTTGTGAGATGCGTGTACTTCTTATATACGACTATTACCATAGATATCTATGACTATTACAGAATGAACTTCATCAAGAAGGTGCTACAATGAAGCACTGCAACGATAAATACATTAGCAAATGCTCGGCTTTAACTAGACGTATTAAGAGGGGGGAGCCGTATCGAACCAATGTAACAGTTATTACCTTGGTACCATTTAACAATAACGTCACGGTAAGATATAAGCTTTAGTAGAGTTATGTCTATGTTAGATGTTAATTTATGTATTCGTACTGTCACAAGGCAAGGTGGATGGTGGTGTTGTGTGTTCTTTCTCTCAATATATGGCTGTGGACCGTGGCTCCATCTGCGTGTATGTTGGTTATCTATACTAATATATAAAGCTGAAGAGTTTGTTTGTTTGTTTGAACACACTAATCTCAGGAACCGCTGGTCGGATTTGAAAAATTCTTTCGGTGTTGGATAGTCCATTTATCGAGGAAGGCTATAAGGTATATATTATCACGCTACTACTAATAGGAGCGGAGCAACAATGAAGAATGTTTCAAAAACGGGGGAAATTTTCACGCGACGGGCAATAGGAGACGCAAACGAGGTTGCGTGGGTCGGCAAGTCATGATATAAAGTAGCGTATGTCCTTTTTCAGAAATCAAAGTATTCCATGACAAAAATGAAATCGATGCAGCGGTTTAGCCGTGAAACAGAGACAGACAGATAGACTTACTTTCAAATACCTAATATTAGTGTACAAATATAGATTACTAGCTGACCCACGCAACTTCGTTTGTGCCTTAAATTGCCCGTAGCGTGAAAATTTCCGCCGTTTTTGAAACATTATTTATTGTTGCTCCGCTCCTATTAGTAGTAGCGTAATGATATATACCCTATAGCCTTCCTCGATAAACGGACTATCCAACACCGAAAGAATTTTTCAAATCGGACCAGTGGTTCCTGAGATTAGCGTCTTCAAACAAACAAACAAACAAACTCTTCAGCTTTATATATTAGTATAGACAATAGATTAATCGTGCTTGGTAGACCCATGTTTCGGCACCAATAAGCTGGCTCGACTGAATTCCATCAACATCACATCCATTATCACACCACAGCCTTTTATAGTCCACTGCTGGACGTAACCCTTTCCTTAGAAATGTTTTTTGTTTAATCTTTTTATTTTTTTTTTATTTGATAGTCTGCCAAAGGACTCTGCTGAGCCTTCTGGAAAGTGTGTGTGTGTGTGAAAGTGTGCTTTAGATCTCGGGTTCGATTCCCGGGTCGGATTAATAGTTTGTATGACCTGAAAATATTTGGTTTGGAGTGTTTCCTTTGTATAATATGTACGCTTTTACAAAAAAAGTACAAAAATATTTATATCACAAATGTACAAATTTAATAGTTATTAGGTACATAGTTTTCTTGTTTTATCCTTTTATTTTTTGAGCATGTTGTGTTTACTTGAAAGTGGTTGTACATTAGCCTAAATTGTAATAGATGTAACCTAAAATAAGTAATAATGCTATGACTGTAAGCAAACCATAAATAAATAAATAAATAAATATCAGTTGTCTAGTACCCATTGTACAAGCTCTGCTTAGTTTGGGACTAGTTGGCTTTGTGTGTTAGATGTCCAAAAATATTATTATTTTCAGTTGAAGTTTAGCTACGGTGTAAAGGGATACCCCAACATGTTCTCAATGAAAATAAAACTTTGCGATATACTCAATACAAGTTGGCTAAAAGAGTATATTGGTATGTTCTCGGATATCCCACTGTCGTGTCCACTGCAGCCGGTAAGTATGAAGATGTTGATGACAATCCATGAAACGAGAAAATGTTTAAATCACTATATTAGTCTTCGTAAAACTTGTTACAAGATTTAAATTGCCTATGTCACTCAGTAATTACAAATATATTGACGCTAATGACAATTATAGACAATTCAAGAGTTCAGGCGCTATGGTGACACATAGAAACATACATAGATCGTCAAAAATATTACCTTTATCTATATACTAGCTGTTGCCCGCGGCTTTGCCCGCGTGGAAGTTTGTTATATGTATTTAATTAAAACTGTGTAAAAGTATGTATTAGTAATTTATTCATGTTTTAAACCTATTTATTTATTTTTGATCAATAGCCCATTTAAAAGAACTTTCATACAAACATTTGACCCATATTTCATCCCCTTTAGGAACAGAATTTGCGTAAATGCTGATATAAGTATTCGTCTATTTGTAATCATCAGAAACATAAAGCCGAAAGTTTTCAGGCTGCTAAATTAAAAAATTATGGACTTCCAAACTAACTAATATATGAAATGCCAATGCCTATATATTTCTCCCCTTAGGGGTAGAATACCCAGAAACGTTTAAATATGTATCTACTCGTTTTTAATAAGTAACCCAAAGATAATATTTTATGTTTCTAACTCAACAAATGACAGACTTCCATGCAATCTTGCAACCCCTAATTCACCACCTTAGGGGTATAATATCCAGAAACGTTTAAATACATATCTACTCATTTTCAATCAGTAGCCCAAAAACAAAGTTTCATGTTTCGAACTTCACAAATGACGGATTTCCAGACTAACCATTTCACCCCTTAGGAGTAGAATATCCAGAAACGCTTTAACGGGTGTCAAGTCATTTTTAATCAGTAGCTCAAAAATATAGTTCAATGTTGCTAACCTTAAAAATGACGAACATCCATGCAAACTTTCAATCCCTATTTCACCCCCTTAGAAGTAGAATATCCAGAAACGCTTAAGCACGAATCTACTCTTTTTTAATCAGTAGCACATGAATAAAGATTCATGTTTCTAACTTAAAAAATGAAGAACTTCCATACAAACTTTCAACCCCTATTTCACCCCTTAGGGGTAGAATATCTAGAAACGCTTGAATAGTTATCTAGTCATGTTTAGTCAGTAGCCCAAAAACAAAGTTTCATGTTTTGAACTTCGAAAATTACGGACTTCCAGACCAACCTACACGTTAAATGTCAACCCCTATTTCACCCCTTAGGGGTAGAATATCCAGAAACGCTTAAATACGTATCTACTCATTTTTAGTCAGTAGCCTAAAAACAAAGTTTTATGTTTCGAACTTAAAAAATGACGAACTTCCATGCAAACTTTCAACCCCTATTTCACATATTTAAAATATCTAGAAACGCTTAAGTACGTATCTACTCTTTTTTAATCAGTAGCACATGAATAAAATTTCAAGTTTCTAACTTAAAAAATGACGAACTTCCATACAAACTTTCAACCCCTATTTCAACTCTTAGGGGTAGAATATCCAGAAACGCTTATATACGTATCTACTCATTTTTAATCAGTAGCCCAAACACAAAGTTTCATTTGTCGAACTTCAAAAATGACAGACTTCCAGACTAACCTAAATGCGAAATGTCAACCCCTAATTCACCCCTTAGGGGTAGAATATTCAGAAACGCTTAAATATGTATCTACTCAATTTTAGTCAGTAGCCCAAAAACAAAGTTTCATGTTTCCAACTTAAAGAATGACGAACTTCATACAAACTTTCAACCCCTATTTCATCCCCTCACAGGTCGAAATTTCAAAAACGCTAGAACAAATGTTTTATTATTTTTTATCAAGTGCTTAAATATAAAGTTTCATGGTTTTATCTTTAAAAATTATGAAATCCCATACAACTTCCCCCCCCCCCTTTTAACCCCTTACAACCCCTTTTTCGCGATAAAAAGTAGCCTATGTTTTATCTCGGGGTCTAGAATATCTGTATACCAAATTTCATTCAAATCCGTTCAGTACTTTTGGCGTGAAAGAGTAGCAGACAGACAGACAGACAGACAGACAGAGTTACTTTCGCATTTATAATATTAGTTAGGATTAGGATTATTATCTTGACTTCGCCGCATTCAGGCAAACACTACTTGCCTTTTAAAATTTACAGAATTTATCAATCTGGTAATTATGATGGCCCCAGCATTTATAATTATTTATTTACTGGGCCTCGAGGCAAAGTTAGTCAAAAAAAGTAGCCAAAGTTACTCATTACAATGATCTACAGCTGATGACAGCTCTCTACCAGTGCAAGTCCCGTCAAAATTCCAGCCATTCCAAAGATGAGCCATAACAAACATACATAATTTTATATATCTGCAAAGATTAAACAAAAATAAAACACAAATACACTAATAATAATAGACTTTTAATCATTAAATGTGTTTATACGAGTAGATATTTCGTCAGTGCGTGTTGCAACTGTCTGAGTTATAAGTACCTATATCACCCTTCTATACATTTGGTATGTAATACTGTTCCTAGTTGTATATTGCCACTATTTACTGCGGCAAATAAATAAGAAAAAAAAATTAACGTGAAAAACAGGAGAAATATAAATCTTTGAATGGTCATAACATAAAGACATCGCATCCAAATTTGAGAATAGGTAATTGATGTAGAACGTTTTGAGTGTAGGTACATAAACCAAATGTTAACATGTAATTAATTAAGGCGCTCAATAGCCCAGTTGCACGTTGCCCTCGGTGATTGGAAACAATCACCGAGGGCAAGCAACAACGGCGCGGTCAGTACCTGGATGGGTGACCGCTGGTGGCATGATACCATGAGCGTCTCCGTGATTCGGAGGTCACCTTAAGCAGTCGGTCCCAGTTGTTATCGTAGGATAACAGTCGTGAAGCTTAGTTGGAGGCATTTGGGCGTCTTTAAAACATAAAAACTTCAAGATTTAAACTATTCAACCCTCACCTGAGAGAAGACCCGAGCTCAGCAGTTCTGGGATCTTATCGGTTGTTGATGATGATTGATGAATAAATGAATTATTTTTTTCAGGGTGTTCATGGATTTTATAACCTAGAATTTCCACCCAAAAATTTGCCGTTACCTGTACCGAAGGGAGACATATACTTCACATGTGGCATCGACACAACAGATACAAAGGAAATGATGGCAGACTTTGAACTAGTTTTACGAGCAAAATGAATATAAAAAAAAAGTTCTGATTCTTTTATTTTCACTGTTAATATTCTGACAATATTCTCATTTTTATGGAGGAGTTATATTCAGTAGTATCCATTTCTTCCGTACCCAATAAATAATAAATATTTCGGACATCTAACACACAACGCCATCTAGTCCCAAGCTAAGCAGAGCTTGTATTATGGGTACTAGTCAACTAATATAAATACATATACATTATAGGTACATAGAAAACACCAAACTCTGAAACAAATATTTGTAGATCATACAAGTATTTGGTCTGACCCGGGATTCTTAATAGCAGCCCAGAGTAGGGAAGATGGCGGTGTTTCCCGCTCGTGCCTCGGAGAGCATGTTAAGCCGTCGGTCCCGGTTGTCCTGGACACCTATGGCAATCGTTATTGGGAAGTCAGTGCCCTCAAATATACTGACAACTAGTTTAACCTTCGAATTCAGTTCACACTCAGGGTTGCAGAGGTCCGATGCCAGTCGCTCCGTGTAAAAACTGATATTCAGGTAAAACCGGTTCAACTAGTAGCCGACTTCAAATCTTGGGAATAATTAAAGGCTAGGAAGATGATAAGATACTATTTTATTAAATTGTTTCTATTACTCAGTATGATATCAGCAGCTTTCTCAGCGATAGCGATAATCACTGAATTCGGGAACAATGATACTGGAGATGGAAGGACACTACTATCAACTATCCGAAGGCCCAATGTTGACTTGACTCTGGAAAAATAATTGTGAGAGTTAATGAACAACTTAATCAAAACAGGTACAGGGACTGCATGGGATCAACAATAGATAAAAGTAATTACTTACCTAAAATACTATAGGTACTATCGACAAATTTGAATTAGACCCACTTTGCCGACAAATCGTTCGAAATCGTCAAAACAACAAAGATTTCCCTCCTTTATTAATTTATTTAAAACTTTATGTACATTTGTACATCGGAGGACTTAATGCTCAACGCATTCTCTTCCAGTCAACCTTAGGGTGGTGTAGAAATCTAGTAAGATAAGTGGTGCACAGTGGTTACATAATCAAAAATAACTAACAAAACACATGCAAAAAACACAGACATACACACAGAGAATACACACGTAGTAAATACATATAATAAATTTACGTGAATATACATGTACATTATGAGAACCCGTGTCTAAGGCTTTACAGTGCATGCTACACTTAGGCCGTTTAAATATTAAGCAAGCTACATCAATATTGGCTGGAGATCTATGCAGTTTTTACCTTTTTCATGACTACAGTAAATAATATATGAGATAACAGTAACAGTGGTGCAGGCAACGTTATTTAATTTTGCTTACTAATATTATAATCTATTATATTATTACCTTAGTTCATTATCAACAACTTTGCCGCCCGAGCAAGTGCCGCCAACGTGATGCCCAGTGACAGCCACTTCTCTGATGATACATTCCAAATATGCATCTGGTGGGCTTAGGTGCACGAGTCTTGGTTTCGGTTTGGGTACAGGCTGGTCTTTACTGAAACAATATAAGTTACATACATACATAATATCCCCACTCATTCAAAAGCAAACCGCTGAAAGGAGTATAGTGTACTATCGACAAACTTGAATCATGACTCACTTTGCCGATAAATCCTTTGAAACCGTAAAAGTAACAAAGATTTCCCTCCTTTACAGTGCATGCCGCATTTAGAACATTTCATTTATTTATTAGTACAACCGCATTGCAATAAGCATAATTAAGCAAGCTACATCCAATACTGGTTGGAGTTTTTTTTAACTCAAAACAAATTACGAGAAATATCTCACATATCACTGCAACAAAGAGCAGAGAAAGATGATGCAGAAACTTTACAAACATACATGAAATGGATACATAGTACACCCAGGTTCGAAATAATAATTTGTGGAACAGGGATTTGAACCACGACACCTTAGCACCGTAGAAAGCAGCGTGGCGACCATTTAACGACAAGGCCTTCCGTGCAGTCGAAAACATGATCCCTCGTGAAATACGACGGTATATTTTTTTAGAAACTAAATTTTTATTGTGTTATTTTTTTATGGTATAGAGTGTAAACGAGCAGACGTATCACCTGATGGTAAGCGATTACCGCCGCCCATGGACACCCGCAACACCAGAGGCATCACAAGTGTGTTGCCGACCTTTGGGGGATGGGGAAAGGGATGTGAGGATAAGTGGGGGTATGGGCCTCGGGTATCCTCACTCACTCGGTGAAACACAGCGCAAGCGCTATTTCTCACCGGTTTCCTGTGAGGCCGTGGTATCACTCCAAGCGTGGCTCTCCTACTTGGTAATCTATACATCACATACTAAATGCTCATCGTTCAATAATTACTTCTAAAAGCTTACTCTTTAAACTTACAATCTTCTTCGTTTTTGTTCAGGACCTTTTTGCTCTTCTCTAGAGTACCTCCACAGATGGAGACAGCGTTCTGGTCGTGGCCAGTGTATCCATGCGCCAATATCTCGAAATGACTTTGATAATACAAGCTGCTCTACTCTGCGAATAGCTGCCAAAACGGAAAAAGATGGGTCAACATAAACTGGAGATAAGCTGATCGTACTAAAACGCTGATATCGTTAACCTGTCACTGTAAGAAAAATATATACAAAACTAGCTGACGTGCTCAACTTCGTTTGCGTCTCTCCATAAGACATATTTTTTCCAGTTTTCCCAACATTTTAGGTCGATACCAGGCTCCTATTGGTAGTAGAGTTATATTACATAGCCTTAAACCTTCCTCGCTAAATGGGCTATCCAACAAAGAAAGATTTAGCAAAGATTCACGCGTGATGTGGTGACCAAGGCAAATAGGGATTCATTTATATATATATATAGATAATGGGTCAAATTATAGTGGTCATATACAGCATAGTACAAATTCGACCATCAAGTAGACTAGGTAAGTCTTATTCTTACAACAACTATTATTACACCTCGTTTGCCGGAATGATAACGTAATAAACAGTTGGCCAGTTCAATGTTTAGTGCTAGTTTTCATTAGTTTTAACTGGAAAAGACAACTACAACATCTATATACAAATAAATAAAATTGTAGTGTCTGTTTGTAATATTAAAATAACCGATTTTTACTTAATGCTTATGTATGTATACAAGGTACATTTACCAAGATGTTTTTTTTTTCTGTTTGTCTGTTTGTTTCGGGAAATCTCTGGAACGAGTTTCACGGGAGTTTCACTGATAGGTAGCTGATTATCCAGGGAGTAACTTAGGCTACTTTTTTAAACTAGCTTTGTTCCGCGGCGTTACTCGCGGTACGACGATAACCACGGGTAACACCGCGGGGTTCAGCTAGTTAGGTATTTATGTAACCTGTGTCGCGAGGGACTTTACGAACGTTTATGAAATGGATACGAAGAACATCTTTTAGAACAACAGTTTGTTGATCACTTAACTCAACCTGCAAAACTGCTAAACCTGGTGGGGATTGATCCCTCGACAACGACTTGGCGTAATTATTGCTTAAGGTCCATGTAGCAATTGAAGCCAATCTGTTACCTTTTTAACCGACTTCAAAACAGGAGGTGGTTATCAATTGTTCTGTTCCTACTTTTTTATGTTTGTTACCTCATAACTTTCAACTGATTCTTTTTTATTTGAAAGTGTTTCAAGTGTATAAGTATGTATGTATGTAATAAGTATTTCATTTAAATCAATTTGTCAGTTCTTGAAGTCGGTTTTTTTTGTAAAGTTTGTGATTATTATTGTAATTAACTCAAACTACAATTTGTAATCTAAGATATTTCCATTTAAAATTAAATTAAGTAATACCTATTGTTAGTATTAATTTTTTTTTAGTTTCATTTTCTTATATTTGTTTTTGTTTTTGACCTCGGTTGGATTTGTATACGTCTTTGAATTTTTATTTTTTTGTTAAGTTGCTGGTTTTCCCTAAAAAAAGTATGCTGTCATATATATATTTTTTTATTAGAATAGCACTGATACTAAGTTGTTTGTAATTATTTTATGTGACTGTTTGTGTTTACTCCGTAAATACGCTTTAAGTAACTAAATATAAAACCTCACCTTTAATGAGACACATTATATCATAGGGGTGTTTCAAATAGTTGGGATCAACTACTGGAGGCATAGTAGTGATAGGTTTAGTTATTTTCACAGCCCCTCTACTCTTCGGCTGCAAGCAGGTGGCCAGGAACATGAAACCTTCCTTGTGAGTGATGTTATAGAAAGGGAAAGTATCCCGGAAGACCTGCGAATAATATTTCATGGATTTTTATGTTCTATTTTAAAAGAAACGTTTCGTTTCTGATAAATAATTTCGTCCTCGGCTTTGCTCGCATGTTATAAAAAGTATTATAAGTTACTTCTAATACCTCCAAGAATATGTATACAAAGTTTCACGATGATCGGTTAAGTAATTTTTGGCGTGAAAGCGTAACAAACAAACTTATATTCACATTTATAATATTACTAGCTTTTGTCCGCGGCTTCGCTTGTATTTTATAAAGAGTATCATAAGTTACTTCTAATACCTCCTCCAAGAATATGTGTACAAAGTTTTATGATGATCGTTTAAGTAATTTTTCGCGTGAAAGCGTAACAAACAAACTTACGTTCACATTTATATTAATAGATAGGATAGGATCGTTTAATTTCATTTATTTTATTGTATTTTAATCTTCACTTTACAAACCTGAGGTTTATAATTGGACAAGTCCCGAAGCAGTCTTTCACTAGCAGTTCCCATTGAGAAAAGTGTAACAGCTGAATGGTTCTGGTATTCCACGCCTGCCACTGGTGGAAATGATAGTAGACCTACAAAAATAACACAAAATGGAGGTATAAATAAGGAACGTTAGGTAAGTTTGGGCGGGAAAGTCCCGCTTTTAGGCTGTCCGTTCCGCTGTCCCCAGTGAAGGCACAACAATATACCGCTTTTCTATTAAATGGGACTGAGTCGTTAAAACACTAACCACGAGACAACCCGGCCGACAAACTATTTGTATGACGAGGAAGTATAGTCAATTCGCATTAAGGAAAAAGTGTCGTTTTAGTAAAATTGAAAAGTCGGCATAAACGTGCGAATTTAACAGATGTTTGATATTTTATGAAAGTCGTCAAAACGGGAAAGTCGTCACTAAGAGCATTACCTGCGTCGATCTAGTTCCGCCTTCTGAAAAACTAGGTTTTAAAAATGATCGTTTCGTATGAGAGGTTTTCCCTTAACCAAAATGCTAGTGTTCATTATAAATTTAGTACAATCACTAACATATATATTCTCTTGTATTTTGGCTTATATAAATATTATTTTGACCACGCGACTTAGCATTGAGATGACGTAATACCCATACATTTGTTAGTTTCCTAATAACGTTTACGTTTGAAAAATGTCAAAATTATGATTGATTTGGTTGTTGAGATTGATCCATGAGTCTCTATTGCGTCATTATTTTCTTAACGCGAATGGGCTATAGTTAGAATTTATTTTCTTAAATTTAAAAAAATCTGTTGAATTTGATAAGTAGGTGATTAGACCAAAAGTGTGTGGTGTTTACCAGAATTCTTCCAGTAGTACTCTGTGAGTGTACTGAAGGTGAACACCTTGGACAATGTGACGCTGATGGGTTTCTGGATGCTGACGTAGATAGGCATATTCATGTGATCATGCAAGTTTCGTCCAACCTCTTCGTTGGCCGACACCAGGTTTATTTTTAACCTGAAAAATGACTGATTTTAATGCTCTGATAAAAAAATACAAATGGTAAATATATTACTCTTTTTATGGCATAGTAGGTTAAAGGAGGTAACCCTAAGACTTCTTTCTATAACTCCTTTCGTTGATGATGATATATTTCTAGCCGATTTCAGCCATTTCAGGATATATTATAGTGCTCAAATACAGTTGGACTCTCTGTTCCCTCAGTCGCACAATCCGATGGGACGGTTATCCGACACGACCGGTGAGAGATTAGGCTTTATGAGCTGCTATCATCATTACCATTTCTTTAGTCTGAAAAACTCAATTACTGAAAAACTTTTTGGCCGTACCCGGGAATCGAACCCCAGTCCTCTTCATCATTAGAACAACGAAACAGTAATCACTGGCTTGTTAACCAACGAAGCATTGCTTGACACGGTTTTTGTAAGAGGCCAGGGCATCATTTCGACTGAGCAGGCCATACGAGGACATGTCAAAGCATAGTTCTCCCAAACTTTATCTACCTACTTGATCTTCTAATTATATAGAATCGAACTACAACTTGTATCTATCTGTTTTTGAAGAAAATCTTTGTTCCTACCTTTGCAATAACTCTGGTGGTCCGATCCCAGACAGCATCAACAGTTGTGGAGTTTTAATGGCACCAGCGCATAGTATTATTTCCTTGTTGGCGAATACATTATTCAACTCACGACTGTTTTGTAGTATGTACAGTGACGACGCAGTATTGTTTTCGAATCGAATCTAAAATGTAACTATATTTACGGCCATAGCACAAAGAGTTTGAGGGATACATATGTAATGTTCTATGCTGCAAGTCATCAGATTTGGAATGTTTAGGTAGGTACTTATTGTCAAAATAAAATAAAACAAGTTAGTTTTTTAACCAAACTGGCAATAGTACTAGGAACAATCTAACATCGTATTATCTCTAAAGGTATGTGTCTACCAGTGTCTATGGACAACTGCAACTAATAATAATTTGTAAGTACATGCCAGCCTTTAAATTTCCATTCAAATCAGGGAGAGAAACATTTGGACTCCGGTAACCTTACTCAAAAGCAACAAAAGACAATAATTTTGTTGCTTTTAAGACTGCGGCTGGTTAAACCGGGCATTGTAATAATTTGACCTAACGGGTTCAAAATACCAATTCTGAAACAAATTTATTCTTCAACGCTTTCAAATTTTGACTTGGAAGTTTTTTAATTTACAATCTTTTCCAAAGTCATCTAAAACTCACCGAAACAGCTTGGGTTCTCAGAAGTATATGCAAGTTCTTTCTTTTCATCACTGGCTTAAGGTATGCATCTAGAGAAGAGTGCCTTCCGCCTTCCCTAATCGTTGCTGTAGGTCTTCTGAATATCGTGTGCTTCGTCTTGAAAGCAGTTGATGCTTGTTTGAACGTGTTCATCAGCTCATTATCATCGTCAATTAATTTGAGTTTCATTGGTACCTTGAATATGTTTATGAAAACAGTTAGTCAAACAAAATTATTAGTTACATGGGATGTTCAACAACTATCAGTTAAGATACAGCGCAACCAGAATTGATGGCTAAATTGCCATCGCCAAGTAAATTTTGCCAACCTACATTTTAAAATAGCAATACGATGGTATGTCATATTATAAGGAACAAGAGAATACCTAATTAAGAGAGATCTATTTCAACAGTACCTATTTTGTGGTAATCTAACTCCTTGGCAACGAGAATGGAATTTAATTTAGGTATTTGGAGAGGCCTATATAAAGCCGTGGACTGTTAAAGACTATTGATGTTCATTTAAAGGAAACTCAAGTAAAGGAAAATCAGCAAAGCACGCTGAGGCCTCTACTTTACCAATCCCCGAATAAATCATTAATCATGTATTTAAAATTGATATTAACTACTCCGACTCTTATAAAGCGGTGAAATATTACGGCCCTACTGTTTATTTATCAGATAGATGGACTAAACTATACAGCATCATCTTATTTTTCACTCACCTTAGAACCAGGGCAATCTCCATCAACCGCACAATGACTTGAATCAAACTCACTTCTTGCTGTACCAAACGCCCTTATAAAGTAAGGCTTCAGGTCTTCTTCAGACCATCCTTCCCAACCGAGTCTTGTCCACCTATCGTAGTCAGCAGTTAGGCCAAAGCCATGAAGAAGAAAATTTATCTGCCCTGACCCACCTAGGCCTTTGCCTCGTGGAATGAATTGGGACTAAAAACATAGAATAAAATTTTATTAAACGTATTTGTCGGTCCATAACATAGATAACTATGAGGGTATGCATTATAGGATGTATATTATCGCTATCGAAGATCCATAGGATTTACAGCAACTCAATAATATTTTTACCACCTTCACTAGATGTCATCTAGTCCCAAATCTAGCAGAGCTTAGACTACGGGCACTAGACACTAGATTTGATACATTTAATATACTTTTTATAAATGTAAACATAATTATTATATATAGAAACACCCACACGAAATCAAACATTAAACGTCTTTCAACACGAATGTCTGACTAGAGCGGGAATCGAACCCGCACAACAGTCCATTACACTAACCACTACGACATCTGGCTGTGATTCAAATGTTCATTATTAACATAGATAATATTTCTATAATACTAAATCTTTTCTTCTTTCCTTCTTCAGTTCTCTGGCATTTTCTCACCTGTCCCCACATTCCAAAAGACGAATACTTCTGCGCGCTGGTCCTTACAGACCAGTCGTTAGGCCCTTGCTGAGCAGCTGTCGGCGTCAGTGGTATCTTGGTGAAATATCCCATATGGTCACCAGCCTCTACAACTAATACCTTGATACTTGGATCTTCTGATAAACGAGATGCTAGAACGCATCCTGCAGTGCCGGCACCGACTGCAAGGACATTGGGTTTTGTAGTACCTACTTTTAATCAATAAATTTAATTACAAAACAGAAGGTCAAATTCTAGACTTTCCAGATTAAATCGCAAAGGACCTTCCGTTTCTTATGAAATATAAAAAAATGAAATGTCACCAAACTCCACTTATTGCAATGTATTAATTACTTATTCGGCATAATCCAATCACATTACATTGAACCTGTACAGGGGTATTGTTTAATTTGTACAGCTGTTTAATTTATCTACTAGTAGGTATACGGGCTTGACAAGTTCTATGAATTCAATTGTGGTATAAATCCAATATTAGCATTAAAAATTTTAAAACCAAACCTCCCTTTAACGACTTTTAACCTTATTCATATCAAAAGGTAGCTACACGATTTTGTCTCATAAAAAGAAGGTCCATAAGCATCGGTAGTAACTGACCTTGCAGTGATTCGTCAGAAAGTATTCTGTAAAAAACTTATTTATTTTTTATTATTTTGACGAAGAGCCATTTTCTGCAAGAACGCAATTTGCTATTTTAGCAGGCGATATGACTAAAAACTTGTACTCACCAATAATATAATCGTACCTCTTCAGTGGTTTATTTATTACACTTGTATAAGCATTCATATACTTCTGATACACTATATACGACACACACGCAAATATAAGTCCAAATAAATATGAATATATCGCCATATTTCACTGTAATTTAGAAACTTAATCAAAGTAACATTATCGCGTTGATTTTTTTGTACCGGGAGTACATAAACCGCAAGATAGGTTAAAACATAACATTCCCCATACCCTGAAGACCCGTGGTTTGATTTCTCTAATACGGTTTGATTACTACTAGTAGTTTACAACTAATTGAATTAGATAGGGGTTGATAACCTTTTATTTATACCAGTAATGGTCAACAGTGGCTAAAAATTATTATATTTTTTCAGAGAACTTGTACCATCTCAATTATGTTTCATATTAGGATGTCTACCTACTGCTGGACCTACTGTTGAGCTGGTGGATTCTAACTGATAATCCAGAAGTCATGGGTTCAATTCCCACACAGGACTGATATTGTTCTAGTAACGATCATTTATTCTTTGCCTGTGTATAATTAATCTGTAATATATATATTTATTTATTTAGAAATATATATTAAGTATGTTTTTCATCAGTGTGGTTTTCTGATTATTGCAGTAAAGGCTCTGCATAGTTTTTATGGTATAGGGGGCAAACGAGTAGACGTATCACCTGGTAAGCGATTACCGCCGTTCATGGACACCCGCAACACCAGAGACGGCATCACAAGTGCGTTGCCGACCTTTGGGGGATGGGGAAAGGGATGTGGAGAGACGTTGGGGTATAGGCCTTCGGTTTCCTCACTCACTTGGTGAAACACTCGGCAAGCGCTGTTTCACATGGGTTTTCTGTGAGGCTCTGGTATTCCTGTGGAGCCAGCCCATTCATGCCGAAGCGTGGTGTAGATATGACTCATTACTTTCTTAATTACTTGCAAGAGAGCGGCATGCTACGATTAGATCATTTGATCATGTTTTTGGTAGACGTACTGCGAAGCGCTTTCATGTAGCAAGGAACGCGGTCTCCCCTCCAAAATCTTGAGACTACATCTACCAGCCATTAGGTCCTTAAAAAAGTTTTGCGAAAAGCTTCTTATCCTATAAAAATAAGTTTTTAGTACTAACTTTTAATTCCATTGCTTTACTGGAATTGAACACCTCAAACTTTAAGTTGTTCTATTTAGGGAATTGTATGTGTAATATATCTATAGAAATAAATAAAATTGGAGTGTCTATTTGTAATATTAAAATAACCGCTTTTTACTAAATGCATATGTATGTATACACGGTATATATACAAAAATGTACTTAAAAAAATGTTTGTCTCTCTGTCTGTTTGTTTCGGATAATCTCTGGAACGGCTGGGCCGATTTCTGGCAATGATACAGGGAGTAACTTAGGTTACTTTTTTAAAGACTAGCTTCTTCACCCGCGGTACTACAATAAGCGCGGGTAACACCGCGGGGTTCAGCTAGTATCATAATATAAATCGAATTGGAATTGATACAATGTTTACAACCCCTGTAAACTAAGAGGATTAGTTACAGTTCACTTGCAAATCAATACTTGTTTTATATTACATATCGAAGTACCGACATACATTGTAGGTATGTATGTATACTTATTGATTAATAGGTATCAGTATTCACTGTTAAGCCGACATTAGATGGTTCGTTCTTTATGATTAGCTAGCTGCAGCTCGCGGTTGTTTCAGTACCTTTATGCGACTGCTGATCATGAGGTCTCGGGTTCGATTCCCGGCTCGAACCAAATGTTTGTATGATCTACAAATATTTGTTTCGGAGTTTGGGTTTTTTCTATGTATAATATGTTTGTATTTACAAAAAAAAAAGTATATATGTATTTATATCAGTTGTCTAGTACCCATAACACAAGCTCTGCTTAGCTTGGGATTAAATGGCGTTGTGTGTTAGATGTCCGAAATATTTATTTATTTACAACACAAACCACAGGACAAAACCCTTAAATGATTGATAAGTATCTGCCATTGAAAGTCCCATCAAATTCAATCCAGCCATTTCAGAGATTGGTTTTAAGTATAGTTTTTAAATAAAACAATTGTCTTCATAGATATAATTTAATCATACTGTGACATCAGTCCTATGCAACAGAACAACTACACAATACAGTTCTTATTGCAATGAGTGTTCTACTTATGACAATGCATAGAGAAACTTGTCAACCACTCTTTTTGTTTCATAAATCGGAATTAAGGGCTCCCACACATAGCTGCAAATATCTGCGAGCTCGCACGGATGCACCGCAAGAACTTCCGATCTGATTCGCATCGTGCGACGCCGCATCGCATTTATGTGTGGTCTATGCAGCACAGCAGTATTCATGTTTGTTGTTGCTGGTTAGATTGTTCTACAAAACAGATATCAATATTCACAATATAAATTATTGTGAATATTCCATTTTCTACATCCTTCACAAAATTCACCTTTATGTCTTCTTTAAAAGGTGTCAATAGAAATTAAAACAGAATTATAAATGCATTATATGCAATATTGAATTAAATGGTGAAAAGGGAAAGAAATTACAAGAATCTCTACACACTCCCAAAACAAATAACATTTTCTTTTTAAAAGATTGATGTTACATTTGTCTACAATAATTAATCAAATTTAATCTACAATAATTACTTAGTGAACCCATTGAAACTATCAACAAGACCCCCCGCAGACTACAGACTTTTAATCGATTGGGTATCGGTAGTTGTCGGCCGATACTGAATCATTATAGTGTGCATACTCCCATACATCATACTGATTAAGAAACCGACCAAACAAAAAGTTTGTAGTCTGCGGGGGCTTTTACAATGAATTGACAGCACACTAGTGCTTAATTCTGAATTGTGTGTATAGTATTTGTTCATCATTGGAATTCTCAACAGAGAGGGTTCCCTACAGTTCAACGTCCCCTCCTTCTTCAATCATCTCTCCAACGACAGGGACCATTAGCGGTGCGGTGACAACAGTCTTGCGGCCCTTAGCATCAATTACTTCAAGAGTCTCAGGTTCGACTTCCATTTCTGTTTCTTCTTCTAATAGTCGCTGTTTGAGGCCTGCAGCTGGTGATCTGGAAAGATTGTGAAATATTGTTATTAATACATGTTATAAGTACACTAGCTTTTGTACCCGGCTTCCCTCACGCAGACTTTCGTCCCCTGATTTACCCCCTTCAGATGGAATTTAATAAAAACCCTTTCTTAGTGCTACTTACGTTATATAAAGAACCTACATGCAAAATTTCAGGATTCTAGGTTCAGCGGTTCGGGCTGTGCGTTGATCTCTGGGTATGTCAGTCAGTCACCTTTATCTTTTATATATATAGACTAGCATTTTTTAATTCTAAATCTATAGCAAACCAACCAAAAGAAATGGAGACAAACCCTATAAGTTACCCGAGTTAAAGTTATAAGTTGAGCTGTGGCCTTTTGGTCACACAGCTAGACATTTCACTGCTTTTATTTTGTTTGTTTTGTATATTGTTTGTTGTTATTTACTCTAAGTTAAATGTCTTATCTTTCTCTTTTACATGTATGTTATGTGTGACTAATAAATGTATTCTATTCTATTCTATTCTAAGTTTAGTACTAGTTGAACACCGCAGTACTGCATTACCGCAGGTGGTGATAATAAAAAAAAGTGGCCTAAGTTACTCCTTATATCATCAGCTACTTATCAGTGAAACTCCCGTCAAAATTGGTTCAGCCGTTCCCTTCATTATTTATTAGCCCTAACAACAGACAGGCAAAAATTGAAAAAAATGTTGTTTTGGTATTTCTACTGTGTATACATACATATGCATTTAGTAAAAAGTGGTTTTTTAATATTACAAACAGACACTTATATTTTATTTATTGGTTGAGTATAGATGAATATGTATAGACCAGCTAAAGAAGGCTCGCATCACTAAAGTTCTGTTTAAACTTCATTGTAGTCTAAACAATAAAATTATAATTATAATAACGACGGTGAAATTATAAAAAAGAAAGAAAAAAAGGATATGGAACTAACTTGATCAATGAGATATCCTGTTGAACTTCTCTGACATCTCTCTGCCACTCCACTTCTCTGCCCTTCCTCAACCTTTGCATAATATAGTTATTACTTCTTCTCTGTCTTATTTCTTCTACCTTCTTCATCGCCTCAATAGTCTTTGTCCACAATTCCCGGTTGTATTTAACTGGAGCATTTCTACGCTTTTCGAACTCAAAGGACGGGTCAATTGCCAGTTCTTTGCCAGCGGTCTTACGGTACGCTTTGGTCCATTTAGTTTTACGTGGGTTCTTCTTCTTTTTAAATGCTGCATGGCATTTTGAACGACAAAATCTGAAAATCTGAACACCAATAGGTTAGTGTCGTAATCTTATGAAAGACTTGTTTGGAATTGCAAGACCAACGATGTAAATTTTACTTACTTTACAGTCGTTCCTGACGAATTGTATACCGTGTCCAGGATATATCCTGGACGAGCAGAAATAACATGTTTCAATACGCATTTTTCACACACGTGCTTATTTATTGATAGCACGTCAAAAAGGACTGCTGAAAGTCTGAACTCTGATGACACAAAAATATTATCTGTGGTTCTTTGACAGTGACAAGCTCACAATACAATGTTGCCGAATTCTTAAGTATTTTTAATTAGCTTTATCCTTGGAGCATATATATCTGAAAGGATGATCGGAGTAGAGAGAGAGATACTGAGTTTGGTTAGTGTCTGTCTCTCTCACGCAAGCTTCTGATTTGTGGATGCACATACCAATTCACATGACTGATTTGGTGGACAATACATCAACCAATCAGAAGTTTGGGTGAAAGAGATAGTCAATACCCAAACTCAGTCTATCTCTCTCTACTCCGATCAACTTTCCGCCAGTTTGGCTGCCCCTCCAGTTACATACGCTCTAAGGTTTGATTTTAATCTTATTATACATTGTTGTTGAATTAGAAGATTTTAGAAGTTAAATAAAACAAAACTAAATAATTTTTAAACATTACTTTGTATTATATAACTAAAAAATATAATGTGCCTCTTTTTTTCAGAGAACTCATTTACAATGACACCGAGGTGTTCCAATGATGAAAAATAAAATTGTTTGTCATCATCATCATCATCTTCACATCTATTTTTCACATTAAACATTTAAAAATTTAGTAGCAATTAATTTTGCTTTTCAACACAAGATGTCAGTAACGTTACACAAAAACATTTACATATATCCTTTTGGTACTAGATGGCGTTGCATTAAAGTCATAGAATTTGTTTCTATCATTGTTATAAAAACCTCACATTTAAATTGTCATCAATAATTACCTTATATAGATTTGTTATTACATTTCAAATTGCTTAAGAAAAAGAGAAATTCCCACCATTCCGTGTCCTGTGTGGGTGACTAGTCAATGGATAAAAAATTGTTGCTAGGTAGGTACACCTAAGTTGACAGATTTATAATGTAACTTAAATACGAGTAAGTAACAATAGTTCTACGTGTTATTGAAAAACGTAAAATGTAGATTTCGGGAATTAGTCTATTTTGGAAAACAGCAACAAAGTCTTCAGAAAGAAAATGCATAGGTAAATACCATGACTGACGAAAGTACTTACATTAATTAGGAAGGTAAGACGTAAATAATGATAGATAATTAGTGACAGCCGCGGTGGAGCAGTGGTAGCGTTTGTGTCTTCTGTGCTAACTAAAAAACTATTTTTAATTTTGTCAGTCTGTTACGGATAATCTCTGGAACGGCTGAGCCGGACTTGATGGGACTTTCACAGCATATGGCTGAGGATTTAAGGCGTAACTTAGGCTACGTTGTAAGGAGTAAACTAGGCTCAGCCAGTATTGTACCCAAATACCATTTTTTTAAACTCTATTACACTCTAACATCTCTCTTCAAGAATCGCGACAATCAGGACCCTCGCTGATTATTGCCTCCGCCAAGACGAGCCAAGGGAAGCGTAGGGGCACTACCTACCTTTTCTCAAAGTGCTTCTTCGTTTTATTGAACCCTCATAACTTTGGTTTCCGATATACCAGATGATCATCACCGTGGGACAGTCACGCTTCGGCATGAATGGGCCGGTTCGACCGGAATGATACCACCGGTGTGAAACAGCGCTTGCGCTGTGTTTCACCGAATGAGTGAGGATATCGGAGACCCATACCCCAATCCCTCTCCACACCCCTTTCCTCATCCCCCAAAGGTCGCAACCACGGAGCAAATACAAAGAGGAGATGCCCTAATGAGATTTTTGTATGAAGCAATGCGTGACAATTTGCGGGGGTGAGGGGGTGTTAGTTTACACTTTTCCATCTACCAGACAATAGCAAAACTACTTGCATCGTTGTACGAGTATATTGCTATGTAGTTTAGCTAGCTGACACTCGTGTGGACGTACTCAGAATTTCAAGGAGTAGTTTTTTCAAGGTCAATTTTATAAGCATCTTGAACAAAAAACATCATTAATAACGTAAATAATTTTGCAAAAGTGAACTTTTTTTTCTAATAAATAACCCTAAATAAAATATTGTTCAATATGTTTGGTTTACACGTGGATTATGTAAAACAAAAATTAATATATGTAGTGTAAATCATTTTATTTAAAAAATAAATAAATTTATATTTTACTAGCTGCCCCGGCAAACGTCGTTTTGCCATAAAAATTTTTTAAGGATGGGTGACTCTTACCATTTAGGGGGATGAAAATAGATGTTAGCCGATTCTCAGACCTACTCAATATGCTCACAAAGTTTCATGAGAATCGGTCAAGCCGTTTCGGAGGAGTATATATATATATATATGAATTAAAAAAAAAACCGTCAAATCATCAGCATAAGTAAAATTTCTTTTTTTTTCAATATTTGAAGTAACAACTTTCAATGCAAGATTAATATAGTCGTAACTTGATAAAATATTTGGATTCTAAATACGACTCTGTCTTTTTATTTTAGAATAGATGTCGATAGATGTCAGTCTGTTCACAATATAATGAAGAAAAATACAAAAAAAATACCATGATGTATAAAAATTCATTAGGTAAGAATGTAGAACTCATTTCCGTATCTTCTTATGGTATTTTATTAATATTCAGGTCAACGTACCATTGTATTTTTATTTCCAGTAACACAAAGTTTTGCCATGTAGTGGCGAGTAAATATAATAACATTTCAATAAAACACTAAGAGATTTTTCTAGAACTTTTTAAAAAATTAGCTAGAAAATTACTTATAAAAGAAATATGATGCCACTCATGGTACCAGAACGTCTACCTGAGTTATTTGTACAAGATAAAACACAACACTTCATCTTTTTACTTGATTGTACCGAGAACATTCAAGTATTACGATTTTTCGATACAGTTCTAGAACATTGACGTTAATAGTATAATTTGCAAGTTGCGTCAACTGCGATGACGTCGGGGGTGGTATTTTGTAACAGGGGTGATACGCTTATGCCATCTCCTCTTTGTATTTGCTCCGTGGTCGCAACGCACTTGTGACGCCTCTGGTGTTGCGAGTGTTCGAGTGTTCGAACATGGGTGGCTTACCATCATACGATACGTCTGCACGTTTGCACACGATACCATAAAAAAAATTTAATTATGCGAAGTTTCAAATGCATAGCTCTGATACTTTAGATTTTATTGATATCTAAAATACACTGATTTCGTCATAGACATACTGATGATCATCAAGACTGTTAGAGTACTTCCTGAAGTTCCAGATAGCTGAAATTTTGTATGTAAACTAAGTTTAGTACACAAGAAACAAAAAAATTAAATAAACCTATAAGTTTTGTCCCCCCAACCCCTTCAATCTCATGTCATCTCATCTCATACAAACTTTCATCCCCCAATAAAATAAAATTGGGGGATGAAACTTTGTCTGTGACTTTGACAAATTTTTATTCTAGAGGTTTTATTTTTGAAATACGGACTTTTGTGAAAGAAGAAAGATGTACAAAAAAAACTTTATAAAAAAAAATACAATAAAAATTACTGCCATAAGCAACTTACATAAAGAAATGAAATCCCACCAATAACATTTTCATGTAAAATGTTGCCTAGATGACCACTACGTAGGTACATACTAATATTATAAATTATTCGAAACTAATTAATAATAACTTCGTCTGTCTGTTACGCTTTCACGACTAAACCGCCTAACCGATTTTAATTAAACACAATGAGGTACTTTGCTTCTTGAGAAAGGACTAGGCCACTTTTTAGTACGAAAACCGACACGCGGACAAAAACTAGTCACCCTAAACAAGGTTTTAAATAAAAGACTTAGAACCGAATTTTGTAATCGTCTTAAAGCCAACACATCAGTCCTGTATGACCTGAGCCTAACTTACAGGTCAGTGTTACCTAAGACTTATAAGACGTCACATCACATCATGACGTCAAACCAAACTTATTGTAATGTATTTTTAACCAAGTCATTAGCATTTGCAAAATACATCCTTAAATACAGTATTGTAATGATGGTAATCATTTCTTGCATTCGTGGTGGTCCATTCATGCAGCCCACGTGCGGTAATGAGATGAGGGCCGTGAACCGATTCGACATTGCTTCATTAAAGCGAACAGAAATCGCGTCATACTTCGACTTTTGAATTTATATCGAGTGAATTAGACGAAAAATTGTTTTGAATACACTTATTCGGTTAATATGTCGCCAATTTGGTGTGTTATGTGGTTTTAATTTCATTTTTATTGGCGAACGTGGTTCGGGTGGTAATGTTTTATTTATGTGGTGTTCTGGGTGGTATGAGCTTTAGTTGTAAATGGATGGCATCATTTTGGAAGAATTTGTTTGTTTCGCACAAAACAAGATATCCTTCTTGTTGTTCGACACGGAATCTGATCTATAGGCGTAGTATTTACTGTAGTTAGGTGTTTTTTCTCTACGTTTTGAATAAAAACCGTTCGTGGTAATTATTAATGTAAAATAAATAATTTTACTTAAAGGTTAAAAAAACAAAGTTTATTTATTTAATTTAAAAACATTTTGAGTTAAATGAAAATATTTAAAAAAAACTACAAACACTTTGTAATTTCAAATTATTAATTTGAAATTTCAAAGTGTTTGTTTGTAATTTAAAATTAACACTTTTCACTTAATGCATATGAAAGTATTTATGTAGGTATGGTACTTACACCAAAAAATCGATTTTAAAACTTTTGTCTGTGGCCCTAATCTCTGAACCTGCTGGACCAAGTTTGACGCGACTTTCACTGGCAGATAGCTGATGATATAAGGAGTAATTTAGGTGACTCTTATTTTAAACTAGACTCGCCCCGCGGAGTTTTCCGTGATTTCAATTGTTAAGATACAATATCGCCGTAGGGTGCTGCTAGTATTATAATTATGAATAACCAATTTCAAACGATTAAGCTTTGTAAGAGAAGAAATCAGGAACCCTCTCTTCAGTCGAGTTAAGATCTCGAAGTAGTTTCTATATGATTCAAATAAATGTATTGGCTTTTAAAACAGCCTTGTTTAAGATATTGCATTCAAGGCGCCATTTATTCATTCATTGGTTTTCCTATATAACTGAAGTATTTATGAACGTATGTAAGTATATTTAAAACACCAATATATTTACTGGAAGTATGACCTTAGGGAATGCTCCGTCAATTTCTCATGCAACTGTTAAACTGAGGGTTCATTATAATTCGGTGCACGTTGAATGCAAATACTGGTCAGAACGTGCGATTTTTTTTTAACTTCTGCATTCGTGTTTGCGGCAGTAGGACTACCATGATATGTACAGGATAGTCTTGGTTTTTTTTATTATAATAATATTAATTTCAAATGTCACACACACGGCCCTCTGATCTCAAACTTGGCAACTATGTCCCATGGTACTGAGACTGCGTTTAAACAAACTTATATTTTTATAAATACACTTAGGTCATATAGAAATTACACCTAGACACAGAAAAAATAATCAATGCTCATTGTACAACCTTTTCGAATCTATTAACTCCTATCTATCAGTTATAACAGAGATAATAAAATTATTTAACTATCATTATTTTTCACACACAGGTATTATATGTATATGTAACTAGCTGACCCACGCAATCTCGTTTACGTTTCCTATTGCCCGTAGCGTCATAATTTCCCCCGTTTTTTGCTACTTAGCGTGATCATATATAGCCTAAAGGTTTTCTCGATAAATCGGGCTATCTAGCACTAAAATAGTTTTTCAAATCAGATCAGTAGTTCCTAAGATTAGTGCATTCAAGCAAACAAGCATTCAGCTTTATATATCAGTATAGATATGTATCACTCACTCTCACCTCCACAACAAAATTACTAGCCAATATCGAAGATTTCGAAGTAAAAAAATTGTTGGGCTTTTGATGCTTCGATCTGATTGTTTTCAGTCTTTATAAGCTCAAACCTCGAAAGTCCAACAACTTTTAAAGACTGCCGAAGATGTTGGCGGCAACTGGGACCGACGGCGTAGCGTCCTCTCCCAGGTACGGTTAGTTTTAAAGATACTTTTAGTAAAGTATCTTTAAGTCATAGTACATATCAATACTACGTAGAATGAACATCGTATTATAATTCCTTTTTTGTAGTAAGTAATCAATTTGAAGAGTAATTATGGATGTAGTATATTACAGTGTACAATATCCGATAAAATAAAACCAAGTGTGGTCACAGAGCACATGCAAAAAAGTACACGTCGGTGTCCGCGGTGATAAACGAGGTGACATCGTGTTACAGTCACGTTGGGCATTGTGATTATAAGTATTTGTCGATTTAAGGGCAACGGTTACTGGAATGACAATATATAAAACTTTACGAATTAAGAATATCGAAAATCACCACCCCTAGCCATCCCGTGTGGGTATTATAAGAGTTAACGAAAGAAAAGAGAGAAAAGAAACAAATTCTATACCAAACCCTGTTTGACCAGCGTGATATAGAAAGGTAAAATCTCCTCTCTAATGAGAGGCCTGTGTCCAGCGAGTACTATGAAATACTATTGATTACGATGATGAGTACAATTAGAGATCGGTCTCCCATTCAAACATTTCATGACTGTACCTATTTAGATTTGATGACTATAACGTAGGTTACTGAAGAAAACACCACTTACCAAACACCAAAGTTAGAAATAGGCTGCAAAGTTAAGAAACAAAAGCGCTTGCGCTCTGTTTCACTGAATGAGTGAGGCCTATATCTCAACCCCTCCCCCAAAGGCCGGCAACGCACTTATGACGCCTCTGGTCATGCGGGTGTCCATGGTAATCGTTTACCATCAGATGATACGTCTGCTCGTTTACCCCCCCATACCTTAAAAAAAGTTTTAAGTAGGTATACGCCAGGTAAATGAAGAAATAGTGTCGTATCATGATGCGTCAGTACAGATCTCGATCAGGTTCAACTAATAGCCCACGACATGTATACCGTTACAGTAATGTGTGAGAATGTTGTAAGGTTCTTTCTTTGGTCTGTGTAAAGCAAAAAAAAAACTTTTGAGCATGGAAGTTGACGAATGTAGGGAGTAGAAGATGATCAAAGAAAAGATGGGTCAAAGAAATTTGAGGAAAGCGTAAGAAGATGCTCTTAGATACGTTTTTTTTAAGAGCCTACTGTGTCCCACTGCTGGGCAAAAGTCTCCCCTGCAACAAGCCACTTCCCTCTATCCAAGGCAAGTTCCGGCCAGTCTCTCTCAGTCTCTCTAGCGCTCTCTCTCTCTCTCTCTCTCTCTCTCTCTCTCTCTCTCTTCCTGTCTCTCTAGCCAGACACGTTTAGCTTAGTCATTTTTTTTAATAGCAATTAATCATTAAATATTTGGATGGACCTGTTAGTCTTGTGGTAAGTGATCCTTACAGCATATTATTTTAGCTGTAACTTATTATGTAATGATAAGTTAACTCAACTCATCCTGTTAATGTAATGAAGTTGGAATTATCCAAATCTGGATTGATAAGGACATCATTCTTGTCTCTAGCTATACTAACTTTTAAACTTTCACGTTCCATTATATATTAACAATTATTTTTACGGGAAATTAACGCGATCACTTATTAAAAGGTATTACATACCTCTGATTTGCCTGACGTTTCGACCAGGTTGCACTGACCGTGGTCACAGACTGACTGGCTCAGTCTCTGTCTCTAGCTTCCTGCTCTTTTCCAATAACTTCTCTAATCTTTTTCAATAATATTTATGGTTTGCGTAATTCAATAACAATGATGCAGTGCGAAAACGTTGCAAAAGGTACCTTTTACATGCTTTAATTTAGTTTCACCTGTCCCGATGTTTGTCTGTAATCAAATCTTGCAAGTTAAATTTGAACCACTGCCCGATTGCCATGACAATTTTGTGTCATGTCAATTTTAAATAAACGGTATTGTTATTAATCGAAAGGGGCCGCCATAACAAAATGGGGGCGTGTAAATTTCTGAACAACCCACCCAATATGAGTATCAAATAAAAAGACTTAGTTATTTTTTTTATTAACAAGTAATATAAAGTATTTTTAAATGCTCAAGAAAAAACCATTTTAAGTAACGTATAAAATGAACCATTTTTTTGCTTTTGTTATCTATACAAATAAATAAAATTGGAGTGTCTGTTTGTAATATTAAAATAACAGCTTTTTAATCAATGCATATGTATGTATACACGATACATATACCAAAAATGTAGTTAAAAAAATTTTTGTCTATCTGTCTGTCTGTCTGTCTGTCTGTCTGTTTGTTCCGGGTAATCTCTGGAACGGCTGGACGGATTTTGACGGGACTTTCACTGGCAGGTAGCTGATGATCCGGGGAGTAACTTAGGCTACTTTTTTTTAGACTAACTTTGCCCCGCGGCGTTACTCGCGGTACAACAATAGCCGCGGGTCACACCGCGGGGTTCAGCTAGTCTCTTATAAAATCGTAAAGAAAATTACGTGGGAATATAACAAGTAGCTACTGGCAACACTCATGTTACGACCATAAATTCTAAATGTTTGTGTTCATTGAATAGAGACAGTGACATATGTCAGGCGTGCTGTGAGTTATCGATTCATAGACAATAGTAAGTTTATATTATTATTTAAATAATATTACACTTTGTTAGATGAGTGACATTATTATCAATTTAAATATAACATTATTGGTAATGAACTAATGAATTTATTCATTCCTATGTTGCTTCTCTATTTGTAAAAAATATTCTAAATCTTCAACCTCATATGTGTTTATTTTATTCCACACAGCGAAAATTACCAAAGCAATTCGACCATTGCCTTGCAAATATTGTTTTCTGCATATTTCCAAAATTGGCAGTTAATTTTTGTCAACTGGGTGAGATCTGTCATCAATTTGTAACATCACAAAAAAAAAACAGCCCATAAAAATAATTTGCGTCAAATTCATACCAATGACATAACTAACAACTGAAAAAGTAATATTTTTTCAATTTATATACAATAATTATAAGTGATAACTTATTATAAAACTATCAGTTTACATTTCTCGAGGAATATTATCATAAATGTAAGGTATAAAGTCATCCGAATAAAGGCTTCGTTAAAACGAAAGCCATGTACTAACACGGACTTTTATCTCTGTGGATCGGCCGCATTAGCATTTAGCCTGCGCGAGCGCACTTCAGGCGTCGACAACCGGATAAGACACGGACACTTTGAGCTTAATAACTTTATCATAGGTATAAAAATAGTTTGCGAAAAGGACATCATTAAGGTATTTTATACAAAGTAAATTTTTATGTTAATTCTTAAAGTTATTGCAACGATTTTTGCTATAATTTAGTTTGTATGTGCGAACCAGAATGGTGGTGGTTAAATTTAGAAACGTTATGTGTAGAGAAGAAATAATATATATTGATTTAGATGTTTTAAATTTCCATACTTTATGTAGATGATTTAAGAAAAGTCTAGATTATTTTCCTTGCGTTAAAAAATCATTTTAATTTATTATATTATGTTTGTTTTTATTTTAGCGCTGCCTATGCCTATTTTTTTCTTTTCGTGTCGATGGCAACACTTATACAGTTTTGGCCCACTCCTCAGCGACGCGAACAGCATTTGGCCCTCCTTGGTATTGGACTATGGTGACTTCCACATACAGCGGCAACAAAAACATAATGACAGCGCCATCTACTGAAGATGCACTGAACTACGGGGTAACATACTGTTAGAAGAAACTATCAATCCCGAATCGCGCAATAGTAGTTCTCGTGCCGATTATCATAATTATATAGGTACAAACATCCCAACATCAAACGTAGGACCGCGACCCGCCAGGCCTCACCTAGCCGGAGGATCCTCTCTTTGTATTGGAGGGATATCACATCCATTACTCCACAGGACTATAGGTCGTATTTCCAGACCGATCAATTCTCAAGGTAGTAGAGCCACGCTGATTTCAGCACGAACGGGCCGGCTCGACCGGGGCGGTACTACCCTCGCACAGAAAATCAACGTTAAATGACAGCGATCATGCTGTCGTGTTTCGTTGGTGAGTGCGAGACCGGAGGCCCAATGATGCGAAAGCATCACTAGCCCGCCATGGTGTGGGTCACCATGCCGCATTGTTGCATTGTCTGCGTTCGCAGTATGTTGACCATCACTCTTGGATTCTGCTTATGCTTTCCATCAGGCAGAGTAGAGTCATTATGGCAGGGTCAAACATAAAAAAAAAAGAAAAAAAATCAAACAAATCTATAAAAGTCTCGCCCAAGTACCGCCACCCATCATCCTGGTCTTGGGCAGTCAGCATACATACATTCACTGCCAGTCAAGCCGCAGGGCGCCCTACACTACGTTCGCCTAGTCGTGGTCTCCACTCTAGCATATTTCGGCTCCAGCCAGCATCGGTTCGTCTGGAGACATGACCGGCTGACTTCCACTTCAGCATACTGACTTCCGGTCCGATATGACCTCGAAACCTTAAAAAAAATGCAAGACACACTGTATTTTTTGAGTTATCGCTGTCCTTGAGCGGCTTTAATCATTTGCCTTGTTTAGCCCAATATAAGAAAAAAAGTCAGACTAACAATTGTCGAGTTCATCTACTCATAACAAAAGCCCCTATTACACTTAACTGTTTTGTTCAGAAGTTCATTCAATTCCGTTATACATAAGTAATAGTAGTTTATCAGAGAACTTGAATAGGATATAAATCACAGCTTTAAATAATCACGTGCCCTTTAATCAGAACTCCCTTCCTGCTCGATCACGCATAGGCATTGTTGAGTACCAGGCTACCATAACATCTCAGTAGGTCATTATACTGCTCTAAGTAGGTAGGCGCGGTTTAGACGGTCACACTTTAATCACTAAATGTGTATTGGAAGCTTCCTAGTGCATTATGCGCTCCTGGTAAATGGGATAATGGTCAGAGGAGGAAACGGAACTTGAAATCTAAGATGGATGGGAAGGTAATTAGGTAATAAGATAAAGAATTTAAAGTAAAATAAATGTAAATTGAAAAGAGTTCTTAAGTAATAATAAATTGCAATGACTGGTATTAATATTCCATTCCTTATTATTTTACATAAAAATATGTATTGTTTTCCCTTAATTTGAATTGGAATGATTACTATGATTAAAGAACAAATAGGAAACATATTTTCCTAAAAAATGAATTATCGATCGGTTCATCAAAGATTTGATTGTTCTGAAGAAATTAACATTAAAAAAATACAACTGCGTTGAGAACCCCAATTTGCTTTGTACTCAGTACTCGTATATTATTGAAAAATATTCAATTTTAATCTAATGGAAAAAAATAATCTAATAATATAATCTAAATTGAAAAAACGGCTGCTGATATCTACTATAGAAATTAGAAGAGGCAAGATGGTAGGCCACTTTATACGTCACGATTACTTTTTAAATAATATCAAAGAAGGAAAAATAGAAGGCAAGAGAGGAAGAGGAAGACCGAAACGCAGCTATTTAGACCAGATTAAGGAAACAGTGGCGGTTGCGACGTATAAGGAGGTTAAGTAAGCGACTCTTGATTGGGAGAGCTGGATAAAGCTGCATCAACAAAAGCGTAGCTCTTAAGTTAATGCTACGCTTAAAAGCCGTAGTCACACGTTACATAGAAAAGTACCTACCATACGTAACACTTTAACAACAACGGCTTTTCAAACTTGTTTCATACTTTTTCAGCGTCTTTTTTGTCGTAGTTGGGTTTTAGTTTTAACTTTTTTTATACTTGATAAGGTTACATCGCTCAAGACGCATTTGTTTAACATACATCATCGTAAACTAAATCTATTTTAAAACGAAATCAATGCGAATTTAACCCTCGCATGTGAGGTGTGGTGACTGTCACCCGTGTCACTCGTCCGACATTTTTACAAGCCCATCTGAGGTACGGTGTCTAGACAAAAGAACGTGACCACAATCGCATTATCGGGTTGTGTGTGGTCAGTGACATTATTGTTCATTATTATGTCCATGAGCATTTTGTAAAAAAAATATAAATCCGTTCGTTTTTTATTTATTGGCAGTGCCAAACAAGAATCAATTGTAAGACGCCCTTACTAATAGTTGATAGTATTATTGCCCTTGTTTGTCTCAGATGTAGTGTTGCCAGTAATCTATTTGAAAATAGGCTTGGTAATAACAGGTACTGGTGTTGCCAATATGTCGATCGTCTTACCTTACCGTTATTCTAAAAGTGGGCCCGAGTCACCGATAGAGGGTAGAATTTCAATATATATATATATATATATATATATATATATATATATATACAGTTTGTTCAATTCTCCGCTTTTGGATTAGTTTTTGCTATATATAAAAGACTGGAAGAAGTTTTTAAATGTTAATAAAAAACGTTTTCATTCCGTCAATATCATCTTAAACTTACTTCTTCGATTTCTTGATGATTTTATACTTCTATACTTATTTGTTATAACATATTTTATGGATAAAGGCTCACTAAAGCTCATTAATACCTATTTATTTTTCCTCCTACTTATAATTCCTTATACCTGGAACTTACCTACAACTTCTCTGGTGGAAGAGCCATGCTTTGGCATGAATCGGTCTTGACCGGAGTGATACCACGGCCTCGCAAAAAACCGGTGTGAAATAGCGCTTGCGCTGAATTTCACCGAGTGAATGAGGATACCGGAGACCAATACCCCAACCCCTCCCCACATCCCTTTCCCCAAAGGTCGGCAACGCACCTGTGACACCTCTGTTATTGAGGGTGTCCATGGGCGGCGGTAATCGCTTACCATCAGGTGATACGTCTGCTCGTTTGCCATCTACAACATAAAAACATGTAACATGAATGTAAGGTAAAATTTAAGAAAAGGAAATCTTGAAACACCCTATATCAATCCATTTGTTTAGTGTGATTTTAGTAGGCTAAAAATTCCTTGTTAAAGAGGCCTAGTCCCAGCAGTGAATTTTTGAAATCTGTTGATGATGATAATCTATACTAATATATAAAGCTGAAGAGTTTGTTTGTTTGTTTGTTTGTTTGTTTGTTTGTTTGTTTGAACACGCTAATCTCAGGAACCGCTGGTCCGATTTGAAAAATTCTTTCGGATATAGTAGTCATATATATATCTTTCGGATATAGTAATCATATATCGTAGGATAGTCCATTTATCGAGGAAGGCTATAGGGTATATATCATCACGCTACTACTAATAGGAGCGGAGCAACAATGAAGAATGTTTCAAAAACGGGGAAAATTTTCACGCTACGGGCAGTATAAGGCGCAAACGAGGTTGCGTGGGTCAGCTAGTACAATATAAAATGGTAATGGTATGGTAATGGTAAATCGAAAGATAGTAGAGGCACGCTGATCTCAGCACTAATGGACCGGCTCGACCGGGGCGGTGCTACCCTCGCACAAGATCAAGGTAAAACGACAGCATGCTTGCTGTCGTGTTTTGGTTTGTGAGTGTGAGACCAGAGGCCCAATGATGCAGAAGCATCTCACTAGGCCGCCTTAAAGTGGGTCACCATGCTGCATTGTTGCATTGTTTGCATTTGCAGTGAGAATGGTGACCACCACTGTTGAATTCTGCTTATGCTTTCCATCAGGCATAGTAAAGTCACTTTGGAAGTTTTAAAAAAAAAGAATGTAATCAAATTTAATGCAAGTTTAACCAACAATGGCTGCACGACGATAGTATAATGGCCATTATAATTAGAATTTCGGTAATGTGCCTTACATTAACTGGCTCCAATTACCGACAGCTACATGTTAGTCGTGATTTCACAAACGTTTAGTTCGACACTATTTTAGTACGTGCACGGAACTGTATTTGCTGAACAACTTTTGGCAGCTTGACTTCTATACGTTTCATTGATTAAATGAGATTGACTTGATTAGTGATGTGTGCAGAGAGAAGCTTAGAAGCTTTTGATAATACGTTTTACCGTTTATACGTACGTTTCGGCATGAATGGGCCGGCTCGACCGGAGTGATATCACGGCCTAACAGAAAACCGGTGTAAAATAGCGCTTGCGCTGTATTTCACCGAGTGGGTGAGGGTACCGGAGGCCCATATCCGCTCCCCACATCCCTTTCTCCATCCTCCAAAGGTCGGCAACGCACTTGTGACGCCTTTGGTATTGCGGGTGTCTATGGGCGACGGTAATCGCTTACCATCAGGGGATACGTCTGCAAGTTTGCCACCTAAACATTAAAAAAAACTGATGGAAAGCATAAGTAGAATTTGAGAGTGGTAGTCACCGTATTGACACTATGGCGGCCTATTCTTGCTTCTATATCATTGAGCCTCTGTGAGTCCGTCAGGTCTCGCACTCACAAACGAAGCAGAAGCACGAAAGCTTCATTTTAGGTCGGTCTTCTGTGAGAGGGTTGTACGCCGGTCGAGCAGGCCTGTTCGTGCTGAAACCCGGGCGTGGATATACTACCTGGATAAGTAGTATCAATTTTATTCAATTGTGACCATATTTTTATTGTAGCGAGACCATAGTGTCTATATATATATCTATATAAAAACTAAATACTATTGTATTTGTAAGGATGGATGGATGTTTGGATGTTTGTTACTCTTTCACGCAAAAACTACTAAACGGATTTGGATGAAACTTTACAGTTATATAGCTTATACATCAGAATAACACATAGGCTACTATTTGCCGCGGTAACCGACATATACGCGGGCGGAGCCGCGGGCAACAACTAGTCTTTAATATATTCTACCAAAACGATTACTGTTCTTTAAATATGATTTAAAGCGGTATCATAGCCAGTTTGAATATTCTCGAAAACATTCTAAGAGTTGCAATAAAATATCAGTACTATTTAAGGAGCGTATTCATATTACGTAATCCATTTTGACCCTTCCTCCATCGGTGATCACCCATGTATAGAAAGATCCTTTCTTTTTTTCATATCATACTGATATCTATACAAATAAATAAAATTGGAGTGTCTGTTTGTAATATTAAAATAACAGCTTTTTAATCAATGCATATGTATATATACACGATACATATGCCAAAAATGTAGTTAAAAAAATTTTTGTCTGTCTGTCTGTCTGTCTGTCTGTTTGTTCCGGGTAATCTCTGGAACGGCTTGACGGATTTTGACGGGACTTTCACTGGCAGGTAGCTGATGATCCGGGGAGTAACTTAGGCTACTTTTTTAGACTAACTTTGTCCCGCGGCGTTACTCGCGGAACAACAATAACCGCGGGTAACACCGCGGGGTTCATTATGAATATGAAAGTAACTCTGTTTGTCTGCCTATATGTCTGTCGTTTATGCTTTCACTTTTACTTTGATTCTTGAGGAAGGATACAAGCTACCATTTACCGCGAAAACCGACTTGCACGCATTCGAAGCGGGTAAAAGCTAGTAGTTTATAAATATGGTTTAAATATTTTTTATTTGGTATTTAGTTGGTCATGCCATTAACGATATTTAAAACCTCCTTGCCCGCCCTGTGACCAAACAGGGTATTATGAAGTGTATAACCCCCTCTGATTGAGTCACGTAATATAATCACGTCCTCTTTCATGTCATCATCTTCTTACATTCATTTCATTTTTTTAATAACATATTACTGTATATATCCCATTTCCCTTTCCAGGTTCTCGTAATAGGTCTTAATACACATACATATAATGTAGAAAACAACATTTAATTCGAAGCACTGATATGTTAGTATGAGACTGTATGTGGTAAGTAGCAGAAGGTTGAAGTGGCGGAATAATAAATTTTGCGCTGAGGCACAGGTTTAGCAAGATAACAGTTTGAAACTCGAGAGCAGGAAGTCTTAGATCTATATGGCTCATTATAAAAGATTTAGCAAGGGACTAAGCGCTAACTAGCAATTAAAAAAAAACAAATGTGATTAGAAGTCGCGCTTACCGTGGGAGAACCACGCTTCGGCGTGCGTGAGCCGAATCGACCGGAGTGATACCACGGCCTCACAGAAAACCGGTGTGAAACAGCGTTTGCGCTGTGTTTCACCGAATGAGTAAGATATCTGGAGGCCCAACTACTTACTAGATTTCGTTCAAACCAATTTTTGGTGGAAGTTTGCATGGTAATGTACATCATATATATTTTTTAGTTTTATTATTCTCTTATTTTAGAAGTTACAGGGGGGAGGGAGGACACACATTTTACTACTTTGGAAGTGTCTCTCGCGCAAAGCATTCAGTTTAGAAAAAAATGAAATTAGAAAGATTATCATATTTGAAGACCTATCCATAGATACGCGCGATACATGAATGGGTTTGAAAAAAAAAATTTGAGTTTCAGTTCTAAGTATGGGGACCCCCACAAATTATTGTTTTTTTTTCTATTTTTGTGTGAGAATCTAAATGCGGTTAACAGAATACATCTACTTCCCAAGTTTCAACATTATAGTTTCGGAAAAAAGTGGCTGTTACATACGAATAGACAGACAGACATGACGAATCTATAAGGGTTCCGTTTCTGGCACGGAACCCTAATAAAACACGGCGAGTCCGACTCGCACTTTATAGATTCTTCATTAAATTAATTAAGAATATATGGGAATATTCGTTCGCTCTACAGAATATCAACATACATAGTTTCAAAATCAAGTTAACATGAACCTTTTTGAAAATATCGAGTTACCCAATACTGATAAATCTTATTCGACTATAAACTGTCAATAATTGTATTAAATTCCCAGGATACCAGTGACCCATATAAACACTTTCTCCAAATATCAGTTTAAGTAATTCGAGTACAAAGTGTTCACTTCAGAGACACCGCACTGTTATTTACGGTCGGTGACATTAGTTAATTCTTTGTTCACCTGTTTATGTGATATATGGTGTTAGTCTATAGAAACTTTACTCAAAAGAAATAGTAGATGTTGCCAGTACAAACGCTAAATTCGTGTTGCCATATTAGCAAATGGAAAATGTACTTTTATTCAAAGGATTATAATTACACTAGTTGTTGCCCGCGGCTCCGCCCGCATATATGTCGGTTATCGCGGCAAATAGTAGCCTATGTGTTATTCTGATGTATAAGCTATATTACTGTAAAGTTTCAACCAAATCCGTTCAGTAGTTTTTGCGTGAAAGAGTAACAAACATCCAAACATCCATCCATCCTTACAAACTTTCGCATTTATAATATTAGTAGGAATTAGTAGGATTACATAGTGTCTGGCTACTGGCTAAAATAGATAGGGTCTGTGATAGTGATAATTATATTTATTCGTAGCTAAATAAATAAACATTGCAAAGTAATTGTACCTACTCAGACAGAAAACATAAGACCGTTCTTATTGCTACATCGTATAGGTGGATATGTTTATTTAAGTTTGAAGAACAAACCGAAATATATACCTAGACTAGACCGATAGATAGATAGATAGAGACACTAGAAGTTTCATCCAAATCAAAGAGTAACAAACACACACACACATCCTTACAAACTTATGCATTTATAATATTAGTATGATTCTGAAAAGATATGAAATGCAAAGAGATATCTTAACGTTTGTTTTTAATTTTTGTAATGACTTTTATTTTTTTACAAAAATAGAAAACGTAGTTGACTTACGCTGTCATTACAGATGTACAATGCAGATAATAAATGTTACACGAATAATAAAAACTTTTTAAAAACCCATTAATCGGAATAGACCGAATCGCATTACAATCGAATTAAATATGGAATGCATAAAATCCGAACAGGCCGCGTATCGAATGATATCAATAATGTAATCGATATATCGATAATCGTTCACATGGAGGTGTTACCTAATATTCGATGTCTATTTGTTATGTTGGTAGCGTTGGTAAGTTAATAATTTTATTTTGTAGTTACAGTTTAAAGAGCTGTTATAAATAAAAGTAATTACTAAAACCCACGCCTTAAGTTTTATGGTACGTATCTATGTAGCGTGTGATTACGGTTTTGCCAACTTGTTTCATACTTTTTCAGCGTCGTTTTTTGTCGTAGTTAGGTTTTACTTTACTTTTTTTATTTCAACTGATTTGGTGCCGCTGCCGTTATTTATTTTATGTGTTATTTGAAATTTACAAGTTTACCCTTTTACTCTTTCCAATGATACTAAACACGGCATATTTATCTAAAATTTATTTTTTAAAACAGTACTTTATGACCGCTCGAGGGCACCACATTAGATTCCGTGACACAACACAGCCTATAACCAGCGGACGATCAATACGCTTCTAACGATACCTCATTTGCCCGGTTCTAATAAGTAGTTGAGAAGCTATGAGGGAACAAATGAACATACATACATACATAGCCTGTCAAAATTTCCCTCCTTTGCCTTTGCCGTAGTCGGGTATAAATATGATGCATAATAAATATACCACTACGACAAAGAACTGTTAAATGTTTTTAACTAGGTTTTTAACATATTATGATGGAAGTAGTTTTAACGCATAAATGTTACTTTTCACATACCATTAAGATCACCTACTCTCTCGTACCTAATAACATTGTATATTTTGCGATCGATCGATATTTAACGGCTAAAGATAAAGTCAAGTCATTTATTCTGTTCAAGTCTATGCATGTTGGAAGCAACGAACACATGTAAATAAAAATAGGAATATGTATAAGCCACGCGTTTAGATAGTGTCGGTGCATCCGCGCATTTGTGGTTATTGTTGTGAAATACGAATATATTAATTAATACAACGGCGTAAACTGGCAAATCATATTTGCTTGTGATGCTCCTTTGATTTTGTGCACGCTCGTACGACCGCGGTGCGATCAATGTGACCGTATCTAACCGAATGGACTAAATGTCTGTACCTGCGTCGACTGCACAGAATAGACGGCATGGTGGTTTACCTTACCAACTACTGACTTAAATTTCTCCCAAGTCCCAATGTTTTCTGGCATTTTTTTCCAATGCAGGTATAAATACTAATATCATTACTATACCTACAGAGTTTATAAGCAGGTAGACATTTATCATTAAACCCATACAATTTGCAAAGAACAATATATGAAAATTGAATTATGTAATTTAAATATTGCAAATAAACGGTTAAGGGTTCACCCATTGTTGGTAATTTTTGCATATAAATCTTTTGTCGGCAACCAAAATAACTTCCAAAACACTTTCAGAAAGAACCTATTGTTATTGAAATACGGTTTAAAATTGCTTTCTTTATATATTACATTAAATTTGTAGGTTATAATCGCACGTCTGCCGTGCGCAGGCGCCTCCGGGTGACAAGTGACTTTTGACTTCTTTTGTTTCGAATTTTTGATTTAAATTGTGAACCTTAAGTGTTATTGATGACAATTTTAAGAAATTTATGGTTAAAATTTTACTGAACTGTTTTTAAACTTTTGTTATAGCCTGTGGGTATAGTAGCTAGCATGTCTAACTGCAAAGCCAGAGGTTGTGGGTTAGATTCCCGCTTAGGATAAACAATTGTATGATGAATATGATCGCTTTATTCTGTATCTGGGTTTTATTTATCTCTAACCTGTATTTATTTCAATATGTTTATCAGCAGTCTAAAGAATAAGGTGGTATAGTCGGTTCATTTTCATAGTGTCATTTTGATCGTGCCACCCTGGCCCGAGCGGCTCATTGTTAAAAGAACTCCGTCACGAATCAAGGGAGCCGCGTGCTACAACTAAGAATAAAAAAACTTATTAGTGGGGGACGATAGGATCAAAATGACACTATGAAAATTACCAAACTATTTACGGAAAGAGAAAATCAAGAAAATAAAAGGTGAGTCTTTTGAAGTAACCCATGAAAGTGATATCTGATACCTATTAAAACGTGTGCGCACTCACATAGGGTGCTTCTTCTACATCATCTTCACATCACATCAGCAGTCCAACATATGTTGTCCTGCGTACATTTTTTTCCTATGTATGACCCTGCGAAAATAATCTGCCTAATGGAAGTATAGAGCAAAATCCAAGAGTGGTGGTCCCCATACGTATTGCGAATGCAGACAATGCAATAATGCAGCATGGTAACCCACACCATGGCGGCCTAGTGATGGTTCTGCATCATTGAGCCTCCGGTCGCACACTCACTAACGAAATACGACTGCACGGACGCTATCATTTTACGCTGTTTTTCTGTACGAGCCGGTCCGTTCGTGCTGAAATCAGCATGGTGCTACATCCTTGAAGAGTTTGCTTCTTGACTCACCTTTTCGACACCCATGCGAAGAATAGAGATGGTGACGCTCCATATTCTTCAATCTTCGATAAACAGTCTGTTCACACCACGGTCTCACAAGAAACTAAAGTTGAGCAATTTATTGCTTCTATTCACCGAATGTGGTCTATAGATGTTGATAGGTAAGTATTTTTAAATTACAATATTCAAAATCTTATTTGCCAAAATTGTAAGTTTTAAATATGTTTATGTCCATCAAGAGTTCGTTTCTTTACATTGCTTATGCATTGTTCATCATGTTCAACAGAATTGTGTTAAATGATGTCATTGTCTGCCGTCCTGATCTTTGATCTTCACACATCACTGTCTTTCGAACATGTTGACAGAAAATACTTAAAGAATCGTCACTCGGGGTATTGTTGTTCAGTAAAAATTTTGTCTTTTTTATTGCATTGAAAAAACCTGGCGACGTATTTAGAAATCACTTTGTCTGATATGTGACCATAGACAGAGTAACGTCACTGCTTGAAGCTGCGGCATTTCAAAACAATTATTTAATATCGTAACAACATTAATATAAATATGTCTTTAGAAACGATTTGTATCTTCCCACTAACCTTGTACAATTTAACGCTCTCAAAGCAATATTGGCAATAGTTAACGTCTTACGGTCCCTGATGATGTTAGGCTTCGCGCTGACCTTATGTAAAAACTGAGACACATTTGTATCCATTTATTTTTTACTAAAAACTACTGTCATTACAAGTGTAGCCTGGTGTGATAGTCGTATAGAGTCTACTAGTTATCTGAATGATATGATACTGCACAAATCCAGAAGATCTTGGGATCTTGTACTTGTATGTTCATTCTGTGATTGGATTTTTTCAAATCGAACGCCTTTCGAGAAGTACCAGCATCGAACCGCTCTCGTCAGTCAACAACCCATAATGTCCCACTGCTAGGCTCGGGTCTCCTCTAAGGAAGGGGTTAAGGCCATACGTACCCTAGCTAGCCGAGTGCGGGTTGGGGACTGGCAAGACAACGTTGTGGTTACTTAAATCTTGACTTTTTTATGTTTTTAAGCCGCTCAAGGGACTCCAACAAAGCTTCTCGATTGTTATCCTACATATAACAACCGGAACCGATTACTTAAAGTGACGTCTGAATCACGGAGACGCTCATGGTTTCATGCCACCAGCGTAACGGTCACTCATCCAGGCACTGACCGCGCCGTCTTTGTTTACCCTCGTGGATTGTTTCTAATCACCGAGTGCAACTGGGCTATGAGCGCCTTTCCGTTGAAAATGCTCTCAAAGCAGTCTTATAAATTCTTTGAAATTCGCTTTTCCGTCATCTTTGTGAGGAGCATAAACCATCGTAGCATTTTCTTTTCTTGTTCTTTTGTAATGGTTTTGTTTTAATTTACTTTTGGTACAACTTCAAATGCAATAGTGTTGTAGCGTAGCGAAAATATTATAATTATTTCTTAACGTCATCTCATTAGTGCCAGCTCATTAAGAGGAAGATCACCGCAGGAATAGGTAGGTAATTATCGATGTTATGGCGTGAGATACACGCTTGCTTCATTTCAATGAGGAATGCCGTTGGGATGCGCGTGCGACCCGGTGTGGACGTTCTGAGGTAGGTAACTGGGAGATAGCGATAAACCCGCTTGTAAACATCCGTGGCGCCGTCACGGCGTCGTTTTCACCTGTATATTCCTTATTCCAGTAAGAAATAAATGTGTAGACGGTAACTAGTATTTAATTGTTTTTATCAAGTTTACTATTATTATTTGCAAGTGGTTTCACAAGTTATTACTTAGTTAAGCTTGCTTTCAGATCCTGCCCTCTAACTCAAGATACAAGTGTTTCGAGTCGATTCTCTTACTTTATATTAAGAGAATCGACAAGAGAGATTATTCTCTCTCTTAAACTCTCTATAACTCAATGTAACATTTTTAGTATTAATCTTGCCTTTAAGGAGATTTTCAGTTCCCTTTTTTTTCTTAGAATCTTGTTCAAAGCAATTTGCTCACCTTTCATTCTGTGGCTTATAAAATGTTAAAATAAGAGTGTAAAATAAATGCGCTTTTGTACATTCCTGCTGTGATATGTTATGTGTTACTCATATGTCACAGAAAATATGGTCCTTTTTGTATAAGATTAACAGCAGCAGTAATTGTTAACATGGTATAAGTACGTGGTATTTTACCATCAACTACAGACTTAGCTGCAATACAATTTTAATAAACAAAATAAGAACTAAATTCAAAGCGTTCGCATTTAAAAATCTGTAAGATGTCAGACAGTTGTCAACTACTTACCTCAGCACATCCCCACAACTTTCAATATGTCGTCCAGTTTCTTGCATATTAAATAGTCATGATTATTACATAAATCTAAATAAATACGTATATTTATTGCCAGATATTAAATATTAGATAAGCGGGGACCTATCTAAAATGTACTTAAGTTCTTCTTAATGAAAATTTCGTGACATTCAAATAGCCTTTTTGAACACATTTGTATGGTGTTTCGACATTGATATTTGGGTACTGTCGTGCTTTTGAAATTTCGTGCATTTGACGTTCCAGATTTAAATAATGAAAATAAGAAAACAGTAGAATTATTTGTTCAAAGGAAATGTGCAGTCCTTAAAATTTAGTTTGATCCCTGTCAGAAATCTGGAACCTACGAAGTTACTTTGAATAAGTTGTTTTATCAATATCAATAAATTATAAATACAAAAATTCAAACCTAAATTAGTGTGCCTCCTAAGTTCTTAAAATGATCTAGTGATAACTCTCACAAAGATCATATTCAGATAGAAGGAGGTTCTATGTTCCACTGCATGTATTTTTGTTAACTGCCTCGGTGGCGCAGTGGTAGCGTACGCGACTGCTGTTCTAGAGGTCTCGGGTTCGATTCCCGGGTCGGATCAAATGTTTGTATGATCTGCAAATATTTGGGTGTTTTCTATCTATAATATGTATGTATTTACAAAAAAAAAAGTATATAAGTATTTATATCAGTTGTCTAGTACCCATAATACAAGCTCTGCTTAGTTTGGGACCAGATGGCGTTGTGTGTTAGATGTCCGAAATTATTTTTTTTTATGTGTGTTCTCCGATTACTCCGTCAATTTGTGGACCGATTTTAATGGAGTATACTAAACAGCAAACGTTTAATTAATCCCAAACCCGTCCGTCCATCGTAGGCCAAAACCTCCTTGCTAAGTGTTAAACTATGGATTGTTTGATTGAGGAGTCCATGGGTGGCGGTGGTCACATTTTCTTTAATGGTAAATAGAATATGTAATATGGGAAACGAGCTGACGTATCACCTGATGATAAGCGATTACCGCCGCCCATGGACGCCCGCAACACCAGAGGCGTTACAAGTGCGTTGCTGACCTTTGGGGAATGGGGAGAGGAATGTGGGGAGGGGTTGGGGTATGGGTCTCTGGTATTTTCAGTCACTTGGTGAAACACAACGCAAGTGCTATTTCACACCGGTTTTCTGTGAGGCCGTGGTATTACTTCGGTCAAGCCGGCCCATTCATACCGAAGCGTGGCTCTCCCATTGAATAAACGGTAGCATACCATTAGGCGACATGTCTGCACGTTTGGCTTTGTTTTCATCAGTTTTTAATTGGAGTATTTTAATTTGTTAATTTAGGTCACTAGAAGAATGGAAGTGCATCGAGTAAGCCAAAGAATTTGCTATGCATTATCCCATTATAACCTAAATGTTATAACAATAACAGCATTTGAATATGCGACTGACGGTTAAAAGTACTCTGCTGTGTTACAAGCATAACTACATCTGTGTATACTATACTGCCGGTAATTCGAAACATAAGATAAACATGACATAAAAATAAAACAAGAAGATCGAGATAACATCTCGATAGTGCGGAGACACATTACGACTGAAAATATGCGCATACGACTAAGCGATCAGCCAATAAAAGCAAATCACTACCAGACCGATCCATTTTTGGCACACCTCTTGAAGTTCTTCGAATAAAAAAGAAAAATAAGTTAGCGGATTATCCCGTCAAAAGTTGACAGGCGAGCATCCGAATTAAAGTCCATTGTGGTGGTCGATGCGAAAAACATTTAAAGTGGATCAAAGCAAACCGCACAGCGAGGCGTCAATCCTGTAGATTTTCTTAAAAAAAAAGAAAATGGAAAAAAATACGAGGTGGGTTATTATTGCTGTCTCGTGAGAGTATGGTAGCTCAGTGTGAGATCTGATCGCAGCGCGCGCGCCCGTTCCTGGCCACGCCATTTCCCTAACACCTCCGTCTTGTCACACGCGTCCCAAAAACAATTGACATTCTTTATATTAATTACGAATTTTATTTTTGAATCGGTTCAGTGTGAGTGTAACCACCAGTGCTGTGCTGTGTTCTTTTTATGAAAAAAGGTGACTAGTTTAATTTTTAATTGATTATCTGTGGTTAAACCATAGTGATTGGGTGTTCCCGCTCGAATGCTTCATAATTCGGTAAGTCTACTGACATAATTTAATTAAAGGTATCTACTTAATTAGTCATTTACAAATTTAATTATGTTAGTCATGAATGGGACAGAAAATATCGAGATAACTGGCAAGCGACACATCTATGAATAGAAAGCATTTATCGTGTAATACATTCGATCAACTGAATTTAAAAAGTTCGCAAGGCAACAAGCTCGGCTAGGTATGCAGAATGAGTTTTATATTAAACACCTACTTTTTAAATAAAGTCGTGGAGTTTATTACAACAGGTTTTATGGAAAACTTTATGGTTAATGAAATGTCAAAGTTTTAATATTATCTACACAAGAAAGACGTTCATAATTAATCTATATAGTATGGTGAAATTGTTGGTAACCCTTTTAAAACAAACATGGCGCTGGATACGTATCAGATTTTGAAAGTCTAATGAAATGAGAATGTTAATATGTAGAAGATATGTTAACATATTAGATAATATTTATGTGGTATTAATACAGTTATGGAATATTTAAAAAAAACCGGCCAAGTTAAAAGCGAGAAAAAAAACATCACCACTTTACTTTTGTCGACGTGGTAAATACATTTATTTATGAAAAAAATCATCTGTCTAGCATTAACCGTTTGGAAGGTAAACCGAGGACTGACGGACGGAACAGGCGGACGGACATGACGAAAGTACGGAACCATGAAAACGGCGACATAGAGCTGTATATAAAGAGTAAAAAAGTCCATACTAAGACAGTTGATTTTAAACCGATCATGGTATCACTGCCAGACAGTGTGATCTATGTAAATTCGCAGCCAATTGGATATTATGTTCTAATAATATTCGAACTTTTGTTCAATTTTAATTTGAATTTCGTGCTTTCTTCAATGTCAAACATAAGCACCAATTTTGCTACCCCTTTTTAGTATCTTGCATTCCCTATCCTATATTATCCTCAGGACTTTCTAAAACGGTTTTTAAAAAAAAAAAAGGGTGTCCAGAACTTAATTGCACAGTACAACTAGATTTTACATTACTTATTTACTTCTCGTTTCTAACTTTAAAAATTCTGAGTTTCTATTCAACTGTTAATTTCTTATTTTACCCATTTAGAGGAGAAATTTTCAAAAAGCCTTACCTAGTAATGCTGACATCATGAAAAGAATCAGCTACCAAAATTTCAGGATTGTATCCCTAGTGGTTTAGACTCAGCGTTGATGTAACATCAGGGCAAGTTCTTTTTTTATACTAGTGGTTGCCCAGTGGTTGAAATTCAACCATTTTTTTTTTTATTTCTTCATTCGTCATTTATATTTATTTATCCTTTATAAGATCAATTCTTGTACACATACATTACATAAATATGTATATATCTCGGAAACGGCTCTAACGATTTTGATGAATATTACTATTCTTCTTCCGGGGCGATACATCGATCTATCTTAATAAAATACCGAGCAAAGCTCCTTCATCCAGGTATTAAACTTTAATTGTGCCAAATTTCATTTTCCTTCATTCTCATAGTTAGACATATCTCTGTATCTATACAAATAAATAAAATTGGAGTGTCTGTTTGTAATATTGAAATAACCGCTTTTAACCAAATGCATATGTGTATATATTACATGGTAAATATACTTTTACCGTGTATATATTTACAAAAATGTAGTTACAATTGTTTTTGTCTGTCTGTCTGTTTGTTAGATTACCCGTCTCTGTAACTGCTGAACTGCTGATGATTCATGGAGTAACTTAGGCTGCCTTTTTTTAGACTAACTTAGTCCCGCGACGTTACTCGTGGTACAACAATAACCGCGGGTAACACCGCGGGGTTCAGCTAGTATGTCATACAATTAATCTATTGATTAGATATAGATACAAAGATTTAAATATATTAATGGATAGATTTCTTCAGAATCCGTTAAGTAATTCAATGTATTAAAGCGGACAAAACTATCAGACAGAATCACAGTCGCATTTATGATGTTAATTAATATTTGCCAGTTCGGTATAATAGCCTTGTCAGTTCCAAAGCCTATAGAAATTAAGCAGTATACTGTTTGTGTTTCTGTGGTGATAGTAGTTAACACTGAGCTCATATTATTATGATACCTACTGCCTTCACAGTCACTATTCATAAACATCTACTGCCTCAGTGGCGTAGTGGTAGCGTATACGACTGCTGGGCTTGAGGTCTCGGGCTCGATTCCCGGGTCGGATCAAATTTGTATGATCTACAAAAATGTGTTTCGCAGTTTGGGTAGGTATAATATGTACCTATGTATTTACAAAAAAATATTTTTATTAGTATTTACATTTGTATCATTTGTCTAGTACTCTTAATGCAAGCTCTGCTTAGTTTGAGACTAGATGGCGTTGTGACTTAGATGTCCAAACAAAAATACCTATATAAAAAAATAACTTCACTATAAGGTCGTGTACTTGTTTTGCTACCTTTATTGTCCCTAACCCGCACTCGGCCAGCGTGAGGGGGACGGGGGGTATGTATGGCCTTAACCCTCTGCTAAGAGGAGACCCGAGCCCAGCTGTGGAACGTTATGGGTTATGATGATTGTGGATTTGTAGGCAGAGTATAAGTAACTAAAAATCTAAGTATTAAAAAACTATTTTACTGTTCTGTACGCTTCAAAATATAAAATGCACTGATAATGTGGATTAAATTTTTGCACAACTAACGAATCGGTTCATCACAATTTTTTTTACAGAATATAATTTCGTCCATTTTTAAAAATTTTTCCTTTAAATAATTATAGTGTGCCATGGTATCTGACGATATATATGTATTTTACAATAATATAAATTTAAATAGTTACTTTAGGTTGTGAAGAAACGATCAACGCTATGTCAGAGGATCCTCTTTACGATAAAAAGGATTATCCTCTCGTTGTAAATATGTAAAATAATCAAATATACAAAATAATAAAACTTTCATTGCGCGATTCAGGACTATTGGTTACTCCGTAGTGCGGAATGTCTCCGTTAGATGCTACTGTTTAATTTTCGTTATAAGTTAAAGTCATCACAAATACATCATTACAATCAATTTAATATTCACTTTAAATGAATTTTAGCATGACTTAATCGTTTTTCTAGACTGCTGTAAAATAATGCGTGTAATACAGAAAAATATTAATATTGTCCTAAATACTGAAGAGCAATACTAATTTCGTTGCCCGATGTCTGACATATCACAATGGTATGATTAATGTCTACTGATAATGATAATCAACTCTATTCTGTACAAAATGGTAAAATGTGTATGATAAAGAAGTGATGATATCAACTCACAATTTTAACTTACACAATTCAGACCTACGACAACACCTGTTCAAAAATCGAGAGGTTTATATATTTACGTAAATTATGATTATTAATTAGTTTGTGAATCTAGAAAGTTTGCAATGACGTCTGTATCGGATTTATTATATAATACAAATATTGATAATTATTTATTTTAATATGAATAATTAATTTTAATATGAAATAATATTTTAATTCAATGAGACGTGTCTAGACGTTATTTTTCCCCAGTAATTCATTTTTCACCCGACTTTGTTTCGCCTAAAACACAGGTTAACCCTAGCTGAGGCAGGCATCGATTTAAGTATTTTATCTATATGTGTATATCTTAACATGCAATGAATCATTAAATATCCTGACTTTAGTTTTAGATAGTGTAATTTAGTATAAGTGTTGCATAATAACTGTTTTTAAATCAAATGTCCCACTCTGTAACAAATGTATTGGTCAATTAAATTAAAAAAAAAAAATATTGGCGCAGCTAAAAGGAAAGTTTTCGCAATCCACATGTATGTTTTAGACAAATGAAGTGTCAGTAGTTTCGTAAAATGGCCCGGTATAAAATTATATTCGAAGTTTTACGTAGTCGAGTTATGGTTTTTGAACTTTGTGTTTTTTAGTATTGTTATATTACATTGAGGACAAACGAGCAGATATGTCACCTGATGGTAAACGCTCCCACCATCAAAGATCTTCTGCAACTTAGAAACACAATTACATTGATGCCGTTTGTGGAAATCACCTGGCCACCAGTTACTACGGATAAGAAACCGGTGTTAAACACGGTTATGATTCTTGAGTTTCAGATGTTTTTCCTAAAAAATAAGGATGCCTTTATCTGCTTTGGGAATCATGGTGTTCATGAGTTTTATTCTCCACCAATAGATATGCGACTTTAAATCACATATCGTGACGCGGTAGTATGCATACGAGTTCTACACCAAGGGTCGATTAATATTCAGTGCAACTTTGCATACCCTTCTGCATATGTGTATGCATATTCTTAATTATAATTTTCAGAAATATAATATTTAATAGTTAGTAGCTGACTTGAATGCACTTATAGCGTATCTACTATGTTTAAGCGGTTACCTCGCCCATTGCCTCGTTCCCTCGTCTGTTTATGTGGTCTCGGGCAAATATTTGTTTCGCAGTTTGAGTGATTTCTATGAATGTACTATACTATAAGTAGAATAAACGTATCACCAATTTTCATATCGGATGTGGAATACTATCATATTATTTTCCCACCATTTTACGACTTTGGTTAAATTTCACAATGTGAAATTGCTTGGCATAAATTTACAAGTTATGCGTTGTTAACAGTGGACACTTTCAAATAACACAAAACAGCAAATATATTATCCTATGGTCTATGTTATAGTCAAAAACTAAGAATCAGTATCACTAATATTGACTCTGAATAATGCTCAATTATATCCTATATTCTCTTCACATGAAATAAATTAAATAGGTAAACAAATCAATTAATTTGAACTTATTTAATTAGCCTCATCTGCTTATCTTGCCTGCAATCCCATTTAAGGTCATACATACTACTATTCCATAAAAAAAAGTTAAGTGGCAGTGAGCAGAGCACATAGCTTGTAGACAGGATGTGCGATTGGGCCAAAAAGTTTAGGAGTGGTAACTACAAACTCATAGATCTACTATAAGGTAGTCCGACGACCTGGTGAATGTCACGGAAAGCTATCGCATGGCACCGTGGCAAAGCCACGCTTCGGCATAAATGGGCCGGCTCGACCGGAGTGATATCATGGCCTCACAAAAACCGGTGTGAAATGCATGTATGTGAGATGCAATACAATCAAGGTAATAGAGCCACGTTGATTTCAGCACGAACGGGTCGGCTCGACCGGGGTGGTACTACCCTTGCACAGAAAATCAACGTAAAATGACAGCGATCGTGCTGTCATGTTTCGTCAGTAAGTGCGAGACTAAGGCCCAATTAGCATTACTATGACGCATTGTTGAATTGTCTGCATTCGCAGTATGGTGACCATCACTCTTGGTTTCTGCTAATGCTTTCCGTCAGGCAGAGTAGAGTCATTTTGGTAAGGCTAAACATAAAAAAAGCATAGGATCTTGAATCGCGAATATGTGGCTAGCCTACAGTTGTCAACCGGGAGCCGTCTATAGTGCAGAAGAAGAATAAAAATTGCCAGTTAAAATTAACTACTGGAAGATATTGGAAAACATGAAAAGAAAATAATGTTGTTTATAGGGGGTGTATTGAGAAATGTTAAGAGTATCTCGGGATTACCAAGAAGTCCGACTCAACCAAGGCAACTACGCCTAGTACGCAGTGAATACTTAATTATAAACTGCATCTACAACTCCCTAATGAAATGATATTACAATTATATTACTTTTGTGTCGCCATTGCACGTTATACAGGACTGGGACCATCGGTATCTAGGTGTGCCAGGCAATTCTGTACTCGATCCTGTTTAATTACAGTCATAAAACACGTTTGTTTTAGTTTACAATTTAAATTATCTTAAATTACTGTTTTCTTCCTATTTTATTACTAAACACCTGCATTTAATTACGACACATATGCGGTTAATTTAAGAGCAACCAAGGTAGGTACTTAACCTTAGATGTGAAGAGCTTTTTCTTCCTAATTATTCATTAATATATTTTAGTGGTGGAGTTGAATGCAGTAACTGCATACGTTTTAATTTGTTTTCCTAGCTTTGATGTTTTCGAGTAAGAAACATAAATTCTTAATTAAAATGACTACAGTTTAACTTTTAAACAGATTACAAAAGAAGTTTTAAAGTCAAGAAATCAGGTTGTCAAGGAAAAATAACTCACTTGCTAATATTTGACATAAAATAACATACTTATAAATGCCTAACGTTTTTATCAAGTTCCATTAGCCACAGACCATGTATGTGGGGTCTGTCTGTGACCAGTAAATTCCACAGCGTACTCAAATGTTCTGGAACGGAACGAAAAGTTAGTACACTTAAATTACTCATTGTATATCTGATTTCGAATTAATAGTTTTATACCACAAACACAACATAAGAAGAGAATACTGAGTAACAAATCTAACTAAAGGAAAAAATTCACCGGTTGAATACTGGTTTACAATCAGCAACATCATTGCCTAGATTTCCAAAAACCGTTTAACTCTTCAAGGTGAATAAAATCTAAAAGAGTGACAGAACTAACTAACATATACATCATGTAATCAGTCCATTGTCATATTAGTATGTCAACTGATTCTTCCTTATTGCATCGCGCGAGTCAGTTGACACTTTAATGATCCATCAGTAACATGAAACACACGACTGGTTGTAGGCCAATACCTATGGTAAAGATTCGAGTACTGAAGTTGAACTGATAGGTATCGTTTTTTTTTTATGTTTGGGCCTTTCGAAATGACTCTACTCTGCCTGATCAAAAACATAAGTAGAATCCAAGAGTGGTGGTCACCATACTCATTGCGTACAATGCAACAATGCAGCATGTTGACCAAAACTATGGCGGCCTAGTGATGCTTCTGCATCATTGGGCCTCCGGTCTCGCACTCACTAAAGAAACACGACAGCACGAACGCTGTCATTTTACGTTAATCTTCTGTGCGTGGGTAGTACCGCCCCGGTCGAGCCGGCTCGTTCGGGCTGAAATCAGCGTGGCTCTACTACCTTGTAATTGTAAAATCGTTCTGAAGTTATGGCGCAAAGTTGTTTTTTTAATTGATAAATATGAATATTTGGCACTTGGCACAAAGTGTCTGGAAGTGAAACCGTTAAACGACTAAAAAAAAAGAAGAATATATTTAATTCGGTTATTTATTTTTACCCTACTATGACGAAGTAAAGTTTTGGTAGTGTATAGTATGTTTGGATGTTAATCCGCAGCGTCTAAACTACTCGACCGACTTTAATGAATGTGGTGTTAATAGATTCGTAGTAATGGAGCCTACAATATACATCATTTTATGAAAGTTTCTCAGTAATCGGTTTATCGACTTTTTTTACTTTTTTTGAATGAAATTTCAATGGGATCATACAGAAACTTCTATAGTACCCAGATGTCCGCAATAGGCTCGTGCCATACAACGTGTGTGATATTAAAATTTAAGTCAGCAAAATTTTGCCTTTAAAAATGCCTTTGTTGATCCCTTAGAGTTGTAGACATGAGTGTTTACATGTCAGTCTATTCCTATTGTCTATTAACATCAACGTTAAACTTTAACATTTAACTCGTAATTAAAAAAAAACACTAAATAGTCATGAGGACTGCCGACAGAAATGAAAACTCAGAACTATAAACAAACAGTTGTTTAAGCTCACCTCAAATGAAAAAATGCTCATTGTGATGTTATATAAATGTAGGTTAAACTATACAGTATAAATATATTACCAGTAATGTCATATTAGACAGTCAAGCCGTCATCTGTCACCATGCACACTCGCGCAAGCGCGCTGCACCGCCGTCTTACGATCAGATCACGCGTCCTGACGCGCCACGTGTCCCGAAATAAATTTTGCTAAAGAGCTCAACGCCGTTAAGGAAGTTTTAACTTAATATAAATAGTAAGTATTTAATATAAATAGTGTTACCTACTAATACTCAAATTATATAAATTTGGAAAAATACATTATAATTAATAATTACATTGAAACATTAGCTTACCCATGCCACCTTGATAGCGTCTCCTATTGCCCATAGCATGATAAATTTTCCCCGTTTTTGTAACATTCTCCATTGGTGCTCCGCTCCTATTGGTATTAGCGTGATGATATATAGCCTATAGCCTTCCTCGATAAATGGGCTATCTAACACTGAAAGAATTTTCCAAATCGGACCGGAGATTAGCGTGTTCAAACAAACAAATTCTTGAGCTTTATAATATCAGTATAGATATGTAAATTTGCCATTCAAATGCAATGAACACAATAATAAATGAAGTAAATAAAACTTTCTTTTACAATTCAGGCCAAACAAACTATACTCTTATCATTTATTTGGGTACCTACCGTGGGAGAGCCACGCTTGGGCATGAAGTACTTGCACTGTGTTTCATCGAGTGAGTGAGGATACCGGAGGCCCATAGCCCAAACCCCCTACCCCTATCTCCCCTCCATATCCCCAAAAGGCCAGCAACGCACTTGTGATACCTCTGGTGTTTGCAGGTGTTCATTGGCGGCGGTAATCGCTTACCATCAGGCGATACGTCTGCTCGTTTTCCCGCATATTCCATAAAAAAATGCATATGAAACTTACACTGTTCTTACATCAAAAATCTTTCTTTTTTATTTGTCTGTCTGTATGTTCTGGAAAATCTCTTGAACTGCTGGACCGATTTTGGCGGGACGGGACGGGAAGCGGGGATATCCAGGGTAAAAAAAAAATGTGTATTTAAAATTAAAAAAAGACAATTAAATTTTATTTATTTATTTCGCTGTACATATAAGGGCGCCCACCAACGTTAACTAAAACACTACAAAGTGTAGATATAAATTACTATTAAAAATTGAATAAACCTAATAAGTCGCCTTTAATAATTTAAGAAACACAAAATCCAAATTCCTACACACTTGATAATAAAACAAATTGCATAATAGATACAACTTGCATACATAATTTTTAAGTTACAAGTTAAATGAACAGTTTGAAACCAGTAAAATCAATTAAATAAATGGATCAGTTATACTTTATTTGCATGAACCTGTTTGGTGACCGCAGGCCTTTTAAAAAAATAACTGTCTTTTGCCCGCAGCGCCGCCCGCGTGTATGTCGATTATTGCGGCAAAGAGTAGTCTATGGATCGCTAAGAATCAAAGTATCTCCACGCCAAATATCATTGAAATCGGTATAGTTGTTTGGGTTATGGGACGGAGACTGTAGTAGAATGACTTGTGTCTAAGAGGTTCTTGGTATTATAATTATGCCTTTTTAAAATAAAATTAGTAACACCTTTTTGGAGCACTGTCTATGGTACATTATTTAAAAGGGAATACAATTAGGTTGCCATTCCAGTTTAACTATGATTCTGCTCGGTTGTTTCTGTTCTGAATTTAAAGTTCTAAGAACTAAGTGACCAGTTCTATCCAAAGTTTAAAATATTTCAACTACAATTCTAGAACCTTCACTTAATAAATCAACACGTACAATAACAGGAAGTTGGAGGGATCATGTTATGGTAGTTGGTATGCAGTAGTGTACAGCGGCTGCTTTGATGTAACCGCAGATATAGGGCGGTGTGTGATACAATGCGCGTGCGCCGCCTTGGGTTCCAATGCTAATCAAACCTATTTAGTTAACGTTGGATTCCGTTAGTCGTTTTTTGGCTTTAGTAGACTCCGAATATGGTGAACAATTTGACATAATTCTAGTAACAGAAACCCTACCATACGCTGTCAACGAACTCTTGCGTCGAAAGTAATATATATAATTGCAAGAAATAGTATGTGGTAGTGATCTTTCAATATGGTCAGTAATAGGATTGAGGTGCTTCCGTATCTTCAACTTTACCTTAAGATCATAAAACCCATTTTCGTTTGGAGCAGGATACCATCAGTTGTGTGTGGTTTCAATTGTGGTAGAGCCACACTGATTTCTGGATTTACGCGTTACTACCCTCTTACAGAAGACCAACCGAAAGTGTGTGAGTGTGAGACCGGAGGCCCAATCATACAGAAGCATCTCAATTGGCCGCCATGAGTATAGTGTCTACTGCTCTTGAATTTTGCTCACGCTTTCCATCAGGCAGAGTAGAGTAATTTTAGCAAGCTTACATATATAAAAATACTATCAGAAGTCTTACAGATCAAAATTACCATGTTAAAAAGCTTTTTTCTTGATATAAAATTATCATGCTCAAGCTGTATAAACATTGTAATTCAATATCATTTTTTTATTTACTCTCTGTTTTATCTATCTATATAATATATATAAATGAACCCCTTTATGCCTTGGTCACGACTTCGCGCGTAAACAGCTGAAACGATTTTGCTAATTCTTTTTTTGTTAGATAGCGCAGCCCATTTAGCGAGGAAGGTTTTGGGTAACATCTCTCTACGACCAATAGGAGCCGGGTATCCAACGAAAATGTTGGGAAATGGGAAAAATTGCTTTCCTATGGAGAGACGCAAACGAAGTTGAGCGGGTCAGCTAGTAGTTAATAAATATACTGTATTTGTGTACTAGAAGAGGGCATCACTAGTTCCCGATTTTTATATATCTATGGTTTCAATTCTTGTTGAAATAAAATTTTGCTAATTAAAAAAGTTGTATTAATTAATTACAAGAATAAACTCAGGATATAACACTTTCAGTTGCAACTTCATTTCAGAATATACCTATAATTAAATTTATACTTTATAAGTCGCATACGTTTATTTTGAAAACAGACCAAGTTCGATTTAAGAGTAAACGGTATAATTTTTCCATACCAATGTTATTTTGTGAGCCCTAGGAGGGTAACAGATTTGGACGCAGCTGGAATGTACGAGAGCATATTCTACATCTACAGGCTGTTGTTAATATCCGTGTTGGATATTCAGAGAAAATAGTAAACGTAAAATACGTCTTTAATGAGATATTTATAGGTAAAGTAAATCTTCAAATACGTGTACCATTATTTCATAATATTATAACGTGATCACAGAAAATGCTTTTCTTGTATCACTTTATGACTGAAATTTGGATCAGGACAGCAATGGAAGTGCTGTATCTACATAAGCATTTCTTGATTATCTCGCTTATAGTACAACTATATACCTAAATATTACAAATAAACCTTTTCATTAAAACATTACGTCTTAAATTAAAAGTTACTCTTTATTTACCTCGTGTAGAATTAAGAATAGTTAATGACTTAGAATTATTCCTTATCTAGTGCACCGTTATACAATTTTGTGGTGACAATTTTAGAGAATCATGTATTTAAAGTTTGTCATGATAAACTGCCATTTATTTTTATAAAATAATGAATAAATTAGCTACAACGAAAAAAGTTGTTAGTAGTAAAATAACATCAACATGTATATAACTTCTCGTACTTGATAGCACATATTGAAGTTATTTGTTCGTCTGATGTCACATAAGGAAGCTGTTTCTATGCCAAAAAACTATAGTGTTAATGTCTAAGGATTAAACTGTGGGGGTCGCTAGTATACTCGATATTTGAATGTAGATTTTAATCGTGTAAAAATAGAGTTCTAATTTGTGTTTTGAAGTATTACAATATTTTTATAAGGCCGTTGACATTTGTTTTTTTTTTTGTGAAATGTGAAAGATCGTGGGAATGTAAAATTACAATATATATAATTAGAATAATAGCATATTCATAAATAAACATAGATATACACTTGTGGTAGCATATCATGTTTCCAAAATTTAATTTCTGTTCCAATCCAACCAATCTCATCCATTCAATTTTGACCATTTTATTTGTTTTAAAGAACGCCACAAACTGTTAATTCAGCCAGTCCACTCAGAAATAACTCATTGTGACGAATCGCCTACAGAATAAGCAATAAATTCAGTGTAATAGAATAATTTGTTACAAATACGAATGACAAATACATGCACTGTTAGGCGCCGGGTATTTTAGCCCAAAAATGAACTAAACAGTATTAAAGCTATTAGCTGTAGGCAAAGTCGATTCATGACTATTTATATCCAGTTTAAATATGGCTCAGGAATCGTGAAGACAATGAATTCGCACTTGTTACAAATACGTGTTTTTGTGTAAGGGATACATGTGTAAAAGTTGTGAGGTACATTTATGACAGTTAACTTTGCATGAAGCCTGAAGATTCACCAGCTATCTTGATCAACATCAGATGAGGATTGGTAACCACAGTATCATGTATGTACATCATCTCTTTCTTTTTTATGTATGAAATACTCTTTACCAAATCCGATTATCCATAACTTTTTTTAAAAGTTTTTTTATAGATGTCAAGATTAAATTTTGTCAAAGAACTTGAAACAATGATAGACAAACCAATAGAATTACAATTTTAAAGTTGAATTGTCTATCACCACGTCCCTTGCAGTTAGTGCATAGAATACGCCTTCTTAAAAGTCGTAATAGAAACTGCAACTGCTATTTTCCATTATAATTTCATTTGTAATGGCGTCGTAAACTTGTGAATACTATTGAACTTGTCCAATCAGTAAGGCAGTAGGCCAGGGGGTTAGCACAAAACTATCATAAATCTACGAGTTTCTATTTTCTGTTAGTATCATTTGTATACGTATGAACTTTGTTTTTTCTTGTTTGTATTTTGATTTTGCTTGATCGTGGTGACGATTCATTCAAATACTCTCTACGTTTGTTAATTTTAATAGCATTTGAATTTGATTGGGTCTCAAAAACCTTATGCTCCTCTGTAGAACTATAGAATCCACGACTGTCAAATTTGTGAGCTTGACCTGAAACTTAAAGATAACGTCTTGAAAGCTAAGAATTAATGTATACATGATTTTTTTATGAATGGGTCTGCCAAAGCTGCCTGACTCTACTCTGCCTGGCGGAAGGCATAAGCAGAATCCAAGAGTGTCACTATATTCATTGCGAATGCAGACAACGCAACAATGCAGCATGGTGACCCACACCATGGCGGCCTAGTGATGCTTCTGTGTCATTAGGCCTCCGGTCTCGCACTCACCAACGAAACACGACAACACTGGCTGTTAAAGTGGAAATGTTAAGTGTTATAAATAACGGTAATAAGACGCATTAAAATATTTATTTTATGTCTAACAATAAACTACACCAAGAAAATAAAAAAACCTTTACACGCTGATGATTTAAACATAAAATTAAGCAAATTAGCTATCAATGTAGAGTATGTGTATTGCATGTATATAAAATAAAATATCGAAATTAATAAACATAAGTTAATATAGTAATAAGCTATTTCATGCTGAGAATTCTAACGGATATCGTGCTGTGTTCTGTGTACTACTAAGGGGTTAAACAGACTATAAAACTGTAGAATATTATAGACCATTTACCATTTGCAAACAGAAACAATTCTATAAAGTGCAGGATGCTGGTTATTGATTTAAATCGCGTTTTAGGAGAAACCTAACTTCAGTAATAATAGACGTCTTAAAGTTTATTTGCATTAATGTTTATTAAAGATAAGATACAAAGTTAAACATTTTATGACTAATTCCTAAACACTAACATAAAATAGTTTCAATTAAACTTTATTTATTGACAGACAACCAAATAGGTTAAAGGTTTCACACGTCTTTTACCAAGCCGCCATAGTGCGGGTCGCCATGCTGCTTTGTGCTTATTCGCAATGAGGATGGTGACTCTTGGATTCTGCTCATGCTTTCCATCCGGCAGGGTAGAGTCATTTTGGCAGCAGACAATAAAAAAAAAGAATCAAATGAAAATATCTAGATTAAATTTTTCATGGTTTTTTTTTTATGGCCCTGCCTGACTTTACTCTACCTGGTGGTAAGGATTAGCAGAATCCAGGAGCGGTGGTCACCATACTCGTTGCTCATTGTGAATGCAGATAATCCAACACGGTGACCCACATTATGGAGGCCTAGTGATGTGTAGAGAACACGTTACACTGTCCCTTGGTCCCGGTTGGCATATGAATATCTTTGGGTTTTTGTTCAAAATTTTGATATTGCCTGATTCTTGTGTTCTTTTTTATGTATGGTCCTACAAAATGACTCTACTCTGCGCCTGATGGAAAGCATAAACAGAATCCAAGAGTGGTGCCTGATGGTCACCATACTGATTGCGAATGCAGACAGTGCAACTCGCATTCACCAACGAAACACGACATCACGCATGTTGTAATTTTATGTGGATCTCCTGTGCGAGTGTGGTACCGTCACGTCCAGCCGGGCCGTTTGTACTGAAATCAGCGTGGCTCTACTACCAGTATTTAAATATAAAGTATGCATTCCTACGTTTCAACTTCAATATTCTCAGATATCGGGAAAGCGCGTTTCGTGTTGCTACTAGTTAACAGCAACACTGAATAATTCACCTTGGCATTGACACATGCAGATAATATCATCAGGACTATCATTTACAGCCGATAAAATAAACAATAATGGCATGTGAGATTGACGCGTTTTTAACAAGACAAGGCTTATGAAATATGCATGCGAACCTTCTTAGAGGATGTGTGCAATCACGAGGACAACATAACCGGCATAATTTATACAGGGCTTGCACTTTTAATGTGAAAACTTTTTCCTCCTTTAATTTATTTTGAGTTCTGAGTTTTAAAGAGTATTGTAGGAATTATAGGCATTTTGTTTCTTGCTTTTATAAATTGTCATCTAAGTCATCTTCTGGCGCTTATAGCAAGTCCATGCCTAGATTATGATTGGAATATAATTTTAAAACAGTCATCTCTTGCTTTATTAAAATGACAATTTAAATTTAGATACTCAGAATCACTTACAAAATTAGATATCAACTTTCAATATTGAATTAAAATATGAAATATGCAGTTGGCAAAATACTCTCAGCTAATTGTATATTGAGTTTTGGATTGGTAAAGATGCTAAGATGCGAAAGAAGAGTGATATAATACTGATACGTTAGAGAAACGTAAAGTTCTTATTCATGTTCTTAGCTGAACATGCACTCTTTAGAAAGGCCTACTATTAGGCCAAGATCTAGGGCCTCCGGTCCCGCACTCACCAACGAAACACGACAGCACGATCGCTGTCATTTTACGTTGATTTTCTATGCGAGGGTAGTACCACTACGGTCGAATCAGCCCGTTCGTGCTGAAATCAGCACGGCTCTTACAACCTTTGAAGAGACTGCATAGATTGAATACAGGTAACAGAGGCCCGGATTCTATTACGCAATAGGTTGATTGAATATGTAAAATCTATACAAATTATGGTTAATTCTTAATTTAATTAGTTGTACAAAGGTAAAATGGTATAATACTAAACGTTAAATTTTGAATAAAGCATTATAAGCTAGGTAACGATGAAATCGACCATAAATGCCTCTGTTGCGAATAACATAGTAAGTTGGATGGATTAGGTATTCTTTATACGCCGCATTACAAAGACAGCGAGTCAATAAATATGTATCTTCAAGCTATTTATTGTAAACGTTATTGTTTACTGCGTGTATAAATGCCGTTTTGTCCATTCAGAAAATTGAATAGAACCTGCTGCAACTTATGCAGTCCATATTTTAAAAAGCTGTCAACGTGTTAGTGCAGGATCATTCTGTTTGAAGTACAATTGAAGTTAAAAGCGTGCAAAGCAACATAAGTACATTAGTGGCTCACATGTTGTGCCATACTATATTTTAGATCGATAGTATTACATAATCATTGGTACTTAATATCCTAGGGCTGAAATTGCTAGGTCTAAGTACCTTGATGAAAGCTTTTGCCAGCTCCTCATCAAGTCTGATTCGATGATAGGCCAAAAATATTTGTTGGCGGGAAAAATACTATGAGATTATTGGCTATTTTGGTTTGGGTTTGTATTGAATATTAGTGGACCTTTTATTGGTTAGCGAATATTTAAACTTTATAATAAAGATTGTATGAATCTGAGGTCTGGTAAAATGCTCTTATAGCCCTATATCTACTTACGGTTGATAGTGTTTGCTGCCACCTAAATAAATACTGACATTCAATTAATCTAGTTCACTTATTACCCTTTTCCGACCGCAATTAGAGCACATAACTTACACGTGGATTAGTTTTCTAAGACATTTGGTAACTGCCTGAATTGATGAAATTATACCTAATACTGAATTGTATTTAATATTTATATTACACTAGCTGATCCCCGCGGTGTTAACCGCGGTTATTGTTGTACCGCGAGTAACGCCGCGGGACAAAGTTGGTCTAAAGTAGCCTAAGTTACTCCCTAGATCATCAGCCACCTGCCAAATTCGGTCGTCAAATTCGGTTCAGTCGTTCCAGAGATTACCCAGAACAAACAGATAGATAGACAGACAGACAAAAATTTTTTTAACTTCACTTTTGGTTTATCTACCGTGTATACATACATATGCATTTAGCAAAAAGTGGTTATTTTGATATTGCATACAGACACTCCAATTTTATTTATTTGTATAGATATGTCTTTTAATGTTCCATGTTTTACTGTTGTATATATTCAAGTATCCTTTAGAAGAAAATAAAGAAGAAGCTTAGAACAATCATTTATTGATCTTCCATATTATTGTCAAGATTCGTATTAATCATATTGTCTATTGATTTCTGAATATTTTGAAGTCAAGAGAGTAACTAGGTAAGTTTTAACTGACAAAAAAGTTGAAATTCTTGGAAGCTTTTTGTGTTTAATCCAAAGCTACAATGCTCTTCAACTGACTTATATTCTATTTCTATCATATTTATATTTCTTCTTTTATACACTAAACTACTAACTACTAAGACGACTAAGGCAAAGCCAAAAGCAAGAGTTATATTTTTCCACTGTAGCGCCTAAAGTACTGAGCCGATTTTTATGTAGAAGTCAAAAAGATTTTATTCAAAAAGGCACTTTTTTACAGGCACTTATGAATAGTCAATATTAAAAATCAAGTGATTCTAGTCGCCAGTTCCAAGTGCAGCTTACCTTTCATGGAGAAGAATATGACAAGATACTCAACTGACAATGAATGAGGTGTCGATAGATTTGTAATATTTTGATTTAACGTTTTTTTTTTTTTTTTTTTTTTATGTTTGTCCCTGCCAAAATGACTCTACTCTGCCTGATGGAAAGCATGAGTAGAATCCAAGAGTGGTGGTCACCATACTGCGCATGCAAACAATGCAGCATGGTGACCCACACCATGGCGGGCTAGTGATGCTTCTGCATCATTGGGCCTCCGGTCTCGCACTCACCAACGAAACACGACAGCATGATCGCTGTCATTTTACGTTGATTTTCTGTGCAAGGGTAGTACCGCCCCGGTCGAGCCGGCCCGTTCGTGCTGAAATCAGCGTGGCTCTACTACCTTGGACTACTACTACTACCGTAGTCTAGTTGTATGTAGTAGTATATATAGTTCTTAAACTTTTTCTTGTTCGATTTTCATTAAGAAAAAGAAAAGTTTATGGTGCTAGATATTGATACTTAAATAAATAAATAAATAATAAATATTTCGGACATCTAACACACAATGCCATCTAGTCCCAAGCTAAGCAGAGCTTGTGTTATGGGTACTAGACAACTGATACAAATACATGTATACTTTTTTTTTGTAAATACGTACATATTATACATAGAAAACACCCAAACTCCGAAACAAATATTTGTAGATCGTACAAACATTTAGTCCGACCCGGAATCGAACCCGAGACCTCAAGATCAGCAGCCGCACACGCCAACCGCTAGCCCAACGAGGCAGTTTATGAAGGGCAGTAGTCTCCGCTAGAATTCAATTAATTTTAATATTTTCGTTGGGTTATTTATTTTACAAGACCACCTAGAGTTTGATGTTCGTAATATATAAGAAATACCATCTGGTAGTAATCTTGAAAGCTAGTAGAATTTATGTTCTAGTTTTATTTCTTACTAGTTGAACCCCGCGGTATTACCCGCGGGTATCATCGTACCGCGAGCAACAGACGAGACAAAGTTAGTCAAAAAAAGTAGCCTAAGTTACTCCCTGGATTATCAGCTACCAATGAAAGTCCCGTCAAAATCGATCCAGCCATTCCAGAGATTACCCGGAACATACAGACAGACAAAAATTTTTTTTAAATACATTTTCGGAATATGTGCCGTGTATACATACATATGCATTTAGTAAAAAGCGTTTTTTTTTATATTACAAACAAACACTCCAATTTTATTTATTTGTATAGATTGTTCCCGACAGTTAAGTGCATATTAATTTGTCGGAACCAAACCCGTGATATTAAGTGGACAATATTTCCGTCAGTTAACCGGAATGTCGATTAAATAATTGTAATCGTCGATTTGGTTTATTGGAATATATTTCCCGTTTGTGGTAGGTAAACATGGACATATAAATAGACCACATATTAAGTTTTATCAATTTGAGTATACTATTAGTTGTAATAAAAATGGTATTTAAAACAGTATAAAATTTACTTTAACAACTTTTCTTTATTGGTTTAATAAAAAATATTAATCGGAGTTTTTAAGGGTATATGTAAATATGTGTCTTTGGACAGTAAAAATATATAATAAATGAAATTGACTTCTTAATTATGTCTATGGACTACGTCACTTAAAATATAATTGTCCAAAGTTATGTTCTAGTTAAATAGCTAAAATTTATTAATTAATATCTAGTTCTTACTGAAGAAGCCTCATCATAGCAAAGTAAGCAGACGTATGTTTCTTGAGGACGGTCAAAAATCAATCTTTGGAAATAGAAATTGACTATGGTTGATTCTAAAAAAAATCATATGAACTTAGATATCAAGCCTCTAATCCGTCAATTTAATTTAAAGTCAACAATATTTTTTATCTAATTATGATCTATAGCCTGCATATGTACTGTTAATAAACCAAAATCGATTTATCAATGAGTATTCACCCATTATGCACCGACAGTTGACCCTTAATAATTTATTCCATATCAATGATTCATCGCAAGCTTGCATTTTGAAATGGTACTTAAATAGGTCCTATTTTCGCAACCGTCAATGAACATTGCAATGGCAACTATATCCTAGTACGTCTGTCTGTCACCACTGTTTGAGTTTGCGTCATAGAGTTATTATAGATAGAGCAGGGGAGCCAGGCCTCCAGTCGTACCTCGTTTAGAAAGAGAGAGACAGTCGCAATACCTATCTGTCTTTGTCTACTAACGGATGTAGTACCGCGATCTTCTCTCTCATTTTAACCGTTGGACGTTTCCGCTTACAGGCTGCCCATGTCTTCCCTTCTCTATCTATAATAACTCTATGGTTTGCGCAAAGCATAACTACTTCATACAAAATTAATATTGTTATTCGAATTTTCAATTCTATTTAACACCCTACCTTAATCCTTTGCATTAATGACGTCCAGTTTGAAAATTTAATTTTAGAACGAGAACGTTTAGTTTTGTTGACAGTTTAAATGACAGTTAGAAGGATGGTGTAATTTTAGACTTTGACACATGGGCTTAAAGTAGATAATTCAGTTATGGTCTATAAACACCTAGATGAAACGGTGTCACATCTATGTATGACAGGAGTATTTATGAAGGAACATTAAAATAAATGATGGCGATATAAGGAGGAGTTATGAATTGGGTCAACATATAGATACAACAGTAGCTTCTTTACGATTGGTCGGTTTTATTTATTGGTTTGTACGTTTGTGGAATACGATGATTGATGATTGAATGGAAATTTATTGATGAAGCTTGTCTTTGAATCAATCGAATGGTATTTCGAATATTAACTTTTTATTATTTTTGCACTGTTTTCAGATTACTTTGAATTTAATTCGTCTGTAGAACTATTGAGACTGTGTAGATAAATTATTTTTCGTTGTGCTTACTGCAGGCGATTGGTCATAGGCGCTAATGAGGTGTGTAATTTAAGATGCCTATGCAGAAGTGGACTGCGATGTTTGTTTCATTTGGCTGTGTTGACGGCTAGAGACGATATTAGGGTATCCGGCCTCAAGGTTTGCCGGATATCCATGCCAAAGGAATGTAATAAAAATTTCAATATTTTTTGATAAGGTTTTCAGTTCTAGAGAAAACGTCATCAAAACCACCTGTCCCAGAGATCAACCAGAATAAACAGATGGTAACCTAGACAAGTAGACAAACTTTTAAGGCTGTCTGATTTTTCTTGTTCCTTCCGATCTGCCAATATGTACATAAATGCATGAATAAATCTTTAATTTCGTAAATTCTTAATTATTGTATTGGTTGTAGAGTTTTATTACCTGTGGAGCTACGTCGTAATTCTTCTTGGCACACGTCTGCTTACACATGTTAATTGAGACAAAATATATTTATAATATGAGACAAGGATTGACCAAAACTGCCCAGTCTATCAAAATCAAATCGCTCATTTGCTTATCGTGGAACCAAATCCTATCAACCTAGTAATTACATAGGGAACCGCCTGCACCGAATTAAAGGGCGCAGACCCCGACAGTTTGTTTTCGTTTAGTTTACTTACCAACCATTATAGGGCTTGTTAAAAAACAACATTCAACAGGTTTTGATACTTGATCATTTTCGCACTATAGAAGTACGGGGGAAGGTGTCGATTCTGTTGTATGAATTGAATTAAATTCCCTATTATTAAAATTTACGGTTATTACGTACTAGCCTGATGATTCTAGGGTAAGATAATGCTGAACTGCCGCATCAAGGCTTTATATGCTATAATATAGTAAACTAGTTCTTAGGCTCCACCCGCGTGTATGACGGTTATCGTGAGAAAAAGTAGTCCATGTCATTTTCTAATGTCAAATCAATCTCTATTACGAAGTTCATCCTAATCAGCTTAGAATGTTAGCCGTGAAAGAATAATAGAAGAAATACAGATATATAACGGACAGAAAGAGCTACTTTCAAGTTCATGATATAAGTATTTTTTTTTTATTCGTGTAAACATTTTTTTTAAATCTTAAAAATAACCGTAAGAAAAAGACAAAAACTAAAAGGGATTTTGAAAACAAGTATATTCTCTTTCAAGATTAGTTAAACATTTCTTTTAAGTAAATGTCTAGAAAAAAGAGAGAGAAGAGAGTTTGGTTGAAATGAAAGCTGTACATATGTTCTCCCTTTTTTGCTATTTGAGTTTTATAGCTCTATTTATATACTTTAAATTTATTTTTAAAAAAATACTACAGCATCAGACCTTAACCGGTCGAAATTCTTACAGTTTGGTTTTAAATAATTATTAGTATAAACAAGTTTTGCCAGCACAGTTACGTTAAATTAGTGTTGATTTATTTAACTCAGCCACGGATAGGCCACCCGGATATTTAAAACGTCTTTCCTCATAAATAAAAATAAACGCATTTATTTAAATATTAATTTCCAATCAAGGTCAGTTATAAATCAAACTCTTATAGCAAGTATTGACAAGTACTAAACAGTACTTTTCATTCCATTCGATAGTTTAATCTAAAATGTTTTAATCTAAAGTGTTTAACTTAAATTACATTATAGTGATAGCTGTGATTGCCAGTAATTGGATGAGCACTAGGCATGTATTTTATTTTTTTCTACTTATTTATGGTGTCTGTATCATTTGTTGATGTTATGAAATAAATAAAATAAAAACAATAATTATTTGTGATTTAGTTAGCCTAATTGGCTCAATGAAGTCACAAAATTAATGTATTTACTTATATCAAAACTCTATTTATATCATTATATCTATACAATTTGGTCTCTATGTTTCATTTTTTCCTAAAATTTGCACGTCATATTGTTCTTACATCTAAATAACCGTAAGGTTATCCATCTAAGGCATCTATTGTACCTTTCTACAATAGTTGTAATATTAAGTGGAAATAATAAAATAAAATAATTTAATAACTATTTTGAAATTTTGATGTGTACTCCAGAATTGGGACCTTTGATTGACGTTTGTGATCAGGATAAATACTCGTGGTCGGTGTGAGAATGAATCTTGTTGCGATAAGCGCCAATAGGCGGTTAAGTATTGGTTACAAACAAGCGTACACAAGGCTTGTTAGTTGATCTTATTATCGGTATTTTACTTTGACGCCTTGTTTTTCTGTGGAATTTGCTGTATATTTTGTACTTATGAATTATTTTTTAATCTTTTCAATTTGGTAATAGTTTTGTTCCCGATGCCTCAATATTTCTTCGCTTATGAAAAGTATAAATAATAATAAATAATTTTTTGATTACATTATGTATCATAAGCATGTAAAATTAAGTAGTGAAGAGTTTTAATATTATATCTGATACTTGTGAGGCTCATGATTCGGTGTCAATTAAAAAAAAAAATAAGTTAATAAGTTCAGGTTGCATTTTGATGTTGAATATTTAAGGTTAGAATTATTTATTTTTCAAAGATTACAAATTACTTCACATAAGAAATATAATAAAAAAAGAACACAATATAACAAAAAAAAGGTAATTACTTCAGAGTCAAAATTTAGGCGAAAAACACGCAACTCCAGTTAGGGGCTATTCACACTAGTTGGATTTCATTAATTTTAAATACTTTTTAAATAAACTTAAAGCTTATAAATTTGTGCTCCTTCGTATTTAATATCTCCTTTTTTGCAGTTTGTTCTGGGCTTTGGTAGAACAAAATGATGGGTTCGTCTTGTAGTACGATTTTGTGTTTCCGATTTTTCGTGAATATTAACTGTGTGTGTACGTCACCAGTACAACATACTTTACAGTATACCGTCTTGCAGTAATACCGACTCAAAACTTAACAATAAAATTTCACATAAAATAGCTGAGTAGTTATTTACATTTGAAGAAATTTCTACCTCTTCTTTGCTTTAAAAGAAGAATTCTTCTGTATCTCAAATTTCAAACAAGAACCTAATAAACCACTGCTCAATTCTATAGAATTATCTATATATTTATTATCACATCGTAAACTACGCACGCATGGTGGCCCAGTTCACGTTCAGCTTAAATTTTCCTGAATATTTGATCTGCCAAATAAACTTCCCGGTATTGTATACCTGTGCCATAAATAATTTGGTTTTGTGAGACTTCCTTGTAATCTTTAAGCATCTAAATATTGGGATTCATTTTGTGCTTAAGATTAATAGAAGTGTTATTAATAGAACCCAACAGATTCTTTCTACAGAAAAAAACGATTATACCTTGAATACATTTGACTCTACAGTTAGTTGATCTTAAATAATAGTTTGTGTCTACGTTCATACTAACTTCCCAAAGGAGCCACGTTTCATTGCAGAATAATATACTATAAGCATCCTGATTTAACACAAATATCATGCAAATTGCATTCCCTACCACTTAATAACCTCTAGTCGTAAAAAAAACATTGAAATCTGAGGTGATTTCACACATCAAAATGTACCCATCAAGACTTCATTTACAAAATCTCGCTCGAAACCTAGCACTCCATTAAAACCAAAACAGAGACTATCAGCTCAAACGCAATGTCAAACTATGTGAAACGACCAATTTATGATGATCCCGAAATCCACTTCTAATCTCCCCTCATTATGTTAGTCAAACGACGACTCAGAGCAGCAGGGAAGTTCATCAAATATTGGTCTTATATGCCACCGCTAAAGACCTGGCACCAGTCCAAATTAACTCAAGAAATACTATAATATAAAATATATACCCAACAAATTATTGTCTGCAAATATCAAGATTGTTTCTTCTTCTAAATTAATTGTATTCGGGGACGATTTCTAGGAAATAGTGTTGTAATTATAAAAATAGTGAAATCACACCAGTCGTGGAATTTATATTTTACGTGTGTGAACAGAAATAAAATGATTAGGTATTTTGTGCATTATCGTCGTCTGGCGCGAAATTTGCTTCTTGTTTTATATCAGTTTAGGAATTTGCCGTTATTTACTAAGGGTGGGCAAATTAGTTTGAAGTTTCTGTTTAATACTAGCTTTTACCTACGACTCGTTATCGTGGGAAAGAGTTGCCTATGTCCTTCCTCGAGAAATAAAGTATCTAAACAACAAATTGGTGCAATTTCAATGAAATTTGTTGTGGAGATACTTTCATTGAATTTAATTGAAATTGGTGCAGCAATTTAACCGTAAATGCATAACTATAGGTTACTTTTATCCTTAAAATATCTCTTTAATTCATATACAATCAAACTAACATATTAGTTATCAAAAGTAACTTTGTCTGTCTGTGTATCTGTTACGCTTTCATGGCCGTTACACCGGTTTTAATATATTTTGGTATCGAGATACTTTGACTCATGAGGACGGGCATAGGCCTCTTTTTGACGTGATAACCGAGATCACGCGGGCGGAGCCGCGGGTAAACGCTAGTGCATTATTAAAACAAACAATTGTAGCGCCTGTAATTGCCTGTAATGCCTAGTTTAAACTTGAAATTAGGCCTGGAGACGGTTGGTTTCTTCTCCAGAGGAAGGGCATAGGCTTATTCCTTAGCGCAATAAACGGCAAACACGTGGACGTGCACAAACAAGTATATTATATTTAATTAATTGTTTTAAACTGTATCGCAACAGATTAGGTAATAAATTCACTATTTAATTTTCAATTAATTTTATACTCAGATCAAGATAGTATAAGAATTTGTGTCGTTACAAATGAAGCAAGACTATAAACTATACATCGATTTCAGAGAATCGATTCCTTGCGATCTGTGATATTAGGTAGGTATTTAACCTTCAGTAATAATTATGTCAAATTAGACTGGGAACGAAAAATCTCATCGCATTTTTTTTTTATACACCACGCCATCTAGTCCTACACTAAGCAGAATTTGAATTATGAGTACTATAGAAATAATATAAATATGTACATTTAAACTTTTTATTTTGTAAATACACACATAAAACATATATACATTCAAATAAATTTCATACATAGAAAACACCCAAAACTCCCAGACAAATATTTGCAGATCATACAAACATGTAGTCCGACTCGGGAGTCGGACCTAAGACCCCAAGCAGAGCAGTCGCATACGGTACAATTGCGTTACCGACCTAGTTATTAAAGAAATGCTATACACCTTTACCCATGGGAGAGCTACGCTTCGGCATGAATGGACCGGCTCGACCGGAGTGATACATGGCTTTACAGAAAACCGGTGTGAAATAGCGCTTGCGCTGTATTTCACCGAGTGAGTGAGGATACCGGAGGCCCATAATCTCCCCACATCCCTTTTCCCATCCCCTCTGTTCGTCTGCATACGTCTGCTCGTTTGCCCCCTATACCATAAAAAACACTAATACATCTGCCTCTCCCAATTAACACCACAGAGCCCGGTCTGTTGCTTTTTGCATCCAGACACTGCCAGTTCTCCTATGCAAGTTGTCCCGCCATCTAGCCAGAGAGCGTCCCACACCACGTTTGCCAAAACACGGCTTTCAACTCCATAATTAAGAATTAATCTTTTTCTCCAACTGCGTAATGATCTTCTTCATGTTTTCAGTTTTTTTTTAACCCTACTCTGACTGATTTAAACTATGAGCAGAATTCAAAAATGGTGGTCACCATACTCATTGTGAATGTAAACAACGCCGGTGGGTGACCCACACCGCCTATTGAAATGCTTCTGAATCATTAGGCCTCAGTTGTCGCACTCACTAACGAAACACAACAGCATGAATGCTGTCATTTTTTTTATTGTATTGGGGCAAACGTGCAGACATATCTTCTGATGGTAAGCGATTACCGCCGCTCATGGACAACTGCAATACTAGAGGCGTCACCAAGTGCGTTGCCGAACTTTGGGAGATGGGAAAAGGGATGTGGGGAGGGGTGGGGTATGAGCCTCCGGTATCCTCATTCACTCAGTGAAACACAGCGCAAGTGCTATTTCACACCGGTTTGTCTTCTTGAATTAGGTTTGTCTTTTATGAGAGGGTAGTACCGCCACGGTCGAGCCGGCCCGTTTATGTTGAAATCAGTCTGGCTGTACCTACTACCTTGTATATGTCTTGACATCAGCATGGCTGTACTTACTACCTTGTTTTATATAAGGTAGTAGGTACAGCCAGGCTGATTTCAACACGAACGGGCCGGTTCGTCCGGCAGCCTTTAGGTATTCTGCCCCCTACATTCATTCCAAGTTGCTTGTAAGATTACCTTGAGCGATAAAATACCATTTGTGATGTATTCGGTGCTCATAATTAAGATTTTATAATACGCACAGAAACATATAGCAAGAATTTTTATTTAACATATTTTATGGGCAAACATTTCAATAATTCGCTTTGTTTTAGTATGCCGTTATAGATCTACCGCTGCATATTTCACATCGGCAGTTAAAACTTATTGCCTTATATGTTACAGATTGAATTTCATTCGGGTACATAAATATAAATTATATTAACAGCGCGATACGCATTTTAATAGTAAAATCTTAGATTTATAATTAATTAAAACAACAAAATACTTCCCACTGTTGGCAATCATTCGAAGAAAATACCAATACAAAATTATGGTAATGGCCGCTGAACTTATTATAGATGCACATATTTATATACTGTAGTCATAATTTACATTATTATATAAGTGTGCGAAGACTGGTTAGTATCATGTGTATTTATTGGTTACTAGCTGAGCCCCGCGGTGTTACCCGCAGTACGGCAACAACAGCGGGTAACGCCGCCGGGCAAAGCTAGGCTAAAAAAAGTGACCTAACTAGTAACTTATAAATGAATTATCTCCAGTTTTAGATAGATATAGGTTATTGAAAACTGACTGAATTTATCCTACAAAGAGTATTTGTTCTATTAACAATTATTTTTACGGAAATTAACGCGATCACTTATTAAAAGGTATAACATACCTCTGATTTGCCTGACGTTTCGACCAGGTTGTAGGTTTGTTAGTATTTGTTCTGTTTTTTGACAATCAAACCTTGTAAAAAAATAATTCAAAACAATCTTGCATATCAATGAAATCATTGAATCAATCATATTGTTTTTTTTTTATATAGACTATCTCCAGTTTAACTAGATACAGGTTATTGAAAAAATCTGTAAGTGGGATAGGAAAGTAGAATGTTATAAGGGACAATTAAATGTTGTTAAAACGAAGCACTGTCTACTGTCAATGTTGTGTACGGTTGTAACTGGATTGCAGGTTTACTATAATGTGCTGTTAATACTGCTCTTTGTATTTTTTCAATCTGTTATCTGTATCTGTACCTATTAAATAAAATGAAATAAAATAAACATATGGGCAAAAGGATCATCCGATTGTGAGTAACCTTTGAATGACGCCTTCCTCCAGGAACAGAGAAGAGAGAGGTCTTCGGTGACTAGCCTCCCTGGTGAAATCTAACGAAAGAATTGTTTGACACTTGTTCACTTTACATTTAAAAAGAACTTTAAGGACTTTTACATAATTTTGTTTAACGCACAAATTCACCAAAACATGTAATTTTGAGGAAGCATTTAATTTCACGAGTGTGCGAAAGCACTTTGCTGTTTTTAACAAATTATTTACTTTTGTTTTTTTTAAAGACAACGCACGCATTACGAATACACAGCCTATGTCGCGGGGGACTTTACAAACATACATGAAACGGACATAAATTACACGAAGATTTAGAACTTAGAACTTCAAGGTAGTAGAGTCACGCTGATTTCAGCACGAACGGGCCGGCTCGACCGGGGCGGTATTACCCTCGCACAGAAAATCAACGTAAAATAACAGCGATCATGCTGTCGTGTTTCGTTGGTGAGTGCGAGACCAGAGGCCCAATGATGCAGAAGCATCACTAGCCCACCATGGTGTGGGTCACCATGCTGCATTGTTGCATCATCTGCATTCGCAGTATGGTGACCACCACTCTTGAATTCTGCTTATGCTTTCTATCAGGCAGAGTAGAATCATTTTGGCAGCACCAAACATAAGGAAAACACAATTTGTGGATTACACAAAGTGGTTTTCCATGTAGGATTTGAACTCACAACACTTGGCGCAGTAGAAAGCGGCATGGCGGCCGCTTAAACCACTAAGCCAACTATGAGTCAGCAAAATGAAAACTGAATTGAAAAAAAAAACATTTAGGTTTTCAAAAAATTTGTTGAAAACATTCACACCGTGTCTCATTATAACATTGTATCATTCAATTCTACAAAATGAAAAAGAGCCACACATCAGAATAAATATCTAGATGGTACCACACCTGAACAGTTTATCTAACACCTTAGTGTGCGAGTTCTCTTGATATACAATCCCTTTTACCTTTCCATTTAGCTCCCACTACCTCAAAAGAACATTAATTTTATCAAGCATCTCAATCGGTGAAAATCAAGCCATTCAAATGTTGATGCAAACCCAAATATCAAAGTTATACCAAGTTAATCTGGCGAATAGACAGCATTTTGATATTATCATCTTTAAGCCTTCAAAATGAGAATCATTCAGTATTGACTTTATTACACGTGCCTTTTAATTTTGTATTTTATGTCACAGTAGATGTTATGTCTACAGCTACGGTTTGTTTACTGTTATCTGGAGAATTTTAGAGGATCAAGCCGAAATCATTTCGGATCTTATTTATGATGTGTTTTAAAATCTGACAAGAAATAGTAAACAGTTTTATTCCAGCGATTTGTCTTTCTAAGTATACACTAAATGACAGTTTTGCATTTTAACATAACACCTTTTAACCTACATCGTCGTTTGTATTATGAAATTTGAATATTGTTGTTAACAAAACGTCTACTGTTTCTGATGACATCATACCTTTTTAGTTTTATATGATTCATTTCATTTCCAGTATTTTGTATCATCTTTTGTTCTTCGGTATTCAACTTTATCTAGAATAATATTATTATGGTTATGCATATCTCTAAATAATTATATCCACTTAGTAAATTCTTTGCCAGACCAAAAACAAATAACTCGCGTTAAGCTCGTTGATTGATACGTTAATCATTTTGTAGACAGCTAGATTCCAATTGCGTAATATAGACTTAGGTTACGCAAAGATAGCGTTGTTAAGAGTCAGCAAAGTGACTAATTATCTTGTTATCCTTAGTGAATAACGGAAGCCTATAAAACAGTGTATCAATAATATCAAATTTTACTGTTACCCTATAGAACCAAAGCGTGGTCAACATTTGATTTGTGCCCAATAAATTAATCCAAATTTATGACTGGAGTGCTAGCGAAATTACTTTCATCACGACCTAATAAATCATAAATATATTTACTTCTCAGTTCCTTGTTGTCGAAATGATTTATTGTAACACGAACTTGTCTATTTAGATTATATATAGATCTAATTCATAGATTGTGCTACATTCTTTCCAAACATCTACAATCGTTTTGACACAAAATTATCAACTATTGGTACGTTCAATGCACGAGAAACCTGACTTACTCGGAACCATGAATCGATTCTTGTAACTAATAAAGAAATTCAACAGTACACAAATGGAACAATCGCTTGTATGAAAACTGTTTCGATTGAAAACAATTGAATACTAGGGTTACGTTTGATCATAATCATATTTCATAATGTCACCGTTTGCCTTTTATGTGTGCTTTACTGTATACTGGGAGTAATTTCTGTACCTTAGTTTGTTATTTGAGACAATATAATGTGTAAATGATTAGCATTGCAATGAAAGTTTCCGGAACAAAGCAGATTGAATGGAATTTTATTACATTATAAAATACGTGCGTAAATATATCCATAAATACAAATTTTAACAGTTTGGTTACACGTTAATTTGGACAATGAGTATTTACCAAGAATTTGTTGCTAAACTAGCCTAGGAATGTCTTTCAGTTAATAAGTCTGTACGTCTATCTATCTCTGAATACATTTATCACATCCTTCTTCCTAGCCTTTATTATTTCCAATATTGTTTTGGAGTTGGTTCAGTCAGTCAGTTAGCTAGCTTAGCTTAGGTAAATAAGATTCATTTTGTTTGTTTATCTATATATCTCTGACTTGAAATAGGGAACAACAAGTAGCTATATAATAATAATACTAAATATTTCGGACATCTATCACACAACGCCCTCTAGTCTCAAGCTAAGCAGAGCTTGTGTTATGGGTACTAGACAACTGATATAATTATAGATATCCTTTTTTTTTGTAAATACTTATTATACATAGAAAACACCCAAACTCTGAAACAAATATTTGCAGATCATACAAACAATGGTCCGACCCGGAAATGGAAACAGAGATCTCATGCACATTAGTCGCGTACGCTACCACTGCGTCAACGAGGCAGTCGTTTCTTTCTATCTATTTGGTGTACTTAAATTATTTCAAAGAATACAGCAACATCATTCAATTTCCTTATAAAGATCTAGTAAACCTACTTACACGTTTAAGTGATGGAAGTCTTCTTTCTCAGAACTTAGATTGCGCATCTTTTTCATGGCACAGTTAGCATTCAATATACCTATCAACTATTTACATGAAGAATATTTTATTGATGATTTATATCATGAAGAAATATCTTCTATGTACTCTTCTCATAAAAAGATTTGAAAACATTTAATAGACTACGTAAATTTCATTTCATATTTTCTTGATTTGAGAAAGTTGATACGTCCAGACGTAATAAAAGCGTAAGTCATTACAGATCTAATCGATTTTCTTGTATCTTTATCACCCATCTACCAATCTGATGGATTCAACATATTCCATATTGTACACGAACTTTCACTGCAGAACTTACTTCTGAGACAGTCGTTATCTATCCATTTTAATAGTCGAATTTCCAGTTTGATATATAATCGCTTTTAACATGTTACTTTCATGTCTACACGATTGAAACCATCCTAGACTACGTTTGCCAAATCAGCTGACTTTAACACATGTCAACTTTAGTGTGCTGATAATAAAGTTCACTACAAAATCTTTTTTTTTTTGTAAGTTGTTGCTGAAATTACTCCAGGATGCCATTTTGCCAGCCATTCTGATGAAAAGCACGAGTAGAACTCAAGAGTGGTTGCTACCATCTTCATTGCGAATGTGGAAAATGCAGTATGGTGCTACCTATCATGACGGCCTAGTAAGTTGCTTTTTAGCGGCGTAGCCATAACTGTGGCTAGGTTCCGTGAATAAAATTAAGTTGCTTTTTCGCGCCCCGTTTAATAGATCCCGATTATAGCTGGAGGGAAATACGTGCGATGATAGTGAGAGATAGTAGTCTAAGTCTTAATAGTTTGCTCATCATAGGAAGGAAGAGCCGAAGCCTTTTAGTTCGAGAGCATATATCCACCACTCCTGCTGTTACTTCCGAGGCTAGCACGTGTTTTCGAGTAGAGGAAGGGATAAAGAAGGAGGAGGAGGAAGAGATAGGAAGAATAAAAATATCCCCTTTAGAATATCTAGTTGTTATTATTACACTGTCTTCAGTACTCTTGTTGCTAATTGAGCAAGCATAAGCGTATCACAACAATGATAATCATAGCTAGCGAAATATGAAAACAATGTCAGACTACAATTGTCATGCGTACATAGATATGCAAATAACTATATCTAGACTGGCTCTGTGTGATATATGCCACACGGAAATCCAAACACAAATAACATTAATGCCTCATTGTATTATCGTGAAATGAGATTAACATACATAAGTACATCAGTTTGAAATTGATAAGACATTTTCAGGACAGGTTTTGTTCGTGGGAGAGACATGTTTTGGTGCATACTCGACTGAAGTGATACCATAGTTGGTTTTCTCCGAGTGAGGGAGAGAGACAACACAACTTCAAAATTCGTCCTGAAAGACGTATTTCGAAGAAGTTTTATATATAAATATCTTCCATATGCACTTTTGAATTTTGTTTCAGTATCCGGTAGTCCGGTTTCTATTTCGGCTGAAAGGTGTACTAAATGTCCCGCTAACATTTGTGTTAATTAGTTCAAAGTCAAAAAGATTTTATTAAAATAGTTTCTTATTTTACTTATGAGGCACTTATGAGTAGTCAGTATTTAAAAATCATGTGATTCTAGTCGCCAGTTCCAAGTGCAGCCTACCCTTCATGGAGAAGAATGTGGCAAAAGAACTCCAGTGTTGCTCCTTTTAAAAAAAAATAGCGTTTACCGTGACCGTACCGTGACAGAGTGAGGATACCGGAGTCCCATGCCCCAACACCTCCCCACATCCCTTTTCTCATCCCCCAAAGATCGGCAACGCACTTGTGACGCCTCTGGTGTAGCGGGTGTCCATGGGCGGCGGTAATCGCTCGTTTGCCACCTATAAAATAAAAAAAACTTTTTTTTTACTATGAGACTTAAATGAGAACGAAGACGACCAACGGAAACAAAACAAAAAGTTTGGAGTCATTGCTGCACCCCCTTGCACTAATATGGTTGTACATGATAAAAAATCATTTTATTCTAGAATATTAAGACTAAAACTTTCGGATTCTATTTCAAATTAATCCATTTAATCATAAAAATAATTTGCTTAAACACGACTGAGCTTTAAAGCTTTTGAAAATGTGAAAAAGTTATTTCACATGTAAGAAAGGCGTGTTCAAACCTTGACATATAAATTTCCACTTGCAATAAATTGCCCTCAATCACTGCAAACCAAATTTTGAATGATGAAACAAATTTTTCAGAAAAAGACATAATTATAGACCATATTGCCGACATTTTGAAATTTTTAAACGTCTGACGCGTAAATTAAACGACAACGATAATCCGTTTCAACGTGTCGTCCAACTGGTTGGACAACAAAACAGCCAATCAGATATTGTGATCTTGTAGATATGACGTCATTTACTTGAATGTGTAAATTCATTGGCTGGAGAGGTGATTTATTACTACGATTGTAATGGTGATTAATGATATAATAATATTTATTCTACCTCCATGTTGGACTAAGTTTTGGAATTAAATTTTTCCTTTCCTTCCTTGATTTAATCCTTGATGTAAATTGTATTTTTAAGATGGCAAATAAGAACGGTCTGGTCAATAGCAAGCAATCTCGGTTAAATGGTTTCAATTTAGCACTAAGCAGTATTTGATCTCAATAGGCCACTATAAATAATAAAAATGTTTTGGACATCTCACACATAATGCTATCTATTAAACAGAGCCCAAACTAAGCAGAACTTGTAGTATGGTTTCCAGACAACTGATATCAATACATATATACTTTTCTTTTGTAAATATATAATTACTAGCTGTTGCCTGCGGCTCCGCCCGCGTGTATGTCGAATATCGCGGCATGTAGTAGCCTATGTGTTATTCTTATGTATAAGCTATATTACTGTAAAGATTCATCCAAATCCGTTCAGCAGGTTTTGCGTGAAGAAGTAACAAACATACACACTTTCACCTTTGTATATTAGTGTGAAGTGTGATTATACAGGCAAATTTCAAAAAAAAAATTGCAGATCATACAAACATTTGGTCCGACTCGGCACTCAAGCCCGAGACCTCAACACAGCACTGCAGTCATACTTTACCACTGCGTCACCGAGGCAGTCAATGGTGTGGGTCACCATGCTGCATTGCTGATGCATCTGCATTCACAATGAGTATGTTATACAGTACTCTTGGATTTTGCTCATGCTGTCCATCAGACAGAGTAGATGCAATTTGACAGGCTCATACATAAAAAAAATCTTAACCCTATTAGACTTGAGCATTGAATAATTTTCTCCACGTTATCTCCATATTCAATAAATATTGTCCATTATTAATTTACGTCAACTGCATTAATATGAGTTTGTAGTTAGCTAGCCTTATAAGTATTGGCGTTAAATATTCACAGATGGCTTCCGGTTGCTGCAATGTAACTGCAACAAAAACTAACATCATTTGCGCTGCTATTTATACCAAGAGATTTATGCAAAAGATTACATTTATTAAAACTGACCTTATGAAGAACTAACTTTTGCTCGCAGCTCCGCCTGCGTGTATGAAACAAACTACACAAGATAGGAGCACTGCAAAGAGAAGGAAAACTTCATACAAACCATATGCCAGTATATGTATGATAGTAATAATGATGTTGATGATGACTTGTAGTCAATAAAAATCAGTGATTTGTCGTACTACAGGATAGCTACTCGTTGTTTCGTGATTAAGGAATATAAACGATATGCCAGTACATGTATATGTATGATAGTAATAATGATGTTGATGATGACTTGTAGTCAATAAAAATTAGTGATTTGTCGTACTACAGGATAGCTACTCGTTGTTTCGTGATTAAGGTATATAAACGATATGCCAGTATATGTATGATAGTAATAATGATGTTGATGATAACTTGTAGTCAATAAAAATCATTAACTTGTCGTACTACAGGACACCTACTTGTTGTTTTGTGGTTAAAGAATATAAACGACTTAAGCAGGGTAAAGATACGACGTTGAAATTCCAAATCAGCTTGATTATGCCAATATCTTTAATCCAATAAATAGTAGCCTATATCTTTCCTCAAGAATGAAGTCATATCCATGTAAAATTTTATTGAAATGAAATTTGATCTGGATCAAAACTGCGACATATTGACAGACAGAGTTAATTTTGAATATATAATATTAGTGTGGATTGAACAGGTTTTCTTAAAAAGGATTGTTTTAGGCTGCTAAAGTTTGAAGTGTAATTAAATGTTGTTATTACACTATTGGTTAATTTAGAAGTAAATGTTGAAACGGCTAATAAGAATTACTAATTCTGTACATGGTTAGCGAAGTCTTGAAAATACCGCAGATATTAATTACGATCCTTATATGATTCTTTGGAATAATTTCAATATCTCAATCAATGTTATTCCAGTAAAAAGCTAAAGCTATCATTTTTTTTTTTATTTAAATTAAGTCAAATAGAAAATACTACATATGTTCTCTTTATTTTTTTCAAATTAACCAATTGTTCAATCAAAATTTCCATACAAATTAAAACCATAAATAGAACAGAATGAATTTTCTATATCGTAGTTCAGCCCCGTAGTTCAGCGTGTCTGCAAGAGATGGTGCTATTGTATGTTTTTGTTGTTGTATGTGGAAATAGCCACAGAGTAATCTCTCTAAGTATTTCATGATCAGATCGATGATCAACAGACGATTAGTTGCGTAGTTTTAATGTGAAGGTGTAAAGGTCTTAAAATATTTTTAACTGTACTATTGTAACTAAAGTACAACTACGTACACAAATACGTACACAAATCTATACTAATCTATATTAATACTAGTTGTTGCCCGCGGCTCCGCCCGCGTATATGTCGGTTATCGCGGCAAATAGTAGCCTATGTCTTATTCTGATGTATAAGCTATATTACTGTAAAGTTTCATCCAAATCCGTTCAGTACTTTTTGCGTGAAAGAGTAACAAACATCCATCCAAACGTTCATTCATCCTTACAAACTTTCGCATTTGTAATATTAGTAGTATTATAAAGCTGAAGAGTTTATTTGTTTGTTTGAACGTGCTAATCCCAGGAACCTGAGGTACGATTTGAAAAATTATTTCTGTTTTGGATAATACATTTATTTAGGAAGGCTATAGGCTATATATCATTACGCTAAGAAAAGCAGTAGAGCACCATTGGAGAATGTTCCAAAAACGGGGGAAAATTATCATCCTACGGGCAATAGAAGACGCAAATAAAGTTGCCTGGGTCAGCTAGTAAATAATAAAAGTAGTTGACAATAAGTAATTAATTTGTAATAGCACCAAACCAATTTGTCTAAAGGAGAAGGAGCCAAAGATCGTTGATTTTAATTTTCCCTTGCACATTTCACTTGCACATACCTATAATTTTATTTACATTAATTTATATATTAATTAATTTACATTAAATAATTAATTTACATTAATTTATATATCGTTTATTAAATCATTAGCATATTGGTGACTGTTATTTGTGTCATATTCCGTCCAAGTGGTGAAAGTAAGAATTATAGTTTGTTTTCATAAGGTCTTTATATGACTTTGTCACGATATTTAGCTGTAAATTAAATTACAAATAAAGGTAGTTCATGCAATAAAGGGTCACCATAAAAGGCTGTAGCAAAATACTTAGGGTCCGTTCAGACAGACCGGCTCGGAGACGAGAGCAGATTTTTATCACATTGGAAACAGAGGTTTGAGTAATTGTAGTAAAGTTTATTTTTGTATGTGCACTTCTTTTGTCATTAAGAATGCTTCGAGTGAAATAATAACATCAGCTGACTGACGCCAATCGTGCGTACTCTTTCTCGCTCGCGCAGCCAATCGACGCCAATTTTCTTCCACAGCTGGTCTATATGAAATTGTTGGCGGCTCCGCTCCGGCCAATTCCAAGCATATACGATCCAGTCTGTGTGAAAAGAAAATAGTGGGCCGATGCTTTTCGAGATGGTCTATGTGAACGGACCCTTAGGATACCGTAAATTTAGTCCAAGCATTCATCTATACTAATATAATTAATTCAAAAGTAAGTCCGTCGGTCTGTTACGCTTTCGCGGTTAAACTGCTGTACTGATTTCATTGATATTGTTATTTTATTATATTGACTAGTTATTGCCCGCGGCTCCGCCCGCGTATATGTCGGGCAAATAGTAGCCTATGTGTTATTCTGATGTATAAGCTGTATTACTGTAAAGTTTCATTCAAATCCGTTCTGTAGTTTTAGCGTGAAAGAGTAACAAACATCCATTCATCCATACTTATAAACTTTCGCGTTTATAATATTAGTAGTAAGAAGTTACGGGAAAAGCCAGTTGATACATAAATTGTAAATAATTAAATACATTAACTTGAATTTTATTCTCTAGGCCTTTATGATCTTTTATGCTTCGCCTAGTGGAAAGTAGTTAGTTTTCCTGACCGCTAATCCAGAGTGAGAACCTGGGAATATTTCTCACCTAGGACTTACATCTATACAAATAAATAAAATTGGAGTGTCTGTTTGTAATATTAAAATAACCGCTTTTTACTAAATGCATATGTATGTATACATGGCACACATGCCAAAAATGTAGTTAAAAAATTTTTTGTGTGTCTGTCTGTCTGTCTGTCTGTCGGTCTGTCTGTCTGTCTGTCTGTCTGTTTGTTCCGGGTAATCTCTGGAACGGCTGGACGGATTTTGACGGGACTTTCACTAGCAGGTAGCTGATGATCCGGGGAGTAACTTAAGCTACTTTTTTTTAGACTAACTTTGTCCCGCGGCGTTACTCGCGGTACAACAATATCCGCGGGTAACACCGCGGGGTTCAGCTAGTATTAACTATAGTTCAATTTGTGACCACGACTAGTACAAGCCATAGAAGCTCCGTACTCCCTTCTCTCAATTCTAAGACATCTGGAAAGAGGTTAAACACAAAAGTCGGCAAGATATAAGTGTTCCATATACGGTGACTTCAACCGTCAGTTGACCCGCCACCTCTTTGTCCCCAATACTATAAAAAAAAACTTAAAACGTATTAACAAAAATATATGACAAATGACCCGTCTGACATAAATACCTTAGAAAACAGAAATCACAATGTAAATACATCCAAATGAATCATGATATAGAGCGTAATCGAGGGATTACACATTCCCAGACTAGAATAAATAGTGGCTTTAGCAATATTAAAGAAATTATTCAAATCGTATAAAATTTTACACGATTATTAGCGGTATTTGTTTAATGAATACATTTTAAATGAAGCATGGCTAATTCTCAGTTTGTGTGTTGTGTAAACTATTTGTGTTTTGAAGGATTAATATAATGTAATTCTTCAAGTCGAATCAATTACTGTTGACTACTGATCGAAGGTCAAGAAAGTATTTTAGATCGAAATATTATCTTTAATCTGAGTTGAATAGAACAGATGAACTTAAAACTGAATTAGACTTTTAACAGGAAACGTTTTTTATAGTTTTTTTTCCATTGGACAGAGTGTTATTAGGGTCGCAATGAAAACTGGAGTTAAGTAAGTATTTCATTACTTTTCATCTTTTGAATAAGGTCTATGAAGATTTTAATACGTAAGAGGGGGGGGGGGAGGTCTTTTGGTTGGGTAAAGGAAATGCGTAATGTGCAATTAAGAAAAATTCATCTCACAAAAGCATTTTACTAGACTTTTATAGTGTGATCCACCACGTTGCATCGTCTACATTAGCAATGAGGATGTTGACCATCACTCTTGGATTCTACTCATCCTTTTCATCAGACATCACACCTTTGGTCATTGGTACATTTTGTACTTCAATAATGAAACAACAAATATTTTCCTTAACAGAGTTTTTCCTAACGATCGCTCAGGCAACACAAAGTAATGTTTTTGAACTTTGCATTTTTCATTACACCTTCAATGAGAAGACTTTCCATCTCTTTTTAAACGCTTGTGAGTAAAAAGGACGAAAAATTTTTCCTACCAAGGTAATGCGACTTGTTCAGCGATAATAAAATAAAAAAAAAGTCTGTGTAAGCAAATCGGTAGACTTCTTTTCCAATTTGCAAGTTCACCCAAGTGTTTTATATGTTGCCAGTCATTGTTTCGTTTTATTAATCAGCTATTGTTATAATCAACAATGAACTCGATTCGATTCGATTTTTGAAGTCGGAGAAAAAAATTAAAGAAATGCATTGGTCATATCCCATTGCTAACTTCTTATGTGAAACTTTGTAGGTGAGTTTAAAACGGGCTAGTTTCTTTAATAACATCCTCATACATCTCACACATGGCTGTTTGATCCTAAACTAAGCAAAGACTTTACCATGGTAAACATATTGCTGTTAAACATACTTGTCCTTTTTTAAGTTTGGGCCTTCCAAAACACTCTACTCTGCCTGATGGTAAGCTAAAGCAGAATCCAAGAGGTCATCATACTTATTATGAATGCAGATAACGCGGCATGGTGACCCATACCATGTCGGCCTTGTGATGCTTTTGCATCGTTAAGCCTCTGGTCTCACACTAACCAACGATACACGACAGCACGAACTCTGTCATTCTAAGTTGATTTTCTGTCCGATATATTAATAGGATACTTCTAAATACGTACGTATTATGGATAAAAACTGTAACAAATAGTAGTAGCTTGACACCTTTTACATATTATGACAATCAGACTGAGACTTTTTAAGGTGTAGGAAGCAAGGGAACATACGGTTTAACTTCCACCCAGTGTCAACTGACTACACAAGAGTTACAAGTACGTTGGTTCTCATTGGATTCCCCTCCTGAGAATCAGTAGAAGTGAATCTCACTCACTTGGTGAAAAATATTGCATAACACAGGTTAAGCTTTGGTCATGTAACCCGGGACTTAGACGCTGTTATATGGCTGGTAACATACTGAAATTAATGTTCGTTTCTAGAATTTACAATTCCTCTTACGCAAGCAATAGAAGCTCTTGAGCATAGAGAATCACGGTAGGGAGTAGAGTAGGGAGCCCAAAAAACAAAAAGCCCAGTGGGTTTACGCGAGACACTGTTATGACACAAAATGTATTTATGTGTGTGTAAAATTCTGAATATTTAGTCATCGTCGTCGTGTGAGATCGTAATCGTGAGGCGATTGTTTTTGTGTGTGAGTCTTAAATGTGTATGTGTGATTTTTCCAAACAAAAAACGACAGAATATTTTGTATGGGATTAAACGCAATGGCTGCTCCATTTATTCATACGTAAACTCTCGAGTGTAGCAATAAAAAAGGACGAAGTAGTCTTTATAATTGAGATAGATTTACCTGGTGACGTCTGATAAATGTGAGTTAAGAGCTAATTGACAAATATATGACTTCTATGTAAATGAGTGAGATAAATGACCTCGTCTGATGCCAAGAACTAATTAATATTACTGATGATTTGCAATATAAAGTCGGAACTACTGATGAATAGGTGTTTTATGTTAAATATTGATCTACTTCTGTGAAAGAAACTATTGCAAAAGAGTATATTTTTATTTCTCTAGGTGTCTATTTAAGTACGTTTGTATATTTGTGTGCATTAAAATGAGCAAAATTGGGACTCAATTGCCGCAGAACTCTTTGAGATTTTAAAGTGCACAAACCATTTTAACATATTTAAATCTATACTAATATATAAAGCTGAAGAGTTTGTTTGTTTGGTTGAATGCGCTAATCCAATTTGAAAAATTATTTTAGTGGTGGATAATACATTTATCGAGAAAGGCTATATATCATCACGTTAAGACCAATAGGAGCGGAGCACCAATGAAGAATGTTTCAAAAACGGGGGAAAATTGTTACGCTACGTGTGTTGTTGCGTGGGTCAGCTAGTAAAAAATATATTTGACACTTATTAATAGTGACAAAGACCGTAAAACAGTACAAAACCAGCGACAAGAGATGAAAGAAAGGAACTGTAAATATTTCAACATATGTATATAATACAGCCAAAGTTTGCCTTCTGTAACTAGGAAGCAATCTAGTACTAGCAATAAAATACGGGGAAACCCGTACATTTATCAGTTACACAAATAAAACATGTGAAGTGTGTTTGTACGTGTTTAAATCGTTGGCACTGTTGGCACAGTTTCTGCGGTGGCTGCGGCTGCGGTGGTCTCCGAATGTGTCAGTCTGTCCGACTGTTTACGATGTCGTTACGTTGTCTGGAGCACGCCGGCGCCCAGACGTACGCCTTACTCTATCATAAAATTGTAGCCGCACTACGGACCACGCAGAAATACTACATTTTTTAATAAATTCTGGCGTTTGTTGCTATGATAAAAATAGTTTTATTATTTCGAATTGAATGAGAGTAAAACACAGGCTTTAAAATTAGAAAGAATATCCATCTGATCCCAATTCAAGTAGAGCCTCAAACATTGAAACTCATTTTTTAATTCTGGTTACATTTCATAGGAAAATATTCATACTAGATACAGTAGAAGTGATGGTACTCATAACATAATCATTTGTTATGGTAGGAAACTGAAGCTACCTGAGTGGCGGTGAAGATACACAGTTGATTCATTGACTTTTAAATTTAACTGTTATATTAGTATTTGTAGACACCTTCTCTATACCCTCTCTTCTATTTAATCAACCTTTGACCAGTGTAACCTGCTCGAAACATCGTGCTATACAAAGATATTTAATACATCCTACATGATCTTATTCTACGGAATCTGCTGCATATACACAATTAAACACTATTAATTTATTGCCAAGATCTGTTGTTACTATAAATAACAACATTGGAATCGAGCGTGTAATGGGACGTGTGAGAAAGTAATGACTGTGTCGTAGACATATCTTTTAGTACCTGTGTACTTACATTAGTGCAACTGTACTCATATTTAGCAACCATCACCGTGAAACCGAGAACCCCCCTGGTTCTTGGTTTCACGGTTGGATTGGTAATAAATGTGCTGCCGCCTTTTCGATGTTTCAATTTATTTTATTTTTATGTATGGTCTTGCCAAAATGACTCTATTCTGCCTAATCGAAAGCATAAGCAGAATCCAAGAGTGGTGGTCATCATACCTATTGCGAATGCAGACAATGCAAGTATGCAGGTGGCCTAGTGATGCTTCTGGGCCTCCGATCTTGCACTCACCAACAAAAATGACATCACGAATGCTGTCGTTTTTGGTTGATTTTCGGTGCGAGTGTAGTACCGCCCCGGTCGAGCCGACTTTTGAGCTCTGGTAATCTTACTCAGTCAAAAGAAACTCTCTGGTTGAATTTAAAGAATTTAAAAAAGGTCAAATATTTTTCACAACAACAAATGAAATGATATGATATACGTTAACACAGACAATGATGAATTGGAGAATACATTTGCTTGAAACGAAATTAAAATTCGAGTTGAACATAAATATCAATCATGACCTTATTAAAACAAACATATGTCACTAATTAAAGACGCTATAAGAACAACAAAGAGTTTTTTTATTCCAACTTCTAATTAAAGGCGTGAAAAGATTAACAACGGCGTTCTAATATAAAGAGAGAAATTTATTTCGTCTATGAACAGAAGGATAAATGACACATTTTTAACCGTGGGAGAGTAAGCTTTGGGAAAATACGGGCTGGCTCGACTGGAGTGAAGACTATCAGTCTAGCTAATTAATCTAGACAAAAACCAGTTAATAATTAAGGATATGGAGTATTGTTCAGTTCGCGTGGGTGTAAGAGTCAACTAGGAGGAAACTATCCAAGAGATTGTTATGCAAAGACATGGAAAAATTGAAAAAAACTTAAGGCAACCCGTCGAGTCAGCATAGTACAGTAGGCCATAACATCCTTTCTAAATAGAGGTCAATTTTTAACCTCTAGCGAGGACTATTAAAGACGTTGATGATTTCTCCGAATGAGTGAGGCTACCGAACCCCTTACCTCTAATTTGAAGAGAGGAAGAGAAAGAAAAATATTAAAAGAGGGGCAACATAGTTGTGACCCTTAATGAACAGGTAGGTATGCATGGCGGGCGATAGAACACATACTATCAGATGACCCACTTGCTCGTATACCTTAAAAAAAACTTCCATCAAATAGAAATTCTAATCCAGACAGTGACAATTGCGACAGACTCAACATTTTACTATCATTTGAACTGTCAACATATTTACCAATTGTCGTCTGACAGTCTGACACTATAATTACGACGTGTAAAATATTGCGGATACTTTTTAAAATTATGACAGCAACACAAACATTTAAATTTTAACTGTCGCAGTAAATTTTTCATCAAATTATATTTTGAGTTTTCCAAGTTTTATTATCATCTGCAGTCTAAACTTTTTTGCAAAACGTCTGGAGGACGATCCAATGATAAATTGACCGTGGTGTACATACATTACGCTGACGTCTGACACTAAAGATAAAAAATATCATACTTTTTCTTCAAAATCAGTGACATTTTAGATTTAATGGCTCGTTTTGTTTGCGATTAATCATGTGAAATAAGTGGTGAGTAGTTTGGAAATTTAATTGTTAGTTTAGTGTTTTATTTTCGGCTGAAATATGAACATTAGTCCAAAGTCTATAAAGATCATTTTGTAAATCTCTTAAAACATAATTATTACTTTATATTACGATTAGCTGATCCACGAAACCATGTTTACTTCTCCTATTGCCCGTAGCGAAATAATTTTCCCCCGTTTTTGTACCATTCTTCATTAATGCTCCATCCTTATTAGTTTTAGCGTGATGATATATAGCTAATACCTTTTCTCAATAAATGGACTTTCTGACACTGAAATAATTATTTAAATCGGACCACTAGTTCCTGAGATAAGCGTTTTCAAGCAAACAAACAATCTCTTCAGCTCCCTATTTTAGTATAGATTTAAATATGTTAGATTGGTTTGTGTACAATTTAAAGTGTCAAAAAGTTCTGCACCAATTGAGCCCCAATTTCGCTCGTTTTAATGCACACAACTATACAAACGTACTTAAATAGACATCTAGAGAAAAAAAATGAACTCTTTTGCAATAGTTTCTTTCACAGAAGTAGATCAATATTTCGTCTATTATATATATATTATAACGTCTATTCATCAGTACTATCTGAATTAGTTAAAACATAATAAAACCATTTAAATTAGGAACTATGAATAATATAACCATAGATACCAATATTATAAATTGAAACGTAACACAGATGAGGATGAGATGGTATGTCTATATTTTTATCATTTTATTGAGGTACTCTGTTTTAAATCTGTGATACGGTGTACAAATAAAGAGTTTTCTATCTATCTGTCCATAATTATATGAACCTACATGTCTTTTATTTTCTACAGACGACTAGTTACTAGCTGGAGATCGCAAAGTATCATCTACCTCCTTACCTTACCTGCCACCTAAACAACTTGAAAGAATACAACTAAGGCCCTATTAGTTACTATACATGGTATTTAAAGAATCATTCTGTAACTCCCAATCGTTTTACTTTCTATTATCAGCTCATGTAAGTTACGGCAAGAATTCAAGTTGAGGTCTATACGTACGTGTGATATTAAAATCATCCTCTAATCTATAACTATTGAAGAGTTTTACCTTTTATCATCAGCTCACCTAAATAACTTAAAAGTATACAACTAAAGGTCTTTACATACGTATGAAATTCAAAGAATTATTCTTCAACTCCTAACCGTTGCGGAGTTGTACTTTTCATCATCAGCTTACCTAAATAGCTTGAAAGAATACGACTAAAGGTAACATACATACATATGATATTTAAAGATTTATTCTCCAACTCCTAACCATTAAGGAATTGTAAGTTACATCATCAGCTCATCATCATTAAATGATGACTACCAGACGCAAATACCGGAGTAAGTACGTGCCTGAAAAAAATGAGTGTTCCTGTCGAGTTCTCTGGAATGCCATTATCGGATTCTAGTTTCTTTGTCATGGTACCACCGTCGGGACATCTCTTTTCCAACAAAAGAAGAATCATCGAAACATAAAAAAAAATGATCGAATTGAGAAATCTCCTGCTTTTTTTGAAGTCGGTCAAAAAACATATATACGGTCGAATTGAGAACCTCCTCGTTTTTTTAAGTCAGTTCAAAATAAAATTCTAGAATTAAAACCATTTGCACTTATTTCATTACTTTATTTATGTTTACACCTGGCCGGTTTAGGTTTACTTTTGATAACTAACATTTTGCACACACTAACGTTCTGCCCTCTATCTCGAAAATGGTTCCAGATAAAAAAAAGTTTTAACAAACATATATCTATAGGGAATTTATAGGGAAACGAGATTTTTGCAATAAATGGTTATTTTTTATCTGTAACCTTGTAAGGTAAGTTTTGAGACCAGTTTTAGAGTGTCAAGATAAAGGTTTGTACAAGTTTATAGCTGACTATCTCTCCTGGACATTAACAATCCTAGACTATGTTCTATGGTGAATAGTAATTTAACTAAGGTCGCAAGCTCTTTAGTATATAATAAAATAATAATATGTAATAATAATTTATTTGAAACCCATGTTACAATATTGTGAAAGTAGCTACAATGTTTCTAGTCTACTCAAGTTTACATTTTGGTATCACTTAAAAATACAATAACTCCAACGGCATTGGGCATAGATATAACTTTCAGCAGGTTGACTTATCTCTCTCAAAAATAAAAACCATAGGTATTCAAAGTAATTGCGAATGATGATTTTTTGTTCATTGTTAGAACCGTTTACTGTTAACAATGGGCTAAAACGTAGATAGAATAGAAAGACTCAAATAACTGAAACGAATACAGTTTGCCCCAAATACTGCTGTAAACATACCTAAATACATCAAAATTAACTAAATTCTTGGTAAAGATGAAACGTGCCATGATTTAATAGATGTTTATAGCTTTTTTATTAGCAAAACGTTGACAAAAAATGTTCTAATCAGTCGCGTTGTAGCCGCTACTGAGACAATAAATTAACTAATATATACGTTTCTTGACATTATTAATAAAGATCTAATTAATTTGGCCAATTATTTGAGACTTCTTTGCGATAAATAAGATGTTTTCGTCTGAGAATCTGCTTTGATCATATTGTTATGAAATAAAATGGTAGATGTGGGGTGTCAAAACAAGATAATAACTTATGGTACAGAAATACTTAGTTGCCAGCGGCGTGGTGGTATTTTCCTTGTCTTGGACGATACAATTTGGCAAAGCTGTGAACTGGATTGGTGAATTTAACTTGACCTCTATCTGGTGCATGATGCAGAAAAATAGAACTGCATTTTTATATTTTCATGTTATTTTCGAACGATTGTATGTACTTAAGCAAAAGTTATAGCTTTACGATTTGTATTTCTGATTCATTGAAATTAGATCAAAATAAATACTCGTTACAGTATAGACAGGAGATTAAGTAATTAATATTTCGGAATGCTAACACACAACGCCATCTGGTCATAAACTAAGCAGAGCTTGTGTTATGGGTACTAGACAGCTGATATAAATAACATAATTATTTTTTTTGTAAATTCATACAAATTATATATGTAAATATTAGAAGTCTGAAACATAATTTTGCAGATTATATAAACATTTGGTCCGACCAGGGAATCGAACCCCGAGAATTCAAGCATATCACTCACATAAGCTGCCACTACGCCCTTGAGACGTTCTAAATTGGTAGTAAAACATCAGCGCTACTTTTATTAGTGATGTCAAAGATGTCCTAAACATAGTAGTAACGAAGATTGATTTTTCTTTAAGTTTGGAGGTAAAAACTTTCAATAGACCTAAAAGAATTTCAAAAGGTATTTAATAAAAGAAGTTTTAAAAAAATCAGACCTTAATTCAAATATAACCAATAGAAACTATCGTAGGACAGACAAATTAGATACATTAGAAAGTAAAACGACTAATCATCACACCCTTTTCAAATGTGAACAACTAAATAAAACCGAATTCATTAATATAATTTATTTAGTCGTTACATCAATAAATATTCTGTTGCATATTGTACCAACTACAACTGTGTCTGGACAAACAGTTATTTTCGAACCGAGTCCGCCGGCGCTTGCCGAAATAATAAACATAATAAATCGCCTTTCAAACACGTATTAAAGCGAATTGTTGACTGTAATTGAAATAAACTGCCCGCAAAAATCCCTTTGCCCGATATATTAAAAAGCACTTTCATTTAAATGAAAAAAATGATGTATTTGTTAGATTCACCAGAAGCGGGAACTGACGCATTGTCGGCATAATTAGGAAATATGACATTTAAAATGTGTGTAATAACATAAGTTTATGACCAACTGTTATATGCGTTTAAAGAATGTTTTTAAGACGATTTTAATGATTTAGTGTGAGAGATACCAGGTGAGATTGTTGGTTTGTGTTTTACTATTTCCAAATGATCAGTTAATGCAGTAACTTAGGTTATTTATAACATTCAATTTCACTTTTAAACGATTATTAAATGATAAGCCTCTCTAAATTTATTTCCAACTAGTTGAATAACTAATTCGTCTGCGTCCCGTAAAGGAATAAATTTTCATTTTTCATTACTGCTTTGTCCCTATTAGTCGAAACGTAATGTTATTACCCATTGTAAATGCTTTAAACTTATAATAATCTAAAAGGTTAATAGTAATAGCATATCTAAGCCAGGTATGAATTAACCTTTATCGCATATATAAATATTTATAACGGGACTGTATTCATTAATACTTGTAACGGAGTGTTATTTGCAAACGAGGTTATTAATTGAAGTGTACCAATTATTTCAACGGTCCTTGTGATTACAACTAAAATAGATTTAAAAGATGAAGATTTGATAATGCTATTATAGACTACTAGCTTTTGATCGCGGCGCATGTATGTGAGTTATCGTAGTAAAAGATTAGCCCATGGCCTTCCTCAAGATTCAAAGTATCTCCGTGCAAAATATCATTGAAAAAGCCGGAAAGTGTAAAAGACAGACTGACAGATAGACAGAGAGACAGAGTTACTTTTGAATTTATAATATTAGTATGGATTAGGGAGCGTCCATTCATTACGTGATGCGTATTGAGGGAGTATCTTATTTTGAGTAGAAGGGTCTAAGGAGGCAGTCTCAGCAATTATTACGTTATTTTTTTCACAAAAAACAAAGTAAAATTGTTAAATTTTCACTGTAACTCTAGCCTACCTTCTTTTCTTTTTTTAATGGAATCGGCGTGCAAACGAGCAGACGTTTCGCCTGATGGTAAGCGATTACCGCCGCCCATGGACACCTGCAAACACCAGAGGCGTCACAAATGCGTTGCCGGCCTTTGGGAGATAGGGGGAGGGGGTTTGGGTTATGGGCCTCCGGTATCCTCATTCACTCGGTGAAACATAGCGCAAGCACTATTTCACACCAGTTTTCTGTGAGGCCGTGGTATCACTCCGGTCGAGCCGATCCATCCTTCTCTTCCTTTCTTTGTAGTAATATTGTTCTACGTAGTTTGATCCCTTAGTCTTCTCTAACGACACCCATGAGATGTCCACTAGATAATCAGTTGTCTAGTACCCATAACACAAGCTCTGCTTAGCTTGGGACTAGATGGCGTTGTGTATAAGATGTCCGAAATATTTATTTATTTATTATATTATTCTTATAAATTAAGTTAGGAGCGACAGACAGTATATCGTTCCAAATTAACACAAAATCTGAATTTTGTAATAGTAAATAAGTGATAAAATAGTTTTAATATGTCTTATGGAATAGGATTAATTGGATGTATTCTTAAAAAAAGAAATTAATTCAAATAGATAAAGTTTTTGAGTTCTCGAATTGACTATTTCTTCTTTTTCTGAAGTTTTTAAAACAGTCTGTATTATTTTTGGTTGATATTTTAAGTTATTTTTTAACATTTTTTTAAAGTCATATCATTGTTTCTAATCATAAAATATGAGAGTTGAATTGAACGAACTCAAACACGTTCGCATTCATAATACAAGTTGAAGTTAATGCGTTTAACTTAGGCACATTTATCTCTATAATTACATTGTAGCTTTCTGGCATATGGCACGGTATGTGCAAGAGCAATGCGTTATAAGAGTGTTTTATAACCATGTGCTCGGTGAATAACCAGAAATGGACATCGCACTTATATTTGGTACAGTTTGTATAGGCTTTCATGGAGGTCCTTTGGTTCAGTCAATTTGTTGGCTATTTATTGCATGTTATGGTGCCGCCTACGACTTTACTATTGCGAATATTACATATGTATTTTATGTGGTTCACAAGCATGTTTGTTAGCAGATTTGTTGTTTTACGTTTTTAATAGCTTTTGAGCCTGTCCCCTGCCTCGGAGAACACGTTAAGCCGCCAGTACTGTTGTCATGAACATCTTTGGCAATTGTTATTGGGAAGTCAGTGCCCATATACCGACAACTAGTTCAATCTTTTACCCCGAATAATTTTGGACACACATGCAGGCTAAGAAGCTATATTAGCTTTTGCCTGTGGTGGTGAACCCATGTGTATGTTGATTATCGCGATGAAATTGGCCTACATCCTCCCTCAAGAATCAAAATATTTCTATGCCAAATTTTACTTATTATGTAACGATTGTAGTAATACTTGCGATAAAAGTAAATAAGCAAATGAATTAATAACTAAAGTTGAAACCATGTACTTAAAGCATATAATACCTGTTTTCTTCGTAGTGCAAATATTTGTTTCGGAGTTTGGGTGTTTTCTATGTATAATATGTATGTATCTATGTATTTACAAAAAAAAAGTATATATGTATTTATATCCGTTGTCTTGTACCCATATCACAAGTTCTGCTTAGCATGGGACCAGATGGCGTTGTGTGTTAGATGTCCAAAATATTAAAAAAAAATAAAAATATACCAAATGTTAGGTACTTATTGGTGTCGTCCTATTTTGATTGCTACCTTCATGAGTCTGTCAAAATATGAAGAGGAAACGAAAATTATCCGTTTCGAGTAAAGGGAAGTCTCACAAGATTCTATAGCAAACAATGAACAACATACCATATGAGTAGGCACCCAATTACTTAGTCATCTACAGCTTTTAATTGTCCATTGCTAGGGACTAGGGAATTATCAGTGACAAGTGTCAGGTGACAATTTAACAATTTGAAGTGTCCGTTTCGGAAAATTCGACAAGTTTATCAAATTGTCGTTATAATTTGGCACTTTTGCATTTCATAAAAAAATACAGGTGGCAATGAAAACTGTACAAATTGTTGTCAACAATTATATTTTTTTTTTGTTTATGAAACAGGTATTTGTTAATACCATGCGAAGAATTTGTAGAATTGTCGCAAATTTTTGACAGATTTCAGTTTTTGAGAGAGGACGCTCATCCTCGTCATGTGTCAAGTGATCACAAGTGATTAAGAAATTTGTAGCTTTGTTAAGTTAATAAATCTTCAAAATGCTAAATTCTAGCAGTGATAACTGTAGTCGCAGAGCATTATTTATAAGAGACCTATCACAGTAGAGTATTTCGGGAGAGAATAAATTTTTGTTTTGAAGTAATTAACTTTACTTTTAATGAAAAATTTCGAATAAGTAAATCAGCGCTAGAAAGTAGTTTTAGTCAAATAGGAATATAACCTGTCGCTGACAATTATGTGTTATCTGTTACTCATAATTGTTTGTGGTGTGATAGGTTTGTTTGTTTACCAATTGTAAGTAAAATAGTTTTATGAAACACCACAAAATAAGGTGACAATTACCACTGTATTCAAGTCTACAATTATTTATTTGTCAGGTTTTATGAACCAGAAATTGTCATGACAATTTGCCAAATGATGTCATTTTTGACAAATTGTCGACTTGTCAGGTTTTATGAAATAGGACCCAGACATAAGCCTCTCTTTTAAATGTAGGTATTGGTACCACTATACCACGCTGGCAAGACGAGTTGATATAGCTTGTTTCAAGTTTTTCTTCTCTTTGCGGTGATGTTGTCTTGCTTCGTTTCCTCTGTAAGTCGCTTCTTGCGATACTCATGGATGGGATGAATAGTATCACTCTGTATTCTCAATTAGTCACCACAAGGGGAACTATTTTCTAAAAACCTTTTTTCTGTTCCAATCTGTTATTTATACATTTATATCTATCGTCTATAAATATCAAGTTATGAAACATCAATAAGCCCAGATCTTATTTTAGACTTATGCAAATTTTACACTTGTAAGATAATTTTGCAGTAATGTCAGCATTCAACTAGTCATGAATGTTAATTTGTTGTATTTCCTTTATAAATCCACTTATACCACGATATTTTATAAAGTTGAAATGATGTAAGCGACTGCGAATACGTATTAACTTATGTCCTTTCTCAGTGGGATGGGGCTTGGAATATTTCTAAGTCAATTAAGTTCGAATGTAATTTTAATTTACATAGGTTCTAGATGTGTTTATGCAATTATATTATAAGTCGCTTAATGGTCGCAGTTACTTTAATTATAGCAGTCGTATCGAATTATTAAATAATGCGTATAACTTTGAAACATGCTGGTTTAAAAAAATATCTAAGTTATAAATCTAAAGTGACTTCTCCTGACTGACTGACTATTCATTGACACAGAGCTTAAATCTTTGGGACTTCAAATTTAATATTTTGACAGCTTAACTGTTTTATGTTATCTGATAATAATTGAACTGGTACTAGTTCAATTATTACCAGTTCTCCACTCAAATAATACTATAAATAGTATAATATACGAAGAAAAACGATACAAACTTCAAACTTTCAAGAATAACGTACTTCTTCCGCAAAAGGTAGAAACGAACTGGTATCTCTTGCGTTGCTGTTATTCATGGGCCGTGGCTGTTACTTTCAATTAGGTGACACGATAGCTCATTTGCTCGTTATATCATAAACAAAAACATTATAAGAAAAATATGTGTAATGATTGTAAGTCAGTTATTTCCAAGGTAAGTAGTAGGAAGCATTAACTTTGAAATTATTGAAAGTGAAGCCGCAGGCAATCATCGTCAGATCCACCTTGCTCTGTGTGATACCACGGCCTCACAGAAAACAAGTCTTCTTTAGTTCTTCATCAGCCTTTTACAGTCCACTGATGGCCATAAAGCTTTCCCATTGCATGCCACTTTGACCGATTTTAGGCTTTTCGAATGCAATTCCTGCCAGACATCTTGCAATAGCTAGGCACAATTACGAGTATAATGCTAACAAGTTTTGATTTCAAATTAACAGCTTTTCACTTAATGCACATAAAAGTATATACGGTAAAATTTTATCAAAAATAAAACCGACTTCAAGGTCTCCCTTTATCTTGGATGCCATCTTCAGATCTTAATGTCCTTATCATGGTATCACAATTGGGATATCTCCTTTCCATTAAAAAAAGAATCATCGGTTCATAAACGACGAAGTTACTCACGAACACACAAAAAAAAATGCGGTCGAATTAAGAACCTCCTTGTTTCTTGAAGTCGGTTTAAAACTATAGTTAAAATTTTTGTTGTCGCTGAAACGGCTGGAAGGTAATTTAAAGGGACTTTCACTAACAGGTAGCTGGTGATATAAGGAGTAATTTAGGCTACTTTCTTATGGTACTACTGTCGCCCCGCGACGTTACTCAAGGTAGAAATCCATTAATAAGTACGTACAAAATGTTCACTTAGATTCACACATAAATAATACTAGCTATGAATATATTTTCGAGAACAGTCTTAATAAAATCCATTATATAGTACCTGGGTATCCAATAAATCATGTTTCACTAAAGGCAACATTAAATACTGTCAGTCTATGATCAGAACAAGCTCTGGTAGTTTGACATTTTAGAACATTGTTCGTGAGATAATTGACTTTCGTATAATCAACTATTTATTAAATTTTACAGGCATTTTATTTGTGTAATAACAGCTGTTACTTACATTGAGTTTGTTATTTTCATGTTGGCAATTTGTTCAATAATTCTAACAATTTTAGGTTTTAGTACATACTGTGTTGGATTTTTGAAAGTCGAAATAGTTTTACGTTAGTTTGTGGTGAGTCTCATATGTAACTAGAGACACGGCCCGACTTCTGTATGAAATCCTTATTTTATTTATTTATTCTTTATTTTACAAATGGAGAAATTTTTAGTTACTAGGAAATAACATGTAGAAGGGCGAGCTTAACCTACACATAAGTTATCTTCCAGCTAAGAATAAATAGAGAGAAGAAATACACTGAAGAAAAAACACATAATTCAAACTATAACAATAGTTACTTCTATAGCAGATATCTATACATCTATACAAATAAATAGAATACACCTATACAAATAAATAAAATTGGAGTGTCTGTTTGTTATATTAAAATAATCACTTTTTTCTAAGTGCACATAAAATTTATGTTTACATCTTCCTAGCCTTTATTATTCCCAAGATTATTTGGGGTTGGCTACTAGTTCCATACCAGATTTTCGGAGCAACTGGCACCTGACCTCCGCAATCCTGAGGGTGAACTGAATTCGAAGATTGAACTTGTTGTCAGTATATTTGAGGGCACTGACTTCCCAATAAGGATTGCTATAGATATTCATGCCAACCGGGACCGACGGCTTAACGTGCTCTCCGAGGCACGGGCGGGAAACATCTGCTGCTATTAAGAATTTCTTGTAAGAAAAACCCAACAGCAGTCCGACCCGAGAATTGGACCGAGAGAGATCTCTTGATCTGCAGTTGCTTAAGCTAACCACTAGACCAACGAGGCAAACCAGCAGCAAATTTATGTATACACGGTACATATACATTTTATTTTTTACAAATTTTGTCTGTTTGTCTATCTGTCTGTTTGTTCCCACTAAACGCTGGAACGATTGGACTGATTTTGATGGACTTTCACTGGCAGATAGCCAGTGATATAAGGAGCAAGATAGGTACCCTTTTTTAGACTACCTTCGCCATACAGACATTCAGAGAAGGACTGGTACGTATTTCCAGCAGCAAACTTCGCCCTGCGGTGTTACTGTGTGTAGTTATTGTTGTAGAGATATAGGTAACAAAACCGCAGGTAACACCGCGAGGCGCAGCCAGTAATAATAATTTACAAGTATATTTCAGAATTTAACACATTAAGAACAAAACATCATGCTATTACGTAAGAATCGAACTTATGACAATCTTATACCTGACGGGTCTTTGGTCTAGTCAAAGTAAAAGTACTACCTGGGATAAAGGTAGTACTTTTACTTTGACAGACAGCTATAATATTTAAGTAAGATGTAAACCATTATGATTGAAGATATAAATAACTTTCAATTTATATATTTTAATGGCTAATAAACACAGTGGTACTAAATTTCCTGTAATAGCTGCTTCAATCCAATCCACCTTTATTATTGGCCTAATCTCTTCCGCTAATATATAATATACATCAAATTCACCAAACAAGCTTTATGCAAGTAAATGTGAAGCTTAGGCCTGAGATTATAGAACTCAAATTTTATTAAAAGATAGATGTTGGACATTCATAACTAAGGAAACTGGTACAGTACTGGTACAGATAATGGTTACTATTTTCGCCGTTTGTTTTTAGGATTAAGAAGTTTATGTTTGTATTCTATGTAATCTTTTTACCGTGGGAGAGCCACGCTTCGGCATGAAAGGGCCGGCTCGACCGGAGTGATACCACGGCCTCACAGAAAACCGGTGTGAAATTGTGTTTGCGCTGTATTTCATCGAGTGAGTGAGGATACCGGAGGCTCATACTCCACCCTACCCCTATCTCCCCTCCCCCCATTCCCCAAAGGCCGGCAACGCACTTGTGCCGCTTCTGGTGTTGCAGGTGTCCATGGGCGGCGGTAATCGCTTACCATCAGGCGAGACGAATGCTCGTTTGCCCTGCTATTCCAAAAAAAAAACTGCACTCTGCATCAGCAATGTCTTGTACCAAGTGAAAGGTGATTGTCATGTGTGTGATGAAATCACAAACACTAAGTGGCGACTTGGGCTAAAACCACATAGCCTGGATCTTCTCAAGGGTAGGATGTTTATGGCTGTCTGACGAAGTTGTGACGGTTATTATTTGATACATTCTCCTAGCTTTTGCATTGCCATAATAGCGTCTTTTAAGCAATAAAAGGAGATTTAAATGGCGGGCCATCTCATCACAATAGGCAGTAATCAGCAGCATAAGCATCTTATATTTTTGTTCATAAATAGATAAAATTTCATAGACCTTGAAAAATCTAAGGCTTTCGGTAACACGCCTAAGACATAAGAGACACCTTAGGCCATGTCTACTATGTAAGATACTTTAACCATTGGAGAACCACACTTTAAGTCAGTCTTTAAGAGTTATAACCTTATCATCGTTATGTAAATCTTTCAGTTTAAGGAAGGTTTTGGCCTCAACCTTCCCATCATTCTAAGGGAGGACACGTTGTCATCATTCGGAGGAGGCACGTGGGTAGTTTGAAAAGTTTCCGACCTAATGATGAAGCAAGAGACATTTTTTCCTACATGGTCTTATTTTACTCTACATACTTCTCTCAGCAATGCACATGCATGTTTATGCAGGCACACTACTATATTTACCTACTAATTTTTATTAACGTGTGCTGCTATCTTAACGTTGAGGTTAGAAAGTATTCAGATCACTTGTGAAATGAAATGATAAATTTTAAAACAATGTAGTAGAGAACAGGTGACAATATTTCTTGGAAGGTCGAGTACATTTTAGCATTACGACTGCTTCGTTGATCTAGCGGTTGGCGTATGCGACTGCTGATCATGAGGTCTCGAGTTTAATTCAGGGGTCGAACCAAATGTTTGTATGATCTACAAATATTTGTTTCGGAGTTTAGGTCTTTTCTATGTATAATATGTAAGTATTTACAATAAAAGTATATATGTATTTATGTCAGTTGTCTAGTACCCATAACACAAGCTCTGCTTAGCATGGGACTAGATGGCGTTGTGTGTTAGATGTCCGAAATATTTATTTATAACAATGATGTGCAACTAGCATTGTCAAAAATCATATTAATGGCGTATAATTAATATAATATTCATGTTAGTTGCATTATTACTAGACACGTATAAAAATATACTAATACTAGCTGCCCCGGCAAACGTCGTTTTGCCATAATTTTTTTTTAAGGATGGGTCACACTTACCATTTAGGGGGATGAAAAATAGATGTTGGCCGATTCTCATAGATACCAGATAAGCACAAAAAATTTCATCAAAATCGGTCAAGCCGTTTCGAAGGAGTATGGCAACGAAAACTGTGACACGAGAATTTTATATATAAGATGTTCTTTGAGCCCAAAGATAGAGAAGTGTAGGTAGCGGTGGCCACATATCATCACACGTTAATTTATCCTTCAATACTGCATATACTCGTAATATACTCCTTGTAGTAATTGTAAGCAAATTCAATTAGTATTAAACTAAGATAATAGAGTAAACGTACATGTGTAATAAGCCCATTACCAAATTACGTAAATGAATAAATAAGGCGTTCGTAACACAAACTCTCTAACGTTCATTGAAAATCTATCTGGTCGTGTCATAGAATAAAAAACAGAGGGTTTGTAGTCATTCGAATGAGATTATAAATATTGTTTCGACTTTCTCATAGAATAAAACATTAATCTGAGTTTATAATGTCTAATAGAATAATAATAGAATCCGAAACCTATTATATATTATATTCTATTCTCGGGTCGGACTGCTGTTGGGTTTTTCTTACAAGAAGAGAGCACGTTAAGCCGTCGGTCCCGGTTGTCCTGAACATCTATGGCAATCGTTTTTGGAAAGTCGGTGCTCTAAAATATACTGACAACTAGTTCAATCTTCGAATTCAGTTCACCCTCAGGGTTGTGGAGGTCCGATGCCATTCGCTCCGTATATATATATAAACTTCGTTCCATCCGGGTGTCCCTTGACACCTCTCAAGTTTTTAATACATAAAAAATATTATTACTTTGTTTATCTGGACTTGAAAAAGGAGTTAGAGTGCTGCTGGATCGATATTAACCAAATTTAGCTAAGAACCACTGCAAGGAAACTGACTTTTAAATAAAAAAACACATCGAAATCGTTCCATCCATTTGAAAGCTACGATGCCACAAACAGACACACACATAGACATATTTATTTATTTACTTATAACACCCCTTTGTTGTCGCGGGTAAATAAAAAAGCTTCTATAACTATAACTCCCAAATCTACAAATAAATTAAATCGAATTACGTTTTCTTTAACAAACTCCTGTAACACATACAACTAAATAAATTTATGAAAATATTCTTAACTAGCTTTTGCTTAAGAACCAAAGTATCTCCATGCCATATTTTATTGAAATCGGAGCAGCGGTTTAGCCGTGACAGACAAACAGACAGACTGCGTTTCGAATTTTTAATAGTCGTATAGATTATATTCTCTCTGGGTTGTAATCCTCATAGGCATAAACTCAAAATTAAACTCAAGCTTTCCCTCATTAATCTCTTCCGAAATACCAAACAGACGCATAGCATCTATATTTCAATCATGACCGATCTGCCGACACGTATTTACAACATGTTTAAAGGCAGGTCTATTTTGGACATGTTAAATCCATGTTCTTATTTGGGATGTTTGTTTTCATATTAAGAAACAGTGAGGTGTACCGAAGCTGGTATAGATCACAGTTTTAGCGTAACGAGTATTAGATACGGACTCAATATGACAACTTTGTGAATTATAAATTACCAGCTAACCAGGCGCACTTTGTACCGCCATACCTAAGTTTCTGAATAAAATGTTTTAGTATTTATGTATGCCAGAGGTTTCAACGGATAGTGTACAGTCACAGACTAAGAAAATATAATCCTTCCGATTTCCATTAAAATTTTCTTATATACAAACCTTGTCCTGACAGTAACAAACACATAAAAAAAAAGAATTATCCAATTTGGTACAGTCGATGGGAAGTTATGCACATACATACATTTCGGTGATTCATTTATATGTGTATAGATGACTGGCTGAGCCCCGCGGTGTTACCCGCGGTTATCGACGTACCACGAGTAACGCCGCGGGACAAAGTTAGTCTAAAATAGGTAGCCTAAGTTACTCCCTGGATCATCATCTACCTGCCAGTGAAAGTCCCGTCAAAATCCGTCCAGCCGTTGCAGAGATTACCCGGAACAAACAGTCAGACAAAATTTTTTTTTAATACATTTTTGGTATATGTACCGTGTACACTTACATATGAATTTTAGTTAAAATTGGTTATTTTAATATTACAAGTTCTCCTTGCTCTTTGCAGCAACATCGCTGCAAAGAGTTATAATCTATTTCTATACAAATAAATAAAATTGGAGTATCTGTTTGTAATATTAAAATAACTGGTTTTTAATAAATGTATATGTATGTATACACGGTACATGTACCAAAATATCATTCTTTTTTAATTTTGTCTGTCTGTCTGTCTGTTTGTTCCGGGTAACCTCTAGAACGGGTGGGTCACAATGCGGGGTTCAGCTAGCCAGAAATAAAATGCCTATAAAACTGTGAAAGAACGGGTGTCATGTCCCTCCGATATTACAAGCAAAGACAACTTACAAACAAAACAAGATTGACAAAGGGTGGATTCGATGAGGTGATGTGATAATGCCTGGCGGGCCACAGCCTAACAGTTGATGTTGGGATGTTGTATATGTGCGAGAACTTCTATTGCGCGAGTCAGCGTTAGTAGTGTTGTGTACTCCGTATAGTAACGTTACTCTGTAGTTCGGTATATCTTCGGTAGATGGCGCTGTAGTACCCGAGACCTCTTGACCGGCGGTTGCATACATCAACCGCAAGACCAACGAGGCAATTACTATTTCTTATTTATATAATCATAATTCAGTTACGGTAACATTATTTATGTTATTAAAACAAGTACTTAATAGCAATAGTTTCCAAACAATTCAACCCGAGAGTCGCTGTTTTAGAGCATTCAAATATTCAGTTTGTTTTCGTAGCTGTTTAAAGTTCTTACCTAGAATGTGTCCATAATGCTAACTCAAGTGCAATTTCAGCATCTCTTAACTTTATCTAGTCGCATGTAATTTCCTTATTCTAGTTCAGTTTATGTTCCAATGCTTTATCGCACTTAAGAACGAAGTTAGACTTAGGGGTATTCTAGGAAGAAAGCAGCAAGTGGGAATTCTTCACTTTACGACATTTATAAGTTTATTTAAGAGTTGCGATATTATATAATAAATACATATTTCCGATCCCGTTATTTTCTGGAATACGGTGATCTAAGCAATATCAGGGAAATATTAAAGTTATATATCTGACGGGAATATCTGATCGGAATCTAAACCATAGGCACGGTCCATTGAACAGAGGGGACAGTCTGTCAATTTTTTGCGGAGGATCTCTTCAGACATACACGTTCTAGACTCATATAAAAAAACAATCGCCTATCACTACGAATTCACACATAATAAAAAAAAGTAAAATCTAAAACCCAACTACGACAAAAAACGACGCTGAAAAAGCATGAAACAAGTTTCAAAAGCCGTAGTCACGCGTTCTTAAAGTGTTACGGACTATGGTACATTACACTACATGGACTACGTAGTTGGGTTTTAGATTTTACTTTTTTTTATTTAAAATGTTTTGGTGCCTCTATAATATCAATTTCTTTGAGAAGTATACTTTAAATAGATACTATAGAAATATCACAATTATCGAATAAATACGGACAACGCCACGAGAAAATGCTAATAATATTTAAATATTTGAAATGTACAAGTAATTCCCTTTCCAATGATATCAAGCACGACGTATTTATCTAAAATTATTTTTTTAATACAGTACTTTATGTCGGCTAGAGAGCGCCACATTAGATTTAGTGACACGTCATATAGCCTATAACCAGAAAACAATCATGACGCTTCTAACGACACCTCATTTGTCCAGTTCTAATGAGTAGTTAAGGAGCTATGTGGGAACAAATGAACATACATACATACATACAAACATAGCCTGTCAAAATCATAACCCTCCTTTGGCTTTGCCGTAGTCGGGTAAAAATTAAAACAAAACATTTACAATTTCACTCGCACACATATCTTCTGTGTCATAATCGTGTAACGCATAGGTCCATTTGGGCATATACTTTGACAGAAGGGAACGCCTGCGTATGGTGATCCTCTACCATGTTGCTCTATGTATCTAAATTAACTTAAAAAGTTGCAGTTATATGTAGTTCCTACTATACTAACTTTTGAATGACTTCATTTTGTCGCCCGCTTTGCTAGCGAGGGAAGTGGACATTTCCAATTCCTTCAATTTTTCTTCTGTTTAATTTCGTTACGGGTTCGGGACTTCTCGAGTGTTATAACTCGATGTGTTCGTGGGTCACTACTGTTTATCCAGGTGTAAAGGAGTTACAGTGGAGGGCGTGTGGGCGGGATTAGTCAGTTTTACCAACTTTTAAACTATCGCGTTTTGTAATACATAATTATATTTACGGGAATTAACACGCAGTTACAGGTTTCCATGAGCAGTGGTGGTTACTTACCATCAAGTGACGCGTCTGCTCGCTTATATGGTATAAACAAAAATAATCTTCGCAACAGGTTTTTAATACCGAATATTTTGAAATACAGGGTGGTCAACATTCTCTTGGGCTTACACACGCCTCAGCTAAAACTACAAGCGTATTTTCGTCCATATTTTAATAATATTATTAGTCGTGATACAGTTTCATGCCGCACGCAGTTATTTCAGCTAAATACAGACGTAAAAGGAAATAATTAAGTCTCGAAGAAATTATACTCATTCGCACAACTTTAGTTTCCTTTTTTATTTAAACAAATGTTTTTATGTTGGAAAGTTACTTATTCATTTGGTTCAACACGTTTATTTCATTGACTATTGGTTTGAATTATACTTTAGTATTGGGAAGTTCATTTATCAGAGAAGTTTATGCGATAGTATGCTATGACAAGTAATAACCAACCAGTCATGATAAATGTAAGAAAAATAAAGAGAAGTTATTTCGTTTGAGAGGCATACGAAGTTGCCGTCACCTAATAATTACATAAATGCTGTGTATTGAAGCTATTTATGAATATGAAAATGTAATTAACAGGATGGTATAGTTTTATCTGACTGATTTGTGATATGAAACTTTGAAAGGTGGAGGGTTGATAACTTGAGATACTGGTTTTACCTAGTTCAGGTATCAGCCCACCATAATCAGATTATGTGTACTGTAAGATAAAATTATAAAAATGCACTTTTGAATGGTTATGGTGAGAAATAAATATTTATTATTATTTATTATTCAACAGACTTCAAAAAAGGAGTTGTCAATTCGCCTACATATTTTTTTTAAGGTTTTTTTTTCACACCGGTTTTCTGTGAGGCCGGGGTATCACTCCGGTCAAGCCGGCCTATTCATGCCGAAGCGTGGCTCTCCTACGGTAACGTTTGTTACCACAGCACTCACGAAGGTGAATCGATTTTGTTGATTCCTTTTTATTTGAGAGCTGTTCTTTTCCATGTGGTGTCATTTCAATTTGGTCCAGTTCTAAAAGTTGTTTTTTTTTTTAAATCTTGTTGAATAGAAGGCGTCCGCTATGAACAGACTTTGCGAGAATTTTTTTTATTAAATCAGTAAAATTTCGAAGGTATCCTAAAACCTTTGCTATTAAATTAACGTAAAATGACAGCGTTCGTGCTGTTGTGTTTCGTTGGTAAGTGCGAGACCAGAGGCCCAACGATGCAGAAGCATCACTAGGCCGCCATGGTGTGGTACGCCATGCTACATTGTTGCATTGTTTGCATTCGCAATGAGTATGGTGACCACTCTCTCAAGCTTATGCTTTCCATCAGGTAGATTACAGTCATTTGGGCAGGTCATATATAAGTAAAAAAAAATATTTACTTTAGATTTTGGAAAAACGGTATTTTATAGAAAGATCCATCGCCTAAAGACAAGCTGGATTAAGCAAGCTATAAAGCTCCAAAACTTTTTTAAAGTCGTTTTGTGTGAGCGAAACGACTTTCAAAAATTTGTTAGGTAAATCGTAAAAGACCACATAATAGGCAATATAGATAAATGCATTAGTCTAAAACAAATGATCAAAAGCAATACTTCACAGTATTTATATAAAGCTTCGTACACACTTTACATTCGATTTCACGACTTCGAGATTACAAGACGAATATGCAACTCGTAAAAGTGGTTATAACTTCAGTCAGTGCGAGGATTTAGACATTTGTTTATCCTTTTACTGCAGTTTGTTGGCTAGAATGAATACTTTAATGGTTTATTGTTTGAGTATTATGAAGGATCTGTAAGGGTATGTTAAGCCATTGTTGTTAAGTAAAATAATAGTTTTGTTTACTTGGAAAGTTATGGGTATTTATTCAAACAACTTGTGTAAAGGTATACGAGAAACCGGTGAGATTAATTGCTGCAGGTATCCTACTCTGTCTAACTCATCGATTTGGAAAGAGAGGAACCAAAGAAAGTCAGATCCATTGACGAAAGTAGATACTTGTCATCAGTATATCAGGGTGAGGATTTATTCTTCAAGGTTTAACCAGAATTGATTTGTAATTTTGCCCTTAATTTGCTTACCTGTTAGTATAACCATAAGACCGTAAATTTCTTCTCTAACCGTTGAGCCGTATACAGTTTCCACCTTGGACCCCTTGAAGCCACCAATATTCTGTGATGATTATCTGTAATATTTTTTTTTGTTTTTTAATATACGAGCTGCCATAGTGACTCTACTCTGCCTGATGAAAAGCCTGAGCAGAATTCAAGAGTAATTGTAAATGCAGACAATACAACAATGCAGCATGCTACTCTTTGGGGGCCAATTGAGATGCTTCTGCAATATTTGGTCTTGCACAGAATGAATACTGGCATTTTTAAAAAGTCACTATTAGTGTTTATGTAAAAAAAAACTTACAGCACAAATACTCATGTGCAATGTTGACTACAATAAGATGGCAATAACAGGGATAGTCAACAAATGGGAGCCTCTTAATATGTCTCTGCTTACTCGTTTAGGGATACAGATGACTTACATTTGATAAATTCACATTTTAATTTAGTTATTATGCTATCCCTTCTTAATAGTCATTTCGAAACTGAAATTTCTCTATTCAAAGAATGAGGTGTTATGTAAATAAACTCAATGAAAGATGAGACGTTGTTTACACGTCACGTCAGAATTTATGAACTCGACAAAAAGTAGGGGAATATAATTTATGCTACCTTTTAAAATGGATACTAAATCTAAATTACATGTAAGGAAATAAATAAATTTACTTCTGGTAATACGTGTGGTGGCGGATTAGGAATATAGAGCGTCACCATCTCTTTTCATACCATGGGTCTTAAAAGAGGTGATTAAGGGAACAAACTTCACGAGATAGAGCTCTGTAAAGAGAAGGAAAACTCGATACAAATCGTTTGCCAGCCTGTCTGGTCAGCCTAGAATCCATCATTGGAATTATAGAAGTTATTGATAGTGATGATGATGTTGATGATGAATTATCTATACAAATAAATAAAATTGGAGTGTCTGGTTGTAATATTAAAATAACAGCTTTTTAATCAATGCATATGTATATATTCACGATACATATACCAAAAATGTAGTTAAAAAATTTTTGTCTGTCCGTCTGTCTGTTTGTTCCGGGTAATCTCTGGAACGGCTGGATGGATTTTGACGGGACTTTCACTGTCAGGTAGCTGATGATTCAGGGAGTAACTTAGGCTACTTTTTTTAGACTAACTTTGTCCCGCGGCGTTACTCGCGGTACAACAATAACCGCGGGTAACACCGCGGGGTTCAGCTAGTAGTGAATAAAACTTAGTAATTGGTCGTGCTATAGAACAGTCGCTGTCTGATGGTTAAGGGATATGCACAAGATAAGGAGAAAAATGATAAAACTCATATCATCATCTTGATTGTTCCGCTATCTTCAAAAAACTCAGCAAACTCAAAGCAAACCTTGAAGAATGAAACATCTAAACAATGTTTTGAGTGGAAAGTGTAAATGACAAAGTATATAATATAAATATTGAATGTATTTCTTTTGACTTATGTCATATTTCATGTTCTCGTTCGCATGCTGGATACATAATACTTAGTTACCGAGGCGGAGTTATTTTTTCCATTTTCACCGTTTAAACGTTCCCTGGACTACGACAAACATTCAAAAACCAAAATCAGCTAAATTGACTTATACTTTCTAAAATTTTAGAAAGACAAACGAACAGCAATGGATTTTGTAAGATGTTGCGATTAAATATAAACAAGCACCCGACTATAGGTCTAATAATTCTTAACCCTAAACATAAAACATGGATCGATGTGATAATTATTAAATAATGGACATTCTAAAACCCATTACGTAACTGCTGGCGGCATTTTGACACCACACAGTCTATCACTAGAACAAACAAAGGGATACAGAATCATGCCTGCAGTGAGTTCGATTTGATTAAGAAATGCAACACAGTCAATATCATCTAATAAATTTCATAACACAAACTTTTTCATTGATCCAATTGATTTTAAACCTTCTGTTAATTAGGTAAAGTTGATTATTGAAAGTGTACTAGAAGTGAAGATAGAGGTGTCAATAGAAATATTTCATAATGTTTACAAAAGGCGTTCGATAGTGAGTGAGAATCAATTACTTAGTGCGTTGTGGAAGTAGCAATTAAAAGTGAAGGTAGTTGGAAAACATATGGCTTTTAGAATTTGGGAACAGATGTTATATGACTTATAAATGATTGACTTGTGTCTTCAGGTAGACTGATGGTCGCTCCAGCTGAAATTTGCTAGAGTGTATAAGATGATTAGACAAACGTTATATGACAGATATTATGAATGGATGCGGACTATGTGAAAAGGTTAAAATTAAAATTTACAATAAAAAAAAACTCCCACTATTACAACGAATTTGTTAAAACGTCCTGAGCTAAATTCCATTAAGCTGTTTGGACTACAGAGCGAGCAAACTAATGCGTACAATACGTTTATGTATATACTCTCGAAAAACATAACACTCCTCCTGGCACAGTTGAGCAAAAGATGTTGATAAATTTCAATGACTTATATAGTACGTGTTTGAATTCCACGACACAATCCTACTACTAATAGTTTCTAAGTATGGATGGATGGATGTTTGTTACTCTTTCACGCAGAAACTGCAGACCGGATTAGCATGAAACTTTACAGTAATATAGCTAATACATCAGAATAACACATAGGCTACTATTTGCCGCGATAATCGAAATATACGCGGACGGAGCCGCGGGCAACAACTAGAAGACAATAATTATATTGAAATCGTGGTAACGATACTAATATACAGTCTGAAGACAATTCAGTATGGCCGAGAACTTTACTGTTTATAATTCCATCAGTCAGCAAAACAATTAGAAGAAACAGAACTGACGTAGTCAAAACATAGGGGTGTTACAATATGGGGCGGATGATTGATTTAAGCACACTTTATTTGTGTGTATACATTGTCAGGAATAATTGTTATTATATAGGTTTACCCGTATAGTCTCTACGTCTATTTGAGATATCGTAAGGTACAAGTTATAAAAGGATATGTATTTGGTCTATTAGATATGTATAATTTGACTGTTGCGTTTGTCTAGCGGTTGGCGTATGAGACTGCCGATCCCTATCATGGTCTGCGACCTCCTTCTGGAGCATAACGTCCTCACGGAAGGAGATCGTGGCTTTCCATTCCTCACCACTCGCAATGACAGGTTTCGTCCGATCTGTCCGACTAGGAATTAACGCTTGGACACCCACCTAGGTAGGTAGTTGTCCAAAGTGTGATGTAGCCTCCCGTCCCATTCAATTTAGATAATGACGGGAACAACCGTGACTGACACACAATAAAACCTATACATAGAAACTCATAGACATTAAGATGCAAATACCAATAATAATACTAAACAAGGATCATGTCTGACTTGATTCTGGCAGTTGTTTTACAACATACTGCTTTATTTAAAAGAATATACTGATATTAAATTCTAGCGGATAACTTCACGGATACCATATATAGTTGGAGTTACATGGTGTAAAGCGGTTTAGAGCTAATACTTATGGATTAAACTACGTCCACTTTATCTAACTGTCGAAGTTTAACAGCCGTTTGATGTCCGTGTTCTAATAATCCAATCACATGACGGATATAAAGATACGCTAACCCGGGTTCTTGAAGCTACTTAAATCTTAATACCGTTTCCAGTATTCTATAGTACTTAGGACCAGTACAATCTAAGTACACAGAAAAGCAATTTTATGTTATTATTTCGTTGGTTTTCATCGATTGAGACATGTTACCGGAACTCTTAAGCTTACAGGTTAAGTAATTGTGAGATGATATCTCATTTGTCTAGGTGTATTTTTTCGAATTTATAGTGTATCATTATCATTTTCAGCCCGTTGCAGTTCACTGCTGGACATAACCCGGTCTATTGCATTCTTGCTGGTTTCAAATCCAGTCGCTGCCAGCCATCTGGCCAGATTAAGTTTGCCAACTCCGGTAAATTGATTGTCATCAACCTGGTACAATAATGGCGTGCCTCCATTACCAGAGCGGGACTAAAATTATTTTCGACTATATTTATATGTCCTGACTACCCACTTTATCAACGCAGAGCCCATTGAAACTTAGACTACTTGTAATATACACTATTGATGCTTTGTACACCTAAGACCTCGAGAGCTAAGATACCACAGATTGATTTACACACACACACACAAGCAAGATAAACTTCGGTCATTTTTGCATCAGGGGTTAAAAATCAGTAAAATTAATATAAAAAATTTGTTAATAATGTGCCATAACAAATTGGTACCCAAAAGATAGCAAAAAGAATAGAGGTAGAGATATAGAAAGATGGAAAGACGACTTTAAGAAAATAGCTAATCCAGTAATGACCTATTTAGCTAGGGACATGAGCATCTTTGGATGAGGTCTTTCTCGGTGAAATAAACAAAAACGAGCCTAACAATACGAGGGATAAGGTACAAAAAGCAGTAGACGATAAAATGCGAGAACATAAATGCTTGTATGTACTGTAGCTTTATGTCATGAACTGTGTTTAATTTGAGTTCAAATATATTGTGGCATTTACCCAAACATTTATAACATTTTACAAGACATTAAACATATATTACTTACATATTAATACAAGGTTTATTCAAAAGATCCATCGCCGTATTTTTAGCATTTGTGGCTACATGTTTTCTTACATAAGCAGCAATCTATTTGCATAAAATGGCCGCTAGTGCATACACCGCTAATACACACATGTAAATACAGAACAACACAAATAAAACATAATATTTGTTGTGCTAACACGTGGTTGTTATGATTGGGAACCGGGAATGGCTGTCAATGATTTATTGATTTCATAATCTGTTTACACAAATAAATAGAATTATTATTTCTATAGAGAAACCTTCTTCCGCACGCTGTCTGCAATTGGTGTCTGCTTTACTTTTTATGGAATGTTATTTTTAGGGTTCCGTACCCAAAGAGTAAAATGGTATCCTATTACAAAGACTTCACCGTCCGTCATGAACCGTGATAGTTAGACAGTTGAAATTTTCAGAGATGATGTATTTCTGTTGCCGCTATAACAACAAATACTAAATAAAAACAGAATAAATTAAATATTTAAGTAGGCCCTCTTCAACAAACATGTTTTTTTGCTCGTTTTTGGTATTGATATTGATAACGGCAACAGATAGAAGCTTTAAATGTATAAATAATGGTACGGAACCCTTCTTGTGCGGATTCGACTCGCACTTGGCCGATTTTTCTATATCTCATAAATAGTATAAGTATGATTTAATCGACGTGATCATTAGTGACCTTGACTCGAAGTCAGAGGTCGTAGGTTCGAGTCTTATACCAGAGAAATTATTTTATTACTAGCTGAACCCCGCGGTGTTTCCCGCGGTTATTGTCATACCCATATAAAGTATCCTAAGTTACTCCTTAAACCATCAGCTATCTGCCAGTGAAAGTCCCGTCAAAATCGGTCCAGCCGTTTCAGAGATTACCCGGAATAAACAGACAGACAGACAAAAATTGTAAAAAAATATTTTGGTACATGTATCCTTTATATACATAATGCATTTATTAAACAGTGGTTATTTTAATATTACAAACAGACACCCTACCGGTTACATATTTTAAACTTTTTCTTGTATTCTAATGAACAGTAATCTTAATTCAAATGTATCATATCCTGCGTCAAGATACAATTATCTCAGTAAAACGTTTTTTTTTCCGCATTAAAATCGGAAATAAAACTAATGACTGCCATGATTAACTGCATCAGTGATTCGAGATTTATATTCTAAGCTTTGGACCACCAACATAGCAACAGACATTAATCACATATGTCTCATATAGATTTACGACTGTCTTCTAGGAATGTTTTTACTTCAATTGAGTTTTAAACAATTTTGCATTACATACATTAGATTTTTTTTTACATTCAGTATTTTATCAGTATTCTGTCTATGATATTGTAGTCATATTATGCGCTATCTGTTATCAAAACGTCGAAGTTACATTATCGATTTTAAGAAATATACGTATGACAAGTACAATTTTAAGAAAAATAAAACCGGCTTCAAGGTTCGACTCGATTTCTTTTAGATGCCATCATCAGATATTAATGTCCTTATCATGGTACCACCGTTGGGACATCTACTTTCCGTTAAAAAAAGAATCATCAAAATCGGTTTATAAACGACGAAGATATCAGCGAACACACATAAAAAAAATATGTACGGTCACATTGAGAAACCTCCTCCTTTTTTTGAAGTCGGTTAAAAATAGGTCTCCTTTCTACTCTATTTCAGATATTGGAATATACTCAACCTATATTTTCAAGGTAGTAGAGCTATCACGACTTCAGCAAGAACGGGCTGGCTCGATCTCTTTAATAAAACCAACCTGAAATGACAGGATTCGTGCGTGAATGAGAGATGGAGGACCAATAATGCAAATTCATCTCAATAATGGTGTGGGTCACCATACTGCATTGTTTCATAGTCTGCATTCACAATTAGTGTCTATGATGACCACTATTCTTGGATTCTGCTTATGCTTTCCATCGGGCAGAGTCCGTTTAGCAGGCTCATATTATAAACGAATAAAAACTTTTTATAAAAAAAAAACCGACTTCCAAAAAACAAAACTCCCTGCCAAAAAACACTAAAAAGCTCAAAATAAACTGGCTCTTCATAAATTGCAATGTGCCAATTCTTGTCTATACCTAACTCTTTATTCATTTAAATAGTATTATTATTATGTGTGCTAGGTACCTAAAATCTGATTGAAGTCGGTGCCAAGCCAAATGTAATAGTAGGAACACACTCGCTATATTTCGAGACAACCATAGGCAGCCCGCGCGGGTCTGCCTGCTTGGGTTGTTTTGTTCTACACGAAGAGCTGCTATCCGGCAGCGGCGAGTGCGATACCTTAGTACCTACTATTACATTTTGGCTTGGCACCGACTTCAATCAGATTTTAGGTACCTAGCACACATAATAATAATACTATTTAAATGAATAAAGAGTTAGGTATAGACAAGAATTGGCACATTGCAATTTATGAAGAGCCAGTTTATTTTGAGCTTTTTAGTGTTTTTTGGCAGGGAGTTTTGTTTTTTGGAAGTCGATTTTTTTTTTATAAAAAGTTTTTATTTTTACATTTTTAGTGTAAATAATCATAGGTAAGTAGTGAGTTAAACTAATTATTTAATACAAATCGCGTGAGCCAACCTACGTAAGTGACCACCTACAAACGTTACTCCCGCTGATGCGAATAACTGTAGGAGTTGGAAGCACGTATTAAAACTGAGCTTAAGCAACAAGCCAACAACTCATATTGAGATGAACAATTTATGTTATCAAGAGCGTGATCTACGAGGCAATGGGAATCGTGTCAAAGTTGAAATGACCTGCACCTTGCCGTGATCGAATAGGAGCAAGCGAATCTATACTCTATACTAATATATAAAGCTGAAGAGTTTCTTTGTTTGAACGCGCTAATCTCAGAAACTACTGGTCCGATTTGGTCTATACATCATCACGCTTAGACCAATAGGAGCGGAGCACCAATGAAGAATGTTACGAAAAAGGGGGAAAATTATTACGCTACGAGCAATAGAAGACGCAAACGAGGTTGCGTGGGTCAGCTAGTCTATACAAATATATAAAATTGGAGTGTCTGTTTGTAATCTTAATAAAAACGCTTTTTACTAAATACATATGTATGTATACACGGTACCGTGTCTGTCGGTCCGTCTGTCTGTTTGTTTGTTTGATTCAGCTAGTTACTAATAAAAAGCAAAGACATTGAGGGCACTACCTTAAACAAAGTCGTGATTAATTTTCGAAAAGATAAACACTGCGATAAGTTGCGTTAGCAAGGGTGCTTACGCTATTCAAACATCTAGTTAATATGTCATCATTTGGAGATGGTGGCCCAAGAAAATCTGATACTATTATTTTCATAGTACTTGAAGGTACAATAGAGTAACAAATTTTAACGATTCATAGAATACTAAAAACTACCTCGGTGGCGTAGTGGTAACGTTTGCTGCTGTGCTTAAGGTCTCCGGTTCGATTCCCGGGTCGGCCCAAATATTTGTATGATCTGTAAATAGTTGTTTCGTTCATCAGCTCATCTGAATAGCTTGAAAGTGTACAACTACAGGTTTATACATACGTATGAAAGTGAAAGAATTATCCTCTAAGGGGTTAGCCGTGGTTACCATTGAGGAATTGTACCTTATATTATCAGCTCACCTAAATAAATTAAAAGAATACGACTACCACGCAATAATATAGGTAACACGCAAACATTTGATATTTAAAGAATTATTCTTCAACTTCTAACTGTTAAGGAAATGTATCTTCCATCGATTTCTCTGGGATGCCATCATCAGATCCTAGTTTCCTTATCATGGTACCACCGTCGGGACATCTCCTTTCCAACGAAAGAAAAATCATCAAAATCGGTTCATAAACGACGAAGTTATGCCCGAACACACATAAAAAAAAAAAAATATATATACGGTCGAATTGAGAAACCTCCTCCTTTTTTTGAAGTCGGTTAAAAAAGAAATAAGTGATATCAAATGCAAAACACGTTTCTTGCACGAGTCTTTTACAGTTTTCAAGCTTTAACCCACGAATTTAAAAATTATTTCTTATATAAACATTATTTCCTTTATAAATATTACTCATAAACATACCGAAATTAAAAAAATGTATGTAGAATTAAGTTCATTCCATCTTATTTTCTTATCTCAATGTTATCTATACGTTCTTAAACTAAACTGAAAAACAAGTCAAGTATAACTAGTTCTTTAAAGAAACAAAAAAGTTTTGTTAAAATCGACCCAGTTGTTTCCGAACCATCATGCTATAAAAACATCGCATCGCCAAATATCTTTTTGCGTCGGTGATATTATAAATCAAATAGCTTGATGTAAAGCTTGTAATTAAAAAACAAAAAAGCAAAGCATCACTCTAATACGATGGTATCAGGACAGGAACTTAAATGTATGTGCCCATGTCGTTTGGTGTCGTCTGGCGTCTAGACATAGCAACGACTACCAAGAACATGCCTACATACCTTATTGTGTGGCTGTCTGTGGTGAAACACCTAATCTGAATATTAAAAGAGGTTTTAAGTGAAGAGGCAAATTATAGATGTAGAATTATCAATATCCTGAATGACAAGAAAGAAGAAATAGAGAAAAGTTAGCATCATAGTGAATCAGCTTCATAGAACATTCGTCAAAAGTTTTGATAAAATTAGGCCCCTTAAAATAAAAGTTTTTTTTTTGATTAATAATCAAACGTTATCTTTATACTTTATCTAACAAAGCACACATTCCAATACTTACATGTGAGCGACTTCTATCAATACCGATATAAAATTGATTAAATTTCGATGCACGTTCAAAAGCAATTTGTGAAACTAAGCTCAATTCGCGCCATCCCGTTGTAAAGTCAACGAGACAGAATGAAGAATCGTAAAGGAAAGGAATGATTTAAATATCAACGTGTAATGTGCGATTTGTATGAGAAGTCGCCTTGAAATGAGCCAACACTTAGTGCACATCCATACACTAAGTCTCCTCGCGTAAACCTTATAGCAAGGATAAACCTAGAGGTAAAAACATTGATTGAACAAATTTCAACTTTATTTCTTTGATGCAAAGTTAATTTTAAGTTGCAATAAATTTATTGATGGCATAGCTAAGATGGTCATTTGAAAATGTTGGCGCCACTAGTTTTGCAAATTGTTGAATGCAAGCAACGCTCTTTGACACTTAAACGGTTATAACTAAATGATGTTTATAGGTTTAGCTATGACACGCGGATGTAATCACTATTGCTTCTTAATAAGTGCTTTTGATGGATGTGCAATGAATTTGAGTGTAAGTGGCCGTTACTGAGAATTATTGACACTAAAGCTTACCAGTAACATGTTCAAGTAATATTAAGTTGACTGAAGTCTTTGGATAAATATATACGAGAGAGCTGATGAACCTGTAGATTGAGGGGACTAACCAAAGCACTTTGAGCCTATACTTAAGGCCTCTCTGCAGTGACAGAGAATAGTTAGTCAATACTAAACACTATTCTAATTTAGTAGCAGTAGAAAACCTGCTAGAAACTGATAAGGAATAAGTGTAAAAGCTAAAGACGGTTGGACTACAATTATTAACATTGGTCTAGCTAGACCTAGCCTAGCTACGTAGAAAGATATTACTTAAAGATTATTTAGTATGAGAATGAGAGAAGAAAGTCTGAAATAGAAATTGGAATTCGATACATCGAAAAATACTAACAGAGTAGTATGTTGTAGTATGTTATTTTTGTAAAGAACAATGGATAAATGCTTTCTCTATCCTGAATATAAGATTGTAATTAGAGTACAATTATACTTGATAGTATTGTCCGTATAGTGATTAACGTAGTGTTACCACCAATATTCATCAAATGGGTGTTGTGGGAGGTGTACATAGGTGGGATAACATCCCTGCAACGAGAAGTAAAACTTGAATCAAAGCGTATACCAACCCACCCTGCTGCTGCTGGCTTATAGTAAACTATGCCCTCCTTTCCAAGAAGAGACCTAACCTCCAACAAACAGTAGACTGTTAAAGACTGTTGTTTATGATAATAAATTGACTAAACACACACAGAATATCCATCCTTTTATTTTATGCATCTGATTGAAAGCATAAGCAATATCTAAAAGTGGTGGTTACCTTACTCATTGAGAATGCAAACAATGCAACAGCAGCATGGTGACCTAAACCATGGCCGCCTAGTGAGCTGTTTCTGCGTCGTTGGACCTCCAGTCTTGTACTCACCAACGAAACACGACAACATACATGCTGTCACTTGCTGTGCGAGGCTAGTAACGCCCCGGTAGAGCCTGCCCGTTCGTGCTGAGATCAGTGTGGCTCTACTACCTTTAAAATATTTAGTTTCTCTAGCACTATTCTTAAATTTCTAGTCATATTCTAATTATCGTTTTCTGTCACATAAGGTCCTAAGCAATTTCATAGCCATCTGACACTACGCTACGAGCTTTAGTCGTAACCAGAAACGTCTAGAACCTACCGCATAAAAATTGCAATAATTTCGCTTCAGTAAACCAAGCACAAACTTAAAAGTTATTTAGATCACTTGCAAATTGCATGATTAAGCGGAACGTGCTGAGTTGTGGTGGTCCAATATTGACACGACAATTGTTTCGTCTCATAGCATACATATTGCGACAACGCGCGCCGTCTGGTCGTCGCGACTGTTTATGCACTTTCGTAGCACGTTTGGCGAATACCTTATTTTTTCTTTAATAGATTTATAGGAATTTGTTTTGTGTTGTTTATTGATCGTAAATATTGATCGTTTGTGATTTCTTTTGCGATTGTGAAGATAGTCGGTGCGTGTACATGAACCGTGTTACAATTGATTTTAAACATTCCAGCTGCAATTCAATTAAAGGACAGATAAATATCGCACAAAATAATTCTACAATAATTTTAGGTTCATCCGATTGAAAATACATATTTTTTCCTACATGACTATAAAAAACTATTTCATATTAATGACATTTTCGTATGAATATCAAATTTTATGAATATTACTTTCAAGCTTTTGCCTGCAGTTTCACATTATTCACACGCATACAATTTTTTGACAACTTTAAACAAAGAAGAGGTTCTGGATTCGACTAGTTATTTCCTATTTTTACGTGATATCTCTGTCAAGATACAAAGGTACTTCCACTATCACCTCGTCAAAAGCTGATGATAAGATTCCAGTGAAATTGAGAGAAAACCGGAGAAAAGCCTTACATTTTTGAGCCCGTATGAAATATTTCATCATATTTTTCCAGCATTAATTGTATTTACTTTTTTTTTATTTCAGATTAAATTGGAGCTGAAATGAAGGAGAGGATAGGTATGTGAGTACTTTGTGATTAAAATGATAATGACAACTTTATGATCCTATTATCTTGGTGAATAGTTTACATACCCCTTGATGATCTAAACAAAAAGGTACCGCTCTGAAGGTGCTTATCTTCGATATATTATTATTATGAAATGTTCTTGAAATTAATCATAATAACAACTACACTTAAAACATTTCAACGGCATTTGACTCTAAAATAGGCAGGACATGCACTATTAACTATATGTTTCTCAATACACACATATTCATCATCATCATAATCAGACTATCGACCTTCGGCTCCTCTTGTCTTGTGAACATTTTTACTCCACCTGGTTGTCTGCCGAATTATCTCATTCCTGGTACGATCCCTTAGAGGAACGCCGAGCATAGCACTTTCACGCACTTTCATATATTTTTAAATTACAACAGTCACATTTCTCATCTTGCCATTATTATTTGGAATAAAACCTACGATCGCTGACTCTGCTCTTAGGTTCACTAGCCGCTAGATGAGTATTCTACGATGATTTTTAAAACGACTAATTTCGAGATGTATGAAAAATATTATAAATAAAAGAACATCATCATTGTATATCTAGAAAAAATCATTTTAGACATTTCATTTCATTTATGACTAGTATTATTATATGTATTATATTATTCGGATGTCTTTCTTCCGCCGTAATGACTAACCCATACCTTTGATCGTGTGAGATACTATATAATATACTAGTAGAATAGTATAATAAGTATATACTATAATTTTTAAATGTGTACATTAAAAACGGATGGCTCATTTCATATTTGTGTCTTAATTATTTTGTTTTGTATGGTACTTGTAGAATTATGACTTCGTATAAATGTTTAGTTAGATATAATAATTTTTCGCAAGATATTTTTGATGAGTTTTATTATTCTCACATTTCAAAGAACATTGAAAATACTTTCAAAATTAGACAACAAAAATATTCTTTTAGGAAATTCGCATAAATGACTAAACTGTGTTTTCTAACAAAGACTTGAGCAGGTTTGGAAATGTGTGAAATGCCTTCAACTTGTAAGTTTTCGTTTTAAATTTATTTATATTATAATAGGTTCATAACCATGTTTATATAAGTATATCTATAGCCTGGTTACCACAGTAGGTACATGCTTTACTTAGCTTGGGATCTTCTAGGTGTCTCAAATTATTTTCCATATACTTATTAAACAAACTATAAGTAGAAAGGTACTTTGACTATACATAAAATTAAGGATAATTAAACTTTATATACTTCATAATCATCTAGTGAGATTGTGTACCATTTATATGGGGAAAATTTCAAATAAAAACGGTCTTAATGAAACCATTCAAACAGTGGGCAAGCAGTCGAAAAGCATTCCTTCCCATTTCTATGTTAACTATACTGCTATAAAGTGCTCTAAAGGCATATTTGGTGTTTCATAAATTTCACATTATAGTGATTCTGAATTTTTACTTCTCTCTTCAGTTTTATTTCTCAGAAAATAGAGTTGTAAATTGTATAACAAATGTGGTGGTTGAAAGAATTGTGTCGTAGGATTGTTAGGTACCTGTTTGGCTCCTTCTAATTTGGTTTGATGGTTGGTGATAGACATTGATATCTTCTTAATGATGTTATTTTGGGAGCAAAAGCTTTTGTTATGGTTCGGGATGGTAACGTTAAAATTCTTTTCTTTTCCCGCTTGATTTCCCCATTTATGAGTTGTAAAAGATTGAGTGAATATAGAATATATATAATTTATATAAAAAAATATATTTTCAGACATCTAACACACAACGTCATCTAGTCTCAAGCTTAGCAGAGCTTGTATAATGTGTACTAATCAACTGATATAAGTACATTTATATATATTTTTTTGGAAATACATACTTATTGTAAATAAAAAACAAATACTTGCAGATAATAATATAACAAATATTTGGCGGAGGTAATTGCTTACCATCAGGCGATACGTCTGCTCATCTGTCCGATAATCCCGGGACCCGGGAATCAAACCTAGGACCTTAAACACAGTAGTCGCAACACCACTGTGCTACCGAGGTAGTCAAACATAAAGTTAATAAATATTTAACAAATACGAAGGCTCTACAAAAAGTTGTAACAAAACTGGATTGTTTCATCATTCCAAAGATAAAGATGAGTAGTCTGAGAACATAAGAGATTTTGTTTAAAAATCGGCCAAGGGCGAGTCGGAGAGAGAGAAGAGAAAGGGTTCTGTACCATTATCTATAACATTTCAAGCGTCTAATCGCTGCCGTTATCAATATCCAGCAAAAACGAGCAAAAAAATCACATTTGCTGAATGGGAGCCCCTAAAATGTTTCCGTTATTCCATTTTTTAGTATTTGTTGTTATAGCTACAACAGAAATACATCAGCTGTGAAAATTTTAGCTGTGTAACTACCACAATTCATGAGATACAGCCTGGTGACAGACGGACAGCGAAGTTTTAGTAATCGGGTCCCGTTTTACCATTTGGGTCAGGATCCCTAAAAATGAAACAGTAAAATATTACACAATTAATAATAAAAAAATATAATAAATAATAAATAAAATAAACACAGTTGAACAATAGTTCAACAAATGCTAGGTGATTTATAAAGATTGCAACCTCAACATGAAGGTAGAAGCACTCGTTAGTAAAAACAAGTGAATGTAATTGTACATCTTTGCATGAGTCTTGTGCAGCGCTGGGAGAAGTATATAGAGACTCAACGAGACCATTAAAAAAAAAGTATCTTCTTTAGCTAGGAAACTTTTCAGAACACCCACACATGTATATAAAACTCACGTTCTCACATTTTACTTTAATTTTCCTGAAAAGGAATATTAAAATGGATTGATTATGGAATTTATCTAATTTTAGTTCGGGCTAAATCTTTTGGCTGGTTTTGAATGTAAGCTTCTATCGTCTCGTGATGCAGATAAACTTAATAATAACGTTAAAACATTTCTCATCAAAAGAATAAAAATAACTTTATCAACATCCAAATTAGCCCATTAGTGCTCAGTTATGGTATTGCCATTCAAACAACGTTCAAATGGAAACTTTAATTGAAAGTAGGTTAAACGGTTTCCAAAGCTTAATTACTACAAGTGAAGTCGACGAAATCGAGAGTCAAAACCAAGAAAAAAAATTCACACGGAACTAATTTCTTAATTAATGAAAATGGTCGCCAAATGGTATTTAAAAAGAAATAATTTTAAATCTACAAGAACATTATCAGTATAAATACGTTGCCATAAATTATTATCATTATGATACCAGTAAGAAAAATAACGCCTCATTATGATCCTGTTTCGGGCGATTAATTCAAATAATTAATACAAATTATCAAGTAGTATGTTCATTCATAACATGACTAGACGCCATCTAGCATTATGGTTACTGGGTATGGTGTCAGTGAGGGCGGGAAAAAATTGCCAGTGAAAGAAAATTAAAAGTAGTAGAGCTATGTTGATTTCAGCATGAGCGGGCTGGTTCAGTATAGCAGTTTTACCGCGGTCACAACCTTCTACGAAGATGTAATCGAGATTACATCTTCGTAGAAGGTTGTGACCTTGTAGTGTTGAGAAGTAGGTGGCGGAGAAGGTCCGGGAGGACGATATCCACTCGGACCCGATCCGCCACCGGCGAATCGGGCGGCGGTGGCGCGCTTACCAGCGCCTCATGATGCCCTGAGTGTGGCCGCGGGTGGTCGGGACGGGTTTTTGCCCTCCATCCGCTCTAGTGGCCCGCGAGGGGGCGACGTTTCGCTTGTGCCGTACGTCGCCTAGTAGAGAGTCTACCATCAGACGCTGCCCGCTTCAGTGCGGGCAGGCGCTGAGAGGGGTCTGCATGTGTTAATAACAGTAGTTCCTGGATCTCTCCCTTTTCAGGTGCAGAGTGGCACGCCGTGTGGTTTTAGTCGGTTCGATTCCGACACACCGCCCCGCCGCAAACCCCGGCGGGGTGACACGTCTACACGTAAAAAAAAAGGTGGTGCTACTCTCGCATTGAAGATCAATCTAAAATTTACAATATTCTTTCTGTCGTGTTTCGTTGGTGAATGCAAGACCGGAGGTTCAATGATTCATAAGCCGCCATGGTGTGGGTCACCATGTAGCATTGTTGCGTTGTCTGCATTCGCAATGAGTATAGTGACCACTACTTTTGGGTTTTGCTTTTATGCTTTCCAATAGGCAAAGTAGAGTTTCTTTGTCAGGCCCATACATAAGAAAAAAATAAAATCACAATTATTACAAGCCCCAATAAGACTAGATGATAGTTTTAAAAAAATATTAACATGTCCTATAATGAACTAAAATTATACTTAAATTTCTTAAATTCTTTAAATTCTCAATAATGAACTAAAGTTATAATTTAAGCGTTTACGTAAATTACGCTAAAAGTGTGACCAGCCCTTACTTCGAGAATAATATTAAAAGTCTAATGAATTAATAAAACCAGTTACAATCTGACTATGAATGGTATTGGGTCATCTCAATGATAAGCATTTCTAAATTTGCATAGAACTATAAAATTTACATTAGGTATTAAGAATAGTTGTCCATTTAATTATGGTAACAAATAGATAACATAGAATATCCACGTTACCGCACATTATTGGTTATAAAAATAATTTTATCTGTGGTATTACAATAAATTTTATAAGAACAGTTTTGTACTGTGTTCTTAGGAAGTTATAATTCTCTTTTTGAATAATAACAGTCTGTGGTAGGCGGTTATGGTGTGATATGGTAACGTTTATTAAATTTATACATATCTTAGTCATAATTATTCTAATCTTATGGGATACGATTTTATTTGGTGTGTCATCACGTATTTGTGGAGTGTATTTTCAATTTGTATATTATATACATTTTTACTATTTTATGTATATATGTTTTTAGTAAACTCTGTAGTTTAAACTGCTTGATGGATCTGAAGGCCAAATGTGTAATTATGACATAGACAAGTCCTTAGCAAGAAAGTTACTTACCGAAGAGACAAATATAAAAATAATTAAATTCATAATCACCGATTTGTAAATGTCAAGTACCTGTAAATTTTTATCCCAACATCATCTCTCTATTCCGTAGCTTAAGCGTGTTACCTCCAGTTACATACACCTGCACATAACTATTGCACTTAATTGTGTCAGAGATAGAGTTGCTAGTTATTTAAATAGTTTGACATTATTGATCTTCCTTACCTACACAGATAATTCTATTCACTTCAACTATTCTTCTAAATAGATTTTCTAAAGCGCGTAAATCATTATATATTGGTTCAACATTACCTACCTATTTTATTACGTTATTTTAAAATTTATTAATCACAATGGTAGCTATGGGTGCCATATTATTTTAAATATAATTCTAGTATAATGCACTTGGTCCTTATCTTTATTAGGTTCGTAGTGAATTCAGTAACTGGAGTGGTTTCTTATGCTTGTATTATAGACGATTATATTATTTATTGTGTTTGTCTATTGTATTTTACTGACAAAACAATACAGTTGAACTGTTTTTATGGTATAGAGGTGAACATAACTGCTTCGTTGGCAGTATATCATGCCCGCGCTTAAGCAATCACTTTGGTTGTCATGAACATCTATGGCTATCGTTATAAGAAAATCACAGAACTTCAGTATCCTGACAACTAGCTATACCTTTGAATTCAGTTCACCCGCAGGATTTTGAAGGTCCCATGCCAGTTGCTTCATAGAAAAACTTAAATTCAATTAGAAACAGTGAATTAGTAGCCAACCCCAAACTAATGTTGTGAATAATGAAGGCTAGGAAGAAGAAAATTCAAACGAGCAGACGCCTCATATGAAGCTAAGTGACACTTGCTACTCAATAGACAAGTGCTTTGTTCTTTGAGTGTCCCCCGTTACTATAGTCCCCGATTCGATTTAACTCCGATTGAATCAGCCAAAACTTGAAAAAGCTAGGAAGTAAAAGCTATTAATCAAGAATGGATTTATGAGTCAGAGGTAACTCATCACAAAATACCAAATCAAGAGATTACCAGAAACAATTTCGGTCAACTAGCACCAGATACAAAAGTAAACAACATTTTTTATCATAGTCAAAATGTGTCTTTGCTGGTATCGAGTTTTACGACAATTTTATGGCACAGATAAATTCGGTAAAGCCATACGTTTGTACAAATTGAATCTTTGATAGTAAATGTCAATGAACTGACATACATTTCAAATTAATTAAAATTTTCTACGTCGGTTTGGCTAATGAATCAAACTTTGCGCTGTCTCCTTTAAAAGTATTAAATAATTCTGACTGACAGCTTAATGACATGATTTTCTTATAATAGTATCAATTTTGTGTAAACAATTATATCGTTTACGCCTGGAGCGTTAGCTAAAAGAGACCTGTAAATTTGAATACGTGTTGATAACTGGAACCAATTGAAATAAATTTGCAGTAAATTAACTAAGAGTGATATTTTTATACCTGAATATATTAGTAATTTACATTTTTGTTTACAAAATGTTTTCAGTTTATCTAATATGTAAATGACATCTTTTGTTTTGACTGCCTCGGTGGCGCAGTGGTAGCGTACGCCACTGCTGTTCTTGAGGTCTCAGGTTCGATTCCCGGGTCGGACCAAATGTTTGTATGATCTGCAAATATTTGTTTCGGAGTTTGGGTGTTTCTATGTATAATATGTATGTATTTACAAAAAAAAAGTATTTATGTATTCATATCAGTTGTCTAGTACCCATAATACAAGCTCTGCTTAGTCTGGCTCTAGATGGCGTTGTGTGTTAGATGTCCCAAATGTTTATTATCATTATTATGTTTTCCAGAAACACAATACTCAGAATTTCAATTTCATTTCATTGACCCCCTGGATAATGTTTAATACAAATTAGGTCCGGTTTTGATCAAAATCTAAAATGTTATCAAACTACCATTATCCGATTCTTCTATCGTATTACACCGATGAAGGATCGTTAGTATTATTTTATTAAAATTATCTCGTAACTGCTTATTGTGCGATTTTATATCTGAAATCTACATAAAACTATTTTTTTTCCACTATTAAGAAATAAGCCATTGAAGAGCCTCGCTTCAGCACGAATGGGCCGGCTCGACCGGAGTGACACCACGGCCTCACAGAAAACCGGTGTGAAATAGTGCTTGCGCTGTGTTTCACCGAGTGAGTGAGGATACCGGAGGCCCATTACCCCAACCCCTCCCCTTATCTGCCCCCCATCCTCCAAAAGCTGGCAACGCACTTGCGACGCCTCTAGTGTTGCAGGTGTCCATGGGCGGCGATAAACGCTTACCATCAGGCGATACATCTGCTCGTTTGCCCGGATATTCCATAAATAAAATATGTAATTTATCTTAGAATAGAAGTTATTAATAGGATATTAGATAAAACTCAAAATACTTTTTGGCAAGAATTTTTAATACTGAAATACTATCAGAATCTTAACATCATACACGTAAACGCTCAAAATTATTTGGTGAATACTTCGTTGCTTCAAAAGCAAAGAGTGAATTGGCGTAATAACCTCGTTGATAATAACTCGTCGTTCAACTGACTTCAAAAGAAAGCGAATGTTTAAAATTTAAATGCAAAAGAGAGCAAAATTACTTCCATCCAGAGTTCATTCACATCAAACCCTTCGGCTATTCACAAACTAACTATTAGTGTGTCTCAATTTATGGTTACCGAAATCGTCCGCGACCACTACGTGTGAGACCGCCTTGCTTGAACAACAAATACAACTTCGATACAAAAGTGAATCAGAAAAATAACCTTTATGTTAGCGGAGCAGATTCTCAATTAAGTCTCGAAAAATTTTAAAAGAATTTACTGGCAAATAAAAAGGATAATAAATACCTATTTGAATAAACAATTCTAAGCAATAATGACTTTAATGTTTCAGTTCATAAAGTACAAATCTTCTTTATAAGCCAAATTCAAGACCAAGCCCAAAATACTGATATCTCAATCGGTTTCGACCGTTTGCAAATTTATGAGCGTGTAACTACCAAGATGTTTGTTAAAATTTTAACTGGGCTCTTGCCTTTGTTCGTTTTGTGGAGATTCTTCGTATGTTCAGGCAATCGATCAGTAATGTTTTATTGCTTCAGTTATTTCTTGAATTAACATCCATTATCTTAGTCATTACTTTTGAGAACTGTATACTTAGGATATTAATCTTGATATGTTTCACGTGTTGTATTATTTTAAAAATTACCTCTTATTATGAAATTTTTTTGTTGATGCTGTTCTTTAGAATTTAGAATATATTTGGATGGGGATTGCAATGTTTTTTTTATATTTTTGGCTTAATAAAAACTGACAGTTTCCTCAATGGTGTTAACTTTAGTGTATAAACCTACTAGCTTTTGCCCGTGGTTGTCGCCACATATAAATCAGTTACCGCAACAAAAAGTAAACTATATCCTTCTCTAAAGTTCTATATATATTTAGACTAAAATTCAACCGAATCAGTTCAGTTGTTTGGTCGTGAAAGAGTAACAGACCGACAGACAATTAGAGTTACTTTCGAATTTTCAATATTAGTATGGAAAATAAATGAGAACAATTTGAAAAAATAAGACCCTGTCACACTTCATGACCATGTAATTTCAAATAGGGCAGGTCCTTTTTTATGGAAAACATACTGTCAATAAATCTATTACACACGAACATATACATATCAAAAAACAAACAAATTATAAGTAGGTTACAAAAGAACGAATTTTGCTCATCTTAAAATTATTTCTGCTTGATTATTCCACACTGGTCAATACATTTATTGTTTTGTGGGAATTTGATTAACATATTTATGTAAATAACTTCGAATGGTTAAGGGTTTTTGCCATAAGAGGTTTCCTGATAAATTTTAGATGTAATTACCAGGCATTAGTAAATTTATAGAATTTTCTCAACACCACCTAAGATAAGGTGCGATAGGCAATTTTATTACTCATTTAGCTTTAGTCTACAGTATTTATGTACCTAGGTCTAACATTTAGCATCTAATTAAATTCATCAAGACTGTTATTAACGGTGCAATAAATTAAAACAAGTTCATTATTTATACTATCTCGTGTGTCTGCCGCGCCTGCAGCAGGAATTGTTTAACGTTTGCTGTTAAGGGTTTCTGGTAAATGACCCAAGATTGCCTTATTTAGATTTATGGCGTGTGAAAAGGGCACCAACTGTTTGATAACTGCCATAGATTGTGTTTCTAATTATTTTGAATAAGCAAAAGCCGTAGGTTGTTGCATATTTATTATTAATCTAGCCTCCATCGATTAAGAATTTTCTCCAACTGATTATATTTTTTTGTGATTAGACTAGTTCAATCTCTATGGTGGGGCTATATTAAATATTAAATATTGAACAGTTATTGTGGAATAGATTACAGACCTAAACTCAGCAGACACTGTATTTCGATTTTTACACGACGGATAAATAATTTTAAGTTATATACATATTTTTGTGATTGTTCATAGTTGTATATCTACCGTTGAAGAGCCATGTTCCGACACTAATGAACAGAATCGACTGAACTGATTCGACGAATTCACAAAACCCATGTTCAGTAGTTTTGTGACGTGACAACGTCTAATAAATCGATGAATGCCGGCTGCACGCACGGAAATGGATGACTCATTGTCCCGTTACGCTCACTGTACGTTGTACGAAGATTTTCATCAATGTTTTATCATGACCTTCTCATGTTAAACTGTCATCCGTAAACCGACTTTACAGACAACCAATTTATTTTTTCAGCAAGAGAGGTCATGGCAGCCGCCTTTAAGAACCCCTCCTTCGATTCAAAGAGGAGTATCTATACCCCTATTCTAAAAAAATGAACAAGATAAATAAGGGTACGGCAATGTCAATATAATTTAGAAGTATTTAAATTGGCTAAAAATAAACTAAGTAAATTTGGAACCAATTATAACTGCGTGGTAGGCGCATTCAATAGCACTGCACTATGTATGCATTTATAGATGAAATGAAAAACAAATCACTTATGGCTAAATGTATTGCAATGCAACTGCACTCGTTAGTATTATTGTTTGTAAAATAGTGAGACCACACAAAGAGCACTTTGAACATCTTATCACCAATATGACAATGACAATCAATGGTGTTCTTTAAGTGGCAAGTAATAATAATACATAAGCAAAAATAGTGACCACACACCACGTCACGTCACGTGACGTCATGGTGTTGCTTATTTTGGTTTAAATCTATAGGATCTGAAGAATTCTCAGTATAACTGGTTTCCAGTAAATTAAAAAAAAAAACAACACTAGGAAACCAGATCCCTAGGGTCAAAGTTCGAAATTCCATTTACCAGCTAAAACTCCAAATCAATTTAATTTTATATTAGACTATGAAATTTAGAGTTAATAATTTAGCGGTTAAGCACCATCCCGCGGTTAAGACATTGATTGTAGTTACTACGAAGCAGTGATTTTTATGAACAATATAAATGTTATGTGTTTTAATTACCTCTTCATAAGCTTTCCTCCTAAATTACGTTAGCTATTTTATTACTTTATATAGCAAATCTTATGCCGTCATAGCTTTCTCCTCTAAATCAACTAGAGCTTGTAAAATCTGTATATAAACTTCAGATAAATGGATATCTGCGTACGCGGTACTAAATCTATTCTGGCGGTATATTTCAGTGTTCATTGTAATGCATAAAAGATATCAATTTTTTTAGAATATTTTCATTATTGAATTAATAATCCTTCAGATAAGTTTATTATGAATTTCGAAACCACTTAAAACTTTATAGTAAGTTTCAACTGAAGAAGTAATGAGACATATTAAAAAAATTTAAACACCAACCACAAAAATGTTACGACCAATAAAATAGTCAAGTACACGCATATAAAAAATATTACACGAACGGTCTTTTATTGCTCACTCGTTTACACTCATTACAAGTAGTGTAGACAATCCAAAAATACGCAACACCGCAACATCAGACAAAACTACATAACAATAAAATATGTGATTTATATGTGTGACGTTTTCTGTCATTCACCTCGTTCAAAAGTCGTAAAAATGTTTATTTTTGTACTTAATGCTATTGTGTCTACAGATCGTATCAGATGTTGTGAAGATATCAACTATAATATTGTTGATAGAGGAAGGAAATTAAGATCTTTGGATATAATGGACGGTAGTAAATAGGTCAGAGAGCTCGTGGTTTTCGGCAAAAACAGAAGTATAATTTCCGATTCTTGCTTAATATAGCTGTCACACACTACCCTATCCATTCGTATATGCAATATTCGGAAACCAAAAGTTGAGGCGAAGTATTTTAAAAGAAATATTTTTTCTTTCTGTCAGATGGTGGTATGCGTGCCACCAGACGTTGACAGTATCGACTCCATGAAACGTATCCATCATGGCGCATGGCGGTAGCTAGCCCCAGTTCAAATGCAGAACAATTTATGAATGGTTAAATATGAGTAAATAAGATTTTTTTACGTTATTTGTTTTAAATACGATATTGTCATTGGTTATTGTTGAGAATAAATAAAAGAGAATCGCTAAGTTTTATAACTTAGTAACAAGAAAAAGAGTAGTAGCAGCTGCTCTGCCAGATAAGACTGGTCAGATGGCTGCCTTTGAGTAAGAGTGCCAGTAAGTATTCTACTGATAAATATCTACTTATGACATACACTCACGTTCTAAATAAGTTATATGCAAACATGGAAAATCGTGCTCACCACGTGCTTAGAGTTAAATAGAGTTTATCGTATCAAAGATAACTAACTGAAAGACCAAACTGTCAAAATGCGTACACTTTCTTAGATACTAATTAGATTTTTAGATCTTTCAGGTATCTCTGTAACATTTAAAATATACACCAGATAAGATTCAGACAGAATCCATGAAAAATTTGCCTATCTAAACATCGTTAAATTCCACACGTGGCAGACATCTTGTTTCCCACACTAAATGTCAAAGACATCAACAAACGGTCATAAAGGTTTCCAATAGCACCATTTTATGGACTACAATCTATCAAAAAACCGGCTCGTCTGAAGGAAGAGTCTCAAAGTATAAAAAGGTATAAATCATTCGAAATGATATCGTAAATGTAAAGAAATTGATATTTAAGAACATAAACGTTTAACACATTCTTTTATGGTATGGACACATGCAACTCAAGACACGGTTGCTTGACCGCCCTTAGAGAGTGTGTTTGGGTTGTCATAACTGACTCAGTGATAAGCTATGGGAGGCTATGTCCACTAGGATCAAAACGGAAATGAAATCTAAAAAGATCCCTTAGAGGATCAGTGTGGACGAAAATTCCAAACGAATCCCCAAAGAGATCTAAGCAAGGGATCCTAGTGGACGGAGCCCAACGGAAGGATACAATGATATCGATCTCCTTATAGTTACTATATACCTTTAAGCTGGAATTCTGAACAACTTGCACTGACATTTTTTATACACTAACATCTATTGATTTATAAAGAATATAAAATGTCACCATTTTTATTCATCCCATGGCTTTCGTAAGCGGCAACTAAGGGAAAATACTACGCAAGACAACATTACAGCAACGAGAATAAAAACTTGAAAATAATTCTATGCCAATCCGTCTGGGCATTTCTAAGGAGAGGTCTATGTGGACCATTTAAGGCTGTCGATGATGATAAATATTACATGCAACATACATTACCATATCAAACTGTGGGCCAAGATTACGATACGGATTAAACGAGGCAATGGACTTGAAAGATTTGTCAAATAAAGACATAAACCCAATAAATATATATTAATATCAAAGAAAGCTTAGGCGTGCGATGTGAAACGAATCTTTATTGGTCTCGGAGCCGTTAAAATGACGCTTGACATGTATGGTAGCATAGAATTATAGTCACACTGGCATTTGTCACTAAAACCACTTAAGACTGTATATTATCTATACTAATATATAAAGCTGAAGAGTTTGTTTGTTTGTTTGTTTGTTTGTTTGTTTGTTTGTTTGAACACGCTAATCTCAGGAACCGCTGGTCCGATTTGAAAAATTCTTTCGGTGTTGGATAGTCCATTTATCGAGGAAGGCTATAGGGTATATATCATCACGCTACTACTAATAGGAGCGGAGCAACAATGAAGAATGTTTCAAAAACGGGGGAAATTTTCACGCTACGGGCAATATAAGGCGCAAACGAGGTTGCGTGGGTCGGCTAGTAGTAGATAAAGGTAGTATTAACAGTCATAAAACTGAGCGAATGCGTGTCGGGTTCCGTACTTAATTACTATTAACCGTTTTCAAGAAGTGACAGCTTTATCCAAGTGTATTGATTTCATATTTTAAAGAATTTTTTTGCCTATTGTTCTCGGAAAATAGACCTAACTTAGCTGTGATCCTATTATTCTGAATTCATATAACTTTTATCATGATTTTAAATTATGTCTTAACAATAATTGGTAGTTTTATTTTCTTATTTAGGCTAATGGTCCTTTATGTGATAGAATAAAGCTCTTCCCCAAAGTACAGAAGCCTACTGGCATGTTTGCAGGCTTCTATGACCTGCCTTGGATCAGGGAGAGTTGGTCATTTTAAATCGATGAATCAAATAATAGTCTTCATTTTTCCTCATGTTTTTGGAAGATCGATCAAAAAATTTGAAAGGAAGGTGACAGATAAGATGGTCGTTTTTAACTGTAAGAGTTCTTTGTAAGGAGTTTGGAACCCTAATAAGAGTCATAGAAGCGATGTGGAATAATCATGGCATACTTCTATCGCAAAGTGGGAAGGATATTCAAACAATATTATTAAAAATTATGTATTATGATTTCTTAATGAATACTTTATATTATAATTTGCTGTAGATCTTAAAGAGATTGGGTTCATTATGCCATATTCAGGGGTCTTTATGAATGCAAATCTGAATCATAAATAAGCTCACGGATTTAGATGTATATTGAGTATACATAGGTGCTGAGTTTGTCGTGGGTGAGGTACGTTTTGGCATATGTCATCCTTCTCGACCGGAGTAATAACCACGGCTTTACAGAAAACCAGGTATTAACCAATTTTACCGTAATATTTCACCGAGTGTATCAGTTTACCGAAAGCTTCAATCATGTTTTTTCTAGTTCTAAGGGATAGTGGTGGGATGGAGGCTCTTTTTTCCGCCCTAAGAAAAAGATATTTATAAAGGATTAATTCACAAACCGTCATTAAATGTTGATTGTTTACTATCATCATTTTCATCACCAACTTTGCGGTCTTCATGACTGCACGGTTTTCCTAGTGGCTTATAGGTCGTCACGCTGGTTTCTACTGCGTCAAGTATTGTGGGTTCAAATCCTATATGGGACAACACTTTGAACGATCCATAAATTGTTGTTCTATCCCCCACGACACAGGATGTATATTCCTAATGCTGGAGTTGTATAAGAAATCTTAAAGGAACATGATATACATTAAAACGCCACTAATAGCCATGAATTGTGATTGAAAAAGATGTGAACCAAACATATATAAAACTTGTAGTGTTATCAACTATAGCCATTGACACCATTGAACCAGTTTCACATTTGTATCAACGTTTACACTTAGAAAATATTACGTGCTGGACGTTCGTAAAATAAATAAGTACATAATTTGAAATTCTAAACTTGAAACCTACTCTAGGTTGATCGTCTCATTTTCCAAATGGCATCGTAAAACTCTGCGTGTAAACTATACAGCTCAAAACAGTTGTAAACAGTAAGTGCCTAAGTATTTACGTTTTGATTCATGAGTCGCTTAAAAATGAAACGCAGGCAAGCGCGTTCATATTAACCTTTGCAGTCACTGCTGCTTACTTCAACGTTCCAATCGATAACTTTGAAATCAAATTTAAATCGATTGTGATTTTAATGAGCATTTGATTTTAGATTTTCTTTATTATTACAAGTCACGATCAGATCGAGGATCAACTAGGAAGTATTTAATTTAGCTTTAACTAAAAATACGTCACGATATGGCAATGATGAGTCATTAGAGGATACAAACACTAAAAAAAAAATTTTGTCCGAAGAGGGGTCTGTAGCTGTAGAGTAAATCAGTGTTGACGGTTAGCCAGCCGAATTCCCTCTCTACTTTCAGTTCATTCATGAAGGTCTAAGTTAGTATGATTTCTAAACGACTTATAGAAAGAAGTATTCAATGAGAGTTAATCCAGATAAAACTAGAAAGCAAGAAAATATGAAACCTGGCGAGCATTGTTTACCTGCCAGTGAAAGTCCTGTCAAATTCCGTCCAGCGGTTCCAGAGATTACCCGGATTACAAACAGACAGACAGACAGACAAACATTTTTTCAACTATTTTTTGTGGTATATGTATCGTGTATACATACATACGCATTTAGTAAAAAGCGGTTATTCAATATTACAAACAGACACTCCAATTTTATTTATTTGTATAGATGTATAGATTTTTTTATTTATTTATTCTTTACAGATTCATGACACTAAGAAGCTCTCAAATAACAGCGAATTTTCAAACCCTTTTAAGCTGTAAGAAAAACTTTAATTTAAATGTTTTATGATGAAAGTCTCTACTAATATACTGCTAGACATAAAATCTTCTTACAAAAAAAAATTGAGTGAATTTAATTTTCCGAAGTTTAGCTACATTAGTTTAGCTTGTAAAAAAAGTATATTTTAATTCTTATCCACATAGCATTGTACTTTACTCATGTGAATTATGGATTTCAACTTTTTCGTTTCAACGAGTTTCTTTGTCAGCAATCTTCTCATAAGAATCTGCGTATTTTAAAAACTGGTAGTTACGAATCGACACAGGCAGGTAGTGGATTTTGATGCTTTCGCCTAATTCACCTTGACAATACAGTACATCTGTGGCGTCTATTTGTGTCGATCTATGATTTTGAACTGTAGCTTCAATTTAACGTTCATAAATGTCACCTACTGTCTTAATTGAATCATTAACGAAATAAACGATTTTGAATTTGAATCAACTATATTTTTCTAATGCCTTTATTCCGCTGATTAATTCTGAAGATCAATGTAAACATGCCGTTATTTATTTTCCAAAATTTATACATGTTGTCCTAAATTAAAGCTCTTAACTATCAAAATATATAATTTAGAAGCCAAAGATACTGCTAAACAACGACTTATTTTCAACCGCAAATCAGATTGAAGATAATAATAACATTAAGTTTATGTGACATGTTATAATAAATAAACATATTTATTTGTTATTTGGCTACTGGTCACTTAAAATTTAAATAATGACAATCTATGTTGTAATAAACCCAAAGAACATGAAAAGTAGCGTAGACAAATCCAACTTGTTTTTCAGTATTAATTTAACTGAATTATAAAGTTAAAGGCCAAATGTGACCATCAAAATAACAAGACTCTTCAATTATTTGTTAACAGTAAACTTTAAAAGTGTTGTAAATAATAGTGATTATTTCAGTTTTAAGCTCAGCATAAATATGGTAATAGTTAGGGGACCAAGTAACAAGTTTAGTGAATAACAAACCTAACGCAAACATTAACACCACTCATATCGGACCGGTTCGGCAAGCTCACTATTTTACGCTGAAGTTCTATCGAGCACGTCACAACATGCCAATGACCTAGCCATTGTCTCGATCCTAATATCTACACAGGCGATCTGTGTATAATGTTTGTTATTATAGAATTTATGTTCATACATCAGGGTTACTAACGTAAGCAAGGTAGTAAGGCAACGATGGTACGAACCGCCCAGGTTCTAACTAGTTTGGGATGTGTATCATGTGTCAATTTAAAAATATATCAAGGATTTATTCAATTATCTATCGAGTAGGTAAAAAAAGTTTGCGACCCAAAGTCTAGCTTTTGATAAGCAGGAAAGATATTGATGTGTACATGGGCGTACCGCAACTGCTCCCAAACCCTGATCCTGAACTTGGTAGAGAGTATAATTATGATAACGAGATTACTGAGATGTACATTTAAATATGTTTTACTAAATACGGTGTGTATTACTGAATGTAAACTTTGAGTGCATGTAAAATATTTTGTATAATGTTTAACAAAAAACTGACTTCAAGAACTAGACCAAATTGAAATAGATGGACATGGAAGCACCACCTTTCAAATAAAAAAAGAATCAGGAAAATCGGTTCATCCAGTCAAAAGTTATAACGTAACACATTTAAAAGAAATACAATGGATTTGATAACCTCCTCCTCTTTTTTTGAAATTGGTGAAAAAGTAGCTAAAGTTTCATTAAAACAGATTGGTAAACATTTTTTTTTGAGATTCTGTAATTACATTAACAACCACATGTTATAAAACAAACTAACCTAACACTAAATAAATAGTTTACATTGAAACTTCTAGACAATATTTAATAAACACAAATTTTGTAGCTCTCAATAAATCATAACAGGCAGCAACCACAAAGTCACTGAACAAATAACACTTAAACACGGTACAAAATATGCAAAAGCTAAAGCGCCAGAATATAATTTGTAATCCATTACCGATAGTGCTGAAATGAAAATTTTGCAAGAAATTTACAATCTACCACTTTATGAGTCACTCAAAGTAAGTCTTGTTGTAGATAAAGGAAATAGCGTGGAGGGTGTAAAAGTTATAGCGAGCATTTGAGATTCCCTTGTGATTTACCGACGTTCTGTTGACAACTTGGCAGTGTCGCCTTTGCATGAATAAAGACTAGAGAAGTTATTTACCATGGGCTTAGATGAGATCATCTTTGTTTTGCTAACATACGTCTTTGTCATTTGTACTAGATAAATAAAATTAGTTTGGTGTTTATTGACACTGATTTATTATTTATTGCATTTTCTTTTCTTTATTGTAAATTCATTTTATTGTTATTTGTAACTTATTATTAGTAGATTTAAAATAATTAAAACCTAACCTAAAAAGTAACCTTTCTTAAAAATAAATCATTAAGATTTAAATAAATGAAAACAAATTGATATGATTGTCTGAAATTGTAATTTATACAAATAAATAAAATTGGAGTGTCTGTTTGTAATATTCAAATAACCGCTTTTTACTAAATCCATATGTGTGTATACACGGTACATATACCAAAAATGTAGTTAAAAACAAAATTGTCTGTCTGTCTGTTTGTTCCGGGTAATCTCTGGAAGGGCTGGACGGATTTTGACGGGACTTTCACTGGAAGGTAGCTGATGACCCAGGGAATAACTTAGGCTTTAACCTAGACTTTTTTTATGGACTAACTTTGTCCCGCGGCGTTACTCGCAGTACAACTATAACTGCGGGTAACACCGCGGGGTTCAGCTAGTATACATATAAGTATCTAGATTCTGCATCCTGCAAAACATTCATATATGTAATGTGTACTGACCAATGACGTCACAATTGAAATAGTGAATTGTATGATAATAAAACTTAGAAACGGATAATGATCTTACAACAAACATGAGTAAAATACAAAAGCCACACAATTTACTATAGTGCCCTGAGGCCAAGTGATCTTATCGTGTAACACCAACTTAAATCTTGCTTTAACAACTTAATAATAATTATCACTGTAAGCCTACAGACCACACACAGACCTTAACAGACGTCCTCCCTCGCATTTTGATATATTGGTCTGTGATGGAAATAAGGAACTGCTCCAACTGGACAGGCGAATAAATAGAGAAATTAAATTTTCAATGTTCAGTTTCCAATGAAGTTTAATTCGAATTTTAGAAAAAATATTAATTTTATGTAAAATACAAAGAGCAAATTCATATTTATACTAAATTAGCTCAATAATATAAGTTGAAGTTAAAAAAATAATTATATACATTACAGACTCAGATTAATATTATTCATTACTAGCTGAACCCCGCGGTGTTACCCGCGGTTATTGTTGTACCGCGAGTAACGCCGCGGGACAAAGTTAGTCTAAAAAAAGTAGCCTAAGTTACTCCCCGGATCATCAGCTACCAGCCAGTGAAAGTCCCGTCAAAATCCGTCCAGCCCTTCCAGAGATTACCCGGAACAAACAGACAGACAGACAGACAGACAGACAAAAAAATTTTTAACTACATTTTTGGTATATGTATCGTGTATACATACATATGCATTAAGTAAAAAGCGGTTATTTTAATATTACAAACAGACACTCCAATTTTATTTATTTGTATAGATTGGCTATTTGTTTCAATATCATTAAACATTTAGAAAAAAAAACATTTTAACATTTGCCTAATGGTTGGCATTGATATCGGCAGTTCAGATTTTCTTATTATTTTCAAGTATTTTTTTTTAAATTTATTTATCACAATAAATTTCTTCACAAAAAAGTAACAAGTTACAGTTATAATTCATACTTTAACTAAACGAGGATTACTTACATATATGAACGACATCGTAAATCAAGTTGTGTATAAGGAAGAAGCGTGGGCCCATTGAGTTCCTTGCGGCACTCCAAACCGGTAGCGGTTAACTCTTATGCTTTAACAACTGCAGCCTCCTGATTAAAAGTTGCATTTACAAAACAAAGCATATACCTACATACTTATTGAGAGTAGGATGTGAGTGTCTACTTATAGCTTTTAATTTTTGAACTGACTAAATTTAATATAAGGTTTATTGATTTGAAAATAATAGCAGCCCGTATTATGGAAGATGGCGGTGTTTCCCGCCCGTGCCTCGGAGCGCATGTAAGCCCTTGGTCCCGATTGTCATAAACAATCGTTATTGGCAAGTCAGTGCCCTCATATATATTAACAATTAGTTCAACCTTCGAATTCAGTTCACCCTCACGGTTGCAGAGGACCGATGCAAGTCGCTCCGTGTAAAAAACTGATATTCAGTTAAAACCGGTTGAACTATTAGCCGACCCCAAATCTTGGGAATAATAAAGGTTAGGATAATGGTGATGATTTGAAAAATACAACGATATTTTAGAATAAGTTAAATATATTTGTATATTATATATTTGTTATACTTATATTTCTTTCATGTTAAAAGACCAAAGCAAGGCAAATATAGAACGTGTAACTGCTACCACACGACTGTTCTAGGTAAAAGTTGCAACAACTTTGTCTGCTGGTGAGTCGGGGTCATATCTCATCTCACAATTTCTACCAAACTGTAAAAAAGAGAAATTAGAATTTAATTAAATTAATTTACCCGCGCCAGAATAAAATTTTTACTCAAAGAAAAGATTACTAAAGGCCTGATTATGATATTACTTTAGTAGAGCTGGCATATCTGCCTAAGCCTGATTCTGTAGCCAGTGATCATTACAGTGATTCCCAGAGGTGCATTTAAAGTCCACATTTTGCCAACCATACATTTAATCCTATTAGACAACTAACAAAAACTCAAAAGTGGAAGAATCAAATATTCTTTAAGTGGTATTTTTGCCACTTCCTACTTGGTTAAGTACTGTGGGTTCGATCCCATTATGGGTTAACATTTTATGTGATCCACAAAACGATGTACTTTGTCTAGTTCTACTTTGTGTCAGTTTTATGTTATTAGTATGTTTGGAAGGGGAAACCCTGCGAAATAGGATTTATTCCTTGTATGCGTCTTTACAATTAGTACCGAAAATGGAACAGAAGACCATAAACATACATATAAAGAGAATAGAATAATATAAGTACTAGAAGTTAATAGTTTGTACGAAGATTATGATAACTATTTTATGATTCACTTCAAAACGTTTAACGGACAGGACTATAACGCGTGGGACGGTTTTTATTATCATTGCGTTGAAAACATTTGATTTATGTTGTCACTATTTTTGAATTCATCTCTTTAAATTTACGACTACGCTGTTGTACATTCAGTGGTTTATAGGTTTTAGATTTGTTTAAGCGGTTAATTTTGTGTGAGAGTGTTTTCGTAGCCTTTAATACTTTTTATGTAGCTTTAGTTGGAGTTTTATTGAATTAGGTTTTACTGTTCTATTCTTGGTGCTAATTTATTTTCAACATTAACATTGTTGTGAATATTGTTCCACTTATCGAATGAGTCAGGAATATGAAGTTTGTTTGTTTAATACAGTAAGGAATAATAATTTGTAACTGTTTTGTCTTTTCATGGAGAGACAAATCAAACATTTGCTAGTCACGAAATCAAAATCAAGAAATGTCATAGTCACATAATCAAACTTCATCAAGACCGAGAGCAATCAAAATGCTAAATAATTTAAACCATTGACACCAGTAAATAACACGACAAACTAGACTTTACTTTAAATGATCAAAATCAGGCCACGCAAGTATAGTGCGTTTGTATACTACAAAGCCATAATCGTTAATTTTGGCTGGTATTACAATTGCAAACATGATGGTGAAATTGTTGGAAAGCAGAATTGTCGCCCACGTCCCAAATCACAATGAAACTGTTTGCATAATGTTAATCACTGATTTAAAGATTGAAGGGCAGTGATAACGAAATGCTGGGCTTCAATTATTGTGATATCGGAGCTTGAGCTTACTTATGACTCAGTTTTTTATACCTCAAAGTTAAGTCATTACTCATGTAACAACATCCATACAATTTATTTCGACCATCTTATCAACATTTCAGTGTAATAAATGATGATTGAATCTCGGTGTCAAAACTTTATCGTTTGAAATTAAAGGTGATTAGAGGTTTTACAAATTTTAACTAAATGGTCTTTTGGCAGATATTATTTACTCTGTAAGTTATATTACTTGAGGAGAATAGAGAATTTCTATGATTTATGTAAAATATTCTACGTTTGAATAAAACTAAAGTTAATTCTTAACAATATTGTATGAACAGCCAGTAAAAGACTTTTTAACTAACTTCAAAAAAGGAAGAGGTTCTCGAGTCGACTGTATTTTTTTATGTTTGTTATATCAGAACTTTCGACTGGGTTTTAATTTTTTTTTTTATTTAAAAGTTGGGGCTTCCCTTGTTGTCCCATTCCAATTCGGTTCAGTTTTTAAAGTCGTTTTTCTTTCTTTAAAATTTATAAAGGATTTTTTATTTAAGCTCTTATGTCATAAAGTGATTGTTGTGTTTAATATAAGCACAGTTAACTATGCAATGTTGACATTTTAATTAATAGACTAACACTACATTAGTGTTCATGTATTATACTACAAAGTAAGTCAATACGTTTCTATTTTTGACCCAACTGGACTTTGATACAATAAGGAGTAATGATTTACTACTTCAGTTATAGTTGGTTCTAATTACTTCAAAAAGCTTTTCACTATTTGTCATAATTAAATAGTAAATTTATTTTACACACGAGCATAATAAAATTAATATGCAGAATTATTCATTTTCACATGAATGTTACTAAATTCTGTTTATCATTATGACTATTCATAAAAATGAATAGTATATAATTACTAAAATGTATCATCGCTTTAATGATTTGGAAATTGTCCAATAAGGAACGGATCATTAACATTAGGAGATCAAGATATTCTTCTAAGCCATAAGCAATTTAAAGGTATAATAAAACAGAAATACGTTTTTTACCATTACCATACAATACCAGTAGGAGAAAAAAGTGAAATTCGACTTTTATGGCCGACTTTAGGCAATTCCTTTTATTTGTTTGCTTTGTTCTGAGTGAGTCTACCCCTAATTTGAAGGAGAGGTCTCGATAAAGACATTGGAATAACTACTTTTTTTATCTATGGTCCTGCCAAATTGACTCTACAATGCCTGATAGAAAGTATAAGCAGAATCTAAGAGTTGTTGGCCACAATGCAGACAATGCAACAATGCAGCATGGTGACTGACACTATGGCGGCCCAGTGCTGCTTCTGCATCATTTATGGTATATAAGCTATAGCTACTGCTAGGTTTAGCTCAATTAATAGTACACCATCACCGTTTATCTTTTACATTTATACACCACTCAAGCAGTCGTTACAAAATTATACAAAAACTTCATATATTTACAGTAAATTACTCTATACTTTTTATAAAGATCCTGAATTCCTGAGTAATATCTAAAATTCTTGACAAAATATTACGACCAAAGCGAGTTTCTAATATTTCCACTTCTAATTCTACATCGAACACAGAAATCTCCGGAACGATTACGATCGACAAATTACGATTAGTTCCGTTTTGTAAATTAGTATCTTCATTAACTGCCTGATTGATCATCTTAATTACATCGTTTTCCGCTTCATTATTTTTTTGTACAGATTTCTTTATTAGATTCTGGTTAAAAAGACTCCCACGTGACGAGATTGTATCTTTCAATCGGCTTCTTTGATAATGTTTATTGTTTATCAATTATTGGCTTAAATTTTTTCGTACAGTTCTTGGGTTTATGGATACCGCCTTTTATCCAATATTATTCAAATCGCGTCAGGTTTTTTCGTTAAATTTTTTTACGAATTAATAATAATATTCCATTTATTTTTATATATACATAATGGAGATCCACGCTACTCCATCTTCGTTTGTGTTAACAGTCCTTTCCTAGACGCACCAGTAAGACACATATTTAAAATAATAAACGTGAAATTCGGTAAGACAGTCTTAGAGTTAATCGTAAACAAGAACGTGTTACGAGAACTATATTTAAAAGATGCTTAAGTAAGTTAAGTAGTAACAATTGACGGTGTGAGCTTTAGGAAAACAGTTACAGTCTGATATTACAGGTCTCATTTAATTGGATTAAATTATAATACAAAATTATTGAACTGAATTCTTCTTTAGCCGCATTGTGTACTTTAGCAAAATTTATTTTGGGATCGGTTAAAAATGTTAAACTCACGACAGATTACATCGCGACAGGATACGTGACCTAAGGCGGCATAAAACTGCGCAGGACACTTACGCGTGTGAGCATGGTCACAGCTGATGGCTCGACTGTCTAATATGACATGACTAGTAATATGTTTAAGCCTATATTTTTATAACATCACAATAAGCATTTTGGAGATCGTTTTTTGTTTTTTCGAGAGACGGTCCCCATTTCATCTCATCCATATTTTATATATTTTTTAACATTAATTTTATCATGACGAAGAGTTAAAGACTTGAAGACTTATGATTTGAAGACTTTAACACTTGACATTGACAGAAATAGCTGATCCAAGAGATTCGGCTGGTTGCCATTTCATTAAAAGAAGAAGAAGAATAAGCATTTTCTTTTACTTCTTTGCATCTCGCATTTTATTTAAAGAGAAAAGAGGTTCATTTCAGATAAGCTTATACAAGTGTTTGTTTATAATTTTGAGTTTTCACTTCTGACGGCAATCAAAAACATACATTGTACATATACTATAATTTTGAACCATCTTAGAATAAGGTGTGTATCAAAACCAATGTTTCTTTTTTATTTCTATCATTCTAACAGTACAATTACTCGTTAGCATATTTGTCCCAACATTTAGGTAAGTAATTATCAGCTTAAATTGCTATCGGCGGCAACATCAAGAGAGTCATAACTTATGGTGAGAAAAATTTGGCTCACTCCCATGAAAATTACCATATGTATGGATTCGAAAGTGAATTGAAAATTTCGTCAGTGTTCATTTGTCATGAGCTACACCCAGTTGGTATTGTGTGGGACAATTGTGCTTTCATTGTTTTGTGTCTAGTTTATTTCTAGCGTCGGCAACGAGCCGTGAGCGGCTATGGCCGTTTCAAGCGATAAGTTCACGTAATGTTTTTATATGATGTGATTTTTAGTTTAATAAATTTTTGTCATTCGAGTTTTCGTTGATGTGACTTTTAATTTAATATATTTTTGTTTCGGGAGTCCGAGGGTTTCAGGCGTCCAATTAAACTCAGACTTTTTGAAAATGGATCTGTTAGGTCCGAAGGTAGCTGCACATTATTGATATGATAACATATGGGTGTTAGGGTTTATAGGGGGCAAACCAGTTGATAAATTTAAATAATAGTCACGAAAATTATTATTCTAATTTATTGAACTTTGATTTCTCTCTTCATCTTATTCATTCTCTACATCTTTATTGTATTATTGTCATGAGTTAAAGTAAAAAAAACAAAATCGGATGCATAGTGCAAAACCTACCATTGTAAAACTATTTTATTAATAATATTAAATGAAAATTAACCAACACCATAACAGTAGTAGTCAGTAAAAAATGGATTGATGTAATTGCTTAGTGTACATTTGAAATTTTGGAAAAAAAACCTCTACCACTGAATAAAACTATGAAATATTGGAATTATATCCAGTGGACTAACATTTTACCGAACATCTACAAACAAATGTCACATATTTTACGGAGATTAAGTTCTTGGAGCTATTAATCGTGTCGGACACGTGTCGTTGTCACTAAATGTAATCTTGTTATCCTCTTTGACACTTTCAGTTTATCTTTTGTTTTACTGATTTCTTGTTTTGCCGTGTTATATAACGTTTTGTAATTGTGTGAAAGAATATCTATCTGATCTTCAAGCGACTTTGGTTTTTATCGACTTTGAGTTAGTGTTTTATAAGGTATAATTTTGTTTGTGCCTTAGTTGGTGTGTCGTAACAGATTCTGTAATTAGTTAGCTGAAGGTTCCTTTGATGTTTTTAACAATACAACAAATCGGACATTATAATGCGGCTGTGTTACAAAGTGTAAAGTGGGAATTATTAAATTGTTTAATAAACCAAGATGTTTCTAATTTATTTTCTATTTGTGGTTATAAATCACTGTGTTTGTCGTAAACTATTTCATTGGGGATCAGGTTATTTACGGTGGTATGTTCTACATTTGTTTGTCTCCTGTTATTTTAGTGTATTACACAATACTTCAGTTTTAAAAATAGTTCGCTTCCTATTTACGATTGTGATCATCATTAGTAGTTAAATTTATTGTGTTTGTATTTGGACAAAGAAAAGAGTCTCGTACTTTAATATGTTTCGTACCTGGATGACCTTAGTTTTGTTAAATTTCTTAAAAATTCCTCGTTCAAAAGTCATCCAATTGATTCGGCATTTAATTATTGATTTTCTTTTAAGTAGTTTTATAAAAAGTCAGTCAAGCCACTAACAGGTGAACATGGTATATCTAAAGAGTTCTTTGGTAAGAACTGCAGAATCTTATAAATTTTAATATTATTTTCAGATAGACAAAAATTATGATAAAAATGAATAAATACCAGAGATATCATAATTGTCGAAACTTGATTTCTTGTATTTTTACATATTTACAACACTAATAAAGCAATGTACTTCAGATATATATATGTTCTACTTTCGCCAAATTCTTAAGTTTGTTTCCTCTTAAGTGTACAGAAGCATCCTCTGACAGATCATTCGGCATGATTAATCGAATCAATTCACAATCGCTCACGTCTTCACCAGAAATATGATCGAATGTTAACAAACCGAATGATAGATATAAATCGATACTATTTATCTCGATTACCGAGTTCTCTGAACCAAGGTTAGTGGCTTCGATTGCGGGTTTAAATGAAATGTTTTGACACTTATGAAGTGGTTGGCTACTGGGAATATTTGGGTGAGATATTCCAGTGTTTGTGATATATGAACGTACTTAATATTAAGTTTATCTATGTAGTGTTGCTCTACTGCTACTAGTGCTGAAACTTTTGATAGTTTGTTTTTATTAGTTATAGTTTGTTGGTTAAACACACTGGTCTCAGGAACTACTGATACGAAATATTTTTAATGTTAGCTCATCGAGAAAAAATTTAAGCTTTATATGGAGTATAGTTTTAATGCAAAATGTTATATAAACCGGTAAAACGGTAGGTAGATCTATCTCTTATATCATTGTCTGCCTCGTTGGTCGCGGTTGGCGTTTGCGACTGCTGATCGGGTTCGATTCCCGGGTCGGACCAAAGGTTTGTATGATCTACAAATGTTTGTTTAGGAGTTTGTGTGTTTTCTATACGTATATAAAAAAAGTATAAATGTATTTGTATCAGTTATCTAGTACCCATAACACAAGCTTTGCTTAGCTTGGCACTAGATGGTTTTGTGTGTTAGATGTCAAAATTTTTTTTAATTTATTTATTTAATATTCATGTTAGAAAAGAAGTTAATGTTTTGATTTATGTTAATAGTTCCATTGAGTATTTTATTCAAGACAAATAATTTTGAAATGAGCTGAAATATTTTCGCGAGTTGGTTGGCTTGGTGTACAATATACACATTGTATAAGCATGTTACCAGTTTTCCAATTACCGAAAAACGTGGGGCGACATTTTAAATATTTTCAATAAGCACCCCACGCTTTTTACATTAAAAAAATTAAAAGCGTTTTTTTTAGTTTTCTTAGTGTTATTTATTTATTTTTTGCTTTTTTTCAAATTATTGTATTGTCATCGGTCCTCGATAAGTCTACTAAATTTAAATAAAAACTGAACCTTTGAATTGGGTTAAAATTAAGTCCAGAGAAGTCGGTTACAAAGAAACATACAGGTGTAGCGTGTGAAAATAGGCTATGCTTTCGTGTGCTTAACCAGAAAGCCGATAATATATTTAATAATTTTTCGTAGAACCCATGATCTGTGAGCTTAGCAGTTAGGATTACTAACCTCCAGACTAACGGACTAGTCAATGAAGTCTTATCAAGCTCATATTTTAATCAAAACTAGTCGTAATAACTACTGAGTCATGTCAAAACTAGTCATAATAACTACTGAGTCATGTCAGAATTATTTACGTTAGTTCAACTTTAGGGTATATTTAACCTCTTTTAACTCACTTTGTACCTCGGTTACAAGGGTTACAACGCAGCATAACATCAAACTATGTATTTAATTCTAGAGATGATATTACTACTTCAGTCTACTACCGTCCACTGCTGAACGAAGGCCTCCCCCAAAGAGCGTTAACCATCCCAGTCTTTGCAGCTTGAATCCATCCGCTGCCACCCATTTACATTAAGTCGTCACTCCATCCTGCTGCAGGACGTCCTAAACTACATTTACTTAATCGCGGACTCCACTCTAGAGCTCGTAAAGATGGTATTAACAGTTAAATATTTCTAACACCGATTATAGTTGTTTAAAAGTCGTAAAATAGATAACGAGTGCATGAAATTTTGTGGCTGTAATAAAATTATGTTAAACTGGACATCAAAGGCATCGTGCTGTGAGAAACAATGTTCTTCTAAATCACATATGGATGCACAATAATATAGTCGTGTAAGCCGTTCTTAATATAATGTATTAAGTTAATGTGGCGGTGCAATGGTAAAGTATGCGATGTCAATATTGAGACCGTGGATTTGATTCTTGTGTTGGAATGGTTGTATGATTTGCGAATATTTGTTTCAGAGTAGTCGAAAACATTATTACATACTAGCTGAGTCCCAAGGTGTAACAAGCGGTTGTTGTTGTACCTTTACACAACTAACGCCGCGGGGTGAGGCTACTCTTCAAAAAAGTAGCTTAAGTTACTCTTTATATCATCGGCTATGTGACAGTGAAAGTCCCTGTAAAATGTATTCCTATATCCCATGTATTCCTTTTTAAAGTATAAAAAAGAAGTCCTTCACAGCATTTGTCTATCTTTTAAGGTTGGCTCACTGTATCCTTCTTATACGTATAGCAATTTTTAATCCACCCATAATTTTGGTTCTATTTTTCTCTTCCAAGTACAAAACTTTTTCTGTTTATCATCAACAACATATTATTATTCATTTATCGTTAGAACAAGCAGCGACTTTAATAAGTTGTGCAAGGAGTACTCTGTTGATCTTTTTAACACCAAACTTAATGATATACACAGTATGCTAAATCGCAAGTTTTCTGAATACTGTCATTTTTAATTAATCAAACTTCGTTTGCGTCTCTCCATAAGAAATACTTTTTCCCTTTTTCCCATTTTCCCAACATTTTCGATCTATACCCGGCTCCTATTGGTCGTAAAGTGATGTTACAGAACCTAAAACCTTCCTCGCTAAATGGGCTATCCAACAAAAAGAGAATTAGAAAAATCGGTTCAGTCGTTCATGCGTGATGTCATGACCAAGGCAAATAGGGATTCATATTTATATATATAGATTATTATTGTATTGGTGTTGTATCGTGTTGGTTAGTGTTCCAGAACGTTTGTGAATTTATTATGTTGCAATTCGTGAAAACCTGCAATTGGCTTCATGTTGCATATCAAACTAACCATTTTCTTTGTGTGTAGCAGTTTCATTTGATTTATAACAGAAAACACGATAAATTATCTATCAATGATTTAATACTATTTAACACTACTACCAATCTAAGTGTAAATGCTAATTTACTTTCTCTGCTATTCATTTAAGTTCCATTAATAATATTGCATTAACTTAATAATATCTCTGAGTTACAAAGTAATCAGTTTCCAAGTTGCAAGAATGCCCACTTACCTCAACATCGGTGTTACTCCTTATCCGTAATGGGATACCATTTATTTGAGCATTAGTCTCGATAAAGCCACTTAGCTAATTCAGAAGCAGTGATTTTCACACCTAGGGTTAGCTAACAAACAGTTAAGCTACTTATCAGGCTATTATAGCTACCGAGATAAAGTTTTGAGTTATTTCAGCTGACAGACGATTGTCGATTCGTCTAGTACCTCTATTTAGATTGTACAGGAGCCTGTGCTGATTTTGATGATAAGCGTGCTTAAGTCTGCGTTTGAGGGTTATAAAATGATATTTATCCAAAAGGCTACCGTTTAAATATGTTTTAGAGATACGTAATTTAATTTTAGAATGTAGATTCTAAAATTGATAATGGATAAGCTTTTGACTGTTGTTGGTTTATAGTTTTGAAGTAGCATTTAATAATTTAGGGCTTAACAAAAGGCAATTTGGAAAGAAAACAAGTAAAAATATTAAAAACTAGCTGAACCCCGCGGTGCTACCCTCGGTTATTGTTGTACCGCGAGTAACGCCGCGGGACAAAGTTAGTCTAAAAAAAAGTAGCCTAAGTTACTCCCCGGATCATCAGCTACCTGCTAGTGAAAGTACCGTCAAAATCCGTCCAGCCGTTCCAGAGATTACCCGGAACAAACAGACAGACAGACAGACAGACAGACAAAAAATTTTTTAACTACATTTTTGGTATGTGTATCGTGTATACATACACATGCGTTGATTAAAAAGCTGTTATTTTAATATTACAAACAGACACTCCAATTTTATTTATTTGTATAGATAAAAAATCCGACTACGTCAATATTTATCATCTTTATTAAATTTAGTTTTTTTTTCATTAAAACATACAAGTTATATATATTTTCGTTATCACCGTTGAAAATTCCGAATTACGAAGACTCTCATATATAGTGCCATTAACGGTCACCTATCCAAGTACTGACCGCGCCCTCGTTGCTTACCTTCGGTGACTGTTTCTAATCACCGAGTGCAACTGGTCTATGAACGCCTTTCATGGGATCATAATGGGAGAAGAGAGAAAAACATGCGCTGGTAGTGAGTTGCAGGTTGTAATTGCGTGGTAGAGGAGGGAAGAACCGAACCAGTAAGTCCTAGAGTTGTGAATCTGTAAAAATAAAGTCTCTTAGTAATATGGCCTTTCTGCTTAATTTGGAAACTTAAATGTAATTATTTTTATAATTATTATAACTTATGTTCTAAATAAAATACAGTGTATGTAAATTAAATCTTAAACAGGATACCTCAACAAATTGTTTAATAAACAAACTTAAATTCTGAACAATCAAGAAAGATATGACAATATAAGGAACCAAATGCCTTGTTATCAATATTTACAGTTGTTGTAGTGCTAACTGGGCTCCAAATATTGCAGGAAGGTACCTAATATTAAGTAGTAAACCTACTGCGAAATGACACAGAGTGGTACCTTAAGAATGGGAAAAGATTAAAAGCTGTCAGTAATAATATGGTGGATAGATGAAGCAGTGCATTCAAGCCTTTGAAGTAAACCAAAAATTAGTTTAAACGTATTTTATAAAATTTATAAAATAATATAAAATTATATAAAATAATATAAAATAATTATTTCAACGCCATCTAATCCCAAACTAAGCAGAGTTTGTATTATGGGTACTATCAACTGATATGAATACTTACATACTTTTTTTTGTAAATACATACGTATTATACATAGAAAACACCCAAACTCCTAAACAAATATTTGCAGATCATACAAACATTTGGTCCGACCCGGGAATCGAACCCGAGACCTCAAGAACAGCCGTCGCGTACGCTACCACTGCGACTACTGCCGCCACAGCTGCGAGGCGTCACAACTGCGTTGTCGATCTTTGTGGGATGGGGAAAGGTGTGTGGGGAGGAACCTTACGGGTCTCCGGTAACCTCACTAACACCGTTTTGCTGTGAGGCCGTGATATCACTCCGGTCGAGCCGGCCCATTTCATTTATATTGTTTTACTCGATAACTTATTATACATAACCTTTGAATTGCTCGATGTACGTATACAGCTTATAGACTGGATAGTACCTTTCTAAATTCCTTTATTTGTTCAACTAGCTGATTTGGCTGGATAGGGAGGAACAAAATTCATTGACAAAAGTTTTAGTTTAACTCGTATAAGAGTAGAGGAAAGAAGACATGGTTAAAAAGGAGTAACAACGATATATAGAAAATAATGAAAGATAAAATACATTGCATCGACCCAAAGTAAATATAGGAAAAGATGATGTGGTCTTTAAATTCCAAATTTAATGAGCCATGAAATATATTTCATTATTTCTACATGTTTGAACACGCGTCATTCGAATATTTCATAAAATTAATCCTAATCATGTATGTATTCCAGCTAATCCAATTCTGGCACAGGTAGCAAATACATTAGATTATATATTGTATAAATTATGGTACTGAAATTAAACTGTAAATCTCTGGGCAAATTCCAGGCATTAAGCCCATACAAAGGTCAGACAACATACTTATCCCCGATAAAGAACCCTTAATCCCTCCTCATATTATCTACGTGTACAATACTGGAATGTGGTTTGAGGAAGGTAGACTAGTTATAGTGAAGGGATTTGGCTGCGCCCATATTTTTTGCTTTAAATGTGTCATGATTTGTTGATATTTGGGTGCTATTCAGTGCAATGCGAACCGTCCGCGCGCGGATTAGGACTTGCGTCCGTCGCGGATAGCTCTGCGTAGCACTGAACGCGCTGTTTAGGCTTTATACATTGTACCATCTGTCGCGGACATCCGCGTTGGTCATCTCTGTTGCACTGAATAGCACCTTCCCTGTTTGATCTTATATTCACTCTTGTGTAATATATTATTAACGGTTATGATGTTTTAAAGCTTATTTAAAAATAAATATTTCTGGAGCATTATTACACTTGGGATTTCCGGGAAGCACCTTCTTAGGGGTACTCGTAACTACTAGTCCACCCCACCGAGGGTAATTATGCTCAGACAAAAAAATCGGCCAAGTACGAGTTCAACTAGCGCAGTAAGGGTTCCGTACCATAATTAATACATTTTAAGAAGACTTTTGTTGCCGTTATTAATATCGAGCAAAAAAAAACTATTTTGTAGTAGGGGAGGATTAAATATTTATTTTATTCTGTTTTTTAGTATAAAGGCAACAGAAATATATCATCTCTGAAAATTTCAACTGTCTAACTGACAGACAGATGGACAGCGAAGTCTTAGTAATGGGGACCTTTTGGGTACGGAACCCTAAACAAAGTATTAATGAATTTTTATGTATCCTATTCGGCAGTGGACGTATTTTGGCTGAGATAATGATGTGTTTTATAATATGTAACATATTGATCACTCGTTATTAGTCAATGAAATATTTGTTTTATTTCTGTATTTCATTTATGTTGATATCCAAAAGATCTATATTTGATAACACTCTTACTGAAATTACTGTTTTGTAATGTTAATATAATAGAAAAAGCAACCGAATTAAAAACCAAATCCTTTTTAGTGTTGCTTAAAACTTAATCAAAATCGATCCATCTGTATCAGATTTCATGGAATTCAGTAAGTCTGCATTTTTGACATTAAACAAATGTCAAAAATGCAGACTTACTGAATTCCATGAAATCTGAACAAATGAACAAACATCGAATTGTTTTCAGTATATTACTATTGTTAAATAAACACAATCGCCATGTAATCCTCGGTGGGAAATATCTTGGCTGATTTCCATGTTCAGATCATTATTAGTCGCCATCGCCAAATATTTTCTCTAAAATGGGAATTCTATTAACATCTTTATGAAAAGCTATCCTTGCTGTTTATGCACCAATAGATTACTATCCTCGAGAAAAAGATGAAACAATTTGTATTACGTTTTGGTTCCTTACATCAGCATACTGCAGTCCACTTTTGAACAAAAGTCAGAGAGCGCCAGCCATCCTGGTATTAGTCATCCGCATTCATACTCTGATACCACGCCAGCTATTTTCTGCAACTCGTCGGACATCATTCGGTTTTCCGGTACTCCGGTTCACGGGTCTGTGGAGACAGGGGTCATGTCCCACCAACACAAAGGGAGGATCCTCCGACCAGGCGAGGTGATCATACCTGACGGGCCACTGCCCAACGGTTTTTGTTGGGATGTTGTATATATGTTAACAGGCGCGAGAACGTTTGGCGTGTATCCGATAGATGGCGCTGTAGTGTGTTTTTCTGTTTGTGTTGTATGTGGAAGTCGCCACAGGTCTGAACTTAGTATAAAATATACTATTGAAGATTCGTATGAATTTAAAAATATATCTATTTCATATTACTACTGAACAATTTTTCTATCATCACTATTTATTAAATGTACACACACACACATACACACACACACACGCACGCACGCACACAAACACACATATTCACATAATTTATTCATCAAACTAAAGCTCTAAACTTCAAAGATTTTTTAGGTCAAAGTGTGACCCGAGCTAATTGTTCTCGAGTGTTTTTATCTACTTATACTATAGCGTACTAAACTATATAGTTACATGTTTATATAGATATCTTAAGATCGATCTAGGACCATGTCACAATCGTACTAGATCAAATAAACAGATATTTATCTGATAGTAACCAATAGTCTCCTTGCCAAGTTCGATAAGTATCTTACGTCAAGAACTAAATTATAAGCTTTAACAGAATACTAAATTATGTATGTGGGCCTTGATGAATAACTTGAGACAAATTTCAATAATCACCAGCTGTTATATAATTTTTAAATCGTAGTTGAAAGTATAGTAACTCAAATTTGGTATCGCGACTAGTATAAGTCTGTGTATTGCAATCGGGACTCATCAGATTTATGAATTTTGATCGTATTGTATGGATGTATCTGTATTTTTTTATTATTAAGTGACCAACCATATATCCCATAGCGCGAATCCCAAGAGGCGATCAAAGCCCAGTTGCACTCGGTGATTAGAAACAATCACAAGCAAGGGTAAGCAACGATGGCGCGGTCAGTACCTGGATGGGTGACCGCTGGTGGTCTGATGCCATGAGCGTTTCCGTGATTCGGAGGTCACGTTGAGCAGTCAGTCCCGGTTATTGTCATAGGATAACAGTGGTAAAGCTTAGTTGGAGGCCTTTGGGCGGCTTAAAAACATCCAACGGCAAGATTACGTAGCCACAACGTTGTCTTGCCAGTCCCCAACCCGCACTTGGCCAGCATATGGACCTATGGCCTTAACCCTCTCCTGAGAGGAGACACAAGCACTGGGTTGTAAAAAATATGGTATACTGCGCAGTGGTAATCGCGTATGGCTCTATCTACTATCAGCCAAGTGAGGGCGCCAGAGACGTGTTCTATTGGGCGATCAAAGACGCCGTCCACACCGGTGCTCCATCCTCCATTGACTGCAAAACCCCTGTGTACAGCTATCTTGAAGCGTTTTTTCGTCGTTATTGTTATTATTAGTTTGGAATCCGACAGCAATATCCTTGTGTGAGATGTACAAGATTATTAAATCACATTAATACACGCTGCTGATCATCGGTATCTATCTAGTACAGTGTAACAAGTTTCCTTCTCCTCTCCTCTCTTACGAGACCCATGGAATGAACAGGGGTGATAACGCTCTATATTCTCAATCCGTTATAGACGTCTCAGCGTTACAATCTTAATTGAGACTGCCTCGTTGGTCTAGCGGTAGTCGTGTGCGACTCTGATCATGAGGTCTCGGGTTAGATTCCCGGGTCGAACCAAATGTTTGTATGATCTACAAATATTTGTTTCGGAGTTTGGGTGTTTTCTATGTATGATTTGTATGTATTTTCAAAAAAAGTATATATGTATTTATAACAGTTGTCTAGTACCCATAACACAAGCTCTGCTTAGCTTGGGACTAGATGGCGTTGTGTGTAAGATGTCCGAAATATTTATTATTTATTTTTATTTATTTACTGTACCCAATACTTGTGCATTATGAAACCACTTTAACCTACATAGGAATTAAGTTAAACTGGTTTATATATCAGCAGTTACGCTACTACAAATATTTCTGGTCGAGTCTGGGTGTCCCGCAACAATACAGAAGGCGTCGTCCTTGCTCCAATGTATAATTAACAAATAACTGGGGTACTATCTGATTACTATTCCGTTTGAGTAACATTAATTAGCATTGTTTGTTTCTATTAAAGATTTTCGGTGGGAACAGAGGTATTTTAGAATAACGCGTAGGAATAATATTTACTGGTTTTAGTAAGCATTGTCATATAACATATATCCTCTGATTTTGCTGTAGAAATGAGTTTAGGAAAAGGGACGGAAGCGCGTAACAGGGAGGATCAGCCGTTAAGGCACGCGTTTGTTTTATTAAAAAAATAGGAAAATATGTCGACCGAAAAAGTCAGATTACGGATATTTTAGTTAGGAATTCTAGGAACTTCTTTTAGAGAGAAAATTCATTTAGTTGTTTTTTAAGGATTTATTTAGAAATAAGCTGGGCATAGGGCTCCACCAAGGCTCTCCACAACAACCGGTCCTGTGCAGCACTCGTTACCATTCATCAGGTCGTCGGACTACCTTGTAGGCGGCTACGGGACCCACGAGATGAGATGAGATGATGATGACTGATTTATTTAGAAGAAACCACCGCGGCCTTAGACGCCTGCAAGTCGGAATAAATAACACCCTTTGAATATCCCTGTCAAAAGGAGAAAGTAGTATTTAGGTAACCGGGAAAAGCAATGCATCAACCCGGATATGACCCAAAAAAATACAAAATATGACGGAAAAAAGCATCCTGTATCATAAACAAGAATGAGGTGACTTTGTTGTGGGGAAAGTCTCGCTATGTATTAATAGCAAGCAACAGGCGAGGTTTGAACATCCCTGTCAAAACAACTACTATGTCAGTCATTCAGCGCCTCGTCTGATTTCAGGGTGCGGTATCAGTGAGAGCGACGACTAATCCTACGTATCTACCTTTTTAATTTAATTCAAATCATTCCAGGCAAGCAATGAAACGTTTGTTGCCTCATATGCTTAGTGTATTTTTGTTCATTTCTACCATCGTAGAACATCATTATGATGTAATTTAATACTGTAGAATATTCATAAATCACTATCATATTTCATATTAATACGCTAATTTTAATGGCTTCCAAATAAATCGGCTATAATTTAAACACTAACGTCCCTTGTTCTCACTTATTCCTGTGATATTTAATTTATTAAACTTGTTTAGGAAGTAAACTTAAATATCTGTAACATTTTCAAAAAAAGAACATCCAACACATACACACTACTTTACGGTTTTATTTTTTAAGATAAGTAACCTCCTTTCTAAAAAGGGACCGAGGTCCAGCACTGTCCATATTCAGAATATGGATGATGATGAGATTAAGTAAAAAATAGAATTTCACTCATCGTTCCTTTAAGCACTTTAATCATGCCAATAGCTCATTAGGAAATTAATTCACATCCTCGCTATAAATGTCAACCGACATTTCGACACGTCAGTCATTTCACGACCGCGGTCGGCGGATTGCGTGCGCTAAGATCTTAATACGATATAATTTGCGACGCCGCGCCGGACACCTAATGATGCGAATTATAGTCATTTGAAAAAAAGTTTTCACTTTTTGAATGTCAATACACGCTATTGTCGACTATTTGGGCGGGGTGAATGGCCTTATTATAGAAAGAGGTAATCTAGAATTTTTGCTGGCCATCTTATATTTTTTTTGTATTTAGTTTATATAGTTTACTGCCTGTATCTTAACATGGCTGTGTGCCTGGTATTAAAGAATTTTAATAGAATATTTTACATTGAAACTAGCGACCCGGCCCGGTTTCTCTATTAAGTCTCTGAAATTCTTGGATTTCGTCTACTATATATGCATGTATTACCAATCAACATCACTCCTGGAAGAATGTAGTGACCCGAAATGGCTGCCGAGCTTCTGGGATGATCTAGGATGGTGGGAGTAGGAAGATGAGAAACTCATGTACAACGACTCAATCAAGAGGCTAATTGTGAAAATGGCCAACAAACAATGCATGTATTACAAAATATATAAACCTTCCCCTTGAATTACTCTATCTATTGCTGGAAACGACATTACAATCCATTGAGCAGTTTAAAAAAGCAAACGTTGTCTAAATGTAAGTTATCAAACAGAAAGGTACGCCGCCCTCGGAAATCTGATCTTCAAAAGTTATAAACGTAACCGCGTTTTTAGTCCCTTCTCCTAGGATCAGGGTTTTTAGGCTACGTAAGCCTCATTCAGTCGATGAAAACCTTCAAAATGCTGTTCATCACCAGTTTTCTGAGAAGCCGTGGTATTACTAAAGTTGAGACCAACCATTTGTTTTTTACGTATGTACCAAAATCACCCTGCCTGATGGAAAGCATAAACAGAATCCAAGAGTGGTGATCACCGTACTCATTGCGAATGCAGACAATGCAACAATGCAGCATGGTGTCTCACACCATAGCGGCCTTGTAATGCTTCTGCATCATTGAGCCTCCTGTCTCTCACTCACCAACAAAACGCGACAGCAAGAACGCTGTCATTTAACGGCACAGGACAGTTCTGTGTTTAACAGTGATGTTCTGATTTCATTCCCTTAATGAAAACCTACGAAATACTGTTCAACATTGGTTTTCTGAGAAGCCGTGGTATCACTGAAGTTGATGTCGGCCCATTTGTGCCAAAAAATAGCTTTCTCACGATCAAAAAAATATTTTTATATAACCAGTTTGTCACACGCGAGCTATATCCTTCTTCATTCCTTATACTGTGCTTATCTTTTAAATAACATGTTAAATTTAATTAACGTTTCTCTTTAGCACTAATTTAAAATATACACGAGAAGGAACTTGTGATAAATTTATTACCTACCTAAATAATTACATTTATGTATTTTTGTTAACTATACTTCTATTTAATACTAATACCTGTTCTTAGACCAAGTTTATAGAGAGTGTTATTAGGTAATACAGTTCCAACGCGTGTAGTTGTGCATAATATACTGTGCACGACGATTATAATCGAAGATATGTGAGCTTCCTGCTCACACTTATTTATGCAGATGAGACTGTGTTGCTCCAAAGACCTTATGCATTTATATACTTCTGACTGTACTTCGATATATAAGACGGTGTAAAAAAAAATATGGATAAGTAACAACAACTTTGAGATTAGAGTCGGTGTTTTTTTTAAATAATTACAATCGTGTTTTATAAATCGGTAGTTAGAGAGAGAGAGAGAAACTAAAAGGTGGAAAGGAAGATTATGATTAAATGGCACAATACTAAAAGTTTGATAATTTATCGATAAAGTTTGTAGATCATAAGTAAGGCACCATAACAAATGGAACTGAACTATAGGCTAAAGACGTAACTTTGAAATTTATTAGGCAATGTGAATAATGTAAAAATCATAAAATTTTGTATATACTGTTAAGTCATAAGCAAATAGTTTCATAAATTCGTGTCATACTTTCAAAATAACAGTACAACTAACTCTAAGACAAGTAAAAGATAAAAAAACCCGTCTATTAATGGAAGATTTACCAAAGTGAAAATATGACAATTGACCTTATTTATTTTATCTTGTCAACTAGTTCAGAACAGTATGTGGTCAGTTTAATAGTATTACAGTAGCGGTAGAGATCGTCAGTTAATGCGTGCAGGTGTTTTGGAGAAAGGGAAAAACGGTCAGGTGTGAATAAGATTACTCTAATTTCCACAACCACTACAATTAGCATATTGAAATCGCTATTTGATGATACTCAATCCATGAAGAGGTCCATTTGTGATAGTACAAATACAATTTTAACAAAAATAAAGCAGACTTCAAGGTTCGACTCGATTTCTCTTGGATGCCATCATCAGATACTATATCCTTATCATAGTACCACCGTTGGGACATCAACTTTCCATTAAAAAATAATCATCAAAATCGGTTCATAAACGACGAAGTTATCCGCGAACACACATAAAAAAAAGAGTAAAAAAAAATATATATCGGTCGTATTAAGAAACCTCCTCCTTTTTTTGAAGTCGGTTAAAAACTCAGTTGATGCTTTAAGACCTCAGATATTTCTACAACTTCATCTGGCATCAATTTCACACAGTTCAAAATATCAACAGTCTTTATTAATTTAGAAAAGAGATTTTGCCCCAGGGAAGTAGGATTTGTTTGAAGGTTTACTTCTCTTTTAAGTACCTATTGCTGCCCTGCATACTTTGCTCCGTAACTTAGCTCTTACTATCTTCATAGAATGATAAGGGTTAGTGACATTTTGTATTCTATATCCATTAGCGCACGAACAGAACTTAGATCTTCGCGACGCCATTAGAGAGTAGTCAAACGTCCCACGAAAGTGGCTTAGAGCTTGTCTATAACCATAAAGTACAGTCGGAGCCACATAATCCAATAAGCGAGACTTGAATATGTAATTTACACAGAATCATCATAATTTATTATTCTCGAAGAAAATAACATAAAATAAATAAAATGACCCCCACGTATATTCGACTAGTATTTACCATGATTATCGATATTCAATACCACGAATTGCTATTTAAACTAATCATTAAAACGCTATAACAACTTTTACTGGAATTTTCAAAGGTACTTGAAGGAAATTATCGTGTATTTTATGGTATGAAATTGGAACCGAGAATATGTGTTGTATTGTTAATTTCTTATTTAATTATGTATAACCTTTCGACTGAGTACACGGAAAGTTTCTGTTAACCAGTATTATTAATACTAAATTATACCGTTCCACTATATTGGACAAGGGGCAGCCCTAGTCGTGTACCGAGGGTTGTCATGAATCAAAAATTTGATATGACAATTTAGGCAATCGTTTAGGTATAGACAATCTGTACGGTTTCATTGTGTTTCACTATTAATTCCTATGGAAGACAATAAAGAAGAAAATGTTTTACTTTCTCTTATTTTTTCTTTACCTTTTAAAAATATCATAGATTTGCAAAATTTCGTTGCAATCCAATGAACAGCAACTATAGTGGAACCATGCTTTACATTCCATACCCATAGGCGGGCTTGACCGGAGTGATACAGAACGCTCTCATAGTAAAAGGAAATTAAATAACTCTTTCATTGCTTTTCACTGAGTGAGTAAGATCATCGGAGTCTCCCTCCCTGATTCCGATGGGTACAGAGGCGATATCTCTTGAATCTTTTAAACTACAGTTGGTATTAGTCAGTTATGCACTATTAAGAGACCAGTCCCATTAATTAAGATGCAATTGTTTTGCATTGAATCTCTTTCTATTCTCTTGTATTAATATTCGCTTTAATTGACCACGTGATTTAGTGTTGAAATGACGTCATTTCAAGTTCACTTTCCAATAATATTTACTTTTGTAGATTGTCAGCTTGGCTAGGAGTCGCTTGTTTGCCATTACCACATAAACATATGTAGCCATACTTTCGCGTTTGTAATATTAATAAGAACGATTACTATTATTAAGACTTATTCTTGAACAAAATTGAATCTCTTTGATGAGTCACCATTCCAGAAGCGAATAGTTTTACAAAATATATTGTGTTTTGTTTCACACAAATTGCGTAACCCAAAAACCCCATCACTCCATCCACATACCGACAAAAATACTTCAATATTTAACCGTTTGTTCGGTCACGTTCAAATAATTCTATTTTTATGGGGCTTTTTGACCGAAGTCTTTTGATATAGCTCACGGGAGCCACGGGTGGGAATGGACCCGGTGTCGGCACCTTTGATCTCACACGGTGGCCGAACGTTAATCTTCTAAGTGACAAATTACTGATCAATAAGGCCCAATGTTATGTTTAGAAGTTCTTTGTTTCCTCAAACATGGAATGAAATGGTTGTTGGAAGAATTGATCCCATTTTGTAATTGATAGAGTTTTGTTTTATGAGTTATTTGCTAATTGGTAATGCATGATTAAAGGCATTTAGGTGGCAGTTAACTTTGTAATAAAATCATTATCTTTTCAATAGGCTTTGAGAAGAAAGAGGTTTACAATTTAGTTTTATGTTATTGATATTTTCGCCATTTATTAGTTGGGTTAGACGCGTTAAATTTTAGAAGGTCAAGCAAACACCTTACGATTTCTACTACGGTGAGTGTTTTCGGTTCAATTCCCACATGGAACATCACCTTTTGTCATCCGCAAATTGCTGTTCTAAGTATTTCTGTCAGTTTCATGTTTATTTGTGAAGTGTGGGATATATTACTAATGCGGAAATAGTCTAGTAAAAGAAACAATGTATGATTAAACTACGTTTAAATATAGTATATATGTTATAGCGTAGTATAGAAATAGTATGTATATAAAAAAGTGACATATGTACCAGTTTCTGATGAGGTCTCAAATAGTTAACTGAAATTTAACCCTATATAATATATTTGATATAAGTTGCTAATAAATATTTTTTTTTTGACTCATAAGTCTGTATCTAACACTTGTGAAATTGAAATCTGTAGTTATTTGACAGATAAGTACATAATATTAAATTAAAAATTTAACCAAAAGATGATATAACTGGCCCTTAATGTGTTAATGGAAATTGGTCACAGTTAATTATTAGCTCTCCAGAATATAAACATTTAAAATAAACATATTTGCGTATTTACATAGTTACAATTATTTGTTGCAGCAAGTTCATTGGCAAAATCTGCAATGCCACCGACTCTAAACAATAAACTTGAGTATTTAAATAATAAAGTTCGTGTACAAAACAAAATAGTGCGCTATTTGTGTGTTGTTGTATCCACAATAAACCGGCGCCGGCGACGCAAGCGCATGGCGCAGGTACGCACAACAGTTTGGTTTATTATTCACACTTTCAAAAAACTTCTTAAATTAAGAAACGTTGTAATAGGTGTTTGAACCCTGTTTCATTCCTATTGATATTAATAAGTGAATAATTTTTTTACGGAAATTAACGCGATCACTTATTAAAAGGTATTAAGTACATACCTCGGATTTGCCTGATCTTTAATAAGTGATCGCGTTAATTCTCGTAAAAATAATTGTTAATATATCATGAAACGCGAAAGTTTAAAAGTTAGCATTATATGTGAAGTTACTTATATATATTTATTACTTTTCATGGTTATCTCGCTAAATCAATTTTAATAAAAAAAATATGGAGATATTTTGATAAGGAGGGATGGACATACACAAAAATATGCAAAGGAATTCCTGTAATATAGGATACTGGGGTTCAACAATTTTATTGGTTACTTATTATACTAACGTGTTTCATAAAAATCATTCTCAAGTTGGATAAAAATAACATTAATATACGGCAAAATAAAAATGACAAAGAATTCAAATATTATTAAATTTCTGTGGAATAAATAATAAAATAAATAAAAATAAAAAGCCTTTATTGTTGATCCTAATTTCAATAACAAAAGTTTTGTAAGAATGCCTAAAACTTAATACTAGGTACTATAAAATTTACTAGCTAATATATATATTTTAAAACTATTATACTATTTCATTAACGTTTCACTCATTATAATTCGGCAAACGGTATTTATTCCTCAACTTGTCTTCCGACAAAGGCCTCCTCTAAAGATCGCCATTCAATTCTATCCCTTGCCTTTCGAGTCCATGCTGGGCCCGCTATTTTCCTGATATCATCTTCCCATCTCTTAGTTTGTCTTCCTCTGTTCCTTTTGCAGTCTAGCGGGTACCATTCTGTTATTAGTCTTGTCCATTTTTCCTTCTTTTCTCTTGTCATATGTCCTGTCCATCTCCACTTTAGTTGTTTATATGTTGTGTAGGCATTCTTGAATTTAGTTTTACTTTTAATGCTTTTTAACTTTTCTCGGTCTTTTCTTTTAACACCTATTGTACTTCTCTCAATTCCGTTTTGACAAACTTTTATTTTGTTTGCTAGTTGTTCTGTTAATGCCCAAGATTGACACCCGTATAGCAAGCATGGCAAAATACACATATTATATACCTTTCTTTTTTCTTTCATCGGTATTTCTTTGTTCTTCATAACTTCGCTAAGTGACCAATATCGTTTCCAGGTGTTGGCTATTCTTCTTTCTATTTCGTTTTTCATGCAGTCTTCTGTAAATATTAATTGTCCTAAGTAAGTGGAATAAATACTTTCCTTTAAATGCACAAAAGGTTTACGGCACCTGACAACACGTATTTTATATAACGATAAACAGTGGAAGTGCCGTTGACCTTTTTCAGAACAGCCAAGTTATGAAAACATTGTACAAAACTATTTACACACAAGCTACAACTTGTCTAAATTGTTAAACACGTTCAAATGAATAATAGTTACGGCACTAATGTGTCAGTTGCCATGCAATTGAATTTTCACTTCACTTCAATTTCACTTACACTTTAATATTTCTAGAGGTAAAAATTGAATGATTCTTTTGTGTCCTTGTTCTTTTAAATTCTTGCTAAATATTATACTACCAAGTTTAGGAGTTGTCCACAGGTGACAAGCTCGTGTCATCTGTCATCTGTCATTGATCATCTGTCAAAAACGGTTTGATACTGAACAAATTTCAATTTGGGATTTTTGGTATTCTGTGCAGAGTAAGATACAAGAGCATTAAGACTCCAGTCATTTAGACTTAAGTAAGCCTACTGATCTCTAAATCATAACAAGATGATAAAATTAAAAGTTCAGAATCAGAATGATTTATTTTTAAACATAGAACAATTACAACAGACTGTAAGATGTGGCAGATAGGTAGATGTCCTCTATGTTTTGTTTAAAGGCATACAAATTTATTTAGATTTCTTTTGTTTTTGTCAATCATGTTTTTTACTTTTAACACACATTTAAGTCCTTTACATCTGTCGGGTATCAGTTTTATTTCATTATTGGACTGTATTATGACCAGCTAAACGCATCATGCTTTTAAATTATAATCAAGCAATAATTCTTTTAGTGCATTAACCATGACAGAAAGCGGTACTTAATACACCCTAATTAAGAAATAAATACAAAATAATGTATGTGTATCGCCGTAATAGAGAAGTAACCGTTATGGAGGCAATTTTTATTATCATATTAACATTCTAATGAGAATTTTCTTTAAATGAATGTCGAGTAAGTTATTGTTCTTTTTATAGAACTATGGTTTGTGCAACTAATAGGTTAGATATGCAAAATATTTATGGAAATCTTACCGGCTTTTCTCTATAGGATATAAATTTTGGAACCACGCAACTAGATTCCGTAATGTAACGTTTCGAAAGAGCCTGAAAAAAAATGATTTTGAAATAAATACTTGAGATGCGTCATTGGGCCACCGGTGTCTCACTCAGCAACGAGACACGACAGCACGAGTGCTGTCATTTTAGGATGATATTCTGTGAGATTCATTTGAGGAGTGTGTGCTCTCTTTTGTCTTGTAATTTTGAACGTCGTACATAACTGGAAATATGGCAGGTGCTAATTATAACTTTTTTTTATTTCTATACTGAGATGCCTTACTATAAGAACATTTTATCTTTATCAGTATTGGGTGGTCTCTCCTCCTGTGTATGTGGTTAACTAACTGTTATTTAATTTCCATTATATCTCGCAGTTACTATGAGGATTTTAGAATCGTTTCCTAACATTGGTGTATTACCTGATCTTGATATTGTTACATGAATTATATAAACTAGTTAACTGGAATTCGTATTCCACATTCCACAATCAACGATTTAGTTTGTTGTTTGAACTGTAATAAATATTTCACAAAATTTAATTAGATGTGTGATAATAAACCGCTGTTAACTGTTATTGTATGTAAGAAACAAAATTGATGTTTTATATTCTAACAGAGTGACCTCTTCTTTTTTTACTTCGGGGCCGTTTATAGCAACACTAGAATTGTTAAAACCGTAACTTTGTGTAAACGTGAACTTTTAATATTTCCATTATAACTTTAACTACTTAATTTACCTTTTTCCTATCATATTTTTTCTTCATCCCATGGTAGCCTGTACGGTATTGCCTCCGACGGATAAGAATAACTTTTGTATATACAATTAATATATATTTAAGTCATTATTATTGATATTTAAGTCATTAAGGATATACAATTAAGCCATTATTATTGCTACTTAGATTTCTTGACACTTTGTAAATTTAATAATTTCAATTAAAAAAAATAGTTTATTTAATGTAAAACAAGTTAACGTAAAATGTTTTGTAAAACAAGATTTACGCAGTTTTGCAACCAAAGTTTTACGCTTATTGCGCAAAGCTTGTTATACAAAACATTTTACGTAAAAAAGTATATTTTACTTCCCTGATCTATAGCGGCGAAATTGATATTTAACTATCTGCATCTATATGGTCTACGTCTCTTTTAAATCATCCTCAGCTCTTAATGGTGTAAGCGAGATATTACCTATTATATCTTAGATACGCCGGCAAAACACACATTATGGAAAACGTGAAAATCGTTTAGATGGTTTCGGAACTCATCGTAAGCAACAACCGACACGAGAATTATTTATAATAGATATATAGATATACATGTATTGATAAACCCTGATAGACTTACATGTTCAAATTCAAACACATCTTTTACCTTTATAACTTTAACAGCCCTTCGGAACATGGTAACAGACAAATGCGTAGGCGCCACACATGCACTGAACGTACCACCTTACCGTATTCACTGTTTGTTGAACATTGTTTCTTTTGTAAGCGTCCATGAGTCGTTTACAGAAAGATAAATAAAAACTGAAAGGGTTTTTTATGTAAAAAAGTAAGAGTTTTTTCTAGTAGGAACATCGGGTGAACATTTTTCAAGAAAAGATTTGATTGGCGTCTGCCGTTAACTGTCAAAGGTGTGAAAGTATAAAAAAAGTATCACTGTTGAAGTTCCGATGTTTCTGTGTGTATGACTGTCGGTGTATATGTGTGTGTTAATGTATAACTATTTCAAAAATATGAAACAAAACACCATCTAGGTCTCATATAAGTGTATGTGTGAGCGTGTGTGTATGCTATTGCCGTAGTTGTAAACACTAGATTTGTATGAACACTACTCCGCTTTAGTTGTACTGTTTCAGTTGTTTCGTACTGTCACTAATTTATTCATATATAAGTGGCAACACCATCATACAGCCAGTGATAAATTCACCGTGACAGTATGAAAACTGTAGTGGTTTATTTAGAGGTTCAAGTCAAGAGCGACTAGCGGTTAAAAATCGCTATTTAGTTGAGAAGTGGCTAGTATAATAAAATATATAAAAGCTTTATGTAAAGTCAAAGACAGAATGCATTCCTTTCTTTATTTATTTAAAAAATAATATTGTGATACTTATTGATGTATTATTGATGTAATATTTGTTAATATATGATGTATTATTTGTTAAAGAAAAATTTGGAAAAATATATACGTTTACTTTTCGAAAAGAAATAACCATGTTTCCTCCTATGGATTTATTATTAGTGCTGGTACTTTAATAATATCCAGTCTGCCTAATGATTGATACAATAATATCTAATGTCTAAGTGTGAAGGAAATGTAAAAAAAATATATGATTATTGCTAAAACTACAAGGCTTATAATATGCACAAATGGAAAGTCATAGATAGGTGACAGTTCGAAAGCGATTTTATTACATCTCGATCTGTTTATTTCTTTTGTATACAACATTATGCTTGTTATCGACCCCGCGTATGACCGGTTTATTTTATTACTCGCTCGATCTTATGACTTGGGCCGCATAAGACACCATCAATACTAATTATACATTTGGAGCTTTCACATCTTCATACAGATTCGCTAGGGAAATATTTCATGAGCGATCGCGGTGGACGAGTGCTAAATATAACCGTTCACTGACTGCGACACTCTAGTGTTATGTTGTAAGCATGTTTTTGTTACTTTTACTGTACGATAGTACAACATTGTCGCTAAGTGAGACCATATACTGCTTACGTATCTTATAGCTGTAATTCCCATTTGTTTGGTTAATTTTCTTAGGTGGGTTGTAAAACAAAATGTATGAGAAATTTCTCAGTTGTCCGTGTGTTGACGGACTTGGAATGCGGAGGTTCACAATTCGCATTGATTCTGTGGATATCATAAGTGCCGACTATGACAGCAAGCTATGCAGGACTACAGTACAGTACAGAGACGGTAAATTTGAAATAAAGTCCACACTAACTCGTCTAGCCAGGTGGTAGGTTAAAACATATTTTTAAGGAGAATCCTGGATCCAGATGCGAATTTTAAAAGACTATTGATATGACTACTTAGTGAAGTATAATCACTGTACTTAGTATTATGTTTAACAATGAAAGATACATGCTTTGGTACATATAAATTAATAGCTGACCCACGCAACCTCGCTTGCGTCTTATATTGCCCGTAGCGTAATGATATATACCCTATAGCCTTCCTCGATAAATGGACTATCCAACATTGAAAGAATTTTTCAAATCGGACCAGCGGATCCTGAGATTAGCGTGTTCAAACAAACAAACTCTTCAGCTTTATATATTAGTAACGAAGTAAAGATTGATTCGAACAAGGTTATTTGTCGACTTTTTTTTTTGAGGAAATGAAAAATCCCTTCAGATCTCTGGCTTCTTAGGATATGGGGAATAGGATTACGTAGATATTTAACTTAAAACACCCCAATGGCTGTCCTCTAGAACCCTACTCTAGAAGGAACCGGACCACTATGGAAGATAATTCAACAACTTATATTTTTAAAACTAAACTTACTACCGCAACCCATTTTTTTATTTTATGGTACTCACACTTGGTGCTTCCAATACGTGTAAAAATAAATTTGTCAATAATTCAGCCGGTAATGGGTGTTTACATTTAAATATTCAAATATTTTATGTCAAATACTTTAAAAGCTTTAAAAAAGGTTTCTGTTTGTGTTTTTATTCTCGCAGTCTTTAAACAACTTGTGATATTTGTTAAATATGAGCAGACGCCAGTAAAAGTATAATTCATTTGTCGTCCAACACATTTTTTGAGATAAATATGATAAGAAAATTATAAAAGAAATATCAAAAAATCGAGAAAGCAGAACACAGCCAGTCTAATCGAATTTAGTGCCAAAATCTGAATCTTTAAAGTCAAGTCACCTCTTGTCAATTTTGTGACAATTTCTTAACACTCTTTACGTATCAGTTAGCATGATAAGCAAACAATGGTTTACTTGGTTAAAACCCTTACAATCAAATTAGACATCCACGCCATTAGAAGTACAGCAATGCAAATTCTTTACACCTTAAAGCTTTCCGGAACTTGAAAAAAACTAACCTACACAAAAAAGAAAAATGAACTTTTTCCACTAGGAGATACAGTTCTAAATAGATTGTTTTTAATACTTGTTCGAGAAAGTAACAATAGAATCAATTTGTAACCCAGTTGTGAGCAGGTACTTGGCTTAAGCACTTATTGTTAAACGCACTCTACGCACACGTTGTTTGCGTCGCTGCTCAAGATATGTTCTCGTAAGTAAACTCTAGTAGTTTACAAAACAGTCTTACTCTCTGGATATTCTTTGCCTCACTCAAACGCAAGAGAAAATTAACGGTCTGATAGAAGAAAACAGTAGTATAGTATTATTCCCAGACACGTTACAGTTAATTTGTTTGTACCTACTTAATTAAAATGACAATAAAACTCTTCAACAGTCTATATCAGTTCATCCTAGGATATAGGCCTTACCTAAGAAAGGAGGTTTTGTTTCACTCAACCACGCTAACCGGACAGGTTGGTTGGCACAAATCTATACAAATAAATAAAATTGGAGTGTCTGTTTGTAACATTAAAATAACCGTCTTCAAAAAAAGGAGGAGGATTCTCAATTCGACTGTATATATTTTTTTCTATTTTTTTTTATGTGTGTTCGCGGATAACTTCGTCGTTTATGAACCGATTTTGATGATTCTTTTTTTAATGGAAAGGAGATGTCCCGACGGTAGTACCATGATAAGGACATTAACATCTGATCATGGCATCCAAGAGAAATCGATTCAAACCTTGAAGTCGGCTTTATTTTTGTTAAAATTGTACTTGTACTAAATGCATATGTATGAATACACGGTACATATACCAAAAATGTATTTAAAAAAAAATTGTCTCTTGTCTTTTTAACTCTTTACTTCGTAAAAAAAGTGTAAATAAATTTCGACTGTATGTGGATAAATATAGATTTCAGTTTTAGAAGCAACTACATTTTATCTAGGATCTTTTGATTTTTAAAATATTTCTTTTTGTGAAATTATAATTTTTTTGATGAACAATTATTCATACATTATTTTGTTGAAGTTAATTTATGAAAATGCAAATTGTCTCTGGGTGTGTTACGTTTTTATGTAACTATTATGGCTTTATTCAACACAATATTATTTATATATATATACGATGCACTGGCCGTGGTCAGCCTGTGACCACGGCCAGTGCAACCTGGTCGAAACATCAGACAAATCAGAGGTATGTAATACCTTTTAATAAGTGATCGCGTTAATATCCGTTAAAATATTACATATAGTCTGGTAACCAACTGCTGATTGACATATTTATATTTATGGAACCAAATACAAGAAATTTTGCAATAAAATAGATCAACGTTCTCGTCACCGATTGATAATCAAACCCAGATCATACTCATTTATTCTATGACTAGCTTTTGCACGCGGCTTCGCTCACGGAGACTTTCACCCCCTGATTTACCCCCTTAGGGGTGGAATTTTGTAAAACCCTTTCTTAGTGCTCACTTACGTTATAAAAAGAACCTACATGCAAAATTTCAGGATTCTAGGTTCAACGGTTTGGGCTGTGCGTTGATCTCTGGGTATGTCAGTCAGTCACCTTCCTCTTTTATATATATAGATAACACACCACTTTAGTTAACCGCAGTTCTATATTAATTACATAATTTGGAAAGAAAAATAAATATTCTCATTGTTGATAAATTATGGTTAGGGAAATATTCATATACCATGCACATTTTTGTGAAAAGTTCCGAATTAGTACGTGGACACAAAATGGGTATACAACTGTAATTGATAAACATTCTGTAAAAATTCCTATACTCTCTATTTAAGGGTTTAAAAAAATACAATTGTACACTCAGGAATTACCATTAAAAAAGATCTGTACTAAAAAGCTCTATAAAAATACAACACTATTCCAACCCTAATAAGCCAACAAGATTAAAATATATTATTGAATCATTTTATTACGCTTATCTATGTAAAGTTAAGAACCAAAAGTCAAGTTTTACAATAAGTTCAAATAAATCGTCAAAATAATCAGCTTTAAAAACTATAACCATAAACAGTGCACCGATAACAAACGCATTCATAAAGACGAATGCAAAAATTGTTTTCAGCAAGCTTTGCCAAGTTCAAGCTCAATGCATGCGCTGGCGCACGCTACGCCAGTGTCCGGCGTACGCGCAACCCGCAAACACGCACCCAACTACCGATAGTTTAGTAAAAAAAATCGGTTCATGAACATATCGAGAACTACCGATCATATTTCAAATTCGATCCAGTGACATACCTAAGTGATAATTAAAAAAATAATTGTGACTTGTGCGTTCGATTTTTTTGAATTTTGAAAATAAGATTGTTAAGTTCTGTGTGAAGTGTCAAGTGAAAATTTTTGTTTATGTGTGTTAAGTGTACGGTGACGTCATTAAAATTGACAGGTGAGTGTTTATGTATTTGACCGTTATGGAAATATTTATGTATGTACTTTGTAATAGATTTCGTAATGTCTAGGCATGACTGTAACTATTTATTAATTTTAAAAAAAGTTACTTTAGCCACCAGTTACAATCGCTTTATATAATTGTATTCATAAATAAATATAAAAACCTAGATCGACTAGAACTTTCATGGATATTGTAGGCCGCCTAATTCATTTTAATTATGAAAGAATGAACGCTTAATATTTTATTCCTAAAAACACTACAAATAATTAGACATACGAAATTAGTACGAAATTAAATACTTTATACAAAAACCAATGTTCGTGCGGCAATAAAATCTGTGTCATGCCCAAATTACCACCTATCTTAATACATATTAAGTTACAACGAGATAAATGGTTATTGCCGTTACATCAATATAGGTCACTAGTCTAATTATACTGGCAAAATTTTAAAAAAAGCTACGATTAGTTTGCTCTATATTTTGGGTACCTGTTGACAATTGTAATAAAAACTTCTTTTAGGTTATTTTAGGCAGCTACCTCTAGTTGAGTGCTGTTAAAATATAAGATGAGCAGATAAAAAATAAAATTTAAAGAAAATTTTTAGACGAATTGTATGTTACTACGTACATACACAAAAACTGTTCAAAACGTTAAGCAATACATTTGTGTTGTGTTTGTCATCTATTAGGTAATGTTATTAATTTACCATAACTAATAATATACTATTCATATGATCATCTACACTGATAAAAAGAAAATGAAGCTTAAATTACTTCTAGAAAAAAACCTCGCAATAGCCAAATAATTGTTTAAATCAATTTAGAAGTTGCAGATTTCATCTATCACAAAAAAGCGTAGATATACGTTTTAAATTAAAAATGTATAACCAAATATTAATTAAGAGAAAACAAGCGTTCGAAAACGAAAACTGCTATTATATTAGGCATAATTAATATTCAAGATAAAACAAAACATCCTAAAACGTACATATCAGTTGATGACAATAAATTCAAACACAAATGATGTTTGCTTTTCAATAAAATTCGGCGAATTGAATATCTAGTAATATGATACTCTGATATTGATAAAATTGTTAATACTAGAAACTAACTTTGACAAAAAATTCTTTTTCTGCACATTTGGTACATTTTTGCGCAAACAAACAAACGTTATATTATATAAATGTGAAGTACATTTGTGTACGCTCAAAAAAAACTCGAAGCTCTGCAACGATCGAGCTTATATTTTAACACAATAGATGATGATAAATAATATTTATTTTATGTAATTAAATCTTCATTAGATGTTTTAACACGTCGGACTTCACAGCTAAAAGACGCCAGCATTTCCTAAGACTCACTCTGGGAAGAAATATCAAAATAAACCACCAAGATGTCCTTTTTCAAGTCCGTCAACATCACTTAAATAAAAAATTTGCGAGTACAGTATAAAGTCTGGGTTGGCCTTTTGGAGAAAGGACAAAAGTTTTGAGTCGGACTGAATTTTATAAACCGCATATACTACGTTAGTAACTATAAAAACTACTTAAAGATTGTTTTTAAAGATATATTTTCTATTTTTCTCTTTACTTTTCTTCAATGCAACAACAATGTGAAACAACTAAGTGTTGTAAGGTACAATGATATGATTTTTGCTCCATTTGAGTTAATAAGGGTTTTAAAAGAACATTTTTACATCTATACTAATAAATAAAATTGGAGTGTCTGTTTGTAATATTAAAATAACCGTTTTTCACTAAATGCATATGTATGTATACACGTATACATACATAAAACAACATTTTACACACACCGAGAGTAACACCCTGGACAAATTCAGTCCAAAAAAGTAGCCTAAGTTACTTCCTGGATCATCAGCTACTTGCCAATGAAAGTCCCGTCAAAATCGGTCCAGTCGTTCTAGAGATTAAACGGAACAAACAGACATTCAGACAGATTTTTTTTTAAATAAATTTTTGGTATATGTACCGTGAATACATTTGCATTTAGTAAAAAACGGTTATTTTAATATTACAAACAGACACTCCAATTGTATTTATTTGTATAGATATTATTGGTATATAATTTGTCATAACCATTCAAAAGTTCCACACTCAAAAGCTATGTCCGTTACATAATACATGCTTCTATTTAAATACATATTTTCATTAATATTAAAATTTGATGAGAAATATATTCAAATTGAGTTTGCCAGACTACATAGCCAGTTCATTCAACATTTTAATATGCTTGAGTTGTGAAAGATCTACCTCTTCAATATGAGACAGATGGTGTTTCTATTAAAAGTGATTGGAAGAGGTTTATCAGCCGGTTTCTATATAACCTATCTCTAATTAAAGCTGGAGACAGTCTTAATACTTTCTTTTTCTATCTTTCTTGATTTAATACTTTCAGTGATAAAGAGCATCAATTTCTTTTCTTGTTTTGACAAGTTTTAATTGACGAAAAAAAGAAAATAATTGACCGTGTATCGACTGACATACTAAAGACTTTTATCTATGGATTAGGGGGCAAACGAGCAGATGTTTCGTCTGAAGGTAAGCGGTTACCACCACCCAAGGACACCCGCAACATAAGGCGTATTATAATGATTCACATTCAATGGTATACCATTAACAGGTTTTAAATAGAGAGGACAGTTTTTGGTTAGGCCTAAGACTTTTAACGTTGGAGAGCCACGCTCCGGCATGAATGAGCCGTCTCGACCGGAGTGATACGACGGCCTCACATAAAACCGGTGTGAAATAGCGCCTGCGCTGTATTTCATCGAGTGAGTGAGAATACCGGAGGGCCAAACCCCAATCCCTTTCCCCATCCCCAATGGTCGGCAACGCACTTGTGACGCCTCTGGTGTTGCTGGTGTCTATGGGCGGCGGTAATCGCTAACCATCAGGTGATAGATCTGCTTGTTTGCCACTTATAAAAAAAGGTATTAGATATTATTACATAATTTACCTATTGTGAAGAGTGACAACGACAACAGTACATACCGTGGGAGAGCCACGCTTCGGCATAAATGGACCGGTTCGACCGAAGTGATAACGGCCTCACCGAAAACCGGTGTGAAACAGCGCCCGCGCTGTGTTTCACTGAAAGAGTGAGGATACCGAAGACCTATTTTCTTACGTGTAGAAACCCCATCGGGCCGTCACCCCACCGGGGTTTACGGTGGGGCGGTGTGTCGGAATCGAACCGACTAAAACCACACGTTTGGGATGCGCTTGAGACGGGAGGGATCCGCGAACTGCTCTTATTGACACATCCGGACTCCTCGCCTGTGGACGTCGTCCTAAACTACGTAAAAACAACACATTTACTTGTATCTAATTACAAGTCACCCTGTAACTGCAAAGCTTAGCGAAATAAAGATTAATATTACTAGCTGTCCCGGCAAACGTCGTTTTGCCATAACTACTAATAAATTAAAAATTAATTAAAAAAACATTGTCCAGCGGACAAAATTGTGAATCTAAGCCATTCCCAGATCCCCTTGAACACACACAAAAAATTTCATTAAAATCGGTCCAGTCGTTTGAAAGTAGTTCAGTGACATACACACTCACAGAAGAATTATATATATATAGATAAGCGTGAAAAAAAGCAATATATATATACAATATCATATTTTCTTATGACAGTCATCGTTAGATGTTTAATGCATTACTACGAGAATTTGAGATCGAGATTTGATCGAACTGATTTATGACCGAACTTTAGTTACGAGAATTGATCTTCTGGTTAAATAATCAGCCAATTTAATATTTATGTTATGATCGTCAATTTGACTCAGTTGACGACTTTTTTAAACATTATTAATAATTTATTTATTTTTCCGCCGTACTTTTAATAATCTTCTCCTACTTATGTCAATTCTTCTTTCACTATTCAGACTGTTCTTCTTGTTGAGCTGTGACCTTTTGGTCACACAGCTAGACATCTCACTGCTTTTACTTTGTTTGTTTTGTATATTGTTTGTTTGTTATTTATTCTAAGTTAAATGTTTTATTTATCTATCTTTTACATGTATGTTATGTGTGACTATTAAATGTATTCTATTCTATTCTATAAATTGGGGGCTATCTAATCAGTTATCATTAATTTAATTAATGTCCTAGTAGCCGATCACTACGGTAAAATTGAGTTTTGGATCCAAAACAATAAAGTCCTAAGCATAAACCATTTAATACCAAGTAAAAACCCTTTAGGAATTTAATAACATCTAGGTCAAACAATCTCAGGTAGTGTGAATATTATGGCATTATTCGAATGTTATCAATATTTGACCGTATTTTACAACATGTTAAGATTTAGTTCATTTAACCATGTTCATTGATTAGTGGACGACAATAGGTAGTAGTAGTATATATATATATATATGTCGGAGTCACAGCGGGGCGATCGGTCGAAGCGGTTATTGAGAAACGGTGACGTCAGTTTCGCCGACGTCACTTGCATATTTTGTCAAGTGGCACTCATGATTTAAAGCAATAGAAATCGCTCTTAATCAAGTCTAGTCTAGTCTAGTAATCAATCTTCATTATTACACACGTTGGTAGGTAGGGTTTATTTGCACAGCCAAAGACAATATAGAATTCCAATAGTTTATTGAATCAGTGAAGCTACAGTTAAAATCATAGATCGGCACAACACTGTCAAAGTGAATTAGGTGAGAACACCAAAATCCACTGAACGTCCGTGTCGACCTATAACCTCCAGTTTCCAAATGCGTAGGGCCTTATGAGAAGAAACCGGCAAAGAAACTCATGGCCACTCTTTTGAAAGTTACATCTTAACTTATTAGTTACAAACTATCAATAGTCAATTACAACAATTAAGAAGCCTATGTACTTAGCTTATTTACAGCTTGTCCTTCCTCGTACAATGCCCGTACTAAACTGATCTGTTGATTCTATTTTTCCTCAATATGAAACGGTGGGTAGTTAGATTAAGAGCCAATAGGTTAGTAGTCCCGCAACTCGTGCGGCCGCTCTCTTTTATACCGGCTGCTCGCTTTAACTAGTGGTGACACCTACCACTATGTTCGGTGTTACCCGCACACATTTTAGTAACATTTAATATTGCTTACAGAATCGACTAAAACTAAGCCAACATTATTAAATCAAGCTGTAAGTAAACTAAGACGTAATAATCACATCGTTAACAACAAATAATCAGTTTCTTCCTTTACATACACCGTCCAAACTGCCATGTTTCTCGATGCACAGTTTGACGTTTCGAATAATCGATTGAAATAAAACCAAATTCAAATTAAAACTTAAGAAACTACTCGTTCTCCGACACGGCCATCCTGATGCATCACACGTCCTCGTGTGAGTCATCTGTAAACAAAGAAAAAAGCAACCACAGTAGCTCAATTTATTCGGCCGGTATTGCCTGGGCCACAGGCATTCTGATAAGACTTACACGTCTACGTGTTTGTTAACTGAGGAATCATCTGGACAGTGAATCCGTCCTCTCGGCTATTCCTGACCAAATTAAAGATTCATAGAAACCAATTTCAATGATAACAAATTATTTTGCCTTCATGATTTTAACTTTAAATTTGATTTTTCTATTCACGTCAGTATCACGATAAGATTATGACCATGCTCATTTATGTCTACCAGCATAATCACATAAATCTAAGTACAAACAATAATGATTGTTAACCCAGGTTCAGCACCTCTGTCTATACAGCCAGTAACAGCGTTAAGACGTTTTGACTTAGTCGCTTAACCAGCAACTGCGTATAACCACTTAACCAGCGGCTTTTTGCTCAACTCTTAGCCAGAGATCGAGATCTTTTTATTGTCACTTAACCAGCGACTAACATTCGCATAGCCAGATGCGCACCGCGCACTCTCTACAGATAAGTACTGCATGAGCTACGGCTACAAATGACCAGCGAGACCTAAGGAGGTAGTGAAACCAGGCTACCAACACTACATTCTAAATAATTGTACACAACAAAATAATCAAAACAGAAATAAAGCCTTCGGATTAATTTAATAAACCATTCAAGGATCATTGTTCATCGGACAAATGAATAGGGACTTCACTAGTGGGTATCCGACGGCTTGTATTCACTTTCATTACTGCGAGTGTAGATGATCAATGGTCGGTAGAACATATGTGTTGGGAGCGAATTCGCGGTCTCCCTCTAGTATTTTTGTGACCACGTAAGGACCTTTATACTGTGGGTCTAATGTCATTTGATTGCGATCCTCATTTTATAAGAGAACGTAGGCATCAATAGAAATGACCTTATGATTTTTAAGAACTTTTCAAAAATTACAACTGAAAACCCTAATGCAAGCAGATTTTCATTCTTTTCTTTAAATAATTATGTCGTTTGAAATACAGTAATCGTGTACCTACTACAGGAAATACTATTCAGTGCATTTCTTGACAGAATTTCTTGTTTTATTAAAAAGACGAGTCTCTCCCATTAGGAATAAACATCCTGTGTCACGGGGGACCTCACAAACGTACACAAAGATCACCCAGACTCAGAGCAACAATTCGTGGACCACACAATACACAATACTATGTTACAATAAGGGCGGGCGTTACCTACCCTCAATAATATTACTGCACTATACTGTCGTTGGCCCAGAAATCTATCTGACAGAATTTGTCTTATTAAAGAGCATTTGAAACAAAATGAAAACTTCTCACCAAATCTTTCTTGGAGCTGACATTCACTGGTTACTCGGTTTGTAAATCGCATGCCTTGGCATTCATATTGGAACTGCATCTATGACACCACACTTTTCAAGGTTCAAGTAATCGTCTTCTGCGCTTTGGTTTCCTTCGACTGTCAGGCGAGGTAGTATCTGAAATCTCAGAATATGTGTTAGCAATATTGTCACGGCTAACATTGTCCTAATCTTTACTAGATTACGTAACCCTTTGATTTTGCCACAACTGTGACAATGCTTGTATTTTTCACACAACACTTCACTTTTACAGTCGGAGTAGTTCTCTCACTAGTTGGCGGTTCTCGTATAGCACAAATTAATTACGTATCGAAAAGATTTTTTTTTAACGTAGGGTAAACGTAAAATAAAATAATAACAATCTGCCCTGTATTTTGTTCCTGATCCGTTATGGGTTATCTATAGGGATAATCCATAGGGATAGTTCATAGCGGTAATCCATAGGGGTAATCCACAGGGGGTAATCTATAGGGGTAGTCCACAGGGGTAATTCACAGGTAATCCATAGGGCAATCCACAGGTAATCCATAGGGTAATTCACAGTTAATCTCTAGGGGTATCACAGGTAATCCCACTTCTGATGTCGGAGTCACAGCGGGGCGATCGGTCGAAGCGGTTATTGAGAAACGGTGACGTCAGTTTCGCCGACGTCACTTGCATATTTTGTCAAGTGGCACTCATGATTTAAAGCAATAGAAATCGCTCTTAATCAAGTCTAGTCTAGTCTAGTAATCAATCTTCATTATTACACACGTTGGTAGGTAGGGTTTATTTGCACAGCCAAAGACAATATAGAATTCCAATAGTTTATTGAATCAGTGAAGCTACAGTTAAAATCATAGATCGGCACAACACTGTCAAAGTGAATTAGGTGAGAACACCAAAATCCACTGAACGTCCGTGTCGACCTATAACCTCCAGTTTCCAAATGCGTAGGGCCTTATGAGAAGAAACCGGCAAAGAAACTCATGGCCACTCTTTTGAAAGTTACATCTTAACTTATTAGTTACAAACTATCAATAGTCAATTACAACAATTAAGAAGCCTATGTACTTAGCTTATTTACAGCTTGTCCTTCCTCGTACAATGCCCGTACTAAACTGATCTGTTGATTCTATTTTTCCTCAATATGAAACGGTGGGTAGTTAGATTAAGAGCCAATAGGTTAGTAGTCCCGCAACTCGTGCGGCCGCTCTCTTTTATACCGGCTGCTCGCTTTAACTAGTGGTGACACCTACCACTATGTTCGGTGTTACCCGCACACATTTTAGTAACATTTAATATTGCTTACAGAATCGACTAAAACTAAGCCAACATTATTAAATCAAGCTGTAAGTAAACTAAGACGTAATAATCACATCGTTAACAACAAATAATCAGTTTCTTCCTTTACATACACCGTCCAAACTGCCATGTTTCTCGATGCACAGTTTGACGTTTCGAATAATCGATTGAAATAAAACCAAATTCAAATTAAAACTTAAGAAACTACTCGTTCTCCGACATATATATAAAAGCTTTCACATAAACTATACTAATATATAAAGCTGAAGAGTTTGTTTGTTTGTTTGAACGCGCTAATCTCAGAAAGTACCGGTCCGATTTGAAAAATTATTTCAGTGTTAGATAGCCCATTTATTGAGGAAGGCGAATTTATTACGCTACGGGCAATAGGAGACGTAAACAAAGTTGCGTGGGTCTGCAATTTTAAAATATATTTGCTGTGGTCACATATTCACACACATAATATATGTTTAATATGTTTAAATACATAGCTTAGGAAAAACAGTAGTTGATTCTAGATACAGAAGTTTATATTTATGATTATTTAAAATAACTTTACTACTTTTGTATTCCATGGTAAATAAATTTGAGGGAAATTTCGAACATTTCAAATTTGCAAATAATAACTTATCATATATATTGAGGTAGGGTTTAAAAAAAAATTGAAACAGGACTTTAGCATATCACTTGAATTGATAAAACAAACTTCAAAATCAGTTGGCTACTGATAATATTTTTGTTAAAAAATTAATCATAGAACTTAGACGGCGGACTACGGCTTTGGAAACTTAGTAATGTACCTTAGTCTATAACACTTTGACAACGCGTGACTACGGCTTTTGAAACTTGTTTCACCCATTGTAGCGACATTTTTTGTCGTAGTTGGGTTTTAGTTTTTACTTTTTTTTTTAAATATGAGCCTGCTGAAATGACTCTACTCTGCATCATGAAATTTATGAGCAGAATCCATTCATAGTGGTCACTTTGTTTATTACGAATGCAGATATTGCAACAACGCACCAACTACGTTAGTCTTATTGAGATTCATCTGAGACGAAACTCGGCATCACGAATGCTGTAATTTTAAGTTGATTTTCTGTGAAAGGTAAAACCGCCCTAGTCGTGTTAAAATCTTTAATTTAGTAAAGTATTGTACTAAACAGTTTTTTTATTATTTTTAAGTATATATTTATAAATACAAGTTTGTTATTAAGCACTCACACACACACTTAATTCTGTTACGGATTGACGATGTCACGTAGTATGTTTTACTTATATATACAAAAATACTTACGCTTCTCTATTCCATACAATATCGAGGCCGCCAATGTTATCTTTACATTGATAACTTGACCATGTTGCTTGATGTTAGAACTTTTGCCCATCATATCGAGGTCGTGGGTTTCGATTTCATTAAGTGCAAATATTTAAATTTATCTCAGTGTAGGTCTGGGTATTTCTAGGTATACACTGTGTTGTAACTTAACATAACGCTTTTTTTGCTTTAAGGCACAAAATATGGAAGTGATCAAATGTTTTTCTTGCGTAACATTGTAAACTTAGGGCCAAGAATGCCTCACCTGTATTATTTTTGTATAAAGTTAAAAAATACATGTAGCTGAGCATTAGAATTTATAGCCTATTTCTAAAGATTTAAAATAAAGTCAATTGACTATCCAATAATAGGGTATTTAACTGTATCTCAAATAAATACCGTTGTCTCCTTCATTAAAACGAATATTACAAAACATCTCGGAAGAAACAATTAATACAGGGTTTCATTACTATTATAAATTTAAAATTTAATAAACATTGAAATATATTGCTCAATTGAGTTGTCTAAAACAGTGACGTCATAAGCCACTTCTTAGTACATTTTTCATAAAAAGTTATCATTTTGACAGATGATAAAAAGTGACTGATTTGACTAAGGTGTCAACAAGAGACGACGACGAAGAGAAACACATAACTAATTATTATTAAAATGCTGCCTGGCATTGTATACGAAAATCATAAGTACAGTTATTTCCACGAAAACCTGAAACCAAGTTTATTCAATACATAGGACCATCACAAAATTCCTTCACATCGCAGACGTCTACGGCCATAACGGATATACGCTGGCCCCATTCTTCAGTTATGCACTAAGTGGTAATACATACATACTTTTCTTTTTTAAAGACGACTGAATGTACCTGAAAAGTTAGAAGACAAATTATATTAGAAGTAGAACAAATAGGTACTACCGTGGGAGAGCCACGCTTCGGCATGAATGGGCCGGCTCAACCGGAGTGATACTGCGGCCTCACAGAACACCGGCATGAAATAACGCTTGCGCAGTGTTTCACCGAGTGAGTGAGGATACCGATACCCCCTACATCCTTTTTGCCATTACCCATAGGCTGGCAACGCACTTATGATGCCTCTGATGTCCATGGGCGGCGGTAATCACTTACCTACTTATCTACTTTCAGTATTACGTGTTCACATCACAATATCATATTCTTTGTACATGTACAGTATACATACAGTTGTATATATACAGTCATGTAATTAATAGCTACTCAATCTCCAATATTTACTCCCTTATTTTATCAACAGACTGGCTGTCCCGACAGACTTCGTTCTGTCAAAAGTTATTGACCTATCGCAGTCTAGTAAAAACGAGTGATGTTTTTACTATTTTACTCGCACTTTTAACGTTCCTCCATAAGAACCTTCCTTATGCCTTAACGAAAACATTTAAAAAATACTAACTGAATTAGTCGAGCGGCTTTCCAGTTTTGTGCTTAGAAATGCGTTTTTGGCGGTTCATTTTTAACCGACTTCAAAAAAAGGAAGAGGTTTCTCAATTCGACCGTATACATTCTTTTCCTTTTTTTATATATATTTGTTCGCGGATAACTTCGACGTTTATGAACCGATTTTGATGATTCTTTTTTTAATGGAAAGGAGATATCCCAACGGTGGTACTATGATAAGGGTACTCTGATCTGAAAATGGCATCTAAGAGAAATCGAGTCAAATAAGCAGACAGCAAAGAAAGCAAAGAAGACAAATAAGCAGACAGGTCCTTCGATGGTCTCCTTAGAAATAGAGCAGTTCACCTATGTTAACAATATAGTAAAGTACTCATCGAGACGAATCAAACGACTCCAAGCATGATGGTGTTGCGACGTTTCTTTACAGAGTTCCTGTGCCTTCCAGCTTCAACGTCAGATCAGCTCCATGTCATACCATAATATTGCAATGTGACGCTGTATACATATGCTTGCAAAATTTCATCTCGGATGAAGATATCAGGTTCAAAATTGAGTTGCAAGATTCCACCCGAACATACATACATACATTGCAAGTTAATAAAAAGCTTGTAAAAACGTTACTTCGCCGTGTGAACACACAAAATTCATAAATCGATATTCTAGAATCTTTAATCTAAAGTTGTTTGAATTATAACATTATTATTAATACTCTCCGTAAATCGGCTATTAATTAAATTGTTACACAAGAAATTTCCATTGCCCACTTTAACTTAATTAAGATTTATTTTAAGCTCAGAGAACTAGGAAGACAAATTCTGAAAACGGCAGAATTTATTGCGCTGCTCGTCCTGGAGACTTGGACACTTAATAATAGTTGTTATGACTAGATTAGGTAAAGATTAACGTTTCTTAAACAGGTAAATGCTAAATATTACATTAGAATTAAGATCCTGCCTCAATCATGGGCTCATACTTATTTTTTTACTACGCAGGCACCTAATATTGGGTCTTCTCTGTCTCCTCCTCTTATTCGCTGTTTCGGTAAAATAACCAACTCTAGACGCAAATTTTCTAACAATGTCATGCCATCAAGTGAAATTCTATAAGTAATTAATTTTATTTTCCTATTTATACACGTCATTATCTAATATTGTCCTATGACGAAATCAGGTCATTGTAGATGCTCTTCTTTGTCTCAACTTCCATATTTAACCGAAGTTTTGGAATATGTCACGTTTTAACCATTTCTCCTTCCTTTCTAAACAACAATTCGTTGTATTTCATCGTTGAGTGACATTTTCTTACCTTCAGTGTCAAACCAAAGCTTGATATACTCATCATAAATACTGATAGTGAAACTTCATGTCGATCGGATAAGCTGTATTTATGGGAATCAGTATTCTATAGGCAATAATGGTGGGCGTGGGTGGTATGGCATTTTATGTATGATCGTACTATATCGATCTAGATAGGGAAAGTAATTTTTGCGTTTGGTGTAGTAAATTTTGCTGGCGTCTTGCAGTAAGGTTATAAAACTAGATAACGTATTTGCTACAGAATGGAACCTGACAAGGATTGTCCTCCGAAGTTAAATACATGAAATCTTCTTGCATCCTTTTATGGTCGAAAGGGTCTATGAACAGATGATTCATATAAAGTGTCACCATTCGTGCTGTCATGTTTCGTTGGTGAGTGTGAAACGGGGGGTCAAATGATGCAGAAATATCTCAATATGCCGCCATAGTGTGGGTGACCGTGTTGCATTGTCTGCATTCGAAATGAGTATGGTGACCACTCTTGGATACTTTTCATGCTTTCTATCAGGCAAAGTAGGCCTGTGTAGTGTAGTAGTAAAGTGATTTTAGCAGGCCAATTTAAAAAAAAAAAAACAGTGATTATATATGAATACCTGCATATATAGTATATTTATAACATAAATTTTGTTTTATATAGAAAATATGAAATAAATTTTGTTTTATATTTTTACTTCAGCTTGAGGTAACTTTTTTCTGTGTCAATGATAAAGTATACTTAACTTTAATTCTTTTTTTATCTTTAATAACACCCCTCTTCACATCTAGGGTAACCCTCAAATAAACTTGCGTCTAGAGATAGTTTCAAGAGCAAAATAACTATAAATCAAGTGGGTGCGTAAGCGCAGCCGCCCAGCGCTGAAATGTTGATGACTTCGTACTGGGGGTATTTGGCGAGTGGCATAAGTGCTGAGATGTAGCGTTTTTGTTTTAAATTACTTTAAAAAAAATACGGTATACACTATCAAATATAGCGCAATGTATCTTAATCTATAAAGTAAATAAAATATAGTTACCTAAAAATATCACACGTCAATAAATTGATTTCAAGGTTCATTATTATATTATACTAGCTGACCCACGCAACCTCGATTGCGTCTATTATTTGCTCGTAGTGATAATTTTCCCCCGTTTTTGTACCATTCTTCATTGTTGCTCCGCTCCTGTAGGTCTTAGCGTGATGATATATAGCCTATAGCCTTCCTCGATAAATGGGCTATCTAACAGTGAAAGAATTCAAATCGGACCAGTGGTTCCTGAGATTAGCGTGTTCAAACAAACAAACAAACTCTTCAGCTTTATATATTAGTATAGATATGTTAACATACATACGTCATTTAATAGTCTTTAAAGTTTATTAACTAAATAAATGTAGTCCTAATATTATTAACAGTAGTTAAAAGTTGTTACGCATAAAGCTTATGATAAATTTTAGGTATTTAAAACTCCTAATTACTTGGAATGCTCTTAAAATTCTCATATCAAGTTGAGTTTATATTGCCAAAATATCGATAAAAAGGTGTTAATTTTTAATTTTCTTAAAATGAATCACATCACAGTAGGTTTTAAAAAATCATCATCTTTCTAACCTTTTATTCCCAAGATTAATTGGGGACGGCAACCAGTTTTACCTGAATATCAGTTTTTCCATGGAGCGACTGGCATCGGACATTCGCATCCCTGAGAGTGAACTGAAATCGAAAGTAGAACTAGTTGTCAGCATATTTAACGGCACTAACTTCCCAATAACGATTGTCAGACGTATTCATGACAACTGGGAGCGACGGCTTAACGTGCTCTCCGAGGCATGGGCGGAAAACACCGCCATATTCCATACTCCGGGCTGCTATTAAGACTTTCTTTTAAAAAACCCAACAGCAATCCGACCCGGGAGTCGAACCCGAGACATTTTGATCGGCAGTCGCTCACACTAACTGCTAGTGTGGGAATATCCATCGAGAGACCCAGCAATATCCCAGTAGGTATCTAAAAGTTCCTCCATTTCAGCCGAAACGTCAGGCAAATCAGAGGTATGTAATACCTTTTAATAAGTGATCGCGTTAATTCCCGTAAAAATATCATTGTTACACAAGAAAATATTATAACTACTCATCACTTCTAACTTGCACCAATCGTTACAAAACCAACTTAGTTTGACGTAATGACAAAGTTATGTACACTTTGACAAATCTTAAGCAATTACTGTTAACATTTATAGATTTACTGAGCTTCGTCTACCACCGGTGTAATAGACACCGGTGTTAATGTAATCGCTATTAATACCGTTGTACCAAAGAAGAAATTCAAGGTGTTTTTTATTAAATGAAGAAGTTGTTACGCTGGGAGCGCTACTAGAGTGAAACCACGGCCACACAGAAAATCAGTGCTGAGTTTTAATTACATACCTTCCTACATCCCTCCCTCGTTACCATTCTAAGAATTCCAACCAGCAAAATTATAAAAAATAAACCGATTGCGTCAATATCTGCCATATTTATTAAATTCAGTTTTTTAAAACAAAACAGTACCTAGTTTAATATATTCGTAATTACCGTAAAAATTATTTTGATAAAACACTTGATGTATTTTGGAAATGAATTTTTTTGAGGTTACTTTTTGGCGCCAAAAGTCCTTAATTGTGTTTTTTTATAACGATGTACCCAGTGTCACTTTCACGACTAAGACGAATCTATTGACACCACTGACATAAAAATTGTGCGTGTCAAAGAGTTTTTCGAGTGTATGTATGTATATTACATACATTCATACACTCGAAAAACATAACCATCCTTCTTTCGCAGTCGGGTAAAAAGGAGATCGAAAGGGGGACAACGAATTTGAATGGCCAAACTTAACAATGGTATGACGCCATTGTTAAGTTTTTATATGCTGTTGAGGAGAAATTGGGAGGGGCTGCTGTGTTTAGCAGTGGACGTCTTTTGACCGAGATGATGATAACGAATTATAGCACTAATGACTGTTTTGTAATTGATGTTATATCATAACATTATCGTAAGAAACAACGGGAGTGCCTCTCTGACTGCCTCGTACCAACGAGGCAGTCAGAGAGTCAGAGAGTCGCACACGCCAACCGCAAGACCACTTGCGGTTGGCGTGTGCGACTGCTGATCGTGAGGTCTCGGGTTCGATTCCCGGGTCGGACCAACTGTTAGTATGGTCTACAAATATTTGTTTCGGAGTTTGGGTGTTTTCTATGTATAATATGTATGTATTTACAAAAAAAAGTATAATACGTATTTATTTCAGTTGTCTAGTACCCATAAGACAAGCTCTGCTTAGCTTAGGACTAGATGGCGTTGTGTGTTAGATGTCAGAAATATTTATTTATTTATGTATTTTCATTGCTCGATGCAGAAATACTTATTGTTTGTCGTCGATTCCTGAGCTGAGTCATAAGTGTTGTGGGTTTGACTCTCAGAGGGGACACTACTTTGTGCGATACATAAATTACTGGACTGTTTGGTTGTTCTTTGTACTTATTTTATGAAAGTTTGTGACGTTTCCACGACAAAAAACATATTAAAATATATTCCTATTGCTCCCGCAATTTGTTGTTTGAATGAATAAAACTACTTATTATAAGAATTCTTCTTACATCTTCTCCAACAAGCAGTGTTAAGCAGCTTTCATCTTAAAGATCATTGTCACTTTGACGGAATCGTTTGTTTAGTGGAAGTTGATACACTGCGTGTGTTCACCGGCTAATATCATTGACACTTCATACAAAGTTAATGTAAAAAACGAACTAGAATAGCTTAAAATAGGAAGTCATAATACTGTCGTGGAAGTTGCAGCACATGAAACGAATTCAGTTACTTTGATTAATTATTTATTTATGTCATACTAGAAAACTTCCTGTTAGTTTAGTGATTAGCTAAACTGACTTCTAGCCGGAACTTGTAGGTTTCATTCCATGAAAAAATAATAAAAAATATTTCGGATATCTAACACACAACGCCATCTAGTCCCAAACTAAACAGAGCTTCTATTATGGGTACTAGACAACTGATATAGATACATGTAGTAGAGCCACGCTGATTTCAGCACGAACGGGCCGGCTCGACCGGGGCGGTACTACCCTCGCACAGAAAATCAACGTAAAATGATAGCGATCATGCTGTCGTGTTTCGTTGGTGAGTGCGAGACCGGAGGCCCAATGATGCAGTAGCATCACTAGCCCGCCATGGTGTGGGTCATCATGCTGCATTGTTGCACTGTCTGCATTCGCAGTAAGGTGACCACCACTCTTGGATTCTACTCATGCTTTCCATCAGGCAGAGTAGAGTCATTTTGGCAGGGTCAAACATAAAAAAAAAAAAAAAAAAAGAAATGTACCTATATTTTTTTTGTAAATACACACATATTATACATAGAAAACACCCAAACTCCGAAACTAATATTTGTAGATCATACAAACATTTGGTCCGACCCGGAAATCGAAACAAGACCTCAAGCACAACTGTTGCATACGCTATCACTCCGTCATCGTGTCAGTGAAATATCACATGACAATGACCACGATGTCTACTTACGTAGTTCAAGGGTGTTTTGTCTTTAATTAGATTTTCAATTAAAGCGTGTTTATTATTCTTATCAAACTACTCAATCAGAGTATTTATTTAACTACAGTTGACCAGCGCAACTTTATGTGCGTCTCGTTTCAATCACGCTCAACTTCTATTGGTTTAAACGTGATGTTAACTACCATATCTTCATTATTCTTATAACCAGCGAAACACACTTTAAAAAAACGTGAAAATCTGTTAGATAGTCTCAGAGTTCATCGTGAGAAACAGATGATACAAATATTGTATTTTTTAGATTTTATATATTTTAAGATTCACTATCTTTTTTCATACTCTTGAATTGCTACTTATAAAATATTGATGATTATCTGTGCACCAAACATTTGACAGAAATTCAATACGGCTAGTGTCTTATGTGTGGTTTAATGAAATAAAAATGTAAAAACTTTTCACTATTTTATAATAACTACGTTTCTAAGAAAACATATCTGTTTTTTAGTCAAATTAGTATTTGTTTATGCATAATTTTCATTTTAATAGAAAATAAATTACGGTTCGTAACCTCCTTGAGTGGTGAGGTCACAGTGTAGCGTTGTTACATTTCGAGAGCTTGGAGTGTAAAGTAAAATAACGTTAATCTGAGATCAAAGTCTGATCCCCAGCTACACAGAGCCTGTACACTTTTTTTATATATAGGCCTGCCAAAATAACTCCATTTTGCCTGATGGAAAGTATAAGCATTTACGCCAGACAAGGAGACAAGGAACTAATGCTAATGCTTTTTTATATTTATCTGGCCTTGATTGGAATTGAACCCATTACCTCCCGCTAAACTGTTAGTGTAACCAACCACTCGACTAATTTTTCCCAAGAAAATGTAGGTATGTCTCTTATAACCACTCACAAGGTTTTAATACAAATCCTTTTTATATTGTCATATATTTACTACATACAAAACATTTGCCTGGCGTGCTTAATATCGCTCATCATCTTACACACTCACTGGCACCCCACCCAAAATCAAACTTAATTATTAATATTCTCTCCATGTTTCTGTAAAAATCAATACTCTTTTAATTAAATACAGACGGCATTTCACACCGAAGCGACTTTATATGGTAATTTTACTAGTTGCGGAAGAGCTAACTAATAGTTTACAGTTAAACGGGTACTGTCATAATAGTTTTCGGTAGTTTCTTTGAGAATATGTGTATAGTATTGTGCTGCGGTTTTGTCTGTGATTATCATTTATGTTGAACCTCACTACGGAAGACGTTCATAACATTAAATGGTCATAACTTTCTGTTTCTTTAAGATGACGTTTATGAATAGTATGGGAAATTGTTTAAACATACTAAAATAAATTCAGCTTCTGCGGCTGGTATTAGTTGGATTTGACAAGCCGAGGAACGGACTAAGTGGTGTACAATCAGAGATATCTGGTTCTGCAGTGGAGTATGTTAGGATGATAACAATAACCAAAATAAATAATAATAATAGCCTCATACATTTTACACACGAAAGTTCAATCTCATACTAGGTAGACTACTACGCACATCCATGCGAGGGTAGTATTGCCCTGATCGAGCCAACCTGTACGTGCTAAAACCAGCGTGGCTGTACTACCGGATGATCATCCTCATCACATATTATTTTGCACTAGACCCTAAAGATCTTTACAATCGACAAAGTACCTCATCTTAAGTTACAACACGGTAGGTTGTAGCCATAGCAGGCGTTCCTCTCCGTCAAAGCATAAGCCCAAATGGGCCTACTCGTTACACTGTTATAGCACAGAATGTATTTATGTGAGCGTGAAATTCTGAATGTTTTGTTTTAATTGTGACAGACGTTTGTTTTTGTATGTGAGTCTAAAGTGCTGCGCAGACGTGTCACCCATTGCTACTACTGGTCACTGGTAACCGTAGTTGTTGTATCCGGTGGCGGCTACTTCTGGCCACTTCTGGTCACAATTCGTCGCTTATTTCCCGTCAATCTCACGATGTTGTAAAGAAAGTTAATGTTGCTTTTGTCTTGAACTGACGACTTTTAGTTTCCAGTTACCAACAACGAACACTTTTTGATCGTCATAAGTATGTGTTTTTTTTTATTTTTTTTATGTTTGGCCCTGCCAAAATGACTCTACTCTGCCTGATGGAAAGCGTAAGCAGAATCCAAGAGTAGTGGTCACCATACTGCGAATGCAGACAATGCAAGAATGCAGCATGGTGACCCACACCATGGCAGTCTAGTGATGCTTCTGCATCATTGGGCCTCCGGTCTCGCACTCACCAACAAAACACGACAGCATGATCGCTGTCATTTTACGTTGATTTTCTGTGCGAGGATAGTACCACCCCGGTCGAGCCGGCTCGTTCGTGCTGAAATCAGCGTGGCTCTACTACCTTGTGAATCTAATACTCTGCTCTAATACCTGTTCAGTGGAAGCAACTAGACACAAAAATGTTTACGTATACACAGGGAGTGGATGATTACATACTGATGCTATAGAACAAAAATATTCATCGGTGGCTTGTATCTGACACAAGACACATAAATGTCCACGTTTGCGCCCTGCCTTAAATTTGTGTGAAGACTTCCCCAGCAAAAATGAAAGATTATTTTGTATCGGAAAAAAATGCTATGGCGACTCTCCTCCGTTCGGTGGCCCGTGTTGCTCTGTGTAAACCAACAAACATTTCTATTTTGTTATATGTGCGTCTTCAACAGAATGCGGCTGATTGCCCGGATGCGTTCAACACTAAACTATTGAGAACTATGGAAATGAGAGAACTATGAATGCCAGCATAAACAATACATTTTATAGTCCATTTAGGTTCCGTATAATTAGAAGCGTTAAATTATTGACACTTTTGTATGACTTGTTTGATGTTTTGTACGTTCTTCTGTGAAATCCTAACCATCCGGCTAATAAAATAAACTTGTTAATTATTGATTGATAGTGCTCGTGAAGTGTGTATTAAATCAAGATGGTCGATTTGTCTTGAAGACAAAATCCTTCTATTGAATTATCGATAAATGAGGTTTTTATGTTTAGTTATACTTTGAATAGATTAAATCTCTCATGGACAGCAAAAAAAATCGAGTTCTCCAAAATATTATCACATGTCGATATTTTATAAATCAATGTTTCAGGTTCAATTACCGGGTCAAATGTTTGTATGACCATCAATAATTTGTTTCGAAGCTATTATATTTTCTATGTATAACATGTACGTATTTACCTAAAAAATAGTATATAAATATTCTATCAGTCAGTTTAGCTTTCACAGTACAATTTACAAGCTATGCTAACTTTTTAGCTAATAAAGCTAGCTAGTTTTTATAATAAAAGCTCATTTTTTATAATAAAATAATAAAAAATGAACTCTTAGGGTTGTCTCTTAATACCTGTGTATATGTTAACAAAATAGTGCTATTATTTTTTCTACTCGGGTTTGTTAAAAAGTGGGTAACATTTTTACCGACTACCCTTTATCTAGCCGATTCATGCGGTGTTACCCGCGGTACAAAACAATGGCGGGTCACGCCGCGTGATTCAGCTAGTAGTAAAAAGTAGTATCCTTAGTAACTTCTTATTTAATAATAAATATTTCAGATATCTAACGCACAACGCCATCTAGTCCAAAGCTAAGCAGAGCTTGTGTTATGGGTGCTAGACAACTAATATTAATACATACATACTTTTCTTGTAAATACATACATATTGTACCTAGAAAACAGCCAAACTCCAAAACAAATATTTGCAGATCACACAAACAATTGATCCGACTCGAGAATCTAACCCGGGACCTGAAGCACAGCAGTTGCTTACGCTACCACTGCGCCAACGAGGCAGTCGAATATCATCAGCTATTTGCCAGTGAAAGTCCCATCGAAATCGGTCTATCTTTCCTGAGATTAGCCGGAACAAACAGACACACCAGAATTTAAAAAATATATATATTTTGATGTAATTACTGTATACTTTCTTATGCATTTAGTGAAAAGCTATTAATTTGAAGTTACAAACAGACACTTCAATTTTATTTATTTGGACAGATTGTGACCTTTAGCATTTGAAATCGTAACAGTGCAATCAAAGTTTTAAACGAAATCATAAAAATAAATGACAATTTCTTTAGTTGACAACCCTAAACCGGTAATTGAGATTGTCTGTCTAATTTAGTGTAATGACTTCTTAAATCACAAGAACATTACGTAAGAAATTGTGTGTTAGCTTCCAAAGGGTTATTAACCAACACTTCAAATGTAAACGTATTGGCCGTGGGCACAATTTAAATATACCATTGTGGTATCTCTATTAGATGCTTTAACAGAGATATTTTAAATATTTTATTTGTTCTGGTTTGATTTCTACCCAGAACAAATCTTTGTTTGATGAACACGATCATTTGTACAATGTCTGGGTTTCATTTAACTATAGGATGTATGTTTTTAGAAATATATTTATCAGCACTTAGATTGCCATGGTACTGACTTTGCCTAGTTTATACTAATAATACAGCCGTGTATGATGTATGTGGTGTACTTTATTTCTATTATAATTATTTTCTATTTGATCATTATTGTAATATTTTGGAAACGTCTGAAATTTATTGTACCTGTCTACATCAAATGCAGCAAAATCTCTACTATGCGCTTAAGAAGTAGTTAAATATTTTAGGAAAAATAAGTATCACCACTTGCTATCAGATAAGCAAGTAGTGGTTATCTGTCCGTTAGACTATAGGTTTCGATTTCACAAGTCTTGAATAGCCCTTTTGTGTCAAAAACATATCAGCAACTTGTACTTTTAAAGAGTGTTATATGACAGATAACTTGACTTTAACTGCAAACTAAAACTTCTAGCAAGCTATGTTTGAGCATTTTCATACTTCGGTTGTTGATCATTATTACCATATAAAAGATATACTGTTACTTATTCAGCTGTTTTTTTTGTCAGCTAGTATACTACTATATATAATAATACTATCTCCGATTATGGACATAAAAATAGTGTATATATGGGTAACAATACCAATTATGTTTTTGGTAAGATGGATATAATTTCCCACATTTTTTGTCACTTTCTAAATTCCGCTTCTAAGACTACACACTAGCAGCAGCAACTGCAAATAAACAGTAAATCCCTTTCTGTGAGTCGTCATAAAAACCTTCAACCTCTGGACGGAACAATAAATTACTTTTTTATTTTCACTCCATTCCATAATTGTTTACTTAGTAACAGGCAGGCGTGCCGCAGGGGAGCGTGTGAGGTCCGACTTAATATCTCATATTTGCACACTTTGAATTTTGTATCGTTCCTTTCGTTCAGAATTTTGTTATAAGTGTCTAGTTTTTGCGTTGTATATTTTTTGTATAGATATCGATAACGGCTACTGTGTGAATTTACTTGATGGTTGGAATATTGACAGATGCGATGTTTTTTATGAACAGATTTAGTGCTGCCTGAATGTTTAATGATTCAAAGGTTCTTAATATTTCTCAATGTAGGATGTATATTAAGCCGATGATATTAATCCAATAGGTTAATGATATTTATATCTGCGAAGAGTTTATGATTTCAAAAACAATGTACCTACTCATGATGAACACGGATGGGTCGGGATTCTATTTTAAGATATTTAACCTTATGACTTTCTTATTACAAATATACTAAACTATGATAATCGATCCTATCAAATAGAGTCCAATTCTAAACATAAAACATTAAATATGTATCAAATGGTAACGAGTGAGCGTTTCAAATCATATCACAATCAAACGGCTCTCATGAAATTAAACTTTCCATTGAAGAAGACAAGAAATGGCCGTAAATTTAAAAATTCTAACCATTATCAACAAATGCCTCTCCGTATAATAAAATACGGCTATCTATGTTATATTTCCACGCCTTTTTCTTGCTACAATTTATTCAAATATTTGTTATTCATTAATCTTTATTCAAAATGTCCTATATTAAGTTTTATAAATGGCGTTTGTATATTTAATACAAATTTTAATATCGCTTTTACATGCGAACGGAAGCTCGACATCAATGCTTGAGATCGACTAATCTGCATATTTTAATTTAAGGTGAACTGGAATCAATAAAGCGGGAATATAAAGAATGTGGTAAGGCTTTCGATAGCTTGAATGTACATTTTTAGAAGTTGAATTAATTCATTAGAGTTAAGTTATCTTTGTGGCATTGCAATAAGTCTGATAGTGCTAGTCCGTACTAATATTATAAATTCGAAAGCAATTCTGTTTGTCTATCAGTCTGTTACCCTGTCTGTTTTAAATCGCTGAACAGATTTGGATGAATTTCGGTATAGAGATGGAGTGGACCTTGAAGAGGTACATAAGGTACTTTTTGTCGCGATAATTATGTGTTAAACATGATTATTTTATTCTTTATCTTAATGTGATTTTTCTATCTATGTTTAGAAATATATAATAAAATTCTCTTGTCAAGTTCATGTTCATGATGAACTCCGAAACTGTCTAACCGATTTTAAAATAAAATACAATGGTTATGTAATCGGTAATTGTTAAGAAATACAATAAAAAAAAATACAATTTTATATGATGCTGAATATTGTCATGGATTGTGGTTTTTAGTTTCATTTAATATCATTATTTTTTAGGTCATAATATTAGTTTATAAATATTTACAAGGCAGATTATGATGAAAAACCATCAATGTTGCACCTGATACTAATTTATTGCCACTACTTACTGTGAAAAGCGTATTACTATTAACTAAATAATAAACAAAACGCAGGTCGTACTTCAAAGAGTTTAAGGCGATGATAAAGGGCTTCCAAACATAACTGCGAATTCGCAATACATCGTAAATATCTGCGAGCTTGCACGAATGCACCGCAAAAACTTCTCGCCTCATCGCATCACATCGCAGTTATGTGTTGGAGCCCGAAATCATAATGCGAACAAATCTTTAAAACTATTTATTTCTTTTTGGAAATTCAATCTTATTCCGTTACCTATTAAATATCGGACATTTATTTCTGTAGAAGTGCCTTATATTATGTTCCTTAAATTCTTTCCATATGACATTTGATACAATTTTATATGAACAACAAACAAACAGAAAGAATCCTTAGCAGGGAACTAAAAATTCTTGGCATACTGATTACTCCACTTTAAAGGCAAAAAAATCCGCAAGTGCAAGTCGGCCTCGCGCACCGTACGTTCAGTATAAACCTATAGGTATATTATATTATGTAAGATGTAACTAAGAATTTATGCTTTTTCACAGCTCCAAGGAACAGTAGACCTAAGTATTTTGTTTTGAATTTCAGCTTGTTGAGAAAAAGAGTATTGACAGACAGACAGACAGCAAAGTGATCCTATTACGGTTCCGTTTTTCATTTTGAAGTACGGAATCCTAAATAACACTTAAATTACCATTTCAGTTTGTATCCGAAACTAAGTATAATGATAAATGAAAAATTGAAGTGTATCAGTCGAATCTATTAGTATAATAGATTCGACTCGTGAGGTCCAGTACAATAAATTTATAAATCGAATAAATTTTCAGATAGCCGCCAGTCCTAGTAAATCGAATACCATTTATATCGATTAATTTCTCTTGATATGGCGGTCAGCGTTGCTTGTAAAACCATAACAAAATTCACGTTCTAATATGTATTATAGAGAAACCATGTATTCAATTACACGGGTATTCTTTCTTATTGTTAAAAACGCTTGTTAGATTAGTTTTCAGCAACCTATTGATAAACAGGTTAAATGACGACCAAACTCCACCTCTTGACATTCGATAATACTATTGACAAGACAGAATAATTAGAAAATACAAATCATTAATAAAGGTCGATCTTGCTGTGGGTTTTAATAATATGTAGTTACGTTAAACACCATGGTATTGCATTACACTTCGAAAGTATCGATATAATTAATCGCATATTGATAAGTTCAACAGCACTGTTTATAGATCATTATCGCAACAAAACCTCATACTAGTGACTAAGCTAAGTAACTAAAACAATTGTATAATAATGCCTGGCCAAAGCAATAAAGTTTCATTCAGTAGTCTGGAACTAACACATTCTATGAGGTTTACATGATTCATTGTTAGGCATTTGCGAGCCGGTGCACTTAGTGGACACAATTTTAATACTTTAGCTTCCATTGTTATTGCCAAGGGCGGTCTCATTTCTTGGAAATTCCATGTAAGTCCCAAAACATTGGAACTTTCTTGGAATAAGTGCGGTTATTGAACAACAAAACTTTGTTACAATTCCGACAGATTTAAAATATGTAAGATTTGGTAAAACGTGCCGCTGACAATGAACGGAAAGGACAAAGTTACTCGACGAGATATGGGACCGCAAACCCTCAGAAAACAATAAATTTCAAATATCATTTTATTTCACATTGTACATTTAAAGTTATAACTTACATTTGTTATAAATATATATCAACAATCAAGCAGAATCGAAACATTTTACTTAAATGTAAAAGCTCAAAATTCTACAACAAGTGCATTATCAAATTAAGACGCAAAGAAGAAATTTAAATAACCAATTTATGAATATGGTCATCCTATTTTAGTTCTCATTACCACTAGCTCGGTTAGAGAAAGTGACCCAATTTACCATTGCTTAAAAGGAACCGACGTTCAACCTCATTTGTATAGAAACCCTTACCTAATTTGTCCATGGATTTCTATTCCGAAGTGTCATAATTAAGGTTATCTATATGGATATTGTGGTCTCCGACATTTGTTTTGTCACTTAGTACATGGGGTTTGTCAGATAAATCATAGATTAGGATTGTGTTATTTATTACATTGTACCAGTAAATTAGACATAGTCTTAGAAATAGTTGTTTCTCTACTATTAGTGTTGAATTGTCATTGGGTTGACTTGGAGGTTAATTTGTATTAACTGTGAAACTTTGGTATCAACTTACATTTGTCTTCCAATATTTTTTTGTTCGTTAGAGTATCTTTTCAATAGTAATTTTGTTGTACTTGTTTATTTAAAAACTAAGCATGTATAACTAACAAAAGTATGTTAAATAATCAATCTTATTATTGTCTGACTTTCGTTGCATGCGTTGCCTATTGTATTAAACGTAGACACCAGAAATATCAACGACAACAGAACAATGAGTTGCCTCCATCAATTATTTTAAAAGCAAACAAATATTTGTTAAATGACTGGCGCCATTACATAAAAAAATACTTGAATAGCCGTTCTTGAACGTAACAGATCAGTAAGTAGTACTTGAAAGCGTGAATGATTTTGACCGTAATAAAAAAAGGATTCAATAGGATTGTCTCTTAGTTATTTGAATAGTGGTTGACAGTAACATGATACCGAAAAAGATACACACGACATCGATTAAAAAAAAAGGGTTTCAAGTGACGAAGGGTGATTTTTTATGCATTCGTCCAGTTGCTTTGTTCCAGTTATGGTTTTCGCGTAGGCGTATGAATTAAGGTTATATTGAGATTATAGTGATTACTCCTGTAATTAAGTTGTCACTGTATTCATATTCAAACGAATCCGTATTAATATTTATTATTTGTTATCCATATCGTAATTTACTGACTTTTGCAATTTATGCTACTATGTTGATTGACATTTAGCAAAAACCTGTTTTTTATTAATATTGACAATAAATAATTCATGTTTGATGTAATTTGGTTTAATATAAGAACTTCTAACAATAATTATAAACAAAATTATGTAGGTTTCACAAAACACAACACTAAATTGGTTGTCACATTTGAATATGACAACTTTTTTTTGTCTATTTCTTATGTGTGTACAGTGAAGATAAATAAATAAAAATATATGAGAACGAGAGAAATCCTATAAGCTCCTATGTATACCACATGAAATTAGCAAAAACTTAATGAAACAAGCGTAGTTGCATTAGCCCTGGGAACCGGAAATCTGAAATAATTTTGCAACATTATTTTTAAAAATTAATCGTTTAGAAACAATTTTCGGTCAGACTCGACATGTTTTTTACTTATTTTTTACACACATACGTATATACATGCTAAATTTGCCAGGAAGAGATTACTTACAGCCATAAAGCCTTTTGTACATTTATCTATGGTATATTTTTGTTGTCAAATTATCTTATGAACCTATCTATCATTATCATATATCATTTTGGAGATCTGAATTCCATTCATTTTGATAACCTCAGTTCTAGAAATGTTTCCAGAAGTTCTAAACTAGCATACGACTCCATTAACTGAAGAACACGACGGTTTGCGTATATCCTTTAGAACCGACCTTGTTCGTAAGATCACAAAAAATATTCTGAAATTCTTTTGTTGTATACAGCTAGCCATTTTTTTAAATTCTGTCTACATTTTATTTTAACTACAATCTGTATTGAGTCATACTCACTGTGAAAACGAATCATTCATCTGCAGTACTGGCCACTTAAATTAAAGCATCTTACTTATTGTCAATTGCTTATTTACTTACGTTTATCTCATCTAAAGTGTTTTTCTCTGATGCATACAAAGGACTACAACATTTGCCACTTGAATCGACGCAAACTTTGTAACCTCAATAAGTCATTATAAAAAGCTTCTTTGAAGATGTCTTTTGAAAACAGACGACAGTAGACAGTCCAAAAGCAGTCTGTAAGGAAAAATTAAATGGTGTTTATCTTTTGTTGACAGTAATGGAGTGATTGTTTTGTGTCAAGATTTGAGTGTCAAACGAAACCGCTATGTATGCCTGTCTTTCTGTCTCTGAGTCTGTTGAAATCTATTTATATTCAGTCTAAGTGGAAATTTTAAAGTGACAGTCAGTGACATTTTTTACTTTGTTGGATCCTTAACCCTTCAATCTAAGTAGGTACTATTAACAAATATTTTTACGGGAATTAACGCGATCACTTATTTAAAAGGTATCACATATATTATATCACATATATACATACAAAAATATTTGTTAATATCATGGAACGCGAAAGTTTAAAAGTTAGTATAAGTAGGTACTAGTTTAGGAATATCGAATTTTAGAAACAACTAAAGTAGACCTTTTCTAATTTTCCACCAGACTGTAGCTATACCATAGCCTCACAAAAATCATCCATCAGTTAATCTAGGCCCTATGATATAAGACACACAATTGCGTCATAATTATAAGTTCTGCGTAATGAGAAATGTCACCATAGCCAACAAACAAAACCTATTATTTAACAAAGATTATGAAATAATTTAATTACAAATTCTCAATGAACAAAATTGACTTCCCGAAGCTATTATAGCCGTAGGCGCTAATGAAGTTACAGATTCAATAATAGATTCTCTACACCTTCTTAAGCAACTAGTTACCAAGCTATTAAGTTAGTTTAACAATACAACAGCTATGAAATTGAAAGCTTTTCCCGTAAATTTGCATCTGTAAGGTTGTATTCACAACTATAAATCATTCAATAATAGTTCCTATTTCGATGTATTAGAAATCAAAACAATTGAAAAAGATGTTACAATCTGCGATTGTAAAAATTCTTAAGGTATTCTCGATGGCGCCTCCAAGAGTTCTTGAGTCAGTAGCAATACTTGACTGTGCTTGAATGTGGCGAGAAATGTATAAGTACTTGGAAGTACCTACAAAAATAATAGAAAATTCTTGCCTATTAATTGCTGCCATCTTAATAAATACTGTTTTGTGTCCATTATATTGAATCTTAGTATTCACATGGATATAAAATAATTGCAACGCAAATTATTATATTTTCATTTTATTGACTTCAATAACTTAACTATAAAGGGCACTGCATCAGTTTCACTTAGTAATTGTTTATTAAATTGGCTTTCCTGAGCAATTATTTCTAATTAGTCGTATGCAGCACTTAAAGGATTAAGATTAAATTAAAGTCTAAATACTCAATTACTAGTCCTTGCCTCTTATACAATTATTATGTATTAACCGGAACGAGTCTTAAACTTAAAGAAGAGACTTAGGTCGTATCTCGCGTGTGTTGTTTCGTAATATGTATTTGATTTGTACGGACTGTTCTGTGTGTGTCCTGTTTCACTGATTTTTATACAATATTAGCATTTATCATAATTTAGACGCATTTAAGTCGGTTAATGATATCTACACAGTAAAACTTAAGACATTATTCGTTTAATATAGTATACTTAGTGGCCCACAGTGATTGCAATTATGAGAATTGACAAACGAAATTGACTTGAAAAATGATAAAATTATTGAAAAAACCAATGAACCGCTAAGATTCTTCCTACTCTGTGCTATCGCGGTTAAAGAAGCATTTAACATTATTACTATTATATTTCGAACTCTTAGTTCAGAGTTTGAAATATAACATTTATTTTAGTAGTATCTACTGCACAATACCTATTATTACAAATTCAATAAAATTCCAGAATATCTTGTCTTGATACCAAGCTTGCAAAATCTTCAAATCAACATTATACATTTACATTTAGAAAAATTGTTTTGAGCCGAATTAGAATATTACAGATATTGTTTATAGAATGAAGTTCCTTATCGTGCGTTGCAAAAGGGGGGTAAGGGTAAGGGCCAGGAAAAATTAAGACCAAAAGTTGTAACGACACTTTTTGCTATAGTTTGCGGCGTTCGCGTGTTTCTCTGTCTGTCTCTCTCATAGAAAGCAAGCCAGTTATTTTCGTTTTGTCTTTCTATTTTGCATTGAACAGTGTGGTGTCGCGACGATTGTTTTTGTTGAGTATATACAGGTTTTTTGTACATAATAAGAATCCTGACAGTGAGCTTCGTTCCACCCGGGTGTCTCAAGTTTTTTTTTTTACTTTATAATTTTTTTATATTAATACGTTCTTCGTATGTTGCAGTTCACTCATAAACGACATTTGTTACATAAGCAGTAAGGCTGGCAAATTTTGATCTGTTCTTTAGCGATCTCATTGACCGTTACATAAGTTTGATTAACTAAGTACAACAAGATCTCCTGGTAGCATGGTATTAAAGATAATAATACCACTTATAGTCCCACAACCGTATTTGGCTACAACAATATCAGCGCGACTCTGATGAGTACTAAGAGCTATGTTGTTGACTTCGCTGATGCGTTCGCCAATGACTGGCGTTATTAGAAAACGTGCGCTCACATTAGAGAAATCATCTTCATTCATCTTCATCATCTTCATTCCCTTTTAATCCACTGCTAGAATAGGTCTCTCCGTGTAAAGAACAAAAAGGTTTTGACCTATCTTACCACACTGACAAGAAGAGTTGTTGTAATGTTCGTGTCGAGTTTTCCTAATTTTTATTTTTTCTCCCTTACCACACGGACCAATACAATTGTAAATAATTAATCAATTTTGTTGAATCGTGAACTCAAAGTCTAAATTTGATAGTTTGCTCCTTGTGTTTATTCACAAATTCGTAATCATGTTTGTGATCGGAAATAAATTACTCAAAGTTCAAGGAACACTGTGTTACATTGTTGACATTAACTCTATTGGTTTTAATGGTTTGACATGTGCATTCTGAACTCCTAATGGCAATTTAAGCAAGTTTGATACATCTAATGACTTGCAAACCTGTTTATAATAAATTACAACTTCAAATTATCCAAGTTTGACATTCTGATGCATATCAAAATTATTCTTACTTCACGAATCATTTCAACAAAATAACTGGCGTTTAATGATTATTAATTTAATTGATTTCATTAACTTGATTACTGACTACTGTTCTAACTGGTGGAATGATAAATAAAATAACAGCGTCATTGAAACATTGGTTGCCAGTTAGATAACTTAGCTGTTATATTACCAAATGAAAAAGTTCCGTTTTTTACACTGCATCCCTGCTTAAGATCCCCGAATATATTATCTAAACTAACTTTGTACCTACATAGTAATATCAGTGTTACATGAATAAGAGATGTCAATTATACCCTTTAGAACATTTTTGAAACATAATTATCTCCAAATAAATTGAACCTTACACTTTCTTGTTATATTCACTAAAATATATTTCTGTGTGTCTATTTAGATTCTTTCGATAAAACTTGATATCTGTTACTTTCCTATTTACATTTAACAAGTTAACTACTTATCATATTGACTTTATTATCAACCATTTATACTTACTTAACAAATTCGGTACTGCTTCCTCTAGAGATAGTGCGGGGACATTTCACAACACTATAATCGATATAACACTATCGATATCGTTTGAGTTTCGATTTCGTAATGAGCTGTTATCGTTCAATCGATAACCTTTATTTAGCCTTCCGCGGTGACAGGTACAAGACTAGAGAAAGTAATACATTGAATGAACTCTTATTAACTTGAAGTGAAAATTTTTGCCTGTGGTGTTTCTTGAGATTGTAGATTAGACGAACACTAATTATATTCTAACCTTTATATATTTATAATAATATTATTTCTTTACAACTTCATGCTCTTTTGGACATAAGCGGACTTAATGCCTTAGGCATTCTCTACCAACAAACCTTTAGGGGTGTAGAGATCAAGTAAGATAGCTGCATGGAGGATGTAGTTGTCCAAAACGTGATACAATTGACTTTTTTTTTTATTTATGTAAGGAAAACATACAGTGATATATTTTAGATCGATTATAACTATTTAAACAGCTAAACACCATTTAAACGTTTTCACATATAAATGTCTAAAGCTTACTTTAGGGATGTAATAAATTTGATAAATTAAATAACAAAACAATTTTTGCAAGTGAACAGAAAGAAAGAGAATAAAAACAAAAATCCGTTAATCCGTCGTAAGACCATTAAAGCACGAGTGCGATAAGACATCTTTGAACTGGTTAGGTTTGGTTGTGAATAAGTCAAGGTTCGGGAAGTCACTCAAAGCATTCAATTCGTTGGCATATCATATACATGCACAAATAACACACACTTCGTATACTTTAATTAGTAGATCATTATTAATAATAATAATAATAATATATCGCTTTATTGTACACCAGATGCATTGTTTATTGTGTCTGAATTGGATTTGCAAAATTGAGGTGTTTTGTTTTGTTTTGTATAATATGTATGTATTTACAAAAAAAAAAAAAGTATAAATGTATTCATATCAGTTGTCTAGTACCCATAACACAAGCTCTGCTTAGCTTGGGACTAGATCGCGTTGTGTGTTAGATGTCTGAAATATTTATTTATTTATTTATTTTATTTTTCTCTTCTCTTTTTCTGTATTTGGTGTTCAATCCTAACATTAATTTTTAATTGGTTTCTTCTTCTTAGCTTTTAGTTAAGTATTTAGATATACTTTGCTTGGCATTAGTTAAAAAACTATGTAAAAAAATCTTGGACTTAATTTAAACCTACTTACAATTGTCATATCATAACTCTATACTAATATATAAAGCTGAAGAGTTTGTTTGTTTGTTTGAACACGCTAATCTCAGGAACCACTGGTCCGATTTGAAAAATTCTTACGGTGTTGGATAGTCCATTTATCGAGGAAGGCTATAGGGTATGTATCATTACGCTACTACTAATAGGAGCGGAGCAACAATGAAAAATGTTTCAAAAACGGGGGAAATTTTCACGCTACGGGCAATATAAGGCGCAAACGAGGTTGCATGGGTCAGCTAGTAAACTTATATGTCCTACGTAGTAAACCTAATAATTTTGCATTTTGGTACCGATCTGATGATTACCTGAGGATAGTGATAGATACTAGAATTTTATAACTATTTAATTTATATTCATAGGAATATAATGTGTTTAAGATATTTTTATATTAATACGAGAAGCAAAAACATTGTACCCTTTTTCAAGAAAATGGTGGAGTATGCAACTTTGCTCAGTTCAAGTTTATCTATACAAATAAATAAAATTGGAGTGTCTGTTTGTAATATTAAAATAACCGCTTTTTACTTAATGCATATGTATGTATACACGATATATATACCAAAAATGTAGTTAAAAAATTTTTTGTCTGTCTGTCTGTCTGTCTGTCTGTTTGTTCCGGGTAATCTCTGGAACGGCTGGACGGATTTTGACGGGACTTTCACTGGCAGGTAGCTGATGACCCGGGGAGTAACTTAGGCTACTTTTTTTAGACTAACTTTGTCCCGCGGCGTTACTCGCGGTACAACAATAACCGCGGGTAACACCGCGGGGTTCAGCTAGTTATATATATATGGAAAAAGAGTTCAGAAAGCTTAAAAAATCATAAAGCGATATACTCGGCAACCATTGTGTCGATAGATAATTGTGCATTGTGAAGGCTAAAAATATTGATGAGATAAATAAATAAATAATTATTTCGGAAATTTAACACAGAACGCCCTCTAGTTCCAAGCTATTCGGAGAACACACCCAAACTCCGAAACAAATATTTGCATATCATACACACATTTGATCCGACCCGGGAATCAAACCCGATACCTCAAACATAGCAGTCGCATACGCTACCACTGCGCCACTCTCTTAATTTATACCTATACCGAATTACAGAGTAATAAGAAAGTAAATAAAATGTAATGTATGTAGTACATTGACACAAGAATCCATTTTTTTTCTTTATACTTTAAAAGTCCACTTTTGGACATAGGGCTCTCCTTAGAAAGGAGATTTTGGTCTTCTAAACCACGCTGGCCATATGGGCTTGGAATAGAGGTTTCCCTTCATCAATGCCACCTCAATTTGCCGTAACCCAGCGAAGCAAGGATACCGGAGGCCCATCCCTCCACCCATATCCCTCTCCCCATCCCCCAAAGGCCGGCAACGCACTTGTGACGCCTCAGGTATTGCGGGTGTCAAAAAAATGTTATGCATTCTCAGCCTTATCATATTTTTGCTAAGTAATCTCTTACACAACGAATTCATTGTAATGAAAAAAAAATTAGAAAAGTATTTTTACTAACCCCTCAAACATTTGAGTTATTACTATCCTCGTCACTTACTTACTTCGCTAGCTCAGCGACCCAAAACCTCTATCCTGTTTGCATCCGTCTATATTTTAGTAGCTAGTTTAGTAAATTCTTGTATATCTATACAAATAAACAAAATTGGAGTGTCTGTTTGTAATATTAAAATAACTGCTTTTTACTAAATGCATATGTATGTATACACAATACATATACCAAAAATGTAGTTGAAAAAATTTTTGTCTGTCTGTCTGTCCATCTGTCTGTCTGTCTGTTTGTTCCGGGTAATCACTGGAACGGCTGCACCGATTTTGACGGGACTTTCACTGGCAGGTAGCTGATGATCCAGGGAGTAACTTAGGCTAAATTTTTTAGACTAACTTTGTCCCGCGGCGTTACTCGCGGTACAACAATAACCACGGGTAACACCGCGGGGTTCAGCTAGTTTTCAATAAAATTTATATTGGTAAATCAGACAAGCACAATTAAAGCTTTAAACCTATTTATAGAGACAAGAGATATTTAGTTTTATTGCGATGCTAGCACAAAACAACTGAGAGTTCAGTAATAAATCTTCCTATCCATAAATTAACATCCACATTTTAATTGCTAATAAGGTCCTAAATGTATTATCTCTTAGATTTGAAATAGGCTCAATTTAGCACTATATTAATTCCTATGTCCATGATAGGACAAAGTGTATAATGACATCACGATTTCATTGTTTATTACCAGACGATTAGTATTTGTCTTTAACCGTATCTCTTTCTTATCTTATCTCATGATTAGATTAAATGGATATCTTAAATTAAATATCTCAATTAGTAAAAATTAGTAAGTTTTGGTTTGTATTCCAACGGCATTCAAGCCTGCCTCCAGTATCTCAATATCTATCGTAAAAACTTTAGCAGTGGGTTTTCTTCATATCTAATTATTGTTTATTTATAAAACCAACCACTTAACATATGGATTGCTGAAGTTACTATGTACACCTAAAAGGCGACCTTTAAGTTCCAGATGTCCATGAGTTGTAGTAGTCCTTATCAATACAAATAAATAAAATCGAAGAACCTATTTGTAATTTCATTCATAATTATATCATCCTACTAATATTATACTACAAAAACTACTGAACGGATTTGGATGAAACTTTACACTAATATACCTTATACATAAGAATAACACATAGGCTACTATTTGCCGCGATAACCAACATACACGCGGGTGGAGTCGTGGGCAACAGCTATTAATTCATAATTATATAAGCACATACGGTATCAGTCTGTTTGTTCCGGATAATCTCTGAAATGCATACACCAACTTTGACTAGACTTTCACTGGCAAATTACCGATGTAATAAGGAGTAACTTAGGGCAATTTATTTTAGAAAAATAGATTTATGTCGAATAAAGTTAAAAGCAACAAAACAGTCACCAATTCAATAGCAACAAAACCCGGGGTGATACCGCAGGCACAGCTAGTAACATAATAAATTATAAATACTTCGGACATTTAACACGCAACGCCATCCAGCCCCAAGCTAAGCAGAGCTTCTGTTATAGGTACTAGGCAACTGATACAAATTAATATTATACTTGTTTTTGTAAGTACATACATATTATACATAGAAAACCCCCAAACTCCGAAACAAATATTTGTAGATCATACAAACATTTGGTCCGACCCGGGAATCCAATCCAAATCCGAGACCTCACGATCAGCAGTCGCACACGCCAACCGCGAAACTAACGAGGCAGTCTAAATAATAATACATACAACATAATAGCATTGAAAACATTACTGACAAATCTTGCACCTATTACCAAACGTACTGATTTATTTATTTCATCATTCTACAGGTAAGTTTGCATACAGACTACAATAAAGAACAAGGCCTTATTTATCGCTGTGCCGCTAATAGACTGTTCATCGGACCGCCCCGCAACTTTCCACGAAGGTTCGAACGCCAACAGACAGGTATTTAACCCGATAAGTGTGTCAAATTCTTATTGTGAATACAGTTTTGACAAGTTGTTATATAGCGATATAATACATGTGAATAATAGGAAGTGTATGAAAATAATATTAAAATCCACAGAACAGACAATGAATTCGTTGTGTAAGAAATGACTTAACAAAAATATGATAAGGCTGAGAATGCATAACTTTTTTTGACACCCGCAATACCTAAGGCGTCACAAGTGCGTTGCCGGCCTTTGGGGGATGGGGAGAGGGATAGGGGTGGAGGGATGGGTCTCCGGTATCCTTGCTTCGCTGGGCTACGGAAAATTGAGGTGGCATTGATGAAGAGAAACCTCTATACCAAGTCCATATGGCCAGCGTGGTTTAGAAGACCAAAACCTCCTTTCTAAGGAGAGCCCTATGTCCAACAGTGGACTTTTGAAAACTATTGATGATGATGATGAGAAATGAAGAACAAATTTGTCTGCATCGTAACTTTTTTAGTTTTTTGGGCACACATAAACTAACTTAACATTTATATATTTTTTAAGTTCTTTGAGACACAAACTTAGGTGTGAATTTATTGTATAACTAACTGAACCCCGCGGTTATTGTAGTACCGCGAGTAACGCCGCGGAACAAAGAAAGTCTAAAAAAAGTAGCCTCAGCTACTCCCTGGGTCATCAGCTACCTGCCAGTGTCCAAAGTCCCGTCAAAATCGGTCCAGCAAGACAGAAGACAATTTTTTTTAACTACACTTTTTGTATATGTACCCTGTATACATACACAAGCATTTAATAAAAAGCGGTTATTTTAATATTACAAACAGACACTCCAATTTTATTTATTTGTATAGATTTATAAAAGGTATACTGAAGTTCACTAATAAAAATTACTTTAAACTGCCAAAGCTTTAGTACACAAATCTTAGACTCAGTGTCGATACATAATAAATAACCAAAACCTTTAATGATTTTAATGAAGACTGTATTACTAATGTAAAGATAATTTAATTGTGTCAATGAAAACATTAAACATTTACACACCTTGAAAGTTACAATTCATAATTTACAGTGTTTAATTAATCTCAGCGATTCTAAACATACACGTCTGGTCCGGTTGGCAGAAGACTATTAACAAACATGCTTAAATTGTTTTTTTTTTAAGTATAGCCTGCCAATGCTTCTGCATCATTGGGCTTCCGGTCTTGCACACACTTACGAAACATGACAGCATTTTACGGTGATCATCTGTGCGAGGATAGTACCGCCCCGGTCGAACCAGCCCGTTCGTGCTGAAATCAGCGTGTCTCTACTACCTTAAAACTTCATTTCGCTAAATATAGTCTAACAATTATTGCCACCGATATGGAAGTAATAACTGCATAGCTGACTATCAGTCATGGCATAGGTGTCGTGACAAACTGCTTCAGAGTCTGTTGACATATCGTTAGAACATTACCGTGGGAACCCTTAGCTTTTATTTGTTCTATATTTGTTACCATTAGATACTATTAATAAATTGACTTGTAAATTGCAACACTTGAAAATTTATGTATATGAAGGCATTAAAATAATTTTATTGCAAATAAAACACAATTACAGGTATAAAAACAAAATTACAAAGTTAAGACTTAAAATTAATACTTCGATAGCGTGGCCACTTAGAGAAGATGGATGATAGAAGACTTACGATAAGAATTTATAGAGCCTTAGTTGTATACATTTTTCGTTAATAAGTTCGCCGTGGCCTCTTCTCACACTTCGAATTGTGAGAAGAGGCCACGACGAACATTACCCGATGAAATTGGTGTCTAAAAAAAGCCGTGTGAAAAACACCAGATACGATGCAACAAACATGCACGGACTGATTAATAGTATAGTGGTTACGAAGCAAAAAAGGTGTGTCAGGACTGTAATAAGTAGATACTCATTGTCTCTTCCTATCGCTCTAGGATATAGCCAAGACATGGCGTATGTACAACTAAAATTAACAATCAGTGTTGCCACTTATTCGTAATAGAATAACTAGGTCAACACTTTTCGTATTAAACTGTCATGTCATTTGAAACTCATTGAATTATTTGATATTTTGTTGATCAAGTATTTACTAAGAAACCATTTGCAGTCCGTCTGTCCATCATGTTTGTTTGCAACTATGTAGGTTAAATTACCATTACAAATCGGCCTCTAATTGTAAATTATGATGTTCATAAGTGTTATTTTATAAATCATTTATTAATTTAATGCTTGTATATATATTTATTACTCTGCGGTTATGACCAACATTAATATACTAGTTATTGCTTAAGGGTTTGTCTGTACTACATTCGAATTTATCACTTTCATTTCGTTACTCATTCTTGGTTATAGTTCTCTTAATTGCTTAAAGTTTATGGTGACTGCTCGGCTCTATACTCGAATGATAGCGTCATAATGACATCACGTTAAAGATTGACCATAAATCCTATAATCTTCGTTGATTATAGGGTTTCCAAATGTGGAAAGTATTTCTAAAACTAATCTGGTAATTCATAATTTTTGGTTAGACATATTGGCAACAAGCTAGTGATATTATCATTAACAGCCTTCCATTACTGAACATACGCCTCTCCTCAGAAAGAAAATTTTGATGCGTACTTTTAGAAACCACGATAACCAGAGAGTTTAGCATAGAATTTGTTTCAATTTTTCCTTCTTTATTCAGTGCTATTGTAGTATGCTCCCTAAATCGACTCTTATTACATCCATAGAACGAATAGGAGTGATGACTCTCTGTATTATCAATAAATCACCACAAGAACTTGAAAAATGATAATTAACAACTTTGGTATCGTCTCTTTCTTATAATACACTAGCCGACCCGCTCAACTTCGTTTGCGTCTCTCTATAAGAAATAAATTTTACCAATTTTTCAAACATTTTTGGTCTATACCCAGCTCTTATTTGTCGTAGAGTGATGTTACATAGCCTAAAATCTTCATCGCTAAATGGTCTATCCAACAAAAAAGAATTAGCAAAATCGGTTCAGCCGTTCACGCATGTTGTCGTGACCAAGGCAAACGGGGATTCATTTTTATATATATGGATTAAATAATACAATTAATTCCTTAAAGTGATTAGAAGGACGACGCTGCAAAAGTTAGTGTAAAATTACTAATAAAAACCTAACATTTTAATCAATTTGATAATTAATTAAATACCACATCTAGAAATACAGATATCAATATTGCAATATTCAGTTATTTGCATACTAAAATGTGTTTTTAGGTCGTAGAATTATAATTTATTAAATCATTATAGACTCGTTGGGGTGCAGCATAGTATGTATGTTTTGCACCTAGCAATTAATCAGGACAACAGCCAGTACGAATATTGATCAAGAGTGTTTAGCAATTTGAACACTAATTAATATTACATAAAACAGTTTTTTCACTGGTATTGGAGCTCCGCAACCCTCACAGTGAACTGAATTCGAAAATTGAACTATTTGTCAGTTATTTGAGGGCACTGACTTCCCAATAATGATTGCCATAGATATTCATAACAACTGGGACCGATGGGCGGGAAACACCGCTATATTCCATACTCCGGGCTGCTTTAAGAATTTCTTGTAAAAAAACCCAACAGCAGTCCGACCCGGGAATCAAATCCAAGACCATTTGATCTGTTATCACTTACGCTAGCCTCTAGACTAGTCCAGTAGATCAACGAGGCAGTCCAGAAGCAGTCTAGAATAACAGATATGATTAGATATATCCCGTAACAACTAATGGCATTTTTTTTTATGTAATTGTCGGACAAACGAGCAGACGTATCGCCTGATGGTAAGTGATTACCGCCGCCCATAAACACCTGCAATACCAGAGGCGTCACAAGTGCGTTGCCGGCCTTTGGGGGATGGGGAGGGAAGATAGGGGTAGGGGGTTTAGGTTATGGGCCTTCGGTATCCTCACTCACTCGGTGAAACACGCGCAAGCACTATTTCACACCGGTTTTCTGTCAAGCCGGGTTTCTTTCCACATTTCACTCCGATCGAGCCGGCCCATTCATGCCAAAGCGTGGCTCTCCCACGGTAATCATCATCATAATCATAAATTAAAATCATAATTGACATTAACACTAACAAAGTTGTAAGCAATTGAAAGTACATTAAGAAATACTTCTGCTCTTCAATGGAGAAAGTATTAATATTTTACTTAAAACACTCCTAGCTGTAAATCTTCCAAGATTTACGGTCACTGACACACTCATTTAATGCCTTAAACGAAATATGAATCATCCCTGATCTCCGGACCTTTGCATCCAGGTCCTTGACACTTATGTGATGTTAATACCTTTGACAGCCAACATCTGTCTGTCCGTCAATCACATTGTTATCGAGTTTTGCATATAAATAAGGCTTCAGATGTAATGAGTTGCAAAACCAGATATTCGTTTTGTTATGTTATTTGCATATTCTGAAGTTGTGACTAACTGTTTAGGTATAATCGTTATAAGTGAGTTAATAATTCTTGACTCTTTAGGAAAACAACATGCGGTAGACTTTCTAAGCCCAGTTCATTAAATATTCATTTAAGTAGTAAATTTAGTTCAAAATATGGAATCAGAAAATTTGTCCGATTCGATTGCACCATTCTTTTGATTGTAATGTTGTAATTATGTTTCGGGCTGTTGGCTTGGGTAGTCACTTCTAATCGATATGGTCATGGATTTGAATTACCCTTAAAATAATAAAAAAGAATGATGACCACGATTTAGTAGTCGAAGTTTAACTTTACCAAACTAACGTGTATATTTACTAGTCTGGTTATCAGGTTCCATTACCCAGGTTTTGACTATGTTTAGATATCGATTGTGCGCGAGATGATGTATTAATAAAAATAGTACTCATTGTTTCCTACAAATGCTCTAAAAAGTATTTGAAGTCAGTTCAATAAGTCAAACAGCAATTATAGCAAGCAGTAGTTTTAGTTTTTGAAGCGTATTTTGCTTCTGCACTCGTCAAAGAAATATAAGCAAGTAAAAGATGGATTACAAGATGTGACAGTCTGGAATTGAAGGATGGCCAATCCTTCAACTGGTTTATTGTAAAAGCTTTAAAAAAACTGAATGGTGTTGACCAGAATGTAGTTGACAGTTGACTAAATGTTTGCAGAAAATAGTTTCATGCCAAAAATTACAACGAAAAAGTTCAAAGATTGCGTCATGCTATTTCAAAAATCGCTTAACATGGAATGTTATTTACTAACCACGTTCATAGCAGGTAGGTTACATCAAGATATATAAATGCATTGCCACTTTCTGTACAGAACTTTTATTACCCCTCTGGGTTAGACGAAAGGGAGGGTATCTCTCCGGTAACTTCATTCACTCAGCAAAATGCAACGAAAGAACCGCTCACCACTCATATCCTGCGATGTTATGTTTTGATGGTTTTCACAGCGTCGCAGCTATTCTTAACCTTTCAAGCTATAAAGCTCTATTCTATCAATGAAAATAAAATATTAACAGTCACTTCAACCACAATGATAGACAGCCTTGAACTTACACCCGTATGAACAGAACCAATAAACAGAATTTATTGCACCTTTCACCACAAATGTTTTACAATACCGTGTAAAATATACAAGGAACATTCATGGTCTTCTACGATTCACACAACAGTTGTTTAATAGTGTACGTCATAAATCCCCACTTTAAATGTTAGGAAATTAACCATCCCTGATCGTTTTCAATGAAAAGGTGGCCATGAAACTTGCTGCGTTGCCGCGTTGAATAGTCTACCTTTGCATCAGGGACAAACCGGAGTAGAAGTCCCTATTGCCTCTGTGAATGATAGGCCTAGTTTCTTTATATTAAGAAAATTGTGGCCAATAACTATTTAGCCAGATATTCAGAGGTAAATTCCCATCCGAAACAAATAACTGTGTTCATGATATTTTTTTTATCCATCTTATTGTGTGATTTATCTATACAAATATTAAAAATACGAAAGTTGCTCTGTCCATCTGTATGTTACGCTTGTAAGGCTAAACCACTGCTTCAATTTCAATGAAATTTACATACATACCTATAGGCTATTCATAGCATAATGAAGGACATACACGCGGTCTCTAATATGTATTCATTGATAAATGTATAAATGTGTTTTCCCGTTGTCTGGTTAGCATATCACAGGGATTCTGTCTAGTTCTTATCAGACAGCCGTGTATGAAATAGTCAAGTTATTCTTGGCGCAGTTTATCTATTGCTATCTAACGGGCTAGCCCATACCTTCCTGCCTGTAAGAAAATAAAATTATTAATGTTGTATCATTAAGCCTGTTTATTTTGTTACTTTACTTTTTTTGCACCCTATTGTCCAACAATTCATATCCAAGCAAACATTTAAACTCATTGTTTTCTAGTCACCAGTAATGTATTAAAATACGCAATTGTTCGTACTAATTTTGCATTGCATATTGTATATCAATGGAATTTTAAAACTTATGGTTTTTAAATGGTGGTGGGTAAAATGGTAAATCCAAGATCCAGCTCTTGACTGCATGCAGGGCGTACTGGTTCAAGCAGTCTGTTCGCCATTTCTTACTTCTGTATTTTGAATTCAATCAGCACGTGGGACAACACTCTGTGTTGCCTACAAACAGTTCTTCGAGACTGTAAGTTCTTTGTATTCGTTTTAAGTACATAAGTAATTAAATATTTGTAAAATCTATCCCAATACAGAATTTATTACTGGTTTAAATAAAGCTTGAGCTCTAGTAGGGATCGTTGCTTAGTCCAAACAGAATCAACTTGTGTTTCTCCACGTTCATGCCGATATTTCAGACTTTCCGTCATGAAGCATTATTATTAACTTACTGATTTATGTGACTGTTGATTTCAACGTTGATTACTGTACCAAAACTGTGCCAATTATTAACGCCGAATAGTTTTGGCAACTAGCCGCGACATGAAATTAGTTAAACATGAAAAGCGATTAGTTGTGGCGTTGTATTTGTGAACAACGATGTTAAAACTATTAAAGTCCTTACAGTACATATTTATAGATTAGTAAGCTTTAAAAGCGAATCGAATTTAAAAGAAGATATGAATCCCAATATTCACTTTCTTGTTTAATCATCAATCTAACTGATAGACCATCATAATCTTCTATAGAGTCTTAAGAGGTACAACTCGAAGGGTTCAGTAGTAGTTACGTAACTAAAGAGTTTTGTCTCACTCGAGGTTAATAAAAACCTGGTTGGTCAATATTATAAAGTGATTATCATAGTTTCGGACTTCGGACTATTAACCAGGTGTTTCGTCTGCCGAAAGTACACACCAATTATGGACACTCAGACTAATCGACATTAATAGCTATTAAGCGAAAGTCGAACCCGCTATAGATTTTAATGTCTATTAATAGACTTTATTGAGTAAATGTTATAACTTGTACTTATTAGTAAGTCAGGTACTAGGTTCTAGTATATGATCCCGTCCTAGCGAAACCATCGCTGGTACCCCCAGTATCCATCCGGAAAATCAATGTCTAATTTACTTTCATTTCCTTTCCTTCATATTTTCTAAATGTTTCAATGCAATCATGTGATCATTGACTGCCTCGGTGGCGCAGTGGTAGCGTACGCGACTGCTGTTCATGAGGTCTCGGGTTCGATTCCCGGGTCGGACCAAATGTTTGTATGATCTGCAAATATTTGTTTCGGAGTTTGGGTGTTTTCTATGTATAATATGTATGTATTTACAAAAAAAAAGTATATAAGTATTCATATCAGTTGTCTAGTACCCATAATACAAGCTCTGCTTAGTTTGGGACTAGACGGCGTTGTGTGTTAGATGTCCGAAATATTTATTATTATTATTATTTGCCTCCCATACCCTAACAAAAATATGATTCCTACTCGTTATACATATAAACAGAAGTGTATAAACGTTTGTAGGTATGTATGTACACACTAAATACCAAATCGTAGAGCAACATTAGAACACGATTTGCCAAACGCTTCATTTGTATAAATTCTCCGATGATATCTCTTAAATTTACTGCCCAGGCGTAGTTCAAAGGCGAGCTGGTAATCAGACTTAACATTACTAATTCCAAGATCCAACTTTAGATTACTTTAATGAAGGAATTGTTCACTTAATCATACAAAATGAGTATAATCTGTCTTAATAGTATACTGCTGGATTACGTAAAGATTATATTAAGTATGTATATGATATATGTTTAGTCGTAAAGTGATAATTACAGCCATCAGACCTGCTAAACTGCTGGTCGACGAGTTGGACTCAACACTAGGAGTGGCTACTAAACTAACGTGCTAATTTAACTAAATGATTGCAGTTTTAATTAAATATTTATATGAGGAAAATAACGGGAATGATTATTAAGTATACAGCTTTCATTCAATGGCACTGGTGGATTAAACGTTTGGTTGAGTGCTGAGCCAGAGATCTTAGTTTTAATTCTCACGCAAATACTGTGTGATGAGCGCAATTGTCATGTAAATTTTTTACTAACATATAAAGCTGAAAAGTTTATTTGCTTGAATGCGCTCATCTCAGGAACTACTGGTCCAATTTGAAAAATTCTTACAGTGTTAGATAGCTCATTTATCGAGTAAGGCTATAGGTTGTATATCGTTACGCTAAGAAGAAGAGCGAAGCACCAATGAAGAATCTTACAAAAACGAGGGAAAATTATTACGCTACGTGCAACAAGGAGACTTAAACGAGGTTGCGTGAGTCAGTTAGTACTAAATAAATAACTGCGTATTAGTGGTATATGTATTTAGTTAGGACGTGTGGTAACTGATTAAGAATACGGAGTCTCACCACCCCTACTCAACACATGGGTGTCGTAGATGGAGGTTAAGGAAGAAAACTAGGAAAAAAGAAGTAAAACTTAAAACAAACCTTGCCAACTCTGGTATAGTAGACTAAAACCTTCTTACTAATGAGAGGCATGTGTCCACAAGTGGACTGTTAAAGGCTGTTGATAATATATGTTGTAACCGGCTACCGGTAACAGGCTCTAATTACGTAAGAGAATTAGAAGTGACCAGTATAAGGTCACTTCTAATTCTCTTATATATAATAATAATAAATATCAACGTTAAATCTACCCTTTTCGAAGATAAAAACGTGTACGAACCCGATGTAAGCATTTATAAAACATAAAAAATGAGCAAGTAATAAAGAAAATGTTTTTTTTTTATGTATGGCCTGCTAAAATGGCTCTGCTCTGCCTGATGGAAAGTATAAGCAGAATCCAAATGTCTGGTCACCATTATCATTGCGAATGCCGACAATGCAACAATGCAGCATGGCGACACACACACATGGTGGCCTAGTAATGCTTCTGCATCTTTAGGCTGCCAGACTCGCGCCCACCAACGAAACACGACAGCACGAACGCTGTCATTTTACGATGATTTTCTATGCCAGGGTAGTACCGCCCCGGTCGAGCCAGTTCAATTGTGCTGAAATCAGCGTGGCTCTACTACCTACTACCTTAAAATTATTGACACAGAACAGAAACACATAGAGAGATGCATAAATTTTTAGATCTTACATGGAATGTGTTACATAAAAAGTACAGAAAGTGGAATCAAAACTAGGCTCAAACCTGTACCTCTTTACTATCTCGGATCTTTAATTTTATTTCAAGATCCAAGCTTTGTTCCAAGCTTGGATTTTGAAATAAAAATTATATGAAGAAGAAGAATTATGAAAATATGTAAATAAAATAACTTGACAGAAGCTACTCTACGCTTGGCCACGGATGGCGTGACGAAACCTATAACTTTTGAACCAGCAGTTAATATCGCTAGCCATTAGATCAATATGTCTTTACTCTAATATTTTGGACTTATCCTGTCAAGCATTGTTCTTTGTGTAAAAGCAAGTTTTGGCAGTAGAAGCAGCCTTCATATGCAGTTAATTCCCAAACTGCACATGTACTACAATCAATATTATAAAACGGTATTCCAAGCTCAAAAGCAATAGATCACAAGTGCTCTTTCCAGCCAAACATGAACTAAATACTAACATAATTTATTTAAAGACGCGTTTGCAAAATTGATAGGTACAGAATCGAATTACTACGTTGACACAAGTTACACAAACAAGTGCAAATCGGATAGCGGCAGGTATAAATGTCAACTTGCCTAAATTGATATTTTGAAAGTTTTTTATATTTTCTCTATTAGCAGCTACCGAAGTACACCTTCAGGTCACACCATCTAGTCTGGAGGTAATGTCTCATCAGAACTAACAAAACGATCCCAAACTCGGTAAGACTATGTCAATTCGTCTATGAGATCCAAAAGCAGTCACCGAAGTACACCTTCAGGTCACTCCACCTAAGCCGGAGGTAAGGTCTCATCATAACTAACAAAATAAGCTCAAAATCGGTAAGACTATGTCAACTCGTCTAGGAGTTCCACTAGCAGTCACCGAAGTACACCTTCAGGTCACTCCATGAAGTCCGGAGGTAAGGTCTCATCATAACTAACAAAATAAGCTCAAAATCGGTAAGACTATGTCAACTCGTCTAGGAGTTCCACTAGCAGTCACCGAAGTACACCTTCAGGTCACTCCATCTAGTCTGGAGGTAAGGTCTCATCATAACTAACAAAACAAGCCCAAACTCGGCACACCTAGTTCTACTCGTCGAGGAGTTCCATTAGCAGTTACCGAAGTACACCTTCAGGTCACTCCATCTAGTCTGGAGGTAATGTCTCATCAGAACTAACAAAACGATCCCAAACTCGGTAAGATTATGTCAACTCGTCTATGAGATCTAAAAGCAGTCACCGAAGTACACCTTCAGGTCACTCCACCTAAGCCGGAGGTAAGGTCTCATCATAACTAACAAAATAAGCTCAAAATCGGTAAGACTATGTCAACTCGTCTAGGAGTTCCACTAGCAGTCACCGAAGTACACCTTCAGGTCACTCCATGAAGTCCGGAGGTAAGGTCTCATCATAACTAACAAAATAAGCTCAAAATCGGTAAGACTATGTCAACTCGTCTAGGAGTTCCACTAGCAGTCACCGAAGTACACCTTCAGGTCACTCCATGAAGTCCGGAGGTAAGGTCTCATCATAACTAACAAAATAAGCTCAAAATCGGTAAGACTATGTCAACTCGTCTAGGAGTTCCACAAGCAGTCACCGAAGTACACCTTCAAGTCACTCCATGTAGTCCGGAGGTAAGGTCTCATCATAACTAACAAAATGAACCCAAACTTGGTAAGACTATGTCAACTCGTCTAGGAGTTCCAGAAGCAGTCACCAAAGCACACCTTCAGGTCACTCCACCTAAGCCGCAGGTAAGGTCTCATCATAACTAACAAAATGAGCCCAAACTCGGTAAGACTGTGTCAACTCGTCTAGGAGTTCCAAAAGCAGTTACCGAAGTACACCTTCAGATCACTCCACCTAAGCCGGAGGTAAGGTCTCATCATAACTAACAAAATGAGCCCAGACTCGGTAACACTATGTCAACTCGTCTAAGAGTTCCACTAGCAGTCACCGAAGTACACCTTCAAGTCACTCCATGTAGTCCGGAGGTAAGGTCTCATCATAACTAACAAAATGAGCCCAAACTCGATTAGACTATGTCAACTCGTCTAGAAGTTAGAAAAGCAGTCACCGTAGTACACCTTCAGGTCACTCCACCTAAGTAGGAGGTAATGTCTCATCAATCGAGCCCGAACTCGCACAATACTACTTAGTTTTAGCAAACTAAAATATTGTTATAAAAATCTGTAAATAGAAGAAACCTCCTCCTTTTTTTGAAGTCGGTTAAAAATAATCTAACGTTGTCAAGTATCAACCTATTCTGGTTTATCGAATATATTGAATTCGAAGAGCGATCTTTTCAACAAGAGCTAATGCAAACAGGCGACACAGTGTCCACTCATGACGGCGGCTGAGCGCAGACTGAGATTACGAAATTTTTACGCGATAAATCAAAAGAAGTTCAAAAAAATAAAATAACCCTTATTGCAATCGACTACGATTCATCCGTAATAGCAAAATATGAGAAAATATAAGCTCCGGTTGTTATTTTTTCTGCGACTTTCTGTGACACTTTTATACTATTTTTTTCCTCGGATTTATAATTGACTATATATGCCTTCTTACATTATTTTTAGAAATTCTAAAATAGGTTGATTGTAGAACAAAAATGTACCAAAACTCAACCCGATATCGTAAATACTGTGGAAAATGGTTACGGAAGATCGTTTTTACAATATAAAAAAATACAATTTCCAAAAAAGTTGTCCCTCGGATTTGAAGATGAAGAACTAATCTATAAGTGTTAGTACTTTGTTATATTCAATTTGTTTAGTTTAGTTACAAATTGCACCGAAAAAAAGCATAATTTTGTACGAATCGTAAACGCGCCCTTAAGCAATATTTTTGTCTAACAGTCTCGTGTGTCTAGTTAGAGTGACAGCTGAGATAGCTCGTTAAAATCTCGCAGAGAATTATTACTATACTCACAGGTTGTATTCGAGACTGAGTGAGGTAAATTAAGGTACTGTTTGAATGTACGATATGTTTTAATGTTTTACTATACTTAGGTATTTCTGCGAAAAAGTGGCATTTTTTAATATAATACTAAGATTCATTGCACAGGATCGATTTTCGAAAGTCACCTTGCGTCAAAAAATATCAAAGTTATTATGGAACCGTGCTCTAACTTTATAACATTTATTTTATGATAAAGTAGTGATCCAGCTCGACTTCGAATAGAGGTCTTTGAAATTCTCGGATTTCCTCTACTATAATATGTTATGTATTTACATGTATAAACCTTCCTTTTGAACCACTCTATACAAACTGTACTAGAATACTACAAAAATGATACGATAACTTCCCAACAAACAACAGAGAGCGCTGAGTGTGGATTTTGGAACAACTCGTCAACGAATCTGTCTGTCTCTGTCTCTGTGAGACAGACATTTTCGTTTTCGTTTTGTGACGGATTCGTCGTTCGGAGCAGCTCGTCTCGATCCGTGCGAGCTTCAGACAGATTCGTTGATTCGTCATTCGGAGCAGCTCGTCTCGATTAGTGCGAACTTCGGGTGTCAGGTTTTTATGTTACGTAATTTCTTGATTCGGTCGCCGCGCTCAAAGGCATCAAAGCCCGCGATAAAATCTATATAGTAGCTTAAAAATTTGTCCATCGAACTTAACACAACAACCATTCAATCAGTCTCCTGTCAATTTGTTTAAATTACATGCAATATTTGACATTTCAAATCTCTGCTTGTTTAGATAATCTTAAGGATTTATCTACACAAATAAATATAATTGAGTCTATTTGTAATTTTAAATAACAGCTTTTCAATAAATGCATATGAAAATATATACGTTACTTACATATTTTTTTTTTCTGTCTATCTCTTTTTGTTGCGGCAAATTTTTGAAAACCGTTCGACTTTTACCGGCAGATAGCTGTTGTTTTAAGGTATAACTTAGTTAAGGTACTTATGAAAAAAAAGGATAAACGCGAAGACCAAATTAGGACGAAAACGAAGTTGTTAGTCCATAAAGAAAATCACGAACGCCATCATATAATTTAAGTACAACATTAAAACTGTTTACTAGTTATAATTGAGCTATAATCACATTTAGAGTGTTAATGAGTCATTAATGGTATATTGCTTATGTTTATAAGTTAACGAGCTTTATAGGGCGTTAATTCTTCTCAGGGAAATATCATGTGACCGTTTAAATTATGGCCACTACAAAGTAACTGTTTTTGAGTGGAATAAATATTGTAAAATATATATTATAATATAATGACATTATATTTATTTATCTAATTATTAAAAAACAGGAAATAATAATAATAAAAAACAATAACAATATTTACATACAAGCGTTTCAAATCTCCTCCGCATCATCGCCTACTGATAGTATTGTCAAAAGACTGGCAGCATCGCCACGTTAAATAGCAATGCTAAAAATCTGTGCAAAAAGGCCGGTCTTCTGGTCATGTTACTTTTATAATTATGTTTCATTGGTAAAGTAAAACTTGCGTAAGAAGGCAGGAGCTGGATACGAGAAGCCGAGGATCGAGCCTTGTGGCGCGCAATTTAAGAGGCCTATGTCCAGCAGTGGACTGCGATAGGCTGATGATGATGATAAATTAACGCAATTACATTGTTCGAAAATGTACATAAATATGATTGGATCACTGAAATGTATGTACGCGCATAACTTTCGATCGATTGTGTGTTGATCTGTATGCTATTGTCAGGATAAGATTTGTATTAAAAGAAAATTATATTTTTTTTAAATCCTCGTCTATAAATACTAGCCGGGAGAAGATGAAGCAGGCATAAATATTAAAAATAAGCTTTTCGGAAATTTTAAAAACCATTACGTAATAAATGGCGGTACGAATTTCGCAGGGTTAACTTGTAAGAAATACATATATTTCGTGACAGCATCTATTTTCTTATACTAGTACTCGTATTACCGTGGGAGAGCCTCACTTCAGCATGAATGGGCCGACTCGACCGGAGTGATACCACGGCCTCACAGAAAACCGGTTTGAAACAGCGCTTGCGCTGTGTTTCAACCAAGTGAGTAAGAATACAGGAGGCCCACACCCCAACCCCTCCCCCATCGCCCAAAGAAGAACTCCTGTAGAAGAAGAAACAATATTTCAGTGACATTGCAGTCTTCATAACAAGAGGTAAAAGATAAAGCATTGCCATTAACAATTGGACCTCATTTTACGTTGATTTTCTATGCGCGGTATTAACGGCCCGGTCGAACCGGCCCGTTCGTGCTGAAATCAGCGTGGCTCTACTACCTTTGCTTGTATGTAAATATTGTTATTGTTTTTTTAATTATGGTTATGATACTAAAGAACATAATAAAAGTATAGATTACATATATATAAAAGAAGTTAATGACGGAGTATGGAACTTGGCACAGTTAAATTTTAATACAGGAGCGCAGAAAGCTAAAAAAAGAGAAAAAGAATTATGCCACTGAGCGACCACTAGTATTTCTTAATTTACTGTTAATATCTAACGCAAGCCTTCAAACAGATCATCACCTATAATATATTTGTACAATCTAACACCGTCTTCCTTTGCCGGTATATCAAAAAACCGTTAATATCCCCACAAAACTGTAATGACTATAATTACAGGTATCGATAAAACAATCGATCACATTCGACTCGCATTTCAAATCGATTAGGAATCGTAAAGCGATAGTTATAAATAGATTGGTTGGTTTATTGCTTAATTATCCTTTAAGTATTTAATAATATTTTGATAACTTTTGTTAGTATGGGAATAGGATTGTTTGTTACAAAAGCTTTATATAAAGTAGTTACTGCAGAATCGATCAGGACTTTATAACGATTATAGTTTTTGTTCTGAAGATTTGAGTTCTCACGTTATTTTGTCATCATCGGCAATCACAGTTTGTCACAAAACTTAAAACACATAATTATCGTTTTTTGTTTTTGCGGAAGGCGGTCCCCATTTCATCTCATCCACATTTTTTATATTTTATGAAGACTTAACGACTTGAAGACTTATGATTTGAAGACTATAAATACTTGACATTGGCAGAAATAGCTGATCCGAGAGATCCGGCTGATTGCCATTTCATCAAAGAAAGAAAGAAAAGAAAAGACATTAATGACGTTTGATAAATTTTCAATTTTACAGTTTTAGACTTACTTATGGAGGCATTAAATATAAAAAAAAGGTTTATTAGATTAGCCTGCAAGTACTTAGTTTAAGAAAATTGACGTTCCTTGAAAAAATGTAATAAATTGATTTTAAAAAATTGTTCAAATCTTTTGGTACGATTGACGTTGACTTAACTTCAAACAAAAATTTTGTACAGAACGACATGCTTGTTTAGTCCTGAGTTCTAAAACACTGTTTACCTATGCTACTTACAGAAACATAGAGAGCGACATTAAAATTTTAAAGTCTCAAGCTGTGAACTTCCTCGCTTGCTGTCAACACCGCTCATCCAACAAAAACCGTGAAGGCGATAATGAAATCACCATAGCCCATAAACCACGCGCTCATAAAAATATTTTTTTCTTAAGCGTCATAGAATGTCAAGCTCATTCACCCAATATGTAACACCCTAATAACAGCTTCGGAACCACCCTGGGATGAGAACTTGAGTAATTATGGGCCGACAGTCAAGTGTGAAACGCGATAATAGGGGAAGCGAACAATTTTATATGTTCTACACATTAGTTTGATTATGACGAGGTTGATAGATTGCGCAGATGAGCTGATATGGAACAGGACTTAGTATTAATTGGAGGTATTTATAATTTGTTCACTGTTAAGTATGAGAATGGTGGATAGGTTAGATTGGAAAAGAAGGCACATTAAGGATTGATAAAGTTACACGTCCTCATATGGTACATTTCTATCAGGTACGAATATCTAGATTCGTACCTGACAGAAATTTACCATACGAGGATCTCAAAACAATACATTACAGAGTTTGATACAAGTATTTAAAAATACTTAAACAAAAGACTTTATACTGTGCTGTAGGATTCTCAAACATATATACCTATTATAAAAATGAATCGCCTAATTGTATGTACGCACATAACTTCCTATCTTTTACGAGGTTTTTTTGTTTGAAAAGATAACGGGAAAAGTAACTTTTGATTGTCCGCGACTGTACACTGCCTGTGGGAAGCTGCTACAGATATGTAATATGGCGGTACGAAGTTTGCCGGGTCAGCTAGTAGTGTATAGAGTAAAGTAGAAGTCCAAAAAGAAGTTAATATAAATAAAACTACTCAGTAGTAGCTCTGATCATATTTAGGTGTCGAATCAGACGATAACAGTATATCGTCTTATTCGACTGAATAATTGGATGAGTTTACATCAAATATTTAAAAGTATGAAATATGCAACCTTTGTACTAAATTATTTATCGGTACAAAATAATTTTATCTTTTTTATTAATATTTCGGCCAGCTTATACTCAACGCCATCTATTCCCAAACTAAGCAGAGCTTGCATTATGCGTGTACTAGACAACTGATACGAATACTTATATACTTTTTTTTTGTAAATACATTCATATTATACATAGAAAACACCCAAACTCCGAAACAAACATTTGCAGATCATACAAACATTTGGTCTGACGCGGGAATCGAACCCGAGACCTCAAGAACAGCAGTTGCGTACGCTACCACTGCGCCACCGAGGCAGTTTAATACATCATTTTAAAATGCTAGTGTAAGTTTCAGTCTATTACGTTGTTTTGAGTTTATCCGTGTTTCTGGAGATTTGCTTCTTTAATTTATTTATTTATATATTTTTATGTATAAACCTGCCAAAGTAACTCTACTTTTCTGACGGAAAGCATGAGCAGAATCTAAGAGTGGTGGTCAGAATACAATGCAACGCAACAATGCAGCCTGGTGACCCACACTGTGGTGGCCTATTGAGATGTTTCTGCATCATTGAGCCTCCGATCTCACTCTCACCAATGAAACATGACAGCACAATTGGTGTTATTTTATGTTGGTTTTCTGAAAGAGTACCGTATTCTTAGTACCGCCCCGGTCGAGCAAGCCCGTTCGTACTAAAATCAGCGATGAACTACTACCTTGAACAAGTACAATTTTAACAAAAATAAAACCGACTTCAAGGTTCGACTCGATTTTTTTTGGATGCCATCATCAGATATCAATGTCCTTATCATGGTACCACCGTTGGCACATCTCCTTTCCATTAACAAAAGAATCATCAAAATCGGTTTATAAACGACGAAGTTATCCGCGAACACACATAAAAAAAATATATATACGGTCGAATTGAGAAACCTCGTCCTTTTTTTTGAAGTCGGTTTAAAAAGAGATCTTTACTTTCTTATATCTCTACTTACTCTAAAAATCCATCCTCCTTTTATTTCCGTTCATCATCAGATTACGTTCTTGTAACATTTTTGTTCTTAATCATTCTAAAGTAGACTGGCCTAGAAAACTAGCTATTGCAGTCTGCATTTTTACCGTGCAAATGCATAAAGTGTTAACAAATAAATAAAGATTTATTATTTACTAGTTGTTGCCCGCGGCTCCGCCCGCGTATATGTCGGCTATCGCGGCAAATAGTAGCCTATGTGTTATTCTGATGTATAAGCTATATTACTGTAAAGTTTCATCCAAATCCGTTCAGTAGTTTTTGCGTGAAAGAGTAACAAACGTCCAAACATCCATCCACCCTTACAAACTTTCGCGTTTATAATATTAGTAGAATATTTCTAATGTAATCATAAAATTCAAAATCCACAAACTCTTAGTTGATTGCTAACTTCAGTTCAATACAACGACGCATTATTAAAATGACATGTTAACGATTCAAATCATCAAGTATTGCTTCTCGAGTACTCAAGCTATTCCAATGTTTTCTCTTCCCACGTACAGTTCGTTACTGTCAATATTATGGCTACTGCGCACTGCATAGGTCATATGATGCTTTGTATCAATGGACATTTCCTTGTTGCAACAATGCTTCAAGTATTTGTTTGAAAAAGCGCACAGGCGCTTGTGATTATTACTCTTAAGAAAATTATGAATACATTAGTAATACTTTGAATTGTGAATGTAATTGTATGAAGGTATTGTTAATTGAAATATCATATAGTTTCTAGTATATAAGGATAATTATAACTTGTTTTACCAGGAACGTTACGTTTTTACAAATTTGTTCACACAAAGCAGATAAATTTCTGGCAGAAAATTAATTATTAAATACATTTTCTTTCGCATCTCGCGGTGTTATCCGCACTTATTGTTCTACCTTTACAACTACAACCGCGGGTAAGGCCGTGGGGCGATGCTAGTCTAAAAGTAGCTTAAGTTACTATTTACATAATCAGCTATATGCCAATGAAAGCCGCGTCATAATTGGTTCGGCCCTTCCAGCCGACTAGCCAGAACAAACAGACAGACTAACAATTTAAAATTGCTATTTTAATGTAAGTACCGTTTATACTATCCGAAGCATGGCGTAAAAAACTGATTATTTGAAATTATAAGCAGACAATTCAATTTCATATGTGTATAGATATAAATTTATTTGCACTACAGTCAACGCGCAACCTGCCCGGGCAGCTTTATATCAATCATCCTATCGCCATCCACTGCTGAACGAAGGCCTACCTCAAGGACCCATCAATGGACTACTAATACCTGTCGATGATAATGATGATGTTAAAAAATAAGACACAATAATCAATCCTCAAATCCACACACCTAATTAAATTACGCGATTCAACGCACGACTACTAAATACCACATTTGAATTCTCTAGCAATATACAAACTAATTCCGAACAAAATTGCTCAAATGTACCGTAACACGCCAATGATTAATAACGCATAAAGTAACAAGTTCCACTTACGCAATGTGGCGCCATTAAGTGTTTTCTTATTGGTTTAATAAATTGATGCCATGATTGGCAATCCCCTTCGTTAGTTATTAAACATAAACTGTACACAAGTTATAATTTATGTATCTAATTTGGCCAAGATTTTGTAGGCTGTTGTTATAATTTTACTTTTCTGTTGGCATATTTGCTGTTGAATCTGGACATAATACTTGTATGTTCGATTTTAAAAACAACTCCTGCAGTAGGGTAGCATCCAAAACGTATCTTTTTCTTTTGATGTATGAACCTGCCATAGTAAATCTGCTCAAGCAAAACAGGAAAGCATGAGAAATTGGTGGTCATCATACTCATTGCAAATTCAGACAATGCTACATTGCAGTATGGTGCCTCACACTATGGCGGGCTAATGAGATGCTTCTGCATCTTTGGACCTCCCATCTTGCACTCACCAAGGAAATATACCTGTGTTTATAAATACTAATTGATTTTACAAATAAATAAACTTGCCCATTTGACTACGTATCATGTGTTCCTTAGAAACGACATGAAACAATTTTTATCTCCTATTGAATCCATTAGAAACAAACGCGTGGAAATATTATATGATATGAATATTGTCTATTCACGATTCTTTAAAATACACAAAATTATAAAACCATATTATATAAGTAATAGTAAGAACAGCTATCTTCAAACGACTTCTGGAAGGCATTTAACCTAAATGTGGTCAGAAGTTGCAACAATTTGCCCTTAACGAACTTTTTGCCCACTATTAGCATAAGCGTGAAGAATTCTAATTGAATTAGCTGCCGTAGTGGACAAGCAATACTGTTGACAAGCTATCGACACATACAGTCCGTTCTAATTTGTAATGTTGGCGCCACACATTCTATCTGTAATGTCTTATAGACTGCAGAGATGGCTTAAGCTGTCACTTTGCCATTTTCTACTACACTGAGTGACTGTCAAAACCCTATGGGACAACCCTTTGTATCATAACAAACTATTTTTTTGAATAAGGGTGCTCTTCGTGCCGGTTTCTTATATGTGTGAATTGTCCCCCGAAACATAGAATATGTACCTCTAATACTAACAAACAAGTAAAATTTTAACAAAAATAAAACCGACTTCAAGGTTTACTCGATTTCTCTTGGATGCCATCATCAGACCGTTGGCATATCTCCTTTCGATTAAAGAAAGAATCATCAAAATCGAACGACCAAGTTATCTGCGAATACATAAAAAGAAAAAAATATATACGGTCGAATTGAGAAGCCTCCTCCTTTTTTTAAAGTCGGTTAAAAAGTAGTAAATGACGGATATTAAACCTCTTGATGTAACCTTACAGCCCATTTTACCGACAAAAGTAAAAGATTTTGGTTGTAAATCAAAAACCTATCTTATTATAGGTTTTTAACTTTTTGTGTATATGCTACAGCCACAAATTACCAACATGCGGCTGTAGACCACTGATTTCAAGAAAACAAAACTGAAAGACCTTATAGCGAATTGTCATTTTCGCAATTAGAAAGTTATGTGAATACATTTGTTATCTGGTAGTCTCATTTTATGCCGATGGTGACTCTAATACAAATGCCAAACGAGGATAGAACTGTTCTTCAAGCCGAGCTTTGGAAACTGAAAATACCATGGTCTCACTGAAGACCAGAGTTGAGCAGTCCTTTTATTGTTTTTAACTGAGTGAGGGAGATTAAATCACTAACCGCAAGACCAATTTTGTAATGTTACATTTTGTGCTGATCCCTAATAAGGAAATAAGACTACAATGAACTCTTAAAATATATTATTCGTTCTTAAAAATACATAGTAGGATAATAAATAAAGATCTAGTCCCAAGATAAGCAGAGCTCGTGTTATGGGTAACTAGACAACTGATACAAATATATACATACTTTTTTTGTAAATACATATATATTATACATAGAAAACACCCAAACTCCAAAACAATATTATTTATTATAATTATATTTATATGTCGTGTGTTGCCGAACCTAAAATTCTGAACGCCCTCAACTGCCTCGAAGCTTATTAAATAAATCATGTTCATACTCATTAAAGTGACTAATATGTCTAGATTTAATCAAATACCGTTTAGACGTAGAAGCAACCGATATATATACGGCGTTCGCAACTGGTACGCCGATAACACACTTGTTGATAATCTTAAAACGACTTTAATGAACCGGTACGATCTTGACCAAAACGATACCACAAACCCTAACATATGTATGTAGGTACAATTGCTTAGATTAAACTTAAATAACAAGACTACCGCGCACTTACCGGCCCTTTACTTTAGTCCTTCACATTCGTGCAACTGATCTAACATATTAATCAAGAATGATTTTATTCACTGATTCTCAACCTAAGGGGGCAAGATACCCCAAAAGTTGTGTTAAATCTAACTTAAGATATAAAAAAACCCTACCAGTACATAAAATATTTTTTCAGTAAATGAAAATACCCTAACTTGGAAGAAAGTTCTTAATTTGTTTTTTCAATATTTTTTGTAAGTCTTTGGGAGTGAACTATTTTTGCAAATTTAAAAAACCATGGTGTTTATTATAGGGCCGTAGCAAATTTAAACGTGTAGACAGAGTGTTTGTCTTGGCTTGCAAGCGCTTGTAGCCGATCCGATCGAGTGTCAGCATTTTGTCACATATCGTTAGGCGAGCAGACATACGCTTGTCTGGTGTAAATAAAATCGGCCAAGTGCGAGTCGGACTCGCACAGGAAGGGTTCCGTACCATAATCTATACATTTCAAGCATTTGGGACCCGGAAAATACTGATCACAATGATAAAAAAAAAGTAGCTGATATATTAAGGCGACTTGGTACATCATTGATAAAGTCAATAGATAAAGGAATTGAAAACTAAGAAGGAAATTTTTGTAATTTTTTAATATCCACCATCTTCTTTGCCGTATTTTTTGTTTCGTTTATTTTCTTGTTTTTGTAATAAAAATAAGTCGAGTCAAATTTTATGGCCGATACAAGCTCTATGTCCATCACTTCCGTCATGCTTGCCTCTTTAGAATACATTAACTCACTCGCAAGAGTGTGGATGGCGATGTTTGATACCCAAAAGCAAGCCAAACGTTTGTAGAGGTTTGGAGTTTGCGGCAAGAGCCAAGCGTGCGGATGCGGCATTAGACATACTACCATGCTATAATACGCAATTGTTGTGTCCTTAGAGTAATGCTTCTACTCGATAGTGTAATTTTCGAGTATGCTATGAAATGTAATAATACAAGTTTTTGCCTGTGGATCCGCCAGTACTGTATGTCGATTATCATGCCCATGTCTTGCCTCAAGAATCTTTGATCTCCGTTGTAAATTTCATTCAAATTGATAACAAACAGATAGACAGAGTTACCTACCAATTTAAAATATTAGTATAAATTATGTACTTTATAAAAGAATACAGGCTCTTCTGTGATAGAATGAAAATCTTCTCTTTTTTAGAAAATATTTGTTTCTCAGCATACAAATAAAAAACTTTGAGAAACATGGCATATTTAATCGATCACACTCATTATACAAAACCTAATTCTACAGCGGTTGATATCAGAATGCAATTGCTTAAATTAATACGCAATTCTGAATAATTAAAAACTAATATGGTAATAAATTTATTTGCGTGTATGTATGTAAGAAACAAATGTCATACAACTATGATATATGTACATCTAGCGATCAAAAGATTAATGAATGATTGCCACATCAAGTTTGATGATGACCTACTGAGTTAAGTCTGGAAACTCTATATTGTCCATTTATGTAAAATAACTAGGTTTTACTCATGACTTCACTCGCGTTAGATTTCTAATAAACCTTAAATCCCATTTTCATCTTAGTCCATATTTACCCTAAATGAACGTTAATCTCAATTAAAGTAGCCTTTGTACTATTCCAGGCTAATCAATCTCTTAGCTAAATATCATCCAAATTCGTTCAGCTGTTTTAACGTAATTGAGTCCTATGGATTTATCTCAACTACTTTATCCTATTATATGCCATTGCTTTGGAATCCTAATTTGCATGTTACCTATTCAGAATTTAAAGTGTTAAGGTGGACCTCGTCTTATAAATAACCCAGATCTGTTTCCTACGTCTAGATTTATTATCAGGCTAATCGAAGAAGTATTTGTTTTGTACGTTTTAGTTAAACTAACCAGAAATGGAATGGATTGAAGTTTATACTTTGTTAACATTTATTTTCAATTTTTTCTTGTACTTGCACATATGAGTATTATAATACACCTACATACTCGAATTACAAATAATATACTATACTTTTTTTATGAAATAGCGAGCAAACGAGCAGACGTATCGCCAGATGGTAAGCGATTATCGCCGCCCATGGACACCTGCAACGTCAGAGGCGTCACAAATGCGTTGCCGGCCTTTGGGAATAGGGAAGGGTGGGAGGGGTTGGGGTATGTGCTTCCGGTATTCTCACTCACTCGGTGAAACTCTGCGCAAGCGCTGTTACACACCGATTTTCTGTGAGGCCGTGGTATCATTTCACCCATTCATGCCGAAGCGGTAACTTTTCATTTATTTAACCTCTTAGAGGTAGTAATTTTTCTTCATTTTCGAATTAAATAAACCGGTCAAGAAATGACCAAAAAAAACATTTCATTCGTTCATACTTGACGGAAATCTATGGTAACAAAATGAAATGTAAATAAAATCAAATTCAAATAAATGCACAGTCCTCATTTTATTTATCTCACTAAAAATAATTTTAAAGGATTTACTAAAATCTATCCGCAATATAAATTAAACTTTAACAGCTTTTTTACTTTTAATTGAGTTTTAAAAAGACCCATCCCGTAGATAGTGAACTTTGACACTATTTGACACGTCAAACAACACTTTGACACATAGTGTATCTGTTTACGTTTTGAGCTGTTTATGGCATCCGTGAAGACCACACCGTGGAGACCACCTCGTTTCCTCGTGGGTGTAAACGCCAAATGGTGCCTAAGGTGCTAAAGTCAGTTAACGTATTGAGGAATATTCAAGCATTTCAACGTACATATGGTAAGTGATCAATAAATGCACGATAGATGCACAAATAGCATTAACAGTTTGAAACTTTCTTAGTCAAGTAATTTGTATAGTGAAAATTTCGGTAAGGGTAGTAGAAGACATATAAAATACTGATATTTTGACAGCTATATTTCTGCCGTGGTAATGATGAGGACAACAAGTCAAAGGCGGCATTTTAGTTGCTGAATGTACGTGAAACTATCTAGGTTTCGTCCGCGTACATATATTAAGAGTGCAGTATAATTTATAAATAGAAGACAACTTTAAAAAATAAGATATCAAGAAATACAAGTCTAAGTGGACGATTGAACTAATTGCGATAAGCCTATTACGCATAACATCGGATACGGCTCCTTAAGGAGCGGATAATTATTTCCTACTTACTTCTACTTATTTTTTTATTTATTTCCTACATTTTATGTGAAAAGGGACGTATCATAGCTATCATACGTACAACTATGGTGCTATGAGTGGTGCAGAGAGGGATGTGCCAGAGATATTAGGACGAAAACAAATTAAAAGCTTATCTATTTCCTTGAAGACTGAATAATCTTCAAGATTAATTACTTTCTACGACTCCGTAAGGTAAAAATTCAGTATTTCATTCACAAGCACTTGCATGATTAAAACCTTGCTCTACAATCATAGTTTGAAAAAAAAAAGCATTAATCAAAATTGAATTTCGATTTCAAAAAGCACAACCGTTAAATTTATAACACACCACATAAACTGGAAAAAATTAAAACTCATAAGCCACCCATGTCGAATCCCAAGCTCAGAGTCATAAAAGTTGACCCACAACAATGCATTATTTACCATTATATATCGGCAGGGCGACACACAGCCTAATGACAAATATAAACACCAACCTAACGTAGGTGTAAAAGCGGATAGCCAAGTCTGTTTAGAGATGGTGGTAAAACTACCAAAACTTGACAATGAAATTGTATAGGCCAATATTGACGTTTGCGTAAGGTAACTTTCCCACGAGGTCCTGACGAAATTTCTCATGAAATAAACTTTAATGTTGAATGTAACACCAGAGGGCGCCTGCTCTCGAATACGAATGGTAAACAAATTGCAGTACAAATATTGAAACTGATTATTCGGGTACTCGGCGTTCATGGGAGCAACAAAGGCGGCTTTTAGATCACAAAAGATGTGGTAATTGAATTGGATTTTTGTGTAATCGTTGACCACTTTTGATCCTTGTTTAACATCTTTACTGGTGCACGTTGTATGCCTTTTTGGATTAAGATCTCAAACGGATTAGGATGTAGTTGGACATGGAGATAGCTCTCTCTATTTCGTCAACGATAATGTTTTCTGTACGCGTACATATACGGTATGACTTGATTGAACAAGCTACTAAACTTTCAAGTTTACTTAAGAATTGGTAAGGGACTAATAATCATGAGAAGTTTTTGATTGCATTTTTATTGTCATCGCACCTATAGGACCCTATTAAATCCCTAAATATATTAATACTTTTCAAAAAAAAAAAAAGACAACTCTGCATTGGTAATATACATCCTGTGTCGTGGGGAACTTTACAAACGTACACAAAGAACACCCAGACTCAGGAAAACAATTTGTGAATGACACAAAGTTTTGTCCCATGTGGGATCCGAACCCACAGCACTTGGCGCAGTTGAAAGTGGCGTGCCTACCGCTTAAATCACTAAACCAACCATGCCGTCAAAGACACTTAATTTTCGTTTCGATACTTATATTTTCTCTGCATTCAAAACGTTGTGGTGAACCATCACTAATGAAAGTTGTTATACCACATACCTGACCATATTATTCTCCATGCTAGATAACCTAACCACAAAATTCTCCAATGTATTTCTGTATTGTATTATTTGCGGTAGTTGTTAGGGACCATACATGTGTCGTCAATAAAATACCATGAATAGGATGCAAAATGTCAATAATAATGAAATTGAATCTATCTACTTTGGATCTTGAGGAACATAGGTTACCTACTCTTTACTCCGATACCCGACATACACGCGGGCGGAGCCTCTGGCAAAAGCTAGTAATGTCATAAAAGTAAAAGATTTTTTAACTTTTTTTGTATTTTTGGATGTTTGTTACTCTTTCATTCTAAACAGCTGAACAGATCTGGATAAAAGTTTTGCACATATATAGATGAATCGGAATTTATTGGTAGTATTTTAAAAAGCCAAGATTGAACTATGATTGGTTCTTATGATGAGGTGTAATCAGTATTGTGGAGGCTGCTGAAAGACGGTTGAAACTCCTAAACTAAAGAAAAGACATTTACAACATTTATACTATAAAATAAAATAAATAAATATTTCGGACATCTATCCCACAAAGCTAAGCAGAGCTTGTGTTATGGGTACTAGACAACTGATACAAATACATATTTACTTTTTTTTGTAGATTATACAAACACCTCACGATCAGCAGTCGCACAAACCAACCGCGAGACCAACGAGGCAGTCGATACTATAATATTTACAACAAAATATTAACATTACAAAATATCGTGATTATATGAAAGTGCTATGGCACTTTGAGCTAAACCATCACTATTATAAGCAAACATCCAAAATGTTTTAAGCCCAAAGTTTTTTTAGATGAAGCCTCCTATAATCTGTATGGATGTCATAGTGAGAAATAGGCATACTTTTTAAAGTAGCAAACAAGCTGATAGAAAATAATTACTACCACTCCTTAACGCCAATAATATTCTTCTTAGCGTTTCAACGGCAAACGTTTCGTGTCGGTGTAATTAGATTTTAACAGATCAGAACGTGGCCACTTTGACTGCCTTGTCGGTGGCATGATGCAAGGTGAGACGTAGTTTGTGTTTCACCGCACAAACAGCCCAGGTTGTCACCATCCGCAAATTCCCACCTGGACATATTTTCCTTGCTCCGACTGACCTGAGTCCAAAGTCTATTTAAGGACCTCCACTGGTCCAAAGGTCGGCCACGGTAATTCATGTCCAGGCGGCACCACAAACGGGTCTGGTAATGACACGCTTTCTGTCCACAATTTGCACCTCGCTTGAGATGGGTCGACACATTTCGCAAATCTCCTACAGCTCTTTAGTCTCTTTTGGGGCAGGGTGCACTATGGGGTGGGGTGCCGTGGGTCGATCTCTATTTTTGCGAAACTCGCCACAGTCCTCCGAACCATCGGCGGCGCTATAGCCAGCGGATACAGTAGTTTGGTCCTACAAGCCAATAGTTAAAGACATATAAACATTGTCACAATTAAGGGTGAGATTAGGTTGAACCTCAGGGAACATTCGTTCAATGAAAAGCAAGAAAAATATTGATTATCATAAGTTTAATCTAAGGGCGTGGAATCATTCCGACCTAGCCAACCCATATGTGCCAAAAGCTCTCCAATGTAAATAATGTTCCAAATTTCAAACTAAATCCATACTCATAATATATATTCGAATTCTATCTGTCTGTTACGCTTTCACGACTTACCCGCTGCACGGGGTTCCAATGAAATTTGGCGTAGAGATACTTTGAATCTTGAGGAAGAACATAGGTTACCTACTCTTTACTCCGATACCCGACATATACGTGGGCGGAGCCTCTGGCAAAAGCTAGTAATTTCTTAAATGCAAAACTTTTTTGTATTTTTTGATGTTTGTTACTCTTTTATGATAAACAGCTGAACAGATCTGGATAAAATTTTTGCACGTATATAGACTATCGTCTTTAACAGTACGTAGGCTACTTTTGTCCTAAAAATACAGTATTCTCGTGGGATGAGCGATGTACACCGAACCGCGGGGCAAAGATAGTTAGTATAGTTTTGTTTGAAGTTATTCTCGAACACATATAATAGCGTTGCAGTGGGCCACATATCAAAATACTCCAACGCACTAATACTAGCAGAATCTATGAATTTCACAACCAATACATGGGAGCGGTACTCTTGTTTACAAAGTTGTTGAATGTATTAAGGAGTAATGCCACATAACGAATCGCAGCATACCTACATATTATTATTAGCTTTTATATATAAACACTTGAACAAATTAATTAATGGATATTAATATATGGAACAACATGAATTTCGTCCATTAAAAAGCAATAGAACAGAAGCTACAAATAAAATTGGAAAAAGAAAATTTCAAACAGCAATATTCCTCATTTGAATGAATGAATTTCCTAATTAACTATAGAGTTTTATATTCGTTATCGATGCTAATACGGAAACCTTATTTATAGTTTTGTGTTATGGGAAGGTCCATCCCTCCACTGACTGGGTTTTTTCTCAATGCCGGATACTATATCTATACTAATATATAAAGCTGAAGAGTTTGTTTGTTTGTTTGTTTGAACACGCTAATCTCAGGAACCGATGGTCCGATTTGAAAAATTCTTTCGGTTTTGGATAGTCCATTTATCGAGGAAGGCTATAAGGTATATATCATCACGCTACTACTAATAGGAGCGGAGCAACAATGAAGAATGTTTCAAAATCTGGGGAAATTTTCACGCTGCGGGCAATATAAGGCGCAAACGACGTTGCGTGGGTCAGCTAGTATACTATATAATATAATAAAGCTGAAGAGTTTCTTTGTTTGTTTGAATGCGTTAATCTCAGGAACCACTGGTCCAATTTGAAAAATTCTTACAGTGTTGGATCGTACATTTATCAAGGAAGGCTATAGGCTATATATCATCACGCTAAGATTATTAGGAGCGGAACACCAACTAAGAATGTTTTCTAGGGGGGAAAATTATCACGCTACGGGCATTAAATATAGCTGTTTTATATTAGAGACAAATGCACCCGTATCAGCTGAACTGAATGCTTTGTCGTAGTCAATATTCTAATTTCTCATTTAATGAAATTTGTAAAACTACACAATGCAGTTCAATTAAACTCAAACATCAGGAAAAAAATGTTTGAAAAATTATCCTAATAATGCCGGGTCTATTCAAATTAACATTAATCTACGAACAAAATGATGTTGTTCTAAAACCCATCGATCTTTTCTCTTGACGTTTGCATTTAAGTATAATTATCACAAATCATAATGTTTGAGTTGAGTTCAGTACACGAGTTTGTTCCGTAGAGGAGTGATATTTTGTTAAATGGACTTCAAAATTTATCTTTACAGTAATATCTCAAGTAAATCTGTATCCTAATCTCGATATAATTAAAGTTCATTTGAAGTTGAACGCATATTCTGAAAATGTTCGTAATCTATTAAAGCATAACATGCCGTATGCTTTCTAATTTAAAGTCAATTTTGTCATGAATGTGGGAGTTAAGGTGGTACCAGACTGTTGAAGCTCCCGCTGGGTTGTTTGTTGCAGTTGTCAGTGAAGTAATTTAAATTTGCCAGTTATGGTTAGACAGAGTTGCCAATTTGTGAAAAGAAAAAAATGCTGAATGGGATTTCAGGGTTTATGAATTATTATGTAGCCGTACCATGTTGGGTGTTAAATATTGGCCAAAGTAGTTTAGATCTTAGATTTACCTGAAAAAAATCTTGTAGTTTAAGAGAAGAAAAAAGTTGCAGGTAAAATTAAGAAGTAAAATACTTATACACTATATATGTATATATGATTTTATTTGTCGGACACTCATCTATATATTAACACGTAAAGCACAAAAGTTGTGCCCCTTTTAACAAAAATTTCGAGGGCGATAAATCCATCTAGCTAGAATACATTTTTAGAAATGTAACCAAAAAAATTACAGATTATCCAGGTACTGTCAGGTAGGTATAATATGCTGTTCAATTGGAAGATCAGACTAAATTTAGAATTTGCAAGGTTTCTTTACTTGCCAATCCAATCAAGAAACTACCTCGGATACGCTACACCCTTATCTGAGATTTAAAGTAACCTTTGCTTTAGTTAGTTTCTTTTTTTTTATGGAATACTTAGTGGCCAAATGATCAGATGTATCACCTGATGGTAAGCAATTACCGCCGCCCATGGACACCCGCAACACCGGAGGCGTCACAAGTGAGTTGCCGGCCTTTGTATCAAAAACAAACCATCGTCAAGAAAATCTGCTATTAAAAAATCATCCAGAACCCTTTTACAATGTTTTAGTACATTTAGTACACAACTAAGAAAATGGCAGGAACTTCACAAAGTTTTTGGAGCTTACTACTTAGAAACGATTTTCATATTTAGCCCATGATATAAAATTTTATGGAGAGTAAAATAGACTTAACTAAAACTGAAACGTTACGCTGCAGCACTTTGTCATTACTTATATTGTATTACAAAGTATTATAATAAACATCGCTTATTATTATTAGGGATAGTTTTGCGCGACCAAATAATGTAAGCGCCATGACTAGCCATTTGGCGCACTTGTGGCGCCATTTGACGTTAACTTCGTGCTGACACACATCGAAACTATTTTTCATATGCTTAAGAGCTCCCACACATAGCTGCGAATTCATAACGCATCGCAAATATCTGACAGCTCGCAGGAATGCACCGCAAAAACTTCACGCCGCATCGCAGATATATGTGGGAGTCCTAAGTACCTTATGCTTTGTTTTTGCGTCATACAACATTTACATAATAGTACCTGGATGGTATTTTTGCCTAGGTAACCCTAACTAGATCGATTCATCGCCTCCGAAACCCACATACTAAATTTTATGAAAATCATTAGATTCCGAGATTCACATACATTAATTGCTAGTTTAAACTAATTAGATTTAACTTGACAAGTGAAACAGTTAAAACGCCCTGCCCCCATCTTCCTTCCCATCCCCCCAAAGGCCGGCAACGCACTTGTGATGCCTCTGGTGTTGCAGACATCGGGTGATACGTCTGCTCATTTGCCCGCCTATTACATAAAAAAACGCGTTGATGTAACAGAAAAAGGCAATACCTTTGCATCAAATCTTACTTAAAGTATACAAATTAATTTGGACTTTTGATTATAAAACGACAAATTTCAATAACACTTGCAGATTATTATGTGAATCGAGGAAGCCAGTTAAGTGTCAAATGAACATATCCGATTCTAAAGTCACGATTTGAGATTTAAGTGAACAAGAATCTGAGGTGTTGAAACAGCTTCTCAACGAGCATTAGGCTTTAATAGATAGGAGGTAACTCTGTATAATGGCCTATGAAGCTAATCTTAAGTTAGTATAGGCTTTTGAACGCTAATGATGAACTTTTATGTAATAAATAAATACGGTAACTACTAATATATAAGAATTTATAGGAAAACGTGGCTAAAATTATTATTAGTGAAAATGAAATTATGGAATTTGATTGGGACCATGAACCAATAAACCTTAATTCACATTACTACTACACCCAAATATTATTAGATTATGTATACCTTCTATCTATCCCTGTACCCTTTATCTATACTTTTATAAAAGCAATGTATGCATGTAATCAACACATGTATTTTAAGTAATATAAATTAATCTAAACCTATCGAAGAGTAAGTACATTTTGTTGTCATGCCCGATTGAATTTCTCATCTCCTGCGTGTAATTAATTTAAATAATTTGTAATTAAATATTACCTGTATTTAATAATTTGAAAAAAAGAAATTTGAAATTCATCTAAAGCATGATGAATTTAAATAGGTTATTTATTTATTTATTTATTTATTTATAGTTAATTAAAACGGTTTACACCAATTACATTAATTAACATTGAAACAATTGATACTACAAAACAATAACATAAAATTAAAAGGAAATAATAACAAAAATAACACAAAACATAAAACAAAATTAATATGGCACTGTGGACTTCCTGGCGTATGCCTTCTCACAAAACACCAAACAAACTCCCACAATGTCACTCCATCCATCCACAAATGTTTTTCATTTCTTAGGCTGATAGGTTTGGGATCAATTGGGAAGTAGATCCCCGACAAAATCGATTGATAAATAACGGAGATGCATCAAACTTCATTAAAAATACATCCGAATCGAGAAACATCACCTTTCTGGGAAGTCAATGAACACAACTCTGGTTTCAGTAAAAATAAAACTTTTTTGGAAAAAGGTAGCCACAACGATGTTTTATTATTACATCGTAACTTTTTGTTTTCAAATTATGTTTCTTATTTAGCTTCTAAAATGAAAACTTACCAGCACACCACCACAATGTACTTACAACAAATAATTTTTGGAGCTAATGTGTAACTGTTACTAATTAAATATGTTTCCTTGTTTCAGATACGTCACAATCGGTTGACCTCTTAAGAAGAACAAAATTACAAAGGTACTTATTATTACCGGTTTGTTAGTAATTGGTTCAAACGTCATCACCAATCATTACTTTGGCATTGACTGCAGAAAATTAAAAAATGCAAATGTCAAATCGATAAACATAAATCTCTATAAAATAACAATAAATAGTAATGATAGTGATAAAAAGAATCGCCTTGATGAAGCCACTGTTGTTGAGTTTCATCAATTCAGACTTAGAATACAGTATTACAAATGAGGCTTAATTTATATTGTTGAAGTAGGGTAATTTATTGCAACGCCATATACGACTTTGAAGACTTCGATATAAATCACTTATAAACAGTTTACAAGTATTTGTTCACACAAATTAAAAGATCCAAAATCCAATATGGTGTCAACACCATAGATCAATTTGATTACACTCGCTCAATTCTCTCAAGAATTCCCAACATTTCCATTATGATCATAACAGACTGACTAAATCTATTAACACTCGTTGACAAACGACGTGACAACCGCCATGTTAATTTGTCATTGCTTCTTTTTCTCTCGCTTTGACACTTTCATTAAGACGGACAGGCGCTTTCTTCACATCTCAATTTAGATTTTTAAACGGCTTCGTATATTGTCTTAATTCACTTTGAAGCTTTCAAGTGGTCATTGCGTTGGTTGTGATTGATTTTTTGGGACTTTCGTTCTGGTTTAACTTTCTCATTTTGTGATATATTTGGAGTACTCGGTAATGTATTTTAAGACAGGTCGCTTTAATCAGCTTTGAGTATGCGACCAAATAAATGAGATTTCCCTGAACTTTATAATGCTTTCAAGTCCATTTGTAAGAACAGTTATTGAGTTGTCATGATGGGTTCCTATTTAGATTTTTGTATTTGAAATGTAATATCAATAATACAGACGTCAAAAGTATTTCCTGCACCAAAAATGTTCTCCATAATGTATGTAACTTCTGGGTTTTGGCGTAATTGAGTATGTCGTCAATCGTGAACATATAAATTAATGGTTTAAAACAAACGAAAATCATTCACGATCGTGACTGTATCTAACCGTATAGGGTGCTACTAATTTGAAATAAACTCGATCAATGAGCCATTGCACCATACATGGAACCAAGCATGTACAAATTGACGATCACCATAATTTAATGGAAACTGTTTTAATGGATTGATAATTGTTTGAATGGTTGTACGACATTATTATTACCACGTTGATAAGATCTATGATTGACGTTTTTATGCTCAGGAAATATTGTTTGGGTTTAGTTAAATATTAGTGAGGTCAATACAAATAGAGATTTAGTAATTGCAATTGAATCTCTTTTAGTTAAGATATGGTACATTTCTAAAACACAGATGAATTCGTGTAAAAAGTCGCGACTATTGATCGAAGTCCACTTGACACTAAACTACGATTACAATGAAATATATATCAAACTAGCTGAACCCCGCGGTGTTACCCGCGGTTATTGTTGTACTGCGAGTAACGCCGCGGGACAAAGTTAGTCTAAAAAAAAGTAGCCTAAGTTACTCCCTGGATCACCAGCTACCTGCAAGAGAAAGTCCCGTCAAAATCCGTCCAGCCGTTCCAGAGATTACCCGGAACAAACAGACAGACAGACAGACAGACAGACAGACCGACAGACAGACAGACAGACAGACAAAATTTTTTTTAACTACATTTTTGGTATATGTACCGTGTATACATACATATGCATTTAGTAAAAAGCGGTTATTTTAATATTACAAACAGACACTCCAATTTTATTTATTTGTATAGACTAGCCGGCGAACTTCGTACCGCCATTTTAACATATCTGTCTTAGCTTCCCACAGGCAGTGTATAGTTGCAGACAAAAAAAAATACCATTCCCGTTATCTTTTATTTTCTTGTACATAAACCTTGTCCTAACAATAACGAATACATTCAATAAATAATCACTTAATTTTGTGCAGTGGATCGGACGTTATGTGCGTACATACATTTTGGAGATTCATTTTTATAAATATAGATTATTTATAAGAAAAGATAAAGAAGTACACATGATTAACAAACGTATAAAACGAAATAACGCACTGTAAACGCAGGGATGACTATAATTATGACAACATTTATAAAACATTTAATTTAGTGGCCAACTTAAGTTGAGTTGCCTGGTAAATGAAATAAATTAAAACATGGATTTACCGTTACACTCTTCGGACGATAGTTTAACTTACATAACGAAAGCTACTATCTACATATGTATAAGACCTACATATGTATAAGAACTCTGCATTGTCAAGTACATTTCTCCAATTCACGGGTCAAGTTTATCACATTGTTGATTGGTGCAAATTGGTGCCAATATTTCAGCGCATTCAGTCAACTCCTTTCCATAACACTAGCTTACTGTTGCTCTAGAATCGAAAGTATCCAAGGGACTTTCATCTGAATCACAAAGATAGAAGATAGCTTTTGCGATTTTTATCGTTTCTTGCCTGCAAAGTTTACTTTGTACTTTATCATTGTATCTGATTATAGCTCCGTATCATAGATCTGTCATTAGAGACTGAAATATTAACTGGTAATATTATATTTATAGTATTCTGCTCGGTAACAAATTGAACCTTTCGACGTTTTCAGTAAATAAGTGATCATGTTGACAGGTTTAATATTACATACGAATATATACTTTATCCCCAAATTTTATTCAATTCATTTATTGAATAAAATCTTAATAAATCACAAACACACTCATTAAAACAGTTGACTGTAGCACCTACGTGTTTCGCAAAACAAGTGGCGCTAAATGATTCAGTATTATGATCATAAAGAATTAACTAGCTGTCTATAAACCACTTTAATATTACATTACTATAGTTAATATCCACGCGTCATTATGCAATGACTTTGGGGGCCTGATGAAGAAAAAGTAATGATAATTATTCTTTACCTCATTATGTGTAGTAAATCTTATTGCAAATATTTCAATTTCAGTCCATCGCGTTTGGTAAACTTTTAAAATTACAACATTTTTTAAACTTTCAAGGGTGTCTATTAGTTTTTAGTTTATATCGCTGCTTGCATAGCAAACACAATACTTGCCACTACCAAAAGATTAGTTTGCATGTAACAGTTCATAGTAAAAAGATATTTGTAAGTATTAATTTTTACTTGTTCTGGTTCTTTCATTGGCATTGGCATTCTTATCACAATTTAAAAATAAATATCATTATTTTATTTATTTGCAACCCATTGTTCTACTACTTCTACTAAATGGCTATGAAGTGATCTCGATAGTATGAATTGCTCTGGTGCTACTTCATTTGAATCCTCACTCACCTTTATCGCTAATCTTTTATGCTTATTTGACCTGATTTAATTTTTTTAAAAACCTTTAACTTATTTCAAAGTGTTATATTATACTAACGACAGAGCCACCCATTTGGAAATCTTTGAAATTCTCAGTTTTTCGTTAATACGCATGTATTATGCATATCAACCTTCCTCTTGAATCAAGTTTTCTAGTGTTGAAAACTGCAAGAATTTTTTTTGCTTGCTTTGGAAGTTCCAAGCGTACAAAAAACAAAAAGCAACTTAATTTTAAACTATCGAAAGATTAATAAATCAGATATACCTTGACATTGATAAAATAGGTTACAATTGACAAGCTAATACTATGAATGCAATTTTCATTTCGCTTCTAATGACTTGGCAGTACGACAAAAACTTAATTGCAAATCACACACGCTGGCACCCGACTAATCAAATGATCGACTAAGTTAATTGAATAGCAAGCCATTGGGGAGCAATTAAACATGATTGATACATCCATATAAACTCGGCAATGAGCCATGTCACATTAAATACGATCGGCAAACGGTAATACATACCGGTTGATTGATTTGGACTTGCAAATTGGGAACAGTTTGTGTTTGTGCTATACACAATAACTTACGATCATAGACACAATTAGTACACACTTAAGCTAACGCACATACATACGTACATAATCTAGAAATTAGAATTTTTAATTGAAACCTTATTGAATTTAAATAGGTATTGTTTTTAACAACGGACTCAACTTCAGTTATTCTAAAATTTTTTTTCTGATTTTTTAGTGTTTTCTTTTTTAAATATTTAGTTTCTATTTGTGGAGATTTGTAAATGGCGTATTGTTGTTATTTTTATAGCCTATTTTGTTACGGCTTATTAAGTGTATTGCTGTAAGTTTCCCTAATATTAATAAATAAAATAAAAATAATGTATGTATGTAACTTTCCTTGTCCTCTCTCGTTTTCTTGAATCTGAACTATGTCTATGATTATTAAAACGCTTACGACTCTGAATCCGCTTTCATCACTCGAATCTAAAAAATAAATCTATTTATTTATCACTTATTTATTTATCACCGCATCAAATGCTTCCCCAAATAAACTTATCATTAACCTTTCAGCGACTATCAAATAAAACATTTGTATCAATTCCGACCTACCGCAGTTATTTATTTCATACCTCGTCGCCGACATAGAGCATTTTGCAAACAACTAAATCTTTCAGCGGAATCATCTAATTGTTCAAGCGCTTTTTTATCTGGACTCTCAACATATTCTATTCTTCACTCCTTCCTTAAATAAACTCAATAGTTTTTTAACAAACTTTTTGCATGTTCGACACGCTTAATTAGTGAGATTAATGAGTGAATAAATCTTAAAGCATTTAGTTACATTTGACAATAAATTGTAGTCTGTGAAACACGAAACAAAAGGCAAAGGACAACAAAGCTAACAGTAGTATTTAAAAAACCATTTGTCTCTTAGAATAGAACAATATAAAAAGGTAGGTATGTAATGCAAATTGAACTTAAAATCGGAATGACTAAAACTATGTTCAAGGAATCTATAATGATATTACTTCGGAGAAAGACCTTTTGACAAAATGATTTTACACAAGGATGTCTTTTGAGACTTTTAATAAAATATAACAAACATGATCCAAGTTTTTACAAACCAAACGCAAGAAAAATAAAACTAATAAATGAAAATGCAATACTAGTATTGTAACGACTTTATAGATGTAATATTTAAAATATTTAATACCCTCTCCTGAGAGGAGACCCGAGCCCAGCAGTGGTACATTATGGGTTGATGATGATGATGATGATGATGATACAAAATATTTTTGTATATATATAGTATATATATGTAAATATGATGAAAAATACACGCCTGAGACAAATTTTCCCTAACTTCGTATTACAACGATTAAAGGTTAGCAATATTCAAATACTATAAATAATAAATAAATAATAAATATTTCGGACACCTATCACACAACGCCATCTAGTCCCAAGCTAAGCAGAGCTTGTGTTATGGGGTACTAGACAACTGATACAAATACATATATACTTTTTTTTTGTAAATACATACATATTGTACATAGAAAACACCCAAACTCCGAAACAAATATTTGTAGATCATACAAACATTCGGTCCGACCCGGCAATCGAACCCGAAACCTCACGATCAGCAGTCGCATACGCCAACCGCAAGACCAACGAGGCAGTCTAAATACTAAATCAACAGTAAAATTATAGAAAGAAACATTTTAATTAAACACGCTTGCAAACAGAAGCAATTATATACACAGAAAATACTATTAACACAAAATTCTCGACTGGAAGACATATCGCCGCTAATAACATAGATCGTAGTTATGTTTTTTGATAAATGTAGTGTACCTAGTAATAACTGAGATTTCGGTAGCAAATTTCAGGTTTTTCTATCGTTACTATACTCATACTGATAGGTATTTAAATTTGTGGTAGTCTTAATCCACCTTCAGCTACACTCATATTGTAAATGCAAAATAATCTAATGTATAATAGCTTATACATCAGTATAACACATAGGCCACTATTTGTCGCGATAACTGACATGTACGCAGGCGGAGCTGCGGGCAACAACTAGTATATATAAGATGAAATTGACTACATGTGATCTGTTATCGGCGATACAGACTTGTAGTTGTCTCATACCCATTCTTTTCAATTATAGAGTAGAGTACAACTTGTGAAAGACAGACTTATTAAGTACTAGCTGAACCCCGCGGTGTTACCCGCGGTCATTGTTGTACCGCGAGTAACGCCGCGGGACAAAGTTAGTCTAAAAAAGTAGCCTAAGTTACTCCCCGGATCATCAGCTACCTGCCAGTGAAAGTCCCGTCAAAATCCGTCCAGCCGTTCCAGAGATTACCCGGAACAAACAGACAGACAGACAGACAGACAGACAGACCGACAGACAGACAGACCGACAGACAGACAGACAGACAGACAAAAATTTTTTTAACTACATTTTTGGTATATGTATCGTGTATACATACATATGCATTTTGTAAAAAGCGGTTATTTTAATATTACAAACAGACACTCCAATTTTATTTATTTGTATAGATTCTTAATTTCAGGTATGTATACGTCATAGGATTTGTAAGCAATGCGTGATGAAAATAATCTTAGTAGGTGGTCTCTCTCGTACAACGTTCGACAAACTCATTCGCTTTATTGTTTCTTATAATTTATTATTCATTCTTGACGTTTTTATTTATATTGTTGAAAAGTGAAAATATTCAATTTAATTTATTAACTGCTTCTGGTGGGTGTATTATATTTCTTCCAGGTAGCTTTTATTTCTATTAGTGTTTATTGGTTTTAAATCTACTGGCAGGTCGTTTTAGTCAATGGATTTTTTGGATGATGTTTTATTTATTTATGAATTATCACTGTTTTGTTATTCATGTTTGAACATGTTCTGATCTTCTTGGCTAAGGTATGTGGCATATGTTTGTACTTCCATACAAGACTTGATTACTAGACAGATCAATCAAATTATTTTTGTTTGAAGTCATATCGTATTTTTTCATCATCATCATTGGCCAGTGCGGAATATAAGCCTCTCCAGTACGGCATTCTGTTTTTTACATAATATGATAAGAACCGCAAACTTTTTTAAACATAATATCTACTGAGATATGCACTAAAGCGTTGACTTTTTCAAGTTGCTCAGCGAAACAAAGTAAAAGAAAAAAAAAATTAAAATAACACTATTCCAATAAAAAATGCTAAATGCTAAATTTTATAGGTAGTAGAGCCATGTTATAGGTAGTAGAGCCATGCTAATTTCAGCACGAACGGGCCGGCTCGACCGGGGCGGTACTACCCTCGCACAGAAAATCAACGTGAAATGACAGCGTTCGCGCTGTTGTGTTTCGTTGGTGAGTGCGAGACCGGAGGCCCAATGATGCGGGGGTGACAGTCATCGTGATACGTGTGTGAGTTGTGGAATGCTTGTGGAATCATAGTAGGGGTGACGTGGATCGAGCCGTCGGCCAGGGAGACCCGTAGAAACGGTGGTGCCGCTGGCCGCCCGCGACATAGAGAGGGGCCCAACCGCGGCTAACCACCCTGGGAGGCTGCCCCGTCAGGTCGCGCATAATCTTCGGAGTGGCTCGTCGTGCCGGTTGGTGACCGGACGGTGGGACCAGGCGACCACTTCCGGGAGGGTACGGGGGCCCTTCCGTCCGACGGCTCGGTGACCGTCATGCCTTGCTGTAGTATGATAACACGGCATTCTGAGTCTCAGCATCGCGCTGCCACGATGACTGTCACGCCTTTTACGACCCCTTTCCCTTCTGTATTATCATGGCAGCAACTAGAAAACAGCAGACATGTTCAACAGCGGCATTCTCCACTCCCACCAACTCACTTTTCGTAGTGAACTTCACGAATATCCGTGGAGTTCATGCTAACCTCAACGCCGTCCACCACCACCTTGAGACGGTACGGCCGGCCATGCTCTTTCTTACGGAGACACAAATAGGTCGCCCTGCCGACACGGCATATCTCCACTATCCAGGCTACATGCTTGAGGAGTGTTTCCTCCTGGTGCCGCACAGTACCTGTTTGACGCTCTCGACCGGTTGCAGCGACGAGCAATCCGCATTGTAAACAGTCCCGAAGCCACCGAGTCCCTTGAGCCCCTGCAGATGCGTAGAGATGTCACCTCTATGGCAGTACTCTATCGCCTGTATCACGGAGAGTGTTCTGAAGAGCTCTTCCAACTGGTCCCCCCCGCCCCCTTCCTCTACAGAACAACACGTGCCGGCCTTGGAAGTCACCGCTTCAGAGTGGTAGACATTCGATCTCGTACTCATCGCTTCGGTTCCTCCTTTCTGTGCCGAGCGGTCAAAACCTGGAACTCACTTCCAGCGCACGTGTTTCCCTCCCACTATGATCCCGGGTCCTTTAAGCGGGGCGTAAAAAAGCATCTCACTAGGCGGCCATAGTGTGGGTCACCATGCTGCAATGTCCTTATTCGCATTGAGGATGGTGACCACCACTCTTGGATTCTGCTTATGCTTTCCATCAGGCAGAGCAGAATCATTTTGGCGCAGCTAAAACATAAAAAAAAAAAAAAAAAAAAAAAAGCTGGGGTGTGTCTTTTCGTCAGGGCGGATATTTGTTGCCGCCGTTTACGCTGCCTTGAAGACCCCTCCCTATCCACCCTATGGCTTCACGTAGAGTGCGGATCTATAAACCGTATCTACGTGTGTCTCTATCGGTCCCATTCCGGAGACTCCGAGACAACTCGTCTCTTTGACCATCTTAGTCAGGCAGCGGATAAAGCGCAGGAGCAGTTTCCGACAGCTGAACTGGTGTTTCTGGGAGATTTTAACGCCCACCATGAGTCGTGGCTGGGATCTTCCAGAACCGACCACGCGGGTCGGGCTGCCCACACATTCGCCCTCACACATGACCTCACACAGTTGGTACTCCAGCCCACCAGGATACCAGACATACAGAGTCAGGCGCCCTCCTTGCTCGACCTACTGCTGACGAGACACCCAGCGCAGTACAGCGTATCGGTTCTGGCCCCCCTGGGATCCTCCGACCACTGCCTGGTATCCACCGCAGTGCCACTCACTGTCCCTCCTCGGCTTGTGACAACGAGGCGACGATTATGGCACTACTCGTCGGCAGATTGGAATGGCATGCGTGATTACTTTGCTTCCATCCCATGGGCTCAGCGCTGCTTTACAGACCAGGATTTGTCACAGAGTGCGTCTGCCGTCGCTGACGAGATCACTGTCGGTATGGAATATTATATTCCCCACAGTGATGTCGCCAGCACGAAAACCCGCCCCTGGTTTGACCGCGAGTGCTCCAACGCGGTTGCACACAAACAATCGACGTACCGCGCTTGGGCCAGGGCCCGCGCTCGTGGCAGCCCCGACATTGGTCGCTTGAAAGCAGCGTACAATAAAGCTACCAGGGAATGCAAGAGGGCATACATCAGAGCGGATGCCCAGCGTATAGCGCGGATAGGCCAGGAACTCGTAGCACACCCTACGGGTAGCCGTAAGTTCTGGCGTTTGGCTAAAACCGTACAATCAAACCACTGCCGGCCCACACTACCATCGCTGAAATGTCCTGACGGCACTCTGGCCCACCAGCCGCAAGAGAAAGCGAAATTGCTTGTAGATCTCTTTGCGGCTAACTCCCGAATCGACGACCGTGGCGCGTACCCGCCTACTATTCCAATCTGCGACTCCACAATGCAAGATATTCGTATCCGGCAAAGTGATGTCCGTGCGGAGCTGCGGTCTCTCGACGTCCGGAAAGCCAGTGGTCCAGACGGTATTCCAGGGATGGTTCTTAAGAACTGTGCACCGGAGTTGGCTCCTGTATTGACGCGCCTGTACCGCATGTCATATTCCTCAGGAATTGTTCCGGATGCCTGGAGAGAGGCGAATATTCAACCCATACCCAAAAAAGGTGACCGCTCTAACCCAGCCAATTACCGACCGATAGCCGTCACTTCCATTCTCTGTAAGGTGTTTGAACGTATCATCAACAACCAGTTAGTTCGCTACCTAGAGGATCACTCCTTGTTAAATGATCGGCAATATGGTTTCAGACCGAACCGCTCCACGGGTGATCTTCTAGCGTATGTCACACACCTTTGGGGTGAGGCTATAGATAGGCATGGGGAGTCCTTGGCAATCAGTCTTGACATGGCCAGGGCCTTCGACCGGGTCTGGCACCGTTCGCTTCTCTCCAAGCTTCCGGCATTCGGTCTGCCTCCTAGACTCAGTAACTGGATTGCCGCTTTTCTGCACCAGCGCCGCATTAGGGTCCTTTGCGACGGTGCGGCCTCTGAGTTTCTGCAGGTAAACGCTGGCGTACCACAAGGTTCAGTTCTGTCACCCACGCTGTTTCTTCTGCATATCAATGATATGTTAGCCCTTGGCGACATACATTGCTATGCAGACGACAGCACAGTCCATGGGCGATATTTAGGACATCCTGCAGCCAAGCTGTCGGACGTTGAGGAAAAACGACGGGATCTTGTCGCTGAGCTCGATCGGGTTCTGGACCGCATTTCACAATGGGGCAATGAGAATCTGGTCGAGTTCAACGCTAAGAAAACACAGGTGTGCGCGTTCTCTTCCAAAAAGTCTCCGTTTCTTCCCCTCCCCACTTTTCAGAGCACTCAACTGCCACTACGGGATAAGCTCGGTGTTCTGGGCATGGACATTTGCCGGGACCTCAACCCACGGGAGTACATCGAAAGCATCACTAAGGCGGCCTCGCGGAAACATGGCGTATTGAACAAGGTGAGACGGTTCTTCACGCCCGAGCATTTGTGTCTTCTTTATAAGACCCAGATACGCCCGTGCGTGGAGTATTGTTCTCATCTCTGTGATGGATCCGCGCAGTATTTGCTTGATGCTCTCGACCGGCTGCAGCGGCGAGCAATCCGCATTATCAACAGTCCCGATGCCACCGAGTTCCTAGAGCCTTTGCAGTTGCGGAGAGATATCGCCTCCATGGCAGTCCTCTACCGCCTTTACCATGGAGAGTGTTCTGAAGAGCTCTTCCAATTGATCCCACCTTCTCCTTTCCTCTACAGAACAACACGTGCAGGCCTTGCAAGCCACCGCCTAAGAGTGGTAGAAATACATTCTCGAACCAAGCGGTTTGGTTCTTCCTTCCTGAGCCGAGCAGTTAAAAACTGGAACTCACTACCAGCGCACGTGTTTCCCTCCCACTATGATCCCGGGTCCTTTAAGCGGGGCGTGAAAAAGCATCTCACTAAGCCGCCATAGTGTGGGACGCCATACTGCATTGTTTGCTTTAGCAGTGAGTATGGTGGCCCCCACTGTTGGATTTTGCTTGAGCTTACCATCAGGCTGAGCAGAGTCACTTTGGCAGGTAAATTATAAAAAAAAAAAAAAAAAAAAAATGCAATTATGTTTTTTTTTATGTAGAGAAATATAGGCGACCTATATGATAAAATGATTCTCAGTCAGACATTTGAGAAAGAATATGACGAATATTGTGTGCATTATATGGAAAATAGAATGTTTTATAAATAATTACCTATAGAATGCCTGAGGCATTAAGTCCGACAAAGTACATAAGTGAAGTTGTAAATAAATATATCTATATTATAATACTATACTACGTATTTTAAAAAGCAATGCATTTTACAAAAATTACTTACGGCAAAAATTTATTTGAAAATAATCAGTACGGTCGTACTTCTTTTCTAAGATAAATTTAACTTTAAGTGTATAATTATAATGTATACATTTTCCTCCATAACCCTTCAAAGCTCATTTCCCTCAACAAACCAAGTGCAAATCAAAAACATCCAGCCCGTAGACAAAACAGGAACAGAATAGTACTTATTTATAAACATAGTGACGTATAAGTCAAAACAATGTTTTAAATTTAATACCCGATTACAATATACTTTGTTGATGATCTATGATATGTAAAAGGATCAAAAAGCGTAGTCTAACACCCATAAAATGTGTAATGTAGTATATAACTTGATAGAAATATTACAAAGTGGCTAATCGCCAGTAACTTTGCTCGGGCTGATTAACCCTTAAGTTATATATCTAACTTTGAAAACGACTATCTTCCATACCCATATTCATTCCTTTTTTATCTCTTATGAGGCATTTTCCAAAACATCTTTTTCAAGACTGATCATGAGGTCTCGGGTTCGATTCCCAGGTCGAACCAAATGTTTGTATGATCTACAAATATTTGTTTCGAAGTTTGGGTGTTTTCTATGTATATCAGTTTTCTAGTACCCATAACACAAGCTCTGCTTAGCTTGGGACTAGATGGCGTTGTATGATAGATATCCGAAAAAAAAAAAAAATTGCCGGTGCCCGTAGACACCCGTCACATAAGCGCGTTGCCGGCCTTTTAAAAAGGACTACTCTTCTCTTGAACGTTTGAAGATCGTAATGGTCCGGGAATACTGCAGGCAGTTCATTCCACAGTTTTGTTATATGAGGCTTAAAGTACTTAGGCCTTACAATAAAATCATCTGCCAAAATTCAAAGTTTCCAGCCCTAGCAGTTTAGGTTTCCTGTTCATGAAACAGTGAGAAAGATGGAGTTGTGTTTCATTAAGAGGTTTTAATAGCTGCTTGACAAAGGTCTTCCGGTAGAAACGAACAAAAACTGTTTTATGATTACTACGAGTATTATTTTGTTAAGTAAATGATATTGATTAATATGTTATTCATTATCTTTTAATAGTCCTCTGCTGATATAGGCCAGTCCTTAGAAAGGATATTTAGGCGTACCACACTGACCAGACGAGTTGGTGTAATGGTTATTTCAAGTATTCCTTCTCTTTGAAATTATGGTTCTATGGAATTGGTGTAGTGGTTATTTAAAGTATTCCTTCTCTTTGAGATTATGGTTCTATGAAATTGGTGTAGTGGTTATTTCAAGTATTCCTTCTCTTTGAAATTATGGTTCTATGGAATTGGTGTAGTGGTTATTTTAAGTATTCCTTCTCTTTAAAATTATGGTTCTATGGAGTTGGTGTAGTGGTTATTTTAAGTATTCCTTCCCTTTGAAATTATGGTTCTATGGAGTTGGTGTAGTGGTTATTTCAAGTATTCCTTCTCTTTGAAATTATGGTTCTTTGGAGTTGGTGTAGTGGTTATTTCAAGTATTCCTTCTCTTTGAAATTATGGTTCTTTGGAGTTCGTGTAGTGGTTATTTCAAGTATTCCTTCTCTTTGAAATTATAGTTTTATGCGGCAATTGTCCCCCTAGTGGCTTAAGCGCTAAGTATTGTGGGTTCAAATTCCATTGTTGTTCTGAGTCTAGATGTTCTTTGTGTCTGTTTCATATATGTTTGTTAAGTCCCCCACACCACAGGAATGAATATTCTTAATGCAGGCGTTGTCAAAATTAGTAAAAAAAATCTTTAGTTGCCTCTTATGACGATGAACTGGAATGGTTAATCCATTTATACATCCATTTCATTCTTAATCCGTATGAAAGCCAAAACTTATCAAAACTGTTACCTGAATTATTAAATTATATGCCATTTCTACATTTTCATCTATTAATATAAATATTGGAAGATGTAAAAGCAAATCGATTTCCGTTTGCGAAACTCCCATTAACGCTAAAACGTTTGATAATTGTAGGTTTTCTGTCATAAATGCAATTAGTGTTTATATACGACAATGATTTATTAACATAATAAATTATAAGAATATTAATAAAGTCATAATTTACGGAACAACTGCACGCCCCCCGTAAAATTTAATAAACGAGTAATATATAATTTATTAGTTATGCAACTACAATCAATGCAATAACTGTTTACGTGGTTAACATTAATATCGAACTTATGTATAAACATCAGGGAAAAACCTTAAAGAAAATAAGTCATCCTTATAATCACATACATTTAATCAAATTTAAATTCATTTATTCAATTAAGACACTAAGTGACAATAAAATTATGAACGTTAATTGAAGCTACAGTTAAAAATCATAGATCGGCACAAACATACGCCACAGCATGTGATGTATTGTCAAAGTGAATTAGGTGAAAACATAAAAGTCTACTGCCTGCCTGTGTAGATCCATGACTTCCAGTTTCCAAAATGCGTAGAGCCTTGTGAGAAGAATACTACCAAAGAAACTAATGGCCACTCTTTTCAAAAGTTAGATAATCAGGTACAATTGTGTTAGTATTACATGAAAGGTAAATAGTATGTAAGCTGTTGACAACTGAACATTTCATATATTTGAATTCATTAAATAAACTTATAACAAAGGACTTAATGACAAAATACTTATGACTTATTCCCACGTAGGAATGGAACTTATACCATTAAACGCAGTACAAATCATCTAAGTGTCGGCTCAAATACTCCATCGTCCAATAAAGTTTCATTCACAATAACACTAAATCAATACCTTTTTAAACTCATACATTTGTCAATGACATTAAATTATAACCTAATCATTCATTTCATGCATCGCTTCTGCATTCAAAATTTTCATTCTGAGCAAATATGATGTCCGAATATCATCTTCTATTATGGTATTGTATTCTATAGTAGGTATACAATAGAAACACATAATAAACATTGTTAAACACATACGTAAATACCCTACCTGGTCATGCAGCATGCGATCTGCCTGAACCCCGCACCTGTAGCCAGTCGTAATCCGCGCGATAGCCATCTGGGAGTGGCTCCTCTCGCTTCGTTCCAGATATGGAGTACTGGTATGTGCTAAAGTTTATTATCAAAATAAATATATCTATTTGCATGACATGATCGTAAAATAATTCAGTGGTTTCATTCAAACTAGGTGTAATTATTTTAAAATATAATAAAAATATCCAATACTTTTCTATCAACGTTGATCTAGTTTTTGATGTCTCGCAGCGCCTCCCTACCTGCATTCGTAATATAAACTCTGGTTCAATATTGGCTACCTTCCCCTATAACTTTATACATCTTACACACCGCTATATATTCCCAAACTAGGTGCAGCCTCTACTATGAAGATGAGACAGGATAAATTAATAGTTCTCGTCATGCAATTATTGATCCTGGAATCGTACCCATAACTTCTAACTTAGCAGTCAAGATCACTAATCACTAAGTCAACAAGCCCGGCAAATATAATGAAAAGTTTTATAAAGATTTTTCTCACAAAAATAATTTACCACTAGATTACTGTGAATCACTTTTGTATACATATATACAGTTTCAAATCAAGATTCGATTCAAGTGTATTCGGCTCGATGTCTCAATTAAAGATTTTTATTGGCCAATTTGCTATCTGTATAAGAATAAAAAATCACATGTATGTAATTGCCGTCTTTAACTCTTAATACTGTATAGATTGGTGTAGGTTAAGTTTTTGTACTGCAGTATAATATTTCATCTTTAATTGAGTACTTAAATGGTCATGTTGTGAAAACATATTTGCCACTTGAAGTGTGATAAATGGCAAGTTCTTTATGGAAGAAAGTCGAGTCAAAGTTGATCAATTTGGAGAAAATATAAGTATTTTGGTTCACCAGAAAGCTGTTCATAAATTTTCAGCCAGTTGGAATCCTCTCCTAATTGACAGATTTCGGTGTCTTCTTCTCATGCAAAAATTTATTGATTACATTTTCAATGTCTGCAATTTACTTCTGATTAATTTCATTGCAGATTCCAAGTTACTTTATTTTTTCTCGGGACTTTACGGTACAAATTTCTTCCAAACACAAACTATTGTAATTTTTGTAGACTAAGATTAATATCAAAAGTCGGAAGAAAAGAATAGGAAAAGCGGGCAGTCCTAAGAAAAAATAAACTGGGACTCATCAAATTTTCCCGAAAAATTTTGAGTATCATAAGGTGGTATGTGTGTTTTATGATGACCTGTTTCCTATCCACGTAATAGGTGGCAAGCCTATTGTCGCTAAACGGGGCTTTTTTTAATTATTGACTTCCTCGGTGGCGCGTATGCGACTGTTGTGCTTGAGGTCTCGGGTTCGATTCTCGGGTTTCGAAATTTGGGTGTTTTCTATGTATAACATGTATGTATTTACAAAAAAGGTATATGTGTATTAATATCAGTTACTCTAGTACCCATAACACAAGCTATGTTTAGCTTGGGACTAGACGGCGTTGTGTATTTGCGTCGTTGGTAGATGTCCGAAATATTTATTTATCATCATTTATATATTAAGTTCTAATTCAATGGGGTGTATCAGTACCCATTAAAATTATACTTTCCATAACCGGGGTTTATCATCAGCTGTATTTTTTTCAAGATACAGCTATATCAGAAATCAAATTTACTTCAAAGAAATTATGTTTAGATAATTATAGAATAGGTGTTCTATTCATATTAAAAAATACATACGGTGGAACATGAAATCTCCTCCATTTTGAAATCGATTAAAAGTTATAAAATTATAAAGTTTTTATTTTTAGTTGTATAGTGTAGTTTTATAGTTAAATATACAGTAAAAAAATAACCCCAGCAGACGTTGAAAATGTACTACTAGAAAAAACTTCGCGTAAATCTAACGCGACTGATCTGAACATATAATTATTTAAGACTCAAACTAGGAAAGACTCTATTACAAGTCCAACTACTAGCAATAGTAAGGTAATGTATGTAAGTGGAGTATTAAAAGGACATTTACAAGCTGTTTTCTGATAAACATACAAGGTGTAGAAATGTTAGCTTATGTATCTACGGATTTTACATGCTAATAAGCGACCGACTACATGATATAGGAACGCTGGAACAATTTTGGTTAGATTATATAATCTGAATTCTGATTATGTCAAACTGCTTTTTGTTCTTTGAGTAAAGACTGCATTGATAAGCGGTTTAAGCAATCACCTTTCGTCGGTTTCTACTGCTTTGAGTGTTGTACTACGTTGACGTTGAAAATAACTAATGGTACTTCAGCACTCTTGTTTTTGTATTATCTATTCAATACTTTGTGAGATCCACAAAGTTTTGTTCTGAATCTAGGTGTTTGTGTCCATTTCATTTACCTCTCCAAAAGTTGCCACGACACAGGAATGGTGTGGGAATTATCTATAACAAAATAAAAGAAAAACTGTAAGTTGAACTCTAATGTAAAGACAGGATCGTTTATGAAATTGGTACTGCTTTACACCAACTCCTCCCTCTCCTTCTTTTTTATTTATTTATTTATTTATTTAGAGTTACCAACATTTGTTCACACCAATGCAATAACAAATAACACAAAAGAAATAATGGAACTAAGCGCAACAAACAATTACAGGTAACTACAACATTTACAACTTAAGAAAAAATATGAAGTTAAACAATACTATCACATAAGGTTAGTAGGTAGGTACATGTTACATGGTTACGTGAAAAACTGTAAGTTGAACTCTAATGTAAAGACAGGATCGTTTATAAAATTGGTACTGCTTTACACCAACTCCTCCCTCTCCTTCTTATTCTACTATACCTTGAAAAGAGTTAATAGAACCACGCTAATTTCAGCATGAATGGGCCGGTTCGACCGAGGCAGCCTCGCACAGAAGATCAACGTATGGTAACAGCATTCGCGCTGTCTTGTTTCGTTGTTGAGTGTAAGATTGGAGGCCTAATGAAGCAGAAACATCACTAGACCGCCATGCTGCATTGTCTGCATTCGAAATGATTTGTAATGTTTAGCTTATGCTCTCCATCAGGCAGACTAGAGTCACTTTGGCAGACCCATTCATAAAAAAAAGTATTAAATCCAAAGTATTTTTAAAGGATCTTCTTGAATGTTCACAGAACCATGTTCACAATGTTGTACACAGAATTACAGACACAAATATCACCTCTAGTTTTACTAAAGACCTCATTACTCAAAAATCCAGTATCGCATTACAATAGACGATTTAGCATTCAATTTTGAATAATTGAGTGTGGTCCGTATAAATAAATACATTTATTAATTCGCAAGTATTCACTGTGCCGTATTGAGTTACGTGAAGGATTATGTGTCATACAACCGTCAGCTATCGGAATTTGATCGCTGGATGGTGTATTTTCGAGTGGGAATTAGGTCATTAGTCAACAGTGAATAGCCTAGATTAATAGGAATAGTTCTTCTAAATACTGGGGAATCCAGGAATAAGTTAAAATCTTAAAGTGCAGTAGCTTGCATCTCAATTCAGCATCGCCATGACGCATTGTTGCATTGTCTGCATTCAAGAAGAGTGTGTGAGAGTAGAGTCAATTTGGCAGGCTCATACACATGTATAAAATAATAATAATATAGAGCGAATTTACGTAAGGAGTCATTTGAAAATCCAAATTTAGTCAAACAGAAACCATAGTTAGTAGCTGATGATATACACTAGAAAATTCAGGAAATTATAAAAGAGAGAAGAAACTTATATTTTTAATGTTTCGGAAATAGTATTATATTTGATATGACGTACATGATTCACTCTACTGTACACATGACAATATGTAAACCAAAATGAAATAGTTATATCGGCTTAGCATTTATAGCCTAATGACAAACACACAAGCTCACATTAATAACGTAGCTTAGGATGTTTCTTGATTCATTGTTATTTGCGACGTAACTATTGTCAGTTACACACAGGGCATGACATTTTGCACATATATAAATTACGTTAATTCTACAAGTCACATATCATGAGCGTACCATGTTTTACTTGAAATAAATCTATAGTTATCTAAGATATTGAACAATTTATGTGCAAATAATCTCTTGTTAGATGCACGTATCTAACATGAATCGTATTGATAATATTGTTTTGTATACAACTTACAAATATGTACTAGGTACTTTATTTCACTTTTTTATTTATTTTCTTAGAGATATTAAGGGAAAAATGACACGATTTCGTCCAAGGTCTATGGTCCAAAAGTGTGCGCAAAAACACAGATGCTCTCTCACCCTCATTTATCTAATGAATAAACTCCGGGCTGTTATATAACTTTTCAGTCTCACCAGAATCGAACCTGAGACTTATTCATCGGCAGTCGCATTCGCTAACCACTAGGACCAATGAGGTTTATTATCGATAAATATCACCCAAACACAGAATAAAATATGACCGTGCTGATCACACAACCATTGTTTTTGTCCTAAATGGAAATCGACCTCATTACGCAGTCAGATCACTTACAGCTTTCTTTAAAAAAGAAATTTAATTTAATGTTTATTTCACTAAAAAGGATATCATTAAATATTGTAAAAGTACAATGGACAGAAATAAATATGAACCTAAACATAAAAATAAAACTAAATAATATGTGATAATAAACATGTACATAGTTTCAACAATAATAATTTCTGACAAACATAGGATTGTGAAAAAGTTGTGATCGTAACACACAGGTTCCTAAACTGAGATAATATCGTATTCCTATATCCTGTAGGTTATTTATGTGGTCAAAATATTAGGTGTTGCTATAACTACAAACTGGCCAGTTGCGTAAGAAAAGAAACAAGGATAGTGTAACATTCATTTAGGTAAAGCTACAGACCATAAATGACGATAACACTTATGTTACGAAATTAATAAAAATAAACAATCAACTTCGTCATCATCATTAATGCACTCTAATGGTGTATTTCGTCATCGAAATACATTAAATGATTAATGACGATTTATATTACACCATGTTGATTAAATCTATCGCAATAAGAAGTCATTTCAATTAATTTGACTTTATGGACCATAACTTTCAGTGGTTAGCGATCCTAGCTGCAAATCTGGGTGGTATGTTGTTTCGATTCCCATCCAAAGCAAGTATTGAGTGATGAGCAGACATATTTGTACTATGTCTAGGTGTTACGTATCTATGTAATATGTATATTCCTATGTATATATAAGAATAACCATTTTTATTTAGAGAAATGTAAGTGCCTAGTTGACGCCAACCCTTATTACGTAAGTGGGAAAATTCTAGATAACCAAAACATGGGCGTTTAATACACCTTTGTCTATAAGAAATTAATTAAATAAAATAGTTGTTTACTAAATCTTAAAAGAGATTCTGCTTTGCTAAGTACAATATTCACTAATCAGAATTTATATTGATTTGAGTTTTAATCTGATCGTTTTCAACATTAGCCTGGAATTACGTTTTGTCCACTTATACTGACCATTCCTTTTCTCTTTTACGTAGACATATAATGTTTTGCTCTAAAATGAACCTAATCCCCTTTGTAAAAAGACTGCAATTCACTTGATGCTATCTATACAAATATATACCTTTCATTCTATACAAATACGTGACGTGATTTGTATACCCTATTTCTATTCCAACAATAACAACTATAAACAGTATACCTTCTACATCGAAAATCCATAAAAGATCTCATTACCTGTCCGCCATTTCCTGTATGCTACATAACAAAATGGCCGTAACTGACGATCAGACGCTCCAATGCACATGTTTGAGGATTAGAATGCAACTCTAATGTAAGCGGAGCGATTTAGTACAAGTATTTTTGGGGTTTTGGTGACGAACTCAGAATACAGTGTTACGCATCACCAGCTTATTCCTTCCCATAGGTGTATGGATGGAAAAGAAAGAAAGCTCCGTAGGGCAAGTAACCTAAAAAGAAAACACAATACTGATTACTAATGATGCTCTTGATGACATATATATTGTCTCCTCGGTTACCATTTATTTTGAGTTTTGTGATTTTAATCAAATATTAAATAAACATTTAAAGAAACTCCCAAGAGAAAAAGAGAAACAAAGTTTTTTTGGCATCAAAGAAAAATATATAAATAAATATTTCGGAAATCTAACATACAACGCCATCTAGTCACAAGCTAAGCAGAGCTTGTATTTTGGGTACTAAGCAACTGATACAAATACATATATACTTTTATTTTTGTAAATATATACATATTATACATAGAAAACACCCAAACTCAAAACTAATAATAGTTTATTTATTTATATATATTTAATTTTGAAAATTCCACTTTTATTTGGAATTTGGGAAATTGGATTTTGAGTGGCAAAACTTTGAAAATGGGTAGTTCTTATTCCTAATTTGTGTTTATTATGACATTTTCTTAGTAAATAATTCTGAACGGCTATCTCGACGTTTGTCGCATCTGTGTTGTAAGTCTAACAAACAAGCATTATGCTTTACAAGGGTGTAAAACTAGATAGACAATTTGACCTTATCACGGCAAACTGACATTTATTCTTAGTAAGACATGAGGTTTACGCTCGACCACACCAGGAGTGCACTTTATTTACTTTTGCTGTGAGGCCAAAACGAAGATTTGAAATCCAATTATTTAGGGACTGAGATTGTATTCAAGGTTGTCTATTTAAAGATACCTTTATAAAGCTCAAAGTTGCAAACGAAAAGAATTTCAGTGGTACTGTTCAAATCCTGATAAAATATTGAATGTACAAAAGTCACATTGGCGCTAATGACGAAAAATCCAAAATGTTTTTATGGTAAACCATCTGATGTATTTATTTTAAACTTTAATGGTTTGAATAACAGTTTTCACTTCAATTTGTCAATTCAGTTTTGATATGGCTGGAAAGTTGTTTTAATAGTTTATTCCGGTGTTTTTGTGTTATAGAGTAAGTAGCATGTTATAGTGACAGTAGTAAACAGCCTGTTACTGAATGAAACTAATATTTACGTTTAAATATGCATTTTATTTTTCAATCTTATTTATAAACTAACCGACCCCCGCAACCTCGTTTGCGTCTTCTATTGCCTGTAGCGTGATAATTTTCCCCCGTTTTTGTAAAATTCTTCATGATGATGCGTAATAATATATAACCTATAGCCTTCCTCGATAAATGGGCTTTCTAACACTGAAAGAATTTTTCAAATCGGACCAACGGTTCCTGAGATTAGCGTGTTCAAACAAACAAACAAACTCTTCAGCTTTATATATTAGTATAGATATAGATAATATTCCCATAATGTTTAAAAATATTTAGGTATATCAGATTTAGTATCTCCCTATTGCAATTGGATGCAAATAGTTGACCAATTTCTTTATTACCATCTGTATGCTACTCATAAATCTTTATTCGGAATACAACATGTTTTTAATGGCAATATTGAAGATTTTAATTCAATTAAGGATAATTAAAAAGATGAGAATATCACAAGTCAGGGAAGGGGAAACGAGACTGAAACTGCAGTAGCTGGAAGAGATTAGGATCACATAACCGAGTATCCATCAGACTTAGCGCTCGTTTTTCGGTTCGACCGAAATGAAAACTTACAGAAAACCCGTATTAAACATTGATTTCGATCGAATACCCCTCACTTATTCTTCAAGGCTCCTAAAACGGCTACGCAAATTAATTAAACCTACTAAAAACGCTTCGCCAAACAATGGCTCCATTGGAAAATGTTTTATCTGCATCCAGATATCACCTAAAAATAATTCACTAAATCCTTGATATCCTTTTAGCCAAGGGACAAACAAAGAAAAGATAAGACCTCCTCATCCCATAGACAAATGTATATCCAATCTTGGTACAAATAAATTTCGCAAATAATTATACTCAATAAAGCTAAGACTTCTTAATAACCTGGCTTTGCCAACATCTTTAATACGTGCTAAATGACAGTATTCAGTGGAATAATTATAGGTTGTTATACCAAAGGTATCTGTTCAACTTGGACTTTTTCTTACTCGTGTGCGGTAGGTGAACCAGTTATACAAAGTTTTTATTGTTTGGAATATAATTTGAATCAGCCTTTACCTTAATCTTAGCCTTGAATCTTAATCGTTTCGCTATTTAGATGACCATTCGTAATATATTGGGAACCATTCGTGCCCCGAAGAATACGTGTTGAGCCCGCTTACCGCTTATGGATTGGCCGGCTAGACCGGAATGATACCATGGCCTCACAGAAAAATGGTGAGAAACAGCGCCTAAGCTGTGTTGCACCTAGTAAGTGAGAATACTGGAGGCCCCTATACCAATCCCTCTTCACATCCTCCACTCCATCCCCCAAAGGCCGCTTGTGACGCCTCTGATGTTTTGGGTATCCATGGGCGGTGGTAATTGTTTACCATCAGGCGATACATCTGCTCGTTTGCCCCCTATTCCATAAAAAAAGAACTTTTCACAGAACTTCAAAATCGCCCAGTACTTATGCTGTGTCTAATGGCAGTAACGTAAACAATCGTGGTTCAGCCGTTTCACTGTGGGCTTAAATCTGACTTCAACCTTTAGGGAAAAGGTTCAGAGAAAGAAGAAACGCAGTTTCGCTATCAAGCCTGTGGTGTGACGATTTAATTGGAAAAAAAAAAACTTAGGCAACAGTAAACTTTCAATAACCATAGTACGTACTTTAATGGCGACTTTAATTGCTAAAGCACTGTTAAAAACAATAATTTAAAAAGTTCGCTGCTTTAAAATAAGTAGTTTGTAAACTTTGCCTTTTAGGTTTTGCGTGAAAAATCTGTGCCCCGAGTGATATTTTCTTATTAAACTATGTTTCTGTTTCAGCATCTACTTTATCATTAAGTAAAGTTTACATATTTTAGTAAGCATGAGAATTGAACGTTATTGTTTTAGACATTATAACAATAGACATTTAAAAATAGAAGGTTGACAAACCATTTCGCTAGTTCTTTATTACCAACGGAAGAATGGCGCTGTAAAATTCTCATTGCAGCCACTCTGCCCGCCAAAGGTCCTGTGTTTTATTAGTAGCCATTTAAATAATAATTTTCTCTTAATACGCACTTTTTACGATCGACTCGAGTTTTTATTATGAAGTCTGGCCAGTGTGTCGCTGCAGAAGATCTTTTTTACATCCATGTTCAAAGAAATAAAAACTTTATTCTGTTTTGCGTAAGGTCTGCAATTAATTGTAACTGTATCACTCAGAAATATATTATTATTAAACTCACTTGAACTATTGTTTTGAAGCTTAAAATATCAATTTCAAGTTAATTAAATGTTCGGTTTCGAATGATATTTTAGTTAGCTAATCTGTTTTTTGTTTTACTTACCAAGATACTAATAAATAGGTAAGATATAATTAGCTTTTAAAAGTAATAACTGCCTTAAGCTGCAATTTTTACTCAAACTCAAAAAGGTGGAATATCTACCGTGAGAGAGCCACGCTTCGGCATGAATGGGCCGGCCATCACCATGACCTCACACAAAACCGGTCTGAAATAGCGCTTGTGTTATTATACACCCCAACCCTTCCCCACATCCTTCTCCTCATCCCCCAAAGGCCGGCAACGCATTTGCCTCTGGTGTTGCGGGTGTCCATGGGCGGGTAATCGCTCACCATCAGGTTAAAGTCTGCTCGTTGGTCCAGTATTCGTTAAAAAAAAATTGCAAATAATTAATAGGTCTAAGGAAATCTTTCTTTAAGTTTTCAAGGGACAAATTTTATTTCTTCCTTCTTTATCCTAATTGATTCGGCCAGTGCTTATCTTTTAACTGGATATTTGATTATTTCGCAATAATAATAATGGTAATCAGTCATAGTTCAAAACACATTAAAATGTGCGTTGAAAATTCTATAGGCAACTCTACGGAGACCATATGATTAATTAAACCCTATATTTGTGCTTCTAGAGAACTCTGTCAGCTATAAGTTTTATGTTTTTGCATGATTCAAGAGGAACATAGAGATGACAAGTACAGTTTTAACAAAAATAAAACTGACTTCAAGGTTTGACTCGATTTATGCCATCATCAGATATTAACGTCCTTATCTTGGTACCACCGTTGGGACATCTTCTTTCCATTAAAAAAAGAATTATCATAATCGGTTCATAAACGACGAAGTTATCCGTGAACACACATTAAAAAAAATTAAAAAAGTATACGGTCGAATTGAGAAATCTCCTACTTTTTTTGAAGTCGGTTAAAAATAACCATTTATGAATATTTCATCATAGAACAAAACAAATAGTCCGTTGCCAAAGTATTCACCAACCAAAGGACGGTTGCTTGTTTCTTATAACAAGAACCAATATTTTAATAATCTTCGATTAAAAATATTCACGTAGCGGTGGTTTCATACAAAAAGGTTGTATGCAACCTGTTATTAAATGCAATGGCGTGAAATTTTATGCAGTTTCAATATACCGAAACGGAAGCGTTATTATCGCCTTGACAGGTACTGGCGAGTGAAAAATGAGCATCGAATTTAAATGTCCTCATGATACTACGTTTTTATTATCATCACCAGCCTATTACAGTCCACTGCTGGACAAAGAGTGAGTGACCGCCTGGAGTGACGAGATGCAAAATTGCTGGAGCTAGATGCGACTAGCCCAAAATCGATAAGTGTGGCGTGCAATGGCATATGCCTACTCAGTTTTGCCGGTACTGAATAGAAATATTCCAACTTTTTTAACGTTAAATTAATTTGCCCCTAAAATATGGATCTTATTTACCATAGATAAGCCAATCTATGAAACTTGTGATCACTCCTTACAGAACAAAACAAAAGCCTTATAGCAGTCGCAACGAACATGCGACAATTCACCACATACCCATCCGATAGCTAAATTTCAATTGAACGCCACTTGATTCGGTCTTCGGTTTCTCGCTGTTCTTACTGCACCTCTTTTAAATATAACATTACATTATTTTTCCTTATTCAAAACATGTTGTTCGCGATAATACAACCGTTCCAAATATGGCGATACGCATATAAGTTCAATTTTACGGTTTAATTTCGCCGCCTATTTTGACAACGCGATACATTGAGATGATTTATTCTCTTCGCGCATTAACACTGAATAATAATCAATTTGATATGAAATCGTAACTTTATTTTGTATATAAATTATTTTGTAATGTCGTTATGACATATCAAAATGTTTTCAGACTTACCTAAAGCTTTTTAACCACGTCTGCGCTGCCTTAGTAGGTTTTCCCATTATTATTTATTATTGATCACTATAATTTGTGTGTTTTTTATGGTTTTTAAAGATAGTACAGTTTGCAGGGTAGAATTTCCAAAGTTCTAAGTTTTGGGTGGACTTAACTCAGGATGTAATATAAGGGCTGTGGCATATATATAAAGGTCTGGTAAATTAGTAGTATGTACAGAAGATCAACGTAAAATGACCGCGTTCGTGCTGTCGTGTTTCGTTGGTGAGTGCGAGACTGGAGGCCCAAGATGCAGAAGCATCACTAGGCCGCCATGGTGTGGGTCACCATGCTGCATTGTTACATTGTCTGCATTCGCAATGAGTATGGTGACCACCACTCTTGGATTCTGCCTATACTTTCATCGGGTAGAGTAGAGTCATTTTGACAGGTCCATATATAAAAACTAGAAAAAATAACCTCTTAAATAGTTGAGTTAAACCTTAGAATTGAATTGATAAAGTAAAATAAATATTAGGTTTCAAACTTGACTTCGATAGGATTGCAAGCTATCGAAATGTAACTTAATCTAACTTAACTTAAATCAGACAACTTACATGCAATACATAGACACAGCCTCACAAATACCAGCAGCACAATAAACAGATACCAAAGATTTTCTTTCCTCGTGACTTGTGATTATTTACGGAATAACCTATTACACCCTTCATTCTGCCGAGCCCTGGGTCAGTAATATGGCTGAATCGTGTGAGAATGTGTTACATAAGTTACGAATCAAAACCAAAAACCATCTGATCATGTGAGTCACGCTTATTGTTGTAAAATTATTTAAAGATTGTTCTTGTTACAAGATTAGGTACTTTTCTAACTCTTAAGTATATGTCATTATTTTTACAGTTGAAATATGTAGATTAAAAATGCCAGGGATATGAGTTTCTAGAACCAAATCAGTGTTTTTTTATGGTTGAAAATTACGTGGAAAAAGCCAATTAGATTAATGCGTGTGTTATCAAAAATTCGATTGTAAAATTATATCCCTCTTCTCATCTATTTTAATCCCTATCTCTTAATCTTTAAATTGTAAGAAATAGATATATGTAGAAAAAAAGATAGTTTACAATTAAAAAAGGCGGTCTATGTAAGAACTACATTTCTCCAGTTTAAAGTTTTGTACCATCGTTTAAAGTTTTTCGCTAGAAGTCCATTCGTCTAGTACAACAAAATCTTTACTGAAACAGTAATTTGTTTAACATTGTTTAAGCACGAGAAATCAGGTTCTGTTCAAGAACCTTCACAAATAATTGTACAATATATTTTGAGTTATGATTTAACAAACAACACATTTTGAGTTTACACATTTATTTATAGATCTTTCATCGCCACGCAGAACTACTATTTCTAATGATATATTGTGTTGTTTTAGTTGGACTAATGAGAATTTGAAACATAAGTGGTTCTGTAACTAAACCCGGAAGCGTTGAGTGTTAGTTTACTGTATAAATATTTGCACTAATGGACACTAATATTTTGTTCCCGGTTTGGATGTTTGTGTATACTTGAACTGAGTCAAAGGGGTATTTAATATAAGTTGAAAGGTTTATTACTTAGCAGGTGCTGAGAAATAATAATGAAATCTATCACAGTTACGCCCAACGCTGTGACGAAGATATGCAACTCTGAGCTGTAAAAAGCTGTGTTAAAAGCTTTGCAATGGTGATATTTACTAATGTCTAAATTCGCGTGTGTCATTGGCTTATCTAAGATAAAGCATCTTTGACAAATTATTAGCCAATGACACACGAGAAGTGTTAACGTTTGCAGAAAGACAAACGCTTGCAACTTGGCTAGGGGGCAGTATTGACGTAGCTCGCTTAATATTTAAAACGTCCTAAGTGTGGCATAACCTTTAAAGGAGGGAAATCTTTGTTTTTTTGACGTTGTCAAACGATTTATTGGCAAAATGGATCATGATTCAAATTTGTCGATAGTACACAGAGTCAGGCCATGAGCTAGTTCTAAAATAATTAAAAATTAACCTATTAAAGTGATATAAAAGTAATGTCGTTAGATTGATTTATAACCAAAATTAAAATGTAAATATTTAGAGAGGTTTTAAATTTGTATTAATAACCGTTTAAAGTTCACACCTAAGTCGATTGCTTATGTATTAAAACAACCATTCCATGTAATATACACGAAATATTACACCTCACGAAATATTATGCAAATAAACATAGTACACACTGATAAACATTTAACTTTGAATCGCATTTATACAAAAAGAAGATCGAAAATTGATTGTAGAATGATCACGAAATGAAGATTTGATAAGAATTTAATGGAAGGATCTTAATTTTAACGTAACTTTATTAAATACTAGCCGACCCATGCAACCTCGTTTGCGTCTTCTATTGCCCGTAGCGTGACAGTTTTCCCCCGTTTTCGAAACATTTTTCACATTGGTGCTCCGCTCTTATTGGTCCTAGCGAGATGATATATAGCCTATAGCCTTCCTCGATAAATGTACTATCCAACACTGAAAGATTTTTTTTTAAATCGGACCAGCGGTTTCTGAGATTAACGTGTTCAAACACACAAACAAACAAACTCTTCAGCTTTATATATTAGTATAGATTACTGTATTATGGTTGCCTGTAAGATTGCCTTGGAGCGATAAGGCCGCCACTTGTACATACTTCATAATAGTTTTAAGTTTATCATATATTTTTTATAAACTGGTGTAGGTACAATAAAGAGATTTATTATTATTATTATTCTCTTTATTTTATAAATACATAACATATTGATTACATTTTTAAATATACAAATAAAAAAAAAACATTTAAACATATAAAAAATAGTAGACCACCGACTTCGGGTACAGGGACCAAGAAACCGGTAGTTAGGGCTCCAGAGACAGGAACCTCCTCACTATACGTGCCGTGTCTAGGAGGACTGCCTTCTGCATCAGACCCTTGATCCAACCTTATTATTATTATATATTATATTTACGTGTTTATATCTAAGTTTCAATGTTTGGTTTGCATGTTAACTAATATTATAATATTTTGTGTTACATATTTATTAGCAGTTTTTCAGAAACGTGATACGTCTCTTGAAAATATATAAGTTAAAAGGTGCATAAATATTGTTAGGTAGTAGGTAGTCTGTTTAAACATACGTGCTGTGACATAGCTCTCTCACGCTGATAGCGCCATGAAAAAATGTTCATATGCATAAACCTTTCAAGCTGCCACTTTATGTCATCAGTAAATCAAAGATATGTTTATTTATTTTGGTTTACCAACATTTGTTTACACTACTACATTAATAATAAATAATTTACAATTAAATAATTCAAGTGTAACAAACAATTACAGGTAAACACCACATATCTGATGTTAATTGTACAGGGGAAAACAAAGAAAAGAAAAAAAACAATTATCAAAAAAAAAAAATTTTGCACTTGCTGAAGTGACCAAATGAAATCACTTAGGCAACTACAAACAAGGAACATTAAAGCTACGCAACAACAATCAAATATTTGGACTAGCTGACCCGGCAAACACCGCGACCGAAGAATTTTAACTGTTTGATACTAAAGGACATGAAATAGAATGTAACAAAATACAACGAGTTGGAATAATATAATAACATGTTTAATACAAACTACAAAATATCAATTGTTACCATTGTACTGTGTGTGTGTGTGTGTGTTGTGTGTAAACCTGTTAAGCCATGCTTGCCAATCTCCAGGCAAACTGGACTACAACAGGTTCGATGTTAAGATGCAGAGCAACGACCGATTGTCACTGATGGTCAAGGGCAAACTGATTTGACCTACACTATTCGCTACGGTCACGATCTGTGAACCATGCTTCGTACGAGATCAACTGGGTGCTTCCGTGTTTGCTACGTACCTTTATAGACCAACTAAAGTATACACGAGGGCAGTCAATATTAAATGATGTTTGATGTTTTTATTCAACGTAAATGTATGTGAATATTCGTAATACATAATTTTACAATCAAAGATTGTAGTAACTATTAATTTTTCATTGTGGAAAGCGATTTGTTTAACTAAATGCCTTTGAATGTTTGTGTGGTAAGAATTTTCACTCTTACAATACAATTTTGCAAAAGTTTTAAGTTGTAAAACGGGTGTAATGTTATACAATTATACATCCTTCTTCCTTCCTACGATAATATTATAAATACGAAAGTTTGTAAGGATGTGTGTGTGTTTGTTACTCTTTCACGCAAAAACTACTGAACGGATTTGGGTGAAACTTTACAGTAGGTAATATAGCTTATACATCAGACATGTTTGTGTATACATAGACTATTATTTGCTGCAATAACCGACATACGCGCGAGCGGAACCGCGGGTAACAGCTAGTATTATATACATGTAATTATATTTATACCGCGCCGAAGCCAAGGATCGAACCAAGTGGTGTGCAATTGGAAAGGCCTGTGTCTACTCTGTAGTGGACTGCGATAGGCTAATGATATATTTATATATCGAAAGTAAACAAGCTCAAAATTGTTAATACTTCCAATTTTGCTATACTTATGATATAATTCTAAAATAGAGCTACTTCTTTTTTAATCTTCTTTTTGAAAACAATCTTACTTCTTTAAACACAATTTCTGTTACCTTTTGAGTTAGGTCACTTTTAAGAAAAATGAAATTCAATTTAGAAGAAAATATATATATATTTAGTTATTTTTCGTCAATCCTAAGTCTCCACATGCCCAGTCTAACCATTCAAAGCGCTAGCACTCTGAACAATCTTAGTAACAGTGGGTCGATATCACCGGGTAGCGCCAGATTCATCGGGATTTAGCCAAGCAACAAATCGTTATTGCCCTTCCTCCACTGCGTTTGGTGTACCTATCACATAACTACATTACTGCGAGCTTATCCTTTACACGTTACAGATAAGAATTGTCATATCACATTTATGCCTATTGATATCTAGAACTATTTAAAACTAATGAAGTTATTCTTAAACCCTACAAACACTAAATTGAAAACAAAATAAACTTTATATCTAGAGAGTTATCAATGCATTGTTTATTTCCTGGAAATAAAATCTTTTAAAGTGTCCTCGGCTTATCGAGGCAGCAACTTTATACTCCTTTTGAACTCTAATGAGTTTTCGTTTGTTTTGCCATTATTTTCTTTTTAAAAATATAGTTTCATTTAGTGTTTTTTTTTTTAATTTCTATTTATTTATTTTTTTAATTTCTATTTTTTTTTTTTTATTTCAATTTTTTTTTTTTTAATTTCTATTTGTTACTTTCTTTTAGTTGTTTTTATTTGATTTTTATCTATTTTATATTTTCACTTGTTTCTATTGGTGCATGCTGTGACACTTGAAATGTTGTGCTTTTAAACTAGTTTTTAGTTAATTTACTGTTTTTATATACATAAGATTCAATGTAACAACAACTGGTTGTCCAAATAAATAAATAAAAGTGTCAGATCACACACAGCATTAAAAATTACTTAGAAAGATTATTATTTTCTACTTTAAATGTACTTTTTGTTACAGTTTTCCAAAATTTTAATCTAAGTTTTTACGTGTAATTAAGAAACAAACAGACAATCCTGTTTCCACCGGGTCTCGGCGTCTAAATAGCTTTCCACAATTCAGCCTTTGAAGGCAAACAACAAATTTTAGCTATCTGGTTTCGTTAGCTTTGATTAATAGAAACAAGAATGCAAATGTTTTCTATATCTGGAAGTAAAATAGTTAGTTCGGTTTATATTACGATATGATCAATCACCATCGGTAGTACCATGGATTATCTCTTGCAAATTTGTGTTAATTCAAAGCAAATATGTCATGATACTACTTCTAAAGTTGTTATTGCAAACACCTTTGATTCTGCTTCATAGTGAAACATACTACATGCTTACAAATGGTAAATAAAATTGTATTTAGCCTGCGTATTTTACTGGCTGTGGTTTTAACTATACATACGCAATTGTTGGTAAACCTATTGTCGTTAAGATATCAATAGGATGAGTGAAAAGTAAGGCTGCTGAAAAGGAATTAGGGATTTTCTTGAAATCAGAAATCACAGAGATTTTGATTAATGATTATTTAATCAACACAAATGAAAACATTTCTTGACTTTATCATTTTTTCCACAAACTTGACTTACTTAATGGACACACCTGCTTAGTATATATTTAATACTAGCCGACCCTCGCAACCTCATTTGCGTCTCCTGTAGCGTGATAATTTTCCCCCGTTCGTAGAAACATTATACATTGGTGCTCCGCTTGATCTAAGCGTGATGATAAAAAGTCTATAGCGTTACTCGATAGATGTACTATTCAACACTGAAATAATTTTTCAAATCGGACCAGCGGTTCCTGAGATTAGCGCGTTCAAAGAAACAAACTTCACTTCTCACACTCTTCAGCTTTACAACATTAGTATTACTTTTTTGCGATTCATTTATTAGTATCTGAAATTGAAATATCAAGATGGACGTATAGTATGGAATGAATACATCGGAAAAAAACCTCAAAGTGGCGACAGTGTTTAAGGAACAAAAGGTTATCTAGTTATGGGTATGTAATACGTAGCGATGAATATTGATAGATGTAAGAGAAGAAAACTTCCAGAGAAAAGATGGATGGATTTGATAAACACTGCAACATAATAGATGCAAGCGTTTATTATCTAACATAAATTATTTCTGCATTTACAGTTTAACTGGACATTTCACTATTTTATGGACGATGCATATGTTTAAAAGTACATTTAAATATTAATTTATGCCACAGATAACTCTGAGGTCAAATTTCAGCCATATTTTATTTTTGGTTTATTTCGTGGCCATTAAAACTTGAACTTTGGTTGTATAAAAATCATGTCAGGTTTATGCAGATACTAAATGCATGTATGTGTCTAAATTGGTAATCCATATTTCAATTTACTGTTCTTCTTTAATTTTACACTACAAAATTTATTATTCTTGTTTATAGAGGTTTTATCACATACATGCGACGAGTTTATCATATTAATTAGTTATTATTTTAATTTAGCTTTGTTACGTTAGTGTAGCTTTATATTTTGATGCCCTAAAGAGTAAATATTCAATCTTGAAGTTAATTTAGTTTGATGGTTATATATTATCAATTATTTTTACGGGAATTAACGCGATCACTTATTGATGATATTTATTTTGATGGTTATAGTTTGAAATCTACTGGACGTCGATGATACACGTATGATTCTATTGACAGATTTGCACAACTTTAATTTTCATTTAATGTTATAACGTTTCTAACGAATTTTATTTAATTTGTATTGAGATGGTGATTTGACTTTCTTAGTTAAAAAAACAGATTTTACACTACAAATAACCCCGATACCTCAATGCGCACTTACGCATTACGATGAACTTTAATATTCAAATCTGACCAATGACTAACTATGGATTTTCGTTATATTTTGCCATTTCGTTCGTTCTCAAGGTCACTTTGAGTCCTATGGTTATTGTTTTAAGATCATAAAACGAAATGCAAATATATTTGAAGATCTATAAAAAGCTCACATAAATAGCCTCTTTACTTTTATTTGATTTGAAATCCATAGTCTCATTCAAGCTGTCTTTAATCTTTGTATTGTTGTGTCCACTATTCCAATCAATACAGTATATACTAATATATTATTTTAGAATCATCAACGACCCATAATGTCCTACTGCTGGGCTCGGGTTTCCTCTCAGAAGAGGGTTTAGGCCATTCATCCCCACGCTGACCTAGTGCGGGATAGGGACTGGCAAGACAACGTTGTGGCGACGTAATCTTGCCATTGGATGCTTAAGCCGCCCAAAGGCCTCCAACTAAGCTTCACGACTGTTATACTATGATAACAGCCGGGACTATGGAGGAGGAGGAGTAATCACGGAGACGCTCATATTTTTTAGAATGAAATCACAAAATTAAGATTCAGATTTTCCAACCTTTCCTATTTGCAATAATGATGATTTTATTTGCATGCCAAAACAAGTCAGAATATGGTATGATCAAAAACCACCAATGTTACACCAGGTACTAATCTATGCTATGCAAATAAAACTTTCATTTCATTTCTGCTTAGTTTTCTCCCTTAGTAGTTTCTAACGACACCCATGGAATGAATAAGGGTGTTGACCCTTTGTATTTTTAATGCGTCACCACACGGACAGAGACCAAAAACTCCTTTTGAGGCAGAGGCTTATGTTCACCAGTTGACTAATAAAAGCTGTTTTGAACTGCCTCGTTGGTCTAGCGGTTGACGTATGCGACTACTGATCAAGAGATCTCGAGTTCGAATCCCGGGTCGAGCCAAAAGAGTTTTTCTAAGTGTGTAAATACTTAATAACAGGTCAGAGTTTGGAAGTTGGGGTCTAAACCCCCGTGCCGCGGAGAGCACGTCAAGCTGTTGTTTCTGCGCCTGATCTCTCTCCGATTGTGTCGGTTAAACGTCCCATCGAATATTAAAGTGAGGGAATAGAGAGTGCACCTGTGTTTGCGCACACACTTGTGCACTATAATAACGCACTTGTGACGCCTCTGGTGTTCTATGGGCGGTGGTAATCACTTATCATCAGTTGATACGTCTGCTCGTTTGCCCCCTATACCACAAAAAACAATGAATTCAATGAAAACATTTCTCAAAAGTAAAATAAGCATATATATAGCATAGCCTTGTTTTAACTATACCGTGGGTGGCATAATCGCAATCTTCTGCTCCATACATGGGTGACCAGTCACGCCCTTTGTAGCATCTGCTATCATAAATATCTATTGCTATCGATATGCAAATTGACAATACGCAAGTTCGTACTCAAATTAAATTCAGACCTTCATTGTAAGAAGTCACTTGTCAATTGTTTTAGATCGTCTCGCTTTTAAACAACTTAGAAACGAAATTAAAACGGCTGAGCTTATTTGTAAAAGATACCTAGTAGAATAGAATTGCATAATTCATAGAAGGAAAAACCATTTAATAATAAATATAAATATTTCGGACATCTAAACACACAACGCCATCTAGTCCCAAGATAAGCAGAGCTTATGTTATGGAGTACTAGGCAACTGATACAAATACATATTATTTTTTTTTGTAAATACATACATATTATAGATAGAACACACCCAAACTCCGAAACAAATATTTGTAGATCATACAAACATTTGGTCCGACCCGGGAATCGAACCCATGATCAGCAGTCGCTCACGCCAACCACGAGACCAACGAGGCAGTTTACTGAAAATAATAATTAATACAGCCGTAAAAACGTACAAAATATGAGGTAAGTAGTAGTAAGTACGTTTTTTTTTTAAGTTTATGACACGAAATCATAAAGCGAGTATCGATATACAAGTGAATTCAATTCTCTTCACCCTTACACATGCTTCAATGGAGTACCAATCAATTAATTTACCATCCTTTTTAACCTATTCATAACTTACCTTCCAAGCATTACAATTAGCAAGGTACAATTACGAGCAATTTGCATGTATATCGTTTGAATATCGATTATTAAAGTATGTACAATCATTACGATAATTTTATTACCTACAGACGATGATTTTATTAAATACTAGCTGTGCCCGCGACTTCGTCCGCGTGGATCTCCTTTTACAACAATGTTTTTCTTTAAACTATAGACTATTAAACTACAATTTAATAGATATATATGACGCTGCCTTTTAAAATAGTATTTAACACCGTAATTTTTGTTTTGCATCGTTTCTAACATGAAACGTTATTTAAGATAAAAAACAGATAATTTCAGCGTAAAGCTTCCGGATAAACTATATTCAAAGTCGACCCTTCCGGTACGTATGCAAAAATATTTCTGGAACTACTGACCCGGGAAAGAGCGACGTACAACTGCCCATGTGAAAAACAACTGAGAGTAAGGTCTACTCCAGCAACGCGGAAAGTCTGACCCTGAGCTTTATTAATTGTCATTGCATAACATACCGATACTGGGAATTGCGTTCTTTTAAACTGAAATGGAAAATTATTTGGTATAATGGGAATTCTGGGAATAAAAACAATTTCTCCGGCACCGCAACCTGTTAGAATTTGAGCCTCTATTATGTTTTGTTGTAATTGTATGACTTTTAGTCGGGTTCCGTTGCATAGTTGTGGTGGTCTTAAATTTCGGAGCAGAATAATCGGAATACCTATTTTTAAATGGATTTCATGAGATGGAAGTCCGGGCACATTTAAAGAATTTAAAAATTCTATCGGATAATTCGTGGCTTCCTGTTCATCAAGCATTCTGTTTATAGAAAAGTATATCTTAGTCTCGCCTTGTATATTTGACAATATATTGCTATTTATATCAGATGCTTGGTCATTGCGAGGGGTTAAAATGGATCTTTCGCATAACCAATTATTGTCCCTTTCAAATAGTTCTGAAAGGTCACCGTAAACAGATGTTATGAGATCTTGCTGTGATTGCACTCTGCAACATAAGGCAGGTGATAAAATAACTTTTCCTCCGTGTTGTTGTGGATAAGTGCCTTCGCCAATTTTTAGCAAAGTATCTGAAAACTCATTATCATCCGGATTTTCTCCAGTTCTTACTCGCATATTTGTTGTTAAATGCACCGACTGTATATTACGCCATAAATTAGAGCTTTTCAGGCAAGCTCTAATCTCGTCGGCTCTTGTACCCTTCGGTATTACCGGCAATATTTGTCTAAAATCACCGCAAAATAGAACCGTGACACCGCCCATTGGCCGATCATTTTGCCTTATGTCCCTTAAAGTTCTATCAACTGCTTCTACTCCTTTTCGATGGGCCATTGTGCATTCATCCCATATTATTAAATTACACTCAAGTAAAACCTTTGCTTTGTCGCTATTTCTAGAAATACTACAGGTTGGACTTTCCGTGCAATTTAAGTCGATCGGTATTTTGAACATGGTGTGAGCAGTTTTACCTCCTGGCAGCAATGTTGCTGCTATCCCCGATGAAGCCACGGCAAGAGCTATTTTACGCTGATGTCGAACATAGGCTAAAATTAATTTGGTCAAAAATGTTTTCCCAGTTCCTCCGGGTGCATCTAAAAACCAAATTGTTCCCATATTATTTTGAACACTTTCACAGACACGGTCATATATTGAACGTTGTTCTGGAGTCATAATGGAGACCCCATTTTCTAAAACTTCCAGCAGATTCACTGAGTTATAACTAATCTCTGCGAAGTATTCTCTATTAGTACGTTCTCCAATTGAGTTTGGTGTCGGTAGACCATATTCACTGAGTGATTTACCGGTTACTGCTGTTAACTCCTCTTGAATAGCTAATAAGCACTGATTTATGGCAAGTTCACGGGAACTGTCATTTGTTGCACCTTCATTATTATGAGATATATTTTGAAGGAAATCCTCCGCGAGCTTTTCCTTATATTTTTCCCATAATTGTACAGCATCTGACAAATTACAAAATGCCATTAAAGTGACAAATAAATGGCGTAAGCGTCTAGGATTATCACTAATACAGGACTCGGCTAAAGCATGATCCCAATGCTGATCATTTTCTAACAAATGGTAAGCTTGGCAAGCTGCATGATAAGTAGGATATACAATTCCATCTACTGTTCTCAAATCTATAAATGATGTTGATCCTCGTACTGTATGTAATAATAATCGTAAATAGAAACACTCAGCATTGTTTGGATGCACCGTATACACCCTACCAAGAACGTGTTCCTTGAAAATACCAGGTTCGTCATCTACTGGTCTGCCACGGCGTCTACGATGAAAAGAACCACGTTGCTTGTCGTAAGTGTAATAAGATGGAACTTCCTCGTACAATAAAGTTTTTGCAAAAACATCAGTTTGGCAAAGTCGAAAGTATGCCAGTAAAGTTGTTTGTCTGGGGTTCTCTAATCGTTCTGTAACATTTTCTGCATTAAAATATATTCTTTGACCGCCTTCAAGATGAACATCCAAATGTGTCACGGGTGGATATCTTTCGTGAATGTTGAAACTCAAAATACGCCACACAGCCTCTGAAGAGCTAATATACCTGCCTGATTGAAATCTTGTAATTTCATCGTGCTCGTTTCTCAACGCAAATGTTGCTTGATCACTACCCTTATTTATATACTTACAAATATATTTTATAGACTCCACGCTATTACACATTTCAACATTTATGTGAGCTTGAAATGTTCTGGATAAAATTGGCGAATACGGAACGACCCATCTATTATCTAAAGTAATTTGTTGACCAAACAGTCTTTTCTCAACAGTAAAGCCACCATAATCTTTTGAACGGCGGCGGTACAATGGGTATCCATCATGTCCTGTTATAGTTTGGTCCACTAAGGCTTTTGGATATCTCTTAGTGCAACGACCGTTTTGCATGCAAGGAGCGTTCGCATTCAATGTTCCACATGGGCCATGCACCATATGAGTTTTAATAATATCATATAACTCAGGATCTGCAATGGAATTTGGAAATTCAGCACTGATTAAACTATCTACATCATTAGGCCGAATCTTGTCTTTCAACCAAAGCAGAATGTGTGCATGAGGTAAGCCGCGTTTTTGCCACTCAACACTGTACATAAAACACAAAACTTCTCCATAAATTTTATCTTTGGTAAGTAAATTGATCATTAACTTTAATTTTAAATGGAAAACTCTTGCAATAATATCGTGACGGTCATAAGATGCTTGACCCTCAAGAAGCTCATGAGTAATTTCAACCCACTTAGGATTTGTTGTCATAGTAATAAATAAGTCGGGACGTCCATACTTTCTAACGTAACAAAAAGCATCTTGAGTACGTTCGTGCATATAGCGTGGACCACCAGTAAAAGAAGAGGGTAAAATAACTAAACGGCCCATATTTACCGTATTATTATCTTGTTGCATTGCGTCGCGAAGGTGCACGTATTCTTCAGCACGCAACTGCCTCTGATTAGATCGTATGTAAACTAATCTTTCAGTTTCAATCTTTGCGTACATATCAACAATAAACTGATTGAAAAGTGAACGAAATCGGTGTAAATATAAAAATTTGCCCTGTCTCACTTGCAAATGGTAACAATAGAATTGAAGGCATGAAATTTTTTTGTTATAATTAGGTGCGCCTGTTCGTGAATCAGTTTGGTATAAAGCAAAATTGTAGCCATCTTCCCCACGACAGAATATCATAGGATATTGCAAGCTATCGTATGCTCTATGGGTTTCAAGAATACGTTGCAAACCATTGTCTCTGGAACGAATAACTATATCACGTCTATCACATTCCTGGTCAACCAATACCACAGCCACTTCATTTGTTGATGGGGCATTATATCGCCCAGTGTGTTCATTAGTTGGACGTCTGTCAGCATTTATAACAATCTTGTAATTGTTATCTTGTTCTCGGGGAAGAGCTTCTAATGCCGATTTGAAACTACATACATATGAATTTACTTGATGCAACATGTTTTGAAGTTCTGAAATCAATTCAGTATTTAAATTTGGAAAATTCTGATTTCTTATAATTGATTGTTCGTTGTAGTTGGACACAAAATATATTTGAAGAAATTTAGGATGGTCAGCTGGCAGTAGAGATCCTATTAAATGGTACACTTGGCCTTGTATTTTAAAAGTTGGCATGAATGGCCCTTCTGATATTTGTTGAGCACCAAAAGAAGTCATTTGAAAAGCACTGTTAAATTTGCGGATATTATCTAAAAAATGTTTTGAATTCGTATGCTCCCCTAATAGCAGTGACTTCAAGGGTTCGGGCGGGTCTTCGAACGTAGGCAAATTAATTTTGCCTCCATAACAACAAAATCCAGCCGACTCTTTACTCCATTTTAAGGCATTGCAATAAGGACATACTATGTTCATGTCACCGATTTTTGAATATGAGTTGTAATCAATAGTGACAGCATAAGTGAATCCACTTTTATATTTGTTGGCCCACGGCAGTAAATTTGTAGGTTCATCTAAATCCTCTGTATTTGCATCTAAGTTATCAAAAGTATGTCTAAACCTATCTGCAGAAAGCCTGGCTTCACGCTGCTCTTCCGTTTCCTGCGATCGAATATTTTCAATGCGATGTCTTTCATTTGAAAAAAATATTGTTTGTTCTTGTCTCAAAGAATTGTAATATTCGCGGCCTGACTCTAGTCGTCGGTCATGGTCATGTTCGTCTTCAATTGATCGAATTATGGCATGGTGTATCCTATCAACTGTCAGACGGTCATGATATTGAGTAGAGGACTCGGACTGGCGAGACAAAACGTGCCTTTCGCGGTCAGCCGTAAGTCTTAACTCACGCTCAGTGTACGTTTCGGACTCTCGAGATAAAACGTGCCTTTCACGGTCAGCTGTGAGTCTTAACTCACGCTCCGTGTATGTTTCGGACTCTCGCGATAGAACGTGCCTTTCGCGATCAGCCGTAAGTCTTAACTCACGCTCAGTGTACGTTTCGGACTCTCGAGACAAAACGTGCCTTTCACGGTCAGCTGTGAGTCTTAACTCACGCTCCGTGTATGTTTCGGACTCTCGCGATAGAACGTGCCTTTCGCGGTCAGCCGTAAGTCTTAACTCACGCTCAGTGTACGTTTCGGACTCTCGAGACAAAACGTGCCTTTCACGGTCAGCTGTGAGTCTTAACTCACGCTCCGTGTATGTTTCGGACTCTCGCGATAGAACGTGCCTTTCGCGGTCAGCCGTAAGTCTTAACTCACGCTCAGTGTACGTTTCGGACTCTCGAGACAAAACGTGCCTTTCACGGTCAGCTGTGAGTCTTAACTCACGCTCCGTGTATGTTTCGGACTCTCGCGATAGAACGTGCCTTTCGCGGTCAGCCGTAAGTCTTAACTCACGCTCAGTGTACGTTTCGGACTCTCGAGACAAAACGTGCTTTTCGCGGTCAGCTGTGAGTCTTAATTCGTGTTCGGTGAACGTTTCCGACTCTCGGGATAAAACATGCCGTTCACGGTCAACTGTAAGACGTAGCTCTTGTTGAGAAGAGGTTTCAGATGCCCGTGATCTAGCTCTTCTTTCCCTATCAGAAATCAATCGCATCTCTCTCTCAGAACTGCTTTCATGTGCTCGTGCAATTGCATTATTAACTCTCATAGAGTTTAAACGATGCGCTCTTTCCTCTGACGATTCTTGAGAACGCGCATCTCTTAATCTTTTGGAATTTCTCGAATTTCGAGATAAGGAAGACCGTTTTTTAGGTGGCATCGTAGGTGGAATAAAAAGAACCTAGTAAGATAAATACACAAAAAGAAAAATATATATCTACGAAACAAAAAGAACCTAATAAGATAAAACACAAAAAGAAAAAAATATGCTTACTTAATTGAAATGTACACTTTACGACGTTTAACTTAACAACTATATATATAAAGAAAAGAAGGAGAAACAAACAAAAACACTAAACATGAAAAAAAAAAGAACCTAGTAAGATAAATACACAAAAAGCAAAAAAAATAATCTACGGAATAAAAAGAACCTAATAAGATAAAAACACAAAAAGAAAAAAATATGCTTACTTAATTGAAATGTACACTTTACAACGTTTAGCTTAACAACTATATTTATAAAGAAAAGAAGGAGAAACAAAGAAAATCACTAAACATGGAATAAAAAGAACCTAGTAAGATAAATACACAAAAAGAAAAAAATATATATCTACGGAATAAAAAGAACCTAATAAGATAAAAACCCAAAAAGAAAAAAAATATGCTTACTTAATTGAAATTTATACTTTACAACGTTTAACTTAACAACTATATATATTTATAAAGAAAAGAAGGAGAAACAAACAAAAGCACTAAACAAACTAATTATATTATTATTATCTAATCTATTACCTAATTTAAACTTATATATAAAAACTACGTATCAATGTTTTTTAAAATCTAAAGCGCGCTGATTCCAAGAAGAGTGAATAAAAACTGCGTCCGTTCGCATTAAGAGTGACAATGTGAGTGAAGTCGACGCGTGAGCGCCCCCGCCTTTTTATAGGTGCAACGGACGACCGTTTCGCGCGTTAAACAAAAATCAACCGTATAGCCGTACCCATACTGGTGCAGCGAGATTTGGAAGTTTTATTTCATTTTTATATCTTGTGTGTTTATTAATTATAATTTTATAACTCTATATTTTCTTTTAAATAGATATTAAAGTGTATAGTGATAAGGATATATCCAGTATTTAATACACTTTGAAGAAATGCCTAACGCTTAAACACGTTATTGTGGCTAATTTATAAAAGATAGAAATATACTATTGAGGACTTTTTTGTAGATCTTTTGAAGACCATTATCTTTGTAAAACATAGTTTTGGTGTATGATCAACGTATGCGAGGATAAGAGCTCGAAAGCGAAAATTTTTATCCGACTTGCTTCAAATTTATCGTCACTGCTCAACTCCTATGCATCTTAGCGTTATGTTATATACCCTATAACCTGCCCAGGAGTATGGACTACAATCGTACCAAGTTTAGTTAAAATCCCTTTAGTAGTTTTTGACCCATGCGTGCACATACAGACAGACAGACAGACAGACAGACAGACAGACAGACAGACAGACAAAAAACTTACTGATTGCATTTTTGGCATCAGTATCGATAACCATTCATCCCCCAATATTAATTTTTAATATATATTCAATGTACAGAATTGACCTCTCTACAGTTTTATTATAAGTATAGATATAGAAGATATTCACGTATTTATCACATGTCTTCCTAAGTGATCTAACCACACTGAGTGAGTTTGGACTTTGATTTTCATAATAGTCTTAGTATCTTATAGTAGAATTATAGAAGTATCTAGTAGGAAAAAGATTTAAGCGACGAATTGAGAACCTCTGTTTTTTTAAGTCGGTTAAAAGCATTAGGTACTCATTTTATAAATGCAATTAAATAATATGCTATTATGAAAAAATACTTTAACATGGAATTTCGAAAACGAACATAGTTTTATTCAGCAGTTCAAAAAGTTAATAAATACAGAATAAATGTGTTAAATATTACTCTATATTTAACACATTTACCGTAATTTTTACTCTAAACAACTTCATCTATACATCTATACTTTATACAAATAAATAAAATTGGAGTGTCTGTTTGTAATATTAAAATAACCGACTTTTACTAAATGCATATGTATGTATATGCATTTAGTAAAAGTTACAGGTACCAAAAATTTGTTTTTACAATTTTGTCTGTCTGTCGGTCTGTCTGTAATCTCTGGAACAGATGAACCGATTTTGACGGGACTTTCACTAATAGGTAGCTGATGATATAGGGAATAACTTAGGCTACTTTATTAGACTAGCTTCGCCGCTAGGACAATAACCGCGGGTGACACCTCGGGACTCAGCTAGTAAAATATAAAAATGTTAGTTAGTATCAGATTCTTGTTAAGTCGACAACCGCAGTTTAAACAATGTAATGTCATTTTGAATTTGACGTTCCGAGTATTGCTATCTCTCTCGCTCTTTAACAACTTGGTTGTCTAGTGAATACTGAGTGTCTGAGTTGATGTTTAAAGTATATCACTGGTGATTCAAGTTAATAATGTATTTTTTTTCTCTAAACCTTTCAAACGAGATTTTACATTTGGTGAATTAATAGTTCTGTTCAAATTATATTTCATTTTCTAAAAGACAATAGTTTGTATTTACTGTGGTTTTTCCCGGTGTAACTTGTCTATTATAAGTTTTTAAGATACTCAAAAAACAAGTAGACGTAGAGTTCATATAAAAAAGCCTTAATTAAAAGCAATTTATCTCTACAAATTCTTAATTAATCATGAATATTTACCTATGGATTTCAAACTTTGCATTACTATCTAACGTGACCGTAGGGTTTAAATATTAAATTTAATCGTAATCAAACCCAACCTTACAGGAGTAGGGTTGGGTTTAATTTTTTCTTTTTGTAATTTCATGCAAAACTACAGTTCTCAAGAATTAAATTAACTTAATGATATATACCTGTCAACGCCAGGTTTGCATAATATTGTAAGATGTTGTATAATTTCTAGGACTTTGAGAAATTTAAATATCAAATTGATTTGACTGGCAGCCCTAATTCAGTTATCTGTTGTGAGTTGTGTAGGAATTACGTGCGCTGTTAATATTATATTGTGAAAAAATCTAGAAATCTAAAAAAAAATGTAAGTTGTAAAAAATGTATTAACGAATTATCCAAATAGCACAACTCCTTAAAAAAAAATCTCAGAACACCGATTTCATTTAATTAAAATTATAGTTTGCTTAGCACCCTAACTGCTTAGTATCTAATGTTTTACTCATTGTAAAAATAAAAAAAAAGTTCAAGTACCTATTAAAAGCTCCTAGTAAATTGGTAAACTCAGTGAATTTTGTCAATCTCGGTCAGTCACAGTCAAGTTAAATACACAAAAGAAACGTAGCAATAGCCGAAAGAGAAAACAGGTAGGTTGGAAGCAAATAATTAATTAGCTACCATAATTAACTTTTAGAATAAAATATAAATGCTTCATTGCTGCTTGCATCAGCTTACTGCCGTCCACTGCTAAACGAAGACCAAAGAGCGCCAACTATCCCGGTCCTGGGCAGCGCGCACCCATCCGCCGCCACATTTTCTTCAAGTCGTCGGTAAAAAAAGCGAAAAAATCCATAACCAATACCTAAATTTTTATAAATTGAATTTTAATCTTCTGGTAGGTGCAAACCCTATAACATTTTTTTGAAGTTTTGTGTAAGTAGCTAATGAGAATATTTTTAACACGACTAACAAATGCCAAACACGTAAACTATTAAAATATTTTATCGAATTGAGATCCTAATTTTTTAAGTCGTTTAAAGCTTTTCCACCATATAAAATTAAGACTACCGTTTTCAATGAAGCAAGTAATATAATATCTGTGGGCGTGTTCACGATAAATCTTTCACAGTTTCTGTACAAAACCTAATAGGCACATCACAATATTGATAAATCAATTGAATACAGATAATTATAATTGCAGTAGTCATTCTATCGTGATTCGTTAACTTCTAGTAATGGCCGGCACCGTGAGCCTTTGATTGTTACGATACGAAATAAGGCTGTTATTGCATTGAGTTGAATTTTAACTATTTGTAAAGCGTACTTTCAATAATTATGTTGAAAGTAATTAACATAGAAATAGGCATATTTCACAGAGGAAGGCTGAAATAATTGACTTTCTACTACTACTCTCTCTCTACTAATTCTCTACTTACTACGGTTCTGACACACCTCTTTCGCTGTGCCCAGATACATTAAACGCTGCATGCATGGTCGTCGATTCTAGGTAATTTATTGCATACGTGAGGAGCTCATAGCCCACATCAAGGTAGTAGAGCCACGCTGATTTCAGCACGAATGGGCCGGCTCGACCGGGGCGGTACTACCCTCGCACAGAAAATCAACGTAAAATGACAGCGATCATGCTATCGTGTTTCGTTGGTGAGTGCGAGACCGGAGGCCCAACGATGCAGAAGCATCACTAGCCCGCCATGGTGATGGTCACCATGCTGCACTGTAGCATTGTCTGCATTCGCAGTATGGTGACCACCACTCTTGGATTCTGCTTATGCTTTCCATCAGGCGGAGTAGAGTCATTTTGGCAGGGCAAAATATAAAAAAAAAAAACTTGTACTCGGTGATTAGAAACAATCACCGAGGGTAAAGCAACGACGGCGCGGTAAGGACCTGGATGGGTCACCGGCAGTGGCATGTTACCATGAGCGTCTCCGTAATTCAGAGGTCATGTTAATCAGTCGGTCAGCAGTCGTGAAGCTTAGTTTGAGGCCTTTGGGCAGCTTTAAAAAAACATCCATCTGCAAGATAACGTAGCCACAACGTTGTATTGCCAGTTCCCAACCCGCACTTGGTCAGCCTGAGGATGTATGGCCTTAACCCTCTTCTGAGAGGAGACCCGAGCCCTACAGTGGGACATTATAGGTTGTTGTTGTTGTATTGCATACGTGTTAAATTCCCTAAAACTTATTTTATTTAGTAATTAGTATGCTCATATATGGTCAGTTTGTTATCAAATTGTCAAGGTATTCTTTTGAATTTACAAAGCAGTAATGTGATAAGTTAGGATTTTAATACGACTGAAACAGTAATTGTAGCTGAAAGCATGACTCAAAATGCGGCCTTATTTGATTCTTTTGAGTCCAGTCTGAGGCCTAATGTTGAAGAAGCATCAATAGGCCGCCTTAATATGGGTCTCAATGCTGCATTGTCTGCATTCGCAATGAGTATAGTGACCACTACTCTTAGGTTTTACCTATGCCTTCCATCAAACTAGTAGAGCCATTTTGGCAGACGTTTATATAAAAAAAACAATTTATTATTTTCTTGCACTAAAATAGAATCAGTTCTTAACACATTCCCTCTATTACTAATGCCTACTTGCAAAACATGGTTTCCGAAGGCATTACTTACTTCAATGGAAATAAATCAGATAGTTACTGTTCGATTTATGCATTGACTCCTGGAATTACTCAAGCCGATCTAGTCTTATCCATCACACAAACATCTTGACACTTGCACGATATCACAAATTATTTCGATCCCGCGATAGATTTAAGACAGCTATAAGATAAGCCAAGACCCATGAATCTTGAGCATTGCAGTCATATTTTAGTATCTGACTCAATTCTTTTCTTGACTGTTATGGAAGAGTTATTGAATTCCGATCTTTGTGTGCTTCGTTTTATGTTCGTTTATAATATTAATATATCATAGTAAACTGTAGTATTTTAGTCAATCCGTACTAATGTTATAAATTCGAAAGGATCTCTATCTGTATGTTACGCTTTTACGGCTTAACAGATGCACCGATTTCAATGAAATTTGGCATGGAGATACTTTGGTTGTTGTGGAAGTATATTGACTTTTTACTGAAAAAACCAACAAACACGCCGACAGAGCCACTGGCAAAAACGAATACTGCCATATATTATGTGGCAAATGATATTTATTTTTGAAAGTACAGTACAGTACTGTAACAGATAACTCACCAACTCGGTATTTACAGCAACATAGTTATCAGTTAATTTGACACTAAAAATATTCTTACATGACGGAATGAGGGTATCCGAATAATAAAATTAGCTAGCGGTCAGACGTTGTGTGTCTGGCCTCTAGCGATGTAAATTACCATACGGGTTACGAAGGCTAGGACACAGTTACACCACGATAAGCAACATCGGGTTAGACAAGAGCTGAACCTCAAGACCTCAACGAACAATATTATCGCTGGAAACGTGTTAACAGGAGATTACATGTAAAGAGTGAAGCAAAACTGTACGAAATAACTATGTACCTATCTAGTAGATAGATATATTAGGGCGGAACAATACTGACCGAGATAAGGGAGTGGCCACAGTGCAAGGTATTCGCACTGGGAGACAAAACGCTGCGGTTTCTGGAGTCGTAACGTTCTAAATCTGTAAGATTTTAACTCGTTACTTTTTGTGATTTTTTGTTCATATACTTGACTGCACGGTTGATCTAGTGGTTTAGGCGGCCTTATGTTTATAAAGACCCCGCAACATAGAATGTTTATTCACAATGCGGAAATTGTATTTTAGAAGAACAAAAATACTATTAGCGCTGGATACCGCTCTATCTTCGTCTTAGCTTGAAAAGAATATTGTCAACGTGACGTATAGCTGACAATACCGTGGAATATAATTCTCCTAAAACAAAGATGTTTTGGACTGGACTTCACAAATATTTGCAACTAGTATTGAATTTTTTTACGCTTTAGCAGGTTTTCTCGCGATATTTGTAGAATTTTTTTAACACTGCTGGATATTCAAAAGTCATGTCATATGATCCCATCTACGGTTATGTGCGATTGATTTTAAAATCAAGCTATTAAACAATGAACGGAAACCGATGAGTGTTTCATCAAACATTTGTATTTAAAAACATATCATTGCATCAGCATTGTGATTACCACTGTTATGATCAACAGTCATATAATCGTAATACTCATTAGCTATTTTGTTACAGATCATTGGAAATCCCGACGACAAAATTTGCGAATTTAATATATGTAACTCTAAACCTCTGGATTTTTTTATCATTTATTAGCCTTCACAGATCTACTTTCTATGTTTAACGTGCTTATAGGTGTTATTATTTTATGTTTTTTAGTATTCAGAGTAATTGTTTTAGCAACAGCATTTACTATTTAAGTTCCTTTTTTATGTTTAGTACGGAAATTCTGATTTAACAGGTAACTAATAATATTTTTAGAGGGAAATTATAGTCTACTACGAAATAACATTTTATTTCATCCTAAATATTATACTTACTGTTTTAATTGTCAATAATTCAGTTTAATGATTGATTCGCGTATCTAAGTTTTTGTAAAATTTCCAATTAAACAATGTTTTTTCAAACGCCGCGATTGTTAGGAGAGTGCGAAGACCATGGAATAACTATGTCAGTAGTACCTAGTTGGCTTACAACCGATCTAGATAGTCATAAAACACCGGCTTCGTTAGTTCTGTATGTTAGCAGCCTTATCTAAGTTAGTAATGTGTTTTATTGTATTTCGCCAACGTTTACATAAGTGTTTGATCTATGGAGTATTTTCAATTACTTTCTTTTATGCATCAATAATATTAATATGCACAATAAATGTGGAATGTAATTGAATATGTGAAAAGGTCGTTAATAAAAAATGAGAATTGAATATAGACGGTTTACGATTAATGTTTCGTCACAAAAAGAGTTTCTTAATATCGTACAATGTTAGAAGTAAAATGACTGAAAAATATAGGTATACCTTACATTCTTTTGTATTCCACAAGGTAATATCTTAGGGCCAACTTATTTTGTACATGTATCAAAACCTACCATGATTACAAAGCTTAACTATAAATAAATAAATCGAACATCTAACACACAACACCATCTAGTCCCAAGCTAAGCAGAGCTTCTGGTATGGGTACTAGACAACTGATATAAATACACATATTATGTGTACTTATTTTTTTATATAGACAAACATATTATACATAGAAAACATCCAAACTAGATGGCGTTGTATGTCAGATGTCCGAAGTATTTATTCTTTAATACCGTGCGGCAATAAAAAAAATTATACTGTGAGATTTTCCTCGAAAGTCGCTGAAGACTAACAGAATTAATATATCTAAAGACTTGATTTTGCTAAATTGTGCACTAAGACCACCTATCTGGTTGTTACAAAGTCAATGTAACAACAACGTACCTTCAATTATAAATCTTAGTTACGACACATTGAAACCACCTCATCCATCAAAGTAACTCCTATTTTCAAGTTATCGTGATCTCAACATCTATTAATTCTTGTTTATCACCTAATATACATGAATAGTACATATTTATTTGCTGTTTAAGTGTATATCTGTAGATTAGTATATTCAATGTATGTATAAGAATAAAAATTAACCAACATATTAGTAGTTATATACATTTCTATTAATCTGGTTTTAATCTCTTACATCACCATGGAATCTTCCCGATTTCTTGAGATTCGAAAACAGTCGATCATCCCCTAAATATCCTCAAAACATATAGTACATATTTTATAACTTTTTTTCACAACCTAATCATGTTTTGTATATCTACGGACTTAATGCTCAACGTAATTCTCTACAAACTTCGGGTGATGTAAAAATCTTATAAGACAAACTTTATGTGTGTTTAGAGGTAACATTTGTAATCAGTAGAATTATTTTAAGCAATTATTTGTTACATAAAAGCAACAAAGTTATACACACACACATTCACATAAATACATAACTTTAACACTAATGATAGTCAAATTAGTAGCTTTTATTACTTTTTTAGACTGACTTGTAACAAAATTTGTCGGAGGTAATCAAGATTACATAATATAATTAAATTAGAGTTATTGGCTTCATTTAAAACCAATAAAATTTATAATAACGACAAATGAGTTTCTTGATAACTTCCGTTTCTTAATATAAGAACAGGATAGCTTACTACCACAAATTAGGAGCACGTGAATCACTAATCAGTAAATTCAAATGTATTCGTAAAAAAAATATTTTTTTCTTTTTATGAATGGGTCTACCAAAATGACACTACTCTTCCTGATGGAAAGCAAAATCCACCTCCACCATTCCACCTCCTAATAAATAAATAAATAAATATTGGGACATCTAACACGCAAAGCCATCTAGTCCCAAGCTAAGCAGAGCTTATGTTATGGGTACTAGACAACTGATACAAATACATATATACTTTTTTTTGTAAACACATACATATTATATATAGGAAACACCCAAACTCCGAAACAAATATTTGTAGATCATACAAACACTTGGTCCGATCCGGGAATCGAACCCGAGACCTCATGATCAGCAGTCGCACACGCCAACCGCGAGACCAACGAGACAGTCCTAATGAACTGTATTTTTTACATAATTTTCAAAAATAGGTTACAAAGTATTTGCTTTACGTATTTAAATAGATAAATAAACTTTTTTAATTACTTTTACTATATTTGTGGGCAAAACGACTCATTAAAAACAAATCTTTGCATTTAATGTATTCCAACAGTTTATTTATGTATTACGATTTTACATTTATTGCCGCATGATATGGCATACAGTTCGCGTTTATAAGTAGATCACTTTATAATTTTAACCTCTGGAACATTCTTAAAAATAAATTAGAACTTATTTGAATTTACAATTAAGTATGCCATAGCTAAAAATAAATTCTACGATTTTAAAAGAGCTTGTAACAGATAATTTATGGTTTTGTAAGTGCATCAAAACTAAGGAAGCCATAAAAATAAAATCTTATCAGTCATAAATTTAAGGAACTGAGAAAAAAGCCACAAATTAATCAGCAACTCTATAAACTTAAGTAATAGTTGTTTAAAATAAGATTGGAGCTACTTAAAATCAAATACTTGACACCGTTAATTTTATGTCCTTTACAAATAAAAATGTTGTAAAACTATATGCTGTAACACTGGTTCATAAGGGTGTGGTCTCAGTTAAGTGAAGCTGAACTATTTCAACCAAGCTTCAAGTTAATAAAAAATTAAAGATGTATAATGTAAGTAACTTTGTATGTCTATGATATCCCAGGTCCTCAATCGATGAAACATTTTGATTTACTTTTTGATGGTATGGTTTGGTAATAAAAACCTCGGAAAAACGCAATATGAAATTTTGACATTAGGAACTTTCATAGACTTGACAGAAGCAAACACTGGCAGAAGTAAAACAATATCGTAAATAATTATTGTATTTTTGTTTATATTAATTTATTTAATAAGTTTTAATTAATGATATCCGAAGATCGTGCCTTCTTAGTCTCCTTCTTTAAGAATTAGTTTGTATACAATTCAAAATAGTCATTAAGTAATTTCAATTACGCGTCCTGTGTATCGTAAAAATCCTAACACCACATACAAATTCCATTATGTCTGTGCATACCCAGTGCTCTAAATTCGCACATTTTAGCTTCTTTCCAGTTATTGTGGTCTTACATCAAAATTTTATCGTGAACATAGAAACAAACTATTTGTATACATTTTTTTTTTTATAACTTTAACTATATAAATATACTAGCCGACCCACGCAACCTCGTTTGCATCTCCTATTGCCCGTAGCGTAATAATTTTTCCCCCATTTTTGTAACATTCTTCATTGGTGCTCCACTCCTGTAGGTCTTAGCGTGATGATATAGTCTATAACCTTCCTCGATAAATGGGCTATCTAACACTGAAATAATTTTTCAAATCGGACCAGTAGTTCCTGAGATTAGCGTTCAAACAAACAAACTCTTCAGCTTTATATATTAGTATAGATAACTCAGTTTCAAAAACTCAGCTGCTCTACACCTCGAATATCATACATAGTAAAAACCCTAAACAATACAGAGGAGAAATGTATGTTTTCCTAAGTAAAAGTAAGTCTTAGTCATTGCATACATCTTATTGTTTATTAACTAAACAAACAAAGAAACCATCTATTACAATATATCCGCTTTCAACTTCGTTAACACACATCGCTTCACTCACGCCCAACCTTTTTTACAACACATATAAATGTATGGTTGACACTAGTTTTTACGACAGCCATTAAATAATTCATTAGTGAAACAACCAATCATAAATCAGGATTGAACGACAGCGTGTGCGCATATGTCGACCAGCCAATCAGATTCTAGCATTGCTTCTTGCGATACTTGATTAAAATATTAATAGAATACGTTGCAATCAAGCGTTATATATCTTAAAGATATATTTACTGCATGCCATGATAAATAACTATATGTATAATTTCTGACTTTTGAAACAATTACATATCATGTTCTAGTTGAATACCGTAAAAAACAAGTTTATTTCGTTGCTATTAATATATCACTTCTATAATTTAGAATTTTGCTAACGTGCACTTCGTTTGTGAATCAGAGTCAATAAAATGGAATTGAATTATAACCATATAAACGTAACCTAGATTATCGTACTGAATTTCATCCCGATCCTTTCAGACGTTCTGGTATTATTGAGCAATAACTCTTACATCAATAACTAGCTGACCCACGCAACCTCGTTTGCGTCTCCTATTCCCCGTAGAATGATAATTTTCCCCCGTTTTTGTAACATTCTTCATTGGTACTCCGTTCCTATTGGTCTTAGCGTGATGGTATATAGCCTATAGCCTTCCTCGATAAATGTACTATTCATCACTTGAAGAATTTTTCAAATCGTACCAGCTTTTCTGAGCTTAAACAAACTCTTCAGCTTTATAATATTAGTATAAATGTTCCTTGTGTGTATTACTTTATTTTATCATCTTCAACAGCTTTAATATAGCACTGCTGGTCATTGGAATCTCTTTAAAATGAGTCCCTACTATGCAACAGTAGCCAGACGGGTTGGTAAATGGTGTGTTTCAAATTTGCCTTCTGCAGTAATGTTGTTAGTTCATTTAGATATTGCTGATGGTAACCCATTACTACCACCCATGATCACCCTCAATAACAGAGGCGTCACAAACGCGTTGCCGGCCTTTGGGGATGTGGGGAGAAATTGGGTATGGACCTCCAGTATCCTCACTCACTTGGTGAAACACAGTGCAAGCGCTATTTTACACCGGTTTTCTGTGAGTCCTAACGAAGCGTGGCTCTCCCACGGTAAATAATGTAAGAAAACTTCTTAAACTATTTAGGAAAAAAAAAAAAAATTACCGGAGCCAGATAATTCTGTTCAGCTACTTGCAGGATATCTAGAATTGTGAAAGTGCACTACTTGATGTCAAATAACAGATCAATGAACGTTACGACCTAGTTTTTAAATATGGCAAATTAGAATTCATATCAATCTGTTTCTAGTTTTAAATTATGGTATAATTGGCTTCAATTTTGACAATTGTATTCAGTAATATAGAAGTCAGTAGCCTTTGGGAGAAAATAAAAGCTTGGCGCCACATATTAATATTAAATTGACACTTTCATTTGCATTTTTTATTTATGACATAAAGGGGCAAATCAGACGGTTCGCCGTAAGATGAAAATTCTGAGTTAGAATCAGATTTTTAGATTCAGTTACTTGAAAAGCAACAAAGGAATTGCGTGACAGCAGTTTTCTGTAAACTTGACATCAATCCAAAATCTAGTCCAATTTGTCCATATGCCAGGCAAGCATAAGTCTCCTATGATTTATACCATAGACCAACAACTTCAGTCCATCGTCCTGGCCTAAGATTGAGATTAATAAAACCAAGTACTGGTTGTGTGTATATGCATTTTGGTATATGTAAAATTTTACTTAAAATTTCAAAAGACAAATAGCAAAAATAATCACATCATCTAGATATGAAGTTTCTACGTTTTCGACAGATCATTATTCATGAAACTGGAGTTGGACGTGAATCGCATCATACATATATGAATAAGACATGACCATAGTACGATTTGGCACACATCGTAAATAACAAACCCATCGTGTTTAATACCCATTCGTCAATAAACCTAAATTTGTAACGAATCACTCAACAAGACCATAAATTATTTTAATTGCTTTAACACGTAAAAAATATTTATATTTATATGGCTACGTGGCTTTTTATATTCTGGTTAAGAATATAATGGTTGTTTAAATCAATTATTTGATCGGAAAAACCATTGATATTGCAAGTTCTCGTGACTTCCAGTAGTTACTATTAAATTGCATGCAGTGTTGATCAATCATTTTCCATTAAATTACGTATCACGACAGCAGATTATCTTAATAATTTCAATTTTATTATCACAATTAATTCCGCAAATTCTGTATGAGAATATGTTAATTATATCGAAGACGTGAAGATCGCTATCGGGCTCATACTCTTTGAGACTCGATTCCTTGTAAGGTAATTTCCAGCCGAATTGAACGTCTATCTTTTGTAGTAATACAAAACGGTTGCATTTTCCAAGTTACCTACAATTCAACAATTTGAATTGGTATTATAAATCAGTACTAATACATCGTGATCTATCAATCAAGTGTTAGAATTAATATTGTTAGTTACGGCCCTGAGCTTCTTTTACAAACTAAATTATGCAAGTAGTATCTCTTGAATTATTAATTGTAAAACAATTTACAATTCATGTTTAAATCTTAAGAGGTCAGTACAACAAATGGATTGGCTTGATTCAAAGCTTAAGCGATTGTTGGACTTAGAAAATCGTTGATTTTAGTTTATATTTTAGAGTTGTAATTAAGAAATAAATACACTTAGTTAACTTACACTTACAAATAAAACAAAAATGCCTGCCTTTGACACTCGCACAAAACAAAGAAAACTTAATAGACAAGACAAGACATGCCATTAATTTTTTGCTAGTTACAAAAAACATATAGAGGACAATATATAATAACTCAGAAGAAACAAGCAAACCTAGATCATGAGGAAACGGAACATAATAGATATTACGTGGAGAGCAGTGAATGCTTAATTGATTGATGCATTTAAAGGCTTAACTGTTTTTACTACATTCTAAAGTTTAAACTTTTTTTAAACTATATTATAATAAATAAATATTTCAAACATCTAACACACAACACCATTACTAGACAGCTGATATAAATACATATATACTGTTTTTTTTGTAAATACATACATATTATACATAGAAAACACCCAAACTCCGAAACAAATATGTGAAGATCATACAAACATTTGGTCCGACCCGGGAATTGAACCCGAGACCTCATGATTAGCAGTCGCACACGCCAACCGCTAGACCAACGAGGCAGTCATTTTACACGTAAAACCTAAAAGGGAAGGTTTCGGAATGATTTATTAGTAGTCATACCAATAAAGTCACTGATGAGCATTTTTACTCAAGATTTATCCCTAGGTTAATAGGGTTTGGTGAAATATTGAACGAGCTAATGGAATATTTGAAACGTTCTGTTAAGTTTTTAATTGAATTCGATACTTGACGGAATAAGATATATTTTGTCTCAGGTCAAACGGGAATCAAAGGCCTTACTCAATTTCATATGTAGGTAATAAATTAATGTAAAACAGGTTTACATATCTATGCAGATACTCAAAAGCATCATATGTACATACTTGGATGTTGACCGGCTAATCAATTTAGAGAGGCTAATTCTAAACTAGAGGAATACTAACTACTGCTATATTGATTTTTGAAACCGCAGTGTTTTTTTTTTATTTTGCATAATAATGAAATGTTAAAACCTCAAATAGCATGTTATGTTTTATCGATTGTGGTAACAAGACACAGGTCATTGATTACATAGAATATCCGATTAAACTGTCAATGCGCTTGAATCGTGTTGGACATTTTTTCACACTTACATCATCATCATAGTTTTTCTGTCATTTACCCCACTTTTTTTGGAATGTGCACAAAGTATAATACTGCAAAAGTTTTTGGCTATATTTTTCAACAATCGGTAGCGTACAAGTCGATAGCTCTTCTTGAAAATATAATAGTTAGTTAGTTAGTAGTTAGTTAGTTAGTTGTTAGTTAGTTTTGACTGCCTCGTTGGTCTCGCGGTTGGCGTGTGCGACTGCTGATCATGAGGTCGCGGGTTCGATTCCCGGGTCGGACCAAATGTTTGTATGATCTACAAATATTTGTTTCGGAGTTTGGGTGTTTTCTATGTATAATATGTATGTATTTACAAAAAAAAGTACATATGTATTTGTATCAGTTGTCTAGTACCCATAACACAAGCTCTACTTAGCTTGGGACTAGATGGCGTTGTGTGTTGAATGTCCAAAATATTTATTTATTTATTAGTTAGTAGATATAATAAGAATCTGATGGGAAACCAGATTGAGATTGTGAAAACGGAAAATGCAAAAGAGAATTCTCGTATGAGATATGGCACTAAGACTTCAAATACTTGAAGAGGCCAGGGTCTTATACTCATAGTGATATAATTGAAGATGCCACCAGGATATGGACACCATCTGGTCAATGCCATACATTCAACCATGTTAGACATTATTTCGCACTTACATCATAAACCAAACAGCATAGTACATTAACGAAGAAACATGTTACGTAATAATTATGCCTATAAATAATAATAACTGTTCTCCATCCATTTTCTGGATGGGAATCTATCACATTCTTCAAATGACGTCATAACATGTGATTGTTTCTAATTTGATTGAACGTCGATTTCGACATACAATTAGGTACTACTAGTAACTAATTTGACTAAAATTTATTCTGTTTTTAATATACTTTAACATATAAGAATAATATTCACTAAACTATAAAAGTTTTAAGCCTTCGTGTATCATGGTATATAATTTTATGAATATCAATATCTAATATATAAAGCTGAAGAGTTTGTTTGTTTGTTTGTTTGTTTGAACACGCTAATCTCAGGAACCGCTGGTCCGATTTGAAAAATTCTTTCAGTGTTGGACAGTCCATTTATCGAGGAAGGCTATAGGGTATATATCATCACGCTACTACTAATAGGAGCGGAGCAATAATGAAGAATGTTTAAAAAACGGGGGAAATTTTCACGCAATGGGTAATATAAGGCGCAAACGAGGTTGCGTGGGTCTGCTAGTCAATAATATATACGCTTTCACAGCTAAACCACAGAACTGATTTAGATGCATTTCGGTATAGAAATAGATTGAACTTTGGAGAAGGACTTAGGCTACTTTTTATCGCGGCTACCGACATACACGAGAGCACAGCCACTGGCAAAAGCTAGTGTATAAATAAAGATATAAACGCAATCTCGCAGAAATAGGCCCAGGTACATGTCACGTGATTAGGTTCATTCCCGCGACTTTAAATTTATCTATACAAATAAATAAAATTGGAGTGTCTGTTTGTAATATTAAAATAACAGCTTTTTTATAGATGCATATGTATGTATACACGGTACATCTACCTAAAATGTATTTAAAAAAAAATTGTCTGTCTGTCTGTTTTGTTCCGGGTAATCTCTGGAACGGCTGAACCTATTTTGACGGGACTATCACTGATAGGTAGCTAATGATATACGGATTAACTTAGGCTACTTTTTAACCGACTTCAAAAAAGGAGGAGGTTTTTCGATTCGACCGGATATTTTTTTTTTATGTGTGTTCGGGGATAACTTCGTATTTATGAACCGATTTTGATGATTCTTTTTTTAATGGAAAGGAGATGTCCCAACGGTGGTACCATGATAATTATAAATAAATAATATCTGATGATGTCATCTAAGAGAAATCGAGTCGAACCTTGAAGTCGATTTTAATTTTTGTTAAAATGATACTTGTTTTAGACTAGCTTCGCCCCGTGGCTAACCAGCGGTACGATGTTAACCGCGGGTAACACCGCGGGACTCAGATAAAATGTTGTTATATTTTGCTCTCATATGCTCTCATATTTGCTCTAGAGACACGAAGGTAGTTTACCGCACAATCTTTTTAATTCGTTGTTGATATCTTCAAAGAAGCAACAATTTATGACTAGTAGATTAGTTTTTATAGTTAACACCGGGATGTTAGGCTACCGTATCTTAAGTCAATTCACGACTGAGTCATAAATAACCATTTCGACATCTGACTTGACTGTACCAATAGCAGTAGCAACAGCAAAATTAAACAAGTAACGAATTATTTAAAAAAAAAAACTGACTGCGTCAATATCTGCCATCTTTATTAAATTCATTAAAAAAACTGAAAAGAAAATATTTTTTGTTTTTTTTTTTATTATTTTGATATAACCAGTGTCACTCTCATGACGAAGACGATCGGGGGGCACGGCAGTGCCCCGCCAAGTCCAGTGCGATACAAACACTGCCGTACCGTCCTTTACTGGAATCATTTCGCCACATTTTCAGACCCCTATTTGAGAACCTCTGGATAAGAACAGAACGCAGAAATTTTCTTCATCCAGTAAGCTACGGAATGTTTTTGGTGGGATTCTATTGACACCATTCACATAAGAATACGACAAATCATTTAGACTCTAGGGCGTCCCAAAGAAATATAAATACATTATTTCGCAGATGGATTACAAATTGTTAAAAGAGGCTGAGCTAACTGATATTTTTGGTATTATTTTCTTAGATTCATCTTCTTCCGTGTGAACGTCTCAATCTATTTCCGTATACAATTTCATCGGTGATTTCTAACCCATCATAAACATTCTTGTTATATCTCCTATCTATTTTAACATAAGCATATTAATTTAATACAATCGTATCAGATCTTGATAAAAATAAACATGGAAATTCTCACAATTTTCAACTGGTTAGCAACCAGTTACCTGTACCAATAAATTTCACTCTTGCTGAAACCAGTCGTGGCGATTGTTGCGTAACTTCTGTTTGCCGGGTGCCTCATTACATTGGCTACTAGGGAATCAGATACGCTTAGCAGTAGCTTAATGAGATTAAATCCAATGGCCTGATTTTAGATGTTTCAATTTGTCTACGGTATTCCGTATTGCGTTAGTTTTTAACAGCAGTATGAAGTAAGTCAAATATTGCTATGAGTATTTTTTTTATTATTATTTACTTTTATTCAAAACAACGAACAATTGCGCGATAATAACTTACAAAATATGCCTTATTTCTAACATTTTCTCTTAAATTAATCAATCAGATCATTCTATGTTAGTGAATATATTTATAAATAAAGCATATTACATAATAAATGAATACATGAATGATAAAAATATATTTTATAGTACTTAATATATAATATAATATATAAAATATGCCAAATTATTATTTTAAATTAAATTATTATTGAAATCGTTATTCTATTTTAAAAGTCTGAAGTGTTATAATTTTTTTTTTTTGCGTTCGTTGACTTTAGGTTTTGATTAATTGATAATTAACTATTTTTCTTATTATTTTTTTGTTTGCATGAACTTAATATTGTTGTATTTAGTAATTCTAATAATTAATTGATATTATATGACTTGTGATTTGCTGTGCCCTACAGGGTCCACGATTGTTTCTAGTTTTTAAGCCTGACATGTAAACCATCTAATTACAACATTGTGGAATGCAAATAAATGATATGAATATGAATTTATCATTATAAGATTTTATGATTCTTCTAGAGGAACTCGATCTCCAGCATTAGTTCTACTTGATTCAGGAGTCAACAGATTTTGTTCGTGTGTATTTCGTATTCTTAAAGAGCTATTTGGTAAATAAAACTAATTTTTACTTATATAAGGAAAGTTAGTTCTCAATACAAGTATTTCTCATTAAATATATAAACCTTATCGCTAAGGAGAGATCTACGTTTATCAGTGAACTATTAAAGGTTGTTGATGATGACAACTGCAACAAAAGACTGAAGGGTATTTATGAATTAGGGTATTTATGAGTTGTGTCTAAAGTTTTCCATCACAAGTTCAAACTCATCTTTCCAACACCACCATCCCGTACAGAAATGCAAATGAATCAACACCTAAGTGGATTTCAATAAACTTTTTTCCTCTTACAACCAATGGGTAAAACAAATTAAAACATACAGTATCCGAATTGGTACGACTTTAAACACCTAAAACAACGTACTCGCTTGTTGGAAGGTCATCAACACACAGCATGGTGACCCACACCATGGTGGGCTAGTGATGCTTCTGCATCATTGGGCTTCTACTACCTTGCAAAGCATACCTATGAGTAACACTTAAGAAAGTTTAATTTTTTTCGAAATTAGATTTATTGTTGTTTCGTCTGATAATATCAACCAACAGCATTTATTAATTGTTGTTGAATGCCTATTTTTTAACAAATCGATTATTATCATTAGGATATCAAATACTTCTTAAGATTGAAATATTTTATCAAAATATTTAACAGCTTAAAAAGTTATGATTGTTGCCTAAAAGAATGTTAGATCATCAAATTAACTGATAATGTTATCACATTCACATTACACTTCTATTAATCATTAAAGTAGAACTGTCTTTTCATAAACAATTTTAAATGAGGTGCAATTTAAAATAGTTTACTACCAAGGAACAACTACGAGACTGTTATTTTTAGTGCATGCTAATTATTAAATTTGTCATATTTTAAACTGCCACGTTAGTCTAGTGGTTAGCGTAAGCAACCGCAGATCAAGAGGTCCCGGGTTCGATTCCTGGGTCGAGCTTGCTATTGGGTTTTTCTTACAAGAACTTCTTAATAGCATCCTGGTGTATGGAAAATGAGGGTATTTCCCGCCCGTTAAGCTTTCGGTCCCGATTGTCATGATCACCTATGGCAATCGTTATTGGAAGTCAGTGCCTTCAAGTTTACTGAAAACTAGTTCGACCTTCGAATTCAGTTAACCCTCAGGGTTTCGGAGGTCCGATGTCAGACGCTACGTGTAAAAAACTGATATTCAGGTAAAACCGGTTGAACTTGTAGCTGATCCGAAATCTTAGGGCTAAATAGTAAATAAAGGCTAAGAAGATGACTGAAATGAGTCACATATTTTAAAGATAGTAGAGTCACGCCGATTTCAGCATGAACGGTCTGGCTTGACTGGAGCGCTACTACCCTCGCAAAGACGATCAACCTTAAATGACAGTACAGTGTTGTCGTGTTTCGTTGGTGAGTGCGAGATCGGAGGCCCAATGACACAGGAGCATCATTAGGTCGCCATGGTGTAAGTTACCATGTTGCATTGTTACATTATCTGCATTCGCAATGAGCGTAGTGACCACCACTCTTGGATTCTGCTTATGCTTTCTATAAGTTAGAGAATAGAGTTACTTTGGCAGGCTCATACATAAAAAAAGAGTAATGGTTCATGAAAGTGGTAAAGTTGTCAGGCTAACATCAGCGTTACTTAATATATCATATTTACATAATATTTATCTTAAAATAATTTATCATACATATATTCCAGATTATTAGTTTACTTTATTTTGATTTTATTAGTAATATTGTTACTATGTAATTGTAAACTTTAAATGGTCATCATTCTTCTATCAATCAAACTTAAAAATATGGTATTCAAAGTACAATAAAGTTCTCAACAGGATGTTGTTTCTTTCATCAGCAAATCATATCTGCTTGATTACCGCATCGGTTACGTCACAAACCAATATATACTCATTTGTTTTGTACCCGTCATCACTAATTAAACTACTTATTAGCATTACTATTACTACATGTTTGAGAAGAGTTACATTGCCACTTGGGTCACATATTACTAAACTTTATACACATTGTACATTTTTGTTTGATTATTTCTGATACAAGTTAGCAAAGAAATTATCTTAAAACGTACTCATGTTGATTTTATTTGTTTTCAGTCTATAGTTAGGTGTTTTCATGTGGATATCTCCACAGGTCATCATTTCACTAGAGTTCACGGCAAAGCGATATATCACAATCGAACTGCCCCATGTACCCTTGTGAGTTTATTGTAAAGAACTCAGTAGTCGCTGTATTACCCAAATTGTTCGGGATAACCTAAAAAAACTGTATTATTTCTCAAACGGAAGTAATCACTGAACATCAATGAAATGAATCACTGTATAAAGTGACTGTGTAAATAAATTTCCCATTTTTAATCAAACATTGTTGAAAACGCCAAGACCTGAAGCTACATCTGCATACGATTGCTTAGTCACTTACTTAAATATGTAGGTCAAAATGTTTCTATGAATATTAGTGTACACCACGGAGCAAATATAAAGAGGAGATGGCATAAGCGCATCAGCCCCGTGACAAAATACCGCCCCCGACGTCATCGCAGTTGACGCAACTTGCAAATTATACTATTAACGTCAATGTTCTAGAACTGCATCGAAAAATCGTAATACTTGAATATTCTCGGTACAATCAAGTAAAAAGATAAAATGCTGTGTTATATCTTGTACAAATATCTCGGATAGACGTTCTGGTACCATAAGTGGTAACATATTTCTTTTATAAGTAATTTTATAGCTAATTTTTTTAAAAGTTCTAGAAAAGTCTCTTGGTGTTTTATTGAAATGTTATTATATTTACTCGCCACTAGATGGCAAAACTTTGTGTTACTGGAAATAAAAATACAATGGTACGTTGAGCTGAATATTAATAAAACATACCATAAGAAGATACGGAAATGAGTTCTACATTCTTACCCAATGAATTTTTATTCATCATGGTATTTTTTTTGTATTTTTCTTAATAATATCGTGAACAGACTGACATCTATCGCATCTTTTCTAAAATAAAAAGACAGGGTATTTAGAATCCAAATATTTTATCAAGTTACGACTATATTAATCTTGCATTCAAAGTTGTTACTTTAAAGTAACAACTTTGAATGCAAGATTAAAAAAAAAACCGTCGAATCATCAGCATAAGTAAATTTTCTTTTTTTTTCAATATTTAAAAAAAAAAAGAAAATTTACTTATGCTGATGATTCGACGGTTTTTTTTTAATTCATTAAAATAATACAATGTACCAGTATACAGGTAATGTTCTAAATTTTCATCTAAAGATAGTATTGAAGAGCAATGGATCAAAAAAATAATAGGCAAAACTGGACTCCTACAAAATACACCAATATTTGTTCTTCCCGTTGTTATGATAGTGATTCATTTCAAGGAAAAATCATAAAAAATCGAAAAAGGAACTTATTATCTAAACCCAAATTAGGCAAGATTAAAAGTGATTAGATGTGGATATTAGAGGCAACATTGGTATGACCATTCAATTCAGATTTAGATTAGTTGATTTTCTAAGATTGGCGTTATTTAAGCATTCCAATTCCGAAGTGAAATAAAATATAAATTTATTTATTTTTTAAATAAAAAGATTTGCACAACATATATTAATTTTTGTTCTACATAATCCACGTGTAAACCAAACATATTGAACAATGTTTTATTTAGGGTTATTTATTAGAAAAAAAAAAGTTCACTTTTGCAAAATTATTTCCGAATGATAAACATCATTCGGAATTGTTCAAGATGCTTACAAAATCGACCTTGAAAAAACTACTCCTTGAAATTCTGAGTACGTCCACACTAGTATCAGCTAGCTAAACTACATAGCAATATACTCGTTCAACGATGCAAGAAGTTTTGCTATTGTCTGGTAGATGGAAAAGTGTAAACTAACACCCCCTCACCCCCGCAACTTGTCACGCATTACTTCATACAAAAATCTCATTAGGGCATCTCCTCTTTGTATTTGCTTCGTGGTGTACACTCAGTTAATTCTTCCTGAATAGGTTTATTTAGGTGGACTATAATTATTAAAATCACAATATCTGAATTGTTGATCTCACGGTAGATTATCGGCACCTAACAAATTTTGTAAGACAATGTTATTGGAACACGCTGTGAATGCATATCGTTAATTAATTATATAGACAAAATCAAAATGATAATGGCAGTCAGGATTTGGACTTAAACCAATTCCTTTCTCTATGGTCTTAAGTATTCAGTAACAAAACAATTTGAAGCTTCTAAGATACTAGAGTGGAATTATATGGATGTTGGCTTGTTGTTTCCTCCCACCCTTCTTCTCCTACTAAAACTTTGATTATAAAAACTCTCTAGTTCTGTTTTACACTTCACAATATTTTTTATTCGTTTTAATCCTACAGAATTCAAAACGTTTGTTTATTTCTTGCATCGAGCAATTAAGCTTCAGTTGTCCTGAATTTGAGTTAAGAAACCAAGAGTCATGTCACGTTGTTACAAGTGGCTCTGTAAATTTGCTCCCATATTTATTATAGAAAAATTGTCAATGTCTACTGGTTTACTATTGTGAAATACGTCACTAATGTGTTAAATACTATTAACGATGAACAAAATATGTGTTAAATAGTTAAAATGAAGCTTCTTACTCATTCAGTCATTCAGATATTTACGCCTTTATTGACATTATTTTAGGAATGTGTGAAGGTGAAGTTAACAGGTGCTTGAATACTTTTAATGAAAATATGTATACATATAAACGGTAATTGGAAACAATTTTAATACAAATTAAAAACATTGAGGACAAGAGCTTAATCAACTGAATAAATAAATATTTTTGGACTTTTTATACAACGCCATGTAGTCCCAAACTAAGCAGACCTTATATAATTGGTACTAGGCTTTTCTTTGTAAATACATACATATTATACATAGAAAACACCCAAACTCCGAAACAACTATTTGCAGATCATACGAACATTTCGTCCGACCCGGGAATCGAACCCAAGACCTTATACAAGGCAAGAAAGAGATTACTTATTTATGCAATTTCTATTTACTCAAGAGGTTTGATGTGTGGAGAGGCCCAATGATGCAGTAGCATCACTAGGCCGCCATAGTGTTGGTCACCATGCTGCATTGTTGTATTGTCTGCAATGAGTATGGCGACCACCACTCTTGGATTCTGCTTATGCTTTCCATCAGGCAGAGTAGAGTCATTTCGGCAGGTCCAAACATAAAAAAAATGTGTACGAGGGTCATTTATTCTCATGGAAAATATTATCAACCAGATTACAACAGGCTCACATTTTTATTATTCTTCCACATTCCGGAGAACTGTAGCAACCCTGAGAGATAAAACTAGGTACTTATTTTTAACACTTTTAAATAATATCAAAAACAGCATAACACTAATAGACCTTCTTTTTAATTACCTAGAAAGACCAAGTGGGGTCATATGACATATAATGTATTGTAACGTTTATTTATATATTATGTGTAAATATTTGTTTTATAAATTGATAAATGAAAGTAACATACGAATGGTATGTGTAAATTTATTATTAAGTAAATAATAGGAAATTATACAAAAACAAAATTTGGACTGACAGATTTGAAATAGCAGACTGTTGACATTTGAAAATTTTGTTGATATTGAAATAACCACATAAAGGAATTTCGACCACTAGGCGACCATTAGCACATTCAAAAACAGCAATATAGTCCATTCGCTTAGGTACGATCACATTAATCGCACCGCCGTCACACGTGGGTTAAGCTGCCACAAAATCAAAGGGCCCGCCCGCGGCGTATACCCACAAGTAAGTATGACTTGTCAGTTTACGCCGTTGTATGAATTAATATATTCGCATTTCAAAACAATAACCACAATTGCGTGCGGGTGCACTGACTCTATCTGAATAAATGGACTATACCAATATCATATAACGTCATCACTGGAGGCGTGACTACAACGTGACGTCACAATTATCTATATGATAAAATCTGATAGTTAAAATATTTCATATTAACAACTGAATAATTGTAAAGATACTGTATCGTATCGTTTTTAAAAGAATTTAATCTTTGTAAAAGCGGAAGATTGTAGACAGATAAGACTTTTTGAAATATTCATGCGGATTTAAAACAGACTAACAATCACGGGGTAGTTTGTTATTTGACGTCTTGACGAGGTATCGAAGAATTAAAAGAAATTCTTAGAACAAACTAGAATTAACACAAAAATGCTTATGTTATTGAGGAAAGAGGGGCAAGTTATTACCTATCTTTCCTCAATAAAGAGGCAATAACGACAGCGACTGATGGCGTAGTGTATATTTATTCAGAAAGAGTTAAGTAGTTTATCAGGAGTCAGAGTTTACTTCTTGTTAACGTGGTTGAAGATCCTCCTGGATGTTCTTGGTCCAGGGGGAAGGTGAGTGATTCAGTCTGTTGATCTTTTATCGGTTAAAAACTACCCTAGTGTTACTCTATTTGCGAATAGCCTTAGGAACGAGATTCGCAAAACTTGCATTCTTGCGCTTCACGCGACAAATATTGATCCGTCTCAACCAAGATGGGTCGCGTTACCTATCGACCGCAGTTCTATAGAAGCGTCCGTGGAACACCGTGAGCAGCCTGTGTGTGAGGGCCTGTGCCTGTTTGAACGACGAATTCATCAAAACTGTCGCAGATCATTTCCTAAGGTTGCCAGAGATCAAAAAATACCCTCCGGCATTAACTCAACTGAAGATAATACGAAATCTTAATGTAGAGGAAGCGGTGCTGTTCTCTGTATTCATATTTAAAATAATTTACTTTATTAGAACGGGTTTAGAAATTTTAATTTTTAAAGTTATGTGAACTTTAAAAATTAAAATTTATTTTCGTAAAGTATATTTTATCGACACATTTAGGAATATATAATTTCTAACTTCTAACTATATTAATGTATACCGTAGCTTTTATACAAATAAATAAAAACATTTTTCCCACGTGTATGAAAGAGCATCTTTAGGACAGCTTGACTGATAAGAATCGATACAATTTGTTTAATCAAAATCGACTATATGTTAGATAATATCGATACTCAATATCGACTAGATCTTTAAATTTACGGTTTTAGTAAAATAATGTTTATCGGACTTGTAGTTAAACATAATCGAATTCATTGTTTGGGTTTCGTAACATACTTGTATGTTTACACCAACACACTGTCAAGGTCTGCTCGGGTTCTCCTCGGGGACTTCTTTCCTGGAATATACCAAGACTCAGCAAGAGGAAGTCTGAATGTCATTGTGGTGATTTGGATGGTCCAATTTCAACATTGTTTCCATAAATAAAAACACAAAGCAGTTCTGCGACAGAATCGAAAAGTTAAACAGTTGATATTTATAGTTAAGTGAATAGTTTAGTCATACATACAAATTTGTTGACCTGTGATTTAACTGTACATTCATTCACAGCTGGCACAATCGTTAACACGTCACGTGACCATATCGATGACGACTTACAGGAATTTACTCCACATCCAAACCTGTTTATAGAAGTTTTCAGTTCAAAAAGTATTTCTCCCTGATGCGTCAAGATTATTCTCAAGGTAGTACATCAAGGTTGATCTCTACCTTACCTTACTGGACCTAAATTACCAATATTCGTTGATGAGTGTGAGACCGGAGGCCCAATGATGCAGAAGCATCTCAATTGGCCGCCATAGTGTAGATCACCATGCTGAATTGTCTGCATTCGCAATGAGTATGCTGACCACCACTCTTGGAATCTGCTCATCCAATTCATCTGGCAGAGTAGTCACTTTGGCAGGCTCATACACAAAATTCTTGTGATTGTTCGTGTGTATTAAAAGAATGCCAACTGCCGCGTTGGTCTCGCGGTTGACGTGTGCGACTGCTGATCATGAGGTCTCGGGTTCGATTTCCTGGTCGGATCAAATGTTTATATGATCTACAAATATTTGCTTCAGAGTTTGGGTGTTTTCTATGTATAATATGTTACATACATACAAAAAGAAAAGTATATATGTATTTCTTTCAGTTGTGTAATACCTATAACACAAGGTCTGCTTAGCATGGGACTAGATGGCGTGTTGAGACGTTGACGTTGTGTGTTAGATGTCCGAAAAAATTTTTTTTTTATTTTTTATTTATTTATTGTGTTTTTTATTCCTCAGGTGCGCGATGTGGTCGCGACCGTGGTAGAGGATCGGAGGGCGGCCGGATGCGGCACGCGCGCGCCCGTCCGCCCGCCGCCTCCGTCACGTAGCGCCGCCGCGCTGCGACTATGCGCATGGCAAGCGCCCTGGCCACTCTGCTCGCGGTGAGTCTGTTCAACCACTTGAAGATATAAAGCCGAGTCTCCACAGAACACCAGTTGGCGACTTTTGTGTTGTCAACACGTGTTGGCAACCGTGTTTCAGTTTTTGGCGGTAAACATCAAAAGATGCAGCTATTTATTGGCTCTGTGGAGACCATAGAGGTATATATTTATACTTTCAATAATACCTTTATGGTGGAGACGCTTAGTTGCAATGTTTTTTAAATTGTTAGCGACTCGGTGTAGATACAATGGAAACAAAAGTTGGCGATTTTTTAAAGAGATGCCAACAGTTGGAAAAATTATATATCTTTCGAAAATATATTAATACGTTTCCATTTAAAAAGAAAAACGCAGGAAAGTTAGATATATTTAATTAATAATAACATTACATGGACCAGGACCAAAATAGACCAGACCTCCCATGTCTGGCAGTGGATTATTAATGACTGTTGACTCACTAAGATACATTTGAATTTAAATTAAACTAGCTTTTGCCGTCGGGTCAACCAAAAACAATATCCCACGTCCTTCCTCAAGAATCAAAGTATCTCCACTCCAAAATCCAAAGCTTAATAGGTAGAAAGATAAAGTTCCTTTCAAATTTACAATATAAGTGTGAATTTCGTCGATTTTTCACGAAATAAATGAACTTACTAAAATCAAAACACAAGGACGATGTGTACTAAGAACGCCTAAAAAACAATTTACCTCATAAAAATTGACCGCATCTGCGAATACAACCCAAAGTTCTCAATCGCTATAAAACAAACCACCGCTATATCATTCCACAGCACAGATGAATCAAATCAACAAACAAATTGAAATGATGCAAAATTGTCCTTTAGGAATGCGTTAGGGCGGGGACAGACGCCACTTAATATATGACTTACAAAATCGACTAAATTAAATTTAATAAGCTGTCAATGTTGACGTAAATGTGTGTTTAATAGGTCAGGCCATCATTTTGTATCGGAAGACTGACTCTTGGCGACTGTCTGATGAGTGTTATTCGACTATCGAATTACTAATCTGTATTATGCTTTTATTGAATGCTAATGTAATGGATGTTGGCAAAATATTACATAATTTCAAAGAGAATCTAGAATTTAAATTTAAAAAATTTTTAGGTAATTTTTACTTATTTGGTACTGTCTGCGAAAGAATACTTCAATAAAATTAATTTAAATTCTGTGGTTTCTACGACCATTTTTAGATTTTCAAAAGTTAATGTAAATTTTAAGAATATTTTGATGTAATTTCATAAGTCTTTGTTGCTTTTTAATAAAATAAGTAAACTATAACGAAAACCTGAAAAGTAATAGAAAGAAAGAAAAAAGATGGTCCATACATTATGTTTACAATTATATCTTTAATCATGATTTAAATAAATAGATTATATTATAACACCAAAATATTATTGTCAATAAATACTACGTTGAGACGCAACTACAAAAAAATAATACAAAAAATTAAAAGAACATTTAACACAAATAAATAAAATTGGAGTGTCTGTTTGTAATATAATATAACCGCTTTTTACTAAATGGATATACATATCCATTTAGTAAAGTAAAAGTATACACTGTACATATACTAAAAATGTATTTAAAAAAAACTGTCTGTCTGTCTGTTTATTCCGGGTAATCTCTGGAACGGCTGGACGGATATTGACGGGATTTTCACTGGCAGGTAGCTGATGATCCAGGAACTTAGGCTATTTTTTTTAGACTAACTTTGTCCCACGGCTTCACTCGCGGTACGACGATAACCGCGTATAGCACCGCGGGGTTCAGCTAGTTAAATATATAACTTATTAAAATTTCACTCTACTAATATTAACCGTCCATATTGACATAGTGAATTAAGATAAAGAGTGTTACCACCTCAATTTATCCCGTGGGTGACGTAAGAGCCTGACTAAGGTAGCAAACAACGCCGGAAAACATGTCCAGAAGTGGACCTTTAAAGAAATTAATTTAAATCGATCCGTCGCTTTAATCATTTCACAACCTAATACTGTTAGCAACTTCAAAAAAAATTGCACTGTTGCTGTTAGTTTTGCAAGTTATAGCATAATATACAAAACTAACATCCTTATCCGCCAACATATTTCATTAGTTGAAAATTATTTTTATCACTACAAACGAATAAGTTAAAACTCGATGGAATTCCAATAAAGCGGTTCGTTCTAATCGAATACTTCGTGAAACGATAGAGAAGCGTTAGCTGTGCAGTATGGATCAGGTCGCGGGCAACACTAGACGCTCATAGTAAATCCCGCAACCGCGCGCATTTGAAAATGGAATATTCGAATCGATAATTCAAAACTAACGCGGTTAAATTATAGTGATGTATTCCAAATTTGAAAAGTTCCATAGTGTTATTATAATAAGTTTTTTAAACGAACGCAGTGCCTACTTGTTTTATGTATGATTTATTCAATACATTGGATATTAATATTTTTGCTCATGGCAATTAAAATGGTGAGTTTTGTTTTAAATTTTAAAAAGTGTATGAGTGTATAAAATTGATACTTTAGTATTTACCAAACTTGTGTTATCTGTGTATATTAATGACTTAAAACATTTATTTTAATGACTCTGCACATTAAAAACTGAACCATTTACTCAAGTAGAACGTAGAACTAAAAGGAATGCCGAAAGATTTCCTTATTAATGAAATAGAACAATAGTTATGAAGTCTTAAAAATAGTGGTTCCGATAACCTAAATAAAAAATAATTTTGAAATTGAAACGAACGGTGTGTAAAGCGGATAACATTAAAACTTTAAGGCATATCACATTTCAACATTAATTAATAAAAACTAGATCAACAATCGGCACGCCTACACTCATAAAAATATCATTTCAATATTCTCGACAAGCATTCCCACATACATTATAAGAAATAAAAATATTTAAAAATAATTTCTAATGTCCGTGTAGGATCCACTTAGTGAAAGTCTATAAATTTAAAAATATCGTTCGGAAATCCATAAACATTTTAAGTGTGAACGTTTCAATCATTTATAAACTGCATATGAAAATCTAGAGCTCAGTTAACACTAACATTAAACAACTTTCCCGCTGGTGCATAATACGGAAGTTTTGATAACATAAAGTACTTGTTTAAATTAACACATTTTCATATTTCGAAAAACTTCAAGACCGTTTTCCTGATTTCTTGAAAACATAAATAATAACTATATTATATACAGTTTAAAATAGCATTAACATTTTAATTCATATTTTACTTAATTTTTTGGTGTCGTCTTACGCAATTTTAACTGAAAGATAATTAAATCTACACACGTTAATGTTAAAAAAATGCAAGCACATAAAATATTTTTTTGGAAATACTGGTGAATTATTTGAGTCATCTCGTCAAAAAGAGCTTTGACAAATTCCAACCACTTAAAAAATAATAATCTTGATAAACATCCAGTAAAAAAAGTTGCAAAAATTCTTTTAAGTTCTTGCTAGTAAAAGTTACGCAATACGACTTAGAAAAGAAAGTATATATAACTGAGTTGATAAGTGTTCTAATAACCTCATAAGGTCTTTCTAATTACAGTCATCAAATGAACAGTATAAAGAAAACAGTACTTATGAACTTGTGCGTCTATTTCATGCGTTAACAGTTTTGTTTACGCGAGCAAAAACGCGTGCAACAAGAGGTCAATGTATTGGCAGTTATTGTTGTGTTCATGGAAGAGAGCGATAACTAAAACGTTCTCATTAAAGGCAGCCATTAATCGACTAGTTGTATAATCAAATATGTGACGCTGAACGTCACTAATAGTTTCCTGGTAGCCGGAACGTGTTCGATTTTTGAATTTTGCTTTCAAGTTTATGGGCGCGAAGCTTTGTTACTCTAATTTCCTGGAATTCCTTGCGGCGGGAATTTAACTTTTGAACATTGACCGTAGACATTCGATTTTATTTATAACATGAATGTCATTCTACGACGTTGTCTATAGTATTGTTTATTATTTTGTTTTTAATTAATGTTAGCATATGTATTATGTTTAGTGAGCCAACTAATTTACTACATTTAATAAAATAAGTATTTGAAATTAAAATTGATTAAGAAATGTGTGAACATAGAGATTCTCTATTATTTTAATTTAGAAGATTTTATAGTTATAGAAACACTTTTATTTTTGGCGGCAAATTATCTTTTTCTCACAATAGGATAACTATTACGAAACATATTTCCACCCAAACAAGTGTGGTGTATCTAAGTCATAGTGATTTGATGCATTGAAAAGAAAATTGGGAATTTGTGATCTACATTTCAATCGAATCAATAGAGTGCCCACACTATGCCATTTAAGTATTCATTTCGCCGAAAAATATCAGCTAATTAAGTGCAAGACGATCTATTAAACTCTTAATGAACTAAAAACCATATTTAACTTTTGTTTTGTATAATGTTACATATAAAATCATGTGATCTTAATATATTAATATTACTGATGCTTGGTTAAACGAAGCTTAACAGACCTTAAATCGTTGGCGTCAAAATAAACTCAATATTCGATAAAGAGCTTGAGCCCTTGTAATACAATTAAATATGCTGGCTTGCAAAGGAACACGTGGGGTGTTATCAGGTCGAGTGCAATAGTCATTTCTGGACTTCAACCTAACTTCTGATGAGCCTCCCTGAGTTATGAAACCACCACGCGTCATCACACCCCAAGACGCCAATAGAAAAGGCAAAGTTTCCTCATAACATTTAGTTTTAATTTATCATTTTTTTCTCATAGTATACTTAAAACTATGCTACATTTTAAAAATTAATGAGAATTGCAAAAACCTTCTAAAAGCATGAAAAGTTTCTAAATTGTTTTCATGTCCAAAGTTACCCGAAGTTAGTCGAGTTCACTGTGAAAGGTCCGTCTGGTGAAAACTGGAATCAACCAACTAAGATTACCGCGTCAGTAGGCTGCTCTCTATACAACCAAATGTCATTGTCAAATTCTATTACCTATTATGTCGTTATATTTTATCTCACGCCTATAACTTGGATAGAATGTAGGTGTTTATTGCATAGATAAAAAGCCTGGGAACTTTTTATTAATCAGTTTAAAAGGTGATACAGAATAAATAAAAAATCATTTGTTAGATAGAAGTGTATTGATTTTTTATTTAGTACTTGAGGTTGCTATTTCATTTTAGTTACATTGGATTTCATCAATTGGATTTTTGTGTTTCGATTGACTGGACCTCGTACCTAGTAGGGAATATTTGCTTACGATACACTGACTTTTCCATAGAAAAAAGTGCCTGGTTATGCCTGAAATGCTAACGCAGGCATGGATCAAAATCCAAAAGTACTAACAACAGAAAAATAAAATCTGCGAACAATAGTTTAAATATACAACAATATTATAAGTTACGCTAAAAACATTAATTTGAATGTTGCCGTATCTGGCCCTCGTCCGTAATAAGCTGTGAGCTTGAAAACCCCGGAAAAACCATGATACAATCTATAAAAGTGCATAACAAAAACAGTCAATTTAGTAAGTAAGAATAAAGCTTGTAAAATGAAAAGTAAAGTCCAAAATCCTTTAACCCTGACAGGTATAGTATTTATAAGAAGCCGTATATACGTTAATGACGGAAACTAATAAACTACTGTGAATGGCTGAACATTTATTTTAGATCCACTTTTAATAGCACACTGCAATTTTCCTCCTTTTTCAACTACTTCAGTTACGAAAAAAAACAACAGCCTTATTTGCACATGAAGCGCGCCAGCATGCCTCTACTATAGACGTGATAATTTACGGCTGTAGACAATCATTTTGAATTGAAATTGATTTATGCGACATTGCAATCTTGTCGGGTAAAGCCGAGTCACTCAGTAGATCTTTGCAGCTGGTATTATGTTAACTTTTTTATTGCCATAAATTCCCGAGCTATTTAATGGCCAGTAAATTATGATGAATGGTCCTTTAGCATTCTATTTATCAGTTTATTATTTGACAGTGACAATTAAAACTGTATGAATGTTATCTTTGCCTACGTTAATTTATAAATTGAACACGAGAATTCCATGTTTAGCTTGAGTTTGCCTCAGACGGGTAGTTAAACTTGGTCGGAATGTCAGGCATTTCAAACTATATATTTTGTACTAAAAAATATTAGAAATTATATATCATAGAACGCAGGTTATAATTTACTTTAATATCATTGGGAGAGTCATGCTTCTGCACATATCGTTTTTTTTCTCCCACTATGATCTCGGTTCTATTAAGCGATGTTAAAAAAGTATTTAACTAAGACCCCAAAGTGTGATCACAATGCAGCATTTCTGCATTCGCAATGAGTTTAGTGGATTAGCAAGCCGCAAGTAGGTAGAGTCATTCTCCCAACCTCTAATATATAAATTCTTAAGTGTTTTCGTCGAGAGAGGTAGGTTACTTGACCTGAAATTCCTCTCCCTCATGGCAACGCCCTTGTTTTCCTTGAGTTTCATGTGGCTAAAGACAGCGGTGATCACTTACTTTTAGGTAGACAAACGAGAATATTCGTCTGTTCATTTGCCATAAGAACATACGGTTAATCCTCTATGAAAACCTTTATAGAGCATGTAATATAATTAACGTGCTTTAAATTGCTTAAACTTCTCATTTTAATTGGAGAACCGAATAACAATACAACAATACAGACTTAGAATACTTCTATTTCAAATTCTTTCAAACGACGCAGGAAAATGTCACTGCAAAGGAGAAGAAAACTACCATACCAGTCCAATCCAATATATTAGACCAAAACCTCCTGTCAAAGATGTGATTCCTTTTGCAGATATTTAAAATAATTTTCTTATACGATCCGTTTCACGAATCATAACCTGCCTTCAGTTAATCTATAAACAAATAAAATGAAATGAAAAATATATTCATATTTCGGTCAAAAGTGATAATCATACTTATCTATAAGCGGTTTATTATCACTATACAAACTAAACGAGTAGTAAAACAATCACATTATGGTATTTAGAAAGTACTTCGTGACACTTATATGGAAATATTTTGAGTAAACGTTTTAGAACGTTGATATTATTATCTTAATTTATTTTTAGCACTGGCTTCAGTATTTAGTAAGTAAATATCAAGAGAGAGAAATGGGTATAGATGAATTTTTGTGATCTCCGACAGTGACAGTAGTCCGTCAGTCCAAGGGTGACGTAAAAACCGACTAAGGGAACAATGTGCGCCGGTCAGCGCTACTAAAAGAAGCAAAACTTGATAACTAGGCCAAAACTTCCTTTGCAAGGAGCGGTACATCTAGGAGTGGACTGTACTGTCTGTAACTAGATCTCTGATAAAAATCACATACCCTGCCCAAATTAAAACGAACAAGCCATTGACACTCATCTACTATTTGAAGGCTACTAACATCGCGCGCTCTCATTGGTCAAATCGAGTAGCGCGCTTCCCCGGCTTCTGTTCACCCTTCATTTCATTTCATTCTTTCATTCCATAACTCCAACAGGTTGAAAGTACAAAAAAGATACTCAAGAACATCAATAATTGTGTATTTAAGGTTGAAACTCTCTTTAATTTTTTTTTTAAGTTGAAGAACAATAAAATAAGATCTATAAAATCTAAATTTAAATAAAAATATTCGTTTTGAATCGCGTATGAAAACTACCGGTTTCTAATACTCTAAACGTGTGTCCTTTGCTTTAAAAAAAGGTAAATCATAAACAACAATTATGAACAGTTGTCAAGTATTGTTTCGCGCGTATTTTGTATCCTTGACTTTCTTTGACAGCAGACTGTAAAATAATAGTACTCAATGATGAAATATAGCGCCATTGTTTAAAAAAGTTTTGTCACTACTATTTTCAAATGCAAATGTATTTCCCCTCAAACTAGACTATTTTCAACAATACATGAGTCAGTCTGTAAATAAATAATGCATTATTTGGTTCGTATGTTTGCTTTTTAAATTAATATTAATTAATTGTATGACTCAATGTGTTAGAAAGCATACATTAGTATGTAAAACTCAGTCAGTAATTGTCTATTACATGGTCGTAGATGAGAAAGTATTAATAATGTTCAGTTAACACATTTTGTAAAAAAAAAATATGATATATGAACCTGCCAAATTTACTCAACTCTGCTTGATGGAAAGCATGAGATGAATCCAACAGTAAGTGATCACGGTAATGAATGAATGCAGCATGGTCGAAATTCAACCGGAACCAATTTTGAATAGAACTGATTCAGTTGAAAACAAAATATTAAAAATCAATTTATACATGGATAAGAAACCACATAACATAAAAAAAGAAATTAGGCCGAATTGAGAAAGTCCTTCATTTTGGAGTTCACAAAGAAAAAACAAAAAAAAAACTTAAAAACCACAATAATTAAGCGTAATACAATACTTTGTTATCTAATAGCGAATTAGGACAGTTCCACTAAATCACGCAATGTAAAACAGGCTAATTCAAATTGACAGTGTAAAATCTGAAATAACTAGAATTTATTAAATTAAAGTGTACACACTTGACATGTGTCTAAAGCCAGTGGCCCAGAAATGAGAACTTAATATCACTAAACTGGTTGTATTTCCTTCTTTTGCGTGGAATAATTTGTGTCAGACCTGTAGGCAAATTCTCGTATAAACATATGACCAAATACATTGAAGTCTCCATGAACTAAAGTATTTTAATCATACCTAAGTACTCTAAAATATTATAACCTATTTCAATCCATTACTTACAATTTAGAATTTTTAAGATTATCGTAACTCCACATCATTGCATTAAAAGCATGTTTATTTTAACAGTGTTTTACTAGTTTTACTTTTATGTTTATTTTTAACCGACTCTTTTTAATTATATTTATTGTTTTTTGACTTTAGCTGAACCGGACTATCTTCACCTAAAATAAAAAGTACATCAACAGTCTAAAAAGTAACTTAAAATTAAAAAAAAAAATGCTAAGTCAAAAGAACTAGTGTACGTATAAAAAATGTGTTTAATCATTTAAAAAGTACGAATTAATAAATTTAATTAAAAAAAACTTACTGTTAATAGTTTTTATTCATATTAGGAACGTCATATCTACAGGTATGTAATCTATATTCGTTGATCTAGTTCTTCAAGTTTACCTTATTCGCTACATATTGAGTCAGTTGAACCGAACCGTTTTGAAATACCTGTGCCTGTTACAAGTGAATGAAAAAAAAAACTCAATGGTGGCGGGTCGGTTATCTCAATGATCGCTGTTTACTCAAACGTTGGTTCAAATCAAAGGGTTTCGTGCGACCTAATATTTGTTAGAGAGTTTGGACAAACATTCCAACAAATAATGGTCAAACTGCATGTAGGACATATTGTTGGACACCTCCGTGTGTATTGGAGGCCCATTTCCTGTTTGTTTTCGATAAGGGAATGTGTAAATGGCCATAACATGTGGGGGCCGAGGAATTTTTAGTTTTGTTTATTTTCCTTGCGTTTTGTTTGAACATCAATAATTTGTCATACGCCCAATTTGAGTGATTAACTTTGTTTAAGTTTTTTATTATTATACATAAGTTTTGACTATCTGCTAAAGAGAGGTTTTAAAACTGAGTGACTTTTTTTTGACTGTCAAAGCTATGTTAAAAAATTAGAAAAGTGCTAAAAGCGAGTTGTTCTATAGTTGTTTCGCAATATGCAACATTACATAAATACTGGTTTTTATTGCTTATTGCTATGGATTTTGTCGGTTTCAGTCCGACATAACCACCAGCGGTTGATATCCAGGAGAATTCTGCTCAGGAAAAATATCATATAAAGCGAAGAGATAAATTACATACGGTTAATTAAGGTGGTAGCGCCAACTGGCTTGGCCAAAGAATTATTGAGGGCTAACACATAAGGCGGGAGCGAGTATAACTTCAGTGACTATGCACTGCCTGAAAACTGTGTGGGCTGAGTACTTTCGGCTGCCGGATGGGTTAGGTGGGTAGGAGAATATGGAAGCGCGCTTACCTTTGGTGATCTTGAGCTGCAGTCCAGACCTGGCGGCCTGATCAGGCGGCCTGGCTCCTCGTACCGTGGTGTGGCTTGCGAATCACGATGGCAACGCGTGTTCGGTGTAGAATAAACGTCCATAGCTTGTCGGCAAGCCACGATTGCACTCAGCGAATTATGCGGGTTCGTTATTAAACTATTTTACTGCGGTTCTATTGTCTATATAAGACGCGGTGGCGGAGTCCACAACTGGTGTCGCACTCGACGAGCGGTGAGCAAAGCGTCCGGGCGTCACTTCGCGAACAACTTGACTATTTCTTCTTGCGGTGTGCGTGCGGTGCGGGAATAAATGATCAAGGATGCGGGTAGAAATGGGTGCCGACAGCCTCACCTAGCGAAACTTTTACAAACTAACAGTGTTCCTGTTATCATCGACAGGTGGTGTTACCGTAAGGATTAAACTATCCTTAATTAACCGTACGTAATTTAATCACTGCAAGTCTCTCCTGCAAAGGCATCATGAACACAAGACTCAGTTTTTGATGAGACGGCTGTAGGCGAGGCGACTCGTCGTTACGGCGCGCGTCGCTACCTTATGTGATAGTACTGATAGTTTAATGTAACTAATTTTAATTGTAATATCGATATTTCACATGCCAGCATTGGTATTTTTTAAACATTGATTGTTTATTCAGGTAACACTACAAAACGAGATTAAATCAACTCTTAAAACAGGATTCATTCTTTTAACTTGTCCGTAATTAGAAGTAGAAATTTAATTTAGCTACTAAGCATCGTTCGACTGGCTATAAAATCCAGTTCATGCATATTCTATACATATTAATACCTTACTTACAATAATTAACTACATTTTGCTACTTCAATATGCAGTAAACTGTTTATTCACCAAATATTTTGCATTTTGCCGCCAAACAGCGCAATTATCGACACTATACTCTAATCAAAAAGTTTGTAATTTTAGCAATTTGGCGGGAACGGAAATTAATACAAGATATAATCTTAGATAATGAAGTAATAAAATTGTAGTTTATTATATTTAGTTGTAAATTATTCATCTTTGAGGTGCCGTCGTACACGGAAGCTGACTATTTAGAATTTGTTGATACGAAAACTACTCTTACGAAAACACCTAGCGCCATCTAGGAGTAATACAATAAATTAATATTATTAAGGATTACTTTGGCCAAGATGATGCTGATTTTACCAACAAAACCTCTCTCTTGTATTCATGGGAAAGGGTTTGAAAGAGTGCCAAAGCACTTGAGAGTCTTAAGTTTTATGTGTCCATTGCATCTGGTGTCTTATCTACTCATTAGACCTGCTATACCCTTAAAAAGCTTGACTAACTTTTAAACTTTATTAATGGAAGATTTAAATAAAAGTATAAGTATAAAGCATTATAAATACGTTTTTTTATTGTATGACAATTCGGCCAGGTTTCGTTAACCGTGGTCACGGGCTATCTGACTGTTTTTTAAGGAATAAGGGGCATAGACAACCGCAAGACCAGAGGCGTCACAAGTGCGTTGTCGGCCTTTTAAAAAGGAATAGGTACGCTTTTTAGGCTCTCAGTGAAAAGCTACGGATCAAATGCTTTCAGTTTTCTTTGAGCTTCCCTCCGGCCGATGCGGCCCATTTGTGTGCCAAAATATAACCTTTCCACTGTTAGAATTTGAGCTTCACAAAGTGTCAAAGAAAATCCCACAACTTGTCATCGAAACATAAAATTACTATAAAATATTTAACTTTAATAGGCTTTATAATTAAGTATTTAAACTAGTAAATCCTTAATACCAATGTATCTAATTTATAAAACTTTTAATTTCCTGACTTATATTATGTAATTTATTTTAAATGTAGGAAACATTCCTATTAGTGGGCCGCCATTTTTATATTCTCTGTCATATTATGATACATCACTTCCTTCCATACATCGTAAACAACATTATACCGTTGAAAAGGATTATATCACTGAAGAAGCTTATCCTTCTAGGGTTGCCAATAAGATAAATATAACGAAAAGGGTGTTACATCCTGTCAAGACAACGAGACCAAGCGATGTGATTATATCTGGTGGTCGCATTTATGTAACAATCCGTACGTGAGAATGTTAATATCGCAATTGCAATTAGTAGTAGTTCTGTAATCTGGTGTGTATTTTATCTGCGTTTCATGTTGGGGTTTTCTGACAAGAAATTCTTAAAAACGGCCCGGAATATGGAAGATTAAGCCTTCGATTACCCTGAAATATACTGACAACAAGTTCAATCTTCGTATTAAGTTCACCTTCGAGGTTGCGGAGGTCCGAGATGCCAGTTGTTCCTTGGAAAATCTAATATTTAGTTAGAATCGGTTAAACTATTAGCCGACTCCAAAAAGTCTTGAAAACTCGCTCAATCGTGCAGTATCATCGAGTGGCAGCCCTATACCCGCCTGCCTGCATTTAAGGCTTTAAGAGCCTTATATCCTGATTGTTTGACATTTAATTCTGCATGCCTGTCATTCACACGCAGCCCAAGATTACGTACTTCGCGAATGACAATTTTTAAGGGCGCGGCTGACATTTTAAATTATAATTTTCATTGTCGTTTCGTGCAAAGGATTTCGATTTGAATTTTTATTTTGACTGTTCATGATTCGGAAGGGAATTAGCATTACAATGTTAAAGTAGTTTATTAAAGACTTATAAGGAACAATAACAATCATATTAATTTAAAAAAACCTAACATGCTTTTGTTTCGAAACTATACATAATAGACTGTAATATACCCGACTAGCTCTTGCACGCGGCTGCGCTCCCGCAGACTTTCATCACCTGAAATACCCCCTTAGGGTGGAATTTCCAAAATTCCTTTCTTAGTGCTCACTTACGCTGTATAAAGAACCTACATACAAAATTTCAGGATTCTAGGTTCAGCGGTTTGGGGTGTGCGTTGATCTCTGGGTGTGTCAGTCAGTCACCTTCCTCTTTTATATATATAGATTATTAATATACCCGGTACCGAGAGTACTAGTAAGAAAACTTTTATATTTCTAAATATGTACATACATACATACATACTGTACATGAATCATAACCCCTACATCAAACAAATAATGTAAATGATGATACAACTTTATTTTTAACTAGCCGACACACGCAACCTCGTTTGCGTCTCCTATTGCCAGTAGCGTGATAATCTTTACCCGTTTTCGAAAATTTTTTCATTGGTACTCCGCTACTATTGGTCCGAGCGTGACGATATATAGTGTATACCCTTCCTCGATAAATGTATTATCCAACATTGAAATAATTTTTCAAATTGACCTGCGGTTCCTGAGGTTAGCGCGTTCAAACAAACAAACAAACTCTTCAAACAAACAAATTCTTTCGGTGTTGGATAGCCCATTTATCGAGGAAGGCCATAGGGTATATATCATTACGCTACTACTAATAGGAGCGGAGTAACAATGAAGAATGTTTCAAAAACGGGGGAAATTTTCACGCTACGGGCAATAGAAGACGCAAACGAGGTTGCGTGGGTCGGCTAGTATTAGTATAGATATAGATAAGGTAGCATGTCACTTACATATTTGAGTTCTAGTGTAAACAGTGCGTTACCAAATATTTCGAAATATTCCCGCCGGGTATAAAGTTCATTGCGTTTTCTTCTGGTAACAATGTAGTTATTACTCAAATGTAATACGAAATGTATGATTGTTTTCATAGATTAGATCAAAACGGTTCAAGTACGGTCGTTTTCAGAGATGTACAGAAGTACCGGCTATTATGAGCGATCGCGCGCAAAATTCTGGTGCGCTTGCCAACTATTACTGAATAATAATAATGTTTAATAACTGTACTTATATAATTGTTTAGTGTAAATACCTGTGTGGTCCTAATACTAGATATCCGATGTAACGAAGATATAAGATTTTTTAAAATATTTTTACATAGTCTCCTTGTAACTTGTAAATGAAAAAAAATTAACAAAAATAAAACCGACTTCAAGGTTTGACTCGATTTCTCTTGGACGCCATCATCAGATCTTAGTGTCCTTATCATGGTACCACCGTTGGGATATCTCCATTCCATTAAAAAAATAATCATCAAAATCGGTTCATAAACGACGATTTTATCCGCGAACAAAATAAAAGTAAAAAAATATATGTTCGTATTGAGAAACCTCCTCTTTCTTTTGAGGTCGGTTAAATACTGATATTAAGATAAAACCGGTTGAACAAGTAGTCGGAATCTTGGGAATAAGAAAGAATAGGAATCCTTTATTATTCCCAAGATTTGGGGTCCCAAGATGATGATGATAGTGTGGCGAAATCCACATACAGCGTAACAGAAATAAACTACAGCGCCATCTACCGCGGATACAGTGAACTACTAAGTAATATACTACACGAAGAAACTACCAATACTGAATCGCGCAATAGAACTTCTCTCGCCGATTATCTTATTTACAACATCCAAACTTCAACCGTTAGGCCACGGCACGTCTGGCATAATCACTTCGCCTAGTCGGAGGATCCTCGCTTTATGTTGGAGGGACATGACACCCGTTCCTCCACAATAGTCTCCTTGTAACTTTACATACATCTACCAGCAATGCAAATGCAAAGATACACAATTACATTCACTAGTTTTTAATAACGAGTGCTGCTGTCTTCACTTAGCGGAAGAGTCTTCAATTTATACTATGTAAATATAACTCAATTATGGAACGAAATTTTATTGCCAATTATAAAAATCATTCGATAATATCACAATCGTTAAAGACATATCGATCGAAAAAGCGATTAAGTGTGGGCTGTATGCGACACTGAATGCACCACAATGACTTTTGGTATTAGCTGTTTATATCGAGTCATTGCCTAGTCAATATTGTGATAAGAATCATATTTTATTGACCAAATTTACTTTTATTCTTTACATGAAAGCTTATTATAGCAAGACAACCATTGTTAATGTGTTTGCTATTTGGAATTTAGGACTACACTAGTTCATTACAGTTTTTATAGAAAAACTATACCATAGACTAGTTTGATATCTTAATGGCTTGCCACAAAAAAAAATGAAACTTCTGGTCACACTTCATGCGTAGAACAGATGTCTTTTTTCTAATTATTGTATTTTTTTAGAATCTGGTATTTGAGTTTCTGTGAAAAGTAGTATTGGTTAACATCTCACGGGAAAATATGTGGAAAATTATACATTAATTTTTTTACACTTAGTTTCCGTCTTTCGCTTAACAAAATTATTCTGTTTTTTACTAATAACGAAAAAAATCATCTACTACAAAAAATGGAGGAGGTTCTTAATTCGACCGTATATATATATTTTTTTTTTTATGTATGTTCCCGGATAAATTCGTCGTTTAGGAACCGACTTCGATGATTCTTTTTTAATGGAAAGGAGACATCTCAACGATGGTACCATGATAAAGACACTAAGATCTGATGATGGCATCCAAGAGAAATCGAGTCAAACCTTGAATGGAAAGGAGACATGAGCAACAACGTATGTTAGTATCCTTATATATTAGTATCGTGTGGTGGTGGATCAAGAAAGAGGAGAGGCCTATGTTTAACTGTGGACTGTTACAGGCTAATGATGATGTATGTCAGTATACTCGACAAAGTAAATCATATATCTAACTAGCTGAACCCCGCGGTGTTACCCGCGGCTATCGTCGCACCGCGAGTAACGCCGTGGGACAAAGTTAGTCTAAAAAAAGTAGCCTAAGTTACTCCCTGGATCATCAACTACCTGCCAGTGAAAGTCCCGTCAAAATCGGTCCAGCCGTTCCAGAGATTACCCGGAACAAACAGACAAACAGAAGACAGACAGACAAACAAAAATTTAACTACATTTTTAAGTTATTTTTAACTACATTTTTGGTATATGTACCATGTATACATACATATGCACTTAGTAAAAAGCTGTTATTTAAATATTACAAACAGACACTCCAATTACATTTGATTATTAAGACTAAAGTAGATAAAATTGGCTTTAAATCTGACCTAGAAAAATGTGATTGGCAACCTATATATAATTCTGGAGACGCTGATACTGCCTTGAAGTATTTCATGAAATCATTTCAAAGAGTAGCTACAGATAACTCGATAGTTTTAAATCTATCTAGACGCAATAAAATAATTAAGCCATGGATTACACCAGGTTTAGTTCGATGCATGAGGCATAGAGATAAACTTCATAACAAATCACGCCAATTTCCTAATAACATAAATTTGAAACTGACCTACACTAGATATAGAAACTTCTGTAATAACTTGCTAACAAAGGTGAAACGAGCTTACGAAAAAACAAGTTTGGAAGAGGCTGGTAGGGATAATAAGAAAATCTGGGATGTGATTAAGACTATCACGAATAGAACCACACCCAATTCCGCTGCTATAGAACTAATAGATCCCGCCCACAAGATGGAATCAATTGGAAAAGTGAATGAGTTCTTTGTAGCAGCTGGCAGAGAAATGGCTCAAAGTACTATACGCTGCTCAAATCCTGCTCATAAAATTTTTGTAAAACCCCAACCAAATGCGGGCACTTGTAACTCTCTTGTACTGTTTGATACAGACGAAAAAGAAGTGAATCAACTAATTCTCAATCTAAAAAGCAAATGCACAACAGGATGGGACTCAATATCAAACAGTCTTCTCAAAGATGCCAGACCATTTATAGTTCCTCCCTTGACCCACATATTTAATACTTGTTTGCATGAAGGACAGTTCCCCATTATGTTGAAGAAAGCAGTGGTACTTCCTATCTATAAGTCGGGGCGGAGAGACCGTGTCACAAGCTATAGACCCATTTCTATCTTACCTTCACTTTCTAAGATCTTGGAGAGAATAATAAACAGTAGACTAGTAAACTATTTAGAAAAGCATAACCTTATCTCCAACAAACAGTTTGGTTTTAGAGCTGGCAAATCCACAGGTGATGCTGTACATGAATTACAAGAATATGTTGTTCGAAATATGGATGCAGGCAAAAAAACCATTGGTCTATTCTTGGATTTGGCTAAGGCTTTTGATACGGTCTCTACGCCGCTACTTCTTAAGAAACTTGAAAATCTAGGAATCAGAGGAAACCAGATAAAATTGTTTTCCGAGTATCTGTCACAGCGCGCACAATGTGTGAAAATAAATGATACTTTTAGTTCTGACTTACCTATCGTACACGGTGTACCCCAGGGCAGTATCCTTGGACCCAGCCTTTTTCTAGTGTACATAAATGGACTCTGTGATTTGGACTTACCGAATGGTAAAATTGTGACTTATGCCGATGACTCAGTCTTGCTGTTTTCTGCTGATACTTGGGATAAAACATACGAAGCAGCTCAACATGGTCTTAACATTGTAACACATTGGCTTCATCGCAATTCATTGGCACTTAATACCGAAAAAACAAAGTATGTTACTTTTACAATGCGTAACGTAAATATGCCCTCGGCCATACACTCATTAAAGGTTCACAACTGTTGCAATAGTGTAAAATGTACTTGTCCTAAGATATTGGCAACAAATGCTGTAAAGTACTTAGGAGTTATCATCGATAATAACTTGTCCTTCAAATTACATATCGACCTAATTATATCCAGACTGCGAAAACTTACTTTTGTCTTCAAAAACCTTAGACACGTGGTTAAGGGAAATATGATGCGGCAGATCTACCTGGCGTTGGGACAATCAGTCATACAGTACTGTATAACTGTTTGGGGTGGGATTGGCAAAACAATCCTGAAACCATTAGAGACAAGTCAAAGGACCTTACTCAAGGTTAGTTCATTTCGACCTTACCGGTATCCTACGTATCACCTCTATCAGTCCTGCGAGGTACTTACGGTGAGACAGTTGTTTGTTTTGCTTACGTTATTAAGGCAGCATTGTTTGATGGACTTCCAACCCTGTACGGAATCTAGAAGACGCGTAACCATCCCAAATCTTGTTCGTACTCCCTTTAGACATGCATATGTGGGGAAATATTTTTGCTTTTTGGGCCCTTACCTATACGGCAAAATTAATAGGATAATAAGCATTCACAATGAAAACAAGAAACAGTGTACTGTCAAAATATTCAATTTTTTACATAAATTAACATATGAGGAAACAGAAAATCTTTTAATTGTGCCACAGTGACCTTACTACTCACCCTCTCTCTCATACACACACACACACCCTCACTTTCTCACTATACTCACAGAGAGGACATAATTTTCAGAACACTATTTCCACAGTTATAAGTTGTAAGTTTTAAATTTATTCAATTTACAGTGAGATTTAATAGAAAGTGTATGATGTATGAAACATGTTATGTTAGTTGTAAAGGAGATGACAGTGCGGCTTGTTAAGTGAAAAGCGCTGATGTCTGGGATACAGATTTCAAATCTAGTCCAGGCACAGATGGCCCAGGTTAAATGTTACATTTGGACCTGAAACTATGTATCATGTAAAATACTGTTTAATTGAATAAATAAATATTATTAAAAATTTATTTGTATAGACAGTATGTCGAATACCATAACTAAATCGATTTAAGTCCAATATCGCTTATGTCTACTTGACATAATACACATTGTTTATGTGTCAATAAGCTACTTGACATAAATATGTCAATAAATTGTAACAAATTTTTACTAAGCTTTTTGTAAATTGACTTTTTTTATATGGAATAGGCGGGCAAACGAGCAGACGTATCGCCTGATGGTAAGCGATTATCGTCGCCCATGGACACCAGCAACACCAGAGGCGTCACAAGTGCGTTGCCGGCCTTTGGGAGATGGGGAGGGGAGAAAGAGGGGGGGGGGGGTTGGTTTATGGCTATGCGTTGATCTCTGGGTATGTCAGTCAGTCACCTTCCTCTTTTATATATATAGATTATAAATCCTAAATGGTAATACAAAATAATTAAAAAATAGATTATATTTTTAGCGCATAATTCGGGGGTATTTATTATTAAGTGGCAACACCTCTCTGTACCTACGTACACTGGACGTAAATAATGCATGAGTTGCTCAATAATATCGCATAATGCAAGTACTTGTCCTTCATCAGCGTCGCTTCTCACGTTTACTACTCAAAAGGATTATTTCCGAATCGGAATGTCTTTAATTCTAATGGAGTGCGAAGCGTGCGCGCAGATCCAGCCGGCGCTGACTTAGGGTTGCCACAATATAGTTCAAAATTATTAATTTACACATAGTTAATATTAGAAATAATTCTGAGTTCTGCATTTCGGCAATATATTTCTGAATAGTCCTGAGGTATAGGAATACGTTTTATGTAATTACTATCTGATCCGGCGAACTTCGTACCGCCATATAATTCCATATCTGTCTCAGTTTCACATCGCGGACAATAAAAGATACTTTTCCAGTCACTTTGAATTTTTCTTGTACACAAACCTTGTCCTAACAACAACGAACACATAAAAAAAAAAATTTGGTGCAGCCGATCGGAAGTTATGCGCGTACATACGTTTCGGCGATTCATTTTTATATATTTAGATTTACAGAAACAATAGTACAAATTTGATAACAATAAAATAAATTCACAAAAATAAAGAAAAAAGTATATTTTTAATTGATCTAGCTTTATACTGCAAAATGATGTTAGTGTTTTCTATTTTTTGCTACAATGGTGTTTTCTACTTTTACAGTTGTGTGTCTTTTACCTTGATTCTTACTACGCTTAAATGATGTGGGTTTGATCTCACAACACACAACACTTAGAGTGATCGCGAAATCGATGCTCCGAGTCTGTTCTGAGTATGGGTATTTATTGTTTCTATTCCATGTATGTTTGCAAGGTGCTCCGAAACACAGTATTTGAAAAGCAAAAGAAAATAATCGCAAAAATAAACACATTTTCCCTCTTGCAATCAATTTAAAAGAACTTCATGACAACCCTAACCATCCCGGCACACTTGAGATACGCTAAAAGCCGCTGCGCTGCGTCACCGATAACGTTGTATTAACTACACATTTATTCTAACCAATGTCAAATGTATCAAGATTTATTAGTCCGTATATAATTTTTACTTGCAACACTATAACAAACATTTAAATATAGAATAATAGATAATAGAGTTGTTGAGAGAATTTTTATTGAAAGATACAGACGTAACGGGATATGCCGATGTGTTGCCATGCAAAAAAATAAAGCTAGCACCCATTTCCTGGCTTAAACATGTTGAAATGCTGCTTAAGATCCCTAATTGTTTGGTTGGCTAAAAGGAGACATGAGACAAGATCTGAAGTAATTCACTCGTTGATTTTCACCGAGTGTGTTGAGTTATCGAAACCTCAAACAATAGAGTAAAGAACTTTATCGTAAACTAGCTGACCCACGCAACCTCGTTTGCGTCTCCTATTGCCCGTAGTGTGATAATTTTCCCCCGTTTTTGAAACATTCTCCATCGGTGCTCCGCTCCTATTGGTCTTAGCGTGATGATATATAGCTCACAGCCTTCCCCGATAAATGTACTATCCAACATTGAAATAATTTTTGAAATTGGACCAGCGGTTCCTGAGATTAGAGCGTTCAAATAAACAAACTCTTCTGCTTTATAATATTAGTATAGATAAATACCGATGTCTCTTTAAACCAAACGTTAATTACAAAACATCTCGAAAAATATAATTATTTCAACTTTTCATTTATATTACAAATTTTAATCAAATAAACGTTGAAATATATTGTTCAATGAAGTAGGTAGTCTAAAACAATGACGTCACAAGTTTGTATTTAGTATATTTTTCATACAAAGTTATCGTTTTGACAGATGATAAAAAGTAACTGATTTTACTATGGTGTCATCTATTCTGTTCTGAAAGTGTGGTAAAAGGGCCTTAGTTACTAACGAACTTACCAACTGTGTTTAATCTGTCCCTAAACTCTGAATAAAAACAAATTATAAAAGATCAATAAGACACTTATTATGACAATCAAATCGATATCTATAAACTCTTAAGATGCAGTTTATCGATCAAATTAACATCAGTATATCACACAATAGTCCAATAAACTTAGGTATTGTGAGACAACCAAATCGATGACATCACTCGATAACAATAACATCATCAATCTAAACATCGATTGTCACTGATCGCGTCCGATACTCGTATATCGATTAGAGACAATCGATTTACGACTAACAAATTGGTTGGTTAATCCTTGAAATGTTAGTGACAGACGTAATTGAAAACATGTGCTTAGTAAATGGGTATGACTCCTTAGCTTTTTAATTTAGATGTCTGTAATTTGATCTTTGAGCTCTATATGTAATTTTATATATATATATTATAATACGTGAAACAAAAACTTTGTACCTCTCCTTAGGATAATTATGCGAACGGGGGAGTATGAAATTTGGCACAGTGAAGTGCCAAAAAAATATACAGGGGAGTGCAGAATTTCGAGGGTGCACCTGATTCCCCGGGTTCTAGTCTCCGAGACGGTGTGCGATTTTCAGTCGGTTCGAGTCCGACATAGCCACCATCCGGTGGTACCCAAGGGTATATCCGCACAAAAAAATATTAGAAGTGCAGAGTTGAAAACAATATAAATATATTTATGGTTGAATTTCGATAATTGGGCAGCGTAAGCAACTGTCAATCAAGCGGTGTCGGGTTAGACTTAGTTTAGTAATTAATAATATATATAGAATCGAAATCAGTGTGGCTCTACTACCTTGCAAAATCCACCCAATGACTGAGCTAGCTGGAATTTATTAACTTTGCAATATGTTACACTGCTTTATTTTCAAGTATTTAAGTATTATATTAACTCCTAAGTCCTTTACTTATATTGTTATAAAACATTATAAGCTACATAAACTTCTCACTTTAATCAAAACACTCGAATTATATTCCTTTCAACAGAACACCTCATATCTATTAACACTAACACGATTAAATTATTACCTAGAGTAGTTCCCTTAACGGGCTCTTAAATTAAAACCAACTTCGTAAACTATATTATTTGAATAAATATTTTATACGCAATAGAGTTTATTGTTATTGTAATTAGACACCAATTATTTGGCGCCACAATTTGTCTGGGCCATGAACATACCTGTTAATACCTAGTATTGATAAATATATACTAGTTTTATAAAGATGAAGAGGGCGTATGTTTAAACGTGCTTTATTTCAGAAAGTATTTATTTTAAGTATTTATTAGTAATTTTATGTACTTCTGTATAACGGCGGACTATGCCCAGCGCATTCTCTCAAGTAAAGTACTCGTAGTAACAATATTCTGAGGCATATTGCAGCGCAACACGTCTCTACACTAAACATGGTTTATATGTCCATATAAGAAAAACACAAAATGTTTAAAGTTTTTCATAATTGCACATAATTACATAATTTGAAAAGTCGTATCGGCCAATGGCCCAACGTAAGTCTATAACTTGAGACCCACAAGAAAATAGTGACACATAGTTCAAGCCCTTCAAACTATTTATTTTATTTATTTATTTGTAAGTTTAAGTACTTCTGTATATCGGCGGACTAATGCTCAGAGCATTCTCTGCCTGTCAACCTTTTGGTTGTTGTAGAAATCTCGTGAGGTAGACGCATATAGGTTATACAAAAGCTACAGAGGCTTGAGTTTTAGACAGATTTAAAGAAGACGGGTCGATAATAAATTAATTAATGCCATTAGAAAACAATTAAATACCAAGTTGGTTGAACTTAAAACAATGTGAACTTTATCACATTAATGTATATTGTCACAGTGGTGTGAGCATGGCAAGTTGGATTTGGAGATTGAATACTAAATCAAGTATAGAATACATTAATAACATATTCGATTAAATACCTATTAAAGTAATGAATATTAGGTTTCAACCTTACTTAATAATTGACCTCACAAATAAAACAGATTTGTTCAGTTTTAAAGTTAGATCTGGGGGCACGGTCGTGTCTGTCTGTCTGTCTGTCTGTCTGTTTGTTCCGGGTAATCTCTGGAACGGTTGGACGGATTTTTACGGGACTTTCATTGGCAGGTAGCTGATGATCCGGGGAGTAACTTAGACTACTTTTTTTAGACTAACTTTGTCCCGCGGCGTTACTCGCGGTACAACAATAACCGCGGGTAACACTGCGGGGTTCAGCTAGTTTAAAAATAAAATTACAAATTGGGAAAAGTTGTTTTCGATTATGTAGATTATATGAGCATCCTTTTTATTTATTTCTTGCCCTGCCCCCTACAAATCATTGTCTTACTTATCACGCCATGTTTTATTCATATCAATATACGACAAACAAATCTTTATTATATTACTAAACAAACTCAAAATTAATGTCGTAAAAACTGTCCAAACATCTACATCAAGCAAAATAAAACCCTACAGACTCGAATACAGTGTTTAAATAAAATTTTCCAAATAACAATTCTCCCTGATTAAACTGAATTTTACGATGTATTTATTGACAATTAAGTTAAGACCCGAAGCAATAACTTAAATTGAAACTCTGTTGTCTAGACACGTAGGTGTTATTTTGTGCAACCCTTAACAAGTTTGGTCTTGTAATAGCAACTAAGTGACGTTACTGTTGGAGTTTAATGAGGTCTCTGAATCTGAAACAAGCCTTTTTGGGTCCAATATTGGTACTTATGTTTCGAAAGATCAAGCTTATTGGTTGTTACTCGGACAATAAAAGACGGGAATTAAAGTATCTCCTTGTCAAGGTATGAAACTACCAGTAATTATAGTGTTTCAGAAAGTTTTGTATTGTCTGCAGTATATTAGTTGTTTGTAAGAGACGCCCATAGCCCAGTTGCACACGGTGATTAGAAACAATCACTAGAAATTATACAGCATTTAAAGCCTCACATTGCTTCAGTCTATTCGCCTTAAGAAAATAGTGACTACTCCTACTCAACACGTGGGTGTAATATAATATTCGTAATATGATAATTCATCGTATTTCATCTTGTCTCCCCCTTTGCTAAGGAGGGAAATGGACCTATTATATTTCTGATGCCTCCAGTTTTTTTCTGATTAAACTAATTACTAGTTCCAAGACAGTTTAATTTTTCCTGGGACTTTCCGAATTTGTATTCGTGGTTCACTGCTGTTGCTGCAGCTGTGGTGGTCGTGTGGGCGAGATTAATTCCAATACAGTACACAGAGAAGGAGAACTTGACTCAAGTTCTATACCAACACGTCTGGCTAGCTTGATATAGAAGCGAAAACCGCCTTTCCAAGAAGCAAACTCTATGTACAACAGTGAATTATTAAATTAAATGGTTGGTCAGGGTGCGAAACTACATCGATGTGTCACTATTCTCTTCTTCTACCAAGACTGTAAGATCAAACTGGCTAATGAAAGAAATAAATAGATATTAGCAATTTAATTTTTTGCAGTATACAGTAGCTTTAGGAATGGTGTGATACCGTTGTGGCCACTGTGTATGTTAGATGAGCTTTGATTGTATAAACTTAATGTAATTGTTGTTCGGTCGACCACGAACGGGTGTATTAGAATTCGGAAAGCCACCGACCCCGTAGGAGATGTGAGTTTTATGTAGTGTGTGTATGGTCTTGCGTAGTCTTCAAAGAAGTGAAGCGCCTCAATTTAAAACCATTTTAACAGTGGATTGGTCTGCGACATGTCTGGCTATACTATGGGTCCTATAGATTAGTACAAGGGTTCTAAACGAGGAACGCAGCCACTGATGAGATGATTAAACATTTTGGTATAGACAGAAGACAGTATCCAACCGTATCTATATATACTTATTTATTTCTCAAGAAATTCTAAACCGTTTCAACTTAGACGATAAAACAAAAGCCTTATGGTAATATTTATCGTTATGTGGGATTCAATTTATTGCTATAAGAATGAAGTTAATTGTTATAATAGGTAGCGTATGTTTCGTAAAATATGTAAATCACACAAAACTGTAGTCCAACATATCTCTATTAAGATATTTGGAATCATTTGTATAATATTTGTAGTGAGCAGTTGATATAAATAAATAAATAAATAAATAAATTTATTTTATTTATTATAAATCATGTTGAAAGAATAGCTAAGACATTATTGCGGTACAATTCTAATAGTATAAAGGTGAGGAGTTTGTTTGTTTGGTTGAACACATTCAACTCAGGAACTACTGCCTCTTAGCCAAAGTTGCAAGTATTTCGCGTAGATTTTCTTTCTACAATCGCTAACGCCTAACGCTTATATACTATTGAATTGTTGACTAATATTTTGTTTTGAACACGTGACTTAGCGCTGAGAGACGCCATTTCCATAGATTTCTTGGTTTTCTATTAACGTTCACGTTTGTGTAATATAACTTGGATAGGCTGGTTCAAATCAGTTAATTCGTCTAGTGTTAGCTTACGCATTCATTGAAGAAGACTATAGAGCCGACACGAGCCGAGAACCAACAAAAAAAATTGCTAAACATAGGAAATTTAATTCCTTTTGGAGGCAGTGGTTTTTGAGTTCTTAGAGCAATTTTTACAGCCCTTTGAAACTCACTCTTTCTTAGTTCTAAAAAGCAAAAGTTTAAAAAACACTATAACCCGATTACGTAATAACTTTTTTGTAAAATATATGTTAACTATGTCACCCGTGTTATAATTATGAACCTATTGTACCTCAATACTTACAAACTTTCGTGTTTATATTATTAGTAGGATATAATAATCATAGAAATAGAATAATAACGGTTCTCTTAACAATCACGATTAATCAATTCTAGTCTAGTCTAGCTATTCATCAAGAATTAAAATATTCATTTTGATATCCAGTTTTTTGTAGCTTGTGTGTATAATTTTGGAATTGGCTAATAAATTTGTTTACAGAACTAATAAGGCTTCCTAATTAATTGTTGTATTAAGGGTACTCATACACTGGAACTGAGGATAGATGTCGATAGACGCGGTCTTGTGGTACATACTTAACACTACATAGTATAAAACAAAGTCGCTTCCCGCTGTCTGTGTGTCCCTGCTCTGCCCTTTACAGTAAGTAGTTTTAATAAACAAATACGAAGATATTTCAAATTGAAATCCACCTATGCGAAGTCGGGGCGGGTCGTTAGTCTTATATATCGATTTTTATGTTTCGTAGAAAAACTCAAAGTCCACTGTTTTTTTATCGCCTGAAGTAGGATTTAAATTTGTCCACATTAAGGTAAACTAGCGCTTCTCCGTGTCTTTATCAGTAAATGTCCATGTCCTTTCTCAAAAATCAAAAAGAACAATGCCAAATTTCATTAATATCAGTGCAGCGGTTTAGTGTGATAGCACAACAGACAGAAAGTTATTTTCGAATTTATGATATTACTATTGATTATGTCATATAACAACAAATATTTATAGATCATACAAGGTATCACAAAAACAGTCGCGTCCGCTACATCTACGTTACCGAGACGGTCAAATGTTCGCAAATCGCGTCTTAATATCGTTTACGCAATAGGTGCAGCGTGTTTAGACCCTTATTCAATAACTATAACAATTCAAGTTAATGCGTTTGACCTTTTTATTTATTTATTATCTAAGTTAAATATACTAATTTTGATTTGTAACGGCTATTATGTTATATATGTAAATCGTATGATTTATGAATATTAAATATATGGTTCTACGGTCGTGCCTCCTCATTAGATGGAATGATATTAATCAGCGACTTGGGTGATCAAATTAGTGCGTTTATTAATTACTAGCAGACCCACGCAACCTCGTTTGTGTCTTCTATTGCCCGTCGCGTGATAATTTTTCCCCGATTTTGAAACATTTTTCATTGGTGCTCCTCTCTTATTGGTCTTAGCGTGATGATATATACCCTATAGCCTTCCTCGATAAATGGACTATCCAACACCGAAAGAATTTTTCAAATCGGACCAGTGGTGCCTGAGATTAGCGTGTTCAAACAAACAAACAAACAAACAAACTCTTCAGCTTTATATATTACTAGCTGTTGCCCGCGGCTTTGCTCGCGTGGAAGTTGATCATATGCATTTAATTAAAACTATGTAAAATAATGTATTAGTAATTTATTCATGTTTTAAACGTATTTATTTATTTATTTTTGATCACTATCCCATTTAAAAGAACTTTCATACAAACATTCGACCCATATTTCAATCCCTTTAGGAGCAGAATTCGCATAAATACTGATATAAGTATTCATCTATTTGTAATCAGAAACATGAAAACGAAAATTGTTAGGCTGCTAAATTAAAAAAAATGGCGGATTTCCAAACTAACCAATACATGAAATGCCAATGACTATTTCTCCCCTTAGGGGTAGAATATCCAGAAACGCTTAAATATGCATATTCTCGTTTTTAATTAGTAACCCAAAAATAATATTTTATGTTTCCAACTTAAAAAATGATGAGCTTCCATACAAACTTTGAATCCCTATTTCACCCCCTTAAGGATAGAATAACCAAAAACGCTTAAATACGTCTCTACACTTTTTTAATCAGTAGCATATAAATAAAGTTTTATGTTTCAAACTTCAAAAATGAAGGAATTTCAGACTAACCTATGCACGAAATGTCAACCCCTATTTCACCCCTTAGGGATAGAATATTCAGACACGCTGAAATACGTATTTACTCATTTTCAATCAGCAACCCAAAAGTAAAGTTTCAGGTTTCTAAGTTAAATATGACGGATTTTCATAAAAAAATTTAACCCCTATTTCACCCTCTTATTGGTAAAATATGCAGAAACGCTAAATAGATATCTAGTTACTTTTAATCAGTAGCCCAAAATTAAATTTTCATGGTACTAATTAAAAAAATAACGGACTTCCATACAAAATTTCAACCCATATTTCACCCCTTTAGGGGTAGAATATCCAGAAACGCTTAAATACGTCTTTACTCTTTTTTAATCAGTAGTATATGAATAAAGTTTCATGTTTTTAACTTAAAAAATGACAAACCTCCATACAAACTTTCAACTCCTATTTCATCCCTTAGGGGTAGAATATCCAGAAACGCTTAAATACGTATCTACTCATTTTTAATCAGTAGCCCAAACACAAAGTTTCATGTTTCGAACTTCAAAAATAACAGACTTCCAGACTAACCTATATGCGAAATGTCAACCCCTATTTCACCCATTAGTGGTAGAATATTCATAAACGCTTAAATACGTATTAACTCATTTTTAGTCCTTAGCACATGAATAAAGTAACATGTTTCTAACTTAAAAAATGGCGAACTTCCATATAAACTTTTGACCCCTATTTCACCCCTTAGGGGTAGAATATCAAGAAACGCTTAAATACGTATTAACTCATTTTTAGTCAGTAGCCCAAACACAAAGTTTAATGTTTCGAACTTCAAAAATGACAGACTTCCAGACTAACCTATATGCGAAATGTCAACCCCTATTTCACCCCATAGGGGTAGAATATTCATAAACGCTTAGATAGGTATCTACTCATTTTTAATCAGTAGCCCAAAAATAAAGTTTCATGCTTCTTACTTAAAAAATGCCGAACTTCCATACAAACTTTCAACCCCTATTTCACTCCCTTAGAGGTAGAATACCAAGAAACGCTCAAATATGTCTCTACTCTTTTTAAATTAGTAACACATAAATAAAGTTTCATGTTTCAGACTTCAAAAATGACGGACTTCCAGACTAACCTATGTACGAAATGTCAAACCCTATTTCACCCCTTAGGGGTTGAATATTCAAAAACGCTGAAATACGTGTTTACTCATTTTTAATCAGCAGCCCAAAAGTAAAGTTTCAGGTTTCTAACTTAAAAAATGACGGACTTCCATACAAACTTTCAACCCCTATTTCACCCCCTTAGGGGTAGAAATTCCAAAATTCCTTTCTTAGTGCGTGTCTACTCAATAAAAGGATCCTACTCACCAAATTTCATAGCCCTAACTATCATAGTTTACGCTCGGCGATGATGAATCAGTCAGTCAGTCAGTCAGTCAGTCAGTCAGGACTTACTATTTTATAAGTATAGATTAGTATAGATTCATATGTAGGTTTTAATATTTTTTTATTATATGAATATAAGTTGCATGAGATTTATTTCCCTCAATTCGTAAGACCCTAAGTATAGAGAACGTGCATTAAATTAAACTTATTCTGACTTGATACATAAATATTTCTGAAGCTATTAATTTATTTGCCATATCTTTATTTCAGTTCAGTTATTTAAGTGATATATTAGAACATACAAACATACATAGACACTGATTTGACTACATAGTCATCTACTCATTTGACTACTACCGGAAAGCAAAATACCTTAACCGGCTTAGTGTAACGAATATACATAAAAAACTAACTTGCAATAATAGTTAGAAGTAACTCAAATCGCATCTAAATACAAACATTATGACAATTTAACTCTTAAATGTCTATTTCTTTATAAACGTCAAATTTCTAAAAGGCAACTCTAAAGCTCACAAAATATGGTTGTAAATTTATTGCTATTTTATCAGGAGTTGGAACAATAATAATGTTTTACAGTAGAAAATGTTGCAACACAATAATAATATAGTGAACTCGGAATCCGACATTTGTTGGTAAATAAGACGTCAAGAAACGCGCGCTTTGTAAGATATGTGTCAAGAGTTGTCTGTGATTTTTGTTTATGTTCTCTTTGTCTCAAATACTGCCACAGAAAAAGAAAAAATTAGAACATTGTCTTTGACTGACCTGGAATAAAACTTTAGTTGCAATACTTACATAGTTTTATTATTATTACTTTTGGTAAAGTTACTGTTGTTATAAGTTACTGAAGATTAATTAATGTTGTTCTAATTTTCGCTGTTGATCTGTTAGGTCTGCATTCTGTGCACGTGAAAAACTATAGATATAGACTATAGATAACTCTGTATAAAAAATGCATTAAATACAAACTTGTGACGTCACTGTTTGAGACAACTCAATTGAGCAATATATTTCAATGTTTATTTGATATTTGTAACAGAAATGGAAAGCTGTAATAGTTATATGTTCCAACATGTTTTGAAATACATATTCATTTTATTGAACCTAATTGTTTGGTGGATTTGGAAGAAGACATATAGTTTTATTTATAGGTATATGAACTCTTTGCAGGTGCTGTGTGGTGCAGTGGCAGACGCGGGCGACGTGACAGCCAACGCGAGCCGCGTGCGCCGCGCGCCCCAACCCCACTACTCGCACCGCGTGGTGTACGTAACACGCTTTTATCTAAACCTAAAACACTTCCAACCCGATCTTAAAAAGCTAGGATTATTATAGAAACAAATTTCAAAATCAAGCGGAACTTATTTTGAAAAGATTTCCATAGGGATTCTTGACACATTATAATAAATAAATAATAATAAAATAATCAATAACCATTTTATGTTTAACACAATCAACCTTATGGCAGCAAAAACATCTGAATTACAGCTACTAAGACCCTAATAATCATGATATATTCTATGCGTTTCTATTAATCTATATATTTCATACTTATTATTTCCAGGACGGACGAGGAATTAGACATGTCATCAGCAGCGTCGTGGAAGCGTTCCCATTGGCGCGACATGCAGTACATTCTGCGGCACGAGGGCAACCAGAAAGACGGGGTTCAGTGCTGCCCTTCAGTCCTCGAGATGGTCACCAAGAAGGGCGGCCGAACCCCCACCGGCCACTACGTAGAACTCTACGAGGATGGTGAAAACCAGCAAAGGCTGTTTGAAATTTCTTGTGCCGCTGATGTCGTCGACAAACCGTGCCGTTTTGTCGACGCTAGACTGTACAACGAGTCCAGATGCATTCAAAAGTATTCGTACTCATATGCCCTCGTGCGGTACCTCCACACGCCAGCTACTGAAACTCCTCAACCGCGGAGTGAAGGACATTTCTCCGTGCCAGGCTCTGGTGGTTGGTCAATGGACTATGTGAGAGTGCGTGCTGGTTGTGAGTGTCAAATCAAACCTAACAAATCAAACAAACCCGCCCGTAGAAGACACAAGCAGCGAAAGAGGAACAGGAGAGTCGCCGAAGACGACGAGACCTGACTGTAGGTGTGTGCTAGTGAAATCCATTCGGGACTTTGAACAAATTTGGGATCATCCCGTAGTATTACGTTTACAAATATACCTTTTCTGATGTTTTCGTTTAGTTCGTGTAAAATATTTGGACGTCAGCGAAGTTGTGTTTGTTTGTGTTCGGATTCTGTGGATCGTTTTTCGTTACCTACATCAAGTTAAGAGCTTGGTTGGTGCAGCTCTCGGTCGGTCTATTAATGTATTTATTTTATTTTTTGTCTGTATTACGCTTCTTGTTGTAGTCCGTTTAGTTAGTCTCGATCTTTGAAATTAAAGTGCCTTTCTTTGTGCCTTAAATAATAATAGTTAACTGTCTGGGAATTGTTCAAATTTTCAGTATAATGTTATACGTATTCAATAATGAATGTAATGGCTGATGTCACATATCATAAAATAGTAACACCAGTTTTTTACGTCAACCGAAATAACAATTTAATTTTGATAACTTCAGTGGTAACGTGATCATTTTTAGTATTCGTTACAGTCTCTTAGTCGAATAATTCTACGTGACGCGAGCCAACACTACTACGCATATATTAAGTAAGAGTTACCGGTTGATCGAGATGCATAGTTTTAATATACTTCACTACGTTGCGTTTGTCACAACTCTTTCGATAACTTTATTATTTAAGATATAGTAACAGTAACGCAGTCTGTGATCAGTTCTCTTATACCTGTTCTGTAAGGTCACGTAGTGCGGTCACGCGGTGTTCCTCCTGTTAAATAACCGTTGTAAAACTATTTATAATAGTTACGAAAGTTACGAATCGTTTTGTTTTAAAATTAACTTAAGTAAACTTTTTAACCGAATTAAAAAAGGAAAAGTTTCTCAATTCGACCGTATTTATAATTTTTTTTTATTTGTTTTCGCGGATACCTTCATCGTTTATGAACCGATTTTGTTAATTTTTTTAATGGAAAGGATATACCCCAACGGTGGTACCATGATAAGAACACTAAGATCTGATGATGGCATCCAAGAGAAATAGATTCGAACCTTGAAGTCGGTTTTATTTTTATTAAAATTTAACTTGTTATAAGACTGCTAAAGATGAGTTTAAAATAATGTACGTTCTTTCAATTTTTCCAATTCAGCTGACTTGTTTATATTTTCTCGCTTCTTCAACTGAAGAGTGAATAAAATGTTCAAAATATGCAATATTTGACATGTCATCAACTATGGTAGTACATAGTACTTTAGAGTACTAGATTTAATATTACTAGCTAAATGTCAAGTTGCCTTCAATACACTACTATAGTATAACAACGTGTTAGTTCTCTGAATCTGGATTTAATTTATAAAATTTAACAACAAATATGAAATACTTTCAACGATTTATTCTTTTACTTTTGATTTTAATTAAATTTGCCATGAAGATACTTTGATCCTTGAGGAAGGATTTGTTTTATAAAGGTTGTTTCACACGAAGGGCACCGCCAATTAGTCGTTCCACTGATTATAATGCTCTCTTCGCTTTAAACTTAAGAATATTTATTCAAAGTTAACAATTTATAATTTTTGTTATTATTGTAACAGTACTTACTTTTTAGATATAAGTGCGTCGAGTCAAAGATCTGTATTATTTTCTATTTTGTAATACTTTTATTGTATTTAAAAATTTAGTTATTTTTAAGGATTAATTTCATTCTATTTATACTGTCTAATACGAGGTATTCCGAAATACAGTATGAATGTTAGTTTGTACGTAGAAATCGCTTCCATAAAATATATTTGATGTATATAAATAACGCAATAGTATTGTGGACTGAGATTATTTTGTGCATTTAGATGTGTTGTATCCAAATGAGAAGGGAATATTTTTGTAATTACGGTTAAACCACCATGAAACTTCGTGCAGCGCCATCTCTTAGAGAGTAGCTATAAACTGTTGTTTAAGTTATCGAAACTAGATGTCGCTTCACCTACCAAACCTGTCTAGCAAAAAGTGCGCAGAACAGTGCCATGTTTTACTAATTTTAATGTATGTACCTATAAGAACCAGTAAATACAATTTTACTGGTCTGTAAGCAATTATAAAACTTTGTTAAATGCATGATATAGTTTTATTGCCAGTTGACATTCAATGTACTTATAATCAGATTTAATGTCTTTAGAACTAAATGTAGAAACCTACAATAAAGTTCCCAAATGTCGTTAATTTTTAATTTCATCAAAAATACATCACAACTATACGTTACTTTATTGTTGACATCAAAAACAAATTTATAAAATAAAATACTGAAATAGCAAACGTTATTTTATTGTCTCCTTATTTCCTAAAGTCACATTTTTACAAAATATAAAATTTTACTATTACCTAATTGTCACAAAACCTTAAGTCATTTTAATATCGATGTTGAACATCACAGTTTTTGAATTTTATATTAAACTCAAGTAGATTTTTATCTATACATAACTAATTCAGTATGGAAGTACTGATTCTATAGCGATGAAGGGTTAGATCAGTTAGCATCGTGATCTGAAATCAAGAAAACATTGATATTAATATTCAAATATGATTAATACTAAAATTTTAACTTTAACACAATCGTGTACACAAAATTTCAGTAAACCGATATTTTAAATATTTTTTTGCATATTAAATTGCTAAGTTACTGTTTTTTTATTAAAAAAATTATGATTCCATTTAATAAGTTCTTCTAATTGCACCAATAGTTAAGCAACATAGCTGTTTTCTGAGTCAGTTAAATTAGAAGTACCTAATTTTTATACAATGCCATCTAGCGTCGAATAGTTAAACTATTTTATTGCTTTTACCATTAGGTTGATATTGATAGTTTGCGTAAATAACCATAGTAAACTGCTACTCACCTAAATATTTTGTCGTCAAATACATTAATACAAATCCCGTTCCAACTGAAATCAACTGCAATATTCCAGCACTACGTTTGCGTTCATGCCATCGCGCTCTCTCGCGGGGCAATACTTCACTTACTGTGACGTACAAAAGCGTACCGGCTGCTAAGCCCTGAAATGTTCACAGTGTTTAGTTAATAGATGGCGCTTGTTTTAAATGAAGACAATAAATTCCATGGAAGATTTCAGTAATCGAACTATAACAGTAAACCGAAACTTAGAGTACTTTAATGATTAAAATATTACCTGCATAATGGGTACAGCAACAGAATCCTTCAGCGCAGTGACACTCTCCAGGCCCGAGCCCACGGCAATGCCAGCCACAGAGCCCATACTGAACAGAGCCACGCAGAATATGTGCGTGCAGATACGGGAGGGGAAGTTCTCGCACAGCTCTGCACCGAGACAAAAGCCCACCACAAACTTGTGAGAAGCAACTGCCGCAAACAGCAAAAGTACCTGAAAGTAGACAAATTAAAATTAAAAGATTTACAGACATAGATGGATATTATTATCTGTAGATCATCTCCACTTCTCCTAGCTTTATTTGGCGGGAAGTCTTATAATGACTTTAGCAAGGCTTTTGGCTGTTGTTGTGGCAACGCGCACCGCCACTTTATGTTTTTGGGCAAACGAGCAGACGTATCGCCAATGGACACCCGCAACAAAAGAGGCATCACAAGTGCGTTGCCGACCTTTGGGGGACAGGGGACGGGGAGGGGACGTGGGATGGCTTTAAGGCTCACTCACTCGGTGAAACACAGCGCAAGTGCTGCTTCACACCGGTTTTCTGTGACGCCGTGGTATCACTCCGGACGAGCCGGCCCATTCATGCCGAAGCGTGGTTCCCCCAAGGTCATGTGATAAAGTACCTATTATTATGTGACTCTGCCAGACTACAGACTACCCGCAATGGCTTAATATTTATGTATTTAGTATTGGTCTAATTTGTTTTTTTTTTATTCGGTCCAGGATTTTTTTAGCCCAACCCATTTTTAATATACTTTATAATATACTAAATTTAAGTATTATAAAATAAGTTTTATTCTATTATCAGCTCGGTGAAGGGCGATTTAGGGTCGGATCTTAGACTATACCGAGAGTGTCTGTTTCTAATGTTAAAATAACCGCTTTTTACTAAATGCATATGTATGTATACACGGTACATATACCAAAAATGTATTTAATTTTTTTTTGTCAGACAGTCTGTCCGCCCGTCTGTCTGTCTCTCCGTCTGTTCCTGGTAATCTCTGGAACGGCTGGTCCGATTTTGACGGGACTTTCACTGGCAGGTAGTAACTGATGATCCAGGGAGTAACTTAGGCTACTTTTTTAAGACTAACTTTGTCCCGCGGCGTTACTCGCGGTACAACAATAACCGCGGGTAATAGCGGGTAGACAGCTAGTATTATATAAAACGAACTCACGCGTATCGAGCAATGTTAAATTATAATATTGGAGTATGAACATTCCTAGGAGAAACACAAGTGAGGCATACTGGAACAAAACTCGTGAAATCAAACAGTTAACGCTTCATTATCTGGACCGATTTATTTCCTTGCGTTCTTAGTAACAATAATATGAATTCATTTATAAATATAATTATGACTAAGTATTATTAAAATTTATTTATATAATTTTTATTTTAGTTCTTTGTACATCGGTGTACATATTTCTATTGAGATGATATTTTTATTGTAGAAAAATTCCATGTTTGTATTTTTTACCCGACTACGGCCATGGTCAAAGGAGGGTTATGATTTTGACAGGCTATGTATGTATGTATGTTCATCTGTTCCCTCACAGCTCCTCAACTACTTATTAGAACTGGACAAATGAGGTATCGTTAGAAGCCTCTTGATTGTCCGCTGGTTATAGGCTATATGACGTGTGACCGACTCTAATATTGCGCCCTCTAGCCGACAAAGTACTGTATTAAAATATAAATTTGATATGTATGATTTGTATGCCGTGTTTGGTATCATTGGCAAGGGCGTTACTTGTACATTTCAAAAATATATATATTATGAACTATACAGTAATGTTTTTATGCGTATAATAGTCGTTTTAACCCGATTACGGTGACACCAAAAGGAAGGATAATAATTTTGGCAGCCAGTTCCACCATAGCGTCTACACTCTTTCTCTCTCTCTCTCTTCCTTTCATCCCACATGGTGTTGGCGTCAGCTTTCTTAATTTATCTGCAGCAGCTTTCCATCAGGTAGAGTATATTATTAATTATCTTGTTTTCGGTCTGACCCTGGATCTCCTACCAGGGAGAGATCACTGAAGCGATTAAACTACCGAACTGTATTAAATAAACGAGATATCATTAGATTCCTAATATTATTATTATTGGGCCTTCTGCTATAGGCTATATTGTAAATTAGTTGTGTTATAGTTAACTTTTTCTTGTTCTTTCTTACCAAAATTGTATTTTATGCACATATGTGGTAACGAAATAGGGTTTCAATTGTTAACCTGGTAGTAATAGAGTTTCCCACATTATAAAAATAAACGATAAATAAATGATCGTAAGAATTATAAATATTTTAATTAAAAGAAATTACTCAACACACGGTAGTCTTGGAGCTATTCAGTGCGACACGGGCCGTCCGCGCGCGGATTGGGGCTTACGTCCGTCGCGGATGAATTCGTCGTTCAGGACTGCGCGTACCGTGACGAGTTGTTGTACGATTATTTTAAGTTTTTCCCTTTACTGTGCTGTTGTCATGTGTAGTACTCCCTTAGTCGGCTCTTACGACACTCTTGAGACGAAAAGGTGTGATGATACTCCGTATTTTTTATTCATTGCCACCTAGAATGGCTCTGAACGGCGTCCGCGCGCGGATAGCTCTGCGTAGCACTGACCGCGCTGTATCGGCTTTATACATTGTACCATCTGTCGCGGACATCCGTGTCGCACTGAATAGCGCCTTACATTTTTCAACTTTAATTAGTTTACTTATTATTACTTTAAGTTATCAAACCTTGGTTGCTGAACTTTAATGATATTTTGAATTATAAATAGGTACTTTTATTCATTCGAGGAACCTGTACGTCAATGATTCTGACCGCTAAACCAGAGGTCATGGGTTCGAATCCTACACAGGACAAATCTCTGTGTGATGAACACGACCATTTGTTTTGTCTGGGTGTAATCTGTCTAGAATATGTATGTATGTATTTAAACATCTATACAAATAAATAAAATGAAAGTGTCTATTTCTAATTTCAAATTAACAGCTTTTTCCTAATTTCATTTGAAAGTGTATACGGTACTTACATAAAAAAAAATTGTTTTTTTTTTTCAATTTCTTTGTCTGACCATCTGTTTATTACAGCTAATCTCTGGAGAAGCTGCATCGATTTTGTTAGGACTTTCATTCAGATAACCAATGAACTATGTAACTTGGTATGTGCAGGTAAATTATCCTACTTTTATTTTAGACTAGCTTCGCCCCGCGGTGTTAACTAGGGTTGTTGTTATAAAGGTCCAATATTAATAGAGTGCTCCATACTTTTGGCCATTGGTACACATCCATACTTCCTACTAATATTATAAATGCGAAAGTTTGTAAGGATGGATGGATGTTGGATGGATGTTTGTTACTCTTTCACGCAAAAACTACTGAACGGATTTGGATGAAACTTTACAGCAATATAGCTTATACATCAGAATAACACATAGGCTACTATTTGCCGCGATAACCGACATATACGCGGGCGGAGCCGCGGGCAACAACTAGTATATTATTAATGCGAAAGTAACACTGTCTGTGCTGCTTTCACGGTCAAACCGCTGCATCGATTTCAATAAAATTTGGCATGGAGATACTTTAATTCTTGAGGAAGGACATAGGGTACACTTTGCTGCGATAACCAACAAACACGCGGACGGAGCCGCGCGCAAAAGCTAGTATACATATATACCTATATATATTTACTGTAATTGTTTCCTCTGATTTTTCATTCTTCTATTGTATGCTAGACTATCTTTGTAATTGGTTTTGAAAACCCCACCGCAAAATAGTGTTAGATCTTTCCTTATAATAAGTAAACTACTTCTATGTATTGTTCTATTTAAATACCTGCAATCCAATACACAAAAGGGCTTACATACATTGTAGACTAAATAACAATATGTTTGTTATGAAGCCATTATTACATTACTATTACTTAAACACTTGACAAAACGTGTAAACAAATAGCAACTCTCATTACATAATAATTAAGTGCCGATTGGCGATTATATTATCAATCGTAGTTTCGATTATGCTTATTGTGAAATAGTTTACCCGGTAAACTTCGTACCACCATATTTTATTCGTGAATATTTTGTCAATTTCCAAAAAAATTGCTTGTTTTTACCCGACTACGGCTAAGCCAATGTAGGGTTTTGACAAATTATGTATGTATGTATGTTCATCTGTTGCCTCATAGCTCCTCAACTACTTTTTTGAACTGGACAAATGAGGTATCGTTAGAAGCGTCTTGATCGTCCGCTGGTTATAGGTTGAAGTGAAGTGTCACTGAATCTAATAATAATAATAAATAAATAAGTTTGGTATCATTGGAAAGGGCGTTACTTGTATATTTCGAAGCATTAGCTCGTGGCTTTGTCCGTATTTATTCGTAAGTGTGGTATTTCTATGGTATGCTTGTTTGTTCCATACTTTTTGCTAAACTACTAGTTAGAATAAGACAAATGAGGTATCGTTAGAAGCGTCTTGATACTGACCTCAAATAAAGTTGGGAAAAGGGTAGGCTGATGATGAGGAGAGACCTGCTTCCTTGTCCTTGTGTCATGTATATGTTAAACAAGGTTGCATATTTTATAATAGTTATTGTTAAATACACAAGTACAATTTTAACAAAAATAAAACCGACTTCAAGGTTTGACTCGATTTCTCGTGGATGCCATCATCAGATATTAATGTCCTTATCATGGTACTACCACCGAGACATCTCCTTTCTATTAAAAAAAGAATGTTCTAAATCGGTTCATAACGACGAAGTTATCAACGAACACATAAAAAAAATAAAGAATATGTACGGACGAATTGAGAAACCTCCTCCTTTTTTTGAAGTCGATTAAAATAAGTAGATTATTATGTATTATACGCTTCTTGAGTAAATTTAATATCGACGTTAATATTAACGTAAAATATAATAAATTTATTGTTTCTTACTTTTTTTTCACAGTTTTCTATATTCAATACTAACTTTTACCAACTTTCAGAACTATGCCGGGCACATTGGTTCTTTAAGTATCTCTTTGTACCGCACTTTTTCTTATAGGTAAAGACTTCGAGCAAAGCTCTTTCTGTTTTATAGAAAACTAGCTGAACCCCGCGGTGTTACCCGCGGTTATCGTCGTACCGCAAGTAACACCGCAGGACAAAGTTAGCGTAAAAAAGTAGCCTAAGTGACACCCTGGATCATGAGCTACCTGCCACTGAAAGTCCCGTCAAAATCGGTCGAGCCGTTCCATAGATTACCCGGAACAAACGTACAAACAGACAGACATTTTTTTTTTAAATACAATTTTGTTATATGTACCTTGCATACATACATATGCATTTAGTATTAAGCGGTTATTTTAATATTACAAACAGACACTCTAATTTTATTTATTTGTATAAATAATAAAATATGTTAGTAATACCTAGTGCATTTAAATATAAATGCACTCGTTAGAATGATAAAATGATGGAAACATATGTCTGCAAATGCAACAGGAAAAACACACGTAGCTACAAACTGTTATTGAGCAATTAGAGTGATAAAATATGTAAATTGACACAGTATATTGCTCAAGTCTATTACAATATATTTTTCCTTGATAGTAAAAGCAAAGGTATTGCCACGTGATGTGGAATAGTAGCCTAAACTATGACAACACGAGTGATAGAATAGAATAGAAAAAACACGTTGTGAAGTTGTGAGTTGTCACCATAAATATATTTTGCAAAATTTTGAAATAAGGGCAAGTAAGAAATCGTCGTAAAATTACCAATAATGTGGAAGAAAAAGGACAAATTTCTGGATTTTAAACTACAGTCCATTCGCGTTAAGAAAATAGTGACGCATCGATCAAGTTGCACCCTCAACCAATTAAGTTCTGATCTATACAAATAAATAAAATTGGAGTGTCTGTTTGTAATATTAAAATAACAGCATAAATGCATATGTGTGTAAACACGATACATATACCAAAAATGTAGGTAAAAAATTTTTTGTCTGTCTGTCTGTTTGTTCTGGGTAATCTCTGGAACGGCTGGACGGATTTCAATTGGACTTTCACTGGCAGGTAGTAGAGCCACGCTGATTTCAGCACGAACGGGCCGGCTCGACCGGGGCGGTACTACCCTCGCACAGAAAATCAACGTAAAATGACAGCGATCATGCTGTCGTGTTTCGTTGGTGAGTGCGAGACCGGAGGCCCAATGATGCGAAAGCATCACTAGCCCGCCATGGTGTGGGTCACCATGCTGCATTGTTGCATTAGACAATGCGTTCGCAGTATGGTGACCATCACTCTTGGATTCTGCTTATGCTTTCCATCAGGCAGAGTAGAGTCATTATGGCAGGGTCAAATAAAAAAAAAAAAAAAAAAAAAAAAAAAGGTAGCTGATGATCCAGGGAGTAACTTAGGCTACTTTTTTTAGCCTAACTTTTCCCCACGGCGTTACTCGCGGTACAACAATAACCGCAGGTAACACCGCGGGGTTCAGCTAGTTATCTATATATTTTCTACTATAAGAGCCATTTCATAATAAGGGGCAAAAGTGTTCTACAAAATGCCTGAGTAGCGTCCACTATTTGATATGGCCCGTGGTGCTAAAGTTAGCCCTCTTGTGCCAGGTGAAATGTCATATGCGCTGCTACTATAAATCTTGCTTGTTTTTCAGCCTCTGAGCTACAGACAGTTTCTAGAGTATGAAAATGAGCAACAGGTGCAAGAAAAACCATACTATATGGATACATAACACAACATGCTTTTTTACCCGACTACGTCAAAACCAAAGGAAGCAGGCTTTTGACAGGCCATGTATGTCATTTCTTCCCTCATAGCTCCTTAACTACTCATTAGAACTGGACAAATTAAATGTCGTTAGAAGCGTCTTGATCGTTCTCTGGTTAAAGGCTATATGTAATGTGGCGCCCTCTAGTCGACATAAAGTACTGTATTAAAAAAAATATTTGACATAAATATGTCGTGTTTGATATCATTGGAAATGGCGTTACTTGTACATTTCAAAAATACATACATTATTAGCATAAATTTGCTCGTGACTTTGTAGCGTCGGTTTTGTCGTAGTTGGGTTTTAGTTTTTTATTTTTTTATTTCAATTTACAACCCTTTCAATGAGAAACCACTAAGGTCTATGTACTCTAATCCTTGAATGCTTTTTATTAGTTATAAAGACAATAAATACGTTATCACAAGGTTTACTGAACCTTATATAGATAGAATTCTCATAAAAACTTCACTTTCACAAAAAAAAACAAATAAATAAATACTTTGCTGATAATAGTAAAGCCAAGTAATTAGAAGCCCTGAATTCTTTTGTTATTGCAAATAAATGAGTTTATTTATGTCTGTTTATATATGAGACTAGCTGAACCCCGCGGTGTTACCCGCGGTTATTGTTGTACCGCGAGTAACGCCGCGAGGCAAAGTTTGTCTAAAAAAAGTAAGTTACTCCCTGGATCATCAGCTACCTGCCAGTGAAAGTCCCGTTAAAATCGGTCCAGCCGTGCCAGAGATTACCCGGAACAAACAGACAGACAGACATTTTTTTTAAATACGATTTTGGTACTTGTACCGTGTATACACATATATATGAATTGAATAAAAAGCGGTTATTTTAATATTACAAACAGACACTCCAATTTTATTTATTTGTATAGATGTATAGATATATAGTCAGCAAACAGATCACCTGATAAACAAGAGTGTGAGTGAGAGACTACTTCGTAGGAAATCCTCTCGACCTCTGATACTCCAAACAAGACGACCCGTGGGAGGGTTATAGTACCTAATACTGTAGAGAGCAATAAAATGTGTCTATGTATAAATTAAAAATTAACTAGATATTATCTATGGCTCCGCCATGTTGCTTCCCTTCTCGCTTGAGTGTTCCAATATGACGCTGTGCACAAAATAAGTTTTCTCATTAAACAGAATATTCCACATTAAATTCGTTTATTTTCAAGTCCTATTAACAGGTTATGGGCCAAGGCACATAATTCTGTTTTACGTTAAGACTTTCAAACAGACTACTAGAAATCTCACTATCTCGAGTAACTGTAGACTCCTGTACTGTAACTGTAAATTCCTGATAACCTGACATCATAAGAACATGACGCAATATTGAAAAGCCATCCATCCATCCAGTCCATCTATCATTTCTTGATCATGTTCGATTCTTGTACTCATCACGCTGTATTACAATTACGTCTATCCAAAATTTAACAATCATCAATGTAACAATTTTTATTATCAGCCTATCGAAGTCCACTGCTGGAACTATTACCGCTGCCCATGGACACCCGCAACACCAGAGGCGTCACAAGTGCGTTGCCGGCCTTTGGCGGATGGGGAGGAGGATGTAGGTGGTAAAGCCACGCTGATTTCAGCACGGCTGGGCCAGCTCGACCGGTGCAGTACTACCCTCGCACAGAAAATCAACGTAAAATGACAGCGATCATGCCGTCGTGTTTCGTTGGTGAGTGCGACACCTGGGGCCCAACGATGCAAAAGCATCACAAGGCCGCCATGGTGTGGGTCACCATGCTGCATTGTCTGCATTTTAGCAATGAGTATGGTGACCACCACTCTTGGATTCTGCTTTTGCTTTAAATCAGGCAGAGTAGTCATTTTGGCAGGCCCAAACATAAAAAAGAGGAGGAGGTGTTGGGGGTACAGGCCTCCAGTATCCTCACTCACTCGGTGAAACACAGCGCAAGCTCTGTTTCACAACGGTTTTCTGTGAGGCCGTGGTATCACTTCGTTCGAGCCGGCCCATCCATGCCGAAGCGTGGTTCTCCTACGGTTTCCAGGAGTTGGCTCTTGTCAGCCATCTTGCGTAAATCATCACTCAGTCTAAGGTCTAAAATATAACAATAAAAGAGATAGTTCGTTTATCTGTTTTAAATACAGTATTACACTAACGTATATAAACGTTATCGCGACAACTACAAAATTCGTAATGTTATTGTTTTGTTATCTTTAATCGCGTTTATGTTATCAAAGGAAGTGGGTCAATTCATAAGAGATTACCGGTCGGACCAATGTTTAATGGACTATATGGATATTTAGAAGCATATGTACATAAAAAACTAACTAATAAATGTTTGAATCATCATCAAGCAGTCGACCGAATTGTGTCGGTCACAGGCTTCATCGCTTAGTATTCGGGGCTCGATTCCCACATGAGTCCTTCAAAATGGTTCAAATTTGCTGAAACGATGTTTGATTACGTTCATAAAGTACTAGCAGACCCACGCAACCTCGTTCGCGTTTCTTATCGCCCGTAGCGTGATAATTTTCCCCCGTTTTTGAAACATTCTTCACTGGTGCCCGCTGCTATTGGTCTTAGCGGGATGATATATATACCTATAGCCTTCCTCCATAACTGAACAACACTGAAATAATTTTTCAAATCGGAGCCGTGGTTCCCGAGATTAGCGCGTTTAAACAAATAAGGCAGAGTTTATATCTACAATGGTACCAGACTGCTAGAAAAAAGTAATCATATATATTTTATATAAATATATTATACATACATATATGACACTCACATCTGTATAAATGTAATATGTAACATAATATTATCTAGTGATTATTTTAACAGTGAGATCTGCAACGGTATTTAGCTAGGTTACAGACCACTGAGAGATTTTTATTGCTATGATAGATAACAACAGCGGATGCAGAGTTTAAACGTTGATAAACCAGCAAAATTGTGACTTAGTTTATTTAGTACTTACATCTATACTAATATATAAAGCTTTGATTGTTTGTTTGTTTGAACACGCTAATCTCAGGAACCGCTGGTCCGATTTGAAAAACTCTTTCAGTGTTGTATAGTACATTTATTGAGGAAGGCTATAGGCTATATATCATCACGCTCGGACTAATAGGAGCGGAGCAACAATGAAAAACGTTTTGAAAACGGGGGAAAATTATCACACTACGGGCAATAGGAGACGCAAGCTAGGTTGCGTGGGTCTGCTAGTACTTTAAAAACATTATCAAACCTCGTTTCATACCATACCATATATTCTTCATCCTTTACTCATTCGGAATATTTTTTTTCATATTTAAATAAGGCCAGCCTTAAGTACCCATCGTTGTAGGTTTATTTTCTGCAGATATTTTATGTGTCAATGCTTTTATTATGTTAATAATAATAATGCATTTTTATACATTACCACTAGCTGATCCCGCAAACGTTGTTTTGCCGTAAAAAACAAATGTGTGTGGGTCACCTTATCGTTTAGGGGTATGAAAAATAGAAGTTCGCCAATTCTCAGATCTAACCTATATGCACACAAAATTTTATAAAAATCGGTCCAGCCGTTTCGGAGAAGTGTGGTAACAAGCATAGGGACACGAGAATTTAATATATTAGATTATGGACATAACAAGACAAGGGCATGGACAAGACAAGACGTTATTATTATAGACTAGGTATATCCTAAACATTATATGATGTTTACCTATTTCTCTATCTTGTTTATCTATACAAATAAATAAAATTGGAGTGTCTGTTTGTAATATTAAAACAATCGGTTTTTACTAAAAGCATATGTATGTATACACGGTACATATATAACATAAATTTAGTTAAAAAAAAATATCTGTCCGTCTGTCTGTTTGTTCTGGGTAATCTCTGGAACGGCTGGACCGTTTTGACGGGACTTTCACTGGCAGGTAGCTGATGATCCAGGGAGTAACTTTTTTTAGACTAACTTTGTGCTGCTGCGTTACTCGCGGTACGACAATAACCGCGGGGTTCAGCTAGTTATCAATATTATTTAGCACTGACACAGTGCTAAATATTCCATTTATTACAGATCTACACATTACACTCATGGCTTTCTTAGTTCGGGTTTATTGAAAAAGTGTGGCACAACTTATAAATTAAAGTTAATACAAAATGAAATGTACTAAACAGATGTAAATTATCTTAGTTTTTCTAATCGACTTCTCAATTTGTCAGTATATATATTTTTTACGCAGGTACTTCCCCTGTCAAAGATTCTCTGTTAGATTTATTTCATGATGTGGGTGAACAGGTAAAAAAGTATGATTTATGTAAGTACTGTGCATATTATGTGCATATTTTTATATTTTCCTGTTCTGATGTAATGAGGATGTAAGTACAGCAATATTACCTGGTTTAGTACTGTATTATAACATTAAACTCTTTCATTCTTGTAGTAGCGGTTTAAGAATATGGAGCCTAAGGTAAGGGGTTTTGTCAATATTTGAAAGTACCTAAGAATAACAAAAACAAATCGAACTTGCACTGAACTGGACTGGACCAATTTGAACCACACAGGAAGCACCTGTGCACCTTTCAAGTGAAAAAAGAATCATCAAAATCGGTTCACCCACTCGAAAGATCTGAGGTAACAAACAAAAACTACAGTCGAATTGAGAACACCTCCTTTTTGGAGTCAGCTAAAAATAAGCATTTACAAGTGTCTTGAAAGAAACACCCGTGAAGATATTTGCTAAGTCGAAAATAAAAGTAAAAAACACTCTGTTACTTTTGTTTTGTTTTCACGGGTGTTTCTTTCGTATTAGTAACTTTTTTACAAATTTGGGATTTCAACTTTATATCGCAACAGAGCTTATAATACTTATTTCGGTTTTGACGAATCTAATAGCTTTTTCATAGCAGAGCAGTTTTGAAATTTTAAAAAGAAATCAATTTCGGGAATTTTTTATTGTGTTCTTTTTTTAAACATCTCCCGCATTAGGAAGATATCCTGTATCGTGGGGACCTTACAAACACACATGAAAAGGGCACTAATAACACTCACATTTAGAACAAAAATTTGTGGATCACACAAAGTAAATAATTTCTGACATTTAATACAACGCCATCTAGACCCAAACTAAGCAGAGCTTGTGTTATAGGTACTAGACAACTAATATAAATACAAATATACTTTTTTGTAAACACATACATATTACATAGAAAACATCCAACTCCGAAACAAATATTTGCAGTTCATACAAACATTTAGTTCGACCCGGGAATCGAACCCGAGACCTCAAGCACAGCAGTCGCATACGCTACCACTGCGCCACCGAGGCAGATATCTCGTGTTATCCTGTGTGGAATTTGAACCCTTAATATCTTAGCGTAGTAGGAAGCGGGCGACCTCCTAAACCAAACTACGAGGTCCGTGCAGTCGCTAAGGGTGAAACGGATAAAAAGTATATAATATAATCTTATATTTACAATTCTCGTGTCACAGTTTTCGTTCCCATACTCCTCCGAAACGGCTTGACCGATTCTCATGAAATTTTGTGAGCATATTGAGTAGGTCTGAGAATCGGCCAACATCTATTTTTCATACCCCTAAATGGTAAGGGTGACCCATCCTTAAATTTTTTTTATGGCAAAACGACGTTTGCCTAGGCAGCTAGTATAATATAAAAATAAGTTAGTTCAAAATTGTGCACGTAATAAAATAAATGAAGCAAGCCAAGCTGCAGACAAACAAATGCCAGCATAATATATATGCATCGTTAGAACTTTTTTAGAGGTGCAATTAAGTCAAAGAATTTTAAAGGACGGAATAAGGAAAATTGAGATTTTAAAACCAAAAATACATGTTAAACTGGTTAAACTGCCTCCTGGTGAGAGCATTGGACGGCGCATATCCTTGGATATTTAAAAATTATTGGCTGTTGTTACATTGCTTGTAGTATAGGAGGTGAACGAGCACATTTTTTCCATGAAGCATCCAAACATGGTGGCCCATTGAGATGCTTCTGGATCATTGGGCCTTCGGTCTGCGATTTCCTTATTTTCTTCTCTTATATTCTCGTATCGCCTGAATCAGAACTAGAAATGGTTCTAATTTAAGTTTCTTTCTGTACATGAGCAGTCACCGGAGCGACCTTTTATTTTGATTCCATGTCCGCTTGATTTGTTGGTGAACTTTAACATTAAGTCAACGCTGCCGAGTAGCACATATCTCCCTCCTTAACTTCTAATACATAAATATTAAAAGACTGGCATAGAATCGTACTTAACCCTGGCGTGACGAGTCAATCGTTTCACCACTTTGGCCTCTTTTTCGTAGTGACAAACAGGGTCCTGTGACAGGGACAATCAAGGCTTGCAATACTGTGTCATGAAGGTCATATTATTGGTATTATACAACGCGTTACATAACTTGTGGTCACATTTTAAGATTAATTCGTGCAATCTATAAATATTATGTAGTTGAGTCACAATTAAATGATTACGAAATATCTTGTTTTTGTAATATTTATATTTTTGTGGGATCAATGAGATTCAGGTGGTTACGTCGGATACGATCCGAATAAAAACTACACCATGTCTCGGGCACTTGAATCTGGGGAACCATTGGAGGGGAATTCCTAGAACTCCGACGTACCTCGAGCCACTTGCGGTTTGTATATATTATTGCAAGTGTATTGTAGTCCTTCTGTGTGGGAAACCCGATTTTCCTTTCCGGCCCAGAATAAGGCGCGCGCGCTTCGCTGCCTCAGTCCTTGTATGACTAGATCGTTTGAAAGTACAAATATTAAGTAGGTATTAAGACTTCGCGAACATTACTAGTAAAGCCCCGTGCATGAATCATTGTAGCGACTATTTGTGGCTACAACTGAACAGACTCGAATAACAACGCAGATTATAAAAGACAAAGTAATTATTTTAACGATTACATCCATTAAGAGAAATCGTCCGACCATTTAGACTGTGAACTTATGGAGACGGTGACATCATGAGTTCGATGTATTAGCTAAGGATGCCATGTGGTTATAATGGCTGATGTGTAGTGATAGTTTTTTTTTTTTCATATTGGTATTCTGGCAAAAATATCTTTGTTCTGCCAGGTCTGCATCTGTATGCAGTCTTCATATTAAATGTTTTGCAAGCTGGGCAAAGTTGGAATGATTTAGTAATTTAACACCCAGCTTTTATTCATTTATTATTTATCTGTGCAAGCATCGAATCCTGCAATCACATAGGTTCGGGACCTCGTTTTAAAAGGAATGATCACATACTTCTGGCGTTTGAACAAGGAACAGGAGATCCGAAGGGATTATCCACTCCCTCGACAAGAAAAAAGCCTTCGTACCCTGAAATTCTGTCTTGAAAGCAGGATGTGTGACAAACTCTAATTTCTAGTAAACTTAATTTCTAGATATAAAATGTATTTTTTTTTTTGTTTTATTTTTTATTATGTAACTTGTACAAAACAATTTCAATGTTTCACATCTACCAGGCGTCCCGTGACGGCAGTTTCTTTTTATTGTATTTGATGTTAAAATTGTAAGAAAACTTACAGCTAAATATTCTATAGGTACGCTACCTTAGTACAAAGAAGGAGGCCAATGAGAAGTTTTCACAGACAACAGAACCAGCAGATGGAAGTAAAAAATCATCTCATAAAAAAGCCTTACTCAACCTTTTAAAAATACTGTTCCCAATGTGCTGTCCTTTATAAGTTGTTCGTTATTGTTCTCGCGAATAGTATCAAGTATTTATAGTCGCGTCCGCATATCCGGATGCCTTTCACCAATGCTCTTTAGGGTACCACTCAACTGGTTAAGTTCAAGGTCTGACTTTAAAATACTTTTGTGAAGGAACTGTTGCCATGTTTTTTTAAGCACAAAAGGAGGATCTTCCGATCAGGCTAGATGATGGTAGATACAAGTCTGTGTGCGTCTTAAGTCACAGTGAAATGGTTGTCTAACAAGAGTTTCTAAATAACTGCCCGGAGTATGTAAGTGGGCGGTGTTTCAGGCCTGGAAAGCCCGTTAAGCGGTTGGTCCCGGTCGTCGTGAACATCTATGGCAATCGTTATTGGGAAGTCAGTGCGTCATATATAGGGCTCCCACACATAACAAACTGTTGAGCTTATCATGCAATTATTTTGTCCTGTGTGCAGTTGTGTGCGCACGAAATTGTATACTAATAGAGTTGAGATCATTAATACCTACCATGATATAGTTGGTCTATAATCTATAATTTCAAATCAAATCCATTTTCACATGCCACCAGTGGCTAAATAGAAGGTCTCTAATGTTGACATTGTAAAAACACCGTAAATGTACTCTATTTATGTGGAATAAATCATTTCATTTCATTTCAATGAATATGCCGGTTCGACCGGAGTGATACCACGGCCTCACAGAAAACCGGTGTGAAACAGCGCTTGCTTCACCGAGTGAGTCAAGGCCCAAAGGTCGGCAACGCACTTGTGACGCGTTTGGTGTTGCGGGTGTCCATGCGGCGGTAATCGCTTTCCATCAAGGGATACCACCAGGCGATTCCATAAAAAAACAACGGGTTGCACTCTGGGAGTGCTGGCAGAAGTGAAAACTTGAACATTAACGTTGTGCATTTTTGATTTATTAAATTATTATTTCTGAAGTTCCTATATTTATTAAACTCAATGAACGATGCTATACGAACCTATGCCTTGCTTTGCCTTTAATTATTCCTTGAGAACCGATAACTACAGACACGCATATTGTGATGTTATAAAAATATAGGTTATCCTATACAGTATAAATATATTACCCGAGCAAAGCCAGGTTTACACACATGCAAGCGCCCTGCGCCACTTAAACAGGACAGCAGGAGCAGGCATACATTTTCGCCGCGCGGTAGAAAAAGGGGGGGATATTATTTCCTCTCCTACGCCACGCCTTCGTCTTACGAATATTCGATCAGGTCCGGTGTCCTAACGCGAGTTTAACATTTTTTACCCATCCCAAAAGTTCCAAAAATGTGTAGCTCATATTTGTTTCTTTTAATTTACCGTTCGATGCCGTATGTCTTACGAGACGAGCCGGCCTATTGATGCTAAACCTTTACCTCTTTTACGGCAAAAGGAACTATGAACTAAAGTTACAGCCAGAAGGCAAAATAGTAGAAATCTTTCTTAACTTAAACGTGTATTATTTAAGACGCAGAAAACAAAACAAAACTTGAGGCTAATGTTTCCAAATATGTGAACAATTATTTATGCATATGTATATAGTTCAGCTTGGCAATCTTTTTTATAGTATATGTGCATACATTTCATTTTTTACACTCATGTCGGGTATTTTATTAGTTCCATTTTTTACTTCTTTGTTTTATTTCTGTCGACAAGTTTAATGTTTAAAGTTTGTGTTTGATTACATTCAGTTATCGTTAATCAACAGTCTTTTCAGTCCACTCCAAGTCCAAACTCCCTGGCAAAAAATACTAAAAAGCTTAAAATAAACTGGCTCTTCATAAATTGCCATGCCAATTCTTGTCTATAACTAATTCTTTGTTCATTTAAATAGTAGTATTATTATGTGTACTAGGTACCTAAAACCTGTTTGAAGTCGGCGCCAAGCCAATAGTAGGTACCACACTCGCTGTATTCTTATACTCACGTGTCTGCCCGCTTGGATTGTTTTGTGCTATACGAGGAGTAGCTATCCGGCAGCGGCGAGTGCGGTACTTCCTGTTACATTTTGGCTTGGCTCCGACTTCAAACAGGTTTTAGGTACCTAGCACACATAATAATACTACTATTTAAATGAACAAAGAATTAGGTATAGACAAGAATTGGCATAGCAATTTATGAAGAGCCCGTTTATTTTAAGCCAGGGAGTTTTCGTTGGAAGCTTTTTGGAAGTCGGTTTTTTTTATAAAAGTTTTTATTTGTCCATTTTTAGTGCAAACAATCGTAGTTAGGTTATCAGTAAGTTGAACTATTTCATATAATTTATAGTACGTGCCAAAGGAAATGAGGGATTCCCTCCATGTCCCAGGCATCCCATCATCAGATCCCGATATGGTGGCAAAGCAAACCACTTCGGAAGCATACCCTTTCGAACACACCTCAAAAACTTGACAGTATACAACTAAAGATCTATAGATATGTATGAAATTGAAAGAATTATTCTCCAACTCCTAACCGTTGAGGAGTTGTACCTTCCATCATCAGCTTACTTAAATAACTTGAAACAATACGACTAAAGTTAACATACACACATATGACATTTAAATATTTATCCTCCAACTCCTAACCGTTAAGGAGTCGTACCTTACTTCATCAGCTCATCATCATTAAATGATGACTACCAGATGCAAATTCAAGAGTATTTTCGTAATAATATAACGTAGTATGTGCATCATCAGATCCTAGTTTCCTTGTCATGGTAACTACAACCTTCGGAACATCTCCTTTCCAACAAAAGAAGAATCATCAAAACGGTTCATAAACGACGAAGCTATCCGCGAACACACTTAAAAAAAAAAAAAAAAAAAATACGGTCTAATTGAGAAACCTCCTCCTTTTTTTGAAGTCGGTTAAAAGATAAAAACTACAACCGAATTAGGAACTCCTTTGTTGCGATCGTTTACTTTAAAAGGAACAGAATCTGTAGTGGGTTATTCCCCGCAAATGTAAGCCATCAAAGTTTGCGTAACCTTATTATAATGTCATGCTTGTGAAGTTGGCGTTCGACTTTGGTATATTTATTGCCATAAAAACGCAAGAGCGGTAAAAACGGAGACCTATAAATTTTTCTCCTGAACACACCAGCATATCAAAAATATTATAATCAGATATTGTATACAGTGCACAATGGGCAGTATCATCACACAATCACAGATAACATCTTCTAGACACTGAGATTTCTAATATTGCGCAATAATTTACTTAAAAGAACTGCATAATGGGTGTAAAATATTCTTGTTTTCACAACACATCTCAACAGGAAAATAAATGTATGTCGATTAACTTTGAAATGTCTAGAATAAAAACAACGTTATCTGTTTTTTTTTTGTGTGTCAGCTACCAAAATGACTCTGCCCTGCCTGATGAAAAGCATGAGAAGAATCCAAGAATGGTGGTCACCATCCTCATTGCGAATAAAGACAATGCAGCATGGTGACCCACACTATGGCGGCCTGGTGAGATGCTTTTTCAACCCCCGCTTAAAGGTCCCGGGATCATAGTGGGACGGAAACACGTATGCTGGTAGTGAGTTCCAGGTTTTGACCGCTCGGCACAGGAAGGAAAAACCGAAGCGATGAGTACGAGAACGTATGTCTACCACTCTGAAGCCATGACTCCCAAGCCCTGACTTTAGAGGAAGGGAGAGGGAGGGATCATTTGGAAGAGCTCTTCAGAACACTCTCCATGATAAAAGCGATATAGACCTGCTATGGAGGCGATATCTCTACGCAACTGCAGAAACTCAAGGGACTCGGTGGCTTCAGGACTGTTTACAAAGCGGATTGCTCGCCGCTGCAACCAGTCGAGAGCGTCAAACAGGTACTGTGCAGCACCATCGCATAGATGAGAAGAGTACTTCACGCACCAGCGAACCTGGGTCTTGTAAAGAAAACACAGATGCTCGGGCGAGAAGAACCGTCTCACCTTGTTTAAAACATCTAACTTACGCGAGGCGCCTCAGTGACACTCTCAACGTATTCGCGTGGGTTGAGATCTCGCCAGATATCCATGTCCAGGATATCGAGCCTATCTTGTAATGGTATTTAAGTGTTCTGAAAAGTGGAAAGGAGAAAGATGATGGAGACATTTTGGCAGAGAATGCGCACACCTATGTTTCTTTGGCGTTGAACTCGACCAGATTCTCACAGACCCATTGAGAAATGCGGCCCAGAACATGGTCGAGTTGAACGACAAGCTCCTGTCGTTTTTCCTCAATAGTTGCTAATTTGGCTGCAGGTGTTCAAAATGTCGCCCATAAAGTGTGCTGTCGTATGCATAGCAATGAATGTTGCCAAGGGCTAACATGTCATTGATATGCAGAAAAAACAGTGTGAGCGACAGGACGGAGTCCCGCGGTACTCCGGCGTTAATCGACTGAAAATCGGAGGCCGCACCATCGTAAAGGACTCTGATTCGGTGCTGGTGCAGAATCACGGCAACGCTAATGGTAACATGCCACTAGCGGTCACCCATCCAGGTATTGACCGCGGCGTCGTAGCTTACCCTCGGTGGTGGTTTCTAATCACCGAGTGCAACTGGGCTATGACGCCTCCCGCTTAGCATTTAACTGACTTCAAAAACAATAAAGAGGGAGGTTTTTCGTGGTCTGATGTAGTAGATGATTAAATTAAACTTAAAACAGCAACCGAGTAATAAACGGTCCTTATAAATCATATCACCTGACCTTACTTAGTTTATTTAAGAGTCTATTACTGAAGTTACAAATAAGATAAGATACTACGTTACAGCTACACGTTTATGTGGAAAGTAGGTATTTAAAGGAAACTAGTTGAGTCCCGCGGTGTTACCCGCGGTTATTTTCGTACCGCGGGTAACGCCGCGCCAAGCTAACCTAAAAAAAGTGGCATAAGTTACTACTTTGATCATCAGCTATCTGCCAGTGAAAGTTCCATCACAATAGGTTCGACCGTTCCAGAGATTAGAAAGAAAGAAGAAAGAAAGAAAGAAAAAACATTTATTGGACACACACCTTTTACAGGGTTAAACAAAAAGATAATAATAAAAGTAAAATAAAAACCGATCAAAAGTGCGTCCAAAAGACCCTAGCTCAGCTGTTGCTGCAGTCTCCAAGGGAGACCATAGCGCTGATTTTCATCTGAAGGTGTCTCATGGAGCAGTGTACGGAGATAAACTTTATGATATATTGAATACATAAATAAAATAAAACATTCGGAGAGTAACTCTGGACAATATAAAGTGCAATAAATAAACAGTTATTTGTGATATATGTTAGGTTATATTATGTAGGATATGTATGTATGGATTATGTAGATTACCCGGAACAAACAGATAGACAGACAGACAGACAAATATTGTATGAATGTCACCACTCTTATTCATTCCGTGGGTGTTGTAAGAGGTAACAAAGACGCAAGGCAATTGCATTACTAATATCAGGAAAAATTGAAGAAGCCTACCAACTCGTCTGGCATTTGTGGTATACTACACTAAAACCTTGCTAAGGAGAGGCCTGTGTCCAGACGTGGACTGTAAAGGCTTTTGATTATGGAGATATTCATACATAGCATAGATGAATCACGCGCAGACATAAAACAAATGATAGGTTTAGCAGTCAGGATCACCAACAACTGATCTACCAAATAAAATATAATAATAAGTATTTTGGACATCTAACATACAACGCCATCTAGTCCCAAACTAAACAGAGCTTGTGTTATGGGTACTAGACAACTGGTAAAAATACATATACTTTTTGTAATAACATACATATTATACATAGAAAACACCCAAACTCCGAAACAAATATTTGTAGATTATACAAACATTTGGTTCGACCCGGGAATCGAACCCGAAACTTTATGATCAGCAGTTGCACACGTCAAACGCGAGACTAACGAGGCAGTCATCACCAAACCTTAGATGTTAGAAGATAGTTAGAAGGGTGGCGGTTATTTCAACTTATAAAGAAGAAAATCTGTCTGGAAATTGCCACATTTATAAACAGGAAAAGAACCTAAGCACAAGGGGTTAGACCCTTGAGTTTTGAACCCTCTAGTAACCACTACAGAACCTACTACTCAAAAATTGGTTTTATTAAAAAAAAAGTGTGTTAAATTCATCACTTCTTGATTCCTTATAGACATTTGTATCAAAACAAAGGTTTAATATATCGATATTATAAAGCTCAAGCGTTTCTTTGTTTGTTTAAACGCGCTAATCTCAGGAACCGCTGGTCCGATTTAAAAAAATATTTCAGTGTTGGATAGTACATTTATTGAGGAAGGCTAAATATCATCACGCTAAGATCAATAGGAGCGGAGCACCAATGAAGAATGTTTTAAAAACAACTGGGGGGAAATTATCACGCTACGGGCAACAGGCCAGCTAGTCTTGGTTAATCAGGAACCATTTTACAAGTCAGTCGAGTTACATACGACTATCAAGCAAAGACAGTCTTACCTGAGTGGTATTTTCTTGCAAACCAATCGCCAATCCTTCCAAGACACTATGAATGAACAGAGCCGAGAGCAATCCAACAACACTAGACGCATTTCTATTACACGGCTCAGTATGATTTACATGACAAAGTTCCGACCCTCCGTCGTGTCTCTCTCTCAATTCCCCATCATCTCTTATCAGTAAACTGGACCGTTCTCCAAGATCCCGTCTTTCTTGACTGTGGCTGTTACTCTTATAGACCAAATGGGATAGTTCATCCACAAGGTATACCGTAAAAAATCCTACACATAGCATTAATTCTGAATATTCTGGTAACTTTTCTCTGGTTTCTGGTAACATGTGGACCAGTGAGGTCGATAAGAGCACTCCTCCTCCAAAACACAGAAGACATGATATCAAGAATGGATGACTCTGTCGCGTCCTTTCCGAGAAACAGGTCGGCAGCATGCCTGCTAGAAAACTTCCAATGCCGAGGGCTAGCATGGAAATTGCACGAGCGGTTACAGCTTCCATTTTGATAATTTTTAACACTTTTTTTTTAATTTCACGGAAGGTTTACTGTAGTTTTTTGTTGTTTTCACAATTCTCAACACTTATTTTAAACTGAAGGTATCACAAAAAATGTTTTAAACATATTACACATGCTTTAATAGATTAGGCATAACCTTTATCAGTTATTTTCACAAATGTTTATCTATGAAGAACAGACAGTATGTCTGTAACAGCGCGAACAACCGCGCGGCGCGGAGTCTTAAACTAAATAAATACGAGTAGTACGACCGCCTATCTCAGTATTAAATGTGTGTACAGATATAATTTTACCACAAGAATATCTAACAACCTTAACCTTTTGGAATAGAGCTCATAATCGAATAACAGTATTCAAATAAGTTGTAAAATTAATACATATTACATATAATGCGACCAATTTAAATTGATCTCCCGTGCAATGCATTTCTTAATATTACAAACGGAAATCGAAAGGGCATAGTAAGGTCAACATAAAATGGTGATTAACAAAGAATACTGTGTCGATGAGTAAACAATAAGGCGTATTTAAATAAATGGATTTGTATGATTAATTAATGTCAATTTTGGTTACGTCACTTTTAACGTTATTAGGGTTGTCGCGTTCCTGTTTTACGTAAACAATTATTTTATCATTACATTTACGAATCACATATTAGAATACTTGAATATAAGATGTCCCATGGATGAGATAGTTGAGTCAGTTCATTGAGTGGGAGATCCTATTTAATTACTGTTCACTCCTCGTCCACTGAAAAAGTATTTCGGTGAATGAGTTTTTGAGGCTCGCCGTTCCAATAGTAAAGATCCACTATTATTTTGACTTCATAAATTCCAAATGTAAATAAGGTAAGGCAGTTCGAGTAGAAATAAGCTATTTCTACCACGATCAATCTCACAAAGTTTTTAAATCACAAAAATGAATCAAAGAATTCTTCCTGAGTATGCTTGGCAACCCTACTTTACCTTGATAAGTTAACTTTAACAATTGAACTACAGACTGGGACTAGCAAACACTGTAGGGTTGGCAATAGGAGCATTCCATAACTAGTCCATAAGGTTCTGAGTCAGGGTTATGTCCAATTATCATAATAACCGTTGTATTTAAATATACGTTGTTTACAATACTTGTCCATACATCTTCTAATATATAAAATCCTTGTGTTTGTTGTTATCAAACTCCTCCGAAACGGCGTGAGCGATTTTTATTAAATTTTGTGTGCATATCGGGTAGGCCATTTGAGAATTTTTATTTTTATGACAAAACAACGTTTTGAACGGTCGGCTAGTAAATTATTCTGCACTTCTTTGGAAACTTTGACAGTGCTAAATTTCAAACTCCTCCGTTAATAAACTTCCATAATATTCGTAAAAAGCTTTTCCTCCATTAATATACATATAACTAGCTTTTGCCTGCGGCTTCGCCCGCGTGTGTGTCGATTATCTCAGTATAGAGTAGCGTATGCACTTCCTCAACAATCAAAGTATCTACATGAGAAATTTCATTGAAATTCGTGAAACGGTTTAGCCGTGCAAGCGTATCAGACAGAGTCATTTTCGAATATATAATATTAGCCGACCCACGCAACCTCGTTTGCGTCTCCTATTGCCCGTAGTGTGATAATTTTCCCCCGTTTTTGTAACATTCTTCATTGTTGCTCCGCTTCTGTAGGTCTTAGCGTGATGATATGATCTTTTTTTTTTTGGTGGGTAGGTGTTAAAAAGTCCACACGCTTTTGAAAAGCTCTCCATATATTTAATTATTTAAAATCATTTTTTCCACCAATATTAGCAAATAAATGTCTGCTTACTTAACATAAACAACTGCTTTATTGTTCATATGTGTTAATTCTAGTTTTAAAGCCACCTGCCAGTGTTTGTGCACAATTTTATAACACCACAGTTAAGTTTTGAAAAGTTCACCCACCACTGATAACTTAAATTAATATGTCCCAACTCACTGAAATACAAATGGCTCAAAGCACTCTTGAAGAGAGTTTCTCTAAAAGGATGGCCCAGTTGGAGGCACAGCTGCATTCCACAGGGAACTCCAAAGATACTGTTGCTCGAGTTTCCGAAGAATTCCGAACATTCCGAGAGCTCATGTTCAAGATGCTGGGCCTACTGCGGAGGCAAATAAATGAGTGCACCAAGATGGTAGAAGTCATAGAGACCCGTCATCGTCGCAAAGCACTTATCTTCCTCGGAGTGCCCGAAGCTGTCCAAGAGGACTGTAGCAAGACCTTGCTAAGTATTATCAATCAGAGGATGGGCCTTAACGAAGTGACATCATCAACCATCAAGCTCTGTCACCGCTTGGGCACCCCATCGAAGGAACGTCGTCGCCCGATCCTCGTCAGATTCTCTTCGGCGGAGGTCCGGGGAGCAGTCTGGAAGGTGAAAACGAAGTTGAAGGGTTCCAGCTTTGCGGTAAGGGAATTCCTGACCAAAACCCGTCAAACAGTGTTCAGCCTGGCTAGGCAACATTTTGGGATGTCGGCCTGCTGGACACAGGACGGCACTATTGTTGTCAAACCCGCCGATAACAGCCGCCACAAGGTAACCACACTGGACGAGCTGGAACCCCTAATTGCCAAATATCCCAAGGCGACATCCCCACCAAAGGCGAGTTCGAGCGTGACCTCAAAGAGTTCGCGGAGACAATAAGTATGTCGCACGACTGTACTTTCCTTTAACATAGATATTTACAATTTATAATTAATTATGTTTCACTGTTTGTTTAATTTCCTCATTAGTTAAATTTATTTACATTTAGTTTCGACTCGTAAATATCAACTGACAGCTTGTGACATACCTGTCAAAACCATGTTTTCGTTCGACATCCAGTTTGGATACGTTCGGAATGCTAGTTTCTTTAAAAGTTTAAAAACTAATTGTGTCTGTATTTAGTGCTTTTCCCTTCTGCAGTTTTATTTTATCTTTTGTCTTTGCTTCCTTCTTGCTCTGATTGTTTATGTGAATTAATTAACTGCAGATACTTTAAGACTTAACTAAGCTTTTTACTGAATGTTTTAATATACTCTATCTCTTTGTGCCTGCTGGCGGGTGGTGTGGAAATGCGATCTATTAACCCCTAAAAACTATTTAATATTGATAGTCGTAATTTTAATAAGTTTTTAATATTTATACATGTGTGTGTGTGTATATATATATTTATGTTTATATTAGTACACTGATGATTGAAGATGAAGATGTGGTATACTTTTCCGCCAATGAATCTTCGGATAACGATAGTTTTGCTTCTTTGACGGATGCCCTGGGTGACCAATTGCGGCAAATATTTTCTACCCAATCTCGTCATCTCTTAAACGTTTGCCATATTAACGCCCAGAGTATCCCCAGCCACTTGAGCGATTTAACTGAGACTTTCGCGGACAATGATATTCATGCAATCCTGGTTTCGGAGACCTGGCTCAAGCCTCACCTTCCCTCTACATCTTACCCTCTGACCGGTTTTGTCCTAATCCGCAATGACCGCATGGACAGAAGAGGTGGTGGCGTTGCCATCTATCTGCGTAGTGACTTTTCTTTTAAAATATTATCATCCTCCTCTCCCAGTATTTCCACTACTGCAGAATATCTCTTCCTAGAGGTTTGTGTCAGGGGAGTTAATGTTGTTCTTGGAGTGGTCTATTGCCCTCCTACTGTAAACTACTTCTCCAGCCTGGAAACAGTTCTGGAATCTTTAGGGTCGGAATATACACATCACATCATCATGGGAGATTTCAACACAGACCTCCTAGCCTTAAACTCCTTCCGTACACTTAATCTCCTACAGATCTTCCAATCAACCAGCCTCCATGTCCTTCCACTACAAGCCACTCATCATAACATCCACCACCAAGACACCTGGCTTGACCTGATGCTAACCTCTTCCCCAAACCTTGTCTCTTCTCATGGTCAACTCCCTGCCCCCGGTTTCTCCCACCACGATTTAATTTACCTTTCCTACATCCTGAAACCCCCTAAATCACCTCCAAAGATTATACAAATGCGTAGTTTCCGAAGCATAGATTTGGACAAACTGTTTGCGGACGCTGCGATGATAGATTGGATGAGTGTGGCGGCAGCTTCGGACATGGACACAAAGATTGATATTTTTAATGAAAATATTAAAAAACTGTATGATGTGCACGCTCCCCTAAAGTCGTTAAAAATGAAACGTGCCCCGGCTCCATGGTTGACAGATGAGGTGCGTACTGCAATGAGGCGAAGGGATCAGGCCTTCCTCAAATTCAGGAGGGATCGCTGTGAGGACAAGTGGAGTGTCTACAAGACTGCAAGGAATCGATGTAATCAGGTGATACGCAACGCTAAACGCCGACATATTCTGCAAAATATAGAGTCATCTTCTTCTTCCAGTATCTGGAAGTTTCTTGGAACGTTAGGTATTGGCAATAAGCAACTTCCAGAGTTTAAAAACACCATAGGCTTGAACGACATCAATAATCATTTCTCATCCACAACAACGCTGGATCCTCAAACCAAGTGCCAAACGCTGAATTACCTATCTGGTCTTACCAGCCCCAACATTGACTCTTTCGATTTTTCTCCGGTGCCTTCTGGGGACATCAAGAAGATCATACTATCTATCCGCTCCAATGCTTTAGGATGTGATGGCATTAGCCGACGCATGATCATAACCATCTTGGACTATACGCTCTCGGCAATAACTCACCTAATAAACTACTCTCTTGACTCCGGAACCTTTCCCTCTCTTTGGCGTAAAGCTTTCATCATTCCTCTTCCTAAAAAAAGTAATCCTTCACTACCTGAACACTTTCGACCAATTTCCATCCTCCCCTTCTTATCTAAAGTGCTCGAGGCCTGCGTATACAAGCAGCTTTCTGAATTTGTATACCGACACAAATTGCTAAGTCCTCTGCAGTCCGGTTTCAGGCCCAATCATAGCACTGTTACCGCTCTCCTCAAAGTGACCGGCGATATTAGAAAGGGCATGGATGACACCAAAATTACAGTTCTGGTCTTAGTGGATTTTTCTAATGCCTTCAATACCGTCGGTCACGAAATACTACTATCAATCCTTGGGTATCTTAGGGTGTCCCCTGAGGCACTGGAATGGTTCTCTACCTATCTTCAGGGACGTCAGCAGTGTGTTTGTGTTCAAGACTCGACATCGAACTGGCGCAATCTTTACACTGGTGTCCCTCAAGGCGGAATTTTATCTCCTCTTCTATTCTCTATTTTTATCAACCTCATTACTGATCACCTTCGATGTTCGTATCACCTGTATGCCGATGATCTGCAGCTGTATTCACAGGCAAGGGTGGAGGACATATCGAAAGCCATCGACAGCATCAACAGGGACCTGGAATTCATAAAATCTTGGTCAATGAGATTTGGGTTGTCAGTTAACCCTACGAAATGCCAAGCAATATTAGTTGGTAGTAAGAACATGATAAATCGATTGGATAACACGTCAATCTCGCCGGTCATCTTCAACGGCTTAGTCATACCTTGGAGCCACGTAGTCAAGGACCTTGGCTTGTTCATCGACTCAACTCTTGATTGGCGAGCCCAGATTACTCATGTGAGCCAGAAAGTAACAGGTAACTTACGAACACTCTACCGACTTAAGAACTTCTTGCCTCCTAAAACAAAACTCTCACTCACACAGTCCCTCATTATCCCCTTAATCGACTATGGTGATGTGTGTTATTTCGACCTGAATGCAGACCTCCTCAATAAACTTGATCGTCTTCTTAATAACTGCATTCGATTCATATTCAATCTCCGCAAGTATGACCACGTGTCTACCTTCCGTTCTCAATTACAATGGTTACCTATTCGCCTGCGCCGCAGTCAGCGAGCCTTGAACTATCTCTTTTCGTTTCTCAACTCCCCATTTTCACCTACTTACCTTGAACCATACCTCCGTTTCTTATCCTCGAATCATGATAGAAATCTTCGCTCATCTAACAATTTGCTTCTCTTGTGTCCCTCTCACAGTTCCGACTTCGTGAACTCTTCGTTCTTTGTGCAAGCTGTACTGCTATGGAACACGCTCCCACTAGAAATCAGGATGTCAACAAGTCGAGTCTCATTCAAAAAGAACGTCAAAAGCTACCTCTTAACGAAATGGCAGGAAAACATTAGTTAACAATTTAGTACCTACTCACAGTGTACGTATGTTAGGTTTAGATATTGATGTGTATGTGTATTTATGTATATGTATATATTATAATGTATATTTGTAGTCGTATTATGTTAGATTATGTCAGTACCAAATTATTTTGATGGCAATTATAACCTCCGACTTCCACCATGATGCACCTACCTCACAAAATTTCTACATCACCCAAAGGTTGGCTGGTAGAGAATGCCTTGGGCATTAAGTCCGCCGTTGTACATGTGTGCATAAAGTTTAAATAAATAAATAAATAAATGATATATAGCTTATAGCATTCCTCGATAAATGGGCTATCTAACACTGAAAGATTTTTCAAAATCGGACCAGCGGTTCCTGAGATTAGCGTGTTCAAACAAACAAACAAACTCTTCAGCTTTATATATTAGTATAGACTAGCTGACCCACGCAACTTCGTTTGCGCTTTATATCGCCCGTAGCGTGAAAATTTCCCCCGTTTTTGAAACATTCTTCATTGTTGCTCAGTTCCTATTAGTAGTAGCGTGATGATATATACCCTGTAGCCTTCCTCGATAAATGGACTATCCAACACCGAAGGAATTTTTCAAATCGGACCAGTGGTTCCTGAGATTAGCGTGTTCAAACAAACAAACAAACAAACAAACAAACAAACAAACAAACTCTTCAGCTTTATATATTAGTATAGATTACTAGCTGATGGCCACGGTTCCGCTCGCATGAGTGTCGGTTATCGCGGTAAAGTGCAACCTATGTTCTTTCTCAAGAATCAAAGTCCACAAACCAGACTACTACCATTATAATGTTAGCATGAATATGGATTTACTGGGACATATTAAAATTATAGGTCACTAGATAACAACCCACACTAAACCAAGCATTTGTATACGAATCTAGAACAGATTCGGAACAAGAACTCGAGTTAACATTATACATAGCTATAATAACAGTGATATTATATTGACTCATACACTGCCATCTGTTCCCAAATTAGGAAGTCTATAGTAGGCAATTATACTTCTGACAAACATTAATTTCATTTATATCATCACCCACAATATATATGTGGTCCCTAGTACTCTTTATAATATTGGTTATCCTACTAATATTATAAACGCGAAAGTTTGTAAGTATGGATGGATGGATGGACTCTTTCAACCAAAAAGTACTGAACGGATTTGCATTAAACTTTACAGTAATATAGCTTATACATCAGAATAACACATAGGCTACTATTTGCGGCGATAACCGATATATACGCGGGCGCAGCCGCGTGCTACAACTAGTTTATACATAAGTATACAAACTGCTTTATTTTCCTTTCCCAAATTACTCTCGAATACACCAGACACTACCCCATAAATGCTGTATTTATTTCCATCCCGGTTACCTGGAAAAGATTCCCATTTTGGCGAAAAGGCCACCATTTGAACTGACCTAGCCTGTAAGCTATATAATATTTAGTTATCTTGTGTACAATAAATTGTTTTATTATTATTATTCATTTATGACACAAATATTTAGAACTTCGATTCTCCGGTCGAGCCAAATTATTATAGGGTTTTCTTAGTAGATTGAAGTTCTTAATAAGATAAAATCGTTTGTACTAGTAGCCCACCCCAAATAATCTTGCCAATAATAAAGGGTAAAGGGTAAAATTACATCATTCATGACAAATAAAACACCGAAATTAATGCACACAGATATATATGCTATTCATCATCTTCCTAGCTTTTATTATTCCCAAGATTTGGGGTCAGCTACTAGTACAAGCGGTTTTACCTGAATATCAGTTTTGACATGGGGCGACTGGCATCGGACCTCCGCAATCCTGAGGGTGAACTGAACTCGAAGGTTGAACTAGTTGTCAGTATATTTAAGGGCACTCACTTCCCAATAACGATTGCCATTGATGTTCATGACATCCGGGACCGACGGCTTAATGTGCTCTCCGAGACATGGGTGGGAAATACCGTACTATTCAGAATGTCTTGTAAGAAAAACCCAACAGCAGTCCGACCCGAGAATCGAACCCGAGAGCTCTTGATCAGCAGTTGCTTACACTTAACACTAGACCAACGAGGCAGTATAAACAGATATATATATATATATATATATAGAACATCCAAACGTCACGTGTACGAAGTAGCGGGCACAGCTTTAATATAACGTTTCCAAAGTTCCTGAAAATGCCTATTTCAAATAAAAGCTTTATGATCTTGATACTTACTACATTACTACATTGAGGTAATTTCAAAGAATTCACCAAACGTAGACGTAGTCTGACTATGCTTACATCTCTTTTACCCAAATATTTTGAATATTCAATTGTCATGAGCACTTTTGTTTGCATATCAAAGCCATTGTGATGTGAGTGTACAATTTTGTTTACTATTGAAATGATGCATTACCCTCAGATTATTAATAACGTTTGAAGTATTTGCTTCGATCAACAGTTGATCGAAGAGTATTTGGCTTTGTTTACACTAGCTGCGAAGTATACTATTTTCAAATTTAACCCCCGACGCAAAAAGAGGGGTGATTTCAAGTTTGATCTCGATGTCTATATATCTGTTGATGTGTGTCTATCTGTGGCATCGTAGCTCTCAAACGGATGGACCGATTCTAATGTGGTTTTTTTTATTTCAAAGTCAGTTTCCTTACAGTGGTTCTTAGCTATTTTTGGTTAATATCTGTCCAGCAGTGTAAGAGTATCAGCTCTTTTCAAAAATGATGTAAGGCATTTTTGGCGTATGATTACTGGATTAAGTGTTATAAGCTATGCGGATTTGAAGTAAAAATTTTGCCCATCTCTTGGATACAGTAACATTCATTTAACTTCTATAACTCATGTTACTTAAAATTTTTGCACTTCTCGTATACATTTTCAAAGATAATTCAGCATTAGGAATACGGTACCTATATCATGTGTCGGATATGACTTTATAAACATTGATAACACTTAACTACAGAACAAAACGGTAACGTTGCAATGTTTGACTGCCTATGTGGCACAGTGGTAGCGTATTCCACTGCTTTAATTGAGGTCTTGGGTTCGATTCTTAAGTCGGACCAAATGTTTGTATGTTCTGCAAATATTTATTTCGGAGTTAGGTCGTATTCTATATATATACGAGTATGTACATTTTTAGAAAAAAAATTATATGTATTTATATCAATTGTCTGGTACCCATAACACAGGCTCTGCTTAACTTGGGACTAGATGGCGTTGTGTGTTAAATGTCTGAAATATGTTAGCATTTTTTTCTTAAAAATCTGTTAAAATATTAATAGACAGTTCTCTATGGTAGACACTTTTCTAAGCTCCTTCTTAGATTAAAAGAGCAAGTTCTGACATTTATCAGAAAATTGACAGTTATCGTCAAAAAGTTAGAAATTATTTAATACTGTAATTATCTTGAAATGAATGAGTTACTGCAAAAACATGGCTGCGCAAACGTGTTCACAGTTCCTGAGGGACTCAAAGAATTAATGTCAGATATCACTAGAGAAGTAAGTTATCAGATTGTCAGCATTCAGTCACAGACGTCACAGTCCACTTCTGAACATTGCACAGATTTATTTGTCTACTGTACTGATCACTGATGAACAGGTTACTGAACGCAATACTGTTTGGTCATACTTTTAATATATTTCAGAGACATCTATATTTTCGGTTAACAAAAATGAAGATAGGTCGGTAGCGCCTGTCGACTTTTGAATAGCGTTATACGGCTTAATACACATATTTATATTATTTGCTATCAAATCTTACATATAAAAATCAATTGCTGTTCGTTTGTCTCGCTAAAACACGAGAATGGCTATTCTGAATTAGCTAATTTTGGTTTTGAAATGTTTGTCGTAGTCCAAGGAAGGTTTAATCGGTAAAAAATAAAAAGGTCACATGCGTAGCCCGCTAGCACAGCTAGAAAGGAATAAATACTAAGTTATGGACAATGTATTGACTTCCATATCACTAAAACTTATCTGCCACCTAAGACGTACCACACTACAGTTTAACTTTTAGTTCTGCATCGCACATTAACAGTTCTCACGCTGACTGGTAAATAACTTGCAAACATTAGTGGCTTAGCAACGGCCTGCTAGACTTCATTACGTTTCTACAATCTATAGGTATTTGCCCACAGGTGCTTCGAGCTCAACCAATAAAGCTTCTCGACTTCATAGCGAATTATCTGTCAGCTTTGATCATCACACGCGAGCATGGCATCATGGCAGTTAATATCCTCGACGACCTGTGCGATTGTCGACCTTCGGTCTCCGAGCATTTACTGCAGCTCGGTCTGGAGCGTCCTCAGGCTGAAGCTTTAGCAGAGATTATCAAGACTGAAATTGAATTGTCTGATCCTCAACCAGGAAAAGGTAATACTAGACTTATTTCATGAGAATGGAACTCTGTTTTGTTTGCAGCGAGAATTGCTATGAATTATTTTCCCTTAGAACAGTTATTCCAATAGTCTTAAATAGCATTCTCCTTAGCACTAACGAAACGCACTTGTGACGCCTCTGGTGTTGGAGGAGTCCAAGGGCAGGGGTAATGGCTTACCATCAGGCGATATGTCTGCTCGGTTGCCCACTATACCATAAAAAAAGAAACTTTTGGCCTACTATACCACTCTGGCATGATGAGATAAGGATTGTTTCAAGTCTTCTTTCCTTGTAGTGATGGAGTCCTTCGTAATTTGTCCCTAAGTCGCCTTTTATGACACCCATATGATGAGTAGGGATAGTGACACTCCGTGATCATCACATGGATTTATTTCACGGGTTCACAGACTAACGGATATATAAGTACTAAGACTAGGTATCCATGTCACTTTTAATCCGCACATTTTCTCCCATTACTAATAGATAAGGTAGTAAGGCCACGCTAATTTTAACAAAAATGCGCTGGATTGACGGGGGAGGTACTATCCTTTCACAGAAGACCAACCTAAAGTGAAAGTATTCGTGCTGTCTTGTTTTGTTGTTGAAACCGGAGACGGAGACCCAATGATGTAGAAGCATCTTAATAGGCTGCCAGAGCGTGGGTCACTATGCTGCATTGTCTGCATTCATAATGAGTATGATGACCACGTTTTACTATTGGATTCTCTCATGCTTTCCACCAGGCAGAGAAGTAATTTTAACAGGCTAATACATCTAAAATAAAACTGTTTATTATGTACGTATGTATTATCTAACAAGTAAATTATTATTATTATTTTTTAAGAAAACATCAAAGAGTATTTGATACTGAAGAAGTTGCTGGCCAAAGTGCCAATGGATGAAGACATGTCATCTAAAGTTTGTCAAGTGGCGAGAAACGCTTACAAAGACTTTTGGTATAGGAAGGATTTACTGCAAAAGGTTAGATACAATTAACTTGCTTAATAAAACTATTGACTTGTGTACGTCCCAAAAACTGTACTGTACAACACATTTCAATCTGTTTTTCTCGTCTTTTTTGTTCCTAATTTTAAATCAATTCTACCATAGAGCTTGTACAGTAGGGGCAAATTCGCCACGATTCTCACGCGTGTATCACGCGCGTTTTACGCGCGACCGTTGCGCCCAGAAGGAGCGTGCCAACGCGCGAGTATTAAACAATTACCTATCAAAATTTTGGTGCTCAATTTCCCGCGATACTCGCTCGTCTGGAGTCTGGAGTTCGCGCGTTAACTGGACGCAACAAGGCGTCTGTGTCTTTAGTATTTCGACTTGCGCGCAATACACGCGAATTACGTGCGAGTTACGCGCGTATTTTGTATTCGCGCGATGGAATGTGTATGACGCGATGTATTGGCGCCTAGTATCTCGTTAACGCGCGAATTCGCCCCTTCTGGACAAGGTCATAATGTGCCACAGAAGCATAGCGCGATACAGTTAGCAAAGTATTAAACTTTCAAAAAATGTAATAGGACGAGTAATGCCGACTTAAAGAGAATTCAAATCAGAAGCGTATCATGATGTTGATTACAATTATAGACTTAGCAGACTTTTCGTCTTTGTTCAGGGTATGAAGAAAACTCCTGAAGAGCCGTGGGAAATCGCTGCACAGCATACCCTGGAGTTGTATAAAAGAACCAAACCCTCATTGGGCGAATTACACCGCGCTACTGAAAAGATCCAAGTAAGTGGAATCGAATATATTGTTTGAGACAAATTTATCAAAATTATAATTCCATTCCAATGGTATTACTTAACAGCATCTTAGAAGGGGGATAAGGAGGGTGATGATACAGAGACAGGCAGGAATAAAAATCTTGAGAGGTGTCAAGGGACACCCGGATGTAACGAAGTTCACTGTCAGGATTCATTATTGTTAGTATTTATTATGTACAAAAAACCTGTATACACTCAACAAAAATAATCGTCGCGACACCACACTGGTTAATGCGAAATAGAAATGAAAATATCTGGCTTGCTTTCTGTAAGAGAGAGAGAGAGAGAGACTCCCGTGGTTTATGATGCCAATGAGCATGAAGTTTTTAGAGGCATCTTCTTTTAAACAGAGTTTTAAAAGTAGTGTTCTTGTTGAAATCTGTATGCTATATTCTTTCGATCACGATGTAGGATATACTTATGATTGAATTGTTATACGATGCCTTTTTTGAAGAGCTTTCTTCCATTTAAATCGCTAGTGACTCGAACAAGCAACAAATTCAAACTAATAATTCGAGGTCATTTGAATCATCAACAAAACCATTTCAGGATAACGACTTTAGTTTTTTTATAGGCTGCATATAAAGGGTACCATATTCGAAGAAATGTATTGGCCCACTTGCTTCCGAAGAAGGATAAGAAGTATGGTCGAAAGGTGGACTTATCCGGACCACCGTTGGACGTTGCAGCCTCGAGAGAGATTGACCTGGGGCCAGTCGTTGTAAGTTATTTAGCTAATTGGAGAAGACGCAGTATCTTAGAAAAATAGCAGATTACATAACATGCATTGATGACGTAGTAGATGACATAGCAGACGATTTATCTAAAACCTTTAGTTCTTGTATAGTTATATAAATATTTTCTTCATATTTTCTTCATATTCTTAAGATTTTCTTCAAATTTAGTATGCAAGGTGTTTCGGGGGCAATAAATCCATTTAGGAAATATTTATATTTATAAAATTAACAAAAAAATACCGAGTAAAGCTCGGTCAACCAGGTAATTTTTGTAATCAACGAAAAACTGTTCCAAGTCTATATACTGTGTAGATCCACTCATCTTTTGTTAACTTATAAGAGAACTAATGAGCAGATACGTCACCTGGTAGGAAGTGACTACAGCAATCTTAGGATACCTGCAAATGAAGAGACACAAATGCCTTTTCGCCCTTTTAGTTCCCTCGTCAAAATTTTGTTTCTGGTAACCTCATATTCGATGGAAAGAAAAGAAGAGTTTGCTTAACATCAATTTTCTGTTAGAACCTTTTAACTATGTTATCATTCCGATCTCATTTATAAGTGTAACTCTTACAGGGTTTTTTTTGTTTGATCTCTATTCACATTTTAAAATTTAAATATACAGAATATAAGAACATGTGTCAAAGAAGACAACGTTGATAAACTATTTGATGAAGAACAAAAGAAAAAACTCGGGATACATTACGATCCCTTAATGACTATCACTCATGAGGAAGATCTAAATGCGCCTTCGAAGAAAGGTGTCACGTTGTTTGAAGATTTCACGGGTGAAAATGAAGAAAGAAAACCTCACGAGTCTAAAGGCCATTTCGTTGACGGTTAGTGTATTTTTAAGAACCTTATTGACCCATTAACATACTTCAGAAATTGATTTACCAAAAACAATTGCTGTTCGTTTGTCTTGATTTAGCTGATTTTGGCTTTGAAATGTTTGTCGTAGTCCAGGGAAGGTTTAAACGGTGAAAATTTTAAAATAACTTGAAAATCACGTGTACGAAGTAGCGAGCACAACTAGTATATGTATTAATTTTATGGAGCAGTTGATCTGCTAAAGAGCTGATCATTTGTTTGGGTAACATTTTTGAAGTGATAACTTCTTATGGGAGGGTAAACCGCTTCGCTACGTAACGCGTTATTTCCTACACTCTCCACGAGGCTTCACGAGGCAACGGGAGTGCGAGAGTGCGAGAGTGCGCTCTTGCCCTTCGTCTTCGCTTGCCTCGCTTCACTGTCCCTCCGCTTTGTGTAGGTTTTGGGGCGCGAGTCAAATGACGTGAGGGGCGACACGAGACAACAAACACAATTCCGCGAGAGTATGATTGTAGCCTCCTACACTTGCCGAGACTCATAACGAGGCGTGAGGCGAGGCGCCTTGCCAGAGTCTGGATGGGCTATTACGGCGCCAGTCTGTCTGGCTTCTCGTTCTCTCACGCATACGGCAGCTGTAGTCAGGCTCCTCCTCTCTCTCTCGGTCGTCTCTGTCGGTCGTCCCGAGGAGACAACTTTTTTCAAAATATGTCTGTATATCTATAGAAATAAGAAGACAAATACCGTAACTAAATAAATAGTAGTAAGTTTTCTGTACCGGAATAGGGAGCGTGGGTAGACCCCTGAGACCGGCGGCTTGGAGAAGGTCAGGGGTAGTTGTTAGATGAGGGTAGTGCAGGGTCGGTTATTGTGGAGAGCCTTGGGGACTCTACGTCCAGCAGTAGACGTCTTTAATCTGAAATAATAATGATGATGATATAGCAATAAATTAGTATGATTATTAGCAGTCTGATATCATAGTACAGACTGTAACTTGTTTGAAATCAGATGACCTCGTGTGAGAAGTGTAACTAAAACTTTTGTTTGATAATAAATAACCAAAGTATTTCATCGAAAGTTCACAGCCGTAATTAGCGTTCTACTTTTCTTAAAATCCTCATGCATGCCTGCAATGTAATAATTAATTCTATTATCAGTTCTGAACTTTCAAAATCAACTACTTTCTAATCAGTAGACTGATAATGGCATATACTTATTGGAGCATGTTAAAAATATATGCCCTTTGATTTTTGTTTCAGAAACTTTGCACGTAGATAAAGAAGCGCTCGAAGCTGATGAAAAACAAGGGGATTTATATCCACGTGGCACCAGCACCAGAATATCGTTCTCGGGGGTATGATTTTTGTTACCTACTGAACATATATTGCTTAGTATATGACACACTCCAAATAGTTTCAAATAGCCGTTCGTACTGCTATTATAACTGTGAAGGAAAGTAACACTGTGTATGTATTAAGATTTCACAGCTAAATCGCTGAACTGATTTTAATATGATTCGGCATGGACACAGATTCTTAAAGAAACCTATAGGCTACTATTTATCATGATAATGTAGAGTAACGATCAAAAGCTAGTTATCTATAAAATATCTCTAAATAACGTCATTCCCAACAAAAGTGAAAGTCGAAAGGTCGAATATTAACCGCATTCCAAGGAGTTCATTGTTCAAAATAACAATACATTAAAGTGAACCCGGAACACTGATGATATTACGGCATCTTAATTCAGTGTCATAGATAAACCGCTTATTAAGTAGGACGAAATCGGGGACAGGGAGAAGCGCGGGAGGTGCAGACGCAAGAGCATAATGTGCAGGCGAAGACTCAATTAAGCAGTATATCTATAGTGGCGATATTAGGCATTGGTAACACTTGGTTCAAAATTTAAAATGATAGGGTACAGATAAAATTAGATGAATCTTGTGTTAAAGAGTTCAAATATTTTTGAAGGGATAATATTTAGACATGCCAGGCGTCAGGCAGGATTTTTTTTTTCGTATGGCCCTGCCATGTTTTACATCCTCCGGTCTCCGGTCTAGTACTCACCAACGAAACACACAGCACGAACGCTGTCATTTAACGGTGATATTCTGTGCGGCGGTAGTACCGCCGCCGTCGAGCTGGCCCGTTCGTATTGAAATCAGCGTGTCTCTTGACCTTGACTTTGAAAAATATTGTATTTAGCTACGTACCTACGTCACTAATCCTGTGTTCTGTGGGCATTGCGAGATTCGCCATTTTAGCGGGAAAATTATACTTGGATATGTACTCTTTCGTTAAACACGTTCAGTTTGTGTATAATTTGTGTTGCATTTTGCAAAATATTCGATCAAAAGTGATAAAAAACCATATTATATGATTTTAATATTTTAGATATTCGTAATTTAATAGCTTTTTCACTGCGATTTAAACTTCTAATTTTCTTTTTAATCTGTGTTGAAATTGTTTATATTATGTATATACTAATCGGTGGGAAATTTTATGAGGAACCTAAAAAAAATATTTTGTAGGTTTTCCTAGAAATTTTTTGACAAAAATTCGTAAAACTGCATATATACCGCATCGACAAAACCAGAAGTGGCACGCTGGAAGAAATTTCAGAAATATTTATTTATTTATTAATTTTTTTTATTTATTTATTTATTTATTTGTACATAAACAATTTACAGGTTCAAACTTATCGACTGTTTCCGCACTAAGCTCGAGGCTTGTGTCGCGGCAACCAAGAACAGATCATTCATTATTGATTGGTGCTAATTCTGATGTTCCAAAATCTCTCCAAACAAAACCAGAAATCAAACTAAAAATTTTTGACGTTCAAAGGATTGACTAAAAAATATTATTTCGGGTTTTAGAAATTAGTACCATATCATCACTATGACAAGGACAGCAGTTCTAACTTATACTACTTATACTACTACAAAATATATGTGTTAGGTATGTAATTTAGTAATTTGAAACTGAATTTTCTTTTGTCTAGGTTCGAAAAATTGATATTGAAACGATATGAAATTCATACGTTGTTGTGCAGAAGAATCATAGCGTTATTGTATCTCCACACCCAAAGCTTTATACGACTATTTATTATAAATTCTATTCTCATGTTACTTGCAGATTCCAGAAGTTATCTCAAAGCATGAGAGAGCAGAAGATTTGGCTGAGGTGCCAGAAGAGAGAGTGGAGCAGGGATTAGCGGGTGATGAAGATTTCCAATACGAAGTACCTGAAGACATCGGTATATTTAACATCACACTAGAATCGGTTGCGAACGAATAGATATTAGTCACAAAACATAAGTATTAGAGGAGTTTATTTAATAGCTGTTTGGCCCTGTTGAAATGACTCTACTCTGCCTGATGGTAAGCATAATCAGAATCCAAGAGTGGTGGTCACCATACTGCGAATGCAGACAATGCAACAATGCAGCATGGTGACCCACACCGTGGCGGGCTAGTGATGCTTCTGCATCATTGGGCCTCCGGTCTCACACTCACCAACAAAACACGACAGCACGAACGCTGTCATTTTACGTTGATTCCTTTGCGAGGGTAGTAAAGTATCGTGCTGAAATCAGCGTGGCTTTACTACCTCGGGCACTAAGCTAAAACTGAGAATACCCAAGGGTTGTGAGTCGAGTGGCTTCCCCGAACGGGATTACGGTCTATAATCCCCTTTTAATTAACTAATTATTTTTGTGTAGTGGTAAAAGAAAACAAGTTTTGTCTTGGGAAAGTACGATCAGCAAAAAAAAAAATTTAACAATACAAAAATAGATTTTTTATTAGCGGTTCCGCATATATCACTAGAAACATTATAATTTAGTTCAAAAGAGAACTCGGGACCGCGATCCCTGTCCTAATTTACCTCAACCCCTTTATTGCGGTTATTTTACTTTATTTAGGTATTATTATTACATCTTCAGGTGAAGGCTACGACGATTACACAGAGAGTGGAGCTCAGTCAGCTCCTGACACGGCTGAAAACACCGATGTTGAAGATTTGACTGCAGATGCCGAAGAGGGAGAATAATGTGCACACAATTTTGAATTATGTTTGTTACTCAGAAGATTTTAGTTTTGTCTATAAAATAGACGTTTTATTTTTTGTTGATTTGTTCCAAGGTACTTAATACTGGAATGTGTAAAAAAAGAATCATGTTATATTAGTGAAATGTTTAGTAGAAACTGTCACAAGTTTACATCAGTCATTATATTAAAGATTTTCGGTATTATTTCGGAGTATTTTATAGACAGTACTACTAAGACACTGTACTACTGTTTATAGTCCATCTGTACTAATATTATTAATTCAAAAGTTACTCTGTCTATTGAGCTTTCACAGCTAAACCGCTGAACCGATTTGGATGAAATTTATAATGAAGATCCTTCGACTCTTGGGGAAAGACATAAGCTATTACTTACCACGCGGGCAAATGCTAGAAATATATATACAAATAGATGCTTAATTTTTGAGAATTGAGCTAGGATCGCCTTTAATTTCGTAGTTACAAGCGAATTGCCGAACGTCTTTTGTCAAGATCATATCGGTCTGGGAATAATATAGACGACAATATCTAATTCGGTGTAGATTTTCACTTTTTGTTATTATCACACTCAGTTGTCAGTGTTGCCAATGTTTAAAACTCCTCTCCCTTACGAATGCTGTTCGGCCTCCCAATTACTTCACTCACTTATTTAATCATAAATTAAAAAATATATAATTTATTTATCCTCAAGATTAACAATTTCTGTTAATCCAGGGCATTTTACACAACCTTAAAAACGATTTGACTAATGGCCTGAATTCCTACACATATGCATATATTTTCATACTTGTTCAATGTCGTAGCTTACTAGAATAAACTACAATATCTGCCATTTATAAATATGTCCGTAACCATGGAAGAGACATCGACAAAAAATTTAATCGAAGACTGTAGGCTGAATCTGCCAGATGGATTAAGGGAATTGATGAGCGATATTTCTAGAGAAGTAAGTTGTTTATCTATATATACTATTATTGTTATGTAAAGAGGTAAAGTTTGTGAATTTGTAACGTTGTAGAGGTAATTTCTGTATCTGCTGAACCGATTTTGAAAATTCTTTTACCAATAGAAGGCTACGTTATTTGTGAGTGACATAGGCTATATGAGTGACATGATAACCTGAAAAGTGGAAAGACTTTTCCGTTGTAGCCGGATTTGCAAAGTAAGTTGAAGAAAAAAATGTTTACCGCCCAACGAAGTGGGCACGGGTCAGTTAGTCATGATATAAAAACAATCATAGTAGCGTTTGGGATTACCCTCGCCTGGTGAAGAAAGACTACACATACAAGAGGACAAAAAAGGGAAAGGGGATAAAAAACTCATGGAGCTAACCCCATATAAATTTGGAAAAGTGTTTTTTTTCGAGACACCGCATTAGGAACATTCCTGTGTCGATGGAGACTTAACAAACATACAAGAAATGGACGCAAAGAAAACCTAGACTTAGAACAATAATTTATTCACCACACAGTGTTGCCACATGTGGGAGTTGAACCCAGAACAACCAACGTAGTAGTAAACGGCGTGCGGACCGTTAAACCACTACATTATCTGATAATTTTACCACAGTCAGATGCCTAATATATTAGTGTATATCTTCATCATATAGGTGCTACGAGCGCAACCTTCCAACCTCTACGGTTTCATCGCCAACTATCTGTCAGCGTTGTTGGTAACGCGAGACCACCTATCCATTGCGGACCAAGTATGCGACTACGTATGCCAGTGTGATTGCCACCCAGAATTGCTTTACGAACTAGAGCAGTTGGGTCTGGACGAATACAACACAGTGAAAGTCAGGGATATTGTTTTGAAATATTTAGAAAAAGCAGAAGGTAAGTGGATTATATTTATAACTAACTGAGCCCCGTGGTGTTATCCGCGGTACAGTCAGTCACCTTCCTCTTTTATACATATAGATTTTATAATAAGTGTGATTGTGTTTCATCAAAACTAAGATGAGAGACGAGCGAAGAACCATTACTTTTTTTGGTTTCAATTATAAAAAAAAACTGTAGGTAGTAGAGAAACGCTGATTTGAGAACGAATGGACCGGCTAGGGCGGTAATTCCCTCGAACAGAAGAAGAAGAAGAAGAAGAGAAGACCAGCCCAAAATTATAGTGTTCGCGCTGTTGTGTTTCGTTGGTGAGTATGAGACCGGAGCTTCGAAGGCCCAATACAGTACAGAGTAAAGCATCACTAGGCTGCCAGTGTGCATGCAGCATGCATGCATGCTACATTGTTGCATTATCTGCATTTGCAATTATTATACTGCCTCGATGGCGCAGTGGTAGCGTACGCGACTGCTGTTCTTGAGGTCTCGCGTTCGATTCCCGGGTCGGATCAAATGTTTGTCTGATCTGCAAATATTTGTTTCGGAGTTTGGGTGTTTTCTATCTATAATATGTATGTAGTTACAATAAAAACTATAAACTATTTATATCAGTTGTACCCATAATACAAGCTCTGCTTAGTTTGGGACTAGATGGCGTTGGCTCTTGAATTCTGCTTATGCTTTCCATTAGGCATAGTAGAGTCACTTTGGCATGCCCATAAATAATTAAAACTTAATTTTAATGAACTCTTAAGATTTTCTAAATAAATGAAATACTTTTTCTATTACAGTTAAAGAAGAAAATATTTTGGCAGCTCTTTTGGCTAAAACAAATATCGAAGCAGATATGTACCCAGCCGTGGTCGATGCAGTGCGCTTGGCCTATATACGTCACCAGTTACACTATATACCTAGATACGAGGTTAATTTCTATTTAATTACAGATTTATGAAAATTTTATTCTGCAGAAATCTGACTGTGGAATCGATTCCAATCGAGGACAAAATATAATTGTATGATCACAATCACTTATCCTGTGACGGCGTGTAATTTCTCTACAATATGTATATAATATTTATTTTTTTATGAAATATGATGCAAACGAGCAGACGTATCACCTGATGGTAAGCAATTACCGCGGCCCATGGACACCCGCAACACCAAAGGCGTCACGAGTGCGTTGCCGACCTTTGGGGGATTAGGAGTGGGAGAGGGATGGGGAGGGGGATGGATGGGGGACCTCCGGTATCCTCATTCACTCGGTGAAACACAGCGCAGGCGCTGTTTTATACCGGTTTTCTATGTGGCCGTGGTATCACTCCGGTCGAGCCGGCCATTTAGGCCGAAACGTGGCTCTGCCACGGTAAAGTTTTTTTTTTTTTTTTTTTCTGTAAATGCCATACTAATACAAGTAGGACATTGCTATTACGATCTAGTCTACTGGCTAATGAGTAATTTTACTTTGACCTAAATTAATAAAACAAAACTATAATAAGATTGTGTCCATTAACACTTTTCTTATTGTCTCTAATTAATTGAGGACACTCTGTTCATGTGTTCTTATATTACACTGCACTAAAATGGTAGTATTTTGTTCACTTCGCACTTTCACTTAACTAACTCAAAGGGCTTTGTCCTTTTAAGTCTTCTTGTAACGTTCGTATTGTCGAGGAGCTGGATAGCCTCAACGTTTACGTGATGATGAAGTCGGCGTTCATGAGCTTCGGCGTACTTCGATATAATGTCTGCGACGAATTCTACTTTAAGGTCCCGATGGAGGTCGTTCATTCGAATGTACCACGGTGCATTTACAATACCCCTGAGTACTTTATTTTGAAAACGTTGTATCATCAGTGTATTAGATTGTTTGGTACATCTCCATAACTGGATACCATAAGTCCATACAGGCATAAGGACTTGTTTATATAATAATATCTTATTATGTAGAGACACTTTTGAGTGTTTACCTAAAAGCCAATACATTTTTTTGTAGCGAAGATCCAACTCGTCGCGTTTCTTTTTGACATGTGCTGCCACGGTAAAGTAAGTTAATTTATAGTAAATTCATCTTCGATCAATAATTATGATCGAAGAAATTCATACATAAAATTACACCTGTTTCCCCGAAGTGATAGACAGAGACTTATTAAGCGCCCACTTTTAACCAGTGTTTTATTCCCATGTATTCTATATTATATTATGTATGTAATTGTAATGTAATAGACCTCCCCAATCGCACTTTACTTGGTTCAATCCTCAGCTTTTCGCATCCAGTTCCTACCAGCCATCTTGCGTTATTAATCAGTCCACCTGGTCTTTGGAAGTCCAAAACTATTGCAGGAGCCCATTTTCAGCATTGAGCTCCGATAGGCTGATTATGATGTATCTCTCTGCGGAACAGGCGGGTAACCTGTTGATAAGTGGCTATCGACTGCCCAAGGACACTTGATCTCAAGAGTCAAGTACGCTATTGGCCTTTGGATTCCCCTCCATCCCCCCAAACACCACAGCAATTCAGGGATAGGATAAGTTTGGTCTCCGGTAGGAAACCGTGAGTGAGGTTCCCACTGTTTTCTGTTTCAAGTCGATCCGTTGATATCGACTCATGACTCCCCGGGTGAAATACTACCTATCGATTATCTACTAACGTCCAAGTAATTGTGACTAATTTAAAACATTCATGTCATTCTAGCTACCATCCGAACACGACAACGACGAGATAGCATCCGCAGTAGCTCATACCCTCAAGCTGTATGAGCAATCAGAACCTGCAGATGGACTTTACGGAGCGATGGCTACGAAAATTAAAGTATTTACTATTTTCTATTTATCTTAAATCACAGATTTTTTTAAATGAGTTCGAAATGGGCAAAATGACGTTCAACGGAACATAAAGAGATCGAAATCTAAACATGCCGTCATAGATATCAGGACAACCAGGTGTTACCTAGAAAAGGAATAGGTACCCGGAACGCTAGAAGAAGGAGAAACCTGGCCAGGTAGTAATTTGCCGAGTTCGTTCATAGGCCAACACAAAATTTATCAATCTGTTAGCTGTGTAACCTGAACTTTAATTTTGTAGAATAGATAGAGTATTCAATTATGTAACTTACGTGTATGAGAGTTAAGACAGTCACGTTACGAGTCTCACATTTACTTAGGTTCTGAATTATGAACTAGACTCAAGGTGATGATCAGAGTACCGTGTAAATCGTTAATTACCTTCATCGTCTTCATCTTCCTAGCTTTAATTATTCTCAAGATTATTTGGGGTTGGCTACTAGTTCAACAACTTGTATATCAGTATTTCAACAGAGCGACTGACATGTGACCTCCGTAACTTCGGGGGCAAACTGAATTCGACGGTTAGATATTCTCCAAGCGGAGAATATTAAAGTTCGCGATATCCGTGTATGATTAATCTTTATTATAAAACATCATTGAGAAACAGTTTTAGTATTTTTCATTAAACATAACTATCAAGAAAAATGGAAATAACTAATACCATTGCAATTTGCACTTATCCAGTGCCTTACTAAGATCATTAACGAGCGTTAATCGTGCATCTACCCTCTATATTTCTGATTCCTGCTCTTTCTGCAGGCTGCATATCGAGCTTATGGTGTAAGACGAGAAATTCCCTCGAAGAAACAGCAAGAAATACCAGTCAGGACTTATATGAGTAACGCAAAACCTGAGGAAGCCACGGCAACTTCAAATGAATCCAGTATCTCCGAACGCATGCAACAGGATGTTAGTTAATAATAATAAATATTTTCGGTCATCTAATACACAGCTCCATCTAGTATCAAATTAAGCAGAGCTTGTATTGTGGGTACCAAATAACTGATTTAAATACTTTTTTATTTTTTGTAAATTTATACATAGATAGAAAATACCCAAACTCCGAAACAAATATTTTTATATTGCAAATCATACAAAAATTTTATTCGACTCGGGAATCGAACCACTGCGCCAACGAGGCAGTTTCTTTGGTCTCCTTCAGAATGTTCTTTGTGTAAGTCCTAAACAGATAAACTTGAGCTGATCTATTTGTAGCACCTACTAGCCTAAAGCTGGGTGAATGGATTATTCTATCAATTATTATTGTGAAATAATTTCTAAGAGTTTTATGATATCACTACCTCTTTTTATCCAGTGGATGTCATAAGAGGCTACTGAGGGAGCAAACTAAACAGGATGACATTACTGTAAGGAGAAAAAAAACTTTAAACAATCCTTATACTAACCCATCTACGAAGTTTCGGTGTAGCACGTCAAAACCTCCTTCCTTAGGAGAAACCTATGTCCCATAGTGAACTGTTCAAGGCTATTCCTCAAAATGGTAAAACTATTCATAGCATCTATAGCACTAATGGTCTTAAATATAACGTATAACGGTAACTATTGACTGACTACTGTTATCGCAACAATGTTGCTACATAAGCTTTGAGCGAGGGTTCTGTTACAGATTCAACTAACGACCAGTCTGCAGCTAGCGAGTAAGTTTCCTCAACACGATTATACTAAGCAATATTTTAACATAACATGCTGACATAATCTCAAAGTAAGTATAGCTTATCCGTATGGTGGCGGACGAAGAATATTGAGTGTTGCCATGCCTATTCATTCCGCTGATATCGTAAGAGCCGTCACTGCAAAGAGATAGAAAACTTCACACCATTGGTATACCAAGTCTGACCCGCGTGGTATTGTAGGGGAAAATTTCTTTCAATAGACATTCCTATATCCAGTATCCAGCAGTTTACTATTAAAGGTGATGATGATTGATGAAGTGTACTATTTTATGATTTCAAACCAGATTCATGTGCATTTAGATCATTAAAATTTTCAGGGATAAAAACTGATTCATCGATTTCTCTAGCGGGTTCTTTCTGTATTTTGCCACGTAACAAACCATATAATGCGAACGAAATTATAAATCTATCACTCCTGGAAGAAACGGAAAAAGAGCATTCTCACATTGACTATACTGTCAGAAGCCCGCATACATCATTGATAGGTGAGGAAAGCAAAAAAAATTCGCATACGGATAAAAGAATTAGTTTCCAAGAAACTTCCGAATACGAAATATTTGAAGACATTGCCATTCCCAAAGAACAAGAAAGAGATCAGAAAAGGGACGAACTGTCAAATAACGATGAATCTAACGATGAATCAGTGGCAAGTGAATTATCAGAAGATACTGTATCTGAAGAAATTGTGAGGATTGAAAATGATGATTATGAAATTGAGACAGCTGAAGTAAATGAAATTGATAGAGACTACATTAAAGTTATGAATTTGGATGTTGATACTGACAATGGAGAGGATTTAGAGGCGTAGTAATTCATTGAAGTGACTCCAACAGTTTAATAGTAATTGATACTGTATCATAAATTTGAAACAAGAAATTAATAATTGTGTTTGGTTACTATATACTTTGATTTATTCTTTTCTGCTCATAATGATTTATACAAATGATGACAAAAACTAATAAATAAACATTTTAATGGTTTTTTTTTTAAACGAGTCCTTGTTAGATCGATTTATCGCTCCCAAAACCCCTACATACTTAATTTCAGGAAAATCGTTGGTGCTGTATTCGAGATTAAAATAAATTATATACTAGCTGCTGCCCGCGACTCCGCCCGCGTCTATGTCGGTTATCGCGGCTAATAGTAGCCTATGTGTTATTCTGGTGGATAAGCTATATTACTGTAAAGTTTTATCCAAATTCGTCCAGTAGTTTTTACGTGAAGACCTACACACTCAAAACACTTTCGCCTTTATATATTAGTGTGATATGTTTCTTGCAAGAGTTTCTTGTTTGAAATTCTTAGATTAGTTGGATAAATAGATAAAAATGAATACTGAAATGAAAACTATCAATATAAAATTTTAATAAATTTTATTTAATTTTAAAATAGATCTTAATGTCAATTGTAGGACGTATATAGTTATGTAAGAATATATAAATTTTTGGTCAATGACATATTTTAAATTATAGTATAATATATGTATATCTAAATTAATAATACAACTTATGAACTATTAACGTGTGGGATAAAACAGTGCATTTAAACTAATTATGTAAATGCTTTGACTTTTATATAACAACATAAAATAACTAAAGCCCCCTTTTCACTGAATAATTATAATAGGTATATAAAAATATACAACATAATTATAGAATATATTTATGTATTCATATTTACTCCAATACTTAGAATCCATTGCAAAAAGTTATCTACAGCTTAGCTTAGCTGTCAATGTATTTTTTTTAAAGTTTTGCTTCTGTCGTGGTGTTGCCTAATTAGGAATTTTTAAAATGACAAAATGGTTGTATGATGGTCTTGTGTTAACATTTCTAACAAAAACAAATAACTGTTTAGTTGTAATTAATGTTCATTTCCTTCAAAAAATATAAGTTACCCCTCAATATAAAAAAATACATACATAGGTATAAATTTTCTTTTTCGTATTGATATTAAATGGTAGATTTTTTATTATTAAATTTATTTATCTCCGGATCTAGAACTAATATCAACGAACTGAAAGCTCTTCAACATCATTAATATAACTAATAATTAAATTATTTTAACCAACAAATTCTAACAACATAAATATAATATCTAAAACAAAAGATATACAAATGAATATCAAATATAACATTATTATTACATCAAGTGTAATTATCATTTAATTTAAAAGAGTATTATTAATTTTATTAATTATTTAGATATAACTTTGAATAACAGTTAATTCAAGTTCAATAAAACGTTATAAAAAGCAGTGTGATGAACTTTATCCACGTGATAACTTCTAATAGTACTAGGTCATTTAAGTGAATTCACAGCAGCAACTTTTCCCTGTCTGGGACCAAAATAGCTATGTATTTTTTTATAAATTATACAGTGACAGTTAACTTATATTTATATTTTAATAAGATAAAATATGTGTGTGTGATACTATAGCTGCAGGTACACACAAAACCGTATTAAATAATGTGTTTCATATTTATATTTTCTGTTGTTCAAAGCCATACTTAGTTTTTAATTACACTCTTAAATATATCTAATTACGGTAATTTCTGTATCAGTGCTAAACTAAAAGTTAGTAGAAATCACAGCAAAACGCAACAAACTCTGCTTAAAATAGAATTGATTAATTGTGATTGGAATTATGCTATATTATTAAGGAAAACCGAAAATCTATAGACTAGTGGAATGATCCCTAAAAATAAATAAAAATAAATTGTTCGAACAAAAATATGCTTAAATATCTTATGTACAAGTTTCGTTAAATTATGCAGTGTTGCCTTACTTGTGACAAAACATAAATGGTAATAAAAATCTACAATATTTTAAATAAAATATAATAAAATCAAAAATATAGTCATAATTCGATATTATTATTTTTGAGTTATCTAATTTTCAAGAGATCTCGTATCTTACACTTTGGTATGTTCCAAATAGTTTTTCTTTTAATCTAAAGCTGGCCATGCATTCCTTGATATGTTATGCATGTCAGCATTGTCATGGGTCGTAATAAGGTTGTTATGTAACTTTCTTTTTATATCGTATCAACTCCTCCACCTAACATTTTGTTTCCATATTCACTTAAAACCTGAAAAAAAAACAGAATTTTGTTATTGGCACAACAAAATATATCAGACACTGACAAAGATATGCAGTATATTAAAATACTTTTAATAATTATAGTATTAATATACTTTCTGTTGAGTTTTCAGTAGCAGAATAGTTGACTTTTTTTATTGAATAGGGCAAACGAGCAGATGTATCGCCTAATGGTAAGCAACCGCCGTCCATGGACACCCACAACACCAGAGGCGTCACAAGCGCGTTGCCGGCCTTTGGGGGATGGGGACGGGTATAGGGGGAGGGGTTTCGGTATGCTCCTCCGGTATCCTCACTCACTCGGTGAAACACAGCGCAAACGCTATTTGACACCGGTTTTCTGTTAGGCCGTGGTATCACTCCTGTCGAGCAGGCTCATTCATGCCCGAGCGTGGCTCTCTCACGGACGATAAATTTACAATAAATTCTTAATAGTATCCCGGAGTACGGAAGATGGCGGTGTTTCCGGCCCGTGCCTCGGAGAGCACGTGAAGCCGTCGGTCCCGATTGTGTTGGCACACACGCAACACTGGACATCACAAGTGCGTTGTCGGCCTTTGGGGGATGGGAGAAAGGGGGCGGGGTTGGAGCCTCCGGTACCCTCACTCACTCGGTGAAACACAGCACAGCCGCTGTTTTCTGTGATGCTCCGGTCGAGCCGGCCCATTCATGCCGAAGCGTGGTTCTCCCACGGTGTCACAGTCACTTCTCATAACTTTCGCAAAACGGGTAAAGTAGGAATAGGTAGTAAGAGCAACTGACCTTGTACAAAAATATATAGTGGTGTCTGTTGGAAAGCGAGTGCGGGCGCTGTGCTCGCAGGTGGCGCACCACGCGCGGCACGTCGGCGGCGCCGGGCAGCGCGCGCGTGCAGATGTCCAGCGCCACCAGCGCGGCCGACCGGCCCGCACCACTCGCACATACTACCACACACGCCCGGATACCTGGATATACACCAACAGTTTCATGAACATTCTTGATATACATGTAATTCAGTTTCAGTCTTTTTCATTTGTGAAAATTGTCTTGATTTTAAAAGAGAGGGTGATCCCTGAGTTTGTTTCGTCCTTTTTTCTCAGGGCTAGCCCAGTTAGGAAAGGCTGAACTCATCTGCTCAAAAAAAGTTTAACTAGCAAAAGTTTTTATGTAATCTAATTGCAGAATAAATGATTTCATTTCATTTAATTTCAGTGTGGTGACGCGTCACTATGTATAAGTAACTCTGTCACTCTCTCACGATAATTATGATCAAATAGTATTTAGATTTCATTCTACACAAATTTTCAATGTTTTACGATACGACGTTCTGTGACGGGTTTTTTTTCGTTTCTTACTTTGAGCAAGCTTTCGTTGAGTACAAGCGTAACGTAATACAGTTATATTCCCCTGTCCCATCTTAACCAAAAAGTCATCACACCCATGCCAAACCTGTTCATTCATACATGCAAACCTACACACATGTAGACATAAAGATACACATACGAGCGCATAGACAAATGAGTCCATTTTTTCTACTTCTTTTTCCATTACTGCAGTGATTTCGCCATTAAACACAAGTTGGCGAAATAAGCATACCTTCAACATCAGAAGCTGCCTTCATCCTTCCAAGAGTTCCGTTATTGGCAGGAACCCTTCGCAAGTGCTCCTCAGCCTTTGCTGGAGAATACACGTTCACTCCGTTACCAGAACCGCTGTCGTCACTTCGAAGCTTGGACAAATTGCTGAATGATGTCCGGTTTTGGTCACCGTATATAACTTCTACACCTGGAAAATGAAAAATTGCTGAAGTATTACTAATAAATGCATATTTACAACGAACTGAATTAACATCTGAATATAGAGTTTACACATAAAAAAAATATGAAGAAGGAATGCAATGAATGCAGCTAAAAAACTGGAGTAAAATATAAAGTATCTGCCCAGAATTGATCATCTTTTATGAAAAGAAAAAATTCAAATAGATTCTTAATGGTCCCTGTGTTCACCTATTTTCCTTAAAAAGTTATTGTTTTTTAAAAATCTGATATTGTTTACTATTGTTTAGGTGTATAAGTTATTATCTCATTGCAATCAAGTAACTGCCTTAAAATTAACCAGTCAGGTTCACTTGGAAATAGTTTAAAAATTCAGTTCTATTTTCATTTAAGTCATTTCTTTGTCTATATTAATACATAAAGCTGAATTTTGTTTGTTTGCTTGAATGCGCTAATCTTAGTAAGTAACTGGTTCGATTTGAAAAATTCTTTCAGTTAGTAGGGTTAGTTATCCCATTTATTGCTAAGACCAATAGGAGCGGAGTACTAATGAAGAATGTAACAATAACGGGGTAAAAATATTACGCTACACACATTATGAGACGTGAACGAGGTTGCGTGAGTCATAGTGCATCTTCAGATTACAAACTAATATTCCAGATCTAGATAGAACAAGAGCTAAGTTTAATACAACATGAACCACATACCTTCCTCATCATATTCTTTAGCTGCCTGTGAGATCTTCATATAACTCCTCATCTCACACAAAAAGTCAATAACGGAGTCATAATCATCAGGAACACCCTTAGCCGGCCAGAAATACCAGAGGTGAGTGATCTCCCTCCAGGTCCTGGTAGAAAGGTTGATGAGCTGGACACTTGAAATGGCGTACTTATCGCGCTGTTCACGCTTCTTGAGAATGATTTTGAAATCTCCGAAGATACGCTTGTTGTCTGAGATTTCTGACGGCGGTAGGTACTCGTAGCATTTCTCCTGGAATTTTTATAGTTAGCATTAGTCTCTAGGTGTCGCCACTATGATTTAGGCGATTAAATGTATAGGGGGTTAACGGTCAAATGGTGGAAAGTGAGTACCTACCACCACTCATGAACTTCTCCAACTCAAAATTTAAAAATGAGGGCCCTTTTAGGCCCTCCTCCCTTAAATCAAGGGAAGTGAGGATATCTATAGTACCTAATCGTAAAAGTAATATTTTTGTGAGACCGTAGTATCACACGGTATAACCGTGTGATACTATGGTCTCTCTGCAAATATACCACAATTTCTTTTATGGTGTAGGCGGCAAACGAGCATACGCATCACCCTATATATATATATATATCTTGCCTTGCAAAAATACCACACCACATTAATAGACTACATGACATATTTTTTTAGATTCTGCTCATGCTTTCCATCAGGCAGAGTAAAGTCATTTTGGCAAGGTCATTTTACCTACATTTATAAAAATATACTGTAAAAACTAGAGAACTTAGAAAAAAATAACTTACAACTCCGTTTTCCATATACTCTGTGAGCATGACAACGAGACGCGAGTTCTGCTCCCAAATCATTCGCCAGAAGTCCACCACCGTGTTGGAGAGTGGCGCCTGGCATGCGATGTAGTAGTTTCGGATGTTGCCTGGACCCTGAACCAGGAGATAAATAGATAAAATGGTGTCTTGTATCCTATATAAAATATGTAAAAAAAGTTCTAGGCTAAACGGTTTTAATGAAAATAGTGTACTAAAACCTAGAAATAATTCGGTAGGTCCCAGGTTTGTAAACCGCCATTTTGTAGCGGCTATCTAGGATTTACAATAAAACATAGTATATTTAATTCTATTGTCACCAGAACTAAATGCGTGTACCCAATTTCAAATCAATCTGTCAACAGGAAGGAGGTCAAATTTCAATTACTAGATTTGACCCAAACAAACTAATAAATAAAAAAAAGAGCAAGCTAAAACAACCTTTTAATAAAACAGGAATGTTCATGCGACTGGCTGTAACTGTAGTGGTTACAGACCCTGACTACTGCTGACCAGAGGTCGTGAATTTGATTTCCATCTAAGGCAAATAATTGACGTGACACCTCCTACGCCTAAAATAATCTACAATGATGATGTGTCAGTTAGTATTTGATTCTTTCGGTTCCATACAAATAAATAAAATTAGAGTGTCTGTTTGTATCATTAAAATAACCACTTTTTACTACTTTTAAATACAATATAAATAATAATAATATATCGCTTTATTGTACACCAGAGGCATTACAAGGTAAGCTTAAAATTAGAGAAGTACAATCGGCGGCAATCTAATTGTTATTTGTCAAGTAACTTAAATTTTATGGTTTTCCCTAGTAGATTTCTGTCTGACATACATCCACGAAAATAGGGGAAATACCTTAACCTCATAGACAACCGCAGTAAAATGTATATTTCCTACAACTATTGTTATAGGAAATTCCTAATACGATAGTGCACATATAACCTATAGTTTTACAATAGCTTAATTAAAAATTCACAACTCAATAGCTAAGCAGTAGATAGAAGCGGACCACCCAAAACCGGGATAGTTGGTGCTTTTTGGGAGAGGTTTTACTTTAGCAGTGAACGGCAATAGGCCAAAGAAGAATACAATATCCACCAAGACTAATACGTGTTACAGAAAATACGTAGAACAAGATAAGCCGTCATCTGAATTTCAATGGAGACGTTGGCTGGTCACTGCACTGCAACCAGGCGGTCATCGAAGGGATCTGTTCGTAAGTTGTAACTTACGATCTATGTCTGACCTACGTATAACCTTCTGTGAACAGGATACTAAACAGATTCTTTTTACAAACGTGATGCAGCCAGGGGAATGTCCCAAAGTGCCTTACACTAACAAAACCGCAGCAATACGCAACAACGCGGTAACAAAAACGTTACAAGTTAGAGTCCCTACGACAAAAATCTGGTAGCAGTGGCGTAAATGCAGTACGATTTCTGTCGCACTTCGCGACAGGACGTTTCTCTGAAAAAAGAATTTTGTGTGGTCTCAAACTAGTTGAGAATCTTTCTTTGCGCAAGCAATAGAAAATTTACAAATACTTAATTCCTATCGTGAGCGCGAAATTCCTGTAAACTTAATTATATGGTCGGGAACCCCTTAGTATGTACGTGAAAAACTGTATATTTTTAATAGTACGTAACAACATTTTTCCCGAACGAATTTCCCTGGATCGACACACATATATATATATATATACATACATGTACTCATTTCTCGGGATTCGTGTTTTAACCTAAGACCTTTTACAAAAAAAACATCAGCAAAATTCGTACACAAAAAAAATTAAGTCCTTACCGTAATATAATTGGCGTTAATATACTCCGTAGTAGGATCATTTCCAAGCCTCTTCAGCGGGACCCTGGTCTCAGGCAGCGGAAGTACATTGGAGTACCTGTTCTTGTCCTCACAGCCTGGCGGCACTTCCTCAGGCCTGACCGTCAGAGAAGGGATCTCTGCGAATTCTGCTGTCATGGATTCTACGTCTAATGCAAAGCTGGCCAAAGCTGCGTACTGCATTGGATGGGAAGTCACCTGAAAGTTATTTTGTACCTAAAATAAATGTAACTTGTATTTTACAGTTCTTTATTAGTGATATTTAATTTTAATTCCGTGACACACATTTATTCAAATAACTTCTTGGTTTTGAAATAGAGCCCATCTTACACGAACCACCGCCGTTCCATTAAAATCAAGCGGTGTAAACGTTTTCTCATGCGCGATTACGCGTGTCCCCGGGGTATGTGCCTCCGGTATCCTCACTCACGCGGTGATACACAGCGCAAGCACTATTTCATACCAATTTTCTGTCAATCAAGCCGCCCCATTCATGCCGAAGCGTGGCTCTCCCACGGTCAACCCAGCCCAGCCAGCCCAGTCACAAAATGCGTTTTTTGCTGTCATTTCCTAATCATTAACTATCTCTCTGTACAATTTCATATTCATAGTTCAAGTAATTTTCGTGATTAGTCAGTAAATGAGGGTTTGAAAAATATTTTTGCACTATAACCACCATTTTTTTCAATTTAATTATTTAAGTCATCGGTTTCTGGCAATACGCATGTCCCACCGATGCATATATTATTATGTATGTAGGTACTTCACGCATGTCGCATATTACGCTGTGGGATTATAATTGTGGTAGCTAGAATGAGACCTTAATACGTATTTGCTTACCCCCTTGGCCAAATAGGCAAATTAATGTTATACTGCCTCATTGTTTGGGTTTTGAGTTTGGGTGTTTTCTATGTATAATATGTATGTATTTACAAAAAGAAAGTATAAAAGTATTTCATATCAGTTGTCTAGAATCCATTACACAAGCTCAGCTTAGCTTGGGCCTCGATGGCGTTGTGTGTTAGATGAAAACACATTTAAAATGTATAAATGGGTGAGTAACCTTTTCCTCTGGTGTAGATTAAAAAATTTAAATATGAGCGCTCACCTCATCGTCATACGCAGGGTTCCCATAGCTTCTTTTGCTAGCCCTCAAGCGATGGTTGCCTTTCCTATGGCCGACGCTGACGCTGTCTAAGCTATAAGCGTCCAGAGACACGGGAGTGCAGCGCTGAGCATAGACTCCTCGACGACCTCGGCGACGCACCACCAACTGAAACAGGAATACATCAATTGGAATCGACTGCACGTATGACGTAATAGCTTAAGCTTAAGCGATCACCACTATGCCTGTGTATGGTGAGTTCAAATCCCACTTAGGACAACACTTTGTGTGATGCACTAATCGGTGTTCTGAGTCTGGATATTTTTTGTGTTCGTTTCATGTATATTTGTAAAGTTTTCTTGTATAATAGATCAATGCCTACGACACAAGATTTGTAATGAGGAATTGTCTCTCAAAACAAGTAAAATTTTAACAGAAAAACCCGATTTCATGAACTGAACCAAATTAAAATGGGACCACACGGTAAGCACTAGCTTTCAAATAAAAAAAGAATCATCAAAATCGGTTCACATAGCCGAAAGTTATAGAACCTAATCCTTTTAAAATAGGAATCTGCGGGATTGCTACCATGTACCTTTTTGTTTGTGAGTATCCGACGGAGTAACAGTTACTCCGTGATCATGGCGCTTGCAACAGCGCCGAAATATCGGATACTCACAAACAAAAATGTACATGGTAGCAATCCCGCAGATTCCTATTTTAATGTTACTGACCATGAAAGTTTAAAACAATAATCCTTTTTTTTAAGACGGTTAAAATAATAAACTACTACCGTGATTAAGATTCTTTTCATGCAAATATTTTTTTAATCAAAACCCCTAATATTATATTATATAAATCAAAGAACGAGACCCATCAATACACTCTTGAATGTGTATATTTATAAAAGAATATTTACAAATATACAGACTGCCATCTTATAATATGTTTATCTGCAGAGCAGTTTCTTATCTATAATGGAATGTGGAATGCCATTACACGGAAATATTTAGGCACTTCTAATAAAGTGTTTAGATTGTCCAAAGTATACTGATTTGTATACAGTTAGGTAGGTCGATTTAAGCTGCAAAATTTTGTTTTTATTAGTTTTAATTGAAATTTGATTTTATTTATTGGGTCTTTCTTATTGGTCTTGTGGTTAGAACCCTCAGATCTTGTTTCTATGATCTATATTAGAATATCTGTATACTAATCTCGAGAACGTAGATTCGAATCCCACCAAAGACAATTATTTTTTTAACCCCCGACGCAAAAAGAGGGATATTATAAGTTTAACGTCGATGTCTATCAGTGTGTGTGTATGGATCTGTGGCATCGTAGCTCTCAAACAGATTTCCCGATTTCGATGTGGTTTTTTTCATTTAAAAGTCAGTTTCCTTGTCGTGGTTATTGGCTATGCTTGGTTAATCTCGGCCAAGCAGTGTAAGAGTATCAGCTTTTTCCAAAATGATGTAAGGCATTTTTGGCGTATGATTACTCGATTAAGAGCTTGCGTAGAGGGATTTTTAATTTTAGATTATTGACGAGTATGATCATTTGCTCTGGGGGCTCTTTATCTATCTAGGTATATATTTTGATTATTAATGGAACTGGGATTGATTGATCCCCGTGCCTCGGAGAGCACGTTAAGCCGTCGGTCCCGGTTGTTATGAACATCTATGGTAATCGTTATTGGGAAGTCAGTGCCCTCAAATAAACTGACAACTGACCGCCTCGTTGGTCTAGCGGTTGGCGTGTGCGACTGCTGATCATGAGGTCTCGGGTTCGATTCCCGGGTCAAACCAAATGTTTGTATGATCTACAAATATTTGTTTCGGAGTTTGGGTGTTTTCTATGTATAATATGTATGTATTTACAAAAAAAAGAAGTACTTATGTATTTATATCAGTTGTCTAGTACCCATAACACAAGTTCTGCTTAGCTTGGGACTAGATGGCGTTGTGTGTTAGATGTCCGAATTATTTATTTATTTATGTTATAACTAGTTCAATCTTCGAATTCATTTTCCCCTAAGGGTTGCGAAGGTCCGATGCCAGTCGCTCCGTGTAAAAGCTGATATTCAGGTAAAACCGGTTGAACTAGTAGCCGACCCCAAATCTTGGGAATAATAAAAGGCTAGGAAGATGAATGGAAATTAAGTAGATGTTATTTAGACTATAGCCTGTCCTTCCTCGATAACGTTTCTATCCAACACATAATAGATTGATACCAACACAAAATGAATAGTATTGTGTAGAATACCATTAAAAAATAATGGTTATTATTTGCAACTGCCTCGATGGCGTAGTAATAGCGTGTGCCTGCTGTGCTTGAGGTCTCGGGTTCGAGTCCCGGGTCGGACCAAATGTTTGTACGATCTGCAAATATTTGTTTAGTTGTTTTCTATGTTAAGTATGTAAATATGTATGTATTCACAAAAGAAAGTATAAATGTATTTCTATCAGTTGTCTAGTACCAAATAACAGAAGCTCTGCTTAGCTCTATCTCTAGTCCCACTAGATGGCGTTGTGTGTTAGATGTACGAAATATTTATTATTATCATTTTATTGAAAAGTATCAAAACATACATATTACATAGTATATACATACATACAGAGGCTTTATATCAAGAGTTAACATAAACAAATACGCTTATCAACCGGACGTTGGGTCTTAGTTTTGAAGTCGCTATGTCATCATTACTCCTAGGCATAAGGTCACTCATTCATCGATATTGCCAGTAAGATAAAATGTACATTGTAACATTAGAATTAAATAATTCGTGGCTACGTATTATTTAATTCAAAGTCTACGGTATTCGAAGTGGACAAATTATATTTCCAGGTTTTCTTCTGATTAATTTTGTTGCGGATACCAAGACAGTTGAATTTTTCCTAGGACTGAACTGAACCCGAGTGTCATAACTCGGTGTGTTCGTGGGTCACTGCTGTTGAACCTGGTGTACAGGAGTTACAGTGGTTGGCGTGTCCGTGGTCCCATTTAAAAAAAAGATAACTACAATTTTGGTATATGTACCGTGTATATTTGCATTTAGTAAGAAGCGGTTATTTTAATATTACAAACAGACACTAAAATTTTATTTATTTGTATAGATTTTTTTTAAGTTATTAAAAGGACTTTGTCGCTGAGCGACTACATAGTCCCACCATTTGGACATCAAACAATATAACATAACATCAATTATAAACATAAGACATGGTTACACGCCATTCAAATATAAAAAAAAAATCGCTAAGAAGAACTTAGACTATTCTCGAAAATAAGTTATGTTCAAATCATATACTTGTTCAAAAGTAAATTGTTTTAAGCGTCTCTGATAACACATTCTACGAAGTTATAAGCAGGTAATAGGTACTTGAGTTGGGTCACACAATCATACGTCTCGGGCGTCTCGTGAAAATATTGCGGCCCCAAGGGCTTCGGTCCACTTGAGAACTTAATTTACGAGGTGCCCTACACCAAACGCGTGTCCATTCGCACACGATATTAACGGAATCAGTTGCAAAGCACGCTGGGCAATGAATAGTTTTACGTTTTAACCGACATAAAAAAGAGGAGGTTCTCAATTCTCAGAACTTTTGACTGGGTGAACCGATTTTGATGATTCTTATTTTATTTAGAAGCTGGTGCTTCCTGTGTACTCACATTTCAATATTTTTGTGAAATGTTATAACTATTTATCATGTTTTAAATTAATCTATACAAATAAATAAAACTGGAGTGTCTGTTTGTAATATTAAAATAATTGCTTTTTACTAAATGCAGATGTATTTATACACGGTACATACACCAAAAATGTAGTAAAAATTTTTTTTGTCTGTCCGTTTGTTCCGGGTAATCTCTAGAACGGCTGGATCGATTTTGAGGGGACTTTCACTGGCAGGTAGCTGATGATCGAGGGAGGCTACTTTTTTTAAGACTTACTTTGTCCCGCGGCGATACTGTCCCCGTGTTGAACACTTTAGACACCATTCACTTATTTGTTCGTTTCCTATAGTAATTTGTCACTCTTGGCTTTTTTATTTGTTTCTCCCTAACCCTTCTGGTGCTACACCTGCTAATTGTCAACAGCAAAATACTGATGAGTACAGTTTATTCTAAGCCTACCAAACACTCCACTTTCTCATTTCTCTATTGGCAATATTTTACATATGGGAACTAACTTAATATAATCTTTTTACATTTATTAATTTATTTTTAACGTTCTTACTACTACCACGTCTTTTAAGTAGTTGATAAAAGTTCAATCGTATATAATAATTAATCCATAGCTGATCAAGGAGTCTGCGAGGGCAAAGTACTTCATTCTCACCGGATCTATATTCATTACTCTGTTAAGATGATAGAACTTCAATAAGACAGATCTCAACTTACTACTAACAGATATCAGATACATGCATTCCAAAATTAAAATATCGATCGATTTTTAGACCTCAATATCTACATACTCGATCAAAATGCTATTACAGCCAGACTTCCTTCCATGTGAGCATACATTTGTGTGTACTATTATTGCAAGATTGACAATGTTTACGTTTCTCGCGTTTTGCTTATATGGCGAGTATATATAATAATAATAATACTTTATTGACATAAAATACATACGGTTATACATGCATTCATTAATTACCATTTATGACAATTTTCATAGTATTAACCAAATCTTAGGTTGAGAACTGCATTCCTAGATAGGCTACTAAGCAACCTGTGATAAGGAGTTACAGTGCCGACCCCCTGTTGGTATGTCGGTGGCTGTTATTAGTAGATCAGATACATGTATGTGTGTACTATGTATATGTGTGTGTGTGTGTGTGCCCGTGTGTGTGTGTGAGTGTGTCTGCGCGCGCGCGTGTGTGTGTGTGTGTGTTTGTTTGTGTGTGTGTGTGTGTGTGTGTTTGTATGTGTGTGTGTGTATATAAAATGAAATATATATATAAGAATTTTGTTTTTTTAAGATTTATTATAATTCCATTATCATGTGCCCATTTACTGATGTTTTCAAAGTCGGTCTGAACTTTTCTTTATATCTGCGAGATATCCTTTGAAGCGAATACCGTCTGCAAACATGAAAACCGACATCTGCCCACTGGCCCAAACACCGACCTGGTCGGCACATCCAACTTTACCGACCTCTCTACTGATAAAAGTGTGTATTTCTCAGTTAGATAAATAGTTTCTAAATCAGTTATTGATAGGGCCGCGTGTACCGCATTCTTCCATTGCTTGCAATAGTTTATTATGATCGAAAAGTATCGAAAGCTTTTTTTTAATCAATACTCAAAATGGGTTACCAGCTATTTTCCAGAGTCTTAGGATTCATTTAAATAGTGTGAAGCTCTCCAGGACGGAACCAATGTTCCTTCCTTTTTTAAAACCATGTTGTGCGTTGGAAACTCAGATCATAAAAATAATTTGTTTATATGATCTGTGGTCGGAAAGTAAAACTTACTGATTTGCGCCACAATTACTTTGTCAAAATAGAGTGGGGTGTAAAGAAAACCCAATGGCTGTGATTGCATTTCATTAACGTAAGAATGGAGCCAAATTTAATACTTAAAATCCTCCATACGCTTGGTATTAGTCAAATGATTGTGTACCGGATATTGATAGTTACAATGAAACCTCCTCTGTTTGTGACCGAAAAAGATCTGGCCGCCAGGTAGTGTTCGTACGAAAAAGGCGATCAAAGTAGTAAGGGACAGAATTTTATTCGAAGAAAAACTGTCCGAAAGCAAAAGATTTTATTTCGGGAGATGAAAGTAGCACCTAGAACCATGTCACATATTTTAAAAGATGACTTGCAGCCCATAAGAGACGCACTGGTCATTTCTTAACTGATAATATAAAAAATAATAGAGTGGTAAAATCCAAACAACTACTTAAGCAGTACGCAAAGGAGGTCATAGAAAAATTTTGTTTACAGATGAGAAAATGACCGTATTTATGCTGAAAGCTCTAAAGAAGCTTCTCAATTAGTCGACAGAGTACAACGTGGACATTATCCGATTTCAGTGATGGTTTGGTGGGGTATTTGCTATGAAGGAGTGACTGAGCCATATTTTTGTGAAAAAGGTATCAAAACATCGACACAGGTGTATCAAAATACCATTCTGGAGAAGGTAGTTAAGCCCCTTAACAACACCGCGCCGGTTCATAAAGCGCGATCTTGGTTAGACATGAACGTTCCGGATTTCATTAGAGCTGAAAGACTGACTACGAACCAAGGTTTGCTATTGATAACTGGCCTCAAAGTTTAAAGGACTATGCTGCCAATGGAGACAAATTCGAATAAGCTTTATATATATTTAATGGTTTGATATTAATGTAATAACGTTAAAGTTATAACTATCACACTGTAATAGTAACAAATGATACGTACAATTAAAAAAAAAATGGGTTCTGTGTAACAATATTTATGGCAAGACTTAGTATTTATGTAGGTTTGTATACTCTTGAAAAACTCAAAACTTCTGTAGCTCAAATTTTGATGCAAGATACAACACGCTTCTCTGAAGTAATGCTACAATGTGTAGCTTACAATATACCACATATGGTACAGTTAGTATTTTTTAAGACATCTTCTGCATTAGGAATATACATCCTGTGTCGCGGAGAACTTTACAAACATACAAGTAAGGAACATAAAGACCACCCAGACTCACGCCAACAATTTCAGGAACACAAAAAGTGTTGTCCCATGTGTGATTTTGAACCCACGACACATGGCGCAGAAGAAAGCGGCGTAGCGATCGCTTTAACCACTAGGCCATCTTGCAGTCATTTATAAGCAATTTATCTGTACTAATATATAAAGCTGAAGAGTTTGTTTGTTTATCTCAAGAACCGCTGGTCCGATTTGAAAAATTATTTCAGTGTTATAGTACATTTATAGAGGAAGTCTATAAGCTATATATCATCACGCTAAGACCAATAGGAGCGGAGTAAAAATGGATAATGTTTCAAAAATGGGGTAAAATTATCATGTGCCCGTAGCGTGATAATTTTACCCCATTTATAGGATTCATTCATAGGAGACGCAAACGAGGTTGCGTGGGTCGGCTAGTAATCATATACATTACATAGATAAATATTAATTATGTAATGTTAACTCTTTATGCTCTCTATCAATCAGTACAGAAAACATTTAAAAAAGTTAAGTCAAGCCGCTAAATTTTGAGATACTCCCAACCTAATAAGTGGGTGGTACGGCAATCTTTCAAGGGGTTATAAGCTTTATGAGGACTGTTTTTGTTCAAAGTTTTTATAATAGCAGAAACTACTGGAAGTACAGTTCTGTTGCCCAAAAAGAGAATGTAATATTTTCATATCTTATGAACTTTGGATTCTTTTTAATCGACTTCAAAAAAGGAGGAGGTTCTCAATTCAACTGTATTTTTTTATGATTGTTACCTCAGTACTTTCGATTGGGTGAACAGATTTTGATGATTTTATTTTTATTTGAAAACTGGTGCTTCCCGTTAAAATGTTGTATTATCTTTATTTCCAAAAGCCAGATATTATGTATCTAATATGTTCAAGAAAAAAACTAGAACATCATTCTTAAATTCAAAAGAAATACTTCATTCGTTTTTGGCAGGGGCAAAATCACGATGATTTTCAATAGCTTTCTTATAAACGCAGTGACTCAATCTGGGGATATTTTGCTTATTTTCAGAAGTGTAAAACAAAGGAAAAGTACACTCAACGTACTATAAACACCGAACTTGTCGCATGCAACAATGGAAACGTAGACGAAAAGTCCGTCATCAAGCTGGCTTTGTTTATAATTTGCATTGTAAAAACATCCTCGACTGCGCGATACTGGTGACACCTACACTTACTAGGAACATAGGTTAAATAAGTACAGCCAGCAAATACATCTGTCGGAGAATATTTCCTTTTGTTTTTTGGCAGAAAAAAGTTCAAGTTAACTTTGAAAATGTCAAACTAAAAAGGCCACATATTTACAGCCAAGAAGAACAGACAATATTATTAGAAACTTTTCCCATGATCAAAATGTTACAGTTTTGTCAAACCCACTCACTGTATAAAAAGCTAAGGAAGAATTATGTAACATTAGTTTTCTATGAGTTCATTCCAGTCGATTCATTTCTCTCCTATTTTCCTTTTTTATTCCCCGCTCTTTTGTTGGTAGTTTAAGTACATAAACCTTCTTTCCATTACAGGTGCTACTTTAATGTTCATTAGAAGTAAGGCTTCTTATTAAGACTAAAAAGAAACTATCGGTTAAACTAATCAATTTCAATATAGAAAAATGTCTTCTGTTTTTTGCATCATTATATATCTTATTTTTGATAAACGTAGTCAAAAGGGAAAAAAATTGACCCAGTATATTTTTATATAGAAGAATCTTTTCTGTTTTTGCATAATTAAAATAAAATGGCATCCTTGAAAAAGATTTTTCATGCACACTGTACATAATTCAACTCTCAATAATCCTGGTCCCATAAGGTGGCGGGAGCAAGCGCGTGGTCGCATAGCGCAAGAGCGCAGTGACGTATCACACGTCAACCAGCGCGTGCGCAACCAAATGACTATCGTTTATGAGAACCATATTGCTCCGATTTTAAATTTTCGCACGTTGATTGTTTATTCGAATTTTAAATAAGTTATCGTTTTCATTTTGATAATTTTCTTTTTAAAATTATTTTTTAAATAAACGATAGTCATTAGTTAATTAGTCATTGCGTTTAAAGTGTTTATGTTAAAAGGCGAGGCAGTGTTAGGTAAGATTTTTCTCTATTGTTGTATTATTATAGGTAATGGTAACAGTTACATTCAACTAGTATTGTTTTCTTTACTACATATGACCGTTTCTTCACTTTAATATAAGTCTTCTTAGTCAATGTATTGTCTACTCCATCAATATGGATAAAATATCCGTATTTCTTTTATAAAACTCTTTTTTATGTGGAAATTATATTAAAGTTGTTCAATACTTTAATTCATAAGGTTTATATGATCATTTTTTTATATAAAAAAGGCCATTTGAAATGTATTCATTAAAATTAAACAAAGTACATTCCTGACTCTATCAGTTTCAAATCAAGAGTTCTTTTAAAGATTTCATTTGTCTTATATAAACATTGACTTATTTGTGGAATTCTTATTTTAATATGACACGATAATTTGATGATAATAGCAGGAGATCTACGCAATCTACAATTAACGAAGAAGATTTGAATTGTTTTTTGTCAATGCATTCTTAAATGTTTTTTTTAGTTGTGAACTTGATGTCTCTAGCCCAGGAACCTTTGAAATCATACCCGTCCTATGATTTCAAACTTTCCTGGGATAGGGACATCTAAGTTCACAATAAAAAGGAGGGAGGAACTCCGACCTTATCACGGTACTATAATCTCAAGCGGGCTGAGCAGATTTCAAAGAAATCAAGTAAGACCTTTTATATCACATTACTTTAACTTTTGTATTACATCACTTTAAATTTTTGTATCAGATCACTTTAACTTTTGTATCACATCATTTTAAATTTTGTATTATATCATTTTAAATTTTGTATCACATTACTTTTGTATAACATCACTTTAACTTTTATATCACATCACTTTAACTTTTGTATCACATCACTTTAAATTTTGTATCACATCACTTTAAATTTTGTATCACATCACTTTAACTTTTGTATCACATCACTTTAAATTTTTTACAGTCCACTCTTGGATATAGGCTATCCACAGCAAGGAGGTTTTGGAGTACTATACCAGGCTGGCCAGACGGGTTGGTATAGGGCTTGCTTCAAGTTTTTCCTTTGCAGGACTGTTGTCTTGTTCTGACCATTTCGCTCAACTTTCTTTAAGTTTTCGGTAAGGTGGTGAAAAATCACTTCAATACCACTTGTAACCTTTGCATTGTAATAATTTTATCAATATCGATTTCACTGTCACTTCACGCACACATAGTATTATTGTGGATTCTGTTGCAGGAGTTTGTGTGCCGTGAAAAAAATTATTTCTTATATAGTTATTTAAACTTTTAGTGAGATTTTTTCTTATTTATCACATTATTCTTAAGAAAATAACGTTATTTATTGTAATAGTAGTATCGTGTGTCTAATAATTAAACATGTTTTTACTTCTTTGTTTTACTTCCGTCAGAAGTTCGAATATAGTGATTTCAATCGTTTATATATTGGTAATGATCTTCTAGCTTATCATTATTATTCTTAACGCTCTTAATTTAACAAATAAGATATCACTAGTAATCTAATTTTTTGCATAAATTTAGACCAGATTTCTTTATTATTGCAAAAGACAACGTCTGTCAACTAGGAGTGATTTTTTGTGTCACGGCTAATCCAACATATATTCTAACAACATACACTAACTCAACTATTTGGTAGTCATACAAATGATATATCCATCCATATGAGAATCGAACTCAAATACGCACTACAGAGTTGAGCAAGTCCATGGCTCCGCCTCTAACATTTATATCGTTAACACAGTCATTACTACCTTAAAATTTAAAAAAATAAAAAATAATTTCCTACTAATTATCTGTTTCTTAACTTTTTGGTAGATATTGAACTAAACGGTTAACAATTCAAACAAAAAGTACCAGGACATTATAAGTCGACAAGCGTTCTCCAAAGTTGTGACCGACATTTCTAACGGGCGTCCAAGTATGCCAATTCTCGTTACAAACGATAACCGTATCTCGGTGTCGGGTGACCACATTAGACCGCCTCGAGTTGCAAACCAAGGAATTTTTATCGACAGACACCATGCGAGACCACTTCCGATGAGATATTAGGATGCCTTACAGATATTTGTGCACGTGGGTGGTAATTTAACGGTTTAATACTTCGGATTAAGTGATCTTCGGGTTTTATAGTCTCCTGGTACAAAGTTTTTATTGTTATGTTTTTAAAATGTATTATTAAACTTAGTAATTTTTAAATTATGTTTTTATCACAGAAATAAGACACAAATACACGCACGATTAACATAAATAAGATGAGAAAGAGACATGAACTTTTATTTTTCCTGATGAAGACGCGATTCTTAATTGAAAAGAAATAACTATATGTTATTTAAGCGTCTATTTTAATTATAGTTTTTTTTTTGGTAATTGTCTTTGTTTTACACAGTCAGAGTTAAAACAGGCATACTTAAAAATATAACTGCGTTGATTTATTACGGACCTTAACCTTACGGAATTTATTTTTTAAATATTTCTTGAAATTACCTTTGGAATAATATAGCACGTATAATATCACTTGAAAGTATATTCCTCATCACTAGAAGTACTAACTCTGTTTTAAAACAAAACTTTACCTTACAGAAAGGTCCTAAGTACGAAGCGATAAGCATCCCATATAAAGCTCACATTTAACCTATTAAAATTTCATCCACGCTATTGCCATTAACACTTATGTTATTATTTTTAATTTTAATAATACTTTATTTTTGTCATATGGTTTAACAGTTTCTCTTAATATATGTACTTTTTGTTTTTTGTTTTTTTTATATTTTTTTTATTATGTACTAGACTGTACTAGGGTAAACTGTGCTTTCCTCCCTTACATCCAAGAAATAGAGACAATAATTATAAACACTTGAGAACAATTTGTTATGAAATTTAAAAAAAATAATAATATGCGACTTCAAGAACGACCAACTCGATCGATTTCTCTTGGATGTCATCATCAGATTAGTGTCCTTATCATGGTACCATCGTTGGGATATCTCTTTCCATTAAAATATAATCATCAAAGTCGGTTCATAAAGGACGAAGTGGGTAACTTCGTCTTTATAACGCGAACATACATAAAATATATATATATACTCATTCGAATTGAGAACCTCCTCCTTTTTTGGAGTCGGTTAATAAGTTGTTTGAGAACTATTACCAGTTGAATAACAGTAAGTAGACATAATTATCGTTGTGACTTAGTATGAGGTGTGAATGTATGAGAAAGATGATTGTGTTATTCAAATATACTAAGTGAGAATCGAACCCATGACCTCAGACTAGCAATCTCTGGTGTTTAGTGATTCTATCACCAACATCGTACTGCAGTCCATTGCTGACCATAGGCCTATCCCAATGTGCGACAATCTGATCTTATTCTATTCATTGCTATTCAATGAATTCTTTACTTAATATTTTTTTTATTGCATAGGCTGGCAAACGAGCAGTCGTATCGCCTGATGGTAAGCGATTACCGCCTCGCATGGACACCTGCAAAGACCAGAGGCGTCACAAGTGCGTTGCCGGTCTTTGGGGGATAGGGAGGAGAGATAGGGGGTTTGGGTTATGGGCCTCCGGTATCCTCGCTCACTCGGTGAAACACAGCGCAAGCACTATTTCACATCGGTTTTCTGTGAGGCCGAGGTATCACTCCGGTGGAGCCGCCCCATTCATGCCGAAGCGTGGTTCTCCCACGGTATAAACTATATTGCAACTAATTTCTAGTAATTAACTACAACTTTTATTATATTTCAGGTTGCCCTGTTTCAAAGATCAACATTGCTGTCAGACCATCAATTAAAAAGGTAATTATACGAGTAAATGTTTTTCCCTTTCCCCTTTTCTTGCCTAAAAGAAAACAAAACTGCAATGTCGCCATTTGGGGTATGTTATCACATAAACTGTTGTAACCTATTTGCCTGTTTAAATTAAATCATACAGTTTTTACTTATCTTCGTTTACTTTATATTTTAATAGTTATTTTTTTAAAGTATTTTTATTTCATCTATACAAATGTATATTCGTAATCGTTTGTAATATTAAAATAACCGCTTTTTATTAAAAATGCATATGTATGTATAAACGGTGTCATGCGACAAAGCCCTTTAACGTTATAACTGTACATAGACCAAATTATTATTTTTTAAAATTTTTGTCTGTCTGTCTGTCGATATATTTTAAATATCATAGAAATATTATAATTATCGAATAAATACGAACAAAGACACAAGTAACTGCTAATAATATATGTATTTTTAAAATGTACAAGTAACATCCTTTCCAATAATATCAAACACGGCATATTTATCTCAAACTTATTTTTTAATACAGTACTTTATGTCGGTTAGAGGGCGCCACATTAGATTCAGTGACACGTCATAGCCTTTAACCAGCGGATGATCAAGACTTCTAACGGTACCTCATTTAATTTTGTCCAATTTTAATAAGTAGTTAAGGAGCTATGAGGGAACAGACGAACATACATACATAGCCTGTCAAAATTATAACCCTTCTTTGGCTTTGCCGTAATCGGGTAAAAATAGGTTTATCGGTAGTCTGTATACCTTAGTAAATTCTGCATAATTTGGATCAGATTGTCGTATGCAAGATATGCGAGTGTTAGTTAATAAATTATATATATATTTACTAGCAAGCGGCCCCGGCTTCACACGGGCTCTTTACGGAAAACATAATATAACCTATGATACCCCTAGAAGATGTGCGGCTTAATTTATTCCGACGTCTTTAACAAACATCGTTATACTTTAGCCAATTTACTAAAACATTTAACAAATTATATACGAAAACCTTCCTCAAGACCCACTCTATCTATTGGTAAAAACCGCACCAAAATTCGTTCAGTAGCTTTTGAGTTTATAGCGAATAAACAGACAGACGCGGCAGAGGATTTGTTTTATATTATGTAGTGATTATAAAGCAAATGTAATACCATTTCAGATGATCCGGTCTCTACAGTACCTAGACTACAACGTTCTCCAAAGTAGTGAACGTAATTTATCGTGAGCTCATCCTATAGATATTATGCTCATTACTTTGGATATGTTGTATGAAAACTCATCTGAAGCAGACGTCTGAACGTTTGGCGTTTTTACAAGAAGTTTGCAGTTGTGATAAGAAGAGAAGAATCAGAAGATATACGTATCTATGTTTTTCTGTTCTGTAATATTTAATAGTGTAAGACGTACTCAAAATTGACAATATTTCTGTATAGTTTAAGTGGTATTTTTTGTTTACAGGGGAGTATTAAATGGACATCCCATGGGTTGCAATATATCGGCTTATCTCGATCTGCAATCTTTATTTTCAGTAAGCTTTTTTTGCACGAAAAGCCGTTTTGAGCTGGGTCATACCGTGGGTTAGATGTTATGCTTATGTTCAATAATCTATTTCTTACTGTTTCTACAGAAATATATGAATCGTGGTCACTAACTTTTTTTCATTAAATGTGTATACTAAATTGAGAATTGGTAATTTTAATGCATTCATATAATATGTTTATTTAAATCCCTTTCACTTTCGTGATATTTGCTAATATAGATTTGAAAATTTTCAAACAAAAAGTTTGAAATTTTAGGGACTAAAAATTTATTGTTTTTTACGTAAAATCTAAAAGAGTAATAAGGTTAGGTGCACACCTACAAACTTGTTCAGGCGTAAGATTTAGTATTATCTTTTCCTTTTAAAAAATATGTATTATAAATCAAATTTGAATTTACGTAATTATTAAATGTCACCTAAGCAAATTTTAAGAATTTTGCGCATGCAGTACAAGTTCAAATGTGTGTTTATGTTAAAAATATTTATATTTTGTTGTCTATTTTGATTCTTTTACAAAGGTATTCAAAGAGTGCATAGTCATAAATCAATTTGCTCATAAAGAAATTCGAGTTTCATTAGTACGATTTTATCTACAGTAAAGACTTTGAAGTACGAGGTTTATTTGTTCTTTTTGTGCTTAAATTTTCTTTACTTATTACTAAAACTTTACAAGGCCATCTCAAAGTTATTTGCATGTTCTTCAAAATTTTGCATTAGATAAACTAATGAAACTTACCAGTAGTCCGATAAGCAGTATCAAGGCAACGACTCCAATGGTGCTAACGGCGATCGCAATGGCTGCACCAGATCCAGAATCTTCGGATTCAAATACACGAGACGAAGCCTCCGTCGTCATATCGCCCGCATAGTTTGTTGTATCTTCATTGATAGCTTTTGTCGTGTATTCTGTATTTGTTACAGTTGCAGCCATGGTTGTATCTTGAATTTTTGCACTACGCTGTGTGGTCGTTTCATCAACAACTTCCGTAGTAGTAGGTACTTCAGTTTTCGGTAATTTACTTGTTGTTGTTCTTATTCTTGCAGGTTCTGTGGTTAAATATCCTGTAGGTGATGCAGTAGATGTTGTTTTAATAGTTCCAGGAGTGTCTTCATTACCTTTGCTGTTACTATCTTGAGAATCAGTCACTTGGTGCTTCTTAGCCGAGGTTTGTGTAGTAATAGATGGTAAAGTTGGAATAATTGTTTGTTCCTTTTCAGTGTTTATTTCAGTGACTACTTCTACTACAGTTGTGGTTGTATCTTCAATTGTTTCAGATGGCATGGTAGTGGGTAGAACTTCAGTGGTTGTGGCTTCAGTATTTATGGATTCGGTAGTTGTAGCCTCTGTAGTTGTGGGTTCAGTAGTTGTCGAATCATACTCGGTAGTGACATCTTCGGTAGTCGTTTCTATTATGGTTGGTTGAGAAGTGATTTCTTCAGTAACAGTTTCAGTAGTTTCTTCCGTGGTAGTTGGAATAATAGTAGTATCTGAGCTAGTTTTTGGTAGCTCAGTATTTTGAAGAGCCATTTTAGTGAGATTTTCTAAAACCTGCGATGATAATTCTATAGGCGATGATGTTTCTATGAAAATAGTCGTTGTTTCATCTTCTTTTCCCTCAGTTGCTGTATATTTAGGTCTATATGTTGTAACAGGAGTATCTTCCATAGTCGTTATTCGCGTTCTTGTTGGAAAAACTGGATGCCATGTGCTTGGTACAATTGATTCTGTAGGGTTAGTTTCTGTTTCAGAAGTTGTAACTGTATCCTCAGTTGGCACGTAAGAGAATCTTATAGTAGTTATCTCATAATCAGTGGTGGGTTTTGCGTCAGTAATTGTTTGATTAACTTCTGAGCTTGCAACAGTTTCATCTTGAGGCGTGGTGATTTCAGCTGGTAATTTCGTAATCGATTCAAAGGAAGTTGGCTTAGCCACGGTAACAGGTGGGTTTGTTTCTTTTTCTATATCATTTTTATCGGTAATATAGTCTTCGTCTACTATAGGTACCCAGGATTCCTTAAAGTATGTATATGACTCTGTAACGACTTCTGTTGAACCTGATTCTTCTACGCTATTTTCTGCTGAAAGATTCCTTACATTAGAAAATTCCTCCAATTTTGTATTATTTATAGATTGAGTTTCAGCATTTGTAGGTGTAGTCATTGCCTCGGAAGGTGGTTTGTTTTGAAGAACTTCTTTTATTCTCTTAGGGATAATATCGTTGCTAATGGGATTGGGTAATATAGACGTTGTAGAAACTGTGGTAGTTGCTCTGGTTTTGTCTGTAATAAACATATTATAAGATTAAATAAACAAGAATAAATTAATACGATTAAATTATGGTTATCGAAGCAAATTTCTAAATATATTTTTCTAAAATTCTTATAACGTATCTTATTACCATAAATATGTATGTTTATAATTTTCGGATGAATTGTTTATATCTACCTATATATTTTTCAGTAACTAAAGTAGCTATACTGCATGAACTGTAATCGTTCAACACACTTACCTAAAAGTTCATTAGCGGTTTGTAGTTCATTTTCATGTATATTCTTATTTAATGATTCAGTTTTGTTGATTACTGGTGAGGAAGGCGGCATACGAAGAGTTGCTAGAGCCCATGCCGTCGGTGGCATCTCACTTTCAGCATCTAGTTCTTTCGAGGATGCTGTAGATGCACCAAACTTGGTCGAACCCCGCTTAGACAAACTAGGTACTGTATTATCGGATATAGACTGAGAGTGAACTACTTTCTTCGGTCCACTAATGTCATCCTGCAAAACAGGGTCTATTTCTGAAGATACTGTTGTCAACCCTGTTTTGACCGGTTTGATAAAGAACGGGCTTGATAAACGTGGTCTAGTGGTTGTATTTGCATTGATACTAAAATGTTCCGAATAAATAGGCGATACAATTGTGCTGTTTCGCCGTGGCCACATCCAGACGCGTTTAGTTTTCGGAGTCGTTTTGAGTTTTGGTAGTTGGAATTTGGGCGTATATCTTGGACTTATACTTGACGTTAGAATAGGTTTTGATGTCACACTGTTAGGAGAATCTTTATTTCCATTAAAGTTCAAACGTTTAGAGTAACTTCTACTTCTAAAATTATTTAAATATGTTTTTGTATTCTCAATTGACGACACTGACTTCTTTGTTGATGAAGTAATAGGAATTACAGTATTGTATACAGGTAACGTGGTTGACACCGGCGAGTAGCTTGATGAGACTGTGGATAAAGCCTCAGGTCCTGGATCAGGAAGTTTTGTAGTTTTAGGAAGAGATTGTCGCACATCATTAATTGATGTTAGCTCTTCCTCTATTGAAGTACTTGGTGTTGGTCCAGAAGGAATTGTATCGTTATCACAGTCGTAGTCTGAATTATTGATAGCATAGGTTTCAGTAGACAGCACAGACATTTCATAATAAATACTTGTACCTTGAACGTCAGATAACTCTTTGTTTGTGCTCCCGGCACCATCGTTATCTAACAAATGAATTTCTTTGGTATTTTTAATGAATACTGTTGATTTGTTACCGGGAATGCTATTATTTCCCAGTTTCTCCATATTTAAATTTTCTTTAATAATTTTCTGAATATTTGTTGCATTGGGCGGTGCTGCTTTAGCTTTCATTGAATCTAAATTCTTTTTAATACTTCTAGAAACCTGGCGAAACTTTTTGTCAAAATAATCGTTCTTGGGTGTAGTGAGATCTGACTCATAATTAAAGAATTCTGATTTAAAAGAGTCATGCGTAGGCTCTGTAAAGCCATAAGTAGGCTGGCTAGGAAACAAACTTGAAAATCCACCATAACTTGCACTATCAAAGTCATGTTTTACTCTTTTATTTGAGCTATCAAATTCTGAATCATGTGAAAAGTCTCCAAAGCTGGGTATACTAAAGAAATTATCTAAACTAGATGTGAATTTTTCAGAAGAATCTTGTTCCTCTTCGTCATCGTCATCATCATCGTACTCTTCTTCACTTTGTTCATTCTTTTCAACTGGCATAGGCGTCGTACTGCTGGTGAGACTTGGCAACTTAGTTTGCTTTGACAGATATCTACTGTCAACTTGTGTAGTATTGACTTCCAGTAACTTAGGTGGCTCCGTGGATTTAAATTTACGACGAGGATTTTCTGTACTCGCTTTGATCTGAGAGTGGAATTTGACGTTACCTCTTCCTCGATCTTTATATTTTGCATTTTCTTCTGAGGTTGATACTTTTGGTTTTATCTTAGAGTTTAATTCGTTGAGGGAGACATCAGGGGTTTTTGGTCGACTCCTGGCGGGTAGCCGTTCGTCTCCAACAATAGTTGATGTCGTATCGCGGGGTATCGCGTTGCCGTAGACTGTCGTGTTGCTCAGCAGTAGTAAGTTCACTACTAGGGCTGCACCTGAAAATTTATTATATGATGTTATATTTTTTAATCGAATGGAATTGTAATATATAAATTATGGACGTTACTTACAAAATCTTTAGTTGTTGAATAGTTATGTTTTTAATGTTGTTGTATGTTTGTTTATGTTCTATAACAAGTTATAGAAGCTTAATAAAATACTGTTTTCTTCGTTTCATTAAAAATAAGATATATTGTATTATATTAAGTTATTTAGTCTCAATTTGTATAGCTTAAGAAATAATTTTAAAAGAGTTTTACCAGTTTCAAAGATTATTTTTGAGAATCCATTTTATATAGCGATTGCAATTCTTAAATTACTTGGACTGGACGAAGATTTGTGTAAAATAAAATAACATTTTAATTTTTGGATTCTTAAAGAACTTATCTTTCTCTTATTTATGTATTGTTTTTGTCATAAATTTTTGTACTCCTTTTGGTTTACACATTTTTTGCAATAAATCTACCTAAGTTTATGTCTATGCATTGTGTGTTATTAATCTATAACCTTTTTGAAATCTAAGCTTTTTTCATTTTTTATATAAAGCTCTTTCCAATTGACAAATAATATTTCGTTGAAACTCACCTAAACATATTCTGACTGGGGACTCCATATTTATAACATTTTGTAGACTTATCAACTGGAATATTTCATCTCGCTCCTGTCATGTTGCGTCCTGCAAATATAAAAAAGGACTCTTAATTATAGAATATAGTTTATAATTAACTTTATACGTTTTGTAGGTACCTCACCGAACATTTCTTATTTCATTTATGACATAGTACTTCTCTTTATTATTCAAATTTCAAATAGTAAAGAAAATGACGTCACCGCAAAGGAGTTCTTCAAAAGTGATCACATAAGACAAGAAATGCAGAAGCCCCCTCGAGATCATCCATTATACCTTCTGGCATAAAGATAGAATAGTTATATTGTGTAACATTCCATAAAGAGGTATGCTGTGGGAGAGCCATGCTTCAGCATTAATGAGCCTGCTCGACCGGAGTGATACCGCGGCCTCACAGAAAACCGGTGTGTTCCACCGAGTGAGTGAGAATAGCGGAGGCCCATACTCCAACCCCCAAATGTCGGCAACGCACTTTTGACGCCTCTGGTGTTGTGGGTGTCCATGGGCTGTGGTAATCGCTTACCAAACGGAAACGGAACTAAGATTGATGTGTTTGCATTGTCAATATTTACATATATTTTTAAAATAATGAACATTATTTTGTATTACTTAGTACATTCGTATACGACAGCCTCGGTGGCGCAGTGGTAGCAATCGACTGTCTCGGGTTCGATTCCCAGGTCGTAACAAACGTTTGTATGATCTGCAAATATTTGTTTGGAATATTTAGTGGTTTCTATATATAATATGTATCAGTATCAGTTTTCTAATAATCATTACACAAGCTCTGCTTACCTACTGCTACAATTAATATTTTTTTACGTTTATAACATGGTATTTGTCCTGGACAGGACTCGAATCCTCAACCTCTGCTTTAACAATCATAATCAAGTAAACGAGTCCATAAAACAAGTAGCTAATATAAAAAAAAAACTAACAACCACTCGATTAAACCATGACATAAGAGAACAAATTACAGCTAACAATGGAATCGGAGCACTTTTCCTCTCGACTAAACATATGTGTCATCGTTAAAGACAACACTGATATTACACCATCTCTGTTACATAACTTAATTCCCATAAGAAACAATAGTGGTTTGGGACTTTATATATCTCGGGATTATCGATAAAATAACAATCGATTGCCAATTTCTTATATTGCTACCACTAACTTCTTATAGTGCAGAGGCGTTTCTAGCTTGTGAAGTGCCCGTGTGCAATCATTCCTTTAGCGCCCTTTAGCAATCAGTAAGAGCACAGGTTCATTATACACCGTTGCGTACACTCTTCATTATAGGTAAAGACGCAGGGGCGTCATGGTTCCGGACAGAACAATTTGATTAAGGAGCGCACATCCTGGGTTGTGTGGATAAATCCCGGCAGAGAAATCATCAGAGGCAGCCCGCAGGTCACCACCTGGCTCGCTTCCGTGTCCTAAGGATTCCTCACTAGGCCACGTACAATAAAAAGTTTTTTTTTAATTTACCAAGCACCCACATAAGGTGTGACAATTTCTTATTTTTTTTGCTGATCTTCAATAGAATCCCTAACAGACCCTCGCTTGTGGTCTGAAAGGGGTAGAAAGATCTTCTGGTTGTCTGTCTGCAGAGCAGCGGCATCGAAGAGTGTTTTTATTGTATAATATTTTTTAAGCTTGTGACAACCCACTAGTTTAATAATTATAAATTTATATTATAATCCTGTTAACTGTACTAACTAATTTTGTGAATATATGAATGCATCACTGAGGAGTATTCGTTTCTTCTGAAGAGCACCCTGGATATCCCAAACACACATCCACACATATCTTTTTTTAACTTTTTTATTTTTGTCTAAATTTATTTAACAAATTTCTTTTTAACGGCGCCCTGGGATCTCATTGTCTCTTAGGCTGATTTGGCTGGTGAAGTGACCTGCCTGACAGGTTCAGGGTTTACAAATTGGCCAGGGGGCTACGTGCTTTATACTGCCAATTTGTTATTAAATGTGAAACTGTTACATACATCCACCATTGTAACTTCTGTAAACCAGGAGCAACAGGAATTATGACACTCGGGAAGTCCCAGGAAAAATTAAACTGTCTTGGAACTCGCAACGAAAGAGTGAAATAGTTAAAGAAACACATTTCTAACCGATATCAAACAATTCTGTTTGTGCTTTAAACTGAACGTTTTTACCAGATGCCGAAATTTTTTTACCCTTACGCTCAGATGATTTCTCTGTTCGTTTGTCCCTTATACCATAAAAAACTCAATACAAACCCCTACCAAAGCTGCTATAAAAACAAAACATAATTATTTAGTTCATGTCTAAATAGAGACACATATTTTTATCAAATATCGCAAAAGTATTAATATCACAATCTATACTAATATATAAAGCTGAAGAGTTTGTTTGTTTGTTTGTTTGTTTGAACACGCTAATCTCAGGAACCGCTGGTCCGATTTGAAAAGTTCTATCGGTGTTGGATAGTCCATTTATCGAGGAAGGCTATAGGGTATATATCATCACGCTACTACTAATAGGAGCGGAGCAACAATGAAGAATGTTTCAAAAACGGGGGAAATTTTCACGCTACGGGCAATATAAGGCGCAAACGAGTTTGCGTGGGTCAGCTAGTCATCTATAATGACGGTAAATAACACAAAATTGATCGAACCGAAAACTTTGAAAGAAAGTTGACTACAGAACTACTACACTAAAGAAATAATACGCACTACTTTCGACTTCTGAGTTATTAGACGTATGAGTTATTGTTTGATTATATTTGGCAAACAGATTGCAGAAAATTGTTCGCCTTTACTATTTTTTTTACTGCTTTTATTTTCATTTTTAGCGTATTATTTGGTTTCAGTGCATGTTTGTCTGGCGAGAAAATATTTCATTGCAGTTGATGATTGTCTCACTGTATACCTATCTTACTGAATGTCTCTGACATTTCAAGATCTATCTGATCTGATTCTGATCTGATCTTAACACATAGTCCGAGACTTTTTCACTTTTCATACATACTCACTGGTTAACCATGCTTTTAGCTTACCCTTCCTTTTATTTACATTCTACTACTACATATTATATATTAGATAGGTATGTAAAAAGTTCTAAAAAACCTATCTGAATTATCAATGTATTGCTGCAGACTGTCATATATTTTAGTGAGTCCATGACTCACATCTTCGCAAAGTAAAAGTCATTACTCTTTATTCAATACTAGCGGAACCCCGCGGTGTTACCCGCGGTTATTGTTGTACCGCGAGTAACGCCGCGGGACAAAGTTAGTCTAAAAAAAGTAGCCTAAGTTACTCCCCGGGTCATCAGCTACCTGCCAGTGAAAGTCCCGTCAAAATCCGTCCAGCCGTTCCAGAGTTTACCCGGAACAAACAGACAGACAGACAGACAGACAGACAGATAGACAGACAAAAAAAAATTTAACTGCATTTTTGTTATATGTATCGTGTATACATACATATGCATTGATTAAAAAGCTGTTATTTTAATGTTACAAACAGACACTCCAATTTTATTTATTTGTATAGATTTTGCCTTGTACTGTTCGCTATGTAAGTTTGGCCCTTATTTGGTCATTACAGTAGCTTTATGAGTTGTGATAATTATGTATGTAGGTCAGGGCATAAGTCGCCGTTCAGAACAAATGTGGATATGACGTACAAGGCTGGCAGATACACTGAATTGACTATTGTCTGATCACATGAACAAAGATTCTTATTCATATGAGCTAATATACCATTTACTTCATCTTATGTAATTTATAATCTCGATCGTCACTTGATGGAACTTGTTGGTGACATTCTAGATTCAAAATCACTTGTATTATGTTTACACCTGACCGGTTTGGCCTTATGGCACCTTTGATGATTTCGCTTTATGGCAATAAGGCGAAATCGGTCAGGTGTAAACATAATTAAAATAGTGGAATAAATACAAGGGATTTTGATTCTAGAATGTACTCATCTTATGTACATACAATATGTACATTATAAAACGATTAAGAAAGATTTTGTTTTTTTTTTATGGATATGTCAACATAAGATAGGGAAAATCCTGCTGTCATATATATGAGCTGATACGACCTAAGTGAGACCACGCCCTCGCATGGAATCGGTGTTAAGCCATTTATTTCGTGGCTTTTCGTGGAGTGAGTGTGGTAAGTGTAGACTCAAAAGGCGGCAATACACATCTGCTTACGATCAGTTTGCTCCTTCATCCGCCAATACCCACCTCTTCAAAAGCCCCATTTTTGAAGAGATCGAGAAGAAAGAGATGAATTATTACTATTGTCACTATGTTTTTTGTTAGTTTGGTGACTAAAACAGAGTGACTGTAATTTTGTCAAAGACCTACCTGCATTGAGTACAATACTATAATATGTAAACATAACCTTCAATGGCTTTGGCAACGCGTGCGTAAATTTATTTTTCAAGGTTTACTGCCCGTGAGTGATACTCTTTGTAACACAAGGCTCCGTAGGCTAATATCATTTTTACAAAAGTTGCATTGTTTTTAAAATTAGATTTTGCATTCCCACAAAGACGTTGGTGTTTATTGAACTTATATTTGCACGAACCTTGTTGCTGTGTTGCGGTCAACTTGAGTTTATTGCTGGCATACATTGAGACATAGTAAATTTAAATAAAGAATTTAGGTGTGGGTTTAAAAAGGTTTGGTGTGGCTTTCCGTGTGGTGACGGATTCAAAAATAGAATGTCACCACTCATTTTAAAAATTCGACTAAGAGAGGAAACTACGCAGGACAACAGCCATACAGTTAATATATATAGAGCAGGCGAGCCAGGCCCCCCAGCTGTCCCTCGGTTAGAAAGAGAGAGACAATCGCGGTATCTATCTGCCTCGCTCTACTTTAAGTTTGCGCAGGTTGTTCAGTGTTCAGTGAAAAGCAGCATAGAAGAACCATAGTATAAGAAAACAAGGTCTCGCATTCCGATAGCGACACAATGTGACGTCACTACATCAGTGTCACGGTAGTCCTTTACTACGCATGCGTCATTTGAGAAAGACAGATGGGATACAGCAATCTTCTCTCTCTTCCTAATCGTTGGACGTTTCCGATTACAGGCAGCCGTATGTTTATCCTACTCTATATTTAATAACTCTATGTCAACAGCACTACTAGGAGAAGGAAATCTTCACACAAAATCTATATCAAACCGTCTGGCCAGTGATATATAGTAGATCTAAACTTCCTTTCTAAAAAGAGTCCTACATCCAGTATAATAGTTTATTATTAAAAGCTATCGATGAAGCTTCAACACCACACACACACACACACTTTATCCGATAAGAGCTTCATTAAAATCTTAGTACCAACATTCAGAAACAAAACGCATATCGCTAGACGGTCTAGGTTAGATAAATGTCCTACATTCAGACTGATTGAGGTTGCAGTTAGTGAACTTTCTAATGAATATATTGCAACCACTTAATCAAGTTACTACAAGACTAATAAAATCATAACGTTCACGTACTAAATGCTTTTGAAAGTTAAACGGATAAATACTTTGACTTTTGGCTATGTTGTATTGTGCAAAGAAATAAGAATGTTAGGAATCCGATCAACAGCAACTGTTTATATTAATACAATACTAATACTTCCAACGACTTTGCTGTATAATTATTTACTATTTCGTGTGTCTTACAAACAGCAGTTAATATAAGTTATCCCCTTAGTGGTGAAATCCCAAAACTCTTTTCTTACTGGGTGTTTAGGTACACCATGAAACTAAAATTTCAGGGTTGTAGTCAGGACAAAACATTAGATATACTTCTTTTATGAGATAGGCGGCAAACGAGCAGAGCTATCACCTGATGGTAAGCGATTACACCATGAAATAAAAAAACAATCATAATGCTGCTAAACACACTCCTTACTAATTTAGCCTAGTAATATACACGAGAATTTAATTACGAGAAAATGAAATATTAAATCGATCACCTCGTGAGTCTAGATTAGATTGTTTGTTGATGAACCAGTGTCATGTCCCTCTAATGCAAAGGGAGGATCCTTCGACCAGGCGAGGTGATCATGCCATGCCTGGATCAACGATAGATGTTGGACTGTTGTATATGTGCTAATCAGCGCGAGAACTTCTACTGTGCGATTAAGGATTAGTAGTATTGTGTAGTACATTACTCCGTGGTTCAGTTTATCATCGGTAGATGGCGCTTTCATATGTTTTTTTTGTTGCTGCTGTATGTGAAAGTCACCACAAGCACATCTTTACGCATTGAAATATACGTTAGATCAAATCTATCCATATCTTTATGTTTGAGAATCAAAGTGTTAAGTTGGATTTTATACGTCAAAAAATCAATAAGATTCTACCCTGATTAACCTCAAATTACTAAACTACAAGTAAATATAAAACCCCCAAAATTAACCACCTATCCTGTCCTATGTTACAACTTCTTGAAAAACGTCTTTACATCGTGACTGACTTCCATATTACGAAACAAAATAATCTTTGTAATGAACTTAACGTAGATACCTAATGCTGTTTTTATATGATAAAAAACATAAGTACGATAAACATAAATGGTAATGTATAACAAAATGTCTAGTACAACCGCGTCGGTATAGGTGGTAGCTCAAATCACGAAGATCGTGATAGAATGCGCCTGAGCGCAGATTGATCGTGTTATAGTGTTGCAACTTGTATGACGTTAAAGTATATCGATAATGCTTATTAAAAGGGTGTTATGAGCCTGCAGGTCGATATTGTAAAGCTAATTTAGAAACCAGGTTATTTATAATTAGGGTATTTTATTCAATAGTCTGGTTACTACTACTCATTGCAAATACAAACATTGCAACAATGCAGAATGGTGACCCACACCATGGCGGGCTGGTGATGCTTCTGCATCATTGAGCCTTCGGTCTCGCACTTACCAACAAAACACGACACCACGAACGCTGTCATTTTACGTGGATTTGGAGGGTAGTACTACTACCATCAGTCTTGAATGGATCATCAGTCCATAGCAGTTCACTGCTGGACATAGGCCTCTCCAATTGCACGCCACTTAGGTTTATATATACAAGTCGAATTGAGAACTTCCTCCTTTTTTGAAGTCTGTTAAAAAAGACAAAAATTTACATTCGTATTTAACAAATTTTTCATTAACGTGGTTCATACAACATTTAACGCATCGTTCCATTTCAGTAAATAAAACTTCGGGAACCCAAATACAATGTTTAAAATGTTGTATATTTTGCTTTAACTGCTTAAAATTGTTGTAATTGGTTGAAATAATAAAAGGAAAAGTTGCCTAAATTATAATGCATGGGAACATAAAAAAGTGAACGTGTGACAAAAGATTAAGCGTAGAAAGCGAATTATTGATTAATGAAATCAATAACGTGTTATAGATATTCCCATTTAACATAGATCGAAGGTGTTCTTAGCATTAATTGAAAAGTCCATTCAGCTGTCCGAAGACCACCACACATTTTTGAATCGTAAAATAATAATAATATTTATTAATCTTCTCAAAATCATCGATGATTACAATATTTTGAATTAGATAGGACCCTATAAATCATCAGGCACTCAACCTAAAACATTGCTTTGCTGTAGTAAAATTATTATTACAATAAAAACAGACGCATTAATATTTTTCGGACAAGATACTCAAATCATAATAATTTTTATATCGATCTTTAAAGAGCATCTCTAATGAATGAAATTATACCAACATAAAGCAAGCGCTTGCGTCGCGCGACTCGAATCTTAACTAGAGGCGTGCCTTAGTACAGTCGGGCGAAAAACATTTCTCAGAATTTATTTATTATGTGTACAAAGATTTTATTTATATTCTGATTGTGTCGATGATATTTTATAGTTGTTAAGGTTTTGTATTTGTATTTTTTTTACTTTGTGCTCAGGTTTATAGCCTTAACATTCTTTAACAAACAAAAAACAAATATCTACAAAAAAATAGGTCATTCGACCCATTTTGTTGTAGATATTTGTTTTATATAAAATGAATATTCGATTATGGTCTGAAGTGGGCTCTACAATAGCTAGAACTAAAAGAACTAAATAAATAGGTTAAGAATTTAATGCTTTTACAATTATTTGATCTACATGTTATATATACTATACTGAAATAAATTAAGACAATGCGTTTTAATTTTTAACCTACTTCAAAAAAAGGAGGAGGTTTCTCAATTCGACCATATATATATATATATATATATTATATATATACACATAATATATATATATATATATATATATATATATATATATATATATATATATATATATATATATATATATATATATATATATATATATATATATATATATATATATATATATTATATATATTATGTGTGTTCGCGGATAACTTCGTGTTTTTTTAGGATTTTGATGATTCTTTTTTTAATGGGAAGGAGATATCCCAACAGTGGTACCATGATAAGGACACTAAGATCTGATGATGGTATCTAAGAGAAATTGAGTCAAACCTTGAAGTCGGTTTTATTTTTGTTAAAATTTTACTTGTGTATTTACTATTTGCTTTCCTTTAAATACAAAATTACATCCACACTGATACTATACATTTGAAAGTAACTCTGTTTGTCTGTTTGTAACAGCTAAACCATTGCACAAATTTTATTGAAAGTAATTATGGAAATTCTTTGTTTCCTGAGGAAGGAGATGGGCTATTCTAAACCGCCATAATCGACATGCAGACGGGCAGAACCACGGTCTAAGCTAGTAGTTTAATAAATTACTATCTATCCTCGTCATCATAAAAATACTTTTTAACTTAATAATTATATAACATGTAGAAAAATGTAAGTCAACATTCAAATCATTGACCTACTGAACACAAAGAATTTGGTTGCGATTGTGAAATATTATTTATTTATGCTGGATTTCGTTTTTTTTACTTATACTCATAAATATATTATCATACGCGCATATATTGCTACCCTTTATTGCCATTTCGTCAATGAATTAAAAATATTTCTATTGTAGTGTAGTTAATTAAATTTAGGATTATTTTGATAATTAAAACAATTTTTCTTTTTTGGAATAGGCGGGCAAACGAGCAGACGTATCGCCGGATGGTAAGCGATTACCGCCGCCCACGGACACCGGCAAACACCAGAGGCGTCACAAGTGCGTTGCCGGCTTTTGAGGGATGGGGAGGCGAGATAAGGGGAGGAGGCTTGGGGGTCATAACTCACTTAGTGAAACACAGCGCAAGCAATATTTCACACCGGTTTTCTGTGAGGCCATGGTATCACTCCGAAGCGTGGCTCTCCCACGGTAAAATATTACTGAAAACGTTTTAGTACTTAGTGTTTCATATCAGTTAAATAAAACATTAAAACACAATCTAGTCCAAATGATAGGCAATTAAAAGGAATCGCTAAAAAGTTAACACGTAAACCCGTCAGAAAATAATATTGTTGTGTGTGATAATGTTTGTCACTTTTGTTCACATCTGTACTTAAACATTATTTAACCAACGTACAACGATAATAGTCCACATGCCCTTTTACAGTCGGTTGTACAACAGACTGTGGTTGCAATAACATTCAAGGACTTAGAAATCTGACTCAATCTTAGCAGTAATCTATACCCCCAACAGAGAAACTAATTGTATTTACATCATAGTACTTAATTTTTTTCTTTCACTAAACACTCTTAGTGTTTACCTTACAAACCATCTGATGGAATTTTGGACGGGGGAAAGCAGAGTTATCCCCAGGGATAACACTTAAAAAAAAAAAAAAAAAAAAAAAAAAAAAAAAAAAAAAAAAAACATCTGATGGAAAGAGGATGTACCTACATCTATTAAAATCTAATCACTCTAACTTAAAATACTCTAGAACTGTAATTGTCTAGAAAAAATAACATAGGAAATTCACTCCAGACTTTGAATCGAATGGAACCGAAAATAAGCTATTAAAGCTTTTAGCTTAACTTTTTGCAGTTTCGGCGATTAGGAATTTAACTACTGCCTCTATTAGTTCGTTGGATGAATAGTGAGGTTTCAATCGATTGGATGAAAGCTTTCGCATACCCACTAAATTGGATTCTTGAAAAAATTCATACAGTTTATCATCATTCAAATGACTACGTTTAAGAGTTTATTGACTCTTTAGTGAACTTAGTCCAAAAGTTGGATTCGTTCGCAGCTATCACAAAAGTAACTAGCTCCAAACAAGATCAAACAAGTGACTTTCTGTGAGTGGACCAAAAAAGAATACTAAGGTGTTGTTGTGGGTATCGATGGACAGCGGTAATCTCTTACCATCAGGTGATACGTCTGCTCGTTTGCCCCCTATACCATAAAAAAGAGAGGAATTCTGGAAACCACTAGACCCCGACGAGAGGGTATGAAGGAAATTATGAATGCAGAAGATGCGTAAATTGTTAATCTCTAGGCACCTCGAAGTGTCAATATGTATATATATATTAACTTTTAAACTTTCGCGTTCCATGATATATTATCAATTATTTTTACGGGAATTAACGCGATCCAGTGCAACGTGGTTGAAACGTCAGGCAAATCAGAGGTATGTAATGCCTTTTAATAAGTGATCGCGTTAATTCCCCAGTTTAGTTATTGAATTCTTTCTTCACAATACTGAACAGACTAGAAGTACAGTATACGCCGAAGTTACAGACAATAGATGAACTCTTCTCTACTACATTCGCAACTCTCTGTAGAGAGCGACACAATTTTCCAGTCATGCACACGTAACATAACTGTAAGTTCTACAATAAATTACCCGTGTACACCGACACTTAGCAATATTCGAACTAACCTCCTTAACTAATGTCATTTCTTAACAAATGCACGAAAACATCTTAGCATTTCCAATGCGTTATCAACAGTTTCAACTGTTACTTAATGCGATTTAAAATCTGGGAACGCGTAGCTTTAATACAACTCTTACAGTTATGCATTAAAGTTCAATTTCAAATATACAGCAATCTCTTTTTTGTGAAGATTTATTTAGAACTAGCTTTTGCATGCAGCCGTGCCCTCCTGCCGGTTATCACACTACAGAGTGGCATAATATTATGTCCTTTTTCAAGAACCAAAGCATCTTCACGTCAAATTTCATTAAAATCAGTGACAAATAACCAGACATACAGACTGAATTTCGAACTACAATTTTTATGGATACTCACTTAATTGTATAATTACTTTAAGATCATTATGAGTTAAAGATATGCAATTCTTACTTCTTCAAGCTTTATCTCATTACCTGTCTATCTCATCAAGTCTCGCCATGCAATTCACTAAGCCGCAAACCATTCAAATAAATTTAAATGGAATTCAGATCGCTGTCGGTTTTCTACCACACATCAAAGGGTTTACCACGATAATCGTCTTACAAGTTGCTACATTTCACATTCCTCAGTTCATGTGTAGAGTTCAAGCATGCCTCTAATGTTTGACCTGTAATGTAGTTTGATGAATCATCTGTCTAGTCTCTGTTATTCCCAAGATTACTTGGAGTCGGCACTGGTTCAGCCGGAATTTCCTGAATATCATGTTTTTTCACGTAGCCATTGGAACATGATCTTTGCAACCCTGAGGGCGATCTGAATTCGAATGTTGCACTAGTTGTCAGTATGTTTGAGATCATTGATTACCTAATACCTAATTATTGCCATAGGTGTTCATGATAACCGGGACCGACGGTTCAATGGGATTTGCAGTCGCATACGCTAGCCGTTAGACCAACGAGGCAGTCAGTTCGATGAATGAAAAACACAAATGCTTTTACAAAATTATCTTCTTATATAATACTAGCTGAACCCGATAAGTTGTGTATATTTAAAAGGAAAATTATAAAGGCACCTTAACCTTAATTTTTATCGTTAATCATTAATCACTTGTTGTTTTATAACTGACCTTTTGTTATTTGATATTGTATTGACATTTTTTCTTCTTCTTTTTTGATATGACATAACATTTATTATACATTCATATTAATATTTCAACAATTATTACTGTATTATTTGTTAAGTCTCAATTTCAAAGTATGTTTTCATTGGTTGTTCTTTTTCTTCTTTTTTTATTATTACTTATTGTATTCCATCTTCGAGCTGATAAATTGCCAATGTTATGTACGCCATTATTGTCACATGCATCAGGCCATGAATTAAATAGTTTAAGTAATTTTCAATGTTGAATGTTTGTGATGTGGCTGTACTTATTTTAAATAAATAAATAAATAAACCCCGTGGTGTTACCCTCGCTTATTGTCGTACCGCGGGTGAAGCCGCGGGGCGAAGTTAGTCGACAAAAATAGCCTAAATTATTCCCTATATCATCAGCTACCTATCAGTGAAAGCCCCGTCGAAATTGGTCCAGCCGTTCCAGAGATGATCCGGAACAAACAGACCGACCGACAAAAAAAAAAATATATATTTTGGTACATGTATCGTGTATATTACATATGCATTTATTAAAAAGCGATTATTTTAATATTACAAACAGACACTCCAATTTTATTTGTTTGTATAGATTAAATCAATTGCTATTTATTTGTCTCGCTAAAACTTGAGAACGGCTTAGCTGTTTTTGGTTTTTAAATGTTTGTCGTAGTCCAGGGAAGGTTTAAACGGTGAAAAATTCAAAATAACTTGAAAATCCAAATGTTACGTGTACTAAGTAGCGGACACAGCTAGTCTATACATCTATACTCTATACAAATAAATAAAATTGGAGTGTCTGTTTGTAATATCAAAATAACAGCTTTTTAATCAATGCATATGTATGCATACACGATACATGTACCAAAAATATCGTTAAAAAATTTTTTGTCTGTCTGTCTGTCTGTTTGTTCCGGGTAATCTCTGGAACGGCTGGACGGATTTTGACGGAACTTTCACTGGCAGGTAGCTGATGATCCGGGGAGTAACTTAGGCTACTTTTTTTAGACTAGCTTTGTCGCGCGGCGTTACTCGCGGTACAACAATAACCGCGGGTAACACCGCGGGGTTCAGCTAGTCTATACAAATAAATAAAATTGGAGTGTCTGTTTGTAATATTAAAATAACCGCTTTTTACTAAATTCATATGTATGTATTCACGGTACATATGCCAAAAATGTAGTTAAAAAAATTTTTGTCTGTCTGTCTGTCTGTCTGTCGGTCTGTCTGTCTGTCTGTCTGTTTGTTCTGGGTAATCTCTGGAACGGCTGGACCGATTTTGACGGGACTTTCACTGGCAGGTAGCTGATGATCCAGGTAGTAACATAGGCTACTTTTTTTAGACTAACTTTGTCCCGCGGCGTTACTCGCGGTACGATGATAACCGCGGGTAACACCGCGGGGTTCAGCTAGTTCTAAATAAAATAATATGTAATGAGTAACCATAATGTGCGAGGAAAGAAATAATTCCTAAACGTATTGTGTTTCTAAAAAGTCGTCGCAATGGATACGCAACAGTAACAATTATATACAGCTTAAGGCTAACTTATGTATTACAAAAGCCTACGGAAGAATCGTGAGGCGACTATAATTAAAATTGTAAAATGATCCAATTCTATTTTTGTTGTTGAGAGCTTTATTTAAATATTATAGTATATTAATTTCTAGCGAGATTACAGACAAGCATGGAATCATTAACTAGCTTTTGCACACGGCTTCTCTCACGCAGATAGATAGATAGAAAACGCTTTATTTGTACACCGTTTTACATATTTTCAAGAGAGAGAACATAAGGTGATCAATATAATAATGTAATGTACAAAGGACGGCCTTATTGCCAAAAGCAATTTCTTCCAGGCAACCTTAGGATGGATTAAAAATGTATCGGAGAGACAGTAGTTGACGGTGCAATTAATTGTAAAGAATTATTTTAATTGTACACATATATACATTTATACATACATGCATATAAAATATCTAGTATTATACATATGTACATACGTTATATAAAAAACCTACATGCAAAATTTCAGGATTCTAGGTTCAGCGGTTTAGGCTGTGCGTTGATCTCTGGGTATGTCAGTCGGTCAGTCACCTTCCTCTTTTATATATATATAATATATATATTTTTATTTATCTTATTTTATTTTAAGTTCCACGTAGCTTTGACTCTTGTATGTATATGTATTCGTCTAAAAATACATTTCAAATAAGATCCAACAATAGATATTTACACAATTAGCACGAAGTCTTCAGTGCATCTATATAAAAATAATTTATACGCTTCAGCAACGCTTAATTCACTTCAACAATTAGCACTAATAAGCATTAAATCAAAATTTTACGACACGAAACGAAATAGAACAATGAAATAAAAACAAAACAAATTGACGTTTGTTAAAATGAAACAAAAAAAAATATATTTCGCAATTTGAAATGATTGTAATAAAACATTGATAACTGTCAACTTTTTTTGACGTCTTACCGCTTAAATTTTAATTACGGAAAATGCGGCATTTCGCAATGAGGAATTTAAAGCCTGATTAACCATTGATCTCACTTATTCGTTTTGCTTTGTTTGTAAAAATGTAATGCAATAAATTCCCAAACTCTTTTTCGTTTGTTTTTGTTTCGAGCTAGATAGATATAGAAGATACCTTGGGGAGCTTGATTTGAACTGTGTGGAGCAAAGAATACCGGAGAATATGTACTTAAATATAGTAATTTTAATTGAAATTAAGTATTGTAAACAAATATTTGTATGAACAACTTAATTGCTATCAAAATTAGTCTCGAAATCAATATGGTAGAGACGTATACTATTTACAACTATAATTACTACTGGGTTTTGTATTCTAGGGTCAAGTACAGTCCTTAAATTATAGATTGATCTCTGCGATGAATGACTACAGCAAAACGAAGTAACTTTGAACAAGTATCAGTATCACCTGTATTTTCATTCTTTACCGTGTCAGTTTTTAACTGACTTCAAAAAAGGAGGAGGTTCTCAATTAGACCGTATATATATATATATATATATATTACTAAACGTCGTTTTGCCATAAAAATAAAAAAATTGTTAGGGGTGAACAACCCTTATTACTAAGGGGGATGAAAAATAGATGTTGGCCGATTCTCAGACCTACTCAATATGCTCACAAAATTTCATGAGAATCGGTCAAGCCGTTTCGGAGGAGTATGGGAACTAAAAAACTAAAAACTGTGACACGAGAATTTTATATATAAGATGTGTGTTCGCGAATAACTTTGTCGTTTATAAACCGATTTTGACAATCATTTTTCTAATGAAAAGGAGATATCCCAACGGTGCGGTGGTATCATAAGGACACTAAGATCTGATGATAGCATTCAAGAGAAATCAAGTTGAAACTTTGAAGTCGGTTTTATTTTTGTTCAAATTTTACTTGTTGCATGTGATCCCGAATAGCTCTGGTCATTACACATTTCTCAGTTCATGAACAGAGTTCAAACTCGCCTCTAATTTTCGACCTCTAACAAATTTCGATGAATCATCTTTCTAACCTTTGATATTCCCAAGAGTATTTAGGGTCGGAACTAGTTCAGCCGGTTTTTTTTCTTAAGATAAGATAAGATAAGATTCTTTAATTGCTAGAAATATGGTACAATTTAGAGTTCTTAAGGCTAGTTTTTTTAGTTCTTCGTATTTCGCCTACTGAATTCGGCATGCAAAAATACAGTAATAATTTTATTATCATGATTAATAACATTGTCAATAAAAGAATAAAATGGAACAAAAATGTCAATTACTTGTATTTAAAATCACATACTAAGTCATGTTATATAGGTATACTAGCTGTCCCGGCAAACGTCGTTTTGCCATAACTACTAATAAATTAAAAATTAATAAAAAAAAACATTGTCCAGCGGACAACATTGTGAATCTAAACCATTCCCAGATCCCCTTGAACACACACAAAAAATTTCATCAAAATCGGTCCAGTCGTTTGAGAGTAGTTCAGTGACATACACACTCACAGAAGAATTATATATATAAAGATAATGCAATAGTCATTTCAATGCGACCATGTCATATCATCACATTATTTTATTGATTTTATATGTCCTAAACTCATTTATGGTATAAAATCATTTTTTTTATTGAATTGAATATCAGTTTTTCCACGGAGCGACTGGTATCTGATCCTTGAGGAAGAGATGAACCTTGAGGAAGATCTAAATTCGAAGTTTGCACTAGTTGTCAGTATATTTGAGGGTATTGATTCCTTAATAATTATTGACATGCCATGAAATTTGCAGTCGCATACATTAACCGTTAAACCAACGAGGCAGTCAGATCCATGAATAACAAACCCAAGTGTTTTGACAAAATAATTCTTAATAAATAATCATGAGTCAGAAAATAAAAAAATCTGAAGTTTTTGTGTCCCTTATAATCGCAAATGTTGACAATAAAAAAACGAATTCAAGAAATGGACTAAATTGAAATGAATGTAATGCAATGTGTAACCTAGTGTAACCTTATGTTATCAAGATACTGGATTTCCTCTGAATTTATTATTGTATTTAACTTTCATTTCATTCAAATTAGGGCAATAAATCTACCATAACTACACTTTTACTACCTTTGATATACATATACTAAGTTTAAAAACACATATCCAGTAATTAGTCGTCCGCTCCACGCGTCTATCCGCTCTGATTAACTCTAATTATATTATCATTCTCACTTTTACTCAAACGCCTAAATATTATACAAATTAGGCGAAAGTAAATCTCTACAGTATACATTCATGTGTGTGTAGGGCACACATGTGAAACGATATTATCAGGACTTTTTGTAGGAGTATTAATTTTATTGTTTCCACTAAGGCCAGGTTCAGATGACGAGCGCTCAACGCGCGTTAACAACTGCATGTAAAAACGCGATTTAGCATGTGTACTCCTAGAACGAAATTACAAGTTTTGTTTGCGTTTTGCTAACGCTAACGTTCGTCATCTGTACATGAACTAAAGGTATCCCCGATAGCGGGCCTGAAGCATTTCTTAATTGATGCCTAACCTATTCCAGGGGAAAATGCAAGACACATCAACTAAGCCAGTCATACAAAATTATAAACCGACTTCAAAAACGACTAAATCGATCGATTTCTCTTGGATATGATCACCAGATCTTAGTGTCTTTATCATGGTACCACCGTTGGGATATCTCCTTTCCATTAAAATAAATCATCAAATCGATTCATAAACTATTAAGTTATCCACTAACACACATAAATAAAAAACGTATATACGGTCGAATTGAGAACCTACTCCTTTTTTGAAGTCGCTTAAAAAGAAAGTGGAGTCGTGGTATATCAAGAAGTCAAAGAAACTAGAGAAGAGTGAAGATTGCTCACCTGAAAAGGGTCTGACCCCTAAATTGAGAGAGAATTGAGACAGATGTGTGTATGTAAAAACTATTTAGTATAAAAATAATGTCCGAAGTTTTCTCAACAGATGGCAACACTACGTACTGTTATGTGTATATAATTAAATGTATAAATACAAGGTCAGTGTCAGTGGAGTATATAACGAAACTCATCTGTATGTGAACGATCGTTAATTCCCAACAATAGACTTCATTGAGTGAATTACTCTTGGTATGTTTGTACGCTATTAATTAGAGAATCGAGAAAAGAAATCATTAGGTGGTGGCGTATGCGATTGCTATACTTCAGGTTGCGGGTTTGATTCCCGGGTCGGACCAAATGTTTATATGATCTACGAGTTTTTGTTCCGGGGTTCCGGGATCCGTCCCCTAGGGTCGTTTATGATTTTGATATATAAAGAAAGAAACTAACAGACAGATTTACTGACTGGTCTATCATATATATTAAGTTTTAATTTATCAAGTATGAGCACCTTGCTTGATACACAAATTTCCCCTGACGGAAAGAAGGAACGGGTAAATAAAAATATTTATTTTAGGGATAAAATAGACGTTCTTCTCAACGAAATCTTATAAATAAATAAATATTTCGGACATCTATCACAATATCATCTAGTTCCAAGCTAAGCAGAGCTTGTATTGTGAGTACTAGAAAACTGATATAAATACATATGTACTTCTTTTTGTAAACACATTCATATTATAAATAGAAAACACCCAAACACCGAAACAAATATTTGCAGATTATACAAACATTTGGTTCTCAATCGAACCCGAGACCTCAAGCTCAGCAGTCGCATCCGCTACCACTACGCAACCGAGACAGGCCTTAATAACTTAAAATATTTTCCATAAAACGCCTCCTTCATACATACATGCCATAAAATTTGTGTTTATTGCTATAAGTGTTATAACCCACTAATTTATACACATTTATGGTATAATAACCCATAAAGAGTAATTAGTTACACATTAAAATGTAATTAAAGCCCATCCAGTGTTTAAGGGTGCATGTAAAATGGTTTTATTTTCTCCTCAAACTACAAGCATCATGTACATAAAGATTTAATATCTATACAAATAAATTAAATTGACTTGTCTGTTTATAATTTCAAAGGAACAATCTATACAAATAAATAAAATTGGAGTGTCTGTTTGTAATATTAAAATAACCGCTTTTTACTTAATGCATATGTATGTATACACGATACATATACCAAAAATGTAGTTAAAACAATTTTTGTCTGTCTGTCTGTCTGTTTGTTCCGGGTAATCTCTGGAACGCTGGACGGATTTTGACGGGACTTTCACTGGCAGGTAGCTGATGATCCGGGGAGTAACTTAGGCTACTTTTTTTAGACTAACATGTCCCGCGGCGTTACTCGCGGTACAACAATAACCGCGGGTAACACCGCGGGGTTCAGCTAGTATGAAAATATATACGGTGTACTTATATAAAACAATCAATTTTTTTTAATGTTTGTCTGTTTATTTGTTTCAACTAATCTCTGAAACGGCTAGGCCAATTTTGATGGGAATTTCAATGGCAGATAGCTGATAATATAAGAAGAAACTTAAGCTACTTCTTTTAGATTAGCTGCTTCCACGGTGTTACTCGTAGTTGTTGTTGGGAAAGTAAAATAAAAACCGCGCGTAACACCACGCTGCTGCTAGTTTAACATAAAAGTATGGTTCTCGCATATTTTAAACATAACACACTATAACGTTTACATAAGTGAACAACTTGTATAACATGAGAAACGCATAACTTTCTTATTGTTATACTAATTATTATGAATGTTACGGTTATCATTTCATACAGAGAAAATGAGTTACGAACAAATCTGATTATTATAACGTAATGATGCAGATAAGTCACTGCCGTGATGGTGAACTACTTTTTTTCCTTTTTTGTGGTATAGGAGGCAAACTAGCAGACGTATTACCTGATGGTAAGCGATTACCGCCGCCCATGGATACCCGCAACACCATAGGTGTCACAAGTGCGTTGCCGATCTTTGACGGATGGGGAAAGAGGTGAGGTGAGGGGTTGGGGTATGGCCCTCCGGATGGGTCCGGATGTGTTAATAACAGCAGTTCCCGGATCCCTCCCGTCTCAGGCGCAGAGTGGCACACCGTGTGGTTTTGGTCGGTTCGATTCCGACACACCGCTCCGCCGCAAACCCCGGCGGGGTGACGGCCCGAGGGGGTTTCCACACGTTAAAAAAAAAAAAAAAATGGCCCTCCGGTATCCTCACTCACTCGGTGAAACACAGCACAAGCGCTATTTCACACCGGTTTTCTGTGAGGCCGTGGTATCAAGCCGGTCGAGCCGGCCCATACATGCCGAAACGTGACTCTCTCACGGTGACTTCCAGATAAAAGTGTGTTTAAGAAGGCGGGCAACGGGTTTTGTAACTTCACTTAGTGAAAAACAAGGAATTATGATCCCAGGTCCTTTAAGCGGGGCGTGAAAAGCATCCCATTAGATCACCATAGTTTGGGTCAAAATTGTCTGCATACGTAATGAGTATGGCAATCAACCGACCACTACTCTTGGATTCTATTCCTGTTTGCCAACAGGCAGAGTAGACTTTCGCAGACTCTATATTTTAAAAAAATCGGCCAAGAGCGAGTCGGACTCGCGTAGGAAAGGTTTCGTGCCATTATCAATACATTACAAGGGTATACCTATTGCCGTTTTTAAAAAACGAGCAAAAAAATCACGTTTCTTGTATGGAAGCCCCCTTAAATATTTATTTTTTGTATTTGTTGTTATAGCGGCAACAGAAATACATCATCCCTGAAAATTTCAACTGTCTAACTATCACTACTATTCACGAGATACAACCTGGCGATAGACGGACGGACAGCGAAGTCTTAGTAATAGGGTCCCGTTTTACCCTTTGACTACGGAACCCAAAAGTATACCATTATATTTATCAAGGTAATAGAGCCACGCTGATTCCAGCACGAACGGAGCGGCTCGACCGGGGCGGTACTAACCTCGCGCAGAAAGTCAACGTAAAATGACAGCGATTATGCTGTCGTGTTTCGTTGGTGATTGCGAGACCGGAGGCCCAATGATGAAGAAGAATCATTAGCCCGCCATGGTATGGGTCACCATGCTGCATTGTTGCATTGTCTGCATTCGCAGTATGGTGACCACCACTCTTGAATTCTGCTTATGCTTTCCATCAGGCAGAGTAGAGACCAAACATAAAAAAATATAACCTGTTTAAGGTGAAACCGTGGTATACTCTAATAGAGGCGGCTATATGTGCGAATTAAGGCTGTTAATATTATTTGCATTTACAATAACTAAGTGTGTGTATTGAACACTATTATAGATAAGTATTAGCTGCCAAAATGATCCTACTCTACCTGATGGTACCAAGAGAAATCGACCTCAATACAAACGTGGACAATATAGTATGGTACCCTTACTATGGCGGCTTAGTGATATGCTTTGCCACGCCCCGCTCAAAGGATCCGGGAAATACATGCACTGGTAGTAAATAGTATATTTACTAAATTAGCTTTGACTTTAAAGATTAAAATCATACAAACATACTGATGCCTTTATACAGAACAAATGATCGTGTTCATCATGCAATCTTTGTAATGGATTGGAATAAAACCTACGTCGATCAAGTCAGTCTACAACCAATTCGTATACAACAAGATTGCAACCATTAGATTCTTATTCTAAAAAAACTACTCCTTTATTACTTCGGGACTTTTAAACATAAATAAAGCGCACACAAAGAACAGCAACCAATCAGTCATTCCACATCCAATTCGTATACAACCAGGTTGCAACCAATAGATTCTTATTCTAAAAAAACTCCACTCCACTCCGGGATTACTTTTAAAAAGATAATTGAAACAAAAACACATAGAAAACCTCAGAACAACAATTTGTAGATAATACAAAGTATTGTCCCATGTGTGGATTGAATCCACTACACAATGCAGTAGAAAGCGGCATGGCGCCTAAACAACTGCAAATTAATGTAGACTAATCATTAGTGTACATACTGATAATGATTAAATATGAACCACTTGGTCACTAATCGGTGGGCGTACTCATCTCCGATTACATTCTGCTACAGTATGATAAGAATAACGATGCACATACATTTGTGCAGAAATAAACTAAAATAGGATTGAACCACCGCCCCTTGTTTATGCACGAACTCTAACCAAGAAGTAAGGGGGATAAATTCGTGGAGGAATGGGTGGTATGTCTCTCCCGCAGAAAGAGAGGAAGCTTTGACTAAGCTGTAGCGCTTGTATGCCGGTCGCCGCTGTGTGAATATTCACACCACTATACGTGAACTTATTCTAATATTAGTAATGCACAAATGTTAAAAAAATCAAAAGTCTATAAAAGTTGATATTTAAAAAAAATGTTTATATAAAAACCACAGAAATCAAACTTTGCAAAGAAGAGACTCCTTACATATTTAATTGGTTAGACGACTGAGCTTTAGGCCATATTCAGATGACGAGCGCTCAATAATAGCGCTTAATAACTACGAGTACAAGTAAAAACGCGCGTTAGCATGTGTACTCCTAGAACGAAATTACATGTAGTTGTAAACGCGCGTTAAGGAAACGCGTGTTGAGCGCTCGTCATCTGAACATGGACTCACCCGGTATTTTTTGGGTAAATATCCTAAAAACGTATACTAGCTAGATTGATTTTTCACCCCGACACCTGCATGCTAAATTTCTTGAAAGTCATTGTAGCCGTTCCCGAGATTCAGATTATATGTATATATACATATATTAGGATTCGATTCCCACCCATGACTAGCTTTTATGTGATAAGCATGATGTATAGTTCTACGTCTGGGTCTAATTAACCTAAAATATGTATGTGTTTGGAAATGTATGGTTGCCTTGGTGCAGGCTTTGCCTGGTTTGGGACGGACGACTATGAATTCTTATTATTAATTACCATATTTGTAACACCAATGTTATAATGGCTCGCTACACGTGTTGGGTAACTGTGAGTGTAGTGAGCAGTTGATGTAAATAAATAAATAAATAAATATACTTCAGAATATACTTATTAGATATTATAAGCATTACTTAAAACCATTGGAAGAATAGTCATTAATTGATCGAAGAACCATCTAAAACTTTCATTGGAACTGTAAATTTATCCAATCCAGGTTAGATACAATATATAACACACTTATATTCAGTATAGGTAAAAGAACATTAAATATTTTTAGATGACAATAGAACATGGAAGAGAGAAAACTATTGAAACCATTCCTAAACATGTAACAAATCTGACACAAAGAATCTTCAGTCTGAGACCAGAGAAGGCCACAACAAAGCTGGAGAAAGTGATGCAAAGAGAATTTTAACGGCTTCGTTCAATATGAAATAATATCCATTGTGTATTGGCGGTGAACCGTCGAGGTCTTTCAACCTGCATTCTGTGCAATGGCCTGAAATAATAAAGGACTTGATTTTCATCACTTTCCTTTTTGTATTTTATTATAAAGGCTTTGCTTTGCATAAAGAAGATGCACACTAAGTTAATGTCAGAGAAACGTCTTAAATGCAGTTGCCACCATAACGAGGTAAGTAACAATGACTGCCTTAGTGACGTAGAGGTAGCGTACTTTGTTCTCGAGTTTCCGGGTTCATGTTCCGGTGAATTTTCGAATGTTTCTATGGTCTGCAAACATTTGTTTCGGAGTTTAGGTGTTTTCTATTTATAATGTGTATGTATTAAAAAAAAAACCAGTTGTCTAGTACCCATAGTACAAGCTCTGCTTAGTCTAAAACTAGATGGCGTTGTGTATAAAATTGCAAAAGATAAGCTCTATGCTAAAGGATCCCCTCATTGACTTCGTTGCTAATCGAACATCATTGACTTAATTAAGTATAACTGTTTACCTCAAATAAATATAGAATCAAAGAAAATTAATAAATAAATAAAATAAATAAATATTTCGGACATCTATCACACAACGCCATCTAGTCCCAAGCTTGGGTACTAGACAATTGATACAAATACATATATATACTTTTTTTTTGTAAATACATACATATTATACATAGAAAACACCCAAACTCCGAAACAAATATTTGAAGATCATACAAACATTTGGTCCGACCCGGGAATCGAACCCGAGACCTCACAATCAACAGTCGCATACGCCAACCGCAAGACCAACGAGGCAGTCAAATCAATCGGTCTGATGTAATACGAATTCGCTTACTCACTTATCATAACCAGGAATAAATATTCAGATGATCCGCTCGAATCTCTGCTTTAAAAGCCTTCACAAATCTTCATTTTATAAAAGTAACGCAATTGGTACAAGCAAAGTAATAGTTCTCGCTCTAATAAGTTGTTCAATGTCAATGAAGGCATTCTGATACTTGTACAGCTGTGTCAAGCTGTCTCAAGGTTACATCATCCAATTTTACCATTCAATATAAGTTAAAAACAAGCTGAACTCAGTAAGAAGTCTGCACTAGTATTAGCATAGATAAAAATGTGTAGTCTAAATACTATTCCAGACCTTAACTAGACTCTAAACTACCACAGTCCCAAATTTTATTCAAATACATTCAGACCTTATGGCGTAGTTGAGTATCAAATATTTAGACTTCTATCCTTACAAATTTTTCATATATTATAACATTCATAAGATAATATAAAACTAACTACTTGAACAAAATTCTGATGCAAAATTCCTACAGCCTGATTGAAGATTTGTTGGATTTCTACAGTAATCCAGAATTGCTTTTTTTATGATATAGGAGGGCAAACGAGCAGACGTATCACCTGATGGTAAGCGATTACCGCCGCCCATAGACACTTGCAACACCAGAGGCGTCACAAGTCCGTTGCCGACCTTTGGGGGATGGGGAAAGGGATGCGGGGAGGGGTTGGGCTATGTTCCTCCGGCATCCTCACTCGGTGAAACACAGCGCAGGCGCTATTTCCCACCGGTTTTATGTGAGGCCATGGTATCACTCCGGTCGAGCCGGCCCATTAATGCTGAGGCGTGGCTCTCCCAGGGTGGAGTTTGAGGCCACAGGTCTCTTTGAATTCGTACTAACAAATAATTTGAATGGAACTAACCTTTCTGCGTAATTTATTTAATTAAAACGAATTATTTTAAAGTGATTTACAATTGACAAAGAATTCACGTTAAGTACACGAAAAAACTTAAAGTCAAATTGAAAACCTTTTCCACTTTAAACTAAGTTCAAAATCGTTTAAGCCATTCTATTATTATTGACAATAGAGATATATTTGCTGATGAAATAAAGACGAAGGGAAAGTACAGTAAGACGTCAGACCTCACGAAACTAATAAGGAAGTGACGAATTGTTACTACACATACAGTACTTGCGCAAGCAACGCACACACGCATACATGGAATATACCATAACTCTATAACAAGCTAGAAGGAATGTGGTATTTTAGAAATGAAGTTCCCATGAAACTAATAGCAATGTAGTCATTAAGAAAATCTAGACTAATTCTAGTCATTTTGATGGTTCATACTAGTACATACCATATCTCTTAACAGAACTAAAAAGAGTAATATTTTTTTTTTACATTTCAACTTATGCTCGTACGTACTAAAACATATGATGCTGAGCATGATTTATTGGTCCAAGTTACAGATCCAGATTTTATACTGCTACTTGGAATTTCCTAACTGAAAAACTCAACGATATGCCAAAATATATCCATCTTCTCACAGTTTTCTTTCTCACAGTTTGTTCAGTTTTAGAATTAGCACTTGACCTCAACATCGTACTAATAAATAAGTCAAATAGCTGTGGTCTTCTGTAAAATTGTGTGAGGGTCGTACTGTTTGGGCGGGACCCTCTCACTATGACTACTCACCTAAAATGACAACATCTTAATAGGCTGCCACAGTGTGGGTCACCAGCTGCATTGTTGCCTTGTCTGCATTCAAAATAAGAATGGTGACCACTAACTAGTCTCTTAAATCAGCAACTAGTAAGCTAGACATTTCTGATTCCAAAGTAAAGTTATCAACAATAACAAATATAACATCCTTCAAAATCTTCCACATCAAAGGTGCAAAACAAGCTGTAAAATTAAAACAATAAAGCCTGTGCCCTACTAATTTGCCACTGGACGACTGCTAGCAATTTAAATAGATTTCAATGAAGCATTCGACATGTACTTGCATAATAGCTAATAGTTTAATACTATTAGGGAATGCCACAGGGCACTTACATAAACCAATCGTAATCAAATCGCATCAATTGACACTGTTAATTTGACGAAGACTCGATCTGTAGTTAACGAAACGAATTGTTTCATTACATAATAATTTCTTAGCATATTTTGAGTTATGGTCTACCATAACTCAAAATAGGCTAACTTCTAAGTTATGCAGTGATTTAACTGTTGTAGAAACCATGTAATTTTGAATCTATCCGTAGTTTAGTACTTTAATGTGTCTAAAATATACCAATTATGTAATGACTTAATGACAATAGCCGACATTATTACACAAATGTCATCTTTTAACAGACAGTTTATATACAATAAGGCGTTTGAAAGCTTATTTTATAGCCTTTTTTATTTTCTTTGTAACGGTTCATAAAACTGTGTTCCTACAGAATTTTAGTACTACACTAAAATGATTACAGTAAATGAGAGAAGATGTAAAAAGGGCGGTAGTGAGATGACGATCTTTAGTGTGTTATGTAAGTTTATGGGCATCTGGTATACTAATCACATGACCATACAAAAAAATCTTCTGTTACTTAAGTTTAAAATCCTAACATTCATAAATCTTGAAAGAAATATCCCAGAGTAGATGAGGAGCCCATAGGTAAGGAGAGTTATATTTCAGGTGATGAGGATACCAAAGTGAAAATTCCAGCATTAGCTGTTGATAGCTGGTATGCAGCTAGTGTTCCCGATTACCGAAACATTAATCTAATAATGGCTGACCTGCGCAATTTATTTCTCGACGCACCATAATTATCCAAATCAGTGTTAGGACTTTAAAATCTTATTCATAAAATCATAAGAAATTACAAAGAAATTTTAATATTTTTAACAATTTTGGTTATCATTTAGCTTTATTCGATTCAATGCATTTATATTTTCCGAACTGCAAACTTTGCAAAACTTTAATCAATGTTGCAATATATCTAATAGGTCTACTTAAAATTTCTAATGTCGTAGATAAAAACTCCCAAAAGATGTCACCATAACATGTCGAAACGTATGTAATGTATATGCATAATGGTGGATTACCAAACAAAATATTACGCACTAAGTCCACTGAGATGATGAACAAAAATGACTTAATAGACCACTTTCCCAATAAAGAACGGTAATGACTAAAAAACTGGAATCCTTTGTTTGTTTAGATATAGGTAAAATGTTAATGACACAGTATTATGTTTTCCAAATACATATATTGTTCAATTGTTAGCCATATTTAGGAAAATTGAAGATACTTAATCATCATCATAAGCCTTGAATAAACGACTTTAATAACTAACACAATTGTACCTGAACATCTGACTTTTAAAAAGACTGGAAATGAGTTTCTTTGCCAGTATTCTTCTCATAAGGCTCTACGCATTTTGGAAACTGGAAGTTATATATCGACACAAGCAGGCAGTATATTTCGGTGTTTTCACCCAATTTACCTAGACCACCCAGTACTTGCTGCGGCGTCGGTTTGTGTCGATCTATGATTTTTAACTGTAGCTTCAATTTAACGTTCATAAATGTCACTAAGTATCTTAAATAAATGAAACTGATTTTTAATTTGAATTTCACTGCTTAACACAGGTCTCTCCTTTGATGACGAGATGGATTGGTATTGGTTTTGCGTGTAGATTTCCTCCTCTTTACCCTTTACTTATTTTGCTCTTATAACGTCCACGGAATGATTAGCGGCGGTGATACTCCGTATTTTCAATTCTATCGCCATATTTTGACGTCCTGAAGTTACACAGATCAAAACATCTGCTTCTCTAGCCAAGTTGCAAGCGTTCTTCTTTCTGAAATCTCTACACCTAAATTCTCATATGTCATTGGCTAATACTTTGTCTCAGATTAGCCAATGACACCCAAAAATATAGGCGTAAACACTTGCAGAAAAAAGAACGTTTGGCTGCTGTTAGGATCGGCTGAAGACGATAAAACTGTATGTAGTTTTGATGTTAGTATAAATAATATGTTAGGTAGGAAAAGTTAGATAGGAAAAGTCTGAAGTTCATCTCCTGAACTCATTGTACCCTTGCAAAATTACAAGTCGATTATAATAAAAGACACGTTCACAACAATTTAAACAACGGTGACTAAACTTTAAACAACAATGGCTGCACATGACTGTGGTAAAAACACAAAAATATCAGCTACATTAAGTATACAGTCATCGTTCAAACATACATTGTTTGGAACTGTATTGATGGATAATGGAATGGTGGTTTATCACGACAACTAGTGTCCATGGAAATGGTGATAGGTAAGTGCCTGTGCACCGGGAGTAATTGCTAAAACACGGGAATGATAATAACTGTCGCACACGAATGTGTTATTAGGGTTGACACAATTGAAAATCAGTTTCAGAATATATAATTTCTTTTGGGGTCGTCAAATGTGTGCAATCACTAAGGATTTTGGTTGGTATAATTTACACCTTGTTAACTGCTCATGAATTAATGTTATGTTTATGGGTACTTGTTAAAGGCAAACGGATAAGGCAAGAAGGTAGGGTGTGACTTAAGTCTCGAATAGTAAAATGGGACTAAGATTTTAATAGCTCGAAGAAGGAAGGTTATGTTCCTCGATTTTCTGTACATATATGATACTAAATTCACAAACATCTGTCAGGAATACAAGAGTTACCCAACGCCTATTTTTTTATTTGCTTCAAAAATGATGTCACATTGGCATTTCGCTAACTGAGCCTCATTTTTTACGTAAGTAGCAACAAATATACTTCCTCCGTGGCGCAGTGGTAGCGTATGCGAATGCTGTGCTTGAGGTCTCGGATTCGATTCCCGGGTCGGACCAAATGTTTGTATGATCTACAAATATTTGTTTCGGTGTTTGTGTTTTTCTATGTATAATATTGTTTCAAACGTTGTGCAGATGTCTGAAAAAATATTCAGTAAAAAATATCTTATTTTAGGCCAAACCATCTCAAGTCTAAAACTCAATATAACATCGTCGTTGAAAATTATAAAACAACGAAAAACATATTTTCGTAGCAACCCTAACGCTTGATGCTCTCAGAGCATGGGTCTCGGTCCAGCAACTCTTTACGCTTTCTCCAAACAAGACCATTCCGAACCATCACGACATATACCACATCTCACGTGTTTCCTCCGAAGAAATTGCTACTGGAAGGTTATTCTACAATACAAAAGGAACATTTAAAAATATTAGATGACAAAACAAGTCTCGGGATTTGAGAACTGATAACCTATCTTTAGTACAATGAGGCATACTAGTGCATTGCCCCGGTAGATGGTAAGTCGTGGGGAGCAGGCCTGGGCTCGAGGTAAACCCCTAATTAACTTAACCTAAAGTCAGGCCTATTACCCACAGAGGTAGGCCGAGACCATTGATCTACCTACACCTCCTGGAAACCTCTTTTACTTCATTCACATTTATCAAACGTGACAAGCATGATGTTCCTGTTGATTTTTACATTACCCTTTTTCAGAAAATCACCAATTTGGTCGGTAGATGTTCACCGTGGATGATCTCTTTTGATACTTCCATTCGCTCTATAAATTCCTTTCGTCAGTCTTTTATCATTCAAATCCTCTACGTGGCCAAACCAACGAAGCATCTTCAGCATTAATTCTACTTTCGTAAATCATTGGGCTAAGAGAGTAACGAAAACATATTTATACCAGTTGCAGTCTTTTGTGGGGCCGTTATACAACTTCAGACCAACTGGTCTATTTGTGTCGAAGGATAGCTCTCCTACGATAGATGCAGACAATCTCTGCATTCCTTAGTTTAAAGACATTCTGAAGATCTACAGTACGAACAAACATCTGTCGTTCTTTACCGTATATACAGACAGATATGTAGCAATAGATAAAGTCATTATAGTTACCTTTTTCTCTTAATCACTCCTCTAATGTCATCCTGAAACAAAAACAAAATTTGTTTTGTTTATTAACTTTAATTCACGCAAGGTATAACTTTACATCGTATATTCACCCTTAATTTACACATAGCGACACAAATATGAAACAATGTCCAACAAATATGAAAATAATATGCCCTAAATATAAATATACCACAAACACATCAACTCATTTGATGATCGCGTGTACTAAGCAAAGTCAAAAATCGGGACATGTACCCTATTATTAACCAGTACAAATTGACCTACCTTCCCTTGCATTTAACGTGTAATTATGTATCGTGTTAAACCAGTCATAGTTCGTTACAGTTTTTATGGGAAAATGAGCTCTACTGCGCTACTAATAACATGTTCATTAAAATGCAGTTGTGGTGCAAAGGCTTTGATGACACAGGGTGGTCATCAAAGGTGAATGACCTATTTTTTTCTTTTATCGATGGATATCGGCATTTGAATTACAGGGAATTAATATGGGTAATTGTGGGTAATTACTAACAGATATGGATATAAACCTTTTTAGATTAATAAAGAGATAAGTTTATCATGCTTCCCTGTTTTGTCTGTCATGTAACATACATGTAGTATTGTTATTCCATTAATACTTTTGTATGTTAAAGTTTATAAAGATGGATGTGTGGATGTTTGTTTCGTAATCGGGCCTAAATGGCTCAACGAATCTAGATGAAACTTGGCACAGAGATAGACTGTAGTTTGGAATAACACTTAGGTTATTTTCATTACAAAATGTTGAAACGAATGAGTTTGGTAAACATTTAAAAAGTATCTGTTTTTATACTGTTTGCATTTTGTTTTGCTTTGGTAGTGAACAGAAGGTTAGGGAGGGAGAGGGAAATAAAATTGACAGAAGTACTCGGTCCGTATGAATGTCGGTTATGGCGTTAAAAAGTAGCCTGTATCCTTCCTCAAAAATCAAGGGCTCTCTCTCCATAGCAAATTTAATCCACATCAGTTCAGTGGTTTAGACATGAAAGGGTAACAGACAGTCAGTCATCATCATCAACAACCCATAACGTCCCACTGCTGGGCTCGGGACTCCTCTCATGAGAGGGTTAAGGCAATGCGTCCCCACGCACCTCTCCATGACCGCCGAATCACGGAGACGCTCATGGTGTAGTGCCACCAGCGGTCACCCATCCAGGTACTAACCACGCCATCGTTGCTTACCCTCGGTGATTGTTTCTAATCACCGAGCGCTTCTTTCGGAGCTCGCTCGCTCAGAGACAGCCATTGTTACTTTATAATTTTTAATATTAGTAAGAATTAAACTAAAAAGAAATAATTTGTTTAAATTATTTATTTTAGACAGAAACGACCAAAGGGACGACATAAACATCAAGGTGTATGACGCAATCAGTGACCACACAAGACAGGCTGTTGGATAAACCCGGCTGTGATTAAACCAAGTTTCCTAGTCTCTATAACCTGTACTGAAACATATTATTATATCTATATAGAAAATACCTATGTACCCCTTTGCAATTACTAGTACGTGGTGATCATGATTTTGTGGCAATAAGGAATCGGTTAATTTCCTGCAAAAAGGCAATGCATATGTTCAATGAAGTGGACAACTAATTATTTACCTGTTACTCTATAAAACAGGAATTAATAAACGTATAAACATAAATTGACTTCCTTGAGATTTACTGTAAAATAGCCGTTACTCGTAACTTGAACTAGTTAACCGTAAGAAATATCAAAAGAAACAATTTCTTGCATTTTCTTAATTTTATTTAGTGTAAAACGTCTCTCTCATATCGTCCTTTATTATTTGCGGTGTCATAAACGCTATCTCCTTTGCATTACCCATTAATTATCTTTTACCCAAGTTACATTATTTTTTCTCCAGTCTAATTACGTTTATATTTCCAAGGAGAGTCTACGTCAGAAAGGTATAGGGTATTTTCTATGTTACATATTGCTTAGTCTATAAAAAAGAACAGGAATGTTTCTGGACCCACATAATTAATATTATATCATTACTAGCTGCCCCGGCAAACGTCGTTTTGCCATAATTTTTTTTTAAGGATGGGTCACCCTTGCCATTTAGGGGGATGAAAAATAGATGTTGGCCGATTCTCATAGGTACCGGATAAGCACAAAAAATTTCATCAAAATCGGTCAAGCCGTTTCGGAGGAGTATGGCAACGAAAACTGTGACACGAGAATTTTATATATTAAGATAACCTTTTCGTTCCACGGTGAACTCCGAAACTGTCTAACTTATTATTACGTTTTCATTTAAATGTGTGTTTTACTGGCCTGCCTTAGACAGGATAGGTAATATCACGCATAGGCCAATAATTGAAAAGAAACGCAGACGATATTGCGTTAGTCAGCTAGTACTAAATAAAGAAGTATTACATATATATCTATAATAATCAATGGGAAAACAAGAGAACGACCGTGTTGTCGAAAGTTGATCCCTGAGTTTGTTTCGTCCTTTCTTCTCAGGGCTAGGAATATGAGCAACAACTCCATCTAGTGAAATGTTGGCCAAGCATCTCCAAGCCATTAGGCCTTCAATTCATCCTCAAGCATTTTCCGTCATTACGACACTATGGTATTACCGACGCGGCTTCGCACAATGTAGCGACTAGCGCATTTTATGAACTTAAAATACTTTTTAAATAGGACAATTTTTAAATGAAATTTATAGTACCTAGATTTCAAAGTTATTCAAAATGCTTGTCCGAATTTACATTACCATTAAGTCAAACACAGGAATAAATATGAATGTGACATGGCTAAACTTTTCTTTTTGGTTTCCTGCAATATGTGATGGAACTGTCCCTTGAAGAACTGTCCCTCTGTCAAATAGTAGGAAGTGTGTAACAGGAAATGTCATGCTACTTGATCTGACCATGTATGGTGCTGTAGTTGGCAAATTACCAAGTCAAGATATCAGACGTTACACATAATATTATGCGTCTACTGTAGGTACACTTATTGTTTGTTACTTATTATTCCTTATAATAAATACTCGGATACTTAATATCAGATACTTAAGCACGATTATTAGTTACGAGTAATAATAATTTAAAGTATTCTTTACCGTTTTCTGTAATAAAACCCTTTTATAGTACTATTATTTATAATCATCGACAGATTTTAATTGTCCACTCTTCTCGCCTTAGCGAGGGGTTTTGGGCCACTACTCCACGCTAACAAGACGGTTTGGTATAGGTGTTTCCTTTACCTTGCAGTAATGTGAACATGCATGCATAGGTTTGTCAATAAATCACCTATTACGACAGTCATGCGTGTGATGACACTTCGTATTCTCATACTGTCAGCACACAGATTATGACAGTGTCGAAATCACTTCTCCTCAGAATTCTATCAACTCTTGTAACCATTATAAATACACTACAATGCAATAACACATTTTTTAGGGTAAACTACCTGTTCCAATCTCTTTTATCATGTTATTTATTTATTTATTTAAGGATCTCACAACGAGGAATACACAAAAACAAAACGAACATAATTAGTAGAATACCAAGTTATGTGCTTCCTCACTTATAGGAGACGACATCATGCACAAGAAAGTTCACACAAATTTAAAAATAGACATACAATAAACTTTAAATGTAAATTGACACTCTTACAAATATTTTTTTACAAACAATTGAACAAACTAAAAAGTATGTAAGTGACAAATGAGATCTGTACTTAACATTTTTATTGTAATACAACTTTAATTACAAAATAAAAAGCAATTTATACAAAAAAAAAACTACTTTAATTGAAACCAATCGACATATAAGCACCTATACCTATGCCAGTAAGCTCAAAATCAAACCGTAACCAAAATTTTCTTGAGTTCATAGAACATGCATTAAGAACCACTGTGCATCGTTTTGTCATGCGCAAGCGACTCTCAACCGCACGATCACTGCCTCTTGCCTAACACTGACTAGATGATTAAAATTATGGTCATCATTAGCTATATAACATGTTTGGTCAAGACTTATATCCTTGCAGTGTATGTATTAAAATAAATATTGAAATAGAAATGTGAGATACACCGCCATTTAGTCCCAAACTAAGCAGATCTTGTATGTAATATATACATATATATGCTTCTTTTTTGTAAATACATACATATAACACATTGAAAACACTCAAACCCTAAAACAAATATGTGCATCGAACCGGAGACTTCAAGTTCAGCAATCGCATACACTTCCACTGCGTCACCGAAGCAGTCAAGTATATAAATAATACTTCTTATAAATAACAGTTAGTTAACAATTATATTTTGACCTCATGTGAAGGTCACACTTGCATTAGTGAGAATTTTAAATAATATATTAACTAACAACCGTAATTCAAAACAAAGTTTCGTAAACTTTAACTACCGTACTTAAAGCATTATTAGTTTATTAAAATTCAACGCGTCTAGTTGTATCTGTAGAATTACAGGTCAATGGAAGTCGGTAGTCGCTTACTTTTATATATAATATGCTGCTATGTAATACATTTTAATAAGTGCGCGTTAATTCCCGCTAAAATAATTGTTAAGATAAAACTGCTCGTTTTGCCATAAGTCTCCGGAACTTTTGATCCAGCCTAAGGTGGCCTGAAAGAGATTGGTTTTTGGCAATAATATCGCCCAATTTATACTAGATATCGGACATCTTATGCATTCTCTTTTAACTCTGTAATATGGTATGCAAATAAACGGCTTTATATCTATCTAAGCAAAGCTAACCTAAACAAAGCAAAGTATCAACCTCTACGTAACAGATAATAAACGAATACAGAGATATTATTTTTTCTTTTAATGATTTCTGTAGCTTTCTTTAACCAGTGACAGAGTTCAGAAGAAATGATTCGAAATTCAAAAAAAAATCATCTACCTTTTCGCCTAATATTCGATTTAAAAAGACAAGAAAAAAATTAAAAAACTATAACCCGACTACGTAAAAACTTTTCATAAAAGTTATATTGCCTACGTCATCTGGGTCATAATTACGAATCTATTTCAGCGCTACAGTGGAACATGTAAACATACATATTACATAGACTGCCAAACCTTTTGGCTGTATTTGGTCACTCACAAGTAAGCTTAGAAATATGAAGAGTTGGTTGGAGAGCGGAAGCTTGCTTATATCGTGTACTGGAATAAGACGAAGGTTATCAACTTCGTGATTTGACAACAAACAGCTATATAACTCTATTGTCCTGTTAGCTTTTGTTTCCTCAACGTTTAGTGAAGGTAATGCCAATAAAAGATTGTACCACACTAGATTATTGTCAATATAACAAGAAATCTATAGTAATACTAGCTGACCCCGGCAAATGTTGTTTTGCCATAAAAATAAATGTTAGAGGTGGACAACCCTTATCATTTAGGGGGTATGAAAAATAGATATTAGCTGATTCTCAGGCTTACTGCATATGCATTTACATTTCATAAAAATCGGTCAAGACGTTTCGGAGGAGTATATTAACTAACATTGTGACACGAGAATTTTATATATTAGAAGAAGATGATTATAAAGCTGAAGAGTTTGTTTGTTTAAACGTACTAATCTCAGGAACTACTAGTTCGATTTGAAAAATTATTTCAGTTTTAGATAGCCCATTTATCGAGGAAATAGGCTATATACAATATAAAGAATGTTACAAAACGGGGGAAAATTATCACGCACGCACGGGCAATAGGAGACGCAAATGAGGTTGCGTGGGTCGGCTAGCCCATTATAAATTCGAAAGTATATTTGTCTGTTACTTTGTGTAACAGAGGCATTAGCGAATGTAGAAACAGAATAGACGCGAAGCACTTACAACACGACTAAGAAGGCAGTTCACCAATGACGGTAGTCGAATAGGGCTACGAAGAAACCGACCCGGATAGCAAACCTACTAAGCCACTGCCACACATAATAATCAGTACATACATAGGTACGTTACATAAAGCACATCTTTTCTGTATTATCAAACACTCATAATTTGTATTCATGTCAGTTCTTCATACGTAAATATAACATTAGGCTGATATTACATTATACTTGTTCTTACACACACACATAGTTCCGGAATTGAAAACCTCCTTCTTTTTTCAGTCTATACGAATAAATAAAATTTAAATGTCAGTTTGTAATTTCAAATTTATAAATAAGCAAATGTAAATATAAATAAATATTTCGGACACCAAACACACACCGTCATCTAGTCCCAAACTAAGCAGAGCTTGTATTATGGGTATTAGACAACTGATATAAATACTTATATACTTTTTTTTTGTAAATACATACATATTATACATAAAAACACCAGAAATTAACAGCTTTTCACTAAATACGTATGGAAGTAAAAGAGGATATGGGTAAACGGTGAACTAATGAGATAGGGGAGAATGGAGGAGGAAAACTCATTGCACCGACCCCAAGTAGATTTCGGAAAAGGTACTTCATCAAAGGCCCATTTGAACTTATACCGTGACAAAGGGGAACGCCTGCAATTGTCTACTCCATACCCTGTTGTTCTGCATTTCTTTCAATCACACAAATAATAAGACCTCATACGAAACTATAGAGCAGACTGCTCCAAACAAAATCATGCACAGATTTCACTTTAAAAAAGATTTTTTTTTTTTAAATCCGTTTTAAAAACCCCTATCACGTCTAGGTGTCTATGACAGTACGACCATGAACTCAGCTATTTAGTATTTTAGTTACACAAGTGTTCAAGTATTGGGAAATATCTAAATATCAGAAAACAATAATAATACTGGCCTTGAGGCGATCTCTTTGTACTTGTTTTCAATATATAACATAATTATGTTTAAATCGAATCTAGGCATCACGTTTTAATGGTATCTTGACCTACTGACATTATCTATTCAAATATATGAAGCTGAAGAATTTGTTTGTATGTTTGAACACGTTATCTCAGGAACAGCTGGTACGATTTGAAAAATTCTTTCAGTGTTAGATAGCCCATTTATCGAGGAAGGCTATATGCTATATATTATCACGCTAAGACCTACAGGAGCAGGAGAATGTTACAAAAACGGGGGAAAATTATCACGCTACGGCAATAGGAGATGCAAATGAGGTTGCGTGGGTCAGCTAGTGTAAGTATATGTGTCAAATTACTATTATTTTGATTCAGAATAAGTGATGTTACGTTGACGGGTTGGTGTAACGTTAGTTTCAAATTTTCCTTCAGTGTACAGTGCTGTAGTCCTGCGTAGTAGACTCCCTTTTAGTCGGTGGTACGACATCCACGGGAAGAACAGGAATGGTGATACTCTGAATTCTCAATCAGTCACTACACATCTTTACTTATTCAACTTACCGATATTTATCAAATTTGATTGCAATTATTAAGATAGAGAACTGCTTATCAATCAATAGTCACGATTAATTCCACGATGCTAATCGAGTTCTAAGAGAAGGATTATTGCGATATACTAAATCGCAATTATTAAAGGCCTCTGGAACAAAACTAATATAATTATACTGATTGGTTTTGGTTTGGCAATGTTTTCGCCTATACACTTTGTTTAGGATTTTAATTGATTCTTCATCAGCCCGTTGCAGTTCACTGCTGGGTATAGGCTATCTTAAGGGATACCACGGAGCCTGGTCTGGTGTTTTTCGCAGCCAGTCGCCGCCAGCCTTCTTCCCAAGTCCCGTTATCTGGTCAAAGGGCGTAGGGCGTCCTACACTGCGTTAGCCTAGACTATTATAATATTTCTTTACTACTACACTTGGTACTCTGCTGAAAATTAAGAACCGAAAGCCCGTCCAACGGGCTCATGAGCTTCTTTCAAAGACAATCTTGAGCTCCGCCCTTGGAGTCATGTGACAACTACGTAACATTTTATGCGAATTATTCTAATAAATCATTTAAATAAAATTAACTTATAGAACTTGACAGTTTATTTATTTTTATACAGTACTAGCTTATCGAGCTAATAATTTATAGTGAAATCGTCTCCGCTGTCTGTTTGCTTAGATCTTTTAAACTACTTAACTTCAAGAAGAAGCTTTATATATATAATACATACATAGTATAGTAGAGGAAATCCGAGAATTTCAAAGATTTCCGTGAGGTCGGGTCGCCGTCGGCAGTGAACCAGGCCAGGTCGCTTGTATATTTCATTATCTCTAACATATACAAGAGTCCGGCCTGGTTTGTACTAGTTATACCCAGACACAGAAAAAATCATTTGTCTTGAGTGGGAATCAAATCCACGATCAGATCGGACGTCCAATTATAACTGCCTCGGTGGCGCAGTGGCAGCGTACGCGACTGCTGTTCTCGAGTATTGTTTTTTGTTATATAATACTAGCTAAACCCCGCGGTGTTACCCGCGGTTATTGTTGTACCGCGAGTAACGCCGCGGCACAAAGTTAGTCTAAAAAAAGTAGCCTAAGTTACTCCCCGGATCATCAGCTACCTGCCAGTGAAAGTCCCGTCAAAATCCATCCAGCCGTTCCAGAGATTACCCGGAACAAACAGACAGACAGACAGACAGGCAGACCGACAGACAGACAGACAAAAATTTTTTTAACTACATTTTTGTTATATGTATCGTGTATACATACATATGCATTGATTAAAAAGCTGTTATTTTAATGTTACAAACAGACACTCCAATTTTATTTATTTCTATAGATAGTATTTACAAAAAAAAAGTATATAAGTATTCGTAATAGTAGAAATATGAAATATAATTCTAAAAGTCAAATTTATATAATATTGAAAACTAATATGAAATGTTTTATATTTAACATTTTGAGTGTACTTGACATTTAAAGGAGTTGCAACATCGAAACGACATGTCATTCTAGATATCAAAACTATCTCAGCATTTGTTTTGCTATATAACTTTAAATTTTACTTTCAATTTCCTTTAGTAAGTAATTCACTTATTTATAAACTAGCATCGCCCCGCGGTGTTACCCGCGGTTATTGTTGTTGTACATTTGACGCTATTGTTAAATAAACGTAACCTAATTTTCTCCTCATAACATCAGCTATCTGAGAGTGAAAGTTCCCTCAAAATCGTTCAAGAGATAAGCCGGAACAGACAGACGGACTAAATGTTAAAGATACATTTATTGATGTATATACCGCATACACTACTTACGCTTATTATTATTGTCACCTTATTTTGTTTTATACTTTAAACTAGCTGAACCCCGCGGTGTTACCCGCGGTTATTGTCGTGCCGCGGGTAACGCCGCAGGACAAAGTTAGTCTAAAAAGTAGCCTAAGTTACTCCTTTGATCATCAGCAATTTGCCAGCGAAAGTCTTGCCGTCCAACCCTTCCAGAGATTACCCGGAACAAACAGATAGACAGACAGACAAAAATTGCAAAAAATGATATTTTGGCACATGTACATATGCATTTATTAAAAAGCGATTATTTTAATACTACAAACAGACACTCCAATTTCATTTATTTCTATAGATGTATAGATTGGACTATTCTGAAAGAAGTCTGAAAAGAAGACCAAAGAAACTAAATTTAAATAAGTACATGAAGAATTTAGGGTCTTCTTTTTTAAATGGTTCTTAATTTTTATCAATAGAAGCTAAAACATATTTTTTTCGTAATTTCGTCATCATCATTATTTTGTAACAAAGTTGTCAAAATAAAAGAACTGGATCTCTCAGTTAATTCAAACGCTCTCTAATTCACAAAAAATAGCAAAGAAATACCAACTATACTTATCTTCACGCCAATAAAGACAACATCAAATTTAGAAAAATATCTACTTTTCATTCCTAATTCACAAGGTCTTAAATCTGGCACAATTTCGAAACTTCTATAAGTATTATTAACATAAAACCGACTTCAAAGTTCGACTCGATATCTCTTGAATGCCATCATCAGATCTTAATGTCCTTATCATGGTACCACCGTTGGGGACATCTCCTTTCCATTAAAAAAATAATTATCAAAATCGGTTCATAAACGACGAAGATATCCGCGAACAAACATAAAAAAAAAAAACAAAAATACAAAAAATATCTACAGTCGAATTGAGAAACCTCCTCCTTTTTTTTAAGTCGGTTACAAAATAGCAAGTACTAACATGCGATATCAAAACAGCAATAAAAAAATGATCAAATATTGACGATTATGCAATAAGAAAAGTGTTCGATGTCCACTCAGATGATTAAGTTGCGCGCGTGCATTTTCATAGAAGAAAATGCATTGGTATCGATGCGTGCACGCAGAGAAATCATCGAGTTATGCATAATAAATTCATTTGGCTTTCTCTCTCTAGCATTTGATTTAATCACTGAGTACACACAATAACTTAATGAAAATATTTTAGATTTTTAAGTGAACATTTTTTGTCAATAACCGACTTCAAAAAAGGAGGAGGTTTCTCAATTCGACCGTATATATTTTCTTTGACGAAACTGATTTTGACGAAACTTTCACTAATAGGTAGCTGATGATGTAATGCTACTTTTTTTAGACTAGCTTTGTCTCGGGGCGTTACTCGCGATACGACGATAACTGCGGGTAACACCGCGGGGTTCAGCTAGTTTAAAATATAAAACAAAATAAAGTGACAATAATGATAAGCGGTATAAATAAACTCCATAGCCTTGACAAACTGACTGCATCTCGCCGTGTTCAACGTTGCGTGTCTAACGTGAACCGAAATTGTATTTCATTTATTTATATAGGCTATTCTAGGGTGCGTCGGGGCGTACATGTACATTCAGTAACGGCGCTGAGTTATCGGCATGTACGCTCAAGTGCTTCTCACACGTCCACGTCTGACCTGTATCCGTCGACACACGGGCAGGGAGGAACCTGCTCCATTTCGGAGTGGGTCGTGCACCCTGGAAATGCTGGAGATCCGCAATATACGAGGGGAGCCGCAACACCTGTCCCCTATCTCCAGTAGCTAAGTTGAGGAGGGCCAATGCCCGGCTGGACATTACCACCAGTCAGGTATAACCCACTACCCTAATCCTGTGTTCCACACTACCCCCCTACCACCCATCCTTCCGAAACCGACCTAGTTTTCCCGTCTAATGTCCTAACTCCCAATCCAATCACACACTTCAATCATTCAGTCACTCATTCACTCACCCATACACTCACCCATTCATTCATTTACTCACTTCATTACACAGGTCCACCAAGGCCAGCAGGCGACCTCGGAGGACTATCATGCCTGCCTGCACTAGTCCTGTGCAGTCGAGCGCCGTAAGCCAGGATGAAGGAGTCCTGGGGGGTTGAGCTGAACGGGGTCGGGGTTAGTTACCTCCGGGAAGCAACACGCCCTCTTTGGTCCGGATTTCAGGCAAAACGGTAGCCTTGTAGCTAGCCACTACAAGGTAATGGACACGCGTCCCGTACGGATGAGATGGTACGGTCCGCAGGCGAGGTTCGGGGGGGGGTGTTCTCTGGGAGAACACTGGGGCCCGGCCATGCTGACGGAGCGAGGACATGAGGCACAACTGGGGGCCGCATGTCTGTAGTTCCCGATGTCGCGCATGCGTCCCAACCCAACGACCCTATACCTCTCGGGTATTCCTGGTGTCCTTAGGGACATCCCCAAAGGTGCGGGCTCCATGGAGGGTGGGAAGCTCGAGAGGCGAAAATAACAACAACCAAATAATGGATCGAAACAAATCCCAAACCCCAAAGGTGGAAGGTACGGCAATAGCTGGACCGGACACCCAAGGAAGAGGTCCAGTAGGACCTCTCTCCTTAACACAAGTCTACAGGGAAGCTTTGGCGACCCAGGTAGACAAGAACACGCAGTCTCGTGTCGGCACCTCCACGGCACCGACACCGAAGACAAAATCTACCGCGGAGGGCAGAAAGGTCGCCGGCAAGCCGGTGACCAGGAAGCCTTACGCGAAAGCGCCCGCTGGACAGGTACAGGCGAGCTCCACGAGCTTTGGCCGTACCCGGCCAGCCCCCGAAGTCGTTCCGGGCGTGGCCCAGCCCACTAACCTGGAGCAGACAACGGGGAAGAGGTCCCATCAAGGCGACCCAGCCACGGACCCTAGCTTGTCTGGTTGGCAGGTCGCCATGTCCAGGAAGAGGAAGGGGAAAAAGGCAAAGCACACAGTGTCGGCGCCCCAACCCCCAGCTTCTTCCTCTTGTGTGGAACCAACTAAAGCACGCAAGAAAAACAAAAAGCAGCGTCGCAGAGAGAGGGAGAAGCGACAAGCTGCAGCAACAGACGCGACCCCGGTACCAACCCAAGGGCAGGGTACCAGTCTGCAGGGAGGGAACAATGCGCCTGCTGAACCCTCAGCACCACGACGCACACCTCCCAAGGGCAAGGGGACGCAAACAGGACCTCAGGGTGGTAGTACCCAGGGGGGCCGGCACTCTGCCAAAAGGGCGCGTCTCGACGAGACAATATCTCCGAGAGGCGAGCCAAAGAGGCGGAGGACCGGACCACCAGGGGAGGCCACTCAGACTGACTACGCGAGCGCGGTCAAGGCGGACCTGGTGGCGGCGGTAACCACTGTCACCATGGAAAACCTAAGCCAGAGTCAGTCTGATGAGGTTCAAAAACGGATTGAGGAACTGTTGTTCGAGGAATCAATGAAGCCGGGCAACAGTAACTCAGAGGGCCCATCGTTTCGGGGAAGGCCGGTACTGACCGACGGCTACCTGAAACTATGGTGCGAGAACCAGCCTACGCTGGAATGGCTGAAGCGCAGCGTGGCCACCATCACTCTCCCCACGGGAGAGAAGTTGGTGGTAAAGCGCCCAGGCGAGATGACAAAGCGAGTCCGCTGCGGCATCTTGCTCCCTGGGGTCCACGAGGACCACAGAAGGGTAGCACACATGCTGCGCTTCCAAAACCGGTGGGCAGACATCGAAAGATGGCTCCTACTGAAGATGGACAGGCAAGCGACGGACACGTTTGCTATTGTCAGCATCCCGGAAACGGTGGTGGGGCCCCTGGTCGAGCACGGCCGCCGGCTCAGCTTTATGCTGGGCACGGTGTACGTCAAGTTCCTAGGGCCCCGCGGCAAGTTTGTGGAGTATCCACCAGCCGAAGCCGATTCCAGGGATGCAGTAAACAGTGCTTGCACCCTTCCAATGGACACTGCGGATGGGGCTAAGGACGCTGCTGACGCAGTCGCGGCACCTGAGTCCCAGGCTCTGGCGCGGTCCACCCCCGACTCCGATGTGGGAGATGAAGAACTTCTTCGCGACCGCACGGACAGCGGGGGTGATTGCGCGGACGAGCTACGCAAGCTGGCCATCCAAAAGGAGGATGGGGCCGAGGTCGAGGACTTGGCAACGGAGGAATCAGATTCCGATGGCGCTGTCTCCTTCCTCGGCATGTAGCATCCTCCAGGCTAACCTCCACCACAGCATAACTGCGACGGCTCAGATCAGGAAGTGGTTGGAGGACAACAAAACAGCCGTCATTCTGATCCAAGAGCCGTGGGTTAGAGACGGCACTGTCTGCGGACTCCGGAATATGGGAGGTAAGCTAACAGTTCACGCGGGACCAGAAAATCCCCGCACATGCATATACACTACGGCTGATATAAACATGCAGGTCCTAACCAGTTTCTGTTCCAGAGACCTATGTGCCATGAAGGTGCAGGTAGCCCAAGACACCGGCCTCGCGCAGGTGGTAATGGCATCGGTCTACATGCCGGAAGCCGACGACCCACCACCGCACGACCTGTCGCGGCTGGTCCACTACTGCGAGGAGTTGGGACTCGAGCTCATCGTGGGAACCGACTCCAACGCGCACCATGCCTTATGGGGCATGTCTACTGGTAACGACAGAGGTAGGAAGCTCGTTGAATACCTATTTACGACAAACCTTAACATAGTAAACACAGGTTCTGTACCAACATTCGTTAATAGACGAAGTAAGACAATCATTGACTTGACCTTAGCAACTGAAGAAGCAGCGAAACACATCTCAAACTGGCACGTGTCCAACGAGTTGTCATGTTCGGACCACAGATGGATTCGTTTCGACCTTCAGGTAAGCACACTCACGGCACCACCTAGGCGGAACCCAAGAAAAACAGATCGCGCGCAATACTCGCTGCGGATCGGCCAGTTCCTGGCACAGGGAAGTAACCCGACTAGAATCCTAGGTACCGTAGAAATCGAAAAACAGGTAAAGTTCCTCACAGACACTATGATGGACTGTTACCATCAGACATGTCCCCTATCCATCCCACCAGCAGGCCAAACAAAAACAAAGAGCTGGTGGGGGCCTGAGCTGGAGAGACTCAGGAAAGAGATGAGGAAGCAACTCAATAGGGCGATGAACACCGGCACAGACCAGGACTGGGATAAATACAAGGCCACCAAGTCCAGGTACAAAAAACGTCTCAGATACAGGAGTACCAACTCATGGCGGAACTTCTGCACTAACATTGAGACTACTGCACAGGCCAACAGGGTAAGGAAAGTTCTCTCCAATAACTCAGCCATGTCACTGGGGTCTTTACGAAAACCTGATAACTCCTTTACCACCTCAGTGGAAGAGGCAGAATGTATCCTGGTAACAACACACTTCCCGGACTGCGAAATAATCAGTCCAGGCGGATGGCCAGAAGAAGAAACCATCCCAACGGAGGAGGAATGGCAGCTGGCCCATAAGGTAATCGACCCATATAAAACGCAATGGGCAATTGACAGTTTTGACTCATACAAATCTCCAGGCCCGGACGGGATCTTCCCAGCCCTGCTCAAATGGGGAGGGAAGACACTTACCCAACGGCTAACCTACGTCCTGGCAGCCTGTCTAGCACACAGATATGTGCCAAGACAGTGGAGAGACGTCAGAGCGATCTTCATACCAAAGCCAGGTAAGACCGACTACTCGGATCCAAAATCCTTCAGACCAATAAGCCTAACCTCTTTCCTCCTAAAGACGCTGGAGAGGTTATGCGACAGGCACCTGAGGGAAACGGCGCTGACACAAGCACCACTACATCCGAACCAACATGCCTATAGTCCAGGTAAATCGACAGAGTCAGCACTTCATGCAGTTACAACCAAAATTGAAGTAGCGATCAAAAACAAGATGATGTGCTTAGGCACCTTCATAGATATAGAGGGAGCCTTCGACAAAACGAAATTCACCAGCATAACAGCAGCACTGGTAAAACATGGCGTACATGCTGTCATGATAGAGTGGATTAACAAGATGCTGAGCCAGAGAGTCATCAGACTCGAGGCAGACGCTACCAAACAAGCACTGGTGGCAAAGGGCTGCCCCCAAGGTGGCGTCCTCTCACCACTCCTATGGAACCTAGTGGTAAACGATCTTATTACCACATTGAACAACAATCACCATTATACCATCGGATACGCTGATGATATAGTGATATTAACAAGCGGCATGCACACAGGTATAGTATGCGATGTAACACGCTCAGCACTGGCAATAGTGGAACGCTGGTGCGTGGATAACGAACTGTCAGTCAACCCAAGGAAGACTGAAATGGTAATGTTCACCAACAAACGGAACCTGGGAAATTACCGACTCCCCAAGTTGTTCAATACAGAGCTCCAACTCTCGTCTGAGGTAAAGTATCTAGGGGTAATATTCGACCACAGACTTAACTGGAGCGCACACCTCAACAACAAAATTGAAAAAGCAACAGTCGTATTCTGGCAGTGCCGCAGAATGATAGGTAAAACTTGGGGACTAAACCCCAAGACCACTTTGTGGCTCTACGAGACAGTCATCCGACCAATGGTAAGTTACGGCGCGATAGTCTGGTGGCCACGGACCAAACTATCCACTGCCGAAACTAAACTACAACGACTCCAGAGATTGGCCTGCCTGGCGGCTACAAGCTGTATGAGGACTACACCAACTGCAGCTCTGGAAGCCATCTTAGGTCTACCACCACTCCACCTTTTCATAAGGCAGGAGGCTTTAGCTGCAGCAGCGCGGCTAAAGAAACAAAATCTCTGGAGACTGCCTAGGGTACCACACACCGAGATCCTATACGAGGCGATAATTAAGGAACCGCTCATGGAAGCGGTAACTGACACGATACCCAGGCAATTCGTCTTTGACAAAAAGTACAAAATACAACTGCACGAGAATCCCCAAGAAGGACTTAACCCAAGGGAGTTAAGAATCTTCACGGACGGATCCAAAACAAGGTCAGGCACTGGCTCGGGAGTATTCTCTGAGGACCTAAACATACACATCTCGACACCATTAGGAGCCCACAACACAGTCTTCCAGGCAGAGTGTATGGGCATAATAACGGCAGCACATGCGATCATCTCCAGAAAGGTAACGGAATACCCCATCCGCATACTTTCCGACAGCCGATCAGTCTTACAAGCCCTACAGAGCCATGTGACTACCTCAGGGCTAATCTACGAATGCCACAGAGCCCTGACAGAGGTAAGTACTATAACTAGTATAACTCTCCAGTGGATCAAGGGTCATAGCAACTCACGCGGGAACGACTCAGCTGACGCACTGGCAAAAGGCGGATCGGAGACAAGGGCAATCGGCCCAGAACCAATACTGCCGTTGCCAACTGCTTGGCTGCGACGGACACTGCAACAGAACACCGAGGTAGAACATCAGATATATTGGTCCAACCTTTGTACCTGCAGGCAGACCAAAGAGGCCCTCCCGACGATCAACCCCGGATTGTCACGGAAACTGAAACAACTTAAGAGGCCGCCGCTTCGACTCTTGATCGGAGCAATAACTGGTCATGCACTATTAAACAAACATCTTTTCACTCTAGGTGTAACGGACAGCCCTCTATGCAGAGCATGCATGGAGGAAGACGAAACGGCCGCCCATGTCATCCTGACATGTCCTGAGGTGGCGAAATACCGGGCAAGACACCTCGGATCGCCGAGGTCACTTCAGGAAGTCGTCGGCAACGCAAAGGGTCTGCTAGGCTTCCTGGAAGAATTGGGTTGGCACCACTAGCGCCGACCCACTACGCAAAATAGGCGCAACAAGTCGTCGAGTTGCGGAAACCAAGCCCGCGAATCATCATCATCATCATCATAGGCTATTCTATAATAAATATCTAGTTGACAAAATATACATATGACAACATCACCATTCATGACTGCCTCGGTGGCGCAGTGGTAACGTACGTGACTGCTTTCTTGAGGTCTCGGGTTCGATTCCCGGGTCGGTTCAAATGTTTGTATGATCTGCAAATATTTGTTTCGGAGTTTGGGTGTTTTCTATCTATAATATGTATGTATTTACAAAAAAAAAGAAAAAAAGTATATAGGTATTTATATCAGTTGTCTAGGGGTACTAAACCCATAATACAAGATCTGCTTAGTTTGGGATTAGATGGCGTTGTGTGTGAGACGTCCGAAATATTTATTTATATTATTCTGTAATACTGACCTATCATAACGTAGTACCTAATAAATATTAATAACTAAACTGAAATAAAAGATTCCTCGCTGAGGTGGGATGAAAAGTTACGTGTTGTACTCGAGTGCAAAGATTTTTCATCTTGTGCTCTTTTGGTTTCCTCGCTAAAGCTCAGAATTCTATATCTAAAAAGCAACTTTGCACTCTTGTATAACAAATAACTTTATTTTTTACATTTTACTGTAACAATACTTTATTGTATTTCGAAGTAGTTCAATTTAAGTACTATTGTGTCCGAAACTATTTAATATTTGACAACCATTGACAGAAATTGGTTTTATTCAGTCATTACTTATGCAAACTGTAAACGTCTAGCTAAACTAATATTACTGAAGCAACAGAAATGTAAGAATTACTCAATTTATTTAATGAAAATCTAAGTTAAATACTTCGATTACTTTTTAAGAAAAAATCTCGTAACACTTTATAATTTGTTTGAAATTAGAACAGCCGTTTGAGTGTTGAGAAGTATCAAAAATAAAAACATACACTCACTAACTTTTGCCTTTATAATATTAATGTGAAGACAACTGCATAAGGAGCTAGACCTCATTACAAAAGGTATGATTAATGGTTTATATACATATTTTTATTATATAATAGCATCAGTGAATATATTAGAGTACAAGTGACATAATAGTTACTAAATTTAAATTTGTTACATAAAACGCAACTGTTTAATTTTTTTTCCGCCAAAGTGACTTTGTCTGATAAAAAGCATAAACAGAATCCAAGAGTAATAGACATCATACTCGTTGCGAACGCAGACAGTGGGACAATGCAGTATGGTGACAATGGTGATAAACACTATGGCGGCCTATTGAAAAGCTTTTACATCACTGGGCCTGCGGTCTTACACTCACAAACGAAACACAACAGTATGAGTGCTGTCATTTTAAGGTTGATCATTGTGAGAAGGTATTATCGCCCCGGTTGAGTCGGCCCGGTCGTGCTGAAGTCACCGTGGCTGTACTACCTTGTAATTTAATTCTAATTGCTTGACAATAAAATTGTAATTTAATTCTAATTTCTTAACAAAAAATCCTCCCTCCCTCCTTCCCACTATGATCCCTGGTCCTTTAAGCGGGGCGTGAAAAAGCATCTCACCAAGCCGCCATAGTGTGAGACGCCATACTGCATTGTTTGCTTTCGCAGTGAGTATGGTGGCCCCCCACTGTTGGATTTTGCTTGAGGTTACCATCAGGCTGAGCAGAGTGACTTTGCCAGGTAATAAAAAAAAAAACAAGAAGTTGTTATCTATACTAATATTATAAACGCAAAAGTTTGTAAGTATGGATGTATGGATGTTTGTTACTCTTTCACGCAAAAACTACTGAACGTATTTGGATGAAACTTTACAATAATACAGCTTTACATCAGAATAACACATAGGCTACTATTTGCCGTGATAACCGATATATACACAGGTGGAGCCGCGGGCAACAACAAGTTATAAAGTAATTTAATCATAACACAATTTCATAGCATCACCGTACAAAATTCAAAGTTATTACGTTAGAAAACGTGAATATCGATCGCGTAATCTATATAATGAGATATCGTCAGCGCCGCTGCATCATCTGGAAAGCGCATTTTCAGTTGATGTGATGGTGCTTTGATAATAAAGCGTAAGTGAAAATAGCATTAGAAATGTACCCTGTTTTCGATTTCACTATGACGTCATAGGGGCAGGAGATAATAATAATAATAATAAATCTTTATTTGAAACTAAAAGAAAAGAAACAGTAACATTGTGTGCGAGAATGTCTGCATTAGTTAAAAACTGTGTCGCAGCCATTAACGCCTCCTCCGGACTGAGGCCGTCAGAGATACATCAAAATACAATAAAGAAGCAATACAAATTAAATGAAATTAAACTAGATGTTTGTGTAGAGTGTTTAACCTTAGACATCCATGAGCGGCGGTAATCGCTTACCATCAGGTGATATGTCTGCTCGTTTGCCCCCTATAGCAAAAAAAAGAAGATTTAGGTATATTGAGTTATTGTTATTGAGTTATTAGAAGGAATGGGTTTCATTCAATTGACGATCATCAACACTACTAGAACGACTTACAAGAGGAATTTAGATTATGATTAAATCCACTTAAATCAGTATAGCTAGAACAAGTTCTGTTTTTCATTAGCGAAAATCACTGTGGTTGAAAAGCACTTATTTATAATAAGAATACGTGAGGACATTAACGTGTTTATTAGCAATCATGATTCCTATGATACCTAAGTTTCCGCGGTATCAACATAAATATTTTTGCTCCTAACATTTTAATAAAGTTAGTAATTATCTTCTCCTAGCCGATTACGGCCACGGCAGCCAAGCTCGAGGGAAACCTTGGTGCACAAGCGTGTGCGCAAACACAGGTGCACTCACTGTTCCCTCACTCTCATTATCCGATGGGACGGTTAACTGACACGACTGGGACACGACAAATTGAAATGGGTCCACACGAGAAGCACCAGCTTTTAAATGAAAAAAGAAACATCGAAATCTATTGGCGTGATATTGAGTTATTCGTCAATACGCACATACTTGACTGCCTCGTTGGTCTAGCGGTTGGCGTGAGCAACTGCTGATCATGAGGTCTCGGGTTCGATTCCCGGGTCGGACCAAATGTTTGTATGATCTACAAATATTTGTTTCGGAGTTTGGGTGTGTTCTATCTATAATATGTATGTATTTACAAAAAAAAAAAGTATATATGTATTTGTATCAGTTGTCTAGTACCCCATAACACAAGCTCTGCTTATCTTGGGACTAGATGGCGTTGTGTGAAAAAAAAAAAACTTATACATTGAAGACTTATATGGTTTTCTCATGGATGTCATTGTCAGAACTAGTCCAAATTAATAATGGTACCACACGAGAAGCACCAGCTTTCAAATGAAAAAAAAACATGAAAATCGGTTCACCTAGTCGAAAGTTAAAATGCAAAGAACATTTTAGGGTCACATTTCTGTAACGGCTAAATCAGCTTCGAAATCAGCCAGTCTTCAAGTCAGAGGCCCCCTATCGTTAAAGATCAACAACTTCTACGAATTAAATGACATACAAGAACCGATAACTATCAGTGACAAAAAGGCTTAAGTCACATAAGCTCCGAGACCTCAATACAGCACCTCTTACAACACGTCTCTGAATGAATTTGACACAAAGGTCAAACGGCGAGCTGCGCGCGCGCATAATACCAGCCGATATTTATAGAACACTAAAAGACAGACAAATGGTAGTTTGGATGGGTGAATGGCTTACGAGTCTACACTTATTTACAACTAGGTAGTCTATTATAGTCCACAGCTGAACAAAGGCAACAACTGCAGCTTTAGGAGACTCTATACTCTCTCACAATCTCGAAAACAGAAAGATTTTAGAGTGTTTAAAGTGTGAAACAGCGCCAGCGGTGTGTTGCATCAAATAAGAGTGAGGATACCGGAGGTCCAAATCCTCACGGACCGTCACCCCACCGTGGTTTGCAGTCGGAATCGGATCGACTTGAACCACACGGTGTGTCATTCTGCGCCTGAGGAGGAAGGTATCCGGGAACTGCTGTTATTATGACATCCGGAAGGAGCATAGTCTGTTTCAAGAATGACTTGACAGATATACATAAAATGGAACTACAAAGTACACCCAGACTCGGAACAGCAATAAGTGGATTACAAATAGTGTTTTCCCACATGGGCATTGTACCCTTCTCACCACTCAGTGCATTATTAAGCAGTGAGAAAACCACATAAAACACTTCGCCATCCATGCAATTTTATATTTGGTTTTAAAGTTTCTAATTACAAATAAGTTGGTTTGATGCTAGTCACAACAGTTAACTGTAGTCTTTAATAACGTTGTCTAATAATAAGAAACCTGGCTGTGTCCTTTGCTTATTTGAAAGAAAGAAAAAAGAAAAAACATTTATTCTGACATACACAGGACAAATACATGCTCTGGAGTATATTTGAGGTTATGTAGGGAGATCGTTTTTTGTTTTTTCGGAAGACGGTCCACATTTCATCTCATCCACATTTTTTATATTTTATATCATTAATTTCATCACGACGAAGACTTATTGACTTGAAGACTTATAACTTGAAGACTCTAAACACTTGACATTGGCAGAAATAGCTGATCCGAGAGATCCGGCTGATTGCCATTTCATCAAAGAAGAAGAAGAAGAGGTTTTGTGGCATAATAAGCAATTATAATACCCAGTGCAGTGACACAATTACAACAACATATTCGCAAATTGATTCTTTAAAAATTTAATTAAAATATTTACATAATAATTAAATTAGTAATTTATATCATAAACATACAATACAGGTCAAGTTCTTAATTAATTAAATAAATATAAAGTAACATAATTCGTCCGATCTCTGCGAAAACAAAGAACCACTTATAATGCAGTTCTAAAGGTAAATAAGATTTAAGTTAAACTATTTTTCATTCTAATTTTAACTTAAGAACTCAACAATAAAACTCATTACAGAAGAATTCCTTAAAGTGGATAAGACGTTTTGTTTTTGTGTTCGTTTGGTCCCATGACTATTGTGTGAATTGTATCAAGGTGCTATAATGAGCCAATTACTCGTTAAAATAGGCTTCAATGACAGATTATGTAATACTTCATTGACATCTACTTGATCTTGAGATAATCTTGGCACTGTGTTATAAAGTCGTAAGTAAAAGTAACACACATCTATTTGGACGTTCGTTACTTAATCTTGTTGGAATGGGTGAACGGATTTGGATGCAATTTGGAACTGAGAGGGATAATAGTCAGGGAATGTCGCATAACTTACTTTGCATGTCGGAAAAAATGATCTACAACATCGACATTGAAGAGGGCTAAGCCCTGGACATAAGTTATTGTGGAGAATAGGATGTTATGTACACGGATACATAGAAGACTTCTCCGACAAGGCGAGGTGAACACATCTATCTGCACTGGAATAACGTGGGAATAACAAATAAATATTCGGACATCTAACACACAACGCTACCTAGTCCCAAGCTAAGCAGAGCTTGTATTATGGGTACTATACAACTGATATAAATACATTTATATGTACTTTTTTTTGTAAATACATACATATAAATTATACACAAATATTAGCAGATCATACAAACATTTGGTCCGACCCGGGAATCGAACCCGAGACCTCAAGCACAGCAGTCGCAAACGTCACCGAGGCAGTCGGATGTGGCCCAATGGTGGATGTTTAAAAATATATATACTGTCGAATTGAGAAATCTCAAAAAGTTTGATGTCTGTTCAAAAGTTGTGCAGATGTTGTACTAATAACTGAGACGAGAATTTCTCTTGCGCAGTGTAGGATAAGAGTTACTCCGTAATTCGCTGTAACTTCGTTCTGTAACCCGCAGTTGTTGATGTAAGAGTAAAAAAATAATAGCGGGTAACACCGCGAGGCGCAGTTATTATCTAATATATAAAATTCTCGTGTCACAGTTTTAGTTGCCAAACTCCTCCGAAACGGATTGACCGATTCTCATGAAACTTTGTGAGCATATTGAGTAGGTCTGAGAATCGAACAACATCTATTTTTCATCCCCCTAAATGGGGGATCCACCCATCCTTAAAAAAAATTATGGCAAAACGACGTTTGCCGGGCAGCTAGTTATTATATATTATATATATTATTATTTAGAATATCATCGGTAATTATCAAATAACATAAGTAATTCCATGAATTTATTGCAATTTATTACTTATGGTATCTGAGATAACGTATCTTTTTGAATACTCTTATTTGATTGCATAGATAGATGTTTCACGTATGCAGGATATATCTAAATACAATCGCTTATTACTAACTAATCTGCTGACTCTATCGCGATAAATTGCAAGATGATTTATGTTATCAATATAAGAAGATATTGATTGTGATATATTATTTTTTATATCACACAAATATATGCATTTGAAGGAGTTACGTTAGACTGACTGAGTGGTTCATCAACACAGTTCTTAAACGCTGGGATCAGTATTACATTAAATTACACTCCTCAAATAAGGTGCTAAAAATATGGTCGGTCAAAAGGAATGACCGTTAAAAGAAAAATTGTTAGTTTTAAAGCTAGAAACACGAAATAATAAAGAAAGCCGTTGGTAATAGATAGTTATGAATATTATCAATATTTTTTGTGTGTGATACGTCTGCTGCAGCAGACGTATCACCTGATGGTAAGCGATTACCGCCGCCCATGAACGCCCGCAACACTAGGGGCGTCACAAGTGCGTTGCCGGCCTTTGGGGGATGGGGAAAGGGATGTAGGGAGGGGTTTGGGTTGGGCCTCCGGTGTCTTCACTCACACGGTGAAACACAGCAAGTGCTATTTCACACCGGTTTTCTGTGAGGCTGTGGTATCACTCCGGTCGAGTCGGCCCTTTCATGCTGAAGCGTGGCTCTCCCACGGTAATATTATTGTACACCAAGTTGTAATTGTGGTTAGCTATTGTATGGCTACTGTTCGGAATAGTCATGTAAGGTATGAATGCCGGTACTTTAGCAGCTAACCTGATCGATTGTTAAGAGACACCCGTGAATCTTAACACTGCGCTTCAGATAAACAAAGTAATCTATTATGTGTAAGGGGTGAATGTATATCAGGGTGTTTTCTATGTATAATATGTATGTATTTACAAAAAAAGTATTCATATCAGTTGTCTAGTACCCATAATACAAGCTCTGCTTAGTTTGGGACTAGATGGCTTTGCGTGTTAGATGTCCGAAATATTTATTATTTTATTTATTTATTTTTATATATATATATACTAGCTGTCCCGGCAAACGTTGTTTTGCCATAACTACTAATTAATTAAAAATTAATTAAAAAACATTGTCCAGCTGACAAAATTGTGAATCTAAACCATTCCCAGATCCCCTTGAACACACAAAAAATTTCATCAAAATCGGTCCAGTCGTTTGAGAGTAGTTCAGTGACATAGACACTCACAGAAGAATTATATATATAAAGATATATGAAAGAAAGTCGTGTTAGTTACACCATTTATAACTCACGAACGGCTGAACCGATTTGGCTGAAACTTGGTTGGGAGGTAGCTTAGCTCCAGGAGATAGACATAGGATACTTTTTATATAAGTTTTTTAGCCCCGCGGCGTTAACTACAGTTGTTGTTGAACCGTGGGCAGCACCGCAGGGCTCTGATAGTTATAGATACAAAAAACGAAAAAAAACAATGTTATGTAATTTACACATAGAGCAATTATCATAGATTGGTTCGAATCGAACCGTTCTATAATCTGTAATAATTTTATAAATATTTATAAAACCACCGGCAAAAAAATGTACCGGGCAGTATATACCAGTACAAGCTGACCCACGCAACCTCGTTTGCGTCTCCTATTTTCCCCGTTTTTGAAACATTGTTCATTGGTGCTCCGCTCTTATTGGCCTTGGCGTGATGATATATAGCCTATAACCTTCCTAAATAAATGGGCTATCTAACACTGAAAGAATTTTTCAAATCGGACCAGCTGTTCCTAAGATTAGCGCGTTCGAAGAAACAAACAAACTCTTCAGCTTTATAATATTATACAGTATAGCTGACCCACGCAACTTTGTTTGCGCATTATATTGCCGGTAGCGTAAAAATTTCCCTCGTTTTTGAAACATTCTTCATTGTTGCTCCGCTCCTATTAGTAGTAGCGTGATGATATATACCCTATAGCCTTCCTCGATAAATGGACTATCCAACACCGAAATATTTTTTCAAATCGGACCAGTGGTTCCTGAGATTAGCGTGTTCAAACAAACAAACAAACAAACTCTTCAGCTTTATATATTAGTATAGATAGATGTATATAATATTATATTTATTACTAGCTTCCCCAACAGACTTTGTTCCGTCAAAAGGTACTATCAGTCACAGTTCAATAGAAGAAATAGAACTGTTGCTTTTACATATTTTCTCACAATTTTATGTTTTTCTTTTCATAATTTTAATAAAATTTAAAAAAATAATAAAATTATGTACTTTCACCGATACTCCGTCAATTGTGGACCGATTTTGAAAATTATTATTATTATAGATTATTCACTTCGTGCGGTTTATTATGGTTACATAGTATGTTGCATAATTATAGAGATTTATCGTATTTGATAATGTAGGTATTCTTAAAATCTGGATAATACAACTTGGCACGTTCTACGTAATAGTGTAGTGATTTACTTAAATATATAATCTTTATGTTTTCGGCGTAATTGGTATTTATTTCACAGGTGCGATCCAACGATTATCTATCTATTTTTATACCTTTAATTGAACAATTCTTGTAAATCTATAATCTGAATCTCGGAAACGACGATTTTCATGAAATTTAGTAAGCAGCGAGGTTTCGGAGACGAAAAATTTATCTAGTTAGGTTTCATTTTAAAAAAACTTACTTCTCTCGCACTCATTTATGAAAGACGAGAGAGAGTAGTACTACCCCGGTCGAGCCGGCCCGTGTATGCTGAAATCAGCGTCGGTCTACCCTTAGGCCTTAGAGCAAAGCAAGACGAATTGGCACGCCACTTGAAACAAGTACAATTTTAACAAAAATAAAACCGACTTCAAGGTTTGACTCGATTTCTCTTGGATGCCATCATCAGATATTAATGTAATTATCATGGTACCACCGTTGGGACATCTCCTTTCCATTAAAAAAAGAATCATCAAAATCGGTTCATAAATGACGAAGTTATCCCCTAACACACATAAATATATATATATATATATATATATATATATATATATATACGGTCGAATTGAGAAACCTCCTCCTTTTTTTGAAGTCGGTTAAAAATGAAAAATCAAGGTCTGTACTTCGTGCTTATTGTAGTAAGTATACACTTGTGGTGTTCATCAAACTTCAAACTGACAATCAGTGCAATCAAACCAGTTCAGATGTTACGCAGATAATTACCAAGAGCTGGTGTTGAAAATGATTTGATTGATTGATTGAAATCATTTTTAGGAAGCCATTATTATAATCATTCAGTGTGTATGTTAAGTTATCTTTAATCGCTTTTATCCGCTAGATATCTAAGATCATGAAAGTTAAGATTTGATCCGAAAAATTGATAAGTTCTATAGTTACCACTGTATATACAGATATCAATTGCCCTACTGTTTGCAGCAAATTATTAATCTTTACATAATATAAATTGAAGTTGATTTTGATTTGAGAGTGATTCAAATGGAAGGTTTTATATACAACTAGCTGAACCCCGCGGTGCTACCCGCGTTTATTGTTGTACCGAGAGTAACACCGCGGGACAAAATTAGTCTAAAAAAGAAGACTAAGTTACTCCCTGGATCATCAGCTACCTGCCAGTGAAATTCCCGTCAAAATCGGTCCAGCCGTTCCAGAGATTACCCGGAACAAACAGACAGACAGACAAAAAAATTTTAACTACATATTTAGTATATGTACCGTGTATACATACATATGCATTTAGTAAAACGCTGTTATTTTAATATTACGCATTGTTATGGTAGAAAAAGAACAGGAATTTCAAACATTTTCACCTGTGCGTGTCGGGTAGACGCCATACCAATTAATACAAATAAATAACATTCGAGTGTCTGTTTGTAATATTAAAATAACCGCTTTATAGTTATTTTACAGTGGAGGCGTGTGGGTGGGAGTAGTCTCAATTAAAAAAAAAACTCCTGAATCCTACATACTAAAGAAGCCTAAGCTTTGAAGACATTTTTAACTCCATCAACTAAAAACAAACTATCGATTGTTAAATGCATTGCTCCATGTCGATGACGAATATTACAAAAGTGTATTGAGCTCATTCGAAAGCGTTTTAAAACGATTTTATAAAGTAAAAGTGAAGAATACGTATTAATAACGTAATCTCTTATATCCTACAGGAAATTTCACAATTTATTACATTTATATATTAAGTGGTTTAACTAAAGTATCAATTAACGTATAGTTATTGTTATTTGATCACTAGCCTACCCACGCAACCTCGTTTGTGTCTTTTTACATTCTTCATTTATATTCCGCTCCTGTAGGTCTTAGCGTGATGATATATAGCCTATAGCCTTCCTCGATAAAGGGGCTATCTAAGACAAAAACAATTTCAAATCGGACCAGCGGTTCCTGAGATTAGCGCGTTCAAACAAACAAACAAACTCTCCAGCTTTATATATTAGTATAGATAGATTTATTCCTGTCTAGCGGGTAACTTTATAACATATTTTTATAAGCTTCACATTATGTATGTTTATTTGTCTGTGATCACACAACAGTCTTATTCAAAGAAACTGTCAATAAACAAAACAAAATTTCTAGTAATGTCATAAAGTGTGTTACATACGTCTGCTACCGCCTTCTAGCTGTATTCATAACTGTTAAACGTTTTTATTAATTATTTAATCGATTCTCAAAATCAAAAATGCGGAGGTAAAATGCCAGTCGTCATCATAAGCGATAACTATACTAATATCGCTATATATCATTTAAACACCGATGCCAATTTACTATAAATACTAGTTCAACATTTGAACTAGTTCTAAATTGGCATCGGTATCGGCAGTAGAGCCACACTGATCACAGCACGAACGGGCTGGCTCGACCGGGGCGGTACTACCCTCGCACAGTAGATCAACGCAAAACGACAATATTCGTGCTGTCCTGTTTAGTTGGTGAGTGCAAGACCGGAGGCCCAATGATGCAGAAGCATCTTAATAGGCCGTCATGATGTGGGTCACCATGCTGCATTATTGCATTGTCTGTATTATCAATGAGTATGGTGGCCACCACTCTTGGATTCTGCTCATGCTTTCCATTAGGCAGAGTAAAGTCACTTTGGCAGGCCCATACATAAAATAAAAAAATGTTTAAAATATAAATAACTTCAATTCAGAGAAGAAAATCTTGAATCAAATCCTACAACACCTATTTATTTATATATTTATTTAAATTTAATGCACATCTTGTACATAGGTGAACTTAATGCCATGGGGCATTCTCTGCCAGTCAACCTTTGAGTGATGTAAAAATATGAGGCGGTAGGTGCAACTAGGGTATGAGTAGAGTGTAACTCAATACATAAAAGTATAGGTGTGATACAAACATAAGGTATATATAATTAATACATCCACAATACATAAACATATTTACAAAAAGTTTAATATGATAAATAAATTAAATATACCTACACCTGTTGCATTCGCTTGGTGGTATGTCAAATCATTCTTTACAAGGAGAGGCCTTTATCTAGCTGGTGACTATTAAGACTATCGATGAAAACTTCCAACATAGATTATAACCAATTCTATCTTAATCCAGCAAAGTATGGAATTTCAATACCAATTTAACCATTTATCTCGGCCTAAAACTTCCTTCTTTATATTTTGATAATCTGTGATCGATAATAACGCTAGGGAAACCCCAATTGCTTTAAGTTATTTAGATGTTATTGACATTGAAATATAACACGAATAAATGTCGTGGGTGTACTCAAACCGGTTCGATTCCCGTCCGACGGCTGGCCTACTGAACCCGTAAGCGATGCGTACCAATACATGATTCATGTACAAAGATGTTATTGTCAATGGCTAACTGTATTTTTGTTGTAATTGTTTTTGAAGATGTTTGTTCAGACATGTAAATTACTTTGAAAGTGTCTCTAAACTAGATATATTCGTACGAGGTTCTTTAAAGATCTATAAAAACTTTGACTTAACGAATGGTGTAGTGGTCTCATCAGTGCAGTAGGCACTGAGTATTGTGGGCTTGGGGGTTCAAATCCGACTGGGACTGTGCGATCCATAAATTGATATTATACGTCTGGGTGCACTTTTTCTCCGTTTCATGTACTTGGTATGTTTGTAAAGTCACAGCGGCGGATCTGATCTGCAGTACTATCCTCGCACAGAACATCAACGTAAAATGACAGCGTTCATGCTGTCATGTTTCATTGATGAGTGCCGAGGTGAGAATGACCCGGAGACCCAATGATGCTTCTGCATTAGGTCACCATAGTGTGGATCACCATGCTACATTGTCTATAGTCGCAATTAGTATGGTGACCACCACTCTTAGATTCTGCTTATGCTTTCCATCAGGCCGAGTAGAGTCATTTTGGCAGGATCAAACATAAAAAAATCGCGACGCAATGTGCGAAGTTTTATTTTTTAAAACATATTAATGTGATTGCATGGAACATTCGAAAGATGACATCAACAAAAGATAACTTGGATTCGAAAAACTTTAATTTATAACGATTCAAAGAGATTCATATGACCTCTGGTTTTTGGGAAAAAGAAAAAGACCTCAATTAAATTTATAAATAATTCCTACCTAACAGAAAACATGACATGTGTTGAGTAATTCTTTTGTTTCTTTTCCTTGAGTACGTGAGGTTGTCGGAACCCAAGTTCACTATCCCTTATCATCATCATCACAAAAACGGTCTTTAACAGTCCACTGTATCACTTCTTAGAAAGGAAGTTTTTGCCCATTGTACCACGACGGCAAGACGGGTTTGCTTCAAGGTTTCCTTCTCCCTGAAGTGATGTTGTCTATCGTATTTTGTTTCCTTAGACGGCTCTTATGACACCCATGGAATGAGTAGGGGTGGTGTGGTGACACTATATATTCTTAATCTATCATCACACGTAAAATATACTTGACTCAAAGGTCGGCAACGCATTTGTTACTTGAATTCCAGATGTCTATTAGCGACGGATATTCACCAGCCGTCCGTCCGTACCGATTCAAGGTAAATCAGATCCTTAATAAAACATACTGCGGTATTCCCGGATCAATACGACCTTTTTGAAAAGATCGTACTCCTTCTTATTCCACTATTTTATTTCTTTTTTACACCTGACCGGTTTCGCCTTATGGCATTCTCAAAGGTTATGATTACATTTACCCAAAACACTTACATCTAAAACCTAACAACTGTGGGTACTTGGAAATATCAGTGTGTCAGTGTACGAACTTCTCCCCGAAAATAGGGAAATTGTACTCTGCGTCTACCATTGCTATTTGCTAATTCGATACTTTTAAAATTAAATAAGTAAAAGTAATGATATTAATTTACGATTCCAAAATATTATTTCAATAAGTAGATTCTATAAATAGATAATCAATAAAAAAATCCTTGAAATGAAATGATAATGTCATGTCCTATTTCTATTTATGTCCAAATTTGTTTTATATCATATGTCTATTAACCTATATGTCTAATAAATTACATGTCTAAAAATAATAAAGTCATTAAATTATAAACTATAAACCTTTCCACAACAAAGATGCAGATGACATTACTTAAAATATTTTAACAGTGGTGAATTATTATTGATGTCCAATTGCTGATTCAGCAACTTGTCACGATTCCCTATCAACAACTTATTAATTTCCAACGCCTCTAAAGCGGTTAGTTTTTTGCCCTTGTCACATATGTGTAGTGCCTTAAAGTCCACGTTAGGATCGAACGAATGCTTTTCCACTATTAAGTGTTCTGCAAAATTGGACTCTGTCTTTTTTAGCCTCCAACCCCTAGCATGTTCTGTTATTCTGGTTTGGAAAGACCTTCCTGTTTGGCCAATGTATTTTTTGTTGCACACTGCACATGTGAGTTCGTACACCCCGCTTTTTTCTGTGATAGGAGTCCTATCTAGACTGTTACCTATGAGGTTTTTTAGACTACGGGTTGTGTAAAACGCTGGTTTTGTTACATCTAAGGATCTGGAACACCTATATGAGACTTGCCCTATGTATGGTAAACGAGCCCACCGTTCTTTTTACCTTTTAATTGGACATCAATAATAATTCACCACTGTTAAAATATTTTAAGTAATGTCATCTGCATCTTTGTTGTGGAAAGGTTTATAGTTTATAATTTAATGACTTTATTATTTTTAGACATGTAATTTATTAGACATATAGGTTAATAGACATATGATATAAAACAAATTTGGACATAAATAGAAATAGGACATGACATTATCATTTCATTTCAAGGATTTTTTTATTGATTATCTATTTATAGAATCTACTTATTGAAATAATATTTTGGAATCGTAAATTAATATCATTACTTTTACTTATTTAATTTTAAAAGTATCGAATTAGCAAATAGCAATGGTAGACGCAGAGTACAATTTCCCTATTTTCGGGGAGAAGTTCTTACACTGACACACTGATATTTCCAAGTACCCACAGTTGTTAGGTTTTAGATGTAAGTGTTTTGGGTAAATGTAATCATAACCTTTGAGAATGCCATAAGGCGAAACCGGTCAGGTGTAAAAAAGAAATAAAATAGTGGAATAAGTACAAGTGAGTTTAATTCTAGAATGTATTACAACAAGTTCCATCAAGTGCCGACAATCGAGAGTATAAATTATCGTACTCCTTATTAAAAGGTCGGCAATGCGCTTGTGCTGCCTCTGGTGTTGCGGGTGTCCATGGGCGGCAGTATTCGCTTACCATCAGGCGATAAATCTGCTCGTTTTCTCCTTACTCTCCTTTGACTGCCTCGATGGCGCAGTGGTAGCGTACGCGACTGCTGCTCTTGAGGTTTCGGGTTCGACTCCCGGGTCGGGCCAAATGTTTGTATGATCTACAAATATTTGTTTCGGAGTTTGGGTCTTTTCTATATATAATATGTATGTATTTACAAAAAAAAAGGTATATATGTATTTATATCAGTTGTTCTAGTACCCATAACACAAGCTCTGCTTAGCTTGGGACTAGACGGCGTTGTATGTTAGATGTCCGAAATATTTATTTATTTATTTACTCTACAAAAAACATAATTTGTCACGTAATACAATTTAACCTACAGAAATCTATACAGACACCATACATGTAATCACTTTTATAGTATTAAAAACAACGTACGGCTACAGTAATAAACACAAATGGCTTCCGCACAACTCTTAATACGTATAACACTCATCCAAATGCTTTTGCCAGTAATCACATATCATTTTATACATTCAAGGTCAAAAATGGTCATAATAAACAACTTAAAAAAATATAAATACTTTGAACTCCGGTAACATGAAAGTTGAATTATTGTCTATTGTCACTAAACTGAAGAATCGTAGAGACAATCTAACTCCCCCAGTCAAAGTAACAAAGTGGCTAATTGTTACTTTTTTATCCATTTCAGGCGAAGGCAACTCAGCATCTAGATCAATGTATAATCAAAGACCTTAACTTGTGTTACGGTAACTAACTAGAACGCCATTCAAACTGGCCATAACCTGTGACAATTTAGGAAAAAAACCTCGCTGGCTGTCTACATCTTCACGGAATGTTGATCTCATAGCACTTATTGCTTATGGATTTCGTAGCAATGAACGGTCTATTGATCAACTTTAAAGGATAAAAAACGATATTTTCATCACAGCTTCTTACTTTAATTGGCAGTTTTCGATCCACGCGAGTGCTTCGACATTGTGTACGAGTATAATATTTTTTGCTTTTTTTTTTGTTTCTGCTGTACAAATACCAGTTATAAGAAAACTTCGTGATGGCCAGTGTTAATTCTTTTTGTTATTATGTTTTGCAACTCACGACAACTATATGTTATTACACGTTAAGATACGACACGGTAGGTTTGTGGAGAAGATGTTTGAACTTACTGCCATACTTAGAGGATCGTTGAAAGGATAGCCAGTAATGGAATTGCGAGATATGGGAATTCTAGTTCAGCTACCAGTTCACTTTCTCCAGATGATTTTTTACTGTTTGCGGATGTCATATCTCGAATTCCAGGACATGACAATCTTTGCACGTGCCGAGTTGAATGGTACCTATACCTATCGTCCTATTTGTAACATAATCAATCTCTACATACCTATTGAGTAGGGACTCGTTTACGTGTGTATTGAGCTATAGTCTAGAATTATCTAGAATGCATAGATTTCAATGTTGCACAGTAGAGAAGTGCCGTATATATCGGCACGACACGTCACGTCAACTGTATCATTCTAGACGTATTGTATCGTTCAAGAATAAAAAATCGAGATAAATTTGCAGTGTTATATGTGTGCTTTTAAATTGCGTTTATGTCTGGTTATTCCTAACCATAATAAAAACAACTTTTTGTAAAGTGTTTGCATGTGTGTAAAAAATGGACTACAAACTTTTCGTTCTTTTCGTTTATAAAGTAAATTTATAGATCTTGATATAGAAACCCAAGTCGCCAAATTAGCACTTGTTGAAATCTTATCATGTCCGAGGAATGAACTAAATGGCGTGCAATTTGAGAAGTCAATGGACAGCGAATAGGCTGATGATAACGATAAAAAGTTCATCTTTATTCCTGTATACAAACTCATAAAAGCACCTCAAAATTGTTGCTTCTTTAAGGCCCGGCTCTTTCCTTATTATCATCTTCATCAACTCGCTATGCAGATCTGTTTATTGTGTTATTTATTTTTTACTTCCACTTCATACAATGGTTTCTCAAATCATCCATCGTCTCTTTCTACTCCGTAAAACTTAACACGGGACAGTAACGGGAACATCGGGGTTCCCACACAGTAGGGGGCCATCTACAAACCGTAGGTGGTCCGAGGTACGTCGGAGTTCCAGGGTTTTCCTTTCTAGGGTGCACCTGGTTCCCCAGCTTCGATTACCCAAGACGACGTGCGTTTTGTGTTGGTTTGAGTCCGACATCGATGAGTTGGTAACATCAGGAGGTGTTACCCGAGGGGTTTCCGCATCGGTAAAAAAGGGGCGACGACCGCTACACTTTCAACGAACCTGCGAGCTTACTGAAGCTCGCTACGCCTAATATAGGGCACTACAGCTATGATCACACACGAGCACTTCACGAGCTAAAGCTGCCCCTGCTGATGGCTTAGAGGCTCTTCGAGGGACGAAGGAGTCTTTATATGTTACGAATGTTCACTCATCATAGAATGTCCTGCTGTTGTGTTTATTAACTCTGCAATTTGTTTACCTTCTCTGTTACCACTGACCCACCAGCCTCTTACACAGATATCATAAACGTCGGAAATCATAATACTTGTTCCCTTCATAATTCTCGTCTTATTTCACAAACCGTGACGATATTCAATGTCGACGAAACAAAACTGTGTACGTTTTTTTTCTTTTTATGTTACAGTTCTATTGGTTTGTGGTGCAATATTACATTAATTGTTATTGCTATTTAATACTGGTATTGGTTAATTGCGAAAGCAGGTTATATTGCTACATACAAAAAAAGCTTCGACTTTTTGCTTAGTAGCCAAACCCGCGGTGCTTTCCGCGGTTGTTGTTTTATCTTACTCATTTCAAGAGAACACTACATCTTTTCGAGATTAAAAGAAACTTTTGTGCTATTCCAGACTATAGTCTATACCTGTGCCAAATTTCATCTAAACACATTTAGCCATTTTTTGCGTGAAAGATATATTTATCCTCCGTCCTTCCTATAAAATCAAAGTTTATCTATTAATTTCATTGCAATTGGTGCATCGGTTTAGCTGTGAAAGCGTAACATACAGCCATACAGAGTTATTTTTTAATTTACGATAGGAATTAGGATATCTGCAACTCCATAATCATAAGTGCGTTACAGCTTTTTGATCCGCTCCATAATTGACAGGAGCGACTCAGAGACTCAATCTAATATAAGATTTGTTCCGTAATCTTATAATTAATTCCAATTACTATCCTAAGTAATTAAATATTTTAAACAATTTTAAAAGCTAGTAAAACAACTCTGTTATATTCTACTCAATTAGATTTATTTTTCTTACATTTTAACAGTGGTTATATCTTTCATCGTCACAATTATCATACAATGCAACGAGGCTAAAAATATTTTTTATCTGTTTATGTGATCACAAATGTCACAAGCTAGTGACGTCATAACAATATAATTTTTAATGTTATTTTTAGGCAAAGACATCCAATCTGCCTTGGTTGGTTGCCTTCAAAACACGTATTCTTTTTTTATCTTTTAAATGAAAAAAAATGTTATTAGGTCTTGAAATCGTCGGTCCATCGTGCCGCAGTGTGCCCTATACTAAGATTGCTTAATCGCGGTCTTCACTCAAGCACATGTGAGCTCCAGTAACCATTGCATTGTTTCGTCGGGAGACATTACCAGCCCACTTTCACTTCAGAGTAAATGATTCTCCCTGCGATGCCGATTACTCTAGTTCTATTTCTTATCCTATTTCAGTATGTAATTTCAGAACTGTGTAACAAGTATCCTATTGGACCAGGAACAATAAGTAATGAGTGTAAGCCTCACCGGTAACCACTTAACCTTAGGCGTCTATATAAATTTACATACATACCATAAACAATAGTTTTAGAGCTAGCAATTAACGTTTTAGTTCTATGAAATCAATTATCACCACAAACCAATAAACACCAACGATCTTTTTTTATATCTACTGGACATTTACACGATTACAATTATTATGTCGTAATACATTGCTTCTCATGTATGTCAAACGAATTTATGGTTTTCTATATACAATTGGAAGTGTATATCGATCATGAAGATAAAATGTTAGATACCATACATAGTCACAGTTGGGCATTAATTGAATAAATTGAATAAAGTTCTATATTGATGACACGCTAACACGCAAGTGCGAGATGTGTTTACCTACAGGCACGACGTGCAACTTAAAATGTAACATATAACTACGCACGAAAGAGCTTTTTGCATTAGTAGGAATTTGGTTGCCTATAAAACATTTCATTCCTACTGAGTGAGTTGCCACTTAACAGTGCGGTCAATGGGCAGTTAAAGTTTCTACTACACCGCAAAGTCGCTGGTTCTCGTCCAGTATTGCTTTAACAGTGAGGTTTTACAAAGTATGGTCATATTTATGTGGCTAGTAGAACTCACATTTTGCATTTATTATTTAAGTAAGCTCTGTTAAAGTTAAAAAATATCTAAATTGTTAAAGTCGTTTCTGAAATATACAAAACATAATCTATCGGTCAATCCTGTACTGACTTATACAAAAAGTCAAGGTTATTTTGACCTTATCATAGTCAAGAATGGATATTTAAAAGTAGACACTTAAAACATTAAAAGGATATTTTAAGGAAGAATCCTTCGTGACTGGAAAGAAAAACTGTAACTACATATCGCTATTTTATTATTTTTTATTATCATATTTTTCGCGTCAATTTTGTCTCTCATTTTTTAAAGCGTAGCAGGATGCAGCTCTCTCAAATTGTGTGATCTGAAGTACAGATCGTATGAATACAATGGTTCTAAAAAACAAATATATGTACATTGTACATGTCTTTGTTAGAGATCAGATATTATCGAGGTTATGGTTTATCTATTTTCGGGCAAGAAGAAAATCAGTTTCCTTAGTATAACAAATTTCATGATGATTGATTGAATCATAACGAAGGCAAAAATTACAGCATTTAAAATGATATTACATCATTTGCGCTTAGTATAAATTAATTCTGTCGCCTCTGGTTGCAGAGAAAATACTGGAAATGTTACATCACCACTTTTATAGATAACATCTCTCAAGTCAAGTAGATATGCAGTTGTTCAGAGTGCTCATGCAAGAATTGCCATATTTCGACCTTAATAAGCAGCCTTAGTAAAAATCTAATTAATTCTGATCATAGCAGTCACATTGTGTTTATCAGCGTGGCACGGGCCGGCACGGCTGCGTGCGCGCATCTGGTCGCGATAGCGGCATAGCGCAGGTCAGGGATTGATTGTTTCACGTTTCGAATGTTATAAGATAAATGAAAATTATTGTTTTTGTGTACAAGTTGACGTTTTTTTTTCCTGACTATTCTAAAATTTTATTCAATATCAATTGTTTATATTACCCGCGCATGTTTTGCAGCCTAATTGGCTTGATAGATTATAGCAATTGAGAACTTTGAGATGCCATTAGATTTATCTTAATTGTGTGTGACACTGGGTATTCATTTTAAATTTTGATAGAAAATAAGCAATTTTATTGTATATTAATTATATGTCACTGGACTATGTTTAGTTTAATTATTTTATGTAGTAGTAGTCCCAATACAACCCAATAAATGTTATAAAACTGATAATACCAAAATAACTATCGATATTATAATATTATCGATGCTGTATATATGATAAGATTTTCTATTATGACGGGATCGAGACGATCATATTCACTTGACGTAGATCTGGACACACTAACTGTTTATTTCTTCAATTATAAAAAAAATACTTCCATCTCTAGTCAGAGGGTCCAAATTATCTTATCGCATTCACTTAAAGCACAGAGTTTTTTAAATATCAGTAGTCTATTATTTGTGATTACTTATAACATGTTACTACAAAAACATATTTTTAAACTCTCACTCAACTTGTGAGAAGTAAATCTTTATTATTATTAAAAAAGGAAAAGTTAATTTTAACTCACCTGAATGAATGACAGTGATGAAGATGGTACGGAACTATCCGAGAGAACTCTTAAATGTTACAGGATAACAGGTTTCTGGAAAAACAGACGAAGGCAGTTTAATTCAGGTTCTGGCGAATCAATAAATAAAGGAAGAATTTTGACATAAATAAATCACTAATTCTACATCCCCACATGGGATAGGCAGAGACCAAGAAATTATCTCACTTACGTGACAAGAGACCAGCTTAATGTCGATAATTGGGTTATTTAGTAATCAAATGGTAATGGATGATAAAATTAAGGTAGGTATCTCAAATCTGCTTTGATCAGAAAAGAAGGTAATGATAGGAACCGATATTGCTTATACTACTCGTATTGGTTTAGGCGGATAACAATAATAATAAGTTTATTAATAAAAGAAGTTTACACAGAAAAAAGTTGACATACTGAAATTAAAATTCTTGCATAAATGGGCACCTTGGTTCTCAAACTAGGTGCATCTGTTCTGAATCAAGATCTAAGTAGTAAAGCTCTAAATTGCTTGAGATATTACTAGAGCAAAACAGAATCCTATACCGGTTGCGTTAAAATACTTTTAAATAGAAATCTTAATTAAAATACTTTGCTTGAGATTTCAAATTATACTATGAAGTACTTTTGTTATTCAGCAATCGCAGACAAACATTTAATAGCTCAACAAAAAAACACAAAACAGTATATCACAAAAGATCACCCAACAAAAAAGTGCTAATAGTATCGTATCCTTGTTAATAAACAATGGCAGACGGCTATCTTAGCCGCCAATGTATGCAATACAATCTTTATTCATCGTGTATGTCTCAAGGTTTTTATATGTTATTGTGGATTCGTGACAAGATCTGTTCCTTTGAAGTATTTAATCTTGTTTAAGCGTCAGAGTTAGCTATACATAAGTGGTTATATAAAAGTGCTTCTTTTATAAATTGCTTGACAAAGCAACACGCGGTTAGCTTGATGTGCTAAAAAGGTTAAATTTTCGAACATCTTTGAAGTACCCATTATTTGTTTCGTATATAAAGACTACGGGCTAAACCTGTACTGAGACTTTATCTATGATGACAAACGTGACGGACTGAATTAATCTACGACTATTCCGAGTTTCTCCTTTCATCTCCTATCCATCTGCATGTTCCACTAAATAGGCACTCATAGCCCAGTTACACTCGGTGATTAGGAACAATCACTGAACAAACGACGTCACGGTCAGTACCCGGATGGGTATTCGCTAGTAGCGGGATACCATGAGCGTCTCTGTGGTTCGGAAGTCACGTTAAGCAGTCGGTCCCGGTTGTTATCATAAGATACTGATAAGATCTGATACTAGAGCGGGGCTTGAGAGTCTGGCTACTAGATGTTTGAGCTTAGTATCTCTATGGGGTGTACGTAATCGCTTAACTTTTGCACCAAACAAAACCTTCCAGCTACTTCTGAAAGGTAACCTCAAATCACCGCCGTGTATTAAATTTCAAAATGTTACTGTTAAAAATAAAACCTCGGTTTGCTATTTGGGATTAGTTTTAGAAAGAAATTTTTCATTCATCGAACATATTAGAACAGTTAATGAAAAGTCTAAAAAAAGTTTCTTTGCTCTGACGAGAATATCAACTGCCACATGGGGTCTTTCATTTAATACATTAAAAATCATATATGGAGCTACTTATTTGGGTGCTGTTTGCTATGGTGCTCCCGTATGGGCCGATAGAGCGACTGTAGGTGCTGTCCGTCGCAAACTGCTACAAGGCCAACGACTTGCATTAATCTTCTTATGCAAAGCATATAGGACGGTTAGTACTGAGGCTTTACCGGTGTTGGCGGGTGTTCTTCCGGTCGATCTCGAGGTGCAAAGACGTGCAGCCATGTACTATTCTACAAAACAAAACATGGAATGCGATTTTTTGGGCGAGACCGCGATAAAATCATAAGATTATTTCAACAGCAATCCAATGTCTATGACGACCTAATGGATGAATGGCAACAACGATGGGACGAATCATCTAAGGGGCGCCACCTCTACCAGTTCTTTCCATCTGTTCGCGAGGATGTCGAGGACATGGCTCGAGGTAGATTACTGTGTCGCTCAATTTCTTACGGGCCACGGTAACTTTAAGAGCAAGCTACACTCATTTAAATTAGTCGATTCACCATTGTGTCAATGCTCAACACCCGATACTAGCTGTGAACAGTCGGCTCATCATGTTCTCTGGGAGTGTAGTCTTTGGTACAATGAACGTAACACAATGCTAAATAGCTTACAAATTACATCTGGGGCGGTATACTATGGGGATCTTGTGTCAACTGCGGTGAATTTCCGTGCGTTTAGGCGATTCTGCCATACATACTATAGTAATCAAATATAGCTCACTTAGGACCCCTAATACTTTATCCGTGGTGCTTCCCGGTTTAAAAAAAGGTGTCTGCCTATTTTGACTTCATTTTGTCTCCCGCTTTGCTAAGGAGGGAAGTGGACTTATCATATTTCCAAGTCCTCCTGTTTTTCTTCTGATTAATTTCGTTGCGGGTTCCAAGACAGTTAATATTTTTTCCTGGGACTTCCCGAGTGTCATAACTCGGTATGTTCGTGGGTCACTGCTGTTGATCCTGGTGTACAGGAGTCACAGCGGTGGGCGTGTGGGTGGGATTAGTCCCATCATAAGATAACAGTCGTCAATCTTAGTTGGAGGCCTTTGGGCGGCTTAAGAAGATCCAACGGCAAGATTACTTTGCCATAACGTTGTCTTGTCCGTCCCCAACCCGCACTAGGCCGGCGTAGAGACGTATGGCCTTAACCCTCTCCTGTGAGGAGACCCGCGCCCAGGACGTAATGGTTTGTTGATGAATTCCGAGTTTCTCCTTTCATCTCCTATATGTTCCACAAAAATACTTCCTTCCAGGTCGGTTCTCAAATTTAAATCGGTTTAGGGTATAGACTTGAAGATGTAAGCAGCAAATACATCGAATCGTGGGACTTGGGGTCCGCTATCTCGAATTTCAACTATATCCACTAGGTAGGTAGTAAACAATTGTAGGGTACCGGACACAGAAAAAAATAAGAAGTTATGCAAATAAAAGTGTAAAATATTTATTTTATTCTATCTGTAATAAGCGCAGCGGTTCTAGAATTATGTCAACTGTGATTGTATTCAAATGTGTATATTATATGACAACTACAGAATATTACGTTTTAACATTAGCGGTAAGACGTATGAATATAAACAATGACTTATTTTTAATCTAATTGACATGCAAGTATTTTAAATACGAATATTCCAGTTTGGAGTCGTGGGGCTTTCCGGACTTACCACTGTCCTTTACTTCAAGAGAAACAAATGCGTCGCAATCGTTCGAGTGTTCCCTGTCCCCGCCTCCCCTAGAATTAGGAGAACGAAGGGGGTTTAGTTAGTTTGCTCTTTCGGTCTCATTCACCCGGTGAAAAACAAGGAAAGAAATACTTATGAGTATTTTTTTTGTGAGGCCGTAGCTCTGGTCGAGTCGTCCCACTTTGACGAAGTATATGCCATAAAATAAAAGTTATAATTTCAAATAAAATAGTAATTGTTTAGTCATATAAATGTTCAAGAGCAGACGTCTAACAAGTAATTATTTATAATAGGTATTTATTTCTTGTGACATCTTATTACATTATCACATCACATGCTAATAAATGCAAGTATGTATGTACTAATAACAAAAACTAACAATATTACAATAACTATTTGCATGTAACTTGTGTATATCATAAACATATGAGACCCATGCATTATTATACAAGACACGTGGCTGCAATTAGTACCTATTGATCTGCATTAGGTATTACTGTTATTCTTGTGATATATTGCATGTTCTTGAAGGAAGTGACGAACTTCCATTTCAAACTTACGTTAATTCCTTATTTTCGAGGATCAAAAATCCTTACTTAGTGGTTGATTATAACATACATATAAATCATCAGCTGGCAACATTTCAAGATTGTAACGAAGGTATCAATCAGCCAGGGCAAGTGTTTTAATGTGTATACAATTAATGTGTGTTTCACCAAAAGTCGCGGAATCAACTGACAGTTCATCATCACTACTGGACATAGGCCTCTCCAATTGCGCGTCACTTGGTTCGATCCTCGGCTTTTCGCATCCAGCACCTGCCAGTCGTCTTGCGCAGATCATCACTACACCTGGCCTGTGGACTTGCTACATTACATTTGCCGAGACGCGATCTCCACTCAAAAACCAGTCTATCCCAACGGTAATCAGTTCTGCGGCTAATATGACCCGCCCACTGCCACTTCAGCTTGCTTATCCCTTGGTCTATGCCAATGACCTTGGTTTTCTGTAACTGACAGTGGCGTGATATGGTAGACTAAAACCTCATGTCTATTGAGAGGCCGGCAGCATACTATTATAGGCTTTTGATGATGACTTTCGTGTGACAGTTTGAATTTATTCAGACGCAGCAGTCGCTTCTGCATCCAGAGAGCATCTGCATGTCTTGCCCCCAGTTCAAAATTTGACTAGTGTTTGTTGAGTTTGCAGTGTTCGATTAGGAAGTATTTTAGATAAAAGATTGGTTTAAAATATGTGTTTCGATGTCAAAAATATCGGAAGTTACATGTGCCACGCTCATAGTCACATCACGGCACAAAATCGGCCGGCTCGAATCGATTCGTACCGATACCGGATTGCGTAACATTAGTTATTCAATCAATCCTCATCGTTAACTCTATGAATTATTGTTAAATTAAATTTATTATAGGTGTTTTAGTAACACAATTGTTGCAAATAAGACTGACCCGACTACGTATAAACATTTGATAAAATGTAAATAGCTTATGTCATACGGGATTTTATTACGAATCTATTGACTCCTTATTCATTAAAATCGATTCAGTAGTTTTGGCGCTACGGTGGAACATATAAACATCATAGACTAACAAAACTGTAACCATTTCTTTTGGCTTCATCATAGTCGGTAAAAAGATAATTATGTAATGCTTCAAATAAGGTAAAGTGTACTGTACAGTAGGGTACAGCTTAATAGAATAATAGATACAGATACAATCTGATAAATCGATATATACCATTCATAAATTCATCTATCCAGGAATTTATTTGCGAATATAAGGAAATTATATCGAGAATCGGATTTGTAATGATTGATTTCTTTGATGTAAATGTCTTGAATCTGTCAGATCTTAGATTAGAGGCCTATTAGTATGGAAGTAGGAAGATCGTTTTTTGTTTTTTCGAAAGACGGTCCCCATTTCATCACGACGAAGACTTAGACTTGAAGACTTATGATTTGAAGACTATAAACACTTGACATTGGCAGAAATACCTGATCCAAGAGATCCGGCTGGTTGCCATTTCATCAAAAGAAGAATAGATGTTCATGACAACCGTGACCGACGGCTTAACGTGCCCTCCGGGGCACGGGAGGGAAACATCACCCTCTGCCATACTTCAGGGTGCTATTAAGAATTTTTTAAAGGAAAAATCCAACAGCAACCCGGAAGTCGAACCCAAGACCTGAACCCTGATATGAACCTGACCTGAACCCAACCCAAGATCTTGATCTGCAGTCGCTTACGCTAACCACTAGACAAACGAGGCAGTTATAGGCAAATATATATAATATATATTTTATACCTAACAGTTGATTCGTAGGATTTTAATGTAAAGCAAATCTATATAAGTCACTAGTTGTTGCCCGCGGCTCCGCCCGCGTATATGTCGGTTATCGCGGCTAATAGTAGTCCATGTGTTATTCTGATATATAAGCTATATAACTGTAAAGTTTCATCCAAATCCGTTCAGTAGTTTTTGCGTGAAAGAGTAACAAACATCCATCTAAACATCCATCCATCCTTACAAACTTTCGCATTTATAATATTAGTAGGATATAAGTTAGTATTTTTTTCAATGCAATAGTAGGCCAACGGGCAGACGTACCGCATGATGGTAAACGATTACCGCTGCCCATGGATACACGCAATACCAGAGGCGTCGTCTCAAGTGCGTAAACGGTCTTTGGAGGATGGGGGGAGGGGTTGGGGTACGATCCTCCGGTATTCTTACTCACTCACTCACTCGGTGCAACACAGCGCAGACACTGTCTCACACCGTTTTTCTGTGAGACCTTTTTTGAGTTGAGATCTAGATTTTTTTTCAGTAGAGCCTACTTAACGTTCATATTTTATAACATGTGATTAACATCGTAAACTACATATATATATTCACTAGCATTCATTCATTTCATTTCATTTCATTTCTTAAACCTTAAACTAAGAAAATTGTGTAACTAGTTGTTTTCCCGAATAAATATCAATAGATAATAATCCTTAACATCTTGTAATAAGATTCATATAAAACACTACGTGATTTTAAAAACTAAACATAAAAAACTTTGCCCAAAAAGTGTGACGTAAATCACCTCACGATTACATAGAACACCAATAAAACGTGATACAAGTACACAACTGTACCACTTAGTACAATGAAATCCATTGAGAATTGACAATAGCCCTCGGCCAGGCGTCGTCAACAGTTAGATATTCGTACACAAACAAATGTCTCACTACATACTCCGTTCCGCATTCGAAAAAAAACTGCATTAAATTCCGATCATTGGTCAAAGTTTAGTAGTTGTCGTACGGAATGAATTACTAAGTTGTTCTAAATTTGAAAAGTTGAACAAATTTTAGTGAATGTCATTCATTGAGGTTTAATTTGGTTAAAAAAGATGTCGAGTTGACTATACGGGTTCGGGTAACGGATTCTATTTTATTTAATTACTGTAAACATAAATAACAGAAATATTTTACCTTATTACTTTCGTGGAATTTTAAACACGTTATGTAAATTTAGTTTAGAACATCTCAGTTTGTTTTTCTCCTAGTACGAAATCTAAATCAAAGCGAATTTGTGTTTGAACTTTGACGTAATCGAAATAAGTCATCATCAAATATTATAAATATAAAAAAAAATCTACTTTGTCGCAGTTTCATTTGAGCACAGTGTGTGTGGTGTGTGATACCTTGTGATTACAAAGATTTTGGTTGGTCACTTAAAAGATTGACCGCTAACCCGACGCAAGTCCCCGCAAGCAAATGTAACGCTCTTGAAATAAGAAAAAAGTGATTGTGTGGAGAAAATGCAAAACTATGAATGCATTAACTCTAAGACCGTTTTGTGATTGAATATACTTGTAAGACTGAAACCTTACAAGGTTAATAGAATATAATTGTCAAATAATCTATTACATAAAATTTATGTGTCAAGTTGTTTCTCACGATGAATTCCGAAACTATCTAATCGATTTCAACGGTTTTTCTTACATGTGTGTGTGTTTTGCTCACGTGCCTAAGATAGGATACTAAACGTCAAGCTTAGACCAATAGGAGTCAAGCATGATTGAAAGAAAACGCAGACCAAGTTATATGGGTCAGTTAGTAAGTATATATATTTATGAAGTGACATTTGATTTTATTAATGAAACGTAAATTTAAAGATTAAACATTAAATCATAAAGCAAATAGTAATAGTAGCAAACACCTCTACAAAAAAAATATAACTAGCACTATTTCATTATTGTTTATACCTATTGGCATAGCACATCATAGACTAAGAGAGACACGTGTATCATAATAATAAATAATGGTAAATAATTTTCTGCAACATTACGTTTTATTTTCTGCTTTGTTACAATTCATTTCGTATAAGGCTATATTTACATTGTTCTAATTTATCACGAAGATAATGTTACAATTCTTTATCCAAATTATAAATTTATCACCTCTCGATTTTCGCGATGGGAACGTAGTTCTTATAGGGCGTTGCGGAGTGGTAACCTAGCCAGCGAAAAGTGTCCGTAAAGGTAAATCAAAAAAGCGTACGATTTAAAAAAAATAATAGAATAGCGCCATCTGTAAGTTGCATATATTATTATATTTTATGATAAGGAACTTCATTCCTATCTGGTGTCCCACGACGCCATACGACTTTTTTTCGTTAAAAGAGCTGTTTTCTTTTATATTTTTTTTAAATAAAGAATCTCTCTTTCCAAAGAATTAAACATTCAAAACAATAGGTTAAAATCTATTAAAAGCTATTCAGGTAATGAGAAACACAACACATCTATTTATATACAACGATAAGTACAAACCAAGTAGAAATATTCGTAAACAAGTTTTTAACCTGTTCCATGACCTCCTTTGATTTCACAGAGTGATAACTGAGAATAAATCCTCGAAGGTAATAATGAAATAAGTACACATGCAAGATGAAGCTTTTCTTACGTATGATTTTCATTCTGAACACATATATTCGAAACCTGTTTTTAGAATTATGGTATCATAGTACCATGTTCTGTAATGGAACCTCGCGACTTGATGACATCTTTTCATGGTACTTAACTAAAATTTATACCTAAAAGGACATAAAATATGAAGCTTGTTTTTAATAACTAAAATCCATACCTCCTTACCTATATTATAAATGCGAAAGTCACTCTGTCTGAAATTAGGCATGGAGATACTTTAATTCTTGAGGAAGAACATAGGCTACTTTTTGCTGCGACAACAAACAAACACGCGGCCGGAGCCGAAAAAGCTAGTTTATGATAAAACATAACGTAATATAGCGCCATTTTTACGGACCAGACCAGTTTTTGGGAACAATTTTTCAGTGAATATTTAGAACTACGAATTATGTAGATATAGATAGATAGATAGATAGATAGATAGATAGATAGATAGATAAAATTTTAAAAGTTCATTTGAGGCTCCACAACTTAAAAGGAAGGGTATGTATACTCCCACGTACAGATGCACTAACTTTTAAATATTCTCAGCTATCGACCCGGATTCGCACAGAAGTGTTTGAAATTTTGAATCACCATTACAAAAATTGCATTGAAATCCATTGAGTAGTATAAAAGATGTAAGCGAACACAGCGACGTCATTTTATACTACCTGAACCCCGCGGTGTTACCCGCGGTTATTGTCGTACCGCGAGTAACGCCGCGGCACAAAGATAGTCTAACAAAAGTAGCGTAAGTTACTCCCTACATCATCAGTTACCTGCCAGTAAAAGTCTAGTCAAAATCGGTCCAGCCTTTCCAGAGATTACCCGGAACAAACAGTAGACAGACAAAAAAGATGTTACTTTTTTGGTATATGTACCGTGTATACATACATATGCATGTAGTAAAAAGCGGTTATTTTAATATTACAAACAGACACTGCAATTTTATTTATTTGTATAGATTACGCAAAGAAATTTAAACAACTGTATCCGAAATGTTTAGTACCCCTGCTAGATCACGTAAGGCACGTACAACTGGACACCAAAGTAATATAATACAATACTGAGTTACAAAACCCTTGAAAATTCGATTTATTGCAAACTCAGCGTTATTATATTGACTGTCTCGTTGGTCTCGCGGTTGGTATGTGCGACTGCTGATCACGAGGTCTCGGGTTTGATTCCCCAGTCGGACCAAATGTTTGTAAGATCTACAAATAGTTGTTTCGGAGTTTGGGTTTTTTCTATGTATAATATGTACGTATTTACAAATAAAAAAAGTATATATGTATTTGTATCAGTTGTCTAGTATCCATAACACAAGCTCTGCTTAGCTTGGGATTAGATGGCGTTGTGTGTTAGATGTTCGAAGTATTTATTTATTTACTAGCTGAACCCCGCGGTGTTACCCGCGTTAATTGTTGTACCGTATATGTACCGTGTATACATACATATGCATTTAGTAAAAAGCGGTTAGTTTAATATTACAAACAGACACTCCAATTTTATTTATTTGTATAGATTCATTTATTTTCATAGAAATATTATTAATAGCAAAATGGGTATCGCTTATTGCGTGATTGCGTTACTGCACAACGATACAATGGTAAAAATTTAGAATACAATAGACGCGAGATATTAACAATCAGTTACGTTTGCCCTTGCGTTGCTTTATATTGTTACTTTAAAATGTATGAAGGTTTGAGAGTATGACTAATACGAGTACTCCGTATATATCCGTGTGGCGACCGTAATAAGAATATGGACTATCATTACACCTATTTATCTCGCGAGTTTCGTAAGAACTGACCAAATTAGAAAATTACACAGGACAACTGAACGGCACTGACAAATGGTGTAGAAGCATCTCAATACTCACGTCATAGTGCAGGCCACCACGCTGCACTGTTGCATGCAGAGTAGAGTCATGAGCAGGATCATATAAAAAATGTGGGGCAGTCTTTTTTTATGTATGCGTCTGCCAAAATGACTTTACTCCGCCTGGTGGAAAGCAAAAACAGAATCCAATAGTGGTGGTCACCATACTCATTGCGAATGCAGACAATACAGCATGGTGACTCATACCATGGCGGCCTTGTGATGCTTTCGCATCGTTGGGCCTCCTGTCTTGCACTCACCAATGAAAAACGACAGCACGAACGCTGTCATTTTATGTTGATCTTCCGTGCGAGGGTAGTACCGCCCCGGTCGAGCCCGCCCGTTCGTACTGTAATCAGCGTGGCTCTACTACCTATAAAAGTCTTTGGGGACTACCGATAGACGTGAAAACTAAGTAACTTGTGAATTGTATCGTCTTCGGTTCCATAATTTCTGTTCGCCCAAAAACTGCTCATTGCGCCTAAAGACTTTTTTGAAACGTCTAAACCAAACCGCCTGTTTAGTTCAGCGTGGTTTAGAGACCAAAACCTCTTTTCTAAGAAGAGAGCCGAATCTATACTAATATATAAAGCTGAAGAGTTTGTTTCTTTGTTTGCTTGTTTGAACACGCTAATCTCAGGAACCGCTGGTCCGATTTGAAAAAATCTTTCAGTGTTAGAAATCACATTTATCGAGGAAGACTATAGGCTATATATCAACACGCTAAGACTTACAGGAGCGGAGCAACAATGAGGAATGTTACAAAAACGGGGGACACGGAAACGAGGTTGCGTGGGTTGGCTAGTAGGTGATAATGATTATGAAAGATTACACTACAGAAGCACAATATGTACAGTATATCATGCGTGACCTAAAATAAGTCAGACTTCTAATATAATATGTTTCACAATGTAAATGCTCTTAAAACATTGCAAAATAACAATTAGCTTGAGCTTCTCACGCTAGATCGTCTGAAATAGCTATAAACCTGAGTTGCCACAACTTGTGAGAACATATTACGGAAACTATGCTTCCTTTTCCTCGGGCACTTATTTAGTTTCATCCGCAATATGGATCCGGATATAACTATTCAATATAAGTAAAATTACAGATTAAAAATATTATTTATTTTGGAAAGAAAGCTTATAAGCTGCGGTAATTACTCTCGGTTTTTGTTCCTTTCTAATCGAATCTTGCTCTAAAATAAAAGTAACCTAAGTTATTCCTTACACCATCAGTGAAAGTCCCGTTAAAACCGGTAGAGCCTTTCCAGAAATTTGCCGGAACAAACAATCAGACAGAAAAAAAATTAACAATATTTTTTTATGTAAATACCATTTATACTTTCATAATAATTTGCTTTTAGTGAAAAGCTGTTAATTACAAGTTACAAATAGACACTTTAATTTTTACCCGACTACGGCAAAGCCAAAGAAGGATTATGATTTTGACAGGCTATGTATGTATGTTCATCTGTTCCCTCATAGTTCCTCAACTACTTATTAGAACTGGACAAAAGAGACATCGTTAGAAGCGTCTTGATCGTCCGCTGGTTATCTATACTAATATTATAAAGCTGAAGAGTTTGTTTGTTTGAACGCACTAATCTCAGGAACCGCTGGTCCGATTTGAAAAATTATTTTAGTGTTGGTTAGTACATTTATCGAGGAAGGCTATAAGGCTATATATCACGCTAAGACCAATAGGAATGGAGCACTGATGGAGAATGTGTCAAAATCGGGGGAAAATTATCAAGCTACGGGCAATAGGAGACGCATACGAGGTTGCATGGGTCAGCTAGTAGGCTATATTACGTCACTGTACTGTGTTAAAATTAAATTTCAGATAAATATGTCGTGTATATATAAATACTAGTTGTTGCCCGCGGCTCCGCCCGTGTATATGTCGGTTTTCGCGGCAAATAGTAGCATATGTGTTATTCTGATGTATAAGCTATATTACTGTAAAGTTTCATCCAAATCCGTTCAGTAGTTTTTGCGTGAAAGAGTAACAAACATCCATCCATCCTTACAAACTTTCGCATTTATAATATTAGTAGGAAGTAGGATATATATTATTAATATTTGTTCGTCATGTCATTTGATATTTGGTATTTAAAATGTACTTTGCAAATAAATCAATATTATAACGGGATCAAAACATTTTAAATTAAAAAAAATAAAAAGTAGACCCAACAACTATTACAAAAAAGGACGCTGAAAAAGTATGAAACGAGTTTGAAAAGCCGTAGTCACAAGTTACATGGAAACGTATCGTAACACTTTAATAACGAGTGACTTCGACTTTTCAAACTTGTTTCATACGTTTTCAGCGTCGTTTATTGTCGTAGTTGGATTTTGGTTGTTATTTTTTTTATAATTATTTGTGCTTACATAGATTTTAGCCAGTTATTCACACCGACTCTGTATTTTTTATATTGTCTTTGTCTATGTTTATATATTTGTCTTGGTCTAGACCGCGTCTAGTAATAAACATCTTTTGGCTAAGATGATAATGGTGATTGATATATATGTATTTAAGTTACCTATACAGACAATGAAAATTCAATATTTTCACCTACCGCATCTTAGTTTTACCTCACTACGGCATTAAGTTCTTCTTTGTACAGAATATGCATTAAGCTTTAATTAATGATGCAAAATAATATTTTAATATCACTAGTCTATCGCAGTCCACTACTGGACATAAGTATCTCCAGTCGCACGTTCCTTCGATTGATCTTCAGCTTTACGCATCCAAGTAATGCCAGCCATTTTGTGCAAATTATCACTTAACCCAGCCTATCGAGGTTCTACACTATGTTTGCCGAGAGTCGGTCTTTACTCAAGAACCCGTTTACCCCAACCGTTATCGGTTCTATAGCCAATATGACCAGCCCATTGCCACTTTGGCTATATTGATCACCTTGGTTTTCTGCCGGATCACCTCACTTCATATTTAGAAAAGAAAATAATATCAATTTTGCCGTGGAGGAGCCATACTTCGTCATAAATGTGCCGATACACTTAGTCCTCTATTTGTACAACACCCTAAGTTAGACTGAGAGAAACTAAACCTGAAGTATTAAATCCACCATGGCAGTTATTTTACTTCTGCGCAAAGATATAAATAAACAAACAATAATCTGTATGTCATCATTCTTTTAAATATCTTCTCTTGTTAATAACTAAATTGTTTTATTTATCATACATTTTGCAACTTGCGTGTCTATAACTAACAATGACCTTTTAAAATTGCTATCAAAGCAGATTTCTCGCGTCTGTTGCAATAAATCTATGATTATGCATTATAGATATGACACAACTTTCAATTATAATATTTTGAAACAAGGTGTATGTACATATCCTTAAGATGATACTCCTAATACAATTTACGAACACAAAGACATTAATGCTAATTCTGCTAATTCTGTTGTTCGAAGACTCTCTAAACAAAACTAAAAATCACTAAAAATGAGTTGTCATGTCAAACGACGTTTTTTTTTTATCAAAGATCTCCTTAATTACTCAAGTTCGAAATAGTAATTTGTCTTTCTTTATCCTTTTTTTAGAACAATTTGTTTCCAGCGTTGGTAACTTGTTTTGTACAAAATTTCGATTTCTCTTGGATGTTATCATCAGACCTTAGTGTCCTTATGGTACCACCGTTGGGATATCTCCTTTCCATTAAAAATGAAATCACCGAAATCGGTTCATAAACGTCGACGTTATCCGCGAACCCACGTAAAACAAATATAACCTCCTCCGGTTACAAAGGAGGTATTAGCGTGTGCCACGCTGGCTCGGTGGCGCAGTGGTACCGTACGCGACTGCTGTTCTTGAGGTCCCGGGTTCGATTCCCGGGTTGGACCAAATGTTTGTATGATCTGAAAATATTTGTTTCGGAGTTTGGATGTTTTGTATGTATAATATGTATGTATTTACAAAAAAAAAGTATATATGTATTTATATCAGTTGTGTAGTACCCATAATACAAGCTCTGCTTAGTTTGGGACTAGATGGCGTTGTGTGTTAGATGTCCAAAATATTTATTTATTATTTATATAGAATTTGTTTCAAGTTTCAGCTATTAATCTACTACATGGATAAAATGCATTTAATAAAATGTCTTAAAAAGCAGCGGAAAAATCAAGCGTAACATTTACTACCAGTTTTAGTAAAGTTGCTTGTGTCGCTGTTCGCTGTCAATAACAATAGGCACGCATGGGAATTCGTACATTGAACGCCGACAGTAAAGTTGTGCAATATTATAAACATTATGTATTGCAATGCGATCGTTTACAATGGCATTTCACAATGTAATAGATAACCAATTGTGTTTATACGTCGTAACATCTTAAATATTTCTAAGGAGTATTGCTTCGGCGTATGCGGGATGGGCCGAACGGAGTGACACCATGGCCTAACAAAAAGTCGGTGTTTCGTTTCTTTTCACTGAACCCTTAATATGACTTTATCTTGAACTTACAAACTATTAATCCAGCTCATTGGTCTAGGGGTTAGCATATACGACTGCCAATTGTGGTTTTCTTTGGTTTTGGGTACGGTTTTCAGATCGCGCCAAAAGGTGTTGTTGGGTTTTCTTACAAGAAATATTTAATAACGGCTCAGAGTATGGAAGTTTAGGGATGTTTAACGTCCTTGCTTTGAAGAGCACGTTAAACCATCGGTGCCGGTTGCCATGAAGATCTATGACAATGGTTATTGGGAAGTCTGTGCCTTCAAATATATTGACAACTAGTTCAATCTTGTGTGTTTTCAATGTATAATAAGTATGTATTTACAAAAAAAGGTATATATGTATTTGTATCAGTTGTTTAATACCCATAACCAAGCTCTGCTTAGCTTGGGACTAGAGGCGTTGTGTGTTAGATGTCCGAAATGTCCGAAATATATATATCTTCAAATTCAATTCGCTCTCAGGGTTGCGGAGGTTCGATGCCAGTCGCTGCATGGAAAACTTAATATTGAAGTAAAACCGATTGAAATAGTAGCCGACCCCAAATAATCTTGGGTATAATGAAGGCTATACATATATATATATATCTTGAACTTACAAAGTAGGTTATATTTCCATTTTTTCCATATAAAAAAATTACATTTCTTATGTGAATTTTTTACATTGTTAGGTCTTTGACACAGAGATCAAGGTATATTTTGAGGACTATAGTGATGCTACTGAAGACACAAACCTTAGACCTGTAACTTAAAGGGGAGATGTAACTCGTGTCCCTTCCGTTTCAGGCATCTATTGCGTCTACTAACAATAGTGTAGCCACTGCCTGGTTTGGGATAAGGAGTGTCACGTTATAATTAATATTAAAAAAGAAAGGCAATTCCTCAAAGTAAATAATTTTAGTTTTAATTTTAAAGGTATATAGAAAGTAGTAAGAATTAATGAGAAAGACAAGTTTAGAGCTTGTGGGCGACGGTAACTGTTTCTAATTGTACCCACCCACTCTACTCATTCAACACTTATTGGGCCAATACCAAGAAATTGCCGTTCAAAAAACTAATTATCTAACCTACTTTACCTAAGGTACAAATATTTGCATTGAGTAAAATTTGAGTCGATAAGCTAATATTATAACAAAAATTGGGTAAGTACGTGTGTTTTTTAAACAAACAATTAATTTATAAACATGTTTAAGTCTGTGTAATTTCAGATTAAGATCCATCCCGTGGGTCAACCGAATCAACTAGAGTAATTAATATAACGTTTCGATAGAGCCTAAATAAAAGCTTTTTGATTTTGAATACATTAAAACTTATGCTAGACAGAGTACAAATACAGATCAGAAGTGTTTCTTCTGCATACGTCAGTAATATTAATATTAGATATTTTTGGCACACACGTTTTGTTTTCAAAAAACTTCTAGAGCGGAACTATAACAATCGTCAAAATTATATTATGTTTGTAAGTCGTTATTTATAATATTTTACTTCTTGATTATGATTTCAGTATGGCTCGACCGGAGCGATACTACCCACTCATAGAGGATAAACCTTTAATGGACGCATTCATGCTGTCGTGTTTCGTTGGTGAGTGCGAAACCAGAGGCTTAATGATGCAGAAGCATTTCAATAGAACGCCATAGTGTGGGCCACCATGCTCATGCACTACTCTTGGATTCTGCTCATGCGTTCTATCAGACAGAGTAGAGTCACATTGGCAGGCTCAAATATTCAAAGTTCAAAGTATTCTGTTTATTAAGTTTCATTGCCGAATAGTGAATATTTATTTCGCAAATATAAAGGTCAAGCAAACATCCGTTTCGAAAAGGATAATTTGCCCTTGTGTATGGCCTATCCAACAGTAAAATGTAGTTCAGTAGTTATTAAAATTAGCGTGTTTATAAACAAACAAACTCTTTATAATACGAACATTACTGTGGTTAACACGTTGATCTTAACGTCAAACGTGATTAGGTATGTTGTTGTTTATTATTATTAGACAGGTAACAACGCGGGGCGAAATGAGTCTAAAAAAAGGAACCACTCCTCATATCATATACTTTGATGCCAGTGAAAGTCCCGTCAAAATCGATGTAGCCGTGCCAGAGATTAACCGGCACAAAAAGACAGACAAAAATTTTGTTAACTTGAAATTACAAACAAACACTTCAATTTCATTATTTTGTACAGATGTACAGATTGTGTTTCGTTTAGGTCTAGAAAACTTTGCGCATATGATAGCATAAGTTATTTTGAATAATATTTTTTTAAATTATTTTAGCAATGATACAAAAAAAAGAAATTTCACACTACATAGCGACGCGAAATCTAGTTCATTTTTATAATAAATTGTGTTAGTAGGTGTAAATATAAAATATATATAGAAATAAAATAAATTCAGTATAGACGCGTGCACTTAATTGAACATAACGGCTCCGATGTCCGGAACAGTGTGCATTGAGCATGACATTATCGGATACCAGTCCGGTACAAAGTGGTTTTGATACACTTTTGTATGAATCACCACGCAGATCAGTGCCTAGGTATGTTTTAATATACTGACCTACGAATGAAACTTTGAAAATTTCGGCTGCATCATTGTGTATATTCAATCTATTTCATTCAAAGTGTCTGATAGTTTGTTTGCTTTTCGCATTCTTTAGTGGGCGGGCTCTAGAAGGGAGGTTCCTTTCTAGAGCCTGCCCGCTTCAGCCTGGCACCACTTTCTGGTAAACACTGTTATACAGGTCATGAACAGGCACAAACGATAGATACTGGCAATAATAATAAATACATCCAATTTTCATTCATTCAGTGTGAACTTGTGGTAATAATCGGTTCGATTCCTACACAGAACCCTACCGTAAACCCCGGTGAGGTGATAGTCTGGGGGGATTTCGATACACATAAAAAAGTAGACATCTGCCTTGTGCCATTATCGTTATGTCTATATACATGGTTTGTTTGTAAGTTACCAACATGATTATTTCAGAGGATTTCAGATTTGCATATTCCAGATCTATATGCTTACTAATAAGTGAATAACTTGATGGTCTCGAGATTCTAGAGAAGGATTCTAAAAGTTGATTAACATCTTTTTAACTGACTTAAATAACAAGGTTAAAAATATAGCTGATATTTTAACCTTTTATTTCAAAACTGTTATTTATTAGACGTATCGGGAAAATCTTGTTTTATTTGCCAATTTTTTTTTTTTTGAAAATGGGCAAGCGAGAAGCCTTATTACTATATTACCTAACTAGCTGACCCACGCAACCTCGTTTGCGCCTTATATTGCCCGTCGCGTGATAATTTTGCCCCGTTTTTGAAACATTTTTTATTGGTGCTCCTCTCCTATTGGTCTTAGCGTGATTATATATAGCCTATATCCTTCCTCGATAAATGGGCTATCTAACACTGAAAGAATTTTTCAAATCGGAACAGTAGTTGCTGAGATTAGCGTGGTCAAACAAACAAACAAACTCTTCAGCTTCATATATAAGTATAGATGGTAAGCGGCAAATTATAAGGGACGATTTTAGTCACTACAAGTCATCATGACGGTAGACGCATTAAATTCTGTTGTCGACGTCTAGAGAAAACGTCCAGACGAAGAGAGAGACGCCCAGGAAAAGAAAGAGATGAAATTACTCGTGGTATTTCAAGGACGTAACCATTTTGAAGTTAACACTTTCTTCCCAGTTTACGACCTACTGCTGAGTGAGCTGTAGAGGCGCAAAAAATCTTATAGACACATTTAACATTCTTATGCAAATTAAATTTGTATATCTATGAATGTAAGAAAAAGAATGTCATAAAAACTTTATTTAATTTTGCCGCGGTTAGAAAATAAAAATGAGTTTTTTTTTATATTCTTGAAAAACGAAAGAGTTAACGGTAATTAAGTCTCCCCCAAGGAGTGCAATCTGTCCCGGTCTGCTTAAAATATGAAGATTGTTTCTTAAGGATTAAACTTACAAAACCCTTCTAAACATAGACGAAAAGGTAAGTATATAACGCTATAAAATATTTGTAGGATTTGTAATTCAATAGATTGATAGCTTTATACGTAGGCGGTAGGTTATTTGACCTAAAAAGGGGAATAATGGGAAACCAAATCGTAAACTGCAACCAAATTGAGGACCTGTTTTCTTTTCCTTTTATTTTTATTGTTAACTTCTGCATTAGGCATATATCTCGTGTTGCGGCCCGCGGGAGACTTTACAAACATACATGAAACCATCGATACGATCGATGCATGACACGGAGAAAAAGATCACCCAGACTCAGATCAACAATTTATGGATCAAACAAAATGTTGTCCCATTTGAGATTTCAACCCACTAACTAAGTTCAGTAAAAACTGGGAGTGGCGGCTACTGAAACCGGTACGTCATCTATTTAGTCAATTGTGTTTTTTTTAATTGTAACTAAATTTATTTTATACAAATAAACAAGTAAAATTATTAAAAATAAAAAACCCGACTGCGTCAATATTTGTCATCTTTATTAAATTTAGTTTTTTTCTTTAAAACATATCAGTTTTATATATATTCGTAATCAATCACCTTTAAAAATTCTTTATTTTGATACCACACTTTAGTCGTGAGAATGACACTGGGATCAAAAACAAAAACAAAATTAAGGATTTTTGGCCCCAAAACGTAATCTAAATAACTAATGTTTTCAAAATACCGTTATATTTTTAAAACATTCGTTTTTTTTAGTCCTAATCCTTAATTTTGATGATCCCAGTGTCATGTCACGAATAAGACGAATCTATTGTGACAACTCACATAAAAATACGAAAAGCCGTTTAGGCTCTAGAGGGCATGCCAAAGAAATGTATATACATACATAAACTCGAAAAACATAACCTTCCTTCTTTCGCAGTCGGGTAATAAATTGAGAGTGTCTGTTTGTAATATTAAAATAACCGCTTTTTAATAACACGGTACATGTACCAAAAACTCTAAACAGTAATCTCTGGAACGCCTCGACCGATTTTGACGGGACTTTCACTGGCGAATAGCTGATGATCTAAGGAGTAGGTTAGTCTACTTTTTTAGACTAGTTTAGTCCGGTGGTACGACAATAACCGCGGGTAACACGGCGGGGTTCAACTAATAATTAATATTATTAGAATAACGAAAAGGAGAGATAGGAGAGCCACTCTGTTTTCCGCATGAACGAGATGACTCGACCGGGGTCGTGCTACCAATTCACGGAATATCATAGACCGGAGCCCCAATGGGAGAAGCATCTCAATAGTGTGGGTCACCATGCTACATTGTTGCATTCACAGTGAGTGTGATGACTGCTATTCTTGGATTCTGCTCATTCTGTTTTTATTTTTATGTAATAGGCGGGCAAACGAGCAGACGTATCGCCTGATGGTAAGCGATTACCGCCGCCCGCAAACACCAGAGGTGTCAAAAGTGCGTTGCCGGCCTTTGGCGGATAGGGAGGGGAGATAGGGGAAGGGGGTTTGGGTTAAGGGCCTACGGTATCCTCACTCACTCCGTGAAACACAGCGCAAGCACTATTTCACACCGGTTTTCTGTGAGGCCGTGGTATCACTCCGGTCGAGGCGGCCCATTCATGGCGAAGCATGGCTCTCTCACGGTTGCTTCCCTCGGGCAAGGAAATCAAGATCAAAATGGCCCACAAGTAGGTACCTACTTATCTCGACCCCATTGCCTAGAGTAGCTATTTACCTACTTTAAGTCATTCTACCGAGCTGAGTACCTACGTTTTAAAAGTAAAAATCTAAATAATCCTCGGTTCATTGAACTTTAATAGTAAGTAATATAAAAACAATAAAGGTACGATAACTCTTATTTAGGTAATCTATACAAATAAATAACATTGGAGTGTCTGTTTGTAATATTAAAATAACCGCTTTTTACTTAATGCATATGTATGTATACACGATACATATCCCAAAAATGTAGTTAAAAAAATTTTTGTCTGTCTGTCTGTCTGTCTGTCTGTCTGTCTGTCTGTCTGTCTGTCTGTCTGTCTGTCTGTTTGTTCCGGGTAATCTCTGGAACGGCTGGACGGATTTTGACGGGACTTTCACTGGAAGGTAGCTGATGATCCGGGGAGTAACTTAGGCTACTTTTTTTAGACTAACTTTGTCCCGCGGCGTTACTCGCGGTACAACATTAACCGCGGGTAACACCGCGGGGTTCAGCTAGTTGGCTTTATAAAATTCATAGATAAGTATATAAATTTAAAGTTAAATCACGCGTTATAATTTACCTACGCTCATAAGAATTGAGGTTCTCTACGTATAAATTAAATTATGTTCGAACTTAACAAGACTAGTTTTGCGCTCCCACAAAAACAGGTATCTCTTGATCCCAATAAGTCGGCCTATTGATAATACAGTACAATAAGACGATCCGTTTATCGAACTGTTTACCCATATCCCCGATAAGTCCTCTCCAGGAATTTAGACAACATAGATAACTCTGGCTTCGATAGATCGGTTCAACTCAACTAAAAGTTACAATTTGACAAAATCTTCGTCAGTAAACTTAATTTAGATAATAATTAGATATAAATTTATAAACCAAAATTAGCTATTAAATGAGGACACAAATTAAAAGACAAATTTATCTTACTTCAGATTAATTACAATAATTATGAACAGCAGCAATTAAAATAAACAAGACAGGATATAAAAAGAAAAGGAAATTAATGTTTCGTAGTTGGCAATTTTTAATTAAAAAAAAAACAACACAGCATTCAACCTATAGTGCGTCCAATCGTTTATTTAACTTTTGACAGATCACGCACATAAAGTTTTGTAATAATTTTTGATCAATGTACTAGAGGGAATACTGTACTTCATGGACGGGCTCCGCCCACTTAGAGATGTGTCATTCATAATGAATGACCACAGACTATAAAAACGGGTTTGAAATAAATCGATTATCGATTATATTAATAAAACATTCAATAACATTATTGTGATTATATTTTATATCAAATCACACGGTCTCTAAACTTGAGTCACTGATATAAGAGGCCCATTATTACAGCTCTCCTTTTCAAAGTATTCACGAAGTCGCAAGACAAACTCTCTTGTTTGTCCTTTGAGCACCTTAATTTTTGGCATTTTGACAGTAACGAAGGGAGGGACGATACGCTCAACTCAACCAAACGTGAGAATTCACAAATAAATCAATACGGAGGAATAAAAATACTCAACTCGACGTTTGAAAATGTGAATTATGACTAACTACAAAATGTCCGCTACGCGTCCGGTGTTGCGGTTTAATGATCGATAAAATTACGAAATTATCGGTGAAATAATGAGTGTGTTAAATCGATTAAAACTTCTTCATGTACAAAATCGATCGATAAAAGAAATCGAATCGGTAACGGGTCAGGGTATCACTATTTGATTAAGTATTAGAGCTGTCAAAAGTTAAATAAACGATTGGACGCACTATAGTACCATTCGTAACTTTTAACTTTCAAGGTAAGTGTCGTTCTAGTTGTAAAATTTATTAAAATTGTCCCAACCAGTAGCAACACTTAAACGTCACATCACAATAAAAAAAATAACTCCGTAGGTAGGTATTATCAAAGAGTATTTATTCCGTATACTCATAGTCAATTCAAAATATTTTAAAAAAATATCAGCGTCGTACGTGCTTAAAAAGTAAATTAAAACACATGTTTACCTCAGCACTGTCCCTCAGATCCGGATATGTCAGCACTATAAAAGGAAAAAAATAAACTCGCACGAACACACAACACAGTTTACTAACACTAAAATGTTTTGTTTATCACACTTTTTCGAAAACAGGGCGTGGAACGTGTTTAGTTCGGTAATCGGTTGACAAACGCGTACGTCGAAAGGCGCGCTCGCAGACCGACTGACTCGCGCGCTTGCCGCCAACGAACAAGACGCATCGAGAGTCCGAGATAATTGTTGCATTCTGCCATCGGTATTAGAAAACGAATAAATCGCATAGATACGGTGTATTTGTTAATGCTGTTGTTCGTCCAAATCGTTTAAATTTGCAACATCAGCTACGATTCACCGCACTTCGCATAACACTTTTCTGAACATTGACCACTAAGTTGTCAATTATGATGGCTGGATAAATAAACTTGAATCGTGAGAAATAATATTTGGATTGGTATTGTAGACAGCTCTTGAAATTCGTTTTGAAGGGGCTAGATTGTTTCTAACTTAAGCTTAATTACAGGAGGTAATAAGGAGGTATCGCGGAAAGGTCAAGAACTAATTTGATTTTAAAAACCGAACATCGAAGCAGGAAATGTACCTATAGAGATCATACTGATATATGATATACGCCTGAGGCAAGGTAGTCTATAATCTACTTCCACGAGTGTCTGATTCGCAAAAGGACATTGAAATTGTCAAACACATTCAAATCTCAACCCGTCATTTTAAGGAGCTTGTAATAGCTTAGGTCACTTTGTATTATTTATTTATTTATTTTATTTATTTAATACATTATGCACTTGTGGTGCATTGGCGGACTTAATGCCTCAGGCATTCTCTACCAGTCAACCATTGGGCGATGCAGAGAAAACGGAAAGTAGGTGCTTTTTGATAAATAGTTGTATTAAAATAAACAGTTCAAATACCATATCAAGTACACATAATATATATATATATATATACATAAACCTAACGTATCCACAGAAACTAATACATATTATACATGCAACTAAATACACATTATAAACAAGTTCATACAATACACACACATATACAAAAAGGTGTAATAAAATAGTTGATGTCAGTTATGAGGATGATGATTCTGCCAGTTGTTCATAAAGATATTGCTTTACTTTCGTCTTAAAAGAAATAATATTGGTGGCCATCCTGATTTCGAGTGGAAGCTCATTCCAAAGGAGAACAGAGCGAACAATAAAAGATGAGCCAACAAATTCAGACGTATGGGCGGGACAACGAAGAAGGAGGTTATTAGTAGACCGAAGGTTTCTGTTGTGATTGCTACATAGTAGTTGGAAGTTGGAGGTTAAATATGTTGGTGATGAAGGGTTATTTAAAATGGAGTATAATACTGTCAGAGCACGCAGTTGTCGTCTTGGACGGATTGGTAACCAATGGAGCTGCAAGCGGAAAGAGGATACATGATCATATTTACGAAGGTTAAAAACGAATCGAATGCAGTTATTAAGAAGACGGTCTAGTTTATCGAGAAGATCTGCATTCAGGTCATAACAGCACACGTCACCATAGTCTATTATGGGGAAGATAAGGGTTTGTACAAGCATAGTCTTGGTTTTCGGCGGTAGAAAATTTCTCAGGCGATAAAGCGCGCGAAGAGTACCAGTAACCTTCTGGCTCTGACTTGCAACCTGCTCACGCCAGCTCAGTGTACAATCGAGATGCAATCCAAGATCCTTCACAGATGTGCAAATAGGTATGGTAGTCCCATTAAAAGTTATTGCCGGAAAAGTCTCGGTGTTTATTCTGCTCATCAATCGATGACTTCCAACTATAATTGCTTGACATTTAGATGGGTTTACTGCCAATCCAAACCTTTTGGACCACACATTAATAGTTTCCAGCCTATTATCTAAGCCTCGAGAGGGTTGTAAAAGGTTTCATAACCTTTTATGTAAATAAAATGTAATTGGGAACATCGGAGGCAAACACATCGCGCAGTTGTGCAGCAACAAAATGCATTAAAAGCAACCAAAAAATTAAACTATTCTTTCTCTCGTCATTTAATCTATGCAACGTCCTGAGAGAAACTCAGGACAGGAAGTTGAGGAGAGAGATCATCCGTTTTAGATGCAACCCTAACAATCTGATACGGAAGACCGGCCAGAGAGAAAAATATATCAGTATGTCCACCTTTGTTCTAAAACCAATGTTATAAATTCTGGTTTTTCGCTATCGTAAAAACGCAACTTTTCAATCTTTTTCCAATGATCAACTTCCTTCATTCATGTAACCAGGTAATGAAAATGAAATCATTTTGAGGTATAAAATTTGAGTTCAAATGTGATCAGAAAAGAAAACGAAAAGCCTGCTAACATACATCTTGGCTTCACTTTATTTTATGTAAAAGAGAAAGTACTATGTATATTATTTTATTCCAAAGTTCTAATTATATTAGCTCGTCATATGTGATGAAGGATTCATTAAAAATCAAACAACTGTTTCTTCAGATTTAATTTATTCACAATCCATTTAGACTATTTGTACAGCTGTTTAAAATTACAAAAATACGCTTTGGGTCAAATCTAGCACTATTATCTAATAAATAAAATCATACCAATAATTAAAAATAAATACAATATAAATACAAATTAATACAAATAAATTAGTCGCACGTTAAAAATTATTGTCAAAATATAAAAAAATAAACTCATAAAACAATTTACTGGTAACTTTGATAGCAAAAAAATATATACTTAAAATTTTTAATAAAACCCATGATATACATTATCTGTGGGCAATAATACAAATACCTTGTCATATCTCACACATGGTCGTCTAATTTCAAACAAGGGAGCATAAAACAATAAAATTGACACTCCCAAGTATGTCTAGAACAAGTTATCGAGACATTAGGCAGAATTGACCCTCAAGTCAAAGAAGCAATCGATGATCCCATCGGATCTGCAAAAAGACTACTTTTGAGTAGAGTCACGCTTCGGTATGCATGGATACTGCTCGACCGGAGCGATACCATAGCCTCACAGAAAAACGGAACTGTTTCATCGTGGGTGTTTCATATATCAACAGTTTATTGATTATTTGTTATCGTTAACACAACATTTGAAGTGTTCTACTGAAAAGTAGTATTTTTGAAGATCAGACATTATTAATAGGTAATATAAATAAACAAATCAAAAGTATTATAACCTGCTTTGTAGTGTTTTTTTAATACTTAAAAATTGACATTTGCTATTTTTTCTTTGAAATCCTGTGTGACAAAATTATTAAACACGTTGTTTAAACTACGCAATCATCTAGAGTATTTGACACTAATTGCTTTTAAACTTTTTTTATAGATGAGCCTGCCAAAGCGACTCTACAATGCCTGATGGAAGCATAGGCCCAATGATGCAGAAGCATCACTAGCCCGCCATAGTGTGGGTCACCATACTGCATTGTTGCATTGTCTGCATTCGCCGTATGGTGACCACCACTCTTGGATTCTGCTTATGCTTTCCATCAGGCAGAGGAGAGTCATTTTGGCAGGGCCAAATATAAAAAAAAAAAAAAAAAAAAAAAAAAAAGCAGATTCCAAGAGGAGTCACCATACTCATTGCGAATGCAGACAATGCAACATGGTGACCCCCACCATGGCGCGCTATTGAGTAGCTTCTGTATTATTGGGCTTTTGCGTAATTTGACAAACAAAGTATTCATTTTATATCATAAGAAATGTTTAATAAAGTTATCTATTGTCAATGAGATATAGTATATAGGAGGTGGGAAGATTACAGGCGCTGTAGTGACGCTCCACTATATCTGACTAATAAGTCTAGTTGGATTCGATTGTGGGTTGAGTGGTTTACAAACCTTACAAGTCATATTCTTTCCTATGTTGTATTTACCCAAAGTTTCGATTGAATACCGATTGGATTTACTGGAAATTGTCATGGATATCTTATAATAATAATTTCTAAGCTCTACGGGACCGCAATCACTAGATAAAGCAACTGTTCGTGTCGCTATCTGGGGCTATACTCTACAACGTATATCTTACTAATATCATAAACGCAAAAATTTGTACGGATGTTCGTTACTCTTTCACCTAAACGACTGAACGCATCTGGATAAGATGTGGCACAGAGATAGATTACAGTCTGGAATAGCACATAAAACTTAGATGGTCCTTTATAAATATAAATAGCACTTATAAAAATGTATCTTTAAACAATGTGTATATTATGTAAAGATGCTAACAAGTTTTTATTAAAGGCAACGGCAACCCCCGCTTTAAGATCATATCCCGTGTCGAGTGGAACTTTACAAACACACAATAAACGGACACAAAGTACACCCAAACTCAGAATATTAATTTGTGAATCACAAAAAGTGTTATTCCTTGTGGAGTTTAAACTCACAATACATACTGAGCGGGACGTCCACTTAAACCACTAAACTGATTGACAAATTAAAATACATTACTATTTTAAAAGTACACGCTGTATACACGTCAATACAAAAGAAGCAATGTACTTCTTATTTTTAAATACAATAGGCTGTGTGAGTGAACACATTGTTATCATATACAAATACATTTCAAAACATGATTGTCAGTTAATTTTAGTATAAGATATATATAAAAAATACTACTTATTAATCATAGAGATGTATTAAGATTCATAATATTCCCAGATCTATCAAAAATATACAAAACCGTTGTTTTTTAAATGCAGCACACATTATAGTATTCTCGTTAACCCTCCAGCTAAGCTAAAGGGTCGAACCATCAACAAATAGATAGCAGATCTTAGATTAACTTTATTCGACTATTTAATACAAACTAATTTATAAATATAAAATAGTAGCAAAATATAGCATAGGCACTGAGGAAACATGTCTTATATTTTTTTATAAGGCAACATCAATTTACTTATAATTATTATTCTTTTAGTCTATGATGAAAGGTAAGTATAGACAAAAAAGATCGTCTTACACGTTTCAAAAAAGTATTTAGTTAAGTAGTAATAGTTAATGGGAAGGCAAACTTGCAGTCGTGTCAATCGATGGTAAATGTCAAGGTATCATGGAGAGTTGCAATTTAAAAGACATAAATTTATTGCCGCTTTTAGAATAAGTGAGATAGAAGAAGACTGTTTGGCATCTTAATCGTTAATAAATATATATTTTTTGTTTATAATATTGTAATGTAATATAATTACAGGTTAATATTTGTTAAAGCATTATTTTTAAAAGCTTTTTTACTAAAAATAAGAAGTTTAGTAAATTTATATATTTTATATTTGCCATTCTAGGTTAAAATTGTAAAACTTTCTTGTTTTTTTTTTTGTGAAATTTTACAGATTGTTTATGGTTTTCTTAAAATAAAAGATAAATTTATAATGCATAATTTGATGTTCGATGTTAGTATAAATAAAATTATAAGTTAGCAATAAAGTAAAAAATAAGTCGTCTGGTTTCAAACAAAATTTGACAATGCATTTAAAAAAGTACGTTATTATATAAATAAATAAAAAAACTAATTAAAAAATCTTAAAAGTAAATTTGTACTTCATGAACATCCATTCTTTGCCTTTCAATAAAAAAAATCCGAATAAAATTACCATTTGTACCATAAAACTAAAATATTTTTTATCGCCGTATCATTCAAAATATTTTTGTGGTAACACCGATTAGTAAATTGATTGTATATTATGACTACGAATTAAAAAACTTGAAAAGTAACTTTTAGAGTTAAAATTTAACCAAATAATCTATGTATTATAAGCTAACTTTTATTTCAATACTTTTTTCACAGAATTTATGGGAAGTTCCTATTATGAATTTAATACAAAAATGTCAAAGTTTTGGTAAAAGTACTTAGTATTTCCTTTCTGAACTTATTCATAACTTATCTAAATTCTATTCAAATAAATTAAAATAAATAAAATAGCGCGATATACACAAAGATAATACTAGATGATTTGTGAGTGTTTAGTATTTTTTTGTGATGTAGGTGGCAAACGAGCAGACTGGTAACCTGATGGATAGGGATTACCACCACCCATGGACACCTGCAATTCAGGGTCACAAGAGTATTGCCAGTCTCCGAAATAGGAGTGTCAATGACATCAATTTTGAGAAGTGATGACTATTTGTACATTGGAATGATTTTAAAATAACATAAAAACACATTTAGCACTAACACACACATCAATAATAATAACTAAATATAAAATTATACAAAAATTACTAAAAACTAAAAGTTTACGTATACAGTGTACTAAAAACATCGATACTCAGGCCTTCCTCTATTAGAAGCAGAAGTAACGTCACATCTACTAATATGAACAATGGAAATATTCTACTATGGTGTATAAAACAAGTAAAATTATATCATTAAACAGTTCATTTACTACAGAATTGTTGTTAACATGGCATCTATAGTTCATTGCAATATGATTATGAAAAAACAATAAAAAAGGCCAATTTGCACGCAATAATACATGTGGCATATCTCCAGAGATTACGATGACCGCTTACCATATTATATCAGACAGAGTCATTGACACTGGTAGAAAAATCTAATGTTAACGTCTTCCTAGGTTATTGGTTCCTGGTACTTTTAGCAAACAGTTGAATGTTTCTTTATTGGTAACAAATAGATCAATCCCGTAGCCGAGTTGATATTCTACAATCGTAAATGATGTTAGAAAACTATCAAATGTACAGGAATGACGTCTCTGCATGATAAGTCACGTGGTAAAAACAAAATTTTGGCCAATAATACAGTCACTGTAGAAAACGATTCTCCATTAAACACTTGCATTTTGGCTATCTCTTCGTAACTTATGCGTTCCTGGTACCTTTCGCAAACACTTGAACTGATTTTTTTTATAAAATATGGGCAAACGAACCGACAGGGCGCCTGATGGAAAGCGACCACCTTCGCCTATGAACGCCTGCAACCCAGGAGGGTATTTTCTTGAAGTTGACGTTTTCTTGAAGGTTGACCTGTATCATACTATTTTGTAGCACTAAGAGTAGAAGGTAAGCACGGCGGCATGGTTTCCTCTGACTAGGAGTGTTCTATCTGCAGCCGTGGCTATGGCGTGTAACCAGGCCTGGTATAAGGGAGGGGGGACGATCCCCCTTCGTCTCGGCATCGGTAACGTCACACACACTAGTCTAGCTTGTCGTGACTGTGCAGATATCAGTTCTCGTAAACGTAGATGGCGGTAGGTTCGATCTTGAGCTGCTATCAGATCCGCTTCTGTGATGCCGCCGTCTGGAGAAAAAAACTGTAGTTAATAACTTGATTAAGTTTAGACAAGACCTTCTGATCCCAAATTAAGTAGGTAGAGACATTAGTAACTATGCTGTTGATAAACATACTTATGTATATACTTCTAAATGTATGTATATAGTTGGACGCCCGGCAGATGTTAAACACCGAAATTGTTTTATATGAATTATTAGTTACATAAAATAAAATTACTGTCGATAGGTTAGTTGACTGTATCGTAAATAAGTACCGATGTCTCCTTCATTAAAACGAATTTTACAAAACATCTGAGAAAATGTAACTATTACAGCTTTTCATTTCTATTACAAATTTTAATCTAATAAACATTGAAATATATTGCTCTATTGAATAGTCTAAAACAGTGACGTCACAAGTTAGTTTTTAGTACATTTTTCTTATAAAGTTATCGTTTTGACAGATGATAAAAAGTAACTGATTTGACTAAGGTGTCAGCTAACCTATTACATTAATATTCATTTTTATGAGTCCATAGACAACTAATAATTATATTCATTTGTTTTCAAATTCAAAAATTCTTTTTTTTTTATTTATTTCAAATCGCGACAACTCCATTATTTTCATCAGTGAATTCGGTAAAGCGAAGAGTCGCCACGGCAAATCTCGCCACGTCAATAATCAGGTTTACCCGCGCCTGTACATGTTTCACATCAAAAATATGCCCAAACAAGAAATAGTCTTATCATACTATATTTAGCTTAATAAGTCAGGATCGCTAACGGAAGTTGGATAGAAAATAATTTAAAATTAAAATGTGTAACACGGCGAGGAAGTTTTTAATGTATTTTTTTAAAATTCTATGAAGCGTCTCATGCCGCCCTGAGTGTGGCCGCGGATGGTCGGGACGGGTTTTCCCTTCCATCCGCTATTGTGGCTGCCCGCGCGGGGGCGACGTACGCGTGTGCCGTACGTTGCCTAAATTGAGTATTTATCAGAAGACGGTGCCCGCTTCAGTGCGGGCGGGCGCTGGGAGGGGTCCGGATGTGTTAGTAACAGCAGTTCCCGGATGCCTCCCGTCTCAGGCGCAGAGTGGCACACCGTGTGGTTTTAGTCGCTTCGATTCCGACACACAGGGGTGACGGCCCGAGGGGGATTCCACACGTTAAAAAAGAAAAAAAAAATATCGTATCTAGGTTGGCTGTTGACAAAACATGAACAATGGCGCAGTACCGAATTTCTCCTTGACACAAGAGATTTTTTCTTATTTTTTGAGCTCTACACTCTTCAGCCAGCGATGCACAATACAAATGCAAAGATTTTAAAAGACGTCTCAAGTATCCGTTGAATTCTGATCAGCTGAAACTAGTTTTAAGTTCCAATCAAATCTCATGCGTCCCTCTTATTTTAGAATGCTTTTTGAGTTCTACTCAGTTGAAACTAGTCTCAGTAACCAATCTCGACTCAACAGTCTGTTCTCAATTACGTTTCTGCATTATCGAAATTATTGTTCTGTGTCACGCAGCAAATGATATTAAACAAATATAATTTAAATATTATTAGTTTGTACATAATACAATATTGGCTAGTGTATCAATGTAAACAGAAGAATAAGAAGCAACTCGCCTTAAATTAAATATTATAAATATTAAAATCAAGTGGCTAGAAATTACCTATAACGGAACGTTCAAATTGTTATCAATACTTGTCATGTATAATTGTATATCTATTTTTTGGTTGTTTATTTAAAATAATGTTATATTTTTGTCATAAACCAAAAGGTTGTGAGTGATATTAATTGAAACAAGTGGTTAAAAGTGTATTTAAAGTGAGTGGAATATCAATTTAATGTTAATTAAAGTGAATTGAAATGTGTATGATATGTAATTCTTTCGTAAATAAAGCTGGTAAAGTGAATTTTTCGTTGTTATTCAGAAAAATCATCATAAGATACGTTCATTTCCCCTAAAAGCCCTTACAAATTACCACTTGAGACTAGATTGAGCTTGTCTCGGGTGAACAGAGATCACATCTGTCAAAATCTATTCTCCTCTCAAGAATATATATATTTTGACATAAGCATCGTTCTAAAATAAGCTGTTCATTGATCGTTACTCACTTGATTAACGATCAGTGAATCTTGACTCAAGAGACGTTCAATAATGAAATCTCTTCTTAAAACTAGTTTTAAATCTAGATTCACGACTGAGACGCCTTTTAAAATACGGGCCTTAGTATGAATCCGCTTCTAGAATAATTCATAGACTTGAGTTTTAACAGTGTAGGTATATAGAAAGTGTTACATACCGGAGTCGTTGTCGTCAGGGCTTCGGAACGGTTGTATGAGTTTGTCGAAGTATGCAAGCGTGGAATCCTTCGGTCTTCGTGTGATGTCGGGCACTATCTTCAATGCGGAGTAGTCTATTCTGAACTTAGACAGTAGAGATGCCATGCTGTTGATAAAAAGAGCGTTTGAATACATAACAATACTCGTTGATCAATACAAATAAATAAAATTGGAGTGTCTATTTGTAATATTAAAATAACATTTTACTATACCGGGTACATATACCAAAAATGTAGTTAAAAAATTTTTTTTTCTTCCGTCTGTCCATACGGCCGTCTGTCTGTCTGTCTGTCTGTTTGTTCCGGGTAATCTCTAGAACCGCTGGACCGATTTTGACGGTACTTTCACTGATAGGTAGCTAATGATATGGGGAGTAACTTAGGCTACTTTTTTTAAACTAGCTTCGCCCCGCGTTACTCGCGGCACGACAATAACCGCGGGAAACACCGCGGGGTTCAACTAGTAATAAATTAAAGTGTACTTAAACGAATCAAGTAAAATACCCATTTTCAAAAATACTTAAAAATATAACTATTTTTAAATTCGTCTGTTTGTAATATTAAAATAACCGTTTTTTAATAAATGCATAGACACATATCCCAAAATATTTTTTTTTTAATTTTTGTCTGTCTGCCGGTCTGTTTGTCTGTCTGTTTGTTACGGGTAATCTCTGAAATGGCTGGACCAATTTTAACAGGACTTTCACTGGCAGATAGCTGACGATTCAGAGAGTAACTTAGGCTACTTTTTTACCGTGTTCGCAGGAAACACCGCGGGGTTTTTGATATGTTGACGACATTGAACATCATAATAACTGATGGGTATTAACGGCGCGTCTCCGTCTTCGGTGGAGACTCGGTTTTACAGAAACTTTTATCACCAACACATGTAGACATCACAAAAGTTGCCAACTTTTGTTCGGTGGAGGCTCGGCTTTATATACCTTACATATGGTCTTTCGAGCCGGATGATAACTTATATATACGTTTTTATTGCGCATAGTGTTGCAATTGTATAAATTAAGCGTAGTTAATTTAAATATTAACATATTTATTTCAGTACTTACTTTCTCTCTTCTATTTCCAGTTCGGTGTTCTTGTTGGCCAGTGTGAAAACACGTAAGGGACATGATGACCAAGCACGGCGCGTAGACAATATGTAAGGCAGCAGTAGGGTTAAACCTGCGTGGAAAAATAGGATTTAGTATTTTATAAAAAATAAACTAGGTGAGATTTCTGCTATTGTTTGACAAATGATTTTCGTCGTCCATTCGATACTGTCTTTTTAATAAATAAGTTACAGATTTTAGAACAGCGAAGAAAATATGATAATATAAGATAGTTATTATTTGTGAAATAGTATTTCCAGTTTTATAAGATTAATTTTTACTACGTAAAATTGTGATTACTTTTGGCAATCAAAAAAATAATAATTTAAAATGTATTTATTTCATATATATATATATATATATATATATATATATATATATATATATATAGTATAATTTTCAATTTTAAATTTAATTAATCAATATTTTTATTGATCTATTATGAATCGAACTAAATACATATATGGTTTAAGTTTTTTATCAATTTAGGTAAATAAAATAATAAGTGACACAAAAAAGAGCATATGATATCTGATACACGTGTGTACCTCCGTCGTCGTAGAGCCACCACACGTCGACGGTGCCGGCCTGCCTGCGCGTGAACAGCTCGGCCGACGTCAGCGACGACGCGCGCCGCACCGCCCCCGCACCCGCCCCCGCCCCCACCCCCAGCGCCCGCCGCACCGCCCCGCCCACCTTCAGTCGCTTCAACACACCGCTGGAATACACAACACTATTTACGTACTCCTCTTCGAAATGCTCCAATAATCACTATAAATAATCTAAAATTTTAACAAAGAACCGACTTCAGGAACTGTGCTAAATTGAAATGGACCACACGGGAAGCGACAGCTTTCAAATAAAAAAATAATCATCAAAATCGGTTCACCCAGTCAAATTTCTGAGGTAACAAACATAAAAAAAATACCGTCGAATTGTGAACCTCCTCCACTTTTGAAATCGGTTAAAAACTGATCGCTATTAAAAACATGACATCAAACCTCTACAACCCAAATAATATGCATCTAATATGCTAAAAATTTACTGTTGTCGTAATTTTGAAGATAATCATTTCGGCACAATACAGTACACAATACATTAACGGAATCAGTGTGCACGATACGTACGTATAAGTATAAAATACACATTGAACGCGTTCTCCGAAACACGAAGAGATCACAATGTGGTGAGAAACGATCAATAAACAAGTACTAAATCTAACCCAATGAAACCTTAACAAGTACTAAGAATTTTCGAAGTTAAGTTAAGAAGCAATTAATGGCTTTAGAGCATCTCTCTTTTTAATATGAAAATCAATAGTACATTATTGCAAAGGCCGGGAAATAGGCAATTGCAGGTCGATTGCATTTCACTCTTACGTGCTGTGCAAATCACTCTATAGTGCTTTTCTCAAAAGAATGCAGGGAAATAAAAGTAGTTAAATTTCCATAATTTTTTAAGTTTATGCCGATTTTAACAGGAACTGTAAATTTCAGCATGGAATAAATTGCCCATAATGTAGATGGCTTTTTAGTTTTAGCAATCTCATTAAAATACGCCAAAAATACTGTTGCGGGGAAAATGTTCACTTTTTTATCGTTTTTCCAAATCATAAAATTTTCATACTCTTTCATGTATTTCTCTTTTGACTTCGCTGGAAGCAGTTTCTCCATTGCCAATTTGGCTTCTGATCTTAAGTCTGGTGGAGTACAATCAATTTTCATTTCACTCTCTGAACTGTTGGAACTCATTTTAATTCATTTAAGTAACAAATCAAGACGAATTTACAGCTTTGCCGCCGATTTTCTATTTATCATCTGTGCCGAAAGGCAAACGCATTTACGCATACAGCCACGTGAACGCAATTTGTACTAAGCAAAGAGATTTTAGTATGCCAAGACTGATAAAAGAGATCAAATCAAAGAGTATTATATAATAACCCCAGCACGCCGTTTTAAACAACATTGCTTGAGCGTTGTAATGTTCCAAATTCAAAAAACGCTTCTGCAATCGATTTGTTTTTCGCTGTCCGTAAATTAGATACTTCGCGTGTTCTTTTTTAAAAAATAATGACAATATTTCCATGCATGTTTGAGAAAATATAGATTACCTTTCTATGTCACTAGATTTCTGTGCTTGTTCCTTGTTCTGCGTTTTTGCAGCCGGGTCTTCGATGACCGCGCGGTTTAACTGCGGCGAGCCCATCGACACATCTGACATACTGCTGCCTGGATCAGCAAAATTACGAATGAAGGAACGAATGATTGAGTGAATGAATGAATATGTATATGAATTTATTTTTTATTCATGTGAAGAATTGAGAGCGTATCTATTAAAAAGGAAATACAAATAAATGTGTAAGTTTATTCGTGTACTTGTATCTAATGCCTTAAACCACCTGTTTCATTAAAAAATGTAAAACATTGCATTCATTCGCATAAAAATCGTATTTACTTGTACCACAATTTTCTAAAAATGATTATATATATATTTGAGAATATTACTTACCTCTAGAGTGCGTGTTGAGGCTCTCGCTCGATTTCGATTCCTTGTTATCCCCTTTAGAACCTAAAATTAAAACATGCACATGTATACAGTGAAATCACACCTTATCTTAACTACACAAGCTTCGATCAATAATAGTACTAGATTAAGGATCAGGAACAAAAATAAGACTCTCAAGTGGCCATCTTTACAGTTACGAAAACATCTTCATTCTTAGAAAAAAGTTTAATAGTGTTAATGACTTCAGTTTATTATAAACCTTAACGCTTAAACATAGAGTTTAATTAACATTACAAAATATATCTATTTAGGTCCTTTCGTCAGAGAAGGGATACTATGGAATAAATTTAAAATGTCGCTAAAAAATAAAAAGTCATTAGTACAAAAATATTTATTCTAAAATGATACATAAAGTCTAAGTCATATGATAAAAAACATTTTGTTTCTAATTTCGTGCTTATTGTATTGTGGAACTAGATGTAGTTCTTGGTATTACATTTCAATGCTCAGAACACAGTAAGTATTGAATGACGTAGAGTTGCAGAATATATTTGTTTTGTATGGTGGTAAATATTTTTGACCGATTCAAAAAAGTAATAGATACTATTTTACATTGCCGCTATTACAACAAATAGGTAATAAAAAAAAATTATAAAGTAAAAAATATGAAAGGAATCAAGAAACATGTTTTCGACGTATTCTTTATACAGAAGTAATTAAAATAGTAATATAGGTTTAATTACCTTTAAACAGATTCAGCTTGTTATAAAGCCGTCTTTTAGAAGTAATTTTGATATCATATCAAAATTAATTAGTAATTTTGATATGATAGAAATAAAGTATTATTATTATTATTATATTATATGAGCGGTTTCTTTTTTACAAATATAATGTAATCTTACATCAATGATTTTTTCTATAATTAGTTTAATTAGGCTTATTTTATGGTTGTGTTCGTTTCCCTTGGAAAACAAATCCTTTTCAATATATGCGTTTAAAACATTTACACATATAAAGTTTTTGTCATACTTTTTTTGCATCGATTTGCCATCACCATCTATTAATTTATGTAATCTATTATTACGCCCTTGCGTATTTCTAGTTATGTCGAATCTGTCAAAATGAATCGAACATATTCTAGAATTTTTGTAAGGGTTGTATATTTCTTCTCCTCTTTCTTTCAATAGATACCCATTCTGCACAGCGAAATGGGTCACTAGGAAATCTACAAACAAAAATAACATTATAAAATAATAACACTACTCCATGCATTCCCTGTTCAAGAATAGGTGATGTTTGATACAATAGTTGGTGCGTTGTAGTAAACATTGGCCAAATAATTTCAATATTAGTTAATTGAATTATAATTACTATAATATATAATTATGTTTATTATTTTATGAAAATCACTTAATAATAATATAAACTTACCGAAAAAAAGATATTCCTTCCAAAACCTTGGTGTTACGGTGGTTATTTACACAGTTTTTGAACGCGCACTGCGGCATTTTGACGTCTTAACGTTGGCTGTAATTGGACCATACTAATTTGAAATAAGACCACAAAACTATTCGTGGTCTTATTTTTCGGGCCGTTTTTGAAGCGCTTATCGGGAATCTAGTACTATTTATGATCGAAGTACGCAAGGATCATATTTAAATAAACGATAAAATTTATGCAATTATTGACTTACGTGAAAAAGTAGACAGGTCTTTTATATTGATATCAGTCAGATAAGCCAACAGATCGTCGTCCAGCGCTTCGCTGGTGTACTGCCCGCCCTCCACGTGGAGCAAGGCTATGGCCATGTGCACGTCCAGCGCTTTGCTGCAATATTAAATAACGTTTAATACATTCGTATTATGTCACATACAAATTGACTGTATTGATGACTGTCTCGGTGCGACTGATGTGCTTGAAGTCTCGGGTTCGATTCCCGGGTCGGATTAAGTGTTTGTATAATCTGCAAATGTTTGTTTCGGAGTTTGGATGTTTTCTATATATAAATACAATATGTGTATAAATGTGCAAAAAAGTATATACATATGTATTTACTATTTATCTGGAGTTAGATGTTCTAAATATTAAAAAAGAATAGAATAGGTACATTAAGAGTATTTTAAGTTTTGTTGCAAAGAATAATATTCTATAATCTATTCGCGTTAAGAAAATAGTGACGCATAGACTAAGCCACGCCCCTTGACCAATCAGGAAGAAAATTATTGTTGCGCACGAATACGAACAAATATAAAACAGTTATAAATACCTACAGCTGTTCTTAATGTTATCTTCGTTTAGAAAAAATAGAAAAACAAAAAAATGGAAATATATATTACAGGTTGACCTACGTAACTTTGTCTGCATCTCTAGTCAATCATGCATGGCTCTATCCTTTTTGAGGTACGCCAAAAAAACACATTTAAAAACGTAAATATAGTATTTATAATATTAGTAGAACTAGGTTTTGCCCACGGCTCCGTTCGTGTGTATGTCGGTAATCGCAATTAAAAGAAGCCTATTTCCTTCCTCAGGAATCAAAGCATCTCCAAGTAAAACCTCATAGAAATCGGTGCAGTCGTTTAGCCGTGAAAGCGTGATAGACAGACAAATTTACTTTTACATTCATAATATTAGTATGGGTAGATTTTCATACTCACTGCATGACCTCAACGTAGTCAATGATTTCGTTTCTATCACACGTCTGCCAGTTCTCTTTGAAGCCCATCAGAAGAATGTTTGGCTTCAGCTTGCCTATGCCACTCGCCTGTGAAGGAAAACTCATTACATGATCATACTGTTGGTCTAACTTCAACTTTTGTCTTGGCAGTGAGGGTTACTACACAAGTAACCCTCACTGCCAAGACAAAAGTTGTAGATTCGAGTCAAGTACAAGAGCCGGTGAAGATACTTATTCCCATCCTGATAACTAGATATTTTTTTTATTAATTAATGAACTCATCTATAACGGAAAAATTTACATCATAGATGTGTTTATTGATTAATACAATTTGAAAATAAAAGTTTGATCTGGTTATCAGATGGGTATAAAAATAATTTAGACGGTAAATATATTCTAGAATCAAACCCACTTGTATTTATTTCACTATTTTTAATAGAAATAAAGCAAAATAGTGCAATAAGTACATTTAAGTTAGATTCTAAAATATATTGCAAGTAGTTCCATCGAGTGCTGACAATCGAGAGTATAAATGACTTTAGCAGTGAACTTTCGGAGAGGTTATGAATACCTGGACTAAAGCACTGGCTCCGTCCTTGAACCCGACATCGTCGACGATGTTGTAGAAAGCCTTGATCTTGCGGCGACTGAACCACTGGTAGGCGCGACTGCTTAAAGCCTCACGACCGCGATGACTCACTGCACCCTGGAAACATGTTACATGACTATTATTGTGATGTTTTTGTTGACCGTACTTCTTGAAAATCTGCATTGACTCTACCCAACACACTACATAAACTTCTCTCCAGGACTATCAAAAGTAGAGAACTCTTTACAAGGTCCATCCACCCTATTGATGGAGGTATTACATGACAAATGGTCTTCATTCTATAAATTTTGCTACCTCCACATGGCATAAAGAACACGTGGCTAGCTGATCGTTAGGACATATGAATCAGTGATACTGTATGTGAAAAATTATATGAAAAGCCAAACACCATACACAGTTATGCCTGAACATACTGTTAGGGTTCGATGGATTTGAGAAACTAAACTTCAGATGTGTGAAAGAGACTTTATTAAAAACACTCTTAAAATCACAGTACATTTTACAATAACAGTCCTTAATTGTCGTCGAGGTCGCTAGGTTAGCCACTGATTTCACACTAATATTTATCGAACTTTAGTTCAAACCAACCGAGACGCCTTTTAATATTAGATATCGTTATTACTACCAGGTCGATGACAGATTCCAAGAACGCGCCGGCGAATGTATTCAGTCAATCTATATTCGACACTACGTTTATTGACGTAAGGTTCATTTTTCTGTGCCTCAAGAAATAAACGAGAACTTTCGCGATGTTTAACCGTTTTTGTAAAGCCGTCCAAAATCATCATCGTTGTTAGTTTGCATGACACTTACCTGCATTATATGTCCGCAAAGCATGAGTGAGTGTCCCTTAGTAAGCAGGTACGTGAAGTCGGTCAGTATGGGCCGCTCGCCTGGGAACCCTGTCAGTACCAAGATCTGTGGCCTGCGAATTAATATTAACATTATATTTTCCCACACGTTAATTTGGGAAAATGATTTAAGTTTGGAGTACAATGCATCGTCATCATCCTTTAATAGTCCACAGCTGGACATAAGTCGCTCCTTAGCTAGGAGTCTAAATAGTACAATGTTTATTACTAATCATTTACTAATAATTTAACCATTTCTTTATCTTGGAATAAACGTCAAACTATTGGGACAATTTATATAATTTATGATAATTATAATCTACACGTGAAAGTAGTATTTTTCCACCCGTTTGTTCATTTGCCTCCAACATCATAAAAAAACAAATTTTGAAATCAATTGCTGGTAGTCGTGAAATTAATACTTTACAGAGTAGCTCTTATAACTTTAAATAGTAAATACATTTTCTTGAGATTAGAGAGAGAGAGAGAGAGAGAGAGAGAGAGAGAGAGAGAAACAGTAAATAATAATAACAATAAATAAATAATAAATATTACAGACATTATCACACAACGCCATCTAGTCTCAAGCTAAGCAGAGCTTGTGTTATGGGTATTAGACAACTGATGTAAATACATATACATTTTATATTACATATCTATACAAATGAATAAAATTTTAGTGTCTGTTTGTAATATTAAAATAACAGCTTTTTAATCAATGCATATATATATATACACGATACATGTACCAAAACTGTAGTTAAAAAAATGTTTGTCTGTCTGTCTGTCTGTCTGTTTGTTCCGGGTAATCTCTGGAACGGCTGGACGGATTTTGACAGGACTTTCACTGGCAGGTAGCTGATGATCCGGGGAGTAACTTAGGTTACTTTTTTTAGACTAACATTGTCGCGCGGCGTTACTCGCGGTACAACAATAGCCGTGGGTAACACCGCGGGGTTCAGCTAGTTATACATAAAAACATCCAAACTTCGAAACAAATATTTGTAGATCAGACAAACATTTGATTTGACCAATCGAATCCGAGACCACAAGCACAGCACTCGCATACGCTACCACCGAGCCAGTTCTATTTATTTATTCGAAATCTCTGTCAATGGCTTGGAGGGCACTGACTTTCCGGTATTCGATGACGTCAGTTCAGCGAGGTCTGTGTTTACCACCTAGGGATGTATGTATGATTAGAAACGCAATATAGTAGTGGAGGTCCAAAGAATTATTCCGTGCCCGTGTATATAGAAAAGGTGTTTGAAACAATCAAAGTACCTGTAGTTCTTAACGTGTTCAGTGACAGCGTTGAGCAGGTAGACCCCACTCAGTGCTGTCTTGTAAGTCTGCGCTTGAGTCGTTGAACCCCAGTTCACATCTGGAAAACATGAATAATATTACGGCTACTACGGTCGGATAAAACATGGCTAGTAACTAAACATATTTAAATATGTCTAATACAGAATAAATGATCATGTTCATGGCACAATTAGTTGTCCTGGGTGGGTCCGAAACCAAAACCTAAGGTGGACCCCACTAACCACAAGACCCACAAGCCTGTCAGAATACCTGAATACCAAACAAATTGTCTTGCGGTCTTAATTCCAAACAGTTTCAATCGCAGCCCTTTCAGCTAAAGTTTATGGTTTATAGCCTTTTTTATTTTTTCGATAAATACACTATTCAATAATTAAATACATGCAATAATCTTCTTAAGTATTCTGGAGACTATAACGTTTAAAAATAAAACTATTGGCCTAGCCATACAATGCAGTAGTTTAAAATTTATATACTTTTTATTTAATTGTGTCAAAAATAATGTTTCAAAGCTTCAATTTCAAACAATGTCTACATCAACAGTACGTAAGTTGTATTTTTAACCGATTTAAAAAAAGGAGGAGGTTTTGCATTTGATTGTATTTTTTTTTTTTTGTGTCCCATAACCTAGATTGACCTGCACTGAAATAGTCATCCAGGTCGCTCGATTTCGAGAGCTATTTAGTGTGAAATAAACACACACTAGGTACTTCGTACATTTCTAGTAATTTTAATAGTAGTTTTAATGTTCGTTCCTTTTTTATACTGATTAAAACGTATTTGTAGTTTTAATACATATAAATGTTTGCAATAAAAATGCGTAGGTACCTGGTTTCCGATAAGACACGAGGAGATAGAGAGCGAGCAGAGCGGCGAAGGTGACGAGCGCTGTGGACCACGAGATGACGAACATGATCGCCACGCACAGCATCGCACCCACCAGCGACAGCCACATGTTGTAGAACTGACAACACCACCATTATATCAACACATTGCTCATCACAACATCGATTATATTGGAGTGTCTGTTTTTAATATTAAAATAACCGCTTTCTATTAAATGCATATGTATGTATACATAATACATTTACCAAATAGCATTTTTTACAATTGTTGTCTGTCTGCCTGTCTATTTGTCCCGGTTAATATCTAGAACCGCTGGAGCGATTTCGACGGGACTTTCAACACAATAAACGCGGGACTCAGCTAGTTGATTATAATATTTATGAATTGTAAGTATAAATTTAAAGGAATGTTTTAGAGTTTAGGAGCTGGTTCACCAGATTTTAGTAGATGAGAAGAATAAATTATGAATAATGAGTACGGTGACCACCACTCTTGGATTCTGCTCATGCTTTCTATCAGGCTGAGTAGAACCCCTTTGGGAGGCTCAAATACATGAAAAAAAAAACTAGGTATAGGCGGTCCCAATTCAGGCAAAAATCCACTTACAATTTTTTGACGATCAACCGCCAAGACCTCATAAGCATCTCATGACTCTCATGTCAGTTAGATCTCGGCGGTTAATCATTATTTTTCCTATTTTATGTTACAATCGAATTAATATGAAAACAAACAAGTACAAATTTTTAAGCTCATTATTGAACTTAGTAAACAGTATTAAACTATTTTTTGTTTTTTTTCATCGAGTGAATGAGAATACAGGAGGCGGACTATCTCCCCTCTCCCTCTAATCGCCATATTCGCCTTAATGTGAGTCACCATGCTGCATTGTCTACATTCGCAATGAGTATGGTGACCACTGCTTTTGGATTGTGTTCATTCATATCATCAGACAGAGTAGAATCACCTCAGCAGGTTCATCTAAAAAAAGTTCTAGGGTGACAAGAGGTAGTCATTTAATTTCAGATGACCAGAATCCTCGCTTTCCCTCACAGTATAAAGAAAAATAATACAAAAACTATTAAATAAATAGTAAATAAATTATCATACTCTGAAGGTAGGTCTCCAGCCGACCGGCTTGGCCAAACTCGCGTGGAACGTAGAGAAGTTGATGAGCGCGTACGCGGCGAGGAAGAAGTTGGATATCAGCGGCGCGATCTGGTTTAGCCCACCTGTGGACACCAACACACATTTTTTTAAACTTTTAAATGTTATATCCAAAAATACTATTAAACTCCTCACAAAATTACTTGTCTTGATTAGAAATCGAACTCCCTCCCTTCTGACTAATCAGCCAGGGTCACCAGGTCGTTCATTGTGCTGGTTTATACATGACATTTAAAAGTAAATAAGTGTGACTCACCCATAAGTATGAATGCGAACGCGATGACGAACGTGAGCACGTAACCTCGAACGGGCTCGTTATTAGGTCCGTAGCCCTTCGCGAAGAACTCCAGGTACGGGTACAGCTTGTCATGGCACAGCGCCTACCAAACACACATCGTTTACCTCTCAAGATTAAGTGGGTAGTACATTGTACTTAGCCATGTCACTTTATTGATGGATCACTATTCTTAACACCAAATACGCCAAAGAAAACCTATTCTAACGTCATTTAGCTTACTAACACACAATAGCTTTTGGCTTCGTCCGCATTTACGTCGGTTATCGCGGTACAGAGAAGCACATGTCCTTCCTCAAGAATCAAAGTATATCACTGCCAAATTTCATTGAAATTAGTACACCAATTTAGCCAATGCGTAAAGACATACAAAGTTACTTTCTAATTCATAATATTACTATCATCATCATCATCATCATCAGCCTATCGCAGTCCACTGCTGGACATAGGCCTCTCCAATTGCACGCCACTTAGTTCGATAATATCATATCGATAATTCATAATATTACTATGGATTGTGCTTAAAATAAATTTGATATTAAATGAAGACTTCTTCGAAACTCATTAATATTAAACATTTCCCCTCTCTCCATAAAGTATGAAGGGCTTCTAACTGGTGCAATATTATAATTTTATTGTAACTTTTTATACCAGTTTGTATTAAAGTAAGATACCTGGAAGACTTTAGGAGCGCTGACGAGCGAGGCGAGCGCGGACGAGAGCGTGGCGGCGAAGCACCCGCCGTAGATCAGCGGACCGAAGCCCGACACCAGACGGATCACCTGTACAAACATACTTTATGAAGTGTAACTTAAAAAATAATAAGTAATACTCTAGGAATTTCATTCAAAACGAAACGAGACCCAACGATGCAGAAGCATCACTAGGCCGCCATGGTGCAGGTCACCATGCTACATTGTCTGGATTCACAATGAATGTGGTGACCACCATAATAAAAAATAAAACCATGTTCTACTTTTGCTTTTGTAGGCTAGTAATATGATATTCACGCCATCTAAGAATTAAACGTAACAACTTCGTAACGGCTTAGCCTAAATCTCGCAATAAAAGTTTTCGGTTTGATTATTAAGATATTCCCTATATCCTATAGCAACATTTCATACAGTCACGTTTAGGACAAGAGATGGAGTGGATATACTCACATCATTGCTGTTCTGCAGACCGTACATACAAGTCCTGTTGAGGGCACAGTCGGAGATGGTGAAGTTGGCGATATCTGCCACATCCCCTGACGCATCCCTCAGCACCGTCCAGCCGGCCAGCAACGCGATCAGCAAGTACGACAGAGTCGTCAGGAAGATGGCCAGAAGAGTGCCTTTTGGTATGGACTTCGAGGGGTCCTGTAACAAAACATTGTTTTAAGACTCTTGGTAAAATATATCCTGTATTGCTGGGGACATCCAGACACAGAACAACAATGTGTTGATTATGTCATATAGAGATCAAATCTACAACCGACCGTTCCAACCGTTATACGGCACATGTACACACACCTTGATATATCTATTACGTATAATTCTCGTGTCATGTTATTGCTCACGATGAACTCCAAAACTATAAATATAAATATTTTTTTAGTGCTTGCGCTGTGTTTCACCGAGTGAGTGAGGATACCGGAGGCCCATAACCCAAACCCCCTCCCCCTATCTTCCCTCCCTATCCCCCAAAGGCAGGCAACGCACTTGTGACGCCTCTGGTGTTTGCAGGTGTTCATGGGCGGCGGTAATCGCTTACCATCAGGCGTTACGTCTGCTCGTTTGCCCGCCTATTCCATAAAAAAAATCTCCGACCAGGCGAGGTCATCATACGTGGTGGGCCACTGCCCAACGGTAGGATGTTGTATATATGCTATACGGCGCGAGAACTTCCATTGCGCGATTCAGGATTGGTAGTTTCTTCGATTTCTTTGTTACTCCGTAGTTCGACGTATCTTCGTTAGATAGCGCTGTAATGTATGTCTGTTGCGCTGTATGTGGAAGTCGCCACAAGATCAATAGGAGCCGAGTATGATTAAAAAGAGACCTAGACAAAATTAAGTGGGAGTTTCAGGTCATTAATATTTCTTTGACTACTGTGGCGTCCACATAGTTTGAAAGTGCACTCTCTGATAGTCCTTACATAGGTACAGGTAAATAATTGCTACCACTTACTACGGTCCTGACACACCTATTTTTAACCGACTTCAAAAAAAGGAGAAGGTTTCTCAATTCGACCGTATATATATACATTTTTTTAATGTGTGTTCGCGGATAACTTCGTCGTTTATGAACCGATATTGATGATTCTTTTTTTAATGGAAAGGAGATATCCCAACGGTGGTACAATCATAAGGACACTAAGATCTGATGATGGCATCCAAGACAAATATTTGCTTCGTCTACATTTATCAAACGCGCTGCGTGCATTATTGTTGCGTGCACTGATATTCAAGAATTTTTCACGTAAAGAACATTTTTACTCACCTTCAAGTCTCCAGATATATTAGCTCCAGCCAATATCCCAGTAGCTGCCGGGAAGAAAATAGAGAACACAGAGAAGAAATTATGTTCCACCCCCTCAAACAGCCTGTAGTCACTACCCATGTTGTTTTGAAGGACAGTCACTGAAAAAATAAATAACATTATTATAAATTACATAACATTACCAGTCATCTATATGATGATATATCCATCCGTTTGAGAGCTACAATGCCACAGGCAGACAGACACACACACACACACGCACAGACAGACATCGACGTCAAACTTATAACACTCCTCTTTTTGCGTCGGGGGTTCAAAATTAAACGAATTAAGATCGAATTTCGAAAACTGGGCTACCCCTAATATAGCATTAAAAGGTGTAAAAGTCGGTCGCTTTAACTCTGCTACATCTATCTACCGTAATAATTCTAATATAGTTTTTCTCTGTACCACAAGAAACAGAAATTCTGTGACGTATACCGTCTTTACTTACTATTATATCCAACAAATCCCTGCGCAATTTCGACATCACTCTTAGGCCCGATGATGGTTCCTATGCAGAAGTCTGCTATGGCTGCCAGCAGTACAATCAGCAAGACTATCTGGGCTTTAGCTTCCCACTCCATACCAACTATGACAATGCCGGTGAGAAGTACTATAGTTATACAGCCGTAGATAGCCTGGTCCTGTAAGAGACAAGAGGAAGTTACAGTTAAAGAAAGTAAGGTGTGACAGTTGAAGAGTTAGCAGTAAAGAAACAGTAACTATTCACAAAACTAAAGAAAAGTGTATTTTATTTTATTATATTACTAGCTTTTACCTGCGGTTCCGCTCGCGTGTGTGTCGGTTATCGCGATAAAGAGTAGCCAGTGTCCTTCCTCAAGAATTAAAGTACTTCCATGTAAAATTTCATTGAAATAATTGAAGCGGTTTAGCCGTCAAAGCGTAACAGACAGACAGAGTTACTTTTTCATTTACAAACAGCTTCTTTGGTTTATTTCCAATTTCAAAATCAATCACGAAATAAATCTTACCCAACTCTTGCTAATCATCAAAGCGGAGTCCGGTATAAGAGTAATGAGTGACTCTCCGAAGCCAACCACATACATAGCACAGGCCACAGCATTCGCCATAGAGAATATCAGGCCGATAGAGCCGCCAAACTCGGGACCCAGGGACCGCGATATCATATAGTAGGTGCCTCCTGTAAATAATACATGTTTAATTTATTGTTGAGAGATGGAGATAAAGAAAGAGATAGATAGAGAAAAGAGAAGGAGATAAGTGATGTGGCAGATGGAGAGAAGGGAATGATTAAGTAAAGACAGGTCGACATCCTGATGCCAAATGTATTCATTGATATAAAGGCAGAGCTATAAATGTATTTTGAGAAGCAAACACTTTGTACCCTATTTACGAAAATTATACGCATGGAGGAATATGTAATTTGGCAGTTGAACTTTATATGGAGGCGGAGTGTGAAAAAACTAAACAAGTAAAATTTTAACAAAAATAAAACCGACTTCAAGGTTTGACTTGATTTCTCTTGGATGCCATCATCAGATCTAAGTTTCCTTATCATGGTACCACCGTTGGGATATCTCCTTTCCATTAAAAAAAGAATCATCAAAATCGGTTCATAAACGACGAAGCTATCCGCGAACACAAATAAAAAAAAAAAGAAAAAAAAAATGTATACATGTGTAAATGTATACTCCTCTTTTTTTGAAGTCGGTTAAAAATAATAATTAAGGTCGAATTCCGTGCAATAAGTCTATGGAAATAAGGCTGTACTGAAAAAACTGAAAGTGAATTGGTTTGAAATTGGAAAGCAAGTGGATTTTAATTACACATATTAATATACTAGCTGTTGCCCGCGGCTCCGCCCGCGTTTATGTCGGTTATCGCGGCAAATAGTAGCCTATATGTTATTCTATATTGTAAGATGTATAAGCTATATTACTATAAAGTTTTATTCAAATCCGTCCAGTAGATTTTGCGTGAAGACGTAACAAACATACACACTCACAAACTTTCGTCTTTATATATTAGTGTGATAGTGTGATAATAAAATCGACCGAACGTTAACCCTTGGTAAGACTATTGCTTGTTCTTTTCTCTTTCTATATACATTTTTGAATATATTCCTCTATATGCCGGCCGGCCTATTCGACATGAATGTGCCGGCTCGACCGGAGCGAACCGGTGTAAAATAGTGCTTGCGCTGTGTTTCACCGAGTGAGTGAGGATACCGGAGGCCCATAACCCAAACCCCCTCCCCCTATCTCCCCTTCCTATCCCCCAAAGGTCGGCAACGCACTTGTGACGCCTCTGGTGTTTGCAGGTGTCGCTTACCATCAGGCGATACGTCTGCTCGTTTGCCCGTCTATTACATAAAAAGAAAAACCGTAAATACATACTACAGTAAATAGCAAAGACAAAACAGTACGTACCTCCTTTTATAACTCCGTTGGTGCTGATGGCGGACATGGAGAGCGCAGTGATGGTGGTCACCACGGAAGTAGTGAGGATCAGGACCATTGACTGCGCTGCCGGGAAATAACTTACCTATCTTATTCACAATTTTTTGAACTTAAAACATTCTTCTTAATTGAGACATAAGTAATATAATTAAATCTACAATTATGTTTTTTCATTATTTACTAAGGACAACCAGTGGTTATTACATTAAATCTCACAGGCAATAACTTTTAGTAAAATTTTAATTAAATTTCTGAAACAAAATTCTAGTTAGTTCGATTTTTCGCTCCCGAGTATGAATTTAATTTACCCCTGAATATAAAATTATGAAAATCATTATTATATATATATATATATTTACAAGCCATAAACAGCACTGTAAAGCATCACGTTGTTTACAATAAATCAATATTTTTTTCTTTCGTTCATGCAATTTCATTAAAAATACAAAACATTGCAACATTGCAGTATATCTACAACAAACGCAATATCATTGAAAGAATTGGCAAAATATTCTTACTGGCGATTTGTACTTTTTGGTGTCTCATTAACGATAATTCGACACAGATAAAGTATTTTTTCGTATGATAAAACACAGTTCCAAAAACTAATAATATACTGACTCTAGATATAACTTAAAACTTATTTCATAATAGACTATGGTTTTTTTCTAAATCTATTGCAATGGTGTTGAAATCTAAAGAGATACTAACCCACGCCAGCTTGTCCAACAACCCAGGACAGCCTAAGGAACAGCATCACGCCCCATATGTTAAGCAAGCACCGCATCAACACGCCCTTAATCCATCCAAACTTCATGTTAGGGCTCTCCATCGTCCTGTCTGCCATATCTTTCTCTAAAGTTTGTCCTGGCTGCAAAGAAAATTTATATTTCGTAAGTACTTATCGTTTTAAGAGATGTAATAATATACATCGTCAATTATACGAATACTTTAGTCTGTATGTCTATCTTTCAGACAGAACAGAATATTATGTACAAAAAACTATTACATTTTCAACAACGGTTGACGTCAACAAAAGCCGAAACCAGAAAGATCATCTGGGCGTCAGGTTTTGAACAAAACAATCCATATTTACATCGTTTAAGAAATCGAAGTATAATGTAAACTGATGACCTCGATCATTTGCTCGGTGACTGGGTGAATTTAAAATCACTGGGCCCGGGTATGGGAAGTTATTTTATTTCATAGACAGAAAACCGCGTCTAGCGCCGCCGTGTCAAAAAAAAGCCTAGTCTAAAAAAATGGGTCTGAGTTACGCCTTATATCATCCTCTACCTGCCAGAGTCCCGTCAAAATAGTTCTAGCCGTTCCAGAGATTAGCCAGAACAGATATTTAAAAATATATTTTTGAATGTAAGTAAGTACCATATATACTTTTATATGCATTTAGTGAAAAGCAGTTAATTTGAAATTACAAACAGACACCTCTATTTCATTTATTGGTATCTATCTATACTAATATATAAAGCTGAAGAGTTTGTTTGTTTGTTTGTTTGAACACGCTAATCTCAGGAACCGCTGGTCCGATTTGAAATTCTTTCAGTGTTAGATAGCCCATTTATCGAGGAAGGCTATAGGCCATATACCATCACGCTAGGACCAATAGGAGCGGAGCACCAATGAAAAATGTTTCGAAAACGGGGGAAAATTATCACGCTACGGGCAATAGAAGACGCAAACGAGGTTGCGTGGGTCGGCTAGTACTAATATATAAAGCTGAAGAGTTTGTTTGTTTGAACACACTAATCTCAGGAACCGTTGGTCCGATTTAAAAAATTCTATCAGTGTTGGATAGTACATTTATTGAAGAAGGCTATAGGCTATATATCATCACGCTCGGACCAATAGGAGCGGAGCACCAATGAAAAACGTTTCGGAAACGGGGGAAAATTATCACGCTACGGGCAATAGGAGACGCAAACGAGGTTGCGTGGGTCGACTAGTTGATGTATATATATCGTGTTTTGTGTCATTTATTTGATAAATGAAACAACAACAACATCAAGAAAATGAGCTTTTCTGCTGTCGGCGTCGCTTAAGACGAAAGCTAATTTAAAAGGAAATAACATTGTGTTCATCCCGTATTCGACAAAGCGGTTTCAACATTTAAATACGTCACGTAAATGCATAACCAAGTGCAACGTAGTTATTTAATTTGTGAGCAAGAGGTCGTAGATCAAGTATCACCATGCTTTAATGAACGTACACCTACGTGTTCGTAATCCCTTGAACTTTAGGTCAATAGATATGTTTAAGTAGACCAGTTGATGTCTCCGTTCTATCCTATCATGGGATAGAGATAGCGTTGAGGTCCTGCAGTCTCAGTCCCGTTTCACTATCCTAGACTTAAAGTATCTCTTTCATAGCTTACTCGTTCAATTAATTATTCTTGAATCTTTTCACTTTCTTTTTGTTTTGTCTGATAACATTTACACTGAGATTTGGTAGAAGGCTATAAGCTGGTGTTTTATGGTGTAGGTGGCAAACGAGCAGACGTATCACCTGATGGTAAGCGATAACAAAGCGCAATCGCTATTTCACACCGGTTTTCTGTGAGGCTGTGGTAACTCCCGTCGAGCCGGCCGGCGGCCCAATCATGCCGAAGCGTGGCTCTCCCGCGTGGATATTAAGAAATTTCTCAAAACCTTTCATCATATTTACATAGTTCTCCGTCTTTGAATAAAATTCGGAAAGGGAAAGAGAGATGATCATGGTGATGGTGATGAGTGATGATTATAACACGGAATTGATCAAATATTAGTTTTGGGGTAGAACCAGCAAGGGTTTTCGCATGTGTAGATTCAGTCATTTACAGACAACTACGGACTCTTGATTCTTATAAAAACACAGACAAACAAATGGTCTTTATCAGCACCCAATTAGTCCAAAATCACAAGTTATTCTCAAAACTTGGTAAAAGATCGGTACCGGTCATGTAAATACTAAGCGATCCTACAAGATTGCCAAAAATGAATGAATTGATACAGTTCTTGAAATTTCAGTAAAGAGTTTGTAAAGCAACTACGTGTTTCTCTGGATAAATCGAAGTTTGAGACCCCATTTAAGTTTAAGTCTATAATAGTTTTCAAAGCCCGACTGGAGATCCAATAATGCAGAAGCATTTCATTAGGCGCCTACAGCGAAGATCACCATGCTGCATGCATTGATGCATTGTTTGCATTTGCAATGAGTATGGTGACCGCTAATCTTGGATTTTGCTCATACGTTCCATCGGGCTGAGTATAGTCACTTTGGCAGGCTCATATATACATATATATATTTACATAAAGTGTGCAAGGAAGATCCCTAGACGTACTTTCTGGTAATTGATTCTACATCACATTTGGAACGAGCAGGTACTAGAGCATCATGTTTACCAAGAGATCTCACGTGTCATGCGACGTCTCAAAATAATGTGACCAATTAATTGACGGCGAACAATTAGCACAATTAGTAACTTGACCGTATCATGCGTAGGTTAGAGGTTACACTATTACACCGCAACACGGTGTCTTGTTTCCTTACAGGTGTGATAGATTAATTAAAGTAATTTAACGTAGCGTTATTTTTTTTAAATTCGTAGGATCCTTAAGATAAAGTAGCTTTTGATTTTCACTGAGCTTGAAGCTGAAGCTCGAAGGACCATTAATTCGTTTGGTAAAACCTAGTGTCCTAATATATTCACAAAACTATTACCTTTATATTTCCGGAATTATTTGGGGTCGGCTATTTGGCTTCTTTAGTAAAATCCATATTTTTAATGAACAATTAATGAGAAGAACAAGGAAATATTCCACCTTATTCTCAAGTGCCACCGTTTTAAAATATTATAGTACATACTGGCTTTAATATCATCTGTTGCGGTTATCAGCTTTGACCGCATTGTAAATCTAAACCTAACCCTAGAAGTATAGGTATATGTTTTGAGCGTAAATGCATCTAAGAGCATTAGATCTGATCTGATAAAATCGTGAAGGTTACGCTGATGAGAATTTATACATTATTTAGCTAATTTGAACTATGACTTTATACTCAAGACTCATGTCCGTTATTTCATTAATTTTTTATAAACAAGATTTTTCACATACCTACTCGTAACACCATTATTATAATTAAATGATAAGAACAAAAATGAAGTATTATTAAATTTCTTTTATGAAAGCTTTTTGGGACATGTTTTTTCATCACTCTTAAATTAAACTATTTCCGTATACCTGACAAAATGTTCGCTGAATTCTATGAATATGACTTTTTGTGAATTTTAACGCCCTGATTTTCATTTTTTTTTTCAATTTATTAGCGATTGTTAAAGAAGATATTTGACGAGAGTTTGATTTATGTACCTACTAGAAATAATTGTCAATAAAAGACAAGATTCGACTATCTCAGCACGAAAACAAAATATGTATCTAACCATCTATCGGCTAGAAGTGTTATTGATATATAGCAGACACTTACCTTCCTAGATAGAGAAGCGTTATGTAGTTCATCCAACGTGGGTCGCGGTGCCGCGTGAAGCGATAAAACGTTTCTGTAGTTGTCCAGCCTTGGTAGAGCTTCTCTTGTGAAATGTCTGCAAATTTCCAAAACCTTTTATAACTAAGTAAAGACTTCGTTTTGTGACATTATCCGAGATATCTCCGCAATATAAATAATAGGTCTTTACCTATGAAATTGCCGTTTTGTATGCAATAAGTAAAAGTACTTATTTTTTCAAACTTTTTATTTCTGTTATTCGAAGTAATCACCCATACAATCGACGCATCTTTGCCAACGCATTGGCAGTTTATTGATGCCCTTCTTGTAAAAATCAGCTGGACGGGAGGCAACAAACTCTTCAAAGGCATTTTGTACTGCCTCTCGGGACTATAATTTTTTACCCACTAAAAAGTTGTCTAAATTTTGGAAAAAGTAGTAGTCGGTAGGTGCAAGGTCTGGTGAGTATGGCGGATGAGGGAGAGCTTCCAACCCCAGCTCTTCACGAAAACGTGCGACCCCATACTGCGCAACAGACAGTCTCCAAGCTGCAAGAGCTGGGGTTGGAAGCTCTCCCTCAACAAACACGCAAAAAGACCCAGAGTCAGAACCACAATGTTTGGATCCCATGTGTAGTTTGAACCAAAGACTGAACAGAAAAGGGCGCTTCAACCACAGCGCCATTTCAGCGTCGGTGACGGTAGTAGATTGAACCCACAACAGTAAAAGCAGTAGAAAGCTGTAACCACTTAAAAGAACTTCGCTATCTCTGCAGTCTTAATAACATCATCACACCCATTAATTTTAGGTACTACTAACGTAAACATACGACAGTATAATAGGCAAAGAAATTAAGTGTTAACAATCTACAAACCAGCTAATCCATTTTCTATTATACAATACACAGTGTATTGATCAACAAAGCCGATATTAAATAACCTTCAAGCAACCACGTACCGAAATACCGAATTCGTCACATCATTAACGTGTATAAGTATATTCTACACGTAATGTTTCACATGTCTTATGCTAAAGAATAAGAAATTCAAAGGCCAGAAAATAACAATTAAATCTTCGCAAGTCGGGCATACAGTACTCTCCTTTGGCGATGAATGATGACAGGCCTCACTAAATCAATCCACACAAAGCGATAACATCGAACGGATGGACATCGCCCTGTCCAGATTCGGAAATAGTGAATTCATCGTAGTGATCCTACTACCACATTTTATAAAACGAGGGCCCAAACGATTACGACAAAGTTGTTAAATTAGAAAAGAAGCTGGCATATGGAGTGCACGGTTGACCTAGCGGTTTAAAAGATCTGGGAGGGGTCCGGAGGTCTTAACAACAGCAGTTACCGGATCTCTACCTTCTCAGGCGCAGAGTTGGCACACCGTGTGGTTTTAGTCGGTTCGATTCCGACACACCGCCCCGCCGCAAACCCCGGCGGGGTGACGGCCCGAGGGGGTTTCCACACGTAAAAAAAAAGTGGTTTAAGATGTACCCACGCCTCCTTCTACGCCGTGTCTATTGGGTTCAAATCTCAAATAGGAACAACACTTTGTGTGATCCACAAATTGTAGTTCTGAGTCTCGGCATTCTTTGTGTCCGTTTCATGTGTTTCAATTCTCCCGCGACACAGAATGTATATTCCTAATGCGGAAAAAATAAAATATATGTTCTGCTACCAGGTCGCGGGAGGCCAGGGCTAGTTGCTGGTGTTTCATAAGAAAATCTATCATCTCTATTTGGGTACGAAGCAATAGTTACCTGTTACACAAATTTCGAAAATAATTACTCGATTATTAGTTAAATTGTCGATTAACTGAGCTCGTTACATCAAAGTACTTGATCGAGAGACCCGGAAATTGAACAAAGGGCTTACCGACAGCCCATTACGGATTGTGTACCGCTTACGTCTTCCTTGTCGTAGAATTCACTTACCTAAAACTTTTACCATATTTAGTATCGGTCGCCGTGAGAGGATCATCGCTGTCCATACCAGAACCTTCCGAATCCTCAGTCACATGGGACTCAGTTTTGTCATCTTCCATCTGGTAACAAAAGGAAATTTGTTAATGATTTACTAACATAACATACACAACTTTTCAACTGGAGCATTCGATTAGAGGTGAAAATATGGTATTTTAAGCTTGGGGGTAATATTATCTATACTTATAAAATAGTAAGTCCTGACTGACTGACTGACTGACTGACTGACTGATTCATCATCGCCGAGCGTAAACTATGATAGTTAGGGCTATGAAATTTGGTGAGTAGGATCGTTGTTTTGAGTAGGCACCCACTAAGAAAGGAATTTTGGAATTTCTACCCCTAAGGGGGTGAAATAGGGGTTGAAAGTTTGTATGGAAGTCCGTTATTTTTTTAATTAGTACCATGAAAATTTTATTCTGGGCTACTGATTAAAAATGAGTAGATACATATTTAAGCGTTTCTGCATAATTTACCAATAAGGGGGTGAAATAGGGGTTGACATTTCGCATATAAGTTAGTCTGGAAGTCCCTCATTTTTGAAGTTAGAAACATGAAACTTTATTTTTAGGCTACTGATTAAAAATAAAGAATTACGTATTTAAGCGTTCCTGGATATTGTACCCCTAAGGGGGTGAAATAGGGGTTGAAAATTTGTTTGGAAGTTCGTCATTTTTTTAAGTAAGAAGCATGAAACTTTATTTTTGGACTACTAATTGAAAATGAGTAGATACCTATTTAAGCGTTTATGAATATTCTACCTCTAAGGGGTGAAATAGGGGTTGACATTTCGCATATAGTTTAGTCTGGAAGTCCGTCATTTTTGAAGTTCGAAACATGAAACTTTGTTTTCGGGCTACTGACTAAAAAAGAGTAGATACGTATTTAAGCGTTTCTTGGTATTCTACCCCTAAGGGGGTGAAATAGGGGTTGAAAGTTTGTATGGAAGTTCGTCATTTTTTAATTAAGAAGTACGAAACTTTATTTTTGGGCTACTGATTAAAAATGAGTAGATACCTATTTAAGCGTTTATGAATATTCTACCCCTAAGGGGTGAAATAGGGGTTGACATTTCGCATATAGGTTATTCTGTAAGTCCGTCATTTTTGAAGTTGGAATCATGAAACTTTGTTTTCGGGCTACTGATTAAAAATGAGTAGATACGTATTTAAGCGTTTCTGGATATTCTACCCCTAAGGGGGTGAAATAGGGGTTGAAAGTTTGTATGGAAGTCCGTCATTTTTTAAGTTAGAAACCTGAAACTTTACTTTTGGGCTGCTGATTAAAAATGAGTAAACACGTATTTCAGCGTTTTTGAATATTCAACCCCTAAGGGGTGAAATTGGGGTTGATATTTCGTACATAGGTTAGTCTGTAAGTCCGTCATTTTTGAAGTCTGAAACATGAAACTTTATTTATGTGTTACTGATTTAAAAAGAGTAGAGACGTATTTGAGCGTTTCTGGGTATTCTACCCCTAAGGGGGTGAAATAGGGGTTGAAAGTTTGTATGGAAGTTGGTCATTTTTTAAGTTAGAAACATGAAACTTTATTTATGTGCTACTGATTAAAAAACAGTAGATACGTATTTGGGCGTTTCTGGATATTCTACCCTTAAGGGGGTGAACTAGGGGTTGAAAGTTTGTACGTAAGTTCGACATTTTTGAAGTTACAAACATGAAACTTTGTTTTTGGGCTACAAATTAAAAATGAGTAGATACGTATGTAAGCGTTTCTGGATATTCTACCCCTAAGGGGATGAAAAAGGGGTTGAAAGTTTGTACGTAAGTTCGCCATTTTTGAAGTTACAAACATGAAACTTTGTTTTTGGGCTACAAATTAAATATGAGTAGATACATATGTAAGCGTTTCTGGATATTCTACCCCTAAGGGGTGAAATAGGGGTTGAAAGTATCTATGGAAATTGTCATTTTTTAAGTTAGAACCATGAAACTTTATTCATGTACTACTGATTAAAAAAGAGTAGATACGTATTTAAGCGTTTCTGGATATTCTACCCCTAAGGGGATGAAAAAGGGGTTGAAAGTTTGAACGTAAGTTCGACATTTTTGAAGTTACAAACATGAAACTCTGTATTTGGGCTACAAATAAAAAATGAGTAGATACGTATGTAAGCGTTTCTGGATATTCTACCCCTAAGGGGTGAAATAGGAGTGGAAAGTTTGTATGAAAGTTTGTCATTTTTTAAGTTAGAACCATGAAACTTTATTCATGTACTACTGATTTAAAAGAGTAAAGACGTATTTAAGCGTTTCTGGATACTCTTCCCCTAAAGGGATGAAATAGGGGTTGAAAGTTTGTATGGAAGTCCGTTTTTTTTTAAATTAGTACCAAAAGACTTTAATTTTGGGCTATTGATTAAAAATGACTAGATATCTATTTAGAGTTTCTGCACATTTTACCCCTAAGGGAGTGAAATTGGGGTTGAATTTTTTTATGGAAATCCGTCATATTTAAGAATACATAGAAATAAGAAAGGTGAAACTTTACTTTTGGGTTGCTAATTAAAAATTAGTAAATACGTATTGCAGAGTTTCTGAATATTCTATCCCTAAGGGGTGAAATAGGAGTTGACATTTCGTACATAGGTTAGTCTGGCATTCCGTCATTTTTCGAAATAGATTAATACTTATATCAGCATTTATGCGAATTCTGTTCCTAAAGGGGATGAAATATGAGTCAAATGTTTGTATGAAAGTTCTTTTAAATGGGCTATTGATCAAAAATAAAAAAATACGTTCAAAAACATGAATAAAGTACTGATACATACTTTTACACAGTTTTAAGTAAATACATATTATCAACTTCCACGCGAGCAAAGCCGCGGGCAACAGCTAGTGTTGTATAGAGCAATTTACAAAGACAGGGGTTGTTATCATATTCAAATATATTCATGAGTTTATTTGGACTAGTTTAGGTGTTTTTACGTGTCATATGTGAAAACTAAAAAATTAAGTAAACGTTTTTACGATATTATATACGTAGTAGATCCACGCTGATTTCCGGATTGACGGTACTTCACTCGCAAAATCAACGTAAACTGACAGCGTTCGTGCTGTCGAGTTTCGTTGGTGAGTGCGAGAGCGGAGGCCCAATGATGCAGAAGCATCACTAGGCCGCCATGGTGTGGGTCGCCTTCGCCCTACTGCTTTGTTGCATTGTCTGCATTAGCAGTATGGTGACCACCACTCTTGGATTCCGCTTATGCTTTCCATGAGGCAGAGTAGAGTCATGGTAGGCCATAAATAAAAAAATAAAAAAACATTACATGTCTATGCTCCAGCTTGTTTTAAAACACATAGAACCGTAGGAACAAAAGTTCCCTAGTATTCAAACCGGTCCAAAAAGGCCAAAGCATGGTCTCCCACGATTCTTGTTTAACATAGATCATTGATAAATACTTTCGCTTCCGCATAACATACATATTTTTACAACTGACAATAAGTACCTACGGGTACTTAATTATAAATTCGTTGCGGCCACGCTATAACGTTACAATCACTCAACTGTGGCCAATAACAGAGAGCCTTGTGTGAGTTTGTTTCACGTTTAAATATATCCCAACGACAAACGCGTTTGTCGTTACGTTTCGTTTAAGGTGCATACTGACCTAAGCCATTTCGGCGTAACGTAACATTCGTGGCGAGCGTGTTACGTTACGCTTTAATTTTAGGTCAGTACAACCCCAAGCCCTGTCGCGTCGTCGCGAGCACGATTTAACGCGGGTGGAGCAAACGCCGCTCGATGCGAGCAGCTTGGCTCGCTGTACTGACCTATAACATTCCAGCGTAATGTTACGTAACGTTACGCCGGAATGTTATAGGTCAGTCGCCACCTGAAGATTTTAGCCAGCGTTACGAGAAATTAACTCACAATAGGCCCTCTGGCGCAAACGTCAATCACTCTCAACAACTCAGAGGTACTTTATAGTTTAGTTAGTTTGACCCTGCCAAAATGACTCTACTCTGCCTGATGGAAAGCATGAATAGAATCCAAGAGTGGTGGTCACCATACTGCGAATGCAGACAATGCAACAATGCAGCATGGCGACCCACACCATGGCGGGCTAGTGATGCTTCTGCATCATTGGGCCTCCGGTCTCGCATTCACCAACGAAACACGACAGCATGATCGCTGTCATTTTACGTTGATTTTCTATGCGAGGGTAGTACCGCCCCGGTCGAGCCGGCCCGTTCATGCTGAAATCAGCGTGGCTCTACTACCTTGGATTTCTTTACTTAGAGCAGGCCAGCATAATCCTCTCACGTACTCATAATTCTATCACGGAATAAAACAGTTTTATAGCATAGTTAGTTTAAATATTGATATTTTGTAAAGAATGTGTTTGTGGAACATACAATCCTACTTGTTTAATGAAATAAAGCAATAGTGGCTATTGTAAAGGTTCAACATTATCTATACTAATATCATGAACCTGAAGTTAGTTTGGTTTAACGCGCTATTCTCAGGAAGTACTGGTCAAATTTTAAAAACTGTTTTAGTGTTAGATAGCCCAGTTATCGATCTAAAGTTATCAATGTTATCAGCACGCTGCGACCAAAAGGAGCTGAGAATAAATAAAAAAACGGACTTCAAAAACTAAAAAGTAAAAAAATAACTAAATAAAGATTTAATTAAATACACCTCACATGCAAACCTTTAATATTGATGAAACACTATTATATTATGTATGTGCTACCTTTCATAGGTTTGAAGTCGGTGCCAAGTCAAATGTAATAGTTGACGGAGTAATAAGTGTACAAACATAAAAAAATACCAAACAAGTTGAGAACCCCCTCCTTTTGGAAGCAAAACCATAATAATATTTATCGAAGCAAAGCAATATGTAATAACTGCATCGAAAACTATAGGACACCAGTATATATTTTGACATGCTATGGCGCCAAGTCTAAACGATAAGAGCTCAAGTTATAAAAAAATAAAACAATAAAAATAAAAATAGCCTTTATTCTACTACCAATTACATAGTTAATAAAAAGAAAAATGTTATTTTATTATTTTTTAACCCTAGGTAATAGTCGCCTCTTCAGCGTAGGCCTCCCCCAATATTTTCCACTGCTTCCTGTCCCTAGCTGCTCTCATCCAGTCTACCCCAACTCTCTGTCTGAAAATGTCTCTCCATCTTGTTCTTTGTCTTCCTCTCCTCCTCGCTCTCTCTATGGGCAACCACTCCGTCAATTTCTTGGTCCATCTGTTGTTTTCCATTCTACATATATGACCAGCCCAGTTCCATTTTAGTATCCGAATTCTTTCTGTAATGTCTTGTATTTTTGTAATTGTTCTAATTTTTTTATTACTAATTTTGTCTATCAATTTTATGTCTAACATACTCCTTTCCATTTTTCTTTGACAGATTGCTAGTTTTTCCTCTTCCTTCCTTTTTAAGGACCAAGTTTGGCATCCGTAGGTTTTACTTGGCAGAATTACCATTTCATAATTTTTTTTCTTAAGCTCTATCTTTACGTCCTTGTTTTTCATCATAAGAGCTCAAGTTATACTGGTTATGAAATAAACCAAGACATTTATTTCTTGTTCCAGTTAATTTACTAAACAATGAAACTAAAATATTTCGTTTAAAAATCAATTATACTGGTTATGAAATAAACCAAGACATTTATTTCTAGTTCCACTTAATTTACTAAACAATGAAACTAAAATATTTCGTTTAAAAATCAATGGCTCATTCGTTTTATGCGTTACATTAACACCGCTGATAATGCACCATAGAAAAACTACGCGTTATTTTCGAATATTTATTTATTTATTTATTTATTATTTAAGGTCCACCAACAGTTGTTACAGATAATTATTGCAAACATAGGAATATGCAAGAAGTTTGTCCTATATCTAACTGCACAACCAATTACAGGCAAACACCACATGCAATGTGATTTATGCATCAACATGCCGACACGGCCATATGAGTATAAAAATTGTTAGTTAGGCACACTTAAACTATAGTTAATTACAATATATATGCAAATAATGTAATAATATTACTATTGAAATTACTAATCAATAATATCAGTATCAAAATAAATATCAGTTTCACTTTAGCTAGGGTTGCCAACGAACAGTCTGACTGCAGATACAAACTTGAAAGTTTTTGTAGCTTATGCCGTGTACAGATTTGCGAAATGTAGCATGCAATGTAACATATAAGGAGCATTTCATAAATTGTGGACGAACTGAGCGTGTTCCCGGCAACCGCGCGTCGAACATAGCTCAGTCTGTTGAGAACACGCGAAAAGAATGAATTTCAGATGTTTTTTGTAAAAAGATTCATTTTGTGGATTCCATAAATTTTCTCTTGTTCTGTACACCTCAATTAACTGCATAACTTTGCTCCACTCCATGATTCAACTGTAGCCTCTGCCATAGCTGTGTTTTCTTCCATGGTCACATAACCCGTCCACACATACACGCTCCGTTCACACTGCGCGCCCATTTGTGTTCGGCGAAAATACCGACAAATGGCGGATCGGGACGCGCATAAATGAAATGCTCTGTTCGTGCGCGCAAGCCGTCCACACTATGGGAATTCTGTTACATTGCATGATACATTGCGACAATGTGGACAGCAAATTCTTTCATTGCGTGTTACATTGCATGCTTTCGGAAATCTGTACACGGCTTTACGTGATTTATGTTTTAAATGCACAATAAGAATGAATTTTAGGAAATGTTGCCTCTACGGGGCTAAAGCAATAGGTTAACGGTTGTCATTTTGAAAGTCAGGAACACGAATTAATCACGCGAGCGACGACGTGAGCTTTACTACTTTAGTTTTTACTAACGGAGCCCCACGGTTTTATCCAGAGTACATCAACAACAATCGCGGGGTAAAGCCAGACTAAAAACTTTTGCCTAAGATACTCCTTATATTATCAGCTAGCTGCCAGTGAAAGTCCCGTCAAAATCGGTCCAGCCCTTCCAAAGATTTGCCGGAACAAACAGATAGACAGACAGACAAAAATAGTAAAAAATGTTATATGCATTTAGTAAAAAGCGGTTTTTTTAATATTACATAGAGACACTTCAATTTTATTTATTTCTATAGGTAAATAAATATTACATTAAATTTTATGGGACCAATATTTATTCTCAGTTTTTACTGCTGTTCATACAGACAAGACCAATATTATTAGTTACTAGCCGACCCACGCAACCTCGTTTGCGTCTCCTATTGCCAGTAGCGTGATAATTTTTCCCCGTTTTTGTAACATTCTTCATTGGTGCTCCTCTCACTGGTGGTCTTAGCGTGATGATATATAGCCTATAGCCTTCCTCTATAAATGGGCTATCTAACACTGAAAGATTTTTTTAAATCGGACCAGCGGTTCATATGATTAGCGCGTGCAAACAAACAAACAAACAAACTCCTCAGCTTTATAATATGTATTGGTATAGATAATTTGAAATACAGCGTATACATGACCAATAATAATAAAGAATGAAACATTAGAAGACGTATAATATGACAGGTAACACATAACTACAAATTACCCTATTCAAGATATATATTATTAATAATATATAGTATGAGAATTGTTTGTTTATTTCCAAACCCTATCTTTATATATATAATTCTTCTGTGAGTGTGTATGTCACTGAACTACTCTCAAACGACTGGACCGATTTTGATGAAATTTGTTGTGTGTGTTCAAGGGGATCTGGGAATGGTTTAGATTCACAATTTTGTCCGCTGGACAATGTTTTTTTAATTATTTTTTAATTTATTAGTAGTTATGGCAAAACGACGTTTGCCGGGACAGCTAGTATCTGTATATATTCTAGCTATTGACCGTGTATTTGCTTGCGTGATTATTTTGTTTTCACTTGACTAAAAAGTGAAGACCTTAAATTTAATCGTTCATTCCTTATTTTAGGGGTGAATACTGGAAAAAAAAATTCTTACAAATTAAAAAAGGATAAGCTACTAAAGGTTCAAATGTATAGCCTCAACTATTTAGGCAATCCGGTGACGAGTCAGTCAATATAGATAAAAGAGGAAGGTGACTGACTGACTGACATACCCGGAGATCAACGCACGGCCCAAACCGGTGAAGCTAGAATCCTAGCATGTAGGTTTTTATATAACGGAAGTGAGCACTAAGAAAGGAATTTTTGAAATACCACCCCTAAGGGGGTAAATCAGGGGATGGAAGTCTGCGTGAGGGAAGCCGCGTGTAAAAGCTAGTTCTTTCTAGAAACAGATTTCGTCTTAGCTCTCCTCTCTTAAGCTATTACTGAAAAAGCCTTAATGCTGATCAATATTAAGTGTTCAGTAGAAAGAAACCACAAACATAAAAACACGTTTTAAGCCAGACTTGTTCTCTTGTAAAAAATAATGTTAGCACTTGAAAAAAGTTAATAGCAATACACGACACGTGTTTTTGGCATTTAAAGCTACACATAAAACACGAATATTTTTTCCCCTTCAATACATGATATAAAAAAAACTGACATCCCTTGCTTGTGGAAACGCAGTAAAGACGGTACGCAATAGCAACGAGTGCCTGGCCCAGAATATATGTACGACATCATGCTGGACACGTGAGCGGGGCGTGCGCACAACTATTCCAAAACGATAATATTTATTGTGTACATATATGTACATCATTGTAGGTTGACTCGGAAGACAAGGGAAGATTCTCGAAGTGCGAGTTCAACAGCCAGTGGAAAAGTACTTTTTTATGCAACAATATGCAATGCAACAATGCAGCATGATAATCCACACCACGGCGGCTTACTGATGCTTATGCATCATTGGGCTTCCGATCTTGCACTCAACAAGGAAATACGACAGTACGAATGCTGTCATTTTAGGTTGATCTTCTGTGCGAGAGGGTAGTACCGCCTCGGTCGAGCCGGCCCGTTCGTGCTGAAATCAGCGTGGCTCTACTAAATCCGAAAGTTTGTGAGCACAGAACAGAGAATTTGTAAAAATTTGAACGGTTTAAGAGAATAATATAGCTTATACGTCATAATAACACGGGCTACCTTTTAACGCGATAATACCGACATAGGAGGAGCCGCAGGCAAAGTTATAAGATAGATATATTACGTGTGCTATATTATTACTTGCTATAAGATTATAACATAAAAAGGCGACTGGACTGCAGATGTATTTCGGCAGCAGTGGTTTTTCCCTCTGTAGATTGCAGAATAGATTGCACTCCATACGATAAGAAAACCTATGGTTACCATAACTATATCTCAACTCTAATAGGTTACTATAGCAAAAACGTACCAGAAGAGTATCTTAGCAACTGACCGACTTGGCTTACAAAATATAGCTGCAACTTTCTGACCGGCAGAGGCATTTTAGGTCGCAGTGATACAGTGTTGTCCCAACATTATTTCTCTAGCATATTAATGACATGTTAACCGTTTATGGTGTACATTACTATACAAACGAGGTCTATTACTAGTCATTTAAAATATGTAAATAAACAGGCGCCGCAAATAGCTTCGTGTACTTGGCAAGGAGAAGCCAGTTGCGCAGCGAAAGTTGTGAAGCCAGCTTGTCAAGCCTGACATCTGGCTAATTATACTGCTATTACTTCTGAAGTGCTAAGTATATATACATATATACAATATTTAAACCCTTTTTACAAGACTACGTCAAATTAAAATAAAAAGGTACTCGTAATAGCTTTAGCAATCTATGTATGTAAATTAGAATGCAGGCATGCGGCGCAACTACTGAACCGATTTCAATAAATGAGGTGTCAATTGCTTCGTAATAATATTCCGGCTGACGCGGTTATATAATTTTCTTCAAAGCTTTTGATGGAGAATTGTCAGAGTTTTTTCAACTTTTTCTTGCTAGTAAGCGATCATATCATACAAAACTGCGTGAGTGAATGGCGGTGAACAGAAGAAATACAAAATCACGATGCCAGTAATATGCTGCGGCACATATAGGTCAAATTGACCACTGTCATAACACGTTATCAGAGACTTACACCACCAAAGCTACCCGTCTGTTGCAAGTAAATATTCTCAAGGTATTTTAAGGACGGAATTCTTGAGATTTGCATACTTCCATTAACTTGCTAATCACAATAATTTCAAAGATACCACTCAATTCAGTTTCTCTTGTCCCACGTCAATTGAAATCAAGCAATGCTACCAAGCACACAGTTTATAAATCCTGTTTCCAACTGAACAGATCTGGTCTTATCTGTGCTTACGTAATAATCGGAGTACGACACTGACAGGAACTAAATTATTGTCTATTTGTGGCTTAGACACGGTGCCTGCGGACACTCATATCGAACTGTAGGTTAAGGTCTGAGGTAGGTTCGATTCAACTATTCTTAGCTCTTCAAACTAGTAATAAATTCTGAAAATTTATGCAGTCAGTTGGTTAAGTCATATTAAATAAATAAATATTTTTTTGTTCCATATTCAATGTACAAGATTTTGGGTGTTTTTCTTAAGAGTAGACTTAACTTAATTTCTGAAGAACTTGTGCGATTAGAGCCAAGTTTTTATTATTTCTTACTTTTTCTACTATTTCTTACTATCAAATTACACTGCTTAAATTCATAATTAAGTAATTTCAACATTTCAAATTAGTGATCTGCCTGATCTAGGTAAGACCTGTGTTTCAGTATATATTGAAATAAGCCGGACATACAAAAGCTACATTATCCACAAAAAGAAGCCAATTTTTTCTTCAATTTGCGGTGCTGTTATCTTGCGTGGATTGCTCCCTTACTCAGCTCTTACGATACCCACGGGATAAATAGGGGTTGTGACGTGTATCAAATAATTTGGTAATTTGGAAGATGGACGGAAAATAATGATGTAGTTATATTCCAAGGTGATACCAAGGTAGATATATATCAAGAAGATCTGGTATGGTCTGGTACAAGAAAAGATTATGGAGTGGTGTTTTTTTTTTCACGGAATAGGAGGCAAACGAACAGACGTATCACCTGATGGTAAGCGATTACCGCCGCCCATTGACACCCGCAACACCAGAGACGTCACACGTGCGTTGCCGACCTTTGGGGGATAGGGAGAGGGACGTGGGGAGGGGTTCGGGGATGGGTCTCCGGTATCCTCACTCACTCGGTGAAACAACGCGAGCGCTATTTCACACCGGGTGTAGAATATATAAGGTACATTATATATTCTTCACCTCTCCACATATCTTTTCATCCTGACCATAAATATTTATGAGGTATCTACATTATAGTGGCGGATGGTTATCGACACAAGATTTAATGCAATCTATTTTTATTTTTATCCTATGACCTAGAACGGTTTACGTATGATTTGTTAATATAACAAGTCTCTTTTAGATTTATAGTCAGTATTATATATAACACTCTCATAACAAATAAAAGAGCTGGAATCTACGCAAATAAACTTTAAAACTAAATATACCAACGTCTTCAGAATTTTATTGGCGGAAAGGTGCATTATTTACATTTTAAATAAAAGTGATTTATTAGCAAAAAGTATGCATAGGGAAACATACAAAACATATTTTTTATTTATTATGGTTGATTTCATCTATTACACTCCAATATATATATATATTTTAATTTATTTCAACTTCCTGCAATTATATTCGCACCAGCTTTTGAGTTCTGCTCCGACCGCCTAAATGTAGGTTGTCGCGGTATATAGTAGCCTATGTGTTATTCTGATGCATAAGCTGAATTACTGTAAAGTTTCATCCAAATCCGTTCAGTAGTTTTTGCGTGAAAGAGTAACAAACATCCATCCATCCATACTTAGAAACTTTCGCGTTTATAATATTAGTATAGATATAATTTGCTTTTTTTGCTTGTGTTGTTTTTGTTTTAACGAGGAATTTAAATTACGAGAGTATCTGGTTTCTGCTAATACTTCTTCTAGGGATCCAGTGTTCATGGGCCATGGTAAAAAATAGGCGGTATTTTTACTAACAATGAGTCACACAATTAATAATATAGGTAATGAGATGATAAGCCTTAGTGCCTTAGGTTGCGTTATCAGCCGCCTCTCTTTTAGATAATTTATAATCAATGCTTTATTGCGCCTTTATTATTATAACACTAGCTAAAACGCCCATCTTTGTCTGCGTTTCCTGTTGATCGTAGTGTGATGTTATACAGTGTACAAATTTGTTTACCAAGACACTTAGGCTTACTTTTTAGTGAACCAATCTTAAAAGATGCTGACGTGGATTTTTTTAGAACTTTTAAAAAGGAAAAATTCTGTCTTACATTATATTTGCGAAACTTTACCCATTTACCAAAGCACGCGATGGGCTCTCCCAGGAATAAGATTTTTCATTGATACTCCGCTCCTATTGGTCGTAGCATGGTAATATATAGCCTATAGACTTCTTCGATGAATAACACTGAAAGTTTTTTTCTAATCGGACCAATAGTCCCCGAGATTTGTGTTCAACCATACAGACCCTTCAGCTCTATCATATTAATATACTAGTACCTATAGATTTCTAATAACTACAAACTACAAGTAACATATTAATAACCAGCTCCCGTTCTTTCTCACAAATGAATGTTTCATTTCCAATAGAAGAGATACCACGCCAACAAGTGTGGCCAGCTCATTATTGTAGGGTTGCACGATTTCATAAAAAATAATTAAATTGAATGCAATCTTACGCATTGTATGACTTATATGTCCGAACACCACATGATGTATTCGCAAATAGAACCCTTTGCTGCAAATACTAAAGTACTGATTCCTTTGTAATGATGTCAATCTAAAATAAGCTGCCGCCTCTTCATATTGCGTTAACTGAATGGTCTGAAACTATTTCTGTCTTCTTTTAAAGGATGTCTCTTTTATGTGAATCAGTGAACTTTACTCGTTAAGATGTTTGAAGAATTGTGACTCAGGGATAAGAGATTAAAAAAGTGTTCATTCATCCTAAAACGTGGGTTAAGTGAAACGTCATCCGGCCATCCGGCTGACGTTCAAATGTTTGTATGATGCATAGGGATCATCATAGAACATAGACGAGGTAAAACCCACTTAAACTAAAGGAACCTAGATCTTACTGATTATCTCTACACTCTTCTTACGTGGAGAAAGTCCTTTGTACCCTTTCTACACTAATATAGCTAACAATCGCATAGCACATCTATACTAATATTATAAACGCGAAAGTTTGTAAGTATGGATGGATGGATGGATGTTTGTTAGTTTTTCACGCAACACGCGATAACCGACATATACGCGGGCGCAGCCGCAGGCAACAACTAGTTTAGAATACTATAATGTTGTTATTATAGTATTCTAAATGCTATGTTATATAAATGTTGAGGAACTGCTGAAGGCTAAAATTTCTAAATATAGAGAAGCAATAGTTTTTTAACGTGTTATTGTATAAATATTATATTCGACTAGCGGTTGCCCGCGGTTCCGCCCGCGTTTATGTCGATTATCGCGGTAAATAGTAGCCTATGTGTTATTCAGATGTATAAGTTATAATACTGTAAAGTTCCACCCAAATCCGTTAAGTAGATTTACGTGAAGAAGTAACAAACATACACACTCACAAACTTTCGCCTTCATATGTTAGTGTGATGTATAGTTGAAGCAAATCTACAAGGAATCACTAATTAATTTTGTATTTAATTTGCTTAGTGTTTGAATTTTTAAATATACCACGGCGTCGCAGAATTCGGCGTGAAACAGTGCTAGCGCTGTGTTTCACCGAGTGAGTGAGGAAACCGGAGGCCCTTACCCCATCTCGCCCCCATCCCCCAAAGGCCAGCAACGCACTTGTGACGCCTCTAGTGTTGCGTGTGTCCACGAGCGAAGGTAATCGCTTACTATCAGGCGATACGATGACAGTTTAAGTTATTCTGGTCATAAAATTGAACAAGAGGTCCAGTCAAGAATAGACTAACAGGCGATCATTCCAACATCCTTAATTTGTAATATATCATTATTTTTAATACAACATTAATCTTCCATTGGCATAAAGCAATTATCGATCGTGTCAGTTGAAGTATTACATTAGGTAGATCGATTTTAAGTCGAAGTATATAATTTTCGGACGATACGAGATTGATATGACAAAATTACAGCATTTGAATTACAAATTGCTTGAATGTAACATATTTGACACGATATAATTAATATGACATAATTAATGCGACCTTCAAACCTTCAAGAAAAGAGCGTACTCCTTCTTAAAAGGCCGGCAAAGCACTTGTGACGCAAAAACATGCAAAGTTGCTTTTACTATACAACATAGACGTCTCTAACTGACATGTTTACTTATTAAGACCAGCCAAGCGTAGCAAATTCGATAATATTTTGCTTTATTTTACGTCTAAGATTGAAAAAATATTCAATGGATCTGAACATTTTGGACTAAGTGCGATTTTGCCAAGAAGGTTGATTACTCTTTCTATTGGATCATTGTATTTCACAAACGCTGATAAAGAAAAATAATATTGTCTACTCATAGCATGAAAGAGCCCACTGAGTGAGGTTACTCTCCCGTAATTCTGGTAGAGGAGGAGGCTCAATAGGTGCTTTCTACTTTCAGTGTTGTAGGCACCCTATATGGCGAACACTTTGTATGTTTCACTAATTGTTGCCCTGACACTGGGTGTATAGTGTGTCCGCAAAAAAAGGGTGAAGCTAATAACAATAAGCAATGGACAGTAAGCTCCTTTGCCTCCTATTCCATGAAAGAAAACCAGAGAGTAAAAGTCAGGTTTGATGAGAATCCAAAAGACATTTCAAAGTACCGTCGATACCTGGACGATTCCACACAAAAATAAACATTAAAAAAATTATAATAAAAAATCTATACTTTAATAAAAATGTAAATTTTTAAGAAAAATAATATAACAGTTAATTAATTCAGCAAACTGTGACTTGTTTAGTTGCAATAAGTTTATTAATATTTATTATGTTGGCGGGAATGGTAACGGCGTAAACAACATTCTTGATAAAGTGTATTGCAAAATAGTAATTTGAACAAGATTTTTTACCATTCTAAAAATTTAAGATGACGTAATGGCATATAATTATTCTCAAGACCAAATGTCATCTATAAAAATAAATAAAATTGGAGTGACTGTTTGTAATATAAAAAAAACCGCTTTTTACTAAATGCATATGTATGTATACACGGTACATATACGAAAAATGTAGTTAAAAAAATTTTTGTCTGTCTGTCTGTCTGTCTGTCTGTTTGTTCCGGGTAATCTCTGGAACGGCTGGACGGATTTTGACGGGACTTTCACTGGCAGGTAGCTGATGATCCGGGGAGTAACTTAGGCTACTTTTTTTAGACTAACTTTGTCGCGCGGCGTTACTAGCGGTACAACAATAACCGCGGGTAACACCGTGGGGTTCAGCTAGTCAGAAATAAATTCCGGTAGACAAACAGAAACAACAACCGATTTCCAATAAAAATCAAAAATTATTTAAACTTTTTGTATTACTAACGCCTTTTAAAATTGTTATTAGAACAATTTCTTGTCCTATTTATGATCTGGACTTCTAGCTTTGACTTTAAATATACGTATTTTGCATTAATAAATTATGTATAAAACTACTTTTGATAAATTTAACTTCTCTTTTTGACATAAACCGTGTTCTCGAATCTTTTTAAGCGTTTGAGTAAACGTGAATGCGTTTAAATCAGTATTCAAAAAGATTCTAAATCGATAATAATGGATCAATAAATCACCCTAAATCGGGACTTTGGCAACCCTGTTTGCACAGCCCACGCGCAGCTAGTTGCTAAAAGTAATGTAAGTACATCAGACTTACCTACTCAGATTGTCTAGTATTATAAGTGAAATCTGTTTAGCCTGCTAGGAAATTTAATTTGAATCATATCCTCCAGAGAAAGAATTTGACAAAGAGAAAGATTTTTTATTTGCTAGAAATATAGAAATATGGTACATTATAGAGATCTGAGGGCTAGTTTAACCTTCTTCATATTTCGCCTACCGACAGAAACAGAAAATTATACATATTTTTATCAAAGATTAAGTCAAGAATGACAAATTTTGATCAACAAATAAATTTTAATCATCCTTTGTACCCCGAAGAGCGGAAAACATAATCATGTAGATGACATGAAACTTGCTCTTCAAAGAGAATATACAAAACGAATTCAGAGCTTTAGGAATGACTCTGGGGATATCACGCAGATATTGAGACACCGGACACAAATACGGAACGAATTCGTAGTTTGCCGGATGAGTCTTGGGACTTTGTTCCATCGCATATTGAAATATCAAATTAAGATAGTAGAGCCGGCTCGTAGAGTCGGGCCGGCTCGACCGGGGAGGTACTACCTGAGCACAGAGATGTTAAATGACAGCGTTCGTGCTGTCGTGTTTCGTTGGTGAGTGCGACCCAAAGACGCAGAAGCATCACTAGCCCGCCATGGTCTGGGTCGCCATGCTGCATTGTTGCATTGTCTAAATTCGTAATGAGTATGTTGACCACCACTTTTAGATTCAGAAAGAAACTTAGAAAGTTCTGCACCGTTTGAGCTAAATTTTGATACGATATACAAACACTTTCAAAGACCATTTTTGGATCAGTTTTGTTTCTTATTTCTCAACAATGCAACCACAAAGTGTTAATAGACAATGCCCCATAGATCGTCAGATACATAATCCGTCCGTTTCTTAACCGGGCCTAAGACAGACGAGGCTATAGGAAGCCTACCGCCGCCCGTGCACTTATTCAATTTGCCGCTATTATGATTTATTGGTCCGTACAAGTAGGCGCCTATGACCTAGACCGCTGGACTGCTTGGCGATTGTAGTACGACGCAAACATTCCTAGTATCGGCATGTACATTACCGTCTGTAATCATGCGATGATATTTTAATGTTCCTATTTCGATCTGACTGGCTTATTAGTCTAGAACTCTAGAGCTTAGCGAACCTAACTTCTAAGTGAGTAAATTTAATTCCTATTCTAGAAAAATATTGTGTACGATGACCACGATCATCTGTTATCTATACTAATATATAAAGCTGAAGAGTTTGTTTGAACGCGCTAATCTGAGGAACTACTGGTATGATTTGAAAAATTCTTTCAGTGTTAGATAGTCCATTTATAGAGGAAGGCTCTAGGCTATATATCATCACGCTTAGACCAATAGGAGCGGAGCACCAATGAAGAATGTTACGAAAAACGGGGGAAAATTATTGCGCTACGGACAGGAGTAAATGAAGTTGCGTGGGTCAGCTAGTGTGTATATAAAGTAAATAAATAAATATTTCGAACATCTAACAAACAATGACATCTAGTCCCAAGCTAAGCAAAGCTTGTGTTATGGGTACTAGACAACTGATATAATTACATATACTTAAGTATACTTTTTTTCGTAAATACATACATATCATACATACACACCCAAAGTATGAAACAAATATTTGCAGATAATACAAACATTTGGTCCGACCCGGGAATCGGACCCGTGACCTCAAGTACAGTAGTCTCATACGCTACCACTACGCCACTGGAGCAGTTACGTACATAAGTATATTTATTTAGTGAGGTTATTTTATGTCCAGGTGGACGACAATTATTACAGGCTTCTGCCTAATACTCAATTGTAACTAAAATTGTAGTCGACAAAATGTGGGCGTTTAAATACGCTTCTGCCTACCACTTTCATAATAAAGGATGTGAATGAGTCATGTTATCAAACGTTAGTTTTCCCTGACTCACTGATCACACGATACTGCCTTTGTAGGTCAGTGTAATCCCTCATCAAGTAAAGCATGAGTATAAAAATGTTCATTTATATATTTTTTATGGTATAGACTATAGATACCGGCACCTTATTTGGCCAGATTAGTTAGATACGCAGAAATCGTTTTTAGGTCCCTTTGGTGATAGAGGGACGCGGTTATTGTAGTAGCACCGTTCCGAGCAAACGATTGGTCGTTCCGGGCAAGCGATTGGACGTTCCGAGCAAGCGATTGGACGTTCCGAGCAAGCGATTGGAACGTGCTTCAGTCGACTACACGTCGATTTCGTTTGTTTTGATTTGTTACACTAGTGTCCTATGCGTGAACTTACCCCCACTACGCCAAAGTTTGTCCAAGTAACGTGCCGGCACCTATAAACTTAAAGTAACCCGCCTGCTTCGGTTACTTGATGGTAAATGAGTGCAGCACATGCAGATCTGGAAGACCTGGTGCTTACTTACTGAAAGGGTGAAGCTTAGGCTTCGGTAGGCTTTCAGCCTCCTCCCCTCCCAGAGTAAGAGGAAGAAGAGATAAGGTTTTTTTTTATGTATTGGCTCGTCAGTGACCGCCTGATGGAAAGCATAAGCAGAATCCAATAGTGATGTGGTCACCACAATACTTCTACTATCTACAATACTACTACTTCGTATTTCGTATTTTTTTTGTATTATTATTGTGTTTCAATATTATGGTGGGCAGTGTGTAAATATTTTTAATTTCTATTTGTATTTTTGGCACTGTTTACTATGTTTTTTTTGTCTGTATTGTTAATTTTAGTCCTACACTATTGTATTAGATGTAATCGGTAATGATAGTGTATGGTATAGTCGTAAATAAATAAAAATAAATAAATAAATAAATACTCATTGCGAACGCAGACAATGCAATGCTCTCCATGGATGCGCTAAGCTGCATTGCATTGTCTGGTCGTATGTATGGTCGGCAACGCACTTGAGACGCCCCTGGTGTTGCGGATGTCCATGGGATCATATCAGGTGGTACGTCTGCTCGTTTGCCACCGATACAATAAAAAAAAACAATGCAGCATGGTGACCCACACCATGGCGGGCTAGTGATGCTTTTGCATCACTGGGCTTCCGGTCTCGCACTCACAAACGAAACACGACGGCACGCATGCTGTCCTTGTACATCTCTGTGCGAGGGTAGTACTGCCCAGGCCGAGCCAGTCAGAAATATTTACCTAAATATTACCTCCAAAAATATATGCTCCGGTAAACATCGCTCAGTCAGTTAAAAACAACGAAATAATTGATTAAAAGTTTTATCGTCAATTTGTGCATGAATCTCCGACATATGCCGCCACATAAATAGAAGTCAAATCAGTCACAAATGAAAGTTTGACATTTGTATTTCAGCACATCTATAATATCAGCCGATAAAATATTGGCATCAAGATAGTATAAGTAGTTATGTATTGGCTAAAACATCGAAGCCGTACAAAGCACTTGGAAATTCAGGGTGTAAGTGTTGATGGCACTCATCCTGTTATATCAACTACATGATTATTTTAATAGCTTTAACATTATCATGATAATTCATGCTAACATTATTATAATTATATGAAGAGTGCTTAAATAATATTAGTCACAGCATAAATCGAGTGTTCTAATGGTTCTAGAAATATTCAAATGGTTGTTGGAAAATAATTCAGCATAGTCTATTCCCGTTAAGAAAATAATTTCGCGACGATCAAGCTCAGCCCACTGATAGATCATCATTTTCTACGAAACCATAGAACCTGATTGGCAAGAGCTGGGCTTGAACAATTTTTCACTATTTTCTTAATGCAATTGGACTATAATTATCTGCCTCGGTGGTAGCTTACGCGACTGCTGTTCTTGAGGTCTCGAGTTCGATTTCCGGGTCGGACCAAATGTTTGTATGATCTGCAAATATTTGTTTCGGCGTTTGGGTGTTTTCTATGAATAATATGTATGTATTTACAAAAAAAAAGTATATAAGTATTTATATCAGTTGTCCAGTACCCATAGTACGAGATCCCGCTGCAGGATTGGTGTACTCATCGACTTTTTGTTTAAAACCAAATTTTTATGTTTATTTATAGTTAAGAGATTATATATTTACTAGGGTGCCTATCAAAATTTGGCCGCCATTATTTTTAATTAAATTATTTTTAATTGATTTTTGGTAAAAAATTTCGTTTATTTATTTTTTAAATAAAATAACGTCTACATCACGGTAATTAATATGAAGATTCTAAAAAATCACGGTTGCCGTTGCGCACCTGGCCGCACCTCTTTGCAGCCAGGTGTAAACAGGTATGATTTCGATAAATTTATACGTTTATAACCTATTTTTATTAATTATATGTCAAATTGAAGCTAATTTTTTTCTATTAATTATCATATAAAGTTGCTTAATTAAATCTGGCCGCAAATAAGGGTTACTGGCTGTTAAAGATAATAAATATTTAAGGTAGAGTGAAAGAGAGTTAGCGCGTAACATCATTTGTCAGACGAGGACAGCGATTGCCGGCTGTGCGACGCTTTTAAGCCATTGCGCATGCGTCGAATGTTAGTGTTCTCAACTGAACAGATGCAGCATTTTTATTCTAACATAAAAACCACGCTGTTTTGTAGTTCGTAATAAACAACGTTTTATATTTACATTGTTATTTTATTTGTGCATCTAAAAATTACATATTTTTTGGAGTATTTATTATAAGTCGTCTCTATTACTCCCCGGTGGTTGAGAACACTAACGTTCGACGCATGCGCAATGGCTTAAAAGCGTCGCACAGCCGGCAATCGCTGTCCTCGTCTGACAAATGATGTTACGCGCTAACTCTCTTTCACTCTACCTTAAATATTTATTATCTTTAACAGCCAGTAACCCTTATTTGCGGCCAGATTTAATTAAGCAACTTTATATGATAATTAATAGAAAAAAATTAGCTTCAATTTGACATATAATTAATAAAAATAGGTTATAAACGTATAAATTTATCGAAATCATACCTGTTTACACCTGGCTGCAAAGAGGTGCGGCCAGGTGCGCAACGGCAACCGTGATTTTTTAGAATCTTCATATTAATTACCGTGATGTAGACGTTATTTTATTTAAAAAATAAATAAACGAAATTTTTTACCAAAAATCAATTACAAATAATTTAATTAAAAATAATGGCGGCCAAATTTTGGTAGGCACCCTAGTAAATATATATTCTCTTAACTATAAATAAACATAAAAATTTGGTTTTAAACAAAAAGTCGATGAGCACACCAATCCTGCAGCGGGATCTTAGACTACCATAATACAAGTTCTGCTTAGTTTGGGACTAGATGGCGTTGTGTGTTAGACGTCCGAAATATTTATTTATTTATTATCGGTCGGTCGGTCGGTCGGTTGATCATCATGCGATCAGTTAGTCAACCGTTAGTGGATTTATTGTGAGGGTAATATGTCGGCTGAAGTTTACTCTTGCAGCGAAAATGTTATTCTCATTGTAGTTATGCCAAGTGCTGTCGTGCTATGGCATGTGATTCAACATCAGCCTACCGCAGTCTTCTGCTAAATTGGAGAGGCCTATGTCCAACGGTGGACTGCGGTAAAGATTAATTGTGTGTAATTCTGTGTTGCATTTTGTCTTTAAGAACCAATTTTTTTTTTATGTATGGCTGCTAAAATGACTCTACTCTACCTGATGGAAAGCATAAGCAAAATCCAAGAGTGGTGGTCACCATATTCATTGCGAATGCAACAATGCAGCATGGCAATCTGCATCATTGGGCCTCCGGTCTCGCACTCACCAACGAAACACGACAGCTCGAACGCTGTCATTTTACGTCGATTTTCTATGCGAGGTACCGCCTCTGTCGAGCCGGCCCGTTAGTGCTAGCCGGCCCGTGAGTGCTAAAATCACCGTGGCTCTACTTAATTTGATTTTTACGCAACTAGGGCGAAGGGGAAAGAAAATATTCTTGATAATCTACAAAACCGATTTTAATGAACGGAGTGTCAATAGATAATTATGTAATAATGGCCTGAGTGCAGAGGCTACACAAAACCGTTTCTTGTTCAGTTAATGAGCTTATTTGGGATAAAACCTATACAAATAAATAAAATTGAAGTGACTGTTTGTAATTTCTAATTAACAGCTTTTTACATATGAAAGTGTCTTTGGTATCTACTTGTATGAAAAGATCAATTTTATGACTTTTTCCTGTCTGTCTGTTTGTTCCGGTTAATCTCCGGAACGGCTAGGTCGATTTTGACGAGACTCGCAGATAGCTGATGATTGAAGGCGTAACTTAGGCTAGCTCAACTCCGCGGAGCTAGCCGCGGTTGCATCGCGAGTATCTCAGCTAGTATATCTAATCTATACAAATAAATAAAATTGGAGTGTCTGTTTGTAATATTAAAATAACCGCTTTTTACTAAATGCATATGTATGTATACACGGTACATATAACAAAAACGTAGTTAAAAAAATTTTTGCCTGTCTGTCTGTCTGTCGGTCTGTCTGTCTGTCTGTCTGTCTGTCTGTTTGTTCCGGGTAATCTCTGGAACGGACGGATTTTGACGGGACTTTCACCGGCAGGTAGCTGATGATCCAGTTAGGCTACTTTTTTTTAGACAAACTGCCCCGCGGCGTTACTCGCGGTAACAACAATAACCGCGGGTAACCCTGAGGGGTTCAGCTAGTAATATATAAAAATGAATCGCCGAAATGTATGTACGCGTATAACTTCCGATCGGCTGCACCAAATTAAATAATTCTTTTTTTTTATGTGATCATTATTGTTAGGACAAGGTTCGTGTGGAAGAAAAAGTAAAGATAAATGTACACTGCCTGTAGGAAGCAGAGACAGATATGTACAAATATGGCGGTATGAAGTTCGCCGGGTAAGCTTGTAATTATTAAAAAAGGAAAGACAAATGCTTTATATATCAAATTTAAAAAAATCTGTTTTTTTATCTACTTATTTGCATAAAAACAGTGGGACTATACATCACACAGTATCACTGAAAGTCATCTTCGTAAAATAATAAACAGGGAATTGTAACTCCGACCTCCATACCACATTTTATCACATTGTGTTACACAATACGACAGCCTCATTAAAGCCACTACTGATTTATCTCTTTTAAAACTATTCATGGATTATTTTAATTGTTTTTGTTACACTGTATATAATTAATTAAAATAACATGTCTGGTTTCTATGTAATTAACAAGTTTGTATGTAGAGAGAAGTAATTACTTATTACAAAAACATCCTGAATATTCAATCCTGCTTCAATATTTAGAAATATTAAATCACTAACGAGCTTGTGGCTAGAGCATAAACTCTACCCTCAACAGGCTGAAAAGAGTTGCGCTTCAAACTGACTGTACGAGGAACTCGCACCAATTTGGACATATCACCAGATACTCTGCAATAACTTAGTAACATCCAGTTCATTAGTGTGGAGATAGATTGCGAGACATTAGACAACAAGGATTTTGAAAGACTTGACATAGTGAGACCCATCATCTGTTCTATTGCATAAATAAGGGCTTGGTATTTCAAGTTTTTAGTAAAGGTAGAACTAAGTCAACAACTGCTGAGCATATACCCTTCCTTAGAAGACAAGAGTATAATAAGACATGAGTATATATACTGTCCCAATGTCGCATGCTACTACTGCACCTGAGATCTCGGGTTCCATTCCTAGGTCAGATCAAATTTTTGTCTGGTCGGATGGTCGGTCTGTTTCGGAGTTTGGGTTTTCTATGAAAAATTTGTATTTATTTACAAACCAATGTATTATGGCATTATTCTCCTTAAAATAATTTATTAAATAGTAACAGATTAATTAATTAATTAAGATTTAATTCTTTACCTGAAATCTAGTAGCAGACGGTTGATCCTTAAAGCGAGACGGCTTTTCCACATCACGGAAACTGCTCTTGCCGACATTGGGGGAGTTTGTTATAATTACACCTTGACCATTCAAAGTGTTCTCTGGAAGCAAACGATCTCTCTCACAAGTATCTTTCATCCGGAACTGTATACCGGCTTCAATATCCTCACACTTCGACGGCATATCTGTAGGATACTGAATATTTCCATTCGTGGCTGCCATAGATTTAGCAGAACTTATCTTTCGAAATCTTCCGATAATAACATCTTCTTCATCTGTTACCGGCGCATTCAATACCTCCGCCGCAACGCTGAGACTCGCCTCGGGCTTCACAGGACTCATCTCTATGTCTTTTTGATGCGAACCCATTTTATTTAATAGTTGATTCTATTGTCACACAAAAAGATACCACATTATTTAAACCTTGAAACGTCCGGTAGTTACACGAAAACTTACAATATTGTAAAACCTTCGCAAATGAACTTCAGACCATTTGAGAATCTATTAAAACGTGCACTTTTATGTCAAAAAAGTTAAAAAATATGTAAAATATTAAAAACACGCGGAAACCGCGTTGACGCTGTATCAAACAAACTCCTACTTTGAAATCTGCTTGACAACTAAAATGAATGAATAAGTGAAATGACAGCCGACAATGCTGTTGATGGTCTAGATGAGTAATGTAGTAATGTGCCAGTAACATAAATAAATACTTGGATATTAAATAATAAATAATACAACCAATTTATTTCATACATTTAATTCTTTTGTAACTGATCCCATACATCTGTAAAATTTTTGGATTTAAAGTATTTTTAAAGATTCGAAAACAAAATAATTTATTGTACTGGCAATGACTTCGCTTTAGAGCTCCTCAGAGTAGCATCGTAGCACAGAAAAAACGATCGAATCGATTACTATCTCTGCAATAGAAATTAGAATTTACTTGCAAAACTAATCCAATTCCAATCATACATGGAGTTTGAATTGAAGTTATTGGTTGTTTAACGTGAAAAACTTTAAAAATGTGAACTTTCACAGCCATTTTCTTATAAGCTAATGCTTATAAGAAAATGATCTTTTCCTTTCGATTAATATCGAAAGGAAAAGATCATAGCACAAGCTATTTATATATGGTATGGTATTTTACGAATATTTAAGAGGAAGGGAATGCGGATATGGCAAAGTAAAAAATAAATAAAAGTTAGTCAACTTGGCCATTCTTGGTGTGATGCACAGACCACAAAGGCCTCGTATGATGATTTAGTTTGATAGAGAAGAAGTGTCTTTCGCGCTGCCTGTCACTATAATCGGATCACTGCAGAATGGGCACTTTGGGTTGGCATTTGCGGGTTGACTTTTGCGGGTGGGCCCCGCAGGGCGACTAACATGCTAGTTACGAACGCCCGAGTTAGTTAATGTATTAGTGTCTTTAGTGTAAATTAAATAGATTTTAAATCAAAGTTTGAATTCCTTTTGTTGTTTTATGTCAGAGACGCGAGCATAAACGGCATAAACCTACCACACAATTTTTTTACTTAGTGCCAGACATATTATTTATTGCATTTCTTTAGCTATTAAATTGTTAGTCTTTGGATGCTTTTATTTTAACACTTTTTTTGTCCTATGCCACCTCCTGTGCGGACCTTTAAATTTTCCTGAACCAAAAAAATTCGTCAGCCAGCACCAGACCGGATGTAGGACGAGGTCTCGCGGCTGTGCTTGTCCGGCTGTCACTGACAGTACAGCTATCGCAAGTGGTGAGATTGGAAGCCATCGGCAAATTGAAGCTCAGAAGTCTCACAAAGTCTTAGCCACGTTGACCGTCAGGTTCCAGTTCTTCAGCCTGTTGGGAAATACATCTAGTGAACACTTCAACTTGGTAGTAGATTTGGCACCATTGTTCGGCGTTGTGATGTAGGCCACGTCGTTGGTGTACAGAGAAAACTTCACGCCATCAGTGACGGGGATGTCATCCTGTAAGTCATCTGTGTACCAAGAGTTAAGACAACTTCCCTGTTCAACAAGAAGGGCTTTTTATTAGACTGAAGGACAGCCGTCTATAGTTAGAGATCAAAGGAAAATATTCTGTATCATAAAAGACCGATTAATTCAATAGAATATTATTCTATATTAATTAATTCAATTAATTGAGATCGAGTTATTTCAAAGTTCGAATGCTTCATTTACTGTGGTTTCATCTCTTTCCAAAACAAGTCGAGTACCGTCATCTGTCATTTTAATGACGTAATTGTGTTTGTGTCAATGTCAAATTTTTGGCCAAACAAAACTCAAATTGTATCGGATTGTTGCGACGTGTGGTGGTTTGGTGAAATTATTATTATCATGGGGTTTGATGACGGGCAGATAATTTTGGACAGTGATAATGGTGCTTATTTTGCCGGTCAAACCATCTATGGTCGAATGGTTTTTGATCAAGGGAAACCTAAAGATATTCATGGTAAGCCGTTTCAAAAGTACGCGGCATAAATTGAGGCTCCTCCCCTGACATTGGAGCTAGGAGCCTAGGACTAATACATATATTCTTAATTCAGTTGCTATGCGAGATCAAATTTTATAGTCTAGTGACTAGTCAGTTGTTCTAAAAATGCTATTCTTTTTTAAAACTAAGATTACAATAAACGCGACCGTATATTAAGGAGGTACTAGTAGCGGTAGCCGGCTTTTATGAGTTTTATGTTAAAAATATAAACTTTAATAAATTTTTACATATAAATGTTAAGGAGCCTAACCACAGTTTAAATAAATGCTTATTTATCATAATTTGATAAGTAATAGTTAATTTATTTACATGTTTAAAATTAAATAGAGTTTCGTTATTGAAGTGATAGCACAGTGGAGCGCCGCCGTAAGCTTTATACCTCGGAATCCGGGCCAGTCAATGAATCTTTATATATATATAATTGTTCTGTGAGTGTGTATGTCACTGAACTACTCTCAAACGACTGGACCGATTTTGATGAAATTTTTTGTGTGTGTTCAAGGGGATCTGGGAATGGTTTAGATTCTCAATTTTGTACGCTGGACAATGTATTTTTAAATAAATTTTTAATTTATTAGTAGTTATGGCAAAACGACGTTTGCCGGGACAGCTAGTCTTTATATAAAATTTTGAAATGTGTTTTTAATAGTATATAAAGATATGTTTAAAGGAAAAAGTGTGATCTCAATTTTTTATTATTATTAGAAATAAATATTATTTTTTTGGAGTTTTCCTTTATTTATATTTGTTTAAAGTTATATTTTAAAAAGAAGAACTATTGCAAACTTGATCTTGAATCTACGGACTGCAGGTATAAAGATGAGGGGCGAGGAGGGGACTAGAAGCGAGGGCAAAATCGGATGTAGTTCTGAATTAAGCTCTGGACTAGAAGACATTGTTAAAGTTACTAGAGGAATATGTTCTCATAAAGTGAAATTTGTTGTTAATTTCTTTTGAGAAAAGTAAAGTTCTATAACCACAATATCAATGCTGAAAGCTGCTTCTGCAGAAAGAGCGGATGGACTTTATCAGTATTTAACTGCCTCGGTAGCATGGCAGTGGAGTATGTGACTTCTATGCTTGAGGTCTCGGGTTCGATTTCCGGGCACATATTTCTATGATCTGTAAAAACAAATATTTGTATTTAAAAATTATATTACGTGTATTTATATCAGTTGTCTAGTACCCATAACACAAGCTCTGCTTAGCTTGGGGCTAGATGGCGTTGTGTTTGTCTGAAATATTTATATTTATTTACTAGCTGAACCCTGCGGTGTTACCCATGGCTATTGTTGTAATGCAAGTAATGCCGCCAAAAAAGTAACTGAATTAAAATCTTTGTCCCCCAATTCCTAGTAGATGGTTTGACTAGGGTATTGAGTATCCATACAATTATGAACTTCTAAAATAGTATTACTAAAGAAAACAAAATTTCCAACTAATTAAGAAATTATTGTTAAACTGTTCAGGGTAGCTACAACAAAAACTAAAAATACTGTATCTAATAAATACTTTTTAAGTCTCCTTCTATAAATACTTTTAATCGGTTCCTCACTAATATCCGTCGCCAGACGACATTAGATTGTAAGGTACTCGTTTTTTTTGAGTTCGTGTTATATCTAAAGAAATTAAATAATTTTATTGTCAAGTAACTACAAACATAATAATTAAATCTTTTGAAGTCATTTTTCGTAGAGTAAACTTAATATTCAATTTGTTAACGCGCGACGCGACGCGATGCGGCTATAGTCTGTTTTTCTTTTTAACAAACGAGTACCGAAATTTTTGACTGCGTTTCTATTGGTCCACATAATCAACATAAAGTCCGTTCCACACAAACGATATTGTTTGTGCGTGAGTCACGACGGACATCTCTGCTGTAGTTTTTGACGTGACGACATCTAATAAATTGATGAATACGGCGCTTGCGTCGCATCTATCTTTCATTATTTCATCAATGTTTTATTATATTTATAACGTTGTCACATTAAAGTATAGTCCGTAAACCGAATTTACAAACCACTTTTAAGATATTTTTTAAGGTTACAAGAATTGTATAATAATTATTCGATTTATATGTTCTAGTGCATAATATATACATATATATGTCATCATCATCATCAGCCTATCGCAGTCCTCTGTTGGACATAGCTACTTTTTTAAACTAGCTTCGTCGCGCAGGTGCACGATAAGTTTCGCGCCATAGACGCTCCCGCGTCGCTTCCCGCTTCCCTCGTCACCGAACGAAGTCTAATTTCTATAAAGGGATTATTTACACAGATAGCGATATAGGCACACTATATAAATATAAACACATTAATACAATTAATCATAAATTAAATAATTATTAAATTAAATCATAAATTAAATTAGGTGGTGGTGGTGAGGTGTGGACGTCGCGAGATCTAAAGAGAAACTGCCCCTGTTTCCGATCGCGCAGCTTTATATAGATATCGTCCCGTCCTGTTCGAATCATCGGGAAAAAGACCGACATGCCCGACCGAAAGAAACGTACCGTTACCTTTCAAATTATTTTCTCGCAATAAGGACCCACTACACAACAAAACTTTTAATTATTGCTTATTGATAATGAAATACATAATAATTATTTTTAATTACCAAGTAAATACTGCAAAAAGAAGGAAAGGTTAAAGCAAACTCGAAACAAAAAAAAAAAAAAACAACCAACCCGTGTGGCCAGCGTGATTTAGTAGACCAAAATCTATTTTTAAAAGAGTGGCTTATGTCCAGCAGTGGACTATTAAAAGTTATAACTAACAAAGTATGCTCTTTATAGTTTGCAATAGAATCGTGTGAGACTTCCCGTTACCCGTATACGGATAATTTCCGTTTCCTCTTCATATTTCGACAGCCTTATAAAGGTAGTAATCAAAGTACTAGGCACGGGGCCATTAGGTATCTTGTATTACTGAACTAGGTAGTCAGTGCAGTGACGGATTAAATCTTCAATCCCTCGGGCCTTCACCCCAACGGGGTTTGCGGCGGTGCGGGTTGTCGGAACCGAACCGACTAAAACCACACGGTATGCCACTCTGCGCCTGAGAAGGGAGGGATCCGGGAACTGCTGTTATTAACACATCCGGACCCCGCCCAGTGCCTGCCCGCACTGAAGCGGGCACCCTCTTCCTGTAAACTATCAATTTAGGCGACGTATGTTTAACGCGTACGTCGCCGCCTCGCGGCTGGTCACTAAAGCGGATGGAGGCGAAACCTTTTTTTTTTTTTTTTTAACGTGTGGAAACCCCCTCGGGCCGTCACCCCGCCGGGGTTTGCGGCGGCGGGGCGGTGTGTCGGAATCGAACCGACTAAAACCACACGGTGTGCTACTCTGCGCCTGAGAGAGGGAGGGATCCGGGAACTGCTGTGTTACGACCTCCGGACCCCCCCCCGGCGCCAGCCCGCACAGATGCGGGCACCCTCCTCCAATACCTCTCCGTTTAGGCGACGTACGGCACACGCGTCACGTCGCCTCCTCGCGGGCGGCCACTATAGCGGATGGAAGGGCAAACCCGTCCCGACCATCCGCGGCCACACTCAGGGCGGCATGAGGCGCTGGTGAGCGCGCCTCCGCTGCCCGGTTCGCCGGCGGCGGATCGGGTCCGAGAGGAGGTCGTCCTCCCGGGCCTTCTCCGCCGCCTCCTTCTGCGAGATGACGTGTTCGCAGAAGGTGGCGACCGCGGTAAAACTGCTGTCGCTACCGGCCATGGAGCGGATGACGGCCGGTAGCGAGAGATCCCCTCCGATGACTGCAGTGAGGGCCCGGCGCTGCGACGCCCATGCGGGGCATGCCGCCAGCGTGTGCTGGGCCGAGTCCTCACTGCAGTCGCAGTGGTGGCAGGCAGGACTCAGTTCCCTCCGTGCGACCGAGTGCAGGTACTTCCCGAAGCATCCGTGTCCGGAAAGCACCTGCGTCAGCCGGAAGGAAAGAGTCCCGTGCTGCCGCCCTGCCCACTCGTGGATGACCGGCTGGAGAGCCTCCACGGCGGCGAAGCCAGCGCGTGGAGTCTCCAGCCGGAGCGACCAGCGAGCCATCGTGGCTCGACGGGCGGCTTCACGCCACTCGCGTACCTCCTCGGGCGGGGGGCGAATGCCACACTCCGCCCGGAAAGAAGCCACCCGTCGATAAACTTCGGCGAGCACTTCCGCCTCCAAATCCCACGGGGGTGTTCCGGCCAACGCGCACGCCGCCTCGGTCGACACCGTGCGGTATCCGCGTATGGCTCTGACCGCCAATACCCTCTGAGGCCGCCAGAGGCGAGCCTTGTTGAGGGCGGTCAGAGCCGCCACCCACACCGGTGCGCCGTACAGCGCCATCGACCGGACCACCCCCGTGTACAGGAGTCGCGTTGCGACGCTGGCTCCGCCCAAGGGCGGAGGCAGCGTCGACCAGCTTCGGACCAAGCTGTCGGAAGTGCTCGTCGAAGAGCCACCTACCGTCCAGGATCAGACCCAGATATTTCATCTGGGCCCGAACCGGTACGAGGACCGAGTTGACCTCTATGGAGGCGCCGGGGGGTGGACCACGACGGGGCCCATGGAACAACAGGGCCTCCGTCTTGTCCAGGGCCACCCGCAAGCCCAGCGCCTCGATGCGCCTGACCACCAGAGAAACACCCCTGGTGGCCAGGCGCGCCGCCTCCTGGAAGTTTGCCCCCCGAGCTGTGACCAAAGTGTCATCGGCGTAACAAATTACGCCCAGCCCGGGGGGGAGACGTTCCCGCAAGACCCAGTCGTACCCCACGTTCCACAGGAGTGGTCCAAGGACAGACCCCTGTGGAACGCCGCACGACATGGGCCGCCGTCTCAAGACGCCCTCTCGGTCCTCGTACATGACGGTACGCTCCCTCAAATAGTCTGCCACCAGCCGCCTCAGGTACTCTGGCACCCCATGATACTGGAGTGCTTCCCCGATGCAGCTGAATGGCAGACTATTGAATGCGTTGGCGATGTCTAACGACACCGCCAACAGCACGCCGCCACAGCTCACCGCCTCTTCGGTCACGGCCCTAAGGCGCATCACGGCATCGACCATCGAACGCCCCTCTCGGAACCCGAATTGAGCGTCCGACAGGTCGGGCCCCACCTCGCTGAGATGCTGGACGATGCGGGCAGAGAGAATCCTCTCAAAAAGTTTGCCCGCCTCGTCCAGCAACACGATGGGCCTATAGGCCGTGACCGAATCGGCAGGCCGTCCCGGCTTCCTCAACAGGACCAGCTTCCCGCCTTTCCAGCACTCAGGAACTCCTGTCCCGACCATCCGCAGCCACATTCAGGGCGGCATGATGCGTTGGTAAGCGCGCCTCCGCTGCCCGGTCCACCTCCGGCGAATTGGCTTCGAAAACTTGTTGAATTAGCGGCAGCGAGATGGCTTGGTCACCTCCCTGAGACCGCGTTTTCGAAGTCAGCGGGAGCGGAGCGGTAGCTGGAGCGGAGCGGGAACGCTAACCCGTTTTCGTAACCAGCGGACTAGTCTGCGGGCGCTAGAGTGGTTAAGTGATGTGTTATAAGAAACAATTCTTACCAAAAGTAAAATATAGCTAGATACGGGTGACAAATTTCAGGAAAAAATATTAGTGATTTCAAATAATTAGTGAAAACGATCAATGTTTGATAATATTTTGTTTAATTAGGATATATACTAATGTAATAGGGTCATAAATATTAATTTTTTTTACTTAAATCGTACAACAAGCCCGATAACCTTAAAAAATAATTATTAATCGTAATTATAAACACAATAATTTATAATTGACATTTTAGGGGGATATTAGGTTACTATTCTCAATCATTACAGTAGATAAGATAAGATAATAAATTTAAACTTAAACTAAGACTAAAATAAATATTTGGATATGATAATAGATTGAAACGTGTACTTAATTAAGGAAACAGGTTCCCAAAAATAGTGAGGTTATACTAATTATGTATTGTTTATTTCTTAAATATATTTTGTTTCGTTTTTGGTTATTATACCGGTGAAGTAATAGTTTTAAAAGTAGCATTTAAGAATTAAGTTTATTATATATTGAGCGGAACGCCTACAAACTGTTAGAACAGTTTGGCGAATAGAGACACTGTAAAAAAGTAACTTAAATGTGAATAAAGATTAAAAAAAAAGATCATATAAAGCTCATTGAAATAAAATAACATCAATCAAGGGAACAAAATTACAAGTACTAAAGATAATTAAAATGCTTTAATTTTAATAGCAACAAATAAATAAACTATAAAATATTAATAATTGAAAAACTTGAAAAAATCACAACATTGACAAAATAAAAAATCATTTTAAAGCCAATTCTCCCTTAATAATTCAGTTTACTGTTCCAATCTAAATGTTCAACAAATCTGGTCCCAATTTGGTAAGTTAATTTAAAAAATCACACTTCAGAAACTAGTTTTTATGACTTATTTTAAATTATTTCTGCATACTAACACACAACAATTGATCAATCGTAGTTAATACTAACTTTTGCTAGCGGCTGCGCCCGCGTAAACGTCGGATATCGCGGTGATTCTTCAAACTGACATAACTTTTATTTATGAATCGACTTAGATGAAACAAACACTAAATGTTAAGTGAAGCAAACCATAACGGATTGGTGAAAACCTCATTCAAATCGGTTAAGCCGATTCTGAGATTGGCGGGCACAAACGCACAGACATACAGACACAAAAATTCTAAAAATCACTGTTTGATCATCAACGTTCTATTGCGTTCATATAGCCCCCTCATATAATAGTTTTTCTGATATATCTGCCATGTACAGATAGCGACCAGTTACGATTTTATTATATGTATTGATTAAAAACAATATTATGCCGATAAAACGCTATTTTTAATACTTACGTGTGAAAGGTTATATTTTTATATGTTTACGTTCACAGCAACTTTTGCAGCCATCAACACAATACTGCACCATAGTTTTGTAAAGTATCTGGGTTATACATAGTTAAATACACTTGAATTTCACACAGTGATTCTGTCAAAACACGTAATTTTCACTCCTGACACAATTCCCGCTTTGAACACGGTTTGGCTCGTGTCTATGTGCTATACAAAGAAAAAGTGATACGGCGATAAGGATAAAAAATACGTATCTTTATCTTTCTCTAACACCCTGGCAAATTGTATAATTAAATAAATATTTCGGACATCTTAACACACAACGCCATCTAGTCCCAAGCTAAGCAGAGCTTGTATTACGGGTACTAGACAACTGATATAAATACTTAAATACTTTTTTTTTGTAAATACATACATATTATACATAGAAAACACCCAAACTCCGAAACAAATATTTGCAGATCATACAAAAATTTGGTCCGACCCGGGAACCGAACCCGAGACCTCAAGAACAGCAGTCGCGTACGCTACCACTGCGCCACCGAGGCAGTTCAGCTGGCAGGATAAAAAATACGTATCCTTATCTTTCTCTGACACCCTGGAAAATTGTATAATTATCTCATTAACTCGTGGTAACGCTGTTAACGTGTCAAGTCTATGTAATACTTTGTCTAAGATTGATGCGCCCGCTCGTACGCCGCTCGTCGCCCGCTCCTCACTCCACATTTGAACGTGCCACTGCCCGCTCCCGCTCCCGCTTAGTTCGAGTAAGTGGCCTAAGTGTCACCTTTCTATTGTATATCTGCATAATGTCTCGAATGTATTCGAGTTAGGTTGTTTTATTTTTATTCCAGGTGTTTAGGATAACTAATACGATAAATACACTATCCGTCGAATCGAACAAACATCGGTACTTGAAGCGAATATTATGTATGTACATATACCTATAACTTATATGTAAAGAAGTTGACGAAAAGAGTAGAGAATGACCAAAGAAAAGATGGATGTAAAGTTATCATTTTTAAAACACCAATTGACTCAGTTCATAATTGCTAATACCGTTTATGAATCAGTAGAGATGTTATAATCACAAGAATTGTATGTGCAGTTCTAAAATGAAACCACAGTTTTGATTACTATTAATTCTCCAACCTAAAAAATGTAGATGGGTAGAATATCAATGACTTTCTTGTTTTTTTGTTAGCACTAAATACAAATGTTTGTTTCAGGTATATATATAAGTTTCAAAGGGTTCTGCAAAGTGCATTGGACCACGACGAAGAGGCGTCAGGTCAACAATCGGACTATCACTCAGCGAATAGTCCACGAATCTTATGAAGAGTACTTTAACAGGAAGGTGTTCGTGTTTGGCAGTGAAAATGGTGAGTTAACATTTGACTTAAATAAGTCATAACTTAAATATTCGGAAGGAAAAAACTATTATGCTATTTTAATAAGACGTCAAACCTTCAAGAAAAAGCCGTACTCCTTCTGAAAATGCCGGCAACCCACTTGCGACGTCCATGGGCGACGGTACTCGCTTACCATCAAGCGATACATCTTCTTGTTTGCCCCCAATCCTATAAAAACAGTTAAAATTTTACTTATAGCAAATTTTGAAACTCCAAGCATGATTTACACTAGATCTAGAAGGATGTTTGGCAGCATATTCCACCGTAGCGCCTTAACTACTAAACCTTAGAACACGACGACCTTGTGCGGCGCGCCATTTTTAAGTTTGGAATTTTGTCGACACAGATCTTTACACAAATAAAATAGATCCTAAATAGTTTGGAATAGGGAAATAATCTCAAGGATTACTACTAAGAGCGTTTATATTAAGCAACTAGCTGAACCCCGCGGTGTTACCTGCGATTATTGTTGTACCGCGAGTAACGCCGCGGTTATTGTTGTACCGCGAGTAACGCCGTGGGCAAAGTTAGCCTAAAAAAAAGTAGCCTAAGTTACTCCCTGGATCATCAGCTACCTACCTACATCAGCCAGTGTAAGTTCCGTCAAAATCCGTCCAGCCGTTCCAGAGTTTACCCGGAACAAACAGACAGACAGACAGACAAAAAATTTTAAGCTATTGCATAGCTTCTATCCTTGAGCGTGGAGACCGAATCCAGAAATTCCGTAACGAAAATAAACCTAACACCCCCCCACTCCGACCGGCACAGCGGTGATACTTTTTAGTTTTGCCATCTATCGATGAATAGCAGAACTTTTAATGACTTTTTGAAATATCACGCTTGTCTCTTTAGTTTAGCAACTCGCCTCTAGGTGGCATTGGTTGTTTGTTTTGTGTAATTTTGTATTACTTATTTAATAAATACCTTTTCAAAGGCCTTCTCAGGAAATTGAGCTCCGAGATTTAGAGAATTATAATTTTCCAATAAATAAAACTAGAAATACATAATATATATACATTGAAAATAAATAAATACATTTACATCGATAGTACATTAATTATATTTAAATTATAAATAAATTACTCTTATTTAAAACTTAATGGTTATTTACGTATTTATAAGATTTATGATCAAGTTCAGCAAGTTGCTAATTAGTCTAGTCAAGAAGTCTTTTTGGTCAACTTTTGTCAGCAGTATCCGAAAATCATGATTGAGATATCATTCGATTCTGAATGGAATCTTGACGATTTTTGAAAACAATTGAAGTGCCGTTTGCAAAAATTGCAAAAGCTATTAACTAAAAAAAAACTGTTTTAGTTTTTTTGTAAATTTCTCAGAAACTAATTAAGATTTTTCAAATTTGAAAAAAGTTTCAAAAAGAGGAGGAACTTTCCTAAAAAGGTTCTGATTCCCGGAATTGTAGGATCAATACTTATAACTTCACCAGAGAGTTAAAAATACGCACGAAAACTGGTACTCCGGCTTGCGCAAGCCACGCCTCCTTCGGACCTTCAATTAATAAATATTATCTAAACTTATTAAATGAAAATAAAAAACAAGTTTTTAATTTATCTAACTACAATTTAAAAAAATGCTTTGTTCATAAGAATATTTACTACGTTAAGCTAATGTCTATTTTATGGGGTATGATCTCACCGAGCTGAATTAGCTTAATTTGAGTACGGAACCCAATCATCTACTAACAAGAGTAGGCAATGTTTAATTTAAACGTCTTCCGTCTTTAAAATTGTAATATGTACTAGACTTCCATATGAAGATTATATGTCATCGTTATTTATTTATTAAAAGAGCAGAATGCCTACTACGATGACCTGGGTGTTTATTTTTTTCGGTAATTTTACTAAAACTGAATCCTAGCTAGGTCGATTTATCACCCCCGAAACCCGCTGCATGCTAAATTTCATGAAAATCGTTAAAACTGTTTCCGAGATATAGATTAAATATATATATGAATTGCTCGTTTAAAGATACTGGATATATAAAGTTATACATAATAAATTTTACACATAACATCCGCCATGTTTTGAACTCGGCTTACAATAAATCCAAGTCTTTATTCACTCTAATCTAAAAAATAAAATATTTCAAGTTGTAACTTGCAATCAAACTGATTTCAAGTCTAATGCTAAACGATACAACATCTATTTCTAAACTACTAGAAATTCAAAGTGTGTTGTCATTGGTTCGTTTACCATAATATCTACTAAGACTATTGTCTTTTTTATTCACTCAAACCTGACCAGAAATCATATTTAGGCTCCTATACTTTAAGACTACTTTCGTTGATGACTCATGGGAAAGAAATCGTGCGCGACTCTAATGAAAGCCATTACTGTTGAAGATCTTAACATACTAATAAAATTCTAAATTTGAGATTTTGGTGAATTTGATGGATCCCCTATCTTGATGGATCTAGCACCTAGTCTTGTCAACAAGTTAAAAAACGTGAAAAATAGAGATAAAGGTCCTAAAAATATTAGCGATGGCTCATTCGATTCGTAATCACCTCTAGAAAAATGTTTTTGAAGGATTTTGGTGCAGGTTAAAAATTGCAATTGTTATTAACAAAATAAGATAAAAAAAAATGATATTTCGTTTTTTGTTAATAACTTGAAAAAATTTAACATTTAAGCAATTTTGAAAAAAGCTCGTTAAAGAGGAGGAAATTTTCAATAAAAAAGTCCTAACTCCCGGAACTCTATCTCCATTATTTATTATTTTAATTTAACGCTGAAAATAGGTCTGCGCGTTACATTTTTAGGATGCGCGCGTGGCGTCAAAAGCGAGTATGGTACATTAATTAATTTATTTAAGGTATTGAATATATTTTTTTTAATTTGAAAAAAATATTGTGTGTTTTGAACACTATAAATAATTTATTCCCGTTGGAAATTTTACTTAAAGTTAACTTTTCAACGAGTTAAACAATTGTGAACTAGCGAAATTTTCTCGAATTACCGACTTAATTGGAAGTGAAAAAAAATGTTTAAATAATGGTCTTAAAAAAATATTTTTTTACTTGAGCAGCATTACTTGAATTTTTAAGATTTTGTTCAAGTAAAAAAATTATAATCTTTCTTTCTATCACTATTATATATAATTCTCGTGTACGTGTCATGTTGTCGTTCACAATGAAGACCGAAACTACGTAACCGGATTTTCACTCCTTTTTTTAAATGTGTGTCTTACTGGCGTACCTAAAGTGGGATAGTTAACAACACGCTTAGACCAATAGGAGCCGAGCAAAAGAAACGCAGACGAAGTTGCTTGTGTCAACTAGTCTTTCAATATACCACCCTCAGTTAACTGTTACTATACAAACAGTGTCTCTATTCTGATAGCAAACAGCGATCTATATATGTCGTCCGACCGTTCTGGTTTTAATTTGACCACGCAAGCACGCACGCTTCCGAACCGGACATCAATCACTGGATTATTATATTGTATTTACATAATATAACATCACGTCGCGTGTGCACAACGCCAAGCTAAATATGTGTTACATTATCGTCTATATTAACAACTTTCAGTAGTTCTCGGATCTCTCCCTTCTCACGCGCAGAGTCAACGCCCCATCCGCAAACCCCGGCAGGATGACGCCCTGAGGGGGGTTCAACACGTAAAAAAAAGAAAAAAAGGGTCTTATGCGTTAATAACAGCAGTTCCCGGATCCCCTCAAGCGTTTGTTTGGGTTTGTTTCAAGTGTTTCTTCACTTTACAGTGTTGTTATCCCTCAGAGGTTGCTCCCTAGTCGGCTCTTACGACACCCTTGGGATGATTAGAAGTGGTGATAATGGTGATAATCCATATTCTTAATCCGTCACGACACTCATAGATATATAACTCGTGACAAAATCCGTGCTTTTGCTATATATTGACGAAATCACTTTAGGTGCATACTTAAACATAAATGTTGTTTTCAGGAGATCATCAGTTGCAATCAGGACACCATGAGTTCAAGTTCGACTTTCCGCTACCGATCAACATTCCGTCTTCCTTCGACGGCTACGACACTGACGGCCACATACGCTACCGTGTCAAAGCCGTCATGGTCACGTCTGGGATATTCTCATCGAATAAAGAAAAAATGATCGCTCTCAAAGTCCTTGTGCCTGTTGACTTAAATCTGAATCCTTTCTGTAAGGTAAGGCATGTGTTTTTAAACTGGATTGGAAAAATATCACAGTTAAAATATTAAGATGAACTTATTTAGAGGAATAACCCTCATTATTTAAAAAAACAATAGTAGCTTTTGTCACAACATAATTATGTTTAAATTCCTTTTTTAAGTATGAAAATTTCATGTGTCTGCAAATGCAATGCTGGACGCATTATGTTAGGATCGTGCGAACTAAAACTTAAGGATATTCCATCACAGGTCTACTGTAAATTCTCGATGCATTAATGCTCCTACTTTTGATGGTAGCATAATGTTAAATAGCCTTCCTGCATGTGTAAGCTATCTAACACTTAAATCATTATTCAATTACAACCAAGTAGTTCTTGAGTTTAGCGCATTCTACCAACAAAACCTCAGATTTATATTGTAACTAGCAACCCGCCCCGGCTTCGAACGGATTCTTTACGAAAAATATATTATATACTAGCTGACCCACGCAACCTCGTTTGCGCCTTATATTGCCCGTAGCGTAAAAAATTCCCCCGTTTTTGAAACATTCTTCATTGTTGCTCCGCTCCTATTAGTAGTAGCGTGATGATATATACCCTATAGCCTTCCTCGATAAATGGACTATCCAACAATGAAATAATTTTTCAAATCGGACCAGCGGTTCCTGAGATTAGCGTGTTCAAACAAACAAACAAACAAACTATTCAGCTTTATATATTAGTATAGACTTTATATATTAGTATAGATACTAACTGAGCCCGCTACCAAAGTGGAAGGATTCATACTATGTTACGCTACTTCTTACACATGACATTTGGATTTTCAAGTTATTTTTAATTTTTCACCGTTCAAACCTTCCCTGGACTTCGACAATCATTTCAAATCAAAATTAGCTAAATCGGCCCAGCCGTTCTCGAGTTTTGCGAGACAAACGAACAGGAAATATATATGTTACTCTGAGAAGATGTGCGACTTCATTTTTTCCGACGTCTTCGACAAAATATGTCGTTATATTTTAGCCAATAGGCTCAAAAATTTAACAAATTATCTATGGGTAAAAACCGCATAAAAATCCCTGCAGTAGATTTTGAGTTTATCGCGAACAGACAGACAGACGCGGCAGAGGACTTTGCTTTATCAATAGATCTAGTAGGCGGTACCTAATACCACAAAGTTTTTGCCACGCCCTATCTGCTATAAAGCACTTCCCGACCTTGACATTGATAAACATAGTATATATAGTATTTCAACGCACAGACTTGTATCTAGTTATACTAAAATGCTACTCTTCCGATTAACGAAACTCCACCCCTAAGGGGTAAAACGGGGTTGGAAGTTTGTATGAAAGTTCTATGTTTTTGAAGTAAGATACTTGAAATTTTAAATGTATGCTCTATAGATGGTGTGGAGGTGTACTAATAATGTATCTTTAGAAATCAACCCCCTTTTCGGATTAAAGCGGGGGATGGTAGTTTGTATGATAGTTAAAGTAATTATGGCAGACGGATTTTAAATGGTATTGAAGTAAAAGAGTTATCATGTATATATACTAGCTGAGCCCTGTGGTCTTACCCACGGTACCGTAACAACCGCGGGTAGCGCCACGGGGCAAATCTAGTCTATAAACTCGTTGACTATGAAGGAAGCAACACAAAACTTTGTTTTAATGTCTTCGATTCGTTTTAGTCTCCATAAAAATCTACAATAGTTGTTATAAATTGTGTACGAGTGAATGATTCGTGACTAATTTATTGCTCTGTCAATGTTGCGTTGAATTCGGCATGTGTGACGTTACGTTGCAATAGTCGAGACGGGCGGCGTTAGCTGACGACCTTGATTGTTTTGCTCGTTTGAAGAATTAATGTGGTGTTTGGTGTTTTTATAACAAGAGCCGGCGAGTACCGTAAATATAGAGAATAGTATAACTTGCTGTATTATCTATACAAATAAATAAAATTGGAGTGTCTGTTTGTAATATTAAAATAACCACTTTTTACTAAATGCATATGTATGTATACACAGTACATATACCAAAAATATAGTTAAAAAAAATTTTGTCTGTCTGTCTGTTTGTTCCGGGTAATCTCATGAGCGGCTGAACCGATTCTAACGGGACTTTCACTGGCAGGTAGCTGATGATCAAGGGAGTATAATATAAATAGGTACCTTAGAAATATCACAATTATCGAATAAATATGGACAAAGTCACGAGAAAATGCTTATAATATATATATTTTTGAAATGTATAAGTAAGGCCCTTTCAAACGATACCAAACACGGCATATTTCTCTCAAATTTATTTTTTAATGCAATATTTTACGTCGGCTAGAGGGCGCCACATTAGATTCAGTGACACTTCATATAGCCTATAACCAGCGGGGACAATCAAGACGTTTCTAACGATACCTCATTTATCTTATTCTGACTAGTAGTTTAGAAAGAACGACGGAAGAAAAAGCATACCATAGAAATATCACAATTATCGAATAAATACGGACAAAGTCACGAGAAAATGCTAATAATATATGTCGGAGTCACAGTGTGGCGATCGGTCGAAGCGGTTTTTGAGAAATGGTGACGTCAGCTTCGCCGACGTCACTTGGATATTTTGTCAAGTGGCACTCGAGATTTTAAAGCAATAGAAATCGCTCTTAATCAAGTCTAGTCTAGTCTAGTAATCAATCTTCATTATTACACACGTTGGTAGGTAGGGTTTATTTGCACAGCCAAAGACAATATTGAATTCCAATAGTTTATTGAATCAATGAAGCTACAGTTAAAATCATAGATCGGCACAACATTGACAAAGTGAATTAGGTGAGAACACCAAAATCCACTGAACGTCCGTGACGACCCATAACCTCCAGTTTCCAAAATGCGTAGAGCCTTATGAGAAGAATACTGGCAAAGAAACTCATGGCCACTCTTTTAAATCTTAACTTATTAGTTACAAACGTTTAATAGTTGATCACAATAATTAAGAAGCCTATGTACTTAGCTTATTTACAGCTTGTCCTTCCTCGTACAATGCCCGTACTAAACTGATCTGTTGATTCTATTTTACTTCAATACGAAACGGTGGGTAGTTAGTTTAAGAGCCAATAAGTTAGTAGTCCCGCAACTCGTGCGGCCGCTCTCTTTTATACCGGCTGCTCGTTTTAACTAGTGGTGACACCTACCACTATATTCGGTGTTACCCGCACACATTTTAGTAACATTTAATATTGCTTACAGAATCGACTAAAACTAAACCAACATTATTAAATCAAGCTGTAAATAAATTAGACGTAATAATCACATTTAAACTTAAAGAAACTACGCGTTCTCCGACACGGCCGTCCTGATGCATCACACGTCCTCGTGTGAGTCATCTGTAAACAAAGAAAAAGCAACCACAGTAGCTCAATTTATTCGGCCTGGCCCACAGGCATTCTGATAAGACTTACACGTCTACGTGTTTGTTAACTGAGGAATCATCTGGACAGTGAATCCGTCCTCTCGGCTATTCCTGACCAAATTAAAGATTCATAGAAACCAATTTCAATTATAACAAATTATTTTGCCTTCATGATTTTAAATTTGATGTTTCTATTCACGCCAGTATCACGATAAGGTTCTGACCATGCTCATTTATATCTCTACCAGCATAATCACATAAATCTTAGTACAAACAATAATGATTGTTAAACTAGGTTCAGCACCCCTGTCTAAACAGCCAGTAACAGCGTTAAGACGTTTTGACTTAGTCGCTTAACCAGCAACTGCGTATAACCACTTCACCAGCGGCTTTTTGCTCAACTCTTAACCAGAGATCGAGATCTTTTTATTGTCACTTAACCAGCGACTAACATTCGCATAGCCAGATGCGCACCGCGCACTCTCTACAGATAAGTACTGCACGAGCTACGGCTACAAATGACCAGCGAGACCTAAGCAGGTTGTGAAACCAGGTTACCAACACTACATCCCTTGTAATTAAATAACTTTGTTTATTAATTAAAATAAACTTAAAACGTCACAAAATACATTCCAAATAATTCTTCACGAACAAAATAAAGACTTCGATTAATTTAATAAACTATTCAAAGATCATTTTTTTCTACATCATGTTCATCGGACAAATCAATAGGGACTTCACTAGTGGGTATTTGACGGTCTGTATTCACTTTGATTACTGCGAGTGTAGATGATCCATGGTTGGTAGAAAATATGTGTGGGTAGAAAATATGTGTGCTAATATTTCGGCGACCACGTAAGGACCTTTATACTTTGGGTCTAATTTCATTTCATTGCGATCCTCATTTTATAAGAGAACGTAGGCACCAATAGAAACGTCCTTATTATTTTTAAGAACTTTTCAAAAATTACAACTGAAAAGCCTAATGCAAGCACATTTTCATTCTATTCTTTAAATAATTATGTCGTTTGGAATACAGTAATCGTGTACCTACTGCAGGAAATGCTATTCAGTGCATTTCTTTAACCCGGATATCTTGACAGAATTTCTTGTTTTTATTGTTTTATTAAAAAGACAACTATCCCATTAGGAACAAAAATCCCATGTCACGGGGGACCTTACAAACGTACACAAAGATCACCCAGACTCAGAGCAACAATTCTTGGACCACACAATACTATGTTACAATAAGGGCGGGCGCTACCTACCCTCAATAATCTTACTGCACTATATTGTCGTTGGCCCAGAAATCTATCTGACAGAATTTGTCTTATTAAAGAGCATTTGAAACAAAATGAAAACTTCTCACCAAATCTTTCTTAGAGCTGAACTAGAGCTGGTTGGATGGAGCTGACATTCACTGGTTACTCGGTTTGTAAATCGTTTGCCTTGGCATTCATATTGGAACTGCATCTATGACACCACACTTGAATAAGGTTCAAATAATAGTCCTCTGCACTTTGGTTTCCTTCGACTGTCAGGCCAGGTAGTATCTGAAATCTCAGATTATGTGTTAGCAATATTGTCACGACTAAAATTGTCCTAATCTTTACTAGATTACGTAACCTTTTGACATTGCCACAACTGTGACAGCTCTTGAATTTTCACACATCACTTTACTTTTACAGTCGGAGTAGTTCTCTCACTAGTTGGCGGTTCTCGTATAGCACAAAATAATTCCGTATCGAAAAGATTTTTTTTTAACGTAGGGTAAACGAAAATAAAATAATAAAAGTCTGCCCTGTATTTTGTTCCTAATTCGTTATGGGTAATCCATAGGGGTAATTCACAGGTAATCCATAGGGGTAGTTCATAGGTAATCTCTAGGGGTAGTCCACTGGGGTAATTCACAGGTAATCTCTAGGGGTATCACAGGTAATCTCTAGGGGTATCACAGGTAATCCCACTTCTGATGTCGTAGTCACAGCGGGGGCGATCGGTCGAAGCGGTTTTTGAGAAATGGTGACGTCAGCTTCGCCGACGTCACTTGGATATTTTGTCAAGTGGCACTCGAGATTTTAAAGCAATAGAAATCGCTCTTAATCAAGTCTAGTCTAGTCTAGTAATCAATCTTCATTATTACACACGTTGGTAGGTAGGGTTTATTTGCACAGCCAAAGACAATATTGAATTCCAATAGTTTATTGAATCAATGAAGCTACAGTTAAAATCATAGATCGGCACAACATTGACAAAGTGAATTAGGTGAGAACACCAAAATCCACTGAACGTCCGTGACGACCCATAACCTCCAGTTTCCAAAATGCGTAGAGCCTTATGAGAAGAATACTGGCAAAGAAACTCATGGCCACTCTTTTAAATCTTAACTTATTAGTTACAAACGTTTAATAGTTGATCACAATAATTAAGAAGCCTATGTACTTAGCTTATTTACAGCTTGTCCTTCCTCGTACAATGCCCGTACTAAACTGATCTGTTGATTCTATTTTACTTCAATACGAAACGGTGGGTAGTTAGTTTAAGAGCCAATAAGTTAGTAGTCCCGCAACTCGTGCGGCCGCTCTCTTTTATACCGGCTGCTCGTTTTAACTAGTGGTGACACCTACCACTATATTCGGTGTTACCCGCACACATTTTAGTAACATTTAATATTGCTTACAGAATCGACTAAAACTAAACCAACATTATTAAATCAAGCTGTAAATAAATTAGACGTAATAATCACATTTAAACTTAAAGAAACTACGCGTTCTCCGACATATATATTTTTTTGAAATGTACAAGTAACGCCCTTTACAATGATACCAAACAAACACGACTTATGTATCTAAAATTATTTTTTTAATACAGTACTTTATGTCGGCTAAAGGGTGCCATATTAGATTCAGTGAGGTTTAGGCTACTTTTTTAGACTAACTTTGTCCCGCGGCGTTACTCGCGGTACAATAATAACCGCGGGGTTCAGCTAGTAAGTAAATAAAAATACTCAAGCTAAAGAATCCAACTATGTGAATATGTACATAAAATTTACAAATTAGGTATTTTTAATTTTTATTTACCCTGTGTTATAATCAAAAGTCGTTTGATTGCGGATCACGCCGAAGAAATATAACACACACATATTTATTTATTTATTTAACCTTTAAACTGGGTGTGATTAATCTTTATGACTGTATTGTTTGATTAGTTTGGCTATATGATGTTCTCAACTCAGTCTGCCTTTTAGCAAAGGTCTCCTCCAGTAGTCTTAAAGTTTTTGTTTTTAATGTTGCGCTATTTATTCTGTTTAGTTTTTTTTCTACTATATTTAACTGAAGGGTTATGGTCCAAATTTTCCTTGGCGACCAACTGTGGTGGGAAATTTTTTTACCCGACTACGGCAAAGCCAAAGGAGGGTTATGATTTTGACAGGCTATGTATGTATGTTCATTTGTTCCCTCCTAGCTCCTTAACTACTCATTGGAACTGAGCAAATGAGGTGTCGTTAGAAGCGTCATGATCGTTTGCTGGTTATAGGCTATATGACGTGTCACTGAATCTAATATGGCACCCTTTAGCCGACATAAAGTACTGTATTAAAAAAATAATTTTAGATACAGTACTGTATTAAAAAAATAATTTTAGATACATAAGTCGTGTTTGTTTGGTATCATTGTAAAGGGCGTTACTTGTACATTTCAAAAAAATATATATTATTAGCATTTTCTCGTGACTTTGTCCGTATTTATTCGATAATGGGGATTGTTTAAAAATTTTCAACCTTATTTTTTACCCCTGATTTCGAAAATATAGAGGAATATAAGGAACTAATTTGAATAGTTTTGTAATTCTTTCAGTAAAAGCTTCAAAATAATTTTTTGAAAATTTTAAATCATACGTCCACAATTACGTCATCATTGGCATAAAATTGTGTGTACCTTTGCCTTACTATAAGACACAAAAAAAAGTAAGTGTCAAAAAGATTTCATGTTGATAGATAACCTCTTCATAGTCTCATCTTGCACCTTGCGATCACATACTTTAATCTTTTACATAAATTAATCTATTTATCATTCACTATGGCTAATACTTTTATAAAAGCGGACTCTCGTAATCTGCCTAAGCTGAAAAATGTTATGATTTTAGAATATTTGGCAGAAAGTAACAAGCATAACTTAGCAGAAATTAGAGGAGCAAAAATCTTAATGTAAGTTTTGCAGTTTATACTATTTACCTACTAACTTTTATAGAAAATAACAATACAAACAATGATATATCTAAGAATACATGTCACATATCATACTATGTATAATATCTTTGTCCTTTTAAAAAAATAATATGAAATTTCCTAAAAAAATGTCCTTACCTACTTGTTTAAGGTCATCACGAGATTCTTATGTAAATACCGCTGTGGGTTACGTTAAAGTGAGTCGAACTGGCAACGAATGTATCGTCATTGCAAAAGTAGTACCTGAACACAGAATAAGCAGCAAATTGTATGCAGTCACATGTAAAATTGATGAAGACAAGGATACCATTATTGATGCAACCTGTGAAGATAGTCCTGCAGCTGCAGGTATATTTAAAACCAACAATAAGACAGCATGTCAATTCTCGTAATCAATGGATCTCGTCACAACTAAGTTGTGTTTCTCACACAAGTGACATAAATGTGTATTCATATTTTCGTACTAACATTTTAAACATCTAATATTCACTGAAATGTGTTTATATTGTAATGAATCAGTATTTTACTAGACCTATAAATAATGGATTGAAACAGTAACAGTTGAAAGACAGAGAGTTGATTGAAATTCAATTTTGATCAAAATTATAATATGAGCCTTTATATCATCCATTTAATATTTGTATTGAACAAATATATTTAATTTCTTTTCAGGTGGTTGTAAGCATTCTCTTCTATTACTATTTTGGCTAGTGAACAAAAATTCTGAACCTTCTCCGACCACAGTTGAATGTTATTGGAACAAACCTACTCTTACCAGTGCCAGTACTGAACATGTTTCTAGTAAAGAAATATTTCCTAAGGCCAAAGTTCCAAAATTGGCTCCAAAAAGTAGTACCATCTTAAGCGACTTTAAAGAAGAGTGTCATAGAAGAAATCTTAGCAATGCACTCATTTTGAAGTTTGATGATTGTTATAAATCAAACTCGAAGAATATATTTGATATTATATTGGCATTCATACGTGACGAAGCTATACATGAATATGCAAATTTTCGAACATATTTGAAAACTTTAGACCAAGCTGAGAGTAAATACTGGCATAATATACGGCAAGGCAGACTGACAGCTTCGAAATTACATGAAGCTGCTCATTGTAGAACAGATGGCGCTTTAGTACAACAAATCTTAGGAGGATATAAGGTGCCTGAGACAAAGGCTATAAAACGTGGGAAGAAATTGGAGGGCAGGGTACTCCAAGCTATTGAAGAGAAATTAAATATAAAAATAGATAAGTCAGGATTTTGTCTCATAAATGGCATTTTAGGAGCATCACCTGATGGAGTTGGTGAAGATTTTGTGGTTGAAATAAAATGCCCAGCCTCTGAAAAAGCTGTCGATACATATATTAAGGATTATACTATAGCTGAAAAATTTAAAACACAAATAATGTGCCAAATGATGGCCTGTAAAAAAATTAAGGGATTGTTCTGTGTTGCGGACCCATTATTTGAAACAACAAAAAATATACATGTGATTTGGGTAGATTATGATGAAGGTTATATTACAAATATAGTGAGAAGTGCAGAACTCTTTTGGAGTACATATATATTCCCAAAATTAGTGGCAAGTGCTAAAAAATAATAAAACATTAATAAATTTTAATAACTTTTTATTATTTCTCCCTGTAAATTAATTAAGCCACAAGCTATCAAAACAATCTCGTCTAAGTAGGGTACATATTGGTATTGGACAACTGAGTGTGATTTCAGTAGTGCATACTCTCTTACACGTCGAATTACCCTCTCAATATGGACTCTTAAGCTTGCTATAATTTTACTTTGCTGTGCCTCAGAGATAGTTTGCTTGGTGCCTGAATAGACCCTTGGTGGTCTCAGGAGTTTTATGTTCTGTGACCTTAGTAATGATTCTATTTCTTTAAATCCTCTGTCAGCTAATATAACAGCATTTGGATTCAAGTGAGCTAATAAATTACTTTTTTCAACAATGGCTTTGTCTGAAATTCGTCCTCCATAGCCTTTTGAAATAAAGCTGACAAAGCCATTTGGAGCACAACCTATTAAATATTTAATAGTGTTACAACTTTTGTATTGAGACCAAGTCTGGGCTTGCCTTACAGGATTAGATGGTTTTGATATTTGTATTTCAAAGCAATCTATTATCATTTGTACATCTGAATATCTTATCTTAAACACTAAAGGTAGATTCTCTTTTATTTGTTTGGGCAGAGGACAATAAACAAAATTTTGAAAGAAGTTAGCTAGTACTTCAATCCCTAATAATATCATTGATGATAATTTCAATCGAGTTAAATCAAATTGATCACTAATTCTTTCTATTGAGTCATTTTGCTTTATCTTGAACAAGGTTACAATAATGGACAGGGAGTCTATTTTTGTTGTACTCTTTTCCACAATGTGATCAATAAGCCATACATATTGTTTGGGTAACCCTAAATACATTTTAGATTTATTTAACACTATGTCTAACATCATTTTTCTGTTTTTCAATGTGTCTTTAGTTGCATCACGAACAGACAACTCTTCAGTTTCTGATGTACCACCAAATAAAGATGGAGTCGCCGCTGAAGAACTTTCTTGAGATGATAATATCTCAACTGTAGTATTATCAGTAGCCACCTTCCTAACTTTATAATTGGTGCTCTTGTCAACCATCTTTATTTCACACTGAGTTGCAGCATTTTTCTGAAAATTAAGTCAAAATATTTGACTAGTTAATAGAATTCTGTAAGATATAACTTGTAATGATAGTAAGTCACGGTATTACCCGCCGTTATCGTCGTCATACTGCGAGTAACGCCGCGGGACAAAGTTAGTCTAAAAAAAGTAGCCTAAGTTACTCCCAGGATCATCAGCTACCTATCAGTGAAAGTCGGTCCAGCCGTTCCAGAGATTACCCGGAACAGACAGACAGACCAAAAAAAATTTTTTAACTACATTTTTGGTATATGTACCGTGTATAAATACATATGCATTTCGTTAAAAGTGGATATTTTAATATTACAAACAGACACTCCAATTTTATTTATTTGTATAGATTATTATAACTATCATAAAATATGAAAGAGTGAAATCAAAATATTACTAATTCTTATGCAATCAAATTAGGTGTAAATATAATATATTAATAATATTATAATCTGACTAGAGACTTATATATATCTATAATAGATAACATTTGTTAGTATGACTATGCATTGTGTGGGATTTGACTCATACATATTATTCCTTTTATTAAGTCTAAGGGCATAGGATTAAATGGTAGATGGTTACATCACAACCGCCTATGACTGCTTAAAAAAGATTTGATAAAGTAGATAATAATGGGTAAAACATACCTTTGAAGGAAATACAAAATGAGTAGATACACTAGGCATTACTAAATGTCCATATTTTCTTTTCATAGGATTACTTGTTGATGTAGTAGATGTACTAGCCATGGTTACATCATCGTATATTGTTTCGACTGTTTCTTTGGTGCTTGTAGATGTACAAGGCATCACTAAATCCACATATTTAGATGGCTGAGGCTTACTGGTACTTGCATGTGGCAACAGTAACTTTTTTAATTCCGATATATTTTCGCTTGTTTCCTTAGCAATGTTGCGTAATATAGCCGAACGTTTCAACTTTGGTTCTTCATTCATTAACTTATATTTATAATAATTTATCAAATCTTCTTGGGGCTAAAATAAAATGCGATGTTAATTAACAAACGGTCGAATACACGGTATTCACGATAAGCATCAGTGGACTTAGACCACAAAAAGGTATATTAATAAGTGTACAATATTGAAAACATACCTCCAAATGATCTTCACAACAATACATTGTGTAAACCTTGAAATATTCTGCTTTTGCCTCACGACACCACTTTTCTCTTAAGTCTTCTCGAATGCGAACAAACATTTTATTAGGGTAATTATTTGTGTTGTTCTTGCATGTGGGAACAAAACACTCCCTATATTCCATGGTTAATTTACTTGCACTTTAAATCCCGAATATTTTGCTAAATCTTGAGGTTATGTTGTTAAATTGAAATTGACAGCAGTAGAACGAATGTCACTTTTATGTCAACGTTTGTAAGCAGAGGCAACCATGCCATAATGCCTTCGATGACGTCATAGAATATCAACTGAAGGTTATTCACATTTTGCCTGAAATACTAATAATCTATGAGTTTTTTCTTGTTTTAAACCCTTAGCAGACATCAGTAGCCCTATTCCTCGAAATGGTTTTCATATTATAACAGATCTTATAAAAGAGAACAATCCCCATTGTGATATTTCTATGGTATGCTTTTTCTTCCGTCGTTCTTTCTAAACTACTAGTCAGAATAAGATAAATGAGGTATCGTTAGAAACGTCTTGATTGTCCCCGCTGGTTATAGGCTATATGAAGTGTCACTGAATCTAATGTGGCGCCCTCTAGCCGACGTAAAATATTGCATTAAAAAATAAATTTGAGAGAAATATGCCGTGTTTGGTATCGTTTGAAAGGGCCTTACTTATACATTTCAAAAATATATATATTATTAGCATTTTCTCGTGACTTTGTCCATATTTATTCGATAATTGTGATATTTCTAAGGTACCTATTTATAATATACTTTGCAAAGAAATTAATATTATAGAGGCACCAAAACATTTAAATAAAAAAAAGTAAAAACTAAAACCCAACTACGACAAAAAACGACGCTGAAAAAGCATGAAACAAGTTTCAAAAGCCGTAGTCACGCGTTGTTAAAGTGTTATGGACTATGGCACATTACACACTTTTACCATTCCTCCTCGATATTTGACTGTAGTTTATTCTAAAGTTCAAGGACATCCTTAGGAAGGTCCTCTTTAACATTGATGCCTGTTGGTAAATTTGATTTGGATTTTAATATGAGATGTTTCTCCCACATAGTAGAAAAAGTCAAAACTACAGGACGATTTTTGCTGGTTTGCGATCCGATTCTGTAGATGTTGTTTATTTCGTGGCTGTGTAGATGTACTTCCGCTTCTTCTATGACTCCTAAGTAGTCAACAAGTTCTGTCTCTCTTTTTCCATTCTCATCAACACCAAAGAATATCAGGTTGCTTTTTCGTTTGTCTTTTTCCAAGGTAGTGATTTTATGTTCCAGTCTTGTTATTTTACATTTTAAGCTTTGGTTTTCTTCCATTAATATTTTCATCTTTTCATAAATTGCTTCCATAACGTTTTTAGTAACTGTTGTTGTTAATGTATGGGTTTATTGATTGAGTTTTCATCTAGCTTTGCATCAAGTTTTGAAAATAATAATTCTATTTGTTCATTTATTTTTTTGCGACACTATTTCTCCACGATAATTTGCAATTCGTACTAGCTAGTAATGTTACTACTACTACTAGTAATGGTAACGATAAATTATCATTACAATAATTATTTTTGTTTGCAACACCGGTGTATCTGTCTTTCTGTTATGTTGGTACACTTGATAGATGACAAATTAGGTTGCGACGAACTTCACTATTAACTAGTTTTTAGGTTATGTCACTATGTATTCACTATACTTCTTTGGATCAATCTTGACCTCAGCCAAAAATTCTCCACTTTTTTATAGGCTTAGTTAATTCACCAATTAACAACATTCACATTCAGCGCAACATGGAAACATATGACAGCGCCATCTACCGAAGATACATTGAACTTCGAAGTAACGTATTACACATGAATCGCGCAATAGAAGTTCTCGCTCTGATTAGCATACATACAACATCCCAACATCAACTGTGTGACCTAGTTTGAGGGAAAATTAGGGGAGAAGGCAGGATTTTAGATTATCTGGTTAACCTAACACGATGAAAAGCAAGGATTTTTTTATGGCATAGTGGGTGAACGACCAGACGTATCACCTGATGGTAAGTGATTACCGCCGCCCATAGAAACCCGCAAACCCAGAGGCGTCACAAGTGCGTTGCCGACCTTTGGGGGATGGGGAAAGGGATGTGGGAAGGGGTTAGGGTATGGACCTCCGGTATCCTTACTCACTCGGTGAAACACAGCGCAAGCGCTATTTAACACCGGTTTTCTGTGAGGACGTGGTATCACTCCGGTCGAGCCGGCCCATTCATGCCGAAGCGTGGCTCTCCCACGAGAACTTAGACATAATTAGTCCGTCGTAAGTCTATGTAAGTCTTGTCTAAATCATACTTACTGGAACTTAAATCCGAAAAAAATTATAAAAGCCGTAGCAGCTTATAGTTTTCCAAAACCATGTGATTAACAAAATAGTTATTTTCAGGAACCACTACAAATGGAGCTAATAAACTCTTATTGCTGTTGGTGCGCGGCTGCTGGTTCCTCCGAGATCCGAGTTAACATGCCGGTGCGGGGATACTGTCCCGGTCAGACCATACCGCTCGAAGTCAAGGTCTCAAACCTTAGTCGTGTAGACGTTGATGAGATAAAGATGACCATTAAAAGGGTAAGCTTCAAACAAAGTGATTTAAATTGATTTTGTTGTACGGATGCTTATAGTAGTATAAGAGGTTACCTAAATTATCCATTAGTAAGAGAGAATTTTACTACTCATTATAATAATTTTACGATATAATCGACACACTTATACGACGATATAACGATATAATGACTGCCTCGTTGGTCTCGCGGTTGACGTGTGTGACTGGTGATTACGAGGTCTCGGGTTCGATTCCCGGATCGGACCAAATATTTGTATGATCTACAAATATTTGTTTCGGAGTTTGGGTGTTTTCTATGTATAATATGTATGTATTTACAAAAAAAGAAGTATATATGTATTTATATCAGTTGTCTAGTACCCATAACACAAGCTCTGCTTAGCTTGGGACTAGATGGCGTTGTGTGTTAGATGTCCGAAATATTTATTTATTTACTTAGTCAAACGATCAATCTGTTTTCAGTATTAGTATTTTTTCTTAATTTAAAGTATTTTATATTCACTTTACTACTAATAAAGTTTGTCCTAAATTTTGTTAATCGTTTAATCGAAAAATCGTGTTACGGTAATTTTTCAAAATTTTATATTACTAACTTGATGATACTCCAGAAAGGAAATTAGTCAATCACGTGGTAAAGTGTGTAAAAAATTTAACCAACTGAACCGTTTCCAGGAAATAAGATTCGAGGCAGTTTCACGGCCAGGAATCCGCACGGACACATTAGTAGTGGCCGAACTCAAAAAGGGCCCGGTGGAAGGCGGCACCGCTCCTGAATGGACCTTGGAGATGCCCATCCCCTTCATGGATATATACAACTTCGATGCCTGCCGGTATATCGATGTCAGTTATAAATTCAAGGTAACTACAACTTTAGTCTTCAAACTGTCTAGAATATAGACAAGGTCTGACGAGCTGGTGAAGGTCCGGGGAAGCCGTTGTCTGCAGACAGTATAGGACCGGTTGTTGTAGTGAGCATATGTCTAACAGTGGGCGCCTTTTGAGATAATAATAATGATGATGATCAGAGATAATGATGATATCCAGTAAATTGTCTCTAAACACGACTCATTTTTGTATGGAGTACGTGACATCACACATAGTTATTATCTATTCATTTATAAATTGATTTTGTTTTAAAGATTTCAAAACAATAAATTAATATAGGAACACTGTATAGGCTGTGCTTAAAGATATAACACGTAACGATAAAGGTGAAATAATTTATTTTACACCTAGGAATCTACTCTACTATGATAGTGTCAAAACCTCACATAAAATATTTCTATTTTTCTCAGTTATCAATAAAAGTCAGCGGTTGCCACGACGACGCTGACGAAACTCACCCCATAGTGTTTGGCAGTATCCCACTAGTGGGTTTCCAGGACAACGTACCGAAACCACTTCAGGACCAAATGCCCAAGAACATGCCGGGCCAAAACATACAAGGCGGCAACTACTATCCCGCTCCAGCAATCATCCACCAACCACAAGCTATTACAGCTCAGCCTAACGGAAACTACCAACAAAACACTCCTTACCCTGGACCACAACCTTACCCTGGACCCCAACCTTACCCTGGACCCCAACCTTACCCAGGAAATCAGCCTTACCCTAATCAAGGAAATCAGCCATACCCTAATCAGCCTTACCCTCAGCAAGGAAACCAGCCTTACCCAAACGTATCACCCTACGATAATAGCGGTTCTCAATACCCAGCTGGGAATTTACCTCAACCAGTCCCTGCTCCTTACCCTGGTCCAGAACCTGTGGCTAATCCATCTGTCACAAACTCTAATTTAGTAAAAACTGGAAATATCAGTTTCGTAGATAGCGGTGATGGGGCAAATGCACCGCTTCTGCCGCCTGGATCCAACACACCCTATGTAAGTTAAGTATTTTTATAGTGAGCTAGCAACCACTCCAGAATCGATTGACCTTATTTACGATACAACCCATAGGCCTTTAAATAAGTCCGTGTGTGACGAATTAAGAGTACGGAGTCACACCACCCCTATTTATCCGATGGGTATCGTAAGAGGTGACTGAGGGAGCCAACTACGCAGGCAAACATCACCGCAAAGAGAAGGAATACTTCAAACAAACCCACGCTGGTCAGGGGTTGTCCGTTTGGCGAGGGTGATGTAGGTAGTAGGCCGAAATCTCGTTTCTAAGTAGAGGCTTATATCCAGCAGTGGATTGTCTTCAATTTTTAACCGACTTCAAAAAAAGGAGGTTTCTCAATTCGACCGTATATATATTTAATTTGTGTTCGTGGATAACTTCGTCGTTTATAAACCGATTTTGATGATTATTTTTCAATGGAAAGGAGATATCCCAACGGTGGTACCATGATAAGGACACCAAGATCTGATGATGGTATCCAAGAGAAATCGAGTCAAACCTTGAAGTCGCTTTTGTTTTTGTTAAAATTTTACTTGTCTTTCGAATAGTTCATGTTCTATTTATACTTATTCACAAAAATAGCTCAAAGTACTTCACTTATTATCAGCATTTTTTTCAGTGTCTGGGTGTAATGTACCTACAATATGTAGGTATGTAAGAAACATGATGTATAAACATATTTATCAGTTACGTTTTCACTTTAATTGCAGCCTACCGGCCCTCCGTCGAGTCCCTACGGAGCACCATCAGCTCCGCCACCTTAAAACCTGGCAACATGAGTAAGTCTTTGTAGTTATTTGATATATTGAATTGTATGTAGATTAAAGTGATGTCCTCTGCGAATTGTGATGTATGGAGAGTGGTATTTACAGCATACTGGATAAATAATTAAGTCCGACTTTTACATTAATAACTATAATGTTGATTTCATGATGTCACCATGGAATATTTGAAGCGGTTACCAAATCTAAGTATTAAATTAAAAAGATGTGACTGTAAGTTACTAAATCTTCCTACACAGTTACGGGTTTTCTTATATCTACTTCTATTTCAGGGGAACATTGAAGCAACATACAGCACAAATAAACCCGCCTATCCGGCCATCTACACTCATTTGTAAGCAATGAGGCGAAACCTTGTATATCTACTATTGTAAATACCTCCATAAAGCGTAATTTTTAACCGACTGCAAAAAAAGGAGCAGGTTTCTCAATTCGACCGTATATATATATATATGTCGGAGTCACAGTGTGGCGATCGGTCGAAGCGGTTATTGAGAAACGGTGACGTCAGTTTCGCCGACGTCACTTGCATATTTTGTCAAGTGGCACTCATGATTTAAAGCAATAGAAATCGCTCTTTATCAAGTCTAGTCTAGTCTAGTAATCAATTCTCATTATTACACACGTTGGTAGGTAGGGTTTATTTGCACAGCCAAAGACAATATTGAATTCCAATAGTTTATTGAATCAATGAAGCTACAGTTAAAATCATAGATCGGCACAACATTGTCAAAGTGAATTAGGTGAGAACACCAAAATCCACTGAACGTCCGTGTCAATCTATAACCTCCAGTTTCCAAAATGCGTAGGGCCTTATGAGAAGAAACCGGCAAAGAAACTCATGGCCACTCTTTTGAAAGTTACATCTTAACTTATTAGTTACAAACTATCAATAGTCAATTACAACAATTAAGAAGCCTATGTACTTAGCTTATTTACAGCTTGTCCTTCCTGATACAATGCTCGAACTAAACTGATCTGTTGATTCTATTTTTCTTCAATACGAAACGGTGGGTAGTTAGTTTAAGAGCCAATAGGTTAGTAGTCCCGCAACTCGTGCGGCCGCTCTCTTTTATACCGGGTGCTTGCTTAACTAGTGGTGACACCTACCACTGTATTCGGTGTTACCCGCACACATTTATAGTAACATTTAATTTAATATTGTTTACAGAATCGACTAAAACTAAAACGACATTATTAAATCAAACTGTAAGTAAACCAAGACGTAATAATCACATCGTTAACAACAAATAATCAGTTTCTTCCTTTACATACACCGTCCACAGATTCCACCCAAACTGCCATGTTTCTCGATGCACAGTTTGACGTTTCGAATAATCGATTGAAATAAACACGAATTCAAATTAAAACTTAAGAAACTACTCGTTCTCCGACACGGCCATCCTGATGCATCACACGTCCTCGTGTGGGTCATCTGTAAACAAAGAAAAAGCAACCACAGTAGCTCAATTTATTCGGCCGGTATTGCCTAGCCGACACAGGCATTCTGATGGACTTACACGTCTATGTGTTTGTTAACTGAGGAATCATCTGGACAGTGAATCCGTCCTCTCTGCTATTCCTGACCAAATTAAAGATTCATAGAAACCAATTTCAATTATAACAAATTATTTTGCCTTCATGATTTTAAATTTGATGTTTCTATTCACGTCAGTATCACGATAAGGTTCTGACCATGCTCATTTATATCTCTACCAGCATAATCACATAAATCTTAGTACAAACAATAATGATTGTTAACCTAAGTTCAGCACCTCTGTCTAAATCGCCAGCGTTTAGACGTTTTGACTTAGTCGCTTAACCAGCAACTGAGTATAACCACTTCACCAGCGGCTTTTTGCTCAACTCTTAACCAGAGTTAGAGTTCTTTTTATTGTCACTTAACCAGCAACATATTGTAGTCACTTAACCAGCGACTGACATTCGCATAGCCACATGCGCACCGCGCACTCTCTACAGATAAGTACTGCACGAGCTACGGCTACAAATGACCAGCGAGACCTAAGTAGGTAGTGAAACCAGGCTACCAACACTACATGTCTTTTAATCAAATAACTTTGTTTATTAATTAAAGCAAACTTAAAGAGTGTAATCCTATCTCTATCAACAATTAACAATGGTCTGGTTAAACGTCACAAAATACATTCCAAATAATTGTTCACGAACAAAATAATCAAAACAAATAAAACCTTCGATTAATTTAATAAACTATTCAAGGATCATTGTTTTCTACATCATGTTCATCAGACAAATCAATAGGGACTTCACTAGTGGGTATCTGACGGTCTGTATTCACTTTGATTACCGCGGGTGTAGATGATCAGTGGTTGGTAGAAAATATTTGTGGACAGCAAATTCGCGGTCTCCCTCTACTATTTCGGCGACCACGTAAGGGCCTTTATACCGTGGGTCTAATGTCATTTGATTGCGATCCTCATTTTATAAGAGAACGTAGGCACCAATAGAAACGACCTTATTACTTTTAAGAACTTTTCGAAAATTACAACTGAAAAGCCTAATGCAAGCAGATTTTCATTCTTTTCTTTAAATAATTATGTCGTTTGAAATACAGTAATCGTGTACCTACTACAGGAAATACTATTCAGTGCATTTTTTCGACCCGGATATCTTGACAGAATTTCGTGTTTTTCTTGTTTTATTAAAAAGACAACTCCCTTACCAGGAACAAACATCCTATGTCACGGGGGACCCTACAAACGTACACAAAGGTCACCCAGACTCAGAGCAACAATTCGTGAACCACACAATACTATGTTACAATAAGGGCGGGCGTTACCTACCCTCAATAATATTACTGCACTATATTGTCGTTGGCCCAGAAATCTATCTGACAGAATTTGTCTTATTAAAGAGCATTTGACACAAAATGAAAACTTCTCACCAAATCTTTCTTGGAGCTGAACTAGAGCTGGTTGGATGGAGCTGACATTCACTGGTTACTCGGTTTGTAAATCGTTTGCCTTGGCATTCATATTGGAACTGCATCTATGACACCACACTTGAATAAGGCTCAAGCAATCGTCTTCTGCGCTTTGGTTTCCTTCGACTGTCAGGCGAGGTAGTATCTGAAATCTCAGATTATGTATTAGCAATATTGTCACGACTAAAATTGTCCTAATCTTTACTGGATAACGTAACCTTTTGATTTTGGCACAGCTGTGACAGCGCTTGTATTTTTCACACATCACTTCTTCACTTTTACAGTCTGAGTAGTTCTCACTAGTTGGCGGTTCTCGTATAGCACAAATTAATTCCGTATCGAAAAGATTTTTTTTAACGTAGGGTAAACGTAAAATAAAATAATAACAATCTGCCCCGTATTTTGTGCCTGATCTGTTATGGGTAACCCATATGGGTAATCCATAGGGGTAGTACATAGGAGTAATCCATAGGGGTAGTACATAGGAGTAATCCTCAGGTAATCCATAGGGGTAGTACATAGGAGTAATCCTCAGGTAATCTCTAGGGGTAGTCCACAGGGGTAATTCACAGGTAATCCATAGGGTAATTCACAGGTAATCTCTAGGGGTATCACAGGTAATCCCACTTCTGATGTCGGAGTCACAGTGTGGCGATCGGTCGAAGCGGTTATTGAGAAACGGTGACGTCAGTTTCGCCGACGTCACTTGCATATTTTGTCAAGTGGCACTCATGATTTAAAGCAATAGAAATCGCTCTTTATCAAGTCTAGTCTAGTCTAGTAATCAATTCTCATTATTACACACGTTGGTAGGTAGGGTTTATTTGCACAGCCAAAGACAATATTGAATTCCAATAGTTTATTGAATCAATGAAGCTACAGTTAAAATCATAGATCGGCACAACATTGTCAAAGTGAATTAGGTGAGAACACCAAAATCCACTGAACGTCCGTGTCAATCTATAACCTCCAGTTTCCAAAATGCGTAGGGCCTTATGAGAAGAAACCGGCAAAGAAACTCATGGCCACTCTTTTGAAAGTTACATCTTAACTTATTAGTTACAAACTATCAATAGTCAATTACAACAATTAAGAAGCCTATGTACTTAGCTTATTTACAGCTTGTCCTTCCTGATACAATGCTCGAACTAAACTGATCTGTTGATTCTATTTTTCTTCAATACGAAACGGTGGGTAGTTAGTTTAAGAGCCAATAGGTTAGTAGTCCCGCAACTCGTGCGGCCGCTCTCTTTTATACCGGGTGCTTGCTTAACTAGTGGTGACACCTACCACTGTATTCGGTGTTACCCGCACACATTTATAGTAACATTTAATTTAATATTGTTTACAGAATCGACTAAAACTAAAACGACATTATTAAATCAAACTGTAAGTAAACCAAGACGTAATAATCACATCGTTAACAACAAATAATCAGTTTCTTCCTTTACATACACCGTCCACAGATTCCACCCAAACTGCCATGTTTCTCGATGCACAGTTTGACGTTTCGAATAATCGATTGAAATAAACACGAATTCAAATTAAAACTTAAGAAACTACTCGTTCTCCGACATATATATATATATATTTATGTGTGTTCGCGGATAACTTCGTCGTTTATGAGCTGATTTTGATGAGTCTTTTTTTAATGGAAAGGAGATGTCCCAACTGTGGTACCATGATAATGACATTAATATCTGATCATGGCATCTAAGAGAAATCGAGTCGAACCTTGAAGTCGGTTTTATTGTTGTTAAAATTATAATTGTATTGTTACTAAACTATGTTTAGCTGAAAAATATCAGTGCGTAAATGTACTCATGAAGCCTCGAGACACTACATGGCGAGGATTTGCCATACATTTAAGTTGGATTCTGAAATGCTTACGTGGCAACGACATACAGTAACCGTATGAATTAATTTTTGGAACTCAATGATTCACATTTTGATAATTGGACCTACTTTAAACTTCTAACAAGTGTATATTAAAGACTACGTCATATCGGTAATATCTTTTCTCACATTTTGGTCCTTCGAGCCATCACAAAATGCGTTATAAAATTACATAACAAAATCGTAGTAGTTCAAGAGGCAACATTTTATATAATTCAAAGACACTGACTCTTAGGTATGTTATTACAAGTTGGTCTTTCGAGCCGTCAGCAAATGTTTCGAATCCGCTTCATAATATTGTATATCCTCGCTCAAGTCTCCTTAGTTAAGTGTCAATAACTGTGATCTTTTCTGCTTTCCTTAATATAATATTTACTGTCAAACTTATAAAGTCTTCTTGACGCGCAAGTACAAACTATTACAGGTTCCCTCTGTGTTTAAAGAATAATATTAAGTAAAGAAGAATTATGTATATATTCTTCGTTTCATTCCAATACAAAATTATTATTATATTATTCGAAAGTTATTACCAATTTAATGTTTAAACTATAAGAATATTTTTTTGTTAAGTTAGTATAAGCTTTTATAAATTGTTCTTACGAAGTAACAGCTATTTTTCATCTTGTTAACATTTAAGATCTGTTTTTTTTAATGTGACATTTTATTACTTCTATACATATTTTACTTTTGTTTTTTTTTTCTATTCTGGTAACTTTTTTATTGGAAATTTATATGAATAGTCAATAGGAGTAAGTTGTTTGTATGAAATATTTTTTTCTTAATTTTTCTGTTTTGAACATTTTCAACTACGATTTTATTTGACTATGAATTGATTTTAAAATATTTTTTTATAGATGTACTTATTATGTTCAACAATTTTTTATCTTAAATTTTCCCGACTGCGCTAGACAGAAGTTTGTGTTTACGGATTGTTTTTATATTTCTTTGGCACTGTGGCCTAAACAGTGGGATGGATTTTGACGGTTGAGGTGTTGTTGTGTCTTAATTGTGAGTGTGGTACTCGGTATGTGAAAGTTATCAAAATGAATATGCCTGTGGCTTAATGTCGAGATTTAAAATACAAATGAATAAGTGCAATTTTGAAGGTTTTAGAAGTGTACGTAGCTTTAAATATTTCTATATAATAGCACTTCCAAGTATAACCATATAATGGAACATTGTATTTATAAAATCACTAATCCACGAGAACTACTTAAAAACGGTGGCAACGCGAACAGAACAAACGACGGTAGTCACTTGCCTTCAGGTGACAAGTCTGCTTACTTATACCTCCCACCACCATCCCTACCGCGTACTACACACGATAGTCGCATGTTAGGAGCTTTAGGACTGGAGGATTGATTGATGTTAGGAAGTTGTAGGTATGCTAGTCGGCGCGAGAATTTCTATATTGCGTTACAGAATTCTTTAGATTCGTCGCGAGATAGTTACTCCGTAGTTCGGTGTGTCTTCGATATATGGCGCTGTAGTATGTCTCGCTGCACTGTATGTGTCGCCACAGGACTATTCGATATGGTAATGTTTGTACAAACCGTGCTTATAATAACAAGGTATAAGAAGAGTCAATAAAAAGGAGCTATATACATTATGTACTAGTCTAGTTTAAAAACTAAGTCGGTCCAGCTGTTTGCAACTGTATACTGAGATAAAATGAGTGCCTATATGAAAGTTATATTAATGGAAAACATTTTATAAACTATGTATATAGGTTTAAACTATTGATGTAGGATAATAAAGGTTTGTGCTCACTACTGGAATGTAAAGTGATTACTAAAGGTTATAAGGATTGCTATTGGATAATTTGACGAACATTGGGGTACCAATGACCCCACGGCTCCACAGAAAAACGGTATTTAATTGATTCGTTGCTTTTCACCAGAGTAATCACCGGAGGCTAGTGACTTGTGAGTTGCAGGTGGCTATGGGCTGAATGCGCATCAACACGCTGTTGGTACCGGTCTGCCTAACCTCGAAGCTTGGGTAGGAAGGGAGGAAGGTCCCGTCACCTACCGACTGACTTAGATACTCACCGGGCATAGTTGCTTCGGTGAGTATCTGAATAAGATCGGACGTGAAGAGATGGGACAATGCCACCCAGTCGGCTGCGTAGTGGTGGCAGGAGGACTGCCCTGCATGGCATTTAATCGCGCAGTCCTGGTCGACCAAATTGGACGAGACCAGTCTCTGCCAGCAATTATTGCTGCCAGCCAGGATGCCAGGGTGGGGAGGGCACTGGGCATACAGCATACAGGATCGACGGGCGAAATAATTTTTCCCCGGGACAGGGTCTGATAAGGCACGGCGTCGATTCATGTAGGACCTGAAATAACATGGTCCGGGTCCTCCCAAAGTAGGGCGCCAGAGGCCAGTGGTCGGGATGTTTAATGGCCAGTGTTTTAGCGGAAACACCACATAATCCTGGCTCCTGTGTTTCCGAGGAGCTAAGGATCTGAAGCAATTTTTCACCTCGTCAAAAAAAGGTGTCCATGGGCAGTAGCCTTTTACTATCTCCATAATGATGTAATTACAGCTGTTCAAGAAATCCTCATATCTCGGGGGTAAATAACATATCGTAAGGTGACGGCCCGAGGGGGTTTCTACATGTTAACAAAAACTATAAGTAGTAGTTTTTGGGTTCATTTCTGCACAATACTGCCCCATTTCTTTACTTATCAATTACAGTAGTGAGCGTAGATCTTTATTTGAAACTCGGGAATAAACACATAAAAATAAATGTTTAAAATATACATATTGTAAGATTGTATTCGGACCAATTTTTGTTGTTATGAAGAAACAAACTGACATAGAATTATATTTTTCTATTTGATGAACGTGTCATGGTAACATCTATATCTATACAATAAAATTGGAGTATCTGTTTGTAATATTAAAATAACTCCCTTTACTAAATGCAAACGTATGTATACACGCTACATATACCAAAAATGTAGTTAAAAAAAATGTTGTCTGTCTGTCTGTTTGTTCTGTTCTGGGTAATCTCTGGAACGGCTGGACCGATTTTAATGGGACTTTCACTGGCAGGTAGCTAATGATTCACGAAGTAACTTAGGCTTTTTTTTAGAATAACTTTGTCTCGCGGCGTTACCCGCGGTACAACAATAACCGCGAGTAAACAGACAGACAGACAAAAAAAATTAACTACATGTTTAATATACCTATGTACCGTTTATGCATTTAATAAAAAGCGGTTATTTTAATATTTCAAACAAACACTCCAATTTTATTTATTTGTATAAATAAACTTTTTAAGTTGTTAATTTTTTAAATAGTGTTACCACTTATAAAAATTAAATGTGAATTAATTCGAGAAACGATAAAATCGTTCTCTTCCGTCGATATTAAATACTTGATGTTCTTGATAAATTATAAGTATATTATATTTAGATGATATTTATTAACTCGACTTTAAACGTGTCAATGTAATAATTATCATTACTGGTGTCCGCCCGCTGTTAGTTTAAGTTTACTTAAAAGTGTCCATTTACAGTTAAACTGCATTTAATTAAGTACAAAAGATTGTATTACATTTTTTATACAATACTCGAATGTTTTTGATGACTTTAAATGAAAACAAGTTACTCTGAATACTGTTGTTTTTTTCCAACTACCTTCTTTATTCCATAAAAAAAGGCTTCAAAAACTAAAAAGTATTAATAAAGATTTAATATTGATGACACACCTGATTCAGAATCAGGTGGCGGAAATTGACAGACGCATTGCACAGGCATGGGCATCCTTTGGAGCAAACAGCTATATCCTGCGGTCTAAAAAAATCGCCCAGTACCTCAAGACCAAGGTGTTTAACCAGTGTGTTCTGCCGGTCTTCACGTACGGGATGGAGACCACGACCTTGACAGAGAAGTCTGCTCAAAAACTCCTTGTTGCACAGCGAGCAATGGAAAGATCTATGCTCGGAATATCTTTATTGGACCGCAGGAGAAACGAGTGGATTAGGGAAAGAACAAAAGTCAGGGATGTGGTACAGGAAATAGAGGCCCGTAAGTGGAGATGGGCTGGCCACATCGCCAGGATGGACCCCAAAAGATGGACAAGAAAAACACTAGAGTGGAGACCTCGCGCTAACACCCGCGGACGAGGAAGACCGCCCAAGAGATGGACAGACGACATCCGGCAACAAGCTGGTATAAATTGGATGCAGGTGGCCCAGGACAGGTGCCAGTGGAGGAGTGAAGAGGAGGCCTACGTTCGAAGACGAACATGTTAGGGGCTGTTATAGATATAGATTGATGACACAATTACATTTGTATGTGCTCAGTGCTACCTATACATAGGTTTGAAGTCGGTGCCAAGCACAGAATAAAAAGATATACGTAGAAGTGTTATGTGTCATAATTTACAGCGGAACGACAATCGCCAAACTCAGACAAATGAAAGAACTATTTATTATTGCACACTAGAAACGAATTGTTTTGATTTGATGTTTGTATTTTGCTCAAAACTAGCCTACAATACATCAAGTCACACGTTTAATAATATTTCTTCTCGCGTAATGTTAAGAGTTATTTTGCCATAGGGGAAGAAGAACTTACAACGTTACGTAATCTTGAAAGTAAGAATACTTCATTGCAAGCTATTCAAAACCAGATGACGTTATTCTAAATGCACGCAATTATAACATTAATGGCTATAGGAATAAATTCGATATTTGTGTCATTCTTCGACATGTAGCGCTACTCGATTAGCGTTGTAGCACATATTAGAATATTATCTATAATATTGATACCTTACTTCTGTTTGGACAGAACAGAATATAAAACATTAATTGAAGGATATCTGAGGAGGTAACATTATAAAGGTAAGGAAGTAAAAAAATAAGTACTTGCATAATAATGTTTATTAATTTTAAGAATCTGTATTAAAATCATAATTCTACTAATCATATCACACTAATATTTAAAGGCAAAACTTTGTGAGTGTATATGTTTATTACTTCTTCACGCAAAAACTACTGAACGGATTTGGATGAAACCTTACAGTAATATAGCTTATACATCAAAATAACAAGCTAATCTCAGGAACCGCTGGTCCGATTTGAAAAATTCTTTCAGTGTTAGATAGCCCATTTATCGAGGAAAGCTATAGGCTATATACCATCACTAAAGAATGAAGAATGATACAAAAACGGGAAAAAATTATCACGCAACGGGCAATAGGAGACGCAAACGAGGTTGCGTGGGTCGGCTAGTGTTATATATAATAGACTGTTTAGGCACTTAACAAAATACAAAAAAAAGGTTCCTACATAATTAGTTTTTGGCATAGTATATTAGTAGATTTTAAAATGTTTAAAAAATTACTATTTTTAGGAAATACATAGTATCAATAATCGTAAATTGATTGCAATAAACAAAAATGCTAGCTAGGGTTGGAAGCTCTCCCTCATCCGCCATACTCACCAGACCTTGCACCTACCGACTATTACTTTTCCAAAATTTAGACAACTTTTTAGTGGGTAAAAAATTCAATTCCCGAGAGGCAGTACAAAATGCCTTTGAAGAGTTTGTTGCTTTGTTTAGTAATGTAAAAATAATTCAATTAGATAATTTATTTAAAAACTATAAAAGCCCTTCTTGTAAAAATCAGCTGGACGGGAGGCAACAAACTCTACAAAGGCATTTTTTACTGCCTCTCGGGGCTACGGAACCCTAATAACAAAATAGTTCTATAAAAAAAGAACCATATATAGAATTATTTACAGATCAATTCAAAAAAATTATCATTTAATCTTTTAGATAAAATATATTAAAATAATCTCCTACCAACACAAAAGGAGGATCCTCCGACCAGGCGAGGTGATCATGCCTCAATAAGAGAATTTTAAAGTGGGTTTATTAAATTACTTACGCCTGACCAAATCACGTTCCGTGTCACACCGTGCATGACGGTGCCCGTTATATGAATATGCCCCATTTTCCCCTAATGATTAAGTTTGAGAGTGAAGAAGTGTCTTCCGCGCTGTTTGCCACTATAAGCGGGTCGGGATGGGCCCTTTTGGATCTGTTGGTATTTCTCGGGGGACAGATTTTTGAGGATGGGATCAAGGAGAAGCACCAGTTAGCCAGCAGTAGGCCAGATGTTGGACGAGATTTCGCGGGAGGCCATGCTTGTCCGGCGGTTGCAGATGGTAAAGCTCGCGCTAGTAGCGAGCTTTTGACCCATCGGCAAGTTGAAGTCTCATGAAGTCTTAGGCGCTGCGTCTAGTGATTGCAAGTAGTGGTAGTAGATTTGGCACCATTGTTCGACGTCGTGATACAGGCAGCAGGCCGCGTCGTCGGCGTACAGTGCAAATTTTAGTGACAGGAACGTCATCTGTGTATCAAACAAGTAACATAATTTAAAAGTTTTTTTTAAAAACAAGCTTTTATTACTTGTTGATTACAAGTTGATTGATAAAAAAATATATATAATTGCATTGTCATCAGAACTTAGAAGTATCAGAACTACAGGTATATTTAAAATTTCAGCTCAATCGGAAATCGGGAAGTGGGTCAAATTTAACTTGTAAGATTTGATTATACACAAATCTCGGGACAGGTGAAGCTAAATAAAAGCTTGTAAACTAGCACACTGCAGACATACAACTTCCCTGGTCAACCAACAAGAAGGGCTTTTTATTAAATTTCTAAAACTATTATTTCTAAAAGTAACAGATCTTCAAGAAAAGAGCGTACTCCTTCTTAAAAGGCCGGCAACACACTTGTGACGCCTCTGGTGTTACGGGTGTCTTTGCGCAACAGTAATCGCTTACCATCAGGCGATACGTCTGCTCGTTTTCCCCCTTTACTTAGCAAAAAAAAAGAAAAGCCGAGTACTGTCTTCTTTTTCTTCTTCTTTGATGAAATGGCAACCAGCCGGATCTCTCGGATCAGCTATTTCTGCCAATGTCAAATGTTTATAGTCTTCAAATCATAAGTCTTCTAGTCAATAAGTCTTCGTCGTAACGAAATTAATGATATAAAATATAAAAAATGTGGATGAGATGAAATGGGGACCGTCTTCCGAAAAAACAAAAAACGATTCAATTCAATAATCGACAGTACTGTCATCTGTCATTTTAATGACGCCCTTGTCCTTGTGTCAGTGTCAAATTTTGGTCAAGTCAAAAGTGCAATCGCCAACCAAACAAAACAGTTTCTTTACTGTGTCGGATCGGGTTGTTGTGACGTGCATTGGTTTAGTGAAATAATTTTATTATCATGGGGTTTGATGCCGGACAAATACTTTTGGATAGTGATAATGGTGCTTATTTTGCCGGTCAAACCATCTATGGTCGAATGGTTTTCGATCAAGGAAAACCTAAAAATATTCATGGTAAGTCGTTATAAAAATACTCGGCATAAATTGAGGCCCCTAACTTTGGAGTTAGATCATATTTTGTCTAGTCTGTGGTTCTAAAAACACTATTCTTTTTTTTTAACTAAGAATATAAGCTCGGCTGCATATACTAGCGGTCGCCGGCTTTTATGTTAAAAATAAACTTAGGTACCTAACTACAGTTTGACTGAACTGTGTTTATAAATACTAATCGAATTTAATAATAATTATATCATTTACATGTGTAAAAAATGATATTGGCAGAATATTTTTGAAAATAGAATTTCGTTAGTGATGTTAACATGGTGCTAATTCTTAAATGTTTTATCTAAATTTGTAGATTAATTTCTAGGATGTTTTGGTTCACTTACACTTCTTCGAATGATTGTACTTATATGTTTAATTGTTATGTTGTATGTTTAGTTTATTATTAGTATGTTTAGTTACTTTTAAGTTACTTAGGTGAGCTGATGATAGAAGGTAAAATTCTTCAATAGTTAGGTATTAGAGGATATGTACATATAAACCTTAACTTGCATTCCTTCAGAGTGCACACACACCCACACACATGCACACACACACACGCACACACGCACACACACACTAATCCCATGAGCTGATGATGGAAAGTAAAATGATTGGGAGTAAGAGGATGATTTTTTAAATACAACATGAATAGTAACTAATAGGACCTTAGTTATATTCTTTCAAGTTGTTTAGCTGACAGTTAAGATTAGGAGGTAGATGATACTTTGTTATCCCCAACTAGTAACTAGTCATCTGTAAGAAAGTAAAGACATGTAGGTTCATTTAATTATAGACAGATAGATAGGAAACTCTTAATTTGTACACATTATCACAGATTTAAGAGAGTAAAATATAATGTACAAAAGGCGATCTTATTGCCGAAAGTAATCTATTACTAAATATTGATCAAAATGTATCGGAGAAACAATAGTAGAAAAAAACTGACTTTTATGGCAGGGGGTTTTAGTTGGATGTTGTTTGGAAACAACATCTAACTAAAAGCCCCTGCCAAAAACACTAAAGAGCATAAAAGAAACTGGCTCTTCATAAATTGCTATGTACCAATTCTTGTCTATACCAAATTCATTATTCTTTTAAATTAAGTAGTATTATTATGTGTGCTAGGTACCTAAAGTCTGTTTGAAGCGGGCGCCAAGCTAAATGTAATAGTAGGTACCACACTAGCTATATTTCGATTGATTCGATTGACCATCAACGACCTTAGCCCGCGTGTGTCTGCTTGTTTGGGTATTTAGCAATGAAATGAAATGAAATGAAATCATTTATTCTGCAATTAGGTTGTATAAACACTTTTGCAAGTTAAACTTTTATTTTTATTTAGCAGTAGTTTTAGCATCAGTAGATGACAAAGTTACAGTTGCGATTTATGGACTCTTCGAGATCTCTGTCGAGAGCTCTGGTGGTTATAATAATATAATAGTGACAGACAACACAGCTGCTGATGGTTCAATCGTGGTTCCCAGAACACCGCGGCACAGTCAGTATTGCTAGACGCCGTCGGTTCTGATGCTAGCTGAAGTTTCATACATTTATACAGTACAATAAAATTATATACAATATCATTAGTAGTTGACAGTCTCGGTCTATTACTAGAAAATTATGGTAATTTTGAGTGAACCACATGTTGGTTTTTTAAATATTTTTTTCATATTTTAAATATATTGTTACCTATCTAAAGTAATCCTAAACAAATCAGAAAATCAAAATAGTTACCATAAACAAGGTCACTGGGTTCCTATTATTTTACATTTAGGTAATTGTTATGAAAATTGGTACAAATAATATGTTTACGCTGTGTCCCTCAACATATAAATGACGGCCGTGTGTAATATTGCGAAATGGCAAATGTGAAATTGGCGCGCTTTGATACACAGAGTGGCATTGGTTTTTTAATAAGGAATCAGTTTAAAAGTATTCCGCAAAGTTATTTTATCGATTTATACGTGTGAGCGGTCAACTATAGGTACATGGTCAATAACACATTACTGAACCAATAAAGTTAAATTAATAGAGATTCTCGTATCACCAATATCATCAGTACTAGAGGCGTCTCTAGCCCATAATTCAACGCCTTTCAACTAACAGCGTTAAGGGCGTATCTACCGAAATTGTTGGTAATTTCAGTGTTTCCAACTGTTGACGACTCTTCAGTAAATCGTGTCCCATTGTGTCTACACTGAATCGCGTATTCTTTTTAATGTTTATCGCCAAAAACAGAAACAAGGTTCCCAACATTTGTTGACAATTTTTGTTGCCAACACAAGGTAATTACTGAAACTTTTGTCACCAACACGTTTTGACAACACTATGCTGACATAACGCGCCCTTTAGTAACGGCGCAGATTCATTAAGAGTGCTGCGGATGGCGCCGGCGGCTCTAACGCAGCTGCGTCCTTATGCACCCACATTCTGCACTATAAGTAAAGACGCCTCTGATAAGTACAGCTTTTCTTCTTTCACATTCTTAGACATAGGTACATATCATTGAGTAACAAAGATTTAAAAAAATATATTAATTATAATATCGTATTTTTTTTTCATTTTTAATAATAAGCAACAAATACGTTGCAAAAAAATATGGTTCACTTTTGTATAATTTTAAAATCTTTTGCAATTTTACCATTCAGGTTAATTGTAACAGATTTTAAAACTTGACTCTTTCCGTCGTATATCGTAAATCCATAGATATTCTCTACACAGAGTTAGCTTTTCTTGGAAAAAAATTATGAAGTGGATAATCCTGCACAATAATTGTTTAATTGCACTTGTATGCGTCAACTACTAGCAATTTTCAAACCGAGATAATTATTGTCGGTACCGTTTTCCTGATTGAAACATATGACGGATACTTTAATATACATTATTTAGCCTTTAGCAACGGTTCTCTGTTATTTTCAACTTGCTGTGAGTTTAAAGTTAAACTATTTTAACAAAAATTAAACTGACTTCAAGGTTCGACTCGATTTCTCTTGGATGCCATTATCAGATATTAATGTCCTTATCATGGTACCACCGTACCATCTCCTTTCCAATAAAAAAAGAATCATCAAAATCTATATCTATACTAATATATAAAGCTGAAGAGTTTGTTTGTTTGAACACGCTAATCTCAGGAACCGCTGGTCCGATTTAAAAAATTCTTTCGGTGTTGGATAGTCCATTTATCGAGGAAGGCTGTAGAGTATATATCATCACGCTACTACTAACAGGAGCGGAGTAACAATGAAGAATGTTTCAAAAACGGGGGAAATTTTCACGCTACGGGCAATATAAGGCGCAAACGAGGTTGCGTGGGTCAGCTAGTCGGTTCATAAACGACGAAGTTATCCGCGAACACACATAAAAAAAAAACGGTCGAATTGAGAAACCTCCTCCTTTTTTGAAGTCGGTTAAAGATAAGTAGAAACATTTTAATAATTGTTATTTTATCATTAAGTAACATAGCATTACGCCATCTATCTATGCATCCATACAAATAAATGAAATTGGAGTGTCTGTTTCTAATATTAAAATAACCGCCTTTTACTAAATGCAAATGTATGTACACACGGTACATGTACGAAAAATGTAGTTATTTTTTTTTGCCTGTCTGTCTGTCTGTTTGTTCCGGGTAATCTCTGGAACGGTTCTACCGATTTTGACGGAACTTTCACTGGCAGGAAGCTGATGATCCAGGGAGTAACTTAGGCTACTTTTTTTAGACTAACTTTGTCCCGCGGCGTTACTCGCGGTACGACGATAACGGCGGGTAACACCGCGGGGTTCAGCTAGTAATAAATAATCTAATATATAAAATCCTCGTGTCACAGTTTTCGTTGCCATACTCCTCCGAAACGGCTTGACCGATTCTCATGAAACTTTGTGAGCATATTGAGTAGGTCTGAGAATCGGCCAACATCTATTTTTCATCCCCCTAAATGGTAAGGGTCACCCATCCTTAAAAAATTTTTATGGCAAAACGACGTTTGCTGGGGCAGCTAGTATACTATAGGAATAGGTAGCCATTAGCTTAGTCATCAACAGGTTTTAATAGTCCACAGCTGGACATAAGCCCCTCTTTCAAAAATAGATTTTGGCCTACTATATCGCGCTAGCCAGACGGTTCGTACAGAGTTTGTTTTAAGCTTTCCTTATTTTGGCATTGTTCACTTAGTAATTAAAAATAATTACTATGTATTGTATTCCTTATCAAGAAGCAATTATTACAAGTTTTGTTGTGTAGCGGGACTTTATCGCGACAAAATAATTTGAACGGTACGTTTCTTACGGTCGCGCGTGTCGGTCTTTTTCCTGACGAACGCCGCGACGTTACGTTACGTTACTCCCTGGATCATCAGCTACCTGCCAGTGAAAGTCCCGCCAAAATCCGTCCAGCCGTTCCAGAGATTACCCGAACAAACAGACAGATAGAAAGACAAAAAAAAATTTAACTACCTTTTTGGTATGTGTACCGTGTATACATACATATGCATCTAGTAAAAAGCGGTTATTTTAATATTACAAACAGACACTCCAATTTTATGTATTTGTATAGATTTTGAATACAATTCCCTTTACCCATAAACGAATAATATCCGTTTCCTCTTCATATATCAACAGCCTTTTTTTATGGTATAGTGGGCAAACGAGCAGACATATCACCTAGTGGTAAGCGATTACCGCCGCCTATGGACACCGCAACACCAGAGGCGTCACAAGTGCGTTGCCGGCCGTTAGGGGGTGAGGAGGGTGATGGAGGAAGGGTTGGGGTATAGGCCTCCGGTATCCTCACTCACTCGGTGAAATACAGCGCAAGCGCTATTTCACACCGGTTTTCTGTGAGGCCTGTGGTATCACTCCGGCCGAGCCGGGCCATTCATGCCGAAGCGTGGCTCTCCCACGGCTTATCGAACTAGTAATCAAAATACTAGGCACGGCACCACTAAGTACCTAACATTAAGTATATTGTATTACTTTACTAGGTTGTCTGTGTGTCTGTATCACCCCATTCATCAAATGGGTGTCGTAAAGGTGCTCCCACACAGCATTTATCAAATGTCAGAGAATGTTGTATAACATTTGTTGGATAACATTTTATAACAAATTATAACAAAAGTTATAAAATGTTACTGATGTTATACAACATCATGTAACAAATGTTATAAAATGTTATCGTGTTACACAATCTATATCTATACTAATATATAAAGCTGAAGAGTTTGTTTGTTTGTTTAAACACGCTAATCTCAGGAACCGTTGGTCGGATTATAAAAAATCTTTCAGTGTTAGATAGCCCATTTATCGAGGAAGGCTATAGGCTATATATCAGGTTGCGTGGGTCGGCTAGTGCTTTATAACGTTACTAGCCGACCCACGTAACCTCGTTTGCGTCTCCTATTGCCCGTAGCGTGATAATTTTCCCCCGTATTTGTAACATTCTTTATTGTTGCTTCGCTCCTGTAGGTCTTAGCGAGATGATATATAGCCTAGAGCTCTCAATTACAAAACTGCTCAAACTTATGTAAAAAATTGTAATTTTATATTGGTAGACATGGTACTCAAATTATTGTACGCATTCAAAGTAATAAAAATTATCATGACTATCAGTTGTCAATATTGTGTTGGCTGACAATGTGTTTATATTTATGCTATCAAACAGGTTGTTCAATGGTATCTAAGCATCCATACTAGTCAAAAGTACTTGTCATAAATGATGGCTGGCTGGTCATTGTAATTGATATTTTTTACTTAATTTCGAGCACCCTGAGAGCACAGATAATTATGATGCTGATGCAAACTATGAGCCAAAGCGAAGCGTGACTAGACACAAATAGTAGCTCATAGAATATCACGCTGTGGTCTTTTGAAACTGAGCATTGTCTATAAACACCGATCTACACATTCAAAACGATATAAATTATGCTAGTCACGTGATGAACATCAAAACCATCCATTTCAAGAAGATAATGTCAGACACGAGCTTGCCAAGTCAGTTAATTGAAATCAGAGTCCATCAATATTAATCGAATAAATTCTCGATCGTTTCTTTAAAGGACCCTGACTCACGTGATCTAGGGGTCACCTCCCTAAGGGCTCCCATAAGTAACAGCGAATTCGCAACGCGAGCTGCCACGAATATACCGCAAGAACTTCACACCGCATCGCATCGCAGTTATTTATGTGTGTGGGCTATAGGGCTACTATGTGCCACCTTTGTATTGTATATGCCTGATGTCTTTAATGTATTCGAGTTAGGTAGTTTTAGTTTTATTCCAGGTGTTTAGAATTACTAATAGATAACACACAATCCGTCGAATCGAACAGACGTAGGAACTTGTTGCAATGAAGCTAATATAATGTACCTTAGTATACCTATAACTTTTAAGTAAGGAAGTTGACGAAAAAAGAGTAGAGAATGACCAAAGAGAGAATGGTTGTAGACTTGTCATTTCTGAAACAGTTCATAATTGTAATTGACTGACACAATTCATAACTGTTGCGAATATCGTTTACGAATCAGCAGGGATGTTAATAAGATCACTAACATGTTATGTTCAGTTCTAAAATGAGACCACAAATTTGATTTCTGGCAATTCTCCAACCTAAAAAAAGTCTAGATAACTAGAATGTTGATGAATTTCTAATTTTTGCTTTAGCGCTAAATACAAATGTTTGTTACAGGTATATATATAAGTTTCAAAGGGTTCTGCAAAGTGCACTGGACCACGACGGAGACGCGACGTGTCAACGATCGGGAGATCACTGAGCAGATAGACCACGAATCTTATGAAGAGTACTTTAACAGGAAGGTGTTCGTGTTTGGCAGTGAAAATGGTGAGTTAACATTTGACTTAAATTAAATTATGCCTCAAATATACAAGTTATGGAAACAAAAGCATTTTTATTGCTATTGTGCTATGTTTAAAGCCTTCTTAAGGCTAATTTTGAAGTTCTAAACATAATTCAAACTAGATCTTCTAACATTAACACCTCGTTTACCCGACTACGAAGCTGAAAGGAATATATTTGTCTGTCTGTCTGTTTGTACTTTTGGAATGGAATGGAATTGTTTCTGGAATGGCTGGATCGATTTTGACGGGACCTTACCTGAAGATAAAGTAAAAGATGAAGAATGACTTAGGGAACTTTTTTAGTGGATTTGCCTGTGTTTGTTGTTGTACCTCAGGGTTCAGCTCGTAGGCTATATAATTATTATCAAACATTGTTCTTAGTCAGGTTATAGATTTTAAAACTTTTTCTTGTCTAGATGTTTAGATTTTTTGTGTAAGGCCATTAATTGGTATCATATTTATTTATTTTTTTTGCTTAGGACCTAAACTCCTTTACAAAATAACGTTATCCTAAATTACTCCCTAAGCTGTTATTTACTAGTGGAAGTCTCTTTTGGTCCACACATTCCGAAGATTAGATGGAACTATCAAAGACATACAAAAATGTATTATCCGTTTTGCGTTTAGTTACATTTTTACAAACGAGCTCTTTGTATGTCAAGCACAAGGACTATACTCTACTCTCTACTACTTATGTTTTATTATAAAACATTTCGTTTATATAGCTACATAAATATATTAAGACTAGCAGACCCAGGCAACCCCGTTTGCGTCTCCTATTGCCCGTAGCGTGATAATTGTCCCCCGTTTTTGAAACAATTTTTATTAATGCTCCGCTCCTATTGGTCTTAGCGTGATGATATATAGCTTACAGCCTTCCTCGATAAATGAGCTATCTAACACTGAAATGATTTTTTCATATCGGACCAGTAGTTCCTGAGATTAGCGTGTTCAAACTAACAAACAATTAAACAAACAAACAAACTCTTCAGCTTTATATATTAGTATAGATAGATTAGGTGACAAATCATATAATTACCCTGAACATCACACAAAATTAACATTGTAAAGAGTACGTCCGGCCGACCTTGGAACTTATTAATTAAAGCTTCAATTTTTCGTGCACATTCATTGTAATCTCCGAGCAAAGTACAATATGAAGAACGAATAGTACAGTAGGTATTAAAGTACACCAAAAAAAGACAATGTTCGCGCTAACGCACACAACGCTATCCCTCTGAAGTCAATAGAACCAGTACCATTGGCAAGAGATAGGGACGTCCTATAAGAGCCTCTGGTGCAGGTATGTCTGTATGTATACCTACATATTACTTTGGCACGCCGCGCCCTACAGCCTAAACGGCTTGTACTATTTTTATGTGAGTGGTATCAATAGGTTCGTCTTATGCCCGGTTCCTATAACCAACGAATCGTTAATGTTAAAAGCTACCATCCGTTTTTGAGCTACGACTAACGAACCGAATTTTGCGTTCCTATATTTTTTTGCATCGACTACCTGCGACGACCAGACGTTGGTTACCCGCTTACCGACGCCCTCCCTCAACACTCGTTGCGTTTCGTTTTTACAATAAACATATTTCGAATTAAAACAGAACCGAATCAATATATTTGTTATTTTGAGTCTAAAAAATATTAAAATAAGTCCGTCATATAGAAAACTAAGTTTTTTGTATGTTTATAATTTTGGTGATGGTTAAACCTTGTTACTAGAAAATAATTTTAGTTTTTCGGGTTGTTGAAGTATGAACAAAACGAATCCTGCAACTCGCGCCAAAAAGAGAATACAACCACTACGTTACGTTTGTTTGTTCGCGCGTCGAATTGCAAATTGCAGATTTGTCTTGTTTGATTCCTATTTCTAATTGAAAACCTACGAAATGGATTGTATTAATATAACTTTGGTAAGTACATTTTAGTTTATGGTGTAATTCTAATATTCAAGAAAGCCCAGTTCTGTAGTATGTTCTGACTGATGTATTGTATTACAGAAGACAAAGAAAGCGATGACCAAGGATGAAGTGTCCCTGTTATTAGATTTAATTGAAAGTAAGCCTATTATAACTAGCAAGGAGACCAATGTTTCATCAAATAAGTTAAAAGAAGAAGCTTGGAACTCCTTGACAGATAGTTACAATGCAAAAAATGGTCAATTTCCGCGACATAAGGACCAGTTAAAAGCTAAATGGGACAATTTAAAAAAAGCAGCTAGGAAAAGATGTCAGCAAATTCGACTGAATAATTTAAAGGTATCAGTTATATTTTAAAATACTATTGTTTAGTTTTATATTATATACTCGGCTGCATCCAAAACTGAATTTCCTGATGCAAGGGTCTGCTAGTTTCATTAATGTTAATGTTTCCAATAAGAATATTAAGTTTTTTCAATACAGACTGGTGGTGGGAAACCGCATTTCATACCCCATGATGAAATTCTGGACAGAGTAACAGGTCAGTTGGGATCAACATGCACTGGGTTTACAGTGCCATTTGGTGGTGATGGAGTGGGTTGCACTGAAGAGGTAGTTTTACTTGATGGTGCTGGTGTCGGTGATGGTATTTCGTCCCCTATACCAATAGATGAAGTGGTGTTCGATGAGATTACTACACCAGAAACCAAGTATATCTCATTACCATTACCTTAGCCGTGAGAGTGACACGTGAGGGGTACATAAAAAAAAACAAATTAAAAGAAAAATATAAAAAAACAAACCTTTTCTTTTCAGTTCTATATTTTCAGTACTTCAATTAATTAAATAAAGATGGCAGATATTGACGCAGTCGGGTTTATTTAAAGTAACTCGTTACTTATTACCATTTGTTCGTCAGTTGATCTCAAAGTGAAGCATTCACTAAAAGTAGTGTAAGGTAGGAAAGGCACTATTGTCACGGGATATAGGGATGTGACTTAAGTAGCTAGAGTAGTCCGGGGTCGCACACCCATAGTGATCCTATTAGTACAGCTATCGAACTGATAACCGGTAGGACCACTTTCTGGATCTGTGTTTACAAGGAGTCTAGGATCCGAAGAGATTTTTCGCCCTGTCGACAAACCAAATAGTTATACAATTATTAGGCTTATGTTTGTCACTTCTCAACACCAATTTCTGCCTATGTATTCTTCTATATATATGCAAATGGCGCCAGTCTGAAAGAAAATAAGTCAAATGTTATGTACCGAGAGTAAACACTCCGTCATATTCTGGCGTAATACTCTAGGTATTCTAATTTGTGTGTTGTGTCTGCTGTTATATTATCATTTGTGATAATACATTAAATTCGAACGTTTTTATAGCTAATCATATGCTGAAATGATTGTGATTCAAACGCTGAATAATTCCAACGCCAATTTTTTTACCTTTAATGCAAAAAGCCATGAAACAAATCGTGTTTCGTTGGTCAGTGCGAGACCGGAGGCCCAATGATGCAGAAGCATCACTAGCCCGCCATGGTGTGGGTCACCATGCTGCATTGTTGCTTTGTCTGCATTCGCAATTGCGAAATTGCGAATTGGTGACCACCACTCTTGGATTCTGCTTATGCTTTCCATCAGGCAGAGTAGAGTCATCTTGGCAGGCCCAAATGTAAAAAAAAATGTAGCAAATGTTAATAACTATGAGCAACGGATTCTCTTTCTTTCTCATTACCCTTAATGTATATGTATTTTATCAAAATTTAATCTTGTATCATTCCTCTAATGGAAACGGTGTATCCGAATGGTACAACTGTGGAGCTACCTCCTTATAAAAACGACTAATCTTTTAATTGAAAGACTTCAATCACAATTCGAACTTTTTCTATCACATTTTAAATGAGCTCTATCTTTATCATATTAAGATTATTCAATAATGTTGTTTTTATGACGCGTTTATAAGTGCGGTTACTCAAATTGTCTTAAAGGTTCAAATAAAGAACAAGCCAAGATGTAGGCATCAGTAAGTAGCCAGAAATATATTAGTTTAGATAAGACCAGCTGCTCAAAATATATAAATACTGGTCAGCGTGTCGGTAGTACCAGTTAAAAAAAGAGACCACTCATTCATGCACACACCCAATCATTTGCTAACGAGGTCAGGGCGTTGGCATACGGCCGGCATATCGCTTGAGGGAATAAGTAAATTAAAGTGGATGCTCCCGACACGTGGTTACACTGCACTTAATTGTTAAGATAGTGTCTGAGGTCATTACTGTGCTTCTAAGATACTCCTCTTCTTCATAACTTTCTTGGAAACTTGAACTATCAAATGCAGATTTAATCTCTTAAAACTTACTGCCAAACTCGGACACAGAAGGTGGAGTATCTTGCGGTCAAATCCGCGAGCTACTCCACCTTCTGTCTCTGAGTTTATTTCCCGCAGTAATCCACTGTATTAGAAAAAAAAACATTTTAGCGTAATGATATAGGAAGTACAACTACATATAGAAAATAATTATAGTTGAAAGTTACCTTCCTCCATTAAGTACTCCATCGACCAATGTTCTAGTCTTTTCAGTTTGTATTAAGCAAGCTTTCAAATACTAGAACGGCAGCATTTTACCAGCATCATCCACAATTCCTAAGTTGATAACATCGAGAATTTTAGTTGGCATGCTAAGTGGTCTTTAAGACTTGCCCTAAGTCTTTACTGACTAGGCCTATCTTGCGGCTTATAAATAAGTGAATGTGTTAATTGAGTCGACTAGTTTCAAAGGGAAATCTGTGCTTCAACAACCCATAACAATGTCCCACTGGCCTCGGATCTCGTCTCAGGAGAGTATAGACCACACGTCTCCACGCTGGCTGAGTGCACGTTGGGGACTAGCATAGCAAGATACGTTAATCTTGCCGTTGATGTTTATAAATTTTGATGATTTGGCCTCACAGTTTCATTAGAATAAATACGTTTCTCTTTAAGTATACGGTTCAAAATAAACATTTTACTATAGAAAAAGCGTATTTAAATCTCACATCAGGCAACTGTCAGTTAAAGAAAATGAAACAATTAAATTCTTTTCAATTTACCATATTTTGACAAAAACTCAGATTGTCATCTCAGGTACTGGTCGACTCAATTAATAACTGAAAGAAAAGTTTTAAATATAATTCGTACAACAATTCTTAATTCAAATTCAAACAAACAGTAAATGTAAACGACAAAAAAGCATTATTTGCTCAAGGCCAGATAAAATGAAACCAGAATATTCTATCAAAAATTTACATAACAATGTGGCTTCAAACAAAAGCGAAATGATTCGGACCAGTTTGAGACCTATTATTAGTATTTTAAGAACATACCTCGTTTATCAGTAAACTGGTAAACGATGGGAGTGATTAAAGAAACATTAAGGAGACGGCACACGTTTGTATGTTATCTAATATCTATACACAAACTAATTATTCAAAAAACCTGACTCAAAACGAAATTAAATTTTACAAATATGTGTTTTTACAAGACCTAGTATCACTCTCACAATGATGATGTATTCCTAGCTGATTTTGACTACGGCGGCCAGGCTCAAAGTAGACAAATGCACATTCTGTTCCCTCACTGCCACAATCCGATAGGACGGCTTTCCGACATGACCAGGGAGAGATCGCTCTCACAATAAGGTCAATGCTAACGTCACTTCCCTAGCTAACTCCATCTTGACGTTTAGACCACAGAGTATGCCAAAGAAACAAACATACGTACAATCGAATAACAGGATCCTCCTTCTAGTAAAAAAAAGCGGTCCGAGCAATCTATCTTCTTAAATTAATACATTTGCTAGTCCAAGAATAAAAGCTACACGTTTTGTACGAGTACATAGTAATGGTCTATTTATTACATCGAATGCGGTATCGAGATCAGTTACACCCGGCTTGTAAGTGTTGCCAACTTACCTCAGATTTTCTATATTTAGGAAAGAATAAATAAAGAAAAGGTGCTTAGTACGAAATTAAACGTGCGTGCTAATTATTCCGAACTATCTTTTACCAACAGCTCCGTGTATGTAAGTTATCGCAGTAAAGAAAGAGTAGCCTATGTTCTTTCTAAGAATTAAATTACATATCTCTATGCCGTATTTAATTGAAATCGATGCAGCGTTTTAACTGTGAAAGCGTAACAACACACATAGTTACTTTCGAATTTATAATATGAAGCCATCGTCGCCTATATCATTAAGACCCTCTGTAGAGTAAAAGTATGACGTAAGCACGAGAGGAGGTAGGAGGAACAGTCTTCAAGCTAGACCCAAAGTGGTTTAGAATGTAAATATATGTAAAAAAGTTAAAATGTCGACATTATTCATGTCGTATGACATTGAAAAACGACGATTGTAGGCGTCAATTTTATTTCATTTCTTTATAAATACATTTTTATTGTATACCTAGTTATTTGTATAGAATATTTCGGACATCGTAACACACAACGCCATCTGGCCCCAAACTAAGCAGAGCTTGAACTATGAGTACCAGATAACTGATACAAATACATACCTATATTCTTTTTCTGTAAATACATATAAGACCAAATATTATAGTTTTGGATAGAAATAAACTAATGTGTTGCTTCTGAAAACAAAGTTTTATCTTACTTTTCTACTTCTTACTTTTTTGTCAAAGAAAACATCTACTTTAGTACACTATTGGAAAAAGCTCACCTCAAAACTCAAAACAAAGAAACGACATTCAAAGTTTACTTCTTCACTATTGATAATTGTATTATCACAAAATATATCTTTATAAAAGTTTACTTTTCGGTAATTTTCAAAACTCCCTATTTCCATTACTCCTAACCTCTGGACAAACTATAGACTATCAAGTTTGACATTTATAAAGACAATAAATTTAAAATTAAAGAATATAAATTTCTTAACATACATAGCTACATAAAGAAAACAGCCAAATTCCGAGACACATATTATGATGATTTTACATAAAATTTGTAAAAAAACAAAAACAAAGCCTATTTAGATTTGTCTGTAAATTATTTAGAATTTACAAATACAAACTGATTGAAATCTGCATAAAATTCAGGTAAATAAAGCATGAAAAAATAATAATTTGTGCCTTTATGTGGTTATCTACTGGTGCTCTTACCTTACGAGCACCCACAGGAACAAAATGGAACTTAAATTTTCAGAAGTGGCTATATATTACTACGCAACCACTTAAATATGCGTTAGCAATTTTTTTATACTTTTGTTAAACTATAGTCTGCTATCATAAATATCTTATGGTTCCCTCTCAAAGAACACGATGACCTTGTGCGGCGCGCCATTTTTAAGTTTGGAATTTCGTTCACATTGATCTTTAGACATATAAAATTGAACCTTATGGAGTATGGAATAGGAAAGAAACTCAAGGATTACTAATGAGAGCGTTTATGTTAAACAGTAACCGCACGTGTTTGAAGCCCGCCAAATGTAATCATGACGACTTAGTTGCAAACTTTATGTTTTGATTGCTAGCAAACTAATTTTATTTATCGTTATTGTAACTGGCCTTTACTTTATTTATTACATCCAAATGCAACTTACATATAATGAACTTATTATTATTATCATTCTGCGAAACCTAAATTTGCTATCAACAAATCTATACTAATATATTAAGCTGAAGAGTTTGTTTGTTTGTTTGTTTGAACACGCTAATCTCAGGAACTACTGGTCCGATTTGAAAAATTATTTCAGTGTCAGATAGCCCATTTATCGAGGAAGGCTATAGGCTATATTTCATCACGCTAAGACCAATAGGAGAGGAGCACCAATGAAAAATGTTTCAAAAACGGGGGAAAATGATCACGCGACGGGCAATAAAAGACGCAAACGAGGTTGAGTGAATCTGCTAGTATTTGATAAAACATCTCATAATTTTCAACCTTACACATCCCACACACGGCTGTCTGAACTCAGAGCCTTATAAATTACACTCAGACGCAGAACAAATGAACGCTCATCGCATTCCTGCACAAATCGTTTTATAACATCATTCATACTTTTAAGAGCGGTTATATAGTATACTTTTTTTTTTTAACCTGTGGAAACCCCCTCGGGCCGTCACCCCGCCGGAGTTTGCGGCGGAGCGGTGTGTCGGAATCGAACCGACTAAAACCACACGGTGTGCTATTCTGCGCCTGAGACGGGAGGGATCCGGGAACTGCTGTTATTAACACATCCGGACCCCGGTTATATGTATAGTATACTAGCTGAACCCCGCGGAGTTACCCGCGGTACAAAGTTAGTCTAAAAAAAGTAGCTCAAGTTACTCCCAGGATTATCAGCTACCTGCCAGTGAAAGTCCCGTCAAAATCGGTGCACCCGTTCCAGAGATTACCCAGAACAAACAGACAGACAGACAAAAAAAATTAACTACATTTTTGGTACATGTACCGTGTATACATACATATGCATTTAGTAAAAAGCGGTTTGTTTTAATATTACAAACTGACACTCCAATATATTTATTTGTATAGGTATAGTCATAGCTTAAGAGCGACGTCGCACTCGTCCGATGGCGATCCGATCCGGTCCCGCGAAAATGCGGATCAAGATATCTTGAATTCGGATATTTCTTTTTGCACTACCTCTGATTTCTGATCCTTGGTTATAGATTTATAAGACTGTCTGACTGGCTGACTTCGTATATTGTAATAGTAATAATACTTTATTGACATAAAATACATACGGTTATACATGCATTCATTAATTACCATTTATGACAATTTTCATAGTATTAACCAAATCTTAGGTTGAGAACTGCACTCCTAGATAGGCTACTAAGCAACCTGTGATAAGGAGTTACAGTGCAAACATATACATTGTTTACGCACCATTGCGATATCTGATCCTAATCTAAGCGATTACGCAGAGAAAGAACAGAGAGTTTACGTAAACGTCAACAACACAAAAAATAGTAAGGCTACTTCCGTCTGTCAAAACTTTTTTTCCGAAATGGGTGATGGAATCCGGATCTATTGTTATAATAGAAATAGTTCGACGTCTTCTTCGGACCGTATGTTCACGGATTCGGATCGGATTCTGATCGGACGTAGTGTGACACCGCTGTTATGCGTCATTATTTATGTCTATTGGTATTTTGTTTTAATATATCAGCTTTCAACACGCCACATAACTAGCATTTGCATTCCTGGAATGTTCAACCAGGATAACCAGCTATCGTGCAGTCACACTTATTTTCCTCTACGTTATACATTATTATAATTATTAGTAAGGAGAAAATGCGTTCTTGAAATAAAACTCGGTTGTTTTTTATTTGCAAAAAATCGGTAGGCCTTGTTTGTTTAGGACCTAAATTTTTTTATGGGAATATGAAATTCCTGTCGATTCTAACGTTCTGAATCTTTGATAGAGGGTGAAAAATATCGATCAAAAATTAAATGTATTTCGTTGGCACGGAATTAACAAACTTTAATGAGAATGGATTCTGCAATTATCTCAAACATTTGAGGGTGAAAACCTTGACAACCGTTATTTATAAACTGTTTTTTTAGGCCTTACCTGCTACCTTTTACTACTGTATTTACAATAAGACAAATTAGATATAAGACAAATTTCTTGTATATTCCTATGTTTGCAATAATTATCTGTAACAACTGTTGGTAAACCTTAAATAATAAATAAATAAAATTTCTTTTATTCTTATGTATATCTCAAGTGAATAACAGATGGGTGCAATTATCAATATTTACTTACCGGTTTACGAGTGTATGTATATTTATACACGCTTCCCCAATGGCGGGTAAAGCACTTGTGACGCCTCTGGTGTTGCGGGTATCCATGGGCGGCGGTAATTGCACGTTTGCCCGCTGTTCTATAAAAAAATGTGTTATTCTGATGTGTAAGCTATATTACTGCAAAGTTTCATCCAAATCCGTTCAGTAGTGTTTGCATGAAAGAGTAACAAACATCCATCCATACTTAATTGTGTTATTATAAACTTTCGCGTTTGTAGTATTAGTAGGATAACATAATTTTCACCCGGATAACTGATGGGTGAAGGTCGATCTTACCTCGGATCTCCTACTAAGTGCACGGATGACGTGGTTTAATCGGTCAACCCGCCACTGCACCAAGTGTTTTTGGTTCGACCCCCACTTAAGACAACAGGATAATCCCCGAACTGTTACTCTTAGTTTGGGTGTTCTTTCAATTTGAATGAATGTTCACAGGATAAGTGAAATAGAAAATAGTTGTCACGGAAGATATTAAAAAAAAATACAGATTATTATGTGTTATCACTTTATCACATAGATTGGAAAATATTTTTATTGTGTTGAGCGTTAAAAAAAACTAAAAAGAAACTGTAAAGAAAAGCTTTAATCTACATATATAAAAGAGGAAGGTGACTGACTGACATACCCAGAGATCAACGCACAGCCCAAACCGCAGAACCTAGAATCCTGAATTTTTGCATGTAGGTTCTTTATACAGTGTAAGTGAGCACTAAGAAAGAAATTTTGAAAATTCCATCCCTAAGGGGGTAAATCAGGTGATGAAAGTCTGCGGGAGCGAAGCCGCGTACAAAAGCTAGTATTTAATAAAAAAAAATGTACGAAGCTGGGTAAATAGTAAACGGATTTCTAATTATTTGTCTGTAATACAAACTTCAACTGCCTAACGTTTTGATTAAATTGGGCAGGCTGTGCCTACTGGTTCAGTTGGGCATGCTCGTCTGTGGTCGAGTTCGTTTGCTAAAAAATTAATTGTCCATCCTCAAATCATTGTCCTATTTCGCCATGAACCGTCAGTTCACTCTCGCTATACTAACAGTGTCTCTATTCTGAAAGCAAACAAATGTCTGACCTTATTCTGGTTTTAATTTGACCACGCGAGCACGCACACGAAGCAGACATCAATCGCTTAGATTATTATATTCTACTACTACCGAACCTCGCGGTGTTACCCGCGATTATTGACTGCTTCTTTCGTCTCGGGTTCGACTCCCGGGTCTGACCAAATGTTGTATACTTAAATATTTGTTTCGGAGTTTGGGTGTTTTCTATGTAGAATATGTATGTATTTACAAAAAAAAAGTATATATATTGTGAGTGTTAGATGTCTGAAATATTTATTGTCGTACCGCGAGTAACGCCGCGGGACAAAGCTAGTCTAAAAAAAGTAGCCAAAGTTACTCCTTAGGCCATCAGCTATCTGCCACTGATAGTCCCTTCAAAATCGTTCCAGCCGTTCCAGAGATTACCCGGAACAAACAGACAGACAGCCCGACAGACATACGAAAATTTAAAAAAATGACATTTAAGTACATGTACCGTGTATACATATATATACATTTATTAAAAAGCGATTATTTTAATATTACAAACAGACACTCCAATTTTATTTATTTGTATAGAATAGATTAACATTATATAACATCAAGTCGTTTCTGCACAGCGCCGAGATAAATACGTGCTTTACTTATAGCCTTAATTAGTCCACTGCAGGATATTAGCCTCTCCTTAGAGTAGGAGACGCGACGCCTGGTTACCTGATGCTCTCCACATTGGCAGACGGATTGGTCTAGAATTTGTTTCAAGTGTTTCTTCGCTTTACAGTGTTGTTATCTCTCAGAGGTTGCCCCCTCTACACCCTGAATAAGGGTGGTACTCAAACTTAAATGTTGTTTTTAGGAGATCATCAGTTGCACCCTGGACACCATGAGTTCAACTTCGACTTTCCGCTACCGATCAACATTCCGTCTTCCTTCGAAGGCACCGACGGCCACATACGCTACCGTGTCAAAGCCGTCATGGTCACGTCTGGTATATTCTCGTCGAATAAAGAAAAGATGGCTGCTCTCAGAGTGTTTGTGCCTGTTGACTTAAATCAGAATCCTTTCTGTAAGGTAAGTTCATATGATTTTAAACTGAAATGGAAAAATATCACAAAAGAGCTAATAAAATTGGATGTTTAAATAATAAGATGAACTTATTTAGGGCAAGAACTCCCAAAAAAAAAAAAAACAATAATAGCTTTTGCAACAACATATTTGTTTCAATTCTTTTTTTGAATATGAAAATTATATGTCTCTGTGCAGAAGCAATGTTTCAGTATTGCGTTAGGATCGTGAGAACTAAAACTAAAGGATTTTCCATTACAGGTCTACTGTTGATTCTCGATACATTAATGCTCCTACTTTTGATGGCAGCATAATGTTAACCAACACTTAAATAATGTTTCTATTTCAAGCAGTAGTTATTGAGTTTAGCGCATTCTATCGACAAAACCTCAGCCCCTCTAGCCAATTTGTAAGCGTTCTTCTTTCTGCAATGATTAACGCCTAAATTCTCGTGTGTCATTGGCTAATCTTAGACAGAGTATTAGCCAATGACACACGAGAATTTAGGCTTAAACAATTTCAGAAAGGAGAACGCTTGCAACTTGGCTAGGGGTGCAGATTTATATTGGAATAGATGTAGTAGGCAGTAACTAGTTTTTTGCCACATCCTGTAAGTCTGCTATAACGCTTTTTTAATGGAATCTTATTTTGGTTTGAGCAATCGATCCATTTCTGACCTTGACATTGATAAACGTACGTATCATAAGTACCTATATCAACGCACAGACATGTATTTAGTTATACTTCGGTGCACCATTCCCCAAGGCCTTCGGATTAGCCGATGATTTTAAATAAAACCGTGTGAAGAATGAGAACAGATATTGATGAGAACAGAAGAATGAGAATTCTCTTCGAGGCATGTAACCTTACGTTTACTAAACTTTGCTTGAACCATTAAACCAGTCTTGTGGTGTCGACGTGACTCCCATGCACTGAAGGAAATAATTTTCAAAAAATCTTTAATTGTTTTAATTGCACTTTTATAACATAAATTGCTTTTTGTTGACGAATAACGAATTGTAGACATATTGTCTATGCTTTTTTTAGACCCACAGGCTTTTTAAATAAGGTTTGTTCAAAATGCTGTGTACATATTACATATCTACTAGAAATAAATAATACTGTTCGCATTTGACATCGAAATAAATCCACTTATCCCCAAATGCTAAAAAAGATATTTCTTAAGAAATGCCATTTATATTTAATCGTTATAAGTACGACATTAACATTTTATGACTTTTGCTTGCTAAAACTGGTCATAAACTCGTTGACTAGGAAGTATGCAATACAACACTTTGTTCTAATGTCCTCGATTCGTTTTAATCTCGATAGAAATCTTCTTAACAGAATAGTTGTTATAAATTGTGTACGAGTGAATGAAACGTGACGTAATTTATTGCTATGTCTGTGTTGTGTTCAGTGCCGGATTAAGCCAGCGCGGGGCCTGTAGCAAATTCGACCAAGGGGCCCTTGGTTTGCTTTAGGTTCTCAAATTTCTAGTATTTCGGTAATTTTTTTCCAGACGTATAATGATTTCCATCTCGACCCAAAATAAGCAGAGCTTGAATTATGAGTACTAGGCAACTGATATAAATACATATATACTTTTTTGTAAATACATACATGTTATACACAGAAAACACCCAAACTCCGAAATAAGTATTTGCAGATCACAAATATTTGGTACGAACTGGGAATCAAACCCGAGACCTCATACACAGCAGTCACCACCACCGAGGCAGCCAAATGTCAGTATTAGACTCAGATTAGAAAATAAAACCAAAAATATGTGTGCGTATCAACCGTGTGTGCGTGCGTTAAATTTGCTAATATTTAATCCAGAAAAGTTTTTTAAGTATTAAATAAAACAAAACTATTCTGGATTTAATACGAGCAAATTTAGAGATAACACTTTCAATGATAAGCAAATCATGCTCTATACTCATCAAAGTAATGATTTAGTCGCCCTATTGTGTTTCGTAACAAATTTTTAATGAGTTTTAATGTTGAAAAAAAAGAACGTTCGCCGCTCCAGTTAGTCATCATGAGAGACAAGTAAATTCTCAAGGCAATTTCTGTGTTTGGGAAATATGACTCTAAACAATTATTTAATAAACGTTTATAAAATTTCAGTTCCAGAGACTCTTGTTTGTTGATATCAGTAACAGTAGCCACATCTATTTTCAGCAACTCCGCGAACTGCACTAATTCGTTGCCTAAGCTGTTCTCCAAATCATCTTTGTAAGCACTGACTTATATTGGGGATTTTTCCAAAATCAATTTTCCAATCAACAAGCCATTACCACGCATCACATTCCAGGTTAACCTGTTGCTTCTCAACTTCCCATTCAGTGGTGCTATTTCCAGACTTCCTCTTAAGTAGTCATTCTTCACCTTATCCATTCTAGTCATACCACAAATGCATCTCAACATTCGTATTTCAGCTACATGCAGGCGTTTCTCATCCGTTTTCTTTATTGGGCAACATTCAGATCCATGCCGAACGGCAGGTCTAATTATCGTTTATATATTTGTCTATAACGGTAAAGGGAACTTGGGATCGCAAATAGTTCCTGTTGTCTACCGCCACTTCATACATCTGCATTGATTCGATGTTGCGCAGACTTATTTCGCCATTATTTTGTAACAGTGAACCGCAGTATTGTACTTGAAATCGGTTCAGACCGGTATCGCAGTTCCATTAAGTGACACGACAGTAAGGTCGGAGAGACCACCGAAATAGCAGAACTTAATATAACTTATTTAGTAAGAGAGCCACGCATCGGTATCAATGGGCCGGTTCGACCGGAGTGATACCACCGCCTCTCAAAAAAGCGGTGCTTGAGAGCATCCATTATCAGTAGGAAAAGGCTGACTTAGAGCCGATCCCTGGTGCAAACTAACAGAGACTCTGAATTGGTCAGTGTTTCTCGCAGCCGATCTTACATAGGTGCTAGATTCTCTGCACATCGATCGAATCAATGTCACATATTATGTGCTAACCACTTATACTTAGCTGGCACTCTTTCTTCTTTCGAAGCCCACTACAAAACCTCTGGAGCTACCCTATCATACGCTTTTCCTAGATCAACAAACAATATATGCAAGTTTCTGTGCACCTGCCTGTATTTGTTGGCCGGCCAACCAGCTGTTGGCCCGGCACAAATCCAAATTGGTTTCGAATTTTTTTTTTTTTTTTATTTATTATTTATAAAGAAAAGTATACAATGTCTTACATACTAATAGCATCCAAAAACCACCAAGGTTTATACTTGTGCTATTATGAGTCTGTCTTGTTGTAATACAATGAATCTCGTTCTAACAAATTTAAAGGTAAAGAATAAATCTACACACAAATACCTAAAACACAAAAATACAAATAAACACATAAATACTTAATTGATTCAATGTAAATACACATTAATATCGCATATTGCTTATATAATATAACTTAAACAATATTGTTTTAATTTATTTATTTATTTAAAACTTATTGCACATGACGTACAAAGGCGGACTTAATGCCATGAGGCATTCTCTTCCAGACAACCTTCGGGTGATGTAGAAGTATGATGTGGTAGGTGCAACGACAAAGAACGAAATTCGACAAAATCACAACAGTTACGTAAATAAAAATACTAACATCAAATACAACTAGTATATACCACCAAAACTACATTCATTCATACATATACAATAGCTTAAGCATACACATACATATATTTAATAAGATATGAATATACACAGACAAGTACTAGCGTTGTGTTTGTACTGCCAATTCCTCCTGAAGGAGTTCTCGTACTTTTTTCTTAAATGTGAGGCGGTTTGTGGACATCCTGATTTCAGCTGGAAGTGCATTCCAGAGTAGAACAGACTGTACATAGAAGGAAGAATTGATAAAATTGGAGGTGTGAGAGGGGCATAGAAGAAGCAAGTTGTTTGTTGACCGAAGACTCCGGTCGTGGTTGGAACATAAGAAACGGAAGTGTGGAACAAGGTATTCGGGTAATGATGGGGAGTTGAGTAACGAAAATAGACAAGTTAGAGCTCGCAAACTGCGACGTTGACGGATTGGAAGCCATTGCAAATGGGAACGTAAAGCAGATACATGATCATACTTGCGAAGATTGAAAACGAATCGAATGCAGTTATTGAGAAGGCGATCTAGTTTATTGAGAAGGTCTGCATTCAGGTCAAAATAACACACATCACCATAGTCGATCACGGGAAAAATTAGGGATTGCATAAGCGTAGCCTTAGTTTTAACGGGAAGGAAGTTTTTTAGGCGATATAAAACGCGGAGACACGAGGTGACTTTTTGGCTGACGTGTGAAATCTGTGCCCGCCAATCAAGGGTAGAGTCCACATATAATCCCAGGTTTTTAACCACTGCACTCAGAGGTATGCTCGCGTTGTTGTAGACGATTGGTGGGAGGGTTGCCATATCCAACCTACCTATCATATATTTACTCCCCAAGACAATCGCCTGGCATTTGGTTGGATTTACTGACAAACCAAACCTAGCAGACCAACACTTTATAAAGTCCAGATCTTTGTTGATTTTATCGATAGCATAAGAAATGTCCTCAACCCTTGACTGTGTGTATACTTGCAAGTCGTCAGCGTACAGGTGATACATACACTGAAGGTTTGGTGTTACGAGATTAATAAATATTGAGAAAAGTAATGGAGATAATATACCGCCTTGAGGGACGCCAGTGAGAAGATCACACCAGCTCGACGACCGATCATCGATATGAACACACTGTTGTCGTCCCTGAAGATAGGAGGAGAACCATTCCAGAGCTGCTGAGGAGATCATAAGATAGGAAAGGATGGCCAGTAGGATGTCATGACAGACGGTATTAAAGGCATTCGAGAAGTCAATCAAAGCCAACACTGTGACTTTGGTGTCCTCCATGCCCTCTCTAATATCGCCCGTCACTTTAAGTAGGGCGGTGGTTGTGCTGTGACCGGATCTGAACCCAGATTGTAAAGGACTAAGGAGATTCTGCTGATGTACAAAGTGTGAGAGCTGCTTGTGTACGCAGGCCTCTAGCACTTTAGAAAGAAAGGGAAGTATAGAAATAGGTCGGAAGTGTTCGGGGAGAGAAGGGTTACTTTTTTTAGGTAGAGGAATGATGTAGGCCTTGCGCCATATAGAGGGAAAGGTTCCAGAGTCCAGTGAAAAATTAATGATATGGACTATTGCAGGTAGAATGTGATCCAGGATGGTAACAATCATGCGACGACTAATGCCGTCGCATCCCACAGCATTGGAACGAATGGACAGGATAATCTTTTTGACATCCTCATAAGACACCGGAGAAAAGTCGAATGTTTGAATGTCCGCATGGGTCAGACTATTTATGTAGCTGAGGGTTTGACTTTTGGTAGGATGATCCAACTGAGATGTGGTTGAAAAGTGACGGTTGATTTCATCCAAGCCAATTGTCATCCTAAACTCAGGGCGTTGTTGCTTCCCGATGCCCAGTGTTCCAAGAAACTTCCACACATAGGACGGAGAAGAGTTTTCTATGTTACGAGTTATGTGGCGGCGTTTAGCGTTACGTATCACCTGATTACACCGATTTCTAGCAGCCTTGAATAGGTTCCAATTCTCCTCGCAGCGATCCCTCCTGTACTTGTTGTAACAACGATCTCTCCGTCTCATAGACATTCGAATGTCCTCCGTCATCCATGGCGCCGAGGGACGCTTCAGCTTAACTTCCCTCACAGGTGCGTGAATGTCATATAGATTTAGAACTATATCGTTGAAGATTCTGACCTTGTCGTTGATGTCTGTAGCCGCTGCCAAGTTATTCCAGTCAAGTACGGAAGCATCTGCACACAGTTTATTAATATCTATACGTCTAAAGCTACGAATATGCAAAGTTTTAGGAGGGGATTTTGGTAGTTTTAGGGAATAAGAAAGGAAGATCAAATCGTGATGGGAGAATCCAGGAGCTGGAAGTTGACCATGGGAGCGGATAAGGTTAGGAGCAGAGGTGAGCATGAGGCCAAGCCAAGTATCCCGGAGTTCAACGTTGTGGTGAGTTGCTTGTAGCGGGAGAACATGGAGGCTAGTGGATTGGACGATGTGGAGTAGGTTACGAGTACGGAGTGAGGTATGTGCTAGGAGGTCTGTATTAAAATCACCCATAATGACGTGGTGTGAGTATTGTGACCCTAAAGATTCCAGAACTGTTTCCAGACTGGAGAAGTAGTTGACAGCAGGGGGGCAGTAGACTACCCCTAGTAAAACATTAGTACCCTTTACACAAATTTCAAGAAAGAGGTATTCAGCGGTAGCAGCAGGATCAGAGGAGGAGGCGGCGAGGATTTTGTATGGTAAACAGCTACGGAGGTAGATGGCAACCCCACCGCCTCTTTTAGTCTCTAGTCGGTCGTTACGAATAAGTACGAAGTCAGTGAGGGAATAAGACGTGGAAGATAGGTGAGCATTAAGCCACGTTTCTGAAATAAGAATGGCATGTACATTATTATCTGTAAAAGTTTCAGTCAATTCGCTATAATGACTTGGGACACTCTGAGCGTTTATGTGACATACATTTAGTAGGAATTTAGATTGGTTGTCAAATATTTGCCGTAATCGGTCGCCCAACGTATCAGGTAAGGAACTGAAGCTCTCATCCCCAGAAGAGTCATTGGCAGAAAAATACACTTCGTCATCATTATCAATCATAGTACAGATGAGCATTCATGTTAAGTACAAAAACAATAATAATAAGAGGCATAAATATAAATATATATAACAGAAATAAATAAACAATATAAATATATATACACACACAAAAGTATGATTGTATCTTACAAGTTATTTATTACCTCAATTGAAGTTGGGGCGTACTTGTACTTCTACACCACCCGCCAGCTCACACAAATAAAATTAAAACCATAAAAAAAAACAAACACCATGGTGCTACGAGTTTCTCTCTTACATCATTTAAAGTTTTAAGTTAAAAATAAAAACAAAATAAAAAAATGATCTAAATAAAATTGAAAATAGCTTTTAACATTGTGATTAAACATTGCATATAACAGAACGCAGCGAACGATCGTTTTGACAGATGACATCTGTCACAACAGTAAACAGTTTTAAATTTTTGTGACACAAAGCTATAGATTAAAAGTTGAAGGTAGAAACAAATTAGCGTCTAAAATAGCAACCATGATTATATTATGTAATTACAACAATAACAAAGGCCAACCATTGCACACGCAACGAGACCAAAGGTGTCATATATCACTAGTGCCTCCGTGAACCTTTACCATTGCCCGCCCTTGGATTACCGGAGTCACTCCTGCCCGTCGATGATGTTGGGAACTTTACTAACAATGGCTTCAGGTCATCTGCAGATGTTATCTTATACCTGTTGTTATCACTAGCTTTGACAATTATAATGCCATCCTGTGTCCAACAAGACGACATGCCGAAATGTTGTCGGGCCTTGGTGAAAACAGTTTGGCGTATTCTAGTGAGGAATTCTCTCACCGAGCAGCCGGAACCCTTCAACGCTGTCTTGGCCTTCCAAATTGAATATCTGGCTTCTGCAGTAGTGAACCTCACCAGGATTGGTCGACGATGTTCCTTAGAGGGTGCTCCAATGCGATAGCAGTGCCGTATGTCGAGCCGTGAGATGTCCTGACGACCCATCTTACTATTAATAATCTCAAGCAGGGTCGCATTGCAGTCCTCCTTGATGGCCTCTGGGACTCCCAAGAATAAAAGAGATTTGTACCGGTGCCGAGTCTCCATAGTATCAACCATCTTAACGCATTCGTTGATTTGTTTACGGAGAAGACCTAACATCGAGAACATCAGCTCCCGAAAGGTTTTAAACTCCTCTGACACCCGGGCCACCGTCTCCTTACTGCTTCCACCGGAATGCAGCTGAGCTTCAAGCTGTGCCATCCTCTTAGAGAAGCTCTCCTCCAAACTGTTCTGTGCTTCTCTTACTTCGGCCAATTGAGACATACTGGATGTATTTGAAGTGGAGGATTCAATATATTTATTGTTTTGTTCCTATGTTGCAACTGATATTTTGTTGTGCTGGCAGGTGGCTAAAATACTTATCTTAGCTCATGTAATCACTGTGAAAACTGTAAGTATAATGACTCCAAGCTAAACTGAAGTTTTATTTTCTTTTAAATAATAAAATTATTCACAATATTAATTAAATTAATTGAGAGCTCTTTACTGTGTCTGTTAACTTTTTTAGCACCTACCCGAAAAAAAAAAAAAAAAAAAAAAAAAAAAAAAAAAATTAATTTAACTTTTATGTTTTTTTTTGATATACTAGTACATAAATCTGAGGGTAGGTTATTAATAAGTCGCGGTACAATATAGGCGGTAGTCCGCTCGCCGTACGTATTATTGGCTCGGTGTGTGTGAAGCCGGTTCTCAGAAACTGCCCGAGTGCGCACAGGGTGCTCAATAATTTGCCTTATGGAATCATTAAAAAATTGTTCTTTCAATAATGTGTAATCTACTTGGCTGTGAATTGGTAAAACCTTACAGTATTTGAATAAAGCATTTTCATTGTCACGATATTCATTTTTAATTTTGTTTGAGACTATATTTTTTAGAATTTTAACTTGAAGTTTACAAATATTATCAAGGTAAGTTGTATAAGTACGCCCGTAGCTACTAAGGCCATACTGTATGCGAGACTCGGCTAGTGCGTAATAAAGCATAAGTTTAACCTTATTATTTATTTATATAACGTTTTTTTAATGGAAAAGAGATATCCCAACGGTGATACTATGATAAGGACACTAGGATCTGATGATGACATCCGAGAGAAATCGAGTGATTTGGTCGTTGCTGAAGTTGGCTATTATTTATTAAAATTTTACTCGTTAAAGATGGGCACAAGCGAATTTAAACACCGTTCATCCCGGATTAATGCCGGACTAATGGCATGCAAATGCAAGATATTTAACGGTTATCTAAACTTTCTTTTACGGTCATACAGGCATGGAGTGCGAGGCCCCCCAAATCGCGGGGCCCGTAGCATTTGCTACTCTTGCTACGTGGCTAATCCGGCACTGGTTGTGTTGAATTCGGCATGTGTGGCGTTACATTACAATAGTCGCGACCGGCGTTAGCTGTCGACCTTGGATGTTCTGCTCGTTTGAAGAATTAATGTGGTGTTTGGTGTTTTTATACCAAGAGACGGCGAGTGCCTTTAAATAGAGAGAATAGTATGCATTGTGTTATCTATACACCTATAGAAATGAATAAAATTGGAGCGTCTGTTTGTAACATTAAAATAACCGCTTTTAACTAAATGCATATGTATGTATGCACGCTACAAATACCAAAAATGTAGTTAAAATTTTTTTGTCTGTCTGTTTGTTCCGAGTAATCTCTTTTTTGACAGAACTTTCACTGGCAGGTAGCTGATGATCCAGGGAGTGATTTAGGCTACTTTTTTTAGACAATTTTGTCCCGCGGCCTTACTCGCGGTTCGACAATTACCGCGGGAAACATCGCGGGGTTCAGATAGTAAATAAATGGAAGTACTCTAGTACATAACGTTTACAAACCGGGGATTTTAACTTATTTACCCAGTGATATAATCAAAACGAATCTGATAATTCCTTCGTACCTAAAAACCATCAGTCGTTTAATTCCGGAACATGCCAAAGAAATACAACACACATACATACTAATTATTAGTGCTCTTAAAATCAAATTCAGTTTCTCATTAACGCATGTTTTTGTCATCATTAATAGCTTTGAATAGTCCACGGCTGGACATAAACCTTTCCTTCTAAAGGAGGTTTTGGCTTACTATAATACCACGCTATCCAGGCGGGTGTGTATAGGGTTTGATTCAAGATTTCCTTCTTTTCCAGTAATGTTGTCTTCCGAATTTTGTTTCCTTAATCGCCTCTTACGGCACCCACGAAATGAATAGGGGTGATGATACTCTTGTTAATCCGTCAGCGTCATATCCTAGTAAATTATAAAGGCGAAACTTTGTAAATATGGATGGATGGATGGATGTTTGTTACTCTTTCACGCAAAAAGTATTGAAAGGATTTGGATGAAACTTTACAGTAATATAGCTTATACATTAGAATAACACATACGCTACTATTGGCCGCGATAACCGACATACACGCAGGCTGAGCCGCGGGCAACAACTAGTATTTGTATAATTTTATAACTGTAAAACCTAGTTTGGGAAAATTAGGGGAGAGGGCAGAATTTTGGGATATCTGGTAACTTTACACGGTGAAAAGCAAGGATTTTTTTATATGTTCTATGTGTATACACACATAATAAGTCCCATCTTAAATCTATGTACCTAAGTGTGTGTAAACCATGCTAACAGAAACTTTGATCCGAAAAGGGGACAAAAGCAGTCGAACTTGATACTTTTCCAAAACACTGTGATTTACAAATTTGTTATTTTCAGGAACCACTACAGCTGGAGCTAATAAACTCTTATTGCTGTTGGTGCTCGGCTGCTGGTGCCTCCGAGATCCGAGTTAACATGCCGGTGGGGGGATACTGTCCCGGTCAGACCATACCGCTCGAAGTCAAGGTCTCAAACCTTAGTCGTGTAGACGTTGATGAGATAAAGATGACCATTAGAAGGGTAAGCTTCAAACAAAGTGATTTGAATTCATTTGGTTGCATGTATGGTTATAGTAGTTTAAGAGGTCACTGAGTATTTATCTATTATAGGTTCGATACCCACGTGAAGAAATTGTTAGCACATATTTTTTTTTTTTGATTGTGAAGAGTTCGGACGCTGGATATGTTTCTAATGTGGGAGTTGTGTAAAAAAGAAATAATGTCTTAATAAGAGTGAATTTTATTAACTAGTAGCTGACCCGGCGAATTTTGTACCGCTACCGTCATATTTACATATCTGTCTCAGCTTCTCACAGTCAGCGTATTGTCGCGGACAAAAAGAATTGACTTTTCCCGTTATCTTTTAATTTTTCTTGTACACAAACCTGGTCTTAACAAAAACGATCACATAAAAAAAGAATTTGGTGCAGCCGATCGGAAGTTATGCGCGTACATACATTTCGGCGATTCCTTTTTAGATCAGAATATAATAATGTCCCGAAATAGTAGAACATATTGTCAAACGAAAAATCCGTTTTAAGTATTTCAGTCAGTATAAAGTAAAAAATCCTTTTTTTAATATTTCGGTTATCTTACATGCAACGCCATCAAGTCCCAAACCAAGCAGAGCTTGTGTGTACTAGACAATTGATATAAATACATATATAGAATATTTTTGTTTGTAAATACGTACATATGATACATAGAAAACAACGCATTTTGGAAACTGGAAGTTATAGATCGACACAGGCAGGCAGTAGATTTTGGTGTTTTCACCTAATTTACCTCGACAATACAGCACATGCTGTGGCGTCTGTTTGTGTCGATCTATGATTCTTAACTACAGCTTCAATTTAACGTTCATAAATGTCACTTAGTGTCTTAATTGAATAAATGATTTTGAATTTGAATTTGAATTCAAACAAAATTCGAAACTAATGTTTGCAGATCATACAAACATTTTGTCCGACCCGGAAATCGAACACGAGACCTTAAGCACAGCAGTCGCATAAGCTAGCACTGCCACTAGTAAAGTATGTTCAAAATTTTGTTATTCGTTTGATCGAAAAATCGTATCTGATAATACAGAAAGAAAACTGATTAGTTTTCTTTCTGTAGTATCTGATACGATTTTCGCGTCACGCGGTAAGAATGTGTAAGAAATTCAACAAATCGATCCGTTGCCAGGAAATAAGATTCGAGGCAGTTTCACGGCCAGGAGTCCACACGGACACATTAATAGTGGCCGAACTCAAGAAAGGCCCGGTGGTAGGCGGCACCGCTCCTGAATGGAACTTGGAGATGCCCATCTCCTCCATGGAGATATACAACTTCGATGCCTGTCGGTATATTGATGTCAGCTATAACTTCAAGGTAAGTACAACTTTTGTCTTTCAAACTGCCTAAAATATACATGCATATTTACAAGGTCTGACGACCTGATGAAGGTCGAGGAAAACCGTTCGCTGTAGACAACATCATGGCCAAGATGATGATATCTAGTAAATTGTCTCCTAACTCGATTAATTTTTGTCTGAAATATGTGACGTCAGACTTAGTTATTGTCTCTTCATTTATAAATTGATTTTGTATTAAAGATTTCAAAACAATAAATTAATATTGGAGACCAATACAGACTGTGCCTAAAGATGTAACACGTAACGATAAAGACGCAATATTTTAGTTTAAACCTAAAAATCTATTACGACAGTTCCAAAACCTGACATAAAATGTTTTGATTTTTCTCAGTTGTCAATAGAAGTCAGCGGTTGCCACGAAGACGCTGAAGAAACTCACCCCATAGTGTTTGGCAATATCCCGCTAGTGGGTTTCCAAGATAACGTACCGAACCCACTTCAGGACCAGATGCCCAAGAATATGCCGGGCCAAAATATACAAGGCGGCAACTACTATCCTGCTCCAGCAATCATCCACCAGCCACAAGCTATTACAGCTCAGCCTAACGGAAACTACCAACAAAATACTCCTTATCCTGGACCACAACCTTACCCTGGACCCCAACCTTACCCTGGAGCCCAACCTTACCCTGGAAACCATCCTTACCCAGGAAATCAACCTTACCCTGGACAACAACCTTACCCAGCAATCCAGCCTTACCCCAATCCAGGAAACCAACCTTACCCTAATCAAGGAAATCAGCCATACCCTAATCAGCCTTACCCCAATCAACCTTACCCCCCGCAAGGAAACCAGCCTTACCCAAACGTATCACCCTACGAAAATAGTGGTTCTCCATACCCAGCCGGGAATCTACCTCAACCAGTCCCTGCTCCTTATCCTGGTCCAGAGCCCGTGGCTAATCCACCTGTCACTACCTCTAATTTAGTGAAAACTGGAAACTTTGGCTTCGTAGCAAGCGGTGATGGGGCAAATGCACCGCTACTGCCGCCTGGATCCAACACACCCTATGTAAGTTAACTATTTTAACAGTAAGATAGCAGCCACCCCAGAATTGATACACTCTATTTAGGGTGCAACCCATAGGCTTTCATATTAGTCCGTGTGTGACGGGTTAAGAATACGGAGTGTCACCCCTATTCATCCCATGGGGGTCATGACCGACTAAGGACGTAATCTACGCAAATAAACATTACTGTGTAAAGTTAAAACAAACTCACACTAGCTACGGGTTGTCCGTTTGACGATACAGGTAGTAGGCAAAAAACTCTTTTCTAAGGAGAGATTTATATCCCGCAATGGAATGTCTTTTCTTTCAAAAAAGGAGGAGGTTCTAAATTCAATTGTATCTGAGTGTAATTTACCTACAATATGTATGTATTAAAAAATATAATGTATATTATGTTTTGACCTTAATTGCAGCCTACCGGCCCTCCGTCGAGTCCCTACGGAGCACCATCAGCTCCGCCACCTTAAAACCTGGCAACATGAGTAAGTCTTTGTAGTTATTTGATATATTGAATTGTATATAGATTAAAGTGATGTCCTCTGCGTCTAAGATCCGAACCTAAACCGATCTTTGCCGAGCTGATGACAGAATAAAACTTATTTTATAATACATTCGTATATTAGAAAATATTAATCGTATAATAGAAAAAGTAGAAAATACTCGTTGTACTTACTTCGGATCTCTCTGTCACTCATTTCCACACGCGTTGAAATTTAAATCTTTAAAATTCGTAAACCTCTGTTAGGACCAAATTTTTTGCAGACAACACTATATCATCGTGTTCACAATAAAACAGCGCTTATACTGATACAAAATTATTTATATTATCATATCAAGTGAAATTAACTGGTACTAGTACTAGTATCGACATACCTGTTTATACCTGGCAACCCAGTAGTAGTTTGTCGAGGTAAATAATAGACAACCTTATGTCTGCACATTCTACATGTTTCATACCTTAAGTCCAGTATAAAATTTTCTTATTATCATGGTGTTGCAAAATTTCATGAAAAATAATTTTTCAAAAAATAATAAAAGATTTTCTATTCAGGATTTTTGTAGACAACCCTTTTGTTATGTATTTTCTAATATACGAAATTAATTATAAACAAAATAAGCTTTATTTTATTTTCTACTCGGTGAAGGTCGATTTAGGTTCGGATCTTCTACTATTAATGGGAAGTGGTATTTATACCATACTGGATAAATAATTAAATCGCAAAGTCAGACTTTTGCATTTATGTGTTTAATGTTGATTACATGATGCCGCCATGAAATGTCTAAGACAGCTACCAATTCTAAAAAAGTAAAAATGTAGTAAGAGTAGAGATCGGTAGATCTTCCTTCACAGTTGCGGGTTTTCTTATATCTAATTCTATTTCAGGGGAACGTTGAAGCAACATACTTCACAAATAACTCCGTATATCTGGCAATCTACACTCACTTGTAAGCACTGTGAAGAAACCTAGTATACCTACTACTGTAACTACCTCCATAGAACGTAATTTTATTGTTCCTAAACTATGTCTAGCTCAAAAATATCAGTGCGTAAATGTACTCATGAAGCCTTGAGATACTACAAGGCGAGGATTTGCCATACATTTAAGTAGGATTCTCAAATGATTACGTGGCAACGACATACAGTAACCGTCTGAATTAATTGTTGGAACTCAATGACACACATTTGATGATTGGACCACTTTAAACTTCTAACAAGTGTATATTAAAGACTACGTCTTATCGGTAATGTCTTTTGTCACATTATCACATTTTGGTCCTTCGAGCCATCACAAAATGCGTTATAAAATTACATAACAAAATAAGAATTTGAAAGACTCTTAGGTCATGTTATTACATGTTGGTCCTTCGAGCCATCAGAAAAAGTTTCGAATCCGCTTTATAATATTGTAGGTATATCCTCGCTCTAGTCTCCTTAAATAAGTTCAATAACCATGAAAATCTTTTCTGCTTTTTTTTAATATAACATAATTGTAATTGTCAAATTTATAAAGTTTTCTTGACGCGCAAGTACAAACTATTACAGGTTCTCCTGTGTTGCAGAGTAATATTAAGTAAAGAATAAATATGTATATATTCTTCTTTTTATTCGAATACAAAATTATTTTGATATTATTCGAAAGTAATTACCAATTTAATGTTTTAACTTTTAGAGTATTTTTTTGTTAAGTTAGTGTAAAACTGTAAACTTTTATAAATTGTTTTTGAAGAAACAGCTATGTCTAATCTTGTTAACATTTAAGATCTTTTTTTTTCATGTTTATCTTTTGAATATGACGTTTTATTGTTTCAATACATATTTTACTTTTGTTTTTTTTTTCTATTCTGGTAACATTTTTATTCGATACTAATATAAATAGTCAATAGGCGTAAGTTGTATGAAACAATTTTTTCTTAGTATTTTCTGTTTTCAATATTTTTAAGAACCATTTTATTTGTGTACGAATTGATTTTGAAAATAATTCTTATTAGATGTCCTTATTATGTTAACAATTCTTAATTTTATTTCTTTACCCGACTGCTAGATAAAGGGTTATATGTTTTTGGATTGTTTGTATATTTCTTTGGCACTGAAGCCTAAACAGTTGGATAGATTTTGACGCTGAGATTCGTCTTAATTATAAGAGTGAAAATCTTGGTATGTGAAAATTATCAAAATAGTTTTTTTTTTTCCAAATATGACGATTGATAGACTAACAATATGCGGCCTATAGTTTGTTTTAGAGATAAAAAGCACAAATGAGCACCATGAGTTAAAGTGAATTTTAAGGATTTTAGAAAAGTATGTGGCTTTACATATGTCTAAATAATAGCGCTTCCAAGTGTATTAATACAATGGCACATTGTACGTATAAATTCCCTATATTCATAAGAACTACTTAAAAACGATGGCAACGCAAGCAGAACAAGCGATGTCACTTGCCTTCAGGTGAGGTGAGTCTGCTCACTTGTACCTCCCACCACCATCCCTCCCGCGTATACACAATAGTCGCATGGTAGGAGCTTTAGGACTGGAGGAACGGTTGATGTTGGGAAGTTGTATGTATGTTAATCGAGAATTTCTATATCGCGATATAGGATTAATAGATTCGTCGCGAAATAAAAACTCCGTAGTTAAGTGTGTCTTCAGTAGATAGCGCCGTAGTATGTCTCGCTACGCTTCATGTGGAAGTCACAGGACTATTCGATATGGTAATGTTTTATAAAATAGTGCTAAAATAAGACTAGTCAATAAAAAGGACCTGTATTACATTTGGTACTTGTCTAGTTTTATAACTGGTCGGTCCAGCTCTTTGCAATAAATGTATACTAAAATAAAATGAGTGCCTAAATGAAAGTTAAATATATTTATTCAAACAATTTTATATACTAAAAAGATGTAAATTTTCGAAGTTTGCTAAATAAAGGTTGTCGCACACTACTATGAGTTAAAGTGATGAAACGGTATAATAAATGTATACGTATACACATTGCAGTTACTTATGTATTTACTAAAAGTTATAAGCACTTTCATTGGATAAGTCGACTAAAATACAGAGACGAGTGATCCTTGTTTGTTGATGGGGTGGAAATTCCATTCGTGTATCTGGGTATTATGTAAAATCCACTCCAGAGGCCGGCCTCTGGCGCCCGGCTTTGAGAAGGACCAGGACCATATTATTTCAGGTTTAGGTTAACCACAGGTGGCACACCCTGTGGTTATAGTCGATCCAATTCCAAAACACCCACAAAAGCACTGACTACAGATACACTTTTAAAAGTCTCTAACTGTCTTTTCATTTTTTTTTATTATTTCCGCACAACACTGTCCAATTTCTTTACTTCTCATATTGTAGTAGTGGGTGAAGACCTTTATTTTAAACTCGAAAATAAGCACAAAAAAGAAGTGCTTAAAATATATACCTAACTACTTAATCTAAGAATTTAAACGGAGCAATTTTTGTTATTGTAAAGAGACAAATTGACAGAATGATATTTTTCTATTTGATGAACGTGTCATGGTAACATTAAGTACAAAAATATATGCGATATTTCTTGTTGAAACGATATTAATCAACATAGTGATAAAGTATAGTGCCCTATTTTTAAATATAATACCGACAGAAAGGGGATATCGTACCTAGAAATTTAAAAATAAAATGCGCTGTCGAATGTACTATGCCTAGTCTATCCAAAAAAAAAAAAGTTTTTTCTAAAGACGGTCCCCATTTCATGTCATCCATATGTTTTATCATTAATTTCATGATGACGAAGATTTAAAGACTTAAGATTTAAAGCCTTTAATTACTTGACATTGGCAGAAATATCCGGCTGGTTGTAATCTCATCAAAAGAAAAGGACGATATTTTACAAAAAAAAACTTTACAAGTTGTCAATTTTTAAATAGTGTTGCCACTTTTGAAAATTAAATGTAAATTATTTCAAGATACGATAAAATCGCTTTCATCATCGATATTATAGACTTGATGTTGTTGATAAAATTATATAAGTACCTATATTATATTTAGATGGTATTTATGAATTTGATAGCTGCCTTAAAATGTGCTTATGTCAATGCTGGTGTCCGCCCGCTTTTAGTTGTAAGTCTACTCATAAGTGTTGCCATTTACAGTTAAACTGCATATTTTTAATTAAATATATACGATTTTATGACATTTTTATACAATACTCGAATGTTATGAATGATTTATCAATAAAGACAAGCTACTCTGTGTACTGCTGTTTTTTTCTCAACCTTCTATAGTCCTTAAAATACAGGTTGATCTCTGTTAGAGAGTTATTGTCACTAGTGTCATTTTAGAGCTTCTAGGTCATTTCAGGTGTGAATTTTATATTTCAATAGCTCGTGAGAGTGAAAATATAGGTGACAGTCACTGAGATGAAACTATATTTTAAGGACTCTAATAGTTATGTATATCTACCGAATCTCTACTATTTTAATGGTAGAATAACCATGGTGTATCTGTGGGGTACTGACAGGCGTGTTGCTCTAGTAGTTTAGAATCGTAACTGCTCAATCTGAGGCCGTTGGTTCGATTACCGACCAGGGCAAATACTGTGAGGTGAACATTCTCATTTGTTCTGCTTCATATCAGTACTTTGGTGACCTATCCACAGACTCTACCTAACTTAGGATCTGTGTGAGTGGTGTTTTTTCTAAACATTGGAAAATTTGGAAATAAAATTATTAGTATCAAGTAAAATTACGAGAACTCAAAGTTTACCCATAGATAGATGATTGAAAACTAGAGATAGGTTATTGAATATGACCGTTAAAGAATTTTGTTTAAAAAGTAATGAAAATAAACCATCTGTGTTCTTGTTTTAAGAAAGGATAACAGGTACAGGTAAATCAAATAAAACCACATCGTGACAACAACAATTATATAATTAGAAAGTGTATACAAATATATCCCAAGTAGGCACATTGGACATTAATAAAAAATGTTATAACAAAGAATATATAAAATTTGCATCAGAATACATTAACAAGCATAACGTATCGTTCGTAGTACGACGGTATACATTACTACTAATTGACATTAAATGTCAATAAGTAATATCGACTATACATAGAACAAAGTTATGTACCTACATAATATAGTATGATCTTAATACAGGGAAAAATCTTAATCGCTTGAAGAACATGGTGACGTATCGATCAAGCCCCACCTGTTGACCAATTAGGTTCCAAGCTTGTCTTGTCTGTGTGACCATAGTAAAAAACATTTTATAGTTCATTCTTATGTCTTCTAGCTAGTCGATTTTAGTAAGTTGATCAAATCCAACTTTGTTCTGTATAAAGCCTGATTTATTGTAACAGTAATATTTATGTAATTACATTTCAACATTAAATGTCTTAAATATCAGTGACTTACAAACTAACATCTTAAACACAAATACAGAAGAAATAATATATTCTTATTCAGTAATTTTTCATATTTTATTACACATTTATTCCCGATTGTTTTTGCAGTTGCTAATTATCATATGACCTATTTATATGACTATAAGATTCAAATTTAAATGATTAACGTTAAGTAATATAATTATTCAATAAAATTCTTATAAAACTCACAAGGGTGAATTCAGGTTTATGTAAACCTTGCTTCAGGGATTTCCTTTCTAGGGTACATCTCGTTCCCCGACTAGCACCTGAGATGGCGCGCGGTTTTCGGTCGGTTCGACATAACTACGAGTTCATACCTAGGAGGATTTCCGCACTGACAAAAACAAAAGTTTTACGTAAAACCTTCAAATAACAAAATCTATAGCTATTCAGAACCAGGGCTCTTTTCGAGTTCACAATTATATTTATTCTAAGTAATAAGATCTTGTTTCTAATTTTCCTTAAGGGTTATACGAATTTAAATCCACCCTGTGATCATCGAACATACAAAAAGGCACTTATGTATTTTTATTTCCAGTTTACATGAAAACTGAAAGTTTCATTCAGTATGGCGATGGAGAAGTACACGAGCTATTTCTTAGTAAGCGGTTACAGAATCCATGTATAAAGTTTAACACCAATGATTTGTTAGAAAAGGAAAAGTAAATTTGAAAGTAAACAATATTTTTTTTAAAATAAAACTATATTGTTTAAGTTTCTTAAAGTGAGGTTTACAAAAATAATTTAGATTTATCTTTGTAAAGTTTTTTTTTATCATAATATTGTTACCAAGAAAGATTATTTCAGAAGAACACGACAAACATCTCGAAAGTTCTCGTTAATTTTATTGAGGCACATTACAATGAACCTTACATCGATATACATAGCGTCGAACATAGTTTGATTGTCGAGCGGTTGATTCGAACACATTCGCCCGCGTTCTTGGAACCGGTTAACGACCTTGTATGTACTCGAATGTACTAGTAATAAAGACATGTAATATAAAAAGACGTCTCGCGGGCCAAGTAAATATCTGAGTGATATCGGTGATCATCCCGGCGACTCCGGTGACAATTAAGGTGATTTTAGAGACAACCAAATTATTTTTGTAACACTGATAACCGCTTAATAATTTGATCGTGTTTATCACTTTAAAAGTACAAAAATCCCATTGTTTCTTGGGGAAAAAAATCATCAGTTTATTATATTAAGGTATGGCACATAGTGACAAGTCATCACTAGATAAATATAAATTAATAAAAAATATTCGAATCTGTGAGATGTACAACGCGCGGTCCCCTATAAAACATCGATACAAGCATTTGCGCATCAACAACAACAACTTTTTCCATATTTATTACCACTTTCCTTTATATTTTTGTTTGTTCGTTTCATTTCAAAGTATGACAGCATATTATTTAGCGGTATTCTTGGTTGGAGTAACAACAACAGATACTACTTGAGTTATACAATGATGCTAATTCTGTTGTGGTGTCACTTAACTACAATTTCTCTAAAATTATCTTTTAATATCTAATTGTAGTGAATCGATTTCTAAAATGGTATTTTTGTATGTATTTTGTTTGAAATGTCACACTAAAAATAGACGTTATCTATAGATTATTTTATGTTTAGAAAATCGTTTGACAAGACAAACAATTTGTTTGCGAATTCAAGTTTCAAGAGTTTTCGAACAACAGAATTAGCATTATTGCAAAAAGAAACAAAATTAAGTTATGTACTATTTTGCCACATTTCCGTGTCTGTATATTAAATCGGAACAATTTAAATACCTACTTCTACAGTTATTATCATATTTTATTATACTTATTACATAATAATATTTATATGAATAATATTATGGAAATGCATAAATAGCATAATACATAAATAGACACGTAATACACAGTTTATGGACTTATCACATTATTTATAAAGGCTGCAATGTAACACTCAATACATACATATTACATTTATAATTAAAGATTATTCTTTACCTATTTAAGAACAGTACAAGAGTGACAGTTTAAAGTACACTTGCCAATGAAGTAAAAAAATAAACATAAATTAATCACACTTCACACTAATATATAAAGGCGAAAGTTTGTGAGTGTGTATGTTTGTTACTTCTTCACGCAAAAACTACTGGTTGGTTTTTTATAAAACTTTACAGTAATATAGCTTAAACATCAGAATAACACATAGGCTACTATTTGCCGCAATAATCGACATATACGCGGGCGATAAAAACAGCTTAGACGACCAACCTAGTAGTAAAAAAATATACGGCCGAACTGAGAAAGCTTCTCTTTTTTTGAAGTCCAATAAATAAAATTACATAAGACATATAAAAAAGTTAAATTCATTTATGTACGCTGCCGTAGTATCAAGAGGGCGGTGAGTCATAAAAGGCGGTTTCAATAAAAGTAGAAAAGTTGTTTCATATCATACTTACTGCTCTATAACTAATAAAAAAATGTACTCCTAATTTACGTACACGTATGAAACATAGGAAGAAACTCGTTTCTTGTACTATCGACAAATTTGAATCATACCCACCATTAGCTTACTTAGACCTCAGACATTCAAATACATTTAGGTTGATATTTGCGTAAATATGCATTTCTAATGTATAGGTACCGGCATCTAACTTGGCCAACTTCGCGCATAGTTCACTAATGCAACAAATCAAAACGAAGGAAATCGAAGTGTAGTCAACTTACACACCAATCGCTTGCTCGGTTCAGTGCTACTACAACTACAATCCCCGCGTCCCTCTATCACGAAAGGGACCTAAAAAACGATTTTCTGCGCATGGTCAAGTAAGCTGCCGACACCTATAACGACCTTGGTGCATAGACAAATTATCTGTTGCAGATCCAAAAAATATTTGGTCTGAGTTATGGTTAATTCCAAAGAGCATATATTTAAAGTACTGTTTATCTAATATATTATTTACCGCACTAATGATAAAGATAAAAATCGCATAGGTCTCCGATCAGTATTGACGTAGCTTACTTAATATTTAAACGTCTTAAAATCGTTGATGTTTTAACGGTTTTGAACGACAAAGATGATATGATACCACGGTAGTACGAGTCAAAAACTCAAAAAAAATCTGTATCAATTAAAATGAAAAATTTGACACAATTTTGTTTCTCATTTCTCTTCATACCCATTACAGGGTGAAGGGAGGCAGACTAGGTACTTATAGGTCTGTTATATATATATTTTTTAAAGTCATATATAATAAAAAAAATATGCGTTCGCTTTCCTGTATTCTTATTGATTGTAGATACCAAGGCACATGGTAACAACGCAATTATAAATAGCCTAGCATTCCATATAGTTAAGTATAAAAGACTAAAGTAACACGCTCATAAATGAACCTTATTACATCTACGTAAGGTACATATCGCCTTGTACTATCAAATGACCAGTAACCTTAAAGTACTTTTCTTGCTTTTAAAGCACACATATATTTGAATTAAAAGCTTTGTAAATATATTTAAAAAAAATTATAGTCATAGAGCAACAGGGTAGGGAGTCGTCTGCTCGTTTATCCCATATTCCATAAAAAAATATATTTAAATATCGACGTGACAGATCGCTTTGCTTCCTGTCGATTTTCCAAAACATACAAATAGATGTAAAATTATATCTTTCATAACCAAAAGCACCATTAAAGGAAGTTAATTAGGGCTAGTTTCATCATTTCCTGATAAAGTCCCGGTTAGACTAATATCAACTTATCTGACAAATCACCTACAGATTTCGGTTTCACAAGTCTCGGATGTACCTCGGAGACATATTTATCAGATAGACATACAGTTATTAGTAACTTTTATATGCCAGATATAATTATGCCAGATTTGCCAGTTTATCAGCAAATGGTGACACTGGTTCTAAATATAATAATAATATTTGTCCGACATTTTATGCGTTAGTAAGTACAATATTACACAATTTTATAATTCAACTTAAAATGAAAAATGCTTAACTTATCCTAAAATGTATACTTGAGAAATGTAAAAAAATATTGGAATAAAAAATATATTTAGTATCAAAGAAATTTATAGCCGCCTGGTAAACACATTCTATGCATTGCTGCATATGTTTTACTGGCCTATCACAGGCTTAGATGTAAACTAGAATAGTTTTAAACTCAATGCAAAAATGAGTAATTCGAACAATCCCACAACCTAAGCTCACGAATGGTATGAAACCTTAGGACATTTTTTTAACCTTATGTTATTTTAAAAATGTTAGGCATTTGCAAAGACAACCTCTAAACATCTGTTTGCCCTGGTCAGAAGGTAACGGTAAAGGTCAAGAGTAAATGACGATATTTTGTGACGTTAAAAATTTATAGTTATAAATGGTAATGTAAGTCTCAGATCATTGTTGTCTTTGTAGATAGAACGTTACTAAGTATATTTAAGCCACACATCTCCGTGTATCAACTGTGTTGTCACCCATTGCTCCATGTTTGTGTTTGATAGTGCGGCAATCCATCTAGACATACAAATGATCTAAGCAAAATTTATAATTCAAAACTAATAGTATATAAGACTGCAAAGTCAATAATTTTGGTTAAAAAATCTGTTTTAGTAAAGGAATCTTTCTCCTGATTTGTTAATTATTGTTTTTAATTATGTACTTAATTTTAACTGTGGTTTGTCGTGTAATCTTACCGTACACAATCACTCGGTGGCCGGTGGAGCGGACGGTGCGAAACCAGCCTGGGCATATGTAGGCAAACCACCATCGTTAGCTTGCGGGTAAGGTGGAGACACCCCTTGAGATGTGTTTCCAGGAGGATGCGGATACGGAGATCCACCAGGCATCGCGTGTCCAGTCGGATAAGGCGTCACTCCACCAGGCATTGCGTGTCCAGTCGGATAAGGCGTCACTCCACCAGGCATCAAGTTCGCTGACGGATAAGGCGGATTTGGCTGCGCAGGTGCCGGATATGGCACGTCGGCTACTGAGACCCTCGGAGGAGTACGGAAACCAATGTCCCCAGTGGAATTTCGGAACTTATTGTCAGTGGGATAAGGCGCATTACCGCCTGGATACGGTGGTGGGTAGTCCTGCTGATAGCCACTTTGGCTTAAATTAGGCTGACTTCGGTTGATGTTCTGGTGGGATCCATGAATTACTGGAGTCGGTACTCGTGGTGGAATGGAATTCGTGGAACCGTCGTTAACTGGTATAGGGCGGGAAGGTAGGCTGTCAGCCTTAGGGTGAATATATTGACCGTTTATGGTTTCCCTCAATGGTACAAGACCTAGACATATTTCAGATTCCTCTTGCATTTCGTCATTACAGCCTGATAGTGAAATGGTTGCCTGAAAAGAAAAAGTGATTAAAACTAAACATAAAGAAAGGTCATGCTGCATTGTAGCATTATCTGCATATGCAGTATGGTGACCACCACTCTTGGATTCTGCTTATGATTTCCATCAGACAGAGTAGAGTAATTTTGGCAGGGTCATAAAAATATACAATAAATATTAACAAACAACTACTGCAGCAAATAAGCAAAGTTGTTTAGTATTCTTGGACATTTCATAGTCGTTTACCAATTATAATCAGTTTTAAGTGTTTACTTTATGATTATACATTAACGGAATAAAGTTAGATAAAATCACACATGTATGCATCTTCAAAATTCAATACCGTAATTATGTTCTAACGAATTATAAGTATTCTTTTACATATATATACTCGTAAATGAATCTTTAACGTTAAAGTGCCTCGGAGAGCACGTTAAGCCGTCGGTCTGGTTGTCATGAACACCTATGGTAATCGTTATTGGGAAGTCAGTGCCCTGTTTTTTAATGTGTGGAAACCCCCGCGGGGCGACGGCCCGAGACACAAACACAGCGTTTGCGGCGGGGCGGTGTGTCGGAATCGAACCGACTAAAACCACACGGTGTGCCAACTCTGCGCCTGAGAAGAGAGAGATGTGATGTGAGAGTGACAAGGTATAGAAGGCGAGCATCAATTAAAAGTTTTGCAAAAACAGGAAAAAATAATATTAATTATGAGAGTCGCCGACAAAAGTTAGTGCTTTATTAAAAGCTCTTTCATAAAAATAAAACTTACCCTGAAAAAATATCCAACATCTATAATACCGCAGTTTTCCAAGTAGGGCACAATCATATCGGGCACAACCAAATCGCATATGAAGTTTCTCTTACTTTTGGACATGACAGCGCCTTTCTTCACGGAGGCTAGTACTCTCCCGGGAACTACGTACTCCGAAGTTGGTTGTGTACTGCGATACAGTTCTTTCTATGAAGTAAAAAAATCTATGAAATAAAAAGTTTACATGACGCACTACAAAGATTTAAAAAAAAAAATACTGTATCGACACACCAACAGCCTTTAATAGTTCACTGTCCTCAGAAAGGAGATTTTGGCCTTGTTTATCACGCTGGCTAGGCGAGCGCCAGGTAGTAGAGCCACGCTGATTTCAGCACGGTCAGGCCGGCTCGACCGGGGCAGTGCTACCCTCGCACAGAAGATCAACGTAAAATGATTGTATGTGAAATGGAAATGAATATGGTGATCACCACTCTTGGACTTCCCTTCTCTTTGCAGTAAAACACTCCATATCCTAAATTCGTTACTGTGAGAACAAAAGCAAAAGAACAGATGATTCAGGACTCGTGTGTGCCATGGACAGCATGGACTATAGAGAGTTCTTTATACTATTTCACTCCCCTGCTCTGGAATAGTTTATTTTACTGTATGCAAGTAAAATCTAAAAATATATTATTGAGATACATTATGAAAAAAACAGTTGGAAAATGTTGGTTTTAGTTCATAAAATATTTTTTATAATTTATTTCAAAGTTTTCAGTTTTTTAATCTGTTCTATAACACCGTGAAATAGTAGCCGCCATTTCAATACGTCACACCGCTTTGTAAGTACACTAAAGTGTACACTGATCAGCTTATGCTTTAATTTGTTTGTTGAAATTATATTCATGTTATACACATTTCACAAAGCGAACTGACGTCATTACCACAGAGCAATATGGCGCGAAATTTGAAAATGTTAAATTTTTATGCATTTTTATGGCACTTGTCGATTGAATAAAATTTTTGCGTTCTTTTCTGTGGTTTAATAGCACTATAGAATCTAATTAAATACTACCCTATTAGGGGGTTGGACTTCAGTAAACTTACTCTGTGAAAAGCAATGATTACTAGATAGGTTTATAGACTGCACGGTTGGCCTCATGATTCAAGCGGTCACCACGCCGCTTTCTATTGCGCCAAGTGTTCAAATCCCATACAATACTTTGTGTTATCCACAAATTGTTATTGTGAGTCTGAGTGTCCTTTTTGTCTGTTTCACGTATGTGTATTAAGTCCCTCGCGACACAGGCTGTTTATTCCTAACGCGGGAATTATCTTATTTAAGATAAAAAAAGATTCATTCGTTGCTGCTTAAAACTACACCGTTTTCTAAGCGCCTGGTATTGTTCCTGTCGAGCCTAACGAATGTGACGTCACGTCCATGTTGCAGTAAGATAGTAAATTGAACTTAATTTACTTACGGTTAAAATCTCAAACAGCATCTTTGTTATTTCAATGCTGCTCTGGTTTTGCACTTCAATAGAAATTGGTATGGTCTGACCGGGACAGTAGCCGGTCACCGGCAGCCGGATACGTACGGTCACAGCACCCGATTCGCAACACCAGTTACATGGAGTTAACTCTTCCAATTCTATATCTGTGGGATCCTAAAGATAGTATAAAAATTTTACGTTAAAAAACCATAAGAAACACAGTTTTTAAATGATTGTCCTGTATATGAAAATCGGATCGAATATTGTGTAGCTGTAGACAACCAATCTGATTGGCAGCTAATTGAATTGTGTCATTTAGAACCTGTTAGTTGAATTGTAACTGCAATTTAGGTTAAGTCATAAATACATATGCTTTTTCTGGTTTAATCTACTATAATAATAACAACAAACTATATATAAATATATAATAATAATAACAAATAAATAAAATTGGAGTGTCTGTTTGTAATATTAAAATAACAAGTTTTTAATCAATGCATATTTATATATACTCGATACATATACCAAAAACATAGTAAAATTTTTATTTGTCTGTCTGTCTGTTTGTTCCGGGTAATCTCAGGAACGGCTGGACGGATTTTGACGGGACTTTTACTGGCAGGTAGCTGATGATCCAGGGAGTAACTTAGGCTACTTTTTTAGACTAACTTTGTTTCGCGGCGTTACTCGCGATACAACAATAACCGCGGGTAACACCGTGGGGTTCAGCTAGTTCTGAATAAAGTTGTTTGAATAAAAAGAGATGCTTTTATAGGGTTTAAATCTATGTGTTTTCCTTTTAATCCCTAAACTCCTGGCCTGATTTGTAATAAGCTCAAGGCGAGGGCATTGTGTAAAATGCTGCGCTATAAAAATAGCGCTCTAATTCTGTAACGACTATTGCAATACCTAATAATAGTTAGACATAAGGAATTAACGCCCGCTTTAGGATTTGCGTACCTTCGATTACAAAACTGCTGATTTTCAACTCAATAATTAAATTAATAAATATTTCGGACATCTAACACACAACGCCATTTAGTCCCATCTAGGCAGAGCTTGTGTTATGGGTACTAGATAACTGATACAAATACATTTATACTTTTTTTGTAAATACATACATATTATACATAGAAAACACCCAAACTCCGAAACAAATAATAATTTGACAAACAAACTCATAAATAATAATTTGTAGATCATACAAACATTTGATCCGACCCCGGAATCGAACCCGAGACCTCATGATCAGCAGTCGCACACGCCAACCGCGAGACCTATGAGGCAGTCATAATAATTGATTTGGCCTTTCACAGACATAGACTGCGGTGGCGCTTTTTTGTATATTTCAGTTTATATTAAATTAAATTATTTAAATCGAATTGCGACAAAGCGGCTTTGACGCCTGGTTACTGAAAACTTTGTAAAAAAGCGTTATTGAGTCTTGAAAAACGCCTATTCTGCACAGATTGTATTGAATGAAATGCTATTAATATTATTTATATTATATTTATATAATTACTTGTGTATTGATAGCATAATAACTCTGCAAATTATGAATCTGTTAATTAAAATGGTTTTCATATTTATCAGCAATACCTACTTAGCTAATGCCAGTTGATAATATTTGTTTACTATTCTCCAGCAGTTGGCTGGTAATAAATATTTTCTGCATAAGATCTTAGCATTTACTTACAAGAAAAAAAAACTATAACCCAACTTTGTAAAAGCTTTTGTTATCTATCTACACTAATATATAAAGCTGAAGAGTTTGTTTGTTTTAACGCACTAATCTCAGGAAGTGATGGTCCGATTTGAAAAAATATTTCAGTGTTTGATAGTACATTTATCGAGGAAGGTTATAGGCTATATATCATCATGCTAAGACCCATAGGAGCGGAGCACCAAAGTTGCAATTGTGTGGGTCAGCTAGTAATTTAATAGTCTATGTCAGTCGGGCCATTATTGCGAATCTATTGACACTTCATTCATTAAAATCGGTTCAGTAGTTTAGACGCTTCAGAAGAACATGAAAACATATATAAACTGTAAAAAATATGACCCTTATGTTTGGTTTTGCCGTAGCCAAGTTTTTATAAACCTAATCTCTAATCAACTAAGTTCCTTCTACCATCTTTATGTAGAAGATTTGCAAATACATATATTTACAAGCTTCGATTGACTTGTTACCAGGGGCATTCAAAGTTATTAATGCTGACCTGCGGCGTCACATTAGCGAATGGAGTCATAATTATGGGCTCAAGGTTAATCCTGTTAAGACATTGATATCTGTTATTGGCAGTCCCAGGTTGGTCTCTACTACTATTTAAATGAATAAAGAATTAGGCATATGTTTTTTGGAAGTCAATTTATTATTTACACCCTGTATATGTTGTGTATCTATTGGTATGTATAAGTATGTGTTATATGAGTATGCGTATATGGTGGAATTTTGTCACGCCACCTCAAGGGAAAGTACTCTTAATATTGTTGATAGAAAATTTTACTCAAAGAAAACATTCCTTTATTTTTGAAAAGATAGAAAACTGCATTCAAAGATTGCCGAAAATTCGCTTGCCACAGCCGACAATCGAACTTACTAAAATACGTAAAAATAAATAAATAAATATTTCGGACATCTAACACACAATGCCATCTAGTCCCAAGCTAAGCAGAGCTTGTGTTATGGGTACTAAACAACTGATATAATTACATATATACTGTTTTTTTTTTGTAAATACATACATATTATACATAGAAAACATCCAAACTCCGAAACAAATATTTGCAGATCATACAAACATTTGGTCCAACCCGGGATTCGAACCCGAGACCTCAAGCACAGCAGTCGCATACACTACTACTACGCCACCGAGGCAGTTGTGGCACCACCACCACCAAAAATTACACCCTGTTTTTTTATTACATCAATAGTTAGGGTCAATTATAAGGATGAACTATTTCTAACAACCTTGACAAATCAAATGAGGAGAAAACAATGAGATTTCATCCCTGTACTTGACCAATAATGTATATTGATGCAATAAAAGTACAGGCTGTAATTTTACAGATTTTAGTCTGTTCAATTCCCAGTTGTGGCAAGCGATTTTCGGAAAACTTTAATCTATCGAGAAAAAAATCTTTTTAGAACTCACCTTTATAGCTGGATTGCCATTATTCAAATCCAAAGGAGCAACAACAGAAATCACCTTTTCCATCACCTCTCTCTGCATATCAGGGTGAACCAGAGTGGCAATGATTCTGTATGTCACACTACCCTTTTGGCCCTTGAAGGATGATGGAGCAGTAAACGGTATTTGGAATTTGAAAGGCAGGGCATGGTGTGTACGAGTCAGTTGAGATATTCCTAAAAGTAAACAGATTTATTTACTAGCTGAGCTGACCTATACAACAACATTAATAGGTGACTAACTTGGGCTACTTTAAAAAAGTAGCCCAAGTTACCCTTCATATCATCAGTTATCTGTCACTAGAACTCCTGTCAAAATTAGTCCAATGGTTCCAGAGATAAGCAGAACTAACAGAGACACAGCCAAAAAATTAATAAAATATATGTTTTTTAGGGCCTCCGGTATCCTCACTCACTCGGTGAAATACAGCGCAAGCACTGTTTCACACTAGTTTTCACATATTGATAATCAACACAAAATGACTAAATAAATATTAACAAACAAGTTCCATAACTAACCTTGTCCTCCAGCTAGTGTTTCAGTGTAATTAAAATATTCTTCATGACCTTGGTATTTAATCTCACTTTTCCGTTCCCTCCCATGAACTGTATCAATTTGTGTGTACGACCATAGGACATTTGCTTCACCAATATACTGGATATATATTACTAAAAAAAATTAAAATAATTTAAATATTTTTCTGTTTTTTTACACCACAGCATAGACAAAAATATTTAATGAGATACCTACCAGAAAAATTCAGAGGTGCTCTAAGATCAAAAACTACAGACCCATTTATAGTCTGACCTGAGTAATAAGCTGCAGGGATCTCTTCTAATCTAATAGTACCATTCTGGAATCCTACATCTGCCATTGTATAGGTATAAAAAGTCAAATGTTATAAACAAGTAAGCTCTGTTATCTAGCAAAACAGCGGCGGAATATCAAGGGCAATCAATATGCAAAACACATACTGCAGAACGAGATAAGCATATTAAGTCTTAAAATTTTTGCTTAGGCCACTTCAGTGTCAAACTTGTAACCCGAAGGGTAACTGAGGCACCACAATAGTGAATAGTCTCTATACCACAAATTACTTTAGTCAAGACTATGATGATGAATAAAACAGTTATTTAATTATTGTCCTAACTACATAAATAATAATATGTCTAACAAGTGGTTTGGATGTTTGTACTCTGTGGTTCACAGAACACATTTACTCCTGTGGTTTTGAGGGTTTATCCTCAGATAATTTATCTGAGGGTTTATCAGACTAAAACACAGACTACAAAGGACTAAGATTTTTTTTTTTTTTGGTAATTTTATGGCCTGGTAACAAGACCTTTAAGCCAAAGGACTAAGATTAAACTAAGATTAAACTAAAAACAGTGTTGCCAACCGGGTCTTGTCAGAAGTTCCCCGTACTATTTAAAAAAGTAACCTTTTTGTATGAAAAGTAGCCTTTCATATTTTATTTACTGAAAATTAAAATTTCAATGTTCTAGAGTGAAATATCGATTCTCTAAATTGATTAACTGCTAACTAAAAAAATTTACCAAAAAAAAATGTTTACGCAAAAAAGCCGACCTAATTGAAAAGAAAAAAAGAATTATCAAAATCGGTTCACCCAGTCGAATGTTCTGAGGTTACAAACATAAAAAACACAGTCAAATTGAGATCGTCCTCCTTTTTTTGAAGTTTCTTAAAAATCAATTCTTCGAAAAATCGATTTTAGATCAACATCCTTGCTGATTTAGCACAAAACCTATGTACCTAGCTAAACCAGATCAGCGCGTAAGTAGACACTTGGCAAAAGTAGTAATAATAATTTATAGGGCAAAAACATAATACCTGGCTAGATAATAATACTCATTTGGACTTACACTTTGACAGAGGGGAACGTCTGCATATAGCAACTCCATATCGTAAGTGTTACTCTATGAATACCATTTTTTACTATGGTAAAGAAATAATAAAAATAACTTTGGTCAAAGTTATTCCGCAATTCAGTTGTAAAATATACTAAACGCAGCAGCAGCAACCTTAGAGCATATATATATATATTTATATATCTGATTGGTGGACGCACATACCAATTTGCATTACTGATTTAGCGGGAAATACCACGGCCTCACAGAAAACCGGTGTGAAATAGCGCTTGCGCCGTGTTTCACCGAGTCAGTGAGGATACTGGAGGCCCATACCCCAATTATTCCCCACACCTCTTTCGCCATCCGTGAAAGTGACACTTATGACACCTCTGATGTTGCAAGTGTTCGTGGGCGGCGGGTTGCTTACCATCAGGTGATACGTCAGCTCGTTTGCCCACTATACCATAAAAAAATACAGCAACCAATCAGAAGTTTGCGTAAGAGAGACAGACACTTACCAAACTCAGTCTCTCTCTCTCTCTCTCTCTACTTCATCACGCAACACGCTTTTTGGCCGTTCAGCTACCCTCTTAGAGTATATATATATAAGCTATAGAGAGCGCGCATCGCTTGTTGTCCATTATGCCAAGTGTAAGCAGATGTTCTGCAGCTGATTCTGATACAGATATAGAGGTCGAATAGTGATGGATGAGCCACGGCCCACGATTGATGTACTCGTATGTAAGTTTTAGGTAAGTATATAGTAAAATTTAGGTTTTAGCAGATCAATAAAACACAGTTATGATATAAATTTTATTTTTCTTGAAAAAATTAAGAAATGTTAATATAATATGAAGGATTATATTCATATTATTTTAAAAAGACTATTGGATAAGTAATTACAACTTGAGAAAATCGCGAATATCTTATTTTTGTTTATACTATGTAAAATTAACGACCGAAAACACAAAATACTTGTTAAATTCCCTGAAAATCAGTATAATCTTACTTCAAGTTTAACATCTGGTATTGCACCTTCAATCAGCTTGCGCAGTTAACTCTTCGCTTCATAAAAGAATTAAGCATTAAAATGCAGGAAGCAGATAAAACTCCAGATGTTGGGCTCCCAGTTTGGCTTTTATTGCTGTCACCCACTTAATTGCCAACTCACAGTTCTTCGGAAATCTGAAATTTAGTTATAAAATTATCTAACCGTTAGGCGTGAACTCACCCGCGCGCCTCCAGCAACACCCTTTCTCACCAAGAGTAATTTTCTTAAAATCTATGTTTTCTTATCAAAACACTACTTACCGATGAAAAGAATCAATGTCCATTTTAGTTTGCTTCACATTTCACCATTAGCTTAATAAAGCTAGCATAGCTTGCTTATGTATAAAGGCTTCCCTCCATTTATAAATGCTGTAAGATTGTTCTGATTTTGACGTTTGGTTAAAAGGGCTAGAACCCATTGCCGTAAAATCTAGATTTGCATTTTGTTGACGTTTGACGTGACATTTCGCCAATACTTTTCATTCTTTCTTGTTCTTCCTCGCTAAAGAAAGATCACGTTGATTTATCTCATTTAATGTTTTAAAACAAATTTTCTCAAGATGGGCAAGTTAGACGTAGCTATAATGCGGTATTTAACCAGCGAGGATTTTAGAGTCCTAACAGCGGTACGTTAAGCTGTATATTATGTGTGTTTTTATGTTATGTCTTAACCTGTATTGTGTTATTTACAAATATTTTTCATAATTTTAGGTGGAAATGGGTATGAAGAACCATGAGCTGGTCCCTGGTTCTCTTGTGGCGTCAATAGCGAATCTTCGTCACGGTGGTGTCCACAAATTGATGAAAGACTTGTGTAAACATAGACTTTTGACATATGAACGTGGAAAACAATGTAAGTAACTCCTCAGTATCATCAACCATATATAAAAATAATAATTTTATATTCATATGCTATCCGTTTTTACCCTACTACGATGAAGCCAAAAGTAAAGATAGATATAGTTTTAGTTGTCTATTTTTAACTAATTCTATATTATAATGAGTTGTCAATAGGTTCTTAATAATAGCATGGATGACATAAAAGATAGAAATTTTAATTAGTGTTTTTTTAGTCAGGTCGTAGCTTTTCTTTTTTATACACAGGTGGACTTAATGTCATGAGCCATCAGGTATTCTCTTCCAGTCGTCAGTTTTGTTTATTCTATAGTAATAATAGGGTATATGCATGTTTTTTTTATTTCTTAATCTGATCATTTACATCTCTATAACAGAAAAAAAGTGGTACAACAATAACAGTGGGTAAAGCTGCAGGGCGGAGCTAGTCTAAAAAAAGTTGCCTAAGTTACTATCATTAGATACCTATGAGTGAAAGTCCAGTCAAAATCGATCCAGCCGTTCCACAGATAGACAGATTGTTTTGACATAATTTGGTAAATGTAACCTGTATACATACATATGCATTTAGTAAAAAGCAGTTTTTAATGTTACAAACTGACTTTCTTATTTTTCATTTCTTTTAATTGTTTTAGTTCTTCAATGCATTTAATAAAGATGGCATATATTGACACTGTTGGTTTTTTTATTAATTTAAATTTTGCCACTGTTTCTGTCTTTTCTGGCTAATCTCGGGAATAGCTGGACTGGTTTTGACTTAACTTTCACTGACAAAACACAGCGGGGCGAAGGTAGTCTAAGTTAAATTTCATCAAATAAGCTGTGGTTGTTTTTGTAAAGAGTACCACTTGCTAGTACCTAATACTTCAACTGAAATTAAAGTATCAATTATTATAATTTTCAGATGATGGTTTCCGCCTTACAAACTCTGGGTATGACTACTTGGCACTCAAAGCCCTTACAAATAGACATGTTATTGCCTCATTTGGCAATCAGATAGGAGTCGGGAAAGAGTCTAATATTTATACCGTAGCTGATGATGACAAAACACCATTGTGTTTGAAACTGCACAGGTAAAGACATTCTCTATCTTTATTTAGTGATGATATACTCCTAGCTGATTTCAACAAGAGATATTATATTACACAAGCGTGTGCGTAAACACGGGTGCACTCTCTGTTCCTTCACCCTCAAAACCTGATGGGACAGCTATCTGACTCGTCCAGGGAGAGATCAGGCAAAGGTCCGACGGCTTTTTTTTATTAGCCTTGTAAGTACATCAAGATGCTGCTAGTAGAACAACATTATAACAAAGTCAGTAAATTTTGGCCCATACACCAATACTGCGCTCCTTTTGACTGTTGTGTGATGATATATAGTCTTATAACTGAGCTGTCTAACACTGACACAATTTTTCAGTTTGGATTAGTACTTACTGAAATTGAAACAAACACATTCTTCAGCTTTATAATATTAGAATAGACATAGTTTTGTTTGCCTTATTTGCTACGTAAAAGCATCTGGGCTGTCTAGGAAACACTGTTAAAAGGTATTTTATTATAATCACATTTACAATCACCACAAAAAAAGTTGTACCTTTCTAGTGGGTAACAGTTATTAGTTTTATTTAATTACTTTGTTTTATAAAAAGATTATTCTTGCACTAGTATTATTTCCTGTGTCGCACCGACTTTACCAACATTTTCAAAATGGACACAAAAACAGTCCAAGAACAACCATTTATGTGTACCACATGTCCACAAAATTCCTATGTGGCGATTAAAAACACAGCAATGAATTATTAAAAACATAGAATTAATCATTTATAATATATTTCAGATTGGGTCGCACATGTTTCCGAAACATCAAAGGCAAACGTGACTACCACGCACACCGTCACCGTGCCTCTTGGCTTTATCTGTCACGTATATCCGCCACTAAAGAGTTCGCCTACATGAAGGCGTTGTATGACCGAGGCTTCCCTGTTCCCAAACCGATTGACTTCAACAGACACTGTGTTGTAATGCAACTGGTGCGTGGAGGACCCTTGTAAGTTTAAAAAATTACCTTATTTGCTCAAGTGGTGGAATAGAAATACAGTATCACTACCCCTACTCATGCCATGGGTGTCGTTAGAAGCTACTAAGGGAGCAAACTATGAAGGACAACATCACTGCAAAGAGAAGGAAAACTTGAAACAAACTCTATTTAAACCTAACTGGCCAGCATGGTGCAGGCAGAAAACTGCTTCCTAAGGGGAGCCCGATGTCCAGCAGTAGAATATTAAAGGCTGTTGATGATGAAGAGATTTAACAAAAGCGTTTGACAGTGTGATACTTACATATTTAATTGTAGCTTTTTCTTATGTGTGTGTTGCCAGTATCTCTACAATAATAACATTTTGTATCTAATTATTAATAAGTCGATAAAAACGCATTTGATAATGTAAAACTTCATTTTTAGATATGTATATGTACATAATTTGTTAATTGTTACATGGGTGTACTTCAAGGAGGAACGTTAGGTCTTCTATGAAATTTTTCTTTTTTTTTCCAGAACCCACGTTACATCTGTAGCTGAGCCAGATGTTTTATACGATGAACTAATGAATCTTGTTGTGCGTCTCGGCAACTGCGGTGTGATCCATGGTGATTTCAACGAGTTCAACATAATGATAGATGAAGATAATCATCCTATTATCATTGATTTCCCACAAATGGTGTCCATCTCTCATCCTAATGCTGAACTGTAAGTAGTTGAAGTTGTAGTATAAATTGCTACTGTTAAAAAATAAACATAATCTTTACATCTTTTGCCTATTAACCGCTTGAAGAAAAGACTATCTTTTTAAGTCTCCTAACTATGAAAGAGGAAAAAGAAGGATTAAAACTTTTCCTTCTCCCTCTTTGTGAAAAACACTTCTTTTTATGTATGAGCCTGCCAAAGTGAGTCTACTCTGCCTGATGGAAGGCGTGAGCAGAACAAGAGTGGTGGTCACCATACTCATTGTAATTGCAATTATGCATTATGGTGTTCTACACCATGACGGCATTCATATGCTTCTGCATCATTTTTACCAAGAATGAATTTTTCGTAATTCTATTACTCCATTGTCTTAACATACAAACATTCTCAAAAAAATACACTTATTTTAATTACAGTTACTTCGATCGTGATGTGCGTTGTGTCCGGGAATTCTTCAAGAAGCGCTTCGGCTACGAGTCTGAATTCTACCCAAAGTTTAGCGATCTTGAGCGCGAGGACGAACTTGACACGGAGGTCGCCTGTTCCGGATACAAGCGTACTAAAGACTTGGATGATGATCTATTAGAGGTAATAACTGATGCTTAAGCCCTATTTGATCGATTACGTATAAATCTGACAGATAATTTGACGTATTTTCCATATTAATTGTGTCAAACCATTTATCAAATAAGCTATCCTTAACTTTATCTAAAACCGGTAAAACAGGGCCTTAAAGTCTCAATTCCAAATTCCTCAATGGGGTATGATACTTACGAAACGATTGCTACGAGCACGAAAATAATGTCAATTGTAATAAAGATTATAAGCTATGTACTGCAGAAAATTTGATTATATTTTCTATTCAATAATTACAGCTGTTACCTTATTTATATATAGCACCTGGATAACCTAGTTTTGCTCGGTATTTTTTTTTGCCCCGAAACCCCCTGCATACTAAATTTCATAAGAATAGTTAGAGCTAGTTAGATTCTAAATAAATAACTTTATAGAAAACATAATATTAATTTACAGGAAATGGGTATCGGTCTTCAAGTAAGTGACGATGAAAGCGATTCCGGTGATGAAGAAAACGACGAAGAAAATAAGAAAAAATATTCAGAACAAGACTTAGAAGAGCTTAGAAAAGAAGTAGACGCATCCATAGAAAACGACTCAAAAACCACTGTACCAGAAATTACTGCTAAAACTGTTAAGTTGACCATGAAAGAAACGAAAAACATTAAGGACACTGATAAAGAAAATTTAAAAGAAGACGATGACGTACCCACTCTAGTTAAGCCTGAACAAGAAGAAAATGCAGAAGGACTAGATAAAAGTTCACAGAAGTATAGACTGGCAATGATCGAGAAGGCGTTGTCAGATGTCCGTTCTATGAGAACTTACACATCTGCTAGTACGATAGCTCCAGAAGTTATAAAACAGCGGGTAAAGACAAGTCTAGAGATAAAACAGAAGACAATGCAGAGGAAGAGGTTGATAGTGAAAGGAGAAGCCAGCGCTGTGACGCGACAAAAGAGAGATAATAGGGAGACGATACGAGAAAGTCATGGTTTGTGGGGATGGGATGAATAAATATATTTTGTTACAATATAAGTTCTTTATTTTAAACTAGCTTTTGCCTGCGGCTCCGCCCGCGTAACGGTCGAATATCGCGGTGATTTTTCAAACTGACATAACTTTTTTATTTATGAACCAATTTAGATGAAACATCCTCTAAATGTTAAGTGAAGCAAACTACAACAGACTAGTGAAAACCGCATTCAAATCGGTTTAGCCGATGCTGAGATTAGCGCGCACAAACGCACAGATAAAAATTCTAAAAATTATTGTTTTAGGTTCTATTGCGTTCATAAAGTTCGTAATAGTTTTCCTGATATATCTTTTATGTACAGACAGCAACCAGTTATAATTTTATTATGCGTATTGATTAGCTGAACCCCGCGGTTATTGTCGTATCGCGGGTATAGCCGCAAAGCTAGTCTAAAAAAGTAGCCAAAATTACTTAGATTATTAGCTATTATAATGTAAAAATTGTAAAAAATGTTGTTTTGGTATATGTACCGTGTATACATACATATGGATTAGTAAAAAGCGTTTATTTTAATATTACAAACAGACACTCGTAAAGGCATGCAGCAAACGTAATTTTTTTGCTCGATATTGATAACGGCAACAGGTAGACTCTTGAAATATTCACAGAATATAATATATTCAGATCATATTTAGATATATATATATTCACTTTAAAAATAAATAATTATGTATATAGATAACGGTACGGAACCCTTCGTACGCGAGTCCGAGTAACACTTGGCTGGTTTTTTTTGTATATGGTAGCTACAAGTAAATCATAAGGTTCTATAGTAATCGTTATTGTCAGCATTATCTTCATCCTCAGTCACTATCTTAGACGTAGATCTAGCAGTGGTTGACTTTGCATCCGTCTTCTGCACCCACACGTGGTCTCGTATATAAATCAGTTGTACGTATGCTTCTACGCAGAGTATCTAAAATAAAAAGAAATATCATTTAGTGCACTGCAATCTGTACTAATATTTGAAGCTGAAGAGTTTGTTTGAACGCGTTAATCTCAGGAACTACTGGTCCGATTTGAAAAATTATTTGTATTAGATAGCCTATTTATCGAGGAAGGCTATATATCATCACGCTAAGACCTACAGGAGCGAAGCCAATGAAGAAAGTGACAAAAACGGGAGAAAATTATCATGCTACGGGCAATAGGAGAAGCAAACGAGGTTGCGTGGGTCGGCTAGTTACGTATAGGTCGGTTTGGTTCACGTTGCTCCTTGGTGATCTCACAAATCTGTGATTTCTTTAAACAGATTAAAACTTACTAACTTACTTGCGTAAGGTCACTGGGAGTGGGAGTTAAAAATAGGGAGATTTGGAGAGTAAGAGTAATAGAGTTGAAAAAGAACAATAGGTAAGGATCAAACGTCATTATCAGCATAATCTTCCTACCATTTTCCCAACTTTATTATGGGTCGGTGCAAGTAAGGATCAAAAGATGTTAAAAAGAAAATCATCAAAGATCTAAGCAAGATCAAAACAAGGAATAGACTATCTTTAGTTTTTTTTAATTCTTTTGCAGCACAAAAACTCGTTAAACCAAAAATAGTGGTGTAAAAGTTACCGAGCTGTATTGATTGTTTTGAGCATTAAAACAGTAAGGTCTATTATCAAGCCTTGATTTTAACACTAAAACCCCCGTATCAGAGCCACGCTTCGGTGATACCATGGCCTCATAGAAAACCGGTGTGGAATAGCGCTTGCCTGTGTTTCACCGAGTGGGTGAGGATACCGGAGACTTGTGACGCTTTTGGTGTTGCGGGTGTCCATGGACGGCGGTAATCGCTTACCATCATGTGATACGTCTGATCGTTTACCCCCTATACCATAAAAAAAACGAAACAAATCAAAAAAGAAATTATAATGTAGGATAGTTTTCTAGTGTTTAGTACTTAGGTGTTGCATTGTATGTGATAATTATGAGCGTAAACAACTATTATCGTTATTTAAACACATTTTGCTAGAAGTAATTAGTTTACCTTGCGTTTATCCTGCGCGTATCCCAGCAGTCGATAGATATACCCAAACACGCTGGTTGATATTTTGGCCTCGTATACAGGTACATAATTGTCCTGAGTAAAGAACGGATAGTTCACAACTACATATGATCCTGTTTGTATTGGACACTCCAACCTATGAAATAGTTTTAACACCTGTACTAACTTTTAAAGTTTCGCGTTCCATGATATAATAATCATAATTTACCATAGAAGTATAATTTTACATAGAAGCTAGTTTACCATAAATCTTGATGACCCACGTTCTTCATAAATTGTATATATTTTTTTTTTTTATTGATATTGATATGATCATTTAGAAATATACATAAGCTGTTTAGAAATATACACCTAGCCGCAAACGCATTAACCCAAGATATTTGTTTGAACTGCGTCACTATATCATCGACTGAATCAATTGTTTAAATATAGTTTGCAAATATTTGTTTCAGACCTTGGGTGTTTTCTATGTCCTATAGTTTCTATTCCAGTAGAACTACCGAATTGATTAGGTACTTTACCATTTCAAACACTTGAACATTTTGATTTAAACTGTAACAAAAGGTTCAATAAAGGAAATGAACTCACTTGGGGTTGACATAATGGAAAAACATGTTATATATAATCTGTTCATTTTCACCGTCGTCGTTACAACCATCCCGAACAAGGAAGAATGACTTGAAGTGATCGCATGTATCTCTGTTGCGCATATCCAGGCATTTTTCGACTATTACCTGGAATATAGGTAAAGAAATGAATACTTATAAAGTATAAAGTTGGTTATTGTGAAAGAATCAATGAAATTCCATTTTAACCGACTTCAGGAATCAGGAAAAAGATATTGCATCTACCACAAATGGAACAAAAATAACTCTTTTTTGAACTCCATAATTGATGGGAGGCTGTCGTAAGGATCATTCATTGTCACCTTATACAGCTCCGTGGCTGCGACGCCAACTCATCTTGTTAATAAATGGGGAAGTTAAAAAAAGAACCTTAATTTTCCATCCGTCCTCGATGTTTTCCGTGATATTCAGGGTCCCACTCAATGTCGAATCGTAAGTCTGCGTTGATATTTTGAGTTCTGAGACCGATATAATATCCTGTGGTTCGTCTTCACACGGCCCTACACGAGTCACCAACAAGTGCGTTGGTGCTGGCGAGCATTTAATCAAGATGAGGTATGAAAGTACAAGAAATGTCCTAAACCACATCCTAGATTTACACTATGTTATGTACTGATGCTAACATGATCTAAATTTTAATGTTTCATTTGGTTAAGTATGGGATTTGGTAATAATGCAGAGGAAGGAGATCACATCATAATGAATTTTTAATGTATTTTTAATTTCAGTCATATACAGGGTGCGTCCTAGGTTTTAAAATGTGTTGTAGAATCATTTTTGATTAAGGCCATACATACGTACAGTATGTACCATCTAGTAATTTTATATTTGAGTTTTGTCAATAATAACAGATCAAAATATAGATAAACAGTCCCTATATCGTTATTGGGCCATATATTGTTATATAAAATATTAAAAAGAAAAGGAAAAAAGGCTATTGGTGTTATCAATAGCCTTTTTTCCTTTTCTTTTCTTTGTTTAGCTGCCATAATGACTGCCCCGCCTGATGGAAAGCACAAGCAGAATCCAAAAGTGGTGGTCACCATCCTCAATGCGAACAAGGACAGTGCAGCTTGGTGACCAGCACTATGGCGGCCGGAGCGTATGTCTATCACTCTAAAGCGGTGACTTCACGTGGTACGTGTTGTCGTGTAGAGGAAGAAAGAAGGGGGGGACCAGTTGGAAGAGCTCTTCGGAACACTTTCTATGATAAAGGCGATAGAGAACTGCCATAGAGGCGATATCTCTACGCATCTGCAGATGCTTTAAGGACTCGACGGCTTCAGGACTGCGGATAAAGTTTCATTGCTGCCATAAGTTTGTCTTTAGAAAGGGGATTTTGGCCTATTACACCACATTAGTCAGTCGGGTTTATATAAGATATTAACAAGTTTTTCTTCTCTTCGCAGCAATAAATAGGGGGGTTTTTACATAATTTTCGGAACGCAAGTCAAAGATCTCTAACATCCATAATAATTATCGTTTTACGTCCATAAGAATGCAATAGAGTTGGAGTCGAGGCCTTACTTTACTCTCAGTCCATTCCTCTGGCAATCTACCAGAAGTACTAGACCAAGTAGGTTGTTTCATAAGATGATACGATTATACCAGGTGATATTAAAAGTGCTGAGATAAAAGCAGCTATAAAACAATGCGTATAACATGCGTACCTATAAGGTAGGTACATATTCAACAACGTATGTTCATGTTAAACAACGCAAAATGCTTTCTTATCATCTGCATTGCTGCATTACAAGAACAATAATAATAAAAACAGTGTTTAATATTTTTTTTTACATTCTTGTCTACTATCACTCGACGTTTGAGTGGAGAAGATTTTAAATAAGTAGGCATTCAAAAAGTCGTTCGAGTTTTTTAACACTATGTTAAAAAATGGGATTGTTTACTTATTTACATTAGGTATATAATATAACGAAAAATACTCAATAGCCTGATATGCAAACTCCGATAGCTAGAGCTGCACGAATGGCTTATTGACCTCTCCACTCCTTTGAGTGTTATGGATAAAATCCCTACTTAGAACAGTGGGTACTTTTTTTTGATCCACACTTGTTCTGAGTCTGGGTGTTTTTTTTATGTTAATTTTATGTATGTCTATTAAAATCCCCGCCAAACAAGATTTACCTATTTATACAGCGGGAGTTGTCTTAAAAAAGTAAAAAATAAACTCGTCCATTATTGGCTTAGGTACCTACAAACAGACACACGTCCAGTACACGTAGTATTTTGTAATAGATTCCAATTAAATTCATTCAAATAAACTTCACGAAATAGTTCGTAATTCACTAATCACTCTAATCAGTTGTTATTTTGTCATTGACTGTTTGACTCAAGGCCAAGGCGGTTGAATGACAGACCGAATGACCGAACCGTTCTTTGCGGCCGCCTTGCCGCCTTACTTACTTTGATTTTGATTCATTCAGTAGTTTAGTGAAAAGCGAGCAGAGTGCACGTCCAAAATGGCGACAGATAATTTAACCGCTATGTTATACAAACCCAAGGATTTACAACTGGTATGTAAATTTAACCTTCTTGTTAAACATTTTGTACTCTTTTTTCAATTAATTAGAGTTTAAAGTAAATAAATCGTTAGTATATTATACTTAAATGAAAATTCCCCTGCAGTAATTATGGAGCGAAGTTTGTTAATTCCGATAACAGCCAAGCTAATAATATATTTTTTAATGAATTGATTATATCCTGTTTATTTTGTATAGGATATGTGTCGTAAATCTATAGTTTTACCAACGTATGTTGCTCAAAGATGATTAACTATACAAAAAAAAGAACTCTATAATTATAAATTAATAACTTTTAACTAAATGTATATAGGACCTTTAGACGGTACTTACATCAAAACTGCAACAGGTAGATTCTTGAAATATTTACAGAATATTTAGTTATATATTCAATCCAAAATTAAATAATTAAATTAGAATAAAACAAATATTTAAGGGGGCTCCATTACAACAAAAATGATTTTTTGCTGTTTTTAAAGACAATCGTACGGAACCCTTCGTGTGCGAGCCTAACTCGCACTTGGCCAGTTTTTGAGACTAACTTCGCCCTTGGTTACCCGTGGCTGTTATTGTACACTTTGTAGAGGTACAAGTGCACAACAAAAACCGCGGGCTCAGCTGGTATCAGCTTGGGCATCCACGCTCAGACGCGTTGTGTCCTGAGATCAGAGGTCCAGAGAGGGATTCTCCAACGCTAGTGCAGTTGTTTTACCGTGGGAGAGCCACGCTTCGGCATGTATGGGCCGACTCGACCGGAGTGATACCACGGCCTCACAGAAAACCGGTGTGAAACAGTGCTTGCGCTGTGTTTCACCGAGTGAGTGAGGATACTGGAGGCCCATATCTCAACAACTCCCCCGTCCCCCTCCCCATCCCACAAAGGCCGGCAATGCACTTGTGACGCCTCTGGTGTTGCGGGTGTCCAAGGGCGCCGGTAATCTCTAACTACCAGGTTATACGTCTGCTGGTTGGCCCACGCATTCCATAAAAAAATAGGTCCCGTCCTAGGGTAACATGATATGTTTCAACTGCGCCAACTTTTTTGTAAGGCCGTGGTATTACACCGGTCGAGCCGGCCCATTCATGCCGAAGTGTGGCTCTCCCACGGAAGCTCTCCAATGTAATTTAATATTATCCAAGACAAGAATTCAGTTTTTTGGTTCCCAAATTATACATTTACGAAGCGATTTCTTTGTTTCCAAGGCCCTCAGTTATACAACAAACTCAATAAACATTTTCATTTTTATTCTCTACCTAGCATCCCACTTAAGAAAACTTTGGCAGATTGGCTTTTGACTAAGAACTACCAAGACACAGAAAGACTCCTTCATACCGAAAATAATCCTTCTTAATCCACCACAAGTACACACACATCCACACACACACACACACACGTACACACACACATACACACACACACACACACACACACACACACACACACGTACGCACGCACACACACCACTTCATGCTTGAGCTAACATTTTTATTCTGAGCTTTAACGTTAATTCTAATGTTACCTAAGTTATGTCAGGGGCGTGGACCGGACCCTTAATACAAGTTATCTAATAACTTAGCAAGGGTTCTGGTTGCGACACCTGGTTTGACTCGTTAACATCCTTGCATGACCCTAATGTTCAGTTGATTGTTGTATTTTGGTTAACATTGTAATTATTTAAGAATCAATAAACTATTATTATTATATAATGAATTTTACCGAAACGTATTTAACCATTCGATTGTCCCGATTTTTCTTATTGGCAAAGATGGCAACCCTGCCTGGTACCTTAAAAAGTATTATTCTAAGTGTTTATGTACATTGAACTATAATTCTTAGCAACCGCATGCTTACGTAAATAATAGCTAAGGTAAATAGAGTAATTGTGAGCTGAATGTCACTAATTTGTATCTAAAACAAGTCTGTTAAGATAATATAACAGACTTATTTTTTACAATGTAATTTTATCAGACAATGTAAGAATCACTTATGTAAATATACTTACCGAACTTGTTCTCACAATTTATAATAAGGAAGGATAAACACTTTAATAATGTCTAAAGAGGTTTTTTGATTGTGTTTGTATAAACACGTAGATAGATACTAGATACATTTTCTAGAACTCTAGCTTTCAATTAGATTTTGATCATTCCTTTTGTATTAAAAAGAGTATTTGTTCAAAACTAGCTGACCCGGCGAACAACAGCCGCGCCTTTTTTTTTAATGAATACTTTCCAACTTCCCAAAAACGTATTTTAGTATTTATGCCCGCTTCAACTTCCCATGGGTAGTGTACAATCGCGGCCCAAGAAAATATAACACTTTTGGTTTTCTTCAAATTTTCTTCTATACAAACCTTGTCTTGGCAATAAAAACACTTAAAAAAAGAATTATTGAATTTGATGCAGTCGATCAACAGTTATGTGCATAGATACGTACATAGATTTCGGTCATTCATTTTATTTATTTATACGGTTAGAGACTTAGATCATTTATGTATCACTAGCGAGCCTGCCCCGCTTCACACTGGAAGTCTTTGAAATTTCTGATTTCTTCTACTATATCAATGACGCAATATTTCGTTAGTGTACTATATTATGCATGTATTACACATGTATAAACTTTCCTCTTGATTATCCCTATCTCATCATCTTCCTAGCCTTTATTACTCCCAAGATTAGTTGGGGTCGGCTACTAGTTCAATCAGATTTACTTGAAGAAGACTTGAAGAAAAAAAAAGAGTAAGATATTATACCTATTCATATAGATAATTCGCATAATTGCTCACATATTTTATATGTAAAATATAATGAATATCCACAATTATGTTCATAAATAGGTAATGATAATGATACTTCTAAGGTCGTTAAATATCATTATCGGAAATTATCGCCACAAATCGAGTTGGATATTTACATTCTGAAGTGGCCATGCTTCAGTGTGAAATTGTCGCTAGCTGTTCCTCAGGACGAGAGACTTTGGACCTATGGTAAAAAAACAACTTCACGGACAAAGGCTGTAATGACTTGGAGAGGCTCTAGTTGCATTTTTTTATGTATGAGCCTGCCAAAGTGAGTCTACCCTGCTTGATGGAAGACATGAGCAGAAACCAAGAGTGGTGGTCACCATATTCAATAATATGTGTGTGAACGCAGAGAATGCAACTGCATCATTGGGCCTCCGGTCTCGCACTCAACAACGAAACACGGCAACATGAATTCTGTCACTTTAGGTTGATCCTCTGTGCGAGGGTAGTACCGCTAGGGTTGCCAACTTTTTTTAAAAGAAATAAAGTATGTTTAGGTCTGAGAAGAATAATAAACAGTATTTTATTAATTTGATGTTTTTTAATCAATTATTTAGAGCTTCTGGCATAACTTATTAATTTACAGTCTTTTTAAAAACTTCATACGCCTCACCACAATTATAACTAAAAGTTAAATAAATAAGGAGCACATTTTTATTAAATTAATAGATGCTCTATTTCTATCCTCCCGCCACTTTGCATTCATAACTGAAAAAATCCATAGATCTCTTCATGATCTTTGGGGGCATTGAAAATTCACGCCGCATAAGGGCACCTTCCTGCCGAGACCGTAAACCGGTTAAAAAATAATTCGACGAAATGTATGTACGCGCATACTGCACAAAATTAAATAATACTTTTTAAATGTGTTCCTTTTTGTAAGGACAAGGTTTGTGTACAAGAAAAATAAAAAAACGGGAAAGTTTTTTTTTGTCCGCGACGCGAACCTGATACAGATATGTAAATATGGCGGACTACGAAGTTCATCGGGTCAGCTAATTTTATATAAAAGAGAGTTATATATTCTACGTTTGTACAATAAAGATATTGAGGTAAAATTAACGAAAGGAGTCTTTATTAAAGAACAAAACTCAAAACAACAGTTTCGAAGAGATCACAAATGGCTCTCAGATCTCAGAAATGGCTTAACCGATTTGGATACAGTTTTCTTTTATGTATTCTGGTAAACTTTACTTATCATTGAGTGTTTGCTTTATTTCAACCGGTTGACAAATAAAAAAGTTACCTATATCAGTTTAAAGAATCACTACGATAACTGATATATATGCGGGCGGAGCCGCTGGAAAAAGCTGGTATTTAAAGCTGATTGTATTGTTAAATGCTAATTTTATTTTTGACTAGCTTAGTGTCAAAGTCAAACAATGCTGTCTACTGACGCATTTCGAAAATCAATGCGTCTTTAACTATTATCAGTTTACATAGTTAGATAAATGATAGATAATTAATCATATTCTTCATTACATAATAAAAAAAAAAAAGTAAAAACTAAAACCCAACTACGACAAAAAACGACGTTGAAAAAGCATGAAACAAGTTTCAAAAGCCGTAGTCACGCGTTGTTAAAGTGTCATCGACTATGGTTCATTACTAAGTTTCAAAAACCGTCGTCCATGTAGTATAATGTACCATAGTTCATAACACTTTAACAACGCGTGACTACGGCTTTTGAAACTTGTTTCATGCTTTTTCAACGTCGTTTTTTGTCGTAGTTGGGTTTTAGTTTTTACTTTTTTTTTATTTAAAATGTTTTGGTGCCTCTATAATATTAATTTCTTTGCATAGTATATTTTAAATAGGTACTATAAAAATTTTACAATTATCGAATAAATACAGTCAAATTCACGAGAAAATGCTTATAATATATATATTTTTGAAAGGTACAAGTAACGTCCTTTCGTATGATACTAAACACGGCATATTTCTCTCAAATTTATTTTTTTAAACAGTACTTTACGTCGGCTAGAGGGCGCCACATTAGGTTAAATGACACGTCGTATAACCTGTAACCAGCGGACAATCCAGACGCTTCTAACGATACCTCATTTGTCTTATTCTGACTATTAGCTTAGAAAGAAGGGAACAAACGAGCATACCATAGAAATTCCACACTTATCGAATAAATACGGACAAAGTCACGAGCAAATGCTAATAATATATATATTTTTGAAATGTACATGTAACGCCCTTTCCAATGATACCAAACACGACATATTTATCTAAAATTTATTTTTTAATGCTGTACTTTATGTTGGCTAGAGGGCGCCACATTAGATTCAGTGACATTTCATATAGTCTATAACCAGAAGACGATCATGAAGCTTCTAACGACACCTCATTTGTCCAGTTCTAATGAGTAGTTAAGGAGCTATGAGGGAACAAATGAACATACATACATACATACATACATACATACATACATAGCCTGTCAAAATCATAACCCTCCTTTGGCTTTGCCGTAGTCGGGTAATAATGATTAAGATAAGATCGTCTAAGATTGTATTTTATTATACTACTAGCTGACCTACGAAACTTCGTCTGCCTCTCTTTTCAATCATGATCTGCTTCTATTGGTCTAAGCGTGATGTTAACTATCCTATCTTAGGCATGCCCACAAAACACACATTTTGAAACAGGCGATACGTCTGCTCGTTTGCCCGCATGTGACATAACAAAAAAAAATTGAAAATGTTTTTGGTAGTGCACAATTCAGGAAGCTTGCGCCGGGTTAATAACGACATGCTGATTATAGACCCTGAAGTCATTGAAACAATTCATGTTGACAAAATATGTGATAATTTGATGTTCATTAACTTAGTCTTTAAATAATGAATGAAGCCCTTGAATATTATTTTAATATGAACACATTTTTTCTACAGATACAGACGCCGATTCCAGAAATAAATGACGATGGTAAGTACATACGAAATTAAATTAATAGAAACCAAATAGATAGCGACTGTAGCGAGCCTGTCATTAACCGATAAACCAGAGACTTTTTTTCTTCTTCTTACGCATGGGCATCTGATCCCAAAGTAGATAAAATCAACCAGTACTACTCCCCCTAAGAACTGTTAAACATATTATTTTTTCCGAATAAAATAGATGCATAACAAATAATCGTGCTTCACCATTCACCACAATAATCCAAGAAATCCGAGTAGACCAGCCGAGGCTAATATTCTTTACACCTAACAATGCAGATACTTCTAAAATTATTTCAATGACAAATGTAATTTCTTTGTTGATATTTCTCCACCTAAATTGTTAAAGTATACAGTAATTTATTTATCCAGTGCATGCTGTTAACAAACATAGCGTAAATAATTGCTTTATTATTTACTTCAAATCCATCTTCCCAACCTTTATTATTCCCAAGATTATTTGGGAAGTTTTTCCACGGAGCGACTGGTATCGGACCTCGACAACCCTAAAGGCGAACTGAATTCGAAAGTTGAGCTAGTTGTCAGGATATTTGTAGGCACGAATTCCCAATAACGAGTGCTATAGATATTTGGTCTTTACCTATGAAATTGCCGTTTTGTATGCAATAAGTGAAAGTACTTATTTTTTCTAACTTTTTTATTTCTGTTATTCGAAGTAATCACCCATGCAATCGACGCATCTTTGCCAACGCATTGGCAGTTTATTGATGCCATTCTTGTAAAAATCAGCTAGACAGGAGGCAACAAACTCTTCAAAGGCATTTTGTACTGCCTCTCGGGAACTGAATTTTCAAAATGAAAAAGTAATAGTCGGTAGGTGCAAGGTCTGGTGAGTATGGCGGATGAGGGAGAGCTTCCAACCCCAGCTCTTGCAGCTTACAATCAATAAACTGCCAATGCGTTGGCAAAGATGCGTCGATTGCATGGGTGATTACTTCGAATAACATAAATAAAAAAGTTTGAAGAAAAAAGTACTTTCACTTATTGCATAGAAAACGGCAATTTCATAGGTAAATACCTATTATTTATGACAACTTTAAGTCTATTTTCTCTGCCTAGCCTTATCCCATTTCAATTGAGGTCGGCTTAGCAATAGATTTAAAGTCGGCTAACTTTAAACCTAACATTAAACAATAATTTTCAGAGGTCCTTCTCCGAATGGATTGTGTGGGAATTTGCGGCTCAGACGTTCATTACTGGCAACAAGGCGCTTGTGGACACTTCCTCCTAAAAGAACCCATGATTATGGGACATGAAGCATCAGGAGTCGTCGCTAAGGTAAGGTTCTAAAAGTTTAATGGTTAAAATGTCTCTTTCAGACCCCAGAATATGTCAGATCTCATTTCTGTCCATCTAATCGAATCAGTAAATTGGGATTAACAAAATGAATAGTAACCTGTGTGAAGATGCCGCTAAAGATTAGTTCTTTATATACCACTTCACTATTTTGCTACCAGGATATTATAAAGGCGAAAGTTGGATGAGGAGATCGAAGTGTATAAATAAATATTTTAGACATCTAACACACAACGCGATCTGGTCCCAAGCTAAGCAGATATATTATTATCACATCTATACAAATAAATAAAATTGGAGTGTCTGTTTGTAATATTAAAATAACCGCTTTTTACTAAATGCATATGTATGTATACACGGTACATATACCAAAAATGTAGTTAAAAAATTTTTTGTCTGTCTTTCTGTCTGTCGGTCTGTCTGTCTGTCTGTTTGTTCCGGGTAAACTCTGGAACGGCTGAACCGATTTCGACGGGACTTTCACTGGTAGGTAGCTGATGTTCCCGGGAGTAACTTAGGCTACTTTTTTTAGACTAACTTTGTCCCACGGCATTACTCGCGGTACGACGATAAGCGCGGGTAACACCGCGGGGTTCAGCTAGTAGTTATTGAATAAATTTCTGTCCGTTAATAAACAAACTATTACCATTCAGGTAGGTAGGTTGTTGGCCGACGACATACCAGCTTGAAATCCGGTATTTGACATTTTAGTACCAGACAGTGTTATTTGGAGGTGTGGTCCCCCGTCCCCTCTCTCCTAGGCCGTGGTCACGTGCTCTGACGTCACAACGTGCGACCGCGTGACCCTGAACTTAACCGTATTGAATGTGTTTGTCGTAATATCGAGAGTAGGTAGTCACATTTATCGTAAGTATTTAAATGTCAATGTTTAAATTATTAAAGTCTGCTCATGTCTGCGACAGAAGGCCAATTCTCTTAACAAAATTCAGTTCCGATCTTCTTTTGATCTTACATCTTTCTTAAAAGGTATTTTCGTGCATTAATATAAAGCGTTAATGTGCGGTTGTGATATATGATTAATTGTAACACAAATATTTATTTCTCTACAAAAAAACGCTTTGTAAATCTTTTCTACATTTCTGGAAGTTCTAGAAATAGAAATACGGCGCCATCTATCGCATATCTGTGCAACTTAGATGCCAAACCGCCATCTGTTAGGATTTTATAATAAAAAGTATATTTTACATACGAACTTAAGTCGTTTAATAAACAAAGAAATAGATCACGGAACAATATTTAAAGTACTTGCTTTCTAGCAAAAAAATAACTAACGAAATTGGACTATGTATTATTGAATTACATCTAAGTACATATTTTGACTTTCATCCCCTCTCTCCATTAAACCGTGCTGAATTTCGGGATAAAAAGTTTCCTTTGTCCTACCTGACTACCTCGTAGTTCGTAGTATAAACTCAAATCATGCATGCCAAGTTTCCTTTGAATCCATTCGGTAGTTTCGATGCGCAGCCAAGATACAGACAGACCGACAGACAGACAGACAAAAATGAAAAAAAGAATAGTTTTGGCTTCAGTATAAATAGAGAGCCCTCTAAAAAAAATTTACAACATATCTTTAATGTATAGAATTGAACCTGTTACATTTTTATCAGAAGTATAGATATTACAGATATTTGTACATAATTGTGACGTACCTTATTAACTGTTATATGGTGAATTGGCCTTGAGAACCGCTGTTATTACTTCTGTCACACGTTTTTAGTAGGTACATTATCAGCAATAAAATAATTCAAATATTATAAGATCTAATCTTACTCGTTTCTTGATAATCTATGAACAACAACGTTATAACAATAAAGCAATAGTTTACCATCAACATTAAAAAATAAGTTTATGTGAGCATAAATAATAATAATAATTTTACGTATTGCAATAGTGATAGCTGTGGGCAAAGCTCAAATCAAATCTCTTGATCAAAGAGACGACAGAGTGAAACGGGAGAGAATGAGAGAAATCCTGTAAACGGCGTTACAGGCGGTTATTGTCGTACCACGGGTAACGCCGCGGGGCGTAGCCTAAGTTACTCCCTATATCATCAGCTATCTGTCAGTGAAAGTCCCATCAAAATAGGTCCAGCCCTTCTAGAGATTACCCGGAACAAAAGGACAGACAGACAGACAAAACTTATAAAATACATACATACATATGGATATGTAAAAATCTGTTATTTTATAGATGTATGAAACACTACTTTGTGTCGATTCGATACTTATGGGTGCAGAGTAGTTTTATTGAAATTGATCCAGCAACCGCTAAATCAGGATTAGAAAAGCGCAGGAGTCCGGTTACCACTTCCTTATTACCAAGCGATCCTTTCAACCCGAAATTTTAAGATTTCCTCTACTGTAATAAATTACACATTACTTTTGAATTACGCACTGAAATCCGTTGAGGAATTTAAAAGATCTAAGCGAACAGGCTGGGGAAGTGACTTTATTTTATACTCTGTTTTACTAAAGACTACTTTGTTCAAAAACCTGATTCCCCTTCACTTTTTTTATTATGTTAATTATCTATATATATATATATATATATTTATATATATATATCTATATAAAAAAAATGTTTACCGCCCAACGAAGTGGGTCAGCTAGTCGTCTATACAAAATACAAATTAACCGATACCTATTATTAAATAAAATATATATATATATATATCCTTTGCAAATTCATCTACGACGAATAAGTCTTATCACTTTTCGGGTTATTATGTAACCTATGTCATTTACAAATAACGTAGCCTTCTATTGGTAAAAGAATTATCAAAATCGGTTCAGCAGATTCAGAGATTACCCCCTACAATGTCACAACGTCACAAACACACAAACTTTACCTCTTTAAATAATAGTATAGATAATAGATAACCCAGAGAACTGCCAAATAATAATATTACATCATGACACTGATTGCTAGGCGCGTATTTGTCTACTTATCTCATAAATTATTATCGCACTTACTTTGACTCTTGTAATAATTGGATTAAGTTTTATATTGCGTAATATACCTGCACGTAATAACATAATATTTAAATGATTATTTATCTACGGCAACATAAAAACAAAGATAGTTATGTTATCTATGCTCCATATACCTACATAAATAGTTCGGATATCATTTGTCTACATTAAAAATTAAAAGATGCAATATGCATGTTACAATTGCTATCTGTTAAAGGCTGTTGTTAAAAGTATTTATCCGTTAAAACCATTCAATAACCTTGTATTATAGCATCGTTCTAGAGGCCTCTGCGATTCCAGAACTGTCTACAAGTTTCCAGTCCACGGGAACCTGTCCTCTTCGATCTATATTAATCTAAGTTGCATTTGCCCATCTACAGAATCAGAAATTTCCTTGCCTTGTCCCTTTTGCCCATAAAGTGATTACCTAAGTAGATCCCCAAGAAAAAACACTGACATGAGTGACATGCATTTAGCTGCAGTAACTTATTAAAGTCGACTGTTTACGACTTAATAATGAAACACATAGAACGCTTATCTATTAACGTAGTTTTTGATAAAATGAATGATAAAAATTAACGTGGAATATTCCAGTATATACTACGAATATTAACAGATAAAGTAATTTATGACAAATCTATAGAAGGTCGAGGTCCGACTGATGTAGTCCCGATAAACTTAATATTTATCCAAAAGTTTTTACTTGAATTGGTGATTATCACATTAGGTACTATTTGCTTCTAGGTCGGTCCTAAAGTGTCGAACCTCAAAGTCGGTGACCGCGTGGCGATAGAGCCGGGCGTGCCGTGCCGGTACTGCGAGTTCTGCAAGACGGGCCGGTACCACCTGTGCCCCGACATGAAGTTCTGCGCCACGCCACCCATACACGGGAACCTTGTTAGATACTACAAACACGCAGCTGACTTCTGCTACAAGTGGGTACTACATTTAACTATATATTGTTTTAAACTTTCATGGTCAGTAACATTAAAATAGGAATCTGCGGGATTGCTACCATCGGATTGCGACGATCGTAATAAAAGACTACGAAAGAGGGTAGACCGATATGTCTGCCAATAACAGCCCACCCGCAAGATCTTCAGTTACTCCGTGATCATGGCCAGGGCTATGAAACTTCCATACATCTGTCATAACAAAAAAATTACATAGAAGGTGGTGTCACCCCTCTAAAGAGGTACTCAAACTTTGACCATAATGTACATCCGTACTGATAGGTGGAGCTAGTTGACATAAAAACTTGAAAAAAATTAAGTACTTACTTAAATATACTAACTTTTAATTAATTTAATTTAGTAATTAATTTAATAAGTAAAGCATTTTTTTCTGTCAAAACACTATTATTTCAATTTTTCAGTTTGAAAATGTTATTTTGGTGAAACGAAACGTAAATTGGTACTGACAGAAACGTAAACGGTAAACGTTAACTTTCAAAACTTTTCTGTTTCTGGTTTCGTTGTGTTCTGGTGATATACTTAGTATCTATTTTGTGCTTTTTCCTTGGATTCTGTGATACGATACGTAAACTATTGACCCTACACTGTGAATACTGAACCTTGCTTGCTTTTGCGATTTGGATTCAACGACACTTTCAAAATGCCGAGAAAGTCAGCTTTTAAGTGATCTTTTGTAATTTTTCGCAATTCTCTTGTGTAAAACACAAAACAGAAGTAGTAAATTTTGTAATGGATAGCTAAATATTATTTTAAACAGCTGGTGTACAAATGTCAACAGATTACTTAAAGGCAAAACAACTTTGTGTAATAATAATGCTACGAAAATACAATCGTTAAATTATTATAAATCGCATAATAAACGGCGAACTTAAGAGATCTAAACTTGTGTTTTATTTAATAAATTTGTCCTTAATCCAAAAAACAAGTATAAAAATCATTAGCTCCATCTATCGGGCTAGATGTGATACACGCAGCGCCATCTCTGTGCTTGGGTACTCCCATTTAAATCAATTGAAATCCTTAGTGGCGCATCTATGTCTACTGTAGTGTATTATCTATGATCATGGCGCTTGCAACAGCGCCGAAATATCGGATACATTTAACTAGTTATACTTCTGTATAATATAGTCCATCTTAAGATTGCCTGTAAAGCCGAGTTTCCACCGAACCAAAGTTGGAAACTTTTGTGTTGTCAACACGTGTTGGTGACAAAAGTTTCTGTAACTACCTTGTGTTGGCAACAAAAATTGACAACAAAAGTTGAGAATAGTATTCCGTTTTTGGCGGTAAACGTCAAAAGAATACGCTTGTTGCAAATATTTATTGACTCTCTGGTGACGCTTAGTTGGAATGTTTTTCAAATTGTTGGCGACTCGATGTAGACACAATGGAAACAAAAGTTGACGATTTTCTGAAGAGTTGTCAACAGTTGGGAACACTGAAATTGCCAACAATTTCGATGGATACGCGATAAGGGCGCCCATTGTATAACTGATTTTTGTTTATATTCGGCGTTGTATGTTTCTATATAATAAATAGTGCTTGTCTATCTATAGCTATTTCGCCTGTTTCTAATATACCTGAACTATTCTCAATGAATTCTCTCAAACAAGTTACTTATTAACAAAGTTTTAATTAGTAAATTGATGTTATAAGACGCGCTTATCTCGGCAACGAAAGGCTATCCAGGCTTTTTATTTGGAAAAAAAAGTTCTTAATAGTCTTTTAATCAAAGAAATCTACCCTCGATAAATGGGCTGCTAACAAGAGCAGGCAAGCAAATCAGGGACAATTGATTTAGTTTGAGAGACGCAGATTGCAAATATCATTGTTTTAAAGTTTCAAATGAATGATTCCAGGTTACCTGACCATGTCTCCATGGAGGAAGGAGCATTACTGGAGCCTCTCTCAGTGGGAGTGCACGCCTGCAGGCGCGGAGGTCTCAGTGCTGGAGACTCGGTGTTGGTACTGGGAGCAGGACCCATCGGTCTTCTCACAATGATGACGGCCAAGGCTATGGGAGCTAGCAAGGTGATCATCACAGGTAAGAAGCATTTTAATTGTACCTACTGTTAAATTCATTGTAGATTTTTTCAAGAGTATTTTAATGAATAATATTAAGAATATTAAATATTTAAGACATGAAATAATGAAAAGAATGTCGTGACCTCGAAATACAAAACAAAAACGTATCTCAATCATAAAGCTATTATACATAGAATGGCTGCCTGTAAGCGGAAACGTCCAACTGTTAAAAAGAGAGACAAGATCGCGGTACCCCATCTGTCTTTCTCTACTGACGCATGCGCAATAAAGGACAAATAACAGTAATCCAATCACAACAATTAACCGTTAAATCGTTCTGCTATGCTGCTTTTCCGAGCTAACTGCGCATACGCTAGTAGAGAGAGACAGAGGGGTACCGCGATCGTCTCTCTCTTTCTAATCGAGGGACGACTGGAGGCCTGGCTCCCCTGCTCTATCTATAATCACTCTACGATCTCAATACCATGTAACACACAGATCGACAGAGTAATTACTAATCATGAACCACACGACAAAGGTTCTCCTGCCGTGGAATGTGATCGACTTATTAAAACTAATCCCTAGGCCCCTGCCCTGGACACGATCTCCTCGCCTGGTCGCATATTCCTTCACTCTTTTAGTGACTCATAGGAACACAAGAACTACCGCTTCTAATAACAGCTTATGAACATGACTCGTGGCTATAACTTTTAAGGTATTAGCTTTTGCCCGCGGCTCCGTCCACGTGATTGTCGATTATTGCAGTATCAGTATAAGTAGTACCAAGAATCAATGTATCTCAATGCCAAATTAAATTGAAATCGGTGCAGCAGTTTAGCCGAGAAAACGTAACAGACCGAGAGACAGAGTTACTTTCGCATTTATAATCTATGTAAGGATTAGATGTACTTCGCGGTGTTACACGCGGTTGTAGTACCTTGCTCGTCTCATGGCCATACTTCATTTTTGGGACTTGCTTATGTGCAAATCAAGACGATATAATCTATCTTTGTGCCAAATTTCATTCAGATTCCTTTCAGTCATTTTTGTTCACAAGAGTAACAAAATCCATACAAACTTTCTCATCTATACTAATATATAAAGCTAAAGAGTTTGTTTGTTTGTTTGTGTTTGTTTGAACACGCTAATCTCAGGAACCGCTGGTCAGATTTCAAAAATTCTTTCAGTGTTAGATAGCCCGTTTATCGAGGAAGGCTATAGGCTATATATCATCACGCTAACACCTACAGGGGCGGAACAACAATGAAGAATGTTACAAAAACGGGGGGAAATTATCACGTTACGGGCAATAGGAGACGCAAACGAGGTTGCGTGGGTCAGCTAGTTTTCGATATAATTAAGGTTTAAGAATTTTATAAAATACCTCTTTAAATTAATCTAGGCAAAGGCCCCTCTGATGCCAATGACCAGAAATATCCAATAAATTTAAATAAACTATTTGATCATTGGCAGATATCTTACAATCCCGTCTGGACTTCGCCAAGCAAATGGGTGCTGATTTCACCCTTCTAGCATCCCGTGACGTCAGCGAGGCAGACATGGTGAAGAAGATCCATGAACTGTTGGATGGACATCCAGACGTGTCTTTCGACGCTAGTGGGGCGCAGGCTACAGTCAGACTGGCAATGTTGGTAAGTCGACGTAAAACTTTACCGTGGGAGAGCCACGCCCTCAACTACGGCCTCACAAAAAACCGGTGTGAAATAGCGCTTACGCTGTGTTCCACCGAGCGAGTGAGGATACCGGAGGCCCATACCCAACCCCTCCCCAAATCCCTTTCCCCATTCGCCAAAGGTCGGCAACGCACTTGTGACGCCTCTGATGTTGCGGGTGTCCATGGGCGGCGGTAATCGCTTACCATCAGGTGATATGTCCACTCGTTTGCCATCTATACCATAAAAAAAAACTTAGCAAATTTTCATGTGATTTTTTTTCACAAAGGTGACTTCTTTAAGTAGCACCTATATCTATATATTTTTTTATATTAGCCTGGCAAAGTATTTCTAATCTTCCTGTTAGAACGCATGAGCAGAATCCAAGAGTAATGGTCACCATGCTATACTATTGCGAAGAAGAGTCTAGTCAAAAAATAGTTTTTTCATCCCACCATCTCGGAGAGAGTATTTTTACCCTTCAATATCTGAGTGCAAAAGCCTCTCCTCGCTAGAGGATAATGTGCTCTTATAGTTTGTGAATTCATAACATCATTTAACCTATTTACTTCTACCTCTATGGTGCTGAATTTATCATATAATCTTTTTTTAATTTGTTAAAAACTCAGACACGGAATCTTGTTGGTGTACTTTTTTTGATTTGCTTTGCTCGCGCCATTTTATTTTCACGTCATTTAGTCATTTCCTCGCTGAGGTGGGATGAAAAGTTACGTGTTGCACTCGAGCGCAAAGATTTTCACCTTGTGCTCTTTTGATTCCCTCGCTAACGCTCAGGATTCTAATTTTTGCATCACTCGCTGCGCTCGTGATTCAAGATAGAATCCTTCGCTTGCTCGGTCATCAAAATTGAGCACGCGGTTAAAAAGCAACTTAGCACTCTTGTATAACAAATAACTATTTTAATAATATGTTTTTAATTTTGAAATAAATAAAACAAAGAGTTAGGTACGTCATTTATACGTTCATACAATTTTTATAATATTTATTTTTTTGTATTCGTTCCAAGTTCCAAATATCAGACTACATACTATACAATATAAAAAGGTCAATAAGAAATATTACGATAAAAAAAAACTTTTTCTCATACTATGTAATCATAACAATTAAATGAACAAAAAGTATAGACATTGTAAAGTGCATTTATCTATAATATTTGTATTTAAATATATGTATTACATGTATTTACATATATTTTAAACTTGTTGAGTCCCGCGGTGTTACCCGCGCCTATTGTCGTACCGCGGATGACTCAGCTAGTAATGTATACGTGTTGTTGTCGCGTCGTGTCCAGGCGACGAAGTCTGGCGGCGTGGCGGTGCTGGTGGGGATGGGCGCCGTGGAGCAGAGCGTGCCGCTCGCCGGCGCACTGGCGCGCGAGGTCGACATCCGCGGGATCTTCCGATATGTTAACGAGTGAGTAGTCTCTCTACCGATATGTTAACGAGTGAGTAGCCTCTCTACCGATATGTTAACGAGTGAATAGCCTCTCTACCGATATGTTAACGAGTGAGTAGCCTCTCTACCGATATGTTAACGAGTGAGTAGTCTCTACCGATATGTTAACGAGTGAGTAGCCTCTCTACCGATATGTTAACGAGTGAGTAGTCTCTACCGATATGTTAACGAGTGAGTAGCCTCTCTACCGATATGTTAACGAGTGAATAGCCTCTCTACCGATATGTTAACGAGTGAGTAGCCTCTCTACCGATATGTTAACGAGTGAGTAGCCTCTCTACCGATATGTTAACGAATACTATATAATTATCATACTTTATACCACCAACATAATGTGTCATTAAGTAGTTACTGGATGAAGAAATAAAGTGAAAATTCCCTTGAGGAATTTAGTTTTGCAATGAAGGTTATTTCATGTCCATACTGCCTTCGGCACCGACGGTGAAACACAAGCTGTGTTTGCTACACAGCGCAAGCGCTGTGTAACACCAGTCTTATCTCCTTTTCCACGATACGGTCGATTATCTCGGTAAAGGCTATGTCTTGCCTCAAGAATCAAAATAGTCATGATAAATTTCATTCAAATCTGTTGAAGCGGTGTAGCCGTAAAAGCATAACATCAGAGACAGTTTTGAATATTAGTATGGATAAAAGTTGTGTTGAATATCTGTGTAGATAGATACCTTTGTTTTAGATTTGTAACTGTTTTAATAATAACTTATTATTAATCCATTATTTCGTCCATCAGGTACCCCATAGCTCTAGCGATGGTAGCTAGCGGTAAGATCAACGTGAAGCCCCTGGTCACTCACCACTTCACCATGGAGGAGACGGTGGAAGCGTACGAAGTGGCCCGACAGGGCGCGGGCATCAAGGTCATGATTCACGTCCAACCGAAGGACGCTAACAACCCTGTTAAGTTTTAAATAGTTCCACTTTGGAGTAATGGCGAATAGATGAGATTTCCAGAAACTTCTACGATATATCGATATACATATACCTTTTTACGAAAATTATGTGAACGGATGAGAATTAAATTTAGGAAAGCTAAAGAAAAAAAAAAAGAGATTTATTATGGTCTAAATGCAACTACTGGGCCTGGTAACCAAAGGCAGACTAGACAACTAGCATGGAGTAATCTTTGCCAGATTCCACGCTATTGAAAATAGTTTTACATACTAAAAATAGTGTACCGAAATCTGGAATAGTCATATAAATACCATTTTTACACAAACAGTTCTATATATTTGCCGGGCCGGTAATACATTCATATTGTATAGCCGACCCACGCAACCTCGTTTGCGTCTTCTATTGCCCGTAGTGTGATAATTTTCCCCCGTTTTCGAAACATTTTTCATTGGTGCTCCGCTCCTATTGGTCCTAGCGTGATGATATATAGCCTATAGCCTTCCTCGATAAATGGGCTATCTAAAACTGAAAGATTTTTTCAAATCGGACCAGCGGTTCCTGTGATTAGCGTGTTCAAACAAACAAACAAACTCTTCAGCTTTATATATTGGTATAGATTTAAGAAAATTCGAGAATTTCAAAGACTTCCTTGCGAAGCCGAGCCGGGTTGCTAGTACTTACATAACAAAATATTTAATTTTATGAACTCACTTTTCCGTCATAATTACTCCTCCCAAAATATATTTGTATAAATTTTAACCGACTATAAATAAAGTATGACGTCCTCAATTTGGTTGTGTTGGTTTTGAAGGAAATTCTATATCTATACAAATAAATAAAATTGGAGTGTCTGTTTGTAACATTAAAATAACAGCTTTTTAATCAATGCATATGTATGTATACACGATACATATAACAAAAATGTAGTTTAAAAATTTTTTGTCTGTCTGTCTGTCTGTCTGTCTGTCTGTCTGTCTGTCTGTCTGTCTGTCTGTTTGTTCCGGGTAATCTCTGGAACGGCTGGACGGATTTTGACGGGACTTTCACTGGCAGGTAGCTGATGATCCGGGGAGTAACTTAGGCTACTTTTTTTAGACTAACTTTGTCCCGCGGCGTTACTCGCGGTACAACAATAACCGCGGGTAACACCGCGGGGTTCAGCTAGTATGTAATATAAATTTTGAAATCGATTTTATTGGCATTTGTATACTCGTACTACTGGTTTCGTTCTAAGTTTTAAAATGTTGATCAAAGTATATATCTGTTATTTATTAGGCTTTAATTTGTGAATCGATTTATAATAAATCAAAGTACAGGAATTAAAATATTTTTGTATTTTAAATAAATTGTTATATAATTATTAATTGGTTAAATTGAGTTTCATTAAACACACACTAAAGGAATAATAATTTATGGCAAGTTGAAATACCAGGTAACCTCTGAAATCATCATCCTACTAATAATTTCAACGCGAAAGTTTGTGAGTATGGATGGATAGATGCATGGATGTTTGTTACTCTTTCACGCAAAAACTACTGAACGAATTTGTATGAAACTTTACAGTAATATAATTACTATTTGCCGCAATTACCGACATGCACGCGGGCGGAGCCGCGGGCAACAACTAGTTATGCATAAATAGCCTTTAATAGTCCACTGTTGGACATACACTTTCAACGGAAGTTTTGGCTTAGGCACTATACCAAGCTGGCCGGAATGGTTGGTATGATTTTTTTATGGAATAAGGGGAAACGAGCAGACTTATCGCCTGATGGTAAGTGATTACCGCCGCCCATGGTGACAAGTGCGTTGCCGGCCTTTGGGAATGGAGGAGGGATTGGGGTATAGGCCTCTCGTATCCTCTCACTCGGTGAAACACAGCACAAGCGCTGTGTCACACCGGTTTTCTGTGAGGCCGTGGTATCACTCCGGTCGAGTCGGCCCATTCATGCCGAAGCGTGGCTCTCCCCTGGCATTTATGAATATATATATACAAATATTAGAATCTCCTTCCTAATATTTGTCTTTGCTCTCCTAATTTACTGCACGCTACCTAATACACCTGAAAGCTGTAAACGAAGTTATAGCAAACTCAATTCATTACAAATGATTTGCGATCGTTATGAGCCAAGAACGTTTAGTTTAGCCAAGAAAATAGAATTGCATACGAGAATAAATAACAAGGCCGTAGATTTGTTTGCAGAACAAAAGGTTTGAAGAGTAAAATTGTAATTTCAATGTTAAATACAATAATATAATTTATTTTACTTTTATCTTCAATCTTATTCTATCGTGATATAAAACGTATATCCTACACGTGAACGTATACAAACTTTTATGTAAAAAAATTGGCACATAACAGTGCTAAACCGATCGCTTTTTCCTTTTCTTATGAGAAGTCTATGCACATCAGTCAGAAGGCCTCTGATGACTGAAATGATGAATTGAATGGGGTCAGAATTTTCAAGTTTTTGCCCGGCCTCGAACAAGTTCAAGATCCAAGGCCCCGGCAAAATTTTTAACAATGATTTAGTGTGATTGAGTTCGATTAAGATGCCAAATAAGAATCAGAAGTCAATATAAGCATGCTAAAATTTCAATGGGTTCCAAACGAAAGGTAGGGCACCCTTCAACTAGATCGATTAAGAATCTGAGATAGGTAGCTGGGTGGAACCACGACACACATTGGGAGCCTGTTGGTTTAGTGAATATAGTGATCCTGGACTTTAAGCCAGAAGTTGTAGATCCAATTCACATAAAGAATAAATGATAGAATAGTGTGATAAACATGATCGCTTGTTCTAGCTCCTTTCGGACAGCCAAACTGGCTTTGTAATAATAACTGGCCCTGCACTATGTCAGCTGGTTCATGTATCTATGTATATAGGTATGTCGGCCGGCCTAGCTGACCAGCTTAGCAGCCAGCCGTAGTCTTAATACCAGGGAGAGGTAGTAGGTAACTATTCTAACCGGCCCAGCTGTTAGCCTTTGTTCCTTAGCTAGAGCAGTAATTAAAGTCGAAGGAATAAAAGTTCCTTCCTCTTTATATACAAAACTCACAACTATGCGGAGGTGACGCTGGTAATTTAATTGAAGACTTAATACAAACAATATACAAATAATTGAATTTCCTAAGTAATCTTTGTGTTACATAAATTTGTTTATTTAATACAACTGACACGTCACACGTAGGTATCTATACTAATATATAAAGCTGAAGAGTTTGTTTGTTTGAACACGCTAATCTCAGGAACCGCTGGTCCGATTTGAAACATTCTTTTTGTGTTAGATAGCCCATTTATCGAGGAAGGCTATAGATTCTTTATCATTACGCTAAGACCTACAGGAGCGGAGTAACAATGAAGAATGTTACAAAAACGGGGGAAAATTATAACGCTACGGGCAATAGGAGACGCAAACGAGGTTGCGTGGGTCGGCTAGTAATAAATATACCTTAGTTCGTGTTCAGAGCAAATACTGATTACAAGATTTCGTCACATGATGCCTTGTGATTCATAATATTATATATCTCGTACGTACAATGTAAGCGGAATTAGTTTAGCTAAATGCTAAAATGGTCCACACTGTAAGGATCGAGAAGGGTTTTCTTCAGGGTTGATTTTTAGCAGGCTTCCAAAAAGGAGGAGATTATTCGTCGCGAATATATTTTTTAGGCCGTATTGTTTATCTGTTCGTGTGGTGACCGATTAAGAATATGGAAACCCTTTTTTAGTGTTCATCCCTTGGGTGAGACGACTGAGGAAGTTAAGCTACGCAAGAGCACTACAAACAGGAGGAAAGTTTGAAATAGAAAGATAAGCTTTTCTAAGGAGAAGAATATGTCCAGCAGTGGACTATTAAAGGCTGTTGATGCTGACGATTTATTTATCACTGAATATAAAACAAAATATTTGAAATTTTTAAAAAGGGCCGACTGACGAGCACAGATGCAGCGCTAATTTGAGTGAACAAAGTCAAAGAGGTGTGTCACCGTAGTAAGTGGAGATCCATTTTCTCTGCCTACCTTAGTGAAATAGGCGTATAATAATTATGAATCTGAAAAATATCATGACTAATTAAAAACATTACTGAAGTTTTAATCAAAAACATTTTTTATAAACTAGTACACTTATTGATTTGTCCCACAGATTGCAAAGATACACAAAATTATCAGACAAATGTTTATACAATGTGAGACGAACCACGAGGGTGTATCAAAATGATTATTATTATGTAAGAGTGTTTAGTATTTGTTGTAGTTAAGCTCTCGTACAATCACAGTTTGTTCGCACTACTCGTTATGGGTGACAGCGACAATTACGCAGCCGTTCTTCACGGGCCCTACGATGTCAGAATTGTGAGTTTATTGTTAATTATCACTTATCAGGAACTTTTAACTCAACCCTAATCCCAGTTTCAAAGAATACTAAATGTTTGTTTGTAAAACAATAAGCCTATCCTAGGACACAGCCTTACACGATTTCTCGTAGTTTTCAATGTTCTTCTGATGCGTTCAATCTATTCCAACTAGACAATCCGTAAGTGTCGCTTGTGTGGTGGAAAGGATATTATCTACGTCTTTTTCGGAACGCAGTTCCTTATCGCGCATTGTGAAAGGGGGCTAGACGGAAAAAAATCTTACGAAAAGTTGTCATGACACAAAAATTCTTACGAAATGTTGTCACGACACTAAAATTCTTACGAAAAGTTGTCACGACACTTTTTGCTACAGTAATTGTTGAGTATATACAGGTTTTTTGTACATAATTAATAATAAAAAATAATAAAAATAATGAATCCTGACAGTGAACTTCGTTCCATCCGGGTGTCCCTTGACACTTCTCGAGTTTTTCCCCACAAAAAGAGGATCTTTCGACTAGGCGGGGTGACGATGCCTGGTTGATTATTTTGGAAAGTTTTAGGCTGAAGTGTCTCTTACCAATCGTTGGCAATCATTACTCCAGCGCACTAGTAGGCGTAGCAAACCTCAGTAAGCGCGCAGATTCATTAAAAGTGCCGCGGCCGGCCCCTCTGGCACTGGTGTGCCCGTGTGCACCGCAAACCCTGCTCTATAGGTAGGTAAAGACGCCGCTGGTTGATTGATGGTAAAAATCCTAATCGCGAGAACTTTTCTTAAAGCGATACAGGAATAATGCAACTGCTTAACTGTAATTTGGAGTGCCTTCCTTAGATTGCATTGATGTTCTACTAGTGATGTTTCAGTTTCACTAGATGTGGAAGATGGAAGACGCCACGTTTGAATTTTTATACTTTACCTTTAGCTACGACTAGGACAGTTCTCCTAGCAATATAATTCTTAGAAATACCAAAATCACTGTAGATTTACCTAATTGTATTATATTTAAACGTAGGTATCTCCTTACTTTTTATTAACTGACTTCAAAAAAGGAAGAGGTTCTCAATTCGACCGTATAAATATTTTTGTATGTGTGTTCGCAGATAACTTTTTCGTTTATGAATCGATTTTAATGGTTCTCTTTTGGAAGAAGATTTCCCAATGGTGGTATCATGATAAGGAGTCTAAGATCTGATAATGGCATCAAATAGAAATCGATCGATTTGGTCGTTCTTGAAGTCGGTTTTTTATTTTATTAAAATTTTACTTGTGATTCCAGGAAAAATGGCCTACACCAGAGATCACAGATAATGGTGAGTTTCCAAAAACGATACAATATAATTTACATTACTTAAATATTGTAGAATCATAATTTTATTGCAGAGGCCTGTGTCCAGCAATCGACTGCTGATGATGATGATGATGACTGTAGATTTAGATCAGATTGAGAATAAAACACAATAACATATTTATCTTGAGTACGCTGATTCGATTTCTGGTTTGGCAAACAACACCACTGACTTGTTAACCATCAACGTAGACAGTAACTTTTTTCTTGTAAGTCTGGATGAATGAAAACAACTATTTCAATGAGTTGCTATAAACATGAATGCCTTGAATAGACGGGATATTGATTATTCTTAATGTTTCGAATTTATCATCTTCAACATCTTTTGGACTATCCACTGCTGGATATACCTACGCTACTTCTTAGAAATAAGCTTTTAGCTTACAATACCATGCTAGCCAGACATTTTGGTATAGGGTTTGCTTCTGGTTTTCTTTCCTTTTTCAATGATGTTGTGTCGTTTTGCAGAGGTTCTGGTGAAGATGGAGTGTGTGGGTATCTGCGGCTCAGACCTGAAACTGTACAGCACCGGTACGTGTGGCATGGACGTGCTCACTGAGCCCATGGTCATTGGACATGAGGGTGCTGGTGTTGTCGTCAAGGTATGTATTTAGATATATAAAGAAGAAAGGTGACAGACTGACTGACAAACCCAGAGGTCAACGCACAGCCCAAACCGCTGAACCTAGAATCCTGAAATATTGCATGTAGGTTCTTTAAATAAGGTAAATGAGCACTAAGAAAGGAATTTTCAAAATTCCACCACCAATAGGGTAAATCAGAGGATGAAAGTCTGCGTGCACGAAGCCGCGTGCAAAAGCTAGTTTATTATAAACCTCGTCAAAATGAGTAGGAGTATTTAGAATACATGGGTCGGGTTATATTTAGTTATAAAAAGTCTTCATATTGAGTGACTGGTGCTTCAGCAAGAAAACCCTGTTAAATTCCAATTTCGCAAACTGCACCTAAATCGACTTACTAAACTGTTAATCAAATTTAGATACTTTTAGTTTTAGGCGTAAAGCAGACTTAAATATCTAAATTCCTTTACGTGTCTTCAAAACAGGGAATATAACTTTGTGTTTATTATATTAATTCTTGGAATCATGATTGTAATAAATATTCAATATATTTGCTTATCTGAGCCTTGACCTTAGGTTATATTTCAATTACGGATTGTTTTTACGAGACTGGCCAAAAGCGACAACAAGTAGGCGCGAACTTAATACAAATATTGTTGAAGTTAGAATGTAGGTACTTGTAAGCCATATTAAATAAAATAAATAAATATTTTGGACATCTAAACACACAACGCCATCTAGTCCCAAGATAAGCAGAGCTTGTGTTATGGGGTACTAGACAACTGATACAAATACATATATACTTTTTATTTTGTAAATACATACATATTATAGATAGAACACACCCAAACTCCGAAACAAATATTTGTAGATCACACATCATCATCTTAATGATCTGTGAATCTTGACTCAATCGTTGTACATTTTTACTTAGGATCGTGGTCATAGATTGATAATCTTGGTCTAACCGTTCTAAAGTTAGCACCGTCTCTAGTCATTAAACTGATAGTGTAAGTACACTATCAGTTTTGTACACAAATTTGAACATATAAAAGTGGAAAAAAAAGATAGATATATAAAAGTGTAATCTTTTAATTATCTCTCTATAAAATTAAAATGTTAAATTTAATTGTGACCGCTGCAAAAAGTAACTACAGTCCATTGAGATTTCGCGTCAGATTTCTTATTAATGTGCTACAGCGAAGCGAAGAAGATTCAGCTATTATCTATACAAATAAATAAAATTGGAGTGTCTGTTTGTAATATTAAAATCACCGTTTTTTATTAAATGCATATGTATGTATACACGGTACATATACCAAAAATGTAGTAAAAAAAATTTTTATCTGGCAGGTAGCTGATGATCCAGGGAGTAACTTAGGCTACTTTTTTTAGACTAACTTTGTCCCGCGGCGTTACTCGCGGTACGACGATAACCGCGGGTAACACTACGGGGTTTAGCTAGTACATTATAAATAACAATTCTTGACTAGTGGTTACAGTAATATTGCGATGCAAATGCTTGTTATTGAACTTAACATGAACAGTAAACAAAATACCAAGAACGACGCTGTGTTATCTCGTGCACCTTAAGTTTCGACTGCTTATCTTTGCTGATAATTTATACAGGTTGGTTCCAAAGTGACGTCATTGAAAGTGGGGGACCGCGTGGCCATCGAGCCGACGCAACCGTGCCGCGCCTGCGAGTACTGCAAGACGGGGCGGTACAACCTGTGCATCGCTCCCTGCTACTGCGCGTCCAAGGGGGCTCCCGGGAATATTTGTAAATACTATAAGCATGTAGCTGATTTCTGCCACAAGTGAGTGTGGGACATGGAATAAAAAATAACTTAAGAATTATTTACGAATCTTTGACTATGTTGTGTTCGCAGTATTGGATCAAATTACTAATTACATACATACATAATATTAACATAGGGATGCGACTTCACAACAGACTACACAGATAGCGTAGGGATTTAAGCACTCGCCACGACGTTTTTTACTGCGCTGAGTGCTATGAGTTCATGCCCCATAAGGCACAACACTTTGTTTTTTTTTGTATCCGTATCCCGTTTCCGGTTTTGTGTATGTAAAGTAAAAGTTGGAAACGTTTTAGGTATTTGGCGAAACATACATTATTAAAATTCCATTCGCGTTAAGAAAATAATGACACAATGATCAAGCGCAGAAGCACAGTTTTGTGTGTCATTTCCTTTGTCTTGGTCACCAAATACTAGGTACTCCCAGCTATAAGAGGAGATGCACAGTTATCCTAGATACAATGATTACCGTAGTTCAGAAAGCTCTGTTTCTATACAAAATTAACAATTCTAGAATGCCAGATAACATGAGCATGGAAGAAGGTGCTGCAGTTCAACCTCTAGCCATAGCGATGCACGCTTGCGCCCGCGCAGGCGTTAAACTTGGCTCCACCCTTGTCGTGCTGGGCGGTGGGCCTATTGGCTTACTATGTGCCATGACTGCTAAGGCGATGGGTGCTAGTAAAATACTTATAACAGGTGAGTGTCATTTCAGTTTAATTTCTGATACTTTAGTTCTTCCTCTTCCTCGAGGGCTCCCAAACTAGTTTGAAGTAAGCTTTAAACCGGCTATATCATCACCAGCCTATTGCAGTCCACTGCTGGATATAGGCTCACCATTGCACGCCATTCTAAAGCTACTCACAGTTTACGTACTAACCTTGATTCTTCTGACGAAGTGATTGCAATCAAATAAGTCCTCTAGCCAAGTTGCAAGCGTTTTTCTTTCTGCAATCGTTAACGCTTAAATTCTCGTGTGTCATTGGCTAATACTTTGTCTAAGATTACTTTGTGTAAAATTAGCCACATAAGATGAAACCTTCACAGTCCAAGGTAGGAACTAGGCGATATTGAAGTTCTTGTAGATTAGTGTAGATAGACTGTTATTGTTTTTGGACTTTTGAAGGCTCCAACTACCCATAACGACTGAGAAATATGTTGATATAGCAAACGGGACAGACGGCGACGGTTTAAAGTGACCACTCCAAGACACGCGATACCCGTTTTCATCAACTATACTTAAAGTATTTCGTAACTAGGAACCCCCTAACGTAAGTAGCTCCTAAACATAAATCTTTTCTAATTTCATTTTCACCATGCTAAGTGACACCTAACTCAGGGTCTCCTATCTTGTAGGAATTTCCTTTCCACAACCGTAAACGTGCCGAAAATGTCTCTAAGGGCACAAGGTATTTGGTCGCTTAAATTTAGGGGACGTTGGTGAAAACCTAGTGTTTTAAAAATGGTTACCCATCCATAGACTGACCTGGCTAGGATTATTCAACTTTGCGTACTCTACTCGGTAGCCAATGAAGACTATTTAGACAAAGAAATTAAATAACAATAGCAAAATAATTCTAACTTCTACAGATGTAATACAGTCTCGGTTGGACACAGCGCGGGAGTTAGCAGCCGACTACGCCCTACTGGTGAAGCGAGAGTACTCGGACCAGGACATGGTGGACGCCATAGTCGCCAAGCTGGGCACGCAGCCCGACATCACCATCGATGCCTGCGGGTATGCGTCTGCGCAGAGAGTCGCTATGATGGTATATTTTAATCTGTATTACCTATTGTTCTAAGTCTGGCAATAATAGAGATGTTATAGGTTAGTTGTTTGAATCAACCTGAACAAGCATATACCATATACCTAAGCATAATTTTTGACTTCGCAATTTAAGGTTTGTGAGCGGGGGTCAAAGACATCTGAGGGGATAAAAGAAACGTTGTAGCAAATGTTATTCTACATTGATGTTGTCACACACCGTCACAAATTTTCGAACAGTTCCAAGATTATTTTTTTTCTACGGATGAAATGGCAACCAGCTAATCAGCTATTTCTGCCAATGTCAAGAATTTAAAATCTTCAAATCCTCGTCGTGATAAAATTAACGATAAAAATATAAAAAAGATAAATTAAATGGGGACCGTCTTTCGAAAAACAAAAAACGATCGCCAAGATTTATTTCTCTTAATGGAATGTCAAATATGTCAATTAAGACGCCACTAATATAGTAGGTAATTCAAAATTAATTGGTGTCAAAATAAAAAAAAAATAGTTTAAGTAAATTCCTTTTCATCCCCCCATCTCGGAAAGAGTATTTTTGCCCTTCAGAGAGGATAAAGTAAATTGAATTTAGAACATCGTGCGTGTGCACTAAGTTTCTGTATTCAAAACATCATTAAACCTATTTACTTCTACTTCCTTGGAACCATCTTGGTGTACTATTTTTTTAATTTGCTTTGCCCGCGCCGTTTTCTTTCGCATTTAGTCATTTCCTCGCTAAGGCGGGATGAAAAGTTACGTGTTGCACTCGAGTGCAAAGATTTTTTACCTCGTGCTCTTTTGATTTCCTCGCTAACGCTTACGATTCTAATTTTAAATTCTTCACTTGATCGGTCATTAAAATTGAGCACGCGATTAAAAAGCAACTTTGCACTCTTGCATAACAAATAACTATTTTACGACTGTATAGGTAACGAAGACGGCAGGTGTAGTGCTTGTCGTAGGCATCGGAGAAAACAAAGTGGAGGTGCCACTCTCTCAGGCGTTACTGCGGGAGGTCGACATCAAAGGCTCCTATAGGATAGTTAATACGTAAGTAACCTTTAATAATAAATAAATATTCCAGACATCTAACACACAACGCCGTCTAGTCCCAAGCTAAGCAGAGCTTGTGCTATGGGTACTAGACAACTGATATAAATGCATATACATATATATATATATATATATATATATATATATATATATATATATATATACTTTTTTTGTAAATACATGAATATTATTTATTTGTGAGAACACCCAAATCCGAAACAAATGTTTGCAGATCATGTAAACATATGATCCAACCTGGGGTTTGAGTCCTTAAGCACAGCAGTCACATACGCTACCAATGCGCCATCGAAGCAGTCGCTCTATAATTCTATGCTATATATCATCATCATTATTGCTACAATTACTTACAGCTGTCTTTATGTTCGTTGTCAGGTACCCGCCAGCGTTAGCCGCAGTATCGACAGGCGCGATCAAGTTGAACAAGTTCATATCCCACCACGTGCCGCTGGCGAAGACCAAGGAGGCGCTAGACCTCGCTAAGAACGGCACCGCTATGAAAGTTATTATACATGTACAAAAATATTTGTTTCTTTTATTTAAAACCGACTTCTCAAAAAGAAAATGTTCTCAATTCGACTGTTTTTTTTTGTTTGTTCCTTAAGAACTTTCGACTGGGTGAACAGATTTTGATGATTTTTGAAAGCTTTTGGCTATTTCAATTTGGTCTTGTTCTTTAAGTCGGTTTTTTGTTAAAATATTGTATTCTTTTTCTAAGCGTTTCGACGGCAAACGTTTCGTGTCGGTGTAATTAGATTTTAGCAGATCAGAACGCGGCCACTTTGACTACATTGTCGGTGGCAGGCATCAGATCCTCCCTCGTGTAGGTGTCTGGGCAGGCAGGGCATGTTGCAAGGTGGGACATCGATTGGGTTTTACCGCATAAACAGCTTAGATTGTCACCGTCCGCAAATACCCTCCTGGACATATTTCCCTTGCTCCGGCCGACCTGAGTACGAAGTCTGCTTAAGGGCCTCCACGTCGGCGGCGGTAATTCGTGTCCAGGCGGTAGACCCTCAGCCGGCACTACAACTAGATCTGATAATGACACGCTGTCGCTCCACAATTTGCACCTCGCTTGAGATGGGTCCAAGGTCGAGACATTTCGAAAAACTCCTACGACTCGTAAAGTCTCTGTTGGGGTAGGGTGTAGCCTACCAGCAGACGGTGCCCGCTTCAGTGCGAGCAGGCGCTGGGAGGGGTCCGGATGTGTTAATAACAGCAGTTCCCGGATGCCTCCCGTCTCAGGCGCAGAGTGGCACACCGTGTGGTTTTAGTCGGTTCGATTCCGACACACCGCCCCGCCGCAAACCCCGGCGGGGTGACGGCCCGAGGGGGTTTCCACACGTTAAAAAAAAGTGGGTCGCGCACAGTCCTCCGAACCAATGGTGGCGCTATGCCGGCCAACGGATACAGCAGTTTGGTAGGGATCGATTTGAGGTAAGGGTACTCTTAGCTGCGATGCCGATAACCGACAAACACGCGGGCGGAGCCACTCGCAAAAGCTAGTAAGTATTTATACTCGTACAGTGAACAAAAACAACACAATAAGGAATCATATCACTAATTTATTAATAGTATCAAAAACTCTTAAAAGCAATTTAATTACAAATTCTATCTTTAATAAAGCTGTCTCGGTGAGAGTATGTTTTACAAATTCTGAAGCATTAGAACATAACTACAACACAATATACGGTTTTTATAGTATAAGAAATACACTAAAAATTAAACATTTTAAAAACAAGACAACAACGTATTGTGATGTTGAAACATAAAAATAATAATAATTGTGCTTTAATCAAAGTCTAGACACTTTAGTTAAAACTTAAATAAAAATATTCATAACAAAAATTTAAGTTATACGTAAGCAACAGATAGAAATTAAGTTTAATAAAAAAAAAAACAGCCAAGTGCGAGTCGTACCCGCGTACTAAGGGTTACGTACCATTATTTTATTTTTGTATGGGAGCCCCGCTTAAATATTTGTATTATTTAATTTTTACTTTTTATTTTAAAAGTGAATTTATATCTAATCATTCTGTAAATATTTCAAGCGTCTACCTCTTACAGTTATTAATATCGAGTGAAAACGAGCAAAATAATCACGTATTTTGTATGGGAGCCACTTCAATATTTATTTTATTCTTCTTCTTTTAGTATTTGTTGTTAAAGCGGCAAAAAAGGAGTAAATTTTTGTTTTTTGCGTATCAAATAAAAACAATAATTTAACTAATTGGCATGTTTTAAACATAAGAATCGATTCAGAAAAAATAACCTACGTGTGAAAATAATAGGTTATAAAAATTATAGTGGAGTAAATAAAAAATAGTAATAGTAAACATTATATAAATAATTAGTAATTAATTATTATTTAATTTTATTACAGTAATTATAAAAAATACTATGATATGAAAATAGTGTACGTATGGTATGAAAATAGTGACGTATCGAACAAGTAACGCCCCCTGACCAATCAGGACCCAAGAAATTATCGTTTTTTATGAAAGATTTTATCCTGATTGAGCGGGGCGGGGCTTGATCGATTCGTCACTATTTTTTCAACGCGAATGGACTATAATACAATTTATAAATTTACTAAAGGTATTTGATAAATTAATAAGATCAATATTATGAATTACAAATAAAGAGCTTATAGAAAAGAATACAGTGGAGTCCTGACTTGAATTAAAGGGAGAACACCTGCACTTCCCTACTTTCGGAACACATTGATGTTTTTAATCTAGTTGATACGTCTAACACCATCTTATATCGGGTAGCGGTACTGATTCAATGCTCTTCTAAAATATAACATACATTCCAAAATATTCTATGACATTCTAAAAGATTCAGGAGGGAAATGCAATCAAACCTTAGACAGTTTGTGGGATATCAATGGAAATTTATTAATAATGTAATTTTATTTTTTATGCGATTAATTATAAAATAAGTAATTTTTGGTCAATTAACATACCATGCACTTTTACAGTTGAAACAAAAATAATACTTTCCGTTAGTTATTTAAAATAAAAATAAAAATGATTAGTTAATTATTTTTCTCAAAGAATTAATCTTATTATAATGTTCCTGACAGAAGTCTTAAGAAAGGCACTATTATATAATTTATTTGGTTTAAAAGAACGTATATTATATTACTTTTCCAGTTATCTTTTTCGTAGTCTTCCAGTTTTCTTATACATGAACCCTTGCCCTAACAACTTAAATCAGAAAAAAACAATCTCAATTTTGATCTACTGTAAAACAAGTTAAGTTATTATCAGAGAGCACTGAAACATCACTATTTTCTCTATCTATCGTATGTTCAAAGTTAGTTCATATAAGGTTGAGCTTGGAAGGGTTGAAGACTCCTGGTCTGGTGTTGAGTACTGCGGTGTTGGCGCGAGGCACCGGCATGCTGCCCAGTCCGGAGCCGCCTGTTGCGCGAGATGCGCCTGTAGACCCAGCTCCACTTCCTCGACCTGCCAATAAAGCTCATATTTATTTTAAAATGTTGGAAATTATAGTAAAAAAAATACTTTTTCTCAAACATGCATGGAAATATTGTCATTATTTTCGAAAAAAGAACACGCGAAGTATCTAATTTACGGACAGCGAAAAATAAACCCATTGCAGGAGCGTTTTTTGAATTTGGAACATTACAACGCTCCAGCAATGTTGTATGAAACGGCGTGCTGGGGTTATTAAACTCTTTGATTGGATCTCTTTTATCATTCTTGGCATACCAAAATCTCTTTGCTTAGTACAAATTGCGTTCACGTGGCTGTATGCGTAAATGCGTTTGCTTTTCGGCACAGATGATAAATAGAAAATCGGGCGGCAAAGCTGAAAATTCGTCTTCATTTGTTACTTAAATGAATTAAAATTAAAATGAGTTCCAACAGTTCAGAGAGTGAAATGGAAATTGATTGTACTCCACCAGATTTTAGAGTAGAAACCAAATTGGCAATGGAAAACCTGCTTCCAGCGAAGTCAAAAGAAAACTACATGAAAGTGTATGAAAATTTAATGATTTGGAAAAACAATAAAAAAGTGATTTTTTTTCCGAATCACTATTTTTGGCGTATTTTAATGAGATTGCTAAAACTAAAAAGCCATCTACATTATGGGCAATTTATTCCATGTTGAAATGTACAGTTCATGATAAAAACTGCATTAACTTGAAAAATTATGGAAACTTAACTACTTTTATTTCCCTGCATTCTTTTGAGAAAATCACTATATATGCCTCGGCGGAAATGGCAATTGCCAGTCTCGGCATTTCCCGGCATTTGCAATAATGTACTATTAATTTGCCTGACGTCACTACCAAAATGGATTGTGTTTTTTGTTGTATTTAATTATATATTTTATTTTCTTTGTAACCCTATTAAAATACCAAATGTTATACATATGTTTCGTAATGTAAACAATTACTAACGTTTTAAATAGCTGTAAACAAGGCCTGTTCAAGAAAAAATAATATTTCAGTTTCACTATACTTTCGACTATTAAAGCAGGTATAACAAGGTGGAATAAGTAGTACGGTAACATAGAAAAGACAGTTAATATTAACTTGTCAATAATAAGTACAAAATCTTAAGTTATAATGGAGTATAGTGTGAATGTATACGGTGCGTATAGTGTTCGTATACGGTGTGTATAGTGTACGTATACATGTACGGCGTAGAACTGACCCGCAGTGGCGCGTCCCCTGGCGGCGTACGCACCACGAGCCGCCTTCTTCTTAGCCGCCGATGGAACCTTGCGCTTTAACCTGACCAAAACATAAATCACTCACTTTTAAATTGAACATACTTACATACTTAATTTGAAATAAAAATTCAATAAATTCAAGTAAACACCTTAATCATTAGTGCACATTATAATATTATTTTATTTATTTACAGTCACAAAATATATGGAAGCCCAACGTCACTAAATAATTAAATAAAATTAATTTAAACACGGTGCTAGATAACTAATACTAGATAGTTTAGAACAGAACAAATGTGAACACGTCATTTAAAGCAGTGTTGGTTAGAAATGTTTCAATCACCAAAGCAGTCAAATTAATTATGCCTATTCGGTGTCCAGACCTAAGAATTAAGATTTAGGAAAAAACATTTACGTAGATATTACATTTAAAAGTATCATTGATTCCGATGGGAATAATAATGAATTGTAATAAACTATAATCTTCATTCTTTGACTTTCCGACTTCATGCCTGTTATTTTCCCAACCTTGGTATCAATTAGATGATTACATCAATTTATTATCAAATCGCTCTCGACGAGCGGCGATTGGTGGAAATTACAGTGGGGGTAAAATCGCAGAAGTCAAACGCGGTCAACGCGGTTTGACCGTGAAAGCGTGGTAGACAGAGTTACTTTTGAATTCATAATATTAGAATGGAGTATGAATTATTCTGTGTGGAGGAACGTGTGTCATGTCCCTCCAACACAAAAGGAGGATCCTCCGATCAGACGAGGTGATTATGCCTGATGGGCCGGTGCCCAACGGTTGATGTTGGAAATTTGTATATATGCTAATCGAGGGAGCGCGAAAACTACTATTGCAGGATTTAGGATGGGTAGTGTCATAGTTTACTTCGTAGTTCAACGTATCTTCGGTAGATGGCGCTGTAGTATGTTTTCCTTGTTGAGCTGTATGTGGAAGTGGCCACATCTGCTTATTGTTATAATTACAAGACGTAAGATAGTATATAAGCGTGAAACATAGCGAGTCAAAACATAAGCACATCGTGTACAGAAATAATAGGTTCTTGTAACTTACGCGTTGGTGCCTCTTTGGCGATACCGTCTCCGGCTGCGTTGGAAGATTGAATACGACTTTTAAAAGTATATAATAAATTAAATTCCTATTTACATTTAGTTATTTCTAAAACTAACATGCGACAGCTATTTGGTTTAACCAGAGTAATACCATAGCTTTATAGAAAACCGTTCATTTTCACAGATTAACTGAGGATTATTTTCTAATGTCGCCTCCATTGTTAGAGGGAGGGGGGAGGGGGGGACAGTAACACTTGTGTTTCTCTTGAGCTGTATTCATAAGTGGCGGTAGTCACTTCCCGTAAGGTGACTGTTTATTTACTTCTATACAACATCATACTAAAAGATAGACTTGACTAGACCAAATTTAAAGGTAAATAACCAATGGAATTTCAACTTTAAATTTGTGAACATAATTATATGCTTATGCTCTTACTGGAGTTTTTATTTTTTTCATTAGAAATAATAAGTATAATATACAACACTCACTTCTTCCTAACTCCGCCCCTGTAAGTCTTCCTTCCACGGGAGGAAGACGAATTACGTGATTTGTTCGCGTCCCGCCCAAGCCGGCCCCAGTCCGTCTCGGAGTCGGAGCCGGGATCCTGGAAGTCGTTCTCGTTCCTTCGCTCTTGTTCCTGCTCCATCTCACCCTCTCTTTCCATAAGAACTCCTGTGGCAAGTTATGAAAAAGTCACATTAATTTTTTCCCAATCAATCTTTTTATATATAAACTAGCTGAACCCCGCAGTGTTACCCGCGGTTATTGTTGTACCGCGAGTAACGCCGCGGGACAAAGTTACTCTAAAAAAAGTAGCCTAAGTTACTCCCCGGATCATCAGCTACCTGCCACTGAAAGTCCCGTCAAAATCCGTCCAGCTGTTCCAGAGATTACCCGGAACAAACAGACAGACAGACAGACAAAAATTTTTTTAACTACATTTTTGGTATATGTATCGTGTATACATACATATGCATTAAGTAAAAAGCGGTTATTTTAATATTACAAACAGACACTCCAATTTTTTTGTATAGATATGACAGGCCTGATGGAGAGCATATGAAAATCCAAGTGTAGGGTTCACCATACTCATTGAAAAAGTAGACAATGTCCCAATGCAGTATGGTGACTCACACACATTATAGAGGTCTATTGAGAATTCTGCATCTTCTGAATTTTGGAAAAATAAGGACTAAAAACTGGATTGATGATTCGTCTGGTGAAATTACGGAGAAAGCTGAATTCTATAGTATTCTTTCAAGTATACAATGGTACATCACTTCATAATGACAGGGAAGTAAAGAGGATTTGAAAAATGTTTTGGCAACGACAATTCGAGTTACTCTCCTTCTAATGTGGTTCAGAGGGACAAGACAGTACTGAAATATACCTGCCTAGTGATGAAGTCGGTGTTCCATACATATTCACAGTAGAATTTGTTTTATTCAGTTCGTTGAATTGTATGCAAATTATCAAAGTAGTAGCGCCATCTACGAGCACGATATAGTAAATTGTTGTTGTCCATGTATGTCAAATAAAAGTTTGGTTCTGTTCGAATGACAAAATAGACGTTTTTTAGACAGTCGCTAATAAAAATGGATGGCTACTCATGGGAAAACGGAATTATTTGATTAGGTAAGTATAAATTTGTAAGAAATACATAATATATATAGCGAAGTTGTTGGTACAGGAATAATAACGGCGATGAATAACTTTGGGGCTGGATTTACTCGTATTATACAGGAGCCAAGGCTCCATAATACTCTACGATTACAAGGTGACGTCTGTTTTCTTACTCACTAAGAATTCATTATATATATACTAAAATGATTCGTTACAATGCATTTAATCACGTCTTATTCCCGATGAGATAAGCCGTGTCTTTATCCGACGCGCTCGGTAATCTACTAATGTCTGTAATCTGCTGACCTAGCTGGTCGGTCTTATCTATGTATACATTCTATTGATTTAATAATATATGATGTAGAAATATAACTCCCCACACAAAAATTTACGATAGTCAATTCTTACAGCTTTTATCTTATATTTACTATTTAAAATTATAATCCTGACCTATGGCAATTACAATCATAACATTACATGAAATATGACACTAAAACTTATTAAAAATATAAACAACTTGCATATAAAACAATACCACTTGGCGCGTGAGTCACGACCTTCATGTATCAGCAAAATTTACACACTACATCGTCATCACATTCTATATTTCTTAGTCAACAATTTCATTCTGCTGCTCTAGTTGTAATCTAGCGATGGAGGCCTAGAGATTATTGTGATTGTTCGTGATAACGCGTCCGTGTTCCTTTACAGACCTTTTCCTCAGCAGCAAAATAGCACATAGCATTACCGCAGACCATATATTTTTATTTGCGAGCTGTGCACTTCTATTAAGGCATCATGGTTTTCTTGATTTGTCGGCTTTATCCATTAGCTCGTTGTATGATAACCAAGAACATCAAGCTCCGATTCAAAAAAATCCACACTTTATCGTGATTCCATTTTCATTCAGACGCTCAAATATCACTTCAAGGTGCTTCTGTAGTCTGATAACTATAGCACTAAACGTTTGTCCTTACGCGGAATCAAACTAATACTGGCCCTCCTATCGACCGAAACCTCGTACCACTTTGTCGGTAGGTAATCATGAGGCGGTTCGAGGATTTTTTTTTAGCATAGCAGACGTATCGCTTGATGGTAAGCGATTACCGCCACCCTTGGACACCCGCAACACCAGAGGCGTCACAAGTGCGTTGCCGACTTTTGGTGGGATGGGGGGGGGAGATAAGGGGAGGGGGGTTGGTGTATGGGCCTCCGGTATGCTCACTCACTCGTTGAAACACAGCGCAAGCACTATTTCACACCGGTTTTCTGTGAGGCCGTGGAATCACTTCGGTTGAGCCGACCCATTCATGCTGAAGCGTGGCTCTGCCACGATGCAGTAGATAAAGCGTAGATTCTATACTTTCTATGCTAAAACACAATCTGTGACGCGATAGGCGATGGCAAACTTGACCTCGCTCTTGATTGCTTACGACCGTGAACACAGTCTATTGTGTAAATCTGCTACGCTGATTCTGCATTTTTGCACGTAGTGACGCAATCTTAAACTGCATGTCTTGCTATTTGCGCGGTGTGATGACACCCATATTGTTTACTGGTTGGCTTAATAATGATGATTTTGAATGGGGTTATATACCTTGTCCGCCGATGGGGCGCTGTATGTGGAGTCGTCGCTCGAATATCTGAAGAGTCAGCTGTCTATGCTCAGTTTCGGAGCTTGCCTGTGCCAGGAGTGAGTAGTTCCACTGAGTCGGAACTGAGTGCCGCGAGTTTTAGTAATCGGAACGGAATACCGCTAGTGCCAGTGAGTCGGGACTTTAGTCCGCAGATCCCAGTAAGTCGGGATGGCGTGCGGTGCGCGGTGCTGCGGTGAGGTCCCCAGTGAGTTGGGATGGTTGCTCCGTAGTGGCTGGCTGCTGCGTAGATGGGAGAGAGATGCTCTGCTTACACGGACTGTAAGTGCAGTGTGCTGTGCCTAGCCACTGCTCAGGCCGTAGAGGCAAACCAGGCTGGAGTGGTCGCTACCTGCGTGTGGTGTGTATCCCTGTTGAGACCGAGGTTGCTTGCTGGCTGAGACTTGCTGTGGGAGTGAATATGATGCTCCAACAAAGGCTGCTTTTAATCATGTCGGTCCAAAAAGGCGAAATCCTCTCCAACACGGTGACTGACGATACCTCTGCTACAATTTTGCTAGTAACTCCGACTTTTGCAGTACTTTCAGTTCCAGGCAGCGACATCCTGTCGATAGTCCTTTTATGCAATACTGCTATGTAAGTTCACTATATTTACTCCTTCAAAAGGCACAAATACTTGCTTCTTCTTGTTCAAATGTCGGGGTCACCAACTACAGCGAACTTGTTGGTACAGGAATAATAACGGCGATGAATAAATTTGGGGCTGGATTTGTTATGCAAAAGCCACGGCTCTATAATACTCTACGATTAAACGGTGACGTCTGTTTTCTTACTCACTAAAAGTTCATTATATATATACTAAAATGATTCGTTACAATGCCTTTCATCACGTCTTATTCTCGATGAGATAAACCGTGTCTTTATCCGAATATCTGTAATCTGCTGACCTAGCTGGTCGGTCTTATCTTTGTATACATTCTATTGATTTAATAATATATGACGTAGGAGTAATAAACGTACCGAGTCTTTCGACGGCGTACATCTTGGTGATGGTGAGCAGCTGCTTGCCGAACTTGTCGTAGTTGGCGCGCGTGACGTAGGGCATGGCCAGCATGGCGTCCTGCTCCTCCGGCAGCGCGCTGGCCATCGCCTTCAGCGCCGCCTGCGGGAGCACCGCGCCCAGCGACGCGCCGCGAGCCGCCGCCATCTCACTGGGGGCAGGTGTTGGTTAGTCACACGCAGGCCAACCTAGACCCTATACTGTACTTGCATCATTTTTCATAAAACTATGTTTACGGACTCAAAAAATGACACCGTCGTTTGTTTAGGCGTTTTTTCCTAAAATGAGTCTTAGGAAATGCCAGCAATGAATATCACTTATGATTTGCTATTTCCACACTCGAAATAATGCTTTCAAACACACTTACTGACAAGCCTCTACGAGGTCAGCGTAGCAACGCTCCTCGATACGTTTGAGCAATGGATCTGCGGGCGAGACCGTAGCGCTCGTAGCGGGCGCGGTCGTAGCCGTTAGCGGCTCCTTGGCCTCGACCAACATTGGGAGCACGACGCGGAGACCGCCCCGCATCAATCTAAAATGTCATTAATTACATACTTAACTAGCTGAATCCCGCGGTGTTACCCGCGGTTGTCGTCGTGCCGCGAGTAACGCCGCGGGACAAAGTTAGTCTTAAAAAGTAGCCTAAGTTACTCCCTGGATCATCAGCTACTTGCCAGTGAAAGTCCCGTTAAAATCGGTCCAGCCGTTCCAGAGATTGCTCAGAACAAACAGACAGACTGACAGACAGACAAACATTTTTTAAACTACGTTTTTGTTATATGTATCGTGTATACATACATATGCATTTAGTAAAAAGCGATTATTTTAATATTACAAAAAGACACTCCAATTTTATTTATTTGTATAGATAAACTACTTTATAACGTTTAATGCAATTCCATTTAGTTACCTTTATTCACAAAGAATACGATTCAAACACATTATTTTATGGACAATTATTTGTTTATTTAATTCTATATTTACTGGAAGGTATTGTATATAAGTACTACTCATTATGAGATTTAGTCATAATGAGAAGTAGAGAATATGCGATGTGGTTTATTTACTACATAGGTTTTTTGACTTGTAGGTATTGACAACCGGACCCACTGGAAGATAGCTAATGTTATAAGGAGTTTAAGTAAAAATTGTGTATAATATCTAGACTATTTCGGACTTACTTCTCAACTTCAGGTCCCAGCACCAAGTATGCGTTGGTAATGTCGTTGTTGTTCACGACGAGCTTTTCAGCCAACAGCCCTCGTATCACCATTTGGCGAAGTAGCCGTGACGGGTCGTCGCGTTTCCACGACTTGCAACTATCATATGTGAAATATAAGGTTCATTGGTGTCAATCTTTCTCGATTCTTACTTATTTCATTTAACCGTCTCGTAGGCGCAGTGGTAGCGTATGCGACTGCTGTGCTTGAGGTCTTGAATTCGATTCCCGGTTCGGAGCAATTATTTTTTGTCTGCATGTAGTATGATTACTAATATTTCTTTCGGAATTTGGATCTTTTCTAGGTATAATATGTATGTATTTATAATGTACTAGCTATGCGCGCTACTTCTTACCCGTGACATTAGGACTTTCAAGCTATTTTTAATTTTTCACCATTTAAACCTTCCCTAGACTACGACAAACATTTCAAAACCAACATCAGCTAAATCGGCGCAGCCGTTCTCGAGTTTTAGCGGACAAACGAAAAGCAATTGATTTTTATATATAAGATGTGTAGTACCTATTGTACAAGTTCTGCTTAGTAAATAGTACTAAATGGCGTTGTGTTAGACATTGGAAATATTATTATTCTTCTTTTGGACTTACATTTTACAAAAATCTTTATACAAACACTTAAACTCCTAAATAAATATTTGCAGACCTACAAACATTTAGTCCGACCCGGGAAACGAACCTAATAGCTACCACTGCACCATTAAGGTAGAAAAAAAATCTCTCACACTCCAAACAGTGGCGTTTTCTGCAGAGCTTCCAACCTGGCTTGCTTGGAACCCCTGAGCGCGTCCGTTATATGAATTAGAGTGTAGGGAGTCCTTCCATTGATATTCACTGTTCTGATAGTCCGCACTATTAGCTTGCACTCTTCTGTCACGTCTACTGGCTAAAGGGAGAAGAAGAAACACTTATAATTCAAACATATTACTATTTCTATAACATTCGGTTTTGTGATGATTAAGAATATTTGTATTTATTTATTTTGTTTATAGGATAGGAGGCAAACGGGCAAACGTATCGCCTGATGATAAGCGACTGCCGCCGCCCATGGACACCGGCAACACCAGAGGCGTCACAAGTGCATTGCCAGCCTTTTAAAAAGGAGTACGCAATTTTTTTGAAGGTCGTGTGGTCCGGGAATACCGCAAGCGTAAGAGACGACTCCGGAAGCAAACTACGCTGGACAACATCATAAGAGAAAGGAAAACTTGAAATAAACTCTATACAAACCCGCCTGGCCAAAGTGGTATTAGAAGTCGAAACCTACTAGTGGAGTGGACTGTTTTATAACGTGATAAGTTTGGTTTACTTGCATGTTAACTTTTAATAACCTCGGTTTTTTTTAATTTATAATCTGTTCTCTCTTTTTTTAAGTCCGTAAACAATGTGAGTACTGTGTAGGGTCAAGTTATAATATTAGTTATTGGTGACAAACCACTAATCATTATACCAGTGACTCATGACTAATTATACCATGTATCAACTTTTATTGAAGTCTGGTTCTCAGCAGTGTAGGTATCGCTGGTAAGTGATTTTGGCTGTGAATAACTTGCTACTAAGCCGTCAGTAGCTATATTATTTAGTACAGTAATTTAATTCTTTCTTGCTAAAAAATATCAACAAAGAATGCAACTCCTATACTAACTTTTAAACTTTCGCGTTCCATGATATATTAACAATTATTTTAGCGGGAGGTATGTAATACCTTTTAATAAGTGTTAATTCCCTGTGAATACATAACTAAATATATTTCTCATACGCGATTTAGTTATGTATATATGTATGTATATCTATTGGTATGTATAAGTATGTGTTATATGAGTATGTGAATATGTATATATATATGGTTTTCGTTAAATAATATAATTAAAATTAATTAAAAACTCATTGCACCGACAACTACCACTGTCTCTCCTGTACATTTTAATCCATCCTAAGGTTGCCTGGAAGAGATTGCTTTTGGCAATAAGGCCGCCCTTTGTACACTACATGTCACATTTCATGTACTTTTAAAACTATGTACTATAATGGTGTACAAATAAAGAGTTTTCTATCTATCTATCTATCTAATTCCCATTAAAATAATTGTTAATGCAACTCCTATCTCCAATTATGCAGGGTTATTAAAAAATAAATGAAACGTAGGTACACAATCGCTTTATTCTTTTTAAAAGTGATACAGTTAATATTAATAAATGTTTATAATACAATATGTATTTTTTACATACCATTATGTACAATTTCTATGAAGTTCGTGGGTGGTCTGAAAATTTTTCGACCTAATGATAGTTGTAGCATCCTCCCTTTGGGATGTGCATTACGTAGACTTGCCAACACGTCTATTCTCGCCAACGGCTCTCGCATTACTAAAGTGGTACGTATGCGTACGTGACTGTTCGTCAGTATGAATAAATGAATGAGTGAGTGAGTGCATGAATGAGTAACCGAGTTATGTGACTGGACAGACGCATACACTACAACGATATAAGATTGTTTTTCTTAATTGTTAGTTTTCTACATATCCATTCAATCCATCTACATTCCATCAAGTAGACATTATATGTCTACACTTCTCCTACACACCTCTCCCAGCTATACACAATGCATATGTAAAGATGCACAACTACATTCATTAGTTTTTATAACGAGTGCTGCTATCTTCACGTTGAGATCGAAAATTTTCAGACCACCTTGTACAATAAAAAATACTTTTATTTAATAATATTTACACTTCTTCATCATACATAACAATCAGTAAAGCATCTTTATTTAAACACTTATAAGTATATCACAGGTAGACTGTCAGAGACATCGTTAGAGAGAAGTAACGCTAATGTACCTTTGTAACTTAATTTATGTCCGTTGCCTAAATTAAAATAAAATCAACGAGCATATCACTAGGCTGCCATAACGTGGGTCGCCATACCACATTGTCTGCATTCACAATAAGTATGGTGACCACCACTCTTGCATTCTACTCGTGCTTTCCATCAGGCAGAGTAGAGTCACTACGGAAGGCTTTCAAATAAAATAAAAAACCCTAATACACTAAACATTTAAAAGTCGTTATTTAAATATATATATTACTAGTTGTTGCCCGCGGCTCCGCCCGCGTATATGTCGGCTATCGCGGCAAATAGTAGCCTGTGTTATTCTGATGTATAAGCTATACTACTGTAAAGTTTCATCCAAATCCGTTCGGTAGTTTTTGCGTGAAAGAATAACAAACATCCAAACATCCATCCATCCTTACAATCTTTAGCATTTATAATATTAGTAGGATTAGTTTTGACTTAGAGCTTACCATCACAGTAATTTGTAAAATAATAAGGTCCCACTTAAATCATTAAAAGGCAAATTATAACATGTTTTGGTGATTCTATTGATTTATTAATTACCAATTCATTAAAGTATGTAATAAATTAATTTTATTTACCGAAGATTTTTTTTTAATGAAATAACTTATTTAAAAATGTTTTTTTACTTATTCAGTCATCATTAATTCCGATTTTGATTGAGATTTTTTTACATTAAATATACATAAAAAAGTCATAATTTCTAAATATAAAAATACAAAACATAATAATTTATTTGTCATTTGCAGTTTTGCGATTGTTACAATTAATAAGCTGTGGACCCATTTTATTTGTGTATGTACCAGATCAAAACATAATGTATATTAGATTTTAAGATACTATTGTACGCTACATTGTTCGTGTTTATATGTGTGTCCCACATGTATTTATCGAAAAAGTATCGCTTAAATTGTCAAAAAAGTTTTTTTTTTTTAATTTCGGAGGTTTCTCAATTTAACCATATATATATATATATTTTTAAAAGTCAGATCTTTTCAAAAGGTAAGTACTATCTAATCCATACTAAAAGCTCCATTCAAAGTAAGTTTCATAGACTAAAGTATATATAAACTAATAACCAATTCAATTTTCGTTCTTTTATCTCTATGGTACAAGCTTTGGTAATTAAGGACTGTTTTTGGTGCTATAATCCGTTACGTATAAAGTGTAATGTAATAGTGATGTGCCGAATTGCCATATAGTCATAGACACTGATCCAAATACGATTTTTTGGTGTAGACCTGGATGACAAAAAAGCACACATTTCGAAGACTACGCTTGTTTTTTATTAATAAGCATTTTGATACACAGGGTTCGGGCTTAGAATCGACAATAAAGATAGACAAAACTTATAAATGTCAGTAACTATTAGTAGATTACATATTAAAATTTTACAAAAATATGTATGGGCTTTCTCGTTTTATAATTTACACTTTGTCCGTATTATAGTAATAACGGATACGGACCAGGACACAGTTTTTTAGACGGATTTCAGGGTACTTTTAACTGCGTATACGGGTACGCATCACATCATTGGTTTAAAGCTATGAATAGGCTATACATCAATCACGGTTGCCCGGAAGAGATTGCCTTTGAGCAATAAGGTCGCCACTTGTACAAGTTAAGTTATTTACTTAGTTATCTGGTGTACAATAAAGCGATTTATTATTATTATCAAAACTGGTGAAGTAATAGTTGTCAGTCAATGCAGATGACGTCATCACTTTGTAAAGATGGCCACGGTGTAGAGGGCGGGGAAGGTATCTCGACGACCTCTTCAGGTCCATCGGGCATCTGGACAAACAATGTACTGATAAATTTAATCCTGTAGTGTAATATTTATAGGTATTTAGGCTAAATGTGTCATCACTTACGCGCTAGTCTGCGAGTCGGACTAGTCATCAACGGAATTGAACTTTAGAGTGAGGAGAGGCGAGTGGACACGCCCTTATTGCGGCGAAGATCCGTAATGGAGAATTCGATCTAGAGGCATCGCGGAACTCTCTCATACCGGCTAATGCGGGTGATAACTGGAAAAGGATGCTTCGGAGAACATCAGACGCGGGAACGGGCCAGGTACCGTCGACAGCTCAGGTGTCTCCTACATAAACGCAACCCTGAAGGTGAGCCCATCTGTCACCCCAGCAGAAGCAGGCCGAGGTGGCAGAGCGAGTGCTATGAAGAGCGCACGTCTCTATCAGAGCAGGGGGCTATCAGAGTAGATGGTCCAAGGTGCGTCAAAGTTCCAGGGATTTCCTGCCTTGAACTGTTCCCCGGCTATTAATAACCTAAAGAGGGTGTGGGGTTTTCGCCGTAGATGTACGGATTTGTTTTTGTGTTTCTGCGTGATATCATTTTTTTCTTTCGAGCATTACAACTGTCCACTAATAAAGCTTTGCTTTGTCTTTAATTCTTTAGAAAATTAAGTTACTATAAAAATATACACACAATTTTTGTTCTATGCAAAAGGGGATTTAGTTCCAATTAAAATTCATTTAAAATGTTACATAACTAGGCCCGCTGGACAACAAAAAAACTACGTGTATGTGTAAAAGTCGTGAAACTTTAAGACAATTATTAGTGTTATTACAAACACACGAAGATATTTAAACGGGAAATAAACATTTTGTTTAAGCATTTGCTGCCAAAATGACTATACTTTGCCCGATGAAAAGTATGAGTAGCATCCAACAGTGGTGGTCACCATGGTGATGGTGTTTTACGTCCCGCTTAGAGCATCGGGAGGGAAACACGTGCACTGGTAGCGAGTTCCAGGTATTGACCCCTCGTTACAGGAAGGAAGAACCGTTACGTTGAGTTCGAGATGGTATGTCTACCACACTAAAGCGGGTATACCACAAATGGGTAGAAAATCCAAACAAGAAGTTTATGAATCACCTAGATAATTGAATAATTTTCTATAGATATTTAAAAGCGAGCTTTACAATAGTCGAAAATCTGTTACCTCAAATATCGCCTGACGGTCAACTTGTCTTTTGGACGTGATAACGTCTTGTGAATCGATAAACAACAGGAAATACTCAAAAGTACTCATCTCGTAAACCCAGTCACTTAGTATTACCATCAATAAGAACTAACTATGGCAAAAACTCTTTGACTTTGATGGGAGCACTACTATACAACGCACTTCTAGCAGACGTCAGAGAGGCAATCTCGCTAAATATATTTAAAAAGAAACTACAGAATCATATTTTAAATAACTCTTAAAATTAAAAATATAAATCACTTGTCGTCCTTAACTTGGGCCACACAACTTTGAACGCAGCGAACTCACATCTCAAGACATGCCGTTTCTGAATAACATCTTTTTTTTTTTTTTAAGTACACACCTATCACGGGTTAATAGTTTTATAAAATAATTTGTTCTCATGTCAGTGATTGTGTTTTTTTGAGAAATAAAGATATTTAAACCGAACACCGGTTGCACGCACGCAAAAGCATGTCGTATTGTCATATTCCGCCAGAGCGCGGTCAAAGCGATAGAGAGGCCCGACCGGCCTAAGCGTTCGTCTTGTGACGAATATTTCCCACCAATATTTTCTTAAGACGTTATCACGTAAAATTATCGTCCGCGAACTGATTTCATAGACAACCATTTTTTGAATTAAAACTTGATTGTCTATGAAGTCATTGAACAGACATCAAATGAACGGCAAAAGCAGTAATCGCTGATGATTTGATGCCTTTCTTTTAAGAATTTTGTGGTCTGTCTCCGAAGCTTATCAACAGATCTACATATTTGAAAGTAAAATTTACATAAACCATTTTAGACTAAAGCTCTTTAAATGACGTAGTTATGGCCGAGCATACATAAAAAATATAAACATCAGAACTAAGAACCTTCTCCTTATTAAGTCGGTTAAAAACCCTGCGCGTTCATTGGTCAAATCAAAAAATAACGCACGCTTTCCGTTATATGTTTCTACCTCTTTACAAGAAATCACTATTAAAATTTCAGGAAAGAAAAGATTTTAATACAAAAAATGTAACAAAATTGTTATTTTGTTGCATTTTTTGTTCCTGTTGGAACTAAAGAATAAAATTAATTTTATTACCGGTTTGTTCATGTTTAATTCCCACCAGACTGGTTTGATTGATGCGTCACTATTTTCTTAACGCGAACAGACTATAAATATTGCGAAATTCTGAACAGGGCAATGAAACTTCCATACATCTGTCTTAACAAAAAAATTACATAGAAGGTGGTGTCACCCCTCTAAAGAGGTACTCAAACTTTGACCATAATGTACATCCGTACCTATAGGTGGAGCTAGTTGACATAAAAACTTGAAATTAATTAAGTACTTACTTAAATATACTAACTTTTAATTAATTTAATTTAGTAATTAATTTAATAACTAAAGCATTTTTTTCTGTCAAATCACTATTCTTTCAATTTTTCAGTTTGAAAATGTTATTTTGGTTAAACGAAACGTAAATTAGTACTGACAGAAACGTAAACGGTAAACGTTAACTTTCAAAACTTTTCTGTTTCTGGTTTCGTTGTGTTCTGGTGATATACTTGGTATCTATTTTGTGCTCTTTTAACCTTTGACCCTGATTTTTCCTTGGATTCTGTGATACGATACGTAAACTATTGACCCTACGCTGTGAAAACTGAACCTTGCTTGCTTTTGCGATTTGGATTCGACGACACTTTCAAAATGCCGAGAAAGTCAGCTTTGAAGTGATCTTTTGTAATTTTTCGCAGTTCTCTTGTGTAAAACACAAAACAGAAGTAGTAAATTTTGTAATGGATAGCATAATAAATATTATTTTAAACAGCTGGTGTACAAATGTCAACAGATTACTTAAAGGCAAAACAACTTTGTATAATAATAATGCTACGAAAATACAAGCGTTAAATTATTATAATTCTCATAATAAACGGCGAACTTAAGAAATCTAACTTGTGTTTTATTTAATAAATTTGTCCTTAATCCAAAAACAAGTATAAAATTCACTAGCCCCATCTATCGGGCTAGATGTGATACACGCAGCGCCATCTCTGTGCTTGGGTACTCCCATTTAAATCAATTGAAATCCTCAGTGGCGCATCTATGTCTACTGTAGTGTATTATCTATGATTCTGAATTCATTATTCTGATAATCAACTACCACATTGGATCATAATAGTTCACCTGGTGGTAGTCGCCACTGCTTTTACCGACTACACATCATGAATATCACAGTAGTACAATAATCATAGTCCAATGCTTTACATAAGCTTCTCGTTAGAAAGGTTTGGAGGTTATCTACTTTGCCAGGCTGGTCATACGGTTAGGACAGCGTGTGTCCGTCTCAGGCGCAGAGTGGCACACCGTGTGGTTTTAGTCGGTTCGATTCCGACACACCGCCCCGCCGCAAATCCCGGTGGGGTACGGCCGGAGGGGGACTCCAAAGGTAAAAAAAAGAGAAAAGAGCGTGTCAAGTTCTCCCTTAGAGCATACACACATGGAGGTAACACTGAACGAGCGGAAATCGAGATCGGAGTAGAGAGACAGAGACCGAGTTTAGTTGGAGTCTGTCTTTCTCACGCAAGCTTCTGATGGGTGGACGCACATACCAATATGCACGACTGATTTGGTGGGAAATGCACCAACCAGCGCTCCCTCCATGTAAGTATGCTCTAAGAGTTCTCCTTCCCTTTGCTGTTTTGTAGCGAAGTTTGTTCTCTAAGTTGGCTCTTACGACACCCATGGGATGAGTGAGAGTGGTGACAGCTGGTATTCGTAATCCATTAAGATAAAATATATATTTCCGGTAATAAAATCAAAATGTAGTAAGCCGAGACTAACCTTATACTTGTTCTTGGACAAGCAGATGTGACACGCGGTCCTCTTGTCCCGGAGGCACAGTTCTCGGTTGAACTTCTCCCCGAGGTAAGCGAGCACCTGCGCCCGTCGACACTCTGTTTTGCTTTCGCACATCTCCACCATTCGCTTCAGGTTGTCTAGGTGAACGCGCTTTGATTCCTCTGTTGTATTACTTTCAACTATAATGAAAGGAAAAATATAATAAGCAAACGTCGTACAGTACGTATTTTTATAATGAAGTATTTTTTATGATGTAGTCCGGGTAGCAAGGTCATTGGGTAGATAAATTAATGGGGTCTGGGTAGATAGATTATTGTGGGGGCTCTGGTAGGTAAAATATTGCAAGGTTCTGGGTGGGTAAATCATGGTGAGGCCCCGAGCTAACCATATCATTCTGGGACAGCGGGTAGGTAACTCTGCATACCTGTCCGAGGCAGTTTAATAACATTATTGATGTGAAACATCTATAGGCGCGGGTAACCCTGATTTTCGGCGTGGCGAGATTTGCCGTCGCAACGCTTCGCCTTACCGAAGTCACTGATGAAAATAATTGATTTGAAATAAATTAAAAAAAAAAAAAAATTGTATTTAGTAAAAAATGAATATTAATGTAATAAACAGTCATTTTATTCTATAGAACAAATAACTTATGCTTTTTGATGTTTAATATCTGCCAGGCGTCCCGTGACGTCTCACTCTGTATGGCATACGTATAGCAGTGTGTACTGACACTCGATGAGCTTCTGGATGCGCCTGGCGTCTGCGTAGAGGTAGTAGAGCAGGCAGGCGGCGGGCTCCCCGTCGCGGCCGGCGCGGCCCGCCTCCTGGTAGTAGCCCTCCACGGACTTGGGCAGCGAGTGGTGCACCACGAAGCGCACGTCCGCCTTGTCCACGCCCATGCCGAACGCTATCGTCGCGCAGATCTAACACACACACACACACACACAAGGTATTATATATTAAACTACTAACTTGTAAACTTTCATAAACTCATTTTCCGTACTTATGTCATAAATTCGAAAGTAACTCTGTCCGTTTGTAAAGCTTCGACGGCTAAACCGATGCAGCGGGTTCAAAGAAATCTGTTAAAGAAATACTTTGATTCTTGAGGAAGAAACCTGTGCCACTCTTTACCGTGATAACCGACATACACGCTGACGTAGCCGGGGGCAAAAGCTATTTTTTATAGTTTACTAGCCGAAACCCACGGTGTTAAACGCGTTTGTTGTTGCGTTACTTTTAAGACAACAACCGCGGATACCGCGGCGGGCGAAGCTAATCTAAAAATAAAGCCAAAGTGGCTCCCTATATCATCAGCTATCTGCTAGTAAAAGTCCCGTAGAAATCGGTCAAGCCGGTCCAGAGATTAGCCGGACATTCAGACAAAGATTTGCTGTTTTGATTAAGTACTATATATATATACTTTCATATGCAGGTAATGATAATATGCATATATTTAACTAACTGATCCACGCAACCTCGTTTGCGCCTTATATTGCCCGTAGCGTGAAAATTTCCCCCGTTTTTTAAACATTCTTCATTGATGCTCCGCTCCTATTAGTAGTAGCGTGATGATATCTACCCTATAGCCTTCCTCGATAAATGAACTATCCAACACCGTAAGAATTTTTCAAATTGGACCAGCGGTTTCTGAGCTTAGCGCGTTCAAACAAACAAACAAACAAACAAACTCTTCAGCTTTATTATATTAGTATAGATTAATGATAAATGCTTAAGAAAAAAAAACAATTTAAAAATGTATTGCTAGAACGTGACTGACCACGTTGTACTTGTCGGCGACCCACCCCGCCTGCACTTCGGTCCGCTTCTTGTCGCTGAGCCCCGCGTGGTAGGGCGCGCTCTGGATGCCCTCCTTGCGCAAGTCCCCGGAGAGGGTCTCGCACTCTTTGCGGGACAGGCAGTACACTATACCCGACTGCCTGTGTACAAAACCAATATCATCTTTACCATCGTGATGGTTCTCGTTGGCACAGAACAATGAACTTTACATCGATACGCATAGCGTCGAATATAGATTGATTGTCGCGCGGATTCACCGACGCCTTCTTGGAACCGGTCAATTACCTTTCTCGAATTTACTAGTAACAACGGCATGTAATATAAAAAGGGGTCTCGCGGTCCGCAGTTCAGTTCAGAGCCATGTGAAATTTTTGTCCACACTGATCCCCTAGGGGATTTCAATTCCATTTTGATCCCCAAGGGTATTCGTTGGGAAGATTTTCGTCCACTTAGGTCCCCTGATTAAACACTAGGGGATTTATTTGGATTTTTTGTTTTTGAATGTTGATCCAAGTGGACGAATATATTAAAATCACAATGTGTGCAACACGAAGCCTTAAATAAAAAAGGTTCGAAACAGCTTTTATAAAGTAAGAAATAATGATAAACCTCAGTACCGTGTCTGCTATCTAGTAGGAAACCTCTCTCAGCTGGAAACTTGAATAGAGTTAGGTTGAGTAACGGGAATTAAGATGATCCAAAAGAACCTCAGATCAAATAAAAAGAGGTAGATAACACACATAAAATTAAAAGGAGAAGCCATTTTTTAAAATATGTTTGTGACTAAAGAGTTGCCACTTTAAAAAAAATTGCGCTGCATTAAAATAATATGCATTATTATAATGCATTAAAGTAATATGCGAAAACAAATATGTTTGTTTCTTAAAAATTACAATTAGATTGTACATATTTAACACTATAAAAGTATGTGACTAAAAAATAAAGTAATATCTATGTCTCACTCTCTACTTCATCGTTTGACTATGAATTTACCTACAAATTATTTACCTACATTTCTTGTCTATTAGGAATACGAACTCCTGACGACACTCTCTCAGTACGTCTTTTAAGTGTATTTACGTGTGGAATGTTATTCTTTCAGTTTGTTTTGTATTCTTTTGTGCAGTTTTACACCATTTAATTGCACAAGAAATTTTGTAGGTAAATTTACCCCACATTTACGATACAAACGAAAAGTAGAACAAAGACGTTATCTACCTTTTTTTATTTAATCAGTGAAGAGAACTAAACATATTCACTTCAAACGACGATATAAGTGGTCTTCCAAAAACACTTACCTGAAAAATTTTTCCTTAATCAATGCAGCAATATCTTGATTTACCCCTTTTGGTTTCTTCTCTATTTGAACGTAACGCAGGTTGGGTCTATTGAAGCTATTTAGAAACCATTTACACTGTTTCACTTTCAGCTGGTGAAGGATGTCCATCCGGACCCGAGGAGTGGCCGTGGCTGTCAGCGCCATGATTATAGTTTCAGGATACCGTTCTCTGAGGATTGAGAGACGCTTGTAGTCTGGTCGGAAGTCGTGGCCCCATTGGGACACGCAGTGGGCTTCATCTATGACAAACCTGTGAATTTTTTTGTAACAAATTTTAAGTCACCCTGTACGTGAAAACTCGATTTATATGGGTTGATATTTTCGAACAACAATTAGAGTTTCTTGAGTTACTACTAAGAAAACTCTCTTTTTTATCGCCTTGTAAATAAAAGTAGGTTGTTAGAGGCGCAAATGGCCCGGATGTTCATGGGCTGCGATAGTCTGTTTATATTATTTCTATTCTACTTAACAAGATAGTGCTGGAGGTACGAGACTTTACCGACATTCTTGAAATGGAAACAAAGAACAAATGTCAATTAGTAGAATCACAATGTCTCGAATCGTACCCACGATACTTAGGACGGAACGGACGTGAATCACGAGTTATTTAATTTAGTAAATATCACAAACATCATATTTAATGGACGCCCAAGTTGCAAGAGAGCGAGATATATCACAATACTTGGAACGCAAATTCAAAAAGACATTGCTTTGTATAATAGAATTGCGTTTACAAAAAAACTCTTAAAAGAACCTTCGTGTAATGAAAAGTTATTGCCAACAGTAGTTACCTAGCTAATTTCCCTCGCGAGTACAATTTATCCATATGATCCTGTAATCTCTGCGATATGCTGATCTTCTCCGGGGTCGTGTACAGCAGCTTTATCAGGGGCTCCTTCATCGACAACTTGTGGTATATCTCCTCGCATGTTTGGGAACTCACGTCGCCAGACATATGTGCCGCTGGGATCTGCAAATATTTATTTACAAGAGGGTATTTTATCTTATTAGGGAGATACCTTAGGCACAAAGCAGTCGGAAAATGTTAGTTTTAGTTCATAAAATAATTTAAAAAAAAAAGTTTTATTTCAAACTTTTCAGTTTTTTAATCAGTTCCTTAACACCATGAAATAGTAGCCGCTATGTTATTAGGTCATACCGCTTCGTAAGCTAAAGTGTCAAATGTCAACTGTTCAATGTATGCTCTATATTTGTTTTTCTTTACAAAGCGAACTGACGTCATTACCACAGAGCAATATGGCGTCCACTGCGTCCAACGTTTTTGACACATTAATTATTTTAAATGAATTTTTATGGCACTTATCGATTGCATAAACATTGTGTTTTTTTCTGTAGTTTAATAGCACTATAGAATCGTATTAAGACACTTTTCAAAAATGAATGAAATACCCTATTGCATGATAGAAGTTAAACGGTTTTTAAGCCAGGAATATTCTTCTGTTGCAGGGGAATTTACATTTACCATATTCTTCTGTTGCAGGGGAATTAAGACTTACAAATATAATAGACACAGAGAACAACCAATTCAAAAAAAAATTTGTGGTTCTTTTAGTGTTATCCCCTAAGAGGTTTGACCTAACAACACTCAGTGCAGAAGAAAACGGCTATGTCACCATTTAACTATGACATGTTCCAAGCTGAAATAATAAATATGATAAAAAAAACACGCTTACAAAAGTCGGCTACAAAACAACATACGGGTGAACCTAGTAGAAAGATCTTTACTTGTATCCAATTATTTTACCAGAAAGATATCTAGAAGTTGAAATTCTTATTATGTAAAAAGAGGAAGCCACAAAATCTACTTTATCACCTGGATGATACCACACAGGTGATATCATCCAGGTGAACATAGTGGAATGTGCCCGAAAAATACTTACATCGAGGGAAAGCAGTTTGTTGACCTGGTCCAGTATAAGCGACTTTAGTGGGGATATCACAATTGTCACCCCCGGAGTCAGTAACGCTGGCAGCTGGTAGCAAAGAGATTTACCTGTGGACATCGACAAGATTAGCTCTGTCAAAAATGTACATCGTTATTTGACATTTTTCTGTTTTTTATTTTCCTTTTTTTAGTTCTAAATATTAATATGATAAAAAATTAATACCTATTACATGATATTTTCATGTTCTTTTAATTTGGTACATTTTGTTTCCACACACTTAATAATGTCATAACTAGCTGCGATCTGCTGTATGACCCGCGGGTTTTGTTGCTTTTGAATCATATATCGTTCACTATGTCATTGGTTTTAATTTCGTACTAAAATATTTTTACAGAGCAGCTATCTGCCACTGAAAAAGTTCTGTCAAAATCGGTCCAGCCGTTCCAGAGAACAAACGACAGACAAATACTAAAAATTGATTTCTGATGTAAGTTTCGTATGTATATGTACTTTCATATGAATTTTGTGAAATGCTGTTCATTTAAAATTACAAACTAACACAAATTTTATTTATTTGTGTAGATAATTCATATCACGGTAAATTGTGATATACTAATAAGAATGACGAACTTTTAGTTACCAGCATAAAAAATACAGCTGACTTAGATAGAAACTCCTTCCATTTTTTTTTTAATCAGTTACATATACTATATTTTCTTCTGTAATTTCTTTTGAAATTTAAATAATTCTGAAGTGAGTAACATACCTCCACCAGTGGGCATCAGCACGAAACAATCGTGTCCCAGCAACGTCGCGTTGATCACTTGCAGTTGGTTCGTTCGAAACCTCTTCAAGCCGAATTTCTCTTTGAACATTTCTTGCATCAAAGCTGAATGAGGGTAGTCTGTACCGTCGAATTCACCTGGCATATAAAATGAATTAAACTTCTGTTAAAGAAAAATTGACACCGAAAAACGAGGAATACTCAAGTTTCAAAGAAAAAGAACATTAAACTATTCCATTTTAAAATACCTAAACTTCTAATTTTAGAAAGAAAGAAGAATTCTGGTATTGAAATTGATAATTTCTCTATGAAAAGGGAAGATGCATTTTTTTTATTTTTGCTTCCTTTTGAATAAATTTCAGTCAGGTTATGATGTTTTGACAGAAGTTTTTTAATTTTATTGATGAACTAACTGAGTCCCGAGATGTACTCACACACGCGGGGCAAAGCTAGTCTAAAACACTATCTGCCAGTGAAAGTCCCATCAAAATTGGTCTAATCGTTCCACAGATTAGCCGGAACAAACAGACAGACAAACAAACCGACACATACAAAAATTGAAAAAAACATTTTTGATATTCATACTGTGTATGCATACAAATGCATTTAGTAAAAAGTGGTTACGTTAATATTACAAACACAAATCAATTTTATCTATACAAATACATAAAATTGGAGTACATGTCCAGTCAGACAGACAAAAATTGCAACAAATGTTATTTTGGTATATGTACCGTGTATACATATGCATTTAGAGAAAATGTTATTTCTATATTATATCAGAAACTACAATTTTATTTATTTGTAGAGATTTTATTGATAATATGGACTAGTACAAATTTTACTTTCAATTTTTCAGTTCTTCAGAAGCATCATCACCATAATAATGTTTAAGATGGTTGTCACACGATAAATTTTATATTTGCATCTTCCCTATTTTGACAATATAGTAACATTGATAAAAAAAATACCAATCAAATTGAGAACCTCCTCCTGTTGGAAATCCGTAAAAAATTAAGATGTTTTGGGAAAACAGTTGTCTGATGAAGTCGGTTAAATCATCATAAATCTACAAGACATTTATAGAGTACTAGCTTTCGCCCGTGACTCTGCTCGCGTGTATGTATCATTATACCGGAAAATATTAAGCCTATGTCCTTCTTCAAGAATCAAAGTATCCCCATTGTAAATTTCATTCTAATTGGTTCAGTGCTTTAGTCATGAAAGCGTAACAGAAAGACAGTTAGTTACTTTCGAATTTAAATAATTAGTATGAATCGAATCTAACCTGTTATGCCATCATTTTGTGTCCCAGCTGTAAATTCGCCAATACCTTCATACATTGATATGTTCTCCTCTCTAACCGAGTGTTCCATTAAATTAAAAGTTTCAGGCTCGTTGGACAAGTCTATGAGATCATCCTCGAAATCCTCCATCCTGTATTCGGGCCAGCCCTCATCATCAACCGCTATCTGTTTCTTATTAATTACTTCTACATTACTAACAACCGAATCATTAACACTAATAACACTTGTACCTGAAGTTCCTGGTAATACGTCTGTATCATCAGTCATATTTAAGCTATAATCGTCTTTGTTGTCTTCCTCCTTTAAATCATTTTTGAATTCCTGTGAAGACTCTGCGCTATTTGTGTCAATATTCATAAGAGATGACTTGCTAAATTGTGGAGGTTGAAATTCTACAGAACTATTTGTTATTGGAACATATTTGGGTGGTTCAATATGTTCTAAAGGCTTTAGTCGATCTTGTGCGCTCTTTATTCTTTCTGCAGTAGACGATTGTATGTCGTTATTAGCAGTTAATTTATTTTCTTCCATAGTCAGTCTTGAAGGTTTTTTAAATACAAATTTGCCTTTTGTTTTATTGCCTTCTGATGTGTTTGCACTTTCTGCATCTGATTGGATGCTCGTTTCTGCTTTGACTGAACTGTTTAGTGGCGAAAGTGCATCAAAAGACAAAGATTTCTTAGACAGTAGTTCTGAATAGATAGTTTTTTTTGGTTCATTTGTATTTGGATATAGATCTGGGGTGGATGTTTCTGGATTATTTACGTTATTCGAATTTCTTTCTTTAAGTCTTTTATTTTCAGCTCTACTGCTTTCCAGGTCAAAGTCACCATAATCGTTTTCTTGTCTATGTAGTAAAGAAGGACTACTATTGCTATTACTCAGTGTATCTCTGTTGCTGCTTCCATGTGCTCTTTGTGATGTTATATTATTATTACATGTTCTGCTTAGAACTACTTTTAGTTTATATTTAAATAGTTTTAGCCTAGAATATATTTTTTTATCATAGCCAGGCAATTTTTCTTTTGTAGAATTTGATATTCTTTCAAATGCGTCGAATATTTTCTCCAGCAACTCTATGTAAATATCCTTACATTGGTCTTTGTCTACATCATCTAATGACGAATCCTAATGGGAGAAAGTTCCAGATATTATAATATTATGACAAACTTGCATAGCAATGCTTTAATCAACATGTTAATTTGTTAAAAAAATCGTTTAACTGCGGCATGTTTTTCCGAGATGGCCAACTAGTTACGGACCCAACCGGAGACCCTTTTAGTGTAATAGATGAAACAAGCTGCTGTTTTAGGGCCACCCTCACATCCGAAACTAATTGAGCAGCCATGAAATACATACATGAGTAGAAATATTTAGAGAAATATTTTTACCAAGTATGAATACCATTCGTAAGTTTTTATTTAAAACAATACAAAATATCCATGAAAATGTAGCATGTAACTTCCATTGCGAAAATGTAGCATCTAATTTCCATTGCGAAAATGTAGCATCTAATTGCCATTGCGGAAACGTAGCATCTAATTTCCATGGCGAAAATTAAAACAGACATTAACTTTTATCTGCATTTTGTTTTTATTATTATCTGTATATTAATACGTGAAGCAAAAACTTTTTTTCCTTTTTACGAAACTTGCGCGGGCAGGGAAATGTGAAATTTTGCACACTTCTAGTTTAGATAGAGAAGGAGTGCAGAAAGCTAATATTTATTTTAAATGATGCATAAATATGTATTAAATTAATAAAAATAACACGCCACACACTATCATGCGTAGACACACCCATACACAAATATAGATTTACACAAATGTATGTCTAACAAAGGCAAACTAAAAAGATGATTATTTTTTGTCTATATTTATTTATTTATTTAAACTTTTTGCACTTTTGTACAAAAGGCGGACTTAATGCCATGAGGCATTCTCTCCCAGTCTACCTTCAGGTGATGTAGAAATAGGATGCGGTAGGTGCAAAAATAAACCTACATCAAATAGGACCGATCAACATAAACATACTATTACACAAATTAATAATATAAAATACATATAATCATACACATACATAAATTTAATATTATACTAGTACACAGTCGGGTATTAGGGTTGTGACTGTATTGCCAACTCATTCCGAAAAAGTTCGCGTACCTTTAGTTTGAATGTAAAACGGTTTGTGGACATCCTGATCTCAGCAGGAAGTGCATTCCAGAGAAGAACAGACTGCACAAAGAAGGAAGAATGGAGAAAGTTGGAGGTGTGAGAAGGGGATAGAAGAAGCAGATTATTTGTTGACCGAAGGTTTCGGTCATGATTGGAACATAAGAGACGGAACTGTGGTACCAGGTATTTGGGTAACGATGGAGAGTTGAGGAACGAAAAAAGAGTAGTAAGCGCTCGCAAACTGCGGCGCTGACGAATAGGGAGCCATTGCAATTGGGAACGAAAAGCAGACACATGATCATACTTGCGAAGATTGAAAACGAATCGAATGCAGTTATTGAGAAGGCGGTCTAGTTTATTGAGAAGATCTGCATTCAGGTCAAAATAACACACATCACCATAGTCGATCAGGGGAATAATTAAGGACTGCATAAGCGTAACCTTGGTTTTAATGGGGATGAAGTTCTTGAGACGATACAATGCTCGGAGACACGAGGTGACTCTCTGACTGACGTATGAGACTTGTGCCCGCCAATCAAGTGTCGAGTCTATAAGTAGCCCCAGGTTCTTTACCACTGCGCTTAAGGGTATAGTCACGTTGTTGTAAACAACTGGTGGAATGACCGCCGTATCCAACTTGTTCAATGTTTGTTTGCTCCCCACTACGATCACTTGGCATTTGGTTGGATTTACTGACAACCCGAACCTCGCTGACCAGTTTTTTATGGAGTCTAAGTCCCTGTTGACTTTGTCGATTGCGTATGGAATGTCTTCAATCCTTGATTGGGTGTATACTTGCAGGTCGTCAGCGTACAGGTGATACGCACACTGAAGGTTTTGGGTAACGAGATTAATGAATATTGAGAATAATAAGGGAGATAATATACCGCCTTGAGGGACGCCAGCGAGAAGATCACACCAACCTGACGATATGTCATCAATGTGAACACACTGTTGTCGTCCCTGAAGATAGGAGGAGAACCATTCCAGAGCTTCTGAGGAGATCATAAGATAGGAAAGGATAGCCAATAAGACGTCGTGACATACGGTATTAAAGGCATTGGAGAAGTCAATTAAAGCCAGCACTGTGACTTTGGTGTCCTCCATACCCTCCCGAATGTCACCAGTCACTTTGAGAAGGGCAGTGGTTGTGCTGTGACCTGGTCTGAACCCCGATTGCAGGGGACTGAGAAGAGTCTGCTGATAAACAAACTGGGAGAGTTGCCTATGAACGCAGGCTTCAAGCACTTTAGAGAGGAAAGGAAGTATAGAAATTGGACGAAAGTGTTCAGGCAGAGAGGGATTAGTATTTTTGGGTAAAGGTATGATGAAGGCCTTACGCCAGAGAGAGGGAAAGATTCCAGAGTCGAGAGAAAAGTTTATAATATGAGATATTACAGGAAGAATGTGATCCATGATAGCAATGATCATATGACGACTGATGCCGTCACATCCAATCGCGTTAGAGCGAATGGACAGGATAATCTTTTTGATGTCCTCAGAAGATACTGGAGAAAAGTCAAAAGATTCAATGTCAGGATGGGGTAGGCTGGCTATATAACTCAAGGTTTGACTCTTGGTTTGATGATCCATCTGATGTGTTCTTGAGAAATGACGATTTATATCATCTAAACCAATTGTCATCTTAAGATAATTGCGCTGTTTGCCTATGCCTAAAGTTCCAAGGAACTTCCACATACTAGAATTTGAAGAGGATTCTATATTTTGGATTATATGGCGGCGTTTGGCGTTACGTATCACCTGATTACACCGATTCCTAGCAGTCTTAAAAAGGTTCCATTTCTCTTCACAACGATCTTTCCTGTACCTACTGTAGCAACGATCTCTCCGTCTCATAGCGGTTCGAACTTCATCTGTTATCCATGGTGCAGGGGGACGCCTTAATTTAACTTTCCTCACAGGTGCGTGGATATTATATAAGTTGAGAATCGCGTCATTAAAGATATTGATTTTATCGTTCATATCTGTAGCTGCTGCCAAGCTCGACCAGTCCAATGTGGAAGCATCCGCGCATAGTTTATCGATGTCCATTTGTCTGAAGCTACGTACATGCAGAATTTTGGGAGGAGGTTTGGGGGTTTCAGGATATATGAGAGAAAGATCAGGTCATGGCGGGAAAAACCAGGAGCAGGATGTTGACCATGGGAATGGATAAGGTGTGGGGCAGAGATGAGCATTAAGTCAAGCCAAGTATATCTATACTGTCACACTAAATATCAAAAGTATCCATGATGAAATTTTTGATTAAATAGCCTTTGTTAGGAAGTCGCATCCCTATATTGTATTAAGTAAGTTGAATGTAACATCACTAGAGGGTGTCATGGAAGCACTGGAAGCACACTGTCAAGGACACATGGATTGATTTGATGCAAAGTGACTACATATATGAACTGAATAAACCACATCAATCCTGAAGCCTCAAAATATAACAGCTAGACTAAGGAAACCCTTAGGAAAAAAAAGGTAAAGAGTAATAACTAAAATATTAAAAGAATTATGGTCGAATTCAACCTCTGGGCAACCTAGTTAAAATTTAATGCCAAATACAAGTACCTACAGTTAATGTACTAGTCATTGACATCCTTTATTTTATTATGCACATCTCATCCAATAACACACTTATTTAATTTTATAAAAATTAATTTAAAAATAATGTCATTAGTACATACCCCGCTATGCCTTATAACCGGATGCTTTGCCAGTTTGCTCAAAAAATTAGACAATGAATGATCTAACTTTATATTCCGTTCTTTGTCAACTTTGGAGCTTTTGTCTGGAGTTTTCAATACATTACTCTTATTTGAACACTCATTTCTGGTCTTTTGTGGGCTCGGTGTTGAAGTTATCCTGGTCTTTTGCGGACTCGGAGTTGAACTTATTTTAAGTGATTTGTTAGCCTTCTCAGGTGTTGGCGTTTTCTTATTGTGAGTGAACACTGGTGGGAGGTCTGCAAAATCATCCTGTAGACAGGTTTAAGACATTAAATAATTTTATCATTGATTAGTTTTTTTTTTGGGTGATGTATGGTTGTTGGCGTCAGATAGCTTCTACAACCTTACACGGCCTTTCGGTGAGCACTGAAGGCTCTCGACCTGCCATTATTAATAAATATCAAGGGCCTGAGGGCACCTAGTGAATGAACCTCAGCTTGACAGGTTACTGTCATTTCAGTAAATTGAAAAAAAAAACAACCTCATAAAATAAAATGAAAGTAAAGGCATCTCAGTAGCATAGGAATAAATTATATTAAAGTAATTTAAATGTTGTTTGCTCCCAGGTAGCTCATTCTGATGTACCCCTTATTACTGTGCAAATTTTAATGTTCGTAAAAAAAAACTTGTTATGGTACATATTATCATATATTTACCAATTTTAATTGACCAATACAGAAAAATACAGATCTTTACTATTTTTTATTTGTGATTAACTTACCACATCCATTTCAAACATGTCCGTGCTGCTGTGGCCCACACTGTTGCTATTAGAACTCTTTGAAGAAACAACTTTGTGGAGAGCTGAATAACTTGGGAGGATAGACGGTGATGCCTTTGCTTTCCTGGTAACAGTGCTTTGTAAATTAGCCTGAAAAATATATTTTCACAAGTAAGTTTTTTGCCTATGCTGATAGGAGGCGCCTAAGGGAGCACACTATATAATACAACATCACTGTAAAAAGAAAAGGGAAGCTTGATCCAAACCCTTTTTTTCTAATGTGAGGAAGTCCCCACAGATGTCTCCCCACCGGGGATTGCGGCAGGGTTGTGTGTAGGAATCGGACCGACTAAAACCACACGGTATGCCACTCTGCGCCTGAGATGGGGGGGGCTCCGGGAAGTGCAGTTATTAACGCATCTGGACCAGCTTAGGACAAACCATATACCAACCTGTGTGGTCAGGATGGTATAATAACCTAAAGCCTCTACAGGCCTATGTCTAACAGTGGACTGTTAAAGGCTGTTTATGAGATCAAATCATAGAGTGGACATCTAGCTTGCAACAGGTAGTCTAATCTACCAGGTTTTACGAGGATGTTATTTCTATATGAGGCTTCTACTAAGACCTGGTGAATATTGCATGGATTTTGACATGGACATACCACTTTACCATGGGCCTGAGGTACAGCCTCAGCTGTATGATCTGGAGGGGTGGATACTACAAAGTAGAGTAAAATAACTTACATTTACAGTTGGAGTATGAGATTCGACTGTTTCTTTTATGGTGGGTGGCGTCCCTGCAAGTTAATGGACAAATTGTTATGACAAGTGATTTGCAATTAGTACAAATAACAAAATCTAGAAAAATCAATAAAATTGAAGTGAAAATAAACACTTTTTACGAAATGCATACATAAGTATACACTGTACATATACCTAAGTAATTTTTAGTAAAAAATTTTCAGTCAATCTATTTCTTCCGGATAATCTTTGAAACGGCTAGACAGATTTTGACAGGACTTTCACTGCTATCAGTGAAAGTCCTGTCAAAATCTGTCTAGCCGTACCTATGTAGCTGATGATATTAGGAGTAACTTAGGCTACTTTTTGTAGACTAGTTTCATAAACACAGTAATTCATAAACGCAATAAGTACTGTACCGTTCACATGTCCTTTACTGTGCACAGTGTGTAATAATATGACACTGAAAATGGACATTTGCTATTTGTTCCATAGAATGAGAGGGCGGAGTAAAACTGCAGAGTGCCAATACAGTCTAGTTCCAAATAAATTAAGTACCAAAGTTTACCTTTTTTATGGTTTTGGAAACAGAAAAAAAAAATCTTCAAAATCAATGAATTAAATGTAGTTTCGTATTTATTAATCAGTGAGTACTAGGAAGCGCATGCTATATTCTTTTTCACATTATTAAAAAGTCCATAGTTTAGCTTAAAAAAAATATTTGTACATTTTCCTCTTGATTTTTTTTCTCATGATCAGCATTGGGGCACCTAAATTTTGTTTTGAAATATACTTTAACTTGTCCTCTTTCCATACAAAAATAATTAACTGCCCATTCCGTGGTATAGGTCATAAAACAACATAGGTATTAAACACCAACTTCTGATGCTTGCCATTTTGGAGTATAGTAAAATCAAGGTGAGTTTTGCTTAGTATTTAAAAAATGAAATGAAAACGATTGTTGGTCTTTTCCTAGCCTAACTTTTGATACTTTTGTTGTTATAAAAGAACTAGGTGGAACCCGCGGTGTTACCCGCGGTTAATGTTGTACCGCGAGTAACGCCGAGGGACAAAGTTAGTCTAAAAAAAGTAGCCTAAGTTACTCCCCGGATCATCAGCTACCTGCCAGTGAAAGTCCCGTCAAAATCCGTCCAGCCGTTCCAGAGATTACCCGGAACAAACAGACAGACAGACAGACAGACAGACAGACAAAAATTTTTTTAACTACATTTTTGGTAAATGTATCGTGTATACATACATATGCATTAAGTAAAAAGCGGTTATTTTAATATTACAAACAGACACTCCAATTTTATTTATTTGTATAGATATAAACAGAAATTGTGTCATGAAAGATGAAAGAGTGTCATGTAATTGTGGGGCATAGTAGTAGTCTGCTAAAGGTTGTTAATGATATAGAAGTCAAACACGGTCAAACACAATATGTTTTTAGTCATAAATGTACCACATCTTGTATTTTATGAAATATTGTTTGCTCCGCCCGCTTGTATGCCAATTATCACGTCAAATAGTAGCCTATGTGTTATTCTGATGTAAAAGTTATATTAAATTAAAGTTTCATTTTAATACATTCAGTAGTTTTTGCATGTAAGAGTTACAAACATCCATCCATTAAATCCATACTTACAAACTTTTGCGTTTTAAATATTAGTATAGATTATGGTACTTCGTAATTTGATTTCTGAAGACATTCATACTGTTTACTATTAATTTAGATAACTTTATAGAAAGAAAGCATAACAGACAAGTTTATGTTCTCGTAACATCAAAGAGCAATTACTCACTGTACATTAATACCAGTAAACTACATAAACAGCATTCAGACAGACAGGAAAATAAAAGTCTAATAACTTACACGGTGCTGAACTTGTAGACTTCGATCTAAATACGAACTTGGACTTCTTCTCGGGGCATTTATTTTCTGCATTTTCGTCATTACTGTAAGTGTAAGAAATCGTTAATCTTATATATAAAATTCTCTAGTCACAGTTTTCATTCCCATACTCCTCCGAAACGGCTTGACCGATTCTCATGAAATTTTGTGAGCATATTGAGTAGGTCTGAGAATCGGCCAACATCTATTTTTCATCCCCGTAAATGGAAAGGGTGACCCATCCTTCAATTTTTTTATGGCAAAACTACGTTTGCCAGGGTCAGCTAGTTTCTATATATAATTTACATACTCATTTATCGGCCGGTGATGGACATTCTAGAATTAAATTAACAATAGAAATAATACAAAATAAATACAGAATTATTTGAATGAGTACAAGTGAGTTTCATTTTAAACGTTATTTTTCTTGTAAATTCTGACCACTGTACTTCGCACTAATTAACTTACTAACAATGAAATTTAGGTGTTTACTGTTTTGGTTAATAATTTTTACAAAGTTTATTGGATACCTGCTCGACGTTGAAGCGCCAGAGGCTTTCTTAAAGAAATTCAAAACAGACGACTGCTTGTTACCAGAAGACATGCTGGATATATCATTGGCCCATCACAAGAGTTCAACTAAACCGAACCTATAGTAATATTTCGAATTATAAGTTTAAATGGGAGTAAAAAAAATATAACTCAGGATTATTCAGGCCACAGAACATGAGAACACATTTAATTCAGGCACTGCTTCACATTCGCAACGTTTCTGTCAAAACAAATCATAGAACTCACAGATAACATTCTAGGTCCACTTTTGTTTAGGATTTTAAACATCTACTTTTAATGCTAAAACTGTAGCATTTCTTTATGGTGTGTAGAAGTGATAGTAGATTAGAGCTACTGAAATTATCACAAAATAAAAATACTAGTATTAGAGAAGGAAAGAGACTTCTGATTGGGGGACATAGCAATGTGCATGACTGAGTTGGTGGGAAATACACCAACCAATCAGAAGTATTCACCAAGCTTGCGTGAGAGAGATAGATTCTAACCAAACTCAGTCTCTCTGCCTCTCTCTCTACTCTGATCACGCTTTCCGCTCGTTCAGCAATCCTTCCATTTAAATACACTCTCAGCAAAAACTTACTGAAGGTATATCTCTATGACAATCTATGACAGTTCGGTTTAGTGCAGTGAAGTGACGTTTGTTTCATTTGTTGTGAATGTGACTTTTTCAAATAAAATGTCTCTGCGAAGTGTTCTTTTTCTAACAAGAACTGCGTGTAGTAGAATCGCCGATTTACATACAGCAAAAATTACAAAACAGAAACTATGGCTACTTACCGCAAACACTCCTAGATTTTATTCAACTGACAAAATAGGTTAGTTTCATTTTTAATTTTCCCCGGGTATCGCCGGGTATAACTCATACAATTCAATTTTCTATCAAGAAAGTGTGAATAATAAATTATACGTGTTTTTAGTAACTAGTTTTAATAAGCTTTTTCGTTAAAACATCCTTTGTAATACTTCTGCACGTTATAACTCTGGATGTAAAATTTGACCATGCATATTATGTACCATTTTGCCTCTTGTAAATGTAAAAATATTTTTATTTAATGCTATACTAGACTAGTCTGACTAGTCACGTTATAAAAGCCGGGCGAAAATTTCGCTATTTCTGAAATTTCGTTTACAAGCAAGGTAGCTTGGAATAAATGATTCACTAGGTACCTGACTGATATCCATAGTTCTAAATTCGTCGTTCAAAATTAAATTTGGTAATAGTTTTAATTTACTTGGGTAAACATTTAAATTCCACTATCCACAACAAAGAACATTAAAATTAAATAGTTTCTGAAATTTTTGTCAACTTCATTGAAAAAATAGTATCTTGTATTATACTAAACACTCATACTTAATTAGTCAGGCAATATAATTCAAACCATTTTCTAGATACACCTCAAACAAGCCACCTGCTGCTAGTATAGATACTAGACAACTGATATAAATATGTATATACTCTTGTTTTGTAAATACATACGTATTATACATTGAAAACACAAACTCCAAAACGAATATTTGCAGAGCTCACAAACATTTACATATTCCCACCTGGGAATCGAACCCAAGACCTCAAGCACAGCAGTGGCACATGGAACCACTGCACAACCGAGGCAGTCAAGTGTAATTGTTTGGATGAAAAGATAACCTTATATTTTTCTTTTTTTTAGTAACTATCTCAATCTCCAGTAGATTAGGGTAGTCAGAGATTCTTATAACTTAAACCAAAACTGTAATTATTACACATAACTTTCTATTCTTACAGAAAAAAAAGATGAAAAAGTCGAAAAGGTAGATATCCTTGGAAGATTCTTTCCGCAGAATGCAGAAGATCCACAGGCAATCAAGAAAGAACAGGAGAAATTTGAGAAGGAGAATAAAGAAAAAACGGAAGAAAATGAGAAGAGTTGGAGAAGAATGAAAATGGGGTATGTTTTTGGGTTTTAATAACATTTATTATAATATAATCTTGTAAATATATTTAAATTTTCATAAAATATATTTGAATATTTCTAGACATAAGTAAATTAGGTAGGTCGAATAATGTATTATGTAGATTCCTAAACAAAAAAAGTTTTTAAGAATAATTACTAATCATTGTTTTTTTTTACGTCTGGAAACCCCTTTTGGGCTGATATCCCGCAGTGATTTGCGGCGTGGCGTTGTGTCAGAATCGAACCCACTAAAACCACACAGTGTGCCACTCTGCATCTGAAATACAACGGATCCAGGAACTATTAATCATTGCCTACACTAACCTATATTATGAACTTATTCACATTTTATTGTTTGAAAATTTTGAATTTTTTTTGTTGTTGTTATCTTGCAATCGGCTTCACAAGCCTATAACAGATTGTGGAAGATGCAATGGCGGGGAAGATTGTTCCTCCAGTGAGAAAACTATCTCATAAAATTTGGTTTTATCATATAAAGTCCCATATATCTTCTTCAGCCTTTTCTTCCTTTTCAGGGTCTTTTCAGCCTTCTGTCACTCATCTGTTCAGATAACACCATTGCTAGGTTGTTAGTAAGAGCTCCTAGGCGGTCCCTGTATGCTCTTACTCTGTGTTCCACTTCCTCTTTGACAGTTTTCGTTTCTGTGTACATTTTAATAAATAAAAGTACATTGGTTATCCTTTTTAGTGCTTTATTTTGGAACCGCTGTAGGATCTCCACATTCAAGTTCTTTGCTGACCCCCATAACTCGATGACATGAGACTTTTTCATAGAATTATTTGTTTAGCGGAAACTAAAAACTAGTATATTAAAAAACTCGAAAGTGTTTATGTTACAAGGGATGCAACATTTATTTTAGTTATTTATACAGGGTGTAAAAAGAGTTCCAGATTTTATTTCAAAAAAGGTAAAAGCAACTGAATATCTTTATACAGTACAGGAAAAAGAAACAACAATGGACAACGACTAATGGACCTAGCCCAAGCAAATAACCTCAAAATAATGAACAGCTGCTTTAAAAAACCTAAAAGAAAAAAGTGGACATGGATATCCCCCAATGGAGAAGTTAAGAACAAGATAGACTTTATACTCACAAACAACCCACAATATATTGCAGATATTGATACAATCAATCAACTGAACTTCAATACAAACCACCGTATGCTAAGAAGTAAAATTTACTGGGAGAAACCTAAAACCAATAGAAAATATATCAAATCAAACACTCGACTGAATTTAGTACCTACACCATTACCTGAAGAACTGTTGATTCCACTTAAAGAAACCCTCTCACTAAAGACAAAAACCCTACACAATATCCAGGAAAAATACGACTCATTAGAAGAAGAACTTAAAGTACTATCAAACAAAATATATTGCCTGAAAACACAGAAGGACAGAATAGGCACCGAAGCAAGAGCATTGATTGAAGAAAGGAAGTTATTGTTAGACAACAAGAAAGAAAAAAGAAAGCAAATAGCAGAAATTAGCAAATTGATATCTGGAAAAATCAGGAAACACAGAAAAGAGCGGCAAAGAAAAATAATTCAACACCATATAGAGAAAACAGGAGGAATCAAAAAAGCTCTCAAAGAACTTAGAGAAACTACAATGTGGATACCTAACATGAAAAATAAATCATCAGGGAAAAAGACTACCAATAGAACCCATATCACGGATATAGCAACACAATTTTACAAAGACCTGTACAATGACCCAGACAACGCTGATGAAAATCAAGTTGATTTACAAGATAACGAACCAGTTCCTCCTATACTCATGAGGGAAGTAGAAAAAGCAATCTTGTCTCAAAAAAGCGGTAAAGCGCCAGGCGATGATAGGATATCAAACGAAATCGTAAAAGGAAGCTTGGGTTCTATTTGTAGTGCCACAACAAACTTGTTTAACGAAATCTTGGAAAAGGAGATAATACCTAAACAATGGTCAAAATCAACAATCGTATTACTTCACAAAAAAGGAGATAAAGATGAAATAAATAACTACAGACCAATCAGCTTAGTATCTAACTTATATAAAGTATTTTCAAAGATAATACTTAATAGAATCAGCAATATATTAGAAGAGAACCAGCCGAGAGAACAAGCTGGATTTAGAAGCGATTATTCAACCATTGACCATATACATACGATAAGGCAAACTATAGAGAAAAGTAATGAATATAGCAAAGTATATTATTTGGCATATATAGACCATAATAAGGCATTTGACTCCTTGAAACACTCGCACATATGGGAAGCCTTGAAATGCCAGGGTGTTCAGGCAAAATATATACGAGTAATTAAAGAAATTTATAGGAACTCGACAGCAAATATACGAACAGAAAAGGTAGGAGAGGAGTTCAAAATAAAGAGAGGCGTTCGACAGGGGGATCCTTTGTCGCCCAAGCTGTTTTCAGCTGTCTTAGAACATGTATTCAGGAAGCTAAACTGGGACGATTATGGATTAAATGTAAATGGAGAAAAGCTCAACCATTTAAGATTTGCAGATGACCTGATTTTATTGAGCGAAACACCAGAAAATTTGCAAAACATGATACAACAACTAGCTAAAGCAAGTGAATATGTAGGCCTAACAATGAACACCGAAAAGACTAAGTTAATGACAAATGGGCAACAAGAACCTATACAAGTTAACAATAACCTAATAGAATATGTCGAAAATTATACATACTTAGGTCAAATGATTTCACCAGAGGATCAAACACAAAAGAGATTGAAACCAGGATAAGCAAGTCGTGGAAAAGCTACTGGTCCTTCAAAGAGATATTAAAAAGCCCACATTTCTCAATGATGGACAAAAAGAAAGTTTTTAATACCTGCATATTGCCATGCATGTCTTATGGCTGCCAAACATGGGCCTTAACAGGAAAGCAGAGAGAAGCGCTAAAAGTATGCCAAAATAGAATGGAGAGAAGTATGCTTAACATCAAATTAAAAGACAAAATCAAATTAACAACTATAAGAAACAAAACGGGAGTAGCAGATGTTACATTTACAATAAATAAATTAAAATGGAAATGGATCGGTCACACAATCCGCAGCAAGAAAAATAAATGGTCTAAAGAAATCCCCATGTGGTACCCTCGCGACGGAAAAAGAAGGAAAGGAAGGCAGCGTAAGAGATGGGAGGATGAAATTAAAAATATGGCTGGAGCAACATGGAGAAGGAAAGCTAGAGATAGAAAATTATGGTCTCTACTAGGGGAGGCCTTTGCCAGAGGGCAAGCTGACACAAAACTATAAAAGCATTTTACATTTATAAATAGTCAAGTATCATAGTAGTAATAGTAGTGTACCATAGATTAAGAGAGCTTTATAATTGTTGTCAGTAATAAAGGCTTTATTTATTTATTTAAAAAGAGTGCTCCCGAAAACTTTGGGGTTGCATTCAGACCATAATACTGAATAGGTTTAGCGAAAAAAAAACGCAAAAAATATGTTAACTTATCTAAGTTCTTTTTCATAGTACAACATATTAGGACCCAAACTACCTAATTATCTCATTTAGAAAACCAAAAAACAAATAAAAGCAAAAAAACTTCAATGTATTTTTAAAATAAAAACAGATGGCCGAGGGTCATTACACAACGCTCCAGCGCGCGGTTCAATGACCGCGGCGGCGACGGAGCGCGCTGGCGCTTCCCCCCTCCTCGCCTCAGTTGCTCAATCTAACTGATAGTAACCTAGTACCTAGACAGTACAGCCTGCATGCTTCTGCCTTCATTTTACAAACAGAACTTCTAAGAAACCTATGTTCTAAACAAAATGCAAAATATTAAAGTAGGTAGATACCTATTACAAATTAATGTAAGACCCTAACTTTATGAAGCGTGCATATGCATAAACAATTTATTGTCTATGTAGATAAATTTGTATTAGGTAGGTACAAAACTTTATTTTCCTACGTTATTAAATTCTTAGGTAATAAAGTAGGTACCTACTCACTTACTTGAAAATGCTGGAAAACTTTAAACGAAATCACTCACTAAACTGGCTTTCTGATGGATTATGTTATCAACCAACGCTAAATAATAATGAATAGGTATCCTGGACACTTGTGTTATTTTTTGCGTTGGATGAATAATATGAATGAAATCATTCATTATCATCATTTTCAATAAAATGCAAGTGAGAGATTTATCCTGGGAATCGAACCCATAGCACCGTGCGGCTGAAGTCTTAAGCCTAGACGTGTGGGCCGCACCGCCCTCCGATCGAGGAATGGGGTAATCTTTAGGTCCAGTGCACACCTACGGTTTCCTGGTTAGCAATCCCCATTCGGCAATCTGAATGCTCTTCTTACATACCGTGGGCTGGCTCAACCTGAGTGATACCACGGCCTCACAGAAAACCGGTGTGTTTCATCGAGTGATTGAGGATACCGGAGGCCCATACCCCAAACCCTTCCCCCATCCCCCAAAGGCCGGCAACCCACTTGTGACACCTCTAGTATTGCGGGTGTCCATGAACGGTGGTAATCACTTACCATCAGGCGATACGTCAGTTCGATTGCTCCCTATTCCATAAAAAAATACTATATTTCAACTATGCACACGTGTTTTTATTTTTGCCCGAACGTATAAAAACTAACATTGATTTCGTGCTGGTCGTATAAAATTTCTAACAAAAAACGCGAAATTTAACCAGGAAACCCTACGTGTGCATCTAGCCCTAGAACTTTGAATTTCCGTCATTTTATTAATTACCTAAAGTCAGAGGATTCGCGCGATAGCGGCGCGCTTGGTGCGCGCACTAGTTGCCTTTGATTTTAGCCGACAAAAGCTTACTGATGTCGCGTCGTAGATACTTACCTACGACGCGACCGAAACTTCTTTTGGCGGCGCGTGTCAGAGAACATTAATTTATCTAGTACATATTAAAAGTAGGGACACGGTACCTAATAGAAAGTATCGATACTGTACTCATGAATTAATGTAAAAAGCGTGCGGCGACATTTAATTAATTTCTACTTTATAGTTAGATTGCTTTTAAAGCGTGTTTATTAGTTTTTAAACTATTATTTATTTTCTACTTTTTAGTTTGGTATGTTTACCAAAGCGTGTTTGTTTACTTTTTTAAAACAATTTAAAAAAAAACTTTTTTTTTACATTATTGTATTGTCATCGGACTTTGGCTCTTTGAAATATTTCAATTTAATCATACTCCTAGAAGTAGGTGAAAACGAAGTTAAAAGATTCCGTTACATACATACAGTGAGTAAAAGTGTACGAGTACTTTTCTTATTAAGGCCTAATGGAGACCTTCTTTTTTAGTTTACGGGTAGGAATTGCCGTAAGATCGCAAGTTTTGAAGATTACCCATTTAGAACTTAATTTCTTAATCGATACGATACCTGTCCAAAAGTACTCATTGAGTAAAAGTATCTAGTACTTTTCTTACCGAGGCCTAATGGCGATCTCTTTCTTTTTTAACGGGTTGTAATTGCCGTAAGGTCGCAAGTTTTAAAGATTATTTAATCGATACGATACCAGTCCAAAATGTATAGTACTCGACACCAAAAAATATCGATACTTTTTTCGTGTCTCTAATTATACATTTATTGGTTACTGACCACGGCTAGTTGGTCTTCAATTTTCGTACTGGCTGAACGCTTGCGTGGTGCATTATAATTTGCAATTCGGTACTTGTCTTGCGCGAAAGTTAATTTGTGTTCCAATTTTCCTTTTTTTAGTAGGTGTAGTAACTTAATTAAGTACTTTTTTTTAGTTTTTTATTCTCTTTTTACCTAATTTTAGTGTTAAGTTATTTTTAGAATAGGTTCTTTGATTATAACAGTGATAGTGATTATTTATAATGTTTAGTGCGAGGGAATATGGACAAATGATTATGTGCTACGGTGAAGCTCGTGGAAATGCATCACGGGCCTTGCGTATTTAACGTGATAGGTACCCCAACCGTCACCGTTCTGATGCTTGAGTCATCACGGCTCCCTACCAGAGAGTTTTGAACACGGAGCAAATACAAAGAGGAGATGCCCTAATGAGATTTTTGTATGAAGCAATGCATGACAATTTGCGGGGGTGAGGGGGTGTTAGTTTACACTTTTCCATCTACCAGACAATAGCAAAACTACTTGCATCGTTGTACGAGTATATTGCTATGTAGTTTAGCTAGCTGACACTAGTGTGGACGTACTCAGAATTTCAAGGAGTAGTTTTTTCAAGGTCGATTTTGTAAGCATCTTGAACAAAAAACATCATTAATAACGTAAATAATTTTGCAAAAGTGAACTTTTTTTTTCTAATAAATAACCCTAAATAAAACATTGTTCAATATGCTTGGTTTACACGTGTATTATGTAGAACAAAAATTAATATATATTATGTAGTGCAAATCATTTTATTTAAAAAATAAATAAATTCATATTTTATTTCACTTCGGAATTGGAATGCTTAAATAACGCCAATCTCAGAAAATCAACTAATCTAAATCTGAATTGAATGGTCATACCAATGTTGTTTCTAATATCCACATCTAATCACTTTTAACCTTGCCTAATTTGGGTTTAGATAATAAGTTCCTTTTTCGATTTTTTATGATTTTTCCTTGAAATGAATCACTATCATAACAACGGGAAGAACAAATATTGGTGTATTTTGTAGGAGTCCAGTTTTGCCTATTATTTTTTTGATCAATTGCTCTTCAATACTATCTTTAGGTGAAAATTTAGAACATTACCTGTATACTGGTACATTGTATTATTTTAATGAATTTAAAAAAAAACCGTCAAATCATCAGCATAAGTAAAATTTCTTTTTTTTTTCAATATTTGAAGTAACAACTTTCAATGCAAGATTAATATAGTCGTAACTTGATAAAATATTTGGATTCTAAATACGACCCTGTCTTTTTATTTTAGAATAGATGTCGATAGATGTCAGTCTGTTCACAATATAATTAAGAAAAATACAAAAAAAATACCATGATGAATAAAAATTCATTAGGTAAGAATGTAGAACTCATTTCGGTATCTTCTTATGGTATGTTTTATTAATATTCAGCTCAACGTACCATTGTGTCTTTATTTCCAGTAACACAAAGTTTTGCCATCTAGTGGCGAGTAAATATAATAACATTTCAATAAAACACCAAGAGATTTTTCTAGAACTTTTAAAAAAATTAGCTATAAAATTACTTATAAAAGAAATATGATGCCACTCATGGTACCAGAACGTCTATCTGAGTTATTTGTACAAGATAAAACACAACACTTCATCTTTTTACTTGATTGTACCGAGAACATTCAAGTATTACGATTTTTCGATGCAGTTCTAGAACATTGACGTTAATAGTATAATTTGCAAGTTGCGTCAACTGCGATGACGTCGGGGTGAGTATTTTGACACGGGGGTGATGCGCTTATGCCATCTCCTCTTTGTATTTGCTCCGTGGTTTTGAATAATGAGAGGAATACACCCCAAAGGCATGGAGGAGGCAGAGAAGTTGATCTTCGAGTGGAAGAATAGGTCTTGGCTCTTGTTGAGAGAAATCCTCGGGTAGGAACACGAACTGCGGCGAAGTTAATTAGAGGTCATGGAACCGCAATATTTCATAAAACGGTGCATAAGATTTTAAGAAAAGATAAAAAAAGACCTTACAGTAAGTAGAGTATAAAGTCACTACCTATTGTCGTTAGAAGGCATTACCAACTTTACCGACACGTAGGTAGTTAAAGTAAATAGTTTTAAATAGGCATTCACGTAGCTATGCAGTGCGCGCAATACATTGCTGGCTTCTGAAATGAACAAAAATCTTGACACATTGTTTTTTCCGGCTAAAATTTTTTTAAGGGCAGCTGTTTCTTTTTTTTATTAGGTTTTGGGGTGCTGAAGCTACCTCTTTCGTTTTCGGTAGACGTCTGGTTACACCCTGTATAATAGTTTTAAACTTATTAACTTATTTGTTACTTTTATTAGTATTTGTACTTTTCAATATGTTAGCCAATTTTAGTTTTTTCAGGTGTAGACCTCCTCCAAAATCTTTCCATTTGAGTCAGATTTGGAGGGTAGTGGTCGTAATCCCCACGGGGACCAGCCGAGTTGGGGATGTTTTACCTTTTTTTTGTAGTTTTATATTTCGTTGTGGCTCTTAACATCACTAGTGATATTATAATATCACAGCTTTGACATTATACCTGTGACATATACAACAAAATACTATTGCTATCAGATTCGCGGTATTTGGTGGTGCAATGACGGTGCTGGGTGGGTGCCTCGTCATTGAAATGGGTGCTCCTCGGCGTGGTGACGACGGCGAGGTCATCAAGGACGAGTTCTCACATTTGCCCATTGTACTCCAATATCTAAGGCGCACTTGGAAGGAACTTACATTCTATGAAAAGGTATCATCAACAGCCTTTACCAGTCCACTGCTGGACATAGGCCTCTCCTTAGAAACAAGGTTATGGCCCACTTTTTTATATATGTACTAGCTGAACCCCGCGGTAATTTTCGTACCGCAGGTAAGGCCTCGGGACGAAGATAGTCTTAAAAAGTAGCCTAAGTTACTCCTTATATCATCAGCTACCTATCAGTGAAAGTTCCGACACAATCGGTCCAGCCGTTCCAGAGATTAGCAGGAACAAACAAACAGACAGACAAAAATTGTAAAAAATGGTATTTTGGTATATGTACTGTGTATACATACATAAGCATTTAGTGAAAAGCGTATTACAAACAGACACTTCAATTGTATTCATTTGTATAGAAAGACCTACAAAGTGATTCTACTCTGTCTGTTGGACACCATAAGCAGAATCCAAGAGTAAATAATAATAAAATAAAAAACATTTCGGCCATCTAACACATAACGCCATCTAGCCCCAAACTAAGTAGAGCTTCTATTATGGGTGCTAAACAACTGATATAAATACATATATACCTTTTTTCGTAAATACATTCATATCAGAGCAAACACCCAAACTCCGGAACGAATATTTGCATATCATACAAACATTTGGTCCGACTCGGGAATCAAACCCGAGACCTCAAGCACAGTAGTCGCATACGCTATCACTGCGCCACCGAAGCAGTAAGTAGGAGTCACTACAGTCATTGTAAGTACAGACAATGCAACAATGCAGCATGGTGATCCACACTATCGCATCATTGAGCCTCCGATCTCACACGCACCAACTGGCAGACAGGCAGCCACATTTCTTTTTTTGTTGGATAGCCCATTTAGCGAGGATGGTTTTAGGCTATGTAACATCACGCTAAGAGCAATATGAGCAGGTTATCGACCGAAAATATTGGGGAAATTAGAAAAAATATTTCTTACCTGATAGAATATCAGTTAGGACAGGATATTGCTAATCCTTATCACTTATCAGCATGCCTTATCATGCTCAGCTTTATAAAAGCTATATATTTCATATCAAAGCTATGTTTAACATTCCGTAGGCCTCTATTCAGCTATATTTATTATTATCTACTGTTTAACCTTGCCATTTATGTGGACACGTTATGATGACTAACTTTGTCCCGCGGCGTTACTCGCGGTACAACAATAACTGCGGGTAACACTGCGGGGTTCAGCTAGTCATTGAATAAGATCAAAACTAATTTTCTCCTTCAAAGTATCTAAATATCGACATAAAAATTAACGTTAGTATTATCAAAGTGCTATAAATTCACAGATGATAAAAGAGCCATCCCGCGAGAAATTACTACCAGACCCTCTACCGTCACCGTACCAGCCCACCTACACACTTGTGCTCGAGTTCACCGATGTATTGGTGCATCCTGATTGGTCCTATCAGACTGGATGGAGGTACGTAATAATCATTAATTTTTCTATAAAAAATAATAACTCATTTTTTATACAATTGATTAACTTTCTCATGCCATGTGAACTCATTATAATAACTATAACCCATTCGGCGCAAGAAAATAGCGACGCAATGCCAGTGTTTCGCGTCTCGATTTTCTTTCCACAATCGCCAACGCCTCTGTCCTTTGTATTTGGCTAATATTTTGTTATGACTAATGTGACTTATCGTTAAGAGGACATAACTCCCATACATGTGTTAGTCTTTAAATAACGTTGATGTTTGTCTGACATTCTGACAACTTGCCCGAGCCGGCTAAGGCGGCTGGTTGAAATCTTTCCTATATATCGATAATTTCCTTTAGCCTGTTTAGTCAAACTGCAGCACTTAATCGATTCGTCACTATTTTCTTAGACGAATGGACTGTGATAATTGTGAGCGGATGATAAATTCGAACAAATTCAACATTTCAGGTTCAAGAAACGTCCAGGAGTAGACCAATTCCTACAGACAGTGGCTAATTCTAATTACGAGGTGGTGATATTCACCACGGAAAATGCCTTCATGATATGGCCCGTACTGGATAAGTTAGATCCAGAGAACAAGTTCATCACCTATCGCCTGTTCAGAGACTCTACACACTTTATTGATGGTATCCATGTCAAAAATCTTGAAGGACTTAACCGGGATCTATCTAAGGTAAACTATGTTACTCTATTTCTTACTTTGTCTCTTTTTTAATGAGAGTACTAAGAGAAGACTACTTAGATTGCAGATTTTTGAAGTAATAAATTCTTATGGGATTGTAAACCGTTTCGTTACGTAACGCGTTACGACGCCAGTTCGTCTGGATATTTATAATAGTTCAACTTCGACTAGTTTAAGTTATCACTTCTGTCGGGCGTCTCGGGACACATACGTTTTTTTGACGTTCTAACCTACCTTGCTCTATCAAAATGAACCTTACCGGCTTAAAAATAGAGTTGATATTGATATGTCAGTTCAACTGTAAAAGTTTTAGAATTTACAGCTGAAATGAAATTGCAGGTGATAGTAATTGATTGGAACAAAGCAGCTACAAAGTCCCACCCACAGAACGCCCTGATACTTAAGAAATGGAAGGGAGCAGATGATGACACGGCATTACTAGATCTTGCCAACCTGCTACAGAGTAAGTGAAATTCTCTCATTCATTTATTACTAAATTTAGTAAGTCTACAGCGTGTTTTCAGCATACATAAAAATATCTTGAATTACTACTCTATAGTATTCGTAGATAGGTTGTCCCTTAATAGAGCAAGAGCCCATGACGGCCAGAACCTCGTTATTTTATACCAGCCGACCCACGCAACCTCGTTTGCGTCTCCTATTGCCCGTAGCGTGATAATTTTCCCCCGTTTTTGTAACATTCTTCATTGGTGCTCCGCTACTGTAGGTCTTAGCGTGATATGATATATAGCCTATAGCCTTCCTCGATAAATCGGCTATCTAACACTGAAAGAATTTTTCAAATCGAACCAGTAGTTTCTGAGATTTGCGCGTTCAAACAGACAAACTCTGCAGCTTTATATATTAGTATAGATAAGCAGAAAGTTTTTCTGTGCATGTCCCTTTATAGGTAAGAATGACCAGCGACTATAGAGTTTGGGATGTGGTTACTTGGGCAGGTAACTGATAGTAAAGGTGTATAAAATAGTATCTAAATTTCGTCAAAGTATAAAACTCATTTTTTATATTTGTATATATTAAAATGCCTTCAGACCGGTTTTCTATGAGGCCATGGTATCACTCCGGTCGAGCCGACCCATGCATGCCGTAGCGTGGCTCTTCCACGTAAATTCTTTTAAAATAAACTCAGTACTCCAATAAAAATGATCCACCTACATTTAGACTTCCCCAGTTGTTCTCAAGATAGTAATCTAAGTAGCTGTATTTAAAAAAGAGAACCTGTGCTTAATTTCATCAGATTTTGACTCAGTTGTTTTGGGTTATAGCGGGGGTAGATGAACGCAGGGTACCGTGTGACTTTTCCGCTAAGTGTAGTTGATTTCAGAGTAACATCTGTTACCCAGGTTTGGTCATGGCAAATTGCGATACTAGTATTGCAATTTAAAATTCAAGTGTACTTGAATTTAAACTGTTTGTTTAAAATACAATTCCTTGTTTTATTTCCTAGCACAAATTACGCTCGGTAAATAGTCTTTATAAAGATCACTCTGTTATTCGTAATCCTAAAGTTATTTCTTTATGGGGGGCAAACGAGCAGACGTATCACCTGATGGTAAGCGATTACCGCCGCCCATAGACACTCGCAACGCCAGAGGCATCACAAGTGCGTTGCCGACCTTTGGGGAATTGGGGCATGGAGAAAGGGATGTGGGGATGGGTTCGGGTATGGGCCTCCGGTATCCTCACTCACTCGGTGAAACACAGCCCAAACGCTATTTCACACCGGTTTTCGTTGCTGGCCTATTCATGCCAAAGCATGGCTCTCCCACGGTGATAAATCCTTGTAGAACAGATTATCAAATATATATGTACATCTTTCTTTTACAGCGATAGCAATGTCGGACGTGATAGATGTTCGCGAAGTTCTCACTTACTACAGCCAGTTCGACGACCCGATAGCTGCCTTCCGCGAGAACCAACGCAAGCTGATGGAGCAGCTCGAGGAGAAGGAGCGGGACGGAGGCAAGGGACCAGACCAGCCCCTCACCAGGAACTGGCTACGGACTTTCACACGACGTTAGCATTGTGATCGGTTCGTATAGTTAACTACATAGGCGTTAGCGCAGTAATACTTATCACTTATTTGACTACCTCAATGGCGCAGTGCTAGCGTACGGGACTGCTGTGCTTGAGGTCTCGGGTTCGATTCCCAGCTCGAACCAAATGTTTGTATGATCTACAAATATAATATGTATGTATTTACAACAAAATATATATATATTATTTATATCAGTTGTCTAGCACCCATGACCCCTAGATGGCGTTGTGTGTTAGATGTCCGAAATATTTATTATTTATTACTTACTAGCCGACCTCGTTTGGTCTCCTATTGCCCGTAGTGTGAAAATTTTCCCCCGTTTTTGTAACATTGTTCATTGGTGCTCAGCTCCTGTAGGTCTTAGCGTGATGATAGCCTATAGCCTTCCTCGATAAATGGGCTATCTAACACTGAAATAATTTTTCAAATCGGACCAGTAGTTCCTGAGGTTAGCGCGTTCAAACAAACAAACAACCTCTTCAGCTTTATATAGCTGTATATCTTCAGCATTATCAGGCTGGCAAACGAGCAGACGTATCGCCTGATGGTAAGCGATTACCGCCGCCCATGGACACCTGCAACACCAGAGGCGTTACATGTGTGTTGCCGGCCTCTGGGGGGTGGGGAGGAGATAGGGGGAGCGGGGTTGGGGTATGGGCCTCCGTTATCCTCACTTACACGGTGAAACACAGCTCAAGCACTATTTCACACCGGTTTAGTATAGATGATCTAGTTGTACTAGCTGTGGTCACACTCGTCTGTGCCTCACATACGTCATCTTCTTCATCATCAGCCTTTAACCATCTACTGCTAGACATTGGTATTGCCTGGCTGGCCAGACGGATTTTTATACAGTTTGTTTCCTTCGCTGTGCAGTGATGTTTTTCTGCGTAGTTAGCTTTTTCAGTTAGCTCCTAAGACACCCCTGGGTTAAATAGGAACAGTCTGATAAAGTTTCTCTAACAAAAGAAACGCATCCTGTCCAAAACCAAGATTTTAAATCAAAAATAAAAAAACTCGAGAGGTGTCAAGGGACACCCGGATGGAACGAAGTTCACTGTCAGGATTCATTATTTTTATATTTTTTTATTATTTATTATGTACAAAAAACCTGTATATACTCAACAAAAATAATCGTCGCGACACCACACTGTTCAATGCGAAATAGAAATGAAAGTGTCTGGCTTGCTTTCTGTAAGAGAGAGAGAGACAGAGAAACATGCGCACGCCGCACGGCTTACAATCGCTTACTGTAGCAAAAAGTGTCGTGACAACTTTTCGTAAGAATTTTTGTGTCGTGACAACTTTTCGTAAGAATTTATTCCGTCTAGCCCCCTTTCACAGCGCGCGATAAGGAACTTGTTCCAATAAATTATGATGCTAAGTTGTTACATTTTGGATAAAAGTAGAAAGTTATTGAAAAATCTTATATAGTTTAACTAGCAATTAATGTTTGTTTCAGTGTTTAAAAGTTCGAATCTTGTTGAAACGAAGAGTGATGACACCAACGAGACCTTCACCAACACAGAGTAACGCTCTTTAATGAAAAGCTAAGATTAATTTGTTTAGATTGACACGCTCACTGCAAAGTCGGGGACTGGGCAGTCTACTCAGACCATGTCCATGTTGAATCATAGAGAAACACGGGCCAATTAATGGAGAGGAGTAGCCATTGCGTCTTATTTTGACACAAAAGAGTCTGTCATTTTTTGCGGTGGATACCTCCATAGCTTCTGACATCGCAGAAGCAATCGCCTACGAACTCACACATAAGAATAAAATATTTACAATTTCACGCACACATAAATTCATTTTGTGTCATACAGTGTAACGTGTAGGCCTATTTGGGCTTATATACTGTGACAGAGGAGAACGCCTGCGTATATCTACTCTTTACCATGTTATATTATGTAATTTTGTATTTTGTTACGAGTTAGCCAAACATGTTTTAGATAACTGCGGTACATTTCTAATACTAGCATTTCAAGGCAGCTTCATATCTATTGTTATTTCTCTTGATTTAAACCTGTTTATTACAGTATTATTTATCAGTATAGAAGTTAACAGGTTTAGACCAATAGGTATTGTATCGCTATTGCGTATAAGACACTGTAGAGCTGTCTTTGTCTGTTAAGTAAAATACTTGAAATGACAAGGATTTTTTTATTTTAATTTTTTGATATTTTTACTTTTATTGTTTGAATAAATAATTATAAAACTCTTAAAAAAAACATGAGTCACTGAATTTGACGTATCCAGTCAAACAATTTAAAAAAAAATAGACAAAATTTAATTTAAATACAATTCAAAACGAACCAAAGCGCGAAATGCTTATTTTTATTTATAATTCTAATGTCTTACATAACCTCATATAACAGTCATTCATTATCTCATGGAAGCTCTTCAGCCTATATATCTGTTTATCCACGGAGTGAGATACTTTACACACTATCCCTGCCATTGCAACAGGAACAACATGAGGGTGACTCTTACCATTTTAACTTTTGATACCTTTTTTAATCCTTAAATAAACAGAAAGAATATCTCACTAAATAACTTTTTAAAACGGATGTACTCCACATCTTTTACTCTTATAAAGTCGTTGGCCTTAACATCCTCAGCTATTTATCTGAAAGCAACCAAAACAAGAATGCATGTGCTTTTTTTTATTGGTCCTAAAAGTCCCTTCATGGTGTCAGAAATTTTCAGGTTAGGTCGATTTATTTCCTGAGATAATGAAATTGTCTAAAGCGCAGTTCCAGCCTTTGCAGTGAGCGAAGGATATACGCATTTGTATGCACTGTAAGTAGAGCTTCTATTGTTGAAATGTTTTATGTAAGGTTGATAGTTCCCGACAGTTTTTGTTTAGCTTCGGAGTTTTAAATTTCCAAGTACCCGCCTTTGTTTCGGAAATTTAAAACTACGTGGCACCTTGTTATGAATTGTGATGTGTGTATGTTAATTGGACGCGGGCAAGTTTGTTTGTAAAACTCAGTCACATAGATAGGAAATATAGTTGTTATAAATTGAATATTTGTTTTATTTTCCCATATAAGGAAGGCTTCATGTCCCATTTTTTTTTAAAGACGTTTATGTAACGCTGACGTTAGGAATACACATCCTGTGTCGCGGGGGACGTTACAATCATTCATGTAACGGCCACTAAGAGCAGCCAGACTCAGGACAACAATTAATGGATCACACCAAGTGTTGTTCTATGTGGGATTTGAAGCTGCGACACATGCACTACGCGCCTTACTTCTGATCTACTGCACCAAATTGGATAATTATTTTTTAAATGTTTGTTATTGTCAGGACATGGTTTGTATAGAAGAAAATCAAAAGTTAACGGGAAAAAGTCATAAGTCCATGACTGAACATTGAGGACCTGAGACTACTGATAACTAATAAAAATAAGTTTTTAGAGATTTAGAAAATATTTACGAAAGAAAAATATGGCGGTACGAAGTTCGTGGGGTCAGCTAGTTTAATATAAACTAGCTGCTTGCCGCGGTGTTATTGTTGTACCTTTACAACCGCAAGTAGCACAGCGGGGCAAAGCTAATCTAAAAAAAGTAGCCTAAGCTACTCTTTATCACATCAACTATCTGCCAGTGAAAGTCCCATCAAAATCGGTCCAGCCGTTCTAGTGATTAACCGGAACACAGACAAAATTTTATAAAATAGTTTTTTTTTTTATTTAAATACCGCAAATAAATACTTTTAAATGCATTTAGTGAAAAGCTGTTAATTTGAAATCACAAACAGACACTTAAATTTTATTCATTTGTATAGATGTATCGCAAAATAAACTTTATTAGAACTTCTTAAAAAGGTATTCCTATCCCTATCAATGTAAAAAAGTTTGACAATAAACATTAATAATAATAATTTCTTTATTTCTCTTCCAACAAATACCGATACATGCAATATGAATTTTTTCACAGGACAACAATACAGCAATTGTAGGAGGACTGATGTCTGAATTAGATGTAAGTCTGTAGTTCAGATCACCAGTTATTCGTATTCCATAATTAAACTTATGATGCTCGTCTTAATTATTAAATTATTTAAAAATATTACATCGTTTGAACAAAATACGGAACTCCGGTATTGCTAACGTTGTAGTGTAGCATTTTTAATACTCTGTACTGTATAATACACAATGTACTCTGTGGTGTAGCAACATGATTAAAATACGTGACTATTTAAGTAAAGGCTTAGAGTATCTATTTATGTAAATAAATAAATAGACACTCTAAGAGTAAAGGCCTGTATTCAATTTGATTAGTGCAGGTGATCAATCGTTGGTAGAAAATAGGTGTGTATCGCGAATTCGCTGTCCACTCGTATTTTCTACCAATATTCGAAGTGCAGGTAGCACTTCACACTTGCACTCGCACTAATCAGTGCCTTAAGCACCGAGAGACAGACACTACCTAAACTCAGTCTCTCTCTCTCTCTCTCTACTCCGATCACGCTTTCCGCCCGTTCGGCTACCCGTCCAGATATATATGCTCTAAGGAGTAGAGAGAGACTGAGTTTGGTTGTTTGGTTAGTCATTCTCTCTCACGCAAGTTCCGATTGGTTGGTGTATTTCCCGCCAAATCAGATATGCAAATTGGTATGTGCGTCCACCAATTAGAATCTTGCGTGAGAGAGATAGACTCAAATTAAACTCAGTCTTTCTCTCTCTCTACACTCCGATCACGCTTTCCGCCTGTTCCGCTACCCCTCCATATATATGTACAAATGCTCTAAGCTTAAAAATGAGATTGAATTGAACATCTGCTTCCTCTATTGATGAAATAGCAAGCCACTAATCAGCTATTTCTGCCAATGTCTAGTATTTAAAGTCTTCAAAGCTTAAGTTTTCAAGTCTTCGTCAATGTGGATGATAAGAAATGGGGTCCCCAAAAAACACAAAACGATCGGCACCCGCACTGAACATTTTCGCGCATTTTTTTAATGTCATTTATGTCAAACATCAAATGATGGATCTGTCAGTGTCAAATAGTTGTTTTGTTTTGAACTTTTGATTTCGGTTCTTGTATTGTGTTTATTGCACGAGTTGATGTCGATTTTGTGATTATCTAAAACTGTTTCAGTATCAGTATTGTATTTTTGTAAACTACTTATAGAAAGAGTATTTATAAAATGGCAGATCAGGATAGTAAAATCGGTATTATGAAAAGAGTAAGTACCAAAAGTAATTGTGAAATAACCTCAAGACTGATGCAGAAAATTAATTTTTATTTATGTGTTTATATTTTGAAATATCTATTTATTTTATAGTAGTATAGCCTTAAAAACGAAAACCATCTCATATTAAATCGAATTTAATTGATAAAATAATATAACTCTTGAATAATTTCCGTACAATATAATACCAAGTCTTGATAACTATCATTGTAGTAGACCATTTGTTGTTTCCATTTTAGATAGTAAAATGGAAACAAGTAATGGTCTACTCTTTAAGTTTATATACTTATTTTATAAACAAAAATATGAAATTAAAGATTTAATGCATGTTAATTCCACTGAAACAATGTCATACACAACAAAGTCGCATCTTTATATCTATCTAACATGTACATAATTTATGCATTACAGAAAAGAAAAAATGACATGGTTTCTGAGGGCCTGGACAGCACAGCATCAGTGGACCAGCTGATAGAAACATTACACTCAAATAAACGGAAGAACAAACTTTATATACTATACAGTCAAGCTGTCAGACAGAGACATACAACACCTGGAAAATATTTAAATAACGCACATTATCTTCTTCCTGGACATCCATTAAATGCGTTTAGTGACGATTGGGATGGAGGCCTCAACTCTGGCTACTTTGAATCATTTTCTTACAAAAGTGTAATGCCTAAAATTATATCCAAAGTGAGAAACATAGAAACTAAAGATCCAGTGACTGAGTACATGAAGAAAAAGATGACCTGGCAAGATACTTTAAATGATTATAAAAGAATTATGAGTAAGACATATATTATATCTATAATTAGTTTATTCTGGTGTTTGTAGATGTATGTGAAATGCATGTTTTGGTGCTTCCAGCATTTTAGAACCTGTTGTACTCAGAAGCGTCTCTAACCTCCGGAGTAGATGTGTGCAATCAATACTCTAGCACCCTTTGTTAAGTGCCAGATTCATCAAAAACTTTTCTAATTTTTTTTGCACCCGTGTGCACCTTAAACCCTGCACTACAGGTAAAGACGCCTTTGCTTGTACTTGCTATTTACCCGACTATGGCAAAGCGAAAGGAGGGTTATGATTTTGACAGGCTATGGCTAGGTTTGTTCATTTGTTCCCTCATAGCTCCTTAACTACTCATTAGAACTGGACAAATGAGGTGTCGTTAGAAGCGTCATGATCATCTGAAGGTTATAGGCTATATGACGTGTCACTGAATCTAATGTGGCGCCCTCTAGCCGCCAAAGTACTGTATTAAAAAATTAATTTTAGATAGATATGCCGTGTTTGGTATCATTGGAAAGGGTGTTACTTGTACATTTCAAAAATATATATATAATAGGTCTTTACCCATGAAATTGCCGTTTTGCATGCAATAAGTGAAAGTACTTATTTTTTTCAAACTTTTTTATTTCTATTATTCAAAGTAATCACCCATGCAATCGACGCATCTTTGCCAACGCATTGGCAGTTTATTCATACTGAAAAACTTGTAATTCTTGTAAAAATCAGCTGGATGGGAGGCAACAAACTCTTCAAAGGCATTTTTGTACTGCCTCTCGGGAATTGAATTTTTTACCCACTAAAAAGTTGTCTTAATTTTGGAAAAAGTAATAGTCAGTAGGTGCAAGGTCTCACCATGTTTTATGCTTTTTCAGCGTCGGTTTTTGTCATAGTTGGGTTTTAGTTTTATTTAGTATGCCTTCCATTATGAAATACTATTTTTTTTATTGAATATGGCACAAACGAGAAGACAAATCGTCTGATGGTAAGCGATTACCGCCGCCCATGTACACTCGAAACACCAGAGGCATCACAAGTGCATTGCCGGCCTTTTAAGAAGGAGTACGCTCTTGATGGTTTGATGGTCATTTTGATCCGGGAATACCGCAGGCGACAGATAGTTCGTTCCTAGAAAACTGTACATTTGTGGACTGCCAGCCATCTAAGTGATACTAAGTGAGAATATGTTAACAGCACAAATTACTGATGTTTCAGGTTTGATGAGTAAAAGACATAAGTACCAGTGGATCAATGAAGAAGTGTTACACTGTCCAAGGCAGTTGGTGGAAGTAGCTGCCCACTATGAACAGAACCCGGATCCCTACTTTGATAGCAGTTACAATTGGTACTACACGGGGCATGGCAACATGCATTGTATAGTGCTTAATGGTCTGGAGTATTTAGTGCATACTGAACTGAGTTGTTTTTGTAAGTATACTACTTCCTAATTAATTTGAGTATCGAATATGTGTTCCTGAAGGCCAATGCAAGATCATTTCACAAGAACTCGTTGTCAACAACCGGTACGCGTTGCGATCCTTCAGACGCGTTTGGTTCAATCATCCTAATTCGTGGTTAGTCCAATAGGGTAGATGACTTGTATCGTAAATAAATACCGATGTCTCCTTCATTAAAACGATTATTACAAAACATCTCGGAAAATATAGGTATTTATTACAACTTCTCATTTCTATATTCAAATAAACATGAAAAATATTGCTAGTCGTAAAACAGTGACATCACAAGTTCGTATTTATTACATTTTTCATACAAAGTTATCTTTTTGACAGGATAAAAAGAAACTATTTTGACTAAGGTGTCATCTACCATAATTAAGTTAAGACGCGGGGAGTCGTGAGCGATGCGGCATGTAGGGTCGCGACCACTCGCGACTTTACATTACCGGTTATATTGTAGGGAGACGTAACCATGGGAGAGCCACGCTTCGGCATAAATGGGCCAGCTCGACCGGAGTGATACCAAGGCCTCACAGAAAACCGGTGTCAAATAGCGCTTGCGCTGTGTTACACCGTGTGAGTGAGGATACCGGAGGCCCATACCCTAACCCCTCCCCACATCTCTTTCCCCATCCCCCCAAGGTCGGCAACGCACTTGTGACGCCTTTGGTGTTGCGGGTGTCCATGGGCGGCGGTAATTGATTACCATCAGGTGATTCGTCTGCCGTCAATACCCTTAAAAATAATAACGATATTTACCCATTTTGTTACCCTCAGTGGCTGATTAACACCAATGAGTATGATTGATGGAAGCACTGAAAAGTGTAGATAGCCCATACACCTGCTAAACATAATTTACCTTATTTTTGCATAGCTTAGTCACTTGTAAATTGATCCATAAATCAACATCAGACCTATCAATCATCATAATGTTGTTAATGAAATTATAAATTGTTATTCGTTTACTATTTTATGTATGAACATTTATGTATAGTTAGATTTTCAAAACGCAATAACATCCTAAACTTAAAATTTGTGATTTTTCAGATCTCACTCCTTTTTCTAAACATAACCTATCACTACACGAGGAAAACGAAATAAAATATAACTGTGGAGAAGAAATGAATATCTTAGAAATAACATCATCGCAAAATATTATTGCATTGCGAACCAGAAATAAAATTATAATTTTGAAAATAACAGACAACGGCTATTCGATAAATATAGAAAAAACTAAAGAAATGGACTCAAATATACCTTTTACAGGTATATCGTTTGACGAGTATCACAAAAATATTTTATATGTGACAACATTAGATTTTCGGCTCACAATAGTAAACATGGACCGGATGACAGGACGAAGCAAACAGTTACGTGCCGATGTCAGCAGTTTATTGAACAACTGGAGCACTGTCATTGGTTCAGAGAGAGGCTATTACTCACATATATCTAAGAACTCGGTCACTCTTTACGACAAGCGAACAAATTGTGCTTTCCAGCGCTGGAAAAATCTTAGAAAAATAACAGATGATGTTGCATGCAACGATATAAGTGTTGCCAGACACGGCACGGATAAGCGGCTCATGTACATAGGGACCGATCACCACTTATTTTTATTAGATTTAAGGTATAATAAAACAGAAAAGAATAAATTAAAAGCTGTGCAAAGGTGGACTCATGGCATGCAGTGTCCCCCAACTTATATGTCAGTGTGTAAATTCGAATACAATAGGGAATTGATTTGTATGAGCAGTCAGTGGTGTGAGGATATCTGTGTGGTCAGTAATTATGCAGATAGACTGACCAGGCCCGGTGATATTAACAGTGTCTGTATACCATATCGACCTCCGAGCATTTTAGAGGTTTTAAATGAAGCTAGAGAGAAAATGTTATGTTGCGATGTTTACAATCCAGTCAATAATCGCTTGTGTACCTCTATTGTAGGATTATCGGTTTTGGAACAAGACGATAACTATGATATATTGATGTTGAATTCACTCGGAGATATTTCGTGTCACACTCTGTGCCCAAAATATATGACGGCATTCTTCGAGGACACTAGTGCGGAACTGTTAAACGAATGGAGTAAATCCTTTAAAATCAAAAGTAAGGATTTGAAAGTGTCTTCTGTTATTGATATGAGTAATATCTGGAAGGAATTGAAAAGAATACCCGACGATTATAAGTTTGGTGAAAATAAGTATGTAAGGAGGAGTTTGAAGTTTAACGAGCAAGAAATACATGATGCGTTTGAGAATGAGGAAGTTGAAATGGGTCTGTTAGATATATGAACTAATAAAGAATCGGAGTGTACTAAAGACGAATCGTCTTTCAATCTATTTTTTGCTGATGACTAATAAACGTAAGAAAATAAAAATATATTTGTTTTATGGAACTCTTTTAGGAAATAGCTGTTTGCGTAATCCATACTAATATTATAAATTCTAAAGTAAAGTCTGTCTGTAAAGTAACGCTTTCACAGCAAACGACCGTTTTCGATTACTGAAAGATACACTCAAAGACAATATTCATAGAACTCTCCTGCTTAAAGCTAAAGCTGATTGCAGATTAAAAAGGAAAAAAAAAAACAATTACGCCACTGCTACATATCAACCACAGCCTACCTACATGGTGGAAACTACGCAAGTGCATCCTAATATGGGACAAGCGAGTCAATATATTCCATATTTAGATTGTAAAAAAGCAACGCCGAAAATAATATTCCTAAAATATTAAGGATCGCATGGTGCAGGTCCTAATGTAAATCCTTGTGACACTCCTTCCATCATCAACAACCCATAACGCTCCACTGCTGGGCTCGGATCTCCTTTCGGGAGAGGGTTAAGGCCATACGTCCCCACGCTCGCCAAGTGCTGGTTGGGGACTGGCAAGACAACGCTGTGGCTACGTAATCTTGCCGTTGGATGTTTTAAAGCCGCCCAAAGGCCTCCAACTAAGCTTCACGACTGTTATCCTACGATAACAACTGCTTAACGTGACGGAGGTGGCACCGCGGGATAAAGTAGTTCATTATATAAATAAAACAATTGAGTAAGTACAAAATTTTAAAGAAAATTCTGCTTGGTAGAACTCCTGGTTAATGGTGAATGTTTTGTTCTACAAAGTGTTATTATACAGCTTGATCTTTTTGACAGACGGGCTAGTGATGGAAAACAGAAAATATCTAGTGGAGTGGTCGCAGATATCGGGGAACAGACGACTAGACGTTACGGGAATTAGACATAAGCGATCGCTCCGATACCTATCTAGTAGTCCAAAAAATAACGTTTTAAAATACTTGTAACTGTGACGACATGGTGTGCGTGTATTATGTGTGAAATTCTTTATTGTACTAGACATATAAAACATTGGGTAGATAATTGACGGTGGGACAATATTGATAATAAGTACCTATTTAATTTTACATGGACCACAAAACAGAAAGATAGGTAGAAGTGTTATGTGTCATAATTTACAGCGGAACGACTGTCGTCAAACTCAGACAAATGAAATGACTATTTATTATTGCACACTAATAACAAATTGCTTTCATTTGATGTTTGTATTTGCTCAAAACTAGCCTACAATACATCAAGTCACACGTTTAATAATATTTGTTATCGCGTAATGTTAAGAGTAATTTTACCATAGCGAAAGAAAAACTTACTATACTTCGTTGCAAGCTATTCAATAACAGATGGCGTTATTCTAAATGCACGCAATTATAACGTTAATCTCTATAGAAGTAAATTCGATATTTGTGTCATTCTTCGGCGTGCACCGCTACTCGATTAGCGTTGTAGCACATATTAGAATATTATCAATAATATCGATACCTAACTTCTGTTTGGACAGAGCAGAATATAAAACACGAATGGATGGATGTTTCTTACTCTTTCACGCAAAAACTACAGAGCGGATTTGGATGAAACTTTACAATAATATAGCTTATACATCAGAATAACACATAGGTTACTATTAATAACCGCGATAACCGATATAAACGCAGGCAGAGCCGCGGGGAACAACAAGTAATATTATATATAATAAATACTGTTTAGGCACTTAACAAAATTCAAAACAGTGGTTCCTATATAATTAATATTTGGCATAGTATGTACCTATATTAGTAGATTTTAAAATGTTTAAGAAATTACTATATTCATTTTTTATTTTTTAGGAAATACATAGTATCAATAATCATAAATTGATTGTAATGAACAAAAATGCAATATGTAGTTATAGTATAATTGATTAGTTAAAGTTATTGGCATGTATGTGTATGTATATTGATGTATATGTATGTGTATATAAATAAATATGTATGTTTCTAGTTATATTCATTAGAAAATTATAATTCTTCAAAACAAACACTGATGTTGAAAGTTGAGAGAGCCCAACGTGCTATTTTGAAAGTTGGCTTATCCTTACCGTTCTTCCACCCAACTTTTGAACTATATAAGCAGTGTAAGGTTCTCACGGTAAGGCAACTTTATATACTGCACACTGTTATAATACAGCATTCCCTATTGGCTTACGACCCCAAGGAAATTGAGAATCGTCGCAGAAAAGACATTGTCTGCTCAAAACCAACATTTAACACATATTTTGCTCACCGTTACATCTGCTTTCAAGGTTGTAATCTTTATAATAAAATAAATAGGATACTCTCTATCTACTCACTTACGAAGGTCAAATGTAAGACAGTCGTACGAGACTGGCTACTAACATTGAATTATAACACTACGGAGGAACTTATTCAAGGAATCAGAAATTAATAGAAAATATAAACTTATTTACAAATTCGCGTCTAGACATATGTCATTCATCACTTGCGTCTAAAAATTCCCAGCTATCACACCACATATAATACACTACACTCACCTTCCACATACACACATTCTCTTCATAACCATAGTCACAAAACACACACATTTTCCCTTTCTCAAACAAACACACTATAAACTAAGATAGGTACAATCATATTAGGCAAAAAGCAATTAATTTATGCATAGAAAGAGAATATTTCTAATATTCTGTCTATGGTGTGTCTCCTTATCAACTAGATCTAAACTTTCGTGTACGCCGCTACTGTATCCTAATGTTAAGTCAAATGTTAATTCTTTACCGTGGGGTGAGGTCCTGGTGATCTGTAATACAGGTCTATACCTAAAATAAACACCAGCTCCTCACATACACTATGAACTGTTTTTTCATTAAGTTCTACTTAGTATCTTGTAGCATAAGATCTTGTTTTTGTGAGGAGAAATAAATAAAGATATTATGATATTATTAAAACTACCGCACCGTCAAATACTGTCTCTCCGATACATTTTTATCCATCCTAAGGTTGCCTGGAAGAGATTGCTTAAGGCAATAAGGCCACCCTCTGTACATTACACTTATGCGTATTCTATAACCCGTTTAAAAGTATGCATATCGATAAAACCAAGATTCTACCTGACTACATGTCTAATCGAGTATCGTTGAAAATTGATAAAACCCGATCATACTAAATTGAGCTTTAAGTGGATGGGATAAGGAAGAGTTCAGCTTAAATCTCTAGTCGATTAATAGTTAAATAAAGTTTTATGATTTTATTAATAAACTATTTAAAATTGTACCTAGCGATGGTAAGAAACAGCTCCATTGTTAATGTTTTTCCTTCTGCTACCATTTTTACACTGTAAAGCAGAGTAGTACGGCATTGTGGCGTAAAAAAAACTTTCAATGGACGACCTATTCGACGCAGCGTTGTAACACGACTATGATACAAAATACCTACAACTCATATAGGTATGCGTTGCAACGCTTACTAGTGGCACGCGCATCACGCTTACTAGCCATTTCTACTTATATCTTTTTTTTCTGTGGTTCAGACCATGAAACTAAACAACTTTTCCAAAGAAGTAAGGGTCGAAAAGTGAAAAAAAAAAAACTCGACCCACCCATAGAAAACTGCTCGACTACGTGATAGATTTCGCATGGAAGGTCTGAATTTTGCAGGAGGTCCAAAAATATCCCTCTATGTGAAAATTAAGGTTGAAAAATAAAATTGTAGTAAAGCGAATCACAAACTCACGCGTTTCACTGTTGAGTACAGTGAAACGCGTTGCTGTTGATCCTGGTGTACAGGAGTTACAGCGGTGGGCGTGTGGGTGGGATTAGTCCCAATGTTGAGTACAGTTTCTTTCGCCCTTTTAGGCATTGTCACGCGGCAACATCGTCCTCCCCGCCACTATGCGTTTCGAACGTTGCCTCCTACCACTGCGTCCCACCACTGCTGGGGACGGATAAAAGGACGAGCGCACCGACGGCTCGACCTCTTTCTGCGCGCCTCTTCCTACGAACCTCCTGCTGCCGGCGTCTACCACGCCCGGCGGCTGGGCCGCCGGCCTCTAACGCCGGAGCCCAGCACTGCCCTTTCTACTGGCGCCTACCGCGCCCGGCGGCTGCGACGCCGCTACGGGGCCCGGCCTCTAAAGCCGTGGACGAACTACCAAGCTAAGTACCCGATGCTACCATGGAGGTGCTACTGTGGTCGAATCTCTCAAAAGCTACGCCCTGTAGAATCAATATATAACTTTGTGCTCACGAATTGATTTAATTGTTAACTTATATATCTTACAAATAAATATCGTATATATATAGTATCGTAACGTGTCTAAATTATCTCCTACTGAACCTCATGGCTCCTAAAGCCACTACGTGACAGCATGTTTAACAAAAGTTCAAAAAAAAATTAAAATTCAACAATAATAATGGCCTACGCATATCTATACAGCCCAATCAACAGGCATCTTACGATCATACTTTTGTTTTAATTGACGTCAAACGTTTGAGAACACGTGTTTCAATTTATTCAGTGGTTTTGTATGGGAAACAGAAAGTGTTGTTTCTACTATTTATCTTTGATCTTGAGCGTTTACTTGAGCAACTAAGTAAAAAGTAATGGTGTAGTCTGGAAATAATCGAACTAAGATATATTTTAATTTTCTTTTTATAAATTAAATCACATCAACATTGATTTTACAATTTTAGATTTATACCGAACACCCTAGTAATGTATTTTAAACAATCGACAAACAATCAGACGGTAAAACAGACGAGCAACTAAACGCCACACGTACTTATATATTGAACAACACTTCAGGAAATGATAAAGCTGCAAACACCGTAAATACCAGCACTGAATAAACTGTTACTAAAATATCCCTTTTCATTTTCATAACTGGATCACAATCTGCGTTACTCAGACAACATTTAATATTCGGTCTATTTGCAGTTTTTTTTATTATCAATTCCCTTCTACAATTTCTAGATTTCCGTTTACACAATTTTGTCACATCTGTTTTTACAATTTCCTGGTTGTCTTTACAGCAAGATACGGCAACTTTCACATCTTGTATGTCTATCGCTTGTGGGAGTTCTAACATACTTTTGGAAAGGACATTAGAATATGTAGTATGATATGAGAACAGAGATTGTGATGAAGCCTGACACAGTTCTCCAATTAGTGGGTTAGCCAAATCCGTGCTATGATTCATCGTTATTGGGAAACTTATAGACGGAGCATCTGTCAATCTGTGGACATATTCCTTGCGAGGAATATTAACACTTGTTTCTTTATCAACAAACACTGGTTTAGGGTGCGACAAGTTATATTTAATTTCGCACCATGGACTTATATCACGATTAATTTGTATTTTGTTTCTTCTTTCTATACCTTTGTTGTCAGATAAATACAAAGAATAAACACTTGGATTAGATTCCAAACATCGAAGTTTGTCCAGATTGGTTAAAGAGAGATTATTGTAAGATAGACTTTGATTAGAGTTCTCAATTTTGGAAGTTTTATTTAAAATAACCTCTAGCTCCTTGCACTCATCGGCTTCATCGGAAGTGATGTGAGTCTGGCATTTTGTGATTTTCTTAATTTCGTTTAGGAGTCCTACTAATAAATCGAAAGAGGCTGTGTTATCTACTTCTGAATTCATGGATGGTATGCAACAGTCATTTGTATCTCCTGCATAATTTTTTGTTTCATTTTTATCTTTTGTTTTATTTTCTATGACTTCGTCTTTTAGATGCTGATTATTTGAATCGTTTGTAGTTTTTGGGACATCGTGATTATAAACTGTGTCAGGAGCTAAGCAAGAGATTGACTCTGTAGGTATGGCGCAATTCTTTTCGACATCACCCACAGGGTCTTGCTCTAATAATGGCTGGAGCTGTCGACCTCTGTAACATTGGCTATCTTTGTGAACTTTATCAACACAGTTAACAGCTTTGTCCTGTTCAGTTGAATTTATATTCAAAGGATTAATACACACTAACGAGGATTTCTGAGACACTTTCTCTAACAACTGAGTCAACGAATGCGTGCCAGATCTGACAGATCTATATTCAGGGAAAGCGTAACCAACGGTGGTAATTTGCATTGGAATATTAGTGAAACTCCAGTTTAAATTAGTTTTGGATAATATGGGCATGCCCTTTACATGTAGTAGCTTGTCCCTTTCCGAGTTCTGCGATAATGACGCATTAAGAACTATAGAGCCAGTGTCCCCTGCCTGTAAAAGCAATAATTGTTGTATCGAAGATTTTGGTGTCAACCTCAACTTTTTCATCCTCAAAGGCTTAGGAAAAGACCCCACAGATATGGTGCTGCATAAAGCATGCTTATTTTTTTCTGCGTCTGTCCCAGATAACGACTGTTCATCGCTTTTCTTGATTCTCAGTACAATATCCTCGTCCGTAATTCCCGTGGCAAAGTCAGAGTCTACCGAAATACCTTCTTCGTATTGGAACATGTTAAGAAAAAGGTCATTAGGGTTGTCTTTACTTGACCTAGAATTCGATTCATGACATTCATCTAGAGCTGTCAGGCCGCATGAAGGATTTTTTAGCATGTAATCAATTATATGGTGCAGCTTGGTGCCAACCTCTGTAGATTCTTTAGGGGATGGGGATGATGAGATTGATCCTGAAATGTTAAACAGTAGGTACTGTTTATTATTTTAAGTTGTAACTAGGTAGTTACAACTTAAAATAATAGTAATAACAATGCCGAGCTAAAGAGAGCCATGTTTTAAGTAGCTTATTAAATACAACTCTCGTTCTGAGAATATATTCTGTGTCGTAGCGAACTCATCAAATAAGTACGGAAACAGACGCTGGATGATCTAATGATTATAACCCTAAACTTAATATAAAAAGTTGTTTTTAACATCACATATGTAGAGTGCTTCCAAGTACATAAAAAGTTTTATAATAACGATTTAATTACCCATATCGATGTCATTTGGAAACAGCGGGGCTCGCGACTTTTGTGCTTCCGTGGCTGTCGACGTAGACCCACGACCGTAATGGTTCTTTACATACGACTCCACTGCCACCATCTTTTTACTAAGTAAAGATAGAAAAATTAATAACCTCCGATGCTCAATAGACTTGCGATATAGATTCTCGAGTGTTGGCGATAAAAAATATACGTGTCCTCACCCCAATTCATTCAATTGTTGTCTTAAGAAGGTAAGGGAGAAAACCATACAGGGCATCATTACCTACTGCAAATAGAACGAAAGCTTGAAATAAACCCTATACCACCATATTAGGTCAGCTTGGTATCGTAGGACAAAACCGCCTTTCCTAGAAAGACGACCTGTGTTCAGCAGCGGAAAGGTTATTGATATTAGACAACAGATCTTACAATGTTTCAGGTGCTTCAGCTACGTTGGTTTGTTTATAGGACATCCCGGTTCCTGGAAGTATTCGATCTTTGGCTTCAGGGCTATTGCTTGTTGAATGTCGTGTTCGGGTAGGTCTTTCTAAACAAGAAATTAATATTAGGTAGGTAACAATAATAATAGATCACTTAATTGTACACCAGATGCATTCCAAGGTAAGCTTAAAATTAGAGAAGTACAATTAGCGGCCTTATCGCCCGGAGGCCATCTCTTACAGGGAACCGTTGAATGGAGATAAAACATGATTAAGAGATAGTGTAAGGTGTAAAAGTAGAAAAGACAAAAAAATAAACAAAATAATGAAGTAAAAGAGATTATTATATACCGTTATGTTAATGCATAGTGTGGTTTAGGAAATAAATACAATTGTATTTATGTGACCCAATTGACTAAATAAACAATAGCAGGTTAAGGGCCATTGATGCTCCTTTACAAGTCTCTTGAATGCAGTTAGTGTTTGTGCGCGTCTAATTGCGATTGGTAGGGCATTCCACAACCGAACTGCTTGGACACAAAAGGAGTGGTCAAGAAATTTTGTAGAATGGCCAGGCATTTTCAGTATCAGGTTTTCTGGCGACCTCAGTAATTTGGGATGCGAGTCGTGTAAGAAAGTGAACCGTGATTATCAGGCCAACTGTACATTTTTGTAAATGAAGCTACAAATACCGCGTGGCAGATTCGACTTGTCGAGTTTATTTCAGTGAAGTTCTATTGAACAAAATACAGCTACAAAACCATATTTCTTGATCAACTCTTATAGGTATATAAAAATGAAGTAAATAATACTAATTAAAAAAACATTAAGTAAATTCACCTTTACACACCTATTGGAAGACTCGACTGAAATGGAAGTTTTAAAGATACTGCTGACACTGCATCATTTCCATGGCGTTTCATTCTGTTTCTAACGTTAGTAGGGACCGGAGCCCGCTCAGTGACTGCTTGCGCTGGCGCTGCGACTAATCTTTGTAGTCTATCTGTTATTAAATTTCGCCCGTATCTGTTTTGATATTCTTCACTATGGGCTTGCACATAAGTCCTTTTCGGTTGGGCTAAAGAGTTCAACCTTGAATTAAATTTGGAAGGTCCCCTGACTGCTTCACCTCTTGCTTCTTTTGCTTCGTCTAATATGTCAATGATTTTTTTCTTGGCAGGTTTATCTATGTATCTGTCGTCTGTAGGGACTTGCTGATATGGAATTCTCAAAGCATCACCACCGTTACCTTTTTGATTAGGTTTTCTGTCTTTCGGTGTACTAACTCGAGTGTTTCTCTCCATTATCTCGTTGTGCTGTTCAATTCGCGATCGCCGTTTATAAGAGCCTTGACGCGAACTAGTTCGTCCATCGTTTGCTACAGTAGTATTAGTCTCATTCTTTCTAGCTGACTTGTGTTCCTTCCCAGATTTTAATCTATTCCTCTGAACATTTTCGAATTCATGTAAAAGTTGTGATATTGCCTTCAATGGATTAGTCTCTTGTTTAGGACTAATGACCCTGGTCTTTTTCTCTCTTTTGTTTTTTTCAGCATCAGTTTTAGAAACGGGAATTGGTGATTTTGAGCTTATTATGACTTTTGGCGTTACATTCGTCGGATTCTCAGAGTTAACAAACGCGCCAGAGGTCTCAGGGTTATTATGCCTATCGAAGCTAAAGGTACTAGGATTAGATGACGTTAGGTGATGCTTCAAACTGGTTCCGCTGTCACTGCCCTGGATAGATATGCTCCCTTTATCTCCAGTAATATCTGTTCTATTACTAACATTTGTTGTATCCTTGTTTTGTGATTTACTATCCGAGTCAGGGTGTTTTCCCATTTTCTTCATAAGTTTATATATTTTATCAATACTCTTTCTACATTCAATTGTAGGCTGGATTTTCTTAAGATCATTTTTGTCGTTTACTGGTTTAGCCATATCATTTGGATCGTTTGGTTGCATTATGTTGAACGTGCTTTGAGATGATTCATTATTTTCATTTTCTTGATTAGTTTCATTATCACTGGGTGAAATAGATCTGAGAAACAAAAAATAAGATTATGGGGTAACCAACCAACTGATGATATATAAAGTAAAAACTAATGTCAAGTAGTTTAAAAACTTACATTTCGTCAGTTCTTTCACATGGAATTACTCCCTCATCATTGCCGTCACAGTTGATCTCAGTGGCATTATGAGAGATAAGCTCAGAAAGTATACTTAAATTTGTTCTGAATTCGCCAGAGAGCCCCGAAGTGGAAGCAGATCCCATATCTTTATCTTCTTCTTTTTGTTTCATGGTTAGGTACATCATTTCGGTAACGGCATCATCTAAATAGTAACTTCTGTTTATAAATTTCTTGTTATTTTGATCTTGCGACTTTGGTGTGTCTTCATCATTGCTAAGTTTATCAAGAGCTACATCGGAAAATTCTTTCTGTATATCTCCCCTGCGATTTCTATTCTTGGCATGTTTGGAATCTACATCTGAAGCTTGCCCATATATGGAGTTATAGAATGATTTATTGGTTATAGATAGTTTCGTTACAGAGCTAGATGCTTGTGGCATTGGAGTTCGATTACCATATTTATTCTTGTTAATCTTACAATTTTCAGCCAATGCCATTTTCTTTTTTTCCCGCTGCTCTCTTATTTCAAGTAATTTTTTTCTTTTCTTCTCTTCCATCGCGTGAGACTGATTCTCGTAAGGTGATTTTATTCTGACTTTTGTGGAGGATTTCTTTTTCACGGTGAGTGGTTGTGACATGTCTTCAGAATTTTCTTCAGGTAAAGTGCTCTGTATTGACAATTTTTGCATTGTCATCCGTAAATCCGCTGGGCATATCTCGTAAGACGCTTCTTTAGGAGTATACACTTCTATTTCGTCTAGATTATTCAATAAATTGCAACTAGATTCAGGACTGTTTTCGTAAAGCGATTGAGTTTTAAAAGATACTCTGCGACAGTTCTCTTTTAACAAGCGGTCATTAGTATACTCACTGTCTTCGTCTTCTATGTCACCATAATCTTTACTAACATCACATAGATCTTTTAATACATCATCTTTACATAAATCAACTGTGTCTTTTATTTCGTTACTTTCACAAGAATCATCTATTTCAGTAATTTTTACCGATTGATTTGACTTTTTATTTGCCCGATGGTAATTTTCTTCCTCATTAACTTGTTTATAAAGTAAACCTAGGGGAAGTGTAGATTGTGCAGTAGGTGCTTCTATAAAAAAGAAGTGAGTTAAACGTTATAATTTTATTGAAATGAGTATCTACTACCAATAGCATTTAAAGTACTAGTGAGTGAACTGATTACTGCGTACCTGGTAAAACTTGAGGTATTGACGCAGTTTGCAGGATCATAATGGAGCTTATATTACTCACGACGTGACCGGTTTCTGACCTCTTTAATTTAAAAACTACATCGAGCCGAGACTCATCTTTAGTCTTTTCTACGGGATGTTCCTTTTGACAGCTGATAACTAAATTGTCATCGCAACATTTACTCAGTAGTTTGTACGAACCACTAATACATTTGGGAACTTCTACAACTATTTTCTTTTCAAGAATCTTAGACAGCGACCTAACATCAATCTCTGAACGAATTATGTCATCCCACGTAGATGTTTGGTGGCCAATTTTACACTCAACGTGCATAGGTATGCTGGTGGACGTCGCCAATAGCTTAGTATTAGCGCACGAAGCATCCTCCGTTTGTTCTACTTCTTTCCACTTTTCTTTTGCTTTATCGGTTAAATAATCACCATTACTGATACGTTTCAGTTGTTCTATTGTGTTCTTTACGTATCGTATTATGTTGTCCATGTAAAAATTGTAATTGTCCTCTAAACGTTTGCAACAAACGTAGTCGAGTAGAGATGTTGGTAGTACCGACGCTTCAACCTCTTTGCTATTCGAGAATAAATTAAAGTTTTTCAGTTGCTCTTTAATAAACGGGTCTTGGAACAGAAACTGCTTATTATATTCTATGTCGTCAGCTGTTTGGATTTGCAGGTCTCCCAATTTGTTGCAGAGTGTATTTCCCACCGAGGATGGGATGTTCAAGAGGTCTAGTCTCTCCTTATTTACGAGAAACACGTTTTGTAAATCTTCGTTACTATACATATCGCTAACATCAGACTCGTCCGATTCAGGGTCATCGTGATAAACCACAGTCTCTACGTGTTGGTTTGGTTTCACGCATGAAATATCTTTGGCACCGGTCATAAGTTTTGTGCCTAAATCAATGTTCTTGTACAAAAGTACTAAATCTCTTGGTGTAAGGGTATCACCATCTGTGTAATGGGTACAAACAATATGGTTCGTTACAATGAATAACATCAAGTAGAAGAGAAGAGAAAATAACATTTCATTCAAGTATCACTATAACAAGACAACGTGAAGAAGACGTTATCGTACCTACTCATTACACGATTATTTGTCCTGGACAGGAATCGAACCCATGACCTCCAGCTTAGCAGTCAGTCACTAATCACTAGACCGACAGACCAACAGTCAAAACTTACAAATATAGGCAAAAGCGATGAATCCCTCACGAAACAATACTTTGTATGATCCACTAATAGTTGTTCTGAGTCTGGGTGTTCTTTGTGTGCATTTCATGTATGTTTGTAAAGTCCCTCGCGACAGAAGTTGTAGGTATACCTAGTTTTAATGCGAGAGTTGTCTTTTAAATATAAAAATAAAAAGTTCATAAATAAGTAGAAATAACACATACTCATTACTACCCAAAACATATCCTACCTATCTATATTTTATTTAATTATACACATCATTCCTATTTTTCATTTAAAAGATTGCTTATTTTAAAATAATCACCTAAGTCACACTAAATCTCATTCCTCATTGCACTTTTTTAATAAAAATGTTTCGAAATGAAGAAAATGAAAAGACAGTAAGGTACTTATTATTATTATCTAAAAACTAAGACGTGCTAAGGCACACCATTGAGAAAAAAATATAAGTAACTTAGAAAAACTTACCACTAGCATTGAAATTTTGATTTTTTGCCATCATTTCAAAAAGTTCATTGGCTGTTTGGTATTCATGAGTATTATCATCGATATGAGACTGATCCTCTCCTTTCCCTCCATCGTCATCCGGTACTTTGCTGATCAACATGGCAACACATAAATTTGGCTTCTATAAAACTTTAAAATATCACCCGGTCGAAAATATATATTTATTATAAAATAATATCCTATAAATTCACAATTAAAACAAACGTTTTTATATAAATTTTTGCGTGAATGATTTATAAACTACACGATTAATAAAGAATTTATGTCAATTTTGATTTTAGAACACGTTGACGTGAGAATGACAATCGGGCGCTGGCCATTTGAAATAAAAATAAATAATAGGTATCTCTGGAAACTTAGGATATACGGTCTATTTTGTAAGCCCATTCAAGATAAGAAAGACACAGACGTATCGAAAAGTGATATGAGATAATGATCCAAGCATATAATAGATCTTTACCTATGAAATTGCCGTTTTGTATGTAATAAGTGAAAGTACTTATTTTTTAAATCTTTTTTATTTCTGTTATTCGAAGTAATCATCCATGCAATCGACGCATCTTTGCCAACGCATTGGCAGTTTATTGATGCCCTTCTTGTAAAAATCAGCTGGACGGGAGGCAACAAACTCTTCAAAGGCATTTTGTACTGCCTCTCGGGAACTGAATTTTTTACCCATTTTGATTGAATTTTTTACAATTGAATCCAAAATTTAGACAACTTTTTAGTGGGTAAAAAATTCAATTCCTGTCCAAACTGCCTTTGAAGAGTTTGTTGCCTCCCGTCCAGCTGATTTTTACAAGAAGGGCATCAATAAACTGCCAATGCGTTGGCAAAGATGCGTCGATTGCATCACACCCACGGTCCCACCTCCTTTCCTCTACAGGATAATACTTGCTACCCTTGGAAGTCACCGCTTACATGCTGGAACTGAACACTTTAGCACTTCCTTATTGTGTTGAGCAGTTAAAACCTGGGACACACTACTCGCGCACGTGTTTTCTCACACTACGAGTCACCCAAAACTATTTATTATATTTACCTTTTGGCTTCGACGTAGGGGGGGATTCAAGAACTGTCTACTGTATTGTATTATCTATGACAAGAACTGTCATGGAATGAAAATGTGTCAAAAATTAAAGTATTGATATTTCTTTCATGATCAATTTTGAAGGTAGTAGAACTAAGGTGATGACATCACACGGATCAGCTCGACCGAGGCGGTACTACCCTCTCGCACAGAAAACCAACGTAAAATTAGAGCATTCATGATACTGTCTCAATTGGCCGTCATAGCGTGAGTCTCCATGCTGATTTGTCTGCATTCATAATGAGTATGGTGACCATCACTCTTGGACTCCGCTCATGCTTTCCATCAGGCAGAGTCGAGGCACTTTGGCAGGCGCATACATAAAACTATATCACAGATTACAAAGGGTAAAATGAAAATTAAAAAAATTGAGTTGATTAAAAACTTTTACTAAAATAATTTACAACAACAACATTAAGTACATAATGCCAAATAAAATACTGAAATATAAATAGGAATGTAAACAAATTATTCATTTCATATATTATTTCATTGGTTCATGCATTCTGTCAGTCTTAAATAATATACATTATTATTAATACATTTCGACATATTAACTATATTCGATATAGAAAACTTAAAACTACATTTTATTTCTTGTATCACAAGAACTTAGATTTAAAAGCTAAGTTCTACTGCAGATATAGTACATTACATAAGTTCGAACATTCAGAGCCCATGATTTTTATAAACACATTCTTATCCGATCCGACAAATTGTATTACAAGATGACATATACTTACGGCCGCTTTCAATAACATATCTCTAGTTATAACTGGAGATGGTTCATTTTTTTTTTTCAATATGACTGATGGAATACTTTCATTGATATGCATGATCATTTTTTTTGCAAAGCTTTAGTTGTTAAAATGAGCTAATACTCTTTTTAAGGTAAACTAGACCGTTTTGAATATCTCTATTTAAAACTGGAAATAGGTTATTGAAAACGGGCGTTAGTTGGCAATAAAGGTTTTGGATTTGATGTAATAAGATACTAGAAGCGGTATAGACGCGTGACTTTATCGCCGCAATAAGAAGTGGCCTATGTTTACAATTTATGTGTTTCACAGTTTCGGATTGGATAAGAATCGAATGTAGTGTGTAACCGCCCTAAGTCTACATATTGATAAGTGTAAGTATAAAATCAAAGTACATTGCCTCTTTGGTTCGATCATAGATATCATCCCAGATATTATTATGTTTTCAAGCCAGCAATGTATTTTTTTTTTACCATTATTACCCACACTATTTTAAATTTAATATACGTTAAATAGTCATTGCTAAGCATATTATAACATATTTTGTAATTCAAAATAATTTCTATGCTCTAAGAAATAATGACAAATATCAGATTGAGTATATTTGATGTATGATTTCATACACAGATCGTTTTTTTTTGTTTTCATCTCTTTTCACTTATAAATACTGTAGGATAGCAAAACGTGAATAATTTCAATGTAACTTAATAGAATACATTAACTAATTTTAAGCAATGCTAATATTTGATGACATATCCGAACGTAGCTAATTAAAAACAAACGCATGTCTACGACGGAGTTCTAAAAAGTGACTCTAACAGTTCCGGTTCCGTTAAATCTTTCTTGTATTGTTGTGCAAGTTCTTGTATCAAGTGACGCCGACGTACATGAGGGGGTTGATATCTGAAACATATAGTAATTTAATATTGTTACGAAGAAAGAATATTACAGAAAAAGGCCGCAGGCCGCAGGGGGGCGAGGGCGGGGGGCGGGGGAGGTACGTACAGGTCGGTGTTGAGGCGCGTGCGGCGCGCGGCGTCGAGCGCGGCGCGGCGCAGACAGTCGGGCAGCAGGCGCGGCTACACAGGTACACTGGGGGGCGAGGGCGGGGGGCGGGGGAGGTACGTACAGGTCGGTGTTGAGGCGCGTGCGGCGCGCGGCGTCGAGCGCGGCGCGGCGCAGACAGTCGGGCAGCAGGCGCGGCTACACAGGTACACTGGGGGGCGAGGGCGGGGGGCGGGGGAGGTACGTACAGGTCGGTGTTGAGGCGCGTGCGGCGCGCGGCGTCGAGCGCGGCGCGGCGCAGACAGTCGGGCAGCAGGCGCGGCTACACAGGTACACTGGGGGGCGAGGGCGGGGGGCGGGGGAGGTACGTACAGTTCGGTGTTGAGGCGCGTGCGGCGCGCGGCGTCGAGCGCGGCGCGGCGCAGACAGTCGGGCAGCAGGCGCGGCTACACAGGTACACTGGGGGGCGAGGGCGGGGGGCGGGGGAGGTACGTACAGGTCGGTGTTGAGGCGCGTGCGGCGCGCGGCGTCGAGCGCGGCGCGGCGCAGACAGTCGGGCAGCAGGCGCGGCTACACAAGTACACTGGGGGGCGAGGGCGGGGGGCGGGGGAGGTACGTACAGGTCGGTGTTGAGGCGCGTGCGGCGCGCGGCGTCGAGCGCGGCGCGGCGCAGACAGTCGGGCAGCAGGCGCGGCTACACAAGTACACTGGGGGGCGAGGGCGGGGGGCGGGGGAGGTACGTACAGGTCGGTGTTGAGGCGCGTGCGGCGCGCGGCGTCGAGCGCGGCGCGGCGCAGACAGTCGGGCAGCAGGCGCGGCTACACAAGTACACTGGGGGGCGAGGGCGGGGGGCGGGGGAGGTACGTACAGGTCGGTGTTGAGGCGCGTGCGGCGCGCGGCGTCGAGCGCGGCGCGGCGCAGACAGTCGGGCAGCAGGCGCGGCTACACAAGTACACTGGGGGGCGAGGGCGGGGGGCGGGGGAGGTACGTACAGGTCGGTGTTGAGGCGCGTGCGGCGCGCGGCGTCGAGCGCGGCGCGGCGCAGACAGTCGGGCAGCAGGCGCGGCTACACAGGTACACTGGGGGGCGAGGGCGGGGGGCGGGGGAGGTACGTACAGGTCGGTGTTGAGGCGCGTGCGGCGCGCGGCGTCGAGCGCGGCGCGGCGCAGACAGTCGGGCAGCAGGCGCGGCTACACAAGTACACTGGGGGGCGAGGGCGGGGGGCGGGGGAGGTACGTACAGGTCGGTGTTGAGGCGCGTGCGGCGCGCGGCGTCGAGCGCGGCGCGGCGCAGACAGTCGGGCAGCAGGCGCGGCTACACAGGTACACTGGGGGGCGAGGGCGGGGGGCGGGGGAGGTACGTACAGGTCGGTGTTGAGGCGCGTGCGGCGCGCGGCGTCGAGCGCGGCGCGGCGCAGACAGTCGGGCAGCAGGCGCGGCTACACAGGTACACTGGGGGGCGAGGGCGGGGGGCGGGGGAGGTACGTACAGGTCGGTGTTGAGGCGCGTGCGGCGCGCGGCGTCGAGCGCGGCGCGGCGCAGACAGTCGGGCAGCAGGCGCGGCGCCAGCAGCGCGCCGTCGGCCAGCACGCCGCCGCCCGCCGCGCTGGCCACGCGCACCAGCCCGCAGCGTCGCGCATGCACGCACAGCGTCGCCACCTCGTGCCGCCGCCACGGCAGGCCCGTCTCGCAGTACGACAGCAGCGAGTCTAAACACCACCAACACCAATACACTAGATACTATCAAATACATCCTGAGTGCGGCGTGCATACGAGTATATATTATAATTTATGCAGCAAATGAAATTAATTATCAAATTTTAGAAAAATAGAAAAAAAAGATATTCTGTTTTAAACGCAGTGCAGTAAATACGAGATTTCTCAATAGCCAATCACAGCACGACGAGCTCGGGCCCCGGTAGCCGACGGCATGCCTCAAATGTTAAACTCGCGTCAGGACACGTGACCTGATCGAATATTCATAAGGCGGAGGCGTGGCGTAGGAGAGGAAGTAATGTCCCCTCTCTTTTTACCTCGCGGTAAAAATGTATGCCTGCTCCTGCTATTTCCTTTAAGCGGCGCAGACCGCTTGCGCTAATATGTGTGTGTGTAAGCCCGGCTTCGCTCGGGTAATATGTTTGTAAACAAAGTGCGCGACACTTCATTTAGTTTGTTTGAATCTACGGAACGATTAACCATAGTGAACGTCTACTCGGAGTCTAAGATTATCTATGGAGCATAATAAGCGTGGCGGTCATGATAGTTAAAACAAATTTGTATAATGAACTAATTGTGATTAATTAGAACTGGTGAAACAATAGCTTTAAATGTTGTTTCTCTTTTCAGGTAAGATGTGTCATTGATTAATGTTTAAGAATCTTTTGTTAAGATGTAAACTAGTTTATTTATTAAGAAAAAAACTACTCTCTTTTCAGAGCAACTCAATTTTGGTTGTAGTTTTACTGTTCACAATAGAATCCAGTGATAGTTATAAATTTACACATTATATGTTTATACTGTATTTTTAATTTTTTTTTGTCCACAGACCCCTTAACCCTTTTTTTGGCATATAAGGATTCACAAACCGCTTAAGAGCGCCCAACCCGTCTTACTTTTCATACAAACGCTCGTACGTGATAATGGCGTTATAACAATCTTTTTTTTTAACTTTTGAACTAATATGTATCTTGTGCACTATATCTAGGTTTCTATCAAAATAAAAGATCAAAATTTGGAGAAATAAATTCCTGCGAAAATCTGCTTTTTTGCACAAATTTTACCTGAACTTTGGACGTTGTGAATGTACTCATAAATTGTAAAGTTAAAAAATACTGTGATAGAAACCTTGCAAATGTAATGGAGATAAAAAAAGACAAACATTTATTTCACAAACTTGTAACGTTTACTGAAAAACAAGTATTTCCTGGAACAAGTTTTATGATATTTCTGCACATTATGTTTCGTTCAATGTTATCGCGTTCTCACTCGCTTGTTGACAAGTGGCGGTAAGAGGTATGCGGGGGACGAGTCGAGCGGGGTCGGGGCTGGTGGGGTGAAACGGGTATTATGAATGACAAGCACCGCTCGGCTCTCGGACGTAATTGTTACTTTGTTAGTAGCAATGGCAGTCAGTGGTTAGTAGGTTTTGAATTGGTTTACTGCGCGTACGTTTACTCGTGCTATATAGCATTTTATTTTTAGTGAACTCTGTTCTACCAACTACAACAATCTTTTTTTACCGGACACTGATTCTGCTTGCGAGAAGTTTAGTGATTTTTTCATATGAAATGAACCTGGCACTATAATAACCCGTAGGAATATCTGGATAAAAGTCTAGGTTATAAACTGTTGTAAATCTGTGTGAAAGATTTTATCAAAATTGCTCAAGTCGTTTGAGCGTAAAGAAGTAACAAACATACACACATTCACAAACTTTCGCCTTTATAATATTATTATATACTAGCGGAGTCCTGCGGTTATTGTCGTACCGCGAGTAAAGCCGCGGGGCGAAGCTAGTCTTAAAAAAGTAGCCTAAGTTACTCCCCACAGCATTAGCTATCAATCAGTGAAAGTCCCGTCATAATCGGTCCAGCCGTTCCAGAGATTACACGGAACAAACAGACAGACACAAAATCGTAAAAATACATTTTTAGAATATGTACCGTGTATACATGTGCATTGAGTAAAAATCGGTTATTTTATTATTACAAACAGACATCCAATTTTATTCAATTTTTTAGATGTATAGATAATACGTTCCCAAATGTAGGTACTTATATAGCTGCATGCAGAGACATCCTACTATCCTACTTCCTACTAATATTATAATGCGAAAGTTTGCAAGGATGGATGTATGGAAGGATGGATGTTTATTACTCTTTCCCGCAAAAACTACTGAACAGATTTGGATGAAACTTTACAGTAATATAGCTTATACATCAGAATAACACATGGGCTATGATATGTAGCGATAACTGACATACACGCGGGCGGAGCCGCGGGCAACAACCAGTTTACAAAACTACGACTACGTGAGCGCGAGGCGCGCGCGCGATTTAAATTATTATCATGAATGGCGAATGGCTAGCGGCCAAACGCTGTCGATGGAGCGACGAAAGTAACCGATTGTCAGCCAAGCGCTCAGGCGCTTTCTCTCTCTTTTCACTTTGCCTCTTTTTCTAACATTGCGCTGCATGAAACAACAAGCTTTTCAACTATACATGTGTTGATGATGGACGAACCGGGAAGGGCCCTCTTAATAGAGGTTTTTTGGCATACAAGGATACACAACCTATTTCATAGACGTTTTATCGTATACAATAATACGGAAACCCTTCATAGAGGTTTTCTTTCGCGTCATTTCTTTTTTCATTTCACATCATTGCTACGACAATGTGCTACAGAGAAGCGTGTCTGGATACAGATAGAGTACAAGAATCTAATTTTCTTATAAAATCACATAGTACACACACTTACCTATTGGTAAATTCAAATGATCTTCAAAGTCCTCCAGCCATATGATAAGAATTTTGGTTGTGAAGTCTCTATTACGCCTACCGCTACCTGTATGTATACACGAAATAGCATAAGTTATAACGAATATAACGAAAATGCAATTCACATCGTCCACACTGTCTATTTTCAAGTTTCTTAAAAACAATGCACTTAACCTATATCTATACTAATGTTACAAACGCGAAAGTTTGTAAGTATGGTTGGATGTTTGTTATTCTTTCACGCAAATAGTACTGAACGGATTTGGATGAAACTTTACAATAATATAGCTTATACATCAGAATAACATATAGGCCTATTTGCCTATAACCGACATATACGCGGGCGGAGCCGCGGGCAGCCGCTAGTTGAATTATAATAATAAAAAGTCGTATTACGCCTCTTGACAAATATTCATCAATATTAGTTCACTGCTGGATAGGCCTTCGTTAGTTGAGAAATTTTGGCTTACTTTTGACTGGAGGACTGGTTACTATAAGAGTTAGTGTGAAGTTTTCCTTCTGTTTGCAGTGCTAATGTCCTGCGTAGTTTGCTGCTATAGTTACCTCTTATGCTATCCAAGGTACAAATCATATTCAAACTCAAGGTAGTAAGAGCCACGCTGATTTCAGCACGGTTGGGCCAGGTCGACCGGGGCGGTACTACATGAGCACAGAAGATCAACGCAAAATGACAATGTTCGTGCTGATGTGTTTCGTTGGTGAGTGCAAGACCGGAGGTCCAATGCTGCAGAAGCATCACCAGCCCGCCATGGTATGGGTCACCATGCTGCATTGCTCCAATGTCTGCATTCGCAGCATGATGACCACCACTCTTGGATTCTGCTTATGCTTTCCATCAGGCAGGGTAGAGTCACATTGGTAGGGCCAAACATAAAAAAAAAGAATAGTAGTGACGTTATGGCCGTACAGATAATATGGTCAGATTTATATTCCGTATATTAAAGTATTAGTATATAGTGTTAAGCGTATACCGGTGAGCGCTGTGAAGGGCTGCTTGTCGAGGTCGAGCGACAGAGCGCGCAGCTTATCGCCGAGCGCGGGCGCGGCTCGCTCCGAGCGCTCTGAGCGTTCCGAGCGTTCCGAGCGTTCCGAGCGCTCCGACTCGCTTACACTGCGCTCGTACGACGCCGCGCCCGAGCTGCCGCCCGACACGTCCCAGCTCGAGCCTGCCGCCTTCTCGCTACAAAACAACACTCTATGTTACATCATTTAACATTCATACAAAAAATCTAAATTACATTTTTAATTTAAAATAATTCTAAATTATTATTATTTTGCATTTAAAAATAAATTATTATTTTGGATTAAATTTGCAAATTTATATTACTAACAGACTAAGTTGGAAAAGTAAAAGTTTTAATATAATTGTTCAATGTAAATAACAAACATAGTATCGTATAAGTTCGATAGATGGCGTTGTATCAATGTTCTGAATCGCAATATTAGAAAGCACGAACTATTGTATAAATCTCATCTAAATCAAGAAAAATAATCTTCGCTTGGGTGTGTGTTTTATTTCCGATCTGATTTGGATTACGGTTCAAAAAGTAACAATAAAGGGTAAGTAACTATTTCTTCGAGTAAAAAAAACACATCTTGGTATGTAACACAAGCAAGCATGTATCACACTCATACGCATATACAATTATACACATGCGTAAATACGTATACACTCACATTCGTTTTTAAATGGAATGGGCAAAAGTTAGCACCTAAAGACTGAAAAGAGGTCATGACTATTTACCTCTGAGATATACAGGATCCCTCCACATCAGACTTGATACTGTCGTTCTGTTTATCTTCACTGTCTGAAACATCGAAACCGGACGGCACCACGAACGCTATTTCGTTGGTGGAATCCGACCAGTACAGTACCTGGAAAAAAAATTGCAGAATTAATTATATAATTGTTTCATATCACGAAGACGAGTGAACTACAGTAGTTGTGATGTGTGAAGTTATTTTCATACTAACGGTACTAATTACACAATTATACCATGAAATAATTATACACGGCATCGGTTATATATAATTTCAATACCTCTTCTAATCCATAATTACTCCGCAACGCCCGCCTTACGAAAATCATGTGACAAGGGAGAAAAATCTAGGGTTACTACCCCCTCCCCTTCACCTTTCCTCAGTTGGACAGCTTACAAGTGACGGCATAGTGCTGAAGGTTATTGTTTTATGCCCCTGTATCTTTCTAAAAAGGTCTCCTGGTGGTTCACATAACCCATCAATGTTCAACACGGGCCCGTAGTCTATTATGCACACAGCAACAATGAGTGTGTCATCATCATCATCAGCCTATCGCAGTTCACTGCTGGACATAGGCCTCTCCAATTTCCCGCCACTTAGATAGATCCTCGGCTTCTCGCATCCAGCTCCTGCCAGCCATCTTGCGCAGATCACCACTCCACCTGGCCTGCGGACGTCCTACACTACGTTTTTGCCGAGACGCGTGGTCTGTACATTTACAAATACCCAAATAAGACAAGTGAGTAAAACTTCTTCGTGAGTGAAAAGTTATGTCACGTCCTTAGCTTTCAGACGTCGCGCGCTTATATCTACTACGTTAAACGAAACGTGTAAGCGCGCTGACAATCTAGGCGCTTATGTCATTTTGACCACGAGAACAGTAATAATAAGCATTCTAGCGTTGTTTTTTTACAGTTTTTAGACGAAATAATTACTCACAAAGCGTTGCAGCGTAACGCCTTACTTTTAGTTAACGCTCGATTTTATTCTTCATAAAAATTTCAATATTAAACTCGTTTCTTAAGGAGTAAACTCTAATAAAATGGTGCTAAGAACTCCTAAAATAAAACCTCAATGGATACACCATTGGTACTTGTTCATTTGAAGTACCTGTTCTTTCCCGTCGTATATGGCTGGTGCAGGTTCTCTGGTGGAGTGCGGGGGAGGCGGCAGAGGAACCCTGGCGTCGTGGCTGGTGTCCACGTGGCCCGTCCAGCCGGGGTGACCACGCACACGGACCGGCGAGCCCAAGCTGTGACAAACATTATATACCATAGAACATTACAGTATAGTCCATTCGTTTAGATAGTGTCGGTACACCCACACGCAATTGTGGTTATTGTTATGAAACACGAATATATTAATTCATACAAGTTAGGTGCTAGCTTAGGAAGTAAAGACAAATTACATGAAAAACAAAAACACCTTTATTAAAAAGTTTTCAGTTTTTGCGTTAGAAGGGTCAACAAGTACAACCATCCGTATTAGACTGCTTCGACTGAGAAATAAATTTGTGGGTGTACGACGCAGGCGGCTCGTTTGATTTTCCATTGTCAAAAAGCCGCACACGCGACGGCGGTGCGATCGTATTTAAGCGAATGGACTCTAAAACCATTTTGTTAATTATTATCAGTTTTTATTATTATCGACTGACACGGTGGCGCATTCGTTAGCTACTAATATGCTTGAGGTATCGGGATCGTTTCCCGGGCGGACGAAATGTTTGTATGATCTGCAAATATTTGTTCCGGAATATGTTTGTTTTCGATATAATAGATATTTACAAAAAAAAAGGTATATATAAGCTGCTTAGTTTGCGACTAGATAGCGTTGTGTGTTAGATGTAAATATTATTGTTCATCAACAGTCTAAGCCAACTTGACATTCCACAAAAGTAAACGTTATTAGAGATCAAATCAAGTGAATGGGAATCACGTCATCTCGACGTCCAAACAAAATAATAGAACAAAGGCCTATTTTTATGTTGTAAAAAATATTTAAATTTAATAGCATACCCTCTAAGCATCCTGACGAAAGCTGGTGGAACAGTATTCAGCGAATGAGAATTAGCTACAATATCTTTGGCATTAAGTTGGCCAGCCCGGGCACAGAACACGTGTACGGTGACAGCAGCTCTGGCCCCACAAGCATCCACCCTGCGGAGTGCTGCTGAGAAGCCAGGCTTGGCGTCGTCAAGAGCTATGAGGCGAGGTGGAGTGCCCTTTTTATCACCACCTATGTTCAGATATCCGAAGTGAGATAGAAATAGTCTGGCTGTCTGGAATTCTGTCACCGGTTCTGGGGGTATGTATTCTTCTGGTACCTAGAAATATAATTTACAGTTAATCCCACTTCACACGCAAACGACTATACCAATTTGTATAAAATTTGGTATGTATGTATTGTACAGGTTATTTTAAAAAAAATGTAATTAATCTACACATGACAGTAAAAATCAGAGGAACATAAATAAAGATACACTACAATATCACACTATCCTACTAATGTTATAAATGCGTAAGTTTGTAAGGATGTTTGTGTGTTTGTTACTCTTTCACGCAAAAAGTACTGAACGGATTTAGATGAAACTTTACAGTAATATAGTTTACACATCAGAATAACACATAGGCTACCATTTGCCGCGATAACCGACATACACGCGGGCCGACATACCCGACCGACCATCACCGACATACAACCGGACTTTTTTTTAATTTCACATTATCCTACTAATATTATAAATGCGAAAGTTTGTAAGGATGGATGGATGTTTGGATGTTTGTTACTCTTTCACGCAAAAACAACTGAACGGATTTGAATGAAACTTTACAGTAATATAGCTTATACATCAGAATAACACATAGGCTACTATTTGCCGCGATAACCGACATATACGCGGGCGGAGCCGCGGGCAACAACTAGTAATATTATAAATGCGAAAGTTTGTAAGGATGGATGGATGTTTGTTACTCTTTCACGCAAAAACTACTGAACGGATTTGAATGAAACTTTACAGTAATATAGCTTATACATCAGAATAACACATAGGCTACTATTTGCCGCGATAACCGACATATACGCGGGCGTAGCCGCGGGCAACAACTAGTTTGACATAATTTGACAAACCGGACTGAATAATTTCACATAGATGTGCAATTATTCAGTTCGGTTATGTCAAGAAATAAAATCTATTTATTTACTTTCGAGTTTCAGAGTTTATATACATATAAATTTATTTTATTTAGCTTGAAGTCTATTTATAATACTTTAAAGTTTAAATGTAGTAAAAGTACAGGAAGTTAAATTTCTTAATTAAAAAATAATGTAAAAAAATGAGAATCTATTGTATATTTTAACTTATCGTAGTACAAAATATCCACCATGATAGTCCAAGTTACACTGGTCATTTGCATAAAATAAGATTAAATATCTTCTTTTATTCGGTTTCATTTATTTTTCTATTTTTTGCTATATATATTCTCTAGTATTGATTTTTTTTTTTTTTTTTTTATTTATTCATGTATAACAAAAAATTACAAAAGTGCTTATAGTTGACGCAATCACAATCTCATTACAGATTTTCCGTGCATCAAGGTCATCGATTTCAATAAATAAATTATACAATCACTTTACACAAACGCATTTCGTGGGTAGATTGCTAAACAAAAACCCACATCAAATACATAGGCGCGTGCAACGCTCACTGTCCGCACTGGCCACTTTTGTTAAGAGAATTACCTACTTGTGAGGGTACGATTAGAAAAAAGTTAGATAGAACCAAACAAAACAAAAAAAAAAATAATACTGCGATACAGGTTGTTTCCTATATTAAACACGTTAGTATGTAACATTTTAATTCACCTTTTTAGGATGTACAGCTTAAATGGTCTTGTTTTTGTTATGGTAAGAAGTGTTGCCTTAATTTGTTCTTTATATTATTTTTAGTTATTGTGTCTCTTAGAGATATTGGTAGCTGATTGATAAGGTGTGGGATTATGTATTGTAGTGTCCTCTTGCCGTGTAGATTGTTATATTTCGGGAGTAATAATTTAGAGTTTGTAACGCTACGTGTCCTAATTTCATTGTCTTTAATTATTTTGGTTATTTTGAGGCTTTCGTTAAAGAATTCTTCCGTCAACAATACAAGCTTAGTTTTGTCATGTATGGGTATGATTTTACAAAAATTGAACAACTTGTGGTAGTTATGTTCGTACTTAGTTTTGATGTTGTTCGGAACAATGGTTTTCAAGATACGCAGTTGAAGTGTGTAAATTTGATCAAGGTGAGTTTTAAACGTCCTACCGTAGCTAGATAGTCCATAGGATACGGTTGATTCAACCAGAGATTTATAAAGAAGCAAAAGTATATGAAACGGAAGTTTTTGTTTAATTATGGAAAATTTTGCCAGTATACCCCTTAATTTATCACATATTTCATTTATATGTTCCTTCCAATTAAGGTGGTTGTCTATAGTTAGGCCTAGGTATTTTTGTTTATCAACTAGTTCTATCGCATCACAGCTACATAACAAGGATTCATATTGTTTGCTATGCAAACACTTATGAGAATGTGCTTTTAATTTAGGTACTATGGTACTTCTATTTCGACTGGAGCTAATATACATTAATTTGGTCTTACTCGCATTTAGCACTAGGCCCGCATCGTGTGACTATTTACAAAGAAGATCAAAGTCGTGTTGAAGCAAATCTTGAACTTGCTCGACATTTTTCCCGGCTGTCAAAAGGCAGGTATCGTCAGCGAATTGGTAAGTCTCGCTGTTTTTGATCATGTTTACGAGGCTATTGACGTACGTAAGATAGTGCAGTGGTCCAAGGACTGAACCCTGTGCCGTTCCCTCAGTTACGTCAACTGCTTCACTAGTCACACCACCAACTTGTACCATGTACTTTCTACCATTCAGGTAGTCCTTACACCACTCCAGCAAATTTCCTCCTACTCCACTGTCGAGAAGGCACTCTAGTAAGGTTTCGTGACGAAGCGTATCAAAAGCCTTACTATAGTCGATAAAGAGCACCAATACGTGTTGTTTTTTATCTAGATGCTTATGTATGCTGTCTATAAATGCTGATAACAGTTGTGTGGTATTCTTTTTTGGTTGAAAACCGTATTGATGTTCGTTAAGTATTTTATTTTTGCTATAAAATTCGTATATTTGATTGCTAACATATTTTTCTATAATTTTATCTATAGTCGGAAAAATTGTAATTGGCCTGTAATTTTCAAATTTCGATTTGGTACCTTTTTTATGGATTGGTCTTACAATACCAGTTTTTAATATAGAAGGGTAAGTATGAGTTTGTATGCTTAGATTAATTAAATTAGAAATCACTACACTGATTTTCGTACACAGCTTTTTTATGTCGATGGCCCTGATGCCATCTATTCCTGGAGCTTTGTTGTCATTTAAAGAACTAATAATTTTTTTAACAGATTTAGGGTCAGCTGGCTTCAGACGCAAAGTAACATTAGTAGAGGTTTTATATTCATTTTTTTTTAGTAGTGATCTTGAGCATTTAGGTATGATTTCCTTTACGCTTCTATTAAATGTTTGGGCAAAGTTATTTGCGATATCCTTACTATTATTATCACTTTTTTTAAAGGCATTATAAATAACATCATCTATGGATTTTTTTAATCGGCCCGTTATTTGATTCAGAATCTGCCAAAGTTGTTTTGGATTGTTTTTAGTTAGTAATATTTCTGTTTTAATAGTTTTATTTTTAGCTTTACGGATTAGTATATTTGTGTGATTTCTTGTTTTATTATACTCCCGTTTTAGAATTAAGTTATTTGGGTGGTTTATCCATTTCATGAAAAGATAATCTCTATCCTTACAAGCTTTAATAATAGTTTTATTGATCCACTTGTTTTGAGTACGACGTGAGTCCGATTTTATTTTAATTATATATTTTGACTGTTCATAACATTTTTTGAATTGAGAACATACAGAATCGTATAACGTTATAGGACACTTAGCATTATTTATTCTTTCCCATTCTACTTTTTGAAGAAGTATATGAAGTTTTTTATTATTGATGCAAGTTTTAGTTTTAGGAACACTCTGTATCTGCTCACCAACGCATGCAAGTATCACCGCACGATGATCGGCCAGTGTGGTAGCGAGCGCCGCCGTAAATAGGTCTTGTGAGCGAGATCGGGCATAAATGTGATCAATACAAGATTTTGTTATGTTTTTATTATACGATTCAATTCTCGTGTGTTGTGTGATCCCGCACACAAGGCCCATGCCATGCAGAAAGTTATTGTATTTATGCTTTACAGGGTTGTCCAGTTTTAAATCTATGTTAGTGTCACCAAGTAAATACAAATCCGTTGAATCAGTGAATTTATTCAGTGTAGCTTGTAGTTCGGTGAGAAATAAACTTTTGCTAGAACTTGGCGGTCGGTAAACCGCGCACAAGTTCGCTGAATATTTCGAATCCGTGGTGATAGTAAACGATAGATTTTCGAAATGGATGGTATTTACATTCATAATAGTACATTTGTGTTTGTTATTTACATATAATATAATGCCACCACCCTTTCGCCACTTTCGTAAAGCTGTAAACATTTGATAGCCTACCACATTATACAAATCACTAGTAACATTAGTTATGTTGGCCTCTGTTATAATGACGATGTCGAATTTCTTTTTTGATGTAAGTATTAATTGTTCGAGTGCAGAGAAATTTTTCACTGTAGATCGGATATTGACATGGGGGCATAATAGATTAACTAGTTTGTTAGGAACATATTTTAAGAAATCATTAACATTAAGACATTGAAGTATTTCGTTTATATCTGCATAAGAATCAGCCATTTTTGAAAGATATAAGTTTTTTCTGTGTGTTACTTAAGATAAATAGAAAATGAGTTAGGCATATAATTAGTTTTTGTAGGTGGTTAGTTTCTGTATTTCATTCAGAGTACGGAGGATATAGGTTTTTTCACCATCATCTTTTCGTGCTCTGACAAATCCCTTCTTAAACCATACATACTTGAACAAATTGCTGATTTTCAACTTCTGCTTGGCGTTCCAGAATATCTGCTTATTGAGTTTTGTCATGGCTTCACTCACATAGATTGGTTTTTTGTTGGTTGTTTCCGTCGAGATAAGGTCTGGTACCGTAGTCTTGATGACTTTAGTAGCTGAGATCCAGCTTTCTTGACAGCTTTCATCTTTCAGTTCCACTAGTATATTAGCGATCTTATCTTTTTTTGCATATAGTCGTCGTGCGCTTCTGATCTCTTCTTTTGGTCTTTTCAGGTTTAGCGCGAGTTTTTCTACTACTAGCTTGACTTCTTCATTGCTTTGGTTGGGCACATTTGAAATTTCAATAAAATTTGACAGCTTTTCTTGCTCAATTTCATGCAGCCGTTGTTCCAGGACGCCCACACGAGTTTCTAAATTATTGTTTTTGTTAATTAGTTCCGTATTTTTGCGTTCTAAAGCCTTTACAGTTTTTTTGAAAGCCTCGATACATTCTACGGCCTCATCAAGTTTGGCACTATGGAACTGTAGGGTGTCATTCAGTTGCGCCATTTCGCTTTTGATGGCTTTTTCGACCTCTTTACTAATGTTGCTTGTCAATTTCTTCGTGTTAATTTGGACAGGTGTATTGTCCTCTTCATCATCATCGTCTGGTGCCACGATGGATGAACTACGTCTCGGCGTTTCCTGTTGGCACTCTTGGCATGTCCACTCCAGACTTGGGGCAGCTTTCAGTGCGGCTATTTGTTTATTGGTTAGTCCTGCACACTTAAGTGTTAGATGGACTATCCTCTCGCACTTGCTGCATTCCAGTCCAGGAGAAGTTTTGTTTATATTTTTTTTACAGTTATCACACTTAGACATTGTTTTTTTTTTTTTCTTTTTTTTTTGTGTCGGTATTTGATAAAAATTAGGTAAGCTGCGAACGTGTATCGTATACGGTAGCACTTCGATGAGTGTGAGATTGAATAAACGTATTTAGCCTTTGAGTTAATAGTTTAAATTTATAAGGAGAGGAAATGATAAAAGTAAGAATGGATTGAGGTAGTACTCTATACAGATAAATAAAATTGGAGTGTCTGTTTGTAATATTAAGAGAACCGCTTTTTACTAAACGCTATTGTATGTACACAGTACATTTACCAAAATAACATATTTTACCATTTTTGTCTGTCTGTTTGTACCGGCTAAGGACCGATTTTGACGGAACTTTCACTGGCAGATAGGTGATGTAATAAGGAGTAACTTACACTACTTTTTAGACTAGCTTCGCCCCGCGGCGTTATCCGTGGTAATTGTTCTACCGTGGGTAACAGCTAGTAGTAAATGTAAAGATTAAATTGAATGTTAAACGTGTTGTTCAATTTACCACATTATCTTCGCTCTCCTTGACACGCTTCTCGATGGCAGCCTGTTGCTCAAGCAGTTTGAACAACTTCGGTGCGTCGGGATCGTTTAGTTGACGAAGAACCGCATCCAAAGTTGGAAACGCTGAATCACTGCAAAATATATTTTATAATTTAAGTTCATCCATTCTAAGAGGTATATTCCTGTGTCATATATTGCTAAATTAATAAAATTTATACATAGCTAAGCTTGACCAGATGTATCAGCATATTTCAGATATGAGTATATTACGCTCACGTAGTATTTAGACATTCTTTATCTCGTCGAGAATAAGACGTGATTATTTGCATTGTACATCATGAAGCTGTTTTAATTTTATCACAAGATAGTACCATTCTTTAGAACTAAAATTAAATGTTTAAAACAGCGTATACATTAATTAATACACACGTGCATCATAAATATAAAATGCCATTTTAAAGTCTCGTTGTTAGGCCATAGGGTTGTGACTTTTGAAAGTCACTTAAATACCAATAATTGTTAAAATGTACGCATAATCAAAGTTATTAAACTTTTTTAATGGTAGCAGTTTAAAGATTAGATGGATTATAGTAATAAATAAATATTTTGGACATAAATAAATATTTTCAGACATCTAACACACAACGCCATTTACGCCCAAACTAACATTTGGTCCTACTCAAGAATCGAACTCGAGACCTCATGCAGGGGGCGGCAGGCGAGGGGCGCGGCGGGGCGCTAGTACATAGGTAGGTAAGTGTGACGTACAGCGCGCAGGGCGGCGCGGGCGGCAGGGGGCGGCAGGCGGGGGGCGCGGCGGGGCGCTAGTACATAGGTAGGTAAGTGTGACGTACAGCGCGCAGGGCGGCGCGGGCGGCAGGGGGCGGCAGGCGAGGGGCGCGGCGGGGCGCTAGTACATAGGTAGGTAAGTGTGACGTACAGCGCGCAGGGCGGCGCGGGCGGCAGGGGGCGGCAGGCGGGGGGCGCGGCGGGGCGCTAGTACATAGGTAGGTAAGTGTGACGTACAGCGCGCAGGGCGGCGCGGGCGGCAGGGGGCGACAGGCGGGGGGCGCGGCGGGGCGCTAGTACATAGGTAAGTAAGTGTGACGTACAGCGCGCAGGGCGGCGCGGGCGGCAGGGGGCGGCAGGCGGGGGGCGCGGCGGGGCGCTAGTACATAGGTAGGTAAGTGTGACGTACAGCGCGCAGGGCGGCGCGGGCGGCAGGGGCCGGCAGGGGGCGGCAGGCGGGGGGCGCGGCGGGGCGCTAGTACATAGGTAGGTAAGTGTGACGTACAGCGCGCAGGGCGGCGCGGGCAGCAGGGGGCGGCAGGCGGGGGGCGCGGCAGGGCGCTAGTACATAGGTAGGTAAGTGTGACGTACAGCGCGCAGGGCGGCGCGGGCGGCAGGGGGCGGCAGGCGGGGGGCGCGGCGGGGCGCTAGTACATAGGTAGGTAAGTGTGACGTACAGCGCGCAGGGCGGCGCGGGCGGCAGGGGCCGGCAGGGGGCGGCAGGCGGGGGGCGCGGCGGGGCGCTAGTACATAGGTAGGTAAGTGTGACGTACAGCGCGCAGGGCGGCGCGGGCGGCAGGGGGCGGCAGGCGGGGGGCGCGGCAGGGCGCTAGTACATAGGTAGGTAAGTGTGACGTACAGCGCGCAGGGCGGCGCGGGCGGCAGGGGGCGGCAGGCGGGGGGCGCGGCGGGGCGCTAGTACATAGGTAGGTAAGTGTGACGTACAGCGCGCAGGGCGGCGCGGGCGGCAGGGGGCGGCAGGCGGGGGGCGCGGCGGGGCGCTAGTACATAGGTAAGTAAGTGTGACGTACAGCGCGCAGGGCGGCGCGGGCGGCAGGGGGCGGCAGGCGGGGGGCGCGGCGGGGCGCTAGTACATAGGTAAGTAAGTGTGACGTACAGCGCGCAGGGCGGCGCGGGCGGCAGGGGGCGGCAGGCGGGGGGCGCGGCGGGGCGCTAGTACATAGGTAAGTAAGTGTGACGTACAGCGCGCAGGGCGGCGCGGGCGGCAGGGGGCGGCAGGCGGGGGGCGCGGCGGGGCGCTAGTACATAGGTAAGTAAGTGTGACGTACAGCGCGCAGGGCGGCGCGGGCGGCAGGGGGCGGCAGGCGGGGGGCGCGGCGGGGCGCTAGTACATAGGTAAGTAAGTGTGACGTACAGCGCGCAGGGCGGCGCGGGCGGCAGGGGGCGGCAGGCGGGGGGCGCGGCGGGGCGCTAGTACATAGGTAAGTAAGTGTGACGTACAGCGCGCAGGGCGGCGCGGGCGGCAGGGGGCGGCAGGCGGGGGGCGCGGCGGGGCGCTAGTACATAGGTAGGTAAGTGTGACGTACAGCGCGCAGGGCGGCGCGGGCGGCAGGGGCCGGCAGGGGGCGGCAGGCGGGGGGCGCGGCGGGGCGCTAGTACATAGGTAGGTAAGTGTGACGTACAGCGCGCAGGGCGGCGCGGGCGGCAGGGGGCGGCAGGCGGGGGGCGCGGCAGGGCGCTAGTACATAGGTAGGTAAGTGTGACGTACAGCGCGCAGGGCGGCGCGGGCGGCAGGGGGCGGCAGGCGGGGGGGGCGGCGGGGCGCTAGTACATAGGTAGGTAAGTGTGACGTACAGCGCGCAGGGCGGCGCGGGCGGCAGGGGGCGGCAGGCGGGGGGCGCGGCGGGGCGCTAGTACATAGGTAAGTAAGTGTGACGTACAGCGCGCAGGGCGGCGCGGGCGGCAGGGGGCGGGAGGCGAGGGGCGCGGCGGGGCGCTAGTACATAGGTAAGTAAGTGTGACGTACAGCGCGCAGGGCGGCGCGGGCGGCAGGGGGCGGCAGGCGGGGGGCGCGGCGGGGCGCTAGTACATAGGTAAGTAAGTGTGACGTACAGCGCGCAGGGCGGCGCGGGCGGCAGGGGGCGGCAGGCGGGGGGCGCGGCGGGGCGCTAGTACATAGGTAAGTAAGTGTGACGTACAGCGCGCAGGGCGGCGCGGGCGGCAGGGGGCGGCAGGCGGGGGGCGCGGCGGGGCGCTAGTACATAGGTAAGTAAGTGTGACGTACAGCGCGCAGGGCGGCGCGGGCGGCAGGGGGCGGCAGGCGGGGGGCGCGGCGGGGCGCTAGTCTATAGGTAAGTAAGTGTGACGTACAGCGCGCAGGGCGGCGCGGGCGGCAGGGGGCGGCAGGCGGGGGGCGCGGCGGGGCGCTAGTACATAGGTAAGTAAGTGTGACGTACAGCGCGCAGGGCGGCGCGGGCGGCAGGGGGCGGCAGGCGGGGGGCGCGGCGGGGCGCTAGTACATAGGTAAGTAAGTGTGACGTACAGCGCGCAGGGCGGCGCGGGCGGCAGGGGGCGGCAGGCGGGGGGCGCGGCGGGGCGCTAGTACATAGGTAAGTAAGTGTGACGTACAGCGCGCAGGGCGGCGCGGGCGGCAGGGGGCGGCAGGCGGGGGGCGCGGCGGGGCGCTAGTACATAGGTAAGTAAGTGTGACGTACAGCGCGCAGGGCGGCGCGGGCGGCAGGGGGCGGCAGGCGGGGGGCGCGGCGGGGCGCTAGTACATAGGTAAGTAAGTGTGACGTACAGCGCGCAGGGCGGCGCGGGCGGCAGGGGGCGGCAGGCGGGGGGCGCGGCGGGGCGCTAGTACATAGGTAAGTAAGTGTGACGTACAGCGCGCAGGGCGGCGCGGGCGGCAGGGGGCGGCAGGCGGGGGGCGCGGCGGGGCGCGCCTCGCGCATGTCCACGGGCCGCGCGCACGCGCCGCTCGCCAAGCGCACGGCCGAGCGCGCCGCGCCGCGGCTCGACACCGACCACGCGTAGCGGCCCCAGCCGCAACGGATTATCACTGCACACACAAATTAAAACCTATCATCATCTCAGCCGAAACACGTCCATCGATGGACATAGTACTTTTTTTTAAAAGTGGAAACACCCACGGGCCGACACCCCACCGGGGATTGCGGCGGAATCGGACCGAAATAAAATTAAATGTCAATTTACACAGTGCCACTCTGCACATGCTATTTTTAACACTTCCGAACTAAAACGGGCACCTTCTGCCGAGAAGGTGGATATAGCCCTGCTCTAAAGCTTCACACAACAACCGGTACTGTTTTTCCCGCATCCAGCGGTTTCCTGCAAACTTCACAACATCGCCTGACCACCTTATAAGCGGAATGCCTGTTCGCTGTCGCAAAGGAATTCCGCCGCTAGGACGGTTTTCAGCTTGTTACTAGAGGAACGTTTTTGATTGTTCGAGAACGTCGTGGTCCTCGAAAATACTTCCGCCTCAATCGTTGTGTACTTACCCTTTCAAACACTCAAATAACATCAATACTTTACAAACGTCACTAATGTATTTTTTTGTTATTTAATGTAACGACTTTTATTTTCACTTCATTTTCAGTAAAACGCAGATAAACTAGTTATAGAACAAGATATTGAATACGTTATCGCCCTTTGATTTCTCTTCCCTCCAGAATCAAGGAAAATGAGGAATTTAGGGTCTGATAACTGTACTTGAAGAAAAATCGCGAAAAAAGAACATTTCTGTCTATATAATTTTCATCGGTAAACTCTCTGACTCAGTCAGAAGTAACAAAAGAATTACTTTACGTGGATTAGTGATAAAACTATGGTATCACTTGGGTCAAATCGGCTTATTTACGCCGAAGCATGACTCTCCCAAAGTTACAAATTGTAAAACAAATAATTTCGTATCGTAATATTATCTTACCAATAAGTGTAGGCTGCGGTTCTTGACTATTGCTGAGTGGCTCTTCCAACAGTGAGAGCAAAATATTGCCATCAGCGACGAAGTGTCTCAACCGCCCGTGGCCGAGCTGCCGCAGCCAGCGCTCGTCCAAACGACACCACGACGAACCATTACCAGCGTTGCGGAGTTGCTGTACAAATACCACATTATCAAAAAACATATCAATTTTTGCCATTATTGCACGCAAAAATGGCTGTACGAATATGGACGAAAATTACAGAGATAGGTTACAGTCTGGAGTAGTGCACTGTTATTTGTATGAAATGTAGTGTTCCGGTGGGATGAGTAAGATACAACCACTACCGCTAGTAACTAAATAGGTGTAATCTATTAAAAACTAGCTGAACCCCGCGGTGTTACCCGCGGTTATTGTTGTACCGCGAGTAACGCCGCGGGACAAAGTTAGTCTAAAAAAGTAGCCTAAGTTACTCCCTGGATCATCAGCTACCTGCCAGTGAAAGTCCCGTCAAAATCGGTCCAGCCGTTCCAGAGATTACCCGGAACAAACAGACAGACAGACAGACAGACCGACAGACAGACAGACAGACAGACAAAAAAAAAATTAACTACATTTTTGGCATATGTACCGTGTATACATACATGTGCATTTAGTAAATAGTGGTTATTTTAATATTACAAACAGACACTCAAATTTTATTTATTTGTATAGATCTAAAACTTTGCTAGTCAAAGCAGTAAAAATGTCAAATACGAATTTATCTGTGTAATAAATTCCATGGAGTGATAACTTAAGAAGGTTAACATACCTGTTCTAAGATCAACATGAGTAGAGATTCTGCAGCATCCCGGACTCTCATTGACACTGGCTTCAGTTCTTTTTCATCCTTCATCTTTGGTGGTTCACCAGGTTTGCCTATGGTTTAAAAAAATATTTCAATTTATGGACTAATCATGTGTTGACATGTAAAAATATATTTTTCAGTTCAAAACAGTAAAGTTGTTCTAGAAACGCATCGAATAAACATGCTTAAGTACTTCAGTTTAAAACTTACCTTGACTCTTGCTCCCTGAAATGCCGAGCTCGACAACCTCTAGCAAAGTAGCAATGCACTCCTGGTCGGCAAGAAGTGCAGGACAGAGCCATGCGGCCAGACACTGGTAGGCGGCCACTACACAAGAGTGCAAGTCGCGGGAGTGAGCCTGAGGTGGGCGGCTGCACTGCACTGTTATGTAGTCACAGATCCATCGAACTGCGCGTTTACGTTCTATCGCCTCTGTTGGTCAAATTGAATCATCATCATTATTTGAGGCCAAGGTCAGCAAAGGATTTCAGTTGTTTTTTCAAGAGTTAATGTTTTCATTATAGACTGTAATCGTTTTAAATTCCCGTCATGAAATATTTGGTTCAGAAAATGAATAGAATAAATTAATTGGTAGGGAGTCGGTCTATGGAAAACGGGAGTCGAGTAATCTTTCTAAATGACCTTGGAAAATCAGTATTTAAATTAAATATGAAATTACTGCGGCTGAATTATCTTTTACAATCTCAGCTAAATTAATTGATAAATTTTACGACTTTAATATTAAACTCACCAATAATAAATTCTTGAAAGCATGAAAAATAGAAATAATTAAAATCTTTAAATTAATTAACTACGACCGATGAAAAACGAACATACCGAGTAGTATTACACTGCTGTATCAAAATCGATTCTTCATCATTATTATAATTACAGGGATCACTTCAACAGACATTAACATTGAAAGAACACATGAAAAAGAACCATAACTGTTTCTTCTTACCTAGATCAGACAGACCACTAAGTTAAAATATTGACCTTATTTAGAAATGAGTCTAAGAATTGTAATTTTTTGGTAAGATGTAACTAAAACTTGGTTCTAATTGTATAATTCCATATTAAACAATTTGCAGTTTGTTTATTTTAAATCCTAGGTTACGCAACACCCAAATCTATTCCATATTAAACAATTTGCAGTTTGTTTATTTTAAATCCTAGGTTACGTAACACCCAAATCTATTCCATATTAAACAATTTGCAGTTTGTTTATTTTAAATCCTAGGTTACGTAACACCCAAATCTTGTACATTGAATACAGAATATTTTTTATTTATTTTTCTCCGTAATGTTCTAGCAGGCAGGTAGCAGAAAGATGGGCCTGCATTAACATGAACCTGCACCCATGAAAGTACACACGGCAAACGAAATCCTTGTGTTCGATTAATAAAATTATTTCAGTAAACTAGAGAGATTAATACTAAAACGCACGTTTCAAACAATACTTAATATTAATTTTTATTTAAGAACGTCCTGCATTATTAGTTTAGTTCTGTGTATGACTGTAACAAACTATGTACAATAAAAAAAAAGTTAAAATACTAACCTGGCTTTGAAGAATGCAGTTTGGCAAGTCCAGACAACAGTTCTAAAGCTGCGAGGGACACTTGAAGGTCACCTTTCCAGGAGGATATCAGACGATGACACACCAGGTAAGTGGCTCGAACCACTAGCGCTGCACCTATACATATTCTTGCGTGACAGCTAAGAAGGTAGCTGTTATAGCTTAGATCTGCCCCACTAGCCAAGATGCAAGCGTTCTTCGTTCGGCAATCGTTAAAGCATACATTTTCGTGTGTCATTTGCTAATACTTTGTCTAAGAGTAGCCAATGACACACGAGAATGTAGGCGTTAACGATTGCAGAAAGAGGAACGCTTGCAACTTAGCTAGAGGGGCTGGTAATATTTGAGAGTTATCGTCTAGTTAGAAGTTTTACCGAGTTAAACTATAGACGAATGTAACATTAAAGTTACTTTAACTTGTAATAATATGTGTAAATAATAAGTATATAACTTTAAAGGGACTAATATATGTCAAAAATGAATAGATTTAACTTGTACCCAGTTTTAAAATCAAATAAATAAGTACCTATATTATCTCGCCAATAATAAATCAGTGCACTGAAATTTCAAACCAGCTATCAAGGAGTCAAGTCTTAAAAGTTTTCACTTACACAGTTGAAAATGTATGCAGTAATTGACTTATAGACTTTCACGTTTCACTATAAAGGATAATGTACGTATACGGCACTTAAAGCGATTACGTAACTGGTATGTCTTTTGAATTGCCTGACGTTTGAAGCAGGTTGCACGTGACACCAATCAGAGACTGAGTCAGTATCTGTTATCAGATCGCTTTATTTCCTTATATGAACAGAAAATCAAAACATATTACATGCATGTAATTGTGATGAGACACGAATGTAAACTAAAAATACCAAAATATAAAAAACAGCAAGCAAAAACAACAATTAAATAAGTTGATATACGCACTGAAGGCTTACAATCGTTTTTTTTTTTTGCAATTCTAGAAAAACAAACGCCTTGCCGCTCTTCGAGCCCTCCCCCCAGTATCAAAATAAGAGGGGGGAAACTGGTTGGTCTTTCGGTAATCACTCGGTGAAAACCTATAGTGATTTTCTGTGGGTCCGTGCTATCACACCAGTCCAGCCTATATTTACCAACACATGGCTCTATCACAGTATTTAGGTTTATAATTAGACAGAAGTTTAAATTTTAGTTTAAGCCTTCAGAGCGCTTATAAAAGGGCAATGTGTTGACCAAAAAGAACGTATAAAGATAGATGCTTGATCGATGTCATGAATTACACGTATTTTACATACATTTAAGTGTTGTGGTCATTTTTCCTCAAAAACTTCAAAAGGAGTGATGAACATAGTTAAGGTATGTCGTGTTCCTATGTCTTTTTTTAGTAATTTGAATATACTTTATCTTTCCGGGATTAATACACAAAAAGTAACGGGAATATTTGTTTAGGCAATTGCAGTCCACTCGCGTTAAGAAAGTCGTAACCCGTCAATTAGGCTCCGCCTCCTGACTAATCAAGTTTCAAGAAAATATATTTTCATATGAAAGCTTGGAATCTAATTGGTCAAGGGGAGTGACCTAATCGATGCGTAACTATTTACTTAATGCGATTGGACTATAGTAATAATTAATATTCCTAATAAATTTTTAACCAGCATGTCTGTTTTATGCATAATATTTATACTGTTAAGTTGTAGCAAAAGTGTGTTCAGGTCAACACATTGCCCTACATATGCAAATAAAAGGTGAGTAATTACCGAAGACAGGCGAGGATGGGTCTAGCTGTTTAACGTCAGCGGCGAAGTCGTCGAGCGAGTGTCCCTCAGCGCTGCCAGGCGCACTGCCGCTATCCGAGCGAGCTACAACACCCCGCGCAACACACCGCGCAACACGCTTTAGAACACTTTGCTCTATATATGCGCTTACGAATTACTTTTTTTTTACGTATAGCCCTGCCAAAATTACTCCACAATGCCTGATGGTAAGCATAAGTAGAATCCAAGAGTGGTTGTCACCATACTCATTGCTCGTGTAGACAATGCAGCATGGTGACCCACAGCATGGCGGGCTAGTGATACTTCTGCATCATTGGGCCTCCGGTCTCACACTCACCAACGAAACACGACAGCACGAATGCTATCATTTTTGGTTGATCGTCTGTGCGAGGGTAGTACCGCTCCGGTCGAGCCGGCCCAACCGTGCTGTAATTAGCGTGACTCTACCACCTATTCTTTAGATATACCACTGTTGTTGCAACAATTAAAGGCAGCAGTGGTGTTTGGTATACATTACTGCCTTTGTTTAATAAACGGCTACCTTTTATATTGAAGACATAAACATGTATTTCAAAATTTGTGTGAATGTCGATATTGTCTCAGTTCATAGGACAGTTAATATTTCAAATAAAATTAAAATTCTAATATCATTTATAATTTTTCTTTTCATATTTTTTTTCTTTACCTTACATGTTATTTGTTAAGACTTAAAAAGATTTTTCAAAAACATTTTTTGAAATAAGGACTATAATTTTAGCTTCTAATGTAAGTGTAATTTATATAAATTGAATATTTAAATTTTTTGGCAGATAACAAATTTCTTTTTATTTAGGCGAATGCTCCTAATTGATTTTGTGCTTTTAGTAAGGCCTTTGCAATTGTTATAGCAAAATAAATGTAGCGTGTATGTTTGTATGTATGTGCCAAATAACTATCACACTGTATATTTGTGATAGCCGTGATGTAACTTGATATAACGAAGCTACTAGCTGATTGTAAAAGGCGATGATTTTATGAAGCTAAATTGGTGTATTATGTGATAAGAATATTTGTACTCGATTATCAGTACCGGTAAATTGAATAAAATATAAATAATCTTAAAATAAATTTCAGATTTGTCATAAATATTGTAAAAATTAAATTAAAGGCAACTATATAGTCCACTAGCTTAGATAACGTCACATTGATCGCGCGCCGTGCGGCAAGCCGTCACAAAACCAATAGGCCCAACTGATCGCCTGGCCACAAGCAAGTATTATTTTCGTATTTCACATGAATAAGCTCAATTACGTGCAGGTGCACCGACATTATCTAAAGGAATGGACTATACTCATCATCGAATAAACTACATTACGATATTAATATATTTTTAATCGAATTATTATTTTAAAAAATCAATAAAAGGATTGTAATTGAGTACCTTTATAGTCGGTGTGGCTGGAGAGCGTGGAGGGCGGCGCAGGGTGCGGCGGCGCGTGCGCGTGCGCGTTGTGGCGCACGCACAGGTACAGCGCGCTCAGCAGCGGCACGGCCAGCGCGTCCACCGTCTCCACCTGCACCGCCGACACGCAGATGAGCGACAGCCGCCCGCGCGTGTACTCGCCCAGTGTCATGCCCGCACTAGAACCACACCCTCACTTTTACTCGACATTTCATTCGCATTTCAAACTGTCGTCTGTGTATGTGTCTTTCATCCCATTCAGTTCAGATGTTTTTTTTACCAAACTACGACGAAATAAAAAAAAGGGTAATATTGTTGACCGTCTATTAATATTTATATGTTCTACCGTAAAGTCCAAACTTTTAAACGCTTTAATTAATGAATCAAAAGATTTGTAATAATGGCCCGAGCGACATAGACTATATATAAATTTTATCAAAGATTTTGGATAGCTGAATTACAGTTTTCTAGAAAAAAAAACTGTATTTCAAAATATATTTGTGCACCTGCTAAATTAACTCTGCTCTGTCTGATGGTGAACATAAATAGGATCCAAGAGTAGTGGTCGTGAACATCCTCATTGTGAATGCAGACAATACAGCAATGCATAATTAAATAACAAATATTCATTCACCAATTCATAAAATTACATTTAATTTATATTAGTATAGAGGCCCATTTGTACAAAGATACTAACTACCAATCAGTCTTGCATCGCAAAGGAGATTATCGAGCACTGAGAAAAAACAACAAAACGTAAAAAAGATCTCTACTAAAAATACTTTACTCTAACACACATACCTGTGTGAATCCTATACTATTGTCTGAGACTTGCTGATGTTGGAATAGTATGATCTATTTCTCAATGGGAGGTTACGTGGTCAAAATCAATAATCATCGATTATGGAGAGATTCAAGGCACCTAGCACACGGCGTATTTTAAACGTGCAGAGGACGCGCATATACGCGCTTCAAACGAGATTTGAATGCAACTTTCTATCCTATGCACACCTTCCTTAGTGTGTGTCTACTCAATGAAACGATTATACTCACCAAATTTCATAGCCCTAATTTTAATAGATTCCGCTCGGCGATGATGAATCAGTCAGTCAGTTAGACAGTCAGTCAGTCAGTCAGGACATGTTATTTTATAAGTATTATTATTATGTACTTACTATTCATTACATCCCGGGAACTCTGGTACTGGCAATCCTTTGTAATGATAAGGGAAGGCGACCAAAGACAATAGAGCACTAATGGCAGCTTTTCGTAATTCTCTCTTATCTATGGAGCCACATTCCAGCTTGGGTTCTCGTTCAGATAGAATCTGGTCTAAGGCTGTTATGAAGTCTGGAACCAGAACTAAAACTCCGTCCAAATCAAGCCTGAAAATAACAAAATATTTGTTTTTGTACACCATATTAAAATAACAATAATAACTTCACACATCACAACTCAAGGCAGTCTGATACAAAACTAGGCAAAGCCTGTGCTGTGTAATTAGATTAGTAATGGTGACAGCTAAATATATCTACATATGTAGTATAGATAAATTACACACATAAACAGAACAAATAAACATGCTCATCTCACAATGACTCGTCCTGAGTGGGAATTTTATAACAAGTGAAGTAGAAAGTGCGCGTTCGAGCCCTATTTAGAGGCATAATGGAGCGGCGTGATCTATTTATAGATTTGGTCTTCAATTTAGAAAGAGAGAGAAAGAAAACGAGAAGGGGGAGAGAGTATGTGAAAGAGAAAAAGAGTGAGAAGACAGAGAGAGAGAGAGAGAGAGAGAAGACATAAACAGAGGGTGGACGTGGAAAGAGACAGATAAGGAGAGTAAGTGGGAGAGAAGGAGAGAGGTTTCCAACCGAACAGACTACGTCCGGCTCAGCAGGTATGTTACCTGAAGAGGTCGGGCGCGTTGAGTACGACGGCGGCAGCGGTAGCAGGGTCCCGCAGGCCGCGGTGGATGGCCGCGTAGCACCGCGCCAGGTACGGAGCCAGAACTTCCTCGCGACACTGCTTGGAGCACAGCACGCGGCATAACGTGCCCAGCGCTTCTGCACGACCTACAACATCATATACGTATACATATCTACTACTCACTCTGACTTACATACTTTGTTTTTTTTATGAAAGATAAGGCAAACGAGCAAAGTCATCTGACGGAAACTAACTATGCCGTCCATGAACGCCTACAACTCAGAAAACACAATCGTGATTTCAGTAAAGTGCCTCTTAGTCGGGTTAAATAATAATACTTTATTAATTTAAATTTTAACTTAAAACACTTTAACACACGTTTTAAATATTTAAGTGTAGCTTAAAAAGATCATCATCAATCGGTTGATACATGACAAAGTTAAATCACTTTAAATAATCAACGCTATAAACGATATATATAAACAGATGGCGCCTAAGGTAAAAGTTAGTTTTAATAAAAATCATACCTGGTTGATAGCTTAACATATTGAGTTTATATGCCGCGTCAGTCAACGATGGAGGTGGCGGGGTGCCCTCAGTACGTTCTGAAACGATTTATGAAAATATGTAATAAACAAGAAAGTAAGAGAAAGAGAGAAAGGGAAAGAAAGAGAGAGAGAGGGAAAGAGAGAGGGAAATAAAGATAAAGAGAGAGAGGGAGAGATAGAGTTGAACGTAGTTTTATTTCAAAGACTTCCTTTCGTTTCATATAAAACGTTTTGTTTTGTTTGATGTAATATTCCTTTAGTGATGTTTCCATGATACTTTTACCATAAATAAAAATATATATATATAAATGTTACCATACCATAATTAATAAATGTTACCATAAATTCCGAGTGTAGGAGGGTCGGCTGATATTTAATAATAATTAAATATTAAAAAGGTATTTAAAGTATAAGTATGTTAAAAAAATATCTTACGTTGATTGTTATAAGCTGGCGTAGTTCCAATAAGTGCTGCTTCAAACAGCCACTCGCCGAACAAGTGCAGTATGGAATTCACCTTTGGACGCAGCGGAGTCAGCGGTGGCTTTTCAGCATCACCAACTAAAAATAAATGCTCATTACAACAAATAACTTATTCGTATGCTTAAATAACATAAAATTAATAAATATAATAAATAAATAAATAAATATTTCGGGCATCTAACACACAACGCCATCTAGTCCCAAGCTAAAGAGAGTTTGTGTTATGGGTACTAGGCAACTGATACAAATATGTACATACTTTTTTTTTATATTATACGTAGAAAACACCCAAACTCCGAAACAAATATTTGTAGATCATACAAACATTTGGTCCGACCCGGGAATCGAACCCGAGACCTCATGATCAACAGTCGCACACGCCAACCGCGAGACCAACGAGGCAGTAAATTAATTAATCAATCATTCAACTTTAGTCAGTCGTCATAATTTTAGCCAAAAAACGTTCACTGTTGGATATATTCCTCCCCTTAGACTCTCCACAGGTCCTGTGCTGCCCTCTTCCAAATAAATTAAGTTTTACATACTAAATACGGCAAACAAAAAGTGCGTTAAGACGCGTTTTTTTAACCGACTTTAAAAAAGGACGAGATTATCAATTCGACGGTTTTTTTAATGTTTGTTACCTCATAAAGTCATAACTTTCGACTGGGTGAACCTATTTTAATGATTATTTTTTATTTGAAAGTTGGTGCTTCCCGTATAGTCTCATTTCAATTTGGTCTTGTTCTTCTTGAAGTCATTTTTCTTTTTGTTAAAATTTGTGATTTAGGATAAAAGATGTATAGAACATTTATACAATAATTTTACACAGTAAAAACATACGAAGTCGCTAAAATTCAGTATTGTTTTGATTTACCAAAATGTCTTATGTCCTAATTGATTCTAATTAAATTATTAACATAATAGCAATAAAATTTTGACGTATGAGACAAAACATAGTTTTGTTTACCACCGTTTATTTTGCCGTGAGAACATCTAATAAACGGATGAACGCCGGCTGCATGCACGAAAAAGGGTTGACTCATTGTCCAGTTACGTTCATTGTCCCGTTACGTTTATCTGCCTAAAACAGGTTGTTTACAGACTCTACAGAATTTCGATGCCAACTAGTGCTTCGTATCATCTTCGGATCGTACCTATCGTAGTAGACTTTAAGCCGATCTCAATCTACTTTGGGGAAAGAGCTCGGAGGAATAAAAAAAAACTTGTAAAGACTTACCCTGAGACGATATAGAGTTGGGAGGTGTGGTTGGTACGACACTGGGAGGCCGACTACTCGTGAGTCCGATCAGTGAAGTCCGTGGAGTACCTGTTTTTGTTACACATATCACTTGTCATTACAACGATTGAACTAATCAACGACGCAATTGATTTAATCTACAAAGACAAAATAAACATTAAAGCAATTTACAGGTTACAGTAATTATTATAATTAAATTGTTTACAATGTGTAAAGTTGCTGAATACTTAATAGTGATATCGCAAAAACCATATAAGTGTTGCCATCGATGCGATATGAAGAAGACAAAGACAAAACTACTTTCATTTTACAATGAAACCTCTATTTAATGCCATAATAAATAAAACATATTTAATTAAAAAAATGGGATCTTTACCTGGATCCGGTTGCCAAAGATTCATTTTCGTATCTTCATTTTTTAATGAGACCTTACACTGTTGTGATAGGTATAATGAACTAATTATCTACAAATCACGCGCAACGCAAAACGTAACATATTATATCGGTTAGTCAGAAGGTCAACTGTCATTTCAAGGTCACACAAGCAGGCATACAACATGCACATTTGTCAATCTAGATCTAAATAATGCCCAATTGTGAACATTTATTTTCAGCGGTTCCTCACATCACTATAATAATATAATCATCAATTTAATAACTTGTAAATGGAACAAACTATAATATTTTTATTAGTTTCTATTTTTATTTTCCATATTGCCAAAAAAATATTATTATATAAAAGAAATATTGCTAAGGTAGCAATCTTACTTTTTTTTATGGTAGGTATAGGGGGCAAACGAGCAGCCGTATCACCTTGCTTCGGTTTAAGTTTAGGCTTAAATAAATAAATAAATATAAATTGGAGTGTCTGTTTGTAATATTAAAATAACAGCTTTTTAATCAATGCATGTGTATGTATACACGATACATATACCAAAAATGTAGTTCAAAAAAATTTGTCTGTCTGTCTGTTTGTTCCGGGTAATCTTTGGAACGGCTGGACGGATTTTCACGGGACTTTCACTGGCAGGTAGCTGATGATCCGGGGAGTAACTTAGGCTACTTTTTTTAGACTAACTTTATCCCGCGGCGTTACTCGCGTTACAACAATAACCGCGGGTAACACCGCGGAGTTCAGCTAGTTAGAAGTATAATCAGTAGTATCCAACATAAGAATTATTAATATAGATATATCAAAATGTAACGGATTATCTTATGAATTCGAAACATTCTTGAGATGACACTTGCAAGTAATCAGCAACTTTTCTAACTATAAGTACCAATACAACAAGAACCTCAAATTTGATTCTTATCCGCAAGCGTTTAAAGATCAATTTTGATATTGATATCATTCGAAGAAGTAAGAAACGACCAAAGAATACCAATGTACATAGAAAACAGAGTTCCAAAATTGAAATGTAAGCGAGAAAGGTTCAAACAGCCTATTCAAAAAAAACTTACCCACTCAAAGAAGGCTGTACTAAAAATACAAGTGCAAAAGTATTTATAACTATGGCTAAGCTAAGCGTTACTCTTTTATACTTATAATGTGAGATGTAAACAATGTCATTATATCTCGAAATTTTTATAACTACAATATAGATAAAATGAAGAATACACAGAAATCTTACAATAATCACATGTTACAAAAGTCAATAATTAAACCAACTGACATTATTTAACATACAAAAATAGCAAAAGTATTGTCGAAATTTCATTTATATTTATTTAACTTGCGTCTACCCTTAATGACTGTATTGGAAGTACATTTGGTCATCATCAGCCACCTAAACTAAGATTAGTTTCAGCTGAGTAGAACTTAAAACGCATTCTATAATAAGAGCGACGCTTGAGATTCGATTTGAACTTAAAACTAGTTTCAGCTGATCAGAGATCAACGGATCGTTGAGACGCTTTTAAAATACGGGCCATAACTTAGTCAATTTTGTTAGTCATATCATAATAATATGTCAATATTATCAGTATTTTGAAGTAGAGAATTTTTTTCTTATTTTTCTGCCACACTATTATTATTTGGCATTTTTATTTGGAATCAGTGCAATAAGTTTTCTTCTATCATTCTCCTTATATCATTTCCGTACTTTCTCCTATTTTAGCCATACTTATTTGTTTATGAATTTAATGTTTAATTTTCCATTAGGTACATGTATCTCAGTTGGTTTAATTATTTCATTTTACACAACTATTAAGTTGAAAAGTTCGATCCACACAATTGAACTACACATAATATGAGTAGGTACGTATACGTTTATTACGTATACACATACGTATACGTACGTATGTGTCGTATTTGCGAGTCTTCAGATATATGAAGGTGATTCATCAATAGTATAATAGATTAATTGATTGTATCGTAAATACCTTTATCTTTACCTCGGAATATATAATTACTACAGCTTTTCATTTCTATTACAAATTTTAATCAAATAAACATTGAAGTATATTGCTATTGCTAAGGCTTAAACAGTGACGTCACAAGTTTGTATTTAGTACATTTTTAATACAAAGGAATGGTTTTGACAGATGATAAAAAGTAACTATTCGACTAAGAGGTCAACTACCCTATTACATATTCTATATAATATTATTAGAATGGAAGAGCTAGTTCAATGATGTGGATCGAATGGTACGAAGGCTCCTTACTTCTCTCCGGCAGCTTGTCCCTGGGTCGCGAGGCGGACACGCTGAAGGACTTGGCGAGGCGGCGGTGTGCGGGGGGCGTGGTCTCGCCGTCCTCCGTGACGTCAGCGGCCCCCGCCCCCGCCCCCGCCCGCACCCACCACCGCTCTGACCCGCGCCCTGAGCCCAGCCCCCAACCGTCAAGTGTGCTACTTATTATACACTAATCACACCGTCAAGGGTGAACCTACTTGGACAGCTTTGTGATGCGATCTCAAAGTGATAATTTATAAACAGTATAATAGGTTAAAAGTACAAGTTTGAGACGAACTACAGACCGCACGTGTCGTAGATGAAGCTTCATTAGTTGTGACACTTTTGCAAGACTCAAAATATCGTATACGACTGCAAATACTTTGTAAGTGTATCTTCTGATAGAAGAAATTTTAGGTAGATTAGAACCAACAATTAGTATTTCATCTAAAGCCAATGAAAGTAAGGAGGATACGATGTTTCAATTATATTACTTATATTTTTTTGTTTTTAAACCTCCGCGGAATCATTTTTTATCTCAGACTTGTACTTTATCCCTGAATGGAATGTGTAAATAAATCCCAGAAACAAAATGGTCAAAATAATTATTAATACTTGTGAATAGCCGTGCAATTTGTGCGACTGTTATTATAACTAATATATAATCAGAAATTGTATTAACATCTGCTTGAACTAAATTCTACACAGCACCGAACCTTTGGCCTATACTTGTTAACTATTAAAATTAAAATGGAACAAACTTTAAATAAAGAACTATTAAATATTTTAATTTATAAGTAATAGAAATCTACCTAAAACTAAATAATAGGAACAAAAGTAACATTAAATATTTATATCAGAGACCAGTAAAAAGGGAATATGATTAGAAATAGGTGCACCTTACACTTCAGCAAGTACAAATCATAAAGCGCTATTATTAAGAAGTTCTAAACTGTTATAATTCTTATTAATTATCATAAATCACAGACTTAATAAAATGTTAATAGGTATAGCAGTATATTACTTTTGGTGTTTTATTACTGAATCTCAGAAACAGCTACGATTTTCATGAAATTTATGATGAAGTTAAGATTCATTTTTTGAAAATTTACCAAAAAAAAAGCTATTTAAAAATCACCAGTTTTTGTCAACAGTATTGCTAACATTTACTTTATTTTGTTAATTAACTTAAATAGGAGATTATTTCGCAATATATCCTGCCATATCACTAATACAATTTCCAAAAGTTAAAATCTATGAAAGCCATTTTTATTGACCCCTTCGGTTGGGAAAGGATGCTAAACTTTAGACCGTTCAGGAATGCTATTTATCCAAACTACACTAGTAAAAACTATAGAGAAATAGTGCAAACAGAAATTTGTGCAAAAAAAGTGTTATTAAAAATCATAGATTACAAACACTGCACTCAAAAATGAACTTCCTTTAAAAATGTCCATACTGTTAATATTTATTGCCGCTTATAAAAGTAAAAATGGTGAAACTGAAGTGGTATTTATTTATTAAATAAATATTAGATAAAAAAGAAAATAGATAGACATTATTTCCGTCATTTTTGCACTTTTACATAGTTTATAAATGTATAGATTGTACAGTACATATAAATATTAATTACTAAAAGAAGAAACTGCGATACTTTACGAACAACTTCCTATGTAACACCATTTTTTCTTTATCAATGACATAAAACAAATAGTCCGGGATCCCTGGAACAAATTTTACAATTTATTACTATCAAGCTAATTTTTCGTGAGTGGCTTCATTTTTATAAGGGGCCCACCTTTCACCTCTACAAAAAGTTTCGATTGTGGTAGATAACAAGGGTAGCAGAGACAAAAACTATTGAGCGTAGGACCGGGATAACGAAAATAATAAAATATTTTTACAATTTAACAGCCACATTGTCCTACAAATTGCGTGTTATGTTATCCCGGTCCTACGCTCAAAAGTTTTTTGTTCCTGCTAGCCCTGTTGGCTACCAAAATCAAAAATTTGTGTAAGGTGATAGGTGCCTTATCAAAATGAAGCCACTTACAAAAAATTAGCTTGATAGTAATAACTTGTAAATTTTTTACCGGACGTCCCCGACTAAAAAGGTAAAAGAGGCTGGATAAAGAAAAATAATTATTATACGTGTAAAACTCATCAAAAGTCGCAATCAAAAGCAAAAAGTTCAGAAGTTGCGATAGAGGACTCAGTTGCGAGTGGCGCCCTCTAGTCATTAGTTAAGTAGAATTTAGAACCCCAGAAATGTCTACTTACTACTCTAAACACATATTCACACAGAAACAAACACACACATATAATACATACCGAGGAATGCGTCAACATGCGCTGCAATGCCCTTCATGGCTTTGTGAAAGATGGACGGTAGTGCTTGCAGACAGGGATGCTGGCTTGGATCACGTGTGCCTTCTTCTTGGGTGATTGAATACTGAAGGGAAATGAAAAGTCTAGTGCTATGGTATAATGCAGCAATTTCTTCAGATCTAGTCTAGATTTTAGAAAGGGACTAAAGACGGTGGCGCCGTGGTAGCGTATGCGACTGCTGTGCTTGAGGTCTCGGGTTCGATTCCCGGGTCGGACCAAATGTTTGTATGATCTGCAAATAATTGTTTCGGAGTTTGGATGTTTAATATGTATAATATGTGTGTATTTACAAAAAATATATATATATGTATTTACATCAGTTGTTCTAGTACGTAGTTCTAGTCGTAACACAAGCTCTGCTTAGCTTGGGACTAGACGGCGTTGTGTGTTAGGAGTCCGAAATATTTATTTATTTAAAGAAACAAACTATGCAGGACATCCACACTGCAAATAGCAGGAAAACTTAAAATAAGTCCTATACCAGCCCGTCTAGCTAACGTTATACAGTAGACCAAAATCTCTTTTCTAAAGAGAAGCTGATATCCAACATTGGTTTGTTAAAGGCTAATGATGATCTAGCATCTGACAGACCTGTAAGAAGTCCGGCGTCTGGCTGATGACATGTGGACGGCAAAGGTCCACCGGGTTGCCGATGGTATGCAGTATGCGGTACCAGCTCTGCATCACAGCTTCTGCACTCATGTCGGCCGGAATCAAGTTTGCATCTTCATCACCTATTAGAATAAAAGGCATGTTGATAAAATAGTTTTTTTTAAAGTTTCATTACATCCGAGTATACTTAAACTTGTATACCTTTATCAACGCTGTTAAAGATTCCGTAGGATCCAAAAGAAAGAGCGATTCATAAAAGAAATGAAATAATTTACCGTCAAGATCCCGTTATCTATACAAAAATAAAATTGGAATGTCTGTTTGTAATATTAAAATAAACACTTTTTACTAACTGCATATGTATGCATACACGGTACATATACCAAAATAATATAATTTTCAATTTTACCTATCTGTCCGTCTGCCTGTCTGTTTGTTCCAGTTAATCTCTGGAACGGGTGGACCGATTTGGACAGAACTTTCACTGATAGACAGCTGATGATATAAGGAGTAAGTTATGCTATTTTTTTAGACTAGCTTCGCCCCGCGGCGGGACCCGTGGCACGGGGTTACACCGTGGCGTCTAGATACAAATAAATAAAATTGGAGTGTCTATTTGTAATATTTTTTTTTACTTAATGCATATGTATGTATACACGGTACATTTATCAAAAATGTATTTTAAAAAAGTCTGTCTGCTTGTCTATCTGTTTGTTGTGAGTAATCTCTTAAACGGCTGGACCGATTTTGACGGGACTTTCACTGGCAGGTAGCTGATGACCCAGGGAGTAACTTAGGCCACTTTTTTAGACTAACATTGTCCCGCGGCGTTATTCGCGGTACGACGATAACCGCGGGTAACACCGCGAGGTCCCGCTATTGAATTAATAATATTACAGATTAACGGGTACGAAAAATATAATTTCAAGCTTAACTTATTTATAAATGCAGTATACAGTGAATTTTTACAACGAATTTAGTAAAAATGGGCGGAGCGCCACAAGGCTCTATAGTAGTACCTACCAATATTATTATTGTTGCACATCTATCACATTTGTGGTTGTCAGTATTACATTTATTATAGGGTTAATTTTGTGTCCTATTATAATTTGATTGTGCTTAAAATTGTTTACAAACATTTCCAAATTTATTATTTCACATCTTAGGTACCTAGTGTAATCAAGTTTATATGTGTCGATGACACGTGCACTAATGCAAGCATTGTATCACAGGTGCCAGAGGGATTAAAGTACTATTAAATAAGAAACTTACTAATAGGCATGACGGGAAAGAGCGGTCCATACATATGCTTCAACAGTCGGGCGGTGAGGCAGAGCGAGGCGCGCGTCCACTGCTCGGTGAGAGGCGCGCGGTGACGCCAGCGGATGCACTGCTCGCGCAATGTACGCCAAAGGGGCGGGGACGGGAAGCACCTACACGAATGACTTACATTTTAACAACACATTACACACAGTTTAAGAGATGTAAGTCTCTTGCTTTTAAAACATCGTATCGGTAAATAAAATAAAACTTTTAACAAAAAAACCACTTCAAGAACTGGACCAAATTGAAATGGGACCACACGGGAAGCACCAGCTTACAAAAATTAAAATCATAAAAACCTGTTCAGCCTGTCGAAAAGTTCTTAGGTAATTAACATCAAAAATACAGTCGAATTGAGAACCTCGTCCTTTTTCGAAGTCGGTTAAAAAATATGATACGATAGACACTTTAGTGTTGCCATTCATTGTAGATAAGCAAACGAGCTGAGTGAGTTTTCTATCCGAATAGTAATAGAGAAAGCAAATATTTATGTATTTGTTGGATTTGAAAGCTTATTTTTTATTTGATAATCAACTTTTATGCAAGTTTTTTGTTAGGCGTTAAGTCATCAAACATCACGCTGCAACTCTTGGTGTGGAGTTATGAGTGTAGCACAAGTGACTAGTAGCAAAATTAAAAAAAAAAACCTTAGACCAACCTGTGACATGCCAAAATCCAAACTTCGAACAGCACACACAAGACTCGCTCGCAAAGCTGCTCTGCCGCCGAGTGGTGAGGAGCGGGAGGTGACAGCAACGCTGAGGCCGCAGCCAGCAGCAGCAGCAGCAGCGACCTCCACTCTCTGGCGCCGAGCGCCCCGCCGTCGGCCAGCGCCCGAGCCAGCCGGAGCACGCGGTGACACAGAACTGCTTGCTTGCTGATGAGATCACCACCTTATTGTAATTCAAATAAAACATCTCAAATGTATTTATTTAAAACTTTCTGTATCAATTTTTATACATGCGTATGTGTGTGCGTATTGAGTCCGCCACAATACGCATCCACTCAGGGCGTTCTCTTACAATCAAACTTTGGCTGGTGCAGAAATCTTGAAAAAAAACCCAGTATGGGTAGAAAGGAAAGGTTTAGTTTAGTTTCTGTTATTATCAAAAGCAAATATCATACATTCTTTTTATTCTCGTTAATCTATACTAATATATAAAGCTGAAGAGTTTGTTTGTTTGAACACGCTAATCTCAGGAGCCGCTGGTCCGATTTGAAAAATTCTTTCAGTGTTAGATAGTCCGTTTATCGAGGAAGACTATAGGCTATATATCATCACGCTAAGACCTACAGGAGCGGAGCAATAATGAAGAATGTTACAAAAACGGGGGAAAATTATCACGCGACGGGCAATAGGAGACGCAAACGAGGTTGCGTGGGTCTGCTAGTTTATACAATAAAGTATAACGTTATTTTCGCAACAACCACCTTTCTTTTACTTTCTTCTTAAGGGCGCGTTTACGATTCGTACAAAATTATGCTTTTTTTCGGTGCAATTTGTAACTAAACTAAACAAATTGAATATAACAAAGTACTAACACTTATAGATTAGTTCTTCATCTTCAAATCCGAGGGACAACTTTTTTGGAAATTGTATTTTTTTATATTGTAAAAACGATCTTCCGTAACCATTTTCCACAGTATTTACGATATCGGGTTGAGTTTTGGTACATTTTTGTTCTACAATCAACCTATTTTAGAATTTCTAAAAATAATGTAAGAAGGCATATATAGTCAATTATAAATCCGAGGAAAAAAATAGTATAAAAGTGTCACAGAAAGTCGCAGAAAAAATAACAACCGAAGCTTATATTTTCTCATATTTTGCTATTACGGATGAATCGTAGTCGATTGCAATAAGGGTTATTTTATTTTTTTGAACCTCTTTTGATTTATCGCGTAAAAATTTCGTAATCTCAGTCTGCGCTCAGCCGCCGTCATGAGTGGACACTGTGTCGCCTGTTTGCATTAGCTCTTGTTGAAAAGATCGCTCTTCGAATTCAATATATTCTATAAACCAGAATAGGTTGATACTTGACAACGTTAGATTATTTTTAACCGACTTCAAAAAAAGGAGGAGGTTTCTTCTATTTACAGATTTTTATAACAATATTTTAGTTTGCTAAAACTAAGTAGTATTGTGCGAGTTCGGGCTCGATTGATGAGACATTACCTCCTACTTAGGTGGAGTGACCTGAAGGTGTACTACGGTGACTGCTTTTCTAACTTCTAGACGAGTTGACATAGTCTAATCGAGTTTGGGCTCATTTTGTTAGTTATGATGAGACCTTACCTCCGGACTACATGGAGTGACTTGAAGGTGTACTTCGGTGACTGCTAGTGGAACTCCTAGACGAGTTGACATAGTGTTACCGAGTCTGGGCTCATTTTGTAAGTTATGATGAGACCTTACCTCCGGCTTAGGTGGAGTGATCTGAAGGTGTACTTCGGTAACTGCTTTTGGAACTCCTAGACGAGTTGACACAGTCTTACCGAGTTTGGGCTCATTTTGTTAGTTATGATGAGACCTTACCTGCGGCTTAGGTGGAGTGACCTGAAGGTGTGCTTTGGTGACTGCTTCTGGAACTCCTAGACGAGTTGACATAGTCTTACCAAGTTTGGGTTCATTTTGTTAGTTATGATGAGACCTTACCTCCGGACTACATGGAGTGACTTGAAGGTGTACTTCGGTGACTGCTTGTGGAACTCCTAGACGAGTTGACATAGTCTTACCGATTTTGAGCTTATTTTGTTAGTTATGATGAGACCTTACCTCCGGACTATATGGAGTGACCTAAAGGTGTACTTCGGTGACTGCTAGTGGAACTCCTAGACGAGTTGACATAGTCTTACCGATTTTGAGCTTATTTTGTTAGTTATGATGAGACCTTACCTCCGGCTTAGATGGAGTGACCTGAAGGTGTACTTCGGTGACTGCTAGTGGAACTCCTAGACGAGTTGACATAGTCTTACCGATTTTGAGCTTATTTTGTTAGTTATGATGAGACATTACCTCCGGCTTAGGTAGAGTGACCTGAAGGTGTACTTCGGTGACTGCTTTTGGATCTCATAGACGAGTTGACATAGTCTGTTTAGGCTCGTTTTGTTAGTTATGATGAGACCTTACCTGCGGCTTAGGTGGAGTGACCTGAAGGTGTGCTTTGGTGACTGCTTCTGGAACTCCTAGACGAGTTGACAGTCTTACCAAGTTTGGGTTCATTTTGTTAGTTATGATGAGACCTTACCTCCAGACTAGATGGAGTGACCTGAAGGTGTACTTCAGTTCCATTAGCAGTTACCGAAGTACACCTTCAGGTCACTCCATCTAGTCTGGAGGTAATGTCTCATCAGAACTAACAAAACGATCCCAAACTCGGTAAGACTATGTCAACTCGTCTATGAGATCCAAAAGCAGTCACCGAAGTACACCTTCAGGTCACTCCATCTAAGCCGGAGGTAAGGTCTCATCATAACTAACAAAATAAGCTCAAAATCGGTAAGACTATGTCAACTCGTCTAGGAGTTCCACTAGCAGTCACCGAAGTACACCTTCAGGTCACTCCATCTAAGCCGGAGGTAAGGTCTCATCATAACTAACAAAATAAGCTCAAAATCGGTAAGACTATGTCAACTCGTCTAGGAGTTCCACTAGCAGTCACCGAAGTACACCTTTAGGTCACTCCATATAGTCCGGAGGTAAGATCTCATCATAACTAACAAAACGAGCCTAAACTCGGTAAGACTATGTCAACTCGTCTATGAGATCCAAAAGCAGTCACCGAAGTACACCTTCAGGTCACTCCATCTAAGCCGGAGGTAAGGTCTCATCATAACCAACAAAATAAGCTCAAAATCGGTAAGACTATGTCAACTCGTCTAGGAGTTCCACTAGCAGTCACCGAAGTACACCTTCAGGTCACTCCATCTAAGCTGGAGGTAAGGTCTCATCATAACTAACAAAATAAGCTCAAAATCGGTAAGACTATGTCAACTCGTCTAGGAGTTCCACTAGCAGTCACCGAAGTACACCTTCAGGTCACTCCATGTAGTCCGGAGGTAAGGTCTAGTCATAACTAACAAAACGAGCCCAAACTCGGTGAGACTGTCAACTCGTCTAGGAGTTCCATAAGCAGTCACCGAAGTACACCTTCAGGTCACTCCAGCAAGTCCGGAGGTAAGTACCTATTACATAGAAATGAGAAAATATAAAAAACTTTCAAAATATCAATTTAGGCAAGTTGACATTTATACCTGCCGCTATCCGATTTGCACTTGTTTGTGTAACTTGTGTCAACGTAGTAATTCGATTCTGTACCTATCAATTTTGCAAACGCGTCCTTAAATTAATAAATACAAATAATCATAGACGATTCCAACTTCTTCTAGCATTCTCCTAAGTAAAAACTACATTTAACCAACGTTTATATTTTATGAACACATCCTGGTGTTTCAAATTTCGAGTTAATACTTTTTTTTTAAAACATTCAGTGTTCTGCTTTTGCATGTAGAAGCCGACGGCTTCTCTTACGCAGGTCATCCCGCCATCTGACCAGATGGTGACCACATTACGTTTGATTAATTGTGATAAAAAAACAAGATCCTAAGAACACAAAAATTACTGTTGCATAGTCGTATTAAATTAAAATTTATTTCTCATCATCTATGCATTAAAACTCTTAGAGAAAATACAACTGTGATAACGTAGGATATATAAAGGTCATTTCATAATCAAAACATATTTAAAAAGCAAATAAAAGAACAAAAAAAAGCACAAAAATGCGTAAATTCTAAACATGCTGGCAGAACTCACCCAATTCCATTTGGTATATAAATGTGAGAGCTTGCAAAAAGTAATAAGATATTTTTATATAACTATTCTTTTAACTAAATCATCTCTCTCATTATCTGAAGGTGAAATATGTAATGAAAAAACTTGTTCTTAATTCTTTTTTCAAAATATTCATCTGTTATGTTAAATTCCTAAGTAAAACCAGTCTTTCTTTACTATAACAGTAAGAATTACTGTGCACAGTTCATCTATACTGTGTGTACAGTTCACAACAACAACAAACAAACTCTACAGCTTTATGTATATAAAGCTGAAGAGTTTGTTTGTTTGTTTAACGCGCTAATCTCAGGAACCGCTAATCCGATTTGAAAGATTCTTTCAGTGTTGGTTTAGTACATTTATCGAGGAAGGCTATAGGCTATATATCATCACGCTCGGACCAAAAGGAGCGGAGCACCAATGAAAAATGATTCGAAAACGGGGGAAAATTATCACGCTACGGAGAAGACGCAAACGAGGTTGCATGGGTCGGCTAGTATTTGATATATCGAGTTATTAGCAAGAGTACAAGAGTAAACACTTTACATACTAATATCAGTACAAAATATTTTAAACTATATAAAGTATTCATGTTAGAGTATGAACATTCAATACTGCAAGAAGACAAGGTGTTATTATTGGCTTAAAAAATGTACTATAGTGGATCCAATCGTTTATTTAACTTTTGACAGATCACGCACATGAAGTTTTGTAATAATTATTGACACAATGTACTACAGGGAATACTGTACTTCATGGACGGGCCCCGCCTACTTAGAGATGTGTCATTCGTAATTATTGACCACAAACTATAAAAACGACTTTGAAATAAATCGATTATCGATTATATTAATAAACCATACAATAAAATTATTGTGATTATATTTTAATATCAAATCACGTAAAAACCTTTATTATTTTGCATTAAATGCCCTAAATGTCTTTGTTTTAATGCATAAGTAATTTACGTAATGACAAGTACAATTTTAAGAAAAATAAAACCGACTTTAAGGTTCGACTCGATTTCTCATGGATGCCATCATCAGATATTAATCATGGTACCACCGTTGGAACATTTCCTTTCCATTAAAAAAGAATCATCAAAATCGTTTCATAAACGACGAAGTTATTCCCGAACACATATATATATATACGATCGAATTGAGGAACCTCCTTTTGAAGTCGGTTAAAAACAGTTCCATCGTACTCGTACCTAGTAAACGGATCGACTTTATTCTCTGCAAATTAAATAATCTAAACTAATCGTTTAGACTTTGTAGTTGGTTCAAATAAAAGCATGTGAATGAACTGCGGTACCTACTTGTAATACAGAACAGGTACAAAATGTTGAAATTCATAGTACTTTAAGGATTAAAAAATAAAAATAAAGAGGTAGTGTAATACTATTTTTAATTATAAAGAATCTTCTTCATTTTTCAAATCGATCGATAAAAGAAATCATCGAATCAGTAACGGGTCAGGGTATCACTATTTGATTACGTATTAGAGCTGTCAAAAGTTAATTAAACGATTGGATTGACTATAGCTACTCCAAAATCTATTTTGCTCCAGAAGACCAATTCTCATTATAAATGTTTTGTTGAAACGAATTTCTATATATTACGAAATTTAGCTCTAAAAAGTGTCGTTGTCACTACTATATCCAGCCAATTGTCACTTCAATACTAATGATGTGTTACTATGGTAAAACTTACTCTCATTGGGTCTAGGTACGAAGAGATTCTGTAAATGTCTCAGTATCTTCCTGGCGTACTTGTGCGGCGCTTGTACTACAGGTGGAGGGATGGCAGGCGGTGGCGGCATCGCCGGCGGAGTAGGGGGCAGAAGAGGGGCAAGCCACGCGCAGCACACTCGCAAGCAGTCGCGAAGAGCTTCGTGTTCTTGAAGGGGTAAGGAAAGACCGAAGCGGGTAACTTCGAGGACCCATTCCACCTGGAAGGATAATTAATTAAGAAAATTGTATAAGCTTTAATTTACTTTTCTTCAATGATCAATTTATTACTGATTATTGATTAAATAAAAGTTAAATAGGAAAAATGAATGTTTGAGTGTTAAATAAATAATACTTTTTTTATCTATCTTTATATGTAGGTATATGTCATTGTGTATACGTATTATAAATTCAAAAGTAATTGTGTCTGTCTGTCTATTATTATTATTAGCTTTCACAGCTGAACCGCTGCACCGATTTTAATAAAATGTCATGGAGATACTTTGGATTCTTGAGGAAGTACATAGGGTACACTGTACCGGGATTACCGTCATATACGTGAGCGGAGCCGCGGACAAAAGCTAGTAAATTATAATCGGCAAAACTAAACTAAAGAAACATAAGCAAAACTAAAACAAAATAGTTCATTGTCCCACCATTTGGGAACAAAAAACATGAGTATTTGTATACAAGACAATTTTACGTTATATGTCGCAAGGTACAAATATTTTAATTTATTTATTAAGCTAATGTAACTTTTTAATTTACAGATATTAATTTTAGAAAGAAACTAAAGCATTATCTATTTATATGAAAATTAATCCCTATTTTCCTTGGTCACGACATCACGCGTGAACGGCTGAACCGATTTAGCTAATTATTTTTTTGTTGCATAGCCCATTTAGCGAGGCTATGTAATGCCGGGTATCGACTGAAAATGTTGGGAAAATGGGAAAAAAAAAATTCTTATTGAGAGACGCAAACGTAGTTGAGCGGGTCAGCTAGTTATAATAATAAATTGGACAGTGATCCCATGTTTATTTTCCACATTTCCAATTTACTTAGAATCCTACTTCAACGAATCATTTCCATAGATAAAGTTGTTATACATAAAAATATTGTGTTTGTAATGGCCATCAATAGTCAACAACCCATTTGTATGAATTGTTATTCTATAATGACAATAAAACAATAGTTTTAGTTTCCTCTACCATTTACAAAACAACTATTATAATCATTATTCCTGACTGATGATGGTCCAATCTCTTGTTAAAGTAACATTGTGAAGTATATCTATATATTTTTAAGATTCTGTAAAAGTCTTAAAACTCAGACTGTCTTCTTCGAAATATACCTAGTAATATTAATAACTAGCTGACCGGTGCCCACTTCGTTAGGCGTTAACGGTCGGCTTTTCTTCAACTAAATTTAAAAATATTATTATTTTTAACTGAATTTTTTGTTTTATCATAATAAAATATAAACTATGTCACTCCTGAATAGTGTCGCTTTCTTTTTAACCGATTTCAAAAAAAGGAGGTTTCTCAATTCGACCGTATGTATATATATTTTTATGTGTGTTCGCTGATAACTTCATCGTTTATGAACCGATTTTGATGATTCTTTTCTTTATGTAAGGAGATGCCCCAACAGTGGGACCATGATAAGGACATTAATATCTGATGATGGCATCCAAGAGAAATCGAGTCGAACCTTCAAGTCGGTTTTATTTTTGTTAAAATTGTACTTATAGTGAAATCATTTAGAGGATTGAATCAGTACTTCCGAAGATTACCCCCTACAACCATACAAACAATTAGAAACTTTACCTCTTTTAAATATTATAGAGATAGTATTGCTAACACCACAAGTCTCAAGCGGCCATCTCATCCCAGACTAGGCAGAACCTGCACTATGGTAACCGGATGCTGATATACATACTTATATATTTATTTATACAAATAAATAAAATTGGACTGTCTGTTCGAATATTTAAATACCAGCTTTTTACTAAATGCATATGTATGTATACACTTTACATATACCAAAATAATATGCTTTTTCATTTTTGTCTCTGTCTGTCTGTTAGTTCGAGCTAATCTCTAGAATGGCTGGACCGATTTTGATAGGACTTTCATTAATAGGCAGCTAATGATATGAGGAGTAACTTAGGCTACTTTTTTTAAACTAGCTTCGCCCCACTACCTTACCCGTAATGAAATGTTGTGTAGATAAATATTTTGGACACCTGACACACAATGCCATCTTGCCACAAACTAACTGTACTTTGAGTGACTGATAGAATACTTATACACTTAAATTTTAATTATATACAAAACACAATACTCCAAATTTACAGATCATACAAACATTTGATACAACCATGGCATCAAACCTGAGACCTCAACACCGCAGCTGCATATGCTACATATAACATACCTCGGCATCAGTAGTGAGTGGACTGGGCTCATGCGAGGCCAACTGCTTGACAATAGCCAGCACCACATCCCGACCACCCACAGCTCCCAGGACACCCTGCCCACCCCCCTCTAGTGGCAGGGAACTCCACTCTGAGTACATTCCGCCACTATCTTTATTCTGAAACATAATTTTTATTCATCAAAAAACTTTTTAGGATTTATTGTTACTAAATAAATTAATAATAAAAATATTATTGTATTTTGTAAATATTATATATATATTATGATATATATATATATATGTCTACTAATAGACTAGTTAAATAATAATAGAGTTAGGAAAGTGGGTATAATAATCCTATTTAAAAGCAATATACTATTACCCGCCCACACACCCACCACTGTAACTTCTGTACACCAGGATCAACAGCAGTAACCCATGAACACACCAAGTGGACATATTATTGGCTCATATATCTTTAAATTAACATCATTACATACAAAGAAAAATGAAATTTGTGTTGTAATTAACAAAAATAAAACCAACTTCAAGGTTCGACTCGATTTCTCTTGGATGTCATCATCAGATCTTAGTGTCCTTATCATGGTACCACCCTTGGGATATCTCCTTTCCATTTAAAAAGAATCATCAAAATCGGTTCATAAACGACGAAGTGGATAGCTTCGTCGTTTGGAAGACACATAAAAAAACATAAAATAAAAAGGATTTTTCCTCATCCTCCCTTTTTGTTTTTTGAAGTCGGTTAAAAACACTGTGGCATATCTCTGCAGTTTCACCTACATTATGCTAACTACACAGTACACATCTTCTGAGAGTTGTAGCAGGATGACGACATAGTATATAATCTTTCCCGAAAACAAATAGTTTTTTAAAACAAATCGTTTCAGAGAATTACCGGAGTATACAAAGACTGTACTAGAAACTATTTAGAAAGTTTATAAATATTTCTTGCAAGTACGTAAGTTGCATGATCCTAATATTTAATATGTAGTTTATTATTATACAAAAAAAACACGAATAGCTCACCTGATGGTTAACTCTATTAAAAATTCTTACATTCATATATAATCCGTAACGGTACCCTTTATAACGGGTCCCTAATCACCACATACTATTAATATTACACAGACATATTATTCCTGCCAGATTAATATATAATATTTTGAAAATATTAGTTTTATCAGGAAGATAAATCAAAATAATTCTCAATTCGATCTCACAATATTTTGCTTATCAAGTACATCCACAAATGTCCACAAACTACAAAGTAGAGGTACATCAGTGACATCAAATTGTCACACAAGACATGACATACCGGTATCAGCATCTGTCTATCTGTCAATTACTACTACGACTACGATTATCACTGAGGGCTACGAGTACGCAGCATTAACGGACCATAATGACGTGCATTTGAGAGGATAAACATATAAAGAAACCTGTATCTAAAGCATCTTCAAATGGAGGGGCAGCTGAAAGGGGTGGAAAGCGTTATCCGAGTAGAGAGAGAGAGAGAGAGAGACTCAGTTTAGTTAGAGTCTGTCTCTCTCACGCAAGCTTTTGATTGGTTTGTGTATTTCCCCCCAAATTAGTCATGCTCTCTTCTCTCTCTACTTCTTCTTTGATGAAATGGCAACCTGCCGGATCTCTCGGATCAGCTATTTCTGCCAATGTCAAGTGTTTATAGTCTTCTTCTTTATTGTCTTAATTGGTATGTGCGTCCACCAATCAGAGAGCGTTGCGTTAGAGAGACAGACTCTAACCCAACTCAGTTTCTCTTTCTACTCCAATCACGCTTTCCGCCCGTTCAGCTGCCCCTTAGAGATGGGTCATACTCGTTAAAACCGGTACTGAGTTTTACGAGTACGAGTACGTGTAAATACTGATTCCAAAGACTAGTTCCACGAGTATTTAGAAGTACGAGTCCAAGTGTCGCAAAATGGAAGTTGTTACAATGGATGCTATCGAGCTTTCGTAAAAAGGACCAACCAATCAACTTATAGGTACTTATAAGCTTAATCGAAAATGATCGTGTTAAAAACTTCCCTTCATACTTTTACAACCTTAGGACTGTCAGCTTTTATAGTGAATATTTTTGGCAATTTATTACTTAATTTATATAATTACTAGCTGAACCCCGCGGTGTTACTCGCGGTTATCGTCGTACCGCGAGTAACGCCGCGGGACAAAGCTAGTCAAAAGAGTAGCCTAAGTTACTCCCTGGATCGTCAGCTACCTGCCATTGAAAGTCCCGCCAAAATCGGTCCAGCCGTTCCAGAGATTACCCGGAACAAACAGACAGACTGACAGACAGACAAAAATTGTAAAAAATGTTATTTTGGTACATGTACCGTGTATACACACATTTACATTTATTAAAAAGCATTTATTTAATAAAAACATTTTTAACTACATTTTTGTTATATGTATCGTGTATACATACATATGCATTTAGCAAAAAGCGGTTATTTTAATATTACAAACAGACACTCCAATTTTATGTATTTGTATATATATTTAAACTGTTTTAACGATATGACTGATAAACGAACAACTGCTAAATCGTATTAACTTAAAAATATTCACTTTGTTTTACAATTCAAATTTATGGACAAAATATTTCGCGCGCAGATAACTAATGTAGAAAACTGCCAATGATTGGAATTTTTAACCTCAAAGAAACAAAGAATTCGCAAACAAAAGTAAAAAAATACACATTCATCAAACCGTAAATAAAACTTATTTTAGCATGAAAATGGTCTATCTGTCTCGTTTTAATCAATAGAAAATATGACAATGCATCTCGTTCCCTAATTATTTTAATGTCTATGTATGTAAATTCTATAAACTATTGTCGCTGGATATCGAGATTTATTTCACTCACACATATGTTCATTGATCGCGTCTTGCCGTGATAGAGTATTACGAGTTCAGTAAATTTAAAAAGTGTCCTAAGTGTGACAATTTAAGGTTGATTTCCCTTTAGTTTTTGTAAGGACCTATTCACTCACACTAGTCTTCATCGAACGCGTACGCGAACGCGTCTCGGCATGTTAGAAGTATTGCAACTTACAAGGTTTGTGAATTTAAAAAGTGTCCTAACTTTCACAGCCTAAGATTGATTTTCATTTGACTTTTGCAAGCACCTCACTCACACCAGTGTTCATCGAACGAGTATGCGAACGCGTTTTGGTTTTGTGGCCTGTGTTGGTGACTGGTGACTTGAAACTAGAACTTATTGGTACTTCTAAATACTCGAAACGCGTTTGTACGCAGAATAGGAACTAAGTTTCCATACGTCTTTGATGAAACCAAGTTTTAAAACCTGTTGTAGTATATACGACTCACCGCTACAGTGCCCCTTCATGTACATATGCTCTAAGTAGGCTATTTAACCCTGTTTTCCAATTACAGCACTAGAGCGCATTATGCGGCATAATGCTTAACTTTGAATGATTCAACTACAGCAACGCTTCGCACAATCGAGCACTCTCAAAAGTAGTGTTTTTGCGTGATGCGTGCAATCGATACCAACTTGACAAAAATTAACAAGTGTTTTTTCTTTAAGGTGGCATTGATCAAAATGTTTTATTTTATATTATCGTTAGTATTTATTGTTGAAAAAATTTTTAAAGCTTTCGTTTCGTTGCAGTTTTTTCGAAATAATCAAAGTTAATTCAAACTGTGTTAAAAAAATAAATATAAATATGGATGAAGGTAAATAGTTTTTAACCAATTATTATGTATACCACTTTATTAATTTTTTTTTTTCAATACTTTATTTAGCGCACTCAGTAGAGTGCGCTAAATAAAGCATTGAAAAAAAAAAAAAAATACCACCAGTAGGTGCATTTGAAAACTAATTCACGTTCCAATTAAGCTTCAGCATAATTCAGCATTGTGCGCCAATGAGTCGCATTATGCTCTGTAATTGGAAAACTAGGTAAATGTGATGGTTTCCTTTGGGATTGTTTAATTGTTCCGAAAACGGATATAAAAAATTCAAACAAACTACATATCTTATAAATTAAAACCAATAAGGACACCATATGTAATTTAAGTTCACTAACCTTAGGGGCTGCGGTTTCGGTGGCGGCCGTATAATGCACCTAAAGTACCGATGGTACCGAACGACGCGCGACGCGACGTAGATTGATAAAGTAAGATAAAGATACCTACTTTATCGACGAAAACTAAATAGCACAAATATTATGTATTACCTGTGAATACTACGACGAGAGCAAGAGGATGCCCATAAGGTGCTGTCCTATCACCGCTTCTGTGGAACACAGTAGTAGACAGTTTCTTATAGAGATTAAATGGAAAGGATATACTACCCTCCATTACCTACGGATCAGTCGTATAGTGGCCCAGAACGCAACTATCCACAGCAAAATGAATTTACGAGTACAACGCTTGACCATAGTAACAACTGGATGCAAGAAAACTACTCCATCAGCCGCATTGGAATATCTTTTGGAGTATATATTGAACTTGAGACCTCTAGATCTGGTCATCCAGCAGAAAGCGAAAACAACTGCTCTTAGACTCAGATCAAACGAACTGTGAAGCACACACGAAAACCACAGAAGCTACACACTCAAAAGTTCTGCAGGGATCTTTAAGGAAATTCTATTTCTCGAGGCACCCACGGACAGAACTCTATGTTAACACGTCTTCGATGGAAGTTAGTATGTTTAACTAATCGCAGAAACAAAAGATAGCTCTGGCATCAGCGAAGTTAGGATATATACAGACAGCTCCAAAACAGAAAAACGTACCGGAGCTGGCGTCTCATCGGACGACATAAATATAAAGGTATCAACTACACTTGACAAGCTAAACACAATCTCAGTACACATTTACAGCAGAATACAATCTACCAAGAAGAATTTGTTGGCATAAACAAACCAGCACAAGAAGTTGCAGCCAGAGATGCGAGAAACTCAAACATAAAAATGGTCTCTGACAGTGCTTCTAAGCCCTGCAAAACAACTGGATGACCACTGCCCTTATCAAGGAGTGTCATGACAATCTCCAGTTCACTGCAATTACAAACAAAATGACCTAGATAGAGCAGAAACAGCCCGGGCAAATCAAACCAATGTCCGTAAAACCGTCCGTTTTGTTAAGGTAGAGAATACCCTTTTATTCAATTGCTCATGTATAATACTATCAGGCAGGTCGCCCTCACACCACAGAAAACATATACTCCTAACGGAGTCTCACACTGACATTTCAAGTGGCTGTGAGTCGGAATCGAATTTCCAGATGATTAAGGATTCGAACCGAAAGTTGTAGACAGCAACAGTTGATAATAGGGTATAAAAGGGTTATATACTGCAGTAGATTGCCTCCGGGCGATAAGACCGCCAATTGTACTTCTCTAATTTTAAGCTTACCTTGTAATGCATCTGGTATACAATAAAGCGATATATTATTATTATAAAAGAACCCAAGATGCTTTTAGCATCTTTTCCTAAATGATGTTTTGTTGCAAAAAACTATTTTTTTTTTGCCATCGTAAGTTAGATAACGTAACCTGGTGAATTATTAAGAAAGGATTCTAAGTAACTAATTTCGCAAAATTAACGGTTTGAAATTTTGTTAGCCGCAAGGTTTTGTTAAAAGAACCAGGACTTAGGATTAAAAGAACAGGATTTCTGGAACTAAACCAACCCATTGAAACACAAATATTTATAGTTTTATTAATTTATAAATAGTAAAAAAATGCACAGCAGACAGTTTACATACTTGGTATACATAAAATAACTAAAGATAAAATTGCATGAGAGCCAGTGATCACAATATTTAGGTAAATAACATTATTTGTTCAGCCTAAAAATTGCTTACTAACAATTTTTAGGCCAAGGATTACATGGGGTTTATTAGAGCTCAGATAGCTCTAATAAGCACCAAGATAGATGCTGAAGACATGAGGCCAGAAGGAGATAGTAATTGAGGTACCATCATAGTTGAACTTGAGGGCCCGGAAAAGTTTCTAGACTTCACATTTTCTAGAAGATGAATTGACATACTTATAAAGACACAAATTAATGTAAAATCAATTTAATCAATAAGTGTTTTTAAATCTGCTAAGTAGGAATTAAACCTGCAACCTCTAGAATTGAAGTAAAATCACTATGGCTTCTCCACAAAGGTTGAAAAACAAAGTATATTTATATTTCATTTTCATCAAAAAATATTTTAATACCCATGTTTTGACTTCACTTGCCTAAAAATATAACGTATTGACCTTCTAATTCCAATTAAAATATTTTATTCTTAAACATTATTACACTTATACTTACAAGACTAGCAACAATTTGATCTTTACTCTCTCTCTCTCTCTCTCTCTTATCTCTAACATAGTAAAAGCACCAAAATTTTATAAATACATCATATCACAGATTAAAATTAGTACCTGGATGACCGAGCTGTGATCGGTTTTTTTAATAAGTTTAGTGGCGCCCTCTCCTTGTACGCCCTGGTACTGTTTATTCTGCACCTAATTGAAGTATAGTTTGAAGTAGATCGCTCGATCGGTGTGGTGACCTGTGCTTTGCGAGGTCGAGCTCCTAAGGGTGTGAACCCTGAGAAGCGCCCGTCAGCCAGTACTAGGTCGGGTGTTTGGGTTTCCATGGGGACGAGATCTCGTGGCAGGCCATACCTGTCCGGCGGTCGCCGATGTTAGGGCGCGAGTTCCTGTAGGTGGCGGGCTTGCGATCCGTCAGCACGCACGAACAGGTTTGTGCTCAGGCGTCCCACAATGTCGTTCAGGCTTTCCATGCGTAGATCTCTAGAGATCGTTTTGTTCCGCACGAAGCAGGGGGCGTCCGCAATGGTGCGTAGCGCGAGCGATTGCTGCGCCCGCAGCCGACAACGGTTCGTCTCAGAGACGAGGGCGAAACAGGCCAGGGAACCATAGGTAAGTCGGGTGCATAAATGGGCTATCTAACACTGAAATAATTTTTCAAATCGGACCAGCGGTTCCTGAGATTAGCGTGTTCAAACAAACAAACAAACAAACTCTTCAGCTTTATATATTAGTATAGATTCGCAGAAACAAAAGATAGCTCTGGCATAGGCGAAGTTTGGATATATGCAGAGGGCTCTAAAACACAAAAGGGTATCGGCGGTGGCGTCTTCTCAAACGACTTAAACATCATGATATCCACTACTCTAGACAAGCTAAACACAATCTTCTAAACAGAATGTGTTGACATAATCATAGCAGCATAAGCAGTTGCAGCCAGAGATGTGAGAGACTCAAACTACAAAATTGTCTCTGACAGTGCATCCGTGCTTTAAGCCCTGCAAAAGAACAAGATGACCTCTGCTCTCATCAAGAAATGTCATGACAATCTCCAGTCCATTGCAACCACAAACAAAATTACCCTGCAATAGATAATAAAGGCATACTAACTCAATAGGTAAAGACACCGCAAACGAATTGGCCAAAAGGGGATCGGAAACGACAGTTTGTAGACCGAAACCAGTACTACCCTTGCCCCAAGCCCATATAAAACATGGCTGCGCGCCAATACCGAAGAAAAACACAAAAACGAACGGATAAACATCGATGTATTATAGGCAAACTAAAAGATTACCCCACAACCTGATTAGACTGAAAAGGGACGATCTCAGGAAGATCATGGGTATCCTGACTGGGCCTATTCACTGTAGGCGCATCAAACAACCCTCTGTGCAGGGATGCATAGTGGCATAGTGGCATAAGAAATGCCACAGTACATTCTCGCAGAATGTAGAAATGTGGTAGATCAACGGGCTGACATCCTGCGATCATCATCACTCCCAGAAACATGTATTGACCTGAAATGGCTGCTCAGGTTCTGGTGATATCTAGGAGATAAATCCACATACAACGGCGTCTAAATGCGCAAATAGCCCAGAAAAAACAAACGACCACAGCAAGTATGCAGAAGCCGAATAACGGACAGTTACAAAAGTTGCTGTTGCTGTAAGCAAGGCGCTGAAGTATATAAAGAAGACCTTGTTGGTTAGCTTTTTTTTTTATCTCTCCTTGAGAGATAAAAATTTGGCAACAGATGAGAGATAATATCCCAGTATTTCCAGCAGATGCCTGCAAAAAAGCTACGGTGCTGCCAAATATTAGAACCCTTTGTCAGTAGTCACTGGAAACTTTCCAGTGACTACTAGCACTGCCGAGCGGTCTTTTTCCACCTTACGCCGATTAAAGTCATAACTTCGCAACACGATGACAGAAGAGCATTTGATTGGATTCGCTTTAATGCACATATATCAAGATATTGCGGCAAAAATGACCGCTAATGCAGTGCTGGACACTTTAGCAAGAAATATAAAAGGAAACTGTCATTATCAAACATTTCATTATTCTATTCGACAGTTTCATAAACCTTCCTATACATATTTGAACTTGTAGAAAATAAAGTCGAAATATGATACTTCAAGTAAGTTATTATTGTTTTTTTTTGTCGGTCCACCCCTTGTGCCCGCCCTTCCCAGAAAAAATCCTGAATCCACCCTCGGTGCAACGAAATATATAACTTTACTTATACAAGAAGCCTGTTGGAAAAATACACCTGCTACTAAAATGAATCCTCCGCAATTCTGAAAATCAACCCTAATTCATTCAAAGAAGACTGTGGCACCAAAGTAGACTCAGGGAAGACAAAATGAAGTGAAAAATTATAACAGCTGGGCTAGGACTGCACAAGAAAGTCAACTCCTTTGCTCAACATCTCGCAAAAGTTTTTACTCCAAATGAATCCAGAAACCTTAAGTGTGAAGATACAATAAATTCAACATACCAATTATCTCTACCACCAAAGCCAACAACAGTGAGAGAAGTCTGGAGACTCATTAGAGGTTTAAAAGACCAAAAGGCCCCCGGCTTTTACTAGGGCCTTATCATAGTAGCGGTTTGGGAGCGGCTGCGGGGCGGGGCGAGCGCGCAGCGAATGCGTCGCGATCACGCCGCGGCTGCACAGCGAGGACGTCACGGACGCATGGCAAATATGCTACGTTTTTGCGGTGTGTTTGGATCGAATCAAGGACGTCTAATACACTCAATAACAAAATGGATACCGACGAGGCCGATTGGCGTTTGTACGAGAGAGTATACAAAATAGTGTCCGTGCTACTGATCGCGACGATCTTGTTTCACGTCCGTAATGAATTAGCTGCGCATGCGCGGCGTGTTCGTTACGCGCCCGTAACATATTCATTGAGCGCCCGCGCGCTCCGCTTTGAGGACGCTCACAATCCACTAGTATGATAAGGCACTTAATCACTAAAGAGGTATTGAAAGAACTCACTAAGAAAGCCGTTGTGTTGTTACTCTATTTAATGTTAAAATGAGAACTAATCACTTCCCCAATCGATGAAAAATATCGCAGATAATTATGACACATAAGTTGGGCAAACCCACAAATGAAGTTGCCAACATTATCAAAGCTCTTCAAAAAGGTCCTATTCAGAAGGATCTCGCCCATACTCACAGAAAATAATACAATACCTAACCAGTTTAGATTTAGGCTTCAACACTCAATCTTTGGGCAAGCACACAGAGTATGTGACACAATATAGAAATCGCTAGAAGCTGTTTTTCAACCACCCTATACTCTTCTATCATTTGCCTGAAGAGATATTTTTTTTCTGAATTAATTACAAGAATCTCAATTTCATAGCACTAATTCTAACTGCTAGTAAAATTATATAAACAAGAATTACTATCTTTCCCAACAACAATTATACATGTTAATTTTTTTCAGTTTATAGCACATTTGATAAACAATATCCCCTTACATATTCATTCTTAAATAAGAGAAATATTGTCACTCATCACCTTTTCCTATGCTAGCTGTAGCAGTAGCTTCTTCATATTTTGTTTTCCACTTCAAAACCTCTTCTTCCAAATCTTTAATCCTACTCTGCTCTGCTCTTAGTAAATCTTCTTTCAGTTCCAATTTTTCTTTAATATCCTCATAGTTTTGTTCCGAGGCATTCAAAGTGTTAGCTAAAACAGTAGTCTTAGCTAGCTTTACAGTAGCTTCAGCCTCTTTTATTATCTTTTCAGCCTTCATGCTTAACTCATCTTGAATTATAAGCATAGAAACGAGTCTACGTATTACAAAAGCTAAGAATATAGCAAAACCTGTAATATAGAAATTCCTTTGTGCTCTGAAAAGTTTTACATTTCCTTTCATTTCGCTCGAAAGGTGCGTCTGCGGTAGACCGTTCACGTTGTGCGAATACTTCTTCATTTCACGAATGGCATCGATCAGGAATAGACCGAGGACTCCCAATAACACATAGAAGTACATTGCAGCATGTTGTTGAAACAGAGCAAATAGCCGTGACTTGAAGAACTGATTCCATCTTCTCGGACTAAATATCGGTAGTATCATTAGTATGACTATCGCGATTTCAAAATAAAGATATGTTGCAATAAATGTCCACTGAAACGACATTTTTATCAAATCGCCGGCTCGGCCTCAGAAGTACAGAGCAATTTTTCAAAACAATATTTAGAGTTCTACGTTTAATGCAGTTCACTTTAATTGTTCTTCCTGTTAACACACTTTAAACTCCGTATGCAGTACTTCTGATGCAACATAAAAAAAAGATTCAATGTCAACAACTTTCTATCAGTTTCCATGCAAGATAATACAAATTTACAGTAGCTATTAATATCAACAGAGGAGACCCGGCCAGAAATGTTTACAATAATTGGTATTTTTTTCAAAAAGTGTTGCCAGAAAGGCATGTAAAATTAAGTTTTTTTTATGGTATTAGTGGGACACGCAAAAAAGCAAAATTGAGGATGTATTTCGTCCTTAGAGCATATATATCTATAGGGGTAGCCGACCGGGCGGAAAGCATGTTCGGAGTAGAAAGAGACTGAGTTTGGGTAGGGTCTGTCTCTCTCACGCAGGCTTCTGATTAGTTGGTGTTTTTCCCGCCAAATCATTCATGCAAATTGTGTGTGCGTCCACCAATCAGAAGCTTGCGTGAGAGAGAGAGTCAACAGAGACATTATCCAAACTCAGTCTCTCTCTCTCTCTCTCTACTCCGATCATGATTTCTACCCATTCGGCTGCCTCTCCAGGTATACAGGTGTCAAAAAAGTCAACGATAATCAGGCACCGGGTGAGGGGTCATGCAATTTTCAAGAGTTGAAAACCGACACCCCCTGGGTTCCATTTTTAAGTATTGTGATCACAAATTTAACAATACTACAGCGATATTTTAATTTATGTTTTCTACAATAACGGTGCTATTAATCTCAATCACTAATCAACGTAGTTAACATTGTTAATTTAGTAAAATAAATGAATGTTCATTAATGTTGAACCCCGCGTTGTTACCCGCGGTTATTGTCGTACCGCCGGTAACGCCGTGAGACAAAGCTAGTCTAAAGAAAGTAGCCTAAGTTACTACTTAGATCATCAGCTTTCCGCCAGTGAACGTCCCGTTGAAATCGGTCCAGGCAGGTTCCAGAGAATACCTGTGTTCCATCCTTATTACCCGACTACGGCAAAGCCTAGAAGGGTTATGATTTTAACACGCTATGAATGTACGTTCATCTGTTTCCTCATAGCTTCTTTAACTACTAAATAGAACTAGACAAATGAGGTATCTATAGGTATATAATATAGTCTTGATTGTCCGCTGGTTTTTGGCTATAAGACGACTAGAATCACTCGATTTATTAATATTGACTATTCATAAGTGCCTGTAAAAAAGTGCCTATTTGATTATTTTTGACTTTGACCTTGACGTGTCACTGAATCTTATGTGGCGCCCTCTAGTGGTCATAAAGTATTGTGTTAAAAAAATATTTGAGATAAATATACCGTGTTTGATATCATTGGAAAGGGCGTTACTTGTACATTTTTAATATATATATTACTAGTTGTTGCCCGCGGCTCCGCCCGCGTATATGTCGGTTATCGCGGCAAATAGTAGCCTATGTGTTATTCTGATGTTTATGCTATAATACCGTAAAGTGTCATCCAAATCCGTTTAGTAGTTTTTGCGTGAAAGAGTAACAAACATCCATCCAAACATCCGTTCATCCTTACAAACTTTCGCATTTATAATATTAGTAGGATTAGCATTTACTTGTGACTTTATCCGTATTTATTCAAAAATTGATATATTTCTACGAAATTTCCAAAGTGCTTCTAAAGTACATGGTAAATTTAGTTTCAGATAGATCACGGTAAAGATTAAATTCACCTCGTTCTTTTTTGGTTCTTATGTGGTCCTCTACCCAGATTTTACAATTTTTACTTCTTGATGCATCATAATATTCGTATTCACTGTCCCATTCATCATCAGACGAGCTGTTAAGTAACTCTAACAACAGTCAATTTTATATTCATTTCATCGCAAGAACCAAACCTTGGGAACGAAACCGCAACTCGCAAGACGCCCGCCCTCTGATAGAAGCTAGAATGATGCAGTTGCTTTGCTGTATGTGGTCTTTTAAGATTATTTATAGTTATACTAGCTGACCCACGCAACTTCGTTTGCGCCTTATATTGCCCGTAGCGTGAAAATTTCCCCCGTTTTTGAAACATTCTTCATTGTTGCTCCGCTCCTATTAGTAGTAGCGTGATGATATATACCCTATAGCCTTCCTCGATAAATGGACTATCCAACACCGAAAGAATTTTTCAAATCGGACCAGCGGTTCCTGATATTAGCGTGTTCAAACAAACAAACAAACTCTTCAGCTTTATATATTAGTATAGATAGATTAGACATTAAAATATATATTATATTCGTTGTGTGTGACGCCCTTGGTGGACAAATAATTATAATTGGATACTTGCATTTCCTTAAAATAATAAAAATCAAACACTTTTTTCATAACACTTTTTTTAAATTATTTCTTCCACAAAATTAAAGAAAATGCTCGAATTGTTTGCCTCCGGCTCTAATTACAAGTTCTACCTCAGAAATGATCAATCAGAAGCTTGCGTAAAAGAGACAGACGCTAACCAAACTCAGTCTCTCTCTCTCTACTCCGATCGCGCTTTCAAATTGATTATACAACCATCAAGCAAGGCAACCCTGCGAACGTGAACAAAATTTTGACTTTTGAGTTTTGAGCTATGCATTTAGCTGTCATGTCATTTGATCAATGTTAGAAAAATTGATAGAATTAATTGTAAAAGTATTCACCAAGTCATGGCTAGTATAGAATTGGATATTTGGCGAGGAGAATGGGGACTCGCGTCTATTGATTTAGAATGCCTTAAAGTTTTAGTGAGTACTTTTGAAAATAACCTCAAACAATTTCTTGTGCCGGTATATTATCATAATTTTGCGCTTGCTTTCTCCGTAGACTTATATGAAATTTATTGGAGTACCAGTGCGAGTACGAGAAGCAAATAATCCATTTTTCACACCAAAAGGTAGACTGCCTGTCATGAGGGACGGCCGCAAACTACTCACAAATTTCGAAGAAGTTGTAGAGCATTTGAAGTCTTTGGTATGTGAATTAATAAGTATTCTAAATTAAAAGTTATACGTTATTATCGTAGATAATAAATTGACTATAACTTTATAAACTTATGTCATTTTTACCTGAAAACATGATCCACTATTATTTTGCAGCATTACAGCACAGATGTTCATTTAAACACAAAACAAGCAGCTGAAGCGAGTGCTTTTACACAATATTTAGGCGAAAAATTATATCCAGCATACCAATATGCTTGGTGGGTGGATGAGAAAAATTACTCTGACTTAACTAGACCGACATATGCCAAAGCTCTATCTATTCCATTTAATTTCTATTACCCGTCAAGATATCAGAATGCAGCTAAGGAAATGATTGATGCCTTGTATGGAGAACATACAGATTTAAGGGAAATTGAAAGAACTGTGAGTATTAGTTTAGTATTTTAATGGTAGAAATACAATGTGTGTAAGTAAAAGTGATTTGTTACAGCTACTTCCTTTCTTTATACATTTGTACTTATTGATAACACATAACATTGTAACTTGTCACTTCTTTTTTTGGTTTGGCTCTAAATGAATTTTTTTTTTGAGGAAACTGTTTTGGATAGTGCATAAAGTACTTGTATGTTTTTGTTCTCTATTAGGTATCTGTTTGTTTCATTAATAAAATTAAATAAATGGGCTACCTTGATTGGAGTGACATCATAGCCTCATAGACATTTTTTTTATTTTCTTTCAATTTAAGTAAGTAAGGTACCTAGAGTGCATTCCTATGCGGCCTATAGTATGAAAGAAAAATTGTAGTCTTTTTGCAATCCCAAAATTTTCTTTTTTTTTTATATTTTTTTAATTATTTATTTGGACAACCAGTTGTTGTTACATTGAATCTTATGTATATAAGAACAGTAAATTAACTAAAAACTAGTTTAAATGCACAACATTTCAAGGTGTCACAGCATGCACCAATAGAAACAAGTGAAAATATAAAATAGATAAAAATCAAATAAAAACAACTAAAAGAAAGTAACAAACAGAAATTAAAAAAAAAAATCAGACATTCTTATCAAGGAAGACTATACTATTGATACTAAAACCAATTCTTCAACAATCTCAACACATTTGTTTTGAAAGCTGGAAAATTCTGCAAATTCTGTTGTAGACATAGGTAGGTATAACTGATTGGTGCTCATGTTAGAAGGTGTTAGTCACATAATAAGTTAGACTAATTTTAATTCATTCTTTTTCATTTCAGTTGTATAATGAAGCAGAGAAGTGCCTTAAAACTTTATCAGACAGGTTGGGTGAAAGTGAATACTTCTTCGGAAACCGTCCCTCGTCATTTGACGCTACAGTCTTTGCATACTTGGCGCCGCTTGTCAAAGCACCCTTCCCCAACCCTACACTATCTAACTTTGTCAAAGGCATCTCTAACCTGACAAGATTTGTTGCCAGAATTAATCAGAAAAATTTTAGGCATGTGACAGATGGTAAGTTAAGCATGAAAACATTGATCACTATTACAATAACACTAGTTTAAGACTTCTGAAGACCCAACTAATAAAGCTAGTCAAGCTAAAAAGTATATTATGTGGTAATTCATATAGGAAGACAATGTGTTAAACGCAATGACAATCATATTAAGCATGATATAGTGTACGAATACAGCATTTCAAATAAGAGAATAGATTAAGCAGATTTTATTGTATTTGTCTGGGTTATGAAAAAAAAATAAAAAAAAAATTTTTACCCGCTTTTATGACCTTTGACCCTGAGTAAGTTTTTCCTAGGTTTCGAATTGATAGAACTTTTAAGATGTTTTGTACAATCCTACAAATTTTCAGCTGGGTGCAAATTTTTGTATGTCTTAATTGACCGGAGTATTAATTTGTATAGTACTACTATGTCCTGTGTTTATAGTGTACTATGACAAAGAAATTGCCCATAAAGTATGTTACTTCACGGACATTAAAAAGGCAACATTTTAACTAATTAAAATTATTATTGTTTACCATTGGTCATTGCAAACTTACATCATCACTCACAAGGCAAACTTATTGTTGCATCATCCTATATACGAGTATATAGTATTAGATAAAACCAGATGAGTGTGTTGCGGCACTGACTTTTTATTGTTTCTTTAATACAATGATACTTGCCTTTTTATCAGTGACAGGGTAGGCAGGGGTGTGAAATATACCAGTTGACAAACATACAATACTAGTTTTCCCGGCTGACTTCGTACTGCCATATTTACTTATCTGTCTCAGCTTCCCATAGCGGACAAAGAGAAAAGTGACTTTCCCGTACGGTTGTATTGACATTAGCTATGGATAGAACTGTCGCCTGCGGTATTCCAGGACCAATACAACCTTCAATAAAAGAGTGTAAAAGGCCGGCAACGCAGTTGTGAAGCCTCTGGTGTTGCGGGTGTCCATGGGGGGTGGTAATCGCTTACCAATCAGGCGATACGTCTGCTCGTTTAACCCCTATTCCATCAAAAAAACATATTCAAAGAAAAATTGCTATCGAAGCTACTAATAACAGTTATTAAAGTTATATACAAAGACTTAAATCTGACTTCTACATAAATTAACTTTCAGAGTACAACAAACAAAATGCAAAGAAACAGTCAACGGGTACGCAGTCAGAGCGCGAGGCAGCCAATTTCCCGAATCAGACTCGCAACAAGATCTTAGCGGCACTATTCGCTGCGATAGCCATGACGGGATATGCTGTCGCCAATGGAATGTTCCAGGTATATAACAAAATAATAGTTTTATCAGTTTCGAGACCATGAAGGTTCAGTTGCCGATAAGGTGTTTAAAAGAATGCTTGTTTGTCTGCCTACTCACTTATGTTTAGATATTTTTCTTAAATTTCTTGATATTAATTGCCAGCTTTACTAAAATGGTATTAAAATAATAGAAAATAGTTTTGTTGAACAAAAAAATACATATTAATATGAGTAGTACTGACGAGTACTGCGAGAAGCCGAGGATCGAACTAAGTGGCGTGCAATTGGAGAGGCCTATGTCCAGCAGTGGACTGCGATAGGCTGATGATAATGATGATGAGGAGTACTAGTGTTTAGAATATTATTTTCAATGTAACTAATACAGTTCATAATATCTTCAACCAAAATAACAAGTAATAAACAAGAAAGCTACAAGATTGTATACTCGCCCCATATAAAACAACTAGAATTTGTAAATATTTATGGTGAAGGTAAATCTGACAGAATTAATTAAAAAAATTAATGCACATTCTCGTAAAATCTCACAATAACCTGTTTCAACGCCTCTTTGGACACTGTTAGACTATCCTTGAACTGAATACTTATTAATCTGCAAATTATACTATAAACAACTGACACCTTTATTGCTTTAATACTTTAAACAGTGCATTAATCAATTAATTGTTAATTTTAGTAATTAATTGATTAAAAAGTAATTGTTATTAAATAAATTGAAACTGAATTCATCGCAATTCAACATTTATTTAATCGCGTATTACAATTAAATTATTTAGATTTGTGCACATGAATTGTAAATCACAAAAAAAAAATGCTATTAACCATTTTACATTACCATACTCCTCCAAAACGGCTTGACCGATTTTTATTCAGTATTCAGCACAGCACAGTATACAGCATATTCAGTAGGTCTGAGAATCGGCTACTATCTATTTTTCATACCCCTAAATGTCTATTCTAACGTCAAAATAACGTTTTCCGGTGCAGCTAGTATTATATAAAACTAGCTGACGCTGCGATCGTCGTACCGCCATATTTATACAGAGTATCCCATAAAGAATAAATAATCCTGGAGCGCTTAGTAGTACAGCTATCTGACGTACAAAAAAAAATAACCCAAAAAAAAAATCCGATTGGTTCCCAAATTATGAAATTTTTGGAACCTAATTTGTCGGATTACAAGCCAGTACCTTATAATCCGACAAATTACAGAACCCATGATAAGATATTATGTTACACATACATACTCTGAAATACAAATCATACTTCATTTCATTACATAATTATTACGTAATATGTATATCAAATTTAGTATATTAAAGAACACAATAGAGAGCTTATAGTCCAGGATCCCTGGAACAAATTTTACAAGTAATTACTATCAAGCAAATTTTTCGTAAGGGGCTTCATTATGACGAGAAGCCCACTTTTCACATTACAAATACTTTCGATTATGGTAGCTAACAGTGGTAGCAAGGACAAAAAACTTTTGAGCGGAGAACCGGGATAACGTACCACGCAATTTGTAGGACAATACCACAAAAGTAAACATAATAAGGCAATCAGGTTTACGAATACGACGACGAAAATAAAACAATTTTAAATTTCCTTGGCCAAACAAAATATATTTACTACTATAAATGTAGTAATTATATTTGACTTGTCGGAATCCGCAAACGCATGTGCACAGTACTAAAACTGATACTTATTTAAAAAAAAGTTTTTACGTAAAATAACTAACAATTGATCAATTGTTAACTGTATAAAACCACGATTAACAATTAATTACTTGTTAATTGCTGCCACTCTAATTAACAATTAAATTAATTGTTAGTTGTATTTTATTACAATTGACCACTTGATAGTTGTTATGGTGTCATTTAACAATTAACCAATTGTTAATCATTACTCATAATTGTTTATACAACTAAATTTGCCCAACACTAACTTTAAAGCCCAGACTGGTTCGTAATGTCTGTTTTCTTGAATGTCTAATTCCTTCAAAGTTGATACAGACAATATATCGGGCAAAATGTACTAGCGCCTATTGCTGAGACATCTATAGAATTCCCGCCCCGCCCGCTGTTTGCCCTAACTATAAGAGCGAGTCTCCGATATCGTATCGGCACCCGACACCGATATCGGGTCGGATAATGTGAAAAAACTCTAACTGTGTAGTTCCCACTGTGTAGTTCCCTGATTGACCTTATGGTCTAATTTACAAAAGGGCAGTGGTAGTTGATATATTTTGAGACATTTATAAACTGCGATATTTGTGTTAATAGACAAATAGCCTAGCTTTGGCAGCTAGGCTATTGTTTTAGGCCATAAGCTAGACTTCTGTATTGAGACTTCGAGAAGACATAGGAAATAAGTAGTATTGTCTTAATACAATCCATTTGCTTATAACCGAGTATAATATATTACTTATTTACCTAATAATATATACAGAACTTAACGCTATAACGTCTGAGGTTTTATGTACCACGTACAACGCAGCCAAGCTAAGTTAGCACCTCGCGTCGAATACGTCACACTTACGCTTAGGTACGGTATGCAAAAAAGGAATTCGCTAGTAAAATTCGACTATTCAAAATTAAACGGATGTTTGTAACAAAATGTCGTTTAAGTAAATTTTCTGTACCTAATAATTTAAATGGTGTAGTGTGCAATAATATCTTTTCCAGCGACACCGCATTCCAGCAGTGTAAACTTTTAGTATGGGAGGTAGCGCTGTAATTTTTCTAGGAATTTAAACCGAATGAATTTTATTTCAAACAATTGTTTAATGTTCGTAAATCATTAAAGTGAGCGTCAGTTGACGCACTAGCGGTGGAACAAAAAGAGGCAGCATAATTTTTTTTATACCCAGAGAAACTCTAATAAACAATAGTTTTAATCCCATTTCATACAAAATAATCGTCAATGTATATCCACCCTCGTCAGGGTGGATTGAATGTCATTCACGTTAATAAACCGCATTGAAAATTTGTCAAATAAAGTTATTTTATACCTTATGAAAATTATATATCTAAATTTTTACACTTTTAAAATAGTAAAGAAAATTATCTGCTGCACTTTTGATGGGGGAAACCCCGTCAGTCAGCGTGATGAACAATCAGCAGACGACGATTTTTTTACATTTTAATAATTTTATAATATAAATTCAATATGCATTTTAATTAATCAATATCATATTAATAACACCACATTGCATTTATTAATTTCATGTCGTTTTCAAATTACATAAAAAAAAAAAATATTAGAGACAAACTGACGCTATCACGTAAAATTATCGGCCGTAGACCGACTTTATAAACAAACATTTTTCATTTACCTTTGTCTTTGAGTTTTTAATTATTAATTGTCTCTTACTACTTAACATTGTATATAGTACTTTGCACATTCACCTGTTTCCGTAGTCGTTGCCAAGGTTGTATTCTTAATCATTCTCATAGTATCATCTCTTTTGTTCAGGACCTCAAAGATTTCGAACATTCGCGCGAATACAACGAGATGTTTGAGAATGACGAGGACGACAACTGACGCTGACGGCGGGTCGGACGCGCGACCGCACCACACACAGCCATGCGCCCAACCGCCAACATCCAACTACCAATGTTTGAGCCAATCGTCTTCATTGTCTGTCTAGAGTTGTACCATTGGATTGACTCCATGGTTTTAAACAAATTTTATGATTGAGTTGTGAGAAAAGTAATTTGTTTTAATTTTAAATTATATATTGATATTGGAAATATGTATAAACTTTGTTAGATATATTCCAAAACAAGGTATTTAGAGTCTAATTGGAGAGATTGTTCGTTGGTTTTGGTACATTGGTGTGGGCCATAGAGCAACACAGTCCTGCAAACCTGAAGGGAGTAGCCATAGCGTTTTTTTTCCGAAACAAAATAGTCTGTCATATTTTCACGGGGGAAATCGTCACACATATACCTTTTACACTTACATACAACAGTCTCTTGTCATTACAAACTCACACATAACAATTAAACAAAACATATATATATCTGCAGTGAAATGCATTGGCCCATCTGGAATTATATTGTAACCCTCTGTCACGGTACTCCTGCGTATGACTACTCCTTACCGTGTTGCTCTATGGTGGTGGTTATCACTATAATATGCTATGTTAGCTTATCGCGTGGCTTGTTAGTGACTTGTTGAGACTTGTTCCTATTATTTTAAAATTATATGATTAGTAATTAATATTGAGCTTGTGGTACACTGAACGCGCTAAGAATGGCTCAAGTCACTGAACACCACATAAGTAGTTTCAACATATCCACTTATGCATTTAGTATTGATTATTAGAATGTTATGTATTAGACTGGTCTGAAAATTGGATTGTCAGTAACTGTAGTGTATGTTATTATTGTATTATTTTCACATTGGCCACTTTTATTATTGTATCTTCTTTTTTTTACATTAAATAACATCAATGTAACGTTTAGGTTTATAAAAAAATATTTATTATAAAATATACTATTGTATGTTCTCTGTCTCTTGAAATTTTAATCGTTATTGAGAAATTGCATTAAAATTTTAAACTTCTAAATTGCAGTAATGATAGTGAGCCTACTTGAATCGAAAGGTGTAACTTTGTTTACCGTTTATGTACTTTATTCACAAAGTATTGAAATAAAAACACATTGTTATCTCTTTCTAACAAATAGTGTTTTAATTAATAATAGAAGATGATGGAGGGACTATAACGCTGGCAGTTACTAGACACATCCTTCTACGTACTAAAACATTCGTGACGCGAGGTTGACTATATTTAGTAGTGTTATAACATAACGATAGAGATTTTGGTTTGTGAATGAAATATTATATGTTGGTTGTTTAACTTATTCCGTGATGCGTGAATAAATATGGTTCGTTCATGTTGCATGTTTTATTTTTATACCTTAATATTGTCTGTGAGCAGACTTAACGGGACATACCTGCCTATATTGTATGACCTATTTTTTACTTATATGACAAAACTCTACTTAACCGGGTTATGTAGTATGTGACTATGTTCCCTTACTAGTAATTCTTGTACTATAATTTGTTGCTGTAAATAAATTAATGGAAGAATGTGTATTATTTCCTCGCGGGAGTGATAGATAAACTGGTAAGAGGGACTAGGTAAGCTGGTAAGAGAATCATGCTTGGAGGGCAGCGGCCCAGCGGTTGTTGTTAGGTAACGTAATGATGTTTTCTACGACCTAATTTGGAACTTTATGTTTGCTTGGGATTGTACACCTCTCCTTTGTTCTATCCTTTAAAGAAAAAAATAGGAAAAAATGAATAAACGCATTGAACCTAGTATTGAACCACCGGAAACATTGACGATGAAGTTTTCGATGACGTTTTATTTTTAAGAGGTAACTAGAAAGATAATTGTGTTTTGCACATGTCACGTTAGGCGGTAAGTATAGGGGTCAATTTCGCTCAATTGGATATCTTCTAAAAAGTTTTTGAATAAAAACAGAGCAAAATGCAAAACAAGTGACGCAGAGATATGGTTGTAGTCATCTTCGATCAATAATAGTACTAGATTAAGGATCAGGAACAAAAATAAGACTCTCAAGTGGCCATGTTTACAGACACGAAAACATCTTCATTCTTAGAAAAAAGTTTAATAATGTTAATGACTTCAGTTTATTATAAACCTTAATACTAAAACATAAAGTTTAATTACTATTACAAAATATATCTATTTAGGTCCTTTTGTCAGAGAAGCGATACTATGGAATAAATTTAAAATGTCGCTTAAAAATAAAAAGTCATTAGTACAAAAATATTTATTCTAAAATGATACTTAAAGTCTAAGTCTAAGATCAAAAACATTTTGTTTCTATTTCGTGCTTATTGTATTGTGGAACTAGATGTAGTTCTTGGTATTACGTTTCAATGCTCAGAACACAGTAAGTATTGAATGACGTAGAGTTGCAGAATATATTTGTTTTAGGTTTGTTTTGTATGGTGGTAAATATTTTTGACCGATTCAAAAAAGTAATAGATACTATTTTACATTGCCGCTATTACAACAAATAGGTAATAAAAAAATTATAAAGTAAAAAATATGAAAGGAATCAAGAAACATGTTTTCGACGTATTCTTTATACAGAAGTAATTAAAATAGTAATATAGGTTTAATTACCTTTAAACAGATTCAGCTTGTTATAAAGCTGTCTTTTAGAAGTAATTTTGATATGAGCGGTTTCTTTTTTACAAATCTGTATAATGTAAAATGTAATCTTACATTAATGATTTTTTTCTATAATTAGTTAAATTAGGCTTATTTTATGGTCGTTTCCCTTAGAAAACAAATCCTTTTCAATATATGCGTTTAAAAAAAATTAACACATATAAAGTTTTTGTCATACTCTTTTTGCATTGATTTGCCACCACTCATGCGAAGACAGTTGCGTATAACACGTTCGGTTTTCATGCATATGTCAAACACATCGTTTGAAGCATAACATAAACCACCCATGTCTCTTACATCTATTAATTTCACCATCTATTAATTTATTTTATATAATATTACGCCTTTGCGTATTTCCAGTTATGTCGAATCAGTCAAAATGAATCGAACATATTCTAGAATTTTTGTAAGGGTTGTATATTTCTTCTCCTCTTTCTTTCAATAGATACCCATTCTACACAGCGAAATGGGTTACTAGGAAATCTACAAACAAAAATAACATTATAAAATAATAACACTACTCCATGCACTCCCTGTTCAAGAATAGGTGATGTTTGATACAATAGTTGGTGCGTTGTAGTAAACATTGGCCAAATAATTTCAATATTAGTTTATTGAATTACATTTACTATAATATATAATTATGTTTATTATTTTATGAAAAACACTTAATAATAATATAAACTTACCGAAAAAAAGATATTCCTTTCAAAACCTTGGTGTTACGATGGTTATTTACACAGTTTTTGAACGCGCACTGCGGCATTTTGACGTCTTAACGTTGGCTGTAATTGGACCATACTAATTTGAAATAAGACCACAAAATTATTTGTGGTCTTATTTTTCGGGCCGTTTTTGAAGCGCTTATCGGGAATCTAGTACTATTTATGATCGAAGGTAGTCATATTATAAAACTATTCTTTAATACTACATGGAAAATGTTGAACAGGAATTTATTCCCGGTATTCACTTTCGGATCCGTCAATTTCAATACACCTCTATTATGCATATGCTTTATATAATTGATTTGTGTGTGGGACACCATGCTGCTCTGTCCAGGTTCGCATTGAGGATGGTGACCACCACTCTTGGATTCTACACATGCTTTCGATCAGGCAGATAGGTATATAGATTGGTAGATTTAGGAAAGGATTTAGGATTTGGCGTCTCGCTTATATTTAGGAAAGAGGTATTCAGCTTGTACAGAATAGGTACATAACTTTTGTTGTATTTTGGGAGTTTGCCATAATAGTTTGAGTAACATAATAAAAGCTTTGATTATTCTTCTGTACTGAGAGAAAAAGAATATTTAAAGATGAACAATACCTAGTAAACCCTCTCTTTGTAGCTCTTTGTAACTTCCTATTTCGACTGCGGAGTGAGCCTTACCAGACCTCTTACCTTGACTTTATAAAACGACCTAAGTAGCTAATAAAATAAACCATTTAACAGCGTTGGGCAGTGTGGAGCTGGGAGCGAACTATGCTACTTCACCGCATCCAGATCGCCAAAAGGCATTTAGCGAGAATCCGAAGGTTGAATGCTGAACAGGCAAGCGAAGATTTCAAGCCCGCGTAATAGACATAGCGCCTCGCTGTCGAAATTATTGTATATTTTAAACAATATGATAACTGTTAAAATCATGAGCTTATTTAAGGTTATTTATGAATATTGTTTTTGAATTTAATTGCGAGCTGAATAGTTCGTTTTGTTATAGGTATACATTTTCGGGCTCATGTCAATGGCCCGAGATACATACCCGTCCTGCGAATACATTTATTGAAACTAATTAATGTCAAATGTATCGTTGATTTATGTTTTTATATAAATATTTAGTAGTTGCTTCAAATATGTTTTGTGATTCTTGTAATTTAGACCTACCTGTTCTGTCGTATTCTAGTCGTAACTATTAGTCTTCTCAATATTCTTATGATTACTCTATTCATAAGAATATTGTTCCTAAAGCAATTAATTTATAGTCCATCCATGTTAAGAAAACCTTGGAACCAAAGTTCCGTGCGAAACAATATTATTTTGGAACCTGATTGGACAGGGGGCGGTTGCTTTATGGCTGCGTCCCTGTTTTCTTAACGCGAACGAACTATACTGAAATTTTATTATTACTATACTTATTGTTCTTTAAACAAGGTAAATATCTAAAATACTGCGCCATCACTTCAAAATATCTTGTGAACATACCATGTAAAAGAAAGTGACTAGATTCAGTTGAAATCTTTCAGGGTCTAATTGAACGTGTGTATGAATACAAGATGTATATAATAATACTTTTTTTTTAATAACTGCCTCGGTGGCGTATTGATAACGTATGGTAGCTTAAGCGACTGCCGTGCTTGAGGTCTCGGGTTCGATTCCCGGGTCGGACCAAATGTTTGTATGATCTGCAAATATTTGTATCGGAGTTGGGATGTTTTCTATGTAAAATATGTATGTATTTACAAAAAAAAAGTATATTTGTAATTATATCATATATTATAACAAGCTCTGCTTAGCATGGGAGTAGATGGCGTTGTGTGTTAGATGTCCGAAATATTTATTTATTATTAGTATTTTGTATATTTATATAATCCATAACATTGTATGATAAAAAATGTTATGAAACCCTTCTTGCTCTTTCTGTACCTAGTCAATCAAATGTCTCCCTATCTAGCTTATAGTTTATTCTGTGCAAATTTGTTAGTTATAAGAAATTTATCCGAGTGCGTTGAACGTTTATATAAAGTCTGTGACCTGAAGTTATAGCAACTTCTGAATACTGTCTTCTACTAGTAAAACAATATTTGTTATCTGTATTTTTGTTCGTACTTTAAGTGAACGATTAAAAGACAAGATTTTATACAAGTTATTTTAATTATTTAAAAATTATAAACACCTCATTATTTAAGCACATTTCGTGAACGCAAAAACATGAAATTTGATATAGTTAAAGGCATGCATAGAAGGTAAATATAAAAAGTAAAACATTTAAAAACGCGTTCATTCAAATGGGTCGTTCCCGGTCAAGACTCCAGACGAACAGGTGGTCGCTGGAGCCGAAATGTGCTAGAATGGAGACCGCGATTTGTTAAATGTAACGTGGGGATGTACTAACACGATTTGAATAAAGAGGCTGGCAGCGGAAGGATCCGGACTACCTAAGACCGGGATGATTTTAAGTGACAGTGGTCAAACCAAAGAAAATAGAATTAATATTCAATACTGACAGAATATAGTGCTGGCACCACGTGTCTGCCTTAAACACATAAAATATGTACCACACTCACAAGTGAGACACAAAAGTTTCGCTTCTTCAAATCACTTTATAGATTAAATCAGTGCTTCCCGACATAATCACTTATCTTTTATGGCAAGTTTTAAAATACTTGATGGGTTGTGTTCTTAATTCACTGCGAGAGAGCCACGTTTCGGCATGAACGGGCCGGGCCGGCTCGACCGTAGTGATACCACGGCCTTACAGAAAACCGGTGTGAAATAGCGCTTGCGATGTGTTTCACCGAGTGAGTGAGGAGACCCATACCCCAACCCTTACCCACATCCCTTTCTCCATCCTCGAAAGGGGGCAATGCACTTGTGACGCCTCTGGTGTTGCGGGTGTCCATGGGCGGCGGTAATCGCTTACCGTCAGGTGATACGTCAGCTCGTTTGCCCGCTATACGATAAAAAAAGCTATTCGATGGGTTTTTAGATTGTGTGTGATTAACCGTTTCAAGCTGAAATTTCTTACTGAGTATATTTCTTTCCACTCCCCATATATTTTTTTTTGTTCACTTGGTGGATGTTTTCACTCATCATCCATTATATTAAAGTTACTCAACGGATTTTGATGAAATGTTCTCTGGAAGCTCTAAGGCTACTTTTATTTCAGAAAAAAATGCTTAAGAAAATAGAAATTACGAAACCGCAAGCAAAGGCCAGTTTCTAACGATAAAAATAAAACAAAAACATTTCGTAACTTGTTTATTACTCATATTTGAACATTTCATGTATAACCTTGTCAGGTACACTTACATAATTTGGTACAAATCATTTAAAATATAATCTTGCACTGGGCCATATTCTTATACTGATTATTTTTGATACAATGACATTTTTACGAAGTGAGTGATAGAAATGGCACAATATTGGGCGTTAGTTGATGAGAAATAGTACAATGTTTTTAAGATAAAGAAGATTAAAACAATATCTGTTGTGTATTTACAACAACACTGAAGTAACAGGAACGTTGTCGCGTCGCAACTGCCCACTTTGATTGATCACAAGTGCAAAACGAAATTTTGCAAGCAAATTTTCGTTTTGCAGCAAGCATTAGATACATTTTTCAAACTACACTTTATTATATGGACCATTTATAATGTTTTATCAAGTAATGTGACATTATTGCAGTTTATAATTTGATACATTTTGTAAAATATCACCCTTAGAAGTTAAATGAATAACTTGAAATGAAAACATCGTGAATACACTTTAACAGCGTTTTCTAATAAAAAACCAAATACAATGTTTGTCTTTTTATACATACGTTTACATAGTTCGGTATACGAAAATTGCGACGCGATGTGTTTTAATTTATAGTGAAGCCATTTTTGGGACTATTTATAAAGCCCTTTATATCATTCCCTTGTACCTTTGTACCTGTATTAACACCTGCCGTGTATAGAACGAACGGGAGGTCAATGTTAGTACTATAACAGTTCGTAAGCTTATAAATTACATAAATATTTTTTTCTAGTATAAAGTTATTCCTTAGGATAAGTTTAATGTAACACAACAATACCCGCGTTCGATGCCTACATTGATCACTAAACTGGTGCTTTCACTTTGTATAAGTAGCTGAAAAAGAGAAGGCTTTATGTTTGACTACCACTCATTAAGTATATCTAGAACTCCGGTAAAAATCAATGAAATATATTTTTAACACCAGTTTTCTGTGAGTGTTAACACTACTGTCGAGCCAGTAAGTCCATTTGGGTTGAAAAAATAGTGATGTGCCAATCAAGTCCCGCCTCCCCACCAATCAGATTCCAAGCTTTCATACGTAACGATAGTTTCTTGGAATCTGATTGGTCAAGGGGCGGAGTTTATTAAATACGGCACCATTTCATTGTAGCGAGTGAACTATTTTAAATAAATAATTAGATTTACATATAAAACGATGATGATAGCTGAAAACTCGAGTCTAGTGATAAACAAAGTTAAAACGCGTAGTTTCTACATTGTAATAAGGTAACAAGAACATTAAACAGTGTGATGTATATCTACTTTGCATAATATCAAAATAATCAGCCACAATTCGTCTACATACAACAGTAATGTATGTTTATCTAAGTCAGGTTTGTGTGCAGTCTCACTACTCGTCGCTATAGAAGCTAGCCATCTTCATAAAATACTGACTTATATTCATAAGAAATAATCAGCTATACATATATAAAAAAGGACATATATACCAACGCTTTATTATCCATATAAATTTCTACCCTATGCTGTTGATGTAGAAGTCAATATCCTCATTTTTATCTTAAACTTTTCTCAGATGGCGCCACTGTCTCCTAATTTTTTTTTTAGTTTATATCAACAAATATACATAAATAAGGTTTGTATTTAATACAAAGGTAGTAAATAACTTTACTAGGGCCATTTGAGAACAGTTATACGTTTTAATAATCAGTATATAGGAAGATGCTAAGAAAACTCATGTGTTTCTTTAGTATTATGAGTACAATCGTAATGTTCGCTGAAGACTTGTTCATATTCTATAGAGTTCATCCTAGCTAACGTTGAGCGTCCTTGCGAAGATTTACCAAAATGTTTTGACGATTCAAAAAAGGTTACAAATGGTCTCATGTGCCTGAACTTTATGTGCTTAAAATGACTTCTGAAGAAATGTGTTTCGACACATACATTTTTAATCTGTCTGATAAATAAGTTCGTTGAGAATTAAATGATAAAATTGTCACTGGCTTAGATGGTTTGAAGTGCTAGTGGAATTTGTGACTGCAAAGATACGATTCTTTTGCTTTCCTTAGAGATACCATTATGTAACCCTTCCCGACCCTCCGTTTTCGTTACCTGTATAAAGACACACTAGATCGCATGTCTTAATGTTTAATATTTCAGGTGTGTTAACTGAATTAAAATAATTACTAGCTACGCAAGAGTGTAAAATGATATAATAAAACCTACAATACGTATATATGAACGCAACGTCAGCCCGGAGACACAAGAAATAGAATACATTGTATTCAACCGACCCACCGTATCTATTCATCAATTTTAGTAAATAACATAAGGATTGAATATAATAAAGCATATAACGATATCAGTTCGATAATAGCTGTACGAATATTAAATTAAACAATCATTACAATTACACGGAAATAAATATTAAAATAATAACAATGTAATTATTTTTACAATCCACGAACGTGTGTTTAGGAAAAATAAGATTTAATATTTTTCATGCAAACATATATATAAATATTTACACCGAATTTTCTAGAATGGTAACACGTTCGTGTATAGCAAAAATCACACTAGGGAAGCGTGTAGCTGCCATATTTACAACAATCATTTAAAGGTAAAATTTGGTTTCAATACGCCTAAATTAGATAGCAAGAAGTTAGTGACGTATCTGTCAAGCCAAATCATGCCATGGCCAATCACATTGGAAGAAATTATCGTATCGTACGAAAGCTTGCCTCCTGATTGGTCACTACTATAGCGTGGTACAGTCAACAGTGTGTATCATACATGTATTGTAGTAGCTCGACCTTGATTTTATAAACGTATCAACAAAATTTGTCATATCCAATGGTGTGACGCAACATTTATTTATGAAGATCATTACTGTTTATGATATTTATCAGATAAAACAACGAATAATCAATAACAATAAATCCATAGATCATAAAATGAGCTATTAACAAATCTAGTTTTATTAAGTTCTAATTTCCTTTGTGTTTTTCTGTAAAAACCCGCGATAAAACGCGGATTTTATAACAATTTCAATAGTACTGCGTTTTAGACTACGATTATATAGTCACTGTATAATAATTATTACAGCTGTTTCCGTTTTGTACAGTCAGCCGCAAAAACATGAAAGAAATTTTAGTCATGTGCAAGTACCTTTTTGAGGATGATTTATTAATAGCTCATTTGAATGGGAAACTGCATAACTGCTACTACATCTGTGCCCCTAGTACAACATTGACTGAAAAAAGCGGCAAGACTTGTTTGTAAAAGCAGGTACCGTACGTATCATATTATACGTACGTACACGTGCGATTTTAAATTATTTGTCGAATAGTCCGAGAAATACTCGTTTACTTCTTCTACAGACTGTGTTTGTAGTAGTTTGGAAGTAAAATCTTTAGATTTTTCAATACTAGCATACAGCTTTCGTTCAAAATGTTCAATGGAATGGCCTAATTAGTAAATAATGCCCCATCACACCACACAACGACAACTATAAAAATATAACTATCAATAATTAAAATGGAATATACATTTTTGTTTATCAATTCCTGTTACAGGGAACTTATAAAAATAAAGATTTTAGAGACACGTATATAATATATACACTTAATTATTATGTACGTCTTAATGTAAGATGAATATATTAAATCTAATTTACCTAATACTCCATGATGGCTGCGGGACGTTAGCCTTGTTCGTTATATAACTTGTTCTAAAGTAAACACTACATGTGTGTTCATTATTCGTCTCCGAGTGACTTGCTGTCAAGATTATAACCCCTAGGTGGGGTTTAAACTACGTAAACTCATTCATAACAAGCCTTTAAGAGGCGTTAACAACAATATTAAATATAAGTGATACTGGAATCAGTAATATTATTGTTAATAAGTAATGATAAGGCACCAAGAATATTAATTTCGAAATGCAAAGGATTTTAGATGCTAGGGGCTTGGCAGAGGATATTATTTTACCATTGCTACTGCCACTGTGACGGCTAATAAGCCAAGAAAATTATCATTTATTTGTCAACGACTTATAAATAAGTTTGTAATTGTATAAAATAATTCTGAGATTTTCCTTGCAATTTTTTCGGTCGACCTATTAATGTCGTTTTTTTTATCTGCCAGCTAACTAAAATCACTTGTAGTCAGTCTATCGCAGTCCACTTCTAGACTAAGGCCTCTATTACGACACATTTCCATAAAAAATCGCCTGTAATCCTACAAGAACAGACTACACAAACAGTAGATCCAAGACCAATAATGAACACGCTGTTGCGTACATATGTACACTTAAGGCGATAAATCTGAAACATTTACAAACAACTATCTCTCGCTTAGTAACATACAACGAGAATAAAATAGCTTGCGACTTATTGACTTTAAAATAAGGTCCATAATCGTTTAATGATTATTTAGGAAACAATTTTCATTATTTCTACGTAACTACGGACTAGTTCATAATGACGTTACGCTTTCGGAAGTCAAAGTAACCAACTTTTATGGTTCGGGATAAAATCGCCCTCGATCGATGAGAACAACTTCTTAAACAAGACCTTATTGCGACTGAATACGTTTCTATAATCGCGGCATTTTAAAATATGCTTTCATTTTGACATCGTTCTTGACCTACCTAAATACGTCGGCGTAAGGTCCACATTCGTTAGTCAGGTGCGTTGAGTAGGGACTGCGACTCGACGAGTTGACTAGCGTCTATGAGGCTGACTTGCATGGAGTCGAGGTTGGCGGCGATGACGTCAGTGCAGTTGAGGCTGAAGGGGAAGAACCGCGACACGTTCCGTCGCTGAGGCGTGGGGGGGTCTTCGCTGTTGGACTGACGCCGGGACAGGATCGACAACGACGTCAACTTCTCGTTTAATTGCTGGATCTGGAAATATAGGTTTTTAAATTTTCTAAAGACCCATAGGTAACAGGACCTACAATAGGTCCTTGTGGCACACCTTTGATATAAGATGGTGAATAATAACTTTTTATTAGGTATTAGGCATCTAGATCGGTGATCGTTTAATGTCTTTTAATATCTTCTTGTTTTTTTGTATTTTCATTACTCAGCTCTTTTTACAATAATTTTTTATAGTATGGTCAAATTAATCAAAGGCTTTTCAAATATCGGTCAACAGAAAAATTGAGAATAAACTTTTTTAATTGTTTTGTTCGTGTTTGCAACTAAAATAAATAGTAGTAAGGATAGATGAATAAATAAATATTACCATGGTAGTGTTAATTTCTTTATTTAAATTGAATAAATATGTTGCACAAAGGTGGTCTCAATGCTATGAGGACTTTAAGGTGATGTAGAAATATGATGCGGTAGGTGGAAAAGCAATAGGAGATGGTGGTGTATCCCACCCGTGCTTCGAGAGCACGTTAAACCAGTCCCGGTTGTCATGAACATTTATGGCAATCATTATTGGGAAGTCAGTGTCCTCAAGTATACTGACAACTCGTTAAACCTTCGAATTCAGTTCACCCTCAGGGTGGCGGAGATCCGATGCCAGTCGCTCCGTGTAAAACTAATATTCAGGTAAAACCGACACCAAATAATGTTGGGAATAATAAAAGCTAGCAAGATGATGACGCCGAGGTGCAAGAGCCAGGGCAGTGGTACCTCGTTCCTGACGCTGTAGTTGTGCACGTGGTACTGCACTCGGCCCGCCCCGCGCGCGTCGAGCGGCAGCAGCCAGCGCTCGTAGCACTGCGCCCACAGCTCCATGGCGGCCACGCTCGTGCTCGGCCGCAGCCGCGACGACTCGGCGCTGGCTGGCGCAGGCATAGCAGGAGGACTCAGGGCTGCACGCATAAAATTAACAGTTCACTACCATACCGAATGTTATACTAGATAGAGGTATCGGTTTACATACTCGTAGTACTTTCTCGTAACGTGACCATAAAGCTGATACATAGGTAAAACTACGTAATTCATAGATATCTATTTATATATATATATATGAATGACATCACGCGTGAACGGTTGAACCGATTCTGCTAAATCTGTTTCTGTTGGATAGCCCATTTAACGAGGAAGATTTTAGGCTATGTAACATCACTCTACGACCAATAGGAGCCGGGTATCGACTGAAAATTTTAGGAAAATGGGAAAAAAATATTTCTTATGGAGAGACCCAAACGAAGTTGAGCGAGTCAGCTAGTAATTTACAATTAAACCATACTAAAATTAACCATCTATCGACCATCCAATCCATCGGTTTGCCCGATGCGGATGGTTCGTCAATACATGAGTTCAATTCGACTTGTAAAGATAAAGATACTTACATAACCTCTGTGATGGTGGAGCGGGTTTAACTCCCATGAACAACGGGTTATAAAATAACGCCTTATCTTGTTCTGAAAATTGCTCGCCCCAATCCCATACTGGTCTCTGGACGAAGCTCTGTAAACAAAACAAATATAATCCATTAAGATTTAAAACAATAAATAGACGTTATTATTTATTTGATAGTTACTGTAGATAATAAAATTACTCCAAGTTAAACACATGTCTGTAAAGCTAAAGCTTGACCGCGGCTCCGCCTGTGTTTATATTGGTTATCACGATAAAAAGTTCATCACATGTTCTTACTCAAGCATCAAAGTATCTCCATGTCAAATTTCATTGGAATCGGTTCAGCGGTTTCGCTATGAAAGCGTAATAAACAAACAGACAGCAGAGTTACTTCAGAATTCATATTATGAAATGTGTAAATATTGATAGAGATTAGAATAAACAGACCTTAGTGACGGCCAGTTCTCTGTCCCTGGCGCAGTTGAAGAGGAAGGTGTCGAAGATGTGGTTGTGTGCGCAGTCCCAGAGCGTGGTGAGGTAGGTCTCGCTGAACTGGAAGTGCGCCGGGAACTGCTGCAGCAGCTGCCACGTGCAGTCCAGCAGCAGCAGCAGCACGGGCGCCACCTGCGCCGCCTGCACCGTCGACGCGTCCCGGGGGGTCAGCTCCTTGGGGTTGCCGGGCCGGGGCAGCCCGAACCTAAACAAACACCTTTTAGTGACGGCAGACATATATTATTATATATACTATTATATATACTGGCTGCTGTAACACAGTTAACACTAGTATAGCAGTCAACGACAACCTCTTATTCCTTATAAAATTATCATTTTTCGGTTATATAATTTATATGTCTGTGATTAAGAGAAATTGTGAATTTTGAGTATAAATAAAATTATTATTATTATTATTTATCTATACAAATTAATTCAATTGGAGTGTCTGTTTGTAATATTAAAATAACCGCTTTTTACTAAATGCATCATGAGTAAGGCATAACCATTACCATAGCACATTTACTTCGTATATATCATCAAGTACAAAGTAAAAAATTAATAATAGTGAAACATCACTGACCTATCACAGAATGGGTGTCCTAAGGCGACCCACTCTTTCTGTACAAGCGACTGGAAGCCCGAGATGGTTCTGAAGTGTGGATCCACTAGCAACTGTGTCAGGCAAGACACCACCGCGCAGTAGTCCACTCCATCACCTAGAACACACATTTGAAAAATATTATAACCTTAACTAATAAACAACAGTAGTTAATACTCTCGATTGTCAGCAGCAGAATTTGTTGAAATACATTCTAAAATTAAACTCACTTGTACTTATTTCACTATTCTAAACTTGATGACCCGCTCAACTTCGTTTGCGTCTCTCCATAAGAAATTTTTTTTTTCCATTTTCCCAACATTTTCAGTCGATACCCGGCTCCTATTGGTCGTAGAGTGATGTTACATAGCCTAAAACCTTCCTCGCTAAATGGGCTATCCAACAAAAAATCGGTTTAGCCATTCACGCGTGATGTCGTGACCAAGGTAGATAGGGATTTATTTTTATACATATAGATATGCCATAGGGCGAGACCAGTCAGGATTCAAGTTAATTAAAATAATGGGTTAAGTACAAGTGAAATACATATAAGGCTATAATTTTTTTTTTTTTTACGGGAATTTACGCAATCAATTATTTGAAGGTATTAGATATCTCTGATTTGCCTGACGTTTCGACCAGGTTGCACTGGTCACAGTCAGCCTGTGACCACGGCCAGTGCAACCTGGTTGAAGTGATCGCGTTAATTCCCGTATGATAATAATTATTATATCATGGAACGCAAAAGTTTAAAAGTTAGTACATAAAAGACTTACAAAGACTGCATGGATGGCATACTGGTTTAAGCCGACATAAGCCACGAGTATACAAGGTTCGATCCCACATGGGAGAACACTTGACATGTGATCCACAAATTGTTGTTCTGTGTCTAGGTCGTCTTTGTGTCCGTTTCATGTATGTTCATGTATAAGTTTCCTTTTATGAAGATAGAATTAAATGGAAGACTTGATGTTTACGATAGTAGGCAACTAGTGATATAGATATACAAACCTGGCTGTTCGATCCGGAGAAGCAATATCTGCTTCCTGATTTTGGCCTATCTTATCCGCATACCTTTCCTTCACAATTTCCTCCTAATTTTCTCATCCAAATCCTTTTTTTTACGAAATTCTGCCGACTAATTTTGGTCACCCACACATGTACATTAAACACCCACACATCGGTGGACGTTTAATGAACATTTCTACCCAGCCTTTCGAGGATACAGACAGAGCCATAGGCACTGTAAGAACTAAAAGTGCAAAATGAAATGAAGTGTGATAGCTTACCTTCTTGCAATACAACCGTGACATTGTCGCTGAGATGTTGCGCGGCGTCGTCGGCAAACGCGATACAGTTGGCGACGTACCGCAACCACTTACTCGAATCTAATATTGAGTAGTACTGGGAGTCTTGTACCTGGAACGACAGAAGCGTCACTTAATTAAACTAAACTTTAAAATTTCACTTTTATGTATAGTCCATTCGTTTAGCTAGTGTCGGTGCACCCGACCGATGTTATTGTTGTGAAATACGAATTTATTAATTCTTATAACGACGTAAACTGACAAATCATACTTGTTCGTTTTGTACGCCGCAGGCAGACTCTTTGATTTGTGGCGGCGTGCGACTGAGGCGCGATCAATGTGACCGTATCTAAACGAATGGACTAAATACACAATCACGTTTTATAATGTTCTATTACATCCTAACTAATACTATAGATGAGTATGTGAGTTTGTTTATCCGCTTCACAAGCCCCTGAACCGATTTTAATTAAATTGGAAATAGACATGGCACATAGGTGTTTAGATTCTTGACAAAGGCTACTTTTTGTCGCAATGACCAACATACATACATACATACGCTGTTGAAGCAGTATGCAAAAGATAGTGTTTAAATGAAATTCAAATAAATTGTTAATATACTACTTTACTAATATTATGAGGAAGTAAAGTTTATGCGTTTGTGAAGTTAATTTATCAATAGAAATTCACATTATTTGTCAGTGTCATAGGCTACATATTAGTTCGAAAAATGTTTACCACTATATCTGACATATACTCGGGCAAAGCTGCTGTCAATAGCTAGTATAACATAACCTTGTGATTTAAATCCCACAACACATAATAAATTTACCAAATTAGGTAATACGAACAGTATTACTAGTTAGTATCAACATTTATAACCACAAACCGCAAGTTCTGAAATATTCACAATCAGGTACTATAAATGTATACACAAACATGTGTTGAAAGTGAATAGTCATTTATTAATGGAAAACAATAAAACGCCTTACTATAAAATTTATAGCTGGAATTTTAGTTTCAGCACAATAATTTTGCGGTTAAACCTTGCTTGGTTAGAAAACCTTCTCAGTATCCAAAACTTACAAACTATACAATAAGAAACTTCCAACAAATACATAGGGATTCTAGGTAAAATAATTCACAATTAAACTTTAAAGGGCTACAGCTCAAACCAAAAATTTAAACAAAAAAATACCAACTTCAAGAACTGGACCAAATTGAAATTTGGTGAAAGCTTTTTTCTTTGAAAGCTGGTGCTTCCCGTGTGGTCCCACACGGGAAGCACCAGCTTTCAAAGAAAAAAGCGGTCAAGTGCTCACCCTTGAAGGTTTCCGCAGCAGCAAGTAACATAATATAATTTTTATTTTATTTTTATATTTGTGTTGATTGAATGTAAGGTAAACTGCAGTTTACGACTTATGACGTATAAAAAAATACAGTGGAATTGAGAATCTCCTCCTTATTTGAAATCGGTTAAAAATGTAGCTTGATCTCTGTTGCAGACGGCTACGAAACCGACGAAGTTATTCGAACAGGTGATTTTTTGTGTAACCTATATTATCATTCTTTACGCGCCAGTTTTATCTATCTATACAAATAAATAAAACTGGAGTGTCTGTATGTAATATTAAAATAACCGCTTTTTATTAAATGCATATGTAGGTAATTTTTTTTTTCTTACTGTCAATAATCGCGGGTAATGCCGTGGCACTCAGTTAGTAAGTAATAAAGTTAGTTAATATTTATATTATTTAAAAGCCACATTTTCCTACAAATTGCGTGGCACGATATCCCTGTCCTACGCTCTAAAGTTTTTTGTCCCTGCTTCCCCCGTTGGCTACCACAATCTAACATTTTTGTAAGGTGAAAGATGGGCCCCTCGTCAAAATGAAGCCACCACTCACGAAAAATTTGCTTGATAGTAATAACTTGTAAAATTTGTTCCGGGGATCCCGGACTAAATATAAAGCGTGTAAAAGACAAATCCCTCCTCGCTTCCTAATTCTAAACAAACCCTGTACCAGCCCGTTTGACCAGCGTGCTATAGTAGACCAAAGCCTCCTCGCTACGGTGATACGTACATTCAGTAGTAAACTGTTAAATGATAATGATGATACTTAGAGAGGCCAACCAAAGAGTAGGAACTATTGATTGGTCGGCGGTAGCCATGTACCATCAGGCAGAGATGATCCGTCTGCTCATTTGCTTTTATTACATAAAAAAATACAAAGCAGTCATGAGGACTGCCGACAGAAGTGGAAACTCAAAACTATAAACAAACAGTTGTTTAAGCTCACCTGAAATTAACCTCTTTGCTCTTTAAATAAAATGCGCGATAAAAAGAAGTAAAAAAAATGCTTATTGTAATGTTATAAAAATACAGGTAAATGCTATACAGTGTAAACGTATTCCCACTAATGTCATATTCGACAGTCGAGCCATCAGCTGTCTGCATGCACACTCGCGCAAGCACCCTGTGTCGCCGTCTTACGGTCAGTTCACGTGTCCTGACGCGAGTTTAACATTTGTTACCTATCCCAAAATAAATTTTGATAAAGTGCACAACGCCGCTAAATTAGTTTTCACTTCAAAAATACTAAATATGCTTACCCAAAACCCTCCAAGCGTAGTAGGCGTACACAGATCGGCAAGTTTCTTATATGAGGTTTGTAATGTAGCTAGTGGTGGTAGAATTCCTGGTCCACCTGTGTTTGTATATGTGTTGCCACATAAATATATGACATAGGGAGGCGTTAGTTTCGGATGTGAACGGCGCACCTGTAAAATAAGATTTATTGTAGAATATAATTGTAAGGTTTAGTTTAACAAAACACAGTTTGGTAGGTTATGGATATGCACTTGTGTAGTTATGCTCTCCTGGTATTTTTGTAAAACAAACTATATGTTATAGTGAATAATAAAGTTCTCGTTTTATGATATCGAGTAGACTATTTTACTGCCTACTAATAATAAATAATATTTATAACATTTTTAAACAAAAGTCACAATAAGGAATAATGGAATTAAACAATTGAAAATACTTCACACTGTATTTCGTGACAGTTTGTTGAAACTTTCTGCACTTTATCTACCTAAAAAGCTTTGAATTATTACTTCATTCTTTCCAAAATAATTCTTTCGCGATAGGGAGCTATGGACTTCTTTCACATAAGTACATTAGGGTATTTAATTATATCCCTACTAAATCTAAATTAGATTAAGTTGACAAAACGTAGGTGTTTAATATGCCACCCTTTCGGACGTTTGCTGTTCTCGCGATATTATCCTCATTACAATGCAGTACTAAAACAAACGTATAAACTTTAGGCCTACCTGTTCTAATAAAACACTTTCCGCCGTAGCCGACTGTTCCGTCGGCAACAGTTCCCCACTTCTCAACAAGGCTGCACCTTCTGGCCTCCCCCAAACCCATATAGGTACCCTCCCTGACCGAAAATGTCTCGCCGATTCCATAAGGTTATAATCTAACACTGAACTGGGCACAATCAAAGTCTCCCCTGCAGTCAGCATAAACGCATCTGATGTTCCATTTATACAAGTTATTCTCCAATGAGGACATTCGCATCTTTCTAATTCTCTCCTCCAGTCTCCTGTTCGTTGAAACATGTTCATGTCAGAAGGTAGAGTGGGGTAGTATGGTTCTCTATATTCGAAGGCAAAGAGTAAGTCGTGGCGTTTTGGAAATGCATGGTGCATTAACGCTAGAGCGATCTTTCTGCCGTTGTCGATTGGAGAGTTTGCGAAACTGAAGGTCAGGACCTTCATGTTCTGAAAAATAAAATAAAAGGTGATTTAATAAAGAACAAGATTAGTGAAGGCAAGAAACGATTAAACGAATGCTCTTGGCAGTTTCAGTCGATTTTTCTTTATGTTTGTTACCTTGCTCTTAGCAAGAGTTTTTCGAGCAAGGAAGATGCAATATTTTTAATTTTATATCATTACTAGCCGACCCACGCAACCTCGTTTGCGCCTTATATTGCCCGTAGCGTAAACATTTCCCCCGTTTTTGAAACATTCATTGTTGCTCCGCTCCTATTAGTAGTAGCGTGATGATATATACCCTATAGCCTTCCTCGATAAATGGACTATCCAACACCGAAATAATTTTTCAAATCAATCATGTTCAAACAAACAAACAAACAAACTCTTCAGCTTTATATATTAGTATAGATTACATTTTAAATACTACCCTATTAACTAAACACATTAAAGTAGACATATTTAATCATTTTATTTGTGTAGATCTATTAATATCATCACGCTTATTCAAATATTTCCAATAGTAGTACCTAACTAAGAAACTCATGTGATCTGCATAGTGTCGGAAAATGTGGAATTCTTAAAACTTAAAAAATATTTAGAACAATGTAAGTACGGATCGGCAGTTACGATTTATTCCTAATCTATGCCCTTGTATTGTATGCATGCGATATAGTGGTCACTGTAACGATGTCACAGGGATATAAACGTGGCTTTGTTGATTTTTTTCTCAATTTAACAGGGCAAATACATTTAGGAATTTTAATGAATTGCTCAGAGATACGGCGAGCACGTGACACAGAGCAGTTAGTCACGCGCGCTAATCTGATAAGATAAGGAATCGAAACAGATTCATTTACACATCTGCGGGAATGTACCACGTATCTTATACATATACAAATAAACTATATTTTGATAATATTAGTATGACTACTAAAAAAACTAATACATTTTAATTTTCCTAACAATGTGTAAACTTTAATTCACTTTATATTAATTTAATGTATTTTATTTAGTTCACATTGCCTCGTTGATATAGAAGTTAACTTATGCGACTGCCGATCAGAAGGTCTTTCAAGAGGGTCCGATTCCAGGCCTAAATTGTTGTTGGGTTTCTCTTATATTTTTTTTTAATAACAGCCCAGCATATGGAAGTTTGGCAGTGCTTCACGCTCGTGTTTCAGAGCACGTTGGCATTAATGTCTATAGCAATAGTTATTGGGAATGAAGTGACAAGTAGTTCAACCTTCGAATTCAGTTTGCCCTCAGGGTAGTAGAGGTTCGATGCCAATCGCTCCGTGAAAATACTGATATTCGAGTAAAACCGGTTAAACTATTAGCCAACCCCAAATAATCTTGGAAATAATATAGGCTAGAATAGTATGATAGATGAATTTTAAGGTAAATCATTACACTGTTCATTAAATTCAAAACAATAGATGCTGTACATTTTTGTAAGAAAATCATTGAAAATGAATTGAATTGATTTGACTATACCGAAACAATTGTAAAATTTATTTACTTTTCTTTCTTATATTCAATATAATGTTGTTTAACATACATACCTTACATATAACTTGAAGTCCTTTAACCTTTCCTGGTACTTCCCCGTATGGCATGAGTCGTCTCCGGCGAGACGGCCCTCCGTCTGTGAGCCATACTGCGCCTACGCCGGTAAGAGGTACATCGAAGGCGCCAAGAAGAAAATTTCTTTGACAATACTCCTAGATGAAAAATATTAACTAACATTAATACAACATACATTAATCGCCTATTATCTGCTATTCAACACTATTAAGCAGATAAGCTTGTTGATGTACATCTTTTTATTTATGTTATTTGTCATTTTTGTCTTTACTCGAGACTTGTGAAACTGAAATCTGTAGTTATCTGGCAGATATCTTCAAGTATAAAAAATTACAACACTCACACAAAAGTCAGAAACTATGGAGTACCTGTAAATGTGTGCTGTGAATTTCCAGATCTACACTTTTAATAAAGACAAATTACACCTAGAGATCGTGCTTGTCACATAATTATTTGTCCTCGGCGGGAATCGAACCACGGCTTAATAGTCAGTGTCACTAACCACTACACCAACAGACTTGAAATATTTACGATGATGTGGAATTTCAATTTGCATAAATCTGCATTTTTTAAAATGGACACAAACATTTTTTGTGTGTCACTAAAGGTCTACGATATTCGACATTTGTGTGTTTAAAACATACAAGGTTTCAAGGATGGACAGAAACAACAGTGCCGCGTAAAGATTGCTCATCTTTTATTAATTTTGTTTGTTTTACGACGATTATCACCTCGTTGCGCGGAAACCCCACGAGTCATCATTTCCCCAAGGCTCGGGTATACCCTAGAACCCAAATGGGTTAAAAAGACATACTCAAGTGTCTTCTTTCGTTTTAAGCACTTTAAACTGCATTATTTCTATGCATTTTGCTTTCTGTGTGGTTCTTGAATGCACTTCACTCCCAGAATACAGAATGGATTTAAATGAAACAAAGCATGATTTGTTTTCATACTTTTAGTTGGTGTTACTATTCAGTGACCCTCACACTAGATACTTTTATCCCAAAATTCATATGTGTTTTTAAGAACGCATTAGTGTTAGTACTTTTGAAACCTTGAAAAAAGACAAAGCTACGAAAATAAGCCTTGAAATCGGCAAAATAGAAGGTAACACTTTATGTGGAAGACCACAAAATGTACAAAAGTTAGAGATAATGTTTATACATGAATGGTTTTCGTTTACCAGGTAACAGGTATTTACTTAATGGAATGCTTAGCGTGGGCGCAGCGTTTCGACCTCGCAGTGGCTATCAGTGATAAGCTTTTATCCCTGATAGCTACTTGTCCCAAATTTTCGCCTTATTATGCGAAGAGGTGAAGTTGAAGGAGTGTTTACTTTCACAATAAGTGCTGATTAGTGCAGTATGATCTTTAGATTGGTACTTGGTAGTACCTGTTGGGATGTCACATCACTATATTACAAATTAACAAAAATATAAATAAATTCATTTGTTTTTGTTTTTGTGAAATTTATCTATATGCGAGATTGTATTTGAGAACAGCATTTTAACTTGTTTCAATTGTCGTTAACTTTCTTTATTTTTATTTATCTTTTTGGTTTGGCGCAAAGTGTTTAATTAATTTGAGGAAACTGTTCTGGATTATGTGTAATTTACTTGTATATTATAGTTATCTATTTTGTATCTGTTTGTTTCCCCAATTAACTAAAATAAAATAAAACTGTAATTAGTATGTTTTACGACGTCACTAACATTTTATTGTCATGTTGAGTGTTGAGACTTTCATTCGTCTGTCAAATATATTGCCTATAATTGTCATCTAATAAATAAATCTAATCCATCCTGAATATATATTTTCATCAAGCAATCAAACACAATAGTACTTTGTAAGAAAGGGGAATAGAAATAGCAGAGCAAGGTAAATCGAGCCTATATATAGGCCTATGTCTAGTATTTGTTTGTGTTATGTCTTAATTCAAGTTTTTTATATAACAACCAGCTGAACCCCGCGGTGTTACCCGCGGTTATCGACGTACCGCAAGTAAGGCCGCGGGACAAAGTTAGTCTAAAAAAAGTAGCCTCAGTTACTCCCTGGATCATCCACTGCACCTGCAGTGAAAGTCCCGTCAAAATCCGTCCAGCGCTTCCAGAGATTACCCGGAACAAACAGACAGACCGACAGACAGACAAAAATGTCAAAAAATGTATTTTTTGTACCTGTACCGTGTATACATACATACGCATTTATTAAAAAGCGGTTATTTTAATATTACAAACGGACACTCCAATTTTATTTATTTGTGTGTATAGAAGATTAGAATATAGGACTTTTGGTCGAAATCCAGTAAGTTTTAAGAGTAACCCACATGAAATTATGGGATCTGTAAATTAAACAAGAAAATTGTACTAGTACTGGGAAGTTTGAAAAGATTTCGACCTGAACGTGAAGACAGTAGTACACGTTATCAAAAACTAGTAAATTTGCTTATTCTTTGCGCTTCGCTGGGATAATTGTGTAGAGTTTAAGGAGGTTACGTAGGAAAAATAAAAAATAAGACAAAATTGTCTTGCAACATCGTTAGGTCGGAAACTTTTCAGACCACCCACGTATATGTTATATCACTCTTAAATTAGTTGTCTAGCTAGCTACAGTACAAGTTAATAGTACAAGTTCTGCATAGTTTAAGACTATATGGCATTGCGTAATTGTTGTCAACTGTTGTTACGAGTAGTCGGTTGATTACCAAAAAAAATAATACAATATTTATTGACAACACTTTTACAACAATAATTCATTAAATCACTCGTTAGTCGCACTAGAAGATAGATTCGATGTTAATTCGCTGTATCGTGAAACAATACTGCCCGTACGGCTCACACGCTCCGCTTTTATATGGCTATCGAAATATCTATAATAATTCTTAATATTCGACAGAACATTCTGGAGCAAATAGATTGTCCTAGGGTTACTTGCAGCGCCATCTAGCGTTGAGAATATCGGAATCACCAGTCATAATCTCCACAGTTGCGCACTACCCGACACTACATGCGCCGTCATCGGTTCTCGAATGTTCCCGACCATATGAGGCCCATCTCTCCATGGCGCAACACAATTATCATAATCAATAATCTTAAAATGTACTTACATCGTTGCTCGAATTCTCTAAGGGTACAAAGGATAGTTTGTAGTTGGTGATGAAAAGCGAACCGAAGCGTCCTCGGTCCCATTCACTAAGAGGTGTTAACATCACCACGCTGTGGGCCGCACCGGTGACCAGCTCGCCTGCGAACAAATACGATCACTTTAACTATGTATTTATTAAAGTCTCTTCACATACTATTTAAAAACCAATATTAATTATACATTATAAAGGTTGTAGAGACACGCTCATGTCAATACGAACGAGCTGACTCGACCCTCTACTACCCTCGCACAGAAGACCAACGTAAAAATACTACAGCTTTCGTGTTTCGTTGGTGAGTGCGACACCGGAGGTCCAATGATGCAGAAACATCTCAATAGGCCGCCATAGTGTGGGTCAGCAGGGCATTGTTGTAATATCTGCATTCGCAATGAGAATGGTGACCACCACTCTTGGACTCTACTCATGCCTTCCATTAGACAGAGTAGTCACTTTGGCAGGCTCTTGCATAAAACAAATATTACAAAGAAGAGAGAGTTCCTGTGTTTGTTTTTTTCTAAGCGAGTACTTCCTTAGATGGTCTAAGAAAGTACTAGTTCGAAATGATAATTTAATTAGTGCTAGAAGAATAACGGATTATAGCATAACGCTTAAAGAATGAATTCGAACATAACAGAAAACGAGGATTTTTTAGCTTTTAAGAGAGAGGCAGACGTAATTGAGCAGGTCAGCTACTCTAACATACTTCGTTGTTATGACAGAGTGGCCAAACGAGCATACGGGTCACGTGTATATTGGGTCACGGTATATATTGGGATTGCGATAAAGCAATGCGTCCTGGCGGCAATAAGAGTATCTACATCAGAAAAGGGCGACAAACAGTGAAAGAGAAATTCAGTTCGTGACCAAAGTCAGGTTTATTTGAATACGCAGATTCAAACTCGACAAGGTGTTACTCAAATTGCGTTGCATCAAACTCGTGTGAAGCAGAGTTTGATGCAGTGAGTCACGGGGACTTTTTCTACCGATGACATCAAACGTGCAGGTTAAGACACGCAACAGAAGCGCGTCATCTCAAGTATTTGCCAGGTGACGTATTTACATACATTTCGCTTTTTCTGAAAAAATCGTCTGTAGTATTTGCCATAAGGTAAGATAAACTGTATTGTCAATTGGGAGCGTTATTATTTAGTTATGTAACTGCTATCTTTATATAGCACTAGCTTTTGACCTCGGCTCCGCCCGCGTGTATGTCGATTATCGCGGCAAATAGTAGATGTAGTATTCTGCTGTATAAGCTATATTACGGTTAAGTTTCATTCAAATCCGTTCAGTAGCTTTGCATGAAGAAGTAACAAACATACACACTCACAAACTTTCGCTTTTATATATTAGTGTGAAGTGTAATGTGATGTGAAGTGTGATAAGTCGCTTGCGCTGTCTGTTCGCTTAGATCTTTGTATCTACTCAACAGATTTCTATGCAGTTTTCAAAAATAGATGGAGTGATTCAAGAGGAAGGTATATCTAAGTGCGCCTCACAGTGTTACCCGTGGTCATTGCTTACGTTGCACCATTACAACACCAACCGCGGAAACACATGTACCGACGTCTAATTAACGTACATATTTTGCTGACTACGCACTACTACTAAGCCTATTAACGTAAATCTTGTAAACGTTAGTTATAAGATCCGGAAATTAAGATTTCACTGGTACCTTTATAGTTAGAAGTGCATGGCCAGCAGTCGCATGTTTAGCTGTTTTCGTAAGCAAATACAACATAAAACATTATCGAAACTACCAGTAGTACGAAAGGTACGCTCCAGACACCTTATATTTATGCTTTTTTCCCTTCCACTATGGTCCCAGGTCCTTTAGGCGGGACGTAAAAAACGCATGTCATTAGGCCGCCGTATTGTGAGACCATGCTACATTGTCTAGATTTGCAATGAGGATGGTGACCACCACTTTTGGATCCTACTCATGCTTTCCATCAAACAGTGTAGTCATTATGACAAAAATGCAAATTATGGCAAACATGTGATAAAGTGAACGGTGTTTTCCCGCCCGTACCTCGGAGAGCACATTAAGCCGTCGGCGTCAGTCCCGGTTGTCATGAACGTCTATAGCAATCGTTATTTGGAAGTTAGTGCCCTCAAATATACTGATAACTAGTTCAACTTTCGAATTCAGTTCACCCTCCGGGTGGCAGAGATCCGATGCCAGTCGCTCCGTGTAAAAACTAATATTCAGGTAAAGTCGACCCCAAATCTTGGGAATAATAAAGGCTAGGAAGATGATAATGATGATGTGATAAAGATGACAGACACCCTATAGACACGGCCATGTAACCATGACAAAAAGTACCTAAGACATTTCAAAGCTAGGTATGTAATATCTATTACACAATCGCCTAAATGTCACAAACATAATCATTATGTATGGAACGTGAAAGTTTTAAAAGTTAATATAATCAAAATTCTGCACTTTAGCATATCGTGGGAGAGACACGGAGGGAGCCAAAGGTATCCACGGGCGGCGTAAATCGCTTACCATCAGGCGATACGTTTGCTCGTTTGCCCGCCTACTACATAAAAAATAAATTAAAAAAATGCATTAAAATGTATGCAACATTAATATATTGAATTTATCTTTTTTATTTTGAGTATTTTCTTCACTGAAATACATAATCACTACATAGTATAAAACAAAGTCGCTTCCGCTTTCTGTGCGTCCCTATAAATGCTTAGAACCTTAAAACTATGCAACGGATTTTGATGCGGGTTTATTTAATAGATAAAATGATACAAGAGGAAGGTTTATATGTATAACTAGCTGAACCCCGCGGTGTTACTCGCGGTTATTGTTGTACCGCGAGTAACGCCGCGGGACAAAGTTAGACTAAAAAAAGTAGCCTAAGTTCCTCCCTCGATCATCAGCTACCTGCCAGTAAGAGTCCCGTTAAAATCGGTCCAGCCGTCCACGAGGGTAATCTCTGGAACGGCTGGACTGATTTTGACCGATTCTGGAACAAACAGACAGACATACTGACAATTTTTTTTTAAATTAAGATCTACAAAAAGTCCGGATAACCCACAATAACCATTTTTGATTCCTTTCTTTTTACGAGAAATAATGGCTTATTTAGCTTTATATTTTAGTAAAGATGGTGTGTTATATACTTTAACTTAAATTTCTTTGCCGAGGCTAAAATGTTAATTTAAATATTTCGTTTTGATCCAACTATAATTCATTTATTTGTTTATTGTGTATTCTTTGCCGAGGCTAAAATGTTAATATAAATATTTCGTTTTGATCCAACTATAATTCATTTATTTGTTTATTGTGTACTCCATCAAAATTTAACAAACTTAGTAGTAGGTAGTGACAGAGGACTAGTTATATCAGCTATTACGAACCAGATCAGGTGCACCGGATGGTGTTTGTAGCGTACCGTCTCTTCATGTGAAGGCTACCCGTTGTTTTCAGTGGTTGTCAATCAGTGATTCAGTGTTTAAATTCTATATGAAGTTTCTTACAGAAGGTGCAAAGCAATGGTAAAATTGCAATGAGAATGGTGACCACCACTCTTGGACTCTACTCATGCCTTCCATTAGACAGAGTAGTCACTTTGGCAGGCTCTTACATAAAACAAATATTACAAAGAAGAGTTCCTGTTTTTTTTTTAAGCAACCATCTAAGGAAGTACTCGTTCGAAATGATAATTTTATTAGTGCTAGAAGAATATCGGATTATAGCATAACGCTTAAAGAATGAATTCGAGCATAACCGAAAACGAGGATTTTTTTTGCTTTTAAGAAAGAGGCAGACGTAATTGAGCAGGTCAGCTACTCTAACATACTTCGTTGTTATGACAGAGTGGCCAAAGGAGCATCCGTCCAAAAAGCCAAACGTCATTCGTGTTATATACTGGGATTGCGATAAAGCAATGCGTCCTGGCGGCAATAAGAGTATCTACATCAGAAAAGGGCGACAAACAGTAAAAGAGAAATTCAGTTCGTGTCCAGAGTCAGGTTTATTTGAATACGCAGATTAAAACTCGACAAGGTGTTACTCAAATTGCGTTGCATCAAACTCGTGTGAAGCAGAGTTTGTGTGAGTCACGGAGACTTTTTCTGCCGATGACATCAAACGTGCAGGTTAAGACACGCAACAGAAGCGCGTCATCTCAAGTATTTGCCAGGTGACGTATTTACATACATTTCACTTTTTCTGAAAAAATCGTCTGTAGTATTTTCCATAAGGTAAGATAAATTGTATTTTCAATTGGGAGCGTTAATATTAGTTATGTAACTGCTATCTTTATATAGCACTAGCTGTTGACCGCGGCTCCGCCCGCGTATGTGTCGATTATCGCGGCAAATAGTAGATGTATTATTCTGAAGTATAAGCTATATTACGGTTAAGTTTCATTCAAATCCGTTCAGTAGCTTTGCATGAAGAAGTAACAAACATACACACTCACGAACTTTCGCTTTTATATATTAGTGTGAAGTGTAATGTGATGTGAAGTGTGATAAGTCGCTTGCGCTGTCTGTTCGCTTACATCTTTGTATCTACTCAACAGATTTCTATGCAGTTATCAAAAATAGATGGAGTGATTCAAGAGGAAGGTATATCTAAGTGCGCCTCACAGTGTTACCCGTGGTCATTGCTTACGTTGCACCATTACAACACCAACCGCGGAAACACATGTACCGACGTCTAATTAACGTCCATATTTTGCTGACTACGCACTACTACTAAGCCTATTAAAGTAAATCTTGTAAACGTTGTTATAAGATTAAGATTTCACTGGTACCTTTATAGTTAGAAGTGCATGGCCAGCAGTCGAATGTTTAGCTGTTTTCGTAAGCAAATACAACATAAAGCATTATCGACATTACCAGTAGTACGAAAGCGTACGTACGCTTCTGGCACATTATATTTATGCTTTTTTCCCTTCCACTATGGTCCCGGGTTCTTTAGGCGGGACGTAAAAAAAGCATCTCATTAGGCAGCCGTATTGTGAGTTTCACCATGCTGCATTGTCTAGATTTGCAATGAGGATGGTGACCACCACTTTTGAGTTCTACTCATGCTTCCCATCAAACAGTGTAGTCATTATGTATGTAGTAGCAAATTATGGAAAACATAAAGTGAACGGTGTTTTCCCGCCCGTACCTCGGAGAGCACATTAAGCCGTCGGCGTCAGTCCCGGTTGTCATGAACGTCTATGGCAATCGTTATTTGGAAGCTAGTGCCCTCAAATACACTGAAAACTAGTTCAACTTTCGAATTCAGTTCACCCTCAGGGTGGCAGAGATCCGATGCCAGTCGCTCCGTGTAAAAACTAATATTGAGGTAAAACCGGTTGAACTAGTAGTCGACCCCAAATCTTGGGAATAATAAAGGCTAGGAAGATGATAATGATGATGTGATAAAGATGACAGACACCCTATAGACACGGCCATGTAACCATGACAAAAAGTAAGACATTTCAAAGCTAGGTATGTAATATCTATTACACAATCGCCTAAATGTCACAAACATAATCATTATGTATGGAACGTGAAAGTTTTAAAAGCTAATATAATCAAAATTCTGCACTTTAGCATATCGTGGGAGAGACACGGAGGGAGCCAAAGGTATCCATGGGCGGCGTAAATCGCTTACCATCAGGCGATACGTCTGCTCGTTTGCCCGCCTACTAAATAAAAAAAAAAAATGCATTAAAATGTATGCAACATTATTAGATTGAATTTATCTTTTTTATTTTGAGTATTTTCTTCACTGAAATACATAATCACTACATAGTATAAAACAAAGTCGCTTCCGCTTTCTGTGCGTCCCTATAAATGCTTAGAACCTTAAAACTATGCAACGGATTTTGATGCGGGTTTATTTAATAGATAAAATGATACAAGAGAAAGGTTTATATGTATAACTAGCTGAACCCCGCGGTGTTACTCGCGGTTATTGTTATACCGCGAGTAACGCCGCGGGACAAAGTTAGACTAAAAAAAGTAGCCTAAGTTCCTCCCTCGATCATCAGCTACCTGCCAGTAAGAGTCCCGTTAAAATCGGTCCAGCCGTCCACGAGGGTAATCTCTGGAACGGCTGGACTGATTTTGACCGATTCTGGAACAAACAGACAGACATACTGACAATTTTTTTTTAAATTAAGATCTACAAAAAGTCCGGATAACCCACAATAACCATTTTTGATTCCTTTCTTTTTACGAGAAATAATGGCTTATTTACGATTTACGATTTTAAGCAATACGGCATTAATCATTATTCAATTAAGTATTTTAAATACATTGTGCATTTAATATAGATCAATATGGCCTTTTACGGTGTTTAATTTAAATGAATATATTCGAAGATGTTACAGATTTAAAATGCACGAATCGTGTCGTCGGTGGGTGCTCTGAAATCCACCCGTGCCTAGCAGGGGCGGGTCGATTTCAAAGCACCTACAGACAGACATCTACAGAGTTTTAAGTTGCAGAATCTTCAAATAAAAACTTAATTTTACACATGATAATAAATTACTACTTATACTATGGGGATCTTGTGTCAACTGCGGTGAATTTCCGTGCGTTTAGGCGATTCTGCCATACATACTATAGTAATCAAATATAGCTCACTTAGGACCCCTAATACTTTATCCGTGGTGCTTCCCGGTTTAAAAAAAGGTGTCTGCCTATTTTGACTTCATTTTGTCTCCCGCTTTGCTAAGGAGGGAAGTGGACTTATCATATTTCCAACTCCTCCTGTTTTTCTTCTGATTAATTTCGTTGCGGGTTCCAAGACAGTAAATATTTTTTCCTGGGACTTCCCGAGTGTCATAACTCGGTGTGTTCGTGGGTCACTGCTGTTGATCCTGGTGTACAGGAGTTACAGCGGTGGGCGTGTGGGTGGGATTAGTCCCATGATAATAAATTATCAATTAATTTAACATAACTAATTTTGTCAGTAAAGATCTACTTCTCAGCAACACTTTCTATAAAGGTCGTTAACCTTTCTATAGATGTTGTGATTATAAACGAAGATATACAGCACTAAAGCCTTACAATATTGGAAAGTAACTAAATGTACACCGTGGCTTTAATGCTGCTTTACAGGATTAACTTATTTCCGAAGTGACAATGGTGCTAATTCTGTTGTTGCGTCACTGGCTTCCAGGTAGTAGAGCCATGCTGACTTCGGCATGAACGGACCGACTTGACCGGAGTGGTACTACCCTCTTACAGAAGACCACCCGAAAATGACAGAATTCGTGCTATCGTGTTTAGTTGGTAAGTGCGAGACCGGATGCCCAATGATGCAGAAGCATCCGCCGCCATTGTGCGGGTCACCATACTGCATTGTTGCATTGTCTGCATTCGCAATGAGTATGCTGATAAGTAATTTTTGGTGTGGTTTATAGTGTTTTGAACTACAGAATAATTAGCACAATAAATAATGCAAAATCACACACACAAGCCACGAGCTAAGAGCGTAAACCGTTGTTAATTTCAAACCTGTAAATTGTTTTAAGTAAAGATAAATAAGTAAGTTACCTCGTAATTGAGCTAATTTAGACTATATTTGAAAATGGCGTCAAAAAATCTAAGTTTCTTTCGGAATTGTACAACCTAAGAGTGATCTAATTCTCGACCTTGACTCTCAAACGGTGTGCGCCTAATATCGTTGGTTACTTGCTAAGTATAAAAGTTTTACCTCAATAACATATCAACAAAAACGGCAATGACCTAGACTTCACAACTACTGGGTACTGACTCATTTTATTTATATTCTGTTAATGTTGCTCTGATTAACATTTCATCTATATATATAAACTAGCTGAACCCCGCGGTGTTCCCCGCTGTTATTGTTGTATCGCGAGTAACGCCGCGAGACAAAGTTAGTCTAAAAAAAGTAGCCTAAGTTACTCCCTGGATCATCAGCTACCTGCCAGTGAAAGTCCCGTTAAAATCCGTCCAGCCGTTCCAGAGATTACCCGGAACAAACAGACAGACAGACAGAAAAACAGATAGACATTCAGACAGATATTTTGGTATATGTAGCGTGTATACATACATATGCATTTAGTAAAAAGCAGTTATTTTAATATTACAAACAGACACTCCAATTTTATTTATTTGTATAGAAGAGGAAGGTGACTGACTGACATACCCAGAGATCAACGCACAGCCCAAACCGGTAACCTTGAATCCTGAAATTTTGCATGTAGGTTCTTTATGTAACGTAAGTGAGCACTAAGAAAGGAATTTTGGAAATGACACCCCTAAGGGGGTAAAATAGGGGATGAAAGTCTGCGTGAGCGAAGCCGCGTGAAAATGCTAGTATATAATAAAGACTGAATGAATGAAGAAATTTTGAAGTTAATAACTCAATAGAAAAGAAGTTTACAGAGTCTTGTGCAATTCTTATCTGATAGGTATTAAGTATCTTTGACGTTTTTGAATATCTCTCTTTATACATATCTATGACTACTCTGTTTAAACTTCATGCTGACCGGGACCTCATGAAAATTTTGCGGGTGGTTTTAATTACGCAGGTTAGAACACACCCAAACTCCGAAACAAATATTTGTAGATCATACAAACACTTGGTCCGACCCGGGAATCGAACCCGAGACCTCATGATCAGCAGTCGCTCACGCCAACCGCGAGACCAACGAGGCAGTTATAAGGGAAAACAGTGGTAAAAAAAGGGATATATGGATGGATTGGAGAATGTAATCAATATCTCTGGCAGGAGTGGCAGGTCAAGGACGCATAGCTCTAACTAGAATTGGCTATGGCCGGAATGTCCGGATTGACTGCCTCTGTCAAACTATTTCAATGGTGACCTCACCATTTAGAGCGCAACGTGTATTGCGGGTTGAATTCTTCGAATAAATATTTAAGTATAGGAATAAATGTGCGTGTTAGTTGTGAATTTGTATTACTGTTGGTTATTTTCTTATTCAAAGCCCTATGTCAAAAGTTCGACCCAAATAATAAATAAATGATTCATCTATACAAATAAATAAAATTGGAGTGTCTGTTTTTAATATTAAAATACTGCTTTTTACTAAATGCATATGTATGTATACTGCTTTTTACTAAATGCATATGTATGTATACACGGTACATATACCAAAAATGAAGTTGAAAAAATTTTTGTCTGTCTGTCTGTCTGTCGGTCTGTCTGTCTGTTTGTTCCGGGTAATCTCTGGAACGGCTGGACCGATTTTAACGGGACTTTCACTGGCAGGTAGCTGATGATCCAGGGAGTAACTTAGGCTACTTTTTTTAGACTAACTTTTTCCCGCGGCGTTACTCGCGGTACGACAATAACCGCGGGTAACACCGCGGGGTTTAGCTAGTTTATATATATGGGCCAAAGCATGGCTCTCCTATGATGATTTATTATTACTTATAGATAATAACGATGTAACTGTTTGGCCTACAGCTTTTAAAATTAACTATTATATAGTAACAATAGTATCAATTTCTAGTTTCTGGCATGATAATATTTACCGAGAAAACTTAAGCAATTTAAATTTCTAAGCTAATAAGAAAACGTTTAAAAAACATAATCCGACTACCATAAAACTTTGGACATAAATTATGTAGCAGATGTCACCCGGGCCATTATTATTAATGTGTGGACAACTCATTCATTGAAAACGGTTCAGTAGTTTAAGCGTTACAGTGGAATGCTGCTTCGCTGTGGTAGGATAAAAAATACCCTCAATTTTTCACTATCTTAGCGGTTACTTTACTTTTAATTAAATCTAATAAGACAAATGTCATGAAATTACTGACTGAACACATTAATATGCAATGACTAGGCTGCCATAACAGACAAGAAGATTAAGCAACGTAAAAAACGTGCAGTACAAAGTAAAGTATTGTACTTTACTAACACAATAGGTCAACGGTCTTAATAGATGCTTGATGATACCAGGAGAGCATAATACAAAAGGAGTTAAAAAACAAAGCGAAAAGTAATCGTAGATAATGTTTTAAATCTGATACCATTGGAGTGCCTATCTGTGTGGCCTTCGCGTTCAGCGATCTGGACCACGCTTCTTATCGAAAGTTAGTTAAGAAAATAAGAATTTACGTAATACGCGCTGACCGTGAATTTCGCGCTGTCTTTCAATAACACGAAGCTCAGAACACTTGAGGTTATTACACGCGTTGTGCATTCTGTTAGTAACTAGAAGTAGATACATAAGCATTAAGTAATTTACATCATTTGTCTGAAATATACTTTGGGAAAATAAACTTTAAGTACGTCACACAGTTTTAAATCATTCTTATTATATTCAATTCTAATATATTTGAATTGAAAACCACTATAGTAATTAATATTTTAAGTTAATTTTGATTTAGGTATTCACAAAAATATATATATTAGTTCATCTCTTTGACTTTATCTTTGATCGCAAATACCAGAGTATTCAAAACTTGAAAATTGGGAGAAAAACGTTCCACAATTAGAAAGAATCCTCTACCTATATCTTACTAAAGAATTTAACAATGAGTATTGTAAAAGTTTGCAGAAAAACCAATATAAGTTTAAAAGCAACTTATTTTTCCGATGTTTATCGCCTTTTTCCAACTTTTATTTGCGAGGACGCACCGTTATTTTCAATCATTACACATCGTTGAGGTACCTCCGGATAGGTTGCTAAGTTTAGGTGTTGTGTCGTTTTGCTTCCACGACAATCACAGTATTGAAGGAATAAAAACCATAAAAACGGAAATAGATTTTTGATATGTGTTATCCTGTATGTAGCTGAAATGGGAATGTGTGTGTGTGTGATTGTGACGTGTGGTGTAACTAGGATAAACAAGGTGAGGAATGAATACATTAGGTGTAGCCTGAAAGAAGCACCAGTGGATAAAAGTTGAGAAGCAATGGGTTATTCTGGTGACATGTGATGCATATAGGTGAACAAAATGTAGTGAAGAAAGTTTATGAAAATTGACAGATATAAGAGTGGAAGCTGACCAAAGAAAAGATGATAGGACCACGTGAAAGAGAAAGCGAAGAGAGGGAGTAAGCAGCAAATGGACAAATGACGGAGATAAGTAGATTTGGGAAATAGGTAAGAATATGATATCAGTTCATAAACACATAAAAAAAATACCAATCAAATTGAGAACCTCCTTCCTTTGGAAGTCGGTTAAAAAGAAACAATTTTTTTCATGTTTTATCTGTATACGTTATAAGGTTTTGTACTTTATTTATGTCGCCATTTGTAGCGCGTTTTCTGAAAACTATTTTCTGCTCTTTAACCATAATAATTAGAGCTTCGTAAGCTCTGATGCGTCTCAGTTTACAGGGTCACTGTTAAACTGTGTTCGTGACTAGCGATTTATTTCTTTAAAGTTACTTAAATAAATGTTCGTCAAAAATAAACATCATCATCATATTCCTATCTCTCTCCCTATCGTTAAAGATTTCGACAATTATGCTATCGCTTTAATAAGCCGTGTGCAGTCTGTTCGCTTAGAAAGGGTCACCTTGATCGCACCGCCGTCGCATGTACGACAACCCGCCTCAAAACCAAAGGGCCCGATTGCGGGCTGCATCCACAAGCAAGTTTGATTTGTCAGTTTACACCGTCGTATGAATTAATATATATGTATTTCACAACAATAACCATAATCACGTGCGGGTGCACCGACACTATCTAAACGAATGGACTATACGCATAAATAAACCGTGTGCGAAAAAGCAAAAATACAAACAAAAGTGATTGTTTTTTGAAATATTTTTTTAAGCGAAAACTCTAGCGTAACTCATGTGTGAATTTAAAATTAAAACAATAATAAACAAAACCGATAAGGGCTATAAATAAGGTCAGTGATACGTCTCGAAACAGTCAGTGACTACTGGGTGAACATGACATTGAAAACATAACAAACTGGGAGCTTCCAAGTATAAACTAAATATATACTCGGGCGGGTAGTTTTTAACCGCCTTCAAAAAAGAGAAGGTTCTACGTTCCACTTCCACTGTATTTTTTTTATAATAGTATACCTCATCATCATCAGCCTTTAACAGTCCACTGCTGGACATAGGCCTCTCCTTTAATATACATTATTAAACAATTTTCAAACCAACTCAGAACTTTTTTTTTTATTTATTTAATCTTAATGAACTTTTGCACAAAGGCGGACTTAATGCCATGGGGCATTCTCTGCAAGTCAACCTTCAGGTGATTTGAAAATATTATGTGGTGGGTGTATAAGAGAATATACTATATAAGAAAATATATTTACAAGGTAGTGGAGCCACGCTGATTTCAGCACGAACGGGCCGGCTCGACCGGGGCGGTACTATCCTCGCACAGAAAATCAACGTAAAATGACAGCGATCATGCTGTCGTGTTTCGTTGGTGAGTGCGAGACCGGAGGCCCAACGATGCGAAAGCATCACTAGCCCGCCATGGTGTGGGTCACCATGCTGCATTGTTGCATTGTCTGCGTTCGCAGTATGGTGACCATCACTCTTGGATTCTGCTTATGCTTTCCATCAGGCAGAGTAGAGTCATTATGGCAGGGTCAAACATAAAAAATAAATAAAAAAATACCTATATATTTGATACTATGGTATTGGATAGAACTAATATTCACAAATCACTACTGAATTTTATACATGAATACATAGAAGCACAATACATACACACTACATAAATATGGATGCATACACGTAAATATAATACTCGTATATTATACATAATTACTCAGCCGGAGAACTATTGTTGAGACTGTTCTGCCAATTCATTCCAGAACAGATAGCTACTAAGAAGAACTGACTGCACAGAGAAGGAAGAATTGATGAAGATGGAGGTATGAGGGGGGGCAAAGAAGAAGCATATTGTTAATTATTGTTTCTCGACCGAAGGTTTCGATCATGATTAGAGCATAGTAGTCGGAGGTGGGGTACGAGGTATTCGGGTAATGATGGGGAGTTGAAAAAAGAAAAAAGAGAAGTGAGTGCACGCAAGCTACGGTGCCGTCAAATTGGGAGCCACTGCAATTGGGTACGTAAAGCAGACACATCGTTATACTTACGAAGATTGAAAACGAATCGAATGCAGTTATTGAGAAGGCGGTCTAGTTTATTGAGGAGATCTGCATTCAGGTCAAAATAACACACATCACCATAATCAATTTACGGAATAATAAGGAACTGCATAAGCGTAGCCTTGGTTTAAGTGTGGAGAAAGTTCTTAAGACGATATAAGGCACGCAGACACGAAGTGACTTTTTGGCTGACATGTGCAGCCTGAGCCCGCCAATCAAGCGTTGAGTCCATAAATAGTCCCAGGTTTTTCACTACTGCACTCCGAGGTATAGTCTGTTCTAGTTTGGGTCCGTGTAAAAATGATCTTTGTGGTACTACCATTTCTTCTATATATCTGAGTGGAATTTATCGTATTTTAGGCCGGTTTGATTTTCGGTCACTGGTCGTGCCATCATAGTATCCTAATAACATGGGACCCCAAAGACTCTTTGTATCTTTCGATCACTTTATTTATTATTATTGAATTTTTTATTTTTTTATTTTTTTTTTTATGTTTGACCCTGCCATAATGACTCTACTCTGCCTGATGGAAAGCATAAGCAGAATCCAAGAGTGATGGTCACCATACTGCGAACGCAGACAATGCAACAATGCAGCATGGTGACCCACACCATGGCGGGCTAGTGATGCTTTCGCATCATTGGGCCTCCGGTCTCGCACTCACTAACGAAACACGACAGCATGATCGCTGTCATTTTACGTTGATTTTCTGTGCGAGGGTAGTACCGCCCCGGTCGAGCGAATTGGGACAAACAAGCAGACGTATCGCTTGACGGTAAGCGATTACCGCCAGAGGCGTCACTGTCAAGAAGGAGTACGCTGACTGCAACATATGAAGGGCCCCGAGTTGTTTTAATATATGATATAACCATACATTATGATATAGAACACAGCTACTAGCGATAACATGGCCTAAAAATTTAATCGATTCGTTTCTATCGCTTTCAAAGGACACTTACTGGTATTTGATTTCTCGCTTTACGTAGCAGATTTTTATGTGACTCATTGTTATGAATACGTTTTATTTAATATGATCACTGATGATAACAGAAAAACAAGGTCATTGATATCACAATACCAAGGCAACATAACTACGAAGAAAGATGGAATAGAAAACGTTTTGTTTCAATACATAGGACGATACGATACTAATCTATTTATGAAAGGAATAAACCGACGTCGAAAGACGAAAACTTATTTTTAAACAGTAGTTTTCGTCCTTCACCGTGGTCTTCGAAGAATAGAGAATGTATTCTCTATTCTTTTGTTTTTTTTTTATTTTAACTACGAAATATATATACTACTCAAAAAAAATGGAAGATCACAGTCATTAAAACTAAAGTAACGTGATCTATGACGATCTGTCTTCGGTTAAAAGGACCTGTTTATCAAATTTTGTAGTTTTATATTAAACTTAAAAAAAACTCTATTATGTGCACGAAAGATCTATACATCATAAGCGTCTAGAAAGCCTGTGTAAATAAGTGTATTAAATATTTTGGTTGGTAACTCAGGACCTACATAATTAAGAACGATCCCATTAATATCATATTATTTGTAATATTAAACCTACCTGGCTTTAGAACACCCATAGTGGCTCACAATACACCATCAACTGATCTATAGGACACCACTTCCTACTATCATAGCATTCGAGCTACCAGGCGCACATAAAAGGCGATAGGTACAGTTACACAGTCGCGGAGCATACGTAATGATTATTGTCGTAATTTGCATCATCGCGTTATATCGGATGAGGCAAAATGTTCGGCTTACAGATTTTATTAACGTATCTATGTGATGTTGATGGAATTTTCACGTCGTTAAAACCATTGGAGCAGGCACGCCAAAGTGATCTATATTTTTAAAAGATTAAGGTTTAGTTTTAAGAGGTAAATTCTTCTTTATTGGTTGTTGACTCTGCTAATTTTTTTATAGATTTTATACATAAATGCTTATGTTTTTATTATACCAGGAGACTCAGTTTATAGTAAAACTAGCCGACCCACGCAACCTCGTTTGCGTCTCCTATTACCCGTTTTTGTAACATTCTTCATTGGGGCTCCGCTCCTGTAGGTCTGAGCGTGATGATATATAGCGTATAGCCTTCCTCGATAAATGGGCTATCTAACACTCAAAGAATTTTTCAAATGGGACCAGTACTTCCTGAGATTAGCGCGTTCAAACAAACAAACTAACTCTTCAGCTTTATATATTAGTATAGATGTTTGTTCATTTGCTTTGCAGGGCAAAATATTTTTAGATTATTCAGGAAAAATTAGTACTTCATGAAGAGGAGAGTTTAACCTAATCACAAACATTTTTTATATGAAGCAGTGGTTATTTTCAACTTTAAACTTACAGCCTTAAAGTTAAAAATAACAAAATCATTGCTTAACCTTACATAATGTTTATGAATAAGGGGTTGATGTTAATTTTTAAGGTTTCTTTTTTTATGGTATAAGGGGGTAAATGTGTAGATCACATGATGCTAAGTGACCAGTGCCACACATGAACATTTATAACTCAACCTAACTTAAACAGAGAAAAGCAAGTAAAATACTATTCAGTTGAATGTGAGGCCAAACCACAGAGTGAACAAGAACAATTTTTAACATAACCAACTCAAGTTGTGTCAAAAATCATTGTTGTTTGACAAAACTTCACTTAATTCTGTCAAAGATATTTGACTGTCTATGGTCAAGTATGATAATAGAATAGTACATACTAAACTACAAGACATCTATACTAATATATAAAGCTGAAGAGTTTGTTTGTTTGTTTGTTTGAACACGCTAATCTCAGGAACCGCTGGTCCGATTTATAGGCTATAGGCTATATATCATCACGCTAAGACCAATAGGAGCGGAGCACCAATGAAAAATGTTTCAAAAACGGGGGAAAATTATCATGCTACGGGCCATAAGAGACGTAAACGAAGTTGCGTGGGTCAGCTAGTAAACTCATATACAAACAATACCCAGGTCTTGTATTAGAATAAATTAATTTATTACAGGTTGCTGAAATCATTATACACAACAATGTTAAATTTAAGTATTTCTGAAACTGACTACAAAGGGATATATTGAATTTGTAAAATTGATAATTGGAAATGTATAAAAAATACAAAAGAATATAAATCAATACTGAGAAATATTTATTCTTAGCCCAAGCGCGCACTAGCGGCAAGATCGCAGCGACCAGTATTGCGACCAAGCCGCAAGCGTCGCGAGTATTGCGACCAAGCCGCAAGCGTCGCGAGTATTGCGACCAAGCCGCAAGTGTCGCGACCAAGTATGCAGTCAGAACTGCGGCCAAAATTGTCAGGTCCAAGTACAGAGTGCTTCGAAATGGACGTCGGGGAAATAGCTGTGGCATTCTGTCACTGGGATTCGAAGAATTGTACTGATCGTACAATTCTTCGGAATCGCAGTGGGTGCTGCGGCCAGCGGCCAATTCGGGTCGCAGGTTACGTCGCAATGATCTCATTGGCTGCCGCGGCACAATACAATGAATACATTTCGTTGGCCGCGCAGTCATGTCGACAGTGCGCGCTTGGGCTTATAAGACTTACTTTTGTTTTGATGTAAACTTAAATATAAATACATACAAAATATATTACCAGTATAGTATCAGATCTCACGGTAAAGCGTTGCCTATGACCTTCCTCAAGAATCAAAGTATCTCCATGCCAAAATTAATTGAAATCTGTTTAGCCGTGTAAGCCTCACAGACAGATGTTCAAGTTACTTTCGAATTTATATTATTAGTATGGATTTTATTCCAGTCACACAATAGAGAACAAGGCCTATTGTTGTCAACTGTGTAACTATTTTAGGAATTAAAGATATGAAATATGTTGAAAGCAAATGGTTTTATGGAAGGAAGGAAGGCAGTCATGGGAAGAAATTGGGTATTGCTTATAGGTAAGGGTGAATGAATGTCTGTGAGGTGAGAGATTAGAAATATGGAGTGTCACCATCAGGCAGCCACGGCCTCTTTCTAACCAAGGGACGGCTGGAGGCCTGGCTCCAGCCGTCCCTTGGTTAGAAAGAGAGAGGCAATTGCGATACCTATCTGTCTCTCTCTACTTGCGTATGTGTAGTTAGTGCGGAAAATCAGCATAGCGGAATGTTTCAACGGTTAATTGTTGTGATTGAATTACCATTTACAATTATTAGTCCTAAAGGACTGCAGCAGTAGTAAACTGCACAAGCGTCAGTAGAGAAAGACAGATGGGGTACCGCAATCTTCTCTCTCCTTTTAACCATTTCCGCTTATAGACGATATAATGTTTTATTATGATGTTGATATTGAGACTCAATTCCAATTGGATTTCGTCTCTGTGCCAAATTCTAACCAGATTTGTTTAACCATTCAGATGTATTGTTGTATATTAGAAACATCTAAACAAATTTTCACATTCTAATAATAGTAGTAAAATTAAAATTTCATCTCATTTTTAATAGGCTTTGCTTAAACTCTTTAAGATAAATTCGTTATCATAACCAACCTATTTTAATGCAATCACTGAAAGATAATTAAGATTTTTATAACTGTTGAGAATGTTTTGTACAATGGTGGTCTCTCAGTTAGCTCGTGCAACTACTGATCATGAGGTCTCGGGTTCGATTCCCGGGTAAGACCAAATGATTGTATGATCTACAAATATTTATAGCAGTTGTATCAGTTGTCTCGTATCCATAAGACAAGCTTTGCTTAGCTTGGGACTAGATGACGTTGTGTGTTAGATGTCTGAAATAAATACAATTAACATAGGAATTCTCAACTGGTCATACTTGCAATGCAGAAACAGATTAAGGTAGCAACACCACAGTGTACAAAATGAACAATAGTAAAAAACTTGATCCAAATTTAATAAAAGAATAAATAAACTTACCATTTAGAAGGTTAGGTTTTACTTCTTGTACCGAACCATTTTTTTCTCCTTTAGCGTCCTGTAACATACATAATCATATAAAATTATGTTGTTTATTTACATAACAAACTATTGACATCTATGGTGTAATTATCATATATTTGGTGTTATGTAACAGAACTTGATACACCGAATTAGTTATTGATAATTTACAGTTGTTGAATTAAGTATACATTAGCTAACTTTCTAACCTTTAAGTTTAATAATGATTAACAAACCCTTTGCAAATCTGGTGAATTCTTATGATACTTTAAGTTACTTAATAAATTCATTTAAAACTTACCAAAGGAGATACGTTGATATAGCTCTTGAAGTTTTGAACCAACTTTTTTTCGTTCATTTTAATCAAATAATATCAATTCTTCGTTGACCCACTTTGACCGATTTCGACTTGTTTTCTTGAATAATTTATAAATAGAACTCTATTTTAGGGTAAAAGGAAGGTGATAGTTAAGCAAGTTGACAATTATCCGCATGATTTTACTGATTTTATATATCTTTGATAACAATCATTCGAGCAAACACTGTACTATCTGGTACCACTTCATTCGCTATTACATCGATGAGTATAGCATTTAAAAGTTTTCACTATTTCACAAAGCATTATTAATATTAGGAATTTCACAAGAAAACACAAAATTTACGAAGAAGACATATTTTTATAATTTAAAAAAAAATAAATGACCCACAGCAACACGCAAACCATCAACGACAGTTAAACTCTTTTATTGCCTGAACAAATATTTAAATGACACAAACGAAACGTCAACAAGTATAATTTAATTGGGCAATACTTGATGAGAAGTATGAGAACAATGAGAAGAACAAAAAATCACTTAATTTATGGATTTATGTGTTTTTTTTTAAAAACACAAAAAATAATAATATCATTAAAATAACTATTTTCGATATACTAATATGATATATATAATATTGTAAAGCTGAAGAGTTTGTCTCTTTGTTTGTTGAATGCGCTAATCTCAGGAACCGCTGGTCATATTCGAAAAATTCTTTCAGTGTTGGATAGTACAATTATCGAAGAAGGCTATAGGCTAAATATCATTACGCTTAGGCCGGAGGAGTGGAACACCAATGGAGAATGTTTCAAAAACGGTGGAAAATTATCACGCTACGGGCAAACGAGGTTGCATGAGTCAGCTGGTATTTGCATATTCTAAGAAAAACTGTTTTCTACGCACTGGGCCAGGTACGTCAGGTAAATCAAGTAACTTGACTTGAACCTTTGGAACCTATATAGATGAAAGGGCTGCTGAACGGGCATAATGCGTGATCGGAATAGACGGAGACTGAGTTTAGTTAGAGTCTGTCTATCTCACGCAAGCTTCTAATTATCTGAGTATCTATAGGTATCTTCTCAATCCTTCTACATTTACAAAACCTACCTACCTACCTGATTGTTTATGTTTACAATAGGTAATAATATTTTAGTGCATTGTTATTCTATCATTGTTAGGTTTTATGTAGTTAGAAAACTTACCAGAATATTGCCTCCAACCTCCAATCTTCGTATGGCATCTCAAACTGCCCTTTTAAATATATCTGTCCATTCAGAGGATGTACCCAGCAATGCTTCAGTACTTTTTTTCTTTCTAGCGACGCAAACCGCTACTGCTAGTAGGAGAGATTATCCAGCTAGGTAAGACCAATTTTGAGAAAGAGGTCAATCGTTGAATCCAAAACGGCTGGGCGACGTTCGAAAAGATGCGTGACATTATTTTCATACACTGCCAACACCACGCCGCCACAGCTCACTGCCTCTTCGGTCACGGCCCTAAGGCGAATCACGGCATCGACCGTCGAACGCCCCTCTCGGAATCCGAATTGGGCGTCCGACAGGACGGGCCCCACCTCGCAGAGGTGCCGGACGATGCGGGCAGAGAGTGTCCTCTCAAACAACTTGCCCACCTCGTCCAGCAACACGATGGGCCTATAGGCCGCGACCGAATCGGCAGGCCGTCAAGGCTTCCTCAATAGGACCAGCTTCCCGCATTTCCAGCACTTAGGCTAGCGTCCAACATCTCCCTGAGGCGGTCCGACATATGGTCGAGGGCCCCTCCAAGGCCCGCTACGCCACCGATAACTGACTTGGTGGGAAACCACCAACCAATGAAAGAGACAGACTCTAATTAAACTCAGTCTCTCTACTCCAATCACGCTTTCTGCCCGTGCAGCTATCCCTCCATATATATATATATATGCTCTGTCTAAGCCCTACTCCGATCACGCTCTCCGCTCGTCAAAACCCCCTTCATATATATGCTCTAAGATTACAGTAGTCTAATCTGTGATTTCTTAAAAAAAAACTGTTACCATAGACTTTGATTGTGCATGTGTGCATGTCTGATAAAAAATGGCGATTGTTAAATTTTTGTTGAGAGTTTGAAAGCGCAATCCTCAAGCACATATTTATATCTTTAAATATTTGTTGGTGAAACTGTGACTATATATCTTAAAAAATGGCTGACGTTTTGGTGGAGCGGAGACCGACCGCTCGGTTTTTCTGCCACAGGTGTAACGTTGAATTTTTTTTTCAAGGTGATTTGCAGGTAAAAATCAATAATTATTGTTAAATTTCCCTTTAAAATTGTTGTATAGTTATGGAAATTGAGTGAATGAGATCAGTGGTAACTAATGTTCACGTAGAAAGTACACCATATTGGACTATAGAAGTAAAATAATGCTTATTAGAATCCTACTGATACTGAGCGCCGGTTCACAATATTGCGTTTTATAGTATTTTCTCGGAAAATTGTTATGGGTATTGTCTTGATGAAAATTTAAAATTTCACATAGTTACATCACTGTTTACCTGCTTACGCAGTTTATCACATATCAATCAATAAAATACAATCAGTGATAAAATCTTTGTTTATTTATTTAACTAGCAGTGGTTTTGCCACATGTAAATTTAAATGTGAATTAAGTTATTAATGTTTGAAAATCTAGCCATATTCTTATAAGAAAAAGAACTTGTAAGAAGTACTAGACCATAAGGATTTACCAGTTAAAAAAAGATAAAAAGTACCAGAATTGTTATCTAGTGTTGTTTTTACTGTTCAAAGATATGGAGCGCAATATTTACACAAAATAATTGAAATCGTTAACTTGCTAAGGGCTTGAACAATACCCTTTTTTCGCTTGATTATTCCTTTTGATAATTCTAGTACTGACATCCTAAACATTTCATGTATGTGAGCACACTTGATTTGATGACATGAGTAATGTAATTTTGGTAAAATATGTTGTAATTTCAGGATTACACATGCCCGTACTGTGCTAGCGGCTTTATAGAACAGTTAGAAAATGAGACAGAAGGAGTAGCACTATCTGGAGACGACTTCAGTGACGCAGACATGAGTAATATTGACGATATGAGCAATATTGATGACATGAGCAACTTAGACGATTCTGACGATATACCCCATTTGATTCAGGTATGTTTAGTGTAATTTATTAATCTTACTTTCAAAAACATACTAAATGTTTTAGAAGGATGTAGTTGTGTGGGATTTTACATGGAATATTTTTCAACATAGTAATTTGTAACATCGGATCCATAGCCTTTAACAGTCTACTGCTGGACATAGGTCTTAAGGCAAAGGAGATTTTGGCCTACTATCTGACACTAACCAGACAGGTAGATATGTAGATAAAGGGTTTATTTCAAACTTACCTTCTCTATGTGCAACATGAACTGAAATCATCCAATAATGATTATGATGTTTCTATAAAGAACTAGATTAGATTCTTGTTAGATTGACAAGACATTATTTTTTCTTGACAGAGATATAAAATTGTTGTAAAATAATAATTATTACTTAAGAAGGGTAATAGTTTTGGCTAAGTATATGTTTGTTTATTTCATTTTAGAGTCTAAACTACTGAACTAATTTTAATGAATGTGGTGACAATACATTGACGTAAAATGTTGATGTGGTCGGGTGATAGTTTTTTAAACTACATCTTGTTACTATATTTACTATAAATAACTTTAGAAAATGAACTGCCATTATTATGTAAACAACTTAAATTTTTATTTAAGCACATTACAAATCTCATTTATAATGAGCAGTAAATATGTTGCTAATCTGTTGTATTTTCTTTACAAAGGAAAGTTCTGGAATTTGTCAAAAATCTTATTCCCATATGTTTTACCTCTTGAGTCTGTTATTGAAAAAAAAATTGCTACCCTGCCCGATGGAACGTATAAGCAGAATCCAAGTGTAGTGGTCACGATTGCAAATGCATATAATGCAGCATGGAGACCCACACCATAGCGGGCTGCAACTTTGGGCCTCCACACTTACCAACGAAACAAGACAACTCAAACAATGTCATTTTACATTGATTTTCAGTGGTTTACATAACAGTGGCTAGACTGTTTGCACATTAATATCAGACCTTTTAAATGATCAAGTCTATGGACACACACACAAATCATCCAGAATGTTTAGTGCACTTGTTTCCCTCCTACTGTGAACCTGGGTCTTTCAAGCGGGCCATAAAAAAGCATTTCACTAGGCTGTCATAGTGTGGGTCACCATGACATGACAATGGTGGCCATCACTCTCTGATTTTACTCATGTTTCTAAAAGGCAAAGTAGTCATTTTGATAGCTATTTATGTAATAGCTGCCAAAAAAAGACTAAATACAACAATTTGTGGATAACTCAAAGTATTGTCCCATCTGAGAATCAAGTGCCATCCATGCATTCATTTGTCAAGTGCCTCTTGGACTTCAGTTTATACAAATAATTAAGTAAATACATAACGTGACCTCGTTCATTTCGCGTATCGCGTGCGGTGTAACGTCATATGGTCGAGTTGATAACGAATGTTTTGAAATCCACGCCATTTCTTGTTATTGACGCAGTCGCAGAACACGCGGCTCCCGCGTAGGCGCTATATTTATTAATAGATTAAATCGATTTTATAAACGATTGTTATAATGCCCATTGTTATCAATGTAGACGTTACGATAACAATATACTGAATGAATAGACTTATACAGTTACTTTGTGATATTCTGTTGACAATGTTGCTTCTATTAAAGATGTTTATTTTTAGCTCAGGCTCTGTCTCGTCAAGTTTAACAGAGTTATTTTTTACCCGAATCTTATTAGCTTTATCTGTTGACGATCTTCGAAATAATCTTGAAATGGTTTTTATAAAATAAGAAAGAATACTTTTCTTAGTTTCACTAGTGTTTAGAAGAAAATAGACTGATTACCGACACAAATATTCTATACTAATATATAAAGCTGAAGAGTTTGTTTGTTTGTTTGAACACGTTAATCTCAGGAACCGCTGGTCCGATTTGAAAAATTCTTTCGGTGTTGGATAGTCCATTTATCGAGGAAGGCTATAGGGTATATATCATCACGCTACTACTTATAGGAGCGGAGCAACAATGAATAATGTTTCAAAAACGGGGGAAATGTTCACGCTACGGGCAATATAAGGCGCAAACGAGGTTGCGTGGGTCAGCTAGTATTATGTACGTACGTTTATATGTTAATGTATACATACATTTATGTATTTGAATTCAATGAAACACCTGGAAGTGGCTTTAATTTATCTTCCAAGACAAACATGCACACATACAAACAATACAAGTTAAATAAAACGTTGTGAATAGGTAAGGAAGAAATTAATTTTAGGAAATGAACATGTTACTAACACAGATGAATTAGGGAATATAAGCAGTTGGAATTGCGCCCGAACTATCTTTTAGGTCGCAGATACGAAGGTAGCGGGAGCGGACTGACTTTGTGGCGTCGGCCTTATACTTCTAGAATTCAGCATGTTAGGGTCGCATATGGGCTGCTTTTCGATCTGACTGCTGAACAGTCTGACCCCTCGAATAATATTTGTGTTATACTAATGTATTTACTTTGATAATTTCAGGGGCCACAACCGATGTTAAACGATTTAGCATTTCTAATGTCTGGCGGTCGAGTACGGTGAGTTTTTATTGTTTATAATAATTTAGAAAAGTACAGGTATGGACTATTGGGTTTTTGTTACGAAAAAAATCTTAAACAGCCTGAAGCATGGAAAAACTGGTATTCAGACAGAAACGGTTGAACCAGTAGCTGAACTCAAATAATCTTGAGATTAATAGGCTAGGAAAATGGATAATTACTTAATTACTATTTAGGTAAACTTTTTATAATATAGAGGGCAGATTTGCCCTCTTCTTTTTACCACAGAACAGTGGTTTTTCTCCTGATTTGTGATCAAGAGGGAAGTACGATCTGAAATTTTTTTTGTAGTAGAGTGCTTGTAAGAGACTGGCGTAGCTTGGTTTTTGGGTTAAATATGCTGAATGAGAAAACCATTTTCAGAAATAGACCACAAAAATTCTACTTATGTAATATCGATGATATAAAGTGAAGAAGTAAAATGGTTGTATATATTGGGGCAGGGGCACAGGCCGTCGCGAGACAGTACTGGAGCAGCTCGTGTGGATGATCGGCGGCGCGCGGCCGGCCAGCGGCGCCGTCACGGCCGGAGCGCCCTTCGTGCTCGTCGGAGCGCCCGGAGACTATGTATTTGGCGGCGAAGGTACATTTTACACTTTTAATTTTCCTTGAACCCTTTTCTTTTAACTTTTTGACGTCTACGTAAAACCTTTATTTATAAATTTTTAAAGGTTGACTAAAGGAATTGAAAGAACATAGAATATTTGATCAACTACTTAAAACCAGATTAATGTGTAAACAAAAAATGTTTAATAATGTATCATTAACAGCCTTTAGTAGGCTACATGCATTTATGCTTTTCTTACAGAGCTAAATCTAAAAGCAACATAATATACTAAGTTCCCCGCTCTTTTTAACACATTATGTCGTTACCTAAGCAATCACTGTTTAATAGAACTTAAAAGGGCGCTATGCATTACCAACTAGCAGTCTATAGCAGTATATTATAACACACTCTTAGCAATTTCTCTTTTTCGCAAAATAAATAATCAAAATCACCCATTTGGGAGATATGCTTATTTGTAAATGTAATGTAATGTATGTTACTCTGGGATAATTTTTAGCTTTCTAATGGTAAAATAATTTTTCAAATCGGTTAAGTACTTTTTGAGTTAAATCGTTACAAACAAACAAAAAAAAAACAAATCTTTCCTCTATATAATATTAATTTAGATTAACAACTGCGCTATGGTTGTTTAGTGGGATTGGTTATAGACGACCTTTTCGAAAACTACGAATAAATAAAAACAGAGCATGACACATAAATACATACATATATATAAATACGTGAAGCGAAAACTTTATACAAATTATATGCGAACCGAGATATGAAATGCGCAGTTAAAATTTGTGGAGAAGTGCAGAATATTATTAAAAAATATGTACATATATTTAAATGTGTGACCACTAGTAAATTCTTATTGTACAAGAGGATGAAAACATATGCCAACTGGTAGAGCGGTTTCACTCTCTAAAGGCCCTAGTTGTAGATGATACTAATTTATTAATTTATTTAGAAACTTTTTACAATATTATAACAGGATAAATTCTCAATGCAATATTGTAAGCTTATAACTAATTACAAAAGATAAAAAACTAAAATTTAAAACCAAATAATATTGTTACGCCATAGATCTAAATGGGTCTAAATGGTCTGGATAGTTCGGAGGACAGCGGCGCCATCTAGTAACGAGTAGCGCGCGACGGTGGAACTTATGCCCGGTGATTCCGATTTTCAACGCTAGATGGCACTAGATTACTTGTTCTAGGCGTTTCTATTTGCTCTAGAATGATTAATCAAATACTCCGGAACTTTGTAGATATTTCCTTAGCCCTATAAAAGCGGAGCGTATTAGCCGTACGGGCAGTTAAGCGTAGCGTTAACATCGAAGCGATCTTCTAGCGCGACTAACGAGTGATTTAGTGAATTATTATTGTAAAATTTTACTAAATATTGTGTTATTTTTTGGTAATCAACCGAATTACCTTTATTTACTTTATTTATTTAATACCCGGCTCCTAACAATATTATAAAAACCAATTGTATTAATAAAAGTAACGAATAGTTAGTTATATTCTTAACTGTTTATATCTGAAATAATGCCACTTTGTGCTGTTTCTGTGAATTTCGGCAAGCTGCAAGTAGGTATAAATGTCTATTGTCGTACCGATAATATTAATAATCCGTATGGCACGCGACAAACGGGCAAATTTAAGTAGGTTAGTCCTCGCCACCGCCGCACCGGGGCGCTGAGTGCGGCTCGGCGACGAGCGGACACGCGTCCGCTACGGGCACACAGCTGCAGGCGCGCATTATAGAACGATGTATATTTAATGTATTGAATAATCTATACAAATAAATAGAATTGGAGTGTCTGTTTGTAATATTTAAAATAACCAACCGTGGGAGAGCCACGCTTCAGCATGAATGGGCCGAAGTGATACTACAACCTCACAGAAAACCGGTGTGAAATAGCGCTTGCGCTGTGTTTCACCCAGTGAGTGAGGACACTGGAGGCCCATACCCCTCCTCATCCCCCCTCCTCACCCCTCTCACCCCTCTTCTCACCCCCTCCTCGCCCCCCTCCCCATCCCTCAAAGGCTGGCAACGCAGTTGTGGCGCCTCTGGTGTTGCAACTGTCTATGGGCAGCGGTAATCGCTTACCATCAGGCGATACGTCTGCTCGTTTGCCCGCATAGTACATAAAAAGCGCTTTTTACTAAATGCGTATGTATGTATGTATACACGGTACATATCATCATCATCAACATCATCGGCCTACCGCAGTCCACTGCTGGACATAGGCCTGTGGCGACCTCCACATACAGCGCAACATGCTACAACATCATGCTACAGCGTTATCGACCAGAAATATACCGAACTACGGTGTGACATCACGACACGGAGTACACAACAGTACCAATCATATATATATCTGTAATCTCTAGCACCGATTAACATAATAATATATATATAACTTCTCAACATCAACCGTTGGGCTGTGGCCCGCTATGAACACCTGGAGGTATATGACATGACACTCGTTCCGTTCATGCGTTCGTGCGATCGTGCGCGTTCGGGCGCACATAGCCCAGTTGCACTCGGTGATTAGAAACAATCACCGAGGGTGTAAGCAACGATGGTGCGGTCCGTACCTGGATGGGTGACCGCTGGTGGCATTATACCATGAGCGTCTCCGTGATTCGGAGATCACGTTAAGCAGTCGGATCCGGTTGTTATCCTAGGATAACAGTCGTGAAGCTTAGTTGGAGGCCTTTGAGCGGCTTAAAAACATCCAACGGCAAGATTGCGTAGCCACTACGTAGTCTTGCCAGTCCCCAACCCGCACTCGGCCAGCGTGGGGACGTGTGGCCTTAACTCACTCATGAGAGGAGACTCGAGCCCAGCAGTGGGACATTATGGGTTGTTTATGACACTCGTTCCTCCACAAACCTCTCCAATTGCACGCCACTTAGTTCGATCTTGGGCATATACCAAAATCAAATTTTAAATTCTGTCTCTCTGTTTGTCTGTCCGTTTATTCCGAATAATATCTAGAACGGCTGGACCGATTTTGACGGGACTTGATGATATGTGGAGTAACTTAGGCTAATGTGTTTTAGATTAACTTCGCCCCGCTTCGAAAAACCGCGGTATTCAGCTAGTCATTGATATAAGTAAAAATTGAATATTACAGGTTTAGATGCCGTAGTAACACAGCTATTAGGACAACTAGAGAATGCGGGCCCTCCGCCGTTGCCGAGGGACCAGATCGCTTCGATTCCCAGTGAAGTTGTGACAGAAACACACGCCGTAGCCAACACATCGTGTAGCATCTGTTGGGAGGACTTTGAAATTGGTTCGTATTACCTGTGATATAAGATGTGATAAGTTATTTCAAAATGATATTTTATTTACCTTGATGTCTTTGTTAATTGTTTTTTTTTGCCTGCTATGCATAATACTCGTACAAGTATTATAGAAGGAAGACAGTCCACAGAATAACACGGGTTACCAAATGGAGGGGAATAGCCATAAGGTCTTTTCTGATACATAAATCTGTTATTTATAAAGGGTTTAATTTATCTCGACCCGTTTGTTTGTTTATTTATTTGGGTCAAATCTAGTAACTCCGTTCCTGTTGACAGATTGATCTGAAATTTGGTACACGCCTTTTCAGGTGACAATACAATGAAATAAATTGTTTCATTGTAAATCCAAGATGGCCGTCGCTACAAAATGGCGGTGTGGTGTTGCAGGTCAGACGGTGTCGCGCCTGCAGTGCGAGCACGTGTTCCACGCGTCGTGCATCACGCCGTGGCTGCAGCTGCACGCCACGTGCCCCATCTGCCGGCGCTCGCTGCTGGACGACGACGACACGCCCCCGCCCCTCGCGCCGCGCCCGCCCGTCACCAGCGCGCCCGCCGCCGCCACCGCCGCCACTGCCGCCACGTCCTCGCCGCCTGTCGACTCCACCTCATGTGAGTAGCACTGCACTGCTCCACTGAGACCACACCTTAACAAGCCCTGCTGCACCACGCTGGCGGGTGGTTTTGTTAACTTTCCTTTTTGTTTATAGTTATGTTTTCCTATGTCGTTTGCTTCCTTACTCCTTTTTTTATTGTTTTTTACGCAACCTATGTTTCGGCTGTGATCGAAATTTGTGGCAAAATTGGTGAAGGCGAGAGCTAATCGAAAACCTTATTTTGTATAAAGGGATTAAGGTAGGCGGGTCAAGTTATTTACCTACAACAAAAATATAAACAACAAATATAGTTAATCTATATCTATACAGATAAATAAAATTGGAGTGTCTGTTAGTAATATTCAAATAACCGCTTTTTAAAAATGTATATGTATGCATACATGGTACAGGAACCAAAACAACATTTAAAAAAAAAAATGTATTTCTGTCGGTCTTTCTGTCTGTCTGTTTGTTCCGGGTAATCTCTGGAACAGCTGGACCGATTTTGACGGGACTTTCAATGGCAGGTAGCTGATGATCAGAGGAGTAACTTACGCTACTTTTTTAGACTAGCTGTATCCCGCGGCGTCTCCCGCGGTACGACAATAACCGCGAGTAACACCGCGGGTTTCAGCTAATCTGTACAAATAAATAAAATTGGAGTGTCTGTTTGTTATGTATGGTATACACATACACGGTACATATACCAAGAATGTATTTGTTTTTTTTTATGTGTATTTATTCCGGGTAATCTCTAGAACGGCTGGACCTATTTTGACGGGACTTTCAGTGATAGGTAGCTAATGATATAAGGAATAACATAGGCTACTTTTTTAGAATAGCTTCACCCCGCGGCGTCCCCGCGGTACGACGTTAACCGCGGGTAACACCGCGGGACTCAGCTAGTTTGAAATAAAGCTATTCATTAATTACTTACGTATTGTAACGTGAATATTCATTGAAACACAAATTGATTTAATAAAAATTGGTTACACAAAGAGCAATATATACATTCAATATAAAATTTACAAAGGAAATAATAAATAAATAAAAAGCCTTTTTATTTCCTGTAAATTTACAATACTGCATATATAAGTATCGGTCTTATTCTATGTTATTAGATACAATAGATATAGAAACTTCGTTCTTACTTAACTTATACTAATACTCTTAAGGAAAAAAAAAACTATAACCTAAAATCTATGTAACGTTAATATCTCTGTATTTAAAAAAATATGTAAAAATCCTATTTATGACTATTTTGGCTACATATATTTACTTATACTAATCTAGTTTATTAAATTAATCTACAGGAACCCCAGAATGGGTAAAGGCCTCCTCCAGTGATGCCCATTTGACTCTGTCTTGTGCTGTTTGTCTCCAGTTTGGACCAGCTATTTTTTTAATATCATCCTCCCATCTTGTGAGGGGTCTTCCTCGTGCTCTTCTGCCTAGCGGGCCTTTCCAGAATGTAACTTTTTTGGTCCACCTAGGATCAGTTTGCCGCGCAACATGTCCTGCCCACTTCCATTTCAATTTTTGTGCATAACTCACAGCGTTTGTTGCTTTAGTTATTTTACTTATATTTGTGTGTCGTATTTTGTCAATCTTTTTTATTTTCAGCATGCTACGCTCGAGTCCTCTCTGACATACGCTGATCTTCTTTTTTGTGTCGGTAGTAAATTTCCATGTTTGACATCCATATGTCAAACACGGTAAGAGACTTGAGTTCAGGACTTTTGTTTTAATAGCTTGTGGCATATTACTTTTGAAGACTTCCTTGAGACTCCAGTATTTGTTCCATGTTAATTGGATTCTTCTTTCCAGTTCTATGTTCTTGTTTTTTCTATCGAAACTAATCACTTTTCCCAGATAAACATATTTATCCACGTACTCTAGAGGCGTGCTATTGACTATTACTGGTCTTTCCAAGCTGTTTGTCATCGTCTTAGTCTTTGTAATATTCATTTCCAGTCCTACTTTAACACTAGCTAAGTGTAGGGTGTCTACCATGACCTGTAGCTGGGAGAATGTCTCTGAAAATAACACTAAGTCATCAGCAAATCTTAGGTGATTTAAATAAGTGTTCTGAATGAAGAGTCCCTGTTTTTTCCAGTCTAGCTTGTTTATGATCGATTCGAGGACAGCTATAAATAAAATTGGAGACAGTGGATCACCTTGTCTAACACCCCTTTCTATTGGAAAGCTAGGGCCTAAAGTTTCTAGTTTAATTTTGGCGTTATTGTGGTTATATATTAATTTGATGATTTTTATATATGTTTCCTCTAGTCCTTCAAACTTTTCCAGATGCTTGAATGTTTTACCGTGTCAAAAGCTTTTTTATAGTCAATGAACGCCATATAGAGTGTTCTTTGGTTTTCTTGATACTTTTCTATAATTAATTCAAGTGTGTGGATGTGATCAACCGTTGAGAAACCCTTCCTGAATCCTGCTTGCTCAACCGGTTGCATTATTTCTAGTATACTACTAATCCTTGTGTTTATAATTGAAGTGAATAATTTGTATAGACTCGGTAGAAGACTAATTGGTCGATAGTTTTCGATGTCCTTCGGGTCGCCTTTTTTATATATTAGTATAATATTTGATTCAGACCATTGTGACGGTGTTTTAGAGTTTTGCAGGATCTTATTAAACAGTTCAGCTAATGGTGAAACCAGAATCGCTTGTGCTTTTATCAATGCTTCGTTGGTAATGTTATCAGAACCAGGGCTCTTTTCTGGTTTCAGTTTCTTTATTGCTAGTATTATTTCTGATTCTTCTATTGATTTAACGTTTCGTTCTGTTGTATTATCTAATTCGTTCTCTATATTTGTAGTTGTTCTGTCTTTGTCGCTGTATAGTTTTCGGTAAAATTCTGTTGCGGTAGTAATAATATCAGCTCTAGTATTGAGTTCCATATCTTGTTTCCTCAGTCCTTCTATCCACGATGTATTTGTTCGAAGTTTTTTGTAGGCTTTATTCGTACTGCCAGTTCTTTGGATATATTCTTTTATTATGTCTTGTCTATGTTTGGCGTAATCTGCTTTTATTTATTTGTTAACTACTTTATACAGTGCGGATAGTTCATTTTTCTCGCTTCGGGTTTTGTTTTTAGTTCTCTGTAATTGTTTCCTTCTTTCTAATAGTTTTACGGTACCTGATGATAGTATTTTATGTAGTTTGTTTTTTACCCCCTTTGGGCGGGCTTGTCTTAAACTAAAAGTGATAGCCTTTTCTATTCTATCATAGCACTCTTGTATTGAGGTGTTTTCTGAGTTTATTGTAGCTACAGACAACTGTGATATTAGGGTTTCATAGTAATTGTTTATTTCATCTTCGCTCTTAAGTGAACTAAATTGACTATTTGTGAATTTAGTTCTAGATATTTTTTGTTTGGTTAGTGTTATTGTTGATCTAATTATTCTATGGTCCGACTGGTAGTTTAGATTCATCGTCTCTATGTTTTGGAATATTTGTGGTTGGTTTGAAAGTATATAATCTATTTCATTTTTATATTGTCCGTTTGGGGATCGCCAGGTCCATCTTCGATTTGGTTTTTTTTTTAAAACATGTGTTTATGATTGTAAGCTTGTGTTGAAGCGCAAATTCTACAAGTCTCTGTCCTCTTTCGTTCCTTTCTCCATAACCGTGTTGCTTAGTAACTAAATATTCTTCCAATTTGGGAGTTCCTATCTTAGCGTTAAAGTCTCCCATTAATATAGTTGTTTTGTGTGCTGTGTCCAAGGCTTTATCGATTGTATTGTAGAATTCATCAATGTCATACTCACTTGCTGATTCCGTTGGTGCATAAACTTGTATCAGAGATGCCATATGACCCTGTATGTTTATGTTTAATATTGCGACCCTCTCTGTTATTCCAATAAAACTTGTTATGTTATTTCTAAGGGACTTATTTATAATAAAACCAACCCCGTATTTGCCAAGAGTTTTTCCTATATAGCACAGTATAAAGTTTTCATGTTCCTCTATTTTGTTTCCATGTCTTCTCATTTCCGAAATTCCAATTATATCATATTTAATTTTTTCCAAAGCCACTTCCAGTTCTAATAAGCGCTCATGTGTCGAGAGAGTCCTAACATTGTACGTTGCAATCTTAAGTTTACGTTCATGTGAGGAAACGTTGTTTTCTGTTGATGTGCTCATTGGAGGGTTATGGTCGTATTCTTCCACGGTGACCAACCGGGTTGGAAGATCTAATCTAGCATTTTTATTCATTTGTTCATTTCTAACATCTGCGTGAGAGGAGGGGCGTGATTGCTATGTATTCTTACTTTTGCCTTCTTTACTATTGTTAGTTTACAACAAGTTTACAAAGGAAATAATAGACGTTATTGTTTATTATGTTTCCGGAAAGACCCATGTCACAATTATGAGATGTGAACGGAGCGAAATCTGAAGAGAAACTCCCTTGTTTCCGATCGTGCCGCTTTATATATATATATATATGTCCCCAACTCGCCTGACGCATAGAACCGCTCAATTGTGTCACGTGTTCGTAATAACTCCCTCATTCCGACACATGAGGTGATTAATTATCACCGCACAGAGTCACCATACCGGCACCGTAATTTTAGGAACTAGGAAAATATAAACTATAATTGGACTGGTATGTAAAAGTAATTTTGTGTGTGTGTTCTACAGCACCGTACTCGCAGCTAATGGTGCGGCGGATCCACCTGAGCAGCGGGCCGGCGTGGGAGGTGGGCCCCGTGAGCGCGGTGGGGGGCCCCTCGGCGGCCGAGTCGTCGTCCTCTACGTCCACGGGCTCCGTGTCGTCCGCGTCCACCGGCACCGGCGCGTGGGGGGCCCCGGGGGCTCCGACCGCGTCCACCACGTCCAACTCCTCGTCCAGCCTCAACTCCGGCGAGCGCAGCGCGCAGTTCAACATGGACATCGACTTCGACTAGGTGCGGTCTAGTGTCCGGCCTCGAGCGTCTTTTCATTTGTATGTGTCAAATATTCTTCATATTGTGTAACCCGCGAGTGCGACCGTCGTATGAGATTTATGTAAAAATATAATATATGATACGGTTACTTAAAGTTCTTTTAGATGAGTAATATAGAGTGCGAGTGAAGCCGCAGTCGGCCCGTGGGAGCCCTGCCGCCCTGGAGCCCTGGAGCCCTGGACCGGCCGAAGGCGCTCGCTTAGGTTCCACTTCTGAGGGACGTATATTTAAAGACCCGGGGTAGTTGAGAGTAAATTATTTTGCTGACATAAACGAGGTGTTGTGTGCGTAATAGTGAATAATATCATCCTCAATGTGTACAAATTTTTTCAAGTGGGTTACTGAATACTGTTATTACACATTCTCGTAGTGTTGAGTTTTGTTTTGTAAATTTTGTAAATACGCATGTAAGTTTAAGAAAGTCGCTATAAGCTGTAGTATGTTAATACTCAGATAACTAGCTGAATATATATTTCGCCAAATAAAATGTTTTTAAATTGGTTTTATTAAAAGTATCCTTAAATTGTAATCGCTGGAAGCGATGCGATACATGTTTTATGTTTGCGACGATGACAGTTATTTTGTATATAGTGAATGTATTTAAAACTTATTCTCTTTTTCGATGATCAGTTTTGTTTATATAAAATAATATTAAGCCCCACTTTATATGGGACCGTACTCGTTTAGTTAAACAATAAAAAAACACGTGCAAAATATAATTGTTTATTAAATGCATAATTTAGTCGTTATCGCTATGATTTTATAGGATAACAGTACGGTGGTGTTGTACTTAGCTGCAGCGCGTAGGGCGGTTCACTGACCACTGTCCTGTACCCATCTCCATAGCATTATGGTTCTATGGTACTGAAATAACATATGTACAATGCAATTTGTTCCAGCATAGTTAACACAACAATTTATTGAATGATCACAATCTACATAATTATCGAATGAATATCAATATGTGATGATAATAAAATATTGTACACACCCACAAATATATATATGACCAGTTGTTTTTTGTAAATGTGGTGATAGCATGCATTTTCTAATGAATAGGTATAGCTTGTATTTAATTTGATCTTACTTTGTTTAAAGTATGAAATTTATTCTTTTACATGATAAAATAATTTTGGACTTGTTTGAAGCTAGGGTCCAGGGTGCGGCCTAATGTAGCCCAGTGTGCGTACAGCTTGTGGAAGAATTATCTATGGTGTTTTCATGTCTTTCATTTTGGCTATAATGACGGTATTATAAGATCACATTGAAATTTTATAAAAGAATGAACGAATGAGTAGTGTGATTAAATTTAATTATTGTACTTCATATAGTGACAAATGTAACTGATGACCGTTTTTGTTTACTAGATATCATTGTATGAAATATAAGTGTTCTGTGAGCGAATGATTATTAAATTATTATTTTCTTAATAAATTACTTTGGACTGAGAGCTGTATATTCTATTTGTCTTTTGCTCAGCTTTGTAATTATGCAATATTGATTACAATAGGACACTAGTGAGTTGTAAAATTATTTAAAAACATTTATTAATATGTATGTATAGAGGAATTAACACGCTTTGGCACAGTGCGACTGGAGTGACAAGATCGCCCCACAGAAAACCTTTGCAAGCTGCCTTTGGCAACGCAACAGTATGTTTTAAGTAGTATATATATATATATATATATATATATATATATATATATATATATTGTTGGGTGGCGTAGCTAACTTACATTCTGTTGACATGCCTGCTTAATTCTTTTGGTATGACAGAGCATAAGGCAAACGAGGAGACAGTCAACTGATTGAAAGTTACTGCTGAAGCCCATGAATGCCTGAAAAACAGCTTTGAATTGACTGATGTTTCCATCAGGTAACCTATTGGTCGCGTTGATTCCCCTAAATATACATAATCATATAACATTGAGCGAGAATTTTCAAAGTGAGATGTCTTTTGTAAGTTTAATAATTGTTATTCAGTATTAGAATTTAGAGTTCCAGTCGAGAGAATTCTTAACGTTTTCCAACATGACTATCTAATTGTTAGCGATCTATGTTTATATTATTAGTAGACAAAAATGGATTTTGATTGTAAGTTGACCCTAACAAAATAATAAGCGTTCTCTGAGAGCAATGCCGTTTAAGATTTTGAAACCCCGTCACCAGATGTCGCTACAATGTATCTCGGCGCTACTCTCCATCGCACATGTATATTAGTCACTTATTTTAATGTGAAAATAGAGGTTTTGAAGGGGTTTTTCCAGGAAAAAAATGAACTGCAAGCACAGTCATTTATAAAGCACCAGTAAAGATTACCCCTAATACTGAGAAGCATACAGAGTAGATTATTAATTAATTTGAATTTATATACGATAATTAAATGGATCTACCCAGTTTTTTATTTTTTTCTTCCTGATCATTATGAGCAGCACAATGTTGTCTTCAGAAGTTAGCAAAAAACCTAAATCTTTAAACTACAATCCGTAAAAAAAATAAGTAAATGTGTTGTAAGTTGAATTCAAGTGATTGAAGTTTAATTTCTACCCTTCGATAAAAAGTAGCAATTGTAATAAACAATGCCATATATTATACCTATTGAATTTCATGGTTTTGAGTTTGAAGGTTTAGGTTTATCATATGTAGGTAGTAGAGTCACGCTCATTTCAGCATGGTTAGGCCGTCTCGACCGGGGCGGGTACTACATGAGCACAGAATATCAACGTAAAATGACAGCGTTCGTGCTGACGTGTTAGTTGGTGAGTGTGAAACCGGAGGCCCAATGATGCAGAAGCATCACTAGCCCGCCATGGTGTGGGTCGCCATGCTGCATTGTTGCATTGTCTACACGAGCACTGAGTATGGTGACCACCACTCTAGGATTCTGCTTATGCTTTCTGTCAGACAGAGTAGTCATTTTGGCAGGCTATACATAAAAAAAAAGCTACTAGTTTCACTAGTTCAAACCATGTCACTTTTTTTTAATTCGGTTTGGCTGTTCTAATTCTAGATAAGTTCTAAAAAAAATCGTGTGCATCTCGGGACGCTTGATAGAAGTGATAACATAAACTAATCTAAGCTGAAATATTTACAGCTAGCGCTGTGGGTTCGAGGGAGAGGGGAGGAGCCTGCTTACCGCTGCCGCATGCGTTAGGGACAGGGAATCTAGACAGACTGGGACCGTAACGCGTTACGTAACGAACCGGTTTACCCTCCCATAAGTTATCACTTCACATTGTGGCACAGAACAATGAACCTTAGCAGAGTAAATGTAAGGTCGGTAGTAGATTGATTGTCGTTGGCTTGTTTATATTTACTCTGAAACGGTTATGTTCGAATGTTCTGTAGCACTTGGAATTTTCGAGAATGAGCCAGTAGTTACTCGTGGCGTCCGATATTAAAAGGGCGCCTCATCGACCGCTAGTTCAGTTTGAGCTACAGTGTGATAAATATCTAAGTGATATGAGTGATTAACCCAGCGAGCTCTGCGATCTTTAATGACGAATTTCTTTTATGGGATTTTGGTCAGACGAGGAGACGGATCGCCTGGTTGTAAGCGATTACCGGTTAAGGCTTTTTAACTGTACATAATTGAATCAAATAATTATGATGATGAGTTCGATTAAATTATTTAATATAACTTTACAACCATGTATGCGATAATGAAAAATTTTATGTACCTACCGGCCACTTGGAATGCTTATAACTTTTGAACAATTGACCAACAAACTGTAATATGTGGTGATTAATTCAAACTAATAAGCAACTAAACGTAGGAGAAAACAGATTTTCACTAGTTGTTGAGATATATACCTACGAGGTATAGGCGTGACCAAGCTGGTTAGAGTAACCCTAACAACTTTAGAATCAAGAATCACAAAATAAATAAACTTTACCCACCTACCCCACAAATAAGGTGGGGGGAGGGAGAGGGGGGGGAGGCTGCAGAGTGTTTGTGATCCAGTAACCTCACTAATTTCGTATACAATACAGTAGGCACATTTTTCAATCATTCAATTATTATAGTTTTGTTAATTTTGCCTCATCCCTTAGTAAGGGCTGGTTATGCCCATGGGCAGGGCAGATTCATTATGAAAACTAATACATAAAAAAGTAATGCCAAAGTTTATTGAAATCGGTGCAGCGGTTTAGCCTTGAAAACGTACCAGAAAGAGTTACTTTGGAATTTTTTATATTACTATGGATTGAACATCAACGTTATTCGATCCGCAGCATAAAGGTCTTAATAATGGCTCATTTTAAAAGGAGATTTACCGTCAGTCAAACAGGTTTTCATAACATTAACACTGGAGAATAAGAAAGTCATGTATGACCACGGAGCAAATACAAAGAGGAGATGCCCTAATGAGATTTTTGTATGAAGCAATGCGTGACAATTTGCGGGGGTGAGGGGGTGTTAGTTTACACTTTTCCATCTACCAGACAATAGCAAAACTACTTGCATCGTTGTACGAGTATATTGCTATGTAGTTTAGCTTTGTATTTGCTTCGTGTGTATGACACATCTAAATCTTAACAATCGCATCAATGCAATACACCAATGATGTTTTAGTGTATCCTGTTGGTCTAGTGGTTAGTGACCATTACTCCCAACCTGGAGGTCCTGGGTTTGATTCATTCTCAGAACAAATAAGTATGTGATAATCACGATTATTTGTTACGTGCTTGGATGTTATTTATCTACACAAATACAAATAAATAAAATTGGAGTGTCTGTTTGTAATATTAAAATAACGGCTTTTTACTAAATGCATATGTATGTATTCACGGTACATATACCAAAATAACTTCTTTTTCTATTTTTATCTGTCTGTCCGTTTGTTTGTTCCGTCAATCTCTGGAACGGCTGAACCGATTTTGACGGGACTTTAACTGGCAGATGGCTACATCAGCCATCTGTCAGTTAAAGTAAGGAATAACTTAGAGTACTTTTTTACACTAGCTTTTACTCGCGGTTGTAAAGGTACAACAATAACCACGAGTAACACCGCGGGACACAGCTAGCTTATAATATGAATGTATTTAGAAATATTTAAGTATGTTTACATCAACAACAACTCATAACTGGCTGGGCTCGGGTCTCCTCTCAGGAGAGGGTTAAGGCCATACGTCCCCACGCTGGCCAAGTGCGGGTTGGGGACTGGCAAGACTACGTTGTGGCTACGTAATCTTGCCGTTGGATGTTTTTAAGCCGCCCAAAGGCCTCCAACTAAGCTTCACGACTGTTGTCATATGATAACAACCGGGACCGATTGCTTAACGTGACCTCCGAATCACGAAGACGCTCATGGCAACTATTGGTAACATGCCACTAGCGGTCACCCATCCAGATACTGATCGCGCCGTCGTTGCTTACCCTTGGTGATTGTTTTTAATTACCGAGTGCAACTGGGCTATGAGACCCTCAAGTATGTTTAACAGCAGTGTGATTACCATAGTACAGGGATTGCTTAGTTTGAAATCAAACGGCCGTGTGTGAGATTTGTGAAGTTATTATAAAAAAAGTGGTACCTACAACAATTTGTAAATCGGTTAGAGACATCGTACTTCCTAGCAATAGTCAATTTGAGTTCTGGGTAATCAATCCTGCTCCAATGAAGCTAATACATTAACTATTATATTCCCATAAGCAATATCAAACCAGGCTTTGATAATGTTTGTTTAGTTCAAGACAATTTTTACCCGACTGCAAAATAAGGAGGGCTATGCTTTTCGAGCGTATGTAGGGGAAAGGTGTACATAATGATCCCTCGACGTAACCAATCATGTATGGTTTTATTGACTTGTCAGTGCATTTAGAAGATTAGATTCCGCAAGCATCCACGCACTGCTGTGCAAAGTTTCATGGTGGTGTGAGTGTTATAATATAATATTATAACAAAAACTCCCAACAAAATCATTTTTCATGTAAAATGTTGCCAAGACGACTGCATATGGCTTACCCTGTGAAACAGATATCAGATCTCATGTAGAGCCAAGCTTCTGAATCTACCTGCCCTAACTCTACCAACACTAACTTCACAAACTCTACATCGCATTAAAAAAGTATGGCTTGGCTATGGCTACAGTTAGGAGAGAGAGGAAAATGAAGCGCAAGGGCACTATCTACGCTTTTCCGCTTCGTTTGGCTCGTCTTGGCGGGGACACGATGGTGCCCCCAGATTAAAAATCAGTGTATTCAATTTAAGGTAAGTACAGATTTGATATTCCATAGCTTTAGTCCTAGTATAGTATACATAATGCGATGGCTGAATTTGTAGTAAAGTTTGGAGTTTTTTAACAGTATAATTATTAATTAGTCACATTCCTTTGTCGTAACTAAAATAAAAATTAATCTATACTAATATATAAAGCTGAAGAGTTTGTTTGTTTGTTTGAACACGCTAATCTCAGAAAATACTGGTCCGATTTGAAAAATTCTTTCAATGTTAGATAGCCCATTTATCGTGGAAGGCTATAGGCTATATATCATCACGATATGAGCAATAGGAGAGGAGCACCAATGAAAAATGTTTCAAAAACGGGGGAAAATTATCACGCTACGGGCAATAGTAGACGCAAACGAGGTTGCGTGGGTCGGCTAGTAAATAAATAAAGCTTTTATTTCCGAAAATTTTCAATTTTATAGTAGACTAAAGTCTTTAAAGAATTTATAATATAAAAGAAACTGTATGAAAAAGATTTAAAAAGAACGTTAAACTTTTTAAAGACTAAAGCCACACTTATATTACAAAATATCCTTTACTTCGGTGTGCTTTTTGGCAAAGGCCTCCTCCATCTCTCTCCATTGTTTTCGGTCTGCCGCCACTCTCATCTATAGTGGTCCCAATGTAATTTTTAGGTCATTCTCCCATCTCCTTCCTTTACGCCCTCGGCTCTTAACGCTATTCCTTGGCTACCATTCTGTCACCAGTTAACTCCACTTTTGCTTCTTGCAGCGGAGCATATGACCTGCCCACCGCCATTTGAGTTGGTGAATACGTCAATATGTCTGTTAATTTAGTTTTGCGCCTGATATCTTTACTTGTAAATTTATCTATTAATTTCAGTCCTAACATGCTTCTTTCCATGCATCTTGCTAATTTTTCCAAAGCCCAGGTTTCCAGGTCGTATGTAATGCAGGGTAGAATATAGGTATCAAATGTCTTCTTTATCGTCATGCTCAGTTCCTTGCTTTTCATGATTTCCTTCAAAGCCCAGTACCTTTTCCACCCCGTCGCAATTCTTTTGTTGACTTCTTTGGACATTTGGGTAGATTATCTGATCAAGGTACACACACTCCACTACATATTCGAGTTTCTATCCGTTTATGGTTATGGCATAGGTACTGAGCTGGTCATCCATTTACTCCTGCTTTTGTTTATAATCAATTTTTTTTAACTTTGTTTATGTCTTTTTTAGAAACCTACAAGGCCGCGAAAATATGTAAGAAAAACAGCACGCCAGAATTGGAGCGAGTGCGCAATGATAAAAGCTTTGGATGCTTTAAAAATGGTATGCCTTATAAAACCGCTATTAAACAATTTTTAGCTCCACTTATGTCACTTAAAAGACGTGCAAAAGGGAAAAATATTCACGCTTTTGATGGTGTCAAGGCAAGTTGGGAAGTTTTAAGAAGTTGTTTACTGACGATCAACAACTAGAATTGGTACAATACATAACAGAGAATGAGGAAACCATGGGTTAACGACTGAAGATGCTTTGAAATTTGCTTATACTGTAGCTGAAAGAAATAATATAAGACTAACTAAAGACTAATAGAAGGCGGTTTTCTACTACGACGCGCAAAGCTGGGTGAGGCAAAGTCATCCTGACATCACACTACGTGCACCGGAATCAACATCAGCCGCTCGAGCTAGAGCTCAATCCCTCGACCCAAAAATAGGGTGTTATAGAGTTATAAAGCCAGTTTGCTTGCGGTGGTTCTTAATTATGTTTGGTTAAAATCGGTCCAGCAATGTGAGAGTATCAGCTCTTTTACAAAGTGATGTAAGGCATTTTTAGCGTACGATTACTGTGCTTGCGAAGGGGATTTTTTTAAATTTTGGATTGGTATCATTAACGATAGTAGTTATGAGATAATTGTTTAATTTTGTTCCTGTTTCTTAAAACTTTTTATTTTTAATGATAATAGTAAAAATATCGTTTCGTTGTTCCTATTTATTTTGCTTTAAAGATTTCATATTCAGTGATTGTACCTCGATTTTAACAGAAGATTATTTAATTGCGTTTCTTTTTCTGAAAAGTTAACGTATTAAGTAGTCGGTATGAATTTAGGATATTGTGAAGATTCAAACTGATTATTCTAAGATCTACTTGTGATGGTAGTATAATTTAAAATTATGAGATTTATTATTATCTTCGAAGACTGTTATTTTTATTAAATAAATGTAAATAAATGTTTTTGTTAAATTAATGTTATCTATTGTCTTTAAATGTTTTATTTTTATTGCATTTTTATCAATAGGAAAGAAATCCTTCTAGATAATTGAATAGAAAGCTCATTAATTTGTAGAGCGATAAATTAGCTAACCATAGAATTTACTAATTGAATGAAAGGCTTTATTAACAAACTTTTACAGTAATTTTCTCTTAGGGGGATCATTTTTGTGGTACAAAATAAATAAAGCCTTCCCCTATGTATGTATTTATGTATGTTTATTTCTTTGGCACGCCCTTGAGCCTAAACGGCTTGTCGTACTTTTATATGAGTTGTGTTAATAGATTCGTCTTAGTCTTGAGAGTGAATTAGGTACATCAAAATAAAATAAAAAATATGAAAACACCTAGATTTAATGAAGATGGCAGATATTGATGCAGTCGGATTTTTTTACTAATTTTACTTGTTTACATTATACAATGGGGTGTACTCATCTAGTCACGCATTTAACTTACTTCTTTAAAGATTTTCTACATTTATTAAACTCTGTACAATTAACCGTTGAATTTAAAACCTCTTTTCAAGTAGTCAATCAACGAAATTACATGTAAGAGATATCCTTTATATTAAGCGTCTCGGAACATGCAATATAAATGTAACCATACAATAAACTACGTCTCTGATTGTGAATTAAAAAAGTTGAATGAGCCCGAATGGCCCCGGCAAGCCTTTTGTTAAATCAAGACGTCCTTGGGCCTTAATCTTTGTCAGTAACAGGAGAAACCTTGCTTCATTTACAAGACCGGCACGCTATGATGGCCGTTTTGACGTTTGTCCACTCATGAAGTTTCGTATTATTAGTAATTACTTTTGAAGGAGCAAATTGCTGTTCTTTATTGTTAATAGGGACGTGCAGTTAGTCATAAAATTAATCGAATATATTATTTTAGGACACAAAATTGATTTATTACATTGATTTCTAAACTATATTATATTAGGGTCCTGTTAACATATTTTTTTTATTTTCAAAAGATTATTATTGGTGTACTTGTTTACCACACAACTCGGCATTAGGTTTTCGATATTCACAATAAAAAAAGAATATATGCGATCGTCACATAGGATCGCTGGCCACTCAACTACAACCTACGGCAAACTCGCGTCAATGCTTTACGCAAAACAAAGCAGTTTCGACTTGACGTTGCTTCGAAAAGTACAAACTGTGAGTGCACTGCCATTTTAAGATAGTTTTGACCTGACTTTGGATTTCGGATATTGATACTGCAGTACTGTTGACCCTTGCTCGTTAATTTAGCTCTGTTTATGCCTTTTGTTGTAGATTTCGTCGATATGGCCGAACGTTACGCAGATAACTTTTCTAAACAGTCAGACATGTGATTTCATTATACGCCTTCGTAAGAATTTCGATCGTGAATTTCAAAATGGAAGGACAATTCTACCTATAACGTCAGTTGTAAAACGCGTAGCTGATGCGCTTAATATTGGACAACGAACTATTAGACGAATAACTAAAGAAAGATATGGCGAGATTGGCACAGAAGAAAATAAACTTCACACACTAAAACCAAACCAGTCGTAGGCATCTAAAGCTTTAAAGCCGATGTTATCCAAATGGAGGATGGATGGAGTATGCAACAAGAAAAAAGTTAGTGCAATCACTGATGTAAGCTGTATTATTCTTCGGTGGAGAAGATCTTTTACGAAGATGACCGTTGGATTTCGATACAAACAATATAACAAACCTAAAATATGAATTGAAAGATTTGACATCGTGATGGCAAGATATACTTTTTAACGGCAAGTGAAAGAAATTGAAAATTGGCAAAATGTTGTGTTTTTGAATGAAACATGGCTTTATGCCAACTGTAAGCCGTTCTTGGATAGATGACACCGCAGCATCGAAGTTCACAGTTCCGTTTGGAAAAGGATCGCGACCATCAACGGGTTTGTCGGAGGTTCTCTCATGGCTTTTGCATCAAAAACCACTGGAGACTATCATGAAGAAATGAATGTAGAAAAATTTACTGAATAATTTACCTCAATGTTATGTAGCCTCCCTGAACCATCTATTATAATTACGGATAAAGCCCCATACCACTCGATGCAAGTTGATAAGCCACCTGCCCAATCCCAAAAGAAAGCTGACATCGTCGCATAGCTTCAAATAAAATGGCGTAGATCCAAACATAAATATGTTAAAAGTGGAATTTGTACGTCTTTTAAAAGAAAACAAAACAACTAAGATACGATACGTCATTGACGAAATAGCGTTAGAACATGGGCACAGAGTTATACGGTTACCACCTTACTATTGTGAATATAATGCAATTGAGTTGGGCTCAAATTAAGGGATATGCTGTAAGACACAATACAGAACCCCCATTTACAACAACAAAAATGCAAAAAATAATAGAAGAAGCTTGTGAACATGTGACTAAAGTAGACTGGGAAAAGGTTGTGAATAGAACTGTTTAATTAGTAAGGAAAGATTATGAAAGAGATGTGAACATAAATATTATTTTAGAAAACGAACTTATAATTAATGTAGGTGATGATAAGAGCGACGATAGTGAAAATAGCAGTGTGGACGAATCTGATTAAATATAGCCTTTTGTGGCACCTTTTTTGGTCTCTTTTTGTATTAATTTGTTTCTTGTGTGCATATAAATTATGTATACATTTTTATTTTTATTTTTATTTTATTTTATTTATTTATATTCATACTTCAAAATCAATGTCATGTCAAACAGAACAAACACTATTGTCGACGACTTGAATATAGGGAGATCGTTTTTTGTTTTTTCGGAAGACGGTCCCCATTACATCTCATCCACATTTTTTATATTTTATATCATTAATTTCATCACGACGAAGACTTAACGACTTGAAGACTTATGATTTGAAGACTATAAACACTTGATATTGGCAGAAATAGCTGATCCGAGAGATCCGGCTGATTGCCATTTCATCAAAGATAGAAAAGAAATACTTGAATATAGGGCGCTCACTTCAGCTTTGCTCCTATAAATTTGTTACCCTAGATTGGCGTCATTTATAATCCAAATTGGGAAATTGTTTTTTTTTTATTCAAAGCACTTTCTGTTTTCTCCCATTCAAAGAATAAAAAATCCAACCCATACAGGTGAAAATTAAGGAAAGGTCAATGATACTTTTTTTCAATGAATTATTTGTTTCAAAAGTTGAAAATGAATTAAAAATCGTTTACGATGTTGTTGTCTGGACGGTTATAAAATGAACAGAATTTTGGAAAGTTCGATGTGAGGTCTGCAGGTAGATAAAATATAATGTGAGAGGCAGATGCGCGGACACGTGCGCGCGAGTGTGTGTCGGGTGCAGTGTGGCCGTCGCGTCGCCGCCATAATGATTTATTGGTATTGAATTACTGCTCCTTAGGGCTATGTTAGATTAAGTGGAGTAATTTATCGACCCCTCATTATCTTATTTATACAGGTAGATGATAAGGTAACTAATACAGCTTTCAAACTTCTACGAAACTGTCTCTTTTACATAAGTTGTATTTTAATAATGTCTGAAGCTTTTATGCACTTGGCACCAAAGAGTTTAGTTTTACTTTAGTTTTATCATGCATCTGAGATGAGTAGGTTGACACGTTGACACAAAAGAGCTAGTAAACCTAATATATATTGACTTCTATGTTATTTGTAGTTTAAAGTAGGTACGGATTAATTTTATAGGGATCGAACTATTGGTTAAGTTGTGTAAACAAGTGTGGGTCACCATGCTACATTGTCTTTATTCACATTGAGGATGGTGACCACCACTCTTCTTCGATTCTGATCGTGCTTTCCATCAGGCAGGGCAGAGTCATTTTGGCAGCTAATACATAAAAAAAACAAAGTTTGATATTTTTCGTTCAAGTTTGTTATCAATATGGGTAGCCCATTATACTCTAAAATACTTCATGTAAGCCTAGGGTTGCCAGATAGAAACTTATCAAATCCGGGAATATTCTAAAAAAATACTGACGGTCGTGACTATAGTAAAAAATCTTGTTTATCACTGAATTTTGCCATTTAATTAGTTTTTCTTAGTCAAAGCTTTGCAAACTGAGCTTGACACGCCAAAATTGATAGGAGTCTGCAGTTCGGACTTGATTAAATTCATGAATATTCGGTTTCGCTCTATTGGTTTCGGTTCATGAACTATTCAGTTGGCTTAATACTCTTTCGCAAAAGGCATTGCTTGTTAGAATTGAAAGAACAAAACGACAGACATGCGAACTATAACTAGATTTCCCGGCCATCTGGCAACCCTATGTAAGCCTCATTATATAAGATGTATGGCAGTAGTAGTATTAGTAGAGTAGTATGACCGAGACATATTAAATAGTTTTGATAATATGTCCAGTAGTGGACTGCAATAGGCTGATGATGATGAATGGTCAATTATATACAATATGCTAGTATCGTATATGTTTTGGACGCGCCACGAGCAGACAGGGACAGGTTCTCATGGTAACAAACAAGTGGCAGCGCTATTATTATTTCTTTGCAGTACCTACTTAATACTATTTACAATATATTAATTGTATTTATAAATGAACCTTGTTCTCCGCTGTCTGGCGGCTACAATCAAACCAGTTAATAATACCTACGAATTTTAAACACACCAATAATATCGAACCTCTTACAACTAAAGTATTGGTGCAGGTATGAATTTCTTTTATTTCTCAATAACAGCTGTTATTAAACAGCGTAAATGCTGCCACAACATACGAAGTATATACTTTATTGGCGCATATATTTAATTTAAATCGCCGATCTCACGCGACTGTCGGTGTCTCCGGCCGAGCGGTCGCCTCGCCAGCCACACAACGATACAAAACCCGTGTGTCGGTGGAGTAAACAAAACGAACGCCACGCGGCGCGGGCGCAATGCAATTATTACAAAGGTGCGTGAGCAGCTGACACACCGCACCTGCCACCATCTTTAACATTTCTTTAAGTTTTTTTTCGCCATCGGAGTTATTGGCCTATTTTTTATGGATCAAGCTGTCCCGGCAGCTGACGCCCGCATCGTTGTATGGCTTATAAAGGCTTTGTTGGTCCGTTGACTGGCAGCACGGTCACGCCAGCCCGGGGATTGCTCGAGACGATATCTAGGATAATAAGGATAATGCCAGCTGCTCAGATTGAAAGCTTTGAGCCAGCTGTGGGTGCTTCCACGTGGATGTCTTTAGCTTTTTTTGTCTGTTTGTTGTTTTCTTTTTATTCTGTCAACGAAAATTGTTCATTGTCCGCTTTTTTTACCCTTGTCAGTTTGAAAAGAGGTCATGGGAACTTATTGTACCTATGTGAACTTTGCATATTAAGTGTAATTTTTACCTGTCTACGGCAAAGCCAAAGGAGGGTTATGATTTTGACAGGCTATGTATGTATGTGTGTGTGTTCATTTGTTCCCTCATAGCTCCTTAACTACTACTATTAGAACTGGACAAATGAGATGTCGTTAGAAGCGTCATGATTGTCTGCTGGTTGTAGGCTATATGACGTGTCACTGAGTCTAATGTGGCGCCCTCTAGCCGACACAAAGTACTGTATTAAAAAATAAATTTTAGATAAATATGTCGTGTTTGGTATCATTGAAAAGGGCGTTACTTGTACCTTTCAAATAAATATATTATTAGCATTTGCTCGTGACTTTGTCCGTATTTATTCGATAATTCTGATATATTTCTATGGTACCTATTTAAAATATACTTTGCAGAGAAATTAATATTATAGAGGCACCAAAATATTTTAAATTAAAAAAAAAAAAACTCAACTACACTACATGGACTACGGCTTTTGAAACTTAATAATGTACCATAGTCCATAACACTTTAACAATGCGTGACTACGGCTTTTGTTACTTGTTTCATGCTTTTTCAGCATCGTTTTTTGTCGTAGTTGGGTTTTAGTGCTTTTTTTAACTATATTTTTTGTAAGTTCAATAATGCGTTATAGAAACGCACCTGTCAGTGCTAAAAATACTTTTTTATATGGGTATATAAGGACTACCTTTACCGTTACTTTACTAACTTTACTAACTACTTTACTAACCTAACCGTTAGGTACTAACCTAACGGTTTTAACCAACTGTTAACAAATCATTCACTTAATTATTTTTGAACTTGATAATGTATTTCATGTAGATGTATTATAATGTTTTACACCTTTATTTTATCTTTCTACATATCATGTAGAAAAAGATAAAATAAAGTTCTTATTCTAGATCTAGACTGTCTCAGCGCCGAACTACTGTTCTTGAGGTTTCGGATTCGATTTCCGGGTCGGATCAAATGTTTGTATGATCTGCGAATATTTGTTTCGGGGTCTACATTTTTTCTGATATTAAATAAAAGTATACATGTATTTGTATCAGTTTTTTAGTGAAATTTCTGCTTAGTTTAGGGCGAGACGTCGTTGTGTGTTCGAAACATTATAGTGCTAGCTGATGCCCGCGGCTCCACCCGCGTGGATGCCGATTATCGCGGCAAATAGTAGCCTATGTGTTATTCTGATGTATAAGCCATATTACTGTAAAGTTTCAGCCAAATCCGTTCTGTACTTTTTGCGTGAAGAAGTAACAAACATACACACTCACAAACTTTCGCCTTTATATATTACTGTGAAGTGTGATTCGTTAACTAAGGTACCTGATGAGTTTGTTCCTTTGTTCCTTGTCCCACATATTTTAATTATGGTTATAAAGCATTAATGACTGCCTCTATGGCGCAGTGGTAGCAGACGCGACTGCAGTGCTTGAGTTATCTGCAAATATTTGTTTCGGAACTCGGGTGTTTCCATCTATGATAATATATGTATGAATTTATAAAAAAAGTATATATATATTTATATCAGTTGTCATAACACAAGCTCAGCTTAGCTTGGGACTAAATAGCGTTGTGTGTTAGATGTCCGGAATGTTTATTTATTTATTAGCGAATCCTTTTATCGGTAGTAATGATACCTCTTAAAGAATTAGCTATAATAATAATCCATGAATCATTCATTGCATTTCTAACAAAATTAATGTTAAGTACGCAGATAACTAATCAAAAATAGAAAGTTTATTTTGTAATAAAATATAACTTTTGAACTATCTTTATGAATAAGTCAGAATAAATGTTTTTCTTTCTTTCTTTAAGGCTATAAATCAGTCAAATTCTTATCGTCCTCAGTTGCAACTGTATAAGAACACAAGTATTTGTATCATGTATGTACGCGACATCCTCTAAAATGCAGTAATATTGTATCGTTAAGAGTAAAGACAGGCGTACAAAGAATGACTACATCAACACTTAAATATCCATGCAATAAACATACCTTAGATCATTCTAGATGGAACCTTGAGTCCCAATGTGAGTCAGTAGGGGTATACGACCTATACCCCTACCCACCGCACCAAGTCAGGCCGCGTCGTATTTAGCGTGTTTACTTGTCCAGCTGCTACAATACATGGTTGATGCCCTAAGTGTTGAACTCGGAGATCACCTGCTGCACTCACTTGCCGTGTAATTATTTTAAAATTATTATTTTCCATTGTTGTAAATTGTACAACTAACAATGGGAAGTTGGAAAGTAAATTATTATCAACCCTAATTACTCATTGGTATGGCGATGCCACTTTATGTATATGTTTGTCTCCTTTCGTTTCTTTAGAGATTGAAGGCTCCTGTACACTATGCCGGTGGCGTTTATGGAGGCTTGCTTAGTGCGTAGGAACCTTTATATTTAAGTAAATAAGTAGATAATTATTTTATCTAGCAACACGCTTATATAATAAAATAAACAAAACTCTGCTCATAAACACCCTAGTAAAACACAAAATCACAATTAAAATAAAATCATGGCTGCGTACACTTGACTACACACAAACTGAAACCTTATTACAATGAACACACACACACATACACACACACACACTCGCATACACATTCATATACACACACATTTACCTACACACTAACACACGCATAAATACACACACACATTGCATACTTCCAAAAACACACACACACACACACACACACACACTCTTTACTGCATGTTTTATTGTATAGTTTGATGTAACATAATGGGTGAGGACACTGTCTCCTGTAACACAGGTTGTAACCTACCACTGGAAGCAGGGTTCCAATGTATTTTAACACTGTCTATATCAATAAAAATTATTATTATTATTATTATTACTTAGATAAGTAAACACAATAAGCATGTTAGTACATTTGACAAGTAATTCATAGATTTAGATGAAATTGACCACAAAGGCTCTAATGGGCAGGGATCCTAGTTGTTGTAGGATTAAATCGATTCCGTTCCGAGTTCTCGATTAACATTCAAGATAAATTATAGTGTGATGAGTACGTTTATTTGTTCTGTGTATGACTGTAATTTATCTGTAAAATGTATGTATTTAAAAGCATAGCTATGGTTATCAGCAGTTCGAAAACTATAGTACTGACTCTGCGTAGCTTGGAAGCAGATGGTCGTATGTAACATGACAAGTTAATATTATTCTTAACTAACACAATATTAAATAGCAATTAACCTGGTCGCAGCTGCAGTCACGGGTAAAACTTAGTATGTTAAAACAGTTACAGTGTGTTTATTAGTACTTAAATGTTTTAGTTTTATTCGTCTTGCCTTAAAATTTGTTGTTGTGTACGTATGCATATACTTTCGCGTAAAAACCCATTACAATATCACTACATATATATTTTTATCCTTTTTAACCGATTTAAAAAAACGAGGAGGTTCTCAATTCGACCTTATATATATTTTTTTTCAAGTGTGTTCGCGGATAACTTCGTCGTTTATGAACCGATTTTGATTATTCTTTTTTTAATGGAAAGGAGATATCCCAAGGACGATAAAGACACTAAGATCGATTTGGTCGTTCTTGAAGTGGGTTTTTCATTTTGTTAAAATTTTACTTAATCTTCCTTTTTTTTGACCACTCCAGCAGTAGGAATATTTCAGTGGCGCGGGGGACTTCACAAACATACATAAAACAAACACAAAGAACTGTGACACAGTGGTAGTGTATGCGACATGTTTGACCGATCTGCAAATATTTGTTTCGAAGTTTAGGTGCTTTCTATGTATAATATATATATCAATAATATGTGTATCAGTTGTCTAGTACCCATAACACAAACTCTGATTAGCTTAGGACTAGATGGCGGTGTGTGTTAGATGTCCGAAATATTTGTTTATTTACTTATTATTTATTACTTCAGTCAGAAAAAAATTTAAAAAGAAACCTCTTTTAAAAATATGGCTGGCATTCCGATGTCTTATTTATAAAATATTCACGCATTCCAATCCCACAGGTTTACCGTATCAGTTACCCCATGGATCGATGGTGAACACCGGTGAGGAAACAGCCCTCGTCAAAACTAGGTCATGAGCCCCCATAACGCGCACCCTCGCTACTAGGAGAGAAGGAACGCCAAGAGGTCTTCAATACAATTCTTGTAAAATAGATAACTCTTACAATATAACTAGGTAGCTATATTTCAAAAACTCAAAAAATTGTGCACGGTTTGCGGTCAAATTTCGAACGATATACAAACCTAAACGAAAACGGTTTTTATTTATTTTTCACGTTCGTTTTGTGCTTTATTTCTCGCTGTCTCTCAATGTGGCAATGGTTAGCTGTGCCACATTGAAATAGGAATGATGAGAAATGATGCAACAAATCGATAAAAATAATCTTGGAATGTATATTGTGTCAAAATTAGAGCTCAATCGGCGGAGTACTTTTTGAGTTTTTAAGGTGTACACAAATCAACTTAGCATTTATAATTTACCAACATATATATATATATTGCATGTAATTTGTGAAGCGCATTTAATAGCCAAAGCTACTGTATCAATATCAGGTGGTACAACTAAAAGGACCTCCACTCAATGCGGGTTGTGATTGGCAAATATTAGAAACTTAACAAAAAAAATTAGGGTTTTCAAACAGATGCAGATGTCTTAGTGTAGGAAATGAATCGAGTTCTTACCTGCTGATTGTTTACAAACACCCTTTTGTGTATGTTTATCAAATCTATTCTAATATTATAAAGCTGAAGAGTATGTTTGTTTGAACGCCCTAATCTCAGAAACCGCTGGTCTGATTTGAAAAATTCTTTCAGTGTTAGATAGCCAATTTTTCGAATAAGGCTGTATATTATCACGCTAAGGCCAATAGAAGAGGAGCGCCAATGAACAATGTTTCAAAAATGGGGGAAAATTTTATGCTACGGGCAATAGAAAACGCAAACGAAGTTGCGTGGGTCAGCTAGCCATCAATATTCTTACAATTTATATACCAAGCGAGGTCTACATGTAAACCCAATAAATTTGTATACTCGTTTTAGGGCTGTGGTACTGTTTACGCATAAAGTCCTTCTACAGTAAATTAGAGACTTGTACGTGTATATAGAATGTAAAAATATGTATGTAAATGTATAGACTATGTCAGTGTGTGTGACCAGCAGTATCGTTGGCAAATACATAATAATATGTTCAATATATTTATAATCATATTGGGGTGTAAATTATGCAATTTTATCGTGTTTACACGATACTTGCTGAGCCCTCAGGTGATACCCGTGGTATGTAATTATTATTAATGTAATTGGTGTAAACCGTTTTAATTAACTATAAATAAATAAATAAATAAATGTTGTACTTTAGCAACCACCTAACCGAGTAATGCCGTGGGGCGAAATTAGTCGTCTAGTCAAAAAAGTCTTATCAGATATCTGCATTGAAAGTCCTGTCAAAATCGGTCCAGCCATTCCAAACAGAAAGACTGAGATTCTTTATTTATTTTATTTACTATTTCATGCGTATTTATTGAAACGGTGTACATTAAAACTATAAACAGACATTTTATTTTATTCATTTGTATAGATTTATGAATCTGCGTGAGTGCACAGATCAGTTCTGTAACAAGAGCATCAAAACCTTTATTTCAATAACACTCACGCATTAAAAAAAAACAATAAGTACTTTTATTTTAATCAGAGTATGTATATTTGTGTTTATAATAAAGAATTTCAACAAAAGAAAAAACCGACTTCAAGAACTCTACCAAATTGAAATGGGACCACACGGAAAGCACCAGTTTTCAAATAACAAAATAATCATCAAAATCGGTTCAGCCAGTTAAAAGTTATGAGGTAACAAACATAAAAAAAGAAAAGTACAGTCAAATTGAGGATTTTTCGAGCCTATTCAAAATCTATTTGACAATCCATTTTCTAGAATTAAATTTCTAGCTTTTTGGTATTTTGAAATTCTGATCAAAATACTAAGAATTTAGGTTAATTTTCCATTTAATATGCATCCCTTTATCCCTTTTTTAATGTATTGTTGGACGCAAAGTGTTTTGGCTTTCACCCTTTATCGATCGGATCGCTTAATGGCTGTTTTATTATACTATTATTTGTGATTAATTTGATTACAAAAGATAACATTTAGAGAAAAGCTTTCAAACGAACCATTTACGCCGTTTAATCAAGAGAGTGCAGTATATCATATTTTTTAATGACTTAGGGTAAAATGTTTGAAATGCATAAAATACTAGAGACTAGACGACCCAGTGGACTTTGTATAACCTACATATATTATATTTGTGTAAAAAATATATTTGAGACAAATTTCTGAACACATGTTTAAACCAAGTATTTTTTTTTCTCTAAAGATACAAAAGACCTCAAATGTTTAACTGAGAGGAACAGTTTGTATTGGAAGTTAAAATTGTCTTTTTGTATTTTCCTTACTTATTATTTATGTTTCTCATCGTTTAAACCTTCCCTGAACTTCCACAAATATGTCAAGATCAAAATTACCTAACCAAATCGGTCCAGCCATTCTCAAGTTTAAGCAAGACAAACGAACGGCAATTCATTTGTAAAATACTAGCTGTGCCCGCTACTTCGTACAAGTGTCATTTGGATTTTGGATTATAAGTTTTTTTATTTTTTTTACCGTTTAACCCTTCCCTGAACTACGACAAATATTTCAGAACCAAAATCAGCTAAAACGACCCACCCGTTCTCGAGTTTTAGTGAAATAAACGAACAGCAATTGATTTTTATGTTTAAGAAGATTAGAGATTGTAATAAACAATGAAAGCTACTTGTTCTAGTTTGGTCTCAATGCTTCATTAATCCATACTTCATCATCATGTCATGTATCCATATTCGTGGCTCTACCCGTGTGTATGTCGGTTATCGCGGTAAGAAGTAGCGTGCCTATGTCCTACCTCAAGAGTCAAAGTATCTGTATGCTAAATTTCATTGAAATCGGTACAGTTGTTAAGTCGAGAAAGCGTTACAGACAGAGTTACTATCGAATTTATAGTATTAGTAAGTACCTATCTATGTTTTTTTTCATAAGAATCTGTTTAACTAAAAAATTGTACCAAAAATAAAACCGACTTCAAGTTTCGACTCGATTTCTCTTGAATGCCATCATCAGATATTAGTGGCCTTATCATTGTACCACCGTTGGGATATATCCTTACCATTAAAAAAAGAATCATTAAAATTGGATCATAAACGACGAAGTTATCCGCGAACACACATAAATAAATATATCTTCCTCCTTTTTTTGAAGTCGGCTAAAAGCAAATTATATAAGTGATCATTAGAGGTCATGATCATTATTTTCGTAAAGCAATAAAGCCTCACAAAAATGCGTTAACATTTTTAAGGTATTTAGGGTTGTTTTTTTTTTATTTATTTTACAAGTATAGGGGGCAAACGAGCAGACATATCACCTGATGATAAGCGACTTTAAAAAATCCCTTAAATTTGAATAATTAATAAATTCTATAATATTTGCTTCCAGATAAAGGTAGTCCAGCAGAAGCTGTTTAATTGTATTATGCCCGTTTCATGGTGCCCTGGTCGCTGAGCGGGGTCACGGAGGGTTGTAATGGGGTCGAGGACTTGAGCGCACCCCTACGACACAATATAGTGGACTACAGATTGTCATGATAATAATTATTCCAGTTACTTACACATTTTAGTTAGAATTTCTTACCGACTACAAGAAAAAGAAGGTTCTCGATTCAACTGATCTTTTTTCAAGTGAATGTAATGGGAAATTCTCATAACTTGCAAAAAAAGTTATCAATTTTTATATTACTCAAATTGGTGGCGATCAAGTTTGTTTTTTGTTTTAATCTGTTTTAAATATAGAAATATTTAAAAATAAAATATACTTTTTAAATAAAAAACAACTCCCGCACTAAGAACAAATTATGTGTCACAGGAGGGGCTTTACTAAGAAACCCCTCAAAGTGTTGTCCTATGTGGGATCCCAACCCACAACCCTTGGTGAAGTAGGAAGCAACAAGGCGACTGTTTAAATCACTAGGCTATACGTGCATATAATACTACTGGATAATGGTACATCACACAAACCGACGTTGAAGTCCGTGTTGCGTCCACTATTTATTAATCATGTTTTTATCCTTTGTCTACCGGTTTCCTCATGTGGCGAATTGATTTAATATATAAACCTCCGAAGCCTCAATATATGCGTTGCGGTTTGAGAGGCTAATCAACTCTACCTGAGACTTACCGGACATGCTCTGAATTTCTTAATCATTGCCGTTGGTCTTATGGATCAAGTTGAACTTGTGTTTTTGTTTTTCTAAGGTCAAGAACGGAATTATTATAGCGTTTTTCCACAAGAAGCTAATTTTTCTATGTATTTGTAGGTTGTATGGTTGACTGACTAAACACACGACACGTTGTTACGTGTCTATTTATAGGCTATATTAGTTTATTCTTACTTATAGGCGAGCGAGATCCGACACGTTTTTTTTCCGGGCGGTAGAGGGCTGGCAAAACATCCGACATTTATTGTCGGGGCCGACACAAAATCGGTTTCCGACAAGTGTGAGTAGCTTCATATAAAATGCTCTGCCACTGGAACATCCGATTAATCCAGACCCGGTGAACGGGGTGTAAAAGACACTGAGTGGAATGCTTACACTATTTTGCATGTTACACGGTTGTCTGAATTCACTAGCGTCATGGAACTATTGGAAATAAAAACAAAGCAGACCATAAGCAGAGGCCTGTATCGAGCAGTGAATTATTAAAGGTTGATATAATAAATCCAGACTCAACAAAAGTTCGTGTTCTTCACACTAGTGTTTTTTTTCGTATAGGTTTCCAGGGTACGACGTTTTTCTCAATTTAAGATTTATATAAGAATTAATAGGCCAACTGACCAGTATAAATAGGTGAAATTTAACTGCATCGGTGGCGGAGTGGTAACGTTTGCAACTACTGTGCTAGAGGTCTCGGGTTCTATTTCCGGATTGGACCAAATGTTTGTGTGATCTGCAAATATTTGTTTCGGAGTTTGAGTGTTTTCTATGTATAATATGTATGTATTTACAAAAAGAAATATGCATGTATTTGTATCAGTTGTCTAGTACCCATATCACAAGTTCTGTTTAGCTTGGGACTAAATGGCGTTGTGTGTTAGATGTCCGAAATATTTATTATTTATTTATATATGGTAGTTTAAATTTAAAGTCTTTATTTATTGCTTAAGATTTAAACTAAATTTTACATTAAAAAGTGATCATTATAGCATGCAGATAGCCATATACGACTGATATTGTTATACAATTAGTGAACGCAAAGTACAATCAGACTCCTAAATATTATCTATTAAATACATAAATAATTATTCAACACGACTAGACGGTGTGGTTCACATACATCACATTACAACAAATACCTTTGAAAGTAAGCGTGTCCGACGTGCGAGCAGCTGCCGAACCAGCACATTGCGCTTTTATACACTACAAGTAGCTAAAGTAAAGCCTTAATTATAAAACTTGTTCATATAACTGTAAAACAGAGGTATTTATAGTGTATGTACAGAAATGAGTATAGTAATAATGAGACAATTAACAGGTTGGGTAACCCTACGCATCCTTGGTCGACGATAGCATGTCAACATACCTTAATAATAATAATATATTTTAGTTTATTATTGCAACTATTTATACATTGTATTTTTAATATTTAATCAGCATGCATCTTTGATCTTTCTCGATTAATATGCGTTCTTGATAAAACTGGATTTGGATAATTTATACCACGCAGGACAATGCCACTGAAAAGAGAAGGTAAACTTGACACAGTCAACCTCTTGTTTAAGAAGAGGTTAATGTCCACAGTGGACTATTTAAGGCTTTTGCTGATTTATGTACTCAGGAGTGAACTGACTATGTATATAGTCACACACACGCGTTCTATAGAACTTGAACATGAGCAATTGTAACAGCTTTCAGGGGCAGTGCTCGCTCAGTCGATCAAGGTCGCTTTATATTTCTGCGGGTTAGTGTACTCGTGGAGTTAAGTAGGTAACGATCTCTCATTTTGACCAGAGCCTATTTTTTAACCGACTTCAAAAAGGAGGTTCTCAGTTCGACTGTATTTTTTCTTTTATTTTCGTTACTTCAGAACTTTCGACTGGGTGGATTTTGATAATTCTTTTTATTTGTTCATTTCAATTTGGTCCAGTTCTTGAACTAGGCTTTTTTATTAAAATTTTTATTTTCTACTAGCTGTTGCCCGCGGCTCTGCCCGCGTGTATGCCGACCAACCAACTCAGAAACCTTTGTAGGCTCATGCATGCATTTTTATATGTGTAGAAGGTAGATGAAACTAATTAAAGATGTTTTTAAATTGCAGCTACTAGAAGCCAGTAAAACTCATTTAGTCCTAATACCATTTGCTTTTTCTAATTGGCAAGAGACGTGAGTGTCGCCCACTCAGATTGGATGTAGGGATTTAGGCTCTGATAATCTCACTCAGTTGGCGAATGCACTGAAAGAATTGCTTAATATCATAGCTCTAAGATGAAAAAATATGTAACAATATCATCATCAGCCTACCACAGTCCACTGCTGGACTTAGGCTTCTCCAATTGCACGCCACTTGGTTCGATTATAAAAATCAAATATTTAGGTATCAGCGGTTCCCAAAATCCGTATATTTTCACATATTGTATGAATTCAGTAAAATCTGTTTGTAGTTAGAAAATATTGAAGTTCAAAAGTATTCGTCTAAAATAATTCATGGAATATTATTATGTACGTCTGTTAATATTATGTAACTGTCTGGCTCAAAGGTGTTTCATAAAATATGTACGTTCATTAGTTTTGGAGCGATTTTTACTGCGATATAAGTAAAATGTCGTTAATTGTAATAAATTATTTACTACTATATCATAAATTATATTCTAAGGTACTCACACACCATCTCTGTGGTATGGGCATAGTATTTGAAAATTTTTAAGTAATTTGTTAATTCTGAAGCGATTCTAAAACATAATAAATAAACTGGACCAAATTGAAATGAGACCACACGGGAAGCACCAGTTTTCAAATAAATAAAGAATCATCAAAATTGGTTCACCCAGTCGACATTTAAGTTATGAGGTAACAATCATAAAAAAATACAGTCGAATTGAGAACCTCTTCCTTTTTTGAAGTCGCTTAAAACAGCCAAGTGCGTTGAATTCGCGTGGTAAAGTACATTATAACAACTAAAACCTCGATGCACCTACCTTACTAGATCTTTACACTTCAAAGGTTGTCTGGAAGAGAATGCTTAGGAAATTAAGTCTGATGTTGTAAATAGATAAAGTTTTTACGTACAACAATTTGTATTATACTATTACTGAGTTACTTAATTATTTACTTTATATTTTCAGTTTTGAAAGACTTTAACAGACACAGAAATACACCCATGAACATGGACAGTACCTTATCTATCTATACTAATATATAAAGCTGAAGAGTTTGTTTGTTTGTTTATTTGTTTGTTTGTTTGTTTGTTTGAACACGCTAATCTCAGGAACCACTGGTCCGATTTGAAAAATTCTTTCAGTGTTAGATAGCCCATTTATCGAGAAAGGCTATAGGCTATATATCATCACGCTAGGACCAATAAGAGCGGAGCACCAATGAAAAATGTTTCGAAAACGGGGGAAAATTATCACACTACGGGCAATATAAGGCGCAAACGAAGTTGCGTGGGTCAGCTAGTACTAATATATAAAACTGAAGAGTTTGTTTGTTTGAACGCGATAATCTCAGGAGCTACTGGTCCGCTTTGAAACATTCTTTTAGTGTTCGATAGCCCATTTATTGAGGAAGGCTATATGCTATATATTATCACTCTAAGATCTACAGGAGCAAGGAAACAAAGAAGAATGTTCCAAAAACGGGAGAAAATTATCACGCTACGGGTAATAAGAAACGCAAACGAGGTTGCGTGGGTCGGCTAGTAAAGTTATAAACAGTTAGCTACACTCGTATGAATGGCCTTCAAACACTAAAAGAGGGTGCTCCTACTCCGAATGTTAGTAACCTTGCAAGTGTCCTTGAGTCCTGGTAATCACTTATTTTAGTAACTTGTTTGCCCCCTACATCACAAGAAAAAGTCACTCAATAAATTCTGTAACAATATTTGTGGCACTTTTTTGATAGTTATGCCATATCGAATAAATATTTTGTGTTTCCTTTGAGGAAAATAGCATTAAGATTCATTTCCTTCTGTAGTACTTCGTGCGTAAGGATATGAGAGGGGCAGCGTGTATATTGAATTATAAGTTGTGTGTTTATTTGTGTTTGTTGCGAATATATTTATCTTATTTTGTAATGAAGCCAAAGCTAAAGATAATAATCGGAAAGTTGTAAAAATTATATACCTTTGAGTCATATTGCTTTTTGCGTTTTAAGAAGTTAGTTAGTAAAATAAAAAGAAATTGGTAATAAATAATAAGTCTCATTAATTTGTATTGATCAGTGAAGAGATACACTCCGGACTTTACAGGAAGCAGACGTCTCGTATGCGCTATTAACGAGATACTAAATGTAACTTTTGACTTTTATGAGGAGGTATAACTTTACTCTTATCCCGTTACATCTTTTATCTATGCATATATGGGAGTGATTTCGTAAATAAAGAATGGAAGTATGTATATATATATACAGGAAACTAAATCACGAGTGACAGCGTATTGCTAAAGTAGCCCGATTGTTAAGATATTACAAATTATTATGCGACTGCTGTAAGGCTTATTTGTTTTTTACCCGACTGCGAAAAAAGAAAGGTTATGTTTTTCGAGTGTAAGTGTAAGTATGTATATATATTTCTTTGACACGCCCTAGAGCCTAAACAGCTTGTCGTATTTTTATATGAGTGGTGTCAATAGATCCGTCTTAGTCGTGAGAGAGTCACTGGATACATCAAAATTGAAAAATATATTCTCTTTTCAGTTCTTTATATCTTTCCAGTTCTTCAACGAATTTAATAAATAAAAAATGACAGATATTGACAAAGTTATTTTTTTTTTAAATCATTCTAATTTGTAAACTTACGTATTTTTGTACTTTACTTACTTACTTGAAATGTAGGTACCTTTCCTTTTCTGTAACCCTGGTAACGAGTGTACGAAATGTCGTAACGATTGGTTGATTGGTGACACGTGAAATTGTAACAAATAATCATACTGTCGCATTTGTACGCAATTAATACTTATATAAGTTAATATTAGATATTAACATTGAACACAAATTTTTGCCATTCCTTACTGAGTCATCGCCAGTTTAGGTTCGGCCGATGTTTTGTGAATATTTCGGATTTCTATTGAATGACTAACATGAAATAAAAATATTTTTATAAAAAAGTTATAGAGACCAAACTGTGTGCGTGTATGTGATCTTAACCAGTCAGTCTACTAGTGCACAGTCGTCTAAAATACTAGACTAGAAATGATAGAAAATCAAAATTTCATTAATTTTTTTATCAAAAATCTTGAAATCGAGAGTAAATACACTTACAAAATATTATTATAAATTTACACCACCTAAAGTCTCAATGAAACCTACAAAAAAGGTAATTAAAGTGTACTGCTATAGAAAAAGTGAGTATGATACCTACATATTTCTAGAAGAATTTTACACACATATGAAGATTTACCCACCAAAGTTGCATAAAACTTTTATAACCTGATATGTTTTGCATATTACTAAGTAGCGATACTAAAACTAATATCTTAACAAAGTATTTGCGTAGTTAACTTACTTAAGTAGTTTTAAAATTGCTCGTCGTATACCCAGTATATCTAAAAGCGAAATATAAATCGCATTAAATATAATCGTACTTATTAAAAAGGTGCAGAACTTGTTTTGTTTAATTCTTTTCTTTGTCTTCACTGCAATAAGTAGTCGTTCACTTATGTACGTCCAATTGTGAAGTTTCTAGAAATGTTCAATGACGCACAAGGGCTCAAATGTAGCCCATATTATAAAAGTCATCTCAAATCTCATTTGAACTCTGATCAGCTGAAACTAGTCTTAAGTTCAAATCTCAAGCTTATTATACGAGTAGAATGCGTTTTAAGTTCTACTCATCTGAAACTAGTCTCAGTAACTAATCTCAACTCACAGTCTGTTCTCAATTACGTTTCTGCATTATCGAAATTATTGTTCTTAATCACGCATCAAATTAATTTAAACAGAATATATTTATTAAACATAATTTATATAATAGTGGTTGTTATTTTGTATATAATACACTATTGGCTAGGTATCAATGTATACATAAGTAATAATAACAAGCAACTCGCCTTAAATTAATATTATAAATATTAAAATAAAATGGCTAGATACTACCTATAACCGAACGTTCAAATTGTTATCAATCCTTGTCATCAGCCCACTGTAGTACTACTGGACCTAGACATCTTCCATTGCACGCCACTCTGATCGATTTTTGGTTTCTCGCATCTAGCTCCTGCAAACCATCTTGCACAAGTCGTCACTCCATCTGGTCTGTGGGTCCTTAACTACGTTTGCTGAGACGCATGCTCCATTCTAGAGTTTTTCTACTCCTGCGGTTGTCAGTTCTGTGGGTAATATGGCCAGCCACTGCCACTTCAGTTTGATAGTCCAGGGTAATACTTTGTGTGGTTTACAAATACTTGTTCTGAGTCTGTATTCTTTGTGCTAGTTTAAGCAAAAAAAATTACCAAAAAAACCGACTTCAAGAACTGGACCAAATTAAAATGGGACCAGATGGGAAGCACCAGCTTTCAACTAAGACAGAATCATCAAAATCGGTTCACTCAGACAAATGTATTGAGGTAACAAACAAAAAAAAAAAAAGACGTGTGGCATTCTGGGACTGCCGCGGTAAAGCTATTGCATAGCATTTTTTTTTTTAGCAGCTTATGCAATTATTTATTTATTATTTATTTAGGCAGTATGTTTAATATTATGAATAAAAGATACTAAAATATTTTCAAATTGGTGCCATACTGACAACAAACAAATGTATGTTTGGAATTACCGGACAGAATTTATCAAGTAGCATAAGAACAACAATTTTAGCATTTAGTAGTAATGAGTTATTGGCTGGAAGGCATAGGAGAATGATTGATGATGAAGGTGCCTCGAGTTCAAATCTCAGCAGGGCGACGACGTCTTTTTGTGAATGTTTCCTGGATATTGTGGTAAAAGGTATTCATTAAATAAGTAATAAAAAATTACACCAAACAAAAAAGATATGATAAAAGTTCTGCTATTCATCGATAGATGGCAAAACTAAAAAGTATCACCGCTGTGCCGGTCGGAGTGGGGGTGTTAGGATATTTTCGTTACGGAATTTCTGGATTCGGTCTCCATTCTCAAGGCCCGCGATAGAAGCTATGCAATAGCTTAAAAACAGTCGAATTGAAAACCTCTTCCTTTTTTGAACTCAGTTAAAAATCCCTCGCCATATAGGATATTCCTAGTCAATCCAAGTCATTACATTTATATTAATCCTAAATGACCCACACAACTTTATCTGCGTGCCTTTCAATCATACTCCGCTCCTAATGGTCTGAGCTTGATGATCCTATCTTAGGCACGCCAGCAAAACACACACTAAAAAAACTTTTAAAATCGCCTAGACAGGCAATACATTAAAATACTTGAAATAACTTTTACCCGACTGTTATTTGTTTTCTTATGTCTGTGAATTCACGCATGTTACAAATATGTTACACATACCCCATGTTACAAATATGTTACACCTGCATTTCGACTGCTTTTTTAACCTCACAAAATAGGGTAGGACCTTCCACGGGGTCATTTGTCCATCCGTCTTGCAACTAAGAGCTCAATAATAGGAACATCATTTAATATAAACCGAGGTATCTAATTAAAATAGAAATAATAAGAATCAAATGTAAAAAAACTACAACAAACGTTCTATTTAAATTTAATCAGTAGGTATAACACTTATGATTACCATACAACTATGTTCAACTCACATAATTACCTTTAATGACCACCACCTTTGTAAATTATACTCATGGGTGCTTAACATATCACAAGAAAATGTCAAAATAAATTGAGTTATTATTTTGATCATCCGGTAGGTATTTGATATAATACTATGTTTTTCTATATCCTTGTTACTAAGCCTATAAATCCCTGTAGACCAGACCTAGGTTCTTTTTGAGTATGAGCTACCAAAATGACTCTTCTCTGCCTGATGGCAAGCGTGAGCAGAATTCAAAAGTGGTGGTCACCATCCTCATTAAAATAAGGACAATCTAGCATGGTGACCCACATCATAGGGGCCTAATGCGATGCTTTTTCACCCTGTTGTCCTGTAGAGGGAGGGAGAAGGAGGGACTAATTGGACGAGCTCTCCCGAACACTCTCCATAAAGGCGATAGAGAATGCTAGAGATGATGATAGATGCGAGTTATTTATGAAACGGATATTCATATTTATGTTTTTGGCGCCCCACGGTACGGTGGACCGAAGAGGAAAATTACTGGAATTAATGGATGCAGACTGTCTAAGACTGGGATGGTTTGCTCTTTTTAGTAAATCTGTATGTGATTATGTTGTCATAAATCTTAATTAGTTGTAGTCTAACCCTGATTTTTATTACATGATTTTTTGTAATTTAGGAATCTTTAACTGAGTGTAATAAAACGACTTCTATTATTTACATTTTTATGTTATTCTTATGTGGTTTTCTCTTTTGTGGCGACTTCCACTTATCCATCTACGGAACACCAAACAATACAACAACACGAATTGTGGAGTAACTAATTCTGCATCGTTATATACGATATTCGCCTAACATCAAACGAACTTGCTGACATCAACATGATCATCTCACCTGGTTGCAGGATCTTCCCTTTTTGTTGGAGGTACATGCCACCCGTTCCTCCACACTTTCATTCGTGCTAGATTTGCAATCTGCGATCTTGTAATGTCGTTATTTTCTAAATTTTAATTGATTCTTGAAAGCTGTCATTTTCTGTCATCTACGCGTTGGACAGGTCAGAATAAAGTGGCTGTTCTTGGTCCATTAAATGAGTGCGTTAAGATAACTGGCAATATAATTATATAAGTGGTGAAAAATTGTGCGGCGTACCTTGAAAACTGCTAGAGAACCATCACGATAACCACGATCACTCTGATAAGAGTAGCACTACTAATGAGAAGTCTTTCTACAGAAAGTTCGATTGAAACATCGGGTTATGTGCTTTAATTTACAACTAACATGAACTAAGTAACTACCTTTCTAGGAAGCAAATAATTGTTTCTTATTGTGCTTTGCGAATTGTGATGAGTAATACGTTAGTACTAGGCCATCAGAATCGATAGGAAGTAACACCTGGCACATTAATCCATTTCGATTTGAAGAACACGCGTTGGCCGTGAATGTCATGGATACAGCAGGTGCGGCTAGGTCATTGTACTGCCATTATGTTAATTATTATCAGATAACTTCACGTACACAATAAAATAAAACTAGGTATGTAATAATGATTGCGAACTTTTAAATATCAAAAGTAAAGGTAATTAGGTTTTGGTCGATCTGTTAAGATATTTGCAGAGTGTGATTGTGGATTGCAATATCTCTTTAAGTGTTCTGGTGCCCTAGTATCGTTTTGCATGTAAAATATAATTAAGAAAGAAAATTAAGTAATATGGGAGAATATATTGGGGATTTCAATTTTGTCTCCATTTTTTATCCGAATACGACGAAACGAAAAGGAAGGGTAGTAGTTTTGGCAGTCTATAAACTACTGAACCGAGAGATTTTTGAGTAGACTCATAGACTTTAGCGGCGTTTCTTGACAAAGTCGATAGCAAAAAATATAAAGTGCAAATTTGAATCTTCTAAGTATATGTCTCTAAAATAATATCTACTCTTTCATACATTTTAGTTTTACGTATAAATATTACTTGTAAGGTGTATACGTAGGAGGCAACATTTTAATAATTATACGACGAATGACGCTTCAAAAATCTTCGTCTTATGCTGATATGCATATCATATATATAGTGGTGTATGATTACATATATACTACTGACTACTAGCATTCTTTATTTCAGAATAAAAACTCTACCTTTTATTTTCTAATATTTTAAATAATGGACTTCGAAATAATTTGAGTGATAAAATTGTGTGAGATTACAACTAGATACTGAGTAATTTATTTGTCTACTGTATTTATAAATATAAGTGTGCCTATTCTATGTGCCACCTGGTTACCATGGTATCGGTTCTCCCTAATTCGGGATCAGACGGTCGTGTGTGAGGTGTCTTATTATGTTATGTATGATTATTGCCTTTGCACGCTCAGTCAAGAGTATGTTCTGAATTCATAACCGATATTCTTATGCCATACATAATAGTTCAGTGTTCTCATTGCTAATAGTAAATTGAGCATAAAAAGCTATAGAATACTGCAAGAGCAGTACGCTCAAATATGAAAAGACCCAACAAGTGTAAGTCGTGCGTTTAGGCGATTCTGCCATACATACTATAGTAATCAAATATAGCTCACTTAGGTCCCCTAATACTTTATCCGTGGTGCGTCCCAGTTTGAAAAAGGTGGCTGCTTATTTTGACTTCATTTTGTCTCCCGCTTTGCTAAGGAGGGAAGTGGACTTATGATATTTCCAACTCCTCCTGCTTTTTTTTTCTTCTGATTAATTTCGTTGCGGGTTCCAAGACAGTTAATTTTCTTCCTGGGACTTCCCGAGTGTCATAACTCGCTGTGTTCGTGGGTCACTGCTGTTGATTCTGGTGTACTGGAGTTACAGTGGTGGGAATGTGGGCGGGCTAAGTCCCATAAAAAAAAAGGTGCAGGTCATGCAACTTATCAGATTTCCAACTCCTCCTGTTTTTCCTTCTGATTAATTTCGTTGCGGGTTCCAAGACAGTTAATTTTTTTCCTGGGACTTCCCGAGAGTCATAACTCGGTGTGTTCGTGGATCACTGCTGTTGATCCTGATGTACAGGAGTTACAGTGGTTATAAGTCCCATAAAAAAAAGTGCAAGTCGGACTCCTGCATGAGGTGTCTTCCTGTTGCCGTTATTAATATAGAACAAAAAACGTAAAAAACCTTCGTATCGCGCTTAAATATTTATTTAATTCTGTTTTTTCGTATCTATTGCTATATGCTATATGGAATATATAGCATTATACCAATATATATATATTGCTATAATGGCAACAGAATTACATCATTTGTGAAAATTTCAACTGTCGGTAACTAACTGTTTATGAGATACAGTCTGACGGCAGTCAGAGGGACTGTAGAGTCTTAACAATAGTATTATATCCTTTGGAACGTAAGAACAAAACAGCTCGGGGAGGGTTTCTTTGGTAAAACAAAAGGTGAAAATTACACAAACGGTTGTTACAACGTTTAGACTTAACGCACCAAAATGGGAAGACTGAAAAAGTAAAAGAAAAAAAAAGTTGTGAAAGCAAATAATGAATTACTTCACAATTAAGAAACTTTTAAAACTCTTTAGCCCAGTGGTATAATGAATTACGCAATTCACAAGGTTTTATAGGACAAAGATCTGTTTGTTTCCGTTTAATTCCGTTTCTGTTGTTTTAGCTTGAGTGAAGGTGTCTTCGTAAATGTTTAATTACCTTTAGAGGATGTTTTGAGATTAACAGTTAGTTATTTTATTAAAAGAGACTTTACTGTTCCTGATGGAGAACATGTACACGTAGAATCCATGGGATGTGGTCACCATACTCATTGCGAATGGACTTGGAGACACTGTAACAATGCAGCATTAAGACCCATTGATAGATAGATAAAAAACTTTTTATTTGTACACCGTTTTACATATTTTCAAGAGAGTACATAAGATGACGAATATATAATGTAATGTACAAAGGGCGGCCTTATTGTCAAAACCTTCCAGGCAAGCTTAGATTAAAATACAACGCCAATACTATGGCGGCCCATTGAGATGCTTCTAAATCATTGGGTCTCCGTTCTGGGATTCACCAACGAAACATAACAGCACGAATGCTGTCATTTTACGTTGATCTTATGTGCGAGGGTAATACTGGCCCGGTCGAGCCCTCCGTTCTTGCTGAAACATATTCGCTCTCCTCTGTCAGCGTGTCTACTAATTTAATTGTGTTTATTAGCAAGTGTAAGTGTTTATCAGATATTTATTTTTATAGCAGTAAAAAGGTGTTGACTATTTCTTTAGCGCATAGTTCTGAGTTCCCTCCTCAGAATTGGGTTTTTAGAATGAAACGAAAGACAAATTAAGAATAAAACAAAAGTTTTGTTGTAACAACTATGTCATAATTGTTTATAATATTATTTTTATATTGGGTGATCACAGTTGATTTCGTTTTTGTAATCCATACTAGTCCATGCTTAATATTATAAATTCGAAAGTAACTCAGTCTGAAGGTCTGCTATGCTTGTACGGCTAACCCACTGCATCAATTTCAATGAAATTTTGGCATGGAGATACACAATGTTTGAGGGAATGAATGTAAATGAAAGGGTGAACTGTTGTTCTGAGTCTGAGTGTTCTTTGTGTCTGTTTCATGTAATAACACAAGTAATAAAACAGGAGTTGTCTTTTTTATATAAAAATTAATATAATCTAATAAATTAACTAAGTACTAGACTGGTTGTATAGATGCATATACTATTTAGAAACATGATTTTAAAGAAGGCTTGTACTAGGAAATCATAAGCGGCAAGTGTTTCACAAGGGAACGGTTAAAAGGTGCATCTGGGTAGCAATGCTGAGTAAACATTTACTGGTCGGCTCTTTGTAAACCGATAAATTGCAAGCTTGAGATAAAGCTTGTTTTCCACTACAAGGTATGGAGTTAATATTATAAATTATATAATGTTAATTGCATACTTGAAGTTTCGTGTATCACTTCCTTTATACATGTTATATGAAGGTCAGGTCTGGTCCTCACTAATGACGACTCCTGCAACACAATATAATATTGTTCTTTGTCTCCTTGGACTTGCCCTGACTCTGATGGTTCGTTCTCATTTGCCGTAAACTATTGCTAAAAGAAAACAAGAACCTTATAACCTCTGCTAACATTTTAGACGTTACAAGATTACTGACCACTACTGCAGACTTGACTAGTGTTGTAAGCATACAAAAATAAGCACAAATTAGAGCTACTCAGGTATTTTTTGTATGGTTTAGGTGTCAAACTGGCTCTACTCTGCCTGATGGAAAGCATGAATAGAATCTAAGAATTGTGTTCACCGCACAGTGCAGCACGGTGACCATGGCTATCAAGCCTAGTGAGATACTTTTCTCGCACCGCTTAAAGGACCCGGTTTCCCTTGTTATTGTAGACAGCCCGCGCAGCGATATAAACCCCTAGTAATATTTTTTTTTCTATTACTTTCTCGTCTTACGGGTATACGTACTAAGGGTATAAGCTACGTTATTACCAAATTTTATGAAATTGGTTAGGTATAAGGTAACAATCATAAAGACACACACTCACAAACTCTCCCCTTATAATATAAGTGTGATAATAGCGTGTCTTAAAATATTATGTCTCGTAGTGTGCTACAAGAAGATATGGTGCACAATACAAATATTGGCGAATCGGCGAGGCGTCTGTCCACGTCGTGAGAGCCACGAGTGACTCACCGCGCTGCGCATCGGCTAATGGTAATTTGTTCATCTATAGATAATATTTACCTTACATTTACATTAAGCATAAGCAGAATCCAAGAGTGGTGGTCACCATACTCATTGCGAATGCAGACAATGCAACATTGCAGCATGGCGACCCACACCATGGCGGGCTAGTGATATTTCTGTAACATTTGGCCTCCGGTCTCGCACTCACCAACGAAACACGATAGCACGAATTCTGTCACTTTGGGTTGTTGGTGTTCTGTGCGAGGGTGGTACTGCCAGTCGATCAAGCCCGTTCGTGCTGGAATCTGGAAAAGTTCCACACACGCCATCTGATACCCAACTATGGGAAGCTAGTAGCAACTAATAAACATCATTATTAATCTAATTTAATATACTATTACTAATCCATTATTCTATATCCATCCATACTAATATTAAAAATTCGAAAATAACTCTGTCTGTCTTCCTGTCCTGTTTTCATGCTTGAGAAAGGACAAGTTTTAATTTTACTGCGATAACCAATATACGCGCGGGTGGAGGCTCTTACAAATATTTATAATTTACTAGTTGTTGCCCGCGGCTCCGCCCGCGTATATGTCGGATATCGTGGCAAATAGTAGCCTATGTGTTATTCTGATGTATAAGCTATATTACTGTAAAGTTTCATCCAAATCCGTTCAGTAGTTTTTGCGTGAAAGAGTAACAAACATCCATCCAAACATCCATCCATCCTTACAAACTTTCGCATTTATATTATTAGTAGGATATATGAAATGTATATCAAATTTAAATTTTAAGATGATTGCTATGTACACATTTATTTGTGGTTGGGGATCGTATTCACGAACTCGCAATTAGTGGTCAGGACTACTACCCGCTAGATCAACAGACCTTTCAATGTTATTTTGATACATAAACGCATTGAAAGCCACGTTCTCGATTCGACTGCCTCGGTGGCGCGATAGTATGCATGCGGTGGTACGCGACTGCTGTTCTTGAGGTCTCGGGTTCAAATAACGTGTCGAACCAAATGTTTGTATGAACTGCAAATATTTGTTTCAAAGTTCGGGTGTTTTATATGTATAATATTTTTCGGACACCTAACACACAACGCCATCTAGTCCCAAGGTAAGCAGAGCTTGTGTTATGGGTACTAGACAACTGATACAAATACATATATACCTTTTTTTTTGGAAATACATACATATTATACATAGAAAACACCCAAACTTCGAAACAAATATTTGTAGATCATACAAACATTTGGTCCGACCCGGAAATCGAACCCGAGACCTCACGATCAGCAGTCGCACACGCCAACCGCTAGACCAACGAGGCAGTCAAATATATATGTATAATTGTTGTTTTTATATCAGTTGTATAGTACCCACAGTAGAAGCCCTGCTTAGTTTAGGTATACAGGTTTAACTAAGTACCGCCAGACTGATCAGTTTGTGGGGGTGTGTCAGTCTGGCGAAAATGCAAATCAAATATTTAATACTCACACAAAGGGAGAATGAGACATGAGATGAGCTTTAGTAGCTTTGCTTTTTTAGAACGTTTTAACTGTAGACTCGATGGTGAATTTGTAATTTCGATTGATCACTCGAATGAATTTTTTATATCCCCTTATCTGTGTTTTTATTGTGCCGTGTGCAATGAGGATTTCCCCCTCTCCTACTGTCTGAAAAGTCAATGCTACTACTGAAAAAGACTTTTGTTACAACGGTAGAGGTTCATCTGCCATTATTTTTATATTCTACTAAAAAATCTTAAAATAAACCTATAATTTTTATTTATATATATCTTTATTTAAAATGACAAAGAGAAAATATATATTCGTATATCTTTATATATATAATTCTTCTGTGAGTGTGTATGTCACTGAACTACTCTCAAACGACTGGACCGATTTTGATGAATTTTTTTGTGTGTGTTCAAGGGGATCTGGGAATGGTTTAGATTCACAATTTTGTCGGCTGGACAATGTTTTTTTAATTAATTTTTAATTTATTAGTAGTTATGGCAAAACGACGTTTGCCGGGACAGCTAGTAAATATATATATTCATATACCTACATATACACATCTACAATTTATATACATACAATACGTATATAGACTAAATATTATATGCTAAAAAGAGGATATATTATTAATATATTATAATGACTGATAATGGTCCTTCACCAGCTTGTCGAATTGTCTGAGGCAAGTTGTTCCAAAGTCTTACAGCTTGCACAGTTTTGGCACAACTCTCTGAAGACCTCAGGTCACTGCAATTTTTAAGAACACAAAAAGTTTTTTGAGATAAATAGGTGTGTGAGGATGAAACAGAACACTATATAGAAGAGAATGAATATGTAGATTCCGGCGAAAGCGTATAGGTAGCCACCTGAGCTTAGAACGAAATTCAGAAATATGATCTGTTATCAAATGGCACTTCCGGGTCCATGTAAACGCCTGGTTCATCTTAATAATTAATATAATTACTTATAGATATTTATAACTTGATTAGTGAATTTACAATCAAAGTAAATAATTGATTTATCTTTCTATAATATTAATATCTTGGCGCCTTCCGCTTATCAGCTTCCGGCGCAACTTATAAATAGTGCCTATTGTTATTAACGTCTGTGATTTTTCATACAATAATTATAAATCTATTCTAAGATAATATTGCTTTACTCTGTTTATATAATATATAATGATTGGGCTATTAGATTATTATTTTAGGTGCCGATTGTGTTAGGTTAGGTTTAATTTCATCGTACTTTGCCTACTTCCGGAGCATAATAAATCTTTAATGTAACACAATACTGCAATATCAAATAGTAATTATATGTTAATAATCATCAGAATAATTATGGTTAACAATGTTTAATTTTATCTACTAAGTTTGTGAATTAGTATTAAAATTGGATCAAGCCTGTGAAACTATAAAAATACCGTCATTTCGTAATTGAGACACATTATTGTTCAGACCATACTAGTTTCTACTCAACGTTCATTAAAAGATATTATAAAATTGTGATAATATAACGTGTTTACTTGTCGCCATCTTGACTACCCACCTTACAGATCATATTTACGTAATCCAAATATGAATCTAATGCAGAGATTTTGAAGTCGCCCAAGTTTATTCAATTGGTCTTCGGTGAGATCCAGATAGCTGACGTCGGCATAGTCAATGGTGGGAAGTAGAAGAGATTGTGCGAGGCAATTTTAGAGTTAATAGGAAGAAAATTTCAATGCCTTCACATAGATCCTGCTTCTGCAAATAATTTACGGCTAACTTCCCTAATGTGAGGGCCCCAGGATAGATACCTATCCATATAAACCCCTAAGTTTTTAACTTTATCACTAAGTGGAATAACCGAGCCGTTGCAAAAACATCTGGTATCCGCTCAAAGTTTGTTGTACATAGTAACCTGGAGCTACCCACTATCATTACTTGTGTTTTGTTTTGTTCCAAATTCCGTGCTCCAGTTGCATATTTACTAGAAGTCTCTATTAATGACATCCACTGCTTGCGTTATACTGTCGTCTGGAGTGGCTTGTGTATAAATCTGGAGATCATCTGCATAAGATGGTAGGAAGAAAGTAATTGTTTAGTGATAGAGTTAATAAAAATTGCAAAAAGTAATGGTGATAGCACGCCTCCCTGAGGTACACCTGCAGATGTTGCACGCCGAGAGGAGTAAACATTATCGATACAAGCTCGCTGCTGGTGACTGTACAGGTAACTACGAAACCAGTCAATTGCTGATGGAGATATGTTAAGTGATCACAATATACCTAGTAAGATATCAAAGTCAACTGTGTTAAAGGCATTGCTGAAATCCTGCAAAGTGAACTTACCTTCACCCATACCTGACCTCACATCATCCGTAATGTGTACTAAAGCTGTGGTAGTGCTATGGCCTGGACGAAAACCAGATAACCAGGAGAAAATTTCTCGTAAGAAATGATCTTAGCTGAGTGTAAATTAGACGCTCAAGGACTTTGGAGAAAAAAAGGAGAGATATGGGGCGATAATCAGATATGAAGGACGGATTGCGTTTCTTTAGAAGAGCAATAAATTGGGCCATTTTCCATGCAGATGCAAATGTGTTGATGGATATGGAATAATTAAAAATATGAGAAATTATGGGAAGGATTTCATCCAGGATAGGAAGGAATAGAAAGAAAAAGGAAAAAAAAGGAAGGGAAAGGATCCAGGAATCCTATACATAATATCATTCAAATAAACATCAAACTAAACCTTCTTCTTTTGATGAGATGGCAACCAGCTAATCAGCTATTTCTGCCAATGTCAAGTAGATATATAAAAAACCTTCGAGTTTTTAAGTCTTCATCGTGACGAAATTTATGAAAAAAAGAGATGGGGACGAGATGATGAAATAGGGACCGTCTTTTGAAAAAACAAAAAATGATCTCCAACATCATCAAACTAAATCTAAACATAAATTTATATTGTAGCATTTGTTTTTTCTTATTTTAATTTAAGTGAAAGTTGTATTAGCAAGAAGGTGAGCACAGCGCCCTCACGGTATGATACGCCCTTTCGAGTGGATCGACTGGCCGATCAGTTCACCCAGGAGGCACCAGATGGCGTTATTCTGCACTGCGTCAAAACAATGCATCATTGACTGATTGCATCTTTCAAAATTTAAGAATAACATTTTATAGTATTAAGTTATATGAAATTGGTTACCTCTCAAAATGGTGTCTTTGTGTTAGAATACATCGGAGTGTGTCTTGCTCATTTTAGCCTAAAATAGTGGGGAAATTCTAGAAATTTGGATGCAGAACCTTTAAAAGACAGGATTTGTCAATCTCAAGATCACTTTTTATCTTTTCTGCTCTTGTGGTGAAAACCTGTAACAACCTAGTGATTGTTTGTTTGCTGTGAATAGTGAAAAGCTGCTGAAATCTCAAATTCCCCGTCTGAGGTAAAACTCAAATATAACCTATAAAAATAATCTTAACCATATCTTTATTTCTTTGAATATGTGTCTAGGAGATGTATTTTCTGTGTAGGGTTCATGGTTCCTGGCAGAACCGTTTGATTTGAGAGTGCACCTCCTGGGTTGTGTGGATAAATCCCAGCAGAGGATCCTTCATAAGCAGCCCGCAGCTCACCACCTGGCTCGCTTCTGTGACCTGAGGAGGCTCACTCAGTCACGTAGAAGTGTTAAAGAATTTAAGCTCAAGTAGCACCCACATAAGGTGTAACAATTTATTATTTATTACCTACTACAATAGTAGTCCCTAATAGACCCTCGCCTGTGGTCTGTAAGGTGATGAAAAATCTTCTGGGTGTCTGTCTGCAGTGCAACGGCATCAAGGAGTGCTTTTAATTGTATAATATTTTTTATCTCTTGTGTCAACCCACTTAGACATTAAAAATAAAATTGTATTAATTATAGTAAATTCTGAACCTTTGAAATATATGTATGCATCACTGAGGAGTGGGTGTTTCTTGTGAAGAGTGCCTTGAGAGTCCCATATACGCACATACACACTTATTATCCTTTTTTTATAACTTTTTTATTTTTTATTCTACCTTAGCTTAATTTTTTTACAAATTTCTTTTAACGGCGCCCTGAGATCTCATTGAATATCTGCCGCTGATCTGGCTGGTGAAGTAATTGACCTGACAAGTTCAGGGGTTACAATATTACATTGTAAATGTCAACAATTACTTGTTTCTACTCCTACTAAGGTCTATGGGCCTGATAGCATAACTTGAAACACAGAAATAGTGTAATAAACAGGCGTAGCGTTAAACAATTTAAATTTAGAATATTCAAAATAATCAATAAAGTGATACTGAGTCATATTATATTATGGTCATACCTATATCCCTGTATACATTAACCCAACGACCATCCATTCATTGTTTAACTCATTTAAATGCATAATAAAGTCTGTGAGCCTGGTAGCGTAACTAGCTTTCTGCATTTTTCCTCCCTATAAACTATAACTTTTCATACTAATATCATGGATTGCATAGCTAACTATTTATGTACCTAATAAAATTCATGCGCTTGGTTACTTATCCTTAATTAAACAAGAATTGCAGTATTATAAAAGTGTAATATAAACAATAATAAAAGAGTTCAATACTCCTATTTACTCAAAGTACGTCTGTTATTATTGCATTACTCCATAGCACATCACTTAAATATGTTTATTAACGAGAAGTCCCCTATAAAATAGGTTATATATATATATAAAATAAAATAGGTAGGTAGGCACTTTTTACCTAATAATGTCAGCATCATACAAGTGCAGTGCAATACAACAGCGAGTTTAAATTTTCCTCGGGCAGTTAAAAAAAGTGTTGGCGAGGGGAACAAAAGAGTAAATATGTACATTTAACAAAAGTTCGAAATACGCGAGTCAGGTGCGTTGGTAACATTGTGGAATGATATTACGGTTGGAGGGAAACCGAATAAATACAATCTAGTCGCTGGCAGGCTTACCGTATTTATACTTTTAAGTCTGTACTCCTAGTATTAGTGTTGCAGTTTGAGGTTCTGTTTCACTGGTTACAGATAAGTTTCGGGTAGTATAACTGACAGATGTTTTTGTAAGATTCGTATCATTGACATTTCTATGGAACTTGTTAAAATTGCTGGCCCCTGGGCTTAGTATGAAAAGATTACGAGCAAAATTACTTAATCTAATATATAAAATTCTCATATCGCGGTGTCTGTTACCAAAATCCTCCAAGAAGGCGGAACCGATTTTTATGAACTTTGTGTGCATATCGGGTAGGTTTGAGAATCGGCTAACACCTATTTTTCATACACCTAAATTGAACAAATATTTTTTATGGCAATGTTTGCCGGGTCAGCTATTTAACTATAAAATGTGAATGTGAGTAAAATCATTTTGTCAATATTCGTATATCATTTAATTTAATATTGCTAAACAGCGCACGACTTCTTAAAAGAGCATTTATCAGAAGATGTCGATCTTGTATCCGAGTTGGTGGCAGACAATTCGAACACCTCTTAGAAAATAAAGATGAATTTATCTAAAAATTAAAGCTTTTTATTATTACAATTGAAGACAAGATTTATTCAGTTGAATTTACTCTTTTTGCTTCTAAATAACAACCACTGCATATTTACGTTAAAATTTAAATTATGTATTATACCATTTTGTAAACTGCATTAACTTTACAATTTTTTTAAATAGTCAAAACCTTAGGTTTGAGTTAAGTTTGAGAGCCTTTTGTGAAAAAAAATATATGATACAGTTTTTTTCACAAAAGGCTCTCAAACTTTGTCATAATATTTTTTTGATCAAATTTCATGTTAAAAAATTAAGTTGATATATTTTTTCTAAAAAAGTACAATAGGTACTCATACTATTTACTGCATTTCTAAAAAGATTGTCTGTGAGGAATAAGATAACGCCAAAAACGCAACAAATTTCATTAAATTGCGGTCGTGATATACATGTAACTACAGTAAAGACAACAGAAAAGTATTTTTTTTGAAACTTCATAATTTTGGCACCAATTGGATTTTTTTTTGGTATTTTTTTTGTACGTCAGATAGCTGTACTACTAAGCCCTAAAGGATTATCAATTCTTTCTGGGACACCCTGTGTATCTTAAGTTGGTTTGTGTAGACTTCTAAAACTCTAAAATTTTTGCACCGATTTAGCTCAAAGCTTAACACGAAGTACAAGGTGCTTTTAAATTGTACATTTTTTGCGTCCATGTTATTCCCCATTTGTCTTTAATTTACCACTGTGAATATTAGCAGGATTTAGTTAGTTTTTGATAAGTATTACGAAAGCTGTGTTGCTCGATTTTTTGCTCGCAGATACTGAAGCTTTAATCTTCGACCGATGGTTTTTGTTTTACTTTAAATCAAGCAATGCAATTTCTAACGGAGCCTAAACGTTTGGACTAAAGTCTCCTCTCTAAAGCCTTTTAAAATCTATTTCTTTTAAAAAACAAACAAAACGTTATCGATTTATTTATTAGCATCGTTACGAATTCGTCCTCCCTGCTGAGTTGCAAACATGGTATGCGCGGACTCTGCTGTCCTTTTATAAAAAAGGGTTTGTTCGATAATATTACTAGGGTAACAGATTTGTAGAAAGTTCATCCATTTTTGCATTCCGCAGTAAATATATATTTTACAGGTTATTTTAACAGAGTTAAAAAAGGAGGAAATTATCAATTCGGATGTTTTTTATGTACTTTGGGCATTGTTCCATTATGTATTTATGTAATTTTTGATAATCTGAACAGTTTTTTTTTAATTTTATTAGCCTACCACAGTGACTTTACTCTGCCTGATGCATAACGTGAGTAGAAAATCCTAGACTGATGGTCATCATACTCATTGTAAATGTGGATCATGCAGCATGGTGCCCTACACTGTGGCAAAAGACGAGAATCTTAAGGAGTAATTCATCGTTGGGGGCGTGTTGTGGAAGTAAGTTGTATAATACTAGGAACTTACTTTCTTTGTTCTTATGATAGTGTCTAAAAATTAGATCATTTTACTAACCAGACACCATGATGCCTTTGTTTCTTTGCTAATTACTCATGAAATTAAAAAAAATACAGTACACCGCAAGCCCTGGTCAAAATAAACGAATGAACCTATAATAGTTGTTTAGTTGACATTAATATGTAATATTACAGCAAACGTGAACTTAATTAAAAATAAATGTTATATAACAATTACCAATATACAATTTTAAGCACACCACAAAAAACAACCAAAGCGTATTTCATTTTTTTTGTTGATCAATCGAGTTACCATAACATATAAAATATATTCATAATGAAATGAGCTGGAAACGTCACAATAACACGCAAACCTTCAAACGAACGAACATAAATCAGGGCCCGAGGCCGTTGTACCCTCTGGAACAGGAAGCAGAGTCGATGCACCCTACGCACACACACAAACCTGCCGCGCATTACCTTCAACCTCACCACCCGCTGTGCATGTGTGCGTGACACGAATACAGTAAACGCGGAAGTACCACATTAACACACATTTTCCCCTCACACTATCAAAACACCCACAGTGTAGCGACATGTCTATAACACATACAAACAAAAGTTTTTCTTTGATGATGTGCTAGTGTGAGTGCCGCCCTGTTCGTACGTTGGCCGGGGGTGTGGCATTGACGGAAGACGCTTTGAACAGGACTGGGCGGCTTTGTATGTGTTGTTTAATACGCTAGTGTGCGTGACTGAGCTGAGTACTATTTATACAGCATGTACATATTTCTGTTAATGACTATAATTGATATTGTTTCTAAATTCATCTAAAGAGATCTTAAGATTAATGAACATAATTCGTAATATCTTTGTATAGATCTACGTTATATTATTTGTAGGTTTTTCTTTTAAAATATATTCATGGTGATGATGGCTTCCAGAAACTGAAAGGGATTGAAATATATAAATTATAGGGAAAGTCAAATTAAAGTATGTATACACAAGACAAGTCACATACCTTGATAAATATCATTGTCATTTATTTTTCTGAGCTAACTGTTCTAACAATTATTTAGTCAAACGGCAACAAAACATTAAAGTCGTAGCCTAATCCGGGGTGTATATATACGATATTTTTCACCACTGATAAATAACAAGACCAAAACATATGGGCGATGTGCAAATGCATTCGGAAAATTTAGAGGTTGCCGCGTCGATTGTACACCAGCCTGTGTGTGTCGGGGTGGGCCCGTGTCTGGATACACAGCCAGTGCGGCGGGCTGCTGGGGTGCGGGGTGGCACAGCAGCGGAAGCGAGGGTGCGGGGCGTGGGGCGCGGCTGGGGCCACAGTGCGGCGCTAGCTCGACGCGCCCCCGTTCACGGCCAGGGGTCGCCGACCGCACCCCGGCTACGCCGTAACCCCGCTACGGGCCGTAGCTTCCTCTTTTGTTTTAATTCCATGTGCTGTCTATTTAATTTAATTGTTACTTATTTAGGTCAAATCAATTGTTTATTTTATTTTACTGATTAATGTTATTATCGCATTGGAGGATTCGGTTTTTTTTTTCTTAAAAATTACAAAAACAATTTTTGATGTCATTGACTTCTGAATAAATCTATTCTTGTTTGGTATTTTTGTTTCATATTTTTAGCATCATTCCCTTTAATTCATACCCTTTAAAGTTTCAAAGGTTTGTATTTGAGGTGATTTGAGTAAGTAATAAGGTACATAGCTAGGTATATCTTTCACCTACTTATAAAAAAATTGCAACATCACAAGAACTAATTAATTTGTACTTTGTATATAGTAAAACATACATATATATCATTAAATCCTATACTTAGAGAAAATAAACTAGTTTTGCCGCACTCCAAAGTGACAAAAACATTCAACTCGGAAATCGAATCTAAGACTATGTCACTTGGTTATGAGTACTTCTGTTAAGAATAACTTCAAAAACAAGTAGAGAAATGTATAATACTTAAATTAAATTTTCATCAGTGCTTTCGTCCCTAGAGTAATACAAAAAAAAAACAATTTCTACATATTTCACAAAATCTGCTCTCCTAGTGATTTATAGTGCTGAATATTTAACTCTTTCATTAATTTAGAAAATCCAAACTTCGTAGCTTTAATAATTTTTACCGTTATTATATTTCATTTAATGAGTACATAATTGAAATGTATAAAACCATTTGAAGTATGATAACTGCTCGTATATTATTTAAATTGTTATGAGCGTAGGTTTTCTTTACGAGTATACACTTCCAAACACTAACGTTGTTTGTCAATTAAGACATGCCTTACTGTTTCTGCTCTCCTAGTACAAGAAAAATGAAACCGGGAAGAAAAAAACGACAAATTGGGATGCGGGTCTGTCTATTTAATTTACTTATGCGAAAGTAACTCTGTCTTTCCTGTTTTCACGGTCAAACCGCTGCACCAATTTCAATGAAATTTGGCATTGAGATACTTTGATTCTTGAGGAAAGACATATGCTACCCTTTACTGCTGCTGCTATTTGCTGCGATAACCGACAAACACGCGGGCGGAGCCGCGTGCCAAATCTAGTTGTTTATATGCTTAGATTTCTGACTGCTTATCTGTTTGTTTATCTGTAATGTTTGAATACCTAAATTACTTATCTAATAGAGATGAATTTGAATGTAGCAATGAGTAAGACTAGATTATGAGTCTCCACCAAAAATAGACACACTGAATTATTTTTTCAACGCAGACCGAGTCACGGGCATTAGTATGTTACGTATATATAAATTTCAGACTTTTTCCTTACAAAATAAAATACGGTAAGTTTAAAATTGGCCACGATTCAACAGAGCCCGGTTTGAGTTAATTAATGGGGTCCGATATATCACGACATGCCTTCAACGAGGGTCGGCTGTGGGGACAAAGATATGAATTTCAGCTTGTGTAATATATGCAGGTGAAATATGCTTGACTGAACGGTTATATTATGCAAACGATGTTGTCTTAATAAATTTAACGAGTCTTTGGGTAGTATTGACTTTTAAAAAAAAAAATTTGTGGCAATTATCATCTCGGGCCTGGCGATTTCGGGACAGATAGGCAGGTTCAACCGGAGTGATACCACGCCTCCCATAAAACCAGTGTTAGCAACTCTTTCGTCGCCTGAAGGAGTTATTGAGGCTAACTTTAATGATAATTATTATTATTTACTAGCATAAAGATTATTATATATTACTTTTTTACCCGATTACGTTGAAGCCAAAAGGAAGGGTATTGGTAGTCTATGTATGTTTCACCGTAGTGCCTAAAATACTGAACTAATTTTAATGAATTAAGTGTCAAGATTCGTAACTATGGCCTGGATGAAATAGGTGATATGAATCTTATCAAAAGTTTTTCGTTTGCAGATTTTACAAACAATTTGAAACGACCCAGGAATTGAATCCGAGACCTCATGCAGTCGCGTACGCTACCACTGCGCCAACTAGGCAGTCAGTATATATCAGATATATTTATCGATTTAACTGATAAGGAAATTGTCCAATAATCTAGGGGTTTTACTTAGGCGCAGAAATATTTTTTTGAATTGAAACTTTTATTAAAGTGGTGTCGAAATTCGAAAAATCTAAACTCAACAGAATCTAAATTAGACTTCACGCAAGTTTGTACTGTGAAGGTTATTTATTCTAACTGAATATAACATGACAAGTAATGCTAGTACATGAATCATATAACAAAGATTGCATTACAATATAGAGAGCAATATTTAGTTCCGGAAATTTCCCGCCTTTTCAATTTCTGACTATATTTTCACAAAGTTTCAATTTTTCTTTCAGAAATACTTTCATATAATTTAATATAACTAAACGTATAGTATAATTACTACAATCGAGATGCAGTAAAAATCAGGAAACGATCATACAAACCGCGTCACTGTTACGCAAGCGGCGGCGGGGGAGGCGGGGACGCGGCACGGGACGCAGGATCGATGCGCGGCCGTTCACCCGCCTGCAATGCGCCTCGCTTGCCGCACGCCTACAGCCAGCCTGCACACATCCGCCTGCTCTTCATGCCGCCCTGGTACTTTTTGCTACCGCCAGGTCGTTCACTTTTCGGAAAACGAGGAAATTACGTTTAATATACGGATGCCTGGTTTTTTTTAAATCTTTTATTTTGGCTTCTGATTCAGTAATTATTTATTTTAAGTTTGATAAAGCTAATACAATTTGGAAAGTAAATAACGAGATATGTAAAAGAAACTGTTATGTCTTTTAACAAAAACTTAAAAGTAGCCTCCTGTTTTGATGACATAATATAAAGAATCAACAAATTTTCATTTGGTTATTAGGTATATTAATAATTAAATTTACCTTTCTAAGCATATACTTTCTAAAATGTTCTAAACTTACCAGACATTACGGAAATAAAAGTACACTATAAGAAAAAAGTAAATCTATTTTAGTATGGTAAATTATGATAAAACAAGGGGAACACAGTGTATTGAACGTAGCATAGTCTACGTGCCATCACGCTACGAGATCCTTTCCATATAGTGTCTACGCGCGTGCTACGAATAATTTACGTTTGAAAGTTTCAATTTTAGATTACAATATAAAGTCATTGTTTTGTTTACATTTTGAGTACTGAAACTTATCAGTTCAGATTTGGTATATTTAAATTTGTGTTTGGTTAGTATTGACCTCCTCTTATTATGTATTCGAGTCACTGTTAAAGACATTTCCTATAATGGCAGTCTATGGGAATGCAAGTTTTGTGAAAGAAATTGAATTCTGAGACTACTTTACCATTAATGAGGAACACTTTGAGAAATCTCTGTGTACTGTCCAGTCAAGAAGTGAGTTTTATACTATGGGGATGGTAAATAAACACATATTTAAAGAATATTATGTCATCGATCTCCTAATACTCAATTTTGACTTTTTGATTTACTTTCTAGCAACATCTTGTACTGATACCTTTAGTTTTTTAAATCTAATTTGCTCTATTTTAAAACTGATAAGTACAAGAGGTGTGAATTTTGATTTGAAATATCTATAGGCGGGTAAACCTGATTTTCGGAGTGGCAACTCTCGACGCTCAAATAAATTAAAAAAATTTAAATGTTTGTATTTAATAAAAACAAATATTAATATAATAAACAATCATTTTATTTTATGAAAAAAAAACGGCACTTATTTTTTTATTATACAACTTATACAAAACAATTTCGATGTTTCATCTGCCAGGCGTGCCGTGACGTTTATATTTATAATGTTTTGCACCTCATCTTCTTGTATATAAAAATCAATTGCTGTTCGTTTGTCTCGCTAAAACTTGAATACAGCTGGGCTGATTTAGCTGATTATGGTTTAGAAATGATTGACATAGTCCAGGGAAGGTTTGAAAGGTGGAAAGTTAAAAATAACTAGTCACGTGTACGAAGCTCAATGTCACGTGGGACAGCTAGTTTGTGATAAATTTGGCAAGTAAAGAATGAAAATATAGATGATGACGTGTGATTTTGTCGGTTTTGTTGCACAGAGATCAACCTATGAGATATGTTTATATAAGTGATTAAATTAGCGATAAAATTATATTCTAAGAACGCACATAAAAAAAAAAAAAAAATATATATATATACGGTCGAATTGAGAAACCTCCTCCTTTTTTTGAAGTCGGTTAAAAAGAGATAATTAGTAAACACTAACTTAGGTTTTCTTCATATATGGGATTTATGAAGCTTTGAATTCTAATTATCGGTATGGTAAAAGTAGTATTTTTGTACCCAGCATCATCTGTCGTTTATACGCTTAAGTGTCATATAGCGTAGCTCTAATTGTATAAAGCTTAAGAGTTTCTTTTTTGTCCAAAGAAACCAATATCTCGGACTATCTCTCAGATTGAAATGATCCTTTTCTAAAATAATATTACTGCACGTATAATTTGCCTGCACGTATGGCCTAGTGGTTTAAGCGACCGCCACGCCGCTTCCTACTTCGCGAAGTGTTGAGGTTTCAAATGCTACATGGGACAACACCTTGTGTGATCCACAAATTGCTGTTTTAAGTCTGGGTGAATTTTGTGTCTGATTCATGTATGTTTAGAAAGTCCCAAGCGACACAGGATTTATTCCTAGTGCAAGAGTTGTCTTTTTTTTAAATGATAGGTTTTCCTATTTTTACTAGTTGATACTTCCATATAATACTAATATTTTAAATTGGAAAAAAACTCTGTCCATCTCTAATAGTACAAGATCCCACTGTTCGATTCTGCGGGTTTCTGTTTTTATGTTTTGATAAAATTAATTTTAAATGAAAGTTGAGGAAGTATTTAATAGGTATCGATAGGTTGCCTATAAAATTTGCTGCAATTATCTTTAATTAATTTTTGTATTCACTCATTAGTCCGAAGTATGGTGCCCACTCATACTCAATCTAATTCGGAATTAGACAAATGTATTATACTAAAACGATAATGATTATGTTTTTCATCCCTTTAGTCCCCCCCCCCCTCCTCTCACCATTGATACTTTGAGTTTGAGGAGTGGACTCCACGAGACGCGTTCGCCGAGTTCGAGAACATGATTTTGTCGACAACGATGATTTTTAACTCTCAAGCTGCAGTGTGGTCAGCGATTGTCACTAATCATCAGATGACCTGACAGACAGACAGACAGTGTTCACACACACAAAAAACACTTCTTATGGCGGGACTGAGCTCCAGTTTACTTTGAAACCACTTTACGGGTTGTAATGAGTACCACAGAGTAACATCAAAGTACCAGGAGACAATAACTCCTTAGGTAGTTTGTCGATCGACGTGCACACAAATAGATGTTTGTAGACGATCATAAAATGATGTCTGGCTTGAGAAGGTCGTTTCACGTAATTTATACAATTGTCCTGTAACTGATTCAGACGAATCCAATTGATGGTACGACGAAATATCTTTCAAGTCGATATAAAATTTTACAATCAAAGTGTTAATAAAGGGTGATTGGAAATTAATCTGAAATTCGAAGAATTTATTTCTTCTTTTTCAATTTATAATTCGAATTATTATCTGTCGGGCGGACTTTGTACTTTGACAGCTAGACTGACTGATAGTATACTTATATACCTTTTTTAAAATACATTATATTATATACTTTTTTTTATTTTACTTACATACTTTTTTTAATATATTCGAACTTCGAAACAAATATTTGTAAGTCATACGAACATTTGGTCCGACCCGTGACTCGAACCCGAGTTCTCAAAACAGCAGTCGCATACCCTACGCCACCGAGGTAGTCAAGTAATAAATGAATTTGTGACCGATTCCTAACAGGATACGATAGCACATCGTTCGAGCTGGCGACCACCAAACTAAATACGAATTCATTGTGACATCTATGTTATTTATGTAGGAATAAATCCTATATCTATGGTTTCCCATTAGTTATAGTTTATGGTTAGTGTTACGTAAGGGGACAGTCCTCATCCAGGTTATTAAAAAAAAAAGTGTAATTTGTTATTGCTTCTAGATGCACATATGCATTACTTGAGGTTTAAATAAAAAAAAATACTTTTGACTGCGCGGTTGGCCTGTAGCATTTGTTTTTCTTAATTTGATTTAATTGTAGTTGTATCAACAAGAAGGTGAGCACAGCACCCTCACGGTGTGTTACGCCCTTGAGAGTGGATCGACTGGCCGATCAGTTCATCCAAGAGGCACCAGATGGCGTTATTCTGCACTGTGTCATACAAATCATTGTTGACAGTTCGCATCTTTCAAAATTTAAGGATATCATTTTTTAGTATTAAGTTATATGCAATTGTTCACTTCGCGAAATGGTGTCTTTATATTAGAATATATCGGAGTGTGTGGTGCTCATTTTAGCTGAAAAGTGGTGGGAGATTCTAGAAGATTCGTTTCAAAGCCTTTATAAGACGGGATTTTGTAGATCAGGGTTCACTGTCTTAAGTTCGCTGCTCTCATTGTGATTATCCTGCAAAAGCCGTGTGATTGTTGTTCGCTGTGAATAGTGAAAAGCTGCTATAATCTTCAATTCCCCGTCTGAGGTAAAAATCAAACATAACCTATAAAATAATCTTAACCATATCTTTATTTCTTTGAATATGTGTCTAGGAGATGTATTTTCTGTGTAGGGTTCATGGTTCCGGACAGAACCATTAGATTAAGGAGCGCACATCCTGGGTTGTGTGGATAAATCCCGGCAGTGATATCTACAGAGGCAGCCCGCGGCTCACCACCTAGCTCGCTTCCGTGTCCTGAGGACTCCTCACTCGGCCACGTAGAAAAGAAAGTATCTATTTTTGTTACCTAGCACCCACATAAGGTGTTACAATTTCTCACTTATTACCAGGTCGTCAATAGAAGCCCTAATAGACCCTCATCTGAGGCCTGAAAGGGGTAGAAAGTTCATCTGGGTGTATGTCTGCAGTGCAGTGGCACCGAATAGTGTTTTTACTGTATAATATTATTTTTAAGCTAGTGACAACCCACTTGTAAATTAATTATAAATTTCTGTTTAATCCTATTACCTGTACTTTTAATTTATTAAGTTGTGAATATATGAATGCATCACTGAGGAGTATTCGTTTCTTCTGAAGAGCACCCTGGGTATCCCAAACACACACCCACACATATTATCTTTTTTTAACTTTTTTCATTTTTCTACCTTGTTAAATTTATTTAACAAATTTCTTTTGACGGCGCCCTGAGAGCTCATGGTCTACGGCTGACAAGTCGGTGAGGTGACTGCCTGACAGGTTCAGGGGTTACAGGCCTAGTGGCTTCAGTGTCAGCCATGCCGCTTTCCACTGCGCCAACTGGGTTCCAATCCCAAATGGGACAACACTTTGTGTTCTTTTATTTCTCAATCACAAATTGTTGTTCTGTGTTTGAGCGTTATTTGTGTCCGTTTCTTGTATGTTTTTAAAGCCCTCCGCAACACAGATCTATATTCCTAATACGAGATTTGTCTTTATCTAGTATTACATGAATGCGGGAGCCGTTTCTGTTCACTTATATCTTTTATTGACGAATGTCAATGCAGTTTTGAGCAATAGAACTTTATCGATTCAAGAGGAAGATTTATAATAACATCACGAAAAGAGACAGTTTACTAAATCATAGTGATTGAGATAGAAGTACACCTGTCTCTCTCAAACTAACATACTGTGGCGACCTCCACATACAGCGGCAACAAAATCATATAACAGCGCCATCTACCGCAGACACACTGAACTACGAAGTAACGCACAATACGGAGTAACTACCAATCCTGAATCGCGCAATAGAAGTTCTCGCACCGATTAGCATATATACAACATCCCAACATCAACCGTAGGGCAGTGGCCCGCCAGGCATGATCACCTCGCCTGGTCGGAGGATCCTCCCTTTGTGTTGGTGGGACATGACACACCTGTCCCCCACAATACAAAAAACATTCAAATTAACATTTTACATAAAAATTAATATTTCTGACTAAATAATAAATAAACTGACATCTTACACACAACGTCATCTAGTCCCAAACAAAGCAGAATCTGGATACTAAACAACTGATATAACTGCTGAACGAATAGCGTATATAGCTTATACATCAGAATAACACATAAGCTACTATTTGCCGCGATAACTGACATACACGCGGGCCGAGCCGCGAGCAACAACTAGTACAGATATATTATACATAGATAGCCCCAAACTCTGAAACAAATATTTGCAGATCATACAAACATTTGGTCCAATCCAGGAATCGAACCCGAAACCTCAAGTACAGCAGTCGCATATGCTACCACTGCTCCATAGAAGCTGTCAATTGGTAAATAAATAGTATGTTTGCCTAATGCTAAACAATTACCATTGAATTGACGCTCGCGTGTTTCCCTTTAAGCGCTGGATATATTCCAGTATCTCCAGCTATAAGTTTGTGATTAGTATAATTTTGTACCGGTATCGATTATATTGCAAACCAATTAAACATCGCTATAAATAAGACAACAAAACTTTATTATTCGACATTTCAACAAAATTAAAAGCTAGACTGGCTACACTCTTGTCGCTTGCGTATAAGTGCGTCAAACAACATCGCTTATTGTAATGCATTAGCAATAAAATACTGATTGATGATATTAGTAGTGCTATCCTTATCATCTTCTAATTCTAAAATCTATACAAATAATTAAAATTGGAGTGTCTGTTTGTAATATTAAAATAACCGCTTTTTACTAAATGTATATGCATACATATACACAGTACATATACCAAAAGATACTTTTATTTTTTTTTGTATGTCTATCTGTTTGTTCCGGGTAATCTCTAGAACTGATAGGTAGCTAATGATATGGGTAATAACTTAGACTACTTTTTTAGACGAGCTTCGCTCCACGGCGTTACTCGCAGTACGACAATAACCGCGGGAAACACCGCGGGGTTCAGCTAGTATATAATAAAATCAATTATTTTGATATTTAAATACCTATATTACTAATGAAATCACTGTACATATAACAGATCCTTATATTAATAATTATTCCGGGAATTAACGCGATCACTTATTAAAAGGTATTTATTACATACCTCTGATTTGCCTGACGTTTCGACCAGGTTGCACTGGCCGTGGTCACAGGCTGACTGATGATCGCTGTGATCGCGTTAATTCCCGTAAATATAATAGTTAATATATCATGGAACGCGAAAGTTTAAAAGTTAGTATAACAGATCTTTGTCTACACAAATGTATAAGTGTGCATCAGACACGAACTCCAAACAGACGCGGATGAAATTGCAATATGTACCTGACCTACCCCTACAGTCGGCGCAATGCGACGCGCACGTTGTATAGTGCGCTATAGTGTTGTAGCCAGACTGCACACCAGTACTAAATTATACACCGCCGCGTTTGTTGTGGGGTAGTGACTTCGATACTGTTGACTTAGGTAAATGTACGACTCACTTGATTATTCGATCATTATTGGAAATAAGTACGTGGCAGGGGAGTTATTTTTACTGTATCTGTTTTATGTAACAACCCTAATAATGTTAAAAAATAATACGGTTGTGTGATCCCAAGCAATGATGATGGCCCAATGATGCAGAGGCATCTCAATGGGCCGCCATAGTGTGCGTCACCATGCTGCGTTGTTGCATTGCCTGCGTTCGCGATGAGTATGGTGACCACCACTCTTGGATTCTACTCATGCTTTCCATCAGGCAGAGTAAAGTCACTTTGGCAGACTCATTCATAGAAGAAAGTCAACCAGGCAGATCCAGTATTATGGGAATCAGATTCCTGACAAACATATTCTAATATTTCTAAATACATAAAAATATATATACCTTTAAATCGATAATCATGCTCATGACACAAATATTAGTCCTGAGTGGGAACCGAACCCGCGACCTCCGGCTTATCAGCCAGGTTCACTAGCCGCTACATCAACAGGTTCTTTAATATATAGTTTTTAACAATTTTGGAAATGCTACTTTAATTAAAGGAGGTAATACCTTGGTATGAGTAAAATCGCGACGGATTACAGGAAAATAAAATGTCTCTGTGTGAAATTGAAATACTGAAATATGCTTTCATTTTATGCACAAAGCTGCTTTATCTATGTTGCATTTAAATTTTAATATTGAAAGAGAATATAGCGATATTAAGGGGTAAAAGCTTTTGATAAAAACCTACTCTAGGAAGTAATACCTTTGTTGCATTATGAGATTTCATAGTTATTTAAAATCTTTGAATAACAATTTTATGTGTGTTTTAATATAGGACACAAATACGCGGTCTTTTCTTCTTAGTCGTTTACTCTTGACAGAGCAGTCGTGGTTGACGATGCTGCATTTTCGTCAGGCAATGAGACTCCCGCGATGCGTCTCCACCTGTCACGGTCCTTTGCGATTCGGGAACTCTGGATGCGGTCCGTCCAACGCCTAGGTGAGTGTCCGTTCGACCGCTTGCCTTCCACTTGTCCCTGGACAACTAGCCGCTCCATGGAGTCTTCGTGTGCGAACAACCTGACCGAAATATTTGAGGATTTTTTAGCGTTTTTTTACATCTATTTATCATTACCTATAAAATTAGATAGTTGGTTTTTTAAATAAGTAATTAGCGTCTTTGAAATAGTAACTTTTTAGGCTTCCTTTTCACATTTCATATTCAAATACATTGCTTCGCAAAGTGAGCTCAGTTCGAGGAACCACTCGAGAGAATACTAATAAGACATCTTAGAATATAATGATAAATTGATAAGAGCTTAAACAGCGATGGTACTTAAAACTAATTACGCTAACATAAGAATATATTAATAATACAAAAATACTTTACTTTAGAAAAAAAAGAAAAGTATTTTTTGGTCTAAGATCTAACCCGAGAGCGATTTTCACCGAGCTGATATTATGATAAAACTTATTTTATAATAAACTTAGTAATTCAGAAAATATATTAAAAATAAGTTGTCTAAAAATAATCCTGGACAGAATATTCTATTTAAAAAAATAACAATTACTTATATATAGTTTATAATAAAACTAACAAATATTATTAATAAAATATTAAACAATATAACATAAATTAAACAAATAAAAAATATGTAAGTAAATATAAATTATTTGTTTAAATTCTATAAATAAATGAATATATATAAGTATACATAAATTATTTGTTTAATTTATGTTATATAGTTTAATATTTTAACATAATTTTTTAGAATTTCTCTGTGTGAATAAAACCTTTAAAATTACTATTTCAGATATATTTGTCGTTTATTATTAAGTATTTTTAGATGCTTAGCGGATAATCTATTGGCGTTAACTTGGCCTTCATAAAAGTGATCCAAGTCTCGACTATAGGTGGTCTACCACCAGACAGTCTGTAGTCTAGACGAGGGGATACCAAGTGCATTTTTCTGTCTGGACCCCTCTCTCACATCCCCTATCGTTTATGCGTGTGCGTTATTTAATTTTACCATAGATATCCTATAATGGAGAATTTATCTTAAATATTTGGAACTAAGAGTTCAGAATTGTTTGAAGTAGTCAGATGTATCGTCCTTTGTAAATAAATGGTTTAATTTGTATGATATATGTGTAATGTATTGCTGTATTTATTTTTACGTTTGAGTACTAAGAGTCCATAATAGATTGGGAGGTATGACGCAGTTAGTAGTGATTGATTTTAATGTTTTTATTACTTTGATTTAAATTTGATATTTGGGCAGCAATTAGGTCTGTAAAAGCAGCAATTCTGTGGAGCAGGTTATGGAATAATTGCGGAATTATTTGGAAAATGTCTATTATGTGAAAGTTTGTGTTTTAGATCGTTTTGATTAGATGCGTTTTCAGTTGAAACTATTAGTTTTGCTTTGTATTGCATTGTGGTTATAAGGTGTTATAACTTCATCGTAATAAGACACATTTCATGTAAGCATTAAACAAACCATTAAAATAATTATTATTAATCTAGAAATAATAGCAACTTCTTAGACAGATTATTAAAATGTTAAAATAGTTTTCGAAGAATATTCAGCACACCTGATACGTTTTGTTTTTACAAATTCCCTATTTAAATACAAGAAAGTTTTGATGCACCTAAGTTTTTTTTACAATCTAATATATCTAATTAACTTTGTTATGTGAGAGTCATGATTCATGAGTGTATGGGAAGCGGTAGTCATTTATTTATTTATAAGGTATACCAACAGCACACATACGACACACTTTTCAATATATTGTACAAAAATATTATCTAGTATGCGTGCCCATTACAGGTACACACACATTCACCATATGAGATAATACTTTACAACACAGTGTTTTTTTGCACCAGGTTACTCGCCTGCGCGCCTGCTTCGTGTAAAAAACAAAAGTAAAATACATAATAGTTTATCGTTTCATCAATTTATATAAAAGTTTAGTATTTGAACGATTATTCTTTAATCAAATATTAAATACAGGAATGCAGTTAAAAACTAAAAAAACGCTTACAAAAGTCGGTTGGATAAACAAACAAACACATTTGAAGCTAACAAAAGCGTGAAAAAAAAAGATTTCTCACTGTATCAACCAACATACGTTTAGTGCTGAGATTAAATTCATTACAGGCCACAAAGGGGTAGTCACTTAAGAATGTTCTTTTTGAAATGAATGAATATTTCTCCATTTTATTCTTCTTATAAAACTCTTCAACGGAATCTCCTTTCCTTAATCTAATCTGATCAGAAGATTAATATTGAAACGGATTTTGTAAATGGATTGGCTTAACACAATCACGATAAGACTGAAGACGTTTATTTTGTTAAGACGTTAAGTACAAAATAAGGTACTCCTTTAGAAATATTTTAACTCTTTTCTTTTAAGTTTCTAGAAAAGCAGTTAAATTGTGGTTATTATAATGTAAGTAGCTGACCTGGCTAATTCGTACCGCTATATTTACATATCTGTCTTAACTTCAGGTGGCGGACAAAACAAAATACTTTTCCCGTTATCTTTTAATTTTTCACAAACCTTGTCGTAACCATAACGAATACATAAAAAAAAGAATTATTTAAGAACTTGTTTGATTGAACGAGCTTATCTCAGAAACTACTGTTTCGAATGACTAAAATTTTTAAGTGTTAGACAGTCGATGTAGTCTAGACAAGTGTACACTAAGAAAAACTGTATAATTTCACGTTACGACGTCATGTGTGACGTCACGTATGTGTGGTGAACATGATTATTCGTTTTGTTTCTCAGTGTAATTTATTTATATCATTTGATTTTGTTTAGATTTGTTGATTGATTGATATGTATTTAGAAATAATAGGTTAATATATTAGCAATATGATTAAAACAGCACAGGCTCTGCCTAATTTGGGATCAGAAGGCCGTCTGTAAGAATGTGTGAAGTTTTTATCTTTATTATCTATACATCTATACAAATAAATAAAATTGGAGTGTCTGTTCGTAATATCAAAATAACTTTACTCTACTCTAACTACTAACTAAAATAAATTTACTCAATGCATATGTATGTATACACGGTACATATACCAAAAATGTTGTTATTTTTTTTTTATTTGTCTGTCTGTTTGTTCCGGGTAATCTCTGGAACGGCTGGACTGATTTTGACGGGATTTTCACTTGCAGGTAGCTGATGACTTTTTTTAGACTAACTTTGTCCCGCGGCGTTACTCGCGGTACAACAATAACCGCGGGTAACTCCGCGGAGTTCAGCTAGTTTAATTATAAATATTATGATCGTCATACACTATATTTCACCCCTGTCCCCTTAGCAAGTTCAGCCTTTTAAAATAAGTCTCATCCTCGGTATAGCCCTGTCCATTTAAGGGGGACGCAGATGCGAAATAGATTTCAACCAGTGTGATGAGCCGATTTATTTATTTAATCTTTATGGACGCATAGTACTGAGACGGACTTATTGCCTTACCTATGCGTTCTGTGGCAGCCAAATTTGTATTTATAAAGAAAAACAGAAAAGTTGAAGAAAATATTTTCAATTATATGTCGCTCTGTGTTAGAAATATGTAAATTTATAATATATGGATAGGACTCCGTTAGACCGTTTTTCCGCAACGTTAAATATTTAATCGTTAGATGGCAATGTAATCTAAGAAGTAACTTTGTTTTCGATATTATGGCATTTTCTTCAAATAGAAGATATAAAACAAAAGATAATAGTCAACAGTAGATGTAAGGGGTTGAGAAGTGCAAAAGATCCCGTATCATAATCTAATAGTAATTGCTTCAGTGCGGTGCATGTACAAACAGAAATCGTTATTAAGCCTTGCTATGTGCTCTGTGCACATAGTTAGCCCGATACGTAGATACGGAAGCGGCTGCAGGTCGTTGCACATCCCGGACGACGTAACGGGGGGATTGGGGGCAGCCACCGCACCTCCCACTCGGGCAATTGCCCCTTGGTTCATTATCAAAGTTCACTAGTACGGAGCACACATACAAATCGTTGTATCGACTACGTCGCGTTGCATACGAACGCTTCAGCCCACCCACATAGTCTAGACCTTCAATATCCCCAGAATCCCAAAGGTTGTGAAGCTCAATGAGCAAATATTGTAGGTCTAGTTGAACTGGATAGGTGTGACGGGGGTGTCGAAGCATACCGATGTTTTACGGAAACAGTCGAACCCCGGGCGGGAGTTTTAACAACGAGCCCGGAAAATCTGCAGCGAGGATATGCGCTGCAAACGTAGTTTATTTACTAATTAATTAAATTTCAACTTAGGGCTGTTGTAATAAAAGCTATATTAACAACGTAAACTACTTTGCTTGCGACATTCTTAGTGTCGGGAATGAGCTAACATTTTAGAATCAATTATAATTCAATCGAATTTCGTTTATCTATACATCTATACAAATAAATAAATTGGAGTGTCTGTTTGTAATATTAAAATAACAGCTTTTTAATCAATGCATATGTATGTATACACGATACATATAACAAAAATGTAGTCAAAAAATTTTTGTCTGTCTGTCCGTCGTTTGTTCCGGGTAATCTCTGGAACGGCTGGACGGATTTTAACAGGACTTTCACTGGCAGGTAGCTGATGATGCAGGGAGTAACTTAGGTTTTTTTAGACTAACTTTGTCCCGCGGCGTTACTCGCGGTTCAACAATGACCGCGGGTAACACTGCGGGGTTCAGCTAGTATCTATATAAAAATGGAACCGCTGTAGTCACTCACTTAGTCAAATACTTTAAGAAGCTTCAAGAGTACTTCATACATGATTCTTGGTAATAGACTTATTATGTAGTTAGTTCTGAAAAGTTATAACCAAAGATGGCTTCAACTATGATAAAAAATACTAGGAACCTCGTTTCCATGACAATCGTTGCAGCACAAGCGTGTAGGCATATATTTTTACCGTGGGAGAGCTACCCTTCGGCATGAATGGGTCGGCTCGACCGGAGCGATACCACGGCCTCACAGAAAACCGGTGTGAAATAGTGCTTGCGCTGTGTCTCATCGAGTGAGTGAGGATACCGGAGGCCCATATCCCATCCATCCCCTATCTCCCCCCCCTCCCCCCCGACTATCCCCTAAAGGCCGGCAACGCACTTGTGACGCTTCTGGTGTTGCAGGTGTCAATAATCGCTTACCATCAGGTGATACGTCTGCTCGTTTGTCCCCTATTCCATAGAAAAACACAAAATGTTGTCATATATGGATTTTGAATCCACAACACTTGGCGCAGTAGAAAGCGGCGGCTTGTACATCTGGACAAACGAGTGACGGTAACTGATTACGGTTACCAATGAACACTTGCAAGCCAAGAGCGATTGGTCTTCCCACCTTCCATAATAAAGAGTCTTTCAACCTTCCCACCTCCCAGAATTAGGACAAGAGGTTTAAGCTCTGCTTACATCATCCAAACGGTGAAAAGAAACGAAATAGTTGCTTAACGTCTATGGTTTTGTATTTGTGAATTGTTGACATTAAAATAAATAAATAATAAATATTTCGAACATCTAACACACAACGCCATCTAGTCCTAAACTAAGCAGAGCTTGTATTATGGGTACTAGACAACTGATATGAATACTTATATACTTTTTTTTTGTAAATACATACATATTATACATAGAAAACACCCAAACTCCGAAACAAATTTTTGCAGATCATACAAAAATTTGTTCCGACCCGGGAATCGAACCCGAGACCTCAAGAACAGCAGTCGCGTACGCTACCACTGCGCCACCGAGACATTGCTAGTTGTGGTACTCTGCTGACCCAAACTAAACTGTACTCTTATTGAAAAGGTAAACAAAAACTTTCTTGCAAGTACAGTATAGTTTTTATGCTCACATCTGAGTTGTTTTTTCGCAAGTAAGTCGCTAATTGCTTTTCAGATAAGTTTTTTTTTTATAATCAGCAGCCAAAATGACTCTGCCCTGCCTGATGGAAAACATGAGCAGACTCCAAGAGTGGTGGTCACCATCCTCATTGCGAATAAGCACAAAGCAGCATGGTGACCCGCACTATGGCGGCTTGGTGAGATGCTTTTTCACGCCCCGCTTAAAGGACCCGGGATCATAGTGGGAGGAAAATATGTATGCTGGTAGTGAGTTCCAGGTTGTGACCGCTCGACACAGGAAGGAAGAACCGAAGCGATGAGTACGAGAACGTATGTCTACTACTCTGAAGCGGTGACTTCCAAGGCCGGCACGTGTTGTCCTGTGGAGGAAGGGAGAGCGAGGGACTAGTTGGAAGAGCTCTTCAGAACACTCTCCATGATAAAAGCGATAGAGGACTGCCATTGAGGCGATATCTCTACGCACTACTACTATAAGTGTATCAATTCACATTCATTAGTGTCAGCTTAGGAACAAGATGAATACCTTATTTAAATATATGTATTATACTAGTTATACCGCTTGTATGATGGATATCGCGGTAATCATTTTCCGGATTAATATATAGCCTATAACACTCCCAAATAAAGTAGTTCTCTATTGATAAAAGGATTTTTTAAGTTGGTTCAGCAGATCTAGAGATTATTTCACACGATCTCACAAAATTTGCCTCTTTATTATAATATTAGTATAGATCTTTTAAGTAAATGAATTCATCTTTAACGATAGCACTAATGGGTGGTGCTGACGGAATTTATATCGTTTAAAACGAGCACAAATTGATTGTAATGTCCCCTCAGGGGCGCTTCGAAAGAATACTAATGTTTAAACTATTAAGGGCTGGACTATGCGTCCGATTACAAGTAACGAGGGAGGATAATTTATTGGCTGTTAATTAAGCAGTGTTTAAACATCATGAGCTCTTAAGCGGTGGTGATTTTATGGTAAATTCATGTGTGGTCTTGTTATTTATGTTTGTAGATTACTGTTATTTTAGTTTTCAAGTTTCTCCACTTAATAGTACAACATGTAGTGTTTAACATTTTTATGGTATTAGAGGCAAAGGAGCTAACGGGTCACGTCAAAGTAAATACCCCTTCTATTGATAACTGTAAGCCTTACAGTAACCTGTACGTTGTCAAACGGCGTTAGAGTACAATCACCTGAATTCGAGAGAGATTCTCCACTTGTATACTTACTCGATAAAATGCAACAAAAAAATCTCTAACACTATTTTTCTGTAATACTTTGATATCATTCAGTTTAAGCAGGTCTAAATATTCTAAAATACGGCTTGCTAGACGTACTTATGCAACATGAAACAGAACAAATGATAGTTCTTATCTCACAATATTTAGCCTGAATGGAAACTGATCTCTGGATTACCAGTTAATGTATCGAACTACTAAATGAACGTGTCATCTAAAAGAAGTTATCTAATGAATTCTGAAGTATAAAACCTGCTAAATTAATGAAAAAAAAACGTCTGTTTTAATTTCAGCAGTATCATAATTTGAGCAGCGTTTCCCAAAACCACTTCCACATTACATTTTTAACAAAGGAAGTCAAAACCGCTGACGGTTAGTACCTACTTTTACAATCAGCCAGTGAATGCATAATTAAGTAATCTGTCGATTGATCTCTCACGATAAGTGGTGGACGCTTCAAACACCGATCGCCTAATTCCAATTCTAGCTGTAGTTTATCTACCCATAGGTAATACTACTGGTAATACGTATGTTTAGTTATATAATGGTTTTCAGGAGTCTGGTTGTTGGGTTCTTTTTTGGGAAGTTTTGTTTATTTTAAGACAACTCCCGCTTTTACAATTATATGAAATGAATACCCAGATGAGACTATCATATGGATTGAATCCACAACAGTCACGTGCAAGGATGCGGTGTGTTGACCACTTGAATCACTAGTCCATTTGTGCAGTACAGATTAACATTGATTACAGTATAGATTAACTTTGAAACTTTCTTTGAAATATTAACAATTATTTTTACGGGAATTAACGCGATCACTTATTAAAAGGTATTACATACCCTCTGATTTGCCTGACGTTTCGACCAGGTTGCACAGGCTGTTTCAGTCAGTCTGTGACAAAATAATTGTTAATATACAGTATAGATTATCTAAATAGTACAGATGATTATTTGTTGTGATTTGGAATTTTACATTTTAATATTTTGTCTAAATACACAGCTTATTATTTTATTATTTTATTATATTTATTTAATCCATTTCAGGGTCCCCTATCCCTTTATACTCTTTGTTAAATATAGTTATAGAGTACGTATGTAACTAACCCGTTAGTTAAGTAATTTTATTTTTCTTTAGTATTTGTGAAGTAGGGGGTACACTACTCTACAAATACTTTTATTATGAAGTAAGTTTATGCATATACAAATTCCATAAATAACAGCAAATTTGGCACTAGCCAACATCACAGCTATTAATTAATTACCCTAATCGGCCTACCAGGAGATCAGACATGGGGTAGAGTCTGCTATTATGACGATGTATTGATGTTACAATTTGTATGTAGACGGTGTATGGTGCATACCCAGACAGATGAAGGCAAAGGGGAAATTAAATTACGCGTCGGTATTACTTTTTGAAGCTTTTGATGTTATGAAAAGGTCCTTTAGACTGAGGGTACGGGAGATGGGAGGGTTGAAAAGGGGATGATGTTCTCAGTTTATTTAGGGAATTTAATTGCTGAACATTTAGTGATACATGTATGATTTGCTATAAACGCATAGGCTGTTAATATGTGATGTTTTATTCTGCATCACGGTATTTGAATCCGCAATCTAGTAACATGAAAATATTCACAGTACAAAAAACTGTTCTGTGAAAACTATTCACTAAAGTCGGTGTGTACTCGTATTTAGGTTTGTTTTCTAACTAAGCCAGTAATATATGGAATTATTAACGTATTTAACTTATTTACTAAAATAAATAATATAGGACTATAATCAAATATTATATTGATCGTTGAATATCTTTATAGTCTAAGATCCGGCTGCAGAATCTATACGTTCATCACGTAGATACTCGAACTCAAATTGCTACATTCATTTTTGAATAGGACAATACATGAGTAACAGGTAGCCAGTCAAAAAGGGCCCGCAAATATTTATATAAAAAAAAATGGTAATTAATTCTAAAAAAAAAATTACGTTCATGTCGTTATTAAATAAAATATCATTCCTATTACAGCAATGTATGTAGAAAATTTTAAAAGTCATAAGTGTTGTTGCCTGTATCTTATTATTCTAGCTTTCTGCAATCCTCATCCATATAAACTTCAACAGTGCCAAATTTTATACTGCTCCGTTCGCATCGTAAAAAGAGGAATAAAGTTTTTCGATTCTAGTATTAATATATAGATATAAGTACGTTTATCAGCAGTCCCGTTATTTACAAGTCCTGCCTTTTTAGGAATTAGACAGTCGTGTATGCGATTTTTAAGACAAATAATACGTTTAACATTAGCTGAAATTATAGTTGGTGTTACCGAGTTGTTGTCAAGTGCAGGTCTGCCAGTGAAAGTTTGATAAACTTGACAGAAGGTAATATATATTCTGTTTATATTAGATGCTGCGAATAATCTCTCATTACGTATGCACTTTAAAGATCATCCTAATTCCGGGCAGTGGAGGCTTAATCGCTACGGTCAAATTTGCGATTGGAAATTCTAGGGAATCGTACAATGTGTGGAATATAACCGATATAAACACGACCCTAACACAAACACTTAGTTTGATTGGAAGGGTTTATAAGCATTCTATACCACGACTTTTAATTCGATTCCACATTTGACATTAGCTACTGTCATTTTGTTAAATAATGATACCACATATAATAGTGTAGTGATGAACACAAAAATTGATGAACAATCGCGATTTTTGTTTATGTAATCATAATATTGGTGTGCCAATTAAAGATTAAATTATTGATTTTTATTTAAATAAATACATAATTATTCAAAATAATTATCTATTAATTAGTAACCGCTGTTTTATTTTATAAAACGTTAGTAAGTATTTTTGTATTTTATACTAAAAACAAAACTTATAATAAAAGAGCTTATTGATGGATAATGCACCTTACCACTCCCGAAAATTGGAAACGGCACCAAAAATGAGCTGGAAAAAAGCTGCTATTCAAGACTGGATTTTAAATAAAAATATTCATTACGAACCATATATGGTTAAAGCTACGTTTTTAGAACTGATTCCACATAACGAGTCTTTTAATAAGTACGCTGTAGACGAAATGGCAGCACAACATGGGATCCCGGTTTTACCCCCCTTACCATTGCGAGCTAAGCCCTATCGAATTGATATGGGCGCAGGTAAAGGGCATGTAGCTCAAAATAATAAAACTTTCAAATTAACGGACATGCGAAATTTATTTGAGAAAGGCATTCAAAAAATTACGGCTACGGAATGGTCTAAATGCGTATCCCATGTTGTCAAATAAGAGGAAAAAAGGAGTAGGCTAGATATGTTAATTGACAATATCACAGACACATCGGGAATAAAATGTTACAGAAAATGACAGCGACAGCGGTAGCGATGACGGCGATGATTTACAAAATAAAATATTACCTACATCTATTGGTTTTATTTCTCATGTTCCTTCATGATCACATTTTTTTATTCATTTCACACACAATTATAAAAGAAAACTCTCAGATCCTTAATAAAATTAATCGTCATAACTAAATTATCAGTTCAGAAATGTTTAATTTCCGGGTATACTTAGTTTCTATTAAAGTAGTAGTTGTTTAGATATACTACTATAAACCAGAGAAATCGATCCAGAAATCGTCCATTTCCGTATCGAATAATTTCGCAACGTCACTATTTAGTACTTGTCATAACGTTGCAACACTGAAATTGTCAAATCTGGAATTGAATTAAAAGTTAGAGTATAGGAATGTACGATCCACGTGTCGATTAATTTCAACAGAAATAAGATTTCAAATTTATACGTGTGGCGATTTAAATTGCGATGATGTGATAAATTTCTAAGAACGAGTACATTTTAATTTGTTTCCATTCAATTGCTTTTGCCCACAGCTCTGCGTGCGTATATATTGGCTATCGCGACAAAAGTAGCATATATCTTTTTCCAAGCTTCAATCTATCTGTATACCGAAATTCATCGAAATCGTTTCAATGGTTTCGCCGTGAAAGCGTGACGCAAAGACATAGATACTTCCGAATTTTTAATATTTTTATGGAATTACAATTTAATGCACTTATTTAGAACGCAACACCAGAGGCGTTACGAGTTACGGTTGGGGTATGGTTCCAGAGGTAAAAGAAATGGCCCTAGGTTATCCTTCCTCACTCACTTGGTGAAACAGCGCTAGCGCTGTTCATCAAGGTTTTTTGTAAGGCCGTGGTATCACTCCGGTCGAAATGGCCCATTCATGCCGAAGCGTGGCTCTCCCACGGCATTCCCTACCAGCCAACTTTTGTGGGTGCAGAGTTCTAGTAAGGTAGGTGCATCAAGGTTATAGTCGTAAGCAACAACAGAAACTATTACTTACCAATTGAGATACCCGAACTGAACGCGGTATCCCACAGTTTCTTTTAGTAAAGATTAATAATAAACTCTTAGAGTATTTTACCTTTTACTCCTCATTACGTACTGCAAAATTTTCTATAGAGCTTGTATGTTTCATACATTATAAAAAAGGTAATAATTATAATGAAATAACTCTGATCAATCGTTTATGACATGGGGCAAGGAGCAAGCATATCAACTGCTACTGAGTCCCATCACACGTCCATCTAAAACTCTGGTACATCTGCGGTTCCAAGTGGTTGTCGGCCTTTGATTTAGGTTGGTTACTACATTTTTCTCTTGATAATTTTCATTTAAATAAGTGGTCATCATAAAGTATGAACAAAAAACTGATATTTATTGCACTTCAGTACTTTCTCTGTACTATGTGTTTTCAAACAATTAAATATATGACTGCTTCCATGAAGCAGGAACTTCTCGGAACAGGAAAATTGCAGGATGCGTTCCGCGAAGTTCATATTAATCGGTGCTCTTTGAACTAAATATTTATTCCAAGTGAATAATTCTATCATAAAATGTTAAACGATGTGTAACGCTATTTGTTAGTTAGCTAAAGTAAGTTATAGTTAATTAGTTATGTAATCACACTAATGTATAAAGACGAAAATTTGTGAGTGTGTATGTTTGTTACTTCTTCACGCAAAAACTACTGGACGGATTTGAATGAAACTTTATAGTATATACCTTATAAATCAGAATAACACATAGGCTACAATAAATTTATAATATTAGTAAAGATTCGGAATTACGGTTATTAAAGGTTTTCTAACTCATCCATATTATAAACTAGTTGTTGCCCGCGGCTCCGCAAGCGTATATGTCGGTTATCGCGGCAAATAGTAGCCTATGTGTTATTCTGATGTATAAGCTATATTACTGTAAAGTTTCATCCAAATCCGTTCAGTAGTTTTTGCGTGAAAGAGTAACAAACATCCAAACATCCATCCATCCTTACAAACTTTCGCATTTATAATATTAGTAGGATTTATTAAAACTTGTTGCACTTATTCTATAAAAGGCGGACTTAATGCCAAGGGGTATTATTTCCCAGTCGACCTTCAGGTGATTAAGAAATAAGATGCGGTAGGTGTTTAAGTTTTCAAAGGTAAATAAGGATTTATTAATAAAGTATATCCTACATGAAATCCATTAATAAAAAGTTATTATTACATAAATTAATAATATAAAATACACATACATAAATTTTATATTATACAAATTGATTGTGACTGTATTGCCAACTCATTTCGCAAAAGTGCTTTCAACTTAAATGTAAAGAGGTTTGTGGACAACTTAATCCCGGCAGGGAGTGCGGTCCAGAGAAGAACAGACTGCACGTAGAAGGAAGACTGGAGGAAGTTGGAGGTGTGAGGACGACATAGAAGAAGTAGATTATTTGTTGACCGAAGGTCTTTACCGCGATAACCGATATACACGAGGGCGGAGTCACAGGCAATAGGGAATACTTTCATAAATACGGCTTTTTCGTTTATTAGAGTACGTGAAGTACAATGTATTTAGCCTTTATGAATAAAGTCAAAGGCAGGATACGTCACAGAATATTTTTAAACAGATTACTAAATTTGACTAGGAAAACTTGGACTTCCAAGGAGCTCTCGGACTCTTTAACATATACGCGTCTTTTATACGCTATTATTTATACGACTATACAATATTGGTTCAAATTTAGGTACATATTGTTTAGCTTAGTTAACAGCTGATTTATAATAAAATAAACTGTTAGGTAACGTCTTCAAAGTCGATTACTCCATTTTCAAAATAGTATGTCCCTGACGTCGTATAATTACGTAGGAAATATGATTAGAAAGCATGTGGTATTGCGGCAGACGCGATACGAACAAAAAGAAGGTACTTACGTACACACAATGGGTGGGAGCAGGAGGTAAGGCTGCAGAATCGCATCCCCACACTGCATAGATAGTGAATGATATCTATCCGCACTAAGGAGACCAGATTAAAGGGAATCCAGGGATAGTCTCAGTTTGCTGTTGTATTTGTTATTCAATACGTACTAACTTTATACTAAACAAATTTCTAATTCGGACTATAATGTTTTTAATCCATACCAGAGATTCGTTTTAAATATTTTAAGAAAAAACGTTTATTCACCTAAGGTTTGGTCTTTGTGCCTGGTCTTTATACCGGTGGGGCATTATATTTAATTTTTGATTTTCACGTTTTTATTAAATGTTTGTTTTTCAGTTCACCCTCAGGGTTACTGAGGTCCGTTGCTAGTCGCTCTGTGAACTGATATACAGGTAAAACTGGTTGGCTAGGCTATAGATGATGATTAAATGTGTGTTTTGCTTGCGTGCCTTTATTAGTTTTTATCACGTATTTTCTTTTGACAGACGTAGTCGAATCTGCGCGATTCAGCCAATTCTAATATATATTTTTTAAATGAGTTTATGTGTGTTTCCCTTATTAAAATACTAATTAAAATTTAAATAATTGAAAATAAGTTACAGAACCAATACTTATAACATAATCGTGACAGAGTAAAGCGACCACACGTATGAGCCACTAGAGCGATAAAAAGACTTCACAGAAAACATTTAAATCTTTCATCTCTACTAATATTAAGTCTACTAGGCCATTTACCACTTAGTAGAATATAACAAATCATGTTTATATTAGAACAAATATTTAAAAAAATATTAAAATAGCGCTCATAGCCAAGTTGCTCTCGGTGATTAGAAACAATCACCGAAGGTAAGCAATGAGGGCGCGGTCAGTACCTGGATGGGTGACCGCTAGTGGCACTATACCATGAGCGTCTTCGTGATTCAGAGGTCACGTTAAGCAGTCGGTCCCGGTTGTTATCGTAGGGTAACAGCCGTAAAGCTTAGTTGGAGGCTGTGGCGACCTCCACATACAGCAGCAACAAAATCATATGACAGCGCCATCTACCGCAGATACACTGAACTACGAAGTAACGCACAACACGGAATAACTACCAATCCTGAATCGCGCAATAGAAGTTCTCGCGCCGATAAACATATACAGAAAAATCCCAACGTCAACCGTTGGGCAGTGGCCCGCCAGGCATGATCACCTAGCCTGGTCGGAGGATCCTCCCTTTGTTGTTGGTGGGACATGTCACACCTGTCCCCCACAGAGGCCTTTGGGCGGCTTAAAAACATCAAAACGGCAAGATTACGTAGCTACAATGCCCGTCTTGCCCGTCCCCAACCCGCACTCGGCTAGCGTGGTGCCTATGCCTTAACCCTCTCCTGAGAGGAGACCCTAGCCCAGCCGTGAGACGTTATGGCTTATTGATGATTAAAATATATCCTTGTTATAAAGTTTCGCAATAAATCAAATCAAATCTCTTGGTCACCCTAATGCCCAGGGTTGCAAGCTGGCGTGCGATGGCGGCCGCATCCGACGTCACCATGGTTACCGCCGCCTGGCGCACCTCCGATACCTCTGTATTTACCTGGCCACTGTAGTTGGAACCGATACCAGGCGAGCAGACCTACCTAGAGGAAATTTTAGTCCTTGTTGAACTAATTTGTGATAGGGATTCTTGGAAGTAATAATCAACGCTATACAATTAGGTACGGTATTTCATGAATACCGCGAATGAAAATCTAATAATAATGGTAATATTGATTTTAACTTAAGATATAATTGAAAATATTTTAAAGTCACCTTGTCTGCTGGTTGGCTTTTTTGCCTAAAAGGTTTCAATATAAAGAGCAAAGAGATATTTACTGCAGAGGTACAAAAATAGTTTTATTTTTCAATGGATTTCAATGAAATAAGTAGGTATATCAATTGATAGTTTTCTATTACATACTTGAAAATGAAATATTTAGAAAGTTTTTAGAAGGATTTAAAATTAAACGAAGTGTGTAACGAATATATCTCAATGCATTAGTTTCTCAATAGATTTTTTAAACTTAACTGGGTAACAGTACATAAAAATATTTGTTTAAAACACGAGTATCACAGATTTCAATGAGTACCAATTCACAATTCTTGGGTATAGATTACCTTGGTAATTTAATGCGTAAAGTTTACAATGTATGTATGTATTAATCTGATGTATAAACCATTTCACTGTAAAGTATTATGTAAATTCATTCATACTTTTTGCGTGAAAGAGTAACAAGTATTCATAAATCCAAACAAATGGATACAAAAGCTATGTTACATTTATGTTATATTTTTGTTTTATGTATCTTACAGGAACTGAAACATAAAGTGAGTGAGGGTCATGAATTTGTTTCAAAATTATGGGTCGTTGTCTAATTTTAAATAATACCGAACCGACTACTTATTTATGTTTTACTATGTATGTGTAAGTCGATAAACTAGCAAGTAAATTAATGAATTATTATATTTTAGAAATGAATTAAATTTATAATTTTTTAAACAAGAATTCATTTTCGAAAATCTTCGTAGGATTATTAAAAAAACAGGGCTAGTCTCAGATTTTCACAACTTACGTCATGAGATCACTCAAGGATTTAACTGTGGGGTAAACGCATTTGTATGCAAGTGCCGTGCAATGTGTAATAGGCATTTCTTGTTTTTTGTGTTGTGTGCAATTGCTATTATATTAAAATAGTTGCACCCCGAATATTAGTATGCTAAAGTGTATAAAGTTTCTCTATGCCCCATTTAAAATTTTTACAGTGGGTCTAGAGTCTGCCACTTCTTTATTAAGATATGTGATTAATTAACATAATTTTTGTCGTAAACCTAATCCACACATAATTTCGACGAAACCTGTAAACAACTATCGCCTGAATACGTGAAATTAGCTTCCATAACCTCATCAATATGTAATACATTCAGTGAAAACCAACAGTCGCCTACGTGAACTTTGGTATATCCTTTGTTATCATAATGCACCGCCTGCATTGTGGGAGGGAGGGCAACGCGCTTTGCCTTAGGGTAGGTCTGGCACGCCATGTAAGGAGGTGTCGAGACACCCCTCTGAACTACAAAAATTCCAATTACTGCTAATGCGGTTGGTACTACGCAAACTATAGCATACAGGGCTGAATATTTCTAAGATACAAAATGCATCTGTGGAGAAAACCGGCAATGAACAACGTTGCGGTGTTCACTATCGGGTTCAACTGACCACGTCTGTGCTCGGTGTACGAGTAGTGCAACCAAATTATCGGACTTCCCGAAGAAAACAAATCCAGGGAGACTAGTTACTCACGCGTTGCGACGTTCGATGTGTTCGTTTTGCAGGCAATGTACGTGTTTCTATACCTACTAAGGTTATTGACTCCTAGTACACTTTTCCGATACTTTTTTTTTAGTTTCTGCTTTACGTACCGGTATCTGTTTTTATTTTGTATATATTAAAATTTCTTACATTAGGTGCGATGGAGTTTTCTGGCATACAGGAGCTCCTTTATGGTTTACGCTTTGGGTATGTTTGACAAGACATTCTCTGACTGTTATATAACATCGAAAGATCTCTCCAGAAGAAGTAGCTTCAGATTAAACAAATCTTTAACGTTCTCAAATAGTTTATATTTGTTATACAAGTTAAATAGTTAGTTAGTACAAATAATGATCTTATAATGATCGTGTAACAGAAATGATGCTGTAAAGATTTACCAAGTATTTTAGGACGATGTTTGTTAGATGTGAATAATATTGTATAAGATAATGTTTGATAAAATTTTTCGTTTCGTTCGTGCTGTCGTGTTTCGTTGGTGCGAGACCGGAGGCTCAAAGATGCAGAAACATCACTAGCCAGCCATAGTGTGGGTCACCATGCTACATTGTTGCATAGTCTGCATTCGCCAGTGACCACCACTCTTGGATTCTGCTTATGCTTTCCAACAGGCAGTGCACAGTAATTTTGACAGAGCCATACTTGAACAATAATAATAATTAATAGTATGCTAATGGAGAATGGGTGTGAACAATTGCGAAAGATAAGAGGATGATTTTACATAAAATGACTAACAATAGAAATGTCAATTAAACTTTTACATGAACAAAATCATCTAAATTGCGAATCCGCGGAAAATTTGACGATACACTTGTTCTTAAGAGAAAGTGGACCCCTTGTCCATGGACTGTCGTAATTGATAGTGGAATTTACTAGATACTGGATTTTCGTTGTATTCATAAACAAAACGATCTCATCAACCTTATTTTAATAGTGACTTTGTTTTTAGAAACTAAGGTCGGGGAATATCTCCTATATACATCAATCACCATCACTATACGACCTTCAAACCTTCAAGAAAAGAGCGTATTCCTTCTTTTTATTGTAAAAAAAACTATCAACAATAGTCTCTAATGGTTCACTGTTGAACATGTACTTATACTTTAATGAATACTCCATATTGTTTTTTTTTCAGACTGCTCTGTAATATTAAGCCAGTAATAATACATAGATATTTTTAGTCAACTACGTGAAGCTACAAGGAGGCGTTATAGTTTTAGCAGTCTCTGTATGTATGTTATCATCCGATTTTAACTAATGAGGAGGTATGACTCCTTAACCATGGCCTCCCATGGCTATTTTGGCCTATACAAATCTGAATCTATTCCCATTTTTTTTTATTTAACTTATAAATGGGCCAAAGTGATAACAAGCCATAGAGACCAAACGGCCATGTGATTGATGCTTAAGGAGTACGACCTCGTCTCTTCTAATACAGGTGCTCATAAACGTCGTCAGTCAGCTAACACCAGGTCATCTGTGTGCTTGATACAATAAAAAGTACCTAAGCCAATTTCCCCGCAAAATTTAATATTGCTTGGAGTGGATCGCCGGAACGGCTGGACGGATTTTAAAGAGACTTTCTCTGATAGATAGCTGATTTTATAAGGAATAACTAAAGCCACTTTTATTTGGACTAGTTACGCCCTGCGGTATTACCCGCGTTTGTTGTTACAAGACATATATTCAATAACAAACCACACCGTGGCTGAAACCGTGGAGCTTAGCTAGTTATAACCTGAATTAAAACATATTTGGACAACTACTTTACCTTTTTCTTCTAATACTTGTACTCGTAAATTACTTAAACTATTAAATTATTTAAACAGAAAAAATAAATAAAAGTTCTCGCTCTTGTCATGTCTAGACAATATAAATTGTGTAATGAGAAGAATATTCCAATGAGTCTGCGTAAATTCCCTATTATTCAACATCGCTAGAAAGTATGATAGTTATCCGTTTTTATGCAGAAATACTGACAGTGAATAAGTATTTACAAGATATCGTTCGAAATATATAAACTTCAGATGAAAACAACTTCTCATGCCTTGCTGTTTAAAGTTTCACAAAGTGATGGTATTAAATTGCCTCCAAAAAGGAAGCTCAACTGTAAAATTAGTGGAAGCTAGTGAACCTTTAAGAAAGCAAGAGCATATTATTTTTGTTTGCTACTTTCTTTGCATACGTAAGTTCAGAAGGATTACTGGAATTTTGTTACCAGTGAGTAGTATAACATTTGTTGTATTTGTTTCTTTCTTCGTGGAGCCATGCTCTAGAACTTGTTGGCTCAACCTGAATGATACCATGACCTCACAGAACACCATATTTTCAGCAGTAATTTGGTTGCGACGAGGCCCTATTTCATTTTGAGAAAAAGAGGACCACGCAAAGGGTTAAATACTCACATCGAATACGTAACATATACATATGAGTCGTACGTAAGAGCGAAAGCGAGTATTAACGTTTGTTTAAAAGCCCCCCTTCACAATCTAATATTGAAAGTGACCACCGCAGAGCTCGTCACTGCGTCTAGACGGACTTTGTAGTGGGAAACCAATTATGATCAGCAAATAAGTAATGATTGCTGCCACTTTTAGATAAATGAGGACACGTATATCTATACTCTAAGAAGACCTGGCATATCAAGAGGCGGTGTAAGTTAGTTACAAAGTATTTTGATATTCCTAGCCTTATTATTCCCAAGATTTAGGGTCGGCTACTAGTTTAACCGGTTTTATATGAATAACAGTTGTTTTTTTTTTTTTTTGGACACCTGACAAACAACGCCATCTATGGGCACTAGACAACTGATATATTCTTTGTCTAATTCTGATTCGAGTGAGTCTATTTTCAATTGCGAGAACGGTATTTTGAAAGCTCAATTAATATACAAAAAATTCAGACGGCGTAATAAGGATACTATAATATATAAAAGCACTGTGTGCGAAGTATAAAGGACTTCTAATAAACGTTTGTAAATATAGAAGGGAAGAATTTTCAAAGCAATTACAGTGGCAGACAGGAAACACTTTGAATGAAAATTGCATTATCCGAGTAGTTTGGTTAGCAACATATACATACTTTCAAAATGTTTCAACGGATTTTATACAAAGGAAATCATTGGGAGTATAATTATAATATTGACTTTTGTTTTTATATTTATATTTAAAAATATTATTAATTAAACTTCCAATTAACGTACTGAAATCGTCCATAGTTATTACGTATTTTATTTAGGCAGTGCCGTGATCTTTCGTGTGGTCCTTATGTAGGTAACGTATCTCTCTCTCATTAGGAGTAGGTATACTAAAGTATACCTAAAATATACTTAAAAGTAGATAATTTATTATAGTAATAATAATAATCTTTATTTATTCAGACAGAGTCCATAGTGTTAGTATGTAATTTCTCTAAACCTATATTAGTATTTATTGAAATACTTAAAAAACAGAATTTTTGTTTCACGCCACCCAAAATGCAACGGTATTCGGTCGTTAGCGGTCATCATTTTTTTCTTACATGTTCCAAACTGGAAAACTTAGATTGCACAGATGCCGTAGTGGCTTTAGCGGTCGCCACGACGTGTTCTACTACGATGAGTGTTGAGGGTTCAAAACCCCACATGGAATACTCTTAGTGTAATTAAAAAAAAAATTGTTGGAGTCTGAGTGTTATTTGTTTCAGTTTCATGTATAATTATAAAGTCCCCCACAACAAAGGATGCTGGTGTCCATGGGCGGCGGTAATCGCTTACCATCGGTACGGACAGGATACGTCTTTTCGTAAACCCCCTATTCCATTACAAAAGGATTTATTCCAAATGCGAGAGTTGTACTTTGACAAAAAAAAGTAAGTAAAGAAATAAGTAATACGAGTCGCCTGATGGAGAGTGTCTAACTCCACCTGGATATTTGGAATTCAGGAGGCCTTTGAGGTTAAAAGTACTCTTTTCTTGGAAACTTAGAGGTCGAATAGTTCCAGAAATTCCGAAATTTCACAGATTTGACAATTATTCCTTCAAAGTTAATATGCGCGGCAAAACTTAAATTAAAGTGCATACTTTTATTATACTTGAACTCGATATCCCAAACTGTTCTAGTGCCTCTAAACAGAGCATCATAATATTTAGAATTTTAGAAAAAACTTTGAAACAGTAATATTATTTATATTACTTTGTCTATTAATTGTATATTAATGCGACTGCACGCATTACGTATTGTAAATATTCTTGATTAAAACTCACTTGTACTTATTCCACAATTTTTTTTAGTGTAAAATAAAAAAATAAAAAAAAATGGAATAAGTACAAGTGAGTTTTAGTCAAGAATGTATTACAACAAGTTCCATCAAGTGCCGACAATCGAGGATATAAATTGTATTGTAAATACATTATAAACGAGACCAATAATAGCATTCTGTGTAAAATTCCTTATAGCGGGACTAACACAATCGGTGTACTATTGAGGCAGTGGTGACGTCACGCAGTCTGATCCAGTATAAAAGCTGCACTATTACGGCACCAGACCGAAACAGATCGAAACTGCACGCCAGACGACCCGACATACCTATAAAACTAACCATTACTCAGACTGCGCCTCACTGAGACTTTTTAATAACCGCCCCTTCCGAAGGGGAGATTTCAAATTGTAAGGTTTCGATTTATTCATTTAGTAGATAGGCTTTATGAAATGTTTTTCTTTTGCTGATTTCGTTTATGAATTGACAAAAATTGCTTTCAGTCAAGTACAACCTATTAGCTTGTGTACGTGGCTAAATGGAAAGAAAAAAGGTATTTTTTATAATCTTCGGTAGATTGACTTTTTTTCTTATGATATGCATTTTTCTAATTTCATAATAAGTTGTATAATTAAGAGTTGAAATAAACACATGTTTGCCTCCTAACTGCGTTCGAGCGCGGTAGTGACTTGATTTGTGTCAAATGAATATTTTAGACACCGGATAGTCGTAGTTGTAGAATATTCTCGTCTCTATGAGTACACACACACACAACAACACACAGTACTTTTCAAAAAGAACTCCCGCATTAGGAATACACATACTGTGTCACGGGGGACTTCACAACCTACATACCTACGTAAAACGGACACAAAGAACACCGAGTCTCAGAACAACAATTTGTAGATCAGACAAAGTGTTGTCCCATGTGGGATTTAAACCCAAAACAATTAAAGCCGCGTGGCGACGGCTTAAACCACTAGACCGAAAGTACAGTGCAACTAATATGAGTTCGTTTTCAGTTTTTTACTCTTGAATGACGTGACTCCTGTCATGTCAACGAAAATTTTTATTCCTTTTTTTTATAATAGCGCCAAAATGACTCTGCCTGATGGAAGGCATGAGTAGAATCCAAGAGTGCATAGAGTGCCCTAGACAATGCAGCATAGTGACTCACATTTTTGGCTTTGATTTGGCAGCCTAATGAGCAAAAATTGGCTCCAATATGGATCGTAAGGGGTGTTGCCCCCACTGATTCATATAGGCAGGCGTTGCATATCGCCGCCGTCTGGAATCTGTTTCTGTTAGAGTGACTTGACAACGCGTAATCCTACCCTGCCTGGAATAGATGAACGCGTCGTAAAATGTGGTGGTAGCCTCTGTGCATGTAGAGAATCCGCGAATTCCCTGTTGAAAACCGTCGAGAGGCATAATCTCTCTCGTAACCGTATAATATAATAATAAATTTGTTTCAAAAAGAGTACACAAGGTTATTAAACAAGTCAAACATCAAAGAGAAAAAAAGAGAGTGAAAAGGAAAGGATGTGTGTGTGCGAAACGATGTTTGATTCGTCTCGACGGGTACTTTATGAGGAAATTCCAATAAAAACTTGTTTTTAAAAAGATTTTTAATTTAAATTATTATTGATAAATTACCACCCGATGAGCAATACGATTTTTAGGCTAATACTTATGCACACATAATTTCATAGAGCCGTCATAAATATTGTCAAAGCCGGGTACATTTAGTAATTAAATAAATACGTACGTACGTGAGTAAACCTAAACTATTAAAAGCATAGCATTCTAAGAACAACAACACAATTATTTTGTTGTAAATTTGTGGGTTCAATATCTTTCCCTCAGATCACTTATTTCAAGAATATATTAAACTTATCAAAAGTGATTAAAACATTAATTTCGTAGACAAAACTTGAATACCAATTACTCTGTCGCAGACAGTCACATTCGATCTGACATGTTTTAAATACTCGTTTTAGATCCACTGAATAACGTGTTCATTTCAAAATTTCATATTTTATGGTAGGTATATAAAATTGGTGGCAAATAATTATTATTACCACTCGTCGAAAGCGCTTATCATTTATAGGTTTATGGAGTTCTAGCTGATGTAAGAGTTCGGGATTCTAACAGTGTCAACATACTTTTGACACCTTAATTAGAGGTATTCACTTGAAGGTATCCCTGGGCGGTAGTGGTCACTTATCATCAGCACACATCAGTACGTATCGTCTGCGTAACTACCATCTAAATTTTAAGAAAATAAATGTAGTGCTAAGAAATTATTTCATTGTTTGTCAAGAATCAAATTAAAAATAAATCGGCGCAGTGGTTTAGCCGTGACAGTCTGACAGATAGACAAGAGTTGCTTTCGAATTTATAATGTTAGAAAGAAATATGGACTTTGAAGGTTCAATTTCGCCCTCGATAATTTTCCCTAAAATAATGATGTACTAATGTATATTGGGGTGCAGGTGTCACGGGTGGTGTTAGTTAATGAGCTAACATGTTTGCTCGTTTGCAAGTTTTTACATAGTTTAAAATTAAGTCCCTTCCGATGTCTCTTCGCTTAAACTTATACACCCCGAATTTTAATACAATTTTCAGTAATTTCAATATCGTAGTATATTAATATAGAGGAAATTTGAGAATTTCAAAAATTTCCGTGGAAGCCGGGTCGGCCTAGTAGTTCTATAAAACGGTTACTATCATATCTTCTTATATACAAAAATCAACTGCTGTTCGTTTGTCTCGTTAAAACTCGAGACCGGCCAGGCCGGTTTAGCTTATTTTGGTTTTGAAATGTTTATCGTAGGACAGGGAAGGTTTAAAATTAAAAATAACTTGAAAATTCAAATGTCACGTGTACGAAGTAGCGGGCACAACTAGTTATGTTATAAAAATAAGCGTTCAAAACAATGATTTTTAACTAATTTCGAGTAACATTAACGAAGTCATATGCAATAGACAAGAACTCGAATTTTAAACAATTTAAAACAGCCTTCACGGTGCATATCGGAACATGCCAAATTCGAATGCAGCCGGGAGTCGTTTTCACAGTTCTTTTGTGTCTGCCTGTCTGGCCTGCCTAATGGATACCGGACTCATCCGCTTTTTACCTCCTAAGCCTTTTGATTACTAATACCTAACGGATTAAAGGATTTGAGAATTTGCGTTTTTTTTATCTGAATACAGCTTTTAATTTGGTGTTAAGTTAATTACTTTTTGTTGGACTTTGGAATCGGAGTTGTCAAACGAATCTGAATAGTTTTGAAGCATTAAAGTTTTGTATCAAAATGAAAACGAACATCTAAAGATCATTATGTACATTTTCGCTATCAGTGATAATTAAACTAATGCATGCAAATACTACTCTGTCAAGAAAGTACCGGGAAAAGATCAATAATAGATAAAATGTTAGTTATTCATCCAAATTCACTTTATCTCCTTCAAAGTATGCTCCATCAGAGACGATACACTTACGCCAACGAATAATCCAATCATTAAAACATTTTTAAACGCCGTTTCCGGAATTGAATTTAGTTCTCGCTCCGAATTCTCCTTTATGTCTTCTACCAATTGAAAACGTGTGCCGCGAAGTGGTAATTTGAGTTTAGGAAAAATAAATAAGTCGGCTGGAGCCATATCTGGTGAATATGGTGGTTGCTCGATGGTATTTGTAGAGTGTTTGATCAAAAATTCGTTCACAATGATGGCCTTGTGCGAATGAGCATTATCGTGATTCAAAATCCAAGAATTTTCTTTTCACAAATTTGTGTTCTTTCGTCGAATTTGCTCTCTTAAGCACCGCGTAACGCACAAATAATATTCGTGATTTACCGTTTAACACACACACAGCACAACAATGCGAGAGTCAAAGAAAACAGTTAAAATGACTTTGATTTTTGAACGACTTTGACGTTTCGGTTCAGTTGGAAGGTGCCACTCCGAAGCTTGTTGACTAGTTGGCATGTCAAATTCGTAAACTCACGTCTCGTCACCAGTTACAATTTGTTTTATGAATGTGTTTCACAAAATTCCATTGGCGATGCAAAATTTAAGACAAAATCTTTGTTCGATGTTTTTGTCCATTATGAAATTCGCAATACGCACTCTAGTGCGTATAATTATATCTATATAATATTACTAAAAACAGCGCTGTGTTTAATACTAGCTTTTACGTGCGACCCTGCGCGCGTGTTTGTCGGTTATTGCAGCAAAGAGTAGTCTAGAATCTTCATGAAGAATCAAAGTATCTCCATCCAAAATTTCATTGGAATCGGTGCAGTGGTTTGGCCGTGAAAGCAGGACAGTAAGACAGAGTCACTTTCGCATTTATATGAGTAATATAAGTATGTATAAATAACAGATGAAACTCAAACTCCGCACCAAATTAGAAACCAGTTGTGCCTATCAAACAACAAAAGAAAAACAAAAAATTGAATTTGGAACCATTAACAACCAACCAATTATTCCACCTACAGATGCTTCTGACTATCCACCTTTATAAATCTTCTTGTTTATTTGCCCTAATATAGAACAAGAGGGGTTAAATCCTTAATCAATTACCTCCTTGAATAGTAGAAGTACTTGTTAATTAAAAAGAATTGCCCAAAACTGCGAAAGAAAATGTATTCATGCTCCGGCGCCTGTTAGCATCGGCTTACATTGGAGTGGTAACTTCACGAATTAGCAGTCACCCGCTGTGCTGCCCATTGCTTTGATCCCTACGTCGAGGGGGGCACGGAATCTCTACGATTGTATAAACAAACTGTTTTTATCGACAGATGAGATTGGTGAGGTGTTTCTAGAATCACCATCATCGTTTACACCATGACTAGCTTATAGACATCTATAACGGCTAGTGACGCTTCTGCTGCAGAAGCGTCACTAGCCGTCTAGTAGAACTAGAAGTTCTGCATCATTGGGCCTCCGGTCTCGCACTCACCAACGAAACACGACAGCATGATCGCTGTCATTTTACGTTGATTTTCTGTGCGAGGGTAGTACCGCCCCGGTCGAGCCGGCCCAACCGTGCTGAAATCAGCGTGGCTCTACTACCTTGTAGATTTAAATTTGACATGGAAATACTTTAATTCTTGAGGACACATGATACTCATTACTGTAGTATCCGGCATACACGCGAAGGTAGCCACGATAAAATGCTAGTTTTAGATAAATAAAGAATTGCGTAGCTAAATTATTTTTAATCTGAAAACTGGGTCAATAGGCTCTTTTTGACTGTGTCAACATTGCGTAACAAGTAACATTTTCAGGTCACCTTAATTATTCTTCGTGTAATCGAATCGCGAAAAAATCAAGTGAGTTCAAGTGTTGTATTGTAAGAAGTGGTTAGAACCTTATTATGGTTTTTTATGTAAGCGGTTCTGAAAGTATGTGTAACCATTGTAAAAACTTGTACACAAGTCTGAAAGGCGATTTACATACAATGATTTCCGATTCTGTTGATAGCTTCCGTTAGTTTCCCCGCATGATTATTTCTTATTACATGTGTAACTAAGTTTGAAAATGTGCTCAAACAACTTTTAACAAACAAATATTCTAAAATCCTTTCTTAATGGGTGCTTAAGCCTTACAATATAAAAATCATTCAATCATTTGTAACCCAGCGGTTAAGGTTCTGCGTTCATTAACGCAGTTTGGACTAGTATTTATTAAATACATTTACAGTGTCTTTACAGAACTATTATACCAAAACGACAATGTAAGCTATGTAATATGTAAAAGTAAATTAACACCAGAGTCGTGTGGTACGGCAGGGAGCACTCCAGAAGCAATTGATACGTTCCTGGAGTTTCTTCCAATTGCCAAGGTATCCCGTCGCGGGGTTTAGTGAGTATGCCGGATTTACCACACATGCCCTTCGTCTCCCTAGGACGGGTATGGTGCGAAAAGCATTCCCCTTGTTTAAAAAAGGAAGACTAACATACAAACAGCCAAAAAGAAGTATTTCCTAATATATATTGATAATCAAGGTGTACCTAGACAGGTTTTTTAATTTTTATTACAAACAAGTACTTTTGCGACACTTGAACCTCACGACAGACGGAGAGCGCTTCGTTTCATAGCACGTAAATACCACCTATAACATTGACATTTACGATTTTTACGCACTATAAAATTACAAAGAAACCTAATATCTTCCTATCTAGCTATCATTCAACTCACCCCTCGTATTGCTTCATCTTATATATATTAATATTATGTACAGGTATAAACCTGCTTGTTGTGCATTTGTGAATTTACTTATATACGCCGGTTACGGCAAAGTCAATCGGAAGGGTATATTATGTTTTGACAGTCTATATGTATATTCCACCGTTGTGTCTAAACTACTGAACCGATTTTAATGAATAGGAGGCCAATACATTAGTAATAATATCCCAGGTGACATAGGCTATATGAATGTAATAATTTTTTTTACGAAGATGGCTTACATTTTTATAAACTTTATTTTTGTTATAACAACGGTAATTGAATGATACAGTTTGTCAACAAGTTTCAATTAGCTTTAATAGTAAACGGTGAATAAGGGAAAGTAAAACATTGTAATAAGTTATTTTCCTTTTGATTTTCCATACTATAAGTTATTTTTTAAATTTAAATGTTACTTATCTATATCTATGGATATACGAGTACAGAATAACCACAACAAAAAAATTTAAAGGCTTAAACATACGACATCAGTCTGAAAAAAAAACTCCTCCGCGGCTAAATAAAAGGTTGTAAAAAACTGGAAATTCTATTTATAAAACAATCGCGGTTTGTGTGCACAGTAGAAAGGATTCGAAGCTCAATCGCCAAATTGTAACGTACGTTGATTACACTCACGGTATATAACGGGTAAACACGACGGGTACATAGTCGAATAGCGGGTACGCAAAAATACAGGTAGTGATTTACACATGTTATATATCGAACATTTTATGTAAAAAACCCACAGCTTCACTAGCGGAAACGTTCTATAGGTTAGTAATAGTATTTTCCTGATGAAAATACTCAATATTCCTCTCTCCTTCTCTTTCTCTAACATCTCCTGTCCTTTTTTATCTTGAGAATGATTTTCAGAACATTATTTTTACCCGATTACGACGATCCCTAAATGAAGTGTAATAATTTTGATTGCCTATCTATGCTTGCATGCTCAATTGTAGCGCCTATAGATTTGCTAAAATTCACAAACACCCGTAACTTTAATGCTGTACAATGTGGTAAGTTCGCTTTGTTATGCCATGGTAGATAATTTGACTGTCTGGGACACTCGCGTATTGATGTGTATTATGCTCGTTCAAAACAATTTAACTGAAGAAAGGAAAGTTTACAGGAAAATGTATGATGTAAATTTTTAATGATCTAATGTATATTTGGATAGCGATGTCCTATTTTTAGACGACTTTAGAAATAAGGTTGCCTCGGTGACGCAGTGTTAGAGTATGTGAATACTGTGCTTGATTTTACGGATTCGATTCCCGGGTCAAACCAAATGTTTGGATGATTTGCAAATATTTGTTTCGGAGTTTGGGTGTTTTCTATATAACTTGAGCATTTACAAAAAACATGTTTATATGTATTTATCAGTAGTCTAGTACCCATAACACATGCTCTGCTTAGCTATGGAGAAGATGGCGTTGTGTCCGAAAATATTTATATATATATATTTATTCTAGTTATTGATATAATATTTTTTAATCTGTTAGACTCTTTCATTTAACAATTTTTTTTATGCGTATTATTATTTCGTGTGGAAATTAAGCCATGATGAATACAACCTTTAATGAGTCGATGATACCTCTTTTTTATAGTTTTGTACATCGGGACTTAGTTGTGTTGAAATTATTCAAAAGGTTTTTTTTATGGAATAGGCGGGCAAACGAGCAGATGTATCGCCTGATGGTAAGCGATTACCGCCGCCCATGGACACCTACAAACACCAGAGGCGTCACAAATGCGTTGCCGGACTTGGGGGATAGCGAGGGGTGATAGGGGGAGTGGGTTTGGGTTATGGAGCTCCGGTATCCTAACTCACTCGGTTAAACACAGAGCAAGCACTACTTCACACCGGTTTTCTGTGAGGCCGTGGTATCACTCTGGCTCTCCTACGGTAGCGGAGAGGTTACGATACTAAGATACCATAAGGACCAAATAATTTTTGCCTAGACAATCAATAAATCTTCCTACCCTCAACGTCAGAGCTTGTCTATTTGAGTTAATATACACACAAATAAGGTTCAATTTAAGATAAACATCTGTCAGCCCTTCCTGGTGCCTATTAAATAATTACTTGGGGTTTAGTCCCGGGACTAACTTTGACTAACCTTTTTGGAATCGCTCATTTGTCTTCTAGGGTTCGCGATAGTTAAAGTTTTGTTGTAATGTATGCTCATAGTGGCGCATCACTGGTGTAGCGAAGTACGTAATATATTGTGACTCTTATGAATAGAATGTTTTTCACAATTTCATAAAAATCATTTATTAATATTATAAATGATATTTTGATTTTTGAGTAAAGACATGGGCTAATTTTAACCGCGATAACCGACAATACATTCGAGTGGGTGCAACCGCGATCAAAATCGAGTACAACACATAATAGGACAAGGAACAAAACGATCTTGATCAGTACCCAATTGCAGTAGATTCTTTAAATTTAGTTCAAGTCTTCAAGAGATAATTTTTGTACTCATAATTAAATTTAAAAAACGATACTTTATTATCTATGGATTTATATACGTATTAGATAATCAACACTAACTACGAGAAGTCACAGAAAAACCATACAAATTTTGTACAGAAATAACCATAAAGAAAAAATTATGATGTCATTGTACTCGAAGTTAAACGCCCACATTTATTTATCAAATGTGAAGCAGTAAAACTGGCGGGAAATACCACCTCCTTCAAAACAGCGCACCTTTTATGTTACGCACAGTGTGTTCGTTCCAAACACTCATTACATAAGACAAATAAAAATCTAATAAACCGGTATAATAGAAAAGTTACTAAATAAGCTAGCCAGGCGGGGCGCAGAGGTGGGCGGTTGTTATGGCAACGGCCGGTTGCAGGAAACTGCACAATCGATGTTGCCAGACGCTCTGTTGCCGCCTGTGGATCAATGTGTCTCTAGTACTACGCCCGGCTCCCGGGAAACCTACCTTACCGCATCTGTGTGAGTGTGCACCTACTTTATATTGCTCTCTCTTTCCCGCCACCTCCATTTTCCACCGAGCTCTGCTGTGGGGTTGCGCTACTCGTATTAACAATTAGGGTCCTTGATTGCGAGGGGTCATCGCATTCTGGTTGGTTAGTATGTGTGCGTGAATTTTCCCCGGGCGAAAGGGATGTGTGCGTGAGTCGTGTCAGTGTTACGTATCGGCGTGTTCCATTTTCGAATGTTCGTGTCGTGCAAGTTGTGAATTGGTTATCTGTGTGGAGTTGTTTGTTGTTGTAGGTGCGTTCAGGAACGCCGTGGCGGGGACTATTGTTTGTTTTGTTGTTATTATCGTTTTGAAACTGTTCATAGTTGCTGCATACAGAGCTTTATATGAGAAATATATTTTTTGAACATACTTTGTCGGTTTACTTTCTTTTTAGTAAGTAAATATTTTATTTTCAAAATACATATATCGGCATATGATGGTCTCAGATATAAGTGGCTATAAACTTACCTATAATTTTGACAGGGTTTGGTAAACATAGGGCGGGAATACCTTCTGAGATATATGAAAAGGGACTTTATGTATTTATTTTAAGGTTGTATTCCTCTACATTATTATTGAAAGAGGGTTCTGATATTGACAAGTTGTGATGACTGGTGAAATACTGAAATATTAAGATGACACTTTAATAATTAATAATGGAGACCTTAGACGCGCGGGAGACATGTTTTTGATTTTATAAATCGGAGACTAGAACGAATATTGGGATTGCTTGTAAAAATATGACTTATACACTTGTGGTATATTATTGAGGTAGTTGGAACCCTATTCACAAATCACGAAGGATCAAATTCAAATAATAAAATGTGTTTATGCAAGTAGGCTTTGTCACAGTACAGTTTGAAATGCCAATAGGATTTAAATATTAATAGTTATACTAGACACTAATAGAACAGAAATAAGTTGATCTTAAATTAATGATTTGATATGAAATCTTAAGAGTCTGATAAATAAATAAATATATGACAGATAAATATATTTATAAAGTTAAGGCCTAAAATGGACGAGTCAGTCGTCCCTAAATGAGCTTATAACCAAATCTATTCGTAACACGACTCATTAGGAACGATTCCTATAAGAAAAACGAATGGAGAAAGAATAATATAGAAAATCCAACTATATATCTACCTATAACCGATCAATCTACCTATCGAATTGACTGAAACATGTGAATGATGACAGTCATCGACGACTTTTACTCAAATCATTTATGTGAAGAATGTTCCAGTGTTAAAATCCCGTTGCTTGACTGTTTCCTGACAATGTTTTCCTCAACCTTTCGGGTATAAGTATGTCAATCAATTCTCAACTTACGATTGGAAATCGAAGTACAGAGATTGAACGTTAGAGCGAGATAGCATTCATTCTATCAATCGTTCGTTCGATCGAGTAAATACTTAACATAGGTTATCTCAGAGGGGGTTTCCAGAGGTGAACAAGAAAAGGCGTATGATTTGGGAAATTAAGGAATAAGGAATTCTGTTTAATATCGTTTTTTCCATTATCAAGTTTTGATTGTTTTTTTTAAAAGATAATTCTCGTACTGCGTTTCAGGGGCTTTACAAACATAAATGAACAGACAGAAGGAACACCAGACTGTGATCAACAATTTGTAGATAAAACAAAATGTTGTGCCATCTGGGATCGGACCTACAACACTCGATGCAGATGGCGGCGATGTGATCGCTAAAACCACAACGCTATCAGTACAGTTTTTATTAGGGACGTTGTTTTTTTATAACATAGCGTGTAAAGCTATCCCGGTTGTTATGAATATCTTTGGCAATCGTTATTGGGAAGTCAGTGTCCTCAAATATACTGACAATTAGTTTAACCTTCGAAATTCAAATACATGTCTTCTAAACTTGCAGACGTATGAGAATGAAAAAATATTAGCCAATAATACAACAGGAATCGAATTATAGGCGTTAGCGATTATAGAAAGAGATTTGACTAGACACACTTGTATCTTTGTTTTTTTTTTTATGGAATAGGGGGCAAACGAGCAGACGTATCGCCTGACGGTAGGCGATTACTGCCCCCCATGGAAATCCGCTACACTAGAGTCGTTACAAGTGCGTTGTCCGCCTTTGGGGGAAGAGGAAGGGTTGGGTATGGGCTTCCGGTATCCTCACTCACTGGGTGTAACAGAGCGTAAGCACTGTTTTACACCGGTTTTCTGTAAGACCGTGGTATCACTCCGGTCAATTATGCAAAAGCGTGGCTCTCCCACGGTTAGGGGGATGGTCCTTGTTATGGTGGATGGTCAGTCTATCTTACTCGCTCACAGGGGTATTACAAACTTTTTCAGTTATTTACTTTTCGCCCATGTTTTCAATATTTCCAAACTAATATATAGTTATCCATATTTATTGGTAGTTCGTGATACATACGGTTTAATCGCGTGTGTTGGCCGATATTTATGGCAGTTAGAGATTTGTTTTGATTAATAAACTAAAATTATGGCAGTTTATCTGTGTTATAATCTACGAGTAAGAGTGTGGCTAATGAGTAATTGAATTTTAATATTGTTAATAAATAAAAAAACTTGCGTTATATTAACAAGGTGATAAGAATGTGTGTGTCAGCTGAAAATGTTTGACTTCACTGACACATTTCAAAATTTGAAAATTAAGGTACTTTTTAAAGTTTTCTGTAAGTAAAAAAAAATTTTTATTTTACAACTTTATGCACAAAATGTACAATGGCGGACTTACATAGGCATTCTTTAACAGTCTACATTCAGGTGGAGCGGAAATGAATGTAAGGTTTTATCTATTTTGGGAGCAAATGATAAATAAATAATAATAAATAAAAAATAAATTTATTCCAAACTCAATGTACAAGGTTTCTGTGTTTCTGAAGAGTAGACTTAACCTAATATAAGCAAAATATTAATTATGAGTGATGAGTTACGGTTGTTGGTCTTGTTGTTGGTCCACACCAGAGGACGTAGGTTCGATTCTCACTTAGTACAAATCTTTGTGTGATGAACACTGAACACGACTATTTCTTCTGTGTTTGGGTGTAATTTACCTATAAGACGTTGTATTTAGAAATATAAAGGTATGTTTGTTAGCAGTGTGCTTACAGTAGTACAAGGATGGGACTAGACAGCCGTGTGAGCTTTTAAACATATTTTGATTTTATTTTAATATTTTAATTTTGTACAGTTTTAAATTATTTAATAACATATTGTAATGCTTTTTACAAGCTTTTATTTAGTTTCACCTGTCTCGATGTTTGTTTGTAATCAAATCTTGAAAGTTAAATATTATCCACTTCCCGATTTCCGATTGAGCTGAAATATCCCTTTAGTTCTGATGACAATGCAATTATATATAATCGGTTTTATTATTAATCCAAAATGGACGCCGTAACAAAATGGTGGCGTGAAAATTTCTGAACAATCCATCCAATATGGGTATCAAATGAAAAGGTTTTAAGTTATTTTTTTTTAACAAGTAATAAAAACTGGTTTTTAAAATAGCTTTCATAATTAATCACTTGTTAAGCATGCATTTGTTGAATGTACGGGACATTCAACATTATTGGTATGACATACCCATGGTGTCGATGCCCTGAACCACTCCCTTACATAGTTAACTTTAATGCTTCTATCGATCGCAGTGATACATTGGCCTCACAAAAAAACAATACTAAGACATTATTTCGATGCTTTTCACCGAGTAGGTAGAGTTACTGAAGCCTCAAATCCCTTCTCCTACTCTCCCTCTATCTTGGAAAAGGCATTTTAATGTTAGTAATGCAGTTGTGACAACGGAGTCACAATAGGGAGAGAGAGAGAGATCATGGTGTCTAAGGGTGGCGTCACTTATATGTGACACGTTTTTGTTACTGCAAAATTATCTTGTGCTATCTATTTTTCTTTACTAGCTTTTGCCTGCGGCTCCATCCTCGTGTATGTTTGTTACCTCGGTAAAGAGTAGCCCATATCCTTCCTCAAGAGCCATGCCAAATTTTGATGGAATCAGTACAGTGGTTTAGCCGTAAAAGCGTAACATACAAACAGAGCTATTTTCGAATTTATAATAATAATAAGGATGATGCCAAAATCAATATTTTTCTTACACCGCGTTTCCTTTGTCCCATATACCACAAAAACACACAAAAACATGTTGCATTTACACGTTTTAATGTTACTACAATAAGGGTTAATATAAAAGGTCTTTCACAATTGCGGTTAGTGTCACAACCGACTAATTACTACCGTGTTTAGTATTAATTTCAATTCACCGCGGGGGTTGAACAACGACGTGGAACTGTTACTAGAAGTAACAATTAGTTAAAATTAGTGTTAAAATAAAAAAAATATTATGTGCTTTTGTCCTGAAATTAAAAAAAACTTTTTTTTATTTTTGGGTCTGGTTTTTGAGTCCTCTCTTTCCTCTTCTGGTATACAGGCTACACCGCACAGGATCTGCAGGGTAGATAGAGATGCGTTCCCATCTTACGTTTATTTCAAATATGTACATTAAACCGCGTAAGACATACACGATCGCCGGTTCCTTGATGTTTTAACGACGCCATTCCTCACTACATTACTGATGTGGTCGGTATATGTCTTCCTTGGTCTTTTGCCTTGGCCTTCACTGAAAGGCACATCAAATACGGGATAAACTACTTCAATTCTCTCTTCTTGTTTTGACACATTGCGTTGATACCTAAAATGTACAATGGCTTTAAGAAATTTGCTAAGTATGTATTTGTATCTCAGTGGCATATGATAAGCAAACTTACATCTTCATTTAAGTCGTTTATTCATAATCGATTATCATACTAAATATTTATGCTGAACATGTGTTTATTCATCACTCCACCTGGCCAGTGGGCATCCTGCACTACGTTTGCTAAGATGCGGCCATTTTTTTTATACGCGGGGAAGGCATTGTGCACTCTGTGGTGGAGACACACGAAGGGCGTGTGTGGGACCTGTTTTTTATCATCTGCAAAGTTAATATTGAAGTCTCCACTTAATTATCATATTTTTGCCAATTTTTTTTCGAGTATTTCAGAACCTTCTTTTTTACCGATGTTTAAATTAAATCAGCATATCGGTGACGCGGTGACGTAAACTTATAAGATTTTTCCCTACCAAAAAGTGCACAACGCGGCCAAAGGAATTTTGTGACGTCAGCATGTCGGTGACGCAGTGATGCGAACTCATAAGATTTTCCCCTACTAAAAAGTCATTTTTGTTCACCCAAAAAGTGCTCAAAGCGTCTAAAGATGTTTTCACTTCAAAAATGAGGCCTTCGAGGAGAATATTACTGGACTCACAATTCCTTTAAATGAGAAGATTATGATTTTATCCTTTCAGGCTCTCTGACAGAAACTAAATGTGACGAGATTTCTATATTTAACAGTAAATAACCTTAGATGTTGACTCATCGAGAAGTATTATACTTACGCTACGTTAGTTCCTCCTAATTGGTAAGTTATTTAATCCTGTAACTAAGCGTAAGGAGCTTAGTCGAAGATATAAATAAAGAGACTAAATCAAATGGACTGATTTCATGGATTTTCATTGGATGATCAGAGTGAGGAAAGTAAATGTTAAAATTAGAAAATCGCGTACCTTTTTCACAATACTCGAAGTGTTAATATTCTGTATTTCTTTTATGTTGTACGGGATAATTAAGTAAGTGACCACCGGCACGCATGGTTAGGCGTCAGTGGGCAGTCGTGGGCACGCCGCTCTTTGGGTCTCATTCTCAGAATTAAAGGGCAGAGGTGCTTATTGCTTCGACAGTCTGTTAAAAGCAACAAACATGCAGTCTAATAGCTTAACAACGGACACGGGCATTAAGTAAACTAGAGGAAAACATCAAAATCAACAAATGCCTTTTTTAACGCTTTAAGAAAAAAAATATTAAAACGGGTTTATCTTGATACTGTATTCAAATTTTAGTGCCACAAAAATTAAAGTTTAGACAACCTCCGATGTGTAAAAGTATATAACACGACATTTTAAGAGTATTAATAACAACTGATTTGTATTTTGGTATCTAACGTTAACTATTGTACTAATTACCCTATGTATAATATATGTTTGAAAACCAAATCAAGTTTATAAACCAGCCCTTCTATTCATTATTCATTGATGTCAGGGTGCGGTGGACGGCAAGGTGCGACCATGCGTCATATATATTACTACGCCCTACTTGTGCAGCGAACAAAACCTGAACCTACTATCCTGGATATTACCTTTGAACCCATCTCTGTATTCCGCGGGTTAGAAAATCTCACGCTGCAGACGAGGCACGAAATAAGTTATTAAAATAGATGTTTATATGTTAACGAGCATATATCGCATATAAGCTGTGTAGCTTGGCGATAAATTTATTTATGTCAATTTAAATTTTTTATGAATGATTTAAAAAAAAGTGTCGTGTAGTCAATTATTGCACTCCTTGAAGAACGATAATTCGGTAAACATAGACTGACTTAGCTCTTAGGAAACTATAGTTGCAGAGACAACTGATGTTAACTATTTTTTTGATGTATATAAATAAACAGACACCATTAGGATGCTTTAAATCAGATCATTCAATAAACTTAACAAAAATGCTTTTAATGTATTCTAGACGGTCTATTCCCAGTTGCTAACAATGGTTTTGTCACCACTGAGGATAAATGGGAAAAATTATACATTCCCATTAACGATAGTAGGGATAAATTTTTCCATTTATCCTCAGTGAAGACAAAACCACTGACACCACTAGACCAGTTTCTCTAATAAGCATGAAATAATTGTCGACACTTACATTGTTATTTCTTTATATCGAACAATCTGTGCTCCCCTTTTGTACTTTTTGAACAATATGTTAGTAATATAGTAATACTCATAGAAAATCCCCAAATTATTTAAATGTAGCCTCGCTCGTGTGTCACCGGTATTAACGTCCGTGATTCATAGAGCCTGTCGTCTAGAAAAGCCTATTGCAGACGCTGCTCGTACCAGTATCAGCCTATTTATCATTGTTACATTATTTTAATGTTCTGAGGAGAATTACATTGCCTTTGTAAGATGAATGTCTAAATTTTAATTGCATAAATAAAACTTACTAATAATAAAAAATAAATTGGTTATTTTATGGTTCCTATTAAAAACTTGTAAATGGCATGGTAATAATTTTTATTCGTGAGTGATCATTAATATAATACAAAATGAACTATTTAACATTAAGGCTAGGTCTCACTTAACCCCACGAAGTTACAAAATTATGAGTTCTATGCAAAAGGACACAATAATTCCTAACAGCGTTAATTAATTGCCACCGGAGAAGCCACTGCAACACAAGCCTGATTGAGTTCCAGCTTCACCGGCATTTAGAGAGTAAAGCTAAGTTTTAAAGAATCTTGGTGTACCATCGACATATTATTTATTTCCGACTAATTACCAACGATTCTATCGGAGGCATACGTATGCGTATGGATACATGCAGGATACAGTTCTCGTTTACGTTACAGGAATACCTCGGTAACTGCCTTCTACCTCTGAACATCATTTCATAGAGATTAACACGCATCTTAAATTCCTTGTAATGTACAATTAATAAACAACATTTATTTCTAAACTACCTTTTACTTTGAAGATAACTCCATCCTAACTTACCTATTGTGTTGATCATTTTAATTCCAATAGCATACACGTGTTCTATCTACAACAACAATGGAACTATCTTGTTCTGTTAATTAGCATTCAGAACCGACACCCAGGGGTTGTCTCCTTACCGGTCTACGATAATACCTCGACATCACCCCAACCAACAATCATTTCTATCAGACTACAGATACATTTGTTCTCCCTTTCTAATAAATCTCTTGTTTATTAGAGTAGCCCCTTCGCTTCTTATAATGTATAGTGATGTACTTTGTCGTTAGAACGCTAGAAATAAAGGTTAATGTTACAAGATGAAAGCTCCAGCAGAATTGTTTCAGAGTGTAAAGATTTTGTTGATTTGTAATAATAACAAAAATAGGAAACGTCATTGATAATACAATTGTTTGTTTATTAGTTTATGAGATACAGTATCCACTAGTTCAGAAGGTACGGAACATACTACTAATAACCTATGTAAATAAAATATATAATCGTCACAGTGGAGTGAACTTAACTGTGAATTTATTATTATTTATTATTTTATTTTATTTATTTAATTATGTAAGTTACTTACGACAGTCCTCTCCAGATTGTATTAGGTTTTATTTTAAAAAAATAATTGTTTATGTAATGTTTACGTTACGTTATTAATAAAAGTTAACTTAATGCGTAAACGATAACAGACTGATCTAAAAATACAATAATAATTGCTCTTTTCTTTAAAAGCACTTTTTTGCTTTTTCACTGACGAAATAGCCATTTACATTTTTGCAGCTGAAACTTTGTAGTAAGTGTTTAAGGGTATGTACAAAATTTACCATACTTGATTTTCTCACAGAAGAAAACTGAAGAGTAGAATAAGGTGGAACGGTTCGAAAGCTGTCTAAGTCAACGATAATTAAATTTAAGCCGAGCATTAAAATAAACTCCTTTTTTATTTTATTTACCGTACTTAAATAACTACCGTTGACCTGCAAGTAGAGAATCACATGTTGGAGTAACTTTTTCAGTGAAATGCAATCGCTCGTTTATCAAAGATTTTCTATGAGGTATTTCGCTTAAGGGAATATTATAAAATGTTTCAGGTGAAACTAAAGGTACTGAGAACCAACAAGAAATCATAATTAACATATTCACGATTTTGAAATACAATAATTAATGTTTCAGAGATCTAGTAACCGCTTACGCTTGTACTTAGACCATACGCATAGGTTGGTGACCGCGTCGTCGCGTCTACTGGTAAATAAACTGATTGCCGCCCTACGAAGGCGTACCTGTAAGGCGTTCACGGCAGACGAGTCTGTATCACAAGTTTACCGACACCTGTCTCACCGCCCAATATCACCTGGCGATTATAACTACCTATTGTTATCGAATGGACGTAGTAACGTTATATCGTTAATCTATAAGTGTTTAGCGTGTGGTGAGGAGTTAAGAATACAGAGTGTCCCTCTTACTCATCCTGTGGGTGACGTGAAAAGCAAACTATACAGACAACAGCTTTGAAAGGAAAGGGAGCAAGGTAGTAGAGCCACGCTGATTTCAGCACGAACGGGCCGGCTCGACCGGGGCGGTACTACCCTCGCACAGAAAATCAACGTAAAATGACAGCGATCATGCTGTCGTGTTTCGTTGGTGAGTGCGAGACCGGAGGCCCAATGATGCAGAAGCATCACTAGCCCGCCATGGTGTGGGTCACCATGCTGCATTGTTGCATTGTCTGCATTCGCAGTATGGTGACCACCACTCTTGGATTCTACTCATGCTTTCCATCAGGCAGAGTAGAGTCATTTTGGCAGGCCCAAACATAAAAAAAGTGGTCTGGTGAGGCTATCGTATGATGAAAAGTATTCCTCCCAGCTTTTTAACTGTAAGATTCATCTGGACATAATTATGAGTCGTATTTCGCTTCTAACCCTTTGTAAGCCTGCATGCTTCTTACTTAAAAAGCTTTATAATGTAGTCCCTTGGTAGCTCATTCCACAGCCGAAGTACGCACGGGAAGAAATTCTCTGACTAGCTGAGGGTAATGTATGTAGTAATATTATTATAAGGTATCCAAAGTTTCAAATTTAAATGAATAATATTTTACTGTAAATCTACCAACGGCCACATCTAGATACGTACCAACAGGGTTGTTCTACTGCCTGTTGACTGCAATGGTGAATGACTGCACTGTTAGCGTAGTGGCTTAAGCGGTCATCTCGGTGCATTCTACTGCGCTCATTGTTGTGAATTAAATCTACCCAGGGGCAGCACTTTGTATGATCATTAAATTGTTGTTGAGAGTTCTTTGTTGCCGTTTCATGTACGTTTATAAAGTCTGTACCAGGATCTTTTGTCCTAAAAATAAAAGCTTTCTAAAGAAAAGTATTATGAAGAATGGAGTAGTAAATCTTCTGTTCTTCTGACATAAATGTGTTCATTCGGTGAGAACAATCAAACTTCAGAGCAAATGTATGTTCATTAAGATTTTGAATAGAAACATCAACAACAATATTAACAACCGATTGTGATTAGCTGTTATTCCAATAACTGTGTATTGCCAATTATTTGAACTGACAACTTGATATAATTGAGTATTTAAATATGCTTCGTATTTTGATGTGATTAAGGTTTAACTTCCTTTAATCATATAAAGGGAAGACTTTATGTTACACGGAATGATAGCGTACTGGATAAGTTTCTTAATAGTAATTATACTTTAGGTTCGATATCTAATGTCTTTTTCTAGTCTCATCCCATTAAAATATCATGTTTTAGTTCGGTGTCTAATGCAGTATTCAATTTAAACACGGAAAACGAAACATCTACCCAGTACTAAAAATACCTATGACAAAATTAAAAACTTCTAGAGAAATTCAAGTTTATGAATGCGGAATGGTTTCGGAACAATAATAACTTGTGATTATATAACTGAAAGAAAAAAACCTTTTGCAGTTCACACACCTGTAAACGTGTAATAAAATACCGAAATAACACACATGTGTTGACATCATTAAGAGTGTACTGCAAACACTTTTTTGGTACTAATTTAGTACCAAAACTGCAAAATTAGTACCAAAACTGTAAAATTAGTATCAAAAAGAACCCACATGCCGCACATAGCCCTGTTTAAGAGAAGATTTTTTGATTTCGCGATAACGCTGACATTGCAATCAAGTGACGGAAAGCGTTTCACGAATATATCGTCATAAAATACACAAACTGCTTTCACAGCCACCATCACAATCACAAATTGCAATCCTACCGAATGAAATATACATTGGCCCTGCTCGTATGGTTTGAGGTAAATAAAATACTAGGAATGAAAAATATTACAGAAGTTTGGACCTTATTGCCTCGTACCGAAAGGTTGCTGTTTGTTTAACATCAATACAGATTGGAACCACTGGTCTTCTGTGCCTTTTAATCAACATAGATATAAGATATATGATGTGTTAATTTTTTTTTATTTAAATCAGTTTTTTAAATATCATTTTTTCCATCGAGCGACTGACATCCCACCTTCGCAACTCTGAGGGTGGACTGAATTAACTGCCTCGGTGGCGCAGTGGTAGCGTAGCGTAGTGGTTCTTGAGGTCTCGGGTTCGATTCTCGGGTCGGACCTAATGTTTGTAAAAAAATATACACGTATTTGTATCAGTTGTCTAGTACCCATAATACAAGCTCTGCTTAGTTTGGAACTAGATGGCGTTGTGTGTTAGATGTCCGAAAATATTTATTTATAATTCAAAAGTTGAACTAGTTATCAGTATATTTGAGGGCACTGACTCTCCAATAGCGATTGTCATAGATGCTCATGACAACCGGGACAGGCGGTTAATGTGCTTAAAAAAAAGAAATGATTGGTAATTATGACTGACGTCTTTTTCTTTTCCTGACCTTTGGCTAAACCAAAGGTAGAGGTTTTGATTTTAACTCAAAGCAAAGTTATATGGTTTAACCATTTGTTCTATGTCTAAGTGTAATTTATCTCTAATATGTATGTTTTAGCTTATATACCATATCCAGTTTGTATTTATCCAGGTTAAAGTCGGCAGTATCAGAGAATCTCGGCACGCGATTTGTAAATTATCCAGCGCGCTGGTGCGGCGCGGCCGTCCTAATTCACCAGCACCTCGCTTCACCTACTTCTGCTGTAGGGCATGCACCCCGTTCTACGACGACGTCACTGGCATTTGACTAACTATAGGTAGCTTTAGACGATAAGACTATTAGACTAGAAGACATAAGACGGAGTCAACGACTGACATATAAAATGAAATCTACCTTCTCTAAGCTAACGCTAGAAGATACTCACTACTATAAATAATAACGGACATCTAACACACATTGCCAACTAGCCTCAAACTAAGCGGAGCTTGTACTATAAAAGATACTTTGACTGATAGAATACTTAGACACTTTTTTGTCTAAATACATACATATCATACATAGGAAACACTCAAAACTTCGAAACAAGCATTGGTAGATCATACAAACATTTGGTCCGACCCAGGATTTGAACTCGAGACCTCAAGCACAGCAGTCGGATACGCTACCACTGCACTGCACCACCGAGGCAGTCTAATACAATAACTACAACGTAGAACACTAACAAAATTCTTTTTATTTTTGTACTACTGGGTATCTCGTACGTAGACCACGTATTACTATTCGATAACGTATTGCGTATACTTAAATTTACAAGACTTAATTAGAACTTGGAAGCGCTCAAAATAGTTTTTTGTTTAGTCATAATTGACTCTTCATTATATAAAAACTAAAGTAGTAGAAGTAATCTTCATTATATAAAAACTGGCCCACACACGCAGCCTCGTTTGCGTATGCTATTGCAATAGCGTAATAATTTTCTCCCGTTTTTGTAACATTCTTCATTGGTGCTCCGCTCCTGTAGGTCTTAGCGTGATGATATATGGCCTATAGCCTTCCTCGATAAATGGGCTATCTAACACTGAAAGAATTTTTCAAATCGGACCTTTGTTCCTGAGATTAGCGCATTCAAACAAACAAACAAACAAACTCTTCAGCTTTATATATTAGTATAGATATAGATTTGCTGTTGGAATTATCATTTTAAGTTTTTAAAGCTTTGTGCTTCAGATGACTCATATATTATGCTTACTTGCTACTTTAAATCGATGGAAATAAATCATAACATTATGATTCAATTGAAGACATACGATATATACCTAATATTATAAAGCTGAAGAGGTTGTTTGATTGAACGCGCTAGTCTCGTGAAGTACAGGTTCGATTTTCATCAAATTCATTAAGTGTCATATAGTCATAAATGGCTGTACATACCCTGCGACCAAAATGAACAGAATATGAATGAAAAATGCTGCAAAAATGGGCTCAAAATTGTTTCTTTTTAATTGTTAAGTTTGTAGACTCTATAATTTTAATAAGAGACGCAAACAAGGTTTCGTGGGTCATCTATACAAATAAATAAAATTAGAGTGTCTGTTTGTAATATTAAGATAACCACTTTTTACTAAATGCATGTGTATGTATACACGGTACATATGGCAATACCGTATTTAAAAAAAATTGTCTGTCTGTCTGTCTGTTTGTTCCGGGTAATCTTGCAATGGCTGTACCGATTTTGACGGGGCTTTCACTGGCAGGTAGCTGATGATCCAGGGAGTAACTTAGGCTACTTTTTTTAGACTAACTTTGTCCTGCAGCGTTACTCGCGGTACGACGATAACCGCGGGTAACACCGCGGGGTTCAGCTAGTCTAGTAATATTTATAATACACATAATATGAGAGCTATAGTAATGATTATATTAAGAAGCGAACACCCAAGGGTTCTATAGCCATAAATAACAATAGGACCTCTAACGAGGAGGTAAAATCCCATGAGTCAAACGGTAGGTAGGGCTTCCCTGCTCACTACGCCACTGCTCCTAATGTCATGTTTATCAGTAGTTTTTAATAAATTAATTAACTTAATGCATGTAACGTACAACATTTGTATTTAACTTCGAGGGGACGTGTTTGACCTACTGTTGTGTGATTTCATTAATTTTGTTAACAGTACAAATGGTATCCATAAATCTAATAGATGTAATAATACGTTGGTTTGTGAACGCTTTAAAAAACACACAGAAAGTTCTGCATTAATTGAGCTAAAATTTTCACATAATTCACGACTGCCTCGGTGGCGCAGTGATACTACTGTGCTTGAGGTTTCGGGTTAGATTCCCGGGTCGGAGCAAATGTTTGTATGATCTGCAAATATTTGTTTCGGAGTTAGGGTGTTTTCTATGTATAATAAGTATTTATTTACAAAAAAGTATGTATGTATATCAGTTGTCTAGTACCCATAACACAAGCTCTGCTTAGCTTGGGACTAAATGGCGTTGTGTGTTAGATGTCCGATATATTTATTTATTGATATTTATTATTGTTTCGATTAAATTTTTCGTCAATATTCTCATCAATTCAACTAAAGTGTGCCACAGAAAAGTATGGCAAGGTCCAGGTAGTTAGGTATTTTTTATACGGAACTATTTCGCAGTGACTTTTAAGTTGAATGTCAGGTTTTACGACAGTTGTCGATTATAACACTCAGTCCCTAGCGATGCGTTAGCTAAAAGTGTAGATATCTGACTGACCTATTTCAGTTTAAAGAACTTTGAAAGCTTGTGTACTATCTCAGTTATAATTATACTTCAAGTATTGTTAAAAATTTATAGAGGTAAGAATTTATACGTATTTTTTAACTATCACACAAGGAAGCCGAATGTAGACTAGTGGCGTGGAATTGGAGAAACCTATGTCCAGTAGTGGACTATGATAGGCTGATCACAAACTAGGTAGCTTCTGTGCAATGGTAATCAAATTGATTATAAAATACTTTTAAATACATAAGTGTTTCAAATACACCCTGACATTATCTCCCTACACCTTTCACAACTTTATTTGGGGTTGATGCCATAAGTTTTCCTCCTTCATTCTCCTTTATCACTCGTCAGTTCACTGCTTACTCCCTTCCTGGCCATATTCTCTTTAACGCAGTTCATCCTTTTTTCTTTAGTCGTCCTCTACTCTTGTATCCGTCGACTTCCATACTTAACTCTTTCTTAACTTCATTTTGTTCATCTCTACGCATCACATATCTGTACCAGGTTCTCTTTTAACTTTTCATCCAATCTGGTTCTGCTTTCAGGCTTCCTCTAATGTAGTTACTCTTCAACTTATCCATTCTAGTGACATTCGCATTTTAGCTACATGCAAGTTGCAGATACAAAACAAATATTCGGGCTCATTACATAACCATTTATCCTGGGCGGGAATCGAACACAGACCCGTCGCTTGTGCTAATAACAAGCATAATTATTGACGTCTTCGACTTTATTATTAGCATAATTTAGTTCATTATATAAATACATACAAGAACTCCACTCAAAAGAAATATACAAAATCATGTTACTATTATATTTTGGTTTCCATTTTCATTCATACTCCATACTAATATTATAAACTAGTTGTTGCCCGCGGCTCCACCCGCCTATATGTAGGTTATCTCGGCAAATAGTAACCTGTGCGTTATTCTGATGTATAAGCCATATTACTGTAAAGTTTCATTCAAATCCGTTTCGTAGTTTTTTCGTGAAAGAATAACAAACATCCATCCATCCATACTTACAAACTTTCGCGTTAATAACATTAGTAGGATTCGAAAGTAACTCAGTCTGTTTGTATACCTGTCTGTCTGAGTGTTCTGCTTTCACGGCTAAATCTCTGCACCGATTTCAATGAAATTTAGCATGGAGATACTTTTATTTTTGAGGAGGACATAAGCTACTCTTTAGCGCAATAACACACGTGGAATCATGGGCAAAAAACTGGTCTTCTATAATTGAAACTTCATACTCTAAAAATTAAATGATGCTTCAATCTCATACTTAAATCAGATGCTCAAACTCCCACGCCTCTTACTAAAAAAAGGGTGTTCTGATATTTTTATCCAATCGATAATACACTTACGCATTTTGTTACACAAAAAATAATGATTGATTCAACAAAAGGTATGTTTCATTGGGTCATGGGAACAGGAAGTCGCAAGTAGTTGTAATGCGAGCGGCGGAAGTGGCCGCCGGATGCGCGCACCGCAGCCTCCGAGACCCAGCCTGCGAGCCATCAGGTATACTTCGTGGAAGTGCGTATGATATTACGTACATTATGATGTGAAATGAAAGGTGAACAGGTTCTATATTTATTGTTTTAATAACTTGTATTAATTTTTACGCCAACTATAAAATAGGAGGTTCTGTTGTCTATTCTTTTTTGTGATATAATATTTATGTCAAGCTTAAATTAATGTAAATAATATGTTTATGGAATAAGCGAAGTTTTTAGAATATGCTAATGAAATATCCATCTACAGGTACAGAAGAAAAGCTTTGCAGCTGGAAATATAAGTTAAAGATTTACAGGCGCTACAATTGTTTATTTTAATAATGCACTAGCTTTTAATCCCGGATATTTTTTTTTATGGAATATTAGGGCAAACGAGCAGACGTATCGCCTGATGGTAAGTGATAACCGCCGCCCATGTGACACCTGCAAACAGCAGAGGCGTCACAAGTGCGTTGCCGGTCTTTGGGGGGTAGGGAGGGGAGATAAGGGGAGGGGGTTTGGGTTATGGGCCTCCGATGTCCTCACTCACTCTGTGAAACACAGCACAAGCACTATTTCACACCGGTTTTCTGTGAGGCCGTGGTATCACTCTGGTCGAGCCGGCCCATTCATGCCGAAGCGTGGCTCTCCCGTGGCCGTGGCCGCTCCTGGTTATCGCGTCAAAAAGTAGCCTATGCCCGTCCTCATGAGTCAAAGTATCTCCTTACCAAATTTTATTAAATACGGTGTAACGGTTTAGCCGTGAAAGCGTAACAGACAGAAAGACAGAGTTACTTTCAAAATGTAAATAAAAAAATGAAAAACAATTTTAGTCAGCTTCTTCATGCTCTGGACACGATAAACTGTTATAACGAGTTTGTTTGGTTGACCACACTAATCACAAGAACTTGAATCAAAAAGTTATTTTAGTGTTAAATAGTCCATTTATTCAGAAAGGCTATAATATATGATGTCATGTGAACCATAAGAGTAGTATAGTACAGGAATTTTGAAAGACGTAAACAAACTTGTAGGAGTCGGCTTATAAGTTACCTATAAGTTACCAAGTTCGAATACGTCACAGCCACTTGACCTCGCGGCCCAGATAGGATGACTTCGTAATTTTATGACTCCAGGAGGTTGAAGGTCGTCCGTTAGATTTAAATATTCACAGCGCACTACTACAGAAACTGTGAGGTGAGTTATTTATTCAACAGCCTGGTTTAGGCCACAAGGGTAAACCCTTTGTGTTAACTAAAATGTTTAAGCATATTGTTCAATTGGTATGAGAAAAAGGGGAGTCTAAAAGTAAAATATAATCTCTTTTAAGTCTGTGTATGTAAGATGCAGACACAAGTGGATACATAATATTTTTGGATGTACTTAATCAAAACGTTATGCTTTACAATTCATTTTTTGTGTTCCTCCAGTTCACTGCTCATTACCTCTCCTAAGTATATAAACAGAAAAAGAAAAAAAATAGTTACGTCAAAAATCATGAAATGTTGAATATGTATGACTGTACAACATAAACAACGTCTAAAAGTTGCGAAAGTCTAAAAAGATTTAATGAAATGTTGAATTCTCCGAAGAGCATAGTGACTATGAGCTACATAGACAAAAGAGAGCTCTTATCTGGGCCTTAGATGCGATGCGCAGTGCCTTAACTCTGTAGATGAAATTGTATAAACTGAAAATTGTATGAGACAATATCGAGAATGTTGGCTGTGACTTTACATAAATAAATATTTCTGACATCTAACACAACATGATCTAGCCGCAAATCTAAGCAGAGCTTGTACTATGAAAGCTAGATTGAGTGATAGAATACTTATATACTTTTTTTAACCGACTTCAAAAAAAGGAGGAGGTTTCTCAATTCAACCGTAAATATATATATATTTATTTGTATTCGCGGATAACTTCGTCGTTTTCTTTTTTTAATGGAAAGGAGATACCCCAACGGTGGTACCATGATAAGGACACTAAGATCTGATGATAGCATCCAAGAGAAATCGAGTCAAACCTTGAAGTCGGTTTTACTTTTGTTAAAATTTTACTAGTTTTTAATACATTTATAAAAACCACTCAAACTTTGGAACAAATACTTACAGATCATACAAACATTTGGTCCGATTCGAGAATCGAACGCGAGACATCAAATACAGCAGTCACATCCGATATCACTGCGTCACCGAAGCAGTTAAATTGCTGTTGTGGTCACGGCATCAGTTACATTTTTATTTATGCTGAAAAAAAACGTTATATCAGAGGGATAATATGCAGACAGATGATGCTATGAATAAAGTGTCACCTTGTCACCTACTCGACGCCGAGTGTTTTGAACCGGTCAAGTGCAAGTCGAACTCCCGCACGAAGGGTTCCGTACCATTTTCTATAAAACGGCAAAAAAAACACATTTGTTGTATGGGACCCCCTTAAATTTTTATTTTATTCTTTCTTTTAATATTTGATGGTATAGCGTAACAGAAACATATCATCTATGTATAACTATCACGGTTCATGAGATATAGCCTAGTGACAGACGGACAGACAAATAGAGATACGATACGATACGGACGGTTGGCAGAGTCTTAGTAATAGGATCTCGTTTTATCCGTCGGGTACGGAATCCTAAAATTATGTGACCCGCAAATAATCACAATTGCGAATGTTTTTGTGTCCCTTGTCTGAGGTTCCTTAAATGCCCGCGAGGCAGAAAAGTATACAAGGGTGTTTTAAAAGATTAAAAAAATATTCATGGAATATAAAAATAATATCACAATGCACAATGTCGTTTTTTTTTGTTAATTTTTTTAATAATTTATCTTAAAAAACTGCTTTAAATAATTACTATGAGTCAATTATAATAAAAACGTTATTCCTGGAAAAAGGAAATAACCTTTCATTAGGTGCAAGTGACTCTGAGGCTTAACTAAGGTAATTAAGTACTATTATTCATTAAATTAGAAAGGTCCAAATATTTTTTTAATCAGCTGGTGCTCTTGTACTGCGCGTCCAGCGAATATAACGTAACAAAGCTTAAGCCTAGCTCCACGCGTTTCATACCACAACCGCAAGATGCCTCTGTTAGTCACTTTCGACGTGGTCATATTTTTTTTTAACATTAAAGCAGCAAAAAAGTCGAAGGAGTCCTTTTAATTATGTCATCTAAGAAATGTTATTCTTACTAAGAGGTCTGCAGTGAAAATACTGTTGTAGTTATTTTAAGTTCAATCAGAGCTTATGGGTACCTTACAGTATAGAAGTACTACAAATGACTGAACAGTTCTTGAATAGCAATAGTATTCAGTAGGAGTAATGGTAATGATGAGTGCACTGCCAGTGTTAAAGATGCTCTCTTCATTTACTTCTGTTCTGTTCTGCAACACACTTATGTCCTTTTCGGCCAATTCGGACAGACTCAAAGAAGACCAGTGTACTACGCGGAGATTTCATAGTGCGCAAACACAGGTCTACTCTTTGTTCCCTTACTCTCACAATCCGATGGAACGACTATCCAACACGTCTTTGAAGAGATAAGGAGTCAGATCTGGCTTTACGTGCTCTCCGAGGTACGGGTGTTAAGACCCACACTCCCAAACTCCAGGCGGTTATCAAACATATCTGTACTTAGAAAAAATCGATAACACTTGAAACGACCGATTAATCGAACCCGAGACATCTTGATCGGTAGACGCATACGCCAACCACTACGCCAACGAAGCAGTTGGTTTAGCGGTTACGACTCTTAAGTTGGTATTAGTCGCTTATGATATAACTCTCGTGTGCTCATTTGAATCGAAAATTATGTTTACGAAAAGGACAAATATATCAGTGTAAGCTCAACCGCTCAACACACCTAACATAAAACACTGTGTTATTATTTAACTTTGTTCTATGTTTGGTTTCAATTATTTTATAATATGTTTGTAATAATAATAATTAGCTAACTATGACGTAATTGGGACTAAAGTTACAGACACCTAAGTTTGGAAATATAATACGCCAAAGGGGTGGTCTTTGATAAAAAAATCGAATGAATAAGTAAATCTATATAGTCTTTGAAAAACACAATACCTACATAATTCTCTCTCTGTTTATATATAATACAATACTCTATTTTAATAATCTAGTTACGAGTGAAACTCAGAATGATCAACCAGTACTTCAGTTCACCTGGGAACATACCGCATGTTCACAGATTATGCTGAAATGAGGCAGGACATGTAGCTGTAGTACTGGGACCGGTTGCCTAGCAACGGCGTGACACGTGTACGAGTAGTTCAAGGACGTGACCTCAACTCCGCGACCAGCCTTGTAAGTAAGATGAGTCTGTATTATTTCTCAGGTAAATACTACATTATGTTTTACGGTCTGGGAGATTTTTCGGCCAGAATGAATCTGATTTATAACCGACTACAAAAGTGGAGGACACTTAATGAAGTTGTTTTTTTAAAGTATAGGGGCAAACAAAAATACAGGTGTTTCGACTGTGAGTGACCACTTTCGCCCATGTACATTTCGAACCCAAGAATGTGTGTACACCTCTAATTTTAATATTAGTTAACATTAGCTTTCTGTGACGCAGTGGCAAAGAATATCATGAGGGCACTGACTTCCCAATAACGATTGCCATAAATGTTCATAGCAAAGCAACCGAGACTGACGGCTTAACGTGCTCTCCGAGGCACGGGCGGGAACCGCAGCTATCTTCCATACTCCGGGTTGCTATTCTAAATTTCTTGTAAGAAAAACCCAACAGCAGTCTGACCCGGGAATCGAAACAGTAGTGAATAGTCAACGAGGCAGTTTTTGAGTAACTACTTATCCTATATCACGCAATAAAAGTTCGACAAAGAGGCGCGGTATGCAGGCAAAAATTAACTAAGTTTTTGTTATCATATTTGTGTAACCCAAAATGTTTATGTAGGTAAATTTGTATTATTTTTTGTTGTAATTTTATGGCGATCTTTGTTAAAGCCTGATTAAATCTTTCAATTAGATGGTTTTTTTTATGGACGACGGACTGCCTGATGAAGCAATCTTTGGGAATTTAGTCGGTTTGTGTCGCAATTAAGGAAGAAGGTAAAAATTGATGTAAGAAAAGAGCTACCTACTAAAACTGCTGAAGCTCGAAGAGGTCAAGGTAACGTACCCGTATGTCTGTCCATCTATCCCTTCGAGAAGCCAATCAAAGAAATTAATCTATCAAAACATATTGCTTATAATTAAAATTAAATAGCTTAATATTTGAAGACTATTTCATACAGATTAAAAAAATATCTTTTTGTCACACATAACCAGGTCGCCTGTGGTATTAACGGGCCGACACGACCTTGAAACCTTCAAGAATAGAGCTTAATCCCACTTCAAAGGCAACGCAAATCTAAGTCTTAGTTGCAGGTGTCCGTGTGAAGTAGGTGACCCCTCTGTATGCTTGCGCCACATAAAGAAAACCTCTTTTCATCGCTATAGTAGTGTTGTCTTGTGTTCATACTAATATTATAAATTCTAAATTAGCTCAGTCTGTATGTTACGCTTTTAGGGCTAAACGGTTGCACCGATTTTAATGAAAAATATGGATATACTTTAATTGTTGAGAAAGGACAAACGCTACTTTACCGCGATAACCGCCATGTGCACGCGGGCAGAGCCACGTTCAAACACTAGTACTGAGTAGTAGTATGTGAGTAATGAGGTTCTTAGTTTTTTTTTCTTTTCAGTTAATAGATATTTATTTATTTAGTTATCGACTCCGTTTGGAGTGTGCCTATCCAAGGTAGTAGAGCCTTACTGATTTCAGCACGAAAGAGTCGGCTCGAGTGGGGCGGTACTACCCTCGTACATGAGATCAACGTAAAATGACAGCGTTCGTGCTGTCGTGTTTCGTTGGTAAGTGCGAGACCGGAGGCCCAATGATGCAGAAGCATTACTAGCCCGCCATGGTGTGAGTCACCATGCTGCATTGTTGCATTGTCTGCATCGCAGTATGGTGACCACCACTCTTGGATGCTGCTTATGCTTTCATCCGTTTTCCATCAGGCAAAATAGAGTCAAAATCTAATGAATGGTAATATAGTTCCTGTAGTAATGCATAGAACACATATTTTGTACACACATCTCTTTTACATAATTTGTGGGTTTCGGCGACAGGATGCGGACTACCCAAGACCGAAATAGTTGGCGCTCATTAAACCTTCGTTTAGCAGTGGACGGCTGTAGGTTGATACATAATAGTAGAGGTCTCGGGTTCGATGCCCGGGTCGGACCAAATGTTTGTATGATCTGCAAATATTTGCTTAGGAGTCTGGATGTTTTCTATGTGTAATATGTATATATTTACAAAAAAATAAATAAATATGTATTTATATCAGTTTTGTTGGGACTAGACGGCGATCTGTGTTAAATGTCCGAAAATCTATATATAAGTATGTTTGTCAGTACTACTGTCAGACTGTGTGTGAGATATGTCAAATATATGTCTATACAAATAAATAAAATAGGAGTGTCTGTTTGTAATATTAAAATAACCGCTTTTTGCTAAATGCATATGTACATATACACGGTACATGTACCAATATTTTTTTTTCAATTTTTGTCTGTCTGTCTGCTTGTTCCGGGTAATCTCTGGAACGGCTAGACCGACTTCAAAAAAAGGAAGAGGTTTCTCAATTCGACCGTATATATATAATTTTTTTTATGTGTGTTCGCGGATAACTTCGTCGTTTATGAACCGATTTTGATGATTCTTTTTTAATGGAAAGGAGATATCCCAACGGTGGTACCATGATAAGGACACTTAGCTCTGATGATGACATCCAAGAGAAATCAAGTCAAACCTTGAAGTCGGTTTTAGTTTTGTTAAAATTTTACTTGTTTAGACTAGCTTCGTCTCGCGGCCTTACCCGCTGTACGCCAATAACCGCGGGTAACACCGCGTGGTTCTGCTAGTTTTATTGTACTTTACGTCATTTAGAGAAATAGGTTACCTAAGTGAGTACTTGTTTATTTTTCGTTATATTTATTATTTTCAAGGTAGTAGAGCCACGCTGATTTCAGCACGAACGGGCCGGCTCGACCGGGGCGGTACTACCCTCGCACAGAAAATCAACGTAAAATGACAGCGATCATGCTGTCGTGTTTCGTTGGTGAGTGCGAGACCGGAGGCCCAATGATGCGAAAGCATCACTAGCCTGCCATGGTGTGGGTCACCATGCTGCATTGTTGCATTGTCTGCGTTCGCAGTATGGTGACCATCACTCTTGGATTCTGCTTATGCTTTCCATCAGGCAGAGTAAAGTCATTATGGCAGGGTCAAATAAAAAAAAAAATATATATTAACTTAGACAGGCCTACTTAACACGAACTTATTTCATAACCTCGAGTATCACTTCAAGTCTTTATGTAAATATACCTAAATGACTGTAGCGTCTTGAGAGTAACTCGGTTAATAAGATAGGTTTTATCATAATCACCACTAAAGTTTTATCATAAGTTTTACTTATATCGTACTTTTCACTTCACCTACTGGATGCTTAGTAGTAGTTGTTTCAACCAAATTGTCTACGTATACCGCATTGCAGTAATCTGTTATGGTAGACGTAACTATTTTATAAATATATAAAAAATATGATTTCACATTACATTAGCTGACCCGGTGAACTTCGTACCATCTGTAATGACATACTGATAGCAGTGCCATCTATTGTGCCCAATCGTGTTTTGAAACCATTCAAGAACCCATTGAAATATACACACAAAGTTTCATCTTAATCGGTCCAGCCATTTAGTTGGAGTTACGTGTAACACACATTATTTTTACATTTCAATTCATTATTAAGAGTTTATATAATTCTGATTGTCAACAGTTGTGCTCTGTTTTTTAATAATTTGTAATTTCTGCAAAAGTTTAAGGTATTTAAAAAATCTATATATAATCAAATATAAAATAAATAAATACAAAGTTGTAAAGTCAGTTACGTTTTTTTGTCATGTTTTAGTGACGTATATTCGTTGGTTTTTGTGTTAGACAATACTCTATTGGTGTCTGAGAATGTTCTGTAAATAAATAGTAAATAGTTATAGGTATAGTCTTTATTGAAGTAAGAATAACAATAACAGGTCTCTTATACATCTGCGGGGAAGACCAGAGAGAAACGAGAGGATATAAAAAGAGCAAACCGTTACAATTGTTGCAAGAGTTTCACATCTCACTTACCATATTTATTTGCCTTAATTTTGAAGGTATACCTCAAAATGTACTGAGCTACTTTTATATATGTACATATCATCATCATCATCGTCCGAAAAACGTCCACTTTTAATACAATCCAAGGCTTTCCATAACAACCGGTCCCGTGCTGCCTGCATACAGCGGTTGCCTGCGACCTTCACCAGGTCGTCGTATCACCTTTTAGAGCTTTAAGGCAGCCCACTACCGTAGCCAGCTGGGCCGCCGGGGACTAGAGGCCGTTTTCTTAATGTGCTTGCCATCAGAGGGAATTTACCCTGAACGCAATGCTTAGCATGTGGGATGGCGACCGAGATGATCATCATCTTCCTAGCCTTTATTATTCCCAAGATTATTTAGAAAAGAAATGGGGTGGAGCTATTCTTAACCGGCAGCACACGGTAGGTTTATCTGCCTTAATTTTGAAGGTATACTTCCAAATGCTCTAAGATACATTTTGTACTACTGTAATCCACTACCACACACCACACTGTACCTCAAGTTTCATATTCTTCAACCCTTTAACTTAATACATAAAGAAATAAACAGTCATAACATCGTGAGAGATGAATAAAATTTTAATAACGGTTATTCTCATGTGTTACCCGCCACTTGTAACTTGTCGCCGGGACTAAACCGACCGGTTGCGGATAATCTCCCTAACAGCATTACAAGGGTTAAACCCTTAATTGTAAAGCTCAAGTAACGGTTAGTGGACGAACTCGCCCTGAGCGTCACACGTTTAGTTTACGATGCAAACCAATTAGGCGGGTTGAAATCAATTGAGTTGAAAAGAGATTCATTTTAGTTTACCAATTTTTTGATCTATTCTTGTTTGTGACAAGGGTTAAAATATATGTCAAAGATGACAATTCGGGTAACAAGTAAATGTTATCAGAGTTTATCGAAATATTATGATGAATATTGAATTCGGTACAGTTATTCTCATCATTTGAGCCATCGATTTTTAAGAACACCGACTATGATCTACCTGTATCTCTCTTCAATCTACGACCTGTAGTGAATCATCCACTTACCTTGTTGTCTATAGCCTTCAAAAACATTTAATTCTAAAATACTGACGGCTGTACTGCAACCTTAGTACCTCGTTTATTATATTGCATCATCACCAGCCCGTTGTAGTTCACTATTAGACATAGCTGAGACCACTGTACACTACTCGTGGGAAACTGAAATGGGTATTAACACTTTAACATTTTTTGCTGGTTTAGAAACTATTCACGAAAAAAGTATGGTGGTGCGAAGTTTGCCAGGTCGTTTGTCTGACGGGTATGTTTTTATTTATACAAGGTAGTACCAGCATTTCAGCAGGAACGGGCCGTCTAGTCCGGGGCGGTACTACACTCCCACAGAAAAACAACGTAAAATGACAGCGATCGTGATGTCGTGTTTCATTGGTGAGTGCGAGACCGAAGGCCCAATGATGCAGAAGCAGTACTAGTCCACCATGATGTGGGTTACCATGCTGCATTGTTGTATTTCATTCGAAGTATTCACCACTCTTGGATTCTGCTTATGCTTTCCATCAGGCAGAGTAGAGTCATTTTGGAAGGTCCAAACATAAAAAAGGAAAAAAACATATTATAAACTACTGTAATCAATATAGAAGAAAGAAGAACATTACAGACCCTGATCAGTTACTTTTTTCATAAAACAATATAGACAATGTTAGTGACGTCTAACCTAAAATAATAAATTTATTCAGATTGAAGAATCTGTATAGTTTAGGATCAGACATTGAATTGTGTTAAGGCGCGTCTTCACCGAAATTGTTGGCAATTTCAGTGTTACCAACTGTTGACCACTCTTCAAAAAATCGCCAACTTTTGTTTCCATTGTGTCTACATCGAGTCGCCAACAATTTGAAAAACATTCCAATTAAGCGTCTTCACCATAGAGGTATTATAGAAAGTATAAATATATGCCTCTATGGTCTCCACAGATCCAATAAATATCTGCAACAAGCGCATGCTTTGATGTTTATCGCCAAAACCAGAAACACGGTTGCCACCATTTATTGAATTTTTTTGTAGCCAACACAAGGAACTTTTGACACCAACACGTGTTGATAACACAAAAGCTGCCAACTTTTGTTCGGTGGAGATCCGGCTTTATGACCTGACGAATGTCGCGGGAATCCATTAGACGAGGACAGGACCAGTTCTTATGTAAAGCCTTGTGGAAGACTTATGTCTAGTAATAAGTCCTTAGGCGGTGATTATGATGATGATGTTGATAAACACATCAAAAACATGATATTAGTAAGCCAATAATAAAGGTCAAAATCGACATTTATTATAACAGGTCATCATAATTGAGGATTCGGGTATATTTTGTGTACCATATGCTCCAGTACCACTAATCTTATTAACTACAACTTCCTATTATCAAATAATACACAATATCTACAGGATGTCCCATGCAACTTGACACTGTGCAAATACCAACTTTATTTTACCGTTGATCCCGCAATAAAACCTGTTTGCTGCAACCTTATGGCTATGGCAATAAAGGTGATTTTTAGAAGGGTATGCTGGAAAATAAGTGCAAAATTTATTTTGTTATAACAGCTACTTTGGACCCAACGCCAGCTGTTTTGTAGGTAAGATTCAAACTACCACGATCCACTCTTAAGCACGATCACACGTTTTTCTCTCATATTTTTGTTCAGGATGTGATCTATTTTTAAGTACGCAGGTGTTTTTTGAGTAAACAATAGATGAGTGTGGTAACGGACGGATGCATTTAAGAAATTGTAGTTTTTTAATTTTAAACTGATTTTAAATTAGTAATTAATTTAAAAGCTTTTTTCTAAAAACAATCTTTTATTACTTGTTGATAAAAAAACATATGAAATTGCTTTGTCATCAGAACTAAAGGTATATTTCAAATTTCAGTTCAAACGGAATTCGGGAAGTTGGTCAAATTGAACTTGTAAGATTTGATTACAGACAAACATCGGGACAGGTGAAGCTAAATAAAAGCTGGTAAAAAGTGTTTCCTAATTCGTTTTTTTGTGTGCAATTTATTAATGCTTTCATTATTATTTTCTTTGAAGGATTTCATGTAAACATACATGCTAAACCATAAATAAAATAATTAAAACAATAAAATAAAATTCTCTATTAAAAATAAATGTTTATAAACGTATTTCTTTAGTGTTTTGTGTAAAACAATTAATTTAATGGTCATGTTAATAAATAAGATTGACTGCACATGTGTATCTTGAAAAATATAATCGTTATTTTAAAAAGATAAGTGTTAAAAAACGATAACCGGACTACATAAAAACTTTTAATAAAATTTATATAACCAGTGCCATCCTGGCCATTTTTACAAATCTATTGAACTCCTGATTCATTTAAATCGGATCAGTACTTTAGGCCCTACGGTGGAACATAGGAACATACACTGTCAAAACTATTATCCTTACTTTTAGTTTAAAAAACATTGCTATTATTTCATATACTTGTAAATTGCCTTCCAGAGAAAGATTTATAAATACAGGGGCATATTTCTAATAAAATATATAAACTGCTTTATAATTTACTAGCTTTAGCACGCGGCTTCCTTTACGCCCTCTTTCATCCCCTGATTTACCCTCTTAGGGGTGGAATTTCAAAAATTCCTTTCTTAGTGCTCACTTACATTATATAAAGAACCTACATGCAAAATTTCAGAATTCTAGGTTCAGCGGTTTGGGCTGTGCGTTGATGTCTGGGTATGTCAGTCAGTTAGTCACCTTCCTCTTTAATATATATATGGATAAACTTCTACTTCAAATTGGGAGGTCTGTCTATCAAAGACCCGCAGCACTTGTTTCTATCATCTAACAATGGTCTAAGAGATATGGGTTCTGTAACTAAATATGGGTGGTAGAAATGTGTAACACGAGATTGTTGGGTCTTCAACTTTATGCTTTAGATAAGACGTGTATTTTTATGTACTCTGAAGAACAACCAGACCACCCTTTCATTTTTTTCATGACAGGGGCACAAGCAGTTGGTTTGTCTGCCTTGCCGTCAAAATCGGTCCAGCCGTTCCAGAGATTACTCGGACAAACAGCCAAAAAAAATTTTTTACTACATTTTTGGTATATGTACCGTGTATACATACATATGCATTTAGTAAAAAGTGGTTATTTTAATATTACAAACAGACACTCCAATTTTATTTATTTGTATAGATTAACTTTATAGGTATTGATTTACCTGTTGTTAAAGGTTTAATTGTTCTATACAACTAAACTTTAAATGGTTGTATGTTTTGATTGTCTTTGATCTTCATTCACAAGGTCTTCAACAGCATCAAAGGATATCCTTCATAAGTATTAGAAGGTAACATGAACTTGATTATTTCAAGGGTTAATAACAAAAGGGGCCTTAACAGATAGACAGATAGAGAGAGAACGTTGAAGTTTAACCTAAGTACTGGAAAGCTTAACTTGTAGTAGTAAAGATGAGCATTAAACTAATTCCTCCCACACGTACACTACTCTAACTGCCGTCCATTATGTGGCCCTAGTACCGAGTAATGACATTCAAGGAGTCCTAGAATGAGACGAATCAAAGATGTATGTCTATTTTTCTTTAACTTACTTTTTTCACACGACCGTCTGATCCCCAGTTAGGCAAAGCTTGTACTATGGTAACCAGACAGCAGACAGCGTATGTGCTGTCGTGTTTCGTTGGTGAGTGCGAGACGGGAGGCCCAATGATGCAGAAGCATCATCAAGGCCACGATAGCGTGGGTCACCAAGCTGTATTGTTGCATTGTCTGCATTCGCAATGAGTACGTTGACCACCACTCTTGGATTCTGCTTGTGCTTTCCATCAGGCAGAGTAGAATCGTTTTGGCAATGCCAAACATAAAATAAATTAGAATAAACGATTATGTTCATCACACAAATATTTTTTCTGGATGGAAATCGAAACCACGACCTTCGGCTTAGCAGTCAAGGTCACTGATCACCAGTTTACCGTCGTTTTTGTCTCTCACTTTTGCTCAAAGGGATTTTTATTATAAACACAATACCATAAGTTTGAGATTAGTAACAAAACTCAAATAGTCGTTGATTCGTAATGACCACATGGTTGTAAGTTGTGCTACACGTCGTTCGTAGTTGAAATTCTACGTGCTACGAATCTCGTAGCTGCTTACAAATGTATCAGCACTTTTTAGCAATAATCGATTATCTTCACGTTTTTATACAGTTTTCAATTACTAATTATTTTATCCTCGTTAAACTAATTACTTCGGACATCTAACACACAACGCCATCTAGTCCCAAGCTAAGCAGAGCTTGTGTTATGGGTACTAAACAACTGATATAATTACTGTGTTTTTCTTTTTGTAAATGCATACATATTATACATAGAAAACATCCAAACGCCAAAACAAATATTTGCAGATCATACAAACATTTGGTCCGACCCGGGATTCGAACCCGAGACCTCAAGCACAGCAGTCGCATACACTACCACTACGCCACCGAGGCAGTTTGTTGGCAATTCTTTGAACTTGAACTCATGACTGTCTCTAATGGTATTTTCTACAAATGATTTCAGTCATATAAGTCCACTGGCATAATAGTGATACGCTTAGCAGTCTCTGATATAGCAGGCATTTTGTAATATTTTTTCCAATTTACATAAGTCATTTTCCAGATTATTTAACTCCTCGATGAAAAGAATTTCAATATTCAAATATTAATGATGGATTCTGAGAAGCCCCTCTTCACTACAGATTATTTATTAATTAGAACCAAACTTTAACTTATACAAAAATAACATCATAAAATAACCAATTAAGAGTTTTTCAATAAGGGTCTATCTTTGCAATGAATTGATCGCCAATACACCATAACAAAATTAATTTGCCTAAATATTTTACAAGCAACTTACTATTTACTTTATACGTATGACATAAAGTGGCGTTTACGATGAATTCTAGTTTTTCAGTACAAGTATTAAAGTCTAATATTCTTTGAAAACAATCTCGAGTGAGTGTTTAGATCTCCAACAGCCCAAGGTGATTTCCAGGAACATTTGTATAGTCTGTAAGCTTCTTTAAATTACTTGAGTGGATTTACCACCTCTTATAATTTCTCTTTAATGAGTTATAACTCTTTACCAACCTACACATTTCAAGGCTGGCCTTATTGGGAACTAGCTAAACCCCGCGGTGTTACTCCCCCCATCTTATCAGAAATAATAATAATAATTTATAAAAATATATATTAGACAGTAGGTTCGTCAAAGAAATACTTAAACGTGTTTTTAACTCACACGGGAACACTACATTTTTTCCATTTTATTGTGGATTGTAGGAAATCCTTTAAAATTTTAATTATAAATTGAAACACCGGTTTTAATATTTATGGGCAAGGCAAATTATTTTAAGAGGATCAATACGTTATAGTGAAAAAACAAATTGTAATTTTGTTTTTTATTTTATAGGGGCAAATAAATATAGTGTCACGTAGTGGCTTTAGGAGCCATGAGTTGATGGTGGTTAGGCCACTAGGTTCAGTTGAAGATAATTAGACACTTTAGAACGATGATTTCCACACTATTAATTATAGAATGGATGGGTTTACCATTTAATACTGTTCGTGAGCACAAAGTTATATATAGACCGATAGACAGGGCGTAGGTTCTGAGAGGATCGATCGGCGTACCTCCATGATAGCATAGGGTACTTAACTGGAGTTCGCAACTGGAGAGGCGCTTTGCAGAGACGCGGGTTACGGCTTTAGAGGCCGGGCCCCGTAGCAGCGGCGCAGCCGTCGGGCCTGGTAGACGCCAGCAAGAAGGGTGGTGCTGGGCTCCGACGTTAGAGGCCGGGCGGCCCAGCCGCCGAGCGAGGTAGACGCCAGCAGAAAGAAGTAGCGCCCTCGGCGCGCTCGTCCTTATACGTGTCCCCAGCGGTGGAGGAACAGCAGTCGACAGGTGGGGCAGCCGAGAGACGCGTAGTGGCGGGGAGGACGATGTTGCCGCGTGACAATAGGTACGCGTCTACCGGGGCGGTACTACCCGACCTCAGAAAATCAACGTAAAATGACAGCGATTGTACTGTCGTGTTTCGTTGGTGAGTGTGAGACCGGAGGCCCAATGATGCAGAAGCATCACTAGCCCGCCATGGTGTGGGTCATCATGTGGCATTGTCTGCATTTGCAACGAGTATGGCGACCACCACTCTTGGATTCTGCTTATGATTTCCATCAGGCAGAGTAGAGTCATTTTGGTAGGACCATAAATAAAAAGGTTTGCGGTGGGGCGGTGTGTCGGAATCGAACCGACTAAAACCACACGGTGTGTCACTTTGCGCCTGAGATGGGAGGGGTACGGGAACTGCTGTTATTAACACATCTAGCGCGCTTAAACCACTAGGTCAATAGTACTGTCGAACATCTTGAACTCTTCAATTACAGTCGTCTATGAGTGGTGATTGTCACACTCATTTACTCTAGTCTGCTCATGGGCCCTTATACACTATTAAAAAGTTTAAACCAGGTTTTAAAATTGGAAATCACTTCAATGTTCGTATCGGGTTAGTTCGTCTGACCCTGGCTGCAAGCCGCAGATGAGCTTAATTGTTTGGGAAATACTCAAGTATCACCATCAGTAGTTGGTTTACCATACCACCACACTGTGTATGAAATGTGTTAAGTTACCTATTGTAATTGGTCCAAGAACGCAAATTTTTAATGAATAGAAATCCCTACAAGTTTTTTATCCATAGCCAACTGTAATTCATTTATATTTAGTTACTGAACTGTGAGTATACAAGTACAGTACAGTGCATTGCACAGTGCATGGAATTATGGAGTTAAATTTAATATCGCGTTTAATTCCACTGTGTATTACTACATGAGCTTTACAAAAAGCTTTATGTGGATTTACGGACTGCTGGATTACTATTCCTATATAAGTTAAATAACTTTCACCACTTGACATCGCTCTATTTAACATAGATTTTTGTAATAAAACTATATACTATAGCCAAGGTATGTGCTATTTCAATTTACTGTATAATTTATATTTGTGCCAAATATCATCTAGAACCGTTTAACAGTTTCTAACTCAATCACGTGTTAATACAAGACTGGCGACCCAAAGATGCAGAAGCATCACTAGGCCGCCATGGGTCGCCATGCTGCATTGTTGCATTATCTGTAGTTGCAATGAGCATGGTGACCATCAGTCTTGAATTTTGCTTATGTTTTCCATCAGGCAGAGTAGAGTTATTTTGGCAGACCATACAAAAAAATAAGACTTTCAGACATTTCAGAAACTTTTGTGTTTATTAATAATTTCACTACTTGCCTTTAAAATAATTTACCAGAAACTGGCACATAAATAGTGTTTATTTAGGGTTCCGTACCTCAAAAGAAAAAACGGAACCCATGATCACTTTGTTTGTCTGCCTCTCAAGACCCTTTTTACGAAGGTACGAAGCAACGTCTTATTGTACAGATAAAAGGAAAATTGCGAACAGTATAAATTTTGTAAATACATCATATAATATATATATATTTTTAATAATTTTAGACTTAGTACCCCTTTCCTCAAGCATGTGCAGAATCCAAGAGAAGGGTAGTACTCATTGCGAATGCAGACAATGCTACAATGTAGCATGGTGACCCACACTATGGCCGCCTGTTGAGATGTTTATGCATCATTGGGCAGTCTCGCATTTACCACGGAAACACGATAGCACGAATACTGTCATTTTAAGTAGGTCTCCTGTGAGACTCCGGTGTTAAGCTAGGATTTGTCACTCAACCAGAAGAGATATACTCTCGTACTCTCGATAAGCACGTGTAACCTATTGCTATTTCTATTCTGAACTCAATGACCTCTAAACGTTGTAATGATAAAGTTATTTATTAGCTTTCTTGAGATGACAGAAGTTACACGTGTCGCCTTTACCTAACAAACGTCTTCCAAATGTGTGATAATAATTGTTATAATTACTTGACACGTGTCATATCCGTTTGACCTAAAATTAGACGGAGCCTTTATCATGGTAACTAGGCTGCTAAAAATATACTTTAGTACATATTTTTAAATATCACAATATTATAAGTTAGAAAGGTTGGATGATTAATTTACGTTTCTGAATCACTCGTATGAGAACGGTGGAATATATAAGATGGAATGTAGTACACTGATAGATTACATTGTGAGATCCAGAATCTCAGAATCCTACTAATATTCTACATGCGAAAGTTTGTGAAGATGGATAAACGGATGTTAGTTACTCTTTCACTTTACACATTTTTATTAAACGGTGATCTTGGCGTCGGTTGAAGTGATACGTCCGACATACATTTAATGAATAATTGTTATACTTAGTACAATAAATAGTGTATATGTCACCGTCACATTGTAAAAACCGTTAGATTTTAATCTACCTAGCGAGATTGCAAACTATCGACAAATGGTCAACTGTGATATACTGCTTACGCGCGTCAAATTGTCAACTGTCCCTGATTGGTCGGTTTTACTGTGGGCCTTTCAATGGCCATAAAGTTAGGTTAGTTTGGAACTTCTTTGATTAATCACAAATTAATTTTACCGTCACTACAATTTCATATAAGTAATACTAAAGCTGTGAGATATTTTCAACATGAAATCAATTTACGGTCACAAAAATACTTTACATTCGGCAACAAAGACAAATTAACAAACAAATATGGCGGCGCGGGACATGTGCTGTTCAACCAATCAGCGCGCGACTTGCGAATCTTCGATATCATTTCACAATCTTTCGACTGTTTGCAATCTCGCGAGATATATTACAATCCAACGGTTTTAACAATTTGACCATAACATATATACATTTACAGTAATATAGCATCAGAATCCTACTCCCACTAATATTATAAATGCGAAAGTTTGTAAGGGTGTGTGTTTGTTGCTGCACGCAAAAACTACTGAACGTTTTTGGATGAAACTTTACAGTAATGTAGCTTATACATCAGAATAACATTTAGGCTACTATTTGCCACGATAGACCTATTTACACCTAAGCCTATTTACTACTACTACTATTTATTACTATTTACCGCAATAAGCGGCTTATATATATTTAGGAATGTAATGTATGAATTTTCTTAGTTGAGAATGCTCATCACTCAATATTTGTCCCAATTCTGGGGTGTTAAGTTCACTTACCCCAATACTGTAAGTAATCTCCAGACAAACCAACGAGTAATACTTAAAAAAAAGAATTCACAATATATAGTTAGTTAGAATGCAATAAATTAAACAGCACAAATATGCGGAATGGCAAATATAAACACGGGCCCTACCGAGAATTTCACCTAAAACCTTTTTCAAATATTCAATTGTTTTCAGAGCCAATTGAAAGTATTTTTTCATCTACTACGTAGATGCTGTTCTGTTGAATTTTTTTCACAGTAGAGAAGTACTCGAACTAAGTACGTAGATTTTGCAATACATAAGCCTCTGATATTTTCCAAGTAAAACAGATTAGTTCAACTTTACGATGAAACAATATTTCCAAGCCCCTCTTAGTGCCTCTCTGCAGAAGCGTGGGATCACTTTCTAGAAATTCTGGAACATGACTGTATTTAATATTTATTTTTGCTTTTTTTTCATTTAATGTAATTCATGTAGACCAAGTGTGTATATTTGATTTTATTTTTTCAAAAATGCAGTTTTAGAGCAAAGTTCATTTTTAAAACATAACCGTTGGTTTCAAAACCTGTCGGTTTAAATTTAAATTATATTCATTAATCTTTAGTTTGAAGCTGATTATTGATAATGTATTTTATTTCGAAGGTCTTTAGAACTTGGTATTAAAATCATATCTTTAAATTTTCAGTCGGTAATTAACAATTAACAAAAGAAACATCAGAATAGTGTCTGAAACATCACATTGAACTTATTGTAGGAACTAATTTGAGAAACTTATAGGTGTTATTTATTTCAGTATATTAAACAGTGTGACGTAGCAGGAAGACTACGCTGTACCGTGTACGTGCAGTTACATAGAACTTGCTTTTATGTCCAATAGTGCATATTTAATTTGATTTTAATACCAGTAGAGCCTAACAGGAGTAGGTATTTAATCATCGCTATAGCTAAAAACTGTGGCACTTTCATTTATATATTGAAATCCCTCTCGCGTTCTGCAACCGCACGTTTGCGGAGTTAGCACGCACAGTGAGCTAGGGATGCGCAGACATTCAAGTGGCCCTATCATTCAGTATACTAACAACATAAACCCACTCCTGACGGACTGCATGGTTTTGAACCCCACCCAGGATGGTTACGTCATGAGAACGATCATTTCGATCGTTGTGTAGTTTATGCAATCGGCGTTTGCTCGTTTCCTTGAAATATCTCTAAACGTGAAGTAAAGTGCAATACACCACGATGGTGCAACAACTGGACTCAGACCACCTAGTAGGTGGTAGTCTTTAGTTCAGTATTGAACGGCGATAAGTTGAAAATGAATATGATTGTGATAAACGGCTTCAATTGTTTTCGTAGACAAGGCTAGTTTAAGAAAAGCCTGCCTTCTTTCTACCTATAAGTATAATGTATTGTTAGTTGATGCATCATTTACATTTTTTTAAAGTTGGTACCTAAGCTGTCTACTAACTTTTTGGCCAGATATCTGATCCAGAGGTTGTTCAGAATTTCCCCCAACAGCAGTCAAGTTTATTTCTAACTAGCTGAACCCCGCGGTGTTACCCGCGGTTATTGTTGTACCGCGAGTAACGCCGCGGGACAAAGTTAGTCTAAAAAAAGTAGCCTAAGGTACTCCCCAGGTCATCAGCTACCTGTCAATGAAAGTCCCGTCAAAATCCGTCCAGCCGTTCCAGAGATTACCCGGAACAAACAGACAGACAGACAAAAATTTTCTTAACTTCATTTTTGGTATATGTATCGTGTATACATACATATGCATTAAGTAAAAAGCGATTATTTTAATATTACAAACAGACACTCCAATTTTATTTATTTGTATAGATAACTATCTCTTCTTTCGTTTAGAAGACGACTCCTTCTTAAATTATTCTGGTTATACTACACAGTACCAGGATCTCAACAAAGCGAGTAGGTCTTATGTTGGTTGGTTACACGGCTTCAATTTCATAGAGTTCATGAATGAAATTTATTACGTTACTTACTGTCTCGGTGGCAGCTCCTTTCTAGCAAATGAGGTGGCGCGACTCTCATAATGTCACCAATATTCATTAATTATTTTACTTTAGCCGTCGTTCTAAAGGAGTATGTCTCGTTTGAGGATAAGCGGTCACCAGCGACTGTTTGTGTGACTTCATAGAACTTTGATCAAATGTCACTTAACAATAATTTACACTTTCTTCTTACACTTCCACAGTTCTTTAGAAAGGTATTTTAATTTTCTACAAATTCCACCAAGACTATTCAAGATAGTCTTATTTTTTCATATTTTTTCCTTGTTCATATTTCGAAGCATGATTACTAATAAAAACTAAGATACGCCCGCGTCTTCGCTCGCATTGAATAAAAAGTATCCTATATTACTTCTAATACCTCCAAGAATATGTGTACTTACAAAGTTTCATGATGATCGGTTATGTAGTTTTCGTATGTAAACGTAACAAACTTACATCTTTATAATATTAGTAAAATGTGCACTTAAATGTTTAATAAAATCAAATGTAATTAAATGTGTTTGGTTTTTTCAATGGTACGAAACCTCAAGTTTTAAGATATATTCTCGTATATGGTTTGTACAGCATATAATTAATTAGGAATTACTACTCCCAACCTAAATGTACCTTAAGTAATTTCATGCTCATATTTGTAAGACATTTATTAGATTATTTCTTTACAAAAGCTGTCAGTTTTAATTACTTCGATGGCGCAGTGGTAGCGTATGCGACCGCTGTTCTTGAGGTCTCGGATTCTATTCCCGAGTCGTACCAAATATTTGTATGATCTGCAAATATTTGTTTCGAAGTTTGGGTGTTTTTCATGTATAATATGTACGTATTTACAAAGAAAAGTATATATGTATTTGTTAGTTGTCTAGTACCCATAAGACATGCTCTGCTTAGCTAGGGCGTAGATTACGTTATGTGTAGATGTCCGAAATATTTATTTAACTCTGTAGGTTTAATATTACAATACAAACCTGCAACCCTTAAGTAAATATGGCGTGACTGTATTGCAATCATGACCAGAGAATCTAATTGTTCGTTTGCCCCTTTGACCATAAAATACAGGTAATTAAAAAAATCGTTTGCCTGTGTGCCGCAGTTGTAGCGTGTGTCCATGTTGAGGTCTCCGGTTCGATCCCGTGTAGGACTAGATGTAGGGGGGCAAACGAGCAGACGTAACACCTGATGGTAAGTGATTACCGCCGCCCATAGACACCTGCAACACCAGATGCCTCACAAGTGCGTTGCCGACCTTTGGTGGATGGGGAAAGGGATGCGGGGAGGGGTTGTGGTATGGGCCTCCGGTATCCTCAGTCACTCGGTGAAACACAGCGCAGGCGGTATTTCACACCGGTTTTATGTGAGGCTGTGGTGGCTCTCCCACGGTGATCAGTTTGTTTGATCAGCTATTGTTTGTTTCGAAGTTTGGAGTTCTCGATGTATTACATGTATTTACAAAAATACGTATTTCTTCTCTATGACTATAAATGTCAATGTAAGTTTATTTGTTACGCTTTTAGGCGAAAACTACTTAACCGATCATCATGAAACTTTGTACACATATTCTTGGAGGTATTAGAATAGAAGTAACATAGGATACTTTTAATTAAATGCGAGCGAAGCCGCGGGCGAATGCTAGTAGGTCATATATCAGTCAAGCTAGCTATCACAGCCCAAGCTCTGCTCAGTTTGATTCTAAAAAGTGTTTCTGACAGATGTATAAAAATATATTGCGACTGCCTCGGTGGCGCAGTGGTAGCTTACGCGACTGCTGTTCTTGAGGTCTCGGGTTCGATTCCCGGGTCGGACCAAATGTTTGTATGATCTGTAAATATTTGTTTCGGAGTTTGGGTGTTTTCTATGTATACAATGTATGTATTTACAAAAAAAAAAGTATTTAAGTATTTATATCAGTTGTCTAGTACCCATAATACAAGCTCTGCTTGGTTTGAGACTAGATGGCGTTGTGTGTTAGATGTCCGAAATATTTATTTATTTATTATTTATTTATTGCTGGGTTTTGTTATAATACATATTTGCAGTAGCCTCTAAGGGTTCAAGGGAACGAGGGTTACTTAGGTGATGGAGTGAAATGAAAGATTTAATTCGAAAGTTATAGTTTATATTAGATTTATAATAAGATATGTAGTCTACAAAATTTCACAAATTTTCACAACGTTATTTGAACCTAAAGCGTCTACCCATTTTATTACGAAAATAAAATTATCGAAATCACTGGATCTACGTACTACGGGGGCCTATTTTACGAAACCATTATTTTTTAAAATATAATCTAATAGGCAGTTATATTATCCTCGCGTATCTTTACATGAGTAAGTCAAAAACTAATAACTGTAAAAAAATAAAAAAATATCAATCCATAAAATAGGCCCTCGGTGGAGTGAAACGACAACGTCGCTTCGTACATACACAATCATATTTATTATTGTTATATTTAACTAGAGTTATACAGAATAATGATTCCTATGAAATATAATTATGCATTCTTTAAATTTATTCAATAATATAATAATAATAATACTTAATAAGTATCAATAGGTAATGGTTAGTCAATGTCGTACTACAGACTACTATAGTTTATATTATATAATAATAATAATGAATGAGTCGTATTATTTCTTTATCATTTATTATTTTAAATTTATTACTCGATATCATAACACTAAACGAACATACAGCAGCCTCGGCCCGACTGCGCGGGCACACGTAATCACAAAAAAACATCGTCAACACATAAAATAATAATCAATAATAATTAATAATCATACAGATAAAAATCATTCATAAAAACATTACAATAAAAATCTAAACATTAAAACACACTTAAAACAAACATTATATTAATATTATCATAATCATAGTGTGTACGTATGTATAATATCATTCAAGCGAATAATCGTATAGTCAAAAATAAAGTGAGCATGGCGCGCGGGGGAGCGGGGGCGGTTGGCCAGGCACACACAACCAACTCATTACCTACATATAAACAACACATTAGCTAGGCGCGAACTGTACACTAGTACATCACACACATTACACTAGACTCTGAACAGACAACAGGCCGCGCGACCCGCGACCCGCTCCCCGCGCCACCCGTCCCTCGCCTATTATATTATTATAATATCTTAATACTTTACGCTATTACGTTAGGTAAGCTTTATAAATTTTCGATTTCTCATTTACGCTATCAATAATAATTATACAACTTTTTTTAAATTTTATGTTTTTTTTTCGAAATTCTATCGTAACGTACGTTCGAGTCTCTCTGCGGCGGCGAGCGCGGCTTGCGCTCGACGACCTAATAAAAAACGTTCATAATAAGAAAATATATCGTGAACAACTCTGCCGACTTAAGATAGGTACGGCGCGGCGGACGGGCCGTGCCGGCGAGGCGCCGACTTTTGGCACCAGGATTTCGATTACGCGATTTTTACTTCTTTTAATATTTTATAACGATTCGAGTAAAAAAGATCCCTACTACGAGAACGTGCGACTCGTGGCTCCGGCCGCGGGAGGCGTGTCACGGCGCCGCGCGCTTTACGAGATAATGCGGATCGCCTGATGCGCTGGCGACGAGCATGCCGGGCACGGCGCGCCTCCCGCCGCCAGCCGCTGCGCGCACTCCATGCAGAACAGGTTGTGTCCGCACGGCACCAGGGCCGCCGCCACGCCGCGCTCGGCGCACACGGCGCACGCTCGTGCCGGCGAAGCGGCTGGCGACGGTCGTGTCGGACCCCAAGCCCATACGCCTGCCGTGCCACCGCCGGGGGACTCGAACGACGGCGACTCCCCGAGCCCTTCGTCGCGTTCTGTCGACGACCAGATTCCGAGCAAATCGCCGAGTCGCGCAGAAGAACCGCCCGATGAGCACGAGCCCGCTGAAGAGAAAGCGGCCTCTTGTTCGGGTCGCAGCAGCGAAGCGAGCCCAGCGCGGTACAATTGTGCCAATGGTTCGCCATCAGTCTGCACTGGGACGCCTCCGGCTGCAGCGCCAGCGGAACCCGTGCGTAGTGCGATGTGAGCTTCAATTTCCTTGCGTGCAGCTTCTACGCTCTCAGGCAGCCCTGTCACCTCAAATACTGGCTCGCGTTCGCGCGATGGTGTAACTATATAGGTGTGTGTGGTGTGCTGGATGCGTTTGATTGTAGCGCCCTTGGGTCCTACGACTAGTCCCACGACGCGGTACGGTACGCGTACTTGTGCGGTGACGTGCCCAGGCGCGCCGGCTGGCGGCGGCGGTGCGGCGCCACATTTGCGTGAGGCGCGGATCTGTGAAAAGTGCTCAGCCGCCGAGAGGATCTCGCGCTTGGCACGCGCGACGTCCTCCTTGCGGCCGGTGACTACGAACACCGGTTCCTCGCCACGGACTGGGGTTTTGATGTACGTGTTGGTCTTCGCACGAAGCGCTTTTATCTTGCATCCTGAAACAAAGAATAATAGCCACGTTAAAATAAGTCATAAGAATCGTTCATTTGCCCAGGTAGTTGTCAAATAACTCATATATTTTTACCGCGTTCTTTATTGTACTGTTAGGTCCGTAAGTTAATATCTAAGCTTTCTTCTGGGCTTCATGGGAATCAGTTTATTGTCGATAGTCGATGTTCAATGCGAAATCGTAAAAATAGGCATGGTTTCGAAACGTACAAGACAAATTTATTTATACTGCAGAACCTTTTCGCGTTGAATCAACTTAGCGGACGCCCAACATGGGTCTTATGAAACTCAAGGTTGTTCATATAAACGAAATTCATAGCGGTCTCGGCTTTATACAGGAGTGAAGGTCGTTAGACAATATATATTTCGGTTCTATGGAGGTTGGTGTAAGCACGTTGTTGGCGTCGATAGGGCCCGCGAGACGAACCGGCCCCTTGCTACCAGACGGGTAGATAACCGAATATGTAATTCATCATTCGGCGCTCAGCCGGCATGCGGCACAGACGTATACACAGATTTTAGCTTCACCACGAGTCTGACTTAACTGATACTTAGAACAATATTGTGTAAAGTAAACTGTGAAGGAACACACACTTCTACGTTAAATATTTGACAAGGATACACCATTTACTGTCCAAACTTTAGCTCTGGTTAATGTATTAAAACAAGTAATAAAATAACAGAGCGGCACGTGTACGTATCGAGCAATGTTTTTGTCCTTTATCTACACGTGGTTGTGGCAATATTGCGTCCCGCTCGCTCGGTTACCCCAATGCGGCAAAAACATGGCAATGTTGCGCACAGCATCCACAGCCCAATTCGTAAGGACATGACTTGACTGCTAAACCGGGGCGATTGTATTGTATGCCACTGAGACGGGACGAGAGCCATCATTCTTGAATATCGCTTGACATTGTTCACGCATAGACAATATTTAGCTTTTTTTAGACATTGATATGCTTAAAAGCTTTAGAGTTATGGCCTACTTTGGAAAGAATAAGTCCAAAACACATGATCGTAGCCCAGTTTGTACTATATAATGCAAAGATTTATTAACCTTTCGTCAAAATGTTATTAAAAGGTTAATAAACTATACCAACTTAAGACTAATCATCGGTAATAAAGTTGATTAAAACTTGCTAAGGTTTCATCCCACTAGAGGTGTGAGGTAGATGGCACTTACTCCCTTTTCAAGAGCTCATATCACAAATATGGAAACGTAATATCATCAATTCTTATTCCCGAACGATTCAAAAGTCAACAAAAGAATTGATCACTTTCTTATTATTATTCAAAGGAATTATTGTTTGGCCGGCTTGAAACTCAGTTCGCGTGAAAAGCAGGTATTATCGGCATCGGTTACAAATGGGAAAGGCCTAAATGTAATAGAGGGTAGTTTCATGAATCACGGGTTGACGACCCGGGCGGTAACCTCTGCATTTAGCATCAACCGATTATGTACCTTACCGCTTATGGAATAAGGATAATTGGTTTATGTACACGAATACAATTAGAAAATATTATGAAGTTTTTTGTGCTTTACTATATAAGAAATAAGGTATGAAATAGAGTGGAGTGCTTTTGATGAGAAAATCGAAAAGGTGGAAAATGATCGTTTTCCGATTATGAGATGGATTAGACGGTTTTTGTTCGATACTCCAACGGTATGATTAATTAATTCGCCGATATTTTTAAACATTTAATTTATTACCATAATTGATTTAACACGTCGTTTTGCGGTTAGTTATGCGCTAACAAACTTGATTGCCGCAGCAATTAACTTCTATTTGATGAATTTTGTAAACGTATCGACTAAATATGTCAATTATATGGATTTTTTATTGATTTCCCACATTTTGTTTATGTTCTAAAATAGCGCTCTGTGAACTTATTATTTAGAACAGGTTTTCGTTGCCGAGTGCGTATTTCTGTAGTTTTTCTGCTACGAACTTGTAGCTTGCGTAGCACTTGTATTATTTTATTAATTTTGTAATTGGGTTTTGTTTTATAGTACTCTAACATGCATCAAAAAACGTTTTCTATCAGCAATATATGCTTTTTTGCCAGACTACGAAATTGTTTTAGCATCCTCTGAAAAAATATGATTACTTATGTATAACACTTAAAATGTTCGGTATCGTAAGTCTAAGAATACACACAAATATATTTGTAACTTCTAAATACTAAGTGGCGTAAGTTAGTGAGCGCTGGCAGGCTGCCAGGCGCCGCACGGCTATCTAGACAAATTAACATACGCTGAGTTTGTCGCTATACAGTTCTATGCTCTGTGTGTAGCGTAAATAACGACCTTCTGCAATTTTATGCTATCCTGGTACATATATTCGAAGTATAGAACAGAAGCTTTAAAAAATTTCGTTGGGTATTTCAAGTATCTCCTTGGCATTTCTAAAAACGATAGATTAATTATGTTTTATTTATTATTAGGTATGCTATCAGTTAACCATTTAACCTCTTAAGTGATGATGTTGCTCTGTTACACACTAAAGAGCATATTTTAATCGTTTTAAAACAAAAGTTGTATTTGTCAGTTTGTATGTCATCCATAAATAGGATTTTTAGATTAGCCTTTTCGTCTAGCCTCAACTGCTGAGCTAGAAAGAAGGTTCTGGGTTCTATTCTTACCCAGGACAAATGATTTTAACAATACGTTTTTATTTAGTAATATCGTTATCAGTAGTTTGGTAATCATATCAGGCTCGGTCTAGTTTGAGATCAAGACGGCCATATTATTATTATAATTGTATTACCGGTTAGTATTCACATTTAAAGACAAGGTCGATATAAATAAATCGTAATTTTATCCATTTATCAATCAATTCGATAAATTAGTATATTTCATAACCGAAATAAACTTCATTACGGTGACCTACTTTCAAGCTGCTCTCCTAGTACACGCCGAGAATTTTATGAACGCTATGAGCCATTCTTTTTATAACGTTTGTTTTTAATTAGTTAAACTCAATAAATAATAAGTATTTTACAGCATTGGTTTTGAGTATGATATTATTTCCAAGTTATATTAATGGATTTTCAATTGATTACATCTGTATTTTATTGAACTTTATGTAATGTATGCATCACTGTACATTCTTTCCAGATTTTTTTTATTACAGAATTGATAATAAAAAACAAGTTGAATTAAATTTTTCTTATTAATAACCAAGTACATACAATCCTCCGTGAGCGTCATATACTAAAAATAGGCAAAAAAGTTTTTCTTTGCCTAATATACAATTTTAATCCAAGCTCAAACTAATAAAGACACGATCTTTTTTTGAGAAGACTACTAATCTATGAATTGAAACGGTTCAAAACCGGTTTTAAATAGGAATTCAGTTACATGCCTCCTCGTTCATGTAATACTAACCTTCACATAAAGTATTACTATAGTATCCAACGGTACTTTAAAAAACGAACATCAAAACTGAAAGCCTACTTCCGTACGTTTCATACATACCATTCATGAGGGTCTACGTGTCTACGCGATTGCTACGCCTCGGCCACTGCACTCTACGGTCGGCGTAGCGTTGTAGAACCGGGTCACAGCGTCGAGAACCTTCCCGCCCGCTACCCCCCTGGTATTCAACGTTCGTTTCATGACTTCTAATGCGTATTTCACGTGAATTCTTATGGTTATTTGTACTTATTTTGTGGTAGTAAAATATCGAACATTAGTGAGTAAATTATTTTTACTGGCTCACACTTTTATTGCAGGTATATTTAAAGGCTTACTTTATCGTTATTTATGTCATTTTGCTACCCGAGTTTATAACTAAAATTTCACGATTAGTATTAAAATGTCGAATGCTATCAATTTATTGTGAAGATTTAAAAAAATGGTATGAACGTTAAATTAGGGCGAGGGGTGGGGGGATGAATGGTGTGATATAGACTTCGGAAGTGCCAGTACAATACGTTTTCATGGGTCATTGACCTGGAATGAATAACCAGAATAGGGGTCGCAGGTTCAGAAACAAATTAGGACCATTTCACTGGGCAGATGGAAATTGAGTAGAGGTGCGTCATGTCGATAGGCTTTGCAGGAAAAATTTCGTTGTTTTATAACCAACTTAAAAAAGAGCTTATCGATAACAATCTTCCTGTAAATATGTTACTCGATGTGGACATTTGTGAACCGATTAATAATGTTGTTAAGATGATAAATACTAAGAAAAATAATCACCGAGCACTATAATAATCCCTCTAACAGCTCGCTTACCATTATCTTAATAACCGCGCACTCATATGTCAACTATAAAGCTACTGACACACACATATACGCACACGTCGGTTACACAGTTACACACTTCAGTCTCTTCAACTGTTAACTGAAAGATGTTACAAATACCAAAAATCTTGGAATTCTAGCACATACATAAGTTTTTTGTGAAAGTCGATAAATAACATTGCATTGTCGACAATACATATATCTCATGTGATTATAGTAAATTAACAATTATATTAACATCCATTACTAACTTTGAAAGGGTGTTAGTTAGACGACGAAGGCTCATAAGCAGCAATGTAATAGTGACTTTGATTGATTGTAGTTTAAAATGTAATTATCATGATGAATCAATTTCATTTTAAGATTGTTGAAGGAAGATATGTCAAATCTAGATTATTTTGTCCTGTTTATATGTATTTATTTTCTTTAATTGTAGGCGTTTGATTAGGTATTTAAGGACCGGCCTTTTTTAAATATAAAAGAATATCAGAGCATACATATTTAGCGGTAATATGCTATACTAGCTTTTGGACGCGGCTTCACTCATCCCCTGATTTACCCCCTTAAGGTTGGAATTGAAAAAAATCCTTTCTTAGTGCTCACTTACGTTATGTAAAGAACCTACATGCAAAATTTCAGGATTCTAGGTTCAGCGGTTTGGGCTGTGCACTTATGTCTGGGTATGTCAGTCAGTCAGTCACCTTCCTCTTTTACATTATATAGATTGTAGCAGTATGGTCGAAGTGGCTTTTGGATTAATAACAGAGATGTTGGTCATGCAGTAAAATTATTGCGCGTTTGAATCCAGTGCTACCCATGAATATATACAGTATTGTCTCCAGTACCTTTGTGGTCGATACACAAACAAATTTACACACACAATCAAAAACATTCTTGTCTTTTGAGTAAAAGAAAAATAAGCTTTAGTAAAAAAACACAAAATATATTTCTAAAGTTCCATTTTAACATGAGAGGGGGTTTTCCCTAGCTTCTTATTATAGCAATATCTTTGGTTTAAATATTTATTTGTATACCTCAGGAAAGGGCCCTACGAAAATGTTATTATCACTGAAATGAAAGAGGAAGGAATTGGTATAAATTTAGCTAAGCGCACTCATTTCCCCTTATCATGCATCCAAATGATAATTTTCTCCCGTAATCAAGACACTCCAAGTTTCACACTCAAGAGTTTTCACCGCTCTGGGAATAAAACCTTTTTAAACTTGTACACAGACGAACGTTTTCATGACCTACTAGATTAGATTCAGCCTGAATACATTTTAAAGGTTTGTGTTTTTACATCGTTAATAGTTAAAATTAATTTTGTAACAGTTATAAGTACTCTTTAATTTTGTACTGCTGTACCAAATTTAATTTTGTAATACTTTTTTCTTTGGTATAATTGGCAAAGGAGCGGTCGGTTCCCTTGCTGATGACAAGTGTCTTTAGATATTTTCAAACTCAAAAAAACAAATACGGTGAGCGGTCTAAGCCTTTGAGGTTCAAAAACGTTCTTATCTACAAGATTTAAATGTCGTTTATATTATAACTTAGTTTTACTACAAGTTTCTTCATTACATAGCATATTACAAATGAAAAAATTCATCATAATCACACTGAAATTTTCTTTTGTGATTTTACTAGCTGACCCACGAAACTGACTCTTTTTATTTATGTTCCGCTCCTATTGGTATATAGCCTACACCCTTTCTTCAAAATAGACTATCTAACACTTGAATAATGGTTCAAATAGATCTAGCCGTTCTCTCGTTATGCTCAAGGGAATCAGGGATTAATTTTTAGATATGACGGTCGGAAAGTAACTCAGACTCTGTCAAGCTCACTTACTTCCGTATACATACAGCGTTATAGGTCAGTATTACATAATATAACAGCCAAGCTACATAAGTATATAAACAACTAGAGACCCGAAAAACTTGTCGCCTGAATTATGTAGAAGACAACGCCACATCATCTGTCTTACTCACACTTAGCTGCATTTCACTTTAAGTGTTATTATAGCTATCACTTTACAGATACGATAAACTAGCAGATATAGATGCTTATTAGTTGATATCTTATAGTTAAGTGAGAGAAAGATCGAGTCTAAAATCAAAAGAATGTAAGTTATCGGCAAAAAGGGATTGCTACAGTAGAATTTACAAACAAGAAATATACCAGGTCGTATAAACCTATTTGTGTGGTATTATTTGAACGAGTCCAAACTCGAGACACGACGAGAGGACCAAGTGATCGATACCTTCCTACCGTTATTATATCGAGATGTTCCGCCAGCGCCCTCGAAGGAAGACTACATCAATAAACGACATTGTTTTTGTAAACACTTTACTTAATTCAAATTTGCAAATAAAATAAAAATCCTTAGGAATATCTATTGTGTATTGTTATTTTTAAAACCGGTTTCCTCACTTTACAACGGTTCTTTAGTAGGTAGTAAATAATATAAGTTTAGAAAATAAGTTTAGTAGTAAATTGTGTATTTAGAACTTTTACGTACGTTGCGTAGAATTAATTAAGACACAACTTTTCCTCGACTGTTGTACGCATAGTAAAATCTTTCCAATAACACGAGGGAAAGCTTCGACTAGTCACCAGGATAACATAAATCATAGCACGTCGCCATAACAACGCCGGTAGGGAGTGCAGGGGTGGCTAAAATCGGTCAGTCCCCTCCCGCTCGAAGGAAAACAGCTTTCCCGCGCTCGTCTTAGTACAACTGCTATCCTATACCATTCTATAGTCACTCTTCCTGCCTATAATGGATACCCGGGAAGTCGGGCACGAGTTTTCATCTATAGCGCTTTCTCTCTGAATTGGAAATATTATTTAATATTTTTTGTATAGCAATATAGCTTTCACCCGCGTAATTGTTGTTTTCCATGACAAAATGGTTATGTAATTGTGTTAATTGTGAAGATTTTCATATATTCTTATATATCGAAAACGACTGAATAACGCTAACTGTGCATTATTTACGAAACGAAAGGGTAATAAATTGCTTAGGTTTGTATATAAAAACTAACGTAATAAGAAGAGTTAGCGAAGTTGTATCAGACCCAGTTACGCCATTGGGCGCTGGCACGACGCCAGGGACTTTCACAGATCGACATCTCGGTGATCTCTCCTACGCAAAAATCTGTCAACGCCTTACGGAAATCGAACTAACAATGAGCCCAGATATGCGCAAGACACAGCTAAAGGGCATTCTTTGTGACTAAACTTTTAGCTCAAGCACCCGTCTGTTAAACAATTTTGGTAAGGGTCGGCAACATGGCTACGGGCTATAAGGTTTTGTATCTACATAACAGATTCTCGTAGAGGGAAAGCAAACCGCGTAAAAAAAGTGCAAAAGTTTCTCAAATATGACAGTCGCTATTAAACTTTTGGAAAAAACTCATTAGAATTGAACAGTTGTGACCGAATGTCGTGAACTTTCTTGAAAACTGTCGCTAGTTGACCGGAGTGACGCATGCGGTAGCGGAACGAGTTTCCTGAGCTCACCGCGTGTGTGAGGGGTGTGCGAGGAGAGCGGGGGGCGGCGCCGCAGGGGCGCGTGCCGTGTCGCACCCTCGCCGCGCCACCCCCGCGATCGATAACGGTCAACGAACCCGACTACGGTCTACGACCGGTGCATTGCCGGCCCTGCCGTTTGCGAATCTAACCCACATTCGCTCAGTTGCTCGTCCTCTCATCGCGCCCGCGCTGCCCGTGCTTCGCTAATTACTACACGCAGATTACGCTCAAATATGCATTGTTAGTATGTGGGTCACGTCGGGGTGTACGTGGGCTTAGATTCGTTGACTAAGTGCCTTTTTTAACTCGTACGAATGTTGTTCTCTGGATTTTATTTTTAATTACAAATTAATAGAACAATTTCAAACAATTTAAATTGTCGTAATTGCTAAATTATATCCTGGTAGTTTGTGGTTTGGGAAGAACAGATTGGTTTTATTAAATACGAGTTTAATATAGAGCACGAAACTATTTCAGCCTTAAATTATTTTAGGTCAATAGAAGCAAAAAAAACTTAGTTATCGTTACAACTATTAAAAATAAACATTATTAACTATCAAAAACTTCATGCCCCAAAACAACATTAAGTTCTTAGAAGAAAACACCCCGTGGGCTTGTTATCGCAACCTTTATTGAAAAAATATGCTGAACCATTTTAAAATCAAATCATCATTTTCCTGGTCAAATTAAGGTTATTTAAAGAAAATGGTATAGGGGTGGGAAAACTGCGCTGGTATTTTGGAGCGGCCATTGCACTCTACTTATATAATACCAGGGGTTCAGAGGTCGCGAAGAGGTAAGCAGTCGTTCGACGTACTGAAACACCAGCTGACGTATGCGCGAAGGCGCTACAAATAATAAACGCCTTTAAGACTAGTACCATAAATTCTAAATTTAAATGGCTCAGGGTCAGGAGATGTGTGTACAGGAATGATTAATGTTGTCTTAGCCCGTGCGGGTGACATCGGGGGTGAGGCGCGGTAAAGAGGAGACATGGGGTTGATCGAACTGAAATTGGCAGCGTTCAACGTCCGCGAGCCGTTTGTTTTATTCAGTAATTTGTCAAGGCTCAAGGTACAATGTCTCACTTTTCATTTAATTGATGGTTGTGATTTCTTTCATTTTTATTTACGTGATGTCATTAAATTGTCATTGAAAATATTATGAGAAACACAGTATAAAAATTATTTAGGCAAATTGTGATTTGGAAGTCGAGTCAAATTTAGAATCATTTGAAAATAGTAACAGGAGTTAAGAAGACGTAATAATTATTTTACAGAGAAAAATGAATCCTAAGCACCTATTTTTAAGTTTGAAATTAAATTAATACAAGAGACATGCAGCTCTTTTTGCTAGAAAGTGCTTAACAACTTTGGCGATCTCCTTAAACGATTAGAGACCTTATTGCGATTGCCCTAAATGCTAAGATTGCTCAATGTTTTGACGTCGTGTTGATACATTACTGGAATGGATTGACACGTGGCGTCTAGGGAATGTCGCGTAAGCGTAAGGGAGAGGAGTGACGTTTGTCTCGCTCTGATTGCCCGAGATAGACATCTTCCGACGAAAGGGAAACAGTGGGACGAGACTTGTGTTATTTTCGTGATGGCTTGGTTTTTTCAATCTAAATATTGGTGTAGCAAGATTGTGGCAGGAATAGGCGACTGAGCCGTTTAGATGATGCTCAATTTTTGTAAAAGAATCTTTTTATATAAAGGATTGCTATTATTATGTATTTAAATTGTAAGAGTGAGTTAATTTAACCTGCGTCTCTAGTGCTAATATTATTTAGATATATTCTAATGCACTAACTTTGTGAGTGTTGTTTATATTTAACAGATTCGTGGACATGGAAGGTCGTTTCACCCCTTAATTAAAGTCCCTCGGTTCAGATACTAATCGGGCCTCTCGGAAATACACATGTGGCTTGTATCGATTATTTTAGGTGTGACCCTTGAGTAGTAGATAGCGAATCCTAAATTACAAGGTATTTTAAACTTAATTCTTAAAACAAATTATGCGAAATAGTGATGTTGTAAACTGTACCGCAACTGTCACACTGTCGTAACATCGAGTGTTAATCGCGTCAATTATGACCAACGATATAGTTACCTCACTCCGGTGCTATCAGTAGGAAATAATTTTCATACACTTTATATTAATTTAAAATCTCTTAAATCTATTTCCTGGATTCAGTGAAAACTCTTTAGAACATGATTTTGTCCAATATAGTACAACGTTAACTATAAGACTTTAAAACATTTTCACTAACGAGCAAATACAAAAATAATCAATATTTTGAAAAGAATTAAAAGGAATTACTATTTATCAAAACACTCGCAGTACAGTCATCTGATGGAAAGATACTGCACAATCCAAATTGTAAAACCGTAAGAAGGGATAGGTGGTAGACATAAACGAACAAATAATCTATAAACAAAAACCGAATACTGGATATTACGTATGTATGCACCCTAGTGCGTACAGACACGTATTGAAGTCGTGTGCGTGGCATACAGTCATATACAAAAACCATCTACATTTGTTATATTGTATTAACATAAACTTCAGTTCCAAGTTTATTGCAGTCAAAACATTAGTAATCGCACGTATTGCAAAAGCATTCTTAAGTTGTTAAGTCAGGAAGGTTATAAAATTAGGATTATTCCGGCATTGACTGACTGCCTCGGTGGCGCAGTGGTAGCGTACGCGATTGCTGTTCTTGAGGTCCCGGGTTCGATTCCCGGGTCGAACCAAATGTTTGTATGATCTGCAAATATTTGTTTCGGAGTTTGGGTGTTTTCTATGTATAATATGTATGTATTTACAAAAAAAAAGAGTATATAAGTATTCGTATCAGTTGTCTAGTACCCATAATACAAGCTCTGCTTAGTTTGGGTCTAGATGGCGTTGTGTGTTAGATGTTCGAAATATTTATTATTATTATTAAATGCTACTTGAATTCGGGGATTTACCTTTACTTCATAGAACATCGACCGTCGATAGCCCTAGGTCTATAGTGAATAAGAGATTGAGAGAGAGAGAGCGATCTGAGAAAGAGTTGACCTTAAATCTAATATACTTAATCCCTCTTCTATGGTTCGTGTTCATCCCATGCTTCATGCTTACCTGGAAAAAATAACATCGATTAATATACAGATAAAAAGGATTTGAATTTAAAGATATATATATATCAGAGTTTTTACAAAGGCAAGTATAATTCGAATACATCAGTCATTTCTTTTAGGTGAGACTTGTCTACTGTTAGAATGTTTAAGTCACAGATCATCAAGCTCTCGTTTGGACCATAGAGAGCCAAATATGGTAGATAATAATTTTGAACCTTAATAAAAACCTTTCCAAAATATGAGTTTCGAGTTTCTTGAGAGTGTATGTACATTATGTATACATATACATTCATGTATATGTATACATAATATATCCCAGTATCCAAACATGCACATATCTATGCATAAATGTGTATGTTTGGGTGTTGTCGATAACTCAATGTGATGGTGTTCATTACGTACATGAGTTTTTTAAACATAGTAAATTTGTTGCACACAAGGTAGTAGAGCCACGCTGATTTCAGCACGAACGGGCCGGCTCTACCGGGGCGGTACTACCCTCGCACATAAGATCAATGTAAAATGACAGCATTCGTGCTGTCGTGTTTCGTTGGTGAGTGCGAGACCGGAGGCCCAATGATGCAGAAGCATCACTAGCCCGCCATGTTGTGGGTCACGATGCTGCATTGTTACATTTTCTGCATTCGCAGTATGGTGACCACCACTCTTAGATTCTGCTTTTGCTTTCCATCAGGCATAGTAGAGTCATTTTGGCAGGGCAAAACATAAAAAAAAAGAAAAATCATAACACAGTCGTGGTTTATGCTAAGCTTGCAAGGGCTTGAGTATCCTATTAACAAAATAAAAGATAGCATCACTGCCTGGAAAAGCATCCTCTTTTTCTATTTTTTTTTCTTTATTTAATCTGTGACTGAAAATGTATTATCTATTTTTCCCAGACCGGATTGTAAAGGATCTAAATTACTTATACCTCGAATAATGGCCCCTTAAAATTAACTTATTATATTTTTTATACGATCACCCGCATCATTAAATTCAGAACACAATTTTCGATTAGTTAATCAAACTGAACTTCATATTTGTTATGACAAAATTAATTGAGACTAATAGCCCATTCAAGCAAATAATATACCTAGTTATTTTTATCCCAACTTCGCCGTAGGTAAGTAAAAGTCGAAGCAAGGTCAGATGTGGGCAAAAACTCGCCACCCAAATCTTCGCCACACAGTATAGACAGATCCAGTAGTACAACTCTGATTAGCCACTGAAGACAGCAACTTAAAATAGTACAAATCCTCAGTTTTCTATAACAGTAAGAAATAAGAAAAAATATTATATAATTGAATTTTAAAGAAATTGGACTGCCAATTTTTGTTTAAATCCTATTTTATAAGGACTGCCGATAGAAGTGAAAACTTATACGGCGTCACCGACACGGTGACGGTGACGCGGTGACGCGAACTCATAAGATTTCCCCTTATTAAAAGGTACTCAACATGGCTAATGAAGTTTTCACTTCAAAATTGGTAAAAAGACATGTAAAAGTAAAGCTTTCGAGTGAGTACTTTAATGTGCCAATAGGTCTGAGGTCTACAGTTAAAGTATAATACATTTGTCAAGATTTGAACCTAAAATTGCTAAAGGTTCTAATTTTATGGCTAACTTTTGTAAATCGGTTCATTTTGCTCAAATAGCTTTTATGAATAAGATGAACACAAAACAAAACACATGTTGCAGTCTATTGCTAATAATATAATATAGGGCAACAATGTCTAGCAAAACGACAAGTATTATACATTTCCTGGTGAGTAACACATTTATTTACTTCGCAAATGAGCTAAATATTAAGATGTTACGTGTATGCAATAAATATCGCCGCTCTACGGATGTCTGGTGACGGGAGACGTTGTATTACTGTATGTGTTTGCAATGTGACTTCGGTCGGATTATCGATGGAACAGTTGGCAGGACTGTCATATTGCATTACCGCTTGGCGATTACAACTCATTTATAAATGTTAAGTATATTGTGTTTCACAATAAAAGAACGTGCAAAAAAACCGTTAACAGAACATAAAACAGATTAAAATACAAGTTAAAGTTAAAATATTTCTTAGTTGCGATTTTAAACTCCAGTGTGTCATGATTACTTCCTAAATTAAATATGTTAACGAATAATAAAAGAAAAAATTAAAGAAAAAAACGTCTGTCTGCTTGTCTGTTTGTTCCAGCTAATCTCTGGAATGAGAATTATATTTCTTGTTTGACTTGCTCGTTTGAATCAAAAACTAGGTGGATTTTATCTCTACCTTGCTATTATATGTGGACAAAGAAATCGAGTTCTGCTGCTGCTGATTTGATCAGTGATGATATAAGGAGCAACTAGGACTACATTATTTTAGATTTTGACTGTCTCGTTGGTCTTGCGGTTGGCGTGTGCGACTGCTGATCATGAGGTCTCGGGATCGATTCCCGGGTCGAATCAAATGTATGTATGATCTACAAATATTTGTTTCGGAGTTTGGGTGTTTTCTATGTATAATATGTATGTATTTACAAAAAAAAAAGTATATATTTATTTGTATCAGCTGTCTAGTACCTATAATACAAGCTCTGCTTAGCTTGGTACTACATGGCGTGTGTGTGTTGTGTATTAGATTAGCTTCATCCCGCGATTGTTGTTGTAGAGGTGTATCAGGGAGCTCTAGTAAATGCATACAAATAAATAAAATTGGAGTGTCTGTTTGTAATATTAAAATAACTGCTATTTATTAAATGCATATATATGTATACACGGTACATATACCAAAATAACACTTTTTTCCATTTTTCTCTATCTGTCTGTCTGTTTGTTCCGGCTAATCTCTGGAACTACTTAACGGGACTTTAACTAATAGGTAACTGATGAAATAGGGGGTAATGATTTTTTTAGACTGGCTTCGGCCCGCGGCGTTACCCGCGGTACGACAATAACCGAGGGTAACGCCGCGGGGTTCAGCTAGTAATAATAATATATTTTGGACATCGTACACAAAACGGCATCGAGCATCAAACTTGTCCCTTTATTTTTTTTAGAGCTGGAGGTACCTACATAGGATTCGATCAAATTCTGTGTAGCCACTTGTGTCTTGAACTGTTTAGATATTACTAAACAATTTAAATTAACTGAAATCGTCAAACCGTAAATTATTCTGATGAGCACTTATGGATCAATTTCAAGGCTGCGCAAGCGCCGGTCGTGAATAGCTTTCGAATATAGAACGAGAATTAAATAATGTATTGTATTGAATACAATAGCCAGCTAAGTATAGATCAAGGTAGCAGTGAGCTTCTGCCACTCACGATTTACTTAATCTTATGAATAATTATAAATTTAGTAGCCTTTGTCCGCGGGTCTGCCTGTGAAGATATCGGTTCTGGAGAGTATAAAGTGTCTTTTTCACTTTTATAAACTAATCCTACTAATATTATAAATGCGAAAGTTTGTAAGGATGGATGGATGTTTGTTACTCTTTCACGCAAAAACTACAGAACGGATTTGGATGAAACTTTACAGTAATATAGCTTATACATCAAAATAACACATAGACTACTATTTGCCGCGATAACCGACATATACGCGGGCGGAGCCGCGGGCAACAACTAGTAAACAATAATAACTCGAGTCCTTTGTCCACATGTAAAAGCAAAGTAGATAAAATCCACGTAGTTTTTTATTCAAACTAGCAAGTCCTATTGCGTTGAAACATAATTCTCTTACACTGAAAAGTTAGTTATAAATATCAAAAATGTTATTATCTTATGAAGCTCATCTGTAAAAAACACGAAATTAATGTCTGAAGAGTGATCAAGTATATTCTCAATAGATTTGATGCTTGACTAACGGATTAACTCAACCCCTATAAAAATAATGCTGCAATATCTCGAAAAATGTCGCAATTCGTAGATATTTAAACATACCTGTGCTGTTGACTTATTTTTTATTTGTATCTAGATCTTGTGATAAGGAAAAACAGCACGTTTCCTTAACTTTATAACTCAATGACCACATAAAGGACTCTGTATATGTCACCAAATATATAAAACCATTTTGGAAGAATCAAGATATCTTTAGACTTAGGCATAAACAGTGTTGTAAACTGTTGTTCAATTAGTATTTCTGTTAGAAGGCTGTGTTTTGTACAAGATAACTTTCAAAAACATTTTTGACATAAACCTCAAGAGATGAAGTTAAAACAAGCTTCTCGTTGGGCGTCAGAATGAGAATGAATATTTATGTGAAATCCTGTGTAAACACTGTAATTACGTCAGAATTATATTAATTAGAATTTAAATTTGTTATAAAGAACATAGCAGCCGAGTTTTCAGTGCCTAGATGTACTAGGAGCACAGATGTCTGCAGAGGTATCATCAAAATGCGATTCGATTATTTCTCTTCAAATATTGTTTGGTAAGACTCTTAGTAAATAGAATTTAATCTTTAATACATTGCCGTTCTCTAGGCCTGTTGTTTATACCAATCTGTCTTCATACATGACATAAACGTGAAACACTTAGTATTTCATAAAAAACCCTCACTATACCAAAGTGCTAACAGGTAGATTAATTACTAAGCTAATGGGTATAATTCATGATTTAGTGGAGTTCATATAAATTACACTACAACCTTTTTTCAAACTGATAAATGTCTCACTAAAGCTTGCGAGCGCCTTAGAAATTAACTTGCAAAAAATATATTCACAAAGTAATCGTTTGTTTGTTCGTTCGTTGTTGCAAAAATATTCTTCTTATATTGGGAACTAGAAATGACTAATCCAAAGTGCATCGAACCACATTTTGACATGTAGGTACTAGGTATTCATAAAGATCGTTAAGATAATCTTTATTTACACGTTTGTCACAAAATAAACGAGGACTGGTTTGTAATACCTACGTCAAGATGGGCCAGTGATACGTACAAATATTTTAAATAATTTTAAAATATTGTTTTTAACCGCCAGTTGGAGATAATAGTTATACACTTATTCTTACTTTGAGTAAGAATGAGTGTATAACTATTCTCTCAATGTATAATGATTTAATCATAAGTTAGTTATCATCGCTTCTAAGAAAGCTATGATTTCCTGGTACATGGTTCACAATCGTATTCATACTCTACCAAATAAAAAGCATCAGAGATTGAGATACGTGCATCCGATGTATTATATATTTATTTCACATTCAGAACTTTCCATCGTTTATCACTGAAGACTCAGTCGCATACAGCTGGTCTCTGTCGCACCTATCTGTTGTTGAAATGGCCTGAATTATGCAGCGCGCTCAGGCGCCCGCGTGTGACGTAACACTCGAGAAGAACAACGCATACAGAAGCTTTGTAACCTATATCTTAGAATATACTCGCTACCGATTGCTAATGTTATGCTATCTTTAAAGGTGTCTGTACACAGCGGGCGGAACGCGAATACGAAGCGACGACAGCGTGTGTGTCATGCAAACTGCGACGCGCCATTACATGGAGGACGCATCGCCAAAGAGACAAGATGAGTCAAAATTCCGAAACATTTCCATATGAACTTTCTTGTATGAAATAATTTGAGGTTTTACCAGAGTTAGTAAGGGCAAAGTACCCTCGAAGCTGTAACCGTAGATTCCAGAAGTATCCTTGATGACAATGCATCTTTAAACGAGTTACGACATTGATTAAGTAATTAGTTTAAACTAGCGCAACGTGTATAGGGTTGTCAAAATCACTAAGACTTTATTTTAATCACATAGCATTGACAAGTATCCGTTTAAAAGTAGTGTTATATTATGATATTGTTAAACACGAAATAATTTGTCATATGTATTTAAAGTAGAACAAATTTAAATTGCTTTATAAACTGTTGCAGAAACTTTTAGCTAATCTCTGAAAATTCAACCCCCAGATAAATAGTAGAAAACCCTATCATATAGTCCTAAGGTTGTTACGTAGCTAGTGTAACTGACTGTTATATCGAAAAGTTATCAGAACATAGACGAAGCTAGCTACTACCTAAATAAGTTTTTTAATTACCTGGTAAAAGATAATAAAAACAATGGTAAGTTTAGTAATTATCTTTACGGCGTGTGTGCCTGTGGGTGAACGCACCGATGTGGCCTGGTTGGCCCGCTGCCAGCTCTCACGGTAAACGCTTCTAATCACTAAACTCTTAGCGCGTTAGTATGCTCCTGATACCTTATAAACGCCTGGTACTTGTTAAGCCGTTGCACCTAGCAGCCATGGTCGAATCAAAACGTCCTGTCAATTGCAATTTACTGGACGACAAATTTATTGCTAAGGCCGAGTTCAATAAACTGTACTGCGCCTATGACGTCATTCGTCATGGATTTATTTTGCGTTACTTACTAATGGCAATTTGCTAAACGTAGATAAGAAGATGATGGTATTGAGGGATATTCGCAAGTAAGTAGATTTGTTAGTAAACTTAATGTTTTTTTTTAAATAAGAAGTCTTTAATCCTTCAATAGAATATATTAAATTGTCCAACAGTATTAACATTTAATATTGCAGGAAGATTCAAATTGGGGCGATAAGCGTTATCGGTTAATCGCTCTGTATATCACGGTGCAGTGACATAGACCTTACCACACCTCGTGTCGCTCCCAAAAATTTGGTAAGGTTAGGTAAATTGATCATATATATGTACCTACTCACATTCTGTACCAAATTTTAATTTAAATCACTTTTTAAGTTATATGTTTATAATACCCTACAAAACTCTGCTAGTTTTGTTTTAACATTTTCATATAAGCCATAACTATTTTGATTCAACTCTTTAAAGAGGAGCTAAATTAAGATGGTTATTGCACCTGTTAAATCTTTGTTTATCTACAACAACAATCAAACTAATACAAAGATAAATAATTAGTAAGGATTTGTCTTACTTAACGACTGGACCCCAAAACAAAGATTGGCTAACATCACGTAAGTTTTATTGGTCTGCCGGCGAAATATCAAAGTTGTTTTAGGTATAGAACGTTATGTACCAGGTCACCATGACCGGCGAGATATGTTTAGATGTTGATAACGCAATGCCTACGACCTCCTTCATTGCCGAATGTTGGAACTCGCGCTTCCGGCTCGCTACACATTCGCGGTGCTGAGGCCACCGTACAGCAAAACTATTATATTTCATATTTAGATTTAATACTGTTTAAGACGTCACTGAAATATATTTAAAATGATCTCACTAAGTGTGCCTTTGTTTAAACTTTACACCGAAAGTAATAGTCGCTAGTAGTTTGTCTGTAAACTAGAACTAGAAATTAGATAAAACCACGGATATTTTAAATCGTACATGGACACTTTAAGCGACTGGTGATCTTAAAACCTGAAATTGCAAATTGTTTCTACCCCTCTGAATATATGAGTTACTCGTTTCTAATTAATACGTAAATATTTTTCTCGTACTAAATTTGGCGAATGTACTAAGGCCCCAGGTGGTAAGTGGAGTGCGTTTAAATATTACAAAACATAAAAGCCGATAGTATCTCGACCTTGAGTTAGCTATTCGGTAATGACCCTGCGCAAGCGACGAATAACCGCCGTCGTCGTAGAGTTGCGATTACGTGCATAAAACTAAAGTCATACCGTTAAGCGATGTCTGCGCTAAGCGATCTTGCGATACAGAAAACCAGGAAGTGGGTTCTAAAATGCACCTTAGTTTGAAATTTTTAGTTTAAAATCTCTGGAAATTCCCAGGACTTCAAAGTGTAGGGTTATTTAACCTAAACCTTTATAATCGATGTTACAAACTTTCAGAGTTTGAGTACAGCTTTAACGTGAATATTGAGCTAGCTTTTGTTTGAACTCGCTTTTAAGCGAATCCATCTTTATAAGCAATATTTTTTCCGGTCTTTCCTACCATTCTATTTTAATGTTTGTGCTCTCAATTTATTTAACTTTTACCTCCTAACGATCCCGATTAAAATCATTTTTGACAAAATGTAGGTATCTTAATACCTATTTATTAACCTACCCCTTTCATTTGTCAAAATTACATTATAAGTATAAGTTACCAGGGAAATACAAATCGTAAAAGTTTATCTAGTACTGTGACTACGACCTTACAGTATGTTTATTTTATAAAGACTGCGAATAGAATTTGATACAAATTATGTAAAATTATTAATCTTGTTTGTATCAGCGAGACCAGCGGAGCTTATCTCCTCACGTTCAAGCCTTAGAAGATGTACCTAATAAATAGTTATGATACTCTTTGTGCTTTCGATATTACCTGTTCAAAAATTACTGTACAAGTTTACGATAAAATTTGGTTTTCTTAAGTGACTTCAGAAATATGTAGGTACTATTAATCATTTATGTATTTTTTTTAGTATTTCATGTATAGCCTGGAAGCCTGTCTTATGGAATACGATCTACTGTCTATAGACAATAAAAATAACAGTTATCTTAAGTATTCAAAATGTTACCAGTATAAAATTTGAAATCAGAACGATTGCTTCTTAAAAACACTGTTGACACACTTTTTTTCTCTTTCTGAGCTAATTAGTAAAAACAATAAGTCCTTAAGAGTACAGATTATGCGGACGAAGCGATGCATGTCTCGAAAATTGTTTACAAATGACACATTGCGTATTCAAAAGAGTGTGCACACACCAGTGTCAAAAAAAATATATTAATTTGAATAACAATATGAATAACCAGTTTCATATTCAATTTTATTAAAATTATGATTATTTAAATAGAGTACAAGTTTTTTTTAAGTTTTGTGTGGCTAATAACTTACTAAGAGATTGACAAAATACTTATCGATGTTTTGACAAATTTCATTAAATACTTTTTCGTTAGAAAAACTATTCACTAAAATTTAACAGACAGTAAATTTATAACAAAACGATGGATATATCTGAAGTAATAACACAAATTATTTTTTAAAATAAAAATGTCAATATGAAGCGAGCTTTGGGTTTCGAGAACCACAAGAGGCTGCGGGTAATTTGCAAATATCATTAAACGGAAACAAAAGACGTGTGCTCAGCCCACTGCCCACGCTCTCACACCTGGGGAGTCCACATGAAGTGTATACTGTTATATGGAAATTTGGGACAGTGTGACGTCATACAAAGAATACAGTTTTTAACTGATTTGGAAATTGGAGCCTTGCAAAGTTGTGAAAATCATACAAATTATATCAGCATATTTGGCGTACCAATATTGCAAAGTTTATGTATGTATTTAATTGTTAATCAGAGATGATGACACAACAATATGTTAGTATCAAGTAGTCAAGTGCGATGCCCAACATCTATATTATATCAACAAACACCGTCATGATTTATCGAACAGAGTAATTCATTCCATTGTGTTTTTTGCGAACGTCGTAAAATGAAACGCCAAAGGTCAAAGCTAGCAGGATAATGTTACTTATAACCGAATAAGAAAAACAAATAAAGCCCCCATTGTAATACAAAAAATACTTAAAACTTTCTGCTTCTGGACCAATGTGAACGTGTGCGTTATGAAAGCGACGACCACCACACACTGGGCATTTACGACGTGCCACAGAAACCCGAGCTTAAAAATCTTCATTATCGCGACCATCAGCTATACATAAATGTATAAACAATATTCAATTTTATAAAAATCCTCATCAACTCCGATATCACACGGTATTGTAATAAATATTAAAATTTATTTTCTACCCTAGCGTATCATAAATAATAAGTCTTCACAAAATCCTTGAAGTAACTTGTCTCATCACTAGTCTCGTCCCTGAAGATATGAATGGAGGATAACATTATTAAGCTCCACAAATAACGGTCCTGAATCCAGACGAGCCCTGTATCTAATCTAAAGTTGGCGCCTGACGACGCTAGAAATAACATAGCTCTGGTAGAAATGTCGATGTCCAAATACTAAGAGTGACGCACTGGCGGGTCATCCCAACACGTGCTCAATACACTTTAATACAAATAATGCTTCACATATTTGCATCTATGCAAACTTAACTTATAGAATTAAGACTAAAATGGTTAAACCATAATGTTTTTGAATATGAAACTTACATTTCACATTTATTTGACATCCAATGTTATGTTCAAAAGATAAATAAAAAGCGGCCAAATGCAAGTCGAACTCGCCCATGAAGGGTTCCGTAGCAGCAAGTAACATAATATAAAAGTTCTTGTAGTTCGTTGTAACTTTGATCGATAAATTGCGCTTTACGATTTATGGCGTATTAAAAAAAAGTACTTACTAGGTCCCGTTCAAACCAATTTTCGGTGGAAGTGTGCATGTTAATATCCATCATATATTTTTTTTAGTTAATCATTCTCTTACTTTAGAAGTTACAGGGCCGGGGGAAACACATTTTACCACTTCGGAAGTGTCTCTCGCGCAAACTATTCAGTATAGAAAAAAAAAATTAGAAACCTCAATATCATTTTTGAAGACCTATCCAAAGATAATCGTATGGATTTGATGAAAAAAAAATTGACTTTCAGTTCTAAATATGGGGAACCCCCAAAATTTATTGTTCTTTTTCTATTTATGTGTAAAATCTTAATGCGGTTCACAGAATACAATACAAAAAATAGAACTTCTTATAGTTACAGCAAAAAAGTGGCTGTGACATACGGACAGACAGACAAGACGAATCCATAAGGGTTCCATTTTTTGCCATTTGGCTACGGAACCCTAAAAGCATTATATGAAATGTCATGCGTCGTGTTGCCAATTTACACTCCCTAAATTCTAAATAGATTTTGTGGAGGTAATAAAGCTCTCTGATTGTGTAATAAAACTCAGCTGCTTGGAGTGGCGCCACGGAAAAAACGTGTAAACGTACCGGCGTATGTTTACAAACATTCAGTTGTAAGTTTCAGAGCTTGGTTACTCGAGTCCAGAGACTTTACCACAATTATCCGGCCTATAGCTTCGCTTTTGGACTATTAAACGGCCATTACACTAAAACACTACAGCTGTGGATAACTTTCAGGTCAACAGTTTGCATTTATTAATCGCGACTGATAAGGTTTGTATTTGAAACTATATTAAATAATCAAGCGTAACTTTTCTCATCGGAGGTGTCAAGTTTTTGCTGCACCGTCATTATGACGGGTCGAAAATTGCAGTGGTATCGATACGGCACTAAGGTTCAATTAATTTTGAATGCGATTTGACAGCACTAAATTACAAATAAATATAATCGGCTGCAGGCGAAACGGTTTTGCAATGCGAACAAATATTTGTAGCCTCGATGTGTCAAATAAAGAAAACTTAAAAAAGTTTTGAAGTTGTTGTACGATTCGGTCTGTAAAGTTTCCAGTGCGTAGTTTGTTTGGTTGTCAGAATTGTTGGTCTAGTATAACAGTCAATGTAAAACATCAGCTGTAGTCTTCGAGTCTTGATGACGAATGTAAGAGGTTGATGAACGCGAGTGCGATCTATTTTAGAGCGACTAAAAGCGGCAGCGGCTCACCGAGTGACATTTAGTCGGGCTAGATGCATCCGACTCTGTACTATCAGATACTATAGATAACTGTACTAATATTATGAATATGTCTACTAAATCTGATAACATAAAATACTTTAAAATTAAACGAATATAAATAAGTTTTTAAAACAGAGTGGAACTACGGAACAATTCATTTTAATTTACTGTTGTGTTGCTGTTATGTGTAAACATGGAAACGATTTCGACCTCAATTTGATTGTTTTTAAAACGGAATAAGGATTATGATATTTAAATGATAATATCTAATATCAGAATGACCCTGTACGCACTTGTTTCAAAGGCCTTCAGTAGTGCTTGAATCCGTTGAAGGATGTACAGGTAACGAACAAGCAGACAATCATTAACTCTTGTAACGAAGCCGGCAATTCGTTTCGAACAAACGCGTGGCAAATATGATTAAACTGTGAAAATATTAGTGTGATCATGTTGTGCATATCACGCACGAATTAACTACAATTATACATATTTGAACATTCCGAAACTTGTTTTAGAAAAAAACACACATCGCATGCCTTGTAAGTGAAGATCAACTTCTAGGATTCTACATTGTGCCTTCATATGAATATTCCTATTTCCCTATAAGCTGGTTTTGTTAACTGGCGTAATGGACAATACTTTGAATGAGTCCACGTTATTAATAGTGTATTTGAACACGGAAGAGTAACCATTTTTTATGGTCTGATATGGTTGGCTGACTTAATAAGTACGATTACGCAGCTTATATAGACTTGCTTTAAGATAAACTAAAAGTTGTAAATATAGGTGTACATTATTTAAGGTATATGTTTTATCGAAGATTAGAAAAATATATCATAGTGGGTGGGGTCAGTTATGCAACCTAACGCAAGGTGATTTAAAAATAAGTTTTTGCTCTCAAAATCAAAGAGACTGCAATAAGAGAATGATCGTAGCACAGGAGTGATTCACAGACTGCCTGTAAGATTAATGATCTGATTCAAGGAATAAGCGGACGGATGATTTGATGATGATTTGACGGCAGTTTTAATTTATTATGAACACGTCACATTTACAGTTAATTTTTGTTGGAAACATTCATAACTAAAATATCGTCTTTATTTACATTTGTTTTAAATCAAATAAAGTGAATCGAACGCTCAGATCAGCATCGTCTATAATGTGATTAGTGTACGCGACGAGCGAAATAACTCATTAAACGAAAATGATACGATCGTAAACAGCCACTACAGATTCTGAACATTTTAATTAAGGTGCGGTGCCATAATGCGATACGTTTCAAACAAAGCGAGTGTAATAAGTATAAAAGAATCGTCAGGCGACCGGACCCAGCCGCGATTTCGCAGAAACATCACTTTTTCATAAACGCGTCTTCACACTCTGTCGCGTCTGACGATTGGTTCCATTTTTCGATAATACGATCCCCCACGAACAGATTGACTCATTATAAAGTATCAAATTCGCATCCATTAAGAAATAGGTTAATGGATATACCGAACGCAACAAATTAAGAGTTCGGTGACCGCCGCATGGTGACCTAACCGCCAGGATATCTGATGTTATCGCGATCTTTTCGCAAGCACTTCTCATAATAAAGCAAGTCACTGTGCTGGACAACGACATTGACTAGAATTTCATTCGTCCGGAAACTATTTTCTTTTAAATGGATGAATTAGGAAGTACGCACGCTAGAAGCGTAAGATAAACAGTGCTTTCATTTTTATTCGTCCTCGCATTCTATTCAGGTTTGGGCTGTCACTTTTTCTTTCGTTGTTGTAGTAGTGGCGGCGCGAGTGGCCGGACAGACGGACGGCGCGTCGCGGTGCGAGTAGGATCTCGATCGGTCGCGGGCAGCCTTGACCTTCGGGTGCGATCGGTCGCGCGGGCGAGCGTCGACCCGCCGCACGCCACTCCGCCCCGCGCCGCGCCTCCACCACTCAGATGCACCATTATTACTTATTGTATTACTTACACACCTATCGATTGATTGTTAATTACAACATACGACGACCTAATTAGGAGAACTAACGGATCTAATGTCAATAGTATTGTCATCATCACAGTTAGTTAAGTAATAGTAATTACTTAGTAAACAACATAAATTTTAGCTACTCGAACTATTATATTATTACACTAGCTGAACCCCGCGGTGTTACCCGCGGTGAATGTTGTACCGCGAGTAACGCCGCGGGACAAAGTTAGTCTAAAAAAAGTAGCCTAAGTTACTCCCTGGATCATCAGCTACCTGCCAGTGAAAGTCCCGTCAAAATCCGTCCAGCCGTTCCAGAGATTACCCGGAACAAACAGACAGACAGACAGACAGACAGACAGACCGACAGACAGACAGACAGACAGACAAAAATTTTTTTAGCTACATTTTTGGTATATGTACCGTGTATACATACATATGCACTTAGTAAAAAGTGGTTATTTTAATATTACAAACAGACACTCCAATTTTATTTATTTGTATAGATTACAAAAAGCTTTTAGCGAAACGACTTTATTAATTTCTTTTTTTACACAAAACTGGATTTATTTAAATATATCAAGTATTTATCGACAACGATAATTTATCATCATAAATAGCCACTCATTAACTAGTTATCTTAATAATACTACTATGTGAAAATTATATGGTATAATTTATCGATATAAATAAACTACAGCAGAGGCCATCCCTATGCTAAGGAGCGTTGAATTGTCGGCGGGCAAGACGCGTACGATGCACCGCTGCACTATTCGTCTGTCTTCCGCAAATTGTGTTTGAAGTGCGATCGATACTTACGGACTTACCTCAACATTTTTATCAAGCTATTTGAGCTCGTGTTATTTATTTCAAATAAGATATTCAGACAGCGCGTAAATTCTTGAGGCCTTCGCAAATAAAAGAAAATGATTTGAAATCAAATGGAACGGTGTGTTTAGGGTATCAGTGTCAGTTATACGTAGTACGAGTGCGCATATCTCAAGGGGGCGCCTCGCAAGCCACGACACGCTTGGTACTTCTCATTTCCGTTGGCTAAGGGACACACGGACATCGGGCCTGCCAAGCATATCCACCGTACTTTTGTTTAGAAGACATCTTATTGAATTCCCTGAAGGACTTAGTAATTGGTCACTTAATAGCAGAACAATTAACCTTTGTAGTATACTTTGGTATATATTTAATTTGCTAATATTAGGTACAATTGATTCCTACGTTCTAAAACTACATAGATTTATCACTAACTGTGGATTTGATGGTTCAAACCTTTTATGAATAAGCTAGTATTTTCGGAGATTTTAAATAGTTTATATTCAATATCATCTCCGAATTTTAGGAAAATGTTTTTTTTTTACAATTGGATTCAGAGAAACTCTAAAACCAACAAACTTATAATGTAGTAAAAACCGTGATTAAAATTGTTTCTAATATATGGTGTTTTACATTCATCTGAAAAAACAACTAAAATACGTATATATATAAAACGACTTTAGTAATTGACAGCGCGTAATCTTGTTGGTAATACACACGGCAAGCTGAATTATCGTGCGTTTACAGCGCACATGAATGGTAGGTACTTACATACGGCATGTACGAGCGTACGCGATTCATTCAATTTGTTTACTCCGTCTCATCGTGTACGCCGCCGCGACGTTTCGGTCAAGGGCGCCGTGCATTGCCCGCGGAGTACACACCCGAAATTATACAATACGTACTTACAACGCAATGATTACAGCCGTACTCTATATTACCGGATAATGGGCTAGCTTTGTTATTGTTTACGCATGCCGAAGTTTTGAGTGAATTTGTTCTTGAATGTCTTGAGTTTATAACAGAGTTTTTGTATTGAATTGACGAAGGCAATAAATTTTATAAATTAATGAGTTCTTTGAGATCATAATATTTTTTGTCGTGAAACCAGTTGACACGGGAACAGCTAAACGCGATTTTACATGGAAGTTGCTAATAAAAGATTGCTAATAAAATAATACACTTGTATTTCCTAGGCGGTCGCTGCACGTGCTCGTATTTTCACGCTTGTTTGCCACCTTAGTAGTATGATATTTAAAAAATAATCACACATTTTTCAGCGGAGGTGCCAGCGTAAACTCACGTTGGTTGTAAAGACGCTACACATGTTGAAAGACGGATGATCAGCTCACACGGCCACCACGTGGTCTCTAAGACCTTCGTCCAAACCACAGTCTGTTAGGTCATTTACTCCAATTACGTAACACCCGTGTAACAACTCTACGTATATAATCGACGGAATTTTTATTAACTAATTATTCGCAATTTTTTATAAGCGGTGAAGTCAGCGGATATAGCTAAATATTCAAACTGTGTATCATTCGAGGCTAACAATAACGTTTGGTAAAAAAATCCATCGTATCGAATTATCTCACGTAGATATCTAGTAGGTAAATATAAATAATAGTCGGCGTGATGGCGGCGGTAGGTAGGCCTAGGGCATCTAATCGGGTTTGGGAGGGGCCCGAATGTGTTAATGTCAGCAGTTCCCGGATCCCTCCCGTCTCAGGCGCAGTGGCACACCGTGCGGTTTTAGTCGGTTCGACACATCACCCCGCCGCAAATCCCCGCGGGGTGATGGCCCGAAGGGGTTTCCACACGTAAAAATAAAAAAAAGATAAGAACAAAAGGCACCTAATCGGGTAAACGTTTACATAAGTGCCCCATGTACCTTTCCTGTTCAAGAGATCTTTTCTTACCTCAGTAAGAGGAAATCAATCTATGGTTATTTAAATAAAATATAATTAGGTTCTGATTATTTACACGGATTTATAAACACGTCTAATTCATTATCTCTTAAATGACCTGTCTATTTATCAAATATATAAAATTCTCGTATCGCGGTGTTTGAAGTTAAACTCCTACGAAACGGCTTGACCGATTCTTATGAAATTTTGTGTGCATATTGGGTATGTCTGAGAATCGGACAACATCTATTTTTCATACCCCTAAATGGTAAGGGTGACCCATCCTTAAATATTTCTTGGCAAAATAACGTTTGCCCGGTCAGCTAGTAATTTAATAAAACACATAAATAACTGGATTAGCGTTTTTATTATACATTAAGATCATGCTATAGGTTCTTTAGGTTACCCGTAGAAGGTATATAACATTGCGCTTTCCAAAAAGATTTAAAAATTATGTCTTTATGTCATGTTATATTATATTATGTCTGTGTCTGCTGTTTGTTAGTCTCCGAAAGCAAACCCAGTTCTTGCCTGACCTTGCATTAGTCTAGCAAAAGTACTATTCAAACTGAATGGTATAATAAACTCATATCAAACAAATTATATCAAAACTTTTATTGTTTAAAGTGTTAAAGTTGTAAATATACAATAAGATGACATTTATGCCATTTATTTTATTATAAGTATAACCTGCAAATGTTTGTCTGTACTATACGAACTCAGTTACACTAATTTATTTGCATAATAGTATTTCATGATGAATTATTTACGAATAAAAAACTTTATTATCCCAATAAAAGTACTTTATACTGACTTCCAGGCAAAAAACAATCCGATTTAAGGTCCATAAGTGAGATAGTCGAGTAAACTTTAGTAGGTATAACTTTAACATATAATAAAAATTAAAATATGACTTTAAAGTAATTGCTCAATAAAATACTAATTAGTACGAGTCCATTTTATGCGTAAGATATTCATTTCAGATTAAAAAAAGGGTGTTCACGTGTGTTTGTTTTATATTTTTCGCATGAACCTAATGGTAATAAGAAACTAAGGGAATGATTAGCCGTAACTTTTTACATCATCTCTCGAAGAAGCTAGCATGGAAAGAAACGTTGTTATCAATAACAGCTAATTCCTTTTGGTGGTATCATAGCTTCACAAATAGAAACCAATTGACTTTATGATAAATGATCGATTTACCACCGACCCATGAGTTTATTCTGAGTAGAATCAACTTTACAGACACGAGGCTCGATAGGCATTCGGTCTAAAAAAGCAGGCATCGCTATCCTACGGAGGCTGCAAGAGTCCCGAGATGCGGCCACATTCCTCGGCCATGAGTCGATCTCAGCGGACCACCGTCGAGCGCTTTTCACACGTAAACAACATGTGTAGGACTTATATTTGTTAGGTTTTACTACTTTCGTCTCGCGCCGCCTTGTTCCATGGATAAGTGAACCATTGAGGGAGCAGCTCGCGAGACAGCGGAGTCAACGCCCAGACGGATTAAGGGGCCGATTAACGAGTACAGTTTAATTTATAACCGGAATAATAAAAGCTCACGGAAGGACCGCGTTGATGTAAACCGTCTCCCACCCGCACACCTCCGGCCTCCCAAACTCATAACTATAATGTCAACAAAACGTTTCGTTTAAGACTCAATTGTTCTATAACCTCTAGGGGTAGGCAGTGTAAGCACATGTCTCTGTACATTAATAATTATGTTACTGTTGACCAAAATAAACTAAACATTAGCGATATTATTCATATTCTTTGTTGTCATTTCCGTTCGAAGGCTATAAATGACACAAATTTAAATTGGACAAGTATTCTCAATGTGTTTCATTATAAAAAAAAACTAAGCGTGTTAAAACATGTTCCTTAATCGTATTTAATAGCGAATAAATGTCCAGTTATATTAAGGTCTCATTTTATTATAAGGGACTACCTGATACTGAGAATTTCTTAATAAGCGACCTGTGAATCGGCTCAGGATTTCATTATCAGAGCAGTACTTTATTCCTAAACAACATACTAACACATTCTATATACATATAAGCTCTGCTGCTAGTATTTTATTTTTTATTGTAAGAAATATATATTATCTTTATATCTGTAAGTGTTTTTAGCAATAGATATCACCATTTGACTTATAAGCATAATGCGAATGTCACTTTCGGTTTCGCCAAAACAAAACATTGCTTTAGAGGTGTACGATAAAATTTAAAAGAGTCGGGACACCGAAACCGGTCGGTGCGGCCGAAATCTCCGTAATTATGTTAACGAGGGCTGTCAGACCCACGTGGCAGAGTTTATTAGTACGATCGTAAACTAAACGATAGTGAAAGATGCTTTCATAAGTTAGAGCTACTTTTATAGATTCTAAACACACGTGTTCTGGTGTTATCCTTATTGCATCTGCCAGATAACACCAACATTTATCGAGACCGGAAAACGCGGTGAGATTTGCCGGTGGGCCGCTCAGGAGGTACCAGGCGAGTGTGACTGATAAGGAGGTTACACAATGGGCTGTAGGAGCCAAGGTCGCGGCAGATGTGGGAAGCACAGGCACGTCGTTCAGGGCTTATCTCGACGAATGTTTGCTAAGCGTAAATAAGCAGCGACTCAACAGTGCGATCGAAATACTCGGTCGATACGGCGCACGATGTTTATGGGTGTGAACGCACTCGGCTATGGCGTCGTGAGAACTACTACTACATATTAGGAGCGATGATGTGTGCGATAACACGACACGTGGTAATCGAACAATGTATCTGTGTAATATTGCGTAACAATCCCGAAAATGTTTATCAGTAGCGGTTGCTGACAGTTTCAGTGGCTTGCCACTCGAAGCTCAAATTTGACAGTGCGTATTTGTTGATTCCTTTCTTACATGTAAGCTGAGGTGTCCGCCCGATAAAGAGTTCACGCGATCTCGGCGGGAGGGCGAGATGACACGCCGGCTAACATTCCAAAAGCGATTTTATTTATTTTTAATAATGCCAATGAACGCTTAGCACGTTTACCTTCGATTTGCATCTACTCCTTTATTAAAACGCTTCCTGTTCGATGTTCGAGTCATGTTGTGTGTAGAGTTGTATTATTTGTGAACGGTATTCATTCAAGTGGAGAGCGTCGACGGTGCGGAACGAGCTCAGACGCTGACGAAGCGAAATCCATTCCCGTCGCGCCGGTCAGAACCCGGCCACTGCCAGTGGGTCAGTGGACCCCGAGTCGGGAACGGGTGTACCTACAGGAATCCCGGCTGCGAAGGCCGCTGTTCATAATAAAAATGACATCAACCGCGTGGGAAACATATAAATGCCAAGCTGACGACCGGTCCGACCGGCAGATTTAATTACGACACTGTTGATTAATATTGGCATAAACCATTGGGCCAAACTTCTCTTCGTCGTTAACACAACGAAACCGAAAGCTGCGGGGGTAGTGGTCACAAAAAAGACAAGAAAGTGTGTAGACCATCGTGATGCATCAGCGCAATGCACTTTTGCCGTCCCTGTCGCAGCGCCGAATGCACTTGTCATTGTATATCCGTCTCCGTTGCACACACGAGAGCGCAATACGTGACGTGTTCCGTCTCACTCGTACCTTACTTTGTTTAAGGAAGTGCGCCTCATGCTTACGGGATCGCTCCGGCCGGCAGCTGCTTTGCATCGCATACCGAACGGATTAGGACTTGGAAGTTTAGTTAGTCATTGAAGAAAATCAATGGAACAGCAACGCGTGTGGCCGCGACATTTCCCCCATAACAATGAGTGATAGTGCATCCGTCTCTTTCGCGGCGAACCTTGTCGTGCTGTTGCTCCGAGCCAGGTTCAATATCCCAGACCTTGGGCCGATCGAGAGTATCACTGGCCAGTTGAAACTAGTTACTTATACCACCTGCACTCATTTATAATTTAGTCATTATTTTTAAGGTCATTGAAGTGTTTATTAACAACGTATTGTGATAGAGGTGTTGTCGTGAGGCTTATGTAAGGAAGCGGATTTTTCCATAAGTTCTTTGTCGGCAAACCGTGGACAGCGGCGGTCGGGGTCACGTTTTGACATAAACGGTTAACCATAAAAAATGAGTAGTTTATGATTTCTCTACCAGGAAAACTAATGAAGCGTCGGTGGTCGGCGCCGATGGTACCTACATCAAATATACGAGCGACCAATTAGATGTCGGCCAATGTCGGACGCATTGCGAAAATAATATAAATATTAGTAGAACCGACAAAGGTTTTTAATCACCGATCGCCATGCGTTTTGTTCCTTTTGCGGTCCGAAATTACAGGTTGCGAGTTCGCTCACCCCGGCACGCCGCGCTTAGGGCAACTATGCTCGTGGATCGTGTGAAAAATTACCCGAGCTTTTGCTCTTATTTATCGAAGTGGTATTGGATACGTATTATTTCTGTATCCGGCCGAATATAAAGCAGCTTTCGACACACGCACCCCGTTGTGGTTTTGGGATTTGTAGATCGATGAACTCTTTATCAAGTCGGGGTTGGTGCGCGGGTTACAGTCTAATATAAATATAATTTGAAAAAAGAACAATGAAAACGAAAGCGAAGACGGCGAGGCGGGCGGTGTATCCGCGAATGGAGCGAGCGGAGAGCGAGGCTCAGCGCGCGAGCGAGCACATCTCACCGCCAAGGTTACGTAGTAGGGCGGCGACCGGCGCGCGGCGAGACGGCTTATGACGTCACGGGCGCCGGAAACGATTGTCCGCTTCATAGTTACGGTTACATTTTGAGTTTAGAAGAAAGTGCTTTGACGCGCGTGGGCTAGGTCAGTGTATGCACTTCAATCTGCCCAAATGGCAAGACAACACGCCGCTGCAAACGGACGTTGACGCGAGCACCATTATTCGTAGTTGCGATGACTGCCGTGTGAATCATTGTCAGATAGAGACAGTACAGCCATTCTTGAAAGGGAATTTAGGATTTTTCCAGACTGTTATTTGATTTTTTGTACATGGTTCTATGTTCTGGTGACGATCGAATTTTTAACTGTTTCATGTGTTAGATAATTTTTAGTTATGTTTAGATAGCATTTCCTAAACAGATACTTAGACCGAAATTGTTTTGAATTTTGAAACGAATTAAATCAATCTCTACAGGCACAGTTTACCACATAGCACAAAGTCTATAAACCAATGTATGTTTAAGCCTATTTTGTATTTTCTTGATTATAAATACACCAACAAAAGCCAGGTTTTATTTGTAATACGGCAGATGTACAAGAAAGCAGTCGACCTCGCCAGATGACGCTGATAAACAAATTAATTGTCCAGACACCATGACAATGGACTTTATGCACAATGCTATAACGCTAAAAATAAATATTCCGTGTACTTTATACTCTTGTATTTTCTTTTCCTTCTCAATATTGTTTGAAAAACAGGTTAACTGACTACCTATTGCTATAGGCACTTGTGTGTCATTAAATTTTCAAAAAACACATTACTATAGATTGCTAAAGCCGTCCTATGTTTATTAGAACTAGGTGAATTACATAATACAAAATTTTTACAAAAAAAAAAACCACATCAAGAACTGGCCCAAATTGAAATGGGTCCACACGGGAAGCACCAACTTTCAAATAAAAAAAGAATCATGAAAATCGATTCACCCAATCGAAAGTTATGAGATAAACATAAAAAAATACAGTCGAATTGATAACCTCCTTTTTTTTTAAGTCCCCTGTCCTGGTACCTCTTAGTCCACCTTAGTGGACCCCCCTTGCCCCTCCTTCAAAACTATATAAGTACATCAGTAGTAACGTAAAACTTACGTAATTAATTCTTTAACATTTTTAATAACTAACAGCATTAGTCCGTGAATTACCTATCTCATGTATTTTAGTATCATTATGTGCATACATACTTTAAAAGTAGATAATATGGAGGTATTCTGAGAAGACGTGTGATGTTTACCTGGGGACAAAAATACGACAATTAAAACACTGTTTTTCTAAATCAGTTCAACCTAAAAATAAACGAGGTCTACATGATATTAATATGGAAATAATATTTTTAAGGCAAAAGTATTGCCATTGCTGTTACAGTTTTTGAAAAAAACAGAAATAAGTATATGAATTTTAAATAAATGTTTTAAGGTTTCGCATTTAGGGATTACAGTTTTTCCTAAAATTTAAATGAGACCAATTGCCACATAATTAATCTGAAACCAAAAACATGCATACAAAAGTAACCGATTTTAATACATCCTGCACTTTTTGAAGTCGGTTTAGTGATTACAGAGTAATACTTTGGAAGCAAGATGGCATCTCAAGAGATATGCTAAAAATTCAGATGAACAATGGCATGTGTTGCAAAAACACAAAACCACTGGTTTCGAGTAAACGATCGTTACAAATGACGCGCGACACAACCAAGTTTACAAACACGTGAAAACAAATACAAATCAACAGTTACACATTTGTTAATGACGGTAACATTTACGAGAGAGAATTCACGAATTTTCTTGTAAACTTAGCAAGGCCTCCTTGAAAAACACAAATGTAAAAAACCGAACTGTCAGAATCGAGGTTACTGGCGAGCTATAATCTCTGCCTACCTGGATGGGATATGGATAGTCAAAATTAAGGCAACTGATGATATTAGAAGACAGAAGACTGAAACTAGGTTAATCTTCTGTTATATTTACGGCACCATAGAGCTCAACAGTAATAGTTAGCTAAAAAAGATTCTGATTTCGGTTAGAAATGCTACACTAACAAAGCTCCGCTTCTTCGCATTAATTTCATAATACTTCAATACTGAGTTTCAAGAAACATGCTTACAAATAAACCCAACGGCGCCATTCGAGAATTATTATATTATTCAATATGGCAACTTTAACCCATAAACATTCTCACTAATTAATATGCGAAATAAGTCATAGCGAGCTGCCTACTTTCTATATAAAAATATTTTGCTTTACATAACATATCGCGGGTACCGAGACGCGAGTCAGAAGTAGGCATTATTGTGCCACCAGTTAGCAGTGATCCCCCGTCTCACCTTCACACGATACAAGTTACGTTCGATATGAAAGAACCAATGTGGTGTAAGGGGTCAGGTGGGGCTGGAAACGGTGTATTTAAATACGCGTCCCGGCCGTTAGCGTTTCCGATAGGCGCGTGACGCAGACCTACGAACAGAGAATATAAAGTGACTCACACACGAGCTCAACACTAAATTATAATACGCATCTACGCACCATAGATATGGACCCCATATTGTAAGTCCGTCTAATTGTTTTGCTGACGTCTTGTCACAGCTATTCCAACAATTCGTTCTTTCAATTTATAACTTGATCCGTCAACTGACTTTTTATCTACACACCGGTGAACTTTCACTATTGTTTAAGTTCTGGCCCAATTGCTATTGACCTAAAACAATGTCACAGGTGCTTGAAGACGAACAATGCAAACGAGACAACCGCACGTTTAAATCCATTTACGTCAATTATTTACATACGATATATCGATAAATCGCAAAGAAGTACTCCTTAGCAAAGTAAAGGAAGAGGGAGTAGCCTCCAAAACGGGTCCCAGAGCGAGTTAATCGAAACAAATAGACTTGAGTACACGCCTCGATTACTTGCGTTGTGTTCTTATTGTGAACGCATAAAAGTCCTCGTTACAGCGGATTAAAGCTGGACTCGGATATAAAATAGTTATATTATCTGCAGATATAGAAGTGTCGAGTGGAGCGAGCGGCGCGCGCGACCCTACGCCTCAGAACATTATGATCCACGAGCTAATTTCCACCCAAACCATTTAAACCTTTAATGTAGTATAAAAAGTAATGAACGAACTTACTCCGGTCGTCATTATCGTTCGAAAGGACATAATTCAGCCTCTCAGAGCAGTAAAATTAAAAACGCGTAAATGCTGTGGTGGGCTCACGGCTCGTACGCTCCTACAGTCGTACCCTACCGACTTCAATTAGATTTCGCGAAAGGCGAACAATAAGAAATAAAATCTGATCTTTTACGAGCTCTCTGTCAGGCGTCGGTCAGGGAGATGATCGTAAACCCTGGAATGCAACGGGCGTTGTTGCTAAAAAACCAAAACTTAACCGAAATCTCGACAACATTTAACTCGAAAAAGCCGGGACGAAATTTGATGGGGCTGTTTATGGTGCCGAAAGTGGGTCACTCGCGTACAAAGGCACGGCCACGAATTTCCACTTCAATTGACACGCGCAATAAAAATGACGCCGAAGGTGAGATGAAACATCACCTCGGCTATAATATAATACGTAATAAGAAGTACGCGCCGAGAGCTGGGCCCTGTGTGCTGAATCACTAAGCTCAAGCGTGGGAATCCAGTCAAGGATAATTAATTCGATTTACTGGACGCGACTTTCTTAGTGATCGATTCAGTGCAAATTCGTATTTCAAAACATAAAATTCGCCGTCGTTCGTCGCACACGAATACTTGAGGAATGCAAAACGGAATCTCGATCGGTCTTTGTTGCGGATTCCCAGACGGCGGCGGTGGACGGCGGACGAGGTAAAAAGCGGTCACATGTACCGCCTTATAAATTATGAACTCCAGCGGGGGTTATTAGTTGTCGAAATGACAGCGGCCGCCGGTGCCGAATGTGACGCCCGCTTTACCGTTACTAAACCTAGACCGCTAAAAAACCAAGGACGATAGGGTCGTGCTGCTTTTGCCTGCTCGCCTTTTTTTTTTCTTTATTTAAATTCGAAGTCGGAACAACAATGGCCCAGAGCAACGAAGTTCTTTTGAATACAAAATGCTAAGACAGGAAGATAAGGCTAATTGTTGTATAATTAATGTACGGGGGAATCTTGGTACGTACAATAACATTGTTATCAATAGTTGACCTATCAGAGAAAGCAATAAGTCAACGACTTTAGTGAAATGAAAGAAATCCTCTGTTGATTGATGACTGACGGACGTCAATGTAAATAAACTTTATTATATTATCGTTATTTATTACGCATTACATAAGTGATTCAAGACCCGTATGTATGTATTTATTGTGCGATTCGATAGTTCATAGTGTTAGCATATTACGGAAAATAAATTGTATTATTAATAAATGCATGTTAGCTGCCTATGTATATGATAAAAGTTATTTATAAATACATAAATCAGATAGAAGGCCGAAGCATCCCACGCAATCTGACATCGAGGTAGGTCAGGATAAAAACAAATACATACAATAATATAGTCAAAAATACACGCTGTGCTCGACGAGCTCGCCCCGTTCTATTTGTTAACATTTAAAAGTAGATTATAGATGCAGTAATCAATCAGCTCGGGTACACCGACCTTGCTAATTCGATCAATGGTTCTGCTTATTCTACCACCTAAAGGTCATAAAAGCCTGGTACTCGATTGTGGGCCAGGAGTGAAATTTAACAGAACACTAATTAGTGGTTATTCAGACTCAATGAGTTTGTAATAATAATTAGTTATGTTACCTTTCCGACTATAATAACTAGTTACAGCTAATCATATTAATAGTTACAAAGTTTTTGTATTTAAATAACTAGGTTTGGTAATAGGTAGGTGTAGCTTTGGAACGTCCTTTTAAATCAAGACTTCAACTGTGGCCTTTGCGCTCATGGTTATTTTTAAAGTCTAACAGGATTAACATTATATATTATTTATGTAAAAAGGTATATTATTATTAACCCTCCTTCAAGCCAATAACTGCTACTTACCAGGGCATTACGAGTGCAGTGGGAGTGCAGAGGTTGTGAAATTGCGTGTGACCGCAAGACATCCGGCGGACAATGGCGCATGCGCCCGGCGCGGCAGACGAAAGCCCAACGCGGCCGGATGCATGTAATGCCCGAGATATTGGTGTACATGTACGCATTTATTGAATAATATTTTACTTATAAAATATTAGTATATCAAAATAATGACTGGGAATAAAAAGATTACATGCCAAGTTTTGCCATGAAATAAAGTTATAATTATATTATATATATTATATTAAAATAGAAAAAACAATTCAACTTTTGAAACTTTGCTAACTTCTAGAAAAATGATTCTAGCATCTACATCTTTAGCTTAATATTATTTGATTTAACTTTACATGAACTTTCGTATTGTCGGTGGCATGGAAAGGAAACCACAAGGAAGAGGGTTTGACGCCAAGGCCTCGTAATCGTTTAATATCCTCATGGAGTTTTTTAATGTTGGTAATAAAATCAGGTAATACGAGAAAAATAATCACACTGCTTTGTTCATTGTCAATGAACAGTGTATATGTGGTGAGTGACTAGGGCTGCATGATAATGAAAGTGGTCATCACAAGTATCAAATGAAGCGATCTATCAGACGGGTTATTACCGCAGGGTGTTATAGGGAAGCCTTCTATGTGTGGGAGCCGCATAGTGCAGAACTGGTTTGTCTATGTATACTGAGATGTGGTACCTGGTACTTTCTTCTTTTTGTTATTGTAGACGACGAAAACAAGCAGAAGCGAAACGTGAAGAAATTTCAGACGAAATTGCATAATTTTGAAAGAAGTACAACCGCACACCATACAAATCACTTAAATAAATCACGAAAAGTTTATACAACATCCAAAGTCATTGTAACAATAATCGTTTACATGCAATTTAGTGCGAAATTACAAATAACCGTATATTTTCAAAAGACTTCCAAAACATGACCTAAATGGTTTTGTTCTGCAGCAACTTTAAAAAGAGCACGTATTTCTTTTATGAAAAGTGGACATAGCACGGCAACACTGGCCACCGATATTCAGGTATCGTATTGTTCAAATAATTACTGATATTTAAAACTAGATTGACAGTAGGTACATAGGATATGTAGCACCTATTTATTATCTGCGGCCTTCAACACTAAATAAGCCTGATAGGTTAATTGCTGTGAACAGATTAGGTTTTGGAAGTTTTTTCCAACCACCAAAAACTCGATGCTCTTTGTTTATGATTCATAATTACAATACGATGTAGAGGCAATCACCAAACCTGCCATTATACTGTACAAATAACTACTTATTTAAATTATTTATACGTTTACAGCGTGGCGTGTTAATTCGTTACCTGTATAACGGCCATGTTCTCCTAGTCTTATTTAGTTATTTATTTATCGATTGGCAAATTATAGTTTAAATAAAAAAGGGTTCGCGATATTGCTATATTTCATCGGCCCGTTTTCCCATACTCCACTGTGCACAAAAAACCTAATATTATTTACGGTAACGTGAAATTAAGATTAATATGGGCATTTTTTTTATTTCGGGCAAGCTTGATGATTATGATTTGTGGCTATTAGGACCTACATCAAACGGTTCGCGTGTGACCCGAGTGTGCATCGGTGCACCGGTGACGTAATGAAAAAAAATGAAGACTAGACGATATTAACAAAAAATAGTTATTTGCCTTGTAACGTGTATTATTGTACGATATTAATTATATTTGGGTAGGTACTTCATAATTTTGTGCCATAAAATTTTTACGATGCAATTATAATAAAGTAGTCAAAAAATCCATAAATTTCAACAGTTAATATTATTATATTATTAACAGTTCTCGTGTCGCGTCACACATTCGGCGAATGAAGTTTTACATGTTATTTTTTCGTGTTGCAGGGCATGCCCTCTCCCGCGGCTTTATTCATCTCCTTCACGATCTTAAAAGATCGATTCGAAGTTAACAAAAATAGCAAGCAACTCCACTGCTCGAGATAATAGGATATTATTATAATAAGATAATAATACTTCTACTCTAAACGATACAGCGAAACGGCGCTCTTTTTTTGCCGCCCCAGTGTTGCCATGTCTCGCACATTCATTCCTGCCCAGTTAACTAGTTCAAGGTTGATCCAGATGTCGTGCTCGTGAATGGACGCCTTTACTTTTTGTTAGCTATAGGTCGTCTTTAGGTCACCCGGCAGCCGGAACGGACGATGTCATAAAGCAACACAAAGAATCTTGTGTCGCTAGCCCAATAAACACTGATCATAATGTGGTATCTACCTAGCTCATTTAAATTTGTTCACAAATTTGTTTCGTAAACATAATAAATTAAACGAGGACTGTTACACATTTGCGACATCTCAACAAAAAAATAAAACGTTAGCACTAAAAGGATCCGATTTAAAAAATTAATTAACTACTTATGATAATAAGTTTGGGGTCGATCAAAAATGCATTTTTAATTGTGGAAAAACGTTAAAAAAATACACGAATGGCGACAATATTATGTTATTTTGTAACTGAGAGCAATGCTCTAAGAACTGATCGCATTAGGTTGGCAACCCTGTGCAGGGCGCAACGAAATACACCCAAGCCAAACGTAAACGATTATTGGAATTTCTAATGTATCACATGCTTATCGTTCTGTGGCGTTTGAATTTAAATTTTGGAACGCGTTCCTCAACGATTAGTTTGTTAATTAAATTAGGGTCCTTCGTTTATTAGTTCTTCAGCTGACCATCACATAACGACGTGGAGTTATTTAAATAACACAAAAAGGTATCGAACTTATTGGTGCGGAGAGCATAAAACTGGCATTTTACTTTCCGGGTTCGTTCGCCAGGTGCTGGGAGACCACCGTGCTATCGAGCGCGACCGATACAAAGTCACTTACAAGTAACTTTGATGAAAAAAAACAGGCCACCAGCGCATTGTAAGTCATCCGTGCATATATTAAAATAATCGGCGAAATATCAAAACATCTGTCAACCAGCGGCAAAACACTTTGATCTATGAGTTGGGGCTTACTCGAGGCAGATGACGAAAATTTTTCACAAAAAAGCTCGACTCACGATTTTTCGGTACTTATGTCCAGTTAGAGCGCGTATGTGCTAAATTGGTGATGGGCGGCTCTAATGAGGCTCTAGTTTGATGTTTATTGTTAGTATTTCAATTAGATTTTAACACAAAAAAGTGGGTATCATTGCAAAAAGGTCAATTGCCTCCTTATGTCGAGACTTATTTGATGAATAAATTATAGCTTTGTATCGTTAATACACGTTCGTAGATATCTTCTATTTATATAGATAAGTTTACATCTACACGGTGCTGTATATTTCAAGTTCAAAAAATAATTTATAAAAATGGAAATCGAGCTTGCTCAGAAGTTACCAAATGAGATGAAGATGTAGCCACAAGGATGCAGCTACCGTCCTTATTGACCTGAATAAAATCAAGTAGGAGACAGAAACCTTTCTTTTAGTGTTTTAAGCTCATTACGTTAAAAATATAACACTCAAACACGGTGAATTGTGTTGTCTGTCAGAAACTGAAGTGTTGTTTATTTATAGGTTTAAACAGGTCTACCTCTGCGCATTAATCAAGGATGGTTATAGGTTCTGCTACATAGGTAAACAATTCTAGAAGTGAATATAATGATGACCTAAATGAAACTACGGGCAAAAGCTACCAACACGTTTGGTTCAAGTTCATGTGAACCACAATTACTATAAGGTAAACTTTGTCACATCATTTCAAATCTGCATTAGAGTAATCAGTAATCACTAAATGGATAGGCTACTTATCGGAACCGCGAGTGGATATGTTAAGCAGATTAAGAAAGAGTCACTATAAACTTTATTGCCGAAGTTATTTACGCAATACTTTATTACATCTCGTTTTCAATCAAGTTATGCTCATCTCTTTGAGCCTCCCCATTATATCGTATAAGAACCATGACGTTATTAGTTTTTCTTCTTAAAGCGATAAACATCTAAATGAATTGTGAATCATTTTGTTCGAGGCCGAAATTTATGTGAAATAAATCGTCCGAAGAAACGCCGGCCACATCAAACGTTTGCAGCTCCTCCGTGTCACGGATCGCCACTTAATATTGACCTTCTAAATCATTCCACAAATCCGTTTCCTAACCTGTGTTATTAACACACAAGGGACGAGAGGAAGGTCGCACAAAACTGGCAGCTAAACTCCGATTTGTCTAAACCCGTGAGAAACACTGAATACGGAATTAGCCCAAAATATACAGTGGTTTTCGTCAAAAAATGTCGTCGGCATTTTAATGACTGTTCGGACATACCTGAAATATCAATTGTATAATTTATTGCCTTTGTATTGTATTTAGGATAAAATGTGAACCATTGCAAATGTTATTCTTGATATTAATTAAAAACTTGATTTATGGTTGTCACCAGGCTAATTGATTTTTTGGGTTAAAAATACAAAATGAAGATGTGTATAATTTATTTGAAAATGTTTCTTTGTGGTTTATAATGTTTACAGTGGGTGTAGTTTCTGTCGATTCACGGTCTACTGCGTGCCTGTCAGCTGGCCATTCCCTCGGGCTCCCACACCGGCACCTAGCCCTGTCACCCTTAATTACATCCACCGTGTTTCTGTGTCAACCCACCAATTACATTACATTTAATACTAGTTTTGGGGTTTACACTGCTACCAGCGTTTCATTCCAACAAGTCGATAAGGCATGGTATCAACATAATATGCGCTATGTATGATAATAACATTATTAAAATACATATTGAATCAATATTTGTCTTGTATAAAATTTGTCTATTTTAAGCGTGGCTCGTGGCTGTTAGGTTGGCCTTTATTTCCACTGGTGGTATTATGCAGTTGTTCTACGTTCAAACTTTTTCAGTTTTAATGTCTGGTTGAATCTTGAGTGGCCCATATGATCATTGGTTAGTTATGTATTAATTTCCAATTAACCTACTTCTTATAAGAGTCTGAGAGTCTTATAAGAGTCCACGAGCTAACCTGAAGGCTACTTATAATAGTTTGTCAGCTAATCGCTTAACAATAGATCAGGCGCATACTTTCACTATCTTTCGTTGTTTCCTTGCCAACTGTTCGAAATTAAAACAATATGGCAGAAAACAAAGGTACATTCGAGCGATTCCGGCGCAAAAACAAGATCGGTTAAATGTTGGAAATAAAGGAAGAAAAAACCAATTTCCAAGAATCGTTGACCGCGTTGCCAATTATAATCAAATTGTTGTTCAATACCGCCAGCGGAAAGGTTGGCAATTTAGCATACGTTTAGTTATGGCGAGAGGAGCCACATCGCGATACCATCGTGGCTCAGACCATTGTTTAGAACAGGCTCTGATCTACCTGCTTACTTAATTAAATAAACCCAACAGACTTTAATTGAAGCATATCCACTAGCCTGTCATATCCTGCCTACACTACCTTTTACAAGAAATTTCTTTTCAATTTTATAACGCGTAAAAGCAATTCCACTTTTTGGGCATTGCTTAACACCAATTTTGTTGTCATGTTGCATTTGCGTGTTGCTTCTGCAGGCCAGGAGCTATCGTGTGCCAGCGATGTAAAAACAGCGACTAGGCCGGTTCGTGCGTCTCCAAAATCGATTGTCGCGAAAGGATGTCGGTGCATCGTCTGACTTGATTCTAAGGACTATTACTGCGGAATGCCACCCCGCGGCTCTCGCTTTTCGAACGCTGCACACGTCGTCTGCCGGCGCGTGGTATAATCGTTTTATAGGTTATTTAATACGGTCATTATCGAGACGTGTACTTCAATACCTCAAAATGCACGATTCTGTGGCACTGTCTGTTGTTTTGTTGGTCTCTCTTAGTACTTGGCTATTGTTTTGGTCAGTCGACAAGGCGGCCGTATACCAGTCCTTTCAGCCGAGACATTTTTTCAATTATGTTCAGAAGTTCAAATTACGGACTTGTGCGAGCGTGCGTGACTACAGGATGCATCGGAGGCGTTTTTTTCAATTGATGGAAATAAAGGCGAACGCCATGCCTCGGGTGTCAATTGCTATGTAAATGACTGTAAGGAGGCTCCTGACGGATGCAATTGGCCAATTCCAATTTATTTTATTGTGAAAATCTGACTGTAATATAATGTTTCGTATTCAATCTTGCTCCTGCTGTTACTCGACCCCAATTCTTGGTAATAATAAAGGCTAGGAACATGATTCAATCGTGCTCCTCTACTTGTTGCACATTCTTATAGATTCTTATAAGAAAATCGAGCTCTCATAACGTCCTTTAAGGACTATTATTTTAATAGATTTTGTTTTTTAGATGTGAGAGGAATGTATATAATTGAGATTCCGATTATTACTTATTGACAAAAGAACTGCGTGTTGTTTTAATACCATTAAGAATAGCACCAAAGTTTAACTTTTCAACTAAAGTTCCAATAAGAAACTGAATTCTTATTGGCGGTATTTAACAAAGCTAAACTTCTTGTTACACTCGGTGTTCTCTAATCGGATCTTATCGGTTTGGTTGTAGCCTCAGTCGGACTACTGCAATTTTTGCATCGATTTTATTAAATACACTATTAAAATAATTTCGAAGTATTTCGACTTCTTTTTTCTAATAAACTTCAGATTAGATATTAAGTCAAACTACATCGAAGATTCTCGAAGACATTTATTCGATTTTTTTTTTTTTTCTGTAGATCTAATGTGTGTCGATGCGAGGATGACGGACTATGTTGTAAAGGCAAAAACTTGAGCGGCAGGTGCAACCCCAAATGCGCCACTAATTGACTACTTTTTGTACGGAAATGCCTTATTTAAAATAACTACTTTTTCACAAATGTGACGTTTCGGCGTAAGATAATTGGTTTTTTATACATCTTACTGTATTCCAGATAGCTATGATAAAACTGAAGCACATAAATGAATATAAATATGTATGTAAATAACTAATGTATAGATTGAACTGCGTAACTGAAGAGTAGGTACAATTACCCATGTCTTTCATTCAATATAATAAAACCATAAAAATATAAAAATGAACCTACAACCAACACGTGTCAATACTGTTCGTTATTTCTCAAAACCATCTAAAATTCATTTTCGACGCTTGAGTTATTTTCCTGTAGCTTTTAACAACTGGCGGTGTTTTGACCCCTTAATTTTATTAGCGTGAATAAACTAATAGTTTCCTTTTTTATATGAGTTTAAGGTTTGATATTATTTTTAATATATTCAGAATCACGAGCGAAACGGGCACGCGCCTGTGAACTTTAATATCAAAAACGGTGACACGCAGTAGGTACCCTTATAATGTTAGGCACCTCTTTTGAATCGAACGTACCAATACGGATTTAAAAAAAAACAAAACAAAATTGCGTTTCCGGGGCACCGTTCGGCAGATGGCGCCTTTCCGCCAGCTGCATCGACTCTTGGGAACAAACGACCAAAACTTCGTGCCGCCTCGCGATCGATGAAAGTCTAAACAAATGGAATTTCTTTCGAAACAGATTAAAGATTAATTAGCTACAAATATACATACCGTCAAAGTATTTAAATAGGTTGTCATTGAAGGTGAACTTGTATAGACTGGACCGACCGGAGGAACGTCTTTTATCGAGCGAGCTCGAGCGCAATCTTTAATTACAACAACCTCCGATACCGACAGGTGGCTTATGTGAGTCGTAGTACAAAAAGTGGTGTACACAATAATTAATGACGCGAAATAATGTACCGGCATGCGAGACGAAAATCTAAAGGCTTGACACGCATCGAACGGCGGGGCAATACGACACCGGCTATTGAACACATTTTCACGAGGGAAATATCGGCTTACATGCTGAGAGTTCGCCACCCACTATGCCTACTACAGGTCTTACAAAACTAAAACTCTTTTAATGATTGCAGTCCTGGTACCTGTTCTTTATACCTTCAAGCTAATCTATACAAATAAATAAAATTGGAGTGTCTGTTTGTAATATTAAAAAATAACAGTTTTTTAATCAATGCATATGTTATATACACGATACATATGCCAAAAATGTAGTTAAAATAATTTTTGTCTGTCTGTCTGTCTGTTTGTTCCGGGTAATCTCTGGAACGGCTGGACGGATTTTCACTGGCAGGTAGCTGATGATCCAGGGAGTAACTTAGGCTACTTTTTTTTAGACTAACTTTGTCCCGCAGCGTTACTCGCGGTACAACAATAAACGCAGGCAACACCGCGGGGTTCAGCTAGTTATTTTATATAATTATATATAAATTATTATAGATTTAAAACATAATAAACTAAATAATGTTTTATGTGCCTACATATCTGGTAATTATGGGATAGCAGTCCTTTGAGATCTTTGTAATACACAGAAGATCATCGTCGTGCCTCGTTTCCACCGGGCCCGCTAACCCCACGCGTCGCCAAACAAACACGCACAAATGCGTCAATAATGAACTCGAAACCCGTAAATCTCACTCGAAACGTGCATTTAATTTATCGCCAGTCGGTGGTATAAGCGTGATTAGTGAGCAGGTAACCGCCACACGAGCAGGTAGACTCTTCACGGGAACTCAAAACGCCCGGGTCTCAACCCATAAGGACCTTTTTTTCGGTGGTCACTTTAAGATACAGTTACATTTCTGACAAAGCCCTTTTGTGGGAAGTGTTAAATCATTTACTATTTCAGAGGTGCAATAGATAAAAATTCCTTTATTATTTGGACATGATATTCATTTTGGCCCGAGACAAAGCTTTGGTATGAATTTACTGGGCGTTGAAATTGTCATCTCATTCACAATGGCCGGTCTCGATCGGTCTTTGAGTTCGATGCTGTCGTTTAGTGTCTCTGCTGAGTCCTTTCATCCGCCTGCGAAGTGTATTCACATTAAGTTATAAATTTCCGCTTATTGTGATAGACGAGCGATAACCCCTGCGTCCGTAACTACTAACAAATACGCAATACGTCACCAATAAAATGATTCATAGGAAGTCTTACAACATAATTCCGAGTATAAATATTAAAATACAGCTAGATATAAAGCTGCGATAGCTGCGTCGATTGTTGAACATTTGTTCGTCCCAGTTCACGTGGGGCGCTCCGCTGAAAGGGATCACCCAAGGACGTTACATTTAAAATCGGTTAAACCTGTCCAAGCTTATGATGTTTTGGTAGTGCCTATCTTTTAAAGTTTATTAATATTTATCGCTCTTGTTTATTTCGATCATCCCTTATTACCAGAAAAAATGAGATAGTGCTATTAAGTGTAATTGTTCATTGTATTTAAAAAGTATTATTTGTAGTTAATATAGTTAAGTAAAATAATAAATAATAAGTTAATTGTAAATATCTTAGGGTGCATTTTATAGTGCTGTATTGTCTTTGGTTTTTGTTACGTGCGGAAATTTTCAAGGCGGTCGTATGTTTTGAAATTCGTAAAAACAACGTTGTATGATTCCGTTACCTGGATTAATAGGTATACACACGTCAAAGTAACATTAAGCAATAATAAAAAACTTTTAGTATAATGAAAATATCAATCAAGCTATATGTATTAAAAGACTTCATGAGACATAGCTATAAAAACTTCACGAATCTGTAAGCTTTTACGATCGAAACAAAATTTAAAACAAAGCTTTATTACAAAAAAAAAGTTTTAATTGCAAAACTGTTACTAATAATTAAAATTTAATTCATTACAACTATGAACACCTTCTACTGGAAATAGTTTAGGTACCTACTACTAATTAAAATATGTCCCGCAATCGTTTTATTAAGTAAGAATGTATAGCAGACCATGATATCTTAAATACCAGGCGCTCATACTTCATTAGGAGGTCGTCAGAGCCATAACATTGTGGCAAGGAGCTGTTAGGTGTCAACAGTCAACGGTGGTAGCGTGTGTTTCGACCGTTGGCCGCGACGGTCGCACGCACACAGTTTCGAAACGGAAAACGCAGCTGCCAATGTTTGTCGGTTGTAGCAGACGGTGCTTTGTTGTTGCCCGTTTTAATAAAATTTTATTGTATAGTGATGGCGCGGGACTCGAGACGGTTAATGTAAAAGGTGCAATGGATATCAACGACTTAAAATTATATAAAAAGCTATTGTCGCTTAAGGAGCTGAATGGCTTTTCTGTTACAAAACAAAGTAGTAACAAATTAATTAGTTTCAATTCAAATAACATGTGAGCGTGTTATTGGAATATAATATAAAACAGGTTCTCGTAGCTGATGACATGTGTGTTAAGTGCGTTTACGATCGAACATACTCACGGATAACTGTCAAATGTTTTTTTTTTAATAAATCATGATGAAGTTTAGATACAGATGTCTCTAAATAGGGTTTGGATTTTTTTAGAAGCCATAATTGTTATTAATTAATGTGTGGAATTTGAACTGTATAAGGTAATGGGTTGTTGTTAGTTTCTTATTATTAAAAGTCAAAATGTTTTTGTAAAAACATATTGTATGAAGGAACTATTTACGAACTCAAATATTAAAATATTAATTACTTTTTCAAGGTATTATTTAAACTTTATTTCCTGAAGTTTATGAAACAAAATAAATTATTGTAGAAGATGTTTTCTCTGGTCTAAGTAGACAAGTGTACTAGCTTTATTTAGTTACTATTGTGATGTATTATTTTTAATTTGATATTTTTTTATGTGTTACCTAAATATATTATATGTTTTTCAATGATATAGGGGGCAAATGGGCAGACGGGTGACCTGATGAAAAGTGACTACGTACGTGTTTCACGTTGCAAAATTTTATATGTTACTAGCCTATTGCCCGTAGCGTGATAATTTTTCCCCGTTTTTAAAACATTCTCCATTGGTGCTCCGCTCCTATTGGTCTTAGCGTGATGGTATATAGCCTTCCTCGATAGATGTACTATCCAACACTGAAATAATTTTTCAAATCGGACCAGCGGTTTCTGAGATTAGCGCGTTCAAACAAACAAACAAACTCTTCAGCTTGATATATTAGTATAGATAAAAAGAACTTTTCATGAAAAAAATAAAATTCTCATTAAAACTCTTCATGCATGCAAAATACTGCTTTAAAAACGTTAGGACTACTTATTAAATATATATTATATAATATATTAGGACTAGAGTCATGTTAGTATCGAAACACACCCGTTAGAGCAATAAGCGTCTATACTCATTAATGAGCGTTGTACGCTAACAATAACTAAAATAACTTACTAATTAACTCGTTAATTTTAACGTATTTATACCAGTCGTTCTAATATAATAAGTTGAATTTATTTATTGTTATTAGATCGGTATAACATCTCGGTGTTGCCAAACTTTTTTGGAGCTCTGCTGATCTTGACTAAAAGCTAGATAAAGCTTTCCCAGGCAAAAAATCCTGAATACGCTTTCCTCGCTTCTTTCTATACTTCTCTTCTTTTTGGTTCTTTTTACAGCAAAGAATTGGAGGGTTATTATAGAGGTATATCGTACAGAATGACAAATGAAGATGACGCGAGTTTAAAGCAATGGTAGATATGCAGAAGTGATAATTTGTAAATGTCCATTTTGACAGCTGTCAACATTCAAAATTCTACTAAATGACTTTTATGGTGCTTAGGAGTTCCGTACTCACAGGTGACAGGATAATTACAGATAATCCGATTAACACCGGACCGATTGAGATCGACAGGAAAAATTAATCGATACTCACGTTCGTGAAATTAAAATTTCTAAATAGTAATTAGTGATATTACTAAAATCGAATTTACCAAAAACCAATTTGTAAGATTTGGGGAAATTAAGGTAAAAATGAAACAAAATCATCATTCTACATATAGGTTTCTTATCGAACTGCACCTGCCTAATTTATGTTTTTTTTTTATTATAAGCGACTTGGGACCATGTGTATACGTCATGTAAAAGGAAACAAGAAGACCTTAATGCATTGTGTTAAAGTCGTATTTGCGTTAGTGATTCGGCCAGAAATACCTATTGCGAATGTTAATTTCGAAAAGAAAGACTATGCGAGAAGCCAAGGATCGAACAAAGTGTCGTGCGAGTTCGGCAATGGACTGCTATGATGGCTGATGATGATGACCTTGAAAATAATACCTTCATATTTTCTCTACAAGCAAAAACTCTAGATTTAAGATAATCCTTTGCCTAAACATGCATTTATCAACTAAATAAGATGTGTGAGGTAACACTACTATTGTAACACCTAACAGTCCCAAATTTCCTACAACCACAGGCACAATATATGCGTGCAAGCAGCAGACACGACGAAGTAAGACACGCAATCAATATGATTCTCTTTTCCTGAAGAAGATCTCCACGAACAAGTTCCTAGAAAGCTACTAGAACTAGTTGCAATGCAGTAAGCATGCCTTCCTACAAATTAAAGTTAAGAAAGTAGTATTTAAACCACTTTTGCCGTTAATTCCCAGCTGATAAGCGTGACAGTTATCTACACATACGAAGACGGGCGAGGCAGGTGAAGCGCGCACCGCAAGGCGGTACGCAGATGTGCTTCTAACGACCACTGCCAAGAATTCCGTGTTACGATAATTGATTAGGAAATTTACAAGAAATATGTCTTATTAAGGTGTTTTATTTTACATATTAAAATGTAGGGTATTAATTAGATTTGACGTTTTGTAAACGTGCGTTTGGTTTATAGAAATTTGACATTTCGAATATAAGCATCCTTGGTTATGAAGGTCTTTTAAAGGATTGCTTTAATGAAGTTGTTCACAATGTATTTGTTACTATCGCTAATTATAAAAAGTGAAAAATAATTCACAAAGTCATGGACCTTAAGCTTCCAAGGTTACAGTCGTCTAATGATAACAACTTAATAATGAATTCGTTTCAAGTGACGCATTATATCTTACTCAATATTAATCTGTTTGGAGTAAGCTGATCATGTAGTTATTCTACATGTTCATGGTCCCGCACATGCGTTGTTACTAGGTAGAACGGAACAATTCTTCATGGCGACAACACTTCGCACATCTGCGCTCCTAGTACTTTGACTCCAAGACATTAACATCATATCCTGTCATTAAACCTTCACAAGAAAAACCCATGATATTTTTTTTTATCAATAATAATAGTCCGCAATAAATTAATTAATCTCGGACAGAAATTGCCATTGCATAGTTGGAGAATAACCGCGAAGTGTCGACGCGGAATAATGAAAGTCGCCCGCGGGATGGTCGCTTATTACACTGGCCCTGAATGAAGAGTAAATCGAAATGGGAGTGAGTCTAATTCGCGGCGCCGACTGACAGCCAGAGATGGATTGTTGTCAACATTAGTGCGGGAGCATATCGACTTGTCGCTCTATAACGCAGTCCCTGATCAGTGTTTTTCTGTCACCATATCATTTAGGGACTCACCACTCTGAAATGGCACTAGAAGCAAACAACATAAGAGCCCATTTCAATCCGCAATTTGATGTCAGTTGCGGCTTTATGCTTTAATCGCAGCCACTCTCGCCCAGGAGTACATGTTGCGAGACGTCTGACATTCGATTTCAAGCTCAGAAACAAAACAGCTCAAGGTCTACAATTAAACGAAGAAGCTGTTTTCGCGCCGGATTACGGGTTTATTCGTGCTGCCGCGGCAATTAGGAAGTCATTCATTAGGGTCCCTAAGTTTCGCAGACGTGGGGGTGCCGTCGCACCGTGACGTCACGCTGTTCTTTCGCAACTCGACGATTTGAAATGAATTTTAGATCGTTGCGCCCGGTCGCTAGAGTGCGCGACCGCTTGATCGCTAGTTAGTGGTCGCGTTCAAAAACAAAAAGTAACCATGTTTAAGAATGCTGTTGGTGCGACGTGCGCAATACAAACAGGAGCGAGTTAGTACGGGCTCGGCTTTAGCTCCCCGCGGCCGTGGCGCCACTTTGAGCGACAAGGACGGAGAAATGCACCTTAAAATAACCCTCGAATTCGACGTATTAGATATACACAACTCATACAGCCGTAGATTTCATTTCCGAATGAGCGATAAGGATGCAAGATGCGGTTAGCGGCGTCCCAGAATGCATCTGTCAAGGCACACAAAAAATGGGGCCCAAGAATTTCGGGACGTCTTGGCAAGCAACGGCGAGACACATGCTTGTTTATTTTTTACTGCCCGACTAGTTTCATTCAAAAATTGTCATCGGATAGAAGATTTGTGTAATCTCGTTAAAGTTATATCAGTTAACCGAATAACAACCAATTTAGCGATCGTTCCAGAAATTTAAAAATGAAATTTGACGTTTATTGGGTCACCCCACTTAGAGTGTTATTGTTTAACAAGTTTTGGGTGTTGAGATTAGATATGAGTTAGAGACATCATTTCAAACGTAATATATTTACTCCGTTTGCCAAAAGAAGCATACAAGAATACAATTTATAATAATATTTGTTAGAAAGGTACGATGGCTAGCTATCAGTTTCCCTTTTAACGTCCAACTCCTATTTCCACTAGTGCAAGACATTTGTTGGGTGTGCGCGTTCACCAGGCGTGCAGCAGTGTGCAGGAGCCGAAGCCTTGACCCTGAGTACGGTGGCGTCGACCGGAACGCGCCGAGCCACATTGCGAATCTTGCCGATTGGCGTTCACTAGTCGTTCCGATCTAAGTACATTCCACTCGCACGTGTGCTTTACGAGACTGTTTTCTCTTTCACTTATGTACAAAAATGGTAGCAATTAGGTTGATATCAAATATTACACGAACCTTTGCTCAATACCGCATAATGTTTTGTGAGAATTTCAATAAGTCAATTGAAGAATTGATTTAAAAAAATAGTTAACTTTTAACAGAGACGTGATGTAATCTACTACGGCTTACTCCGAAACGGTTGGTAACGTCAAAAACGAGAGTATTTTAAAAAAAAGATTGTAAGTACGAAGGAGCAGATAGCGGCGGAGTGGGGTAGGAGTCATTGATGTGGAACCGGTCTCGAGTCGTCACTGGAACCGGCTCGTGACGGACAGGGATGAATTACTCATCGAGACGATTTGGGAACTTAGTTGCTATTTGTTACATCTAATGCTCAATGTCTACTGTGGAACTAATTCTGTTTCAACTCCAAATAGTTTTGTCATATCGCTGATGTAACTATGCAGTAAAAAGTTAAAACGTGAACAAATACAATGGTATCGGGAGTGCTTGTTTATCAGAAACTGCATCTCAATATACGGTGGATTACAGATGCAAAAACATTGTTCGACGCGCCGCTACAAATCAAAACAACAAACGCGCCGACAGGAGGTCCGATCGACATCGACATCGCGACAATCATCGACAATCCTATCGATAGTCGCCGACACGAGTCGACAACCGGACGTGACGTCATGACGTGTCCGTGCGTAAACGCGAGAATTTTAAACAACCTCCTTTTGGTATATTGCGTTGTCTTGACCAGATGTCATTGGTACAAACAAACATGTCTCACTCTTTGACATTTTATTACAACGTCTTTAAGGTTCAAAATGTATAAAATTGATAAAAGGATATACTCATTTAATATTCACACCATATGAAAAGTGCGTTGTTTAAAGGTCGCATTAGGTTTTGACACGAATTTACAATAGACAATAGTATGGAGCCATCCATGGTTTTCTATTTTTGCCTTCTTTGTTCTGCATAAACTTTATGTGGCAGTCATACTAAATAAGGAAGGTCGAATATCCCAGTCAAATTGGTGAAAGGTCACTACTTATTTAGCAAAGGTACCTTATACCTGTGTGTAAAAAAAAGTGGTGATAAAAACATTATATTTAAAAATCGGTTTGGTTTAAATTTAGAACGTACAATACGACAGGTAAAAATTAAAGAAGAAGCACAGATAATAAAGCAAAAATAAAATTGTACAGCCCACAAAGAAAATACAGCCACACTCCAATAAAGCTTCCAGCACAGTAAGTTTAAAAAAATAATATTAAACATCTTTATATTATTTTTCAATAGACGCTCGTTCGTCCGAAATAACTTCAAAGTACGAATACTTCAGTATTGGATTACTGGCCATTGTAAATTCAATTTTTTTCTCTTGGACTTGTCATATTTTTTCTTGAGTTGAGGTTTTATTGCTCACAGCGTATTGCGTATCCCTTTTTACCTACTATTTAATTAACATGTTTTATTTGAAGTTAAATATTTCCTTATCTTATGTATAAATAAATAAAATTGGAGTGTCTGTTTGTAATACTAAAATAACCACTTTTTACTAAATGCATATGTATGTATACATATACCAAAAATGTATTGTCTGTCTGTCTGTTGTAATCTCTGGACGGCTAGACGGATTTTGACAGGACTTTCACTGGCATGTAGCTGATGATTCAGGGAGAATTTTTTTAGACTACCTTTGTCCCGCGGCGTTACTCGCGGTACAACAATAAACGCGGGTAACACCGCGGGGTTCAGCTAGTAACAAATGAGGGCTTACGAAGTGTTTATAACTATTAACATGTTTTATCTCTAATCGCTATTAAAATAAGGACATGATGCAATAACACCTAAACTTTTACAAATACACATAAAATTATACTAAAACCATCAACAACTATCTTCTCAAAATTACTACAAAGTTACGTTTTTATTTAATTTTTATCGCAAAACCATCGAAATAAACGGAGCAAACGAAACGTAACGCCCTAAATACAACAAGCGTTTGGAAAGACACGATGCCACCTTATCGCAGTAAGTGGGTGCCTAATTATATCTTCAGAAGTTAATTATAAAACATTCGTTTAGGTACAATTTGAGTGTGTTTTATACTGGACCTCGTTCTAACAATGCGGCGTTTGGGAGGCTGTTTGTTCGTTGCCTTTTTTAATAAAACCAATTATCCGTTTTGCATTTTAGTTGAAATTTTCTGTCATTATTTTGGTTTTATTCAGGAATGAAGACATACATACCAATATGGACCCTTTAGGATTATGAATGAGTGATGTGACAATAACGTACAATTAATACGTGTAACTTATTTAAATACAATGAGAAATATATTGTTTCAAGTATTTCAGTAGGTAACTGAATTATACACATTTATACTTAATCTTATATTTTCTCTTAAAATGTTCTTAACTAGTTGAAGCTTGCGGTTTTACTTCAGTAAATGTTATTTTTTATTAGAAATTCGATTAAAGCAGCTTAACACGGTAAAACATACAACCCCTTGAACTGTATAATGTTAACAAGGGTTTATTATAAAGACTATTTAAAAGCTATGTCCTTGACCTAACCTTGACCTCGACTCTAACGTGCAAACGAAAAAAGAATTACAACTTAGAATATAGACTTTTACGAGGTTAAGACCAACTAGGGTTCTCCCACTCGGGACATTAACTCCAAAGTACTAGGACTACATATTAGCAAAGGACTCAGTCCTTTGTTCAACAAACTATCGATGGAACTAACTAAATGTTCCAAAGAACCCATTTCCCGTAATAAGTCCTGCAAGCTATAAAAACATTCAAATAAAAACACAAAATTTTTCTTAGTCAATGCAAGGACATAAATCTATAACAAAAGGGAGGCGAGCAGTAAAGGCGAGTGTACACCGTGCGAAACACACCGACCGACCATCCGCTCAAAGGGACGGGTATACACATTACTTCGACAGAGTCGCAAGTGAAACAGCTGCCTTTTTTGCTCCCATTTTACCAGTTTCTGAGGCTGGAAATGCAAGAGCCATCTATACTCCAATATTATATACATATATAAGTATTATTGTTTCGTTCTACGCCTTTAGAGAAGGTTCCAGAGCCTACTAAACGAGTCGTATCGAAATAGCTACAGGGTTTTGTTTGATGTGTTGTTATTGTTTTTAGTTTTATGTATATATTGAGACATTATAGGCTATCAAATAGGTTTGTGAACTGTGTATGTTCAAAAAGGTTGTGATTTTAGGATAAAAAGATATGCTAAGATAAGACCTCTTTGGTAATGAAGAGCAAAACACTTTAGTATTTGTATTCAGAATTGCGCGCTTTTTTTTTAATAAAAGCACTCCTTTAAATCATTTGATTAATGAAGTAGTTCTTGTCTTTGATTAAGTTAAAGATTAAAGTTGAATTTATTTAATGACTAGCTGAACCCCGCGGTGTTACCCGCGGTTATTATTGTACTGCGAGTAACGCCGCGGGGCAAAGTTAGTCTAAAAAAAGTAGCCTGCTCCCTGGATCACCAGCTACATGCCAGTGAAAGTCCCATCAAATTCCGTCCAGCCGTTCCAAAGATTACCCGGAACAAACAGACAGACAGACAAAAAAAATTTAACGACATTTTTGGTATATGTACCGTGTATACATACATATGCATTTAGTAAAAAGCGGTTATTTTAATATTACAAACAGACACTCCAATTTTATTTATTTGTATAGATTTCAATGATTGATTTCTTAATCTTATATATAAAAATCAATTGCTGTTCGTTTGTTTAGCTAAAACTCGAGAACGGCTGAGCCGATTTAGTTGATTAGTTTTTTTGAAAACGAGATCTATAATAAGTCATTTACCGTTTTTGAAAAGACAATAAAAACGATAATGTTGGTTCTCAATCTAAATGTTGTTATATATTCTTGACACAATATTTTTTGTTCATTAATTAGTTTTTTTTGTTAAGTAATTAAGACTATATTAATAATTTCAAAATATTAAAGAACATGAATTCAAACTTAAAGGTGGCAAAATATTTTATTTAATACCAAACATTTACTCATAATAATTACGCCTTTCTAAGGCTAGTAGAGGTTACTACATCCATGCTTATACACTGAATTTTCTCATCAATTTCATTTTGTAACATCGTCTTCTTACGAAGACATAAACTAAGCGAAATAAAGAAAAAACTATATTTAAACTAAGTATAATTACATAATAGCAACCAGTTATAATGATGTGGTTAAGGACAATTTTATAATAAATTATAATTATTAAATTCGACTATTTAGTATCAATAAATTATACATTTTATTGATACGATCAGACAAATTAGGTGTTTATATTTATTTATTTTGTGTTGTTTTTTATATAGTACTGGGATGATTTTTAACCGACTTCAAAAAAAGGAGGAGGTTTCTCAATTCGACCGTATATTTTTTTTATGTGTATTCGCGGATAACTTCGTAGTTTATGAACCGATTTTGATGATTCTTTTTTTAATGGAAAGGAGATAGCCCAACGGTGGTACCATGATAAGGACACTAAGATCTGATGATGACATCCAAGAGAAATCAAATAAAACCTTGAAGTCGGTTTTATTTTGATTAAAATTGTACTTGTATCATAAGAGGAACACTGTTACGACAAGTGAGGGTAGATTTATTTAAGAGCATATATATGTCCCTACATACTAACAAATAATTATAATCAGCTGACTGAGAAGTATCGTTCCAGTTAAAACCAATTAAATAACTAACATAAATTTCATAATCAAGATGCGAAGATTACGATGTTTGTTTGTTAGTGTTATCGTAACTCGAAAATTACGGATTCGATTTATTTTTTATTTACACTGCGAATGTCAATTTCTACGCTACTTTTCGTCAGTATCGTACAAGTCGTCGATACTTGCGTTAGCGTAGTTTCTTAGCACGAGTGCGTTAACGCGAGTGTTTACTTGAACTACGCTACTTTTTTTGCTTCAACAAATATAAGGCCGTGCGTTATCTACCCTTATAATTTGATCTGAGATATCAATATTGAATAATTATGGACAAGATTATATTATAATTATACACAAATTTGTTATTGCACTTGTTATTTTATTATGTCTAATAGATATTTTATATAAACGTCGTATGTAATTTTTATACAGTTTTACTGCAATACATCTCTGAACAAAAGTAAAAATGCAAATTGCAATTCTGTAGTAATGTTTAGACGAGTAGATACTTACGAATTACGATGTTTGTATTAATATATTTCAAAAGGAAACTTTCTTGACATTAATTACAATGCTTCTGTCATTTACGCGGGCAATTCGTTAAATATTAATACATATTACATTGTGGATATACAAAAACAGTGAAGGTTATTAGGTTGTAAAGACTACGTAACTTTAATTCTAACATTAATTAACTACCTAAATACGCAGTTCTACTGTCAAATAGGTATCAAAATAAACATAATGAATACAAAACAGAGCATTTTTTAATTGTCTCTGGTTAGTAACATCGATTCACACATTTTTCACGTAATAATTCCATTAATTTATTACCAAAATTTCGTTAAAAAAAACACTCGTCTATCAAAGGGAACGGAATTTGATAAAAAACAGTTGAGTTCTTTTTATAAAGCGAGTTTTAGGAGAGTTGTTCACCATTTTTAAACTGGCAATCTACCTGTGTCATTAAACCGTGGTTTGCCAAGATATCACAGATAATTGATTTCTTGCAGAGCGCTCTCGGATATAAGGAATCTGTGCTGTAAGGGCTGACGGTCTCACTTTGTCGGTATTTTTTGCTCAACCCTTAGAAAAAAGAGAACCCTTGGGTACGGTTTTTTGGCCAATGGGTACCTTTTAATTAGAACTAGAGATAGCTTTTTTTTGGTTTCACAATTTAAAGGGAATAATACCGAGAAATGACATATCTACCAGGTATAATAATCGAGAGAGGTTTGTTTGTTTTATGACTTTAAACTCATTATAAATATATAAAACGTACTCGTTTTTACGATTGTAGGTAGATAGTAATTTTGACGAAACTGGAAAAGTTACCAGCGTGTAGACGTACAATATCCCTAACAAGTTAAAACTATTACAAAGGCAGGTAACCTTCTACTTAAGGTCGTTATTAAATAAAATAAAACAAACAGAAGAGGGCGAACGCAGCCTCGAGCGTGAGGCTGGGACTTTATCAGAGCTTTCAGGGCACACGAAGACGTTGCTAAGTAAGACTACATACAGACAGTCTATACTAAAGAACGAAGGATTTACGTACATCTAACTACACGATACATCAGCGAGTAGCCTGTGTGGACATCGAAAGCGCAACAACAAAAATATCGACGGTGACCAAACAAAAACATGCGTGCTCGACGTTATTTTAACTGGAATGCGAATATTTCGCACGGAGCCGTGTCGCTGGGTGTTGGTTGTGATCGAACATAACCTACAAGCTCGCCGGTGCGGCACGTGCGCCCTTACATAAGGGTGGCGCTGCCCGCTCGCGAATTCTCGCCCTCCGTCTGACGTGACACCGAATAACCTCTACAGCTGTTCACTGCTGCGAGTGGCGCGCTCGCCCGCGCCGCACCTCAACAAGCATGCCAGGCCCTAACAGCGGTGCAGTATTTATTCGTACCTTGTCTACCGACGATCTCGGCGACGTGTTCCGAGGAGGGCACCGGCACGCACTCCGTCATGTTCTGTGATTTCTTGGCGCGGTCCTCCGGTGGCGGCGCAAATCCGAGCGGACTCGCGAGAGGGTTGCTGGTGGGTAAACTCTCGCCCAGGCTTAGCATGCTAAGTTCTAGCGCCAGCTGAAACGCGCGCCCATCCTCCACCAGGCCGCCGCCACCTCCCAGATCTCCGAACAGGCTTGAAGGCATTTCCACTTGAGAAGCAATTGTGTCAGAATTGTGAGAGGTTGCCCTCTCGTGTCACTGGTACTAATAAAAATTGGGGTGCGTTCGATCGTTTCAAACGCCGCGTGTTGTCATGTATAACGCACACGTGTGTCTGTGTCGCGGCGCGATGCTGAACTGAGTTGCCGGCCGGCGAGCGCACGCGCTCAGCGCGCCGGCGCGGGGCGGCGGGCGGCGCGGGGTGGCGGCCCGAGCGGCGGGGGGCGGCCGACTGCAGCCAGGGCGGGATGCGTCGCAGCTTCCGCCCGCCCTGAGCTATACCTACAGCCGCGGCTATGTCCGTACTTTAACACCTTGCCGCCTGCCGCCTGCCGCGCTCGCACTCAGCTAATTATTTCGAGATCACGTTTTATGTTGTAGGTGCGCACCGGTGATAACGGCCTTTAAAAAAATTATGGTCGTTTATGGAATCATTTGCTCTTTCAAAGTTTTGTTTAGTAAACTTTTATTTGAAATGTAATGTATGTAAAATAATTTACATCACAGCAATAGTTGTTATTGTTGTATTGTAATACTCGTAGTTGATAGAATACTCATAGCAATTTTCCTTGAATTTTTAGTAGGTACTCGTAGTTTCACAAACTGTTCACATTAGAATACTATACGATACGTACATTACATAAAAGAATATTACGATTACAAAGTAATAAATAATTGGAAAAAAATAAACAAAAAATGTTTAACAGAAAGAAGAAGAGAGAAAGAAATTAATTTTCTCTGTTAATGTAATTTAGTAATCAATGAAACATCTTGAACTTCTCTTCTGAAACGATTTTTAATAATAGTTTCGAACAAAACACACTAAAACTTTCGTCATACTTTATTATGGTCCGATAGCTTTAATCATATCACCTATGGCGCAGTGGTTAAAACGATCACTTAAACTTTCTTTTTTTTTTTTACTTTTCCAATTCAATCAAAGTTATTTGCCTAAAGTAATAGTAGCTAAATTACGCCCTATAATGTCAGGTATCTGCCAGAGAATAAACATACCTAAAACCTAAGAATACATGGACTAGCCATAACTACAAAAATATCGTGTACGAGTATACCAACAAGGTGCTGGCATATAAAATGGCTGCTTCTTAATATACTTTTTACAAAAATTGTACGAACGGAAAAGAATGAAATTTGGCAAAGCCAAAGTTTATATGAAAAAGAAGTGCAATGCAGAAAGGTAAAAAAAATACGAATTAAGACCCCAAGTATTATAAAAAAATACTAAAAAACCACCTTCAAGAGCTGGACCAAATAGAAATGGGACAGAGGGGACACACGGGAATCATTATCAAAATCGGTTCACAGTCGAAAGTTCTGAGGTAACAAATATTAAAAAAAAAACACTCGAAATGAGAACGTCCTCCTTTTATGAAGTCAAAAACCCTACTGTCAACGTAACTCCACAAATTCGTCCATTGATAAACTCAATTACGGTTATTTTGTTTTACATTCGGTGCCAGAAATAGACGCCATTACAACCGCGTTGAAGACGAGATACGTAGCGTACGTTTGTGTCATAAATAATACAAACTTGTCACTAGGATGTTCATTATTGAGCTCTTTATATTCAGAAGAATCAGAAACCAGCTGATGTATAATAGTAATCATAACCTTACATTTTTTTATGTAATAGTAGGTAAACGAGCAGATGTATCGCCTGATGGTAAGCGATTACCGCCGCCCATGGACACCCGCAACTCCAGAGGCGTCACAAGTGCCGTGCCGGCCTCCGGTACTTCCTCACTCACTCGGTGAAACACAGTGCGAGCGCTGTTTCACACCGGTTTTCTGTGACGCCGTGGTATCACTCCGGTCGAGCCGGCCCATTCATGCTGAAGTGTGGCTCTCCCACGGTAAAAATAACATATCTCATACATGGTCGTCTGATTCCAAATTAGGCAAAGCGTGTACTATGAAAGCCATTCATACTTCTATACTAATATTATAAATTCGTATCTCTGTCTGCCTGTTTGTCTGTTACGCTTTAAGGACTAAACCCCTACACCAATTTAAATAAAATGTTGCATGGAGATACTTTGTTTGTTTAGAACAAATGATCATGCTCGTCAGCACAGCAATGTACTGATGTGAAAATTCGGTAATAATACCGGTTTTAGTTCGATTGGAATTTGCACTGCAGATATAATCAGTAGCGTTAAGAATAGTGAAACATTGTATAAATAAGAAAAAAAGACCAAGAACTCGACCTAATTGAAATGGGACCACACGGGAAGCCCCAGCTTTCAAATAAAAAAAGAAACATCAAAATCGGTTCACCTACTAATTTTTTGAAGTCGGTTAAAAGTACCAGTGTAGTGCATTTCAGAAAGTACCTACGTTAACTCGTTGCCAACTGTTGCGACCACATGCGACAGCCGATAGTTGAACTACCTTAAAGTATCCTGTTTTTGTCCCCATGCTTGAGAGAGGAGAGTATAATATAATATACTAGCTGACCCACGCAATCTCGTTTGCGCCTTATATTGCCTGTAGCGTGAAAATTTCCCCCGTTTTTTGAAACATTCTTCATTGTTGCTCCGCTTCTATTAGTAGTAGCGTGATAATATATACCCTATAGCCTTCCTCGATAAATAGACTATCCAAGACCGAAAGAATTTTTCAAATCTGACCAGCGGTTCCTGAGATTAGCGTGTTCAAACAAATAAACAAACTCTTCAGCTTTATATATTAGTATAGATATGTTTTTAAGACAACTCCTGCTTAGGAATATTATTCCTTTAAGGATTTTACAAACATACATGATACGGACACAAAAAACACCCATACTCAGAACAACAATTTGTGGACCACACAAAGTGTTGTCCCATGTGGGATTTGAACCCAAAACACTTGGCGCAGTGAAAAGCAGTGTGGTAATAATTTAGGGCACTAGACCAACCGTACAGTCATGATCAGTCGTTAGAGTCAGGCTCCAATTTGTACTACTTGACAACCAAGTTTTGATATCCTTGGAAAGAGCTAGGAGCTAAGTTGAGTACCACTATGATTGCAATATGTTTCTTTAGTTTGAGATTTTCTACTCGAGGTGATATTTTCTTCAAATTTGAAAGAGTTCAAACGAAAAACCCTCCCAAAAATAAATATAATCGATTTGTTTGAGACTTTTGAGACTTACTCTTGTTATTAAAGTCTGTTAAAAATCAGTTAATGAAGTACATTAAATAATTAAAGAAAACGTAAAACAAGTCACAGTAAAATAAAAAATACTGAAGAGTAAAGAAGTAACTTGCCATAAAGCGTTTTAAAGTATTTAATAGATCGCACACACTTTCATAACTTCAGTCGCTATCAAATTCCTGAGAAAATTACCTAACAGAGAAAACATTTCTCGTAAAGAAATGAGCGGCCTTTTGTGTTTCAATCAATTGTGTGCCTATTTATAATCAATTATAATCGGCATTACAGTCCACATCAAAGTATGGCCCGTTATCAAAGTGTGAATAAGTTATCAATGGCGCCAAAATTCGGAGAACAACTGACCTCATCTCGTGGTAGCGTCCGGTCAAACATTTCACGTGCTGTATAATATCGCTGCCTGCCTGTTTATGTACTCCTAGTACTTTAAGCCATTATGAGAGTAAAAGTTTGAATTAACGTATCAAGTTTGAGGTATCAAAGCGGAAGTCAGCTAACTGGTGATGATGAAGGGTGATGATAGTATATCTCGGGGGCTTTTCCGGATTTTATTCTAATAAACGGTTATCTCGATATCCATTTAACTTTTACTGACAGATGACATTCAGAAGTGTAAAAACTTGCCGTCTTGTCATCTAATTTGTAAATCAATATTAAAAAGAAAAGTGTTCTCCAATATTAATTTAAAAAAAAAAAATATTAATCATCACTTGACAAGTTATCAGTCTATTGCTGTACACTTCTGAACGAAGAGCTATGAATATAGGCGATAGATAGCAAAAACAAGAGAACAATTTAAATGGGCAAGCAATTTGTTCTTACAAGTTTAGTATGAGTAAGACAAAAAATTATAGTTTTGATACTTCCGGTTCTATGACCTACAAGTTAGTTGTGACTAGCGGAAGCGGGGTCAAGGTGGGACATACGTTGACTTTTTGCAAATATTCGCAATCTCTTGGGGTTTTATCATAGAAAAGGTTTTTGTTGTAATTTACACAGAAAATTGTGGTTTATGCGAATGTGTGGCATATTGTGTAACGCTGAAAGTTTAACTTTGTACACACGAATTGCAAGTTGGTGAGTGACTACACATAATGGTGTTAGGTATCAAGTGAACCATAAGGTGGTTTTACACCTCTATATTGCAGAAAGATATGAGCCCAAATATAAATAACTAGCCGGCCCGTGCCCACTTCGTTAGGCGTTTATAGCCAATCCAATCCAAGAATTCAAGAGTGGTGGTCACCATGAGACCACTGGTAGGAATAAGGAAAATGCAACATGATGACCCACCTAGTGAAATGCTTTTTCACGCCCTTGCTTAAAGGACTCTGAATCATAGTGGGAGGGAAACACGTGTGCTGGTAGTGAGTTCCAGATTTAACCGCTCGGCACAGGAAGGAAGAACCGAAGCGATGAGTATGAGGGCGTATGTCCACCACTCTGAAGCAGTGAATTCCAAGGCCGGCGCGTGTTGTCCTGTAGAGGAAGGGATATGAGGGGACCAGTTGGCAGAGCTCTTCAGAACACTCACCATCATAAAGGCGATAGAGGACTACCATAGTTATATTCTGAAGCTAGTTACTGTAAAAAGCAAAAGTGTGTGAAAGATTAACCTTTATTAACAGTTTTGTTCCTCATTTCTCATTAATACCATAATGTGGAACAGAAAATTTGTCAGGGTAGAACAGCACAATTTCTGTAAATCAATTCGCCTTCACAACTTTTTGTATATATCTTTATAACTAAAGACTAACACAGTTTGGTTTTTTAAAGTGATAATTTGATTTTCAACCATAGAGACAAAACATATTACTTAGTACTTACTCCCTGGTATCTCATAGACAGACTATTTGTACTCAAATAATATACATCCGAAAACAATCATCTATCGATTTAATATTATGTGTGCCTAGTACCATACCAGTTCGTTAGGTATGTTTCTATAACTTTGGACTTTATATCAATACATATAAAGATTGTCTCAAAGCTAAAATAGGGGTCGTATTAGAAACTGGGTCGCCGGGGTTATTGCCCGAGTCTCAAAATAAAGGGTAGTTGCTGATATTCCAAAGTTCACGCTATAATAAACCTTCCGTGCTCTTTTTTTCGGTTATTCTTTTGATTGCGGACGTTTCTTTCATAACGTAACGGTAAAATTATAGAAAATCTTTACCACTTATTAATAAAGTTCTTGTTATTTTGAACTTATCTGTCAGATAGCTACAGATGTTCATTTCACTAATCCCGAATGGAGACAAACATGTCAGATAACCGTATTTGCAACAACAAAATCTCAAATACTGTTATAGTGCAGATAATTATCTGAAAGTTTATCAGAAACTGGTAAATCAAGCCCTTGGCGCACTTACCAACGCTTCACAACGACACGAATTCTGTCACTTTAGGATGATCTTCTGTGTTAGGATCCGTGCTTATTATAATGCACTATAGGTAGATAACTGGCGTAAGATATATAGTAATTGAATTTAGAAACAAACCTAGTTATACAATTATGTATGTTTATGAGAACTAATGTAATTACGTGTGAATTTTACCTACCTGCTACCGTGTGACAGTCGTGCTTTGATAGAAATGAGTATCTACGACTAGAATTTACCAAAGATACGACGACCGCACACAAAATCCGAACCGCACCAAAATATGTGAACTAGTGGCTAGGGCTTTCTTCAATGAATTCCTTTATTTTAATGTAATTGTATATGAAGTAAGTAGTACAAAACAAAATCCATAAAAATGAGTGAATGAGTGATGTATTTCTTTCTTATTACTCTTGACAGAGCAGTCATGGTTGACGATGCTGCATTTTCGTCCTCCCGCGATGTGTCTTCACCTATCACGGTCTATTGCGTCTCGGAAACTCTGGACGATGAAGATCTGTCCAAGGCGTAGGTGAGCGTCCACGCGACTGCTTGCCTTCCACTTGTCCCTGGACAATGATCGCTCCATGAAGTGTTCATTGCGAACAACGTGACCGAAGTATTTGAGGATTAGTATTTGTACAGTCGACGATAACCTTTGTTTAATTTTTTAACTCCTCTAAGATCGATACGTTGGTCCTAATTTGGTTCATTGTTATAGCGAATAATAGGTACGAAGAATAGCAACGGCGATGAGCAACGATGTAAGCAGTATTTATCACGAGGGAGCTCAGGCTCTTTACTACTCTAATGTTACATGGTAACATATGGCTAGTTATACCAACTTACAGCTACATCATACATACTAAAATCTATCGGTACAATGCGTATAATCACGTCTTACTCTCGACGAAATAAGGAGTGTCTAAGTACTACATGATCGATAATATACTCATATCTGAAAATTTGCTGACATAGCTGGTCAGGCTTAGCTATTTATAAATTCTATTATATTTAACAATATATGACATAGGAATAGTCGGCGATGTAGTTACAAAAAGTATATAAGTATTATATCCGTCAATCTAGCTGTTAAAGTACCAACTGATTAGTTTGAAGCTATACCGCATTGTTTCATTTCCGAAACATTCAACAAAAATCTCCTTCTCTATGATAGGCGTAGGCAATTACTGTTAGGTGACCCTTATGCTCGTTTGCCCTCCTGTACCAATTTATATGTATACATAATTCTCTATGAGAAACTTATCCCATCTAATGAGGGTAAATTTTAAACGATAAAGCTAAGGGAGGCTCGTTTAACTTAAGTGAAAATTCCATGTATGCCTTGACTGAACAATTGGGTCCTTTATAGATAGTTGTGGTCGATAGCTGCTCGGTGTGTTTTCTGTACGTTGATATTGAGTTCATAAAGTACCCCGCGAAATGTCATCACAACTCTCAAACTATAGTTTCTATGAAATATCCCTTGAAGAGTTATAAACACTTCTAATGTAGATGCGCCAATAGTTACCATGAATATATGTATAGGTAATCGTAATTGGGAAGTGAGTGCTTTCAAATATACTGATAACTTGTATAACCTCATGTATAGAATTCAGTTCGCGTTCGGCTTTACGGCGGCTCGATGTCAGTGACTCAAAAAACTGATATTCATAACATTAATGAAATAATTAGTATTGATTAGGACTACCTTTTTTTAACGCCATATGGTAAAATCACTCACGATAAATATAAACATTAATAAATAGAATTAGAATATATAATCACAAATTTTAACAAAATAAAACGACTTCAAGAAGTGAACCATATTGAAATGGGACCACACAGGAAATACCAGCTTTCAAATAAGAAAAGAATCATCAAAATCGGTTCACCCGAAACCGAAAGATTTGAGGTAACAAAAATAAAAAAAACAATCGAATTGATAACCTCCTCCTTTTTTGAAGTCGGTTAAAAAGTATAAGTGAGTTTAATTTCAAGAATATTCATGTTGAAGTAAAATTTTAACAAAATAAAAACCGACTTCAAGAACGTCCAAGTCAATCGATTTCTTTTGGATGCCATCATCAGATCTTAGTGTACTTATCACGGTACCACCGTTTTGGTTATCTCCTTTCCATTAAAAAAAATCATCAAAATCGGTTCATAAACTTAAAAAAATATGTACGGTCGAATTGAGAACTTCCTTTTTTAAAATCGTTAAAAAATATAACTTAAGATTGAGTTTCACCGTATCTAAATTGAATTAGCTAAGCTAATCATCATCGTCATCATCAGTCTATCGCAGTCCACTGTTGGACATAGGCCTCTCCAATTGCACACCACTTGCTTCAATCCTAAGCTTCTCGCATCCAGCTCCTGCCGGCCGTCTTGCGCAAATCATCACTTGACCTGGCCTGATGAGTACCATAAATTTGCCTAGACGCTGTCTCCACTCAAGAACCCGTATACTCTTTGCGGTTACGGTTCTACGGCAAATATGGCTATGTTTTACATCCCGTAATTTGTACCTTTACAGTTGGCTTAAATTTTGAAAGGAATTATTAAAATAACAATCTATATCTATACTAATATATAAAGCTGAAGAGTTTGTTTGTTTGTTTGTTTGTTTGTTTGAACACGCTAATCTCAGGAACCGCTGGTCCGATTTGAAAAATTCTTTCAGCGTTAGAAAGCCCATTTATCGAGGACGGCTATAGGCTATATATCATCACGCTAGGACCAATAGGAGCGGAGCACCAATGAAAAATGTTTCGAAAACGGGGGAAAATTATCACGCTACGGGCAATAGAAGACGCAAACGAGGTTGCGTGGGTCGGCTAGTCTATACTATATATTAATATTATAAAGCTTAAGAGTTCGTTTGTTTGTTTGAACGCACTAATCTCAGGAACCGCAGGTCCGATTTGAAAAAAATTTTTCACGGTTAGATAGTACTTTTATCGACGAAGGCTATAGGCTATTTATCATCACGCTAAGACCAATAGGAGCGGAGCACTAGTGCAAGCAACTAGCAAACGGGGGAAGGAGGTCCTGAGTCGGGATTGAGCCCTCGTCCTTTGGAGTAGTGTTTAAGATCACCAATAACTAATCCAACTCGGCCGTCTTTTCTACTCAATGCTAGAAATCAAGGCAATTTTGTGCTGCCGAAGAAAGCCGAAGAAGGCTAAATACAGGCACTGCCTAATTCGGTTACAAATATTAACTTCACTAATTTCTTACAAATATTGCTAGCTTACTTATAATTTAAAACTCTGTATTAAGCTCTGTATATATTTGTGAAATAAACTAATATTTTAGTTTAGATAAAATGTCAGATATCGCCTTAAAGGTTCATATTATTCGTTTATTAATTTAATTTTATTATTCCCAGACAGGATAGACAACATCATCAAGTTTTTTTATTACAATTTAAATATACAAAGGAATTGTATCTTCGCATAAAATTTTAAAAAATTCAATTATTTTCTTTTTAGAATATTACTTTAGTAAGTTATGAATTGATTTTTTTTAAATCAATACATCGAAATAACATTTATTTGTGTATCTTGATCTGTTCTGGGTACAATATTATGTGAACTCAATCTCACAATGAGGATTTCTCTTCAATAAATGTATTCACTAAAACGATTGCGTGAATAGGGTGACCATGCATTTAAATAAAACCTGACTTATACTTCACCATAATAATTTTCGTATTATTTTTTGGCATCGCAAATTGACGTAATATTTCTTTATGTATTGAGGTGGTTGTTTAAGGTGCGTTCGAAAATTGTACTTACTACACAAGTTTTTGTCCTGAAAGAGAAATGAATCGATCTCTGACTTAGCAGTCAAGGACTTATAAGATAGTAAAAAGAATACAGGAAAATAAAGATTGCCGTTTAATACTGTAAAACTCCAACTAATTACTGCTGAATATAGACGTAGTAATAGCTGATTCTGAATGTCTATGTATTATAATTTTATGTATTAATATTATCTTTATATATATAATTCTTCTGTGAGTGTGTATGTCACTGAACTACTCTCAAACGACTGGACCGATTTTGATGAAATTTTTTGTGTGTGTTCAAGGGGATCTGGGAATGGTTTAGATTCACAATTTTGTCCGCTGGACAATGTTTTTTTAATTAATTTTTAATTTATTAGTAGTTATGGCAAAACGACGTTTGCCTGGACAGTTAGTTATATATAAATGTATTATTTTCATTAGGTAACTGTTTCACGACTGGGTGTTTATGAATATGTTATATGTATATTTATTTTCAATTTTTCCTATATTGAAGAGCACAAGTGAAAGCAAGCTCTTGTGGCTTTTGAGCTTCAGGAATTGATGTGTTCTAATAGGCACTTTCTTTTCTAAGGGACCTCACTCACCCCCATCTCTCATAAAAAAGTGAAACTGTGGGTTATATCTCATAGTTTTGTTTAAAAAGAGTCGTAATTAATGGTACTATGAACTCGAAATGACTTAATAAGTGGTTATTACAACAGAATAATCGCGACAACCCATCACATTTGAAACGTGAGAATTGTCCTTATTATACAAGAGACAGGCTCGCCTTACTGTTCATAGCGTCTCAAGTTCAAGAATAAGTACACGCTGAGACAACAATGAGTACAGGCAGGTAGTGATTTTTTTATAAGACCCTTTCAGACCATCTGCTCAATACGCCGGATAGCAGATGCGAGACGGGCTTTGTATATACATTTTTTTTTGCCATTTACATGGTTCTTTGAAAGTCGTCCGATGTTAAGATAAAAACGGATGCGTCTATATGTTTGAACGTATGATGAATCGATTTTAGTAAATTGCAAATTGTATCCGGCTTGGTTTTTAAAAAGCACAAAGTATGCAGCCCTTGTTTACTCCCAGGACATGAATTATATAAGTTTCTTTTATATTGTAATTGGACCCGTGCCAGCGCAACTTTACCGGCACGATAAAGAGGAGGAAACTTTTGTGTTTAGATCTGTCTGCTTATTTAGATTCGATGTCGGAAAAAAGCGGAAGAAAAGGACGTAAGGAAATAACGGTCTTATTTCCTGTTGTGCTTTCTGGAAGGGCATTATTTATATTAAAGTCCGAAATGTTCAAGAAATTTAGGGATTTCAACACTCAGTTTGTCATGTATAGGCGACAGGCGATATCTTTCGATTTTTTGGGTTTTATTTCATAGATCAGATAAGTGAACTATCACACTTCACACTAATATATAAAGATGAAAGTTTGAGATTGTGTATGTTTGTTACTTCTTCACGCATTAACTAAGTTACGGATTTGTATGGAACTTTACAGTAATATAGCTTATTCATCAGAATAACAAATAGACTACTATTTGCAGCGATAACCAACATATAATAAATATAAATAAATAATAATAAATATTTCGGACACCTAACACACAACGTCATCTAGTCCCAAACTAAGCAGAGCTTGTATTATGGGTACTAGACAACTGATATAAATACTTATATAGTTTTTTTGTAAATACATACATATAATACATAGAAAACACCCAAACTCCGAAACAAATATTTGCAGATCATACAAACATTTGGTCCGACCCGGGAATCGAACCCGAGACCTCAAGAACAGCAGTCGCGTACGCTACCACTGCGCCACCGAGGCAGTTACATATACGTATACGCGGGTGGTACCGCGGGCAACAGCTAATATATTATTAAAGAAGACAGTCTAATGTAACAAATGAAGGTGCTATGTATGTACCTATACCTATTTGTTAGTGCTTTTATTATAAAACTGACACAAAAATTATTAAGTCCTTATAATTTTGAGAATCTTCTATCTATACTTATAAAATAACAAGTCCTGACTGACTGATTGACTGCTTCATCATCGCCGAGCGTAAACGTATTATAGTTAGGGCTATAAAATTTGGTGAGTAGTACCCACTAAGAAAGGTATTTTGGAATTTCTACCACTAAGGGGGTGAAATAGGGGTTGAAAGTTGTATGGAAGTCCGTTGCTTAAGCTAGTTTAGTTATAAACTCTGAATTAACCAAAAGAATCATTCAAGGAACTCCATGTAAATAATACACGAATGATAAAAATAAACAAATCAATCACGAGGACTGTCGACAGAAGTGCAAGCTTAAAACTACGAACAAACAGTTCTTATTATTTGGATATTAAAATTAATTGCTTGATCTAAAATTAAAATTTGTCAGCCAGTGCTATGTTTATTGTCGGCATGCAACAGTGAATATTATTTTGTATATCTATACACTAGCCGTTTGCGTTTCCTATTGCCCGTAGCGTGATAATTTTCCCCCGTTTTTGTAACATTCTTCATTTTTGCTCCGCTCCTGTAGGTCTAAGCGTGATGATATATAACCTATAGCCTTTCTCGATAAATGGGTTATCTAACACTGAAAGAATTTTTAAAATCGAACCAGCGGTTCCTGAGATTAGCGTATTCGAACAAACAAACAAACTCTTCAGCTTTATATATTAGTATAGATTCTAAGGCAGTCCAAGCGTTAACACGCGAAATAACATAAATTTACTCCCCATCAATCCTGCCTATTGAAGTTTTCACTTTGAAACTGCAATAAATTTTAAGAGACAGATAATAAAAGAAATCATTGTGCTAAATGGTTCACCCATTCAACAAAGTGTAACGAAGGATCGGTCGGAACCTTTACAGATTGCATCTTGTTTCGTTTATTGTAGTCTTCAATGCATTATTTTCACATGCAAAGAATTAAACATTTACCTTAGAACGACATATCAAAGAGTATTGTCTAGTTTTGTACAAAATAAGTTAAGTAGATGCAAGTATACAGGATATAGAACGTCTAAGGTTTAATAAAGATGAGAGATATTGTTTTTTTACACGATTGTTCAAGAAAACTAGGGTTATGTTTTTGATTGTATCTATGTATACCTATTGTTTGGCATGTTTGTGGCCTGAATAATCCGATGGAATTTAAAGTTTCGTCTCAACTGTTTTAATGAAATGATAAAAAATCAAAATTACACTATACTCTACTAGCAACCCGCCCCGGCTTCGCACGGACTCCTCACGGAGAACAAACCAAATAGCATCATATTTTAGTCACTGTACTCAAACATTTAAAAATTATATACGAAAACCTTCCTCTAGAATCACTCTATCTATTGGTAAAAACCGCATCAAAATCCGTACAGTAGCTATTGAGTTTATCGCGAACAGACAGACAGAGGCGGCGGAAGATTTTTGTTTTATAATAGGTGGTGGTAGTGATTTTCAAGGATAGTAGAGGACATAATCTATACAAATAAATACAATTGGAGTGTCTGTTTGTAATATTAAAATAACCGCTTTTTACTAAATGCATATGTATGTATACACGGTACATATACCAAATTGAAGTAAAAAAAATTTTTGACTGTCTATCTGTCGGTTTGTTCCGGGTAAGCTCCGGAACAGCTGTACCGATTTTAATGGGACTTTCACTGGCAGGTAGCTAATGATCCAGGGTTACTCCCTGGATCATTAGCTACCTACCTACCTACCTACCTTAAGCTACTTTTATTTAGACTAACTTTGTTCCATTTCGTTACCCGTGGTACAACAATAACCGGGGGTAACACCGCGGGGTTCAGTTAGTAGGTACATAAATCTATTGTAGTCTCTTCTGTGTATTTCAGAGTAAGTCTCAATTATTCTGCTGTATCTATGAGTCTATCTATGTAGTCTATGAGTCACACTGGGACTTCTTCTTTTGGTGTTTTCCTACAGGTTTTTACGATTTAAAATCTTAGGTAATTAAGTAATACAATCATATTAAAAGTTTACTTCTTATTGACAATCACTTTACAACGGCCAAACGACCGTTTTGAAATAGTTACTTGTTTTTTTGACTGTCCGGCAAAGCTTGCGCTACTTTTGTGAAGACGTTTTTTGCCATGACAAATCAAAATGTAGACTAGACCCCTACAGTTTTATGAAGCCCTTTTCACATAATTTTTATCACTCATATTGATTAAAAATTTACTTTCTGCACTATTTCAGAGTTTATAAGTAAATAGAGGACTTAAAATTTATAAGTGTTTAATAATTTGTGTTGCAGTTTTACATTAAAGGGACGAACGGATACGGATAAAAAGACATTGTCTATAATTGTATTTTTCTTAGAATTACATAGATTGCTAATGATATTACGTCCTCTTCTTTTTCTTTAATTTAGAGTAGAAATCTTTATCCTATATATAAAAACCAATTGCTGTTGTTTGTCTCGCTAAAACTTGAGAACGGCTGGGTCGATTTAGCTGATTTTGGTTTTAAAATGTTTGTCGTAATGCAGGGAAGGTTTAAACGGTGAAAACTTAAAAATAACATGCCAATCCAAAAGTCACGTGTACGATGTAGCGGGTTCAGCTAGTTTATACTAAAAATCTTAATGTTATTGAATAGTCAAAGGTCCCAGACTTTTCAAAAAGAGTCAGTTTAAGTTACAGGCTAATAAGCAGCGGCATTATCTTCTTGAGCTATTAATTCCCAAGTTTTCAAAGTATACATTCTGAAAGACTTTTCCATAACCTGGTTTGGGTCAGCTTTGACCCTACCATGACACGACTGAACGTCGATTCTAAAATATCTGAATCAACTGTCATCAAATCAAATACAAAACTGTTCTAGTTTTCAATATTTTATTTTCAAGCATTTGTTCATTTCTAATATCAGTATGATTCAAAATGAAGAAGCTATCAGGATGGTATTTTGTAACTTATATATTTGGTATGATTTATATCGAAATACTTCTACGAGTATTATAGAGTTTTTATGCAATGTTTTTACGTAATGCTTTTTTGCAGGAGCTGCGTTTTGCATGAGAGATGAGAGCATTATGGTATAATTCTATGTGTAAGTCATGTCTGTGACACACATGTTTTTGCGAAATGCTTTGTCCTAATAAAACAAAAATGAGAAAAATACATAGGCTACTATTAGCGCGCGCGTACGTATAGTAGCGTATGTGTTTTTCGGATGTATAAGCTGTATTACTGTAAAGTTTCATCTAGTCTCTTTTTTGCGTGAAGAAGTAACAAACATACACCTCATGACTCACAAACTTTCGCCTTTATACATTAGTGTGTACAGCTTAAGAAAATATAATGTCGCCACGTCTTTCCATCCCGTGGGTATCGTAAGAGCACGTTAAGCCGGCGGTCCTGCGCCTGATGTCTCCCCGGTCGAGTCGGATAACCGTTCCATGGGATTACGAGAGTGAGGGAACAACTCTCTGTTCCCTCGATCTCAAAATCCTCATGTTCTTATAACCATTGAAGCTGTGTTTATGCACACACTTGTGCACTGTAATATGTCCTGCATTGGCTGGTCATCGTTGAGCTGCCGTGGCCGAAATCGCTAAAGAGAACATCAATATCGTAAGAGCCACTACGGGAACAAACAGAACAGGCCAACATCTCTGCTAAAAGAAATAAAATTTGAAACAAATGATATATCAACCGTTTTGCTATATATATATATAATAGGCCTAATCCTCCTTTTAATAAGAAGTCTATATCCAACAGGAGACTTTTAAAGGCTTTTGATTATATTGGAAGAGTAAAGAGTGCTAAAAAGTACCTTAGATCTTTATAATCTTGGCTACCTGCACCGTTTTATAGCTTTTAGGACCTTTTGGCATCTTCAGCAATATATACTTCGAGCATATTCTACTATAATCTACGTCTATTTAAATATTCAAAGACTTCTACCGGTGAACATAGACCTGACCCAAATTCGCCACATCAACTGGTCCTTTACTGCTGACATCCAATCTAAAAAGAAAGACGATTGAGATAAGAAAAATTATAAAAATTACCAAAAATTTGCTTTGGAAGAAATACACAAAGTGATGAGAAAAATGTTACAACCCAGTAGTTTCAGAAATATTTCACCACTTTATCGTACAACAGTTTTACCAAACGTTTTTCCTTTATTAGTTCATAAGCATGAGTTTCCAAAAATCACTTGGGTCCTCAACCTCTAAGGGCTGGTATCTAAAGCAAAGGGTCGCGACCCTTTTCTGGGCCGCAGCAGCTGGCCGAGGTCGTCAACCTTGCTAATAATAAATATCCAGTCATAATAGGTATTTCCTTGTTCGCAAACTTTTATTACCAGGAAAGCAGAAATTCGAAGATGTTTTGTAATTATAAATACAAACTTTGACTTCAGTCGAATTTATTAAAGTGTACAATCGTGAATTGTTCTTAGAATGTTCAACTTCTAGACATGTGACGTCATTTCTACTCCATCAAAAAATTAATAAGGCACGTTAGAACAGGTTTTCAAACCGTTACTAAAGTAGACCAGTTTACATTTGGTTTGTGAAGCTTACGCGTGTTGAGTTCTTAAGAATACAAACTCCCCTTATCCTTGAAATACTCGTATATTTGTATTGCATTATAGTTGTTTTTCAAAAGTTTATAAATGTAAAAGTACAGTTTATAAATAGAAAACTTTCATAGAATTTTAATTACGAATTATTAGAAGAATTACAAAGTAAGCAAGAATGAAGGAGATATGATTACATGAATATCCGTCCAACAAACCGAGTTGAAAATATGACCAGTCTCGTCAGTCTAAGAAGCCATCCCTAGATATTTTTATATCAGTAGCTTTTTATGTTACCCTAGTACGAATTATCCAGTCAGACTAGGAAGTCTTTTGTTTATTGGGAGGACCCAATAAACAAAAAAACATCATCATCATCAGCCTATCGCAGTCCACTGCTGGACATAGACAAAAAAAACATATATAAACATTATTCTCGTATCACGTTTTGCTCAACTCCGAAACTATCTAACCGATTATCACTTTTTTAAAAAGTGTGTTTCGCTGGCAAGCCTAAGATAATGTAGTTAACATCATGCTTAGACAATTAGGAGCCGAGGATTTGAGCAGAAGTTGTGTGGGTTGGTGGATCTAGAACTGTCTGTTGTAAAAGCCTTGAGATTACAGAAATTACTTTTTACAAAAGACATGCGCAGAAAAGTTTTTTTTTACACCCTTAAACCAATTTTAGATCTTGAGTTATAATTTTAAGGATGCCTTTGTTCTATCTGACTATTTATCATCAGGATATCCTCAAACAACATCGATGTCCCGTGTCGGATTGTCAATTTTTTTTTTCAAAGAAAATTTCCCTTTACGGGGGACTTTAACGGGGACCATGAAACGGACAGAAAGAACACCCAGACTCAAAACAACAATTTGTGGATCACACAAAGTGTTGTCCCAAGTGGGATTTGAGCCCACAACACTTGGCGCAGTAGAAAGTGGCATGTCGACCGCTTAAACCACCAGGCCAACATTTTTTTAAAGAGTTATAACCAAGTAGTATACTCGTTTTACCTCTTTTGAGACTTAATTTTATTAATACGTACAGTAATTAACATAATTAATAAATAGAGTACCAATGTCCCAAAGTCTCCCATACTCTTTAGACACCCTCTTTTCAATTCAATATTATTTAACGTAAATTCAATTGTATTTAAAGAGCATTTACTAACGAAATCCATCCAAGATTATAATAAAGTAAAACTTTCCCACAATTTCGTACATTGCCCTTGATTCCGGTAAGATTTCGCTTTGCAAAATTTCTTTCACATTACCTTCCGTCGACCCCAAGGCATTGTAAGGACCCTTTCTCAGGCCCTTAGCTCACATCTGTCGGTTTCGTTGCACCGGCCTCGTGTGCAACTGCATACAATGCTTCCTTCCCTTCGACTTCTGTTATTAAATCAACGGTCAAATTTGAAATGAAACGTCTTTGATTTATGTTCACCTGGTACATGAAAGTATTTAATTTGGTTTGTTACTATTTTTTTTTTCAAAGACTAATCTTTGAAGCTTCGTAAATAAAGATTTAAAAAAACAAACTTTGGGGCCAATTTCTTGTTCATAAAGTTCATGTTTATACTAATGTGAACTTATTTGAAAGATCAGATAATTATAGATTACAGTTATATCATTAGTTATAATTTATTACAATATGTATATCAGATGTTCACATGTATCATCATAATTAGCATATTAGCAACCTATTAAATTATATATAGTACTAGCTGTCCCGGCAAACGTCGTTTTGCCATAACTACTAATAAATTAAAAATTAATTAAAAAAACATTGTCCAGCGGACAAAATTGTGAATCTAAACCATTCCCAGATCCCCTTGAACACACACAAAAAATTTCATCAAAATCGGTCCAGTCGTTTGAGAGTAGTTCAGTGACATACACACTCGCAGAAGAATTATTATATATATAAAGATGTCAAATGACTATCTGAAACTTTATCAAGAACTGATGAAACTAACCCTTAACGTAATATCTTCTATATATACTTATAATAAAACTGTAGAGAGGTCAATTCTGTACATTGAATATATATTAAAAATTATTATTGGGGGATGAATGGTTATCGATACTGATGCTAAAAATGTAATCAGTAAGTTTTTTGTCTGTCTGTCTGTCTGTCTGTATGTGCACGCATGGATCAAAAACTACTGAAGGGATTTTAACCAAACTTGGTACGATTATAGTCCATACTCCTGGGCAGGTTATAGGCAATATAACATAACGCTAAGATGCATAGGAGCTGAGCAGTGACGATAAATTTGAAGCAAGTCGGATGAAAATTTTCGCTTTCGAGCTCTTATCCTCGCATACGTTGATCATACACCAAAAATATGTATTACAAAGATGATGGTCTTCAAAAGATCTACAAAAAAGTCCTCAATAGTATATTTCTATCTTTTATAAATTAGCCACAATAACGTGTTTAAGCGTTAGGCATTTCTTCAAGGTGTATTAAATCTATATCTATATACTTATAATAAAACTGTAGAGAGGTCAATTCTGTACATTGAATATATATTAAAAATTAATATTGGGGGATGAATGGTTTTCGATACTGATGCCAAAAATGCAATCAGTAGGTTTTTTGTCTGTCTGTCTGTCTGTCTGTCTGTCTGTCTGTCTGTCTGTATGTGCACGCATGGGTCAAAAACTACTAAAGGGATTTTAACCAAACTTGGTACGATTGTAGTCCGTACTCCTGGGCAGGTTATAGGCTATATAACATAACGCTAAGATGCATAGGAGCTGAGCAGTGACGATAAATTTGAAGCAAGTCGGATGAAAATTTTCGCTTTCGAGCTCTTATCCTCGCATACGTTGATCATACACCAAAAATATGTATTACAAAGATGATGGTCTTCAAAAGATTTACAAAAAAGTCCTCAATAGCATATTTTTATCTTTTATAAATTAGCCACAATAACGTGTTTAAGCGTTAGGCATTTCTTCAAGGTGTATTAAATACTTAAATATATTGTATTTCACATGGATATATCCTTATCACTATACACTTTAATATCTTTTTTAATAAAATTATAAAATTATAATTAATAAACACACAAGATATAGATGAAATAAAACTTCCAAATCTCGCCGCACCAGTATAAGTACGACATTACGGTTGATTTTACTTTAACACGCGAAACGCCCATCCGCTGGATCTACAAAAAGGCGGGAGCGATCACGACGCTCACGCGCTGACTTCACTCGAATTGTCACTGTTAATGCGAACGAACGTGGCTCTTATTGACTGGGAATAAGCGCGTTTTAGATTTAAAAAATACATAAGACGTAGTTTTTAGATATCAGTTTAAAGTAGGTATAGATAATAATATAATTAGTTTGTTTAGTGTTTTTGTTTGTTTCTCCTTCTTTTCTTTATATTTATAGTTGTAAAATTAATAAGTGTAATTTGAAATAAGTAAATTTATGCAATGACAATTAATAAATCTCATCGTCAGACTTTCCGTGTTGCTGGAGTAGATCTTAGTCTCAGATGTTTTTCACATGGGCAGTTGTACGTCGCTTTTTCCTGGGTCAGTAGTTCCACAAATCTTTATGCATACGTACCCGAAGCGTCCACTTTGAACAAATGTAAACAAGTGTACTGACGATGCAAAACAAAAATTACTCTTCGGTCTTAAATAGATATTTAAAAGGCAGCGTCATATTTATTTATTAAATTGTAGTTTAATAGTCTATAGTTAAAAAAAACATTATTGTAAAAGGAGATCCACGCGGACAAAGTCGCGGGCACAGCTTTAAACAATAAGATATTATGTCGCATGCCTGCCTGGTCAAAGTACAGAATATTGCTTCATTCATCGGGTGGTGAAACGACTACTTACCGAATCAAATTTTTTGCAGAATTTCTGCTGTATTATGATTAATTATGAATTTAAATTTAAGATAAAGTTCAAGCTTGACAACCAAAAACGATATTTCTGTAATGGCGCTGGTCACATGAGACGCGTGACGTCACCCTCTAGCCACAACAAAACAAAACAGCGCGGTTTAAGTTAATTTTATCAGTTTTCTCCAATTTTATATTAATTAAAATGTCGAATAAATGGTTTGTAGTGCCACAGTGAACAAATCTATACATCTATAGGTACAAATAAATAAAATTGGAGTGTCTCTTTGTAATATCAAAATAACCGCTTTTTACTAAATGCATATGTATGTATACACGGTACATATACCAAAAATGTAGTTAAAAAATTTTTTGTCAGTCTGTCTGTCTGTTTGTCTGTTTGTTCCGGGTATTCTCTGGAACGGCTGGACCGATTTTGACGGGACTTTCACTTGCAGGTAGCTGATGATCCAGGGAGTAACTTAGGCCACTTTATTTAGACTAACTTTGTCCCGCGGCGTTACGCCGAAATGTATGTATGCGCGTAACTTTCGATCGGCTACACCAAATTATATTTTTTTTTATGTGTTAGTTATTCTTAGGACAAGGTTTGTGTACAAGAAAAAATAAAACATAAAGGAAAAAGTTTTTTTGTCCGTGACTACACCCTACTCATGGGTAGCTGGTAACAAAAGAAAAATATGGTGGTACGAAGTTCGTCTGGTCAGATAACATCTTTAAATACCACGCTTTGTACTATTGCAAAATGTAACCTAAAAGCATTGAGATATACCTACCTACATAAAGTAAATTAAATTTTTCAAAAATAATGAATGAATTTTTCCAGAGGTTATTACAGAAACAATTTTTATGTTGTACTTATGCAAGTGCAACATAGCTGCTTTAACATTTTTCAGTTCTGCAGCATAGTTATCAATGTTATTATTATGTACTAGCTGAACCCCGCGGTGTTACCCGCAGTTATTGTTGTACCACGAATAACGCCGCGGGACAAAGTTAGTCTAAAAAAAGTAGCCTAAGTTACTTCCTGGATCATCAGCTACCTGCCAGTGAAAGTTCCGTCAAAATCCGTCCAGCCGTTCCAGAGATTACCCGGAAGAAACCAACAGACAGACAAAAACATTTTTAACTACATTTTTGGTATATGTACCGTGTATATATATACATAGGCATTTAGTAAAAAGCGGTTATTTTAATATTCAAACACACTCCAATTTTATTTATTTGTATAGATAGAAAAGTGCAACCATAAAAGCGTCATCTTATGTAGGTTGCTGTTATCGGCACGCACAAAATTTGGTTCCTTTTTGTTTCGAACCACTTATTAAATAGTTTATTAAAAAAAGTCCTGCAGAAATAGCTCACAGATCGATTATTACCACTCCGAAAACATAAAACGCAAACAATATTCAATAGAGGAATCTTTCGTTTATTAGCATGTGACGTCACCAGAGTTGCAACCAATCACAAGACGTTTATGTCGCAGACAAAATTTCAAAAAATTTGTTAGTTTTATTTTGTGCAATCTGCGAGAAACTCAAAGTATTTTGTTTGATTTATAGTGAAATATGTCTTTTTAGAGTATTATCTTAAAGGATGACCCCAATCCATAGTTTATTTCCCTTTCCGCTTTAAACGCGTGCAGTTTTTGGTGAGTCTGTGAGTCTATGCTTTGCGATGACGATAAACAAGACATAAGGTCAGACGTTGCGCACCGCAGACATAGACGAACTGTTTCAGCAACGGAAAGCTCTATGTGGCTCTGTCGAGGGTGAACGACAATGCTAATATGTTCGTATATTGTTCCAATGGCATTACACATAACATAGTATACAGCGAAGCTCTTTAAATAAAGGTAACACTGTCACAATATGTGGACATATCAGTGAAATTGCACGCAAAAACTACTGAACGGATTTGAATGACACTACAGGAATTTAACTTATACATCAGAATAACACATAGGCTACAAATAATAAAGATATTGTGTGAATTCTCTAAAATATGACTATAAGTGTCAAGTAGGTAGTAGAAAAAATCTACCATCTATACTGAGCTATACTGGCGTGCGCCGCCAAAATCGCTAAAGTTTTACATATGTAATGTTTGATGGAAATGTTTATCTTAAAAGCTGTTATAGTTAAAATGTGTAAGCCATTAAAGCCAACATAGTGAACCATAACTACAATAAAAATTAATGATTTATTTCAAATGCACATTTGGTATGGTAGTATTAAGTTGATTCCTAAATGAAAATGGACACAATTATCGCTTCTGGTATTTAAAGTAGATAAAATATATCTTTCGCGCTACATCATTTGGACAAATAAATATTTATGCAAATAAATATTTATACAACTAAATACAAATAAATAAATATTAAAATAATAGTTGCGATAATGACAAACCGAGTGCGCGATATTACGATGGCGCATGGCGGTTGGCGCGGGGAATAGGTTGCTCATCGCTGAGTGTACGACCCGAACGCGGGTAGGTAAGTAGACGCGTGAGGGCAGCCGTCGATGATGGTTGTTTCCGTTTTGCGAATTTTCAAGACATTTACGATTAGCTAAAAACGCATTTTACTTAAAGTAATATAGGACTAAGGTTAAGTATTGACAGTTTTTTTTTAGAAGTTACACGTACAAAATTCCACGTACAAACTTCATTTTTATTTTAATTATTATAGATTATTATAGATTACGTAGCTGTAATTATACCGAATTAATTCGTTTTTATTTTAATTACATTACATAGATTGTACGTAGGTAAGTTGTCATTGTCAGGCTGTTATATTTTTCAAATGCGACTAGCACCAAATATATTATATGTTAAATTATACATGGTATTGTTTTTGTTTGTTTAACAGTTTTTATCATCAATTACACTAACATTATAAAGGTGAAAGTTTGTAAGTGTGCATGTTAGTTACTCTTTCACGCAAAAACTACTAAACGGACTTGGATGAAACTTTACAGTGAAATAGCTTATACATCAGCATAACACATAGACTACTATTTGCCACGATAACCGACATAAACGCGGGCGGAGCCGCGGGCAGCAGCTAGTACTTAAATATATTGTATTTCACATGGATATATCCTTATCACTATACATTTTAATATCTTTTTTAATAAAATATAGAATTATAAAATTATAATTAACTAGCTGAACCCCGCGGTGTTACCCGCAGTTATTGTTGTACCACGATTAACGCCGCGGGACAAAGTTAGTCTAAAAAAAGTAGCCTAAGTTACTTCCTGGATCATCAGCTACCTGCCAGTGAAAGTTCCGTCAAAATCCGTCCAGCCGTTCCAGAGATTACCCGGAAGAAACAAACAGACAGACAAAAACATTTTTAACTACATTTTTGGTATATGTACCGTGTATATATATACATAGGCATTTAGTAAAAAGCGGTTATTTTAATATTCAAACACACTCCAATTTTATTTATTTGTATAGATAGAAAAGTGCAACCATAAGCGTCTATCTTATGTAGGTTGCTGTTATCGGCACGCACAAAATTTGGTTCCTTTTTGTTTCGAACCACTTATTAAGTAGTTTATTAAAAAAAGTCCTGCAGAAATAGCTCACAGATCGATTATTACCACTCCGAAAACATAAAACGCAAACAATATTCAATAGAGGAATCTTTCGTTTATTAGCATGTGACGTCACCAGAGTTGCAACCAATCACAAGACGTTTATGTCGAAGACAACATTTCAAAAAAATTGTTAGTTTTATTTCGTGCAATCTGCGAGAAACTTAAATTATTTTGTTTGATTTATAGTGAAATATGTCTTTTTAGACTATTATCTTAAAGGATGATCCCAATCCATAGTTTATTTCCCTTTCCTCTTTAAACGCGTGCAGTTTTTGGTGAGTCTGTGAGTCTATGCTTTGCGATGACGATAAACAAGACATAAGGTCAGACGTTGCGCACCGCAGGCATAGACGAACTGTTTCAGCAACGGAAAGCTCTATGTGGCTCTGTCGAGGGTGAGCGACAATGCTTATATGTTCGTATATTGTTCCAATGGCATTACACATAACATAGTATACAGCGAAGCTCTTTAAATAAAGGTAACACTGTCACAATATGTGGACATATCAGTGAAATTGCACACAAAAACTACTGAACGGATTTGAATGACACTACAGGAATTTAACTTATACATCAGAATAACACATAGACTACTATTTGCCACGATAACCGACATACACGCGGGCGGAGCCGCGGGCAGCAGCTAGTAATATATAAAGCTGAAGAGTTTGTCTGTTTGTTTGTTGGAACGCGCTAATCTCAGGAACCGCGGTCTGATTTGAAAAATCCCCATTTATCGAGGAAGGCTATAGATTATATATCATCACGCTAAGGTCTATAGGAATGGAGCACCAATGAACAATGTATCAAAAACGGGGGAAAATTTTCACACTACGGGCAATAGAAGACGCAAACTAGGTTGCGATGGTCAGCTAGTATCTACATATGTTAGCTTAGTTTGTGTACACTTCAAAAGTTTAAAAAATCTGCAGGTACAACGGCTGAACATGGTAGGATGTAGTTAATGCTGGGTAAACTGCTGAGGTTTTCTCAACATAAAGTCGCAGGCCTTGTATCACCGGTTACAGATAGGTTCCGGAAAGCTCATCTGACAGATGGTTTGACATAATTTATATGGAAGATACGTCAAATTATCTTTCAGATAACCTATCTCAAAGTTATCTGTAACCAGTGAAATTGAGTCTTAGCACCATTATGCTTTTGTACTTTAATATTATTTGGTCAATATTTAAAAGTTGCTCAAAATTAGAGCGGCATTGCTTACACGTGCCAAAATTATTAAACGGTTTAAATTTGCCAGACATGAAACTTAGCATAATTTTAATTAGGAATGTTATTAATGCTAGAGCTTGGCACAATACATGAGGTCTAATTATTCGAGATAAAGGTATGTCCTTACTAATATTATAAATTCGAAAGTAACTCTGTCTGTCTGTCTGTTACGCTTTATCGGCTAAACGGCTTCAAAGAAATTGGGCATGGAAATATTTTGATTCTTGAGGAATTATAGAAGAGATTAGAATAGAACAAACTTTATTGTACAAAAATAAATACAGATTACACTACGGAGCATATCAATTTAACAAACATGTACAAATGGAGGTCTTATCGCTAAAAAGTTATTTCTTACAGGCAACTTTAGATGGAGAAGTAGAATTTAGCAAAACAGGTTCATGGGTAGCTTTGGTGTTCAAAAATAATTAAAGAAATGAATTAATGTCATGCAGATGAAAATGAATAAATAAATAAAAAATAAATTAGTTTAATACACATTAATAAAAACAAGTTATTAATATAATATATTAATATGAAGTAATGCACAATAGGAATAACATCAAAAAATATTTATAAGCACGTAATAAATTAATCAGACAGGTAGTGTTCTATGACCATTTTTTAAAATATAGGCAGGGATTTGGCACGCTTTATAGCCAATGGCAAAGCATTCCATAGTTGGACAGCCAGTACAGTAAACGAATTGTCGTAGAATCTGCTACAATGAATTGGTACTGGCAGTTCCAGAGATTCGGATGACCTCAGAGATATTGAATGAGTGTCACTGAGGAAAACAAATTAAATTGACTTACTAGGCTACTTTGTCCTTTGATATCCGACATATCAGCGCGCGGAGACGCGGGCAATAGCTAGTAACTTAATGACTTAACAATTTCTTAACAGCCACCTTTAGGACGGTACTGCTTAGATATCACGATCAAGTCAACTAACTGCACCATTATAAATGTCACAGTTCCGTAGATCGTCGAGAATAAATTAAAGTAGGTCACGCTATATATCTATTTAACACACACCCCTTAAGATAGTTAAAAACATTTTCTTTACTTTAAATCAATCTATAGGTACAAGCGTCAAATGATGGCGAAATGTGTCGAGTCCAATACTGACTCGTAAGGCGCTATTCAGTGGTAGACGAATGGTAATATTTATGTAACCTATACAGCGCTATACATGCTACGCGGACCATCCGCGAAGGGGACAGCTCCGCGCGCAGACGTCATAGTCCGCGTCGTAAGTGTTTGGTTTTAAAGCGTGTAGATTCAAAAAGGTACTAATAATAAAACTTATTTAGTTAATGAACGGGCTGGCTAGACCGCGGTGGTACTTCCCTCGCACAGAAGATCCACCTACAACGCAGCATTCGTGCTCTCGTGTTTCGTAGGTGAGTGCGATACCGGAGGCCCATAATGCAGAAGGATCTCAAATGGCCGCCTCATAGTGGGGTTACCATGCTGCATTGATGTATTATCTGCATTCGTCACCAACAATATGGTGATAAGAGTAGTGGTCACCATAGTTATTGCGAATGCAGAAAATGCAACATGGTGACTCTTACTAAGGCGGCCTAGTGAGATGCTTTTTACGCCCGGTTTGAAGGAATCGAGATAGTAGGTTGTAAATACATCATAAATACATCATAAATGGAAAAACTTACAGAAAACTAGACTGAAGCAATTCTTTTCTTGGTCTTTACCATGTTAGTGAGATTATCCGAGCCCTTACTATCCTTCCCGATTCTGTAAAGGACGTAGACTTGAATAGTTCACGACTGGATGTGCCTCGCAGGAGAACTTAGGATGCAACACCGGCCAGATAGCTGATATAGCGTTTGTGATCATTTTGCTGTGCTGTTGTCATGCGCATTTTGCTCTTACGATATCCATTGAGAGTGGTGACACTTTGTATACTAAATCCTTCATTACATTTATGAACTTTTCTAGTATTTAAGCAAGTATAAACTCGGCGAATTGTCTTCGTGTGAAAGAAACAAAAATCATTTTTCTTAACATACACAGGACAACATAGAACAGAATAAGATGTACAGTATTTTAGGTTACTTTTACATTAACTGTCTTTTTTATATACGGGCCTGCCAAAGTATACTCTGCCTGATGGAAAGCATGAGCAAAATCCAATGGTGAATAGTTATTAGAACATTATTTTCATGGAACAATATATATTACTAGCCGACCCACGCAACCTCGTTTGCGTCTCCTATTGCCCGTAGCGAGATAATTTTCCCCCGTTTTTGTAACATTATTCATTGTTGCTCCGCTACTGTAGGTCTTAGCGTGATGATGTATATCCTATAGTCTTCCTCGATAAATGGGCTATCTAACACTGAAAGAATTTTTCAAATCGGACCAGTGGTTCCTGAGATTAGCGTGTTCAAACAAACAAACAAACAAACAATCTCTTCAGCTTTATATATTAGTATAGATTTATCTTACAGTCGCTTTCGACCCAGCATCTTTACGATCTTCAATGTAACTAGCTTCTACCACGTGGTCCTTTGAAAACAATGCGTTTGAAATCAGCTACTGCCATTACTAATTTCTAAAATGTCTGTACCTAAGATATCATCAAAGGCAAGTTGTTAAAAACCGAAGACTTCATTTTTTCGTAAGGAGGAATCTATATCTATACTAATATATAAAGCTGAAGAGTTTGTTTGTTTGTTTGTTTGAACACGCTAATCTCAGGAACCGCTAGTCCGATTTGAAAAATTCTTTCGGTGTTGGATAGTCCATTTGTCGAGGAAGGCTATAGGGTATATATCATCACGCTACTACTAATAGGAGCGGAGCAACAATGAAGAATGTTTCAAAAACTGGGGAAATTTTCACGCTACGGGCAATATAAGGCGCAAACGAGGTTGCGTGGGTCAGCTAGTATGGTATAAAGAGGACGTCCTATGGTTGAAATGTTATTCTAAGGCCCAAGTGCTAGTTACAAAAAAAAGTTTTTGTCCATTACTTCAATAGCTTTTGAGTATTTTTTTCTTTACAAGCTGTTAAAATATAACAAGTACATAAATATACCTTTATCTTGAATAGCTATCCCTTAAGTTACCTGAACAACGTGTTATCAATAGTCGGTATCACGTGGTCGCTGATGGTAATGGCAGCCAGGTGGTAAATCGACTACCTGAGTCGCGTCGTACCAATCAAGTGTGCAAGATTCGTTCGGTTTTAGTTATTTTCACTAAATAATAATATAGATTTCTTAGATACCAATTATCTTTACTTTGGAATACATTTATATGATAGTTTTTTACCTGACTACAGAGAAGCCAAAAGAAAGTGTGTATGTTCTACCGTAAGGCTTAAACTACTTGATCGATTTCAATAAATGTGGTGTTAATAGATTCGTAATAACGATCTATGTAAAATAGGCTATATACATCTTTATCTATCTATCTATTTTTACTATAAAGGTGAATGTAAGTTTGTTTTTCCACGCGAAAACTACTTAACTGATCACCATGAAACTTTGTACACATACTCTTGGAGGTATTAGAAGTAACATAGGATAAAAAAACGGGTAAAAGTAGTATATAATAAAACGCATATTCTAACCTCAAAACCTTTTTTTAATAAGATAATCATTACGTGTTTGGTATCAAAAGAAAGATCTTGTCGACCACATCACAAATCAATACTAATATTACAAGCTCGAAAGTAACTCTCGAAGAGCACGAATGGAGAATGTTACAAAACCGGGGGAAAATAATCACGCTACGGGCAATAGGAGACGCAAACGAGGTTGCATGGGTCTGCTAGTACAAGAATATATAGGCGTTAGCGATTGTAGTAAGAGAATCCACGCGCAATACTCGTGAATTGTTAGGTGCGAATGTGCGATCCTGCAAGATAAGTATATACTTAATATATATATATTGACGTGTATATATGTATAATATGTATATATTTATGACGCCCACCACTGTTACTCCTGTACACCAGGATCAACAGCGGTGACCCACGAACACACCGAGTTATGACACTCGGGAAGTCCCAGGAAAAAAAATAACTGTCTTGGAACCCGCAACGAAATTAATCAGAAGAAAAACAGGAGGAGTTGGAAATATGATAAGTCCACTTCCCTCCTTAGCAAAGCGGGAGACAAAATAAAGTTAAAATAGGCAGACACCTTTATTTTAAACCGAGAAGCACCACGGATAAAATATTATAGGTCCTAAGTGAGCTATATTTGATTACTATAGTATGTATGGCAGAATCGCCTAAACGCACAGAAATTAACCGCAGTTGACACAAGATATAGTATACCGCCCCAGATGTCATTTGTTAGCTATTTACCATTGTGTTACGTTCATTGTACCAAACTCCCAGAGGACATGATGACCCGACTGTTCACAGCTAGTATCAGGTGTTGAGCATTGACACAATGGTGAATCGACTAATTTGAATGAGTGTAGTTTGCTCTTAAAGTTACAGTGGCCTGTAAGAAATTGAGCGACACAGTGATCTACCTCGAGCCATGTCCTCGACATCCGTTCGCGAACAGATGGAAAGAACTGGTAGAGGTGGCGCCCCTTAGATGATTCATCCCATCGTTGCATATTCGTATTTGTTACTTAATGTCAATTGTATCGGTTTCTGTTGCTGAGTACAACTGTAACCTTGCTGCACCTATCTTACTAGATGTCTACACCCCCGAAGGTTGGCTAGTAGAGAATGCCTTGGGCATTAAGTCTACCGATGTCTACAAGAGCATGCAATAAGTTACTTGATAGCTTTGGGTAGAGTTGGGTTCGAACCTGGACCTGCAAAGCCGAAACTTTACACATATTCGTAAGATGAGAGCGAAGAAGTCTCGGCTTTGGCTCCACGATTATCACAAATTGCTACTTGAACATAGTACCTACCAAATGATTGTTACTAATATTTGCCCTGATATCGTATTATGTACATAATTGTATACTAAATATTTTCCTTATTGATACCCATTTATCTGAAATATTGACAAACCTTGAAATTATTTAGGTATAGCTACTTGATATTAATGCGTATTAAATGTTTTTTCAAATAGGTAAATATATTTTGGTGCTGAATTTCTGGCGGCCATATACTCAGTGTAGTGACGAAGTAGGAGTACAGTTACAGTGTCACCACACCACCCCTATTCAATCCGTGGTTGTCGTAAGAGCCGGCTTAAGCCGAACTATGTATGACAACATTGCTGTATGCTGCATGTGCATGAGAAGGAAGATTTAAAACAAAGTCTATACCAATCCGTCTGACCCACAAAAACCTTATTTCTAAGGAATGCCTACATCCAACAGTGCTCTACTTCAATCCTACTTCCTACTATATCCTACTTAATCCTACTAATATTATAAATGCGAAATTTTGTAAGGATGGATGGATGTTTGTTACTCTTTCACGCAAAAACTACTGAACGGATTTGGATGAAACTTTACAGTAATATAGCTTATACATCAGAATAACACATAGGCCACTATTTGCCGCGATATCAGACATATACGCGGGCAGAGCCGAGGGAAACAACTAGTAATATTATAAACGCGAAAGTTTTTAGTATAGATGGATGGATGGATGGATGTTTGTTACTCTTTCACGCAAAAACTACTGAACGGATTTGAATGAAACTTTACAGTAATATAGCTCAACTTCTGAATAACACATAGGCTACTATTTGCCGTGATAATAGACATACACGCGGGCGGAGCCGCGGCCAACAACTAGTATAAATAATAACAATGTAATTGCTTTAGTTTAAGAAATATATTGCACTTTTATTCCGTATCGATACTATAATGGTTTACGTAACATAAGTTAGTATTTCAATGAAATTGAAGGTTACAGTTTTGTTATTTCCGGCTTCATTATTTACATATTGCGATAACTAAGTATTGCGCAAAGTAACGCAATATCGTTGGACATCTACCCTACTTAGTGAGTTATAGGTACTTACCTACTGCTTTTTGTCCTTGTTACAGGACTTATGTCGTTAGAATTTGCTAATAAGGGTACCACAAATATAATGAACCTGCTATCTAGTCTATACAAATAAATAAAATTCGAGTGTCTGTTTGTAATATTAAAATAACTGCTTTTTACTAAATGCATATGACGTATGTATACACGGTACATATATCATAAATGTAGTTAAAAAAAAATTGTCTGTCTGTCTGTCTGTTCCGGGTAATCTCTGGAACGGCTGGACGGATTTTGACGGGACTTTCATTGGCAGGTGACTAACTTTGCCCCGCGGCGTTACTCGCGGTACAACAATAAACGCGGGTAACACCGCGGGGTTCAGCTAGTTATTTATAAGATTGTTGAAGTTTCTTTAAAACCATTTCTAGAGGATTTGACTAAGACAAAAATACGTAATATAGTTAATATCGCAATTGTAGAGTTTTAAATAAAAGTTAAGATCAGTTATCTAAATCTGTTTGAATGTTTATGAATAATAATATTAAAGAAAAGGTTGATATCTTCATTGATATTGGTTTAAAAACTTGGAATGCTACATGTAGCGCCATCTTACATCATTTTCGAGAAACTTGTGTCTGTGCAACTTGTAGTTGTTTCACGATGATGTCCTTATAACTAATTGTTTTATACATTAAAAAATTGATTAAATTTACAAAAAATTAGAAGTTCTTTTAATATCATAATTCTAAATAATTTTAACTTTTAAATACGTTTAACATTTAAGTTCCGTTCTGAAATATTCTGCGAAAAAGTGGTAGCATTAGGTCGACTAGTGTAAACGGAACGGCAAAAATTGACAGTAGTTGTCAAAATGGCACGTCAGCAACAGGATGTTGATGAACTTTTCGATGTTAAAAATGCATTTTATGTTGGAAATTATCAACAAGCAATCAACGAAGCTCAAGGAGTATCTGTAAGCTTATGTTCTACATAAATATTTACAATCTCAGCACCCATTTCTGTATGTTTTCAAACTCCTTGTAACCGGTGACGTGCCTCTCATGAATTCGTCATTAACTTCCCCAAATGATGATGCCCAGCATCAATAGTTTTCAATAGTCCTCTGTTGGACATAGGTCTTTCTTTAGAAAAGACATTTTGGTCTACTATATCTCGCTAACTAGACAAGTTAGTATAGGGTTTGTTTTCAAATTTCCTTTTCCTTACAGTGTTGTTTCCTTGCAAAGCTTGCTTCCTTAAACGCTTGTTAGCTAACAAGGGAGCTCCCTCTTACGACACCCAATTCTATTCTTACTCCGTAGAATAATTTAAACATTTTTTTAGAGTTTATGTAGATGATTATTTATTTTCACAGCCATCAACCCCATTGACAGCACTGCAGCGAGATGCTTTTCTGTACCGTTCGTACATTGCCCAAGGCAACTACAGGATTGTGTTGCAAGAACTCAAGACCGCTGATCCTATGCTTCAGCCACTGAAAACTCTTGTGGACTATCTGTCTCCAGATGCTAACAAGCCGGCAATTGTTGCTGATATTGATGCCAGAGTAAGTTTGTTTGGACAAAAGGTGATAAATACTGCTTAATGTTCAGTAAAGAGGTTGTTTTTTAACAGAAGAGTGTTAATGAAACAATCTTTGACTTGCTTGAATTAAACTCACTTACTTATTACACTTTTTTTTTTTTTTTTTATGGTGAGCTACCAAAATGACTCTGCCCTGCCTGATGGAAAGCATGGGTAGAATCCAAGAGTGGTGGTCACCATCCTCATTGCGAATAAGCACAAAGCAGCATGGTGACCCGCACTATGGCGGCTTGGTGAGATGCTTTTTCACGCCCCGCTTAAAGGACCCGGGATCATAGTGGGAAGGAAACACGTATGCCGGTAATGAGTTCCAGGTTGTGACCGCTCGGCACAGGAAGGAAGAACCGAAGCGATGAGTTAACAATTGAGAGTATATAAATTATATAATCTGTAAATATTTACTCACTATTTATATGCACAGATAGTATTTTAAGATTAGAAGAAAGTCTTATATGAATCTTATATGAGCATACATCAGGATGTATATAGTGTTTACTAGCTGACCCATGCAACTTCGTCTGCATATAGTTTCAATAATTCTCAGCTCCTATTGTTCTAAGCGTGGTGTTAATTATCATTTCTTAGGCACACCAGCAAAACATAAAAAAAGTGAAAATTGCCTTCTCTGTATCAGCCAATGGTTGACTGGTAGAGAATGCTGTCGGCATTAAGTCTGCCAATACACCAAATGAGCATGATAGTCATAGATTCCAGTCAGCCTAAACTTATGTCAATTTAGGAGAGATGAAAGTTATAGGGTCGGTAGTCTAACATATACTCAGAAAGGAATGGATACTCACTAAGCTGAAAGAGGAGCCTTTTTAGAAATAAATAAATATTTCGGACATCTAACACACAACACCATCTAGTCCCAAACTAAGCAGAGCTTGTATTATGGGTACTAGATAATTTTTTTTTGTAAATACATACATATAGATAGAAAACACCTAAACTCCAAACAAATATTTGCAGATCATACAAACATTTAGTCCGAATCTAACCTCTGACCTCAAGAACAACAGTTGTGTACTAAGTTTAAAGTTTATAGTTAGTGGGTATCAAAGGTGAAAAAAAAACCATGCTAACCATTAGTATTCTATAGTTCTGTAGTATGACATATATCTATAATATATAAAGCTGAAGAGTTTGTTTGTTTGTTTGTTTGAACACGCTAATCTCAGGAACCGCTGGTCTGATTTGAAAAATTCTTTCGGTGTTGGATAGTCCATTTATCGAGGAAGGCTGTAGGGTATATATCATCACGCTACTACTAATAGGAGCGGAGCAACAATGAAGAATGTTTCAAAAACGGGGGAAATTTTCACGCTACGGGCAATATAAGGCGCAAACGAGGTTGCGTGGGTCGGCTAGTACCCTAGACAGTGTTTATGTCATCCTACAGAATTTTAAATCTTTATGATTATATATACAAAAAATCTTTCTACAAATTATCATCATACAGTAATATTAAAGTGACGTAAGAATGTATTATGTTGCAGGTTGCAAAAGGCACAGAACTAATGAATGAAATATTCCTGATTGTGGCCGCCAGTATCTACTATCATGAGGACAATTATGAAGCAGCCCTCAAGTATGTTAAAAACATTCAACTAATACTATTCAAAATAATCACTAGGGACCGAATTATATGCATACTAGCTGTCCCGGCAAACATCGTTTTGCCATAAATACTAAAAAATTAAAAATTTATTAAAAAAACATTTTCCAGCGGACAAAATTGTGAATCTAAACCATTCTCAGATCCCCTTGAACACACACAAAAAATTTCATCAAAATCAGTCCAGTCGTTTGAGAGTAGTTCAGTGACATACACACTCACAGAAGAATTATATATATAAAGATTTAAGTCATCCTCTGTGATAATAGCATATTGTACTTAAGATCTAGTATGATGCATATTATCAGTAATTTTTCAAATTTTTATTAATTAATACAAGAAATGGTTATTTTTTCAGGATCCTCCACAATGCTGAATCACTAGAACTTCGCGCTTTCACTCTTCAGTGTCTACTTGCTATGAACAGACCAGACTTAGCACGCAAGCAGCTCAAAGCTCTACAAGATATTGAAGATGACAGCACACTGACACAGCTGGCACAAGCCTGGCTCAATTTATCTCAGGTAGTGATTAGAAAGAGAGATAGTAAATTTTCCTAATTTTACATTACTGTGACATTTAATGTGCTAAAATCATAGCACATACCTTTATGCTTTATTTTTACAATTTATTTTCTTAAAGTAAATATAAAACTGCTTGTAAGTAAATACAAAACTATTTGAGACTAGCAGACCCACGCAACCTCGTTTGCGCCTCCTATTGCCCGTCGCGTGATAATTTTCCCCCCTTTTTGAAACATTTTTCATTGGTGCTCCGCTCCTATTGGTGTTAGCGTGATGATATATAGCCTATAGCCTTCCTCGATAAATGGGCTATCTAACAGTGAAAGTATTTTTCAAATCGGACCAGCGGTTTCTGAGATTAGCGTGTTCAAACAAACAAACAAACTCTTCAGCTTTATACATTAGTATAGATGCTCAATTGAATGTAATATCTCATTGAGTACTAAGCAAATCAAATTCAAAACTTGTAATGGATAGTTGGACCTTGAGATACCAAATATGTATATGTATAACTCATTATTGCTTCACAAACAAAGAATAAAGAATTACATAAAAAAAAAATAAAGTGCGCTAAAGGTTTTTTTCTTGTACAGGGTGGGCCAGGGGTCCAAGACGCTCACTACAGTATTATGGAGTTGTCAGAGCGACTGGGCGCGTTGGGAGCCGGCCCCGCTGCTGTGGGAGCTGCTGCTGCTGCCTCCAGAGGTTCGATCACCTTTTCAATCATGATTCTCTGCACAAAATTAAATGGCTTATGGGACAAAATTTTATACTGGTTTTCACCAATGGTGGTGATTGGGACCAAATAATTACTAACTGAATCCCGCGGTATTACACTAGCAGGACAAAGCAAGTCTACAAAAAAGTAAGTTACTCCTTAGATAATCAGCTATCTGCCAGTGAAAGTCCCGTCAAAATCGGTCCAGCCGTTCCCACAACAAACAGATGGGCAAAAATAAAAAAAAAGATGTTATTTTGGTATATGTATTGTGTATACATACAAATGCATTTATTTAAAAGAGGTTATTTTAATATTATAAACAGACACTCAATTTTTTTATTTATTTGTATAGATAATGGAATGGAATTTATAACGGATCAAATTTTAGTATAAGTAGTGTTGATGATATTAAAAATGCATTTCATGTTTTGTTTTTGTCATCATGTAGATTGTTAATCACATTTACACTACAGATATATTCTTTATAAATTATAATTATCAAATGTTTTTGGACAATAACATTCACCAATAGACAAAACGCATACTCTATGTATGTTGAAGGCTGTTAAAAGGTGATGACAGTGAAATGCTTCTATGAACTGATATTGTTTAAATGCTCACAAAAATCTCTATTTTGAAGGTTTCTATACCTAAACACAGAGGGTCACCCTACCTAGTTACAAACCCATACCTTGTAATATTAACTGTCTCGATGGCGCAGTGGTACGTATATGACTCCTGTGCTTGAGGTCTCAGGTTCGAATCCTTGGTCGGACCAAATGTTTGTATGATCTGCAAATATTTGTTTCGGGGTTTGGGTGTTTTTAATGTGTAATATGTATGTATTAACAAAAAAGTATATATTATGTATTTATATCAGTTGTCTAATCTCCATGATATAAGCTCCCCTAATTTGGGACTAGATGGCTCTGTGTGTTAGATGTCTGAAATATTAATTATTATTATAGGGTCACACTTTGATGTAATGATTTTTAGGAAAGGGTGTCCTTTCAATGTGTTTTGTCAATAAGCAGATAAGTGTGAGATTTTATTGGAGAGGAAATAAGGTATGTTTGTAGATTCTGTAACACCACGCCACTTATCTAAGGAGTGGAGCCAGTTACACCAGAAAACTTTGGTGTAACTGTTAGGCTAGGCCGGCTGACTTTGTTCATTCCAGCAATCTCCAATTTCTGTAATCTCCAGACTTGAAGTAGATCTTTACCTATATGAACATTTAGCACCTGACAATTATACTGTCCCGTCCCAGGTATGTGGGAGGAGGCCGAGCAGATGCTGAGCGAGGCCCAGGCGCGCGCCCCGCAGCAGCCCGACCTGCTGCTGGCGCTCGCCGTCACGGCCGCGCACAGCGCCAAGCCGCCAGAGGTAATGCAACACTTATGTCTACATTTATTACTAATTTTTTTAATCAGTTTTTTGTTTTACACAAATAATACAATATCGAATGGTATGAAATCGAATCGAATCAAACCGACTTTAAAAAAAGAGAAGAGATTTTGATAATTCTTTCTTTATTTAAATGCTAGTGCTTCACCATGCTTTAAAATGTTTTTTTTTGTTTTTTTTTACAAATATCAGATTTTGTCCGTGACTCCAACCGTTTGTATGTCGGTTATCGCGGTGAAGAGTTGCCTATGTCCTACTTTAAGAATCAAAGTATCTACATGCCAAATTTCATTAAAATCGATGCAGCGGTTTAACCTTGAAAACGTAACATACAGACAGAGTTACTCTATAATATATGGAATTAATTTATCTAACACGAAGGAACGATCCTATAAATATGCGTTCATGCCTAGCAGTTTCTATTGGGAAGTGTATGCAGAGTAGGTCCTCCGTAGTTCGCCGTATATACGTTAGATGGTGCTGTAATATGTTTCATTGCATGTGGTAGTCGTCATCGATAACAATAAAGTAAATATCAGCCCACTTACTTATCTGACCTAAATCAGTAAATCTTAATGAAGGACTACACGTCACTGAAATATTAAAATGTGTACCTAGGGACTCCCTTGGTATACATTTTAACAAAGTTTCTTAGAGAAAGTTGTTTTCGTATTAATAATATTAGAATGTATTACAAGTGTACACACATCAAAACTAAATATCTAGTCAGTAGTAGTACCCGTGATTTATAGAATAAACTATTACCAGGGAAATTGACAACAATATTTTTTTAAATATATGAGTGAAGAAAAGGGTTAATTATAATTCATACACGTGTAAGCATGTATATAATAATACATTTACCGTTATAACATACGCACGCACGCACAGAGACACATACACGCACACGCTCACACGCACGCAAACACGCAAGAACACACACGCACACACGCGTACTCATGTAAACCTGACCAAGTATTTCATTCGCCTTCCTACCTACTATTACCAACACCATTGTTCAACCAATTTATATTCTTGATGGTTTCAGGTATTCAACCGCTACATAGCACAACTCCTCGACAGCCACCCCGAACATCCCTTCACGAAGGATTACCAAGCGAAGACCAACGAGTTCAAACGCCTCGCCTCCCAATACCAACCCTCCGTGTCGAGTTAAACATTATTGTAATATATTTGAATTACTTTATAGCATGTATTCATATGTGTAATGAAAGAAACGTATATAACGTTGTTGTTTTATTTTATGTTACCCTAGTAACTTAACTAGTACTAACATTACTTGCAGCTATGTAAAAATATATATTTAAAATTTGATTAACCGAACTAGTACCATAATTAATTAAATAAATTTCAGACATCTGAGACGCAACGCAAACTAGCTTTCAAATTAATCAGAGCTAGTACTATGATAGCCAGATTGAATGATAGAATACTTATATACTTTATTTTGTATATACATACATATTCTATACAGAAAATAATATATGTAGATCATGGAAACATTTTGTCCGACCCAGAATGGGGTAGTTTTAGTCAATTTTTTAATTAGTCAATTTAGTTACTGTTTATCATCTGTTAAAACGATAACTTTGTATGAAAAATGTACTAAATACAAACTCGTGACGTCACTGTTTTAGACCACTCAATTGAGCAATATATTTAAACGTTTATTTGATTAAAATTTGTAACTAGATTAGTAAATAGTAATTATATTTTCCGAGACGTTTTGTAATATTCGTTTTAATGAAGGAGAAATAATAAATACAAATGGTATTTATTTACGATACAGTCATCTACTCTATTTGAACCCGAAACTCAACCACAGCACCTGCATACGCTGCCACTGCGCCACCGACGTGGTTAATTCCCGTAAAGAATCGCAAATTCATGAAAATTAAATAAGTATTTATGTATGTATTCCAAGATAAGTCATTAATCATGAGTACTAATATTCCCAAACAAAGGGGCAGGCAGAAGATCGGACATAGAAGAAAAAGGCAAAATTTCGCAATTAATTGAAATACTAGGTACGTGTAAGAGAATGCAGAGTGCAAAAGGACAATAGAAAAAGAAGCAGGGAAGCTCAGTGCAGGGACCCCTAAACAGATTTGGAATAATGGTAAGAATATAATGATCTCGGTCCCTGGTGTGATGATGACTGTCCTCATTTCTTGTCGTTCCTGAAACAGCGTTTTATTGAGGATATGATCCAGACGATTGGAAGTGGCACAATACCCAATTCAACTCTTCATTCGGTAACAGAAGGTATCTATACTAATATATAAAGCTGAAGAGTGTGTTTGTTTGTTTGAACACGCTAATCTCAGGAACCGCTGGTCCAATTTGAAAAATTCTTTCAATGTTGGATAGTACATTTATCGAGGAAGGTTATAGGCTATATATCATTACGCTCAGACCAATAGGAGCGGAGCACCAATGAAAAACGTTTCGAAAACGGGGGTAAATTATCACGCTGCTTGCAATAGGAGACGCAAACGAGGTTGCGTGGCTAGTTTTCAAATAAAACAATATGTATAAAAAAAGGTATCTTTATCCTTATGCGATCCTAGTAGAAGCTGTAATCATAATCAGTGTCTGATTCAGCACCGTCGTCCTCAGCACTCGTTATGTTGCCCAGTATGTGGTACAGCCGAAGTTTCTCCAAGGTCACTAAGTCATCTATCAATCCTAGTGGCGGATCTGGACTGTCAGACTCTCCTTTGACCAAAGTCCAGTCTGTGGTAGACTCGTGTAGAATTTCACCGCTTTGTCCTGAAATCAAAATTTAACATTTGTTAAATTACGAACACACATTTTTTTTAAAGTAGGTATTGTTGGAAAACAAAGGGAGTCTTAAGACGTAAGTGGCTATCGACACCTGCAAACCAAGAGTAGGTCAATCAAGAGTAGATATACAGTCATATATAGAAGAAAAGGAAACTTGAAGCCACTCTTACGTACGCTAGCTGACTCACGCAACTTTATCTGCATCTCTTTTCTATCATGCTAGGCTCCTATTGGTCTAAGTGTGATGTTGATGATGATGATGATGATTCGCGGGCTTGGTTTCCGCAACTCGACGACTTGTTGCGCCTATTTTGCGTAGATGGAGTGTAGTAGTAAGTGTGATGTTAACTATTCTATCTTGGGCACGCCAGCTAAATACACATTTAAACGCGTAAATCGGTTAAGAGTTCGTAGTGAACAACAATGTGACATGAGAGTGAGAGACATATGAGAAATAGTTAAGCATTTAGTATTTGTGTAAGAACTATTCTTTCTTCAAGAAAAGCTATTTTTTACCGACTTCAAAAAAAGGAGGAGGTTTCTCAATTCGAACGTATATTTTATATATATATATTTATGTGTGTTCGCGGATCACTTCGTCGTTTATGAACCGATGTTGATGATTTTTTTAATGGAAAGGAGATATCCCAACTGTGGTACCATGATAAGGAGACTAAGATCTGATGATGGCATCCAAGAGAAATCGAGTCAAACCTTTAAGTCGATTTTATTTTAGTTAAAATTTTACCTGTTATATTATAGCATCAAAATAAAGTTATGACAGTCCTAGCAATTTAAATAAAAGAGATAAATGTTATAAGCAGGATGATAGTTACACCTACGAGTCAGTGATAAAACGTTCGTAAAGGTCATCATCGCTTTTATTTATTATCTTTCATTTTAATTAAGTTGATAATAAATAATTTGCATGTGGGTAGTGAGTGTAGTGACAATGCGCACATATTTATTAATATGATATGATTCTGTAATATTATTAGGTATGGTGAAGTACTTGCACTTTTCGAGAGCAACCAGTACAATATTTACAGTTATGTGATCCTGGTCCCAGTTAACATTTTACAAACGTAAACGTTAATGGAAAACTAAGACAGGTATGGGAATGGCGATTATAGAAAGAGAACCGACACGAAAAACTTCCAACTTTGATAAGGGGGAGCTGATGAAATAGGAAGTTGTGAAATAGCGCTTGCGCTGTGTTTCACCGAGTGAGTAAGGATACCGAAGACGGAGACCCATACCCCAACTTCTCCCTTTCCCCCAAGGTGAGGCGTTGCGGGTGTCCATGGGCTGCGGTAATCGCTTACCACCAGGTGATACGTCTGCTCGTTTGCCTCATACCAAAAAAAAGGCCTATCTTCAGAATTCTTTACTCATATATTTGTTATAGAAGAGCCATGCTTTGGTATAAATTGACCAGGCCCGACCATAATAATACCACAACTCATAGAAATGCAGAGTTAAGCAGTTCTTGTAGTACCTTTCATAGAGTGAGGTCACCGCAGCCCAAACTTTACTCCCCTGTCATTGGTGGGAGGAGGGTGTACTTCCTCCTTCCTATGTTCAGCAGTGGATTATTATTGGCTGTCGGTGATTTGATGATAGAATATTTGTTTGTACAATATCTTCTATTTATCAAGTGTGCGTATACTAACCGTTAGGCGTGATTTCCACATGTCCTTCTATAGGCGGTGCGGTATATGCTTCCAGCTCCTGCTCCGTCTTGCTCTCCTTGTCAAATTTATCTTGTTTGCGTTGCCGTCGCCATGCGTTTTGCAAGTTGAATCTTTCTGGCCTAAATCATGGATAGTGAATTGAATATACTGGTTACATATACTGCAACTAACTCAACAAAATCAAATTATGATAATGTGGTGCGTGTTAAATAAAAGTAGTCACGTGCTGACTCCAACTAGTTTTATTCTTGACTGCCTTACGGCGAGCGCAGTCGCTGATTAACATAAGTATATTTGTTAGCACTTAAACTTAATCTTAAGATTAGGAAGGAAAGTGAATAGGTTAAAAACATTGTCTCACTTTAATTAAAGTAACATAATTCCTACTAATGTGTCATACATCGCCACCAACACCACGCTATTAAGAATTTCTCAATTCGAATTGCCACTTCCTGAGATTAGTAAGTTTAAACAAACCAACAATTAATTTTGTAATATAATGGTAAAGATTACAGACATTAGTACCAAGATCCAAGCATGTACCTCTTAATTTTTGATTGATTGATGCTTATCAGTTTATTAAGCTCATCTAACTAGTAGTTCTAAAACTGAGACAACAGGAACAAATAACCTAATCTCCTTATCTTATCTGTTCTCCTAGTAACCTTACTTTGAGTATTAACTAAGCCCCATATGGTTTGATTATGGCCTCATTTTATCTACACAAAATGACGCAATTTTGGGAACTCGTCATTTCGTAAACCTACTAGATTCAGAATTACTTCGAACAGTTTAAATTTTTAACCGACTTCAAAAATGAAGGAGGTTCTATGTTCCACTACGTATTTTTTTCATGTTTGTTCACTGATTACTCTGTCAATTGTGAATCAATTTTGTTCATTTTTCTAAATATATTGTAACTAGCTTTTTCTTTTTAGATAAATAGTAGCCTATATGGTGTAAAAGTTGTATTACTGCAAAGTTTTATCTAAATCTGTTCAGTAGTTTTTACGTGAAAGAGTAACAGTCATTCTCACGAACTTTCGCATTTATAACATTAGTAAGATAGACTTTTAAGATGATTCTGTTTCTTCTCATTCTTTAGTAATATTTAGGAATAGTTTATTTCTTTCTACTTACCGTTCACCGTCTTTGTACACTTTAGCTTCTATATTTTGGATGTCATGTCTTAAGTCTGCTATCATGAGAAGCATCAGATCTAAAGAGCCTTTAGGTCCGCGCGGTCCCCTTGGGCCTCTCGGTCCGCTATCACCCTTCGGACCTTCCATACCTGGAGGCCCTGCAGGACCCTGAAATATGATGATCATATGTTTAATTTTATTGAATTCTATCACTTGCAAATATATATCCTAACTAGCTTTTGCACGCGGCTTCGCTCACGCAGACTTTCATCCCCTGATTTACCCCTTCAGGGGTGGAATTTCAAAAAATCCTTTCTTAGTGCTCACTTACATTGTATAAAAATCAACATGCAAAATTTCAGGATTCTAGGTTCAGCGGTTTTTGCTGGGCGTAGATCTCTCTCTATGTCAGTCACCTTCCTCTTTCGTATATATATATATTCACACTCACCCTAGGTCCTCTTTCACATCGACAGTAGCCTCCTTCTAAAGGTGCTGTTGAATCTAAAACCCTATACGAGTAGGAGCCTTCAGCAAAACGATCACCTCCTGAAAATGAACAATGTTTGTTATCTACCTTGAACTATCACAGCTAAAATACTTAAATACAAAGGGCTTTCAACATCACGATCAAGAGCCTTTAAGTCTACTGCTTTGCATAGAAATCTTCATTTGGAAAGGAAGATTTAGCCTAGTATACCAAGATGGATGAGACGGGTTTGTATAGGGTTCAAGTTTTCCTACTCCTTGCACTGCTGTTGTCTTAGTCGGCTCTTCTCTACCTTCTGTATGCATATGGTCCCCTGGTATCTATTAAAGGAGATCATTCGTGAATATTCTTTTTTCGTTACTAACATTTATTTCAACAGTTTGGTTTGTGTATATAATCATCATGTAGTCAGTCTCCTCATACAACAAATATTACTTTACGATTTTATCTAGTGTTATCATTAAGATAATAATACGTACGGATTAAGAAGTGCTAAAATACTTTTAGGAAATAATTCCCAAAGCTTGATCTTAATCTCTTGATTAAACACTTAAAAGCACTTCGAGTACTTGTTACATCAACTTGTCTAGATAGCGCTAATTTGGAACAATAATATCTTTGGCGCAGTTTGTTGTACATTGGGTAGACATTAGATTTTATGAATTTACTCCGAGAATCTATAGCGGTTACGCATTCCGTTCAACGTGGCATAAGTGCGCAACGTACAAAAAAAAGCACGCCAATGTGACGTAAACTCCACACACATTCACTCATTCACACACAAGAGTTTCTTGCATAAATACCATCTTTCAAGATAGGATTTTCCATTAACGTTTTCAAAGCTGCTTGTGTAGTACGCAGCTGGTCGCTGAGCTGTTTCACTCTTCTGGAGAGCCAGGACACGGTGTCACATGGTGCATAACATCGAGAAGACGCTCTCACTAATGGTAGAGGCTCCTGCGAAAGATGTAGTAACTGCGCTCATTATGTTCCATCTTGTTAGATATTTTTTTACCGCAATTAAATATTTTCTTGAAGAAAAGAGAATGTTCCGTTGAAGTTATTTTATTATTAGGTTCAACGACAAAAAATCCGTACTAATATTATTAATTTGAAAGTAACATTGTCTGTCTATTAATAAATCTGTCTGGTAAGTAACGCTTAAAATGAAATTTACAAGGGAGATCCTTTAATTCTTGAGGAAGGACATAAGGTGCTCATTTCTTAACCTCGCATGTGTAAACCTTCTTGGTTATTAGATATCCAGGTGCTTGTCGTGTGTGAACGCTTGGTTATTATCACTAGTTAAATAAAAATAAATGATAGTTACTTACGGGTGGTATTGTGATAGACACTCGTCGCTCACATTTCTTCCCATCCCTAGCGAGGTACGAGGGTGGCGAACACTCGCAGTGATACCCGCCAGGGTCGTTCACACAACGCTGCTCACAACCACCGTTGTTGCCAGCGCATTCGTCGACGTCTGAGGATCCGGATTAATTAATCATAGGTTCGTTAGATGAAGATGGATGTACGAAGAACAGGCACAAAAGGTTATTACTAAAACCTCTAACATCTAACTGAAAATCACGTGCGGCTATTGCAGCGCTGTTTTAAAATTGCTGTTCCTGACTTTTGCAAGAGTTATTAATATTTTGAAGTGATAACTTCTTATGGAAGTATAAACCGCTTCGTTACGTAACGCGTTACGATACCAGTCTGTCTGGCTTGACTATCTCTCATGCACACGGCAGCGATTAGTAGGCAGACTCTTGCTCTCTCACTAACCCACTGTAAATAGTTCAACTTAGATCAGTTTAAGTTATCACTTCTGTCGGGCGTCCCGTGACGCACCCGTTTTTATTTGCTTTAATTAGAACCGTCAAGTCAAGAAATCGAGAGAAAATAATTGGGGTGGAAATAGATGTTCTGCAATCATAATTACCTATACTCATGACACACATCGCCAAACTAGGCGGACCCTGTACTATTTTGTCACCAGACTGCTAATAAACAGACTTAAATATTTCTAAATACATGCATATTTACATATGAGTTGGTCATGTGATTAGCGTAAGCGACTACAGATCAAGAGATCTTGGGTTCGTTTCCCGGGTCAGACTGCTGTTGGGTTTTTCTTACAAGAAATTCTTAAAATCATCCCGGAGTTTCCTGTCCGTGCCTCGGAGGGCACGTTAAGCAGTCGGTCCCGGTTGACATGAACATCTATGGCAATCGTTATTGGGAAGTCAGTGCCCTCATATATACTGACAACTTTTTTTTTTTCTTTTTATAAGTGTGGAAACCCCCTCGAGCCGTCACTCTGCCGGGGTTTACGGCGGGGCGGTGTGTTGGAATCGAACCGACTAAAACCACACGGTGTGCCACTCTGCGCCTGCGGCCATGGAGCGTATGACGGCCGGTAGCGAGAGATCCCCTCCGATGACTGCAGTGTGGGCCCGGCGCTGCGACGCCCAAGCAGGGCAAACCGCCAGCGTATGCTGGACCGAGTCCTCACTTGCAGTCGCAAAATATACTGACAACTAGTCCAACTTTCAAATTCGGTTCAACCTCAGGGTTGCGAAGGTCCGATGCTAGTCGCTCCGTGAAAAGACTGATATTCAGGTAAAACTGGTTTAACTAGTAGCCGACCCCAAATATTCTTGGGAATAATAAAGGCTAGGAAGATAATGATATTCATATTACAGATACATAATGCCTAGGGCATTTAGTCCGCCTTATGCAATGTAATTGCAGGAAGAATAAATAAATAAATAAATATACTTCATCTAGACACAGTACCAATGATCAGCTTATCACACATAAGTTTTTTCCTGATTGGAAATCGAACCGAAGACCTCTGGTTTAGCAGTCATAGTCACTTAGTACCAGGAAAACATATCAATACAGTTAAAAAAAATATCGGCATTTGATCAACTACACAATGAACCTTACCAACGCAATACGGCTGAGTTTTCCTGCGGTAGTTATCTGAATGGAACTGGTATCCATTGTGGCAGGTACACCACACCTTCTCGCCTCTCACCTCGCAAGCTTGCTCGCACAGCTGCAAGCTGCACGGGTCTACGGATTTTGGTATGCATCTGTATCATAAATATACATTTATTAATATTTAAATAAAGTTTACGAAAATTTAAAAATCATTGCACAAACTAGTATTAAAATTTATGAATTTTCTAAATTAATTGGAAAGTACATACATAATCGCGTTCGATACAAGTGCCAGAACTGCCATTGCGATGGCTCTTCTATTAAATATATGTGTTAGTTACCTTATAAATCTTCCTAAGTAAATTAGCCACCTATAAAATTATGACATAGTGTGTTAGCCCTGCATTGTATTAGATTCACATCATCACATGTGAATGACTAACATGTATTAGTTTAGCAAACGTAAACAACAAATGTCACTTACTCTTTATACCAAAGCGTTATGTTATTAAGGTAGATTAAAGAACTGCTAAAAGTCAATAAAACGGAACCACTAAACTATCGCCCCGTCACTTACGAAACGAATATTTCTACCAAAAAAATCGTGCAATAGATACTTTATCAACTATCGCAACGCTACGTAATACGCATTGAAAATACTTTCAAATGCTTTTCACACATACTCAAATGTCAAAGTTTTCATTTGCTCATTAATCATCAATAAATCAGGTCACTAGGCGAACAGCGTGCGTAGATGGTTAATCAATCGTCGCGAATACTACATATTACGTGCAGATTGATCGCACTTAGCGACATTTCCTCATTCCAATGTTCGTGATAAACGGACAAAGTAACTACTGCCCTTCACAGATAGGTACACAGTCTGAATGTAAATGTAGATTCACGGTTGAAAAGCAGTAGCGAAGATTTTCTGCCAGTATTGTTGTGAAAATAAAATAGAGAAATAGGTTTCAAATGACCTTGTCTTGTCAGCGCTTATAATATTTTATACTTAGCTACTAAGGCTGAAGGCTGTCGAGGAGCTTAAGTTCTAGATAAAGAAATTTCGGTTCCATATTTTTTGTTATATTTTTTGTTCTCTTGATACTTTGTTGTTGTATGGGAAAATTCAGAGTTTAATTTGATAGGAAGAAAATATGGAAATATAATATATTATTGGACGTTAATTTTAGTAATAGGATATTAGTTCAATGTAAGTATATCAGGGACTTGTAAATTAAAGGAAGAGCTGTCACTCTTATGGAATTCTGTTATTGGGAATAATTGGATATTCCTCACCGTCCAGCTACATGGACATGTGTGTCGCAACAGCGCAGCTTAATGCATTCTATGTCAGCACCACCGACTCTGCAGGTACCTCTCGTGCGCAGGAGTCGGTCTGTAGGACACGGGGAATTACCGTCCAAGCTGAAAAAAATATTGCCGAATTAGTAACTAACTAAGTAGAAAGTAATTATTTTGTTTGCTGTAACGTTTTACGTCACTTCTTGGTAAGTTTTAAAATAAAAGATTGTCGTATATATGTATATATCGTAAATACATTCAGGTATAGTAACGTTTTATAATGTTTTGTACACAGAACTCTAGTCTGCATCTGTAGATATCAGAACGCGGAGAAAAATTGCAGCATTACCTACAAAATTTTCTTGCCATGAATACTCCTATTATTTTATTAGAATCTCCACGTGAAGAAATTACTTTTACACTAATGTATCATAGGCATGTTATTGAACTGTACGACGAAAGGAAGTGGTGTCATCAATACTTAGAACTCCTAACAAAGGCCAATGAATATGTAACTCTTCTAGGATTGCAAATGTGCAAAGAGATAATGGCTCTGTCAGAAGCGTTTAGTCTTAGTCTAAACATTTATAAATTACCATAAAGCTTATACTATCTGGATGACTGGGCTTTGCTCGATATTTCTTTTTGGTAAATTTTCTATTCTATTCTATTCTATAGGGGGTAAACGAGCAGACGTATCGCCTGATGGTAAGCGATTACACCGCCAATGGACGCGCGTTGCCGGCCTTTGGGAGATGGGGACGTGGATGGGAAGGGTGATAGGAGGAGGGATTGGGGTATGGGCCTCCAGTATCCTCACTCACTCGGTGAAACACAGAGCAGGCACTGTTTCACACTGGTTTTCTTTAAGTATATACACAAGAATTGTTCATTTACAGCTACATATTAGGTATCATTTGAGAGCTTTACTTCACATCAACAGTCTTTAACAGTCTTCCGCTGGTTGGTTCTAAGGTTTGTTTCAAGTTTCCTTCTCATTGCATTGATATTGTCCTACGTAGTGTGCTCACCAGTCATGTCTTAGGACACCTTCACATAAACATCTTTTATGAGTCCATTGCTGGAAATAAGCCTCTACTTAAAAATAAGGTTTTTGCCTACAATACCACGCTCTGGTCGAATGGGTTGATAAAGAAGTTTTCCCTCTCTCTGCAGTGATGTTCTCCTGGTAGTTTGCTACCTTAATCGCTTTTTATGACACCCATGGGATAAAAATGGGTGACACTCCATATCTTTAATCCTTAGCTTTAAATCTATGATCATACGGAGAGCTTTAGTTACAAACCAACAAATTATTTATATCCCTTAATGTAGAACACTCGTTAACAAATTGTGGACCTAGTTGATCTAAAGTTCTAGACCGATATAAGATCTAATTGGGACAATGCACAATGTAACACTATAGGTCAAATAAATATTTGTTTGTGGACTAAAATAGGATCGCGTAATTAACATTGTTAGAGCACTAACTGCTGAATGACCTGGTGATTATTAACACATGTGATTAGAATGGTATGTATATTATTCTATGGATGCGATACTCAACTACACGATGATTCTCATAACAGTCTGAGCTAGCTATCTGCATATTTACAGTACACGACTGCCTCAGTGGCACAGTGGTAGGTACCAACCGTATCCGACTGCTGTGTTTGCGGATCGGACGGAGTGGGACCAAATGTTTGTATGATCTACACACATTTGTTATATTATTTATTAGTATTGTACACACGTATATTGTTGTTAGTTTTACTATAACAACAATTCCTGCTTTCTCTATCAATGGAGATTTGCAACACCCGCGCGATAGTTTCTTTGGGCTTGTTCCAGAAGTCTAAGTAACTAAAAATTGATTTTTTAAATATCATCACATCAACATTTCAATTCTGTAATGGAAAAAAATATAACAGGCACTTACTGAATACTACGGTATTGCATAAGTATGTTTTTTTTTGAAAAGTAATTTTATTTTTTATTTTTTAGAAACCTTCAGGTGACCTGTTTGCGTATTATTAATGTCATAAAAGAAAAGTTATTACTTACGTCATTTGCCTGCGGAATACTCGCGTTCTTACTTATTGTTTACAATAATAAAAGTGATTCATCGCAATGGAATTTAATTTACTCAACCACCTGGCATCTAATGCAATTGTCAACCTTTTGACCCAGGTCAAAAAGGGAAGAATATGTATGTGCTATCAACCAGAGTGATGTCATAGCGTTACCAGTGCTGAGCACTTCTTGCCGAGTGCGTAAAGCTACCCTTAGTTCTGAGGAAAGAGCACTTAGAGGCCATCCTGTAAGTGCTCTTTCCTCAGAATTAAGGGTAGCCTTCACACTTGTGTTTTTTGATTTACAGAGTCCTTAGGCGGCATAACCATTTACCATCAGTTGATTTATCCGCTCATTTGCCACCACCAAAGAATGTACATAGCTGTAGAGCCACGCTGATTTCAGCACGAAAGAGCCGTCTCGACCGGGGCTATACTATCCTCGCACAGAAGATCAAAGTAAAATGACAGTATTCATGCTGTCGAGTTTCGTTGGTGAGTGCGATACTGGAAGCCCAATAATGCAGAAGCATCACTAGGCCGCCATAGTGTGGGTCACCATGCTGCATTGTTGCATTGTCTATACGAGCAATGAGTTTGGTGACCACTACTCTTGGATTCTACTTATGCTTTCAATCAGGCAGAGTAGAGTCATTTTGGCAGGGTCATACATAAAAAAGCACTCTTTTCTTGAAGGCTTAGAAGTTCTATCGGTTTTGTTGATGATTTCATGACACAATTTGACTGCTTCAAAGTAATCCCTCAAAATTTTGTATGGAGATTCTCCAGAATGGTGATAACCTTACAATCTATACAAATAAATAAAATTGGTGTCTGTTTGTAATATTAAAATAACCACTTTTTACTAAATGCATATGTATGTATACACGGTACATATACTAAAAATGTAGTTAAAATTGTTTTTGTCTGTCTGTCTGTCTCTTTGTTTCGGGTAATCTCTGGAACGGCTGGACGGATTTTGATGGGACTTTCACTAGCAGGTAGCTGATGATCCAAGGAGTAACTTAGGCTAACTTTGTCCCGCGGCGTTACTCGCGGTATAATAATAACCGCGGGCAACACCATAACGAAAACTGTCTATTATTGTGACAAATAGCATTGAGCCAATAGCCTTGCTTCGTCAGAAGTAAGTGAGGAACTACTTCGCTTACTCAGAAATACAAAGCGTGTGGAAGCTAAGTCATACTACCTAACTAGAACAGATGTTTGTATTAAGATAGTCTTAAAAGTCAACCCAGAACAGTACAGTATAATACTAACGTTAAGTTTGTGGTATATAAGTACTAGTATTTTTGTCCTACTGGTGCGTAAATCTATATACATAAAACTGAATCCCTACTTGCTTTGGTCACGATTTTGCTAATTATTTTTGTGTTGAATAGCCCATTTAGCGAGGAAGGTTTAAGGCTATGTAACATAACTCTACGACCAATAGGAGCCGGGTATCGACCGAAAATTTTGGGAAAATGGGAAAAAAATATTTCTTATGGAGAGACGCAAACGAAGTTGAGCGGGTCAGCTTGTTTATAATAAAAATAAATTAAATATAATATTTTCGTCATGCTTTCATGACTTCCTTCGTTTTATTTCTGTTGATTACTAGGAGAACATAAATTTTAAAAGGTTTATATGATTTGCAGTTTGTCATACGTTTAATATTTTAGTTTATAGCGCGTATATTTTTGGAGTTATGACATTATGCACAGAGCACGGAAACATCGTACACTCAGCCAGAGCATTTGATATAAATTATCATGCATTAACTAGGGTTGCCACCAGTTCTATGAGAAATTATATAATACCGTATGTAAATCAATTTTTTTTTAATACACATAAATAAAATTGGAGTGTGATTTATGTTTGTAATATTAAAATAACCGCCTTTTACTAAATGCATATGTATGTATACACGGTACATATACCAAAAATGTACTTTTAATTTTATATTGTATATCTGTCTGTCTGTCTGTTTGTCTCTCTGGAACGGCTGAATCGATTTTGACGGGAGTTTACTGGCAGGTAGCTGATGATCCAGGGAGTAACTTAGGCTACTTTTTTAAGACTAGCTTTGTCCTGCGGCGTTACCGAGGGGTTCAGCTAGTAATGTTATAAAATACAAAATTAAGTAAAAAGCCGTTATTTTAATATTACAAACACACACTCCAATTTTATTTATTTGTATAGATATAGCTTTCAGCAAATTGTGATTCTTGAATAACGCAAAATACTATATTCTTGAAAAAAAATTCTAAAATAAATATTTCACAGCAAACAAATGGCAACCCTGGGGTGAAACTATAAAAATAGGTTTCTATTTTTTTTAGTTTCTTTGGTCACAGTCAGGAAATTAGGGAACATAATTTCGTAATATCTGATAACAAGTCAAAGACGTTTCTGTTTCCTAGATCATCATTATTATTAATGTAATTAATTTTGTCATATTAATAAAAAATACATAATTCGACTTAGTTATTTTGAGAACCAATATATTTATATTTCTAATTTCGGATATTTTGCGGTTTTCTACCACGTTCACTCATATTTTAGGTGGAAATTTTTATCACCTATATATTTATCATGTTAAGATTTAAAATATAGGTTATAACAAAAACTTAGTAAAAATAGTATTGTAGGGCATTGTCTGGTTTACACTGGGTTGACCTCCATAGACTACAGAAAGTGTATTTCTATTTATCTATCCAAATAAATAAAATTGAAGTGTATGTTTGTAATATTAAAATAACCGTATTTAACTAAATGTATATGTATGTGTACACGGTACATATAACAATACTGTGGTTAAAAAAAATGCCTGTCTGTCTATTTGCTCCGGGTAATCTCTGGAACGGCTAGACCGATTTTGACGGGACTTTCACTGGCAGGTAGCTGATGATCCAGGGAGTAAATTAGGCTACTTTTTTGAAACTAGCTTTGTCCCTCGGCGTTACCCGTACTACAACAATAACGGCGGGTAACACCGGGGGGTTCAGCTGTTTCGAAATACAACATACAAAGTACAGAGTGACTAATGACCTTACTCCGCACCATGAAAGTTCTCGAGCCTACTACTATGTTTACAGCTTTAGAGTGCAAAAGACGTGAAAACCGTTCTTCGTACCTATGTGACCACCCTATTTTTAAGTCATCATACCTACAATTGTTCACCGCTGAACATAAGTCTCTCTCTACAAAGGAGAATTTGGTCTACCATACCTCGCTTGGTATACCAAAGCCTCTGATCAAAGTGAATTTAAAGCAAATCCTATAAGCGCTTGTTTCGAGTTTTCCTTCTTTTTTTTTATTTTTGGCCTTGCCAAAATGACTCTACTCTGCCTGATGGAAAGCATAAGCAGAATCCAAGAGTGGTGGTCACCATACTGCGAATGCAGAAAATGCAACATTGCAGCATGGTGACCCACACCCTTCTCTTTAAATTGCTGTTGCACCTAAACATCATCATCATCAGCCTATCGCAATCCACTGCTGGACATAGGCCTCTCCAATTTCGTGCCACTTGGTTCGATCCTCGGCTTCACTTAAACAACTGAACCATTTTTGATGAAATCAGAGACAGAGATAGAACGGAAGAAAAACGATAAGAACATGAAATAACAGTTTATATAAATAGTTTGCAAAAATCGCGCCCATAACTAGGTATTTTATGCGAACAAAATCTCGGGTAAAAGATAGTTATATATCAAGTATCAACATATCTCCACTTAAACGTTTCGGTACATTAAAAAGTATATTAACAATTATTTTTACGGGAATTAACGCGATCACTTATTAAAAGGCGGCCAGTGCAACCTGGTCGAAACGTCAGGCAAATCAGAGGTATGTAATACCTTTTAATAAGTGATCGCGTTAATTCCCGTAAAAATAATTGTTAATATATCATGGAACGCGAAAGTTTTAAAAAAAACATTAAAAAGTACTTGGAACTAAACTAATGCATGTACTTTGGTCGTGATCAGCTTTCCGAGAATTATTCTTTCGTAGGCTCTCTCATTCTCAGAACACATCAGAGAAATTCTTACACCGAACTATTTATATCGCGGATGCAATATGAGTTTTGATACTAAGTGGGAAGATTCAAAGTGATGTAAACAGATTATACAGTTACCAAAGTGTAGCTTTTATTAAGGACTAGCTGGGCCCGCTACTTCGTACATATGTGACATTTGGATTTTCAAGTTATTTTCAATGTTTCGCCGTTTAAACCTTCCCTGCACTACGACAAACATTTCGAAACCAAAATCAACTAAATTGGCACAGTTGTTCTTGAGTTTTAGTGAGACAAACGAACAGCTGAACGAAGCAGAACAGATTTTTATATATTAGAATATAACGCTAATTACGAATGTCTGTAAAGAGAAATATATATTTTTAGAGATAGATACAGTTATCTATTAGAATTAAGTACTTGTGTGACCTAGTTTCGCTGGGTATTTTTTTAATCCATAACTAAATCCTTGCTAGATCGATTTATCGAGAAATCCCCTGCATACTAAATTCATTTAAAATCATTGCAGGCGTTACCGAGATTCAGATTATATATTTATGTATATATATAAGAATTGCTCGTTTATAGGTATGAGATAATTATGTATGTGTTAAGTTGGTTAAATACTCTTCAAACTCCAAAAAGTTCTGCACTGAATTAAGCTTTTTTGATCTGATGTACAAACCGCTTTGAGAATTATTTTACTTGTTCTTTAATTCTTATCAATTCAATTTTTAGTGCAACAGCGAAGCGTGGCAGTGTACAGTATCTAAGGTCTCATCTGAGAATTCGTAACGTTAAAAATGTACCTAATTTGTCGAGAGTGAGTCCATAGCTTTATGATGCAACAATGTACTCCATTCGGATGCAGTCGTTGAACCCACGTACTGATTTTTATACGTTGTAACTGATTAATAATATTCATATGATTATGGTTCATTTATTGAAGACTCGACAGCGAATAGGTTACTCAGTATTAGATTAGTACTAAATATGTAACAATTTGATGGGCATTCAATTGAATTAAATATAAATAAAATGTGTGTGTACCCCACAATTTTAAATTAATTTATCATGTTGACATGAAATATATTAATTTTACAGGACGATATCAACGCCAGATAAATAAAATACACAAATAAAACAATTCGGAGAGCTTTTATAGAGTGGAACTTCCGACACGATTGATATGAAAATTATAATCACTGAAAATATAAAAAAAATAGAAAAGTCACTGAAATCACTCACACATCTAATGCATCTTCGTGATATCCGTCTTCCGGTTGATATCCTCTCTCGTCCTGATAGCAGAGTACCAGGGCACCAGGGGAGCACAGAAGTAATGCGGCATAGGCCGCGGCTGCTAGCGGCGCGCGCATCACGACTGTGGGTGCGCCCGCGCGGTTATGCGTTCGAACAGTGATATCCAAAGTTATACTTGTGTGATGTTCAATGATATAATACAACATATTACGTCATATCCACTACATCTCCATTAATAAGTTTGATTTTATTGCAGTAGTTATTAGGACTTTCGCTAGGTTTGTAGTTATCACAAATTTTACCAGAATTGTCAAAACTAAATGTAGTCAATTTTTTCCAGTGGTTCGTATAACAGTAATTCTTCCATTCATCTAAAACGTTTATGTTTTTTTCATGAAAGGTACCCTATATGTATCTCTGTATCCCTAGATTCCAGTATAAATAATAATAAAATAAAGCAGTAAAGCAATATGTAAAAAAATAATTTTCTTATATATAAAAACCAATTGCTGTTCGTTTGTCTTGCTAAGACTCGAGAATGGCTGGGCTGATTTAGCTGATTTTGGTTTTGAAATGTTTATCGTAGTCCAGGGAAGGTTTAAACGATAAAAAAATTAAAAATAACACTAATCCAAATGTCACGTGTACGAATGAAACCTTAGGCGTTTCTGAGCAAATACAAACCCTTTGACAATCCGTCTGGCCTGCGAGGTTCAGTAGGCCAAAGCCTTCCTACTACGAAGAGGCCTATTTCCAGCAATTGACTTTAAAGTCTGTTGACGTTGCGTGCTTTTCCATAAAGAAGAGAAAAATTATCTTTGCAAGAAGAAGTTCCATAAATAGTGGTTGGAGCAGAGCAAAAACAGAACTACTTTAGATGTGGGAGTGCCACGCTTCGGTATGAATGGGCCGGCTCGACCGGAGTGATACCACGGCCTCGAAGAAACCCGATCCGACCGCCTACCCTCCCCTCCCACTCTTCATCCCCCAAAGGTCGGCAGCGCTCTTGTGACGCCTCTGGTGTTGCGGGTGTCCACGGGCGGTGGTAATTGCTTACGACTGCTCGTCGTTTGCCCACAATTACACAAAAAACATGATTAGAATAATTGATGACGTTCACATCTATTTATGTTTATTCCTCGTTCAATAAAATGTTCTCTTGCATAAATAATATCAAAGATGAAACTGACACATTTTTTAATAATTCATTTTTGTATGTTAAAAAAACATGTCCCAATCACCTTAAATTAGCTATGAAACATTAAAATATAATTATTTATTCATTTAAAAATATTCATTTGTCACAAAAAGTGAAACCAAAGCGAATTCTATTGAATCCAAAAAAACTTGAAGAACTTTAAATATAAAGTCATAGCATTAATAAAAAAGTAACGATCTCATAGAAACTTTGAATAAAATCGAAAAGTCCAAAGGAAACGAATAAATAGCTAAGAATATTTGAGATTTCGTTACCAATTCAGATAAGAATTTAAAAATAGCTTTAGATAGTCTTAGTGTTTCATAGATATTGACATAACCATCGATTTCAATTAACATCCTAAGTTCAGTGCGTCATTGAATCGTCTGACTAAGAACTAATACAAAAAAGTCGCAAAAAAATTAAGACTAAAAAGTATACTCATTTTCTAAACGGCCACAAAGTCTCAAAAAGAGGCTGTTATCAAATCCGTCATAGACTATAAATAAGTGATTTAGTTTTTTTTTTGTTCTGATTGTCATCTAGATTAAATTCAATTAGTTGACAAAGACAAATTATTTAGACATTATTTATATGGATTTTATACTTTGAGTAAGGTTTTAATTTTTTGACCGTGGGCTCTTGATTAATGAAATATGATTTAATAGTTAAAAGTAATGATTTAATAGTAAAATGGTAATAATTGAAATATGATGCCCTCTCTTACTCTTAATTACCTAATGCAGGTGCTACCTAAAGCTGGTGAAAATTTGAATTTTAATTAGACTTTCAAGGTAGTAGAGACACGCTGATTTCAGCACGGTTGGGCCGCCTCGACCGCGGCTTTAAAGTTTGAGAGCCGCAGCCAACGGATAGTAATAGTCCCAAAATAAACGAGTGCGTGTAGGGTAGATATAAAATATGCTGATATTTTAGGCTTCATGGACAACTCTGCAAGATAGGATGACCAAAAATTATTATAAGAAAATGTGTGTTCCGGGTTGATATTGTATTGGTAGAGTTTCTTTTATTCGATTTGAACGTGAGTAAATATATACTAGAAGCTTGTTTACACAGTAACTGTTGTGCAACACTATAAGCAAACAGTCGAACGGAAGGACCATATATATGTCGGAGTCGCGGCGGGGCGATCGGTCGAAGCGGTTTTTAAGAAACGGTGACGTCAGTTTCGCCGACGTCACTTGCATATTTTGTCAAGTGGCACTCATGATTTAAAGCAATAGAAATCGCTCTGAATCAAGTCTAGTCTAGTCTAGTAATCAATCTTCATTATTACACACGTTGGTAGGTAGGGTTTATTTGCACAGCCAAAGACAATATAGAATTCCAATAGTTTATTGAATTAATGAAGCTACAGTTAAAATCATAGATCGGCACAACCTTGTCAAATTATTAGGTGAGAACACCAAAATCCACTGAACGTCCGTGTCGACCCATAACCTCCAGTTTCCAAAATGCGTAGAGCCTTATGAGAAGAATACTGGCAAAGAAACTCATGGCCACTCTTTTAAAAGTTACATCTTAACTTATTAGTTACAAACTATCAATAGTCAATTACAACAATTAAGAAACCTATGTACTTAACTTATTTACAGCTTGTCCTTCCTGATACAATGCTCGAACTAAACTGATCTGTTGATTCTATTTTTCTTCAATACGAAACGGTGGGTAGTTAGATTAAGAGCCAAAAGGTTAGTAGTCCCGCAACTCGTGCGGCCGCTCTCTTTTATACCGGCTGCTTGCTTTAACTAGTGGTGACACCTACCACTATTCGGTGTTACCCGCACTCATTTTAGTAACATTTAATTTAATATCGCTTACAGAATCGACTAAAACTAAAACCACATTATTAAATCAAGCTGTAAGTAAACTAAGACGTAATAATCACATCGTTAATAACAAATAATCAGTGCGCCTTCTTTTGCATAGATTCCACCCAAACTCCCATGTTTCTCGATGGAAAGTTTGAAGTTTCGAATAATCGATTGAAATAAACACGGATTCAAATTAAAACTTAAGAAAACTACTCGTTCTCCGACACGGCCGTCCTGATGCATCACACGTCCTCGTGTGAGTCATCTGTAAACAAAGAAAAAGCAACCACAGTAGCTCAATTTATTCGGCCTGGCCCACAGGCATTCTGATAAGACTTACACGTCTACGTGTTTGTTAACTGAGGAATCATCTGGACAGTGAATCCGTCCTCTCGGCTATTCCTGACCAAATTAAAGATTCATATAAACCAATTTCAATTATAACAAATTATTTTGCTTTCATGATTTTAATTTTAAATTTGATTTTTCTATTCACGTCAGTATCACGATAAGGTTCTGACCATGCTCATTACGTCTCTACCAAGTATAATCACGCAAGTCTTATTACACACAATCACTATTGTTAACCTAGGTTCAGCACCCCTGTCTAAATCGCCAGTAACAGCGTTAAGACGTTTTGACTTAGTCGCTTAACCAGCAACTGCGTATAACCACTTCACCAGCGGCTTTTTGCTCAACTCTTAACCAGAGTTAGAGTTCTTTTTATTGTCACTTAACCAGCGACTAACATTCGCATAGCCAGATGCGCACCGCGCACTCTCTACAGATAAGTACTGCACGAGCTACGGCTACAAATGACCAGCGAGACCTAAGGAGGTAGTGAAACCAGGTTATCAACACTACATCCCTTGTAATTCAATAACTTTGTTTATTAATTAAAATAAACTAAAAGAGTGTAATCCTATCTCTATCAACAATTAACAATAGTCTGGTTAAACGTCACAAAGTACATTCCTAATAATTGTTCACGAACTAAATAATCAAAACAGAAATAAAGCCTTCGATTAATTTAATAAACTATTCAAGGATCATTGCTTTCTACATCATGTTCATTGGACAAATCAATAGGGACTTCACTAGTGGGTATCTGACGGTTTGTGTTCACTTTGATAACTGCGAGTGTAGATGATCAATGGTTGGTAGAAAATATGTGTGGGTAGAAAATATGTGTGCTAATATTTCGGCGACCACGTAAGGACCTTTATACTGTGGGTCTAATTTCATTTCATTGCGACCCTCATTTTATAAGAGAACGTAGGCATCAATAGAAACGACCTTATTATTTTTAAGAACTTTTCGAAAATTACAACTGAAAAGCCTAATGCAAGCAGATTTTCATTCTTTTCTTTAAATAATTATGTCGTTTGAAATACAGTAATCGTGTACCTACTACAGGAAATGCTATTCAGTACATTTCTTCAACCCGGATTTCTTGACAGAATTTATTGTTTTATTAAAAAGACAACCCTCCCATTAGGAATAAACATCCTGTGTCACGGGGGACCTCACAAACGGACATAAAGATCACCCAGACTCAGAGCAACAATTCGTGGACCACTCAATACTATGTTACAATACGGCCGGGCGTTACCTACACTCAATAATATTACTGCACTATATTGTCGTTGGCCCAGAAATCTATCTGACAGAATTTGTCTTATTAAAGAGCATTTGAAACAAAATGAAAACTTCTCACCAAATCTTTCTTGGAGCTGAACTAGAGCTGGTTGGATGGAGCTGACATTCACTGGTTACTCGGTTTGTAAATCGTTTGCCTTGGCATTCATATTGGAACTGCATCTATGACACCACACTTGAATAAGGTTCAAGTAATAGTCTTCTGCACTTTGGTTTCCTTCGACTGTCAGGCGAGGTAGTATCTGAAATCTCAGATTATGTGTTAGCAATATTGTCACGACTAAAATTGTCCTAATCTTTACTGGATTACGTAATCTTTTGACATTGCCACAACTGTGACGGCTCTTGTATTTTCACACACCACTTCTTCACTTTTACAGTCGTAGTAGTTCTCTCACTAGTTGGCGGTTCTCGTATAGCACAAATTAATTACGTATCGAAAAGATTTTTTTTAACGTAGGGTAAATGTAAAATAAAATAATAACAATCTGCCCTGTATTTTGTGCCTGATCTGTTATGGGTAACCCATAGGGGTAATCCATAGGGGTAGTGCATAGGAGTAATCCACAGGTAATCCATAGGGTAATTCACAGGTAATCCATAGGGGTATCCATAGGTAATCTCTAGGGGTAGTCCACAGGTAATCCATAGGGTAATTCACAGGTAATCCCACTTCTGATGTCGGAGTCGCGGCGGGGCGATCGGTCGAAGCGGTTTTTAAGAAACGGTGACGTCAGTTTCGCCGACGTCACTTGCATATTTTGTCAAGTGGCACTCATGATTTAAAGCAATAGAAATCGCTCTGAATCAAGTCTAGTCTAGTCTAGTAATCAATCTTCATTATTACACACGTTGGTAGGTAGGGTTTATTTGCACAGCCAAAGACAATATAGAATTCCAATAGTTTATTGAATTAATGAAGCTACAGTTAAAATCATAGATCGGCACAACCTTGTCAAATTATTAGGTGAGAACACCAAAATCCACTGAACGTCCGTGTCGACCCATAACCTCCAGTTTCCAAAATGCGTAGAGCCTTATGAGAAGAATACTGGCAAAGAAACTCATGGCCACTCTTTTAAAAGTTACATCTTAACTTATTAGTTACAAACTATCAATAGTCAATTACAACAATTAAGAAACCTATGTACTTAACTTATTTACAGCTTGTCCTTCCTGATACAATGCTCGAACTAAACTGATCTGTTGATTCTATTTTTCTTCAATACGAAACGGTGGGTAGTTAGATTAAGAGCCAAAAGGTTAGTAGTCCCGCAACTCGTGCGGCCGCTCTCTTTTATACCGGCTGCTTGCTTTAACTAGTGGTGACACCTACCACTATTCGGTGTTACCCGCACTCATTTTAGTAACATTTAATTTAATATCGCTTACAGAATCGACTAAAACTAAAACCACATTATTAAATCAAGCTGTAAGTAAACTAAGACGTAATAATCACATCGTTAATAACAAATAATCAGTGCGCCTTCTTTTGCATAGATTCCACCCAAACTCCCATGTTTCTCGATGGAAAGTTTGAAGTTTCGAATAATCGATTGAAATAAACACGGATTCAAATTAAAACTTAAGAAAACTACTCGTTCTCCGACATATATATATGTGGGATGTGGCTTGAAGCAAAATAGATTTCGTAAATCAAATTTAATTATTTTTTTCACAGAGTAAAACATAGAAACATAATAGTCTTACAGTCATTTCTTTTACTACTCATTTGACAGCTACACTTTGACACATTTACTTTTAAGTACAATGCATAAAATAAAGAAGGTTTGTTGAGTTTCACAAATTAAAACAAAAATAATTATTAAAACTAAAAATAAACCACACGGCCATCCTGTTTACTCATCTGTCCCAGATGATTCTTCTTCTTCAGGTGCAATCCACGGCTTCATTAAATCCGCGGAAGTCGAAGTATTGATGGGTCCTTCCCCATTTCCCACCTTCTTGACGGTGTATCTGTCATTTCGTTTTTTAGCGGTCACTTCATACGGTTGTGAGAACTGTGTCTTCTTGATTGCGACAAGGTCACCAACATCGTAGGCATTCGCTTTCTTTCTCTTCCTATTATAATTTTTCGTATTTTCTTCTTGTATCTTTTTAATCGATTCTCTTGCCCTTTCTCTAAGTTCTTGTCTCTTTTCATTAAATATTTGGATTTCTTCTTCCTCTATTAGTCTTAATAATTCTTCATCTCTATCTCTAATCTTCACTCCAAACAATAATTCAAACGGGGTCATTCCGATACTTCTTTGGTAGGTTCCATTTATACATCGTTGTACATTAGATACTCTGCGGTACCATTTTGTAGGATCATCAGCACTGAGTTTTGCTAATACGGCGATGATAATTTGATGGACACGTTCAACCTGGCCATTTCCTCTGGGTTGTCCAGTTGTAATCGTGTAGTGTGTGATATTCTTATCTTTACAGTATTGTTGGAAGTCGTTTGCAGTGAATGACGGGTTACGGTCCGTTATTATTCTTTCTGGTGCGCCAAAAGTTTGCTGTTGTAATCTCAGTTTATTAAGTTTCTCTTCAGTCGTTGAAGTCTTGACCGGGTATATCCAAGTAAATTTTGTATAAGCATCGACAACCGTTAGGATGTACTTATAGTTCTTATGTGTTGATGTAAGTGGTCCCAAATGATCGATATGATATGTTGATAGTGGCACATCTCCTTTATCAATGGGATGAAGAAAACCCTCCTTTTTTCCCTTCTTATTAGATATAAGGATACATTCAACACAGTTACTAATAACTTTTCTTATCTTTTCTGGTAAATTATCTATATAATAGTCTCTGCTAATTAATTCTTCAGTCTTTGCAACTCCAAAATGACCTCTTTCATGATTCCTCCTTATTATTTCAAATTGCATCTTCTTTGGTACAACTATCACTCTACTGCCATTTTTCTCTTTGTATAGTATGTCGTTATATAAAATATAGTCTTTATAAGCTTCTTTTTCTAATATCTTCTTTAGAACTTTTATGTGTTCGTCTACATCTTGGGATTTCTTAATTCGAGCCATTGTTTCTCCGATCATTAAGCAAATTGGATATCGGCTTAATGCATCAGCATGTTTCATTCTAGATCCTGGTCTATGTTCGATCTCATAATCGTATTCCTCAAGTAGTGACAAACGTCTCGGGCTTTGAAAAACAGGGTCTTCATCAGTCAGCAAAATTCTCATTTCCACGTTGCTATTCTTCTTTTTCTTCTTGGGGTTATAGTCTTTGCACATCTTATAAACTTCTTCTGCATACTTAGTTTCTTCTATGTCATATTCAGGGTTAACATCACTTTCTTCAACTAAAAGAGTGAGATGCATAATCTTTTCCACAAAAACGCCATCTGGGTTAAATTGTATTTTAAAGTCTTCAAGTATAGGGTTACCAATTAGCATCGACACAGGTAAGTCGTGGTCTGCTACAAGATGAAACTTCATTTCTGTGTAGTACTGATCAATTTGCACCTTAGCTGTGAATGTACCTTCGGTTTTAAGCTTATTTCCCGCTATGCCTGCAAGGCATGTTGATTTTACTTCGTAGTCTTCTATACTATCTTTAATTTTTTCAAATTCTGATTTCGTAATAATATTGACGTCACTACCGGTATCAATTAAAGTTTTGTATTCTATTCCGTTAATCATTATCTTCTTGTAAGGGGTCTTCTCTTGTTGATTCATAGTCTGCATGTTGAATTCTTCTTCTATGTTTTGGATATTCAGCGTTTTCTTCTGTTGATTGGTAGTACATTCATTAGATTTGTGTCCATAATTGTTACATTTAAAACATTTAAGTCCCTTTGGGCAAGACGGTGATTGGTGTCCTAATTCTCCACAGTTAAAACATCTTCTCACATAGGATATCTTGCGAGGTGAGTGCTGGGCAGCTGCTTGCTGTACAGGTCTGTTCGACATTTTCTTTTTGAATTCACTATAAATGTCCAACTTTTTTCTAAAATCTTTTATATCCGAGGCACCATATAAGATAATTTTGTTAGTCTCTAGATCGCGGATACCATCAATCACATATTCCATTAATGCATCGTCTTCAACCTTACCATGCAGCGCCAATTCTTTCATAACTAGGAAATACTGTTGATAAGTTTCGTCACTTGTCATCTTACGCGCGGCAAGCTTCTTGTGTATTATAGCGCTATTAATTTTCGGACCAAATTCTTCTTTGAGGGCAGCCTTTAGACTTGCGTAGTCTTGAACACGTCCCAAAGCTCTCAGGAAAAGTTTAGCAGTACCATCTAATAATCGTTTGGCATAGATCAATTTCTCGATCTTAGTCCACTTCATAAGCTGAGCAGTATCTTCGAACTCCTCAATGAACGTCTGAATAGGGTAGGTGTCATCTCCAGTAAAAACAGTCATAGATTTTTCCAAATCCTTGAAAGAAATCTGCACCGATACATCTTCGTCTTCACTTCCTTTTTCGTCTTTCTTCGGTGGCATTGTGGCGGTTTACTTCCTCTGCTTAGTCGTAATTTAATTTAATCGTGCTTTTTTTTCATTAAAAATCCGAATCAAAGTCTTTAGTCTTCATAAAAAATAATATTTAGAGTCTTCTTAAAAACTACCATCTTAGTAGATTTTTTCTATGCTGGCAACATTTTCTTCCAAACGTACTTCAGGTTGATCGACTGAATGTGCTAGCGTTCAAGATGGCGACATAAGCAAATACGAACCGGCACTTATTATTTTGATGAATCTTCGTTAGTCTTCTTTGATTTTCGCCAACTATTGCTTCGCATCCCGGACGAGCCCCCAAAAAGTTGTGGGATGTGGCTTGAAGCAAAATAGATTTCGTAAATCAAATTTAATTATTTTTTTCACAGAGTAAAACATAGAAACATAATAGTCTTACAGTCATTTCTTTTACTACTCATTTGACAGCTACACTTTGACACATTTACTTTTAAGTACAATGCATAAAATAAAGAAGGTTTGTTGAGTTTCACAAATTAAAACAAAAATAATTATTAAAACTAAAAATAAACCACATATATAAGTAGTAAGAAAGGTTTAATATTGAAGTTTGTTTTTCTTTGTACATTTTTTCTAGCAAATAAGACTCTTTTGTTATAATTAAGTAGGAAAATTAGTTTTTAAAATAAGTACCCAAATCTATACTAATATATAAAGATGAAGATTTTGTTTGTTTGTTTGAACGAGCTAATCTCAGGAATCACTGGTCCGATTTGAAAAATTATTTCGGTGCTAGATAGCTCATTTAATAGGAAAGGTTATGGGCTATATATCATCACACTAAGACCTACAGGAGCGGAGCACCAATGAAAATTATCACGCTTCGGGCAATAGGAGACCCAACGAGGTTGCGTGGGTCGGCTAGTTTGAAATAAAATGAATTCTCTCAAACTTGTATACATAAATGAATAACTTACCGATGTCCAGAAATAAAAACCAGGACTTAATGCCTTTTTTTTGTATAGCGTTAACAAGCAGAATGAAAACGCAGTAATGAGCAGTTAAACCTTCAGTAATCTGATTAACTCGGTTAAAGCAACGGAACGGGGTTCTTAGGACTATGGTATAACTCTGGTCGAATCGGCTGTAAGAACGTGTAACTAGGAGGTATCCTAGGAGGATCCTCCAACCAGGCGAGGTGATCATGCCTGGCGGGCTGTGGCATACTGGAGCAAGAATTTCTATATTAGGATACCTACTGGATTAGAAATGATTTTATTAGTTTCTAATTAGTTCGGTGTGTCATCAGTAGAAAGCGCTGTAGTATGTCTAAGTTCACGCTTCATGTGGGAGCCGCTACACAGCCAATTTGCGCCGAAGCATGATTTACGCACAGTAAAACATGTTTTCTACATTATCATTTACAACCATTACGCCTAAAATATATATTTATAAAGAAACTATTTAGCAATAACGTAATTCATGGGCACATTAGTTTATCTGTAAGTGTTTGTTTACTGAAATGTGTTGCGCTCGCGCAGACGCTTCATGGTCATGCTCTATCGCTCCACTGACACACTGCCGCCTATTGTTGAGCAACACCTATGTTTATTTATAATTTCCTGGTACTGGATTTCAATTGCTCTTAAAGTTTTAATAGGTACTAGCTGACCCATACAATGATGATGATGGCCACCGTCCATGGACACAACACCACAGGCGTCACAAGTGCGTTGGCGACCTTTGGGGGATGGGGAAAGGGAAGGGGGTAGGGGTTGGGGTATGTCCTCCGATATCCTCACTCACTCGGTGAAACACAGTGCAAGCTATGTTTTACACCGGTTTTCTGTGAGAAGTGGACGATAGGTTGATAAAAGGAGAGTTTAGAAATTTATTTTTACTCTTAGTACCTGGAAAACCGAGTTACGATCGTTTTTCTTTTGTAAACCAAAAATCTTAATCTTATCTAGATCGATATCTCGCCACCAAGACCCCCTACATGCTAAATTTTATGAAAATTGTTGGACCCTTGGGAGAGCCACGCTTCAGCATGAATGGGCCGGTTCGACCGGAGTGATACCACGGCCTCACAGAAAACCGATGTGAAAAAGCGTTTGCGCTATGTTTCACCGAGTGAGTGAGGATACCGGAGGCCCATACCCAACCCTCCCCCCATTCCCCACCACATCCCTCAAAGGCGGGCGACGCACTTGTGACGCCTCTGGTTTTGCGGGTGTCCATGGGCAGCGGTAATCGCTTACCATCAGGTGATACGTCTGCTCGTTTGCCCCCTCCCCTAGTACATAAAACAAGCCGTCTTCGAGATTCAGATTACTATTATATACAAGAATTGCTCGTGCAGATAGCAAAAGAATAAGCTAGCTAGTTTCGAGATTTCGGCTTAATGTTTATGTAGATTTTCTACTGAAAGATTATAAAATATTATAAAATCTCTCATTTATTTATTATTTTCATGTTGCTTCATAAAATGTTAATAATGACAGCAAACATTTAGCCTTGACGTATGTCGTATCTATATTAAGATACCATTCGCTGAACCAATGCGAATCACTCATGTTTCTTTGATCCGGTGTTTTTATTTATTACTACAACATATTTTATATTTTACAAAAGGTATTTAAATACAATGTGGTGACGGTTCAAGGATGCGGAGTGTCAGCACTTCTATACATCTCGTGGGTATATGCTTAGGCAGTGAAATCTATACTAATACTAGCTGTCCCGGCAAACGTTTTGCCATAACTACTAATAAATTAAAAATTAATTAAAAAAACATTGTCCAGCGGACAAAATTGTGAATCTAAACCATTCCCAGATCCCCTTGAACACACACAAAAAATTTCATCAAAATCGGTCCAGTCGTTTGTGAGTAGTTCAGTGACATACACACTCACAGAAGAATTATATATATCTATACTAATATATAAAGCTGAAGAGTTTGTTTGTTTGTTTGTTTGTTTGTTTGTTTGTTTGAACACGCTAATCTCAGGAACCGCTGGTCCGATTTGAAAAATTCTTTCGGTGTTGGATAGTCCATTTATCGAGGAAGGCTATAGGGTATATATCATCACGCTACTACTAATAGGAGCGGAACAACAATGAAGAATGTTTCAAAAACGGGGGAAATTTTCACGCTACGGGCAATATAAGGCGCAAACGAGGTTGCGTGGGTCAGCTAGTAAAGATATAAAGCTGAAGAGTTTGTTTGTTTGTTTGTTTGAACACGCTAATCTCAGGAACTACTGGTCTGATTTGAAAAATTATTTCAGTGTTAGATAGACCATTTATCGAGGAAGGCTATAGGCTATATATCATCACGCTAAGACCAATAGGAGCGGAGTACCAATGAAAAATGTTTCAAAAACGGGGGAAAATTATCACGCTACGGGCAATAAGAGACGTAAACGAAGTTGCGTGGGTCAGCTAGTACCATATATCTCCATAACTATCTAACCTATGATATTTCTCTTCTTTTTCCTTAAAAAGACAATTCCTGTATTAGGAATATACATCCTGTATCGCGGAGGACTTTACAAACATACATGAAACGGACACAAAGAACACTTAGACTCAGAATAACAATATGTGGACCACACAAAGTGTTGTCCTATGTGGGATTTGAACCAACAATACTAAGACAACCGTGCAGTCAATTGTTTTTAGACTTTGGCGAAACATCGGGAAATAGAAGGTATCGTAACCTTTTAAATAATAATTAAATCGCGAATAATTCGGGTATACAACAAAAACAATTTTCTAACCGATTTTTACGTTTCTTTCTTAAAAGTGTGTATTTTGCTGGCGTGTCTAAAATAGGATAGTTAACATCACGCTTAGACTAGTAGAAGTCGAACATTATTGAAACGATACGCAGGCGAAGTTGCGTGGCCGCGTGGGTCAGCCAGTACTACTACAAAAATTATGATGAACAAAGTGTGTAAAAACCTACAAGTTATTACTTGTCCGTGTTAAAAAATTCTATTAACTTGAAACTTTACTCATACAATTTTAAATCTAGATAAACGCGTGAAAATGACGTAGAAAGTGAACGAGAGAACAGCCCAGTATACGCCGCTGGGGAAAAATCACACTTTTCCACTCTTATTGTCTGTTCGGACGTTAGTGTTTGTTTGGACACCGAGCTCGCGCGCCCTCCCTCAGTACCTCCCAAATAAAATAAACAAACAGCCCAAATTGATACAAAAATAATAATGTTCTGTTTACTTTTAATAATTAGTTTGTGCCCAAAGTTGGTATTTTCGTGGTATCCATATAAAAATTGGGTACCAGGAGAGTATGGATATGAAGGAGTGCATGATGGTCTGGAGCATTTGAAGAACTTTGTGAACGAGTGGACGGTGGAAGTCGAAGGCGGTGAGGAGGTGGCTCAACTGATTGCCCTTGAACTTGGATATGCTTTTGGTGGAAAGGTATGTTTTATTTTTACATATTTAACTGTGGTTCGAGATATAGTGACCAAACGGTGGACAATTAAAACCAAATATTAAAATTATAATCACAATAAAAAGAATCATCAAATTTAAAACAAATAAGAATATATTTATAAATAAATAAGATATTTTGAACTTTTTTAAAAGTCATAAAACCACATGTAAATAAAACACAACATTAAATAACACTATAACAGTGTTTTCTACGAAAATAAATTTGATTTGGATTTTAAAAGTATTGAAATACGTTCAAAACTTATGATTGTGGACAGTCTAAATAAGACGGGTTATTAAAGGGCAAACAACAATAACTTTATTGTTGCCTGGTACTGTAACTAGTTATTTTTATCATAAACAAAGAATTCCTTCTTACTCTTCAAACGTGGCAAACTAATATTTTACGAACATTAAACTGGGCAGGCATAACCCTCCTAGAGCTTTACATAACACGAGCCACCTACCTACCTAATAGTTTTTTAAAGTTATCTAATTAACTACTTAGGATCTCTAGTACGTACGTTACTAACCCCAACTGCGGTAAATCCTAAGATTTACCAACTCCCAATAGTAAAAGTCAAAACCATTTTAGGACAATCGTTTATTTGGATTTTTTTGTTTTTTTATCTACGCGTGATGACCATGGCATTCTGGAGCGGTTATCTGTATTTTTCAACCAGCATCAAATTAAATGGCTTTTAAACTCTTGCCATTCACATTACAAAAGTATTTATTCATTACTAACTTAGTTAATTGAAACCCGCGGGGAGAAGCTAATCTTAAAAAAAGTGGCCTTAGTTACTCCTTATTTCATCAGCTATCTATCAGTGAAAGTCCCGTTAAATCCGCTCCAGGAGTTCCACAGATTAGCCGGAACAAACAAACAGACAAAAATTGTAAAAAAAAATTGGTAAAAGTACCGTGTATAGCTGTTATTTTAATATTACAAACAGACACTCCCATTTTATTTATTTGTATAGATGTATGTACATTAGATCGTTTATACATCATTAAATTAAATCTATATATATAAAAGAGGAAGGTGACTGACTGACATACCCAGAGATCAACGCACAGCCCAAACTGCTGAATCTAGAATCCTGAAATTTTGCATGTAGGGTCTTTATATAACGTAAGTGAGCACTAAGAAAGGAATTCTCTTTAATTCCACCTCTAAGGGGGTAAATCAGGGTATGAAAGGCTGCGTGAGCGAAGCCGCGTGCAAAAGCTAGTTAAACATATAGGTAGAGGAGGGGATACTTATTTATCATTATCATATCTTGTTTTTCAACAGCTTTTTATATCTTCTAGTTTTTGCTTGTTGTTCCTCAAAAAACAAAGTATCTCCATGCCAAGCGGTTTATCTGTGAAAGCGTAACAGACAGATAGACGGAGTTACTTTCTGAGAATTTATAATATTAGTATGGAGTATAGATAATTGAGAGTGAAATCCTGAAAAATCGATCATAACTTTTAACGTTAGCTATGTTATCTATTATAGACAGTACCAACAAAAGTTATAATAATCTGATCACCAATACAGTTAATTATCAGGGGAAACAGTATACGACCTTTGATATAAATATCTCCAAAAGGCAGACATTTTTTCACAAGTTTTGTTTATGAGATAAAATAAACCTGTCAATTCTTATTAGTCTCGAGAAAAGAATAATAATTCTACAGTGTTATTCAATGTTCAATAATTTTATTACTTTTTAGTAATTTGATCGACAAATTCTCAAGCTTAAATTCTTAGCGGCCATTTTTGGTTATTTTTAATGTTAATTCTTTTTTGATATCTTATCGTCTTTAACAGTCCACTGCCATATGTCCCTATGGCCTCTTAGATAGGACTTTGTGCTTAGAAAGGATTTTGCGCTACTATATATAAAAACTGGCTGACCCAAGCAATCTCATTTGCGTCTTCTATTGCCCGTAACGTGACAATTTTACCCCGTTTTTGAAACTTTCTCCATTGGTACTGGTCTTAGCTTGATGATATAGAACCTATAGCCTTCCTCGATAAATGTACTATCCAACACTGAAAGAATTTTTCAAATCGTACCAGCGGTTCCTGCGATTTGCGCATTCAAACAAACAAACAAACTCTACAGCTTTATACAATTAGTATAGATAACAAATGTAATTTTTTTCTTCCACAAAGGTTCCTTGCCATTATTACTTATAACAATTTGTGTTTGTTAACTCCTTTGTGGTAAATTGGTATTCCTGTCTACTCCGTACTAGGTGTCCCTGTCACACGGAATACCAGGCACCCCTTATGATATAAGTTGCTTACATAGAATAATGTTTTATTAATACCTCGTAGTACAATTAAAAGCGTAGAAAAATAATATACGGTAGTACTAGCTGACCCACGCAACCTCGTTTGCGCCTTATATTGCCCGTAGCGTGAAAAATTCCCCCGTTTTTGAAACATTATTCATTGTTGCTCCGCTCCTATTAGTAGTAGCGTGATGATATATACCCTATAGCCTTCCTCGATAAATGGACTATCCAACACCAAAAGAATGTTTCAAATCGGACCAGCGGTTCCTGAGATTAGCGTGTTCAAACAAACAAACAAACAAACAAACAAACAAACAAACAAACTCTTCAGCTTTATATATTAGTATAGATAGATACCATACTGGCCAGACGGATAAGTATAGTGTTTGTTTCATGTTTTCCTAGTCTCTCCAGTAATTATTTATTTATTTATTCTTCTCTATTTTATGTAACGCGTAGTTTGCTTTCTCAGTCGGCTCTTACGTCACCTCCGGGATGTAAAGAGGTGGTGATACTCCTTATGCTTAATCCATCACCACTTGAACAATACTTTTTAACATATAAGTAGCTTTTGTCCGCGGCACGCGCGTGTTCGTCGTGTAAACAGTATATGTCCTTCTTTAAGAATAAAAATGTCCTCATGTCAAATTTCTTAGAAATCGGTATAGCGGTTTAGCCGTGAAACCATGACAGATAGATAGACAGAGTTACTTTCGAATTTATAATATTAATATAGATTTATCAGAATAGTGAGGTTTTTATTGGCACACTGTTGGAGGGTTACGCTTCAGTACAAAACAGGTTGGCTCAATCGCAGTGATATAAGTGCCGGCAGCTAAAGTCCCTTTGGTTTTGATAGAGTTACGCGGGGATTGTAGTAGCACCGTTCCGAGCAAGCTATTGGACGTCCCGAGCAAGCGATTGGTGCGTAAGTCGACTACACTTCGATTTCCTTTGTTTTGATTTGTTGCACTAGTGAACTATTCGCGAACTTACCCCCACTAAGCCGAAGTTTGGCCAAGTTAGATGCCGGCACCTATAATTAATAATAAAAATAAGTTTTAAAACAATTTTTGCTTTTCTATGAGCCTGTAAGGTTAGCGGAGACCATACCCCCTCCCTTAATTCGACTCTTACTGTTAGGTTACTCATTTGCCTCCTATACTACAAGAAAACCTTATCAAGGGACGATTAAATAGGGCGAAAATTATATTCGTAGCAGCTTCTAAGAGACAATTGCTCAAATCACGGCTCCAAGTATGTCCAATCATAACCTGAAGTCACGTGCAGTTTCAATAGATGGAATAAGATATCAGATTTTGACATACCGGCCTTCTATTATTGGTAAAGTCGAGGTAAAAAGTTTTATGAAGTCAACATTCCTAAGAGGATTGGTCACGGAGACATATCGCCCAATTTCAACGTTTCTCTACCCTATTAATGGTTTATGATTTTTGTGTAAAGTCGCCATGCTGTAATGTTAGCATTCACAATGTGTATGGTAACCACCACTCATACTTTTCTTCCCTGCTTTCCATCATCAGGCTGAGTAGTCATTTTGGCAACTAAATAAAGAAAAGGAATTATTCACGCGAAAAATACACGCTGATCTTGAGATTAATGTCTTCAAGTGAATATGGACCTAAATTGTATAGGTAGCTATCAGTTGGAATTTAACGTGTTTTTACCTCAATGTGCTAAAAGAATGATTATATTTGAGTAGGTATATAATGGGCACGCGACATGGCTCTGTAGCCTATTGCTACATTCGTCTTAATTATTACAGTCATACTGGGTAAAGTTACGTCCCTTAGAAACTACTATGATAAAAAATTTTGCATAATAAATTTAACCCTTGTTTTCTGTATACATGGATCGTATGGATCCGTACGAAGGTTGTCTGGAAGAGATCGCCGTGAGCGATAAGACCGCCTATTGTAATACCCGATGTGATCTCCGCATGTTTATCTGTACAAATTTTTACTATAGTGGTGTGCAATAAAGTTGTATAAATAAATAAAAAATAAATACATGGAGTCGAAGATCATTTAAATCTGCGACTGGAAAGAGAAAAACGCAGAGAGAAATACACAAAATAATGTCAACATTTTTGGCATAAAATATCTTCCCTTAAATTATAAACGTAATTTCAGAATAAGCCCTGATTGGGAGCTGTTTGTTTAGTTTAATTAAAAAGGATTGTACTTTAAAATATTTCTGATAAAGTTTTCTGTCTGAACCTCCCAAAACATTGAGAAATTATAGTAACAGAAAAATGATGAAAAAAAAATCCCTGGTTCCTACAAACGATTTTTAGCCTTCTCCACCTAATGGATGCCACCCTTAACTTTAAATAAGGTTCCATACTATAAAACTGTATTTTACATTTGTCAAGCTGTAAAATGCCGCTGCACAATTCTGCTGTGAACGGAATGCCAATAACAAAATACAATTCCAGCTTTCAAGTTTTGAAAAAACATTCCAATAATACTTTTTAATATAGAGTGTGTACGAATGCTCCGCTCCGCTCTGCATTTGTTATGTTTTTCTGGTAGGTATAAGATTATAGAGTCTGACTAGACAAACATTGTTTTGCCATGAAAATAAATAAAAAAATTAGGAGGGACACCCTTACTATTTAGGGGTATGAAAAATAGACGTTGGCCGATTCTCTATATGCACACAAAATGTCATAAAAATCGGTCCAACCATTTACATACATACGAGAATTTTATATTTTAGAGTTTCATTATTGGTGTTCTTAAGTTGAAGTGGTCGCCACGCTTTTTCCTACCGCGCTCCTACAGTGTTGTAGGCTCTCATCCCACATGGTACAATATTTTGTGTGATCCACGAATTCTTGTCCTGAGTAGGGGTATTTTTTTTGTCCGTTTCATGTATATTTGTAAAGTAAGCTGCAACACGGGATTTATATATTAAGACGTCAAAGCTGCTACGCGGGGAATGCTTTTCGCACCATACCCTCCGTGGGAAGAAACAAAGGACGTGTGTGGGACACCCGGCGAACCTGTCTACCTCTACCCCCTAAACCGCGGCAGCCTATCTCAGCAGTTAGAAGGATCTCCATGATCGTATCAGCGGTATCTGGAGTCCGTACTTCACGTTTGAGGGACAGATAAACTACTAAAAAATAGAACTAATGTGTCGTCCATAGAAATCTGATGATGCTACTTCCTATTCGTCAAAGTAGCACCACAGAAGAAGGAATGAATATGAGAAGTATCATAATATAGTACATATTATAATACTTCTCATATTCATTCCTTCTATTGTCCTATTCTATACGTGTATTGTGTATATACTTACGGATTAAGAAACATCACCAAACGGATGGTTAGCCCAATTTCCCTTAAAACTCTTCCACCAGTATACTTTAGATAAACTTGAAATTGAAGCTCTGACGCCTAACGTATCTCAAGTGGCACTCAAACCCGGGCCGCGCAGTATATTGCACAGATTATATTATCTACCTCATATCGAGTGTGCCGACGCAATAGAAGTAATTAATCAGACTGTTTATCTCGTGTATTGAGGGTAGACAATTATAGGTGGTCACTATTATTGTTATTATTATTACAAGCTTTTATTTAGCTTCACCTGTCTCGATGTTTGTTATCAAATCTTACAAGTTCAATTTGACCAACTTCCCGAATTCCGATTGAGTTGAAATTTGAAATGTACCTGTAGTTCTGATGACAATGCAATTATATAATAAATATTTTTTTATCAATAAGTAGTAAAAGCTTGTTTTAAAAAAAACTTTTTAAATTAATTACTTGTTTATTTGAGAGCTTGTCCTTTACTCATAAATTCATATGAGTGATAAGCAATTTCTTTATGTGTAGAATTTGTAACAAGCTATTCTGCCTTGCCGCTGCCAATTCTGAAAAGCACTTCTTTGAATGTGTTCAAGAGAAGAGCCAGAGAGAGAATATATCCTACTAATAATATAAATGCGAAAGTTTGTAAGGATGGATGGATGTTTGGATGGATGTTTGTTACTCTTTCACGCAAAAACTACTGAACGGATTTGGATGAAACTTTACAGTAATATAGCTTATACATCAGAATAACACATAGGCTACTATTTGCCAAGATAACCGACATTTACGCGGGCGGAGCCGCGGGCAACAACTAGTGTATAATATATGTATCTCCCTTCACTACTCCTAGGGGCACATGACTTTGCCTTTACGTTCTATCTAAACTATCCACTATTCAGAATTTGTTGGATGAAAAGTCATGTTTAGATTCAGCTCACCTTTGTACACGTATTTTCATAAAACGAAGAATAAATAAATGTTTCAGCTTTATTTTCCGGAGGTTGCAATAGAAATAACTACACTTTATGCCGGTCAATCTAATTCCAAAAATAATAAATTCAAACAATATATGTATTGCTCCAAATGATATAGGAATCTATTTTTTTTCGATTACCAGTCTTTTAATTGCACCACTTGATTAAGGGCAAAGCCTCCCACACCCTCAGTTTTTCCTAATTACCATTTGTAGGTACATCGTACAGTCTAAAATTAGATGTTTATGTATATGAACTTTGTCCTAATCTATAAACATTTATATTTCTAAATATAAATGTTTAACAATTTATAGAGTATATACTCTATTAATTGTTTAAATACATTTAGCAAAAAAAGGTAAAACTAAAACCGAACTACGCGTTAAAGTGTTGTGGACTATGGTACATTACACTACATGGACTACGACTTTTGAAAATAACACTTTAATCATCACATAACCATAGTTAATCTATAACACTCAAATCGTAGTTGGGATTTAGATTTAACTTTTTTTTTTTAATCCTTTGTACATGACACTTCGTTGTGTTTCTTTTATATTTAAATGTTCTTTGTGTACAATAAAGAATAAATACAAATACACTTTAACAACGCGTGACTACGGCTTTTGAAACTTGTTTCATGCTTTTTCAGCGTCGTTTTTTGTCGTAGTTGGGTTTTAGTTTTTACCTTTTTTTTAGTTAAAATATTTTGGTGCCTCTGTAATATTATTTTTTTTGTAAAGTATATTTCAAATAGGTACCAAAGAATTATCGAATAAATACGGACAAAGTCACGAGAAAATGCTAATAATATTAAATGTTTGTATGATCTGCAAATATTTGTTTCGGAGTTTGGGTGTTTTCTATGTATAATATGTATGTATTTACAAGAAAAAAAGTATATAAGTATTCATATCAGTTATCTAGTACCCATAATACAAGCTCTGCTTAGTTTGGGACTAGATGGCGTTGTGTGTTAGATGTCCGAAATATTTATTTATTATTTATTATTTTTGAAATGTACAATTAACGCCCTTTCGTATGATACCAAACACGACATATTTATCTAAGATTTATTTTTTAATACAGCACTTTATGTCGGCTATGACACGTCATATAGCCTATAACCAGCAGACGATCAGGACGCTTCTTACGACGCTACGATAATCGTAGTTCAATAAAAAAAAACATTCAAATCAGTGCAGCGTTTTAGCCGTGAAAGCTAACAGACAGACAGAATCTCTTATTCATTTTTAATAGTAGTCTGGATTGGACAGAACTCTGAGGTCACCAATATACAACTGAATTAAGAACCAAAGTTGAAGCCGGAATTGCCAGAGATAAGACAGGCTCCTAACGGTGAGAATCACATTCATTTTATAAAAAAGTATTTAAATATACTCTATTATTAGACAATACATATATTAAAAACTTAATTATTCCTAAACCTACATAGGGTTTAGTTCGTCTATCAACTGTCTCATAAAATGACGTCAGCCCACTAGCGACCTCTAATAGTGACAAATGTTAGGAATTAGCCGAGCTATTTGTCTTCGTTTGCGTCGCTAATCATTTATTTGTTCATTCATTCGTGTTAACATGCATCGTGGACAAAGGCGAGCAATTTGGTTTTGTTGTAAAACAAGAATTTTTCATGTTTTAACTTCCAAACAGGTTTTAAAATGTAAAATAGGCTTTCAACAATTAGTAGCAGTCAATTCAAGGTCGCAAATATTCTTAAGATTTTAACTCAAAGATATTGTCATAAGGTAATTGTCATTGTCAAAGGTATATAAGCAGAGAATCTATTAACAAGCTAGAATATTATTCACGGCTATACGATGGTTAGACGACCTAGAGAAGGTCGCGGGAAGCTGTTGGATGCGGGCAACACAGGACTGATTGGTGTGGTGAACATTGGGGATGTTTTTGACGTTTTTCAGCTAAGATGATGGTAAAGATGGTAGCGAAGGATCGTTCCCGACACGCACTACATTGCCACTGACCATATTTAACAGGAACATTTATTGAATAAATTATAGTTTAAAAACGACTGTTTATCGAGCCGAACTAAGCAGTAGAAAATATTTTTGTTGAAGTTCAAACAAAAAAATAACTTTATCGTCAAAATCAATCGGTGTGCCAGAATAAATAATTCGGGCGAACGCCGGCGCTCACAAGAGTACGACGTATAATGTCGTTCATATTGGCATGTCGAGATATACGGCCAGCGCTTCTGCTACAAGACAGAGCATGATGTCCGAGACTGTCAACAGCTTCTCCACAGAGACAAAAATGAGGAGAAACACAAGGCGCTCGGAAGTCCAGCGGTTTCAGCTGTAGGCCGCGCCAAAGAAATGGACACACATACAAACGCTTGATAAACATTACCCTTCTTCTGACGCAGTCGGGTAAAAAGTAGGTCAAAATCGAGTTCAAAGGTTACATACAAACAGAAAAACACACAAGTCTTAAAAATGCCTGCAATAAATTTCTTTAATTCAATTCTTGGGTTGCTTACCACCTAGTAAGTAAATTCTTAGAGGAAACTCTGAGGAGAAGGGACAATCGGGTCCTAAGTATGACTGTGTTCCCGGTAAAGTCTCTATTGAGATGTGATTGTTGTGATGAATATAGCAGGACAGGGTGACTTGTTGATTGATGATTGTTTCAATCTATGGCATGGCATACTTTGAGTTTTTGGGAAGGAACGCAATAACCAACATACACGCGAGCGGAATCGCGGACAAAAGCTGGGATATGACGCGATAGGGTGTCACAATGTTACCAGTTCAACTAACTCCATATGTATATTTGTCTCCGTAGTTGTATTAATAAAAAAATACTTTAAAAGTTGTCTGGCATTCGAGAAGCTTGAACACTTTCGAGTTAATAAATTAATTTAGAAGCAATTTCAATCAATTACGGTTAGGTAAGTATTTCGGTTAGACTTTAATTGGTTTAAAACTGTCCAGAGAATAGAAGAAAAGTTTTATTGTGGCAAATGGACTAATCTTTAATTCCATTTGTGTTGACTCCTTTAAATTATGCCTAAAAATGTTAAATACAATTTATGTCTTGATTCTTAAAGTGTAGTCGTCCCCTTAGGAATCAAAGTAAATATTAAATTTAAAGCGTAACAGACAGCTACTTACAAATATTTATCATATTTATTATAGTGATTGTAAGTTATATTTTACATAAATACTAACTACTATATATATATATTAGCTGTCCCGGCAAACGTCGTTTTGCCATAACTACTAATAAATTAAAAATTAATTAAAAAAACATTGTCCAGCGGACAAAATTGTGAATCTAAACCATTCCCAGATCCCCTTGAACACACACAAAAAATTTCATCAAAATCGGTCCAGTCGTTTGAGAGTAGTTCAGTGACATACACACCCACAGAAGAATTATATATATAAAGACTAGCTGTCCCGGCAAACGTCGTTTTGCCATAACTACTAATAAATTAAAAATTAATTAAAAAAACATTGTCCAGCGGACAAAATTGTGAATCTAAACCATTCCCAGATCCCCTTGAAGACACACAAAAAATTTCATCAAAATCGGTCCAGTCGTTTGAGAGTAGTCAGTGACATACACACTCACAGAAGAATTATATTTATAAAGACTAGCTATCCCAGCAAACGTCGTTTTGCCGTAACTACTAATAAATTAAAAATTAAATAAAAAAACATTGTCCAGCGGACAAAATTGTGAATCTAAACCATTCCCAGATCCCCTTGAATACACACAAAAAAATTCATCAAAATCGATCCAGTCGTTTGAGAGTAGTTCAGTGACATACACACTCACAGAAGAATTATATATATAAAGATATCTTCCATTTGTTTAAAAAGTACAAGAATTTGTAGTAATGTGTAAACGGCATTACCAGGAGACCATAAAAATATATGTTTTTATTTCGAGGCAATATACATTCCTCACATCCTATCTATTTATCTATCCATCCTTCCATAATTATAAATGTGAATGTAACATTTTTTGTTACGCTTTCACGCGAAAACTACTAAACCGATCATCATGAAACTTTGTACACATATTTTTGGATGAATTAGAAGTAACATACGATACTTTTTATTAAATGCGAGCGAAGCCGCGGGCGAAAGCTAGTAATATATAATAATAAAATGGATTGATAGCCAAGAGCCTCGACCAACACCTTAAGAGGCTCACTTTAGAGGGATCAAGTATCTGATACAGAAGGCAGTCCTCAAGTCCTCCTTGACACAATGACACGGCACGTATAATGAGAAGGTTCCTGTCTTTGGAGCCCTAATCACCGGTTTCTTGATCCCTGTACCCGAAGTCGGTGATCTACTATTTTTTAAACAATTTTATTATATTTTTAAAATATCTGTATTTTATTTTTTATGTATTTAAAAATGTAAATAATAAGTTTTTAGATGTTTAGATAAAGAGAACAATATTAAACCGTTTCATACATCAATTTACGTTTCAAATGATATTAGTATTTTTTATAGATATATTTAGTAGTTAGTGTTAGTTTTGAATTGAGTGTATGGACCCCTTCTTCGGTATAACCCTTTTTTTCATATGCAAACCCCCTCGGGCCTCCACCCCACCGGCGTTTCGGTATAAACCTTTTTTTTACTGTGGACACCCCCTTGGGCAGACACCCCGCCGCGGGCGCTGTATCGGAATCGAACCGACTAAAACCACACGGTGTGCCACTTTGCGCCTGAGACGGAAGGGGTCCGGGAAACGCTGTTATTAATACATCCGAAACCCCTCCCAGTTTGGGTATAAGCCTCCCCCAGTCTCCCCCACTTTTCTCTATTCTTGCCTGGTCGACCAGGGCAACATAATATATATGGATACTTGAGCGTGACAAATCTAAACATAAGTACATTTTTATTCAAAATCCTGCACAAAGGGTGCAGTGGTTTAAATTAAGATTTCGTGTAATCCACAAATTGTGGTTCGTCTGGGTTTTCTTTACGTCCGTTACATAAAAGTTTCTAAAGACCCCGTGAAACTGCATATATCAGCACGAAAGTATTCCCATATTTTTTTGTTGAAAATCTGTACAGAAAGCAATAATTTGCCATGCTGTTGGCAAAAATCGCAATAACAGACAATATCTAAGTCATTACAAAGAAACAATTGAGTTAGTTACTAAGCGACATTCCGGCACCCACACATTAAAGCTAAGTGAAGTTTATTTTTACTTTCTATGGATTTACGTCCGAACGAATGAACTGAGACTGAAGTTAATTTGCCAGGAAAGCAGGAACAACCTAGATGTGCAACAGTCAGTAATATTCATCACTTAGTTCATTCACTTTATAAAAATTCCTTAGTTTTTTTTCCTTTTTAATTTTTTTTTATAGAATACGATTTTCATTGTAAATGATTTTGTGGAAGACGATTTAGAAACCCTGTAAGTAGGCAGTGGAAATATTAGATAGTTAGGAGTTGTGCATCCAATTATCTTTAGGCTAGTTTTAACCGACCTAAAAAAGAGGAGGTTCTCATTTTGACTGTATTTTTTTAGGTTTGTTACCTTTCTTACCTTACCTTAACTTTCGACTGGGTGAATCGATTTTGATAATTATTTTTAATTTGAAAGCTGATACTACCCGTTTGTTTCAATTTCGTCGAGTGCCTGACTTGAATTATTAAATTTTACTTACTACAATATAGTAAGCAAATGTCAAGCATGGGTTACATAAAGCCTGGACTAAATACCACAACCTACTTTATAATTTTACTTTCCTACGCTGTTTCGTTTGTGATTTTTTGTTGGCATAATATTCTAAATAAATTACTGAATTAGTCTACTTTGAATAATATTTTTTAGAATTTTAATTGACTAAAGCAGTAAACAGGCCCACCCTACATGTGAGTAATATTAAAACAAAACGTGCTTAACTTGACTACCACAAAAAAGTGGTGATAATTACTAATTATTATCATTATTAAAAATTATATATTTTACATACTCAGCTCTCGCTGTCCCTGCTGACCTAGTCCTTTAAAGTCAGTCTTACGAAGCGTGTTATTAAAGTAAACTACAATTTCGCTGTGAGGAGTCGAAACTCGAGAGGCATCTTTGTATAACCGATGAAAACACATGGCTCATCAGTTACTTCATTCATGGTGAATCACACACGGTGCAAGATATTTTATATCAAATCATTTCCAGTGACGACCCACAGATGGCTCTATGACCAAATTTTTGGTACAATTTTAAAATTAGTTTGGTGTTAGACTACCCTCTTGCGTGTCTTACAGCGAACCTTTTTCTGTAATAGAATTCAGTTTTTCAGGCGGCGCTAACTGCTGAATTGGCGTCGCGTGTACCAGGCAACCAGTAGCAAAAGGAAGTATTTTTCAGCTGTTTCAGTCGACGTTCTATTTCCGTATGCGGGGGGGCGGGACCAATAACGTTTAAGTAGGTCGGTATTCGTGTGTATGTGTTATGCAACAGCAGATGGCTTCGTTTCGTACGTCATGAGAGAATTAACACATTTCAGTAAAATTGCTGATATATTAGTATTCGACTGAAAAGTAATAGAAGCTTCAGAGTTGCAATTTACAGTTGCAGTTTACAATTCATTTAAATTATTATCACGAGACAAATACATATGTATAGTCAGTCATTAAGGATAATATACCAATGTTCGTAAACTAATATTAATTTAAATTAATTAATAAAACCTTTTGCCATTAATATATGCATATTATATATTTTGTAACACCATCGATAATTTAAATACCAAATTACATTTTAAAAGCTTCATACAAAAAGTATGCACGAGTATAAGTTGTACCTACATAGATCATTCAAATTTCTTTAATAATTTTCTCTTTCCCATTTTATTTAATTTTGTTGTGATTACATAAAAATCACTAATTTTCAGCAAATAAAAAAGTTTCATTTTTACTTAAATCTTAACAAAAATGTGAGCTGTATTAGGATTGCATAGAAGAGAGGCGTTCCACGATGTCGAGTTTACGTGGTTTCTTACAAAACCGACCGCGACCATGTCATTCAACTTTGAGCGGGTCGGGTTCAATAACCTCGCTCTGAACGTACTACCGAACTTCAGCCTATTGACCTGAATAACTTTTATGAATGAACTCGAGGTCAAACATAATTTTAATAAATGAAGTCAGTAAATTATCATAAGTCAAAACATTTAAAAAATTCTAAAATAGTTGTGACGTGTTACATTTTTAATTTACAGATCTTTTGTCAGTGGTTACTGATCCCGAAGGTCAAGGGTTCGATTTAGTGTTGCCCACGATGCAAGGAACAAGACCAAGACTGGTCTTGTTCTTGCATTTTGGGCAACACTAGTTCGATTCTCACAAAAGACAAATTTTAGTACCACTAACATAGGTTTGTGTCGGATGTATTTTATCTATACTATGACTGATACATTATTAGTATGTTGACCAGTTTTGGATCAGACTACCGTTTGAGACGCGTACCTATTAACAATCTGGATATCATAGTCTTTTTTTTTATGGAATAAGGGGAAAACAAGCAGACGTATCGCCTGATGGTAAGCGATTACTGCCACCGATGGACACCCGCAACACCAGAGACGTCACAAGTGCGTTGCCGGCCTTTTAAGAAGAAGTACGTTATTTGCTTGAAAGTCGTATTGGTTCGGGAACCGGTATGGGTACCGTAGACGACAGTTCATTTCACAGTTTTGTTGTGCGAGGCAGAAAGGTCCTGAAAGAAAGTCACTATAAGTAGAATTAATCTTTAACTTTTTTTATGTGATAGGGGGCAAACGAGCAGACATGTCGCCTAATGGTAAGCGATTACTGCCGCTCAGGGACACCAACACCAGAGGCGTCCCAGCCTTCTAAAAAGGAGTACGCACTTGAGAGAAACGTTAAAGGTGCTGGATTGATTTTAGGGTTTCTCGAATCAAATACTCCGAATCCAGACTAGAGTAGTATGAGACGAGTCGTTAGGTTAGTTTGTTAGTGAAAACACCTAGGCTCTCCTAGGAGCCGAAGATCTGAAGGGATTTTTCTTCCCTTCGACGGAAGGACCATAAACTATTTTGTTTTATGTCCATTTACCAGCTAAAACTGTGTTTGGCTTCCTGGCATTCTTCTGCGAATGTAAGCTGTTTCCTTCGTGGGTCGAATTTAATTCAAATATTTTTATCCGTCTACAGCGAAGAATGGGTAATATTTTGACAGTCTATGTATGTTTGTATGTCCTACCGTTGAGCCTAAACTAGTGGACTAGTTTTAATGAATGAAATGTCAATAGCTTCGTAATAGTGACCCGGGTGACAAAAGTTTTACGCAGTCAATTTATTTTATTATTTTATTATTTTAGTTAATTTATTTACTTTACCGACTCGACCGGAGCAAGCATGGCTGTTCCACGTATAATTAACCAGTAATTAAATCACAATATTATTTATTAAAATATTCTAATTGAAAACTTTTCTTATCGAAAATATAAAACATCTATGTGCCTATTCTATCATTATATATAATCGCCCAAATTACCATAATATTTCTTCCTTATACATATTTATGCCGTGTGTATTATCAAAAGGGAATATTTCACATATACAAATATCAATAGGTATATAATATCAATAACTTCGCAACATCAAAATATCTCAACCCTACGTACGTGTGTGATGTGTGTAGCTATAAATAAATACATCTGTCCGATGTAACCCTCGCACTGTCGTACCCTCGCGTTCCCGACCTACCCTACTGTTCACACATTCACTCACACACACACACGCACACACTATATGACGGGATGTCTCCTCATATTCCCTGCTCTCCTAGTACACATGTGACTCTGAAAACTCACATGACTCCGCAATCTTCACACGTGAGGCACACGTGGATACTTCTCATACAATTCTTCTCATGTGTAGGAGTTTGTATGTTTGTTTGTGTGGTGTAAATGTGCGGAATTAGACTGTATACGTATGTTGTAGACATGTCGTGTATGGGGATATGTACGCGTTGTGTGTAGTTATATCCTGTGTTTATGTGTACGTAGGTGAAAATAGTTCGGTTATGGTAGCTTAGTCGCGCTATTGATTACTCAATAGATTTTAAAAGAGGTTTGTTTCATTTTGTTTTATTTTTAGTACCTATTTTGAATTATGAACAAGTTTACAAGTTTATTTTATTTCCAATAAATACAAAATGGTATTAAAGTCTTTTAAGTAACGTTATTTTAGTTTTTTTTCCACGCCTATCATAAATAATGTTAACTAATACTCATGGCAGATAATAATATCATGACAGCAAAACTGAAAAAATCTGCAAGAAACTGTTATAAAATTACTGTGTAGGTATGTAATATGATGTATTTTATTATTATTTTTTAAAGTGGTACCTTCGCTTTAAATACATATCAACGAAAAAAAAAATATACGACCATGTTTTTATCCTAATAAATTGATCCTTTTGTTTAGATTTCCACTTCATGAAAAACTAAACTTTATCGAATATGAAGCCACTGAAGCCCGTACAAAAAGTGTACCGTATCTTTACATGCATTATCTTATCGTTGCGCATGCGTAGAACCGCTAAGGGGCGTGTGTGTTGATAAGTCACATGTGTGGAATACGTTATCGCCTTGGTTTTATGGTATCCTGGTACATGCGTGTGTTTGTAACATCACATGACGGCATCAACGTGACACATGTGACAAAGTCAAAATGACAGTGCCACATGCGCCGTTTCGTTTCGTATTTGAGTTTGTTGGGATTTTTTGAAATTCCTATTAGATGATAGATCTAGGTTTTAACATTAAATAAATATAAATAGTAGTTATAGTTTAGTTTTAGTAATGTTTTTATGTAGTTGTATGCAAAATATGGCGAAAGTTAGTTTTTATGTAGTTATTAAGTTGAAAACGAAGACGCAAATCAAATACATCTATACAAATAAATAAAATTGGAGTGTCTGTTTGCAATATTAAAATAACCGCTTTTTAATAAATGCATATGTATTATACACGGTACGTGTACCAAAAATCATTTTTTTTTCAATTTTTGTCGGTCTGTCTGTCTGTCTGTTTGTTCCGGGTTTTCTCTGGCTCCGCTGGACCGATTTGAACGAAATTGAGCTTCGCCGTTCGATATTTAAAATTGATGACTATTATACTCATACGAAGACAAGGCTAAAAAGCAAAGCGACCTCTTTGGTCATTGGGCTGAATGCATGGTGTGTATTGCCAGTGTTTTAGGGCCCTAGGCTTTTCTAGTTACATTATTACCCTAGAGCGCTAATTAGTCACCTACAAGCCCCATTTGGAGGTTTATTACCTACTTACCGAACATGAGAGATGTAAAATACATTAACGTTTAGAAGCGTTCTTTACTGGATTTCATGAAAATCTTCGAGTAACTGAGCTCTAATAACCAAGTTGTACCGATAAATGATAGTTATACTAGCTGCCCCGGCAAACGTCGCTTTGCCATAAAAAAAATTTAAGGATGGGTGACCCTTACCATTTAGGGGGATGAAAAATAGATGTTGTTCGATTCTCAGACCTACTCAATATGCTCACAAAGTTTCATGGGAATCGGTCAAGCCGTTTCGGAGGAGTTTGGCAACTAAAACTGTGACACGAGAATTTTATATACTAGCTGACCCACGCAACTTCGTTTGCGCCTTATATTGCCCGTAGCGTGAAAATTTCCCCCGTTTTTGAAACATTCTTCATTGTTGCTCCGCTCCTATTAGTAGTAGCGTGATGATATATACCCTATAGCCTTCCTTGATAAATGGACTATCCAACACCGAAAGAATTTTTCAAATCGGACCAGTGGCTCCTGAGATTAGCGTGTTCAAACAAACAAACAAACAAACTCTTCTGCTTTATATATTAGTATAGATTAGATTGCTTCTATTTCACGAAAACGGTACCTATCTAAAATCATACAATTTTAAGTCCAAAAGCAATCTGCTTCGGATTTATCTCAGAACACAAAATATGACCAAAACATGTTGTTGGCTAGAAATAGAATTCATCCCAAAATGGAGACCCGCCCAAATCAGATTAGTTTAGGGCGCCGCCTACATCCATTGTTTCAGACGTTAAATACCAGGAACAAAGAATCACAGAGGAGGCTGTTTTCGGCTAAAATAAGCTACAACTTACAGGGGTGACGCGGTTTGGTGAGGGTGAAGTTACATATGGGTGCAGTGTGTACCATACCAACGGATACTTTGAACTAACACAAAGACACGTAAAGTTTTGTGTGAGTTTATCAAATAAAAAGGAAATATTTATTAAGTTAATAATATAAATATAATTAGAAAATAGTACAAAAAAAAATGGAGTGTTTGTAGTATTAAAATAACCGCTTTTTATTAAATCTATACATCTACTAGCTGACCCCGGCAAACGTCGTTTTGCCATAAAAATATTTTAAGGTGACCCTTACCATTTAGGGGGATAAAAAAAAGATGTTGGCCGATTCTCAGACCTACTCAATATGCTCACAAAATTTCATGAGAATCGGTCAAGCCGTTTCGGGAACGAAAACTGTGACACTAGAATTTTATATATATAGATACAAATAAATAAAATTGGAGTGTCTGTTTGTAATATTAAAATAAAATGTGGGGCACAGCGGCTCCAACCAACCTTGCCCTAATATAAATAGCACAGAATAAACTTATAAAACAATTATTTAATTTCAATTTTCTTACTATCATTTCTCATATTTCACAAACCTATCATTACTACAACTGTATCCTAATACGTAAAATTTTTAATAAAAATTTTCCACACTCAAATACACTTTAATAAAAAATATCAATCCCAAACAATAAAATTAAGAAATGCCAATGACATCAATCTTATAAAACCTCGCACAAACTATGGTAAAAAAAATATCATGTACGGTGGTGCAAAAATTTATAATAAGGTGCCTAGAAACATAAAAGAAGCTAAAACCAGGCAAACATTTAAAAAAATATTGAAATATAAATAAAATAAAATAAAAATTATAAAAATAAATTTCTCACTGCCTCCAAACATGTCACATCCAGGTACGCTTGATCCATATATTTATCTCTGTTCCGATAACACAAATTACAAAGTATTCACGGTTACCCTCCTTTAAATTATATAATTTATTAGCTAGTTTTGTATACATTACATACCTTAGATTATTATTAATGTTATGAGTGTTAAAATTATGAGTTCAATTATGTTTCGCATAAGTGTTACTAACTATTCCGCTCCGCTAAGAGTATATTTAAGTGTTCTGTGAATGTTACGCCGATCGGCAAATTGTTTCTTTTTTAAATGTGTTCTCATGTAAGTGAATCTGGAATTCTTTATGAGAATAAAGTTTCTTAAACCCAAATAAATGCATATGTATATATACACTGTACATGTACCAAAATTTTTATTTGTCTTTTTGTTCCGGATAATCTCTGGAACGGCTGGTCCGATTTTGACGGGACTTTCACTGGCAGATAGCAGATGATCTAAGGAGTAACTTAGGCTACTTTTTTTAGACTAACTTTGTGTGCTTTGTTAGTATGGAATACGACCAACAGACATACCGAACAACAATTTGTGAATCACAAAAGTGTTGTCCCATGTGGGGTCGGAACCCACAACACTTGATGCAGTAGAAAGCGGCGTGGCTACCGCTTAAACCATTGGGCCAATTTGAGGCCCATTGTGCAGTCAGTGTCAAAGATAATTATTATCTATCTATCTATACTAATATATAAAGCTGAAGAGTTTGTTTGTTTGTTTGTTTGTTTGTTTGAACACGCTAATCTCAGGAACCGCTGGTCCGATTTGAAAAATTCTTTCGGTGTTGGATAGTCCATTTATCGAGGAAGGCTATAGGGTGTATATCATCACGCTACTACTAATAGGAGCGGAGCAACAATGAATAATGTTTCAAAAACGGGGGAAATTTTCACGCTACGGGCAATATAAGGCGCAAACGAGGTTCGTGGGTCGGCTAGTACAAATATATAAAGCTGAAGAGTTTGTTTGTTTATTTGTTTGAACACGCTAATCTCAGGAACCGCGGGTCGGATTTGAAAAATTCTTTCAATGTTAGATAGCCCATTTATCGAGGAAGGCTATAAGCTATATATCATCACGCTAAGACCAATAGGAGAGGAGCACCAATGAAAAATGTTTCAAAAACGGCCGAAAATTATCACGCGACGGGCAATAGGAGACGCAAACGAGGTTGCGTGGGTCTGCTAGTTATTTGTTTAAAGACAATTCCCGCACTAAGAACCGGGGGTCACCGGGGATTTTTTTTTGGACATCTAAACACACACCGCCATCTAGTCCCAAACTAAGCAGAGCTTGTATTATGGGTACTAGACAACTGATATAAATACTTATATACTTTTCTTTTTTGTAAATACTTTTCTTTTTTGTAAATACATATTATACATAGAAACACCCAAACTCCGAAACAAATATTTGCAGATCATACAAACATTTGGTCCGACCCGGGAATCGAACCCGAGACCTCAAGAACAGCAGTCGCGTACGCTACCACTGCGCCACCGAGGCAATTTACAACAACACCCATACTAAGAACGATTTGTGGATCACGCAAAGACTTGTTTTATGTGGATTTTGAACGCATAATATCCAGCGGTAGAACGTGAGGGGTCATGTTGGACTCGAGGCGACTAAAATCTCTGATACCTCCTCCTCCTCTCTGAAATCTCTAGTATTACTTCTAGTTTTGTTTTCATGGAGTAGAGGGCAAACGCGCAGACGGATCGCCTTATGATAAGCGATTACCGCCCCCGATGGACACCTTCAACAGCAGAGGCGCCACAATTGCGTTGCCGACCTTTAGGGGATGGGGAGAGGGATGTGGGAAGGGGTTTGGGTATGGACCTTTAGTATCCTCACTCCCTCGGTGTAACACAGCACAAGCGCTATTTGATAATGGTTTTCTGTGAGGCCATGGTATCACTCCGATCGAACCCGGCCCATTGTGGCTCTCCCATGGTAGTAAGTGTATAATGTAATACGTTTTTAAAGCTGATTAAGCCCTGTATCAGCAACATAGGGCCATTTCCATCTACCTGATCCGTAACCACTTTGCTAACAGCAATAGATTAGGCCCCCATTTCGTAAATGGAACTAATTTTTTTTAGTTATTGTTTGCAAAATGTGTGTAATATTATTATTGTGCTAAGTTGAACATATGTGTAAGTATATCACTATTTATTTTCAAACAAAAACCTCTGCTCGTCTGTCTGTCTGTTTGCGATAAACTCAAAAGTTAATGAACGGATTTCGATGCAGTTTTTTGCCATTAAATAGACTGATTCTTGAGAAAGGTTTTTTCATATATAATATCTTAATTTTTTGAGTAAATTGGCTAAAATATAACGATGTTTGTTGAAGACGTTGGAAAAAAATTAAACCGCACATCTACTCTGGGTTACATAGCCTATCACACTAATCACACTATATAAAGGTGAAAGTTTGTGAGTGTGTATGTTTGTTACTTCTTCGCGCAAAAACTACTGAACGGATTTGTATAAACTTTACAGTAATATAGCTTATACATAAGAATTACACATAGGCTACTATTTACCGCGGGCACCAACTAGTATTATATATGAGATAATGAGCCAGTGCAAAGCCGGGGTGGGTATGATAGTATGTATTATATTAAATACTAGCTGAACCCCGCGGTGTTACCCGCGGTTATTGTTGTACCGCGAGTAACGCCGCGGGACAAAGTTAGTCTAAAAAAAGTAGCCTAAGTTACTCCTTGGATCATCAGCTACCTGCCAGTGAAAGTCCAATCAAAATTCGTCCAGCCGTTCCAGAGATTACCCGGAACAAACAGACAGACAGACAGACAGACAAAAAAATTTTTAGTTACATTTTTGGTATATGTGTCGTCTATACATACTTATGCATTGATTAAAAAGCTGTTATTTTAATATTACAAACAGACATTCCGATTTTATTTATTTGTATAGATTAGCTGCGCCCCGCGGTGTTACCCGCGGTTCGCATTACGGGGCGAAACTAGTCTAAAAATACTTTTTATAAAAAAAAACGACTTCCAAAAACATACAACGAAAACTCCCTGCCGAAAAACACTAAAAGCGTAAAATAAACTTACTCTTCATAAATTGCTGTGCCAATTTTTGTCTATACGTAATTCTTTATTCATTTAAATAGTAGTATTATAATGTGTGCTAGGTACCTAAAATCTGTTTCTGTAAAATTAAAAATTATAAAAACGGCCAAGTGCAAAACGGACTCACCCATGAAGGGTAATCCTACGTCATATATTGTTTATCAATAGAATTTATATTATAGACTAGCTGGACCCCGCGGTGTTACCCGCGGTTATTGTTGTACCTCGAGTAACGCTGCGGGACAAAGTTAGTCTAAAAAAAGTAGCCTAAGTTACTCCCTGGATAATCAGCTACCTGCCAGTGAAAGTCCCGTCAAAATCCGTCCAGCCGTTCCAGAGATTACCCGGAACAAGCAGACAGACAGACAGACAGACAAAAAAAATTTTAACTGCAATTTTGGTATATGTTCCGTATATACATATATATGCATTTCTCTAAGGAAAACTGTCGCCAAGTCAAGGTTTCAATACGTCTTAGGTATCTTCTTAGATAAATCTGGCGCCTTCGACAACGCGTGGTGGCCCATGTTATTGCTAAAACTAAAATCAAGAGGATGCTTTAAAAATATTTATTCCCTTATCACCTCGTACTTCACACAAGGCACAACTAAATTGAGACTAGGGCATCATTCTGTGTCGAAGGCGCTTACGATGGGGTGTCCTCAGGGCTCGGTGCTAGGTCCATACTTGTGGAATATAGGCTTCGACGATTTTCTCTCAATACCTATACCACCCGGATGTACCCTAAACGCGTATGCGGATGATGGTTTATTACTGGTGGAATCTGATACTAGAGCGGGGCTTGAGAGTCTGGCTAATAGATGTTTGAACTTAGTATCTCTATGGGGTGTACGTAATCGCTTGACTTTTGCACCAAACAAAACCTTCCAGCTACTTCTGAAAGGTGACCTCAAATCACCGCCGTGTATTAAATTTCAAAATGTTACTATTAAAAATAAAACCTCGGTTTGTTATTTGGGATTAGTTTTAGAAAGAAATTTTTCATTTATCGAACATATTAGAACAGTTAATGAAAAGTCTAAAAAAAGTTTCTTTGCTCTGACGAGAATATCAACTGCCACATGGGGTCTTTCATTTAATACATTAAAAATCATATATGGAGCTACTTATTTAGGTGCTGTTTGCTATGATGCTCCCGTATGGGCCGATAGGGCGACTGTAGGTGCTGTCCGTCGCAAACTATTACAAGGCCAACGACTTGCATTGATCTTCTTGTGCAAAGCATATAGGACGGTTAGTACTGAGGCGTTACCGGTGTTGGCGGGTGTTCTTCCGGTCGATCTCGAGGTGCAGAGACGTGCAGCCATGTACTATTCCACACTACAAAACATGGAATGCGATTTTTTGGGCGTACGAGACCGCGATAAAATCATAAGATTGTTTCAAAAGCAGTCCAATGTCTATAACGACCTAATGGATGAATGGCAACAACGATGGGACGAATCATCTAAGGGGCGCCACCTCTACCAGTTCTTTCCATCTGTTCGCGAACGGATGTCGAGGACATGGCTCGAGGTTGATCACTGTGTCGCTCAATTTCTTACAGGCCATGGTAACTTTAAGAGCAAACTACACTCATTTAAATTAATCGATTCACCATTGTGTCAATGCTCAACACCTGATACTAGCTGTGAACAGTCGGCTCATCATATTCTCTGGGAGTGTAGTCTTTGGTACAATGAACGTAACACAATGCTAAATAGCTTACAAATGACATCTGGGGCGGTATACTATGAGGATCTTGTGTCAACTGCGGTGAATTTCCGTGCGTTTAGGCGATTCTGCCATACATACTATAGTATTCAAATATAGCTCACTTAGGACCCATAATATTTTATCCGTGGTGCTTCCCGGTTTAAAAAAAGGTGTCTGCCTATGACTTCATTTTGTCTCCCGCTTTGCTAAGGACTGGACTTATCATATTTCCAACTCCTCCTGTTTTTCTTCTGATTAATTTCGTTGCGGGTTCCAAGACAGTTAATTTTTTTCCTGGGACTTCCCGAGTGTCATAACTCGGTGTGTTCGTGGGTCACTGCTGTTGATCCTGGTGTACAGGAGTTACAGTGGTGGGCGTGTGGGTGGGATTAGTCCCATATATGCATTTAGTAAAAAGCGGTTATTTTAATATTACAAACAGACACTCCAATTTTATTTATTTGTATAGATGTATAGACAAGACCGACCAGCTAGGTCAGCAGATTACAGTGTGAGATGTTATCGATCACGTAGTATTAAGACACGACTTGTCTCGTCGAGAATAACACGTGATTATATATTAGTGTACCGATAGAATTTAGGGTATAAAATGTCGCAGTAAGTTGGAATAGATACCAGACGTTACCATGTGACGTAAGAGCATTAAGGAGCCGTGGCTCCTGCATAATAAATACTACTTACATCGCTTCTACCGTTATTGTTATCATTCATTACCCAAAGTTCGCTATTAAGGGTTCCGCAGCAGCAAATAACTTAATATAATTTTTATTTAATTTTTATATTTGTGTTGATTGAATGAAATGTAAATTGCAGTTTACGATTTATGACGTATTAAAAAAACTATTTACTAGATTTTGTTTAAACCAATTTTCGGAGGAAGTTTGTATGGTAATGTACACCATAAATATTTTTTAGTTTTACCATTCTCTTATTTTAGAAGTTACAGGGGGCGGAGACACATTTTACCACTTTGGAAGTGTCTCTCGCGCAAACTATTCTGTTTTGAAAAATAATATTAAAAAACCTCAATATCATTTTTGAAGACCTATCCATAGATAACCCACAGATATGAGTTTGATGAAAAAAAAATTGAGTTTCATTTCCAAGTATGGGGAGTCCCAAAAAGAAAAAATCATATGAGAAATCTCAATATCATTTTTAAAGACCTATCCATAGATACCCCACATATGAAATAGAAAGAATTATCATCCATATCCTGACTGTTGAGGAGTTGTACCTTCCAATATCAGCTTATCTACATATTGAAAGAATACGACCAAGGGAAGGGAAAGGATATGGTGGCAATGGGACCACCACGGGAGCATACTCTTTCGTATGCAAAAATAATCATCAAAATCGGTTCATAAACGACGAAGTTATCCACGAACACACATAAAAAATATATACATATACGGTCGATTTGAGAAACGTCCTCCTTTTTTTGAAGTCAGTTAATAAAAGTAGCCCAAGTTATTTCTTATAGCATTCACGATCAAGAAGTTTCACTAGCATTCATCTACTAGTGAAACCTCTGTCGAAATCGGTCCAGCCGTTCTGGAGATTACCCGGAACAAACAGATGGATAAACAGAAAAAAAAATCCTAATGAATACATTATATACTTTCGTATACATTTAGTGAAAACACAGAAATTATTATTTTGTTCTGTGAGTGAAAACCTTTTTATTTAAAATTACAAATAGACACACTACTTTATTTATTTTAAGGTATAACTCAGATCAAATAAAAAAAGATAGATAACGCACCGCCTTGTTCTTATTGAAGCAAAAAAAAGTAGCTTAGCGTAGTTCGCGAGTAGTTAGCGAAGATATAGATATAGGATATAGACATAGATAATCTAGACTAAGCATACTTGCAGTACCGCATTGCCGTCTAAGATGAGTAAAAATAAATTAAGACAGCCATTATACTTTGTACGAATAAAAGGAACTTATTATAATTATTGAACTAATTACGGTTTGCCGTTACAAGACTGTGTAGGCGCTGCGAATGCGAAGCGTAACAATATCGATGTACTCGCAGAAATGTTCGTACGGACAGTCAGTGACAAATTTCGAAGTACCCGCCTGAGGAAATTTGACGTCACGTCTGGCCACCTTTGTGGTTGTCTGGGCTCCTAGTACGTTTGAACTCTGTCTACACGTGGCTGTTTAACTTGCTAATACTTCACAAGACGGAGTTTATTTACCTGTGACCTTGACTTACTGTAATACTTTTTGTGTGAAGACATTTTATGAGTTTGCTCAAATGAAACAGGAGCTTAGCAAGTACGCATTTTGATCTATCATTAATTTATTATTTTTCTTACGTTTTTTTCATCAAAGATTATAATATAATTTTAGTAGTTAGGAGACTTTCAAATGGAATTTAGTAACAATAGTTTCTTTATTAATGGATCGACTAATAAAACAGAGCTTTCTTTGCTTTTTCGTGGTGCAAACTCAGATCAAATAAAAAAAGGTAGATAACTTCTTAATAGTAAAGTATAATTTTGTTTGGTTTTAGCTTTGATATACCTACTTATCAGTTTTATTTTATCGGTACTTTTTAAGAAAAAAAAAATAAAAGAATTAAAAATAAAAGAAAAACCCAACTACACTAAGTGATTAAAAACATATTATTCGTATTTAGATAACTAAAATACGGTGATAAATCTGAGTATTATTGTAACATTTATTGATGATACGTTTTCTTGATTTATGTATCAAAAACAACAAAACAACTTCATAAATTAATCTATACAAATAAATAAAATTGGAGTGTCTGTTTGTAATATTAAAATAAACGTTTTTTTTACTAAATCCATATGTATGTACTCGTATACAAGGTACATATACCAAAACTGTACTTTTAAATTTTTTTGTCTGTTTCGGGTAATCTCTGGAACTGCTGGACCGATTTTGACTGGACTTTCACTGATAGGTAGCTAATGATATAGGGAGTAACTTAGGCTACTTTTTTAGACTACGCGGTACGACAATGACCGCGGGAAACACCGCGGGGTTCGGCTAATATATTTTTTTTTTTTTTTTTTTTTTTATGTTCGACCCTGCCATAATGACTCTACTCTGCCTGATGGAATGCATAAGCAGAATCCAAGAGTGATGGTCACCATACTGCGAACGCAGACAATGCAACAATGCAGCATGGTGACCCACACCATGGCGGGCTAGTGATGCTTTCGCATCATTGGGCGATTAATATTTAATAACTTTAGAATAGTCCTAGAACTGCGGGAGTTATAAAGAAGTCCTAGCTTTGTTTATACGATTTATGACATGGGGGGGGGGGGGGGGGGGGTAATGGGGCTTTAATGGCCATAACGACCAAAAGTATCACGTACTATAATTAAAAGTTCCAATTAGGCTCCGAAATAAAAGATATGGACTGCTTGTCTATGCTCAAAAGAGAAGAGGTTGTGTTAAGGGATCTTTTTTCGGTTAATGATATAAGATTTACTTAATTTATAAACGAAAATGTTATCCATAAATTTAAAAATCTTAATCATTTATTAAAATTGGGTATAATCATTATTTCATTATAAAGTAACGAAAAGATTTCTGCAAATCGTATCGAAAGCTAATGTGTGCTTATGCTAATAAATAGGTATGGGGATAATTAGAGGTTTAGATATTGTTTTCTTATTTATGCTAATAAGAAGGAATAAGGGCTCAAGAATGACTAAGAACCCATAACCCCAGAGTGTAACCTGTTATATTTATTTCAAATTCTATTTTACAGGTAGTTGGAATCCCGAACACATACTTGTTTTTTAAATATGATCACGAGAAGCAACGGCGCACCCCTAGCGACCACACATCGAAACTCGTGAAGGATAGAAGGGTGAGTGCGATACCTTTCCATCTCTCTCGTTAACTGTGCGCCTGGTATGTTTGAACTCTACTTACACGTGGCCGTTTCAGTTAGCCAGCTAATAAAACTCCGTAAGTAGAACGAGGTTAACTTGCGTCATTCATTTATTGTGTTCGGTTAAACTGATTAACAAGACAAAGACACACTCACATAAATACATTTAAAAAAATGTAAAAATAGCAGAGCCCATAGGCTTTCATTTGCTTTATATTTTTTTAAACATGATAAAAATTGGCAGAGGTAATTAACAATTTAAGCTCTGTACACATAGAAACTAATTCGGCACAAATTAATTGTACCTATTTCATTATAATTAGAACTTGTATTATTTTATAATGAGTTTGGTCTGACAAGACAACTGACAAAGATAACGCAATAATTAATCATTGTTTTGATAATTTTATGTTCAATTATACAGACTATTTTGTTCTCTTCCTTCTTGCCGAAGAGGCATCAAGTCTTCTGGAGTAGTTGCACTTTTAAACTTTTATTTTACCTTTCAATGGTACGTTTCTAGATCTATATATATATAGATAGATAAACTTTCTAGGGTCCCTTTAAAGGGTCAAACTAACAATTATTACGAATACTTTTCACTATGAAATACTATTTCCTAACCTATCTATTTTTAAGATATAGGACAGCGTAGTCATTTTTGCAGGCTCATAATTAAAGCTGGCTGGAGACATTAGTCAGGAGTTCATAACACGACCTTACAGAAAACTTTATTTATCTTGAATTATTGTGTAACTTAGTGTCGAGAGACGTCTTTCCACGTACATTTGTTAGTTTTCTATTATCGTTAACGTTTCCAGAATGTCAACTTGGCTAGGGGCTAGGGCAAGCTCGTTTTCCCCGGCACTATAAAAAACAATACCTATTTGAGTGTTAGTTTTAAGTGCCTTTTTACCGGATTACGGTAAAGGGTAGTTTTGGCAGTCCATGTATGTATTTTCCACCGTGGCGCCTAAACATTTACATAGTAGTCGCGATATAGTTTTTTCTTTGTTGTTTTCAGGTTCGTTGGGCGCAGCAATTATTTACCAAGTCAAGAGTGAAGCGTTATTCTATGCCGGACCCCGACCAATCTCTGCAAAGAGTAAAAAGAATAAACGAAAAGGACCAGGATGTTAAAGAAAAGAGGAGCTCTCACTATGAAATACCTTTATTTAATGATGAATTGTGGAGTCAGGAGTGGTATCTGGTAAGTGCTACTGACTTTTATTTAATAGGTCGTCGATTAGAGGTTACGCGTAACCTCTCAACACACAATATTTATCATGATAAATATTGTGTGTTGAATACAACTATGCCAGTATATAAGTACCTACAGACAAATTGGGTCTGTATATGACTATAGTTACAATTTGCATATATTTCTAGCTACTACTTACAGCTTTTATTAAATTAGAATAACATTAGTTAAACGAATGTGGGAATTTCTCGAATTAATTTAATGCCTTAATATTTTATTTTACTTGATTTTACTCATTTCATTATTATTGCATTTTCGTGTTCAGCGTAGAATGAGAAATATAAAAAAAACAGTGGAACATAGAACCTCCTCCTTTTTTGAAGTCGGTTAAAAAATAAACAATGCTACGAACGCTGGTAAGAATAATTTACAATGAAGAACATAATTAAGATATTTTAAGACTTACATTTCATCATAAAGTTAGTAGTTAGGTGTGACATTATCAAACGTTAATAATTTTTTTTAACAAAACATTCATATGTCAAAGATTTTTTTTTAAATCTCCAAGCTTTTTTACCTTAATTAATATTGTTTTGTTTTTCTACTCATTTCAGCAAGACACACGCACAATGAGCAATCTGCCTCGCCTCGATTTGAATGTGTTGCCGGTCTATTTGATGGGATACAACGGCACTGGTGTGCGTGTATCTGTGCTTGACGACGGCATCGAGTATAATCACACTGACTTGCGAGCGAACTACGTAAGCCTTATGTCGCCCTAGTACTTTTGAGGCGGGTGGTTGAAATTTTCTGTGCCAAAATGGTACATAAGCTCAAGAACTTAAGATAGCGTCCCTAAAATAGAGATGGCGCTTGTTTGAACATCTTAGGAAAACTAAATTGGTTTGTTTTTCATTAAAATAAATACTTCTTAGCAAGTAAAACGCAGAATAATAATATAATTAGGCATTCAATATTATTAAGTTTTGTTAAACTTAAACATAATTGTGAATTTACAACAATATTTACAATATAAATTATTAAAAATATAACAAGTGAAAAGCTTTCAAACATTTTCAAGAGATGGATTAATTTTGTTTCAATCTGGCATAGGCAAATAAATAACTCCAACATTTCATCAGAAGCCACGCATGCACAGTGAGTAAAACTTTTAGCTGTTGCGTGTTATGATTCTCTGGTAATTTAGAAGAAGGTGGTTAGTATTTTCTGTGCAATAACACAACTCGGAAAGTTGATATCGTGTGCTTAAAATTAGATGGCGCTATAGGTTCAATAAATTATTTATCAAATTCTAATAAAAACAGTGGATCATGATAAAATTATGATGATTTTCTTTTATGTTCCGTGGCCTTTGCTATTAACAAAGGTCAAAAAAATTGTTAAAGACTCTGTACCAGGTATAGGTATTATAATAATAGTAATATTTGTAATATTTATATTGAATACACGTAACATATATTCTTATTTCAATATTAGAAATTATATCCTCTTCACGTTTAACTTTAAAATGTTGTTCATGTAGGTAACACATTACACATCTTCGAGTTTAATAGTGCCTTAGTACTCCAGAAAAGTAAATAGAATTTTTCGTAATGGAAAAGATTCAGTTGTAATACAAAGACTGATTAATAATAACAGTCGTGTTGTTATGGTTTTCTGGTGATTTTGTTTTAAATTTTGTAATTCTTTACAAAGTTGGTAGTTGGTAAACTGTCCAGTGGTTTTTACAACACCTCCTAAGTCCTAATCTCGTTATTTCTACATTTACACGCTACTGTAGTAATATTAATTACATTTCATTTGTTGATGTTATTTATTCATGTTACTCGGACATGCGTTGGTGGTAAACATCGCTTGGTTTTATACAACACTTTAAACAATTACCTTTTTAGTTTACTGATGCCTTGGTACTTCACCTAAGCATAATGGATGGAATGTTCCGTGGTAAATAAACAGCGACGGAAAATTGCTTGTTTCTTCTTGGAACTTGTTGTATGTCCAATATCCAACAACAAACATAAGGGTACTTAAGTTTGTTGTTTTATTATGGAACCACCCATTAACACTTTTGTCGTAAACATTGTTTAATTTGTTCTCACACATAGATCGAAAGTCAAGTCAAGGTAACCTAAAATAAAAAGAGAAGCTAGACTTGACCAAGCAAAAACTGTTACATCCACATCCACGGCAAAGGCAGGCAGGCAGTAGGCAAACGCAACTACTAATGAGCACACGGTTTACCCTGCAACATCGTTTGACTCTTTTTAATCATCCTATCCGCATACTTTGTAAAAGACAGCTCAAAATTTTCGTGCTAAAACGACCCAACTGAGCCACACGAACGAAGTTACGAAATAGGAAAGGAACGATATTGTTTTTAATTAAATATTGGACATACTAACAGATGGTTATGTTTCCTTAGTAATATCGAAGTTTACTTTGAAGTATTCGCAGCAAAGTGACACAACTCGAAAAAAGAAGAAAGACTTATTTATGGATGGATAGGGGCTTTCGGAGCTAGATGCACTATTTAAATAACCAAGAAACTTAATAATAATCTTTTTAAACTACTATTCTACCTGACAAGAGAAAGAGAGTTCCATAAAAGTACCCAGTTTGAAAATGAGAAGGGTTGCTTTAAATATTTGAAAAAAAAAAAAATATATATATAACTTTTTTTTTTCTTTTTTATAATTTATTTAAATAATTATATTTATTTATTTATTTATTTATATATATAAATATATATATATAAAATAAAATAATTATTTCCTTGTTGAGAGGTTGATTGATTGCTTTACAGAAGTCCGTCCAAGTATGTTCTTTTTAATTATTAGTTTAAATTACGATTAAGTCATGTTGTCGATAACTAAGTAAACAGACCTGAAGGTTTTTAGAGTACCGTGCTGGGTCATATTCTGATACCAAAATATGTTTAAAAGTTCAATTCCGATCTACACTTGATCTCACAAATGTCATACAGGTTATTCTCACTATTCTCGTGTATAAAACATCCGGTTACCATGATACCATTATAACTATGTTGATAATGTCTAATCTAATCTAAATCTAATTCGCTAGTTAAAGTAAACTGTGTTACTTGATCAAAGGAGTTGAAATAGATTTCATATCCACGCTTTTATGTTCCCCTAGTACTTCAGAAAGAGCTTACTGAAATTTCCGTGGAATAATGGCACAACTACGAATCCGCCACGCGGTCGCTCGGTCGGTGGCGTTGTTTTCCAAGATTAAATTCACAACTTTTTATTCATAAATCTCCAAAACAACCTACCAGGGGGTAAGAAGTTTTGGAGATTAATTTTGTGGCTTTTAAACAAATAATCAAATAATTATCTTTTAAGATCAGCAATTTATAGAATTTTTTATTACGTTCTAGCATAAAATACATATTATTAGTAAATAATTATGTACGAGTATGTACGACATTTTGGGTAGCTCTTTAAAAATCTAATGAATAGCTGCCAAACTGACAACATACTTTTACGAATTAATTTTAATAGTTTACAAATTGGTTTCCGATTTTAATAAAATAGTTAATATTTATTATTAGATTGATGCAATTTTTTTCTTCTAAAATGAATTTATGTCTGTATATACATTATGAACACACAAAATACTCAAAACATACAATAAATACCTATGTACACTTTTTTTCCTTTACCATATTTATTGTTTGAACGTTCGCGCTCTAACATCCATCCGTCGACCGTCTCCAAGAAGGTGACGATAAAATGAATTGATATCATGATGCGATGAAGTAGTGAACAAAACACGACGCCGCACCGTGTTACGGTTTGCGGCTCGTCGACGTCACTACGTTGTTTTGATAGCACTTCAATTTTGCTTCCATACAACTCCTGCTGCCCTAGTATATTCGCGGCCGATATTGTGCACTGGACAATATCGGCCGCGATTCACACAACTTTTATTACACTGACTGGTGTTGTGTGGCATGGACATGTACTAACTATTACTTACTTGATTACTCCCACTGTAGTTACCGAGTCAGACTGTATGAGTCAGATGCAGTTAGGTACAGTTTTTTTACGTAATACAATTTAATGGCTTCTTATGTCCTATGATTACCTTTCTTTTCAAGTGAGTAACTAACTAACTATATGTGTAATATGTATAACGATAGCAAATTTATACAACAGGATCCAGAAATTAGTTGGGACAGTAATGATGGCGACTCGGATCCTGCACCTAGATATGAAGATATTAAAAGGAATTCACATGGCACGAGATGCGCAGGCGAAGTAAGGATATTTTGATATATGCAATTTCTCATTACATTATATTTTAACTGTATATTTATTTAAATACATAATCATCTGATTGTCAGATAGCAATGACCGCCAATAACTTGAAGTGCGGAGTAGGCGTGGCATGGGGAGCCAGAGTAGGCGGAGTCCGAATGCTTGATGGACGAATTACAGACCGGATTGAGGGAGAAGCGATAGGTAAAATGTAAATAGTGCTGTTCAATCTTATGCTTGCCTGGTACATTCGGTCGCCATGTTGAGGTAAAATGTCGTAAGCTTTTTTTATTTTAACATTAGTGTTCTATTCCTCACTAGGTTGCGCTACTAACTACCGTTGCTGTGGTTGTAAACAACCATATGTAATGTGTTAACAGGGCTTCAGCAGCAATTAGTCTTACAAAAATATTTCAACACACTGGTGAAGAAACTATTTAGAGATAAAAAGTTAATTTAGAAAATTTTAGAGAAACAGTATTTTTCAAAATGTCACCCCTAAGGGGGTGAATCCATACTAATATATAAAGCTGAAGAGTTTGTTTGTTTGAACACGCTAATCTCAGGAACCGCTGGACCGATTGAAAAATTATTTCAGTGTTAGATAGCCCATTTATCGAGGAAGGCTATACGCTATATATCATCACGCTAAGACCTACAGGGGCAGAGCAACAATGAAGAATGTTACAAAAACGGGGGAAAATTATCACGCTACGGGTAATAGGAGACGCAAACGAGGTTGCGTGGGTCGGCTAGTCAGGGGATAAAAGTCTGCGTGAGCGAAGCCGCGTGTAAAAGCTAGTAATCTATACTAATATACTAATGACTAATATTACTAATATATCCATACTAATATATAAAGCTGAAGAGTTTGTTTGTTTGTTTGTATGTTTGAACGCGCTAATCTCAGGAACCGCTCGACTGATTTGAAAAATTACATACTTTTAATTTTTCAAGCCTTTCCTGGACTACGACAAACATTTCAAAATCAAAATCAACTAAATCGGTTCAGCCGTTCTCTTCAGATGAGAATCTAATGCATATAAAAATGAATTGCCAGTACAAGCAATGAAAAAAAACACAGTTTGATAATAGGTTTAATTTAAGTCTGTCTGTTTGTTCCAGCTAATTTCTTGAACGGCTGGACCGATTTTGACGTGACTTTTACTGATAAGAGCTGATGTTATAAGGAGTAACTTAGGCTACTTTTTTAGACTAGCTTCGCCCCGCGGTGTTACCCGCGGATATTGTCGTACCGCGGGTAACACCGCTGTGTTCAGTTAGTCACAGGCGTGATTAATAAAACTGAACGCAATACGGAATAACGATAGCACGCCATCTATCGTGCGGAAATGTACGAAAGTAAATCAGACTCTTTCGTTTTATGTTGCCTTAGTAATATGGGTGAAATGTGACGTAACAGTAACCCTTTCTGAGAAACTGGGACGACGAGAACGTGTTTGGAGTGCTAACAATGATTTATAACTACTATCTATATATATCGAGTTGGCATCTGCAAACGTGATATGTATATTAAAAACGATAAATTTATTATTGTAAGTTTTAACTTTTAATTCAATTTATTGTAATAACAACTAAAATATATGTTTCTTTGAGATCCAGAAATAATAGTAGGTAAATGAGGAATTATATATTTTTTATTTGATTGCATATTCCTTACGGTAGCTTTGTTTTTTGGTCACATGTTATTATATCACCAGAGAAATAATATAGATAGATATGAACTATTAATATTTTTTTTTATTCTTATGTGAAGTCGTTTGTTCCTCCCCATTAGCTGCTTAATACACAAAATGCCTTTTGTGACAATAATGCACAAAGATGACCAATCTGCTAATAATAATTGTCAATCTTTGTGAAACTTTAATAGCAAGAGATATAACAAATTGATAGTTCTTTAATGTCGTTTATTTAGTGACTCATGAGTCATGACAATAGGTTAGTCCGACAGAAGTCATTGGCACGAAGTAACAGCAATGGTGGCATGTTGGGCGGCCACATGTTCGTGGTGACCACGATCACTAGGAAACCAGAAACCAAAAGAGGTGTAGGTTCGGTAATATCTGCGTTTTTTTTTGTGCCACACACAACAGCAGCCAAATCAGCCAATAGCGGTCAAGGCGGGAACTTAGCGCGTGTAAGGTGGAGGAAGTACCTATGTATGAGAGTTAATTTAATGTTGAGTTGAGTTCATGCACGAATGATACTCGCCCGAAGCGGAATCGCTTCTCGTATAAATTGATTACGCTATTCATTATGCCAAATATTTTGCGGGTTTCGAGATTCAATTCGATATTATTTATTAGGAGAACATAAGGCTATGAAAGTGTACAGTTCTTTTTTGGGTCACCTTTCCAATAGCAAAACTTACTTCACAAAACTCTAGATGGCGTTTGTTGTATTTTAATAAACGACTTAAAATAATGGACAACAAATCAATAGAAAGAAACTGTAATTATATCATTTTCATGAGACAGTGTTGATGATTTAATGATTTCAATTTTGCTAACTATAATGGCCTCTACATGTATTAGGGAATAATCCCTAATCTTATTGACGACTAACCCAGCCCAGGCAGGATTCCGCAGGATGAGGAGATAACGGATGTCCCATTTAGTTTTATAATTTTGTGTATGTTTAAATAAATTTATAGATAATGCCACACGTATGCTTGAACCACAGAACAGAGAATAACAATATATTTATTTCTATGTTCTGTGGCCTTAACTGAGCTACCAGGAAATCAGGAAGGAGTTATCGTACATAATTTGAAAATATGTTTTACATTTTCCAGGGTATGCTCTAGATAAGGTGGATATCTACAGTGCTTCATGGGGTCCTAATGACGATGGTACCACAGTCGAGGGACCGGGGCGCCTCGCCCTCGAAGCGTTTAAACGGGGGGTGTTAAAGGTTTAATACTTACTGTATCTATTATTTTTTTTTTCAATGAGTTTACTTAAATTGTTTCAACCCTTGTTTTCTTTTTAGGGTCGCGGAGGAAAGGGCGCTATTTATGTTTGGGCTAATGGAAACGGCGGAGGTCATGAGGACAACTGTAATTGTGACGGGTACGTTAAGTGCTGTTTAAAATTAAATTTAACATGACTTATATGACTAACTGTCCTATCCCTAAGTTTCTACATAGAGCAGTACCAAAAAGTGATTAATAATAGATTAAGATGTTTGTTCAACCCACTGTAACGGTCGATAGCGATAGTCGGTAGCGATCCGCCCCGGCTTCGCACGGGTGCAATGCTGATACTAAATATACTACATAATGTCTTTATAAGTTTATATACAACGTTTACAGCTTTTTGTCATTTTAAGGGTTACTCTTGATATGTGCGGTTTTTCGGAAAGTACCTGCACTCGGTCGCCAGGAGGGAATTGAGTCCCGCCTGCCACTACTGCGACTGCAGTGAGGACTCGGCGAAGACGGTAGCAGCCTTCTGCGAAGACGTAATTTCGCAGAAGGAGGCGGCGGAGAAGGCCCGGGAGGACGACCTCCACTCGGACCCGATCCGTCGCCGGCGAACCGGGCGGCGGAGGCGCGCCTATCAGCGCCTCATGCCGCCCTGAGTGCGCCAGGCCGCGGATGTTCGGGATGGGTTTTCCCCACCATCCGCTTTAGTGGCCGCCCGCGAGGGGGCGCCGTTACGCGTGTGCCGTACGTCGCCTATTTAGAGAGTATAACAGCAGACGGTGCCCGCTTCAGTGCGGGCAGGCGCTGGGAGGGGTCCGGATGTGTTAATAACAGCAGTTCCCGGATCCTTCCCGTCTCAGGCGCAGAGTGGCACACCGTGTGGTTTGATATGTGCGGTTTAAAAATTAACCTTAATACCGACTAAGTTTTTAAGGTTAGCTTACATCGTCAGTTAACATATAATTTCGTTCTGAAAAGCACATAATATATTGTCTTAAAAAAGAATACGCTTTAGTATTTAAATCTAATAAAATTCTCGTGTCGGGGTGTTTGTTACCAAAGTCCTTCGAAACGGCTGGTCCAATTTTTTTGAACTTTTGTGTTCATATCGGGTAGGTCTGAGAATAGGCCAACATCTATTTTTCATAAACCTAAACGGTGAGGGTGACCCACCCTTAAATATATTTTCATGGCAAAATACATTTCTCGGGTCAGCTAGTACTATCATGCAATTTCGAATATATTTTAATTATAGTAATGTTTACCGCAACCGCTATGTCCCTACATTTCAGTTCTGTAATATCTTCGAAAATATTCATTTAAATTACACGCGTACTGCTTAAAATCGTTTCGTAAATAAGCCATTATTTCTTTTAAAAAGTAAAGGTTAAAAAATGATTATTGTTGGTTATCCCTAAGAGATAGATATATACCATCGCGGACTTTTTTGTAGACCTTTTTAAGGTGTACAACACAGTAGTACATTATTTTGATCTATCTCATAGGCTTCAACCAGCGTTTGCAATGTAAGTGCAAAAAATATTGTTTATTTATGACATGACATTCTAATGTCATGTCATAAATAAACAATATTTTTCTAAACCTCTAAAATTATTAATGTTTCTCTACTATTTATTATGCATGTATTATACATATAAACCTTCCTCATGAATCACACTATCCAGTAAAGAAAACCGCATCAAAATCTCTCTTTCTCTTTTAAAGATCTAAGCGTTTATAGGGACAGACAGAAAGCGGCAGCGACTTTGTTTTTACCCGACTACGGCAAAGCCAAAGGAGGGTTATGATTTTGACAGGCTATGTATGTATGTATGTATGTATGTATGTATGTATGTATGTATGGTATTAGTATTGGTATCATTGGAAAGGGCGTTACTTGTACATTTCAAAAATACATATATTATTAGCATTTGTTCTTGACTTTGTCCGTATTTATTCGAAAAGTGTGATATTTCTATGGTATGCTTATTTGTTCCCTCATTCTTTCTAAACTAGTCAGAATAAGACAAATGAGGTATCGTTAAAAGTGTCTTGATTGTCCGCTGCTTAGAGGTTATATGACGTGTCACTGAATCGAATGTGGCGCCCTCTAGTGGACGTAAAGTACTGTATTAAAAACTAAATTTGAAATAAATATGCCGTGTTTGGTACCATTGGAAAGGGCGCTACTTGTACATTTCAAAAATATATTTATTATTAGCATTTGTTCGTGACTTTGTCCGTATTTATTCAATAAGTGTGATATTTCTATGGTACCTATTTAAAAAAACTTTGCTCAACAATAAGTATTATAGAGGCACCAAAACATTTTAAATAAAAAAAAGTAAAAACTAAAACCCAACTACGACAAAAAACGACGCTTAAAAAGTATGAAACAAGTTTCAAAAGCCGTAGTCACGCGTTGTTAAAGTGTTATAGACTATGGAACATTCCTAAGTTTCAAAAGGCGTAGTCCATGTAGTGTAATGTACCATAGTCCACGATACTTTAACAACGCGTGACTACGGCTTTTGAAACTTGTTTCATACTTTTTAAGCGTCGTTTTTTGTCGTAGTTGGATTTTAGTTTTTACTTTTTTTTATATACTATGTAGTGATGTGTTTCTTCAGATATTCATCTAGCATCTACACCATATCAATAGGAAGTGCTTCCCAACATGGTATGTTTCCTTGGTACGGAGAGATTTGCTCGTCAACCCTCGCTGCAGCCTACTCCTCTGGTGCCTATAAAGATCAGAAAATTGTAAGTTCAAATTATGTACTTATTGTCCATTGTATGTTCATGTTAAAAAAAACACGAATATTGTGTAAAGAACACAAATTAAGAACACAGTATACGAAACATCCTTCCATTGTGTTAATACTACGTGAATCCATGAAAGCATTTGTTAGAGGAAAATAGCAATATGTCTCTATTTCACACAGGCCACTACAGACACAAGGGATTCCTGCACACTCGCACACACCGGTACGTCAGCCGCTGCCCCATTGGCCGCTGGTATAATCGCTCTCACTCTAAATGCCAAGTTAGTTTTTTTCCAACATGCTCTTCAACAAGCTCCTGTAGTTTTATGTGCTCCTAGTGACTTCAGTAGCATGGTCCGTTTGTCACAATGTCCTCGTGTTGTCCATTTTGTTACGGAGTTTACTGGCTATCCGCCATGTTATCGTGAATATTTTTTTATGTTTACTTTTGCAATATCTTTTCTTCTATACACGAGAATGAATTAATGAAATGATTACCAAAAATTCTAATTTTACAAACATTTTTCAGTCCAAATCTAACGTGGCGCGACGTTCAACATTTAATAGTTTGGACATCGGAGTATGCTCCACTTACAGCTAATCCTGGATGGCAGATAAATGGGTAGGTTTTTAAATAAAGTAATTATGTAAGTGTAATTAATAGACATTTAATTAAAGCATTTCTCCTTCTCTTTCTAGTGCTGGACTTTATTTTGATGTGCGTTTCGGTTTTGGGCTTTTAAATGCTGGGGCCCTTGTTACAATGTCACTGAACTGGACCAACGTGCCCCAGAAACAAGTTTGTCGTATCGACGCTACATTGTAAGTATGTTCTCCTAGTAAAAATGAGTTTTCACTTCACTGCGAAAACTACAAATCAAAAAAATAAAACGCAAGCAGCATTTGAATGTGGTGTGTTTACGAACGAAGTTGAAATAAAAAATGACACGATACGACAAAAAAAATAAGTAAAACTAAAACCCAACTACGACAAAAAACGACGCTGAAAAAGCATGAAACAAGTTTCAAAAGCCGTAGTCACGCGTTGTTAAAGTGTTATGGACTATGGTACATTACTAAGTTTCAAAAGCTGTAGTCCATAACACTTTAACAACGCGTGACTACGGCTTTTGAAACTTGTTTCATGCTTTTTCAGCGTCGTTTTTTGTCGTAGTTGGGTTTTAGTTTTACTTATTTTTTATTTAAAATGTTTTGATGCTTCTATAATATTAATGTCTTTGCAAAGTATATTTTAAATAGGTACTATAGAAATATCACAATTATCGAATAAATACGGACAAAGTCAAGAGCAAATGCTAATAATATATATATTTTTGAAATGTACTAGTAACGCCCTTTCGTATGATACCAAGCACGGCATATTTCTCTCAAATGAATTTTTTAATACAGTACTTTACGTCGGCTAGAGGTCGCCACATTAGACGTAGTGACACGTCATATAGCCTATAACCAGCGGACAATAAAGACGCTTCTAACGATACCTCATTTGTCTTATTCTGACTAGTAGTTTAGAAAAGAGGGAACAAATAGGCATACCATAGAAATACCACCCTTATCGAAAAAATACGGACAAAGTCACGAGCAAATGCTAATAACATATATATTTTTGAAATGTACAAATAACGCCCTTTCCAATGATACCAAACACGACATATTTATCTAAAATTTATTTTTTAATACGGTACTTTATGTCGGCTAGAGGGCGCCACATTAGATTCAGTGACACGTCATATAGCCTATAACCAGAAGACAATCATGACGCTTCTAGAGACACCTCATTTGTCCAAATCTAATGAGTAGTTAAGGAGCTAGGAGGGAACAAATGAACATACATACATACATACATACATACATAGCCTGTCAAAATCATAACCCTCTTTTGGCTTTGCCGTAGTCGGGTAAAAAGGAACACAACACCACCTAGGTCGAAACCCCGACGAAGTATTTATTAATTCGAACTGGTGCACATTAGAATGTGGGTCTTCTCTTTACCCCAAAATCGCGACGCCGTCGCGTCGCTGGGTCGACCTCGTTAGCAAGCAATCACGTTTTATTTAACTTGTATTCTTCAGCACTCATGCGTTCTTAGTAAAATATTTACGTAACCTTTCGTCATTCAGAATCGCAAGCAAATTGACGACAACACACCCAATCTTGAAGCAATGATGATTGATTGCTCACTATTTGAGACTGAGACATTTATTACGTATCTATTTTATTATCTAGTTGTACGCATATATGGTATACTAGTTGTTGCCTGCGGCCCCGCCCGCGTATATGTCGGTTATCGCGGCAAATAGTGCCTATGTGTTATTCTGATGTATAAGCTATATTACTGTAAAGTTTCATCCAAATCCGTTCAGTAGTTTTTTCGTGAAAGAGTTACAAACATCCATCCAAACTTCCATCCATCCTAACAAACACCTTACCTTACCGTACCTTATATTAATTAGCAGGATAAAACAAAACGTTCCTTATTATTAATCGTTTTAAGAATTCTCTTTATAAAGTGTATCGTTATTTTTCCAGGCCAGAACCAACTACATTACGTCTATCATCAAGAACACAAGTTGATGTTTTCATATCAGTTGAAGATTGCGAAGTAAACTACATTGAGCATGTTGAATTAATTGTGAACATTCGTTACAGTCGCCGTGGAGCGCTAGAAATCTACTTAGTTTCGCCACAAGGTTCGATTTTCTTTAAGATTATGATATCCTAGTACATTAGTTCGATTGATACGTCTGGGAGACGTGCGAGTGGTTGTTGTATTAGATTTGTTGCGTTTTTTTTTCAAGTGTGTTGTTTTTTTAGTACTACGTGCTATTTTACTCTAATTAATTTACATAACTTTTTATTATACGTATTTTGGATAATATGTCTATTTTAAACACAGGCACCAAAGTTCAGCTTTTAAGTACTCGACCAAAAGATGCGTCAAAATTCGGTTTCGTGAACTGGCCACTCATGTCAGTGTCGACATGGGGAGAAGATCCAAAAGGCGTTTGGAAGGTTATTGTTGCTGATAAGGTTTGTTTGTACAAACATCAATTTAGTTTTGATTTATTATAATTCATAGGAAAATTGAATTTATTTCACTGTGTTACAGACATATGAACAAAATACAGGGGAAGTCGGTGCGTTGAGCTTAGTCATACATGGTACCAATGAAATGCCAGCTCACATGAGAAATGGACAAAGGTCATACAATCCAAATTACAGTTACCAGATATTTAAATATTTCGATAATGTAGACAAGAGCGACGGTGACGTTGTCGCGGATACCGTTACAGACGATGTAGCTGTAGCTGTTATACCAGGGGATCATAGGAATGAAGATGACGAATACATAAATAGTGTCGATTCCAGTATGTTGGCAGAAGTGGAGAAAGAATTGCAGAGAATTCATCATAGGAAAGCATTTTATGTGGCATAAGAACTATAAAATCAGTATAAAATTGCGATTGCTATACGTGTTTGATCTCATAATTTAAATATGCACATATCATACCAAATTCAAATTAAAACATGAGAGTATGTAATTCCTTTAGGAACTACTAAACTTAATGTGCGTCATAAAATTTAATTGTTATGTATTATATAAAAATAGCCATTTGTACAAAATCGTTTATTCAATGATAATAAATATATACCTAAACACTGACGTACTTCTCTATACTAAAGGGTTCCCCTTCAATTCCTTCAAAGATTGTTTAAACAAGAGTTACTTTATTAGTCAAAAATAAAGGAAATTATTATTGGTTGTTGAAAAGGAACTTTTTACAATTTAATGTCTTTATCTATAGAGCAAGTTGAATATCAAGATTAAGGTGAACCGTGCATGTTTATGATTGCCTAGTACATTATGCGGCGTCATTGTGATTTGTGCACACACGGGTGTTCATAAGCAACTAGTGGTGACCCATGCCAAAGCCGCGGCACTGCGCGGCGGCGTATCTACTATCAAAGCTCCGTGCCCCATGTCGTTTCAGTGTGATTAGTGAATGTACCTTATTGATCAATTTTAAAATCTAAGCTAAAGAGTGTGTTTGTTCATTTATTTGGTTGAGCGCCAAATAAATGAACAAACACAATAAATGAACGAATATTATAGAGCAGTTATCATCACACAATATTATGAGTTTGCAGGGGGTTTCGGGGGTGACAAATCAATCTAGCTAGAATTCATACTACTATGATGGTGTGATTCGTATGACAAAAAGAACATAATTTGGAAATATGGCGTTTCAACTAGTGTCCAATATATTATTATTTACATGTATTTACCTTTTTTTTTCGTTTATCATAGGTGAAATAAAAAATCCGAATTGTAGTATGCACAATCTATTGTATATTTTATTTATTAACTTCTAACAGTAAATCCTAGAGATCTCAGTTCTTGTACCAGAAAGTCATCTTTGTATTCATCTATTTTGGCAATCCAATCTTCTGTCGCTATTGAGTATTGACAATGTCCTCCATATTCCGGGGGCAGGTATTCCGGATCTATATGTTTGTGAAGTGAACTCGTATCATTGCCGTGGAAATGTACACGATTCCAGACAGCTTTAGGCATGAATTGCTTGAATAAATAGAAGATTGAGTGCAGCAGCCAATTGTAGTTGATGATGTGAAGACAGTGATTCGCCAGGGGAAACGACACCTAAAAAAGGCAATTAAAACTAGATGTAATTGTAATCAGCGCCATCTGTCTTTTAAAACTATATCTATTCAAAAATCTAACTTTCCAAGAGCTTACAGCTAGTGCCGGTAGATGGCGCAAAAATTAATAAACACTTACTCCCATCAGAGCAACGATTTGGCTGGCGACTGTCGGCGTTAGTTGTGCAACGTGTCTTAGGTTCAAGCCTTCAAGGTCTACTATAATAGTAACACCCAATATTTGTAGTTTGGGTTGCATTACTGCTATCTCGTCCATGAGTAACGCACAACGGACCACATCTACTATTGGGACAGTGTCTACATCCCAACGACCTGAAAAAAGAAAAAAAAAATAAGTAGGTTAAATTGAATCTTGAATTTTTTCTTGGACCGATATCGAATTCAATTAACACAGATAATAATGTGTATGAAATGATAAACAAATATAATACTGATAGGCTGATTTATTTCATGCATTAATCAAATCAAAAATCAAAACCACAAGGCGTACATTTTCATTTAAAAGATAAATATAAATTTTTGTTTGTAGGAAGATATTATACGAATTTTACTTTTTTGTTACAATGAAATGTAGTGATCAGATCAAAGCCAGAATTCTCTGTCGTGTAAAAAACGCCTTTCGGTAACATGTTTTTCTAGATAAAAATCGTTATGTTCGATTTATCCCGGACAGTTTCTGGGCTAAATTTTAAAGAGCTTTTGAACGATGTCATAGAAACTTGGTATTTTCATTGTGATGTCGGATTACGGGATTAAGTATACGGAGCGTCACCACGTTATTTATCACGTGGAAGTCGTGTGACCCAACTAAGAGAGAAAACTATGCAGAATACTAGCACTGCAAAGAGATGGGAAACTTGTAACAGTTCAAAACCAATTATACCAGGGTGGTATAAATGGTAGTAGGCTAAAACCTCATTTTTAAGGAAAGGCTCATGTCCAGCAGTGGACTGGTAAAGGCTGACTGAATGAATATGAAAACTGGATACGTAAACATCTTTCCGGTTATGTTTTAGTGCTGACCAGAACTACATAAAGTAGAAGAGGTATAACTGATTGTCTAATATCACACGCACATGTGTTGAGAGATAGAAATAGTGTAGATAATGTACTTTCAAATCTATAAATCACACATATTATATATATTATATATATTTATACCTTACCGAATCTCATGAGAATGATGCGACCGTTTGTAGGACTCTCGGGCAGGATGCCGCCATATACATTTTTTACTTTCTGCAAGGCGAATGCGTCGCAGTCGTATAGGTAGGCATTTTGACGACGAAAATCTTCGTAGCGAACCATCTGGTGAAAAAGAAAATATGTAAATTCATGTATAATATAATTCTCCGACCGCGTATATGTCGGATATCGCTCCCAATATTAATTAGCCTATGTGTTATTTTGTTGTATAAGCTATATTACTGTAAAGTTTCATTCAAATCCGTAGTATTTGTTCAGTAGTATTTGCGTGAAAGAGTAACAAACATCCATCCATCCATACTTACAAACTTTCGCGTTTATAGTATAAGTATAGATAAATCAACCAGTGAGGTGCTGACAGATATAAAACTTTTAATATCCGAAGATATCTATACTTTTTTGGTGCAAAAGTACAAATATCTAAAGGGGATGGCCCTTTAGAAATTCGTACTTTTGCACCACGAATGAGAACATCTCGATAGATCCGCGCTTCTATCGCCGGGTAAATTCCACGAACGAAGGATTATTATTTATTATTTCAATGTAACATCGCAACACTCACGACTCCTAACTATACATACTACCTAAATCGCTGAGTGTATCTATACTAATATTATAAACGCGAAAGTTTGTGAGTACGGATGGATTGATATTTGTTACCCTTTCACTCAAAAACTACTGAACGAATTTAGATGAAACTTTAAAGTAATATAGCTTATACATCAGAATAACATATAGGCTACTATTTGCCACGATAACCGACATATAAACGGGCGGAGCTGCGGGCGACAACCAGTTATATATATAGAAATACGCGGCACGACGCGACGATAATATCGCTGCGATTGTCTCGCTCGAATCGGCCCCTTAGAACCGTCCTTTTCAATAGATAGAGCCTTTCTTTAAAAAAAGAGCACTCACTACCGTTTTAAATGACCAAATAGATACAATAGGAAGGTATTCCTCAGTTCAAATTCTCAAATAAAGAAAATTCGTTACACCAGCTAAAGTTCATTAGGAATAAATGAGTGACCTTAATGCATACGCCATACATTCGGCCGCATAGGCGTTTAACTGACGAGTTTGGGGTTTACAAACACATTAGCTAGCAATGACGTAACAATTACAGGAGAAATTTCAATTAAGGACCCTGACTTTGCTTAATGACTTCGGTTCTATGGTCATGAATGGTTAATTCGGATATTGTTCGATCTCATTCGGTTTTATGTCAACTGTTAGAAATGAATTTTACATAATTTCTATGTTAAAGCAATTATTTTAGGAATTATTTGGATGAGGAAAAATTGACAATAAGCAAAACATGACATGATTCATCTAAAGTAAATCTAAAGTGTTTTCTATGTATAATATGCATGTATTTACAAAAAAAAAGTATATATGTATTTATATCAGTTGTCTATCTATACTAATATATAAAGCTGAAGAGTTTGTTTGTTTGTTTGTTTGTTTGTTTGTTTGAACGGGCTAATCTCAGGAACGGCTGGTCCGATTTGAAAAAAAATTCGGTGTTGGATAGTCCATTTATCGAGGAAGGCTATAGGGTATATATCATCACGATACTACTAATAGGAGCGGAGCAACAATGAAGAATGTTTCAAAAACGGCGGAAATTTTCATGCTACGGGCAATATAAGGCGCAAACGAGGTTGCGTGGGTCAGCTAGTGTAAAAATATGATCGTAGCACTCCAGCCTGTTGATATAGTTAGTATTATTATATTTATCTTAGTTTATTTATATACAGTTACTTTATTTATCTTGGCTACTCAGCAAGAAGTCGTCGGTGATGCAAAAGACAACAACAAATGTGAGGTAAAACACGATCAATTATTGTATTTCTATATCCTACCTACAAAACTGTATAACAGTCTAGTTTATAGAACAGGTACGTCAGTACTATTAGTTATTCTGTGTACAGGTTCCGTCTACTTTGGCATTAGACTAGAGAGATTTGCTAGATGCCGCTCGCTTTTATGTTATCCTAGTAATACACTTGTTGTTTCTCACCAAAAACCACCGATACATATCGAGTAGAACACAACAAAAAAAAGTTTATACAACACGCTCACGCGCACACATACGCCCTCGAAGTTATCGTATTAACAATGTACTCTGTGGTGGTGTGGTTAAAACCTGGAACTCACTACCAGCGCACGTGTAACCATCGTACTATGATCCCGGGTCCTTTAAGCGGGGCGTGAAAAATCATCTCACTAGGCCGCCATAGTGCTGGTCACCATGCTGCACTGTACTTATTCGCATTGAGGATGGTGACCACCACTCTTGAATTCTGCTTGCGCTTTCGATCAGGCGGGGCAGATTCATTTTGGCAGCTCAAATATAAAAAAAAAGAAAAACATTAATAGTAGAAGAGTTTCTTTGATAGAACGCGCTAATCTCAGGAAGTACTGGTATGATTAAAAAAAACAAGTGTACGTTATAAGCCCAGTTATGGAGGAAGGCTATATCATCACGCTACGACCAAAAGTTTGTTGCACAAAACGTTGTTAAAGATTCACAAAAATAATGTGTGAAAGAATTGTGCCTCTTTAAAAGTTTTTAAAAAAATTCCGCGACGCCGGCAGAACGTGTCTTGTGAAGTTAGTTCACTATAAATCTTTTTTATGGTAAACTTTGTTCACGCCATTATAATATCACTAGCCGACCCACACAACCTCGTTTGCGTCTCCTATTGCTCGTAGCGTGATAATTTTCCCCCGTTTTTGTTACATTCATCATTGGTGCTCCGCTCCTGTAGGTCTTAGCGTGATGATATATATCCTATAGCCTTCCTCGATAAATGGGCTATCTAACGCTGAAAGAATTTTTCAAATCGAACCAGTAGTTCCTGAGATTATCGCATTCAAACAAAAAAACAAACAAACTCTTTAGCTTTATATATTAGTACTAGCCGACCCACGCAACCTTCGTTTGCGTCTTCTATTGCCCGTAGCGTGATAATTTTCCCCCGTTTTCGAAACATTTTTCATTGGTGCTCCGCTCCTACTGGTCATAGCGTGATGATATATAGCCTATAGCCTTCCTCGATAAATGGGCTATCTAACACTGAAAGAATTTTTCAAATCGGACCAGCGGTTCCTGAGATTAGCGTGTTCAAACAAACAAACAAACAAACAAACAAACTCTTCAGCTTTATATATTAGTATAGATAGATTCTACTGGCAATAGGGGAGGCAGACAAGGTTTCGTAGTTCAGCTGGTCTTTAATAAGCACGTAAAGTGGTTACATCATAATGAAAGCTTCCACAATATTTTTTCATGTCAAGGCGTTCGTAATGGTCCGTTGACTGATATAAAACACCATTCTAAAAAATAATCGGCCATTGCTTTAAAACTAATGTGATTACGAGAAGTAGCCCTTAAATCCACCTGGTATTGTGTTCACAAGACTTTCACTGACAAAATAAGAGGTACCAATTAGACTTTTGAACTACCTCTGGATTCTGTCATGTAATAATAAATTATTACCTGACATTATTAATTAATAATGTCGTATAACAATTTAGAGATATTGTTTTATTATTAATATGCAATATTCAAGCTAAATGATTTCTAATGTAAAATATTTGAGCTCTTGCCAATTTGCTCTATGAATTTAAAAATGTGTATAATCTATTAACATTATGATATTATTAAATCTTTTGGTAATTCCAACTAACTCGCTTCCTCAGAAATATTGAAACATGAACCCGGTTTCTGATCTCGATAAAAACGTTAGACCAACTAACTGGTCATATACTCGCCAGTATTGCAACTGGGCGACGACCCTCATATAATGTTTATGTGTACATAGTACTATGCACCTTAATGCCAACACACAAGTATCATTTTTAGATGATTGTATCTATTTAGATTTATAAGAAAAAAAACTAACTAGCGCAGTCAGTGGTAAATGGCAGAGGGGCTACCTAGGCAACCATTTTAATCTCCTTCTATTGACCTATGCAAATAAAATGTATAATCATTATAGTGGAGTGAACTTGAATAATATGAAAGTTATTACGAAAATCCTCTCCAGATAGCATTAGGATTTTTTTAAAAGTTATGTTTATGTTTTTTTTGTATCTTTTGTAAATCTAATAGAAGAAATTAGAGAGACGGGTACTACAACAGACTGCATGTAAATAGATCTACTAGGATAGCATAGATTACAGAAAAGTTGCAAAATTGTGTACAGAATATACTTGATTTATTTCATTTTACGTTTTTCCTGTATAGTACACAGATTTTACATAAGACAGTAGATTATTTGGATTATTTACATATTCGTAATTTGAACATATTTTATTATTGTTTTACTCTATGGACATGAGTTGCTATTTAAGAATATGTCACAAATTTTATTGTTTCCTCAAAATAATTGCAATTATTATTTCAGTCTACCATCTTATGAGGATTTATTTGTATCGACCATAAGTTCATAACTCCATGGGAACAATACTGGTAATAGGGCAAAAATAAGGCGGATATAATACCTCCTGTTGAGAGTACCTACCCATTAAAGGGCTTACTTGCTAGCCACAGCCACTAAATATTGTATTATAATCTTTTCATGGTAGATGTATACAAGCTCATTGAATGATTAGAAATTCTGCAACCTCCTTTTAAGTCATGCTTTCCTGGTAGAACGAGTTTCACAGCTGACTTATCAATCAGAATAGATAAATTGTCAGCCGGAGAAATAGACGCGCGTGACATTCAATTGGGGTCGTTACTGAACTTGAGACCGGTTTACATCTCGGCTGTTTATACGTTATCGGCATTACCGGATATTTCGTGATACATAATGCGGAAATATTAATATATCTTTTATTTATATTTGAATAATTGTGTGATACTATTAATCTGTTCTTTTTACAACTATGTAGCTATAATTAATAAATAAGCTTATTCAAATCTATATAAATAAAAATGTCGCCAAGCACAAAACTCGACAACAGCTCTAAAAGTTAAAAAAAAAACTTTTTTTTATCACACAACGCCATCAAGTCCTAAATTAAGCAGAGTTTATTATGGGTTGTACTACATAACTGATATAAATACATTTATACTATAGCACCCAAACTATGAAACAAACATTTGGTCCGACTCGGGAATCAAACCCGAGACCTCATGCACAGCAGTCGCGTACGCTACCACTGTGCCAACGAGGCAGTCAAACATTACTACTCACCAATTTATGCGCCAGCGCTGGTATAAAGCGGCGACATCTCAGAAATCTGAGGCAATAGGCGTCATCTAATCTTCGTGGGTTGCATTCCCCTCGCTCTGACAAAGAGAAAAATAAAATTTAGGATTTAATATTTTTTTGTTACTTATTAATTTTTATTTTAACATCTACATTTTATTGTTAAGTTTATCTGTACTAATATTATAAACGCGAAAGTTTGTAAGTATGGATGGGTGGATGTTTGTTAATTGTTAAAAACTACTTACAGAACAGATTTGGATAAAATTTTACAGTAATATAGCCTATACATTAGAATAACACACACTATTTGCCGCGATAACCGTCATACACGCGGGCGGAGCCGCGGGCAACAACTAGTAATATATGAAAAGGAATTTTTGTGGATACCTTGTACCTAATATTTTGCTCTTAATTTTTTTTGATCTAAATTGTTAGTTTTTGGTGCAATACATCAGATAAATGGACGTTTATTTCATGTATAAACCTCGATTATTGTTGAATCTTTCAACAATAACCGCTGATAACACCGCGGGGCGATGCTAGTCTAAAATAAAAGCAGCCTCACTTACTCCTTATATCATCAGCTATCTGCCAGTGAAAGTCCTGTCAAATCGGTACTACCATTCTAGAGTTTAGTTGTAGCAAACAGACAGACAGAAAAACTAAAATTTAAAATTTTGATGATTTGAAATTACAAACAGACACTTCTATTTTATTTTTTTGTATAGATAATAGATGTAGGTAGATATTTAGACCTTATAATACCAACAATTAAACGCAGAGACAATTAAATTGTCTTTAGCACCACGGATATGGGGCAAAGCAGTGACATTTAAGACTAGCTGAACCCCGTGTTACCCGCGGCTATTGTTGTACCGCGAGTAACACCGCGGGACAAAGTTAGTCTAAAAAAAGTAGCCTAAGTTACTCCCCGGATCATCAGCTGAAAGTCCCGTCAAAATCCATCCAGCCGTTCCAGAACCCGGAACAAACAAACAGACAGACAGACAAAAATTTTTTTAACTACAATTTTTGTATATCTAGCGTGTATACATACGCATTGCATTTAGTAAAAAGCGGTTATTTTAATATTACAAACAGACACTCCAATTTTATTTATTTGTATAGATTTTGTGATGACTATAGTAAATATGTATTTTTAAGTGAGGAAGGGTGTAAATAGCTTTCCATCAGACAGAGTAGTCAATTTGGCTACTAATATTTAAATATATGAAACCTATTTATTCAGTAAAATTTGTCATTTTACAAAAAATGCCTTATTACCTCTTACTAATCTACGTAGCTCCTCAATGACTTTCACACTCCTGGTATCTCGGTCTTCATTGCAGATTCGTCTGGCGTACTCTTCAAACTCTGGATCTTCGAAGCGACTAAGTTCTGCTTGAAAAGCGATTTCTATGAAGGGCATATTGATTGAAATCCTTCATTCAGCCTGCAAAAGAAAATTGACATTTATTGTATAGAATAGAATAGAATAGAATAGAATACATTTTTCAGTCACACATAACATACATGTAAAAGAGAAAGATAAGACATTTAACTTAGAGTAAATAATAAAACAATATAGAAAACAAACAATATAGAAAACAAACAAAATAAAAGCAGTGAAATGTCTAGCTGTAATATGGGTATCTTTAATTTATTTACTTAGAACGTGCTTAAAACTAATATGGTGTCGATGTTCAATCCTCCTATACTCTTTTCTATAGTATACTAAAAAGTCGTGTGGTGTTGTGGGACACCAGATATTTATCATAAAATCTATACAAATAAATAAAATAAATTTGTAATATTAAAATAAACACTTTTGACTAAATACATATAGTCCGGTCAAATTAGACCAAAAAATAAGAGTAATGTTACCTAAATTCCCACCAAGCCCACCAAGCTGAAAATCGGTAAGATTGTTTAAAATATCATTAAAAACAAAATTTGAAAGTTCCCCATCTTTCCCCTGTTAGGAAAAAAAATATATTCAAGGTCAAAGGTAAAAAAATGAGTTTATCGCGATTTTCAGCAAAACGTAAGTTTTATCATAAAAATACCTCAGACAAAAATATATATATAGATATAGATCATAAAATTATCTACAAAAATTATTTTTATACTTTTTTTCTACGAACCACTGTCTTTGAGATATAACGATTCAAAAAGTTGTGTAAGTTGTAATCGTCATAATATGCACACGTTTCCTCGTCACACACGGTTCAGCTAGTTTCTAATAACACCGGCTTCGCACGGGTAGCAGAGCATATACGTTCATTATATCCCTTATAATATTAATTAATAGGTGTTTGTAATTTGTAAATGACATAGTTATAGCTATTTTTAGAAACTATTTTCCTCGAGTAAGTGCGCGTACCGGAACTTGGGCTCTTCTTATGCTTTCCGTTAAGCAGAGTACTTTGGCTTTCTTATACAATATATATACAAATAAATAAAATTGGAGTGTCTGTTTGTAATATTAATATAACCGCTTTTTACTAAACGCATATGTATGTATTCACGGTATATATGACAATTACTTATTTTTTTTCAATTTTTGTATGCCCGTCTATCGGTCTGTCTGTATGATCCGGCTAATCTCTGGAACGACTGGACCCATTTTGACGGAACCAATAGCTGATTAATTAAAGAGTAACTTAGACTACTTTTTTTAGACTAGATTTGCCCCGCGGTGCCGCGGTAAAATCGCGGGCCGCAGCTAGTTTTCAATAAAATAGAAAATCATCAGGCCTCACAGAAAACCGGTGAGAAACAGCGCTTGCGCTGTGTACCACTGAGTGAGTGACCCATACCCCAATCCTTCCCCCCCTCACTTTCCCCATTCCCAAAGGGCAACGCACTTGTGACGTCCCTGGTGTTATGGGTGTCAATGGGCGGCGGTAATCGCTTACCATCAGGCGATGCGTCTGTTCTTTACCCACTATTACATAAAAAAAATTGACAGTCGATGCTTTTTGTGTAAGAATTTTTTTTTTGAAAATTTCCCCCTAAGGAATGAAATAAGGGAAAAACAATTGTATGGAAGTTCTTCGTTTTTCTTCCTGCTGCACGACGAATGAGGCTCCGGCGATCGACCGATGGCGGTATATTCATTCCAACAGACGTAACTAAATACAATAGGCCGGTGACGCTGCTGCCCGTCACCGGCCAATGGCCATAGACAATGTCTGGTGCAACAAGCTACGCCTTGGAATCACAAACCCGCCTGGTGATTATGGGCAAAACTCTCCATACGTGAGCAACGGAAAGACCTATGTCCAGCAGTGAACTGCGGTAGGCTGATGATGAAAGTTCTTCATTCTCAAAGTTAGAAACATGTAATGAAAAATAATCACGCCAGAGAAGCCTTGTGTATAAGACTTAAATTTTTTTAATAACTTAGAAATATAAGTGTATAATTTCATTACAGACATCTTCCTATTTAAATACCAACCTATTGTACGCAAAGAATGGTTTTAGAATTTTAATTACAACATTTATATAAAAAACCTTAGAAAAATAACAAAGAAAAGATAAATTAATTAACGTAAAACATAATAGACACAAAGAATTTTGGAAATAATTAGTTATGTACCGGTTCCAAATAAAACCTTTGTACAAGTACAACATTAGTGTGTTTTAGGTATTTTCAAGCCATTAACTAATTCGTGTAATAGAAATGTGGAAATTTTCTGGATCTAATTATTTAAAGCAATAGTTTTACTCACAGCTCCATTAAAGTCTCAATTTTATTCAAGCTTTTTTACACGCTTTTATTAGCTTCACTTGTATGTTTGTTTGTAATTCTGTATTCTTAAACTACATTTACTTTATGTTATGGTAGGTAGGTAAAAGGACAGACGAACAGATGGCAAACGTGATGGTATGTCTGCTGTCTATGGACACTTGCAATTCAAGTCACAAGTCACAAATGTGTGGGGAGATTTTTGATCTGGTTACCTCATTCCCTCCGTGAAAAGCAACAAGAAAATTGCTTTTGTATTTTGTGACGCCAGTTTCACACTGGTGGAGCTTACTTATTAGTGCTCCAGCATATGTTTCACGTTCTACTGCTTTTTGCATTTACACGCTGTCGAAAAGGAACGAAAATATGTTAAAGGATGCCGAAAATGCGTGTTATTTGTTTCAACCAATGAGCACGCATTGTGTTCGAGGTGGCAGTCAGACAGTATGTAATTTTTTTTTATTGTAGAACATCGCAAACGCCTGATATAAGACTCGGTTGATTTTTTATAAGCAGTCATCTACTTATTTTTTATTTATTTCTAATGTAGGTCAACTGTATCTGTCTAAAACTAACGGTTTTTGATTGAATAATTTAAGTGGTTTAAAATTCTACTACGTATTACACGTAATTGTTAGTTTTTTTTTGTTTGGCTCTCCCAAAATGACTCTACTCTGCCTGATGGAAAGCATAAGCAGAATCCAAGAGTGGTGGTCACCATACTGCGAATGCAGACAATGCAACAATGCAGTATGGTGACCCACACCATGGTGTTTAGCGATGCTTCTGCATCATTGGGCTTCCGGTCTCGCAGTCACCAACGAAACACGACAGCACAGTTAGTACCGCCCCGGTCGAGCCGGCTTGTTCGTGCTGAAATCAGCGTGGCTCTATTACCTATATTATTATATCATTTATGTAATAATAAAACTTATTATATCTTGTGGAAAGATCATAATAAGTTAATAGCATGAAGGTACGTAATTTTCTTTTCTAAGTGGTACAAAATTGTCATTACGCTCACGCATAAGAATTGTCACTATAATTTGTTAGGTTGTTGAACCGTCTCCGCTGTTTCGTTAATAACTGTTACTACTGCGATTTTATGAAGCCCTGGTAACTTATTACATGTTTACATGGCTAGGATATTCGCCCCTCCAAGTTTTCCCAGCGCAAAATTATTAGTACTTCGCTCCGTTGAACAACTACGGTGCCAGTTTCCCCATTATGGCGAGTACACATAAAAGTAATATCCGGTGAATAATGTGACGGATTAAGTATACGGATTGCCGCCATACAGACAATATGACTGCAAAGAGGAGTTAAATTCGAACCAAACCCAACGCGTCTTCTTTTTTCTAATGAGAGGCTTACATCCAGTAGTAGATATAAAGACTAGAGACTTAGTCAGACAGAGAGTGAGCAAAGATATTGTTATGAAGAAAGATTATTCGCGAGTAATCTTTCAGACGTATCTACGCACACAAACATACACATGGAAACTTCTCGTCGATATCCTAAGGCACGAAATAATGAACCTTATTCGAATATCGAATATCGGTGCGACGCGATTACTTCCATCGGCTTCGACGCGCATCATGAATGGTACGGTGAATGACCTCATATGTTATCGTCGTTTCTAGAAATGTAATAATAAAAATAATATGGGTATAAATAGAACGTCTAGCTGGCCACAGGGAGTTCAGTTCAGTTTGAGCTGTAGTGCGATAAACATCGAAGTGATATCAGCGAATAATCTAGCGACCTCAGCGGACACTGGATTGTTATTCGGAGTAATATTGTTATTTAAATAGTGCTTTTAATAAAGTCTCTTTAACAAGTCAGAATTTCTCAAATAAATCGAACCCTAACACGTAACAATATTAATCTAAATTGAAAATAATGATATCCATAAAAATATTTTAAACTAGCTGAACCCCGCGGTGTTACCCGCGGTTATCGTCGTACCGCGAGTAACGCCGGGGCATGTTGCTAGTATTCTCCATATAATAGGTAAGAACTACTGAGAATAAACCCAACATCACAATATAACGATCTCTTTAATATTTCCGATTTAATAAATTAAATATATACAAATAAATAAAATTGGAGTGTCTGTTTGTAATATTAAAATAGCCACTTTTTAATAAATGCATATGTTATGTATGTATACACGATATATGAAGCATTTTTTTTTAAATTTTTATCTGTCTGTTTGTTACTCGCGGTAAACACAGTTACAGTTGGTGTAGATATATGTATATACTTTGGTTCTTGAGTAAGGACATAGACTACTTTTTATCGCGATAACCGACATAAGTGTGAGCGGAGTCGCGGGAAGAGGTTAGTATTCATATAAAAATATTATCTCAGTAAATACAAGTTTATTTTGCTAAATCTAAAATGAATATATGCTTACCACTAAATCGTAAGTAACAACAAAAAACCTTTACCTACAAAAAATGACACAAGGTTATTTGGCAGTCATAATTGTCTAAATGCCTTATATCTACACTTATATATATAAACTAGCTGAACCCCGCGGTGTTACCCGCGGTTATTGTTGTACCGCGAGTAACGCCGCGGGGCAAAGTTAGTCTAAAAAAGTAGCCTAAGTTACTCCCTGGATCATCAGCTACCTGCCAATGAAAGTCCCGTCAAAATCCGTCCACCCGTTCCAGAGATTACCCGGAACAAACAGACAGACAGACAGACAAAAATTTTTTTAACTACGGTTTTGGTATATGTACCGTGTATACATACATATGCATTTAGTAAAAAGCGGTTATTTTAATATTACAAACAGACACTCCAATTTTATTTAGTTGTATAGACTAGCTGACCCACGCAACTTCGTTTGCGCCTTATATTGCCCGTAGCGTGAAAATTTCCCCCGTTTTTGAAACATTCTTCATTGTTGCTCCGCTCCTATTAGTAGTAGCGTGATATATACCCTATAGCCTTCCTCGATAAATGGACTATCCAACACCGAAATAATTTTTCAAATCGGACCAGCGGTTCCTGAGATTAGCGTGTTCAAACAAACAAACAAACTCTTCAGCTTTATATATTAGTATAGACTAGCTGACCCACGCAACGTCGTTTGCGCCTTATATTGCCTTAAATTTCCCCCGTTTTTGAAACATTCTTCATTGTTGCTCCGCTCCTATTAGTAGTAGCGTGATGATATATACCCTATAGCCTTCCTCGATAAATGGACTATCCAACACCGAAAGAATTTTTCAAATCGGAACAGCGGTTCCTGAGATTAGCGTGTTCAAACAAACAAACAAACAAACAAACAAACAAACAAACAAACAAACAAACAAACTCTTCAGCTTTATATATTAGTATAGATTTAAGTCTGTTGCGAGAAGGATAATTTACTACAAAAATTACGTAAGATCTATAAGTTGCACGCGGCTTTTTCGTGTATTCCTAACTAGTTTTTCTCGCGGTTCTGCCCACGTTTATGTTTCATGGTCGTGTATGGTAACCACGGAAAGAAGTAGTCTATCTTCTGGCAGTTGTGAACGTACGTTAGTCCAAGTGCCTAGTCTCTGCACAGAGAGATACTTCATCATCATCATCATCATATCAGCCGTAAGAAGTTCACTGCTGAACGTAGGCCCCCATTGACTTCCATTGCGACCGGTCGGTAGCGGCCTGCATCCAACTAAAGAGAGAAAGAGATACTTATCTACATATATCATCAGCTACCTGCCAGTGAAAGTCTCGTAAAAATTGGTCCAACCGTACCAGAGATTACCCGGAACAAACAGACGGACAAAAATATTTTAACTTCATTTTTGGTATATGTACCGTTAAAAAGCGGTAATTTTAATATTACAAACAGACAATCCAACTTTATTTAATTGTATAGATTGTGTATTTTCTAAGTACCTACTGCAATTTAATAGTAGTTCAAGTTAAAATAGACTCCATCACGCACTATACCCACTTTTTGACTGCCTCGTTGGTCTCGCGGTTGGCGTGTGCGACTGCTGATTATGAGGTCTCGGGTTCGAATCCCGGGTCGGACCAAATGTTTGTATGATCTACAAATATATGTTTCGGAGTTTGGGTGTTTTCTATGTATAATATGTATGTATTTACAAAAAAAAAAGTATATAAGTATTCGTATCAGTTGTCTAGTACCCATAATACAAGCTCTGCTTAGTTTGGGACTAGATGGCGTTGTGTGTTAGATGTCCGAAATATTTATTTATTTATTATTTTATACCCGGCAATACATATATCTCATTTGATTTTATCATAGGCCTCTTTATTTTCATTCCTGCCGCGTCTTTCCGCCGCCGTCCTAGGCGACAGCAGTTTCATAGCTTTTCTAGAAAGTTTCTGCTTCGTACAACAAAACTGTGGAATAATCTGCCATCTGTGGTATTCCTGTGGTATATAAGAAAAGAGCGAACTCCTTCATAGAGGCTGGCAACGCACTTCATAGACGCCTCTGGTGTTGTGGATGTCCATGGGCGGCGGTAATCGTTTACTATCAGGCGATCTGTCGACTCGTTTGCCCGCAATCCCATAAAAAAAATACGCACTTACGCAAAACCCCCTGCCAGCCTATTTCCGTTTAATGGATAGAAATATTTCCAAACAAAGGTGCTTAAATATTTATAAATATTTATGAACTACATCTACACAAAACAAATAATCGTGCTACTCAAACAGTTTTTGTCCATGAACCAAAAACATACCTAATAAAATAATGTTATTTCATACAGTCTTAGTTATGTTACTTATTCAATTGAAACTATCTCAATAATTTTCTGATTCACACTCGAAGCATGTGGATTTACGAATTTCCATTAAATTTTTAAGAGTTACCTGTTGACATTAGACGTGTTTTATCTGTTAGCTAAAACGCTAAATACATACTGAATCACATGCACTTTGGAGTTCACTGAATGCCAATTCGAGTTGTTTATTAATTTGATTAACATTGTATGATCAGAATGCATTACGTACTGACATACTTATTGTACCCTAGTCCATTGTCACAGTCGAGTCATACATGCATGAGCATCAGAATAACTCAACAATGTTGCTATTATGTATTTTTGTATTGCATTACAATTAGTTTACCTGTACTCATGTACCTTCGTTACTACTAAAATAAAACATATGAAGGGCCAACAAACGCTTCTACAAATAAATTTTACCTCGATACTATTTACTACACTACACATTTACTCGCTATTTTAGTGAGTAGTATTCCTAGTATTACTTGTTTAATACTGTTATAGAGTTTTTCTAATTATAGAAATAGACTAGCGGAACCCCGCGGTGTTACCCGCGGTTATTGTTGTACCGCGAGTAACGCCGCGGGACAAAGTTAGTCTAAAAAAGGTAGCCTAAGTTACTCAATGGATCATCAGCTACCTGCCAGTGAAAGTCCCGTCAAAATCCGTCCAGCCATTCCAGAGATTATCCGGAACAAACAGACAGACACAAACATTTTTTAACTACATTGTTGGTATATGTGCGTGCGTGTATACATACATGTGCATTCAGTAAAAACCGGTTATTTTAATATTACAAACAGACACTCCAATTTTATTTATTTGTATTTATATAGATATTTTAAAGTTTATTATTTATTGGTATTTATCTATTAGCTGACCCACGCAACTTTATGTCCATATCTTTTCAATCATGCTCGGTACGAAGGCAAGTGAGAAGGTAATTAGGCCGTGCCACTGAAACGTCCAGCGCGCGTGCCTGGACTTCGGCCTAACGTCCAGCCGTTCGCGGCTCTTGACCGCCTTTGATCTTTGCAGCTGAGCCGCAATAAAAACCTACATAGCTATATAACCGTACAAGCTAGAATAAAGAAAGAGATATGAAAAGAAATTTAAAAGTATACAGAATAAACTTATCTACATTGTTTAATAGTAAATTACTATATAGAATACGTAAAGTCGGGTTAAAGGTAGAATTCATAAAAAAAAAACATTTCTATCTTTTTACATTACAAGGAGCGATTGTTGCATTTCTGTCAAAAAAATAATTTTACAACAAACTAGAGTTATTTCCCTTTCTAATGGTATATAAATTATTATATTTCATTAAATCTAAATATTTAGTCGAGTCAACTGAAGTTGGCCAAATCTCATGGTCCAATCAAAATATGTCCATGGCCCTCTGGTGTTTTTTACTCGAATTAGTTTATTAGCTTGACATAGAAGCAATGAAAATCTACCAAACAATACCCTATTTCATACCAGATAAAATTTAAATTCAACTGTGCGCCGTGCTGCGCAGTGGCAACGACTGTTGCCGTGGACGTAAGACGCTACTTTTTTTCTGGCCACACGTGTGGCCGCGGACGTACTATTGTTCTTCGAGTATAAGGGTAGCATAAGTTTATAAGATGTGTAAATTGCAATTGATATAAACAGTAGTTGGGTGTTACATTATTTTATTACGGTGATTGGCTATTTCATTTTTACCAACAAAACAGTCCGTAAGAAAATTATGTAACTTCGACAAGCTTTACAACTCGTACTTCTAGGTAGGACTCATGTAAAATCATTAAGCGCAATATTGAGTGTACTAAAAAAATAAAAATTAGAAGTTCTAAAAATATTTTAACTTCATTTTTGGTATATGTACAGTTAAAAAGCGGTAATTTTAATACTACAAACAGACAATCCAATTTTATTTATTTGTATAGATTGAGTATTTTCCAAGTACCTACTGCAATTTAATAGTAGTTCAAGTTAAAATAGACTCCATCACGCACTATACCCACTTTTTTATACCCGGCAATAGATATATCTCATTTGATTTTATCATAGGCCTCTTCACTTTCTTTCCTGCCGCGTCTTTCCACTGCCGTCCTACGCAATACCCCCTGCCAGCCTATTTCCGTTAAATCTATACATCTATACAAATAAATAAAATTGGAGTGTCTGTTTGTAATATTGAAATAACCGCTTTTTAATAAATGCAAATGTGTGTATACACGGTATACCAAAAATGTAGTTAATTTTTTTTTTGTCTGTCTGTCTGTCTATCTGTCTGTCTGTCTGTCTGTCTGTCTGTTTGTTCCGGGTAATCTCTGGAACGGCTGGACGGATTTTGGCGGGACTTACACTAGCAGGTAGCTGATGATCCGGGGAGTAACTTAGGCTACTTTTTTTAGACTAACTTTGTCCCGCGGCGTTACTCGCGGCACAACAATAACCGCGGGTAACACCGCGGGGTTCAGCTAGTGGATAGATATATTTCCAAACAAAGGTGGTTAAATATTTATGAACTACATCTAGATGCACACACAATACAAATAATCGTGCTACTCAAACAGTTTTTGTCCATGAACCAAAAACATACCTAATAAAATAATGTTATTTCATACAGTCTTAGTTATGTTACTTATTCAATTGTGACTATCTCAATAATTTTCTGATTCAAACTCGAAGCATGTGGATTTACGAATTTCCATTAAATTTTTAAGAGTTACCTGTTGACATCAGACGTGTTTTATCTGTTAGCTAAAACGCTAAATACATACTGAATTAAATGCACTTTGGAGTTCACTGAATGCCAATTCGAGTTGTTTATTAATTTGATTAACATGTATGATCAGAATGCATTACGTACTGACATACTTATTGTACCCTAGTCCATTGTCACAGTCGAGTTAAACATGCATGAGCATCAGAATAACTCAACAATGTTGCTATTATGTATTTTTGTATTGCATTACAATTAGTTTACTTGTACTTATGTATCTTCGTTACTAAAATGAAACCTATGAAAGGTGAACAAACGATTTTACAAATAATTTCTACCTCGATACTATTTACTACACTGCATTTACTCGCTACTTTAGTGAGTAGTATTACTAGTATTACTTGTTTAATGCTGTTATAGAGTTTTTCTAATTCTAGAAATAGACTAACTGAACCCCGCGGTGTTACCCGCGGTTATTGTTGTACCGCGAGTAACGCCGCGGGACAAAGTTAGTCTAAAAAAGGTAGCCTAAGTTACTCCATGGATCATCAGCTACCTGCCAGTGAAAGTCCCGTCAAAATCCGTCCAGCCATTCCAGAGATTATTCGGAACAAACAGACAGACACAAAAAATTTTTTAACTACATTTTTGGTATATGTGCGTGCGTGTATACATACATATGCATTCAGTAAAAACCGGTTATTTTAATATTACAAACAGACACTCCAATTTTATTTATTTGTATTTATATAGATATTTTAAAGTATAAACTTTATAATATTTATTGGTATTTATCTATTAGCTGACCCACGCAACTTTATGTGCATCTCTTTTCAATCCTGTTCGGTACGGAGGCAAGTGAGAAGGTAATTAGGCCGTGCCACTGAAACGTCCAGCGCGCGGGCCTGGACTTCGGCCTAACGTCCAGCCGTTCGCGGCTCTTGACCGCCTTTGATCTTTGCAGCTGAGCCGCAATAAAAACCTACATAGCTACATAACCGTACAAGCTAGAATGAAGAAAGAGATATGAAAAGAAAGTTAAAAGTATACAGAATAAACTTATCTACATTGTTTAATAGTAAACTACTATAGAGAATACGTAAAGTCGGGTTAAACGTAGAATTCAGAAAAAAAAATCATTTCTATCTTTTTACATTACAAGGAGCGATTGTTGCATTTCTGTCAAAAAAATAATTTTACAACAAACTAGAGTTATTTCCCTTTCTAATGGTATATAAATTATTATATTTCATTAAATCTAAGTATTTAGTCGAGTCAACTGAAGTTGGCCAAATCTCATGGTCCAATCAAAATATGTCCATGGCCCTCTGGTGTTTTTTACTCGAATTAGTTTATTAGCTTGACATAGAAGCAATGAAAATCTACCAAACGATACCCTATTTCATACCAGATAAAATTTAAATTCAACTGTGCGCCGTGCTGCGCAGTGGCAACGACTGTTGCCGTGGACGTAAGACGCTACTTTTTTTCTGGCCACACGTGTGGCCGCGGACGTACTATTGTTCTTCGAGTATAAGGGTAGCATAAGTTTATAAGATGTGTAAATTGCAATTGATATAAACAGTAATTGGGTGTTACATTATTTTATTACCGTGATTGGCTATTTCATTTTTACCAACAAAACAGTCCGTAAGAAAATTATGTAACTTCGACAAGCTTTACAACACGTACTTCTAGGGAGGACTCATGTCAAATCACTAAGCGCAATATTGAGTGTACTAAAAAAATAAAAAATGAGAAGTGCTGAGAATAAATTTTAATTGTTAACACTTTTTTTTTCAAGGCCCGTATTAAGGCCGAGCCACACGAAATATATGGTACGTCGTGTCGTGATGTATCTACTTGTTCACTGACTGGATTTCACTCCCAAACCACAAAATGATTGATTGACTACTTTCCAATGCTAGTTAAATTGTACGTTGAAATATGTTCACCTACTTTTACATCTAATGTGCTATGTATTTATACGACGTTGTGGTTTAATAAACACTGGCCTAGTGGTTAAATGGTTTAATGTTCCTTACCCGTAGATTAGTTTGAATGCTGTGTACTATACGTTCAATTCATATGTCGCCGTCTGTTGCACGAAGGGCAGTATGGTTTTTTATATTTATGTTAAAAGTATAAACGAACATACCAATCATCGACCTTGATAGGTGACTAATACTAGAATAATTTTGTTGTCTCCCCAAAATAGGAGATGAGGAAAAAAAAATGATGAGACCGAGTCTGTAACTATATTCACTTGTGCAAAGCAATGACAAAATTGCTTAAAGCTGAGGTGTGTTTGAGTGTAACTCCGGTGTTAAGTCAAAGCAGAGGAGGAGGAGGAGGAGAGAGGAGACATTCGAACCGGCTCATCATGTGTCAAGTACGATCACTGTTTTTTTTATGGAATAGCGGTAAACGAGCAAGTGTATCACATGATGGTAAGCGATTACTGCCGCCCATGGACACCCGCAACACCAGAGGTGTCACAAGTGCGTTGCCTGCCTTTGGGGGATGGGGTGGGAGGGGGAGGGGGATGGGGCTCCGGTATCCTCACGCACTCAGTGAAACAAAGCGTAAGCGCTATTTCACACCGCGATTTCCTGTAAAGCCGTGGTATCACTCCGGTCGAGCCGGCCAATTCATGCCTAAGCGTGGCTCTCCCACGGTAACTGATAGTATAGAATAGTGAATAGGGGAAGTAAAGTGGGAAGTCGTATATCTGGTTGTAGGTGACAGTCTGCCAATAACTTCTTAATGGCAGTTACGGCGGGAGATCGTATGAAAGGTCGTGGGAGGACCACTGCCGTGGACATCTCAATGTGACTAGAACCTTTTTGCGACATAACAAAGAATACAGCACTTAAACTTAGCGGTACTTCCCATTTTGATGTTAACGCAAGCATTAACTGTAAGACGCTTCTAACGATACCTCATTTGTCTTATTCTGACTAGCAGTTGAGAAAGAAGGAGGGAGCAAACAAGCATACCATAGAAATACCACACTTATCGAATAAATACGGACAAAGTCACGAGCTAATGCTAATAATATATAGTATTTTTGAAATGTACAAGTAACGACCTTACCAAGGATACCAAACACGACATATTTTGCTTTAATGCTGCTTTAAATTTTTAACCGACTTCAAAAAAAGGAGGAGGTTTCTCAATTTCGTTTTTTTATGTGTGTTCGTGGATAACTTCGTCGTTTATGAACAGATTTTGATGATTCTTTTTTTAATGGAAAGGAGATATCCCGGCGGTGGTAAAATGATAAGGACATTAATATCTGATGATGGCATCCACGAGGAATCGAGTCGAACCTTGAAGTCGGTTTCATTTTTGGTAAAATTGTACTTGTTAATTAACGCAAGCATTAACTGATATATTGAATGAATAAATATTACACGAATGTGTTAATTTTGACAAGTAAATGATATACGCTAAGTCTATTTGCACTTTATCTCGAAATTATTTTGAAAGTGTGAAATTCAGATCGTTTAACAGTTTTAGAAATAGTGAGCTATATTCTTCCATTAATCTTTATTTATCTATTTGAGAGAGTTGAGGTTAATATTTCAGTGTTAAACAGCACAGTTACCGAGGCGGGATACAACTATATCATAACGCTTCGACCAAAAGAAGCGGAGACAGCGGAGTATAAGTAAGAAATGTTGCAAAAACGGGTGAAATTATTCAATTAGAGAGTTTCCATTACGTGTGCTTAAACGGTTAAAGTTTTAAAAAAAAACAATGTAAGAAAGAATTGTTCCCCTTTAAAGTTCTTAAAGAAATCTGCGATAGTATACGCCTATATTTTAAGGTTAGCTCAGAAGAATCTTTTTTGTGGCAAACCAATTAATTTACGCCGTCATGACATCACGCCACGGGCAATAAGCGATGCAGGAGAGGTTGCGTGGGTGCTAGTAATAAAGGCATTAAAAGTAGGTAAAATCTATGATATTCGATTCTGAGTTTTATAAACAGAAAAGGAGAATTTCCTTTTGTTCTGTGGTTGTATAAATAGGGGAACCCTGAGTGAGCGAGTCAGACTTGCGCTTGTCTTTTTATTTCTTTACTAGCCGACCCACGCAACCTCGTTTGCGTCTCCTATTGCCCGTAGCGTGATAATTCTCCTCCGTTTTTGTAACATTCTTCATTGATACTCCGCTCCTGTAGGTCTTAGCGTGATGATAAGGATATAGCCTTCCTCGATAAATGGGCTATCTAACACTCAAATAATTTTTCAAATTGGACCAGCGGTGCCTGAGACTAGCGTATTCTAACAAACAAACAAACTCTTCAGCTTTATATAGTAGTATAGATAATTAGTAAAGTAATAATAACGTTAAGTACCTACCATATTCGTGTTGGTGGTAAATATTTTCTTTCAATTAAAACAGGTATAGTATATCAGCCAAAGCCGGTTTAGTTGTTTTGTAGGTTTATTAGTAGAAAGTGTATCATATTTCTCTTGTGTGTATAACGACGTTGTTTAAATTGTAGCTTTGAACTTGGTTGTTTGTATTACACTTAATAGATCTTGATCCTTTTTACATTATTGAATTTTGTTTTAACATTCGTTTCAATGAAATGGGACAACTATTTAAAATTTGAACCTTCTTTAGACAATTTAAATATTAAACAATAAAATAAAATAAAAATATTGGCATACACAAGCGTCAAAAAATTCTATTTTAAGACTATAATTAGCGTTAAGCGTTCACAAAAATCACATCATCAGCCTGTCACAGTCCACTGCTGGACATAGGCCTCTCCAATTTCCCGCCACTAAAAAGCAATTTCTTCCAATTTTATGCCTGTTTATTTTTTATCAATATTGAAACTTTGAGAGGATCGGTCGTTGTGGAGAGCTTTGGGGGAAACCTACCTTTCGACTGGGATAAAATTATGATTAAAATACCTTTACTGCCCATACATTTCTAATGTCAGGAAAAAAGCACTTGAAAAAGGTTCAATATTACTTTCCCTTATAGTAGCGCGGCTAGTTAGCGCGATAAGTTTAAAGCCCCAACTGGTGGCAAGGTTATTCCACTTTTGCCATTCACAAACACGAAAGGACCATAACTGTACCAGCGATTGCACATGGACATTACGATGCTGAAATTGTTTAAAGGTTTACGTAATGCGATGCACAATTTCGGCTCATTAGAAACATTTTAATGGCCGGTTTCATAAGGCTTATTTTTATTCCGTCATGCGTCCAAAAACAAAAAGTACAATGTCGGACTTATTATTTACTTACAACTTCGTGAACTTATGTACGGACGGACGAACTTCATGCCTTAGGTATTCTCTACCAACAACATTTGGGGGATGTACAGATCTAGGAAGGTTGGTGCATCGAGGGTTTATCCAGAATAACATACAATTGTCATTTATTTATTTATTTACTTACAACATTTGCAGTGTCTTTACAGAACCATTATCCCAAAACGACACTGTAAGAAAAAATAGTAACAATTATTTTAAAATAAATATCATTTGCGGAAATATGTCTTTGGGCAACTTCTTTAAAGCTCTGTAGGTTACAGCTGTGCACTACTCACATGTTTGGATATAAAATTAATGAGCTTTATGGCGCGTGATATAGTGGCATACTGATAGCGTAGGAAGGAGGCGGCCGGCTGCATCCACCTAGCCGTCAGGGGCGCACAGCCGCAAGCACGCTTATACATCGGGCTTCTGTAGCTGACGCCACGCGTCTGTCACCAGCGCTAAGTCGCGTCGCAGGCTAAAGCGCACCTACCCCCGACCATACCAAGGACGAATAAGCTGGGGTACATAAGCAGGTATAGCGGGTACACTCCATATTATTTGTAAAACCTATAGGAATCGAGTGAATTTGTTTTGTATTTTTTTTCCCCATAAGGCTATATTTAGCCTGGTAAGGAGTCCAAATTATTGCTGTCGCTTCTGACTACGAAATAGAGCATTATACATAAATAAATCCCAAATTCCTAAATGATTTCCTCCCTATGAGACGTTCATTCGGGCACCATTTCAACTCCTAAATCTTGAATACTATTAAAGTCCGGTTTCAACGCACCGTCCATAGGATATGTGAAGCGCGGTGGAGCCCTAGCCCGTCTGTAGCTCGTCACTTCGCATTTCGCTATGTTAAAGTACAACTTATTGGTATTGCTTTACTGCACTACCATCATCAGCAAAGAGCAGACACTCGGCATGCCGTTAGACCCCCGGGAGATCTTGATCATTATTATAAGTTCTTAAGATCCCAGATTTGAGCCCTGATTTTAATCTGAAAGAGTGAAATACGGACTTCATTTATATCCAGCATACTCGAATAACAAATATAAAATAAAAAACCCGACTGCGTCAATATTTTTCATCTTAATTAAATTCTGTTTTGTTTAAATAAAACATATAAGTTTTACATATATTCGTAATCACCGTTAAAAAATATTTATTTTGATATCACACTCGATGTGTATTTTAGAAACATTTTTTCTTTGAGATTACTTTTTGGCGCCAAAAATCCTTATTTAGATTTTTTATAATTTTGATGTACCCAGTGTCACTCTCACGACTAAGACGGACAAGCCGTTTAGGCTCTAGCGCGTGCCAAAGAAATATACATACATACATACACACATAGTTCATACATACATACATTCATACACTCGAAAAACATAACCCTCCTTCTTTCGCAGTCGGGTAATAAGTGGAACGCAAACCATCCACGTGGACGTACTTGCGGAAATTAAATATGAATCGAATGCAGTTATTGAGAAGATGGTCTAGCTTATTGAGGGGGTCTGCATTCAGGTATTTATTACCATAGCCATTCTCTACCAGTCTGCCGTTAGTGGTGTGGAAATGAAGAATCTTACTTTTATGTTTTCTTTGTACAGTAAGTACATAGGTACAACAGTACCGGCTGTTATTTATATCATGACTTGTATGGAATTCTATCTTAATTAAAAAATACGTTCCACCTTTCAAAGAGTTGTTTTCTAATCGTGGGAAAATCTTTTCAAACTGGGGTTTTTTTTTCATTTAACCTTGTTTCTTATTAATACTAAGAACCTTTAAAAACACCTACTTTCGATGTGCGTTTACATATAATTCCTAAGCATAGAACAAAGGAAAAGCAAATAAATTTAAAAGGCTAAAATTATGTGATCAACATATTTTGTTCCTTTACATTTACAATTAGAGATAAATTGACTCTAAGACGATCATAAGACATATTGAATTCTTAATGTTTTTGATTAGTAAATATCCCTCATCTACATCACTATTAACTTCTTAAGTGTTTCATTTAGTAGATACCTAATCGTTCGTTCGAGAGCTAATCCAATATATTAACTTCTCAAATATTTTCTTTACGTATTTGTCCTGTGTAGATGATAAAACATATGAAGACCGTCATGTTGACAAGAATCACCAGACAGTATCACGTGCCAAAATGTTTATTGATATTAATTGAATAGAAGTCGAATACCTATAACTGATATATTGTTTTAAACTTTCATGGTCAGTAACATTAAAATGGGAATCTGCGGGATTGCTACCATGTACCTTTTTGTTTGTGAGTATCCGATATTTCGGCGCTGTTGCAAGCGCCATGATCACGGAGTAACTGAAGATCTTGCGGGTGGGCTGTTATTGGCAGACATATCGGTCTACCCTCTTTCGTAGTCTTTTATTACGATTGTCCCCGGTACCACTGTTCACTAACTCACTATTTACTCTACACTACTACTAAACAAAAAGGTACATGGTAGCAATCCCGCAGATTCCCATTTTAACTATAACTGATAGTTCACAAACTTTAAAGAAGCCCAAAGGAATAACAGGAAATGATTTTCATCTCTACTTACAATACCGTTTGGGGATAAAAGTTCTGTAAAGACTGTAAATGTTTTGAATAAATTAAAAAAAAAAAAAAAACTATTAACTCATAAGTGCCTAGCGAGCAGACCTGGACTACCACCATGCCTGCCCGCCTAAAACCCAAGACACAGCAGGGCGTTGCCAGACTTTGGCTAGTTTGGGATCAGATATCCATTAACAAAAGAGTGAAATTATGTAAGAAACACTCTTAGAAAAGTCGGTTACAAACAAGCACACAGGTAAAGAATGTAGTTTAAAAATACTAAAAAGAAAATTTTAATGATAAGTTGACACGATAACTCGAGTTCAAAGGAGTGGGTTATAAACAAACAACCCAACAAACGAATATACATTAAAATAAAGCTTAGCTAAAGCTAAAAGTATGCTAGAATACTTAGTATTGATTTTTCAAATCAAGAGGTGAATATATAAATAAATGCTAAGCCACGCAGTCAGTTTGATTTACGTCATCAATATGTTTGAATAATAAATCAATAATAATAAATAAATATTTTCGGACATCTAACACACAAAGCCATCTAGTCCCAAGCTAAGCAGAGCCTATGTTATGGGTACTAGACAACTGATACAAATACACATATACTTTTTCTTTTTTGTAAATACATAGATATTATACATAGAAAACACCCAAACTCCGAAACATACATTTGTAGATTATACAAACATTTGGTCCGACCCGGGAATCGAACCCGAGATGATCAGCCAACCAGAAGAGTTTGTTTGTTTGTTTGTTTGAACACGCCAATCTCAGGATCCGCCGGTCCTATTTGAAAAATTCTTTCAGTGTTAGATAGCCCATTTATCGAGGAAGGCTATAGGCTGTATGTCTTCACGCAAAGACCTACAGGAGCGGAGCAACAATGAAGAATGTTACAAAAACGGGGGAAAATTATCACGCTACGGGCAATATAAGGAGCAAACGAGGTTGCGTGGGTCGGCTAGTATAGAATATAAGTTAGAATGACCATAACTAGACTAAGCTGAATATAAGTTATCTGAATATAGTTATTTTATGTAAATTCTGTGAATTAAAACTCCTTATCCAACACAACGAATCTTTATAACAGGTCTTTATGTTTAATAAAAATACGAAACAAAGACTTTTTTAAAATGCTGCAAGCACCTGCGATTCTTTTCTACTGTAGAGTACATATATATAACTATTTACTTAAGTAAATCTAAACCTTAGGAAAAGTACCTATTTCATCAGTACTGGTTATGACGATAATTCAGGTCGTCATAACAGAATACCTAGTCAAATTCAGAAAGAGATTTTATAGTTAAAATATTGTGTGATTTAATTTAAGTTGATTTTGATGGATGATGCTTATGGATGTACATAGGTCGTATTTAAGTGTCATATGCAAAGCATGTTTCATTACGAAGAACTTTTACTGTCTAACAAAGTTTGCTTTTCTAAGACTAAATGTATTATGTACATATAGTAAGTTAATTTATTCTGTACTTACTGCTGTAAAAACAACACACCTTTTTCGCTGACATTGTGATGTAGTTAAATTACACCTACGCAGTTATCCGATGAAGCGAGAAAAGAAAGTGCTGAGAAAAATTAAGTTTGAAGATAAATAAGTGATTTTATTTGTTTAGTGAAAGTTTAAAATGTTAAAAAAACCTAAAATGAGGGGCAGACTTTGGGGACTGCCGATAGAAATGAAAACTAAGTATACATGTGGATTTACATATATATATAGAGATATACTATTTGTATATATTTAATGGATACTAATAACCAACGGAAGTAAAGTATTATCTCATGGTAAGCGTGCGGTGAGGATGACGTTAGCGTCACGTTTTTTGTTCACCCACACGGTATACACAGTACCTATCTATACAAATATATAAAATTGGAGTGTCTGTTTGTAACATTAAAATTACACCTTTTTAATCAATGCATATGTATGTATACACGATACATATAACAAAAATGTAGTTAAAAAAATTTTTGTCTGTCTGTCTGTCTGTTTGTTCCGGGTAATCTCTGGAACAGCTGGACGGATTTTGACGGGACTTTCACTGGCAGGTAGCTGATGATCCGGGAGTAACTTGGCTACTTTTTTTAGACTAACTTTGTCCCGCGGCTTTACTCGCGGTACAACAATAGCCGCAGGTAGCACCGCGGGGTTCAGCTAGTATATTATATATGTATAGCTCATGGAAATCGTTCGGTGACGATGACGCGATTTCCATGATTTTTGTTCGCCCAAAACGTAAAAAATGTTAATATCCTAATTAGGTGTTAATGAGTATACATATTTCAAAACTCCATAATTAGAGACTATTTATTTTAATTTTATACCTGGAATTATTGAATTCATTTGTTTTATTACAGCTTTAAACTCGTATATACCTAGTCTAAAGTAATTTATTTAAAAAAAAAAGGTTTTATATACACATTATATATACATCAAGGTAGTAGAGCCACGCTGATTTCAGCACGAACGGGCCGGCTCGACCGGGGCGGTACTACCCTCGCACAGAAAATCAACGTAAAATGACAGCGATCATGCTGTCGTGTTTCGTTGGTGAGTGCGAGACCGGAGGCCCAATGATGCGAAAGCATCACTAGCCCGCCATGGTGTGGGTCACCATGCTGCATTGTCTGCGTTCGCAGTATGGTGACCATCACTCTTGGATTCTGCTTATGCTTTCCATCAGGCAGAGTAGAGTCAACATGGCAAACAGGGTCAAACATAAAAAACTTCGAACTGAAACTCAACATTTTTTTAATCAAACCAACATCAAACATGTGGGTCATCTATGGATAGGTCTTCAAAAATTATATTGAGGTTTCTGTTATATTTTTTTCTAAACTGAATAGTTTGAGCGAGAGTGTGTTTGAGTTTCCAAAGTGGTAAAGTGTGTCCCTCCCCTGTACCTCCTAAAATAAGAGAAAGATAAAACAAAAAAAAAGATGTATTGTACATTACCATGCAATCTTCCACCGAAAATTGGTTTGAACAAAATCTAGTAAGTGGTTTTTTTTAATAAGTCATAAATCGTAAACTGCAATTTACCTTTCATTTAATCAACACAAATATAAAATAAAATAAAAAAATATTATGTTACTTGCTGCTGCAGAACCCTTCATGGGCGAGTCCAACTCGCACTTAGCGGCTTTTTTTATTTGTTACCTCAGAATTTCTTCCATTGAGTTGATATAGATAATGGGTTCAGCAATTTAGAGGAGCAAGCGTTATAAATATTCCAACCCATTTTCATATAATAAATAATAGATGCTATAGCACCTATTATATACCTACAATTTAAATACACAAGGTTTATGCTTCGTAGAATATAAAATATACTTAAAAACATAGGCACCATTTGACCGAGAGCTGTAAACGTTACTCAAGTCAAAAACATCACAACTACCAAGCAAATAATCATCTACAAAGAACAAACAAACAAAAATACTTACGGAGAAGAGAATTAAAATCAATCCAAAACATTCACTTCACATCACAAACACAATAACGACTTTCTATCAATACAGTATAGTAGCCAAACAAAAAATAAAACAAAAAAAAAGGCACGACGCGTCCAGTGCTTACTGCGGTCAGTCGTGTAATGCGATGTTAGCCGCTTGATCCAAAACAATTGCGTTTCGATGCGCCTGCGACGACTGGTGCTAAAAATAGAATCAATTTCAAGATACCGCATAATACTTCGTAATAATAACGGGACAACAACAACAACCTTTTTAAGTTACATAAATACTACTGTTCAGTTTGCTTTTTCTTTTTAATAAAGCACGATTTATTACAGGCTATATTTTTCGCACACACACCACTTTTTGAGGACTATAGTAACATCAACTATAGTCATCATAGTATTAAAACATTATTCATTAGAGAACATTATTTACATACATAATTCATGACATAAATCTCAGGTTTTTTCGTTTTATGTAGCCAATTTAGGTCATCATTTTGTATGAAATATGTGACTACTTACTTATGCATACAAATTAAAACCATTTTCATATTTTTTTCTACTACGAGTATGACATAGAAAAGATGCTCAATTTAGAGTATTTTTTCAATTTCGTATATTTTGTTTCCATGGCCATTTAAAAGGTATTGTTAAAAACACCTTATACTTTTTGAACGCCATTTCAATTGATTACGCTTGAAACGTATTTGAAATGAGGATATTTTGCTCTTAGGTCCATCCTTTAAGATTTGGACGCAGTTGAGCGGGTTGGCTAATATTTCCTCAAAAATATTTATACCACTTTAAAAAACAGGTATGTGAAACATCTATAGGCGCGGGTAAACCTGATTTTTGGCGTGGCGAGAATTGCCGTGGCGACGCTTCGCCTTACCGAAGTCACTGATGAAAATAATTGAGTTGTCGCGATTTCAAATAAATTTAGAATTTTTGTATTTAATAAAAATTAAAATTAATGTTATATGTCATTTTATTTTATGAAACAAATAACTTATACAAAACAAATTCGATGTTTCACATCTGCCAATCTTCCCGTGACGTCTCACTTTTTAACTAGTAGACATCCAACATAAGGAATTAGTTTACCTACTACATATCAATAAATTTCACTATTTCACATTCAAAAGTCAAGCCAGAAAATTTTAAAGCCTATGGATATTTCTTCCTCAACCTGTGTGGACTGAGGACAGTGGGTTAATCTGGAGACAGGCTGATTAATCGATTTATCCAAAAATTCTATTGAATTCGATTTCCTAAATTAATTTAAAAGGATATCTAGATTTACCTGGTTAAAAAGCTATGAGGCGTTGAACTTTTTTCGCTTTCTAAAGCTAGTGAAACTAGTTATCTTATCTTTACTTCAAGTTATCTATAATAATTTATCTAAGAAAGTATAGTTCCAGTCGTGGTATAGCTATATCTTTATGGATATAATTATAAACACCGTAAGATAACTATCTAAATTTATGAAAGTGGTTACATAAATCAAGACCATCTCTAACTGGGTTACTAACTAGGACGATAATTATGATTTGGAAATGATCTAGTTAATCAAGATCTATGAGGAAAACGTAGAAACGAAAGTTAAGTAAGTTAAGACAGGAATTTGACGGATATAAGAGTAGAGAATGACCAAAGAAATAGACGAAAGGACTGCGTGAAAGAAGTGACACGACGAGTGATAAAGGAAAACGAAAGAGAAAAACTTATTGCAACGACCTTTAATGACGTTGGTAAATGGGTAGGAAGATAATGAAATGCTCTAGTAATGTTATCATAATTGATATTCAAATGATTTATAGTTATGTCATTACTCATACAAAGTTTGTTTTAATGTCGTTTCCTGCTCAAAGACATACCAGAACGGTTACGAACGGATCTGGATGAAAGTCTCAGAAATTACAGTAGACTCACTCTCGCAAGTTCACTTGCGTCTTTCAAATGGAATAAAAATGTCCCTTTTTTGCAATATTTTTAATGCTACTAGCACGGAGTGGTCTGAAAACCTGGTTTAGATAATACGTAGCCGTTGGGATGTAGGCAGCACAAGACCTTACTAAGATGCTTGAGCAAGATTGCGTAAGAGCAAACGATCGATTGTAGCATCGATGGCTTCAAACAATTTCAAGTTACTAGTAAAGCAAAAGTATTAAATTAGCAACGGCCACCAAAGTAGGTTGTAGGTACAAAAAACACAAAGTAAAAGGAACACTAACTGTTACTACTAACTGCAGTTTCGTCACTGCGGAAGCGTAGGTACTTTAAACGCGACGTAACCTGGTAAAAGTAATAAGGTTTCTTGTGCTTAATAACCACTTTTTTGCAGACAACAACGCTCTCGGACTCACCACTTTGGTTCTTCCTTCCTGTGCCGAGCGGTAAATACATGGAAGTCACTAACAGCGCACGTGTTTTCCTCCCACTATGATCCCAGGTCCTTTAAGCGGAGCGTGAAGAAGCATCTCACTAGGCCGCCATAGTGCGGGTCAGCATGCTGCTTTGTCCTTACTCGCATTGAGGATGGTGACCACCACTCCTAGATTCTGCTCATGCATTCCATCAGGTAGAGCAGTCATTTTGGTAGCTAAAAATACAAAAAGACAAAATAAAAAACATTAAGAATATTGAGTGAATGGTGATGTCAGTACAACGCTGCAACGACAATGTTTTGGCGAGACATGTTAATAATCTACTGTCGTCACTTAGCATTCTCAAAATATTGTTTCCATAAGGACCCTAGGCTATGGTTCATTAACAATTATTAGTGTGCTTACATGGTGGTAAGTTTGGTGGTAACTTTACCAAAACATATACTCAGGAAATTGAGATCTCAAAAATATGGATTACTCGAAGGCGCTCCCATGATGGCCAAAGTTGGTTAACCGTTGAATGTCTCAAAAAGTTGAGAAGTTCAATCATAAACAAAACTCAGAAAAACAATAAAAATTACATTGTAAAATTTATACCTGTAATAAAGGTTAGACTTTTGTTATCATTCAAGTTTATAAAAGTAGATATTGAACAAGGTCGAATTATGGTAGGCATATAAAGAAATGTCTATTAATGTGATCCTATTTGATTTTCATATGATTTCTAGTTATGTCATTACTACTAAGGGAAAGTTTATTAACCGACTTTTCAAAAACTTTATCAATTCGACAGTATTTTTTTAATGTTTGTTACCTCATAACTTTCAACTGGGTGAACCAATTTTGATGATTCTTTTTTTATTTGAAAGTTCTTCCCGTTTGGTCCCATTTCAGTTTGGTTCAGATTGAAGCCGGTTTTTTTTTTGTTAAAATTAGTGATTATTTTAATCTCAAAGACGCCAGAATGGTTTCAAACGGATCTGGATGAAGGTCTCAGAATTTATAGCAGACTAACTCACTCTCGCAAGTTCACATTCGGCTCTAAGATTGAATAAATTGGTCCCGTTTCTGCAATATTTTTTCCTGCTAGGTACCAGCACCTGGGGTCTGAAAACCTGGTTTAGATCATGGGAAGCAAGGTTATGCAAGATTGTGTAAGAGCAAATTATCGATTGTAGCATCGATGGCTTCATGCAATGTCAAAGTACCAGTAAAGTAAAAGTATTGAATTAACAATGGCAACCAAAGTAGGTTTTAGGTACAAAAAAGCACAAAGTAAAAGGCACATTGTTACAACTGAATGCAGTTTCGTTACTACGCAAGCGTATTTTATGCGCGACGTCACCTGATAAAAGTAATAAGGTTTGTTGCGTAATAACGTTGCAAACAAGCATAAAAAACAAATTCGGAGATTTGAGTTTTTAATCTTATCTATAAATACAAGAAAACCAAACCGTCGCATTACCTCATCACTAAGCAATTTTTTTTTTAAATATTATAAACTTAACGTCTTCTGGCATACATGCGTGGTGCACTGCGTTGTAGAAAATATACGCAAAGGACTTTCTATTTCGAGGATCTTTGTAGTGATTCCGTTTTCTATATCATCAAAATATTGAATTATTAGTGAAAATAATTTTGTGGTTAGTAGCAGCTACGATGATCAATGCATTTAAATCACATTTGAGTTCGGCAATTGACAAAAGCTCAACAGATCGCCACCGCTAGCCACTGCAGATGCTTTTGTTCGATTACCTACGTGTAATTTCTTTTGATAAATAATTCGCGTTTAAGGGAACAAACTAAGTGTAGTCTAATGAATAGGGTAGATGACTGTATCGTCGTAAATAAATATCGAGGTCTACTTCATTAAAGCGAATATTACAAAACATCTCGGAAAATAGAAATGTTACAGCTATTTATTTCTTTTACAAATTTTAATCAAATAAACGTTGAAATGTTGCTCAATTGAGTAGTCTAAAGGCGCGTTTCCACCGAAATTTGACAACACAAAAAAAAGTTGACAACCCAAAAATTGCCAAATTTTGTTCGGTGGAGGCTCGGCTTAAAACAGTGACGTCGCAAGTTTGTATTTAGTACATTTTTCATACAAAGTTATCGTTTTGACAGATGATAAAAAGTAACTTACTCGACTAAGGTGCCATCTACCCTATTGAAAGACAAATGATGGCTACTAACAAATAATATAATTTTTCAAACCCGGACTACGAATAAAATTCCCAAATGAAACAACGGTCGGACGCTTCCCGGGCGCACTCTAAACTAGGACAAACTGGAAAAATCCGAACGAATGGAAGCCTTAACGTTATATAACTGCTGTATGGGAGGACTTTTATGAAAATCAGTATCAAAAATCTAAGTTGCTTGAAGACGATGTCTAAATCTGAATTTGTAAATACTTATTTGTTAAAAGAGTTTGTACAGGAGACAAGTGAAGGTAAGAAATTGCAATTAATCTACTTAGGTATCTATTTACTTACTACTGAGACAAAATAAGATCATGAAAATTATAAATGCGTACGACGCGTACGTAGTTTCCCTACAGAAACGTTACCTACCTTTCAGCCTCGGCTCATAATTTTGTTTTGTCACTTTACTATTAAAACTTCAAAGTAAACTTCTATAGTACCAGGGTAGCATAGCCTTCAAGTATGTTTAGTGATCGGTGATACCAGTACTTTAATTATTAAAATAACAACACGCACAGTATTTACGCACAGATTCAAATTGTGTCGCTACTTCAGAATTCTTAAATCAAATCAAATATTTTAATCCATTGTTTCTTGGGCTCTAGTTCATTGTCAAATTATTATATGTATACTTACATAGGAATTGGTAGAATTTACTAATAAACTACATATTACAAAACTTAGGTCTCAAAAATACAGGTTGCTCGAAGGCACCCAAATGTTGTCCGAAGTTGTCAAGTTCTAATATGTGCAAAGACTTTGTAAAGACATGTATGTGGACGTGGAAGAGCATTATACAAATCGACTTATTTATCACTAGCGACCCGCCCCGGCTTCGCAGGGGTGGGTGGCTAATGATTCGTGCATTTTAAATCTGTAATATCTTCGAATATCTTCATTTAAATTACATGCTGTAAAGGGCCATATTGATCCATGTTGTAATAATACTGGGTTCATACTGTTCTTATAAAGTATTCAAAATTATTCTATGTAACTAGGTTATTTGACACTTCAATAAATAACAAACTAGATAAAACACATTTTTTATTTTCAAATACAAAAATAACAACAAATCGTTATCAGCCCAACAGGCGTCTGGGTGAATCCCTTAGCAACTAATCTTGCTTTATACTTTACAACAGTGCCTGCTGGATCTTTCTTTAACCAATTTACATGGTATAACTTTCTTGTTTTCTCTGTCAACCAATTTCCATATCTTCAGCTTCATCAATGAATTATATTCATCTGTCATTGCCATCTGCCACTTCTCAACATCATCAGCCAATATAGCCTTATTATAAGTTCTAGGCGCATCAGACACTTGACTAGACACTTGGTATGAGAAGTCATTAGGAGGTTTCCGATCTCTTGATGAATCTCTACGTTGTCCATCATTCGGACTGGTAGATACTACTGCTTCCTTAATGGCTTCAAAAAACTCTCTCTATGGGGAGGGTTAGGCCCAGGATTCAACTCGCCGTAAACCTACCAAGACTTGAAGTTTACTATCCAGGAAGAGTGGGAAGAAAGATCTCAAAAATTTATCATAACCCTAATAAGGTCGATGGAAGGCTGGATGGAGGCAAGAGTTGGTCATACAATCTATTGATATAAGTTTTGTTTCCAAAATTTTTATTTCTCGCTTACCAAAACCAAGCATAGCAAAACCATAAAACTTCATTAATATATTTTTTTTAAATTCGCATTGTTTTTGTTTTTGAACCTGTGAAGTTTAAAAAATTAAGTGGTGTAGCTATAAAACATGTCTAATGAAACCTCAATTCTATGTCAATAAACTAGCAATAAACCAACATCAAAAACTTTGCCTGTAAAACCAAAGCGTCGTGGATGGGTCTAATTTTTTGCACGCAAATGTAGTAATTTTCTACTCTCTTTATCTGGTAAAAATCACGAGCAAAGCCGCACACAAAAACCTGTAAATACATAATGTAGCTTTGTGTCACTGTTCTATTAAAACCTTAAAGGAAACTTCAATGGTACTAGAGTAACATAACCTTTAAGTACATTGAGTGAATGGTGATGTCAGGACAAAATGACTCATGTCAGTGTGATCATGACATGGGTTATTTTAATAATGACTCACTAAACACTTCGAGTACTGGCATCACCGATCACTAAACATACTTGAAGGCTATGCTGCCCTGGTACTATAGAAGTTTACTTTGAAGTTTTAATAGTAAAGTAACACAAAACGTATGAATGCTCTTGCGTCCATACATATATATATATACACTAGCCGACCCACGCAACCTCGTTTGCGCCTTATATTGCCCGTAGCGTGAAATTTTCCCCGTTTTTCAAACATTCTTCATTGTTGCTCCGCTCCTATTAGTAGTAGCGTGATGATATATACTCTATAGCCTTCCTCGATAAATGGACTATCCAACACCGAAAGAATTTTTCAAATCGGACCAGCGGTTCCTGAGATTAGCGTGTTCAAACAAACAAACAAACAAACAAACAAACAAACTCTTCAGCTTTATATATTAGTATAGATTTCTTTACAAACTCTTTTTTTGCAACTTCGGACATCATTTAGGCGCCTTCGAGCAACCATATTTTTTATCCGACTACGGCAAAGCGAAAGGAAGGTTATGATTTTGACATGCTATGTATGTTCATCTGTTCCTTATAGCTCCTTAACTACTTATGGACATATGAGGTATCATTACAAGCGTCTTGATCGTCCGCAGGTTATAAGCTATATGACGTGTCACTGAATCGAATGTGGCGCCCTCTAGCCCTCTAGACATTGTGCTGTATAAAAATAAATTTGACGTGTGTTTAATATCATTCGAAAGGGCGTTACTTGTACATTTCAAATATATATATATTAGTAGCATTTGCTCGTGATTTCGTCCCTATTTATTCGATAAGTGTAATATTTATATGGTATCTATTTAAAATATACTTTGCAAAGAAATTAATATTATAGAGGCATCAAAACATTTTAAATAAATAAAAAAAAACTAAAACCCAACTGCGACAAACAATGACTGACATTTCTACGTAACGTGTGACTACGGCTTTCAAAACTTGTTTTATACTTTTTCAGCGTCGTTTTTTGTCGTAGTTGGGTTTTAGTTTTTACTGTTTTTCATTCTGAAAGTCTTAAACTTTTTTTATGAGACCTGAGTTTTACAAAAGTTTGTAGTAATTTGTACCTATTCCTATGTAAGTATACAATAATATAATTTGACAATGAACTAGAGCCCTCACGGAAACACTGGATTGAGAATATTTAAGTGACGTCACAATCTACTGTGTGTGTTGTTATTTTAATAATTCAAGTACTGGCATCGCCGATCACTAAAAATACTTGAAGGCTATGCTACCCTGGTACTATAGAAGTTTTCTTTGAAGTTTTAATAGTAAAGTGAAATTATGAGCGGAAAGCTAAGCAAGGCCACTTTTGTAAGTTAACTACTTTTTATAATTTTCATGATCTTATTTTATCTCGGTAGTAAGTAAATTGATAAGAAGATTTATTTGAGGCTCTTACCTTAACTTGTCTCCTGTACAAACTCTTTTAACAAATAAGTATTTACAAATTCAGATTTAGACATTTGGGCGCCTTCAAGTAACTTAGATTTTGGGTACTAGTTTCATAACAATTATATTGGCAAATGTTCCTACTATTGGTTGCATAGACTATGTAAATAATATTTACATAGTCTAGGTCTCTATGATATCTATTTAATATAAAAAAAAATATGAAGTCAGGTAATAGTTCTATAAACTTTTTCTTGTTAGATGATGAGATGACTCACCAACTTGATTGCCGAGAACCGTCAAGTTGTTACGTACTCGAAGTACTCGTAGTTAATAAGTTCACTCAACATACTTAAAGGTAATGTTACCCTGGTATTATCGAAGTTTACTTTGAAATTTTCATAGCCGCTTGAACGCTTTGTGCAACTACAGTTTTGCAAAGAAAACACATATTTATTTTTTATGTATGGGCCTGGCTGGTGGAAAGCAAAAGCGAAATCCAAGAGTGGTAACAGAATCCAACTTCCTATTTAAAAATTAATAATAGTAACATTACGACGTGACGGGTGGTGAGTTTATCACCACCCGTCACAAGTATGCATATAAGAAATATATCTGTCGTTGGTTTAAATTCATAATATTATGACTTTATGCGTTTAGAATAGAGTTCAAATTAAATTGAAAAAACTTCGTCGCTCTGCAACCGTAATTTGCACAAAGCAAAACTACGAGTAATGTAGCAGAGCCACGCTGATTTCAGCATGAACGGGCCGTCTCGACCACGGAGCAAATACAAAGTATTGTAATATTTGTATTTGTATTTGCTCCGTGGTCTCGACCGAGGCGGTCTACCCTCGCCCTCGGACATAAGATCAACGTAAAATGACAGCGTTCGTGTTATCGTCGTGTTTCGTTGGTGAGTGCGAGACCGGTGGCCCAATGATGCAGAAGCATCACCATAGTGTGCGTCGCCATACTGCATTGCTGCATACGCAATGAGTATGGTGACCACCAGTCTTGAAATCTGCTTATGCTTTCTATCAGGCACAGTAGAGTCATTTTGGTGTAGACACATACATAAAAAAAATGTTATTATGTGTCACTTTTCTACTAAAACTTTAAAGGTAACTTCAATAGTACTAGGGCTACATAACCTTTAAGTACATTGAGAGAATGGTGACGTCTTTACAAAATTATAGAATTGAGAACCTCCTCCTTTTTTGCGGTCGGTTAATAGAACCGACTTTAAGGTTCGACTCGATTTTTCTTGGATGCCATCGTCAAATCTTAGTGTCCTTATCATGATACCACCGTTGGTATATCTCCTTTTCATTAAAAAAATAATCATCAAAATCAGTTCATAAACAACGAAATATATATATACTAGTTGTTGCCCGCGGCTCCGCCCGCGTATATGTCGGCTATCGCGGCAAATGGTAGCCAATGTGTTATTCTGATGTATAAGCTATATTACTGTAAAGTTTTATCCAAAAGTTCAGTAGTTTTTGCGTGAAAGAGTAACAAACATCCAAACATCCATCCATCCTTACAAACTTTCGCATTTATAATATTAGTAGGATTTATAATATTAGTAGGATATATATGGTGGAATTGAAAACCTACTCCTTTTTTTGAAGTCGGTTAAAAATGACTTGCTGTCGTCACTTAGCATTTTCAAACCACTGTTTCCCTAAGGACGCCGGGGTTTGTGGCGGGGCGGTGTGAAAACCACACGGTGTGCCACTCTGCGCCTGAGACGGGAGGGATCCGAGAACTGCTTTTATTAACAAACCCGGACCCCTCTCAGACATTCCCTAAAGACCCTAGGCTAGTTTATTGTCAATTAATAGTGTGCTTACATGGTGTGTTTAGTAGGAACTTTACCAAAATAACAATCAACTAAGCTAACAAAGAGCCCTCATACATACCAAACTATTTTACTGTCTACTTACTGCAGTGATAGATCCTAATTTCCTTTGTTCTGTGATTCTACTGACCATGAAAATTATAAATTCGCGTTCAAGTAGAGGCGAAAAGTAGTGCGCACAATAGTACTACTACCAGGAGGGTATGAATTGAAATAGGTGGAATGTACTTGCTATATTGTTGATTTTTTATTAAACAGTTTTATTTAGCTTGAACTAGTTGTTGTTTAGGTCAAATCTTGTAATTTTTGTAACTAAACAGCTACGGCCTACGAAAGGCTTGTATAACCAGGCGATAAAACAGTGAAAGGTTTCAGTAAGTTGTGACTTTGGGTCGTTTTTACATTCGACGATAATCCAATAAAGCTAGGAAATAGAACAGTGTGTAAAATCAATTGTAACGGAACACAATACATTAGATTTCAATCATAAACAAAACTTAGGAAGGCAATAAAAATCACATAATACACTTATATCACTAGAGTTTAATGACTTTTGTTATCATCACTCAAGTTTATATTGAAGTAGACATTAAACGAGGTCGAATTATGTTTTTTATGCAGTCATATGAAACATGAAACAATTTGCACACAACTGTACCAGGGATACAGAGAACTAAAATACTGTTCTCGAAGGATGACAAAAAATTACTTCATACTACATAAGTGAAATTAAAAGATAGAACCAAATTCGCATTGAACACCTCATGGAAGCGTGTACAAATTTTGTTTAACAATACAACTAGCTGAGCCACGCAACTTCGTTTGCGTCTCCTATTGCCCGTAGCGTGAGAATATTCCCCCGTGTTTGAAACATTGTCCATTGGTGCTCTGCTCCTATTGGTCTTAGCGTGATGATATATAGCCTTCTTCGATAAATGTAGTATCAAACCCTGACAGAATTTTTCAAATCGGACCATCGGTTCCTGAGATTAACGCCTTCAAACTAACAAACAAACAAACTCTTCAGCTTTATAATATTAGTACACATAATATAAAACGCGTGCCAAATATAATACATTCAGTAGAACATAGAACACAACCTCCTTCTTTTTGAAGTCGGTTAAAAAGGGTCACACATTTTTAGCTTATGACTATATAGGACATGTAGGTACTTTTGTACAAAAATAAAACAGCCTAACTTAATTTAACGATGCATGTATTTTTAATCGCAGTATTTCAAGCTCTTTAAATTTATGGTTTACAATTAGTATAAAAAATGACAGTCGACATTAAATCAAACTATACGTCTTCATTATATTAATAGACGGGTTTAATGTTCTGCTTAAATCTTGGACCTCGAGGGCATTAACCTCTTAAGAAAATTCTCGAACCCAATTCAGTTTTTTTCCTACCATCTCAAATTCCGGTCGACGATAAGAGTCATGTTTAGAAAGTGAAAGGCTTACCTGCTGTAAATACTTAGAGAACATAGCTAGCAGTGTTACCGTGACCTTGTCAGTTTGATCTTGGCTATATTAGTGTCAGTTAGAAGAAGAGAGTTAGAAATGTCAGTGAATGTTCTCTCCCATTTCAAGAGAATAATGAAAAAAGTTGTTTTATTAGTATAGATACTGGCAGGCTGCACGTAACTTGACCAAATTCGTTAGATGCGCAGATCCCTTTGGTTATAAATTAATAAATAAATAAATAAATATTTGGGACATCTAACACACAACGCCATCTAGTCCCAAACTAAGCAGAGCTTGTAGTATGGGTTATAGAGGCATGCGGGGATTGTAGTAGCACTGTTCCGAACAAGCGATTTGAGCGTCAGTCGGCTACATTCCGATTTTATTTGTTGCACTAGTGTACCATGGTATAAGAATATACTACGCCAGACACTGTTCTGTGACGTCAGGTATGGCATTCCGACGAATAACATGACGTCATCATCGCTGTCGCTGTTTCTGATTGGTTAATGTCGTGTCATGTTACTATCACGTGGTAACTGGATAGTGACGTCACCTCGGGGAGCTCTCGGAATGCAAGATCTTGTTTATTTAGACCATGTAGTGTACTATGCGCGAACTTACCTCCACTATGCCGAAATCTGGTCAAGGTCACGGCGTGAGTGAGGATGCCGGAGGCCTATACCCTAACTACTCCTCACTCCCCAAAGGCCGGCAACGCACTTGTGACGCCTATGGTATTGCGGTGTCCATGGGCGGCGGTAATCGCTTACTATCAGGTGATACGTCTGCTTGATTGCCTCCTATTCGTTGAAAAAAAAATGAGGGCCAATACGTCTATCCCATCTATACAAATAAATGAAATTGGAGTGTCTGTTTGTAATATTAAAATAACCGCTTTTTAATAAATGCATATGTATGTATACACGTTACATATATTTCGTCAGTGCATATACCAAAATGACATTTTTTACAATATTTGTCTGTCTGTCTGTTTGTTCCGGCTAATCTCTGAATCGGCTGGACTGATTTTGACTATACTTTCACTGATGGATAGCTGATGATATAGGGAGTAGCTTAGGCTACTTTTTTAGACTAGCTTTGCCCCGCTGCCTTACCCGCGGTACAACAACAATACAACAAACCGCTGGTAACACCACCTAAACCTAAAATATACCTATGTACAATTTTCGATTTTGCAATAGATTAGTGGCCCGGTATGCGCACTAAAGTACCTCATTCGAAAGTGATTGTTTATATGATTAAATTGCACGTCCATTACTAGACCTGGCAGTGAAACATTGCGCGATCTAATTCGCTCCCAACGCCATCTATCGAGGCGGCTGAAAGTTAGTTAGTCTTACACCTATGTATTTCTAAATAAATACATAATATTATAGATAAATTACACAGACACAGAACAAACGATAGTCCTCATCACACAAACATTTATTCTGGGTGGAAATTGAACCCATTACTTCTAACTTAGCAGTCTGGGTCACGAAATACATGACAAACTAGCTGGTCAAGATAAGGAATGTATTAAATTATGAGAACTAATTAATCGTAATTAAATACACAAAATTAAAGTTTTTTTTTAAATCCTTATTCACATTTAAGTTACATATTTTTTACAGAGTCTCTATTCGCCAAACTGTTCTTACAGTTGTAGGCGTTCCGCTCAATCTATACAAATAATAAAATTGGAGTGTCTGTTTGTAGAATTAAAATAACCACGTATGTATACACGGTACATATATGAAAAATGTTGGTAAAAATTTTTTTGTCTGTCTGTCTGTTTGTTCCGGGTAATCTCTGTAAAGGCTGTTCCGATTTTGACGGGACTTTCACTGGCAGGTAGCTGACAAGAGAGTAACTTAGGCTACTTTTTTAGACTAACTTTGTCCCGCGGCGTTACTCGTGGTACGAAGATAACCGCGGGTAACACCGCGGGGTTCAGCTAGTATATAATAAACTTAATACTTTAATGCTACTTTTAAAACTATTACTACAATGGTATACTAACTAAAAAAAAACAAAGAATATCCAAGAAATAAACAATACATCATTTGTATAACCTCACTATTTTTGGGTACCAGCTTCCTTAATTAAGTACACGTTTCAATCTATTACCATATCCAAGTAAGTTTGTTGTTCTGTAAGTCTTTAGTTGAAATAGTTTTTTCTTAACTTAATGAAAGTTTCGGTATTCCATTTGTCACTGACACTCTTTATTATTAATCTTAGACCCGGCGACAGTTGTGAGTGAATAGGCAAATATGATTTTACCAATTTATTTAAGTAAAGAAAAGGTCGAAGATTAATATTACGGAGCTTGCTGCTACATTCTCTGTTTCCACATTTAGCCTCTTGATTGGTCCATTGTACGTGGGTTTTGTCATCTTCTCCAACCATCCTAGATCATCCCAGAAGCTCATCAGGCTTTTAGGTCACTAAGTATTTTCAGGAGTGATGCTGATGCTACATCTTTACATACTTAAGTTAAGACTTATTTAACATTTATATAGCAACAATCCATTTTTATAATTTCTACCAATTTTTTATCATTTAAAATTCTAATTTAAACTGTCATAATTTTATCACATTTAACATCACAAAAGTTTTTTTTTTATGAATTGATTAATTTTCTACATTAGTTGGTAGTTGATACGGCTATGACCGCGTGGTCCGATCACTTTGTCCGACTGATCGGACGAGGTGGACTTTCTTTTCCTGTGGGTTCGAGTGATCGGGTGACGAGACTTCCCATACCTACTTAAAGTTTAATAGCTTATGATAAAGACACAACTCACACTATTTCAGCTAAATTACAATAAATTAAGATCAGCTAATCCGCAGCATACCCTAGGCTTCTCATATCGTAATCAAACTCTTTGTTTTTATACTTTTTGATTTTAGTCAACCACTGAGCTAAAGAAACCTCCACACGTTGACCACCGTATCGCTTCGGCAGGCATTCTGGATCTATGCGTCTGTAATAATAAAACATATAATAAAATTTAAAAGAAAACATAATTATGACTTATCGTCTTATTAGCAACTAGCTTTTGCACGGGGCTTCGCTCACGCAGATTTTCATCTCCTGATTTACCTCCTTAGGGGTGGAATTTCAAAAATTCCTTTCTTAGTGCTCACTTACGTTATATAAAGAACCTACATGCAAAATTTCAGAATTCTAGGTCCAGCGGTTTGGGCTCTGCGTTGATCTATTCTATCTCTATGTCAGTCACCTTCCGCTTTTTTATCTTAATAGATACTAATACTATTCAAATGTCTTTGCCTACTGTTCAGTTTATTAATATAATATTAAGTTATTCAGGACAAATAACAATTTTCAAATAAAGGCGAATAAATAATCCTGTTTTATAAAAAAATCTTCAGAGGGTCTTTTCTGCAAATTCTCTCAGAGAAATTAAGAGATGTAAGGTGAATCCAACAGTAATAAAAATCACGCCAATCTAATTTTGTACAACCTCTATCTTGGTATATTTTTGTCAATTTGATCACAACTTAGACAAATTAATTAAACATAATTTGAAAATTTTTGCTAATGTTTAACTACTTTTAAAGTAAGAAACTAAACTATTTCACCTATGCAAAGAATTAAGATCGTTGCCGTGAAAATGTACTTTCTTCCAAAGTTCATCCACCGGAGCCAGGCGTTTGAAGAAGTGGAACAGTGTCTCGAACACTCTGGAACAATTGATCACGTGGACTCCTCGCTGGTGGGTTGGGAACGCAAACTGGAAGACGAGACGAATAATGGTTGTATTAACTGCTAATTAGAGTTCAGAACACGTACGATAATGGACACAAGATGTACGATCTACACATAATTGGAGATTAACTACTTTAAGAACTGTCTATATTAAAATGTTTTATTACTAACTAGTTGATGCCCGTGGCTCCGCCCGCGTATATGTCGGTTATCGCGGCAAATAGTAGCCTATGTGTTATTCTGATGTATAATCTATATTACTGTAAAGTTTCATCCAAATCCGTTCAGTAGTTTTTGCGTGAAAGAGTAACAAACATCCATCCAAACATCCATCCATCCTTACAAACTTTCGCATTTATAATATTAGTAGGATGGGTTAAGTATAAAATTAGTACATTGGAATACCTCACGGAGCCTTCAATATAATATTATTGTGATAGACTTAATCAATTTGCAAGATTACGATTAGGTATAAGAAAAGTGACGTTTTTCGTGTCTTATATTAGTCATTATTTATGTGTTGCTCAAAAATTTTACTTTAGCATCGTATATTTTGGAATTATTATACCTACCTAAACGAATAAGTACTTATTGCGATTACTAATCTGGTAGGCGTTTTAGGATTTCATTAAAAATGAGGATGAGGTCTATTACAAAAACGGTGTATATCTGAATATGATAATTGTGAGTACCGAAAGTTTCATTAATCGAGTAAATTGAATGTAAAAGTAATATTCATTCATACGCAGTAATGTTTGTACATATATTTACCCACTATCTTATCAAATTAACCACCTTACAATTACATAGATATTTCTGCAATTTCTGTGTGAATAACATAAAACTATCTACATTATTTGCATTACATTGCCTGTCTCGTTGACCTCGCGGTTGGCGTGGGCGCCATGAGGTCTCGGGTTCGATTCCCGGGTCTGACTTAATAATGTTTTGATAATAATGTTTTTATTTTACTTACTGTGTATGATGTCCGAAAGTATTTATTTATTATAATAATGTTTGTGAAGTCAGTTTATTGAAAGCAAATAAATCAATGTACTATACCCCCATAATATTAATAACTTGTAATGCGACCGCTGGTGAGAATTGCCTCACGTGCTTCAAAGTCATTCCTTGCAAGTCCAGCAGGACATTTCCTCCCAGCACCTGTAGCTTCGGTTGTAGAATGCCGATCTCCAGCATCAGCAAACATCCTCTAAGTAGGTCATCGATTGAGAACTCGTCAAGGTCCCATTGTCCTAAAGATAGATAGAAAACTCTTTATTTGTACACCAAATTAACAGATTTACAAGTATAAACAATGTCATTTATCGAAAGGACGTCCTTAGTTCCAAAAGCAATCTTTTCCAGGCAACTTTAGTTAGGACAGATCAAAATGATTCGGAGTAGTTGATGGTGCAACGACTTTTAAAGAATTATAATAAGCTAATGAATTTACAGTGTATATATACATAAACTAGCCGACCCACGCAACCTCGTCTGCGTCTCCTATTGCCCGTAGCGTGATAATTTTCCCCCGTTTTTGTAACATTCTTCATTGTTGCTCCGCCCCTGTAAGTCTTAGCGTGATGATATATAGCCTATAGCCTCCCTCAATAAATGGGCTATCTAACAGTGAAATAATTTTTCAAATTGCATCAGCGGTTCCTGAGATTAGCATGTTCAAACAAACAAACAAACTCTTCAGCTTTATATATTAGTATAGATATAAGACACAACAAAATATATCTGATTGAGTATAAATTTTAACAATTGAAAGATATAACTTGTGATGTACAGAATGTGTCTGTTTCATGTGTGGTTAAAAAGACACAATATAATTCCTATTGCGGGAGTTCTCTTTTTTGAAAAAGATAAAGATAATATCAATTAACGACAAACGGAGAGAGGGATGGGGGGAGGGGTTGGGGTATGGGCCTCCAGTATCCTCACTTACTTATAAAACGCAGCGCAAGCGCTGTTTCACACCGGTTTTCCGTGAGGCCGTGTTATCTGACTGAGGTCGAGCATGCGAATTCGGCATGAATGGGCAGCCATTCATACCGAAGCGTGGCTTTTTCACGGTGATTCTGCTCATGCTTACCGTCAGGAAGAGTAAAGTCACCGTTGGGAGGCTCCCATACAAAAAATGAATATTAAAATGTGTTAGATTTATTCGGGTATTTATTTACCGAATAGGTAGACGCCCATTTTATAGACATTTGACATGTAGAGAGAAAAGATCCCTGCACATACACACCTCAACAAAGTCTAGGGATATTTTATATTGCTTCAAATATCTAAAAATCTAAGAAGAATTTTCATAGATAGTAAATATAAGAAAAGTAGCTTACTTTAGGGACTTAAATAAAAGAAGAAAGCGATTCGTGATTCTTTTGTTTTTAATAAAAAAGTTAACTTTTTAATTTCTTGTAGAAAATTGGTACGAAAACAAATGTCATAGAATTTTTATAACATTATTAATATTAATAAAATAATTAAAAATGTAATAAAATCTAATTATTAAAAATCAGTGTTGCGGTATGAGGTCCCAAGTTCTTTGCAAGTGTCTGTATAGTTCTCGTTCCGTCGTCAAATTTGGCGGGAAATCTCGCAATGCTTTTCGTTGTAACATGTCCCAGACATGCCCTATTGGATTTCAGTCGGGCGACTACGCAGGCCAATCTATCTATACTTATAAAATAGTAAGTCCTGACTGACTGACTGACTGATTCATCATCGCCGAGCGTAAACTATGATAGTTAGGGCTATGAAATTTGGTGAGTAGCATCCTTTTATTGAGTAGACACGCACTAAGAAAGGAATTTTGGAATTTCTACCCCTAAGGGGGTGTAATAGGGGTTGAAAGTTTGTATGGAAGTCCGTCATTTTTTAAGTTAGAAACCTGAAACTTTACTTTTGGGCTGCTGATTAAAAATGAGTAAACACGTATTTCAGCGTTTTTGAATATTCAACCCCTAAGGCGTGAAATAGGGGTTGACATTTCGTACATAGGTTAGTCTGGAAGTCCGTCATTTTTAAAGTCTGAAACATGAAACTTTATTTATATGTTACTGATTTAAAAAGAGTAGAGACGTATTTGAGCGTTTCTGAATATTCTACCCCTAAGGGGTGAAATAGGGGTTGAAAGTTTGTATGGAAGTTCAGTCATTTTTAAAGTTAGAATCATGTAACTTTATTCATATGCTAAGGACTAAAAATGAGTTAATACGTATTTAAGGATTTCTTGGTATTCTATCCCTAAGGGGGTGAAATAGGGGTTGAAAGTTTGTATGGAAGTTCGGCATTTTTTAAGTAAGAAGCATGAAACTTTATTTTTGGTCTACTGGTTAAAAATGAGAAGATACCTATTTAAGCGTTTCTGAATATTCTACCCCTAAGGGGTGAAATAGGGGTTGAAAGTTTGTATGGAAGTTCGTCATTTTTAAAGTTAGAATCATGTAACTTTATTCATATGCTAAGGACTAAAAATGAGTTAATACGTATTTAAGCATTTCTTGGTATTCTATCCCTAAGGGGGTAAAATAGGGGTTGAAAGTTTGTATGGAAGTTCGGCATTTTTTAAGTTAGAAACATGTTACTTTATTCACATGCTAAGGACTAAAAATGAGTTAATACGTATTTAAGCGTTTTTTGGTATTCTACTCCTAAGGGGGTGAAGTAGGGGTTGAAAGTTTGTATGGAAGTTCGTAATTTTTTAAGTAAGAAGTATGAAACTTTATTTTAGGGCTACTGTTTAAAAATGAGTAGATACATATTTAAGCGTTTATGAATATTCTACCCCTAATGGGTGAAATAGGGGTTGACATTTCGCATATAGGTTAGTCTAGAAGTCTGTCATTTTTGAAGTTCGAAACATGAAACTTTGTGTTTGGGCTACTGATTAAAAATGAGTAGATACGTATTTAAGCGTTTCTGGATATTCTACCCCTAAGGGATGAAATAGGGGTTGAAAGTTAGTACGGAAGTTTGTCATTTTTAAGTTAAAAACATGAAACTTTATTCATGTACTACTGATTAAAAAGGAGTAAAGACGTATTTAAGCGTTTCTGGATATTCTACACCTAAAGGGGTGAAATAGGGGTTGAAAGTTTGTATGGAAGTCCGTTATTTTTTAAATTAGTACCATGAAAATTTAATTTTGGGCTACTTATTAAAAGTAACTAGATATCTATTTAGCGTTTCTGCATATTTTACCAATAAGAGGGTAGAAATAGGAGTTAAATTTTTTTATGAAAATCCGTCATATTTAACTTAGAAACCTGAAACTTTACTTTTGGGTTGCTGATTGAAAATGAGTAAATACGTATTTCAGCGTGTCTGAATATTCTATCCCTAAGGGGTGAAATAGGGGTTGACATTTCGTGCATAGGTTAGTCTGGAGTTCCGTCATTTTTGAAGTTTGAAACATAAAACTTTATTTATATGCTACTGATTAAAAAAGTGTAGAGACGTATTTAAGCGTTTTTGGTTATTCTACCCTTAAGGGGGTGAAATAGGGATTGAAAGTTTGTATGGAAGCTCATCATTTTTTAAGTTAGAAACATTAAACTATATTTTTGGGCTACTGATTAAAAATGAGTAGATACCTTAAAGGTTTCTGGATATTCTACCCTAAAGGGGTGAAATAGGGGTTGCAAGATTGCATGGAATTCTGTCATTTTTTGAGTTAGAAACATAGAATATTATTTTTGGGTTACTAATTAAAAACGAGAATATGCATATTTAAGCGTTTCTGGATATTCTACCCCTAAGGGGAGAAATAGTCATTGGCATTTCATGTATTGGTTAGTTTGGAAATCCGTCATTTTTTTTAATTTAGCAGCCTAACAACTTTCGTTTTCATGGTTCTGATTACAAATAGATGAATACTTATATCAGTATTTATGCGAATTCTGCTCCTAAAGGGGTTGAAATATCGGTCGAATGTTTGTATGAAAGTTCTTTTAAATGGGATAATGATCAAAAATAAATAAATAAATACGTTTAAAACATGAATAAATTACTGATACATTCTTTTACACAGTTTTAATTAAATGCATATGATCAACTTCCACGCGAGCAAAGCCGCGGGCAACAGCTAGTCTGTGTATAGATCTTGAAGAGCTGTCGATACCAGTGGCGCCGTATGAGAAGGAGCATTATCGTGCATGAATAGAAACTCCAGGCCGATTTGGATTCTGTGTGGGATAATCACAGGCTCTACTACCTCTTCGAGATATCTTCGTGCAGTCATGCTGCCTTGAATCCAAACGAGCTGGGTTCGCCCACCAGGACGAATTCCTGCCCACACCATGACTGTCTCGGTTGACTTCATGCAACCTCCATCGCACGGTTTGGTCGCTTACCAGCAGCTGGTGGTCCTCCTGGAGCCTTTGCACAAGTAGCAACGCCGTGATATTAGTTTGTCTTTTGGCAATCTTGATATCACGTTTTGGCTGGTATGTAAGCGTGCTCCCACACAGTAGTTTTTGTTTTCAGCATTGTTATAATTTTTATATTTTTAAATTTTGAAAATAGAATAAAAGAGGTTAATTTAGTATATACACTTTTTATGGAAAATAAAAAGATTTTTAACTATAAAATCGTCAATAGTATAGAATTATGATATCCCTAGACTTTGTTGAGATGGTATTCGTATTCGTACATACATAATATATTAATTACATTTTGACAAAATTTCTACTTCACAAAATTTCACATACATCACCCAAAGGTTGGCTGGTAGAGATGTCTTGGGCATTTAGCCTGCCCATGTACATGTGTGCATGAAGCTTTAAACTTAATAAAATAAATGTAAAAATATAAATGTATCTTTCTCTCTAATAGTTACCAAGTCTGCAAATAATAAGTCTGCCGACATCAGGTCTGTCGAAGAGTACTCCCTCGATCAAGCTACCCAGTCTCGTGAGACCAAACCAGTCGATATCGCGCCAAAGATGTGGGTTCTGATCCCGGAAATTGCAGTATCTTACGAGCTGAAATAGGAACATTTATTTTGTTTTTAGTGTTATTAGTGTTAACATTGTCACTTCGCAATTAACATCTACCAGGCAAAAATAAATGCAAGAAAAAGTTCTATGTACGTAGCGATGTGTGCTGCACATTATATTACTCTGTAATTGCGAAAACTTACCGATGATAATGACTGCCTCGTTGGTCCCACGGTTGGCGTGTGCGACTGTTTATCATGAAGTCTCGAGTTCGATTCCCGGGTCGGACCAAATGTTTGTATGATCTACAAATATTTGTTTCGGAGTTTGGGTATGTTCTATGTTTAATATGTATGTGTTTACAAAAAAAAAAGTATAATGTGTATTTATATCAGCTGTCTAGTACCCATACCACAGGCTCTGCTTAGCTTGGGACTAGATGGCGTTGTGTGTTAGATGTCCGAAATATTTATTTATTATTTATTATTAAAATGCATTGTTACAGTATGTTTCATTCCATCTAGTCATCGGAGTTTACGCTACGCCCAACGATTTTATACCAAATGTTTTTTACCAAATTATTCTTAGCTTTTAGTACATTATTTTTAATAAAACTGTTTTAATTAAAAACATTTTTTACGTTTTTTATTTTATGGTAAATCAACCTTGGTCTACTTACCAATCGATGCGCTCGCGCCGGTATAGATCTCCGTGCTCTTAGGAACCTCAACAGAAATGCATCGTCTGTCCGTGGAGGTTGACATTCACCACGTTCTGGTAATTAAAAACACAATAGTTACTACATACACACAATCCACAAAAACAGAATAATAATATCGCCATAGGAACAATTTTTCTTAGAGACGAAGTATTTTAGACCGTTAAAGCCGTTCTGTTTTCTGATGTAAAACGCTTGGTGGAAAATCATGAGCTGAAGAGTTTGTTTTTTGTTTGAAAAATTATTTCATTGTCTATAGGCTATATATCATCACGCTAAGACTAATAGGATTGGAACACAAATGAAGAATGTTACAAAACGGGCGGAAAATTATAACGCTACGGGCAGTAGAAGACTTAAACGAGGTTGCGTGGGTCAGCTAGTAAAGGATAAAAGAGTAGGCACGTTTTCTTATTTAAACTGTCTATCATCTTCAATGAACGCCTGGAAATTAAGAAGCCTTTAAGTTGTTGGTATACATGAACCGCGGGTAATACGGCGGCGCATAAAACCTCGTTCATACATTACGTCAGATCATAGATCTAATCGATGTCTAGAAAAAGTGAGTGAAAGAAATAGTAATTGATTAACATGTTATGATTACAACAGAAACTACATCTCATTGAGATAATGGGATTGGCTAGACTAGAAAGTCAATATCGGTGGTATAACCCTGTTTATATCACACGTCATGCAATTTAGGGCGTTATACAAAGCTTTTTAAAGTTCATAGTTTTTTAAAGTTTTTTCTGACAGTTTTTTCCTGCTGTTCGCTTATTTCTAAACAACGTAGAATGAAGTACATACGATGTATGTATTAGTATGGTTATATAGTGTTCCAGATGTTTTATGCAAGTCTAAATAAATATTCAGTTTTTTTATTAAAAGAGTGTCTTAAAAAACTGTTTGATAAAGTTTATCAAAAAGTAGCGATTTCCACATACAGCGCAACAAAATATGCTACAGCGCCATCTATCAAAGACACACCGAACTACTAAGTAACTAATCCTGTATGACGATATAGAAATTCTTGCGCTGGGGCCTGCCAGCTACGATCACGTTGCCTGATTGGAAGAATTTTTCTCCCTTTGGATGATGAAGGGACATGATACTCCTGTCTCCATAAAATATGTGCTTAGTATGAAGGCAGTTCCACATTTATAATCGAAGCGGTAGAATCACAACTGTCATAGTTAAAGATTTTTCACTTAGCTATATTCATTAATTTTTATTTTTAGCATTTATACAGACAGATAGATACAGAACGGTTTTTAGAATAAATGCATGTTTTTATTCATTGTTCTCTCTTTACCAAGCACAACTTAAAGTGAAATATATGTGTATATTTATATTATGGTTAAGATTAGATATATTGATATAAAAATCCCTAATATTCGTACTTTACGAATCATAAATGACAGCACGGAACAGCGTTTAAAGCGTACTGTAAATCGATTTCTTGCTCCATACTCGAAATAATAACCAAAGTTAACGTTGCATGAAACTAAAAATATGTGTTAGATAAAGGTACATGAGGTGCTTATCTGTTAGTAAATGTTGCGCTAGACTAGCGTACCGTTAAAAAATGCATTTATTTTATTTTAATCATCATCTCAGTCGAAAGATATTCACTGTTGGATATTAGGCGTCGCTCATGGTTCTCTACGACAATCGGCATTGTGTTGTCCTTATTCAATGGCTTCACGCGAATTTTTTCAGGATTTCAGACCACCTTGAGAGCCTGTTCACGCTTCACATTTCGGTACGGGTACACAACTTAATGGAGCTATCGGCCATCGCATTACTGTCCAGTTAAAAAAATGAGCCGTCACGGGACGCCCGGCAGATGTGACATATCGAAATTGTTTTGTATAGGTTATTTGTCTCATAAAATAAAATGACTGTTTATGACATTGATATTCATTTTTATTAAATACAAAAATTCAAATTATTTAAATTTATTTGAAATCACGACAACTCAATTATTTTCATCAGAGACTTCGGTAACGCAAAGCATCGCCACGGCAATTCTCGACACGCCAAAAATCAGGTTTACCCGCGCCTATAGATGTTTCACATCAAAAATTGTTTAAATAACTTTGTGCTGTTAGCCAACGTCTTTAGATTCAATTTTGATTCGCAGAAATTACAATAACAAAACCTGAATAACAGGAGTGTATATCTTTTAAAAAAAAAATGTCGTGTGGTGTCGTGAGACACCAGATAGGAACGAAGTTCCTTATCATAAAATATAATAATACATGTAACTTACAGATGCCGGCTAGGGTATACAGATGGCGCTATACTATTTTTTTTAAATCTTACTATTTTTTTATTTAACGTTTTTTTGCCGGCTAGGATACCCCTCCGCAACACCTTATAAGGAACTACATTCCAAAAACTTATACCTACTAGATAGCTACAGCTAATTAGTCATTTGTAGGGTTGCGTACCCAAAGGGTAAAACGAGACCCTATTACTAAGACCGTATGTCTGTCTGTCTGTCCGTCCGTCTGTCACCAGGCTGCTGCTGAATAAAATATTTATCGTGGGAGAGCCACACTTCGGCATGAATGGGCCGGCTCGACCGGAGTGATACCACGGCCTTACAGAAAACCGGTGTGAAATTGTGCTTGCGCTGTGTCTCACCGAGTTAGTGAGGATACCGGAGGTCCATAACCCATCCACCCCCTATCTCCCCTCCCTATTCCCCAAAGGCCGGCAACGCACTTGTGACGCCTCTGGTGTTTGCAGGTGTCCATTGGCGGCGGTAATCGCTTACCATTAGGCGATAGGTCTGCACATTTGCCCTTTTTTGCTCGTTTTTGGTCGATATTGGTAACGGCAACAGGTAGAGGCTTAAAATGTATAAATAATGATACGGAACCATTCCTATGCGAATCCGACTCGCACTTGGCCGATATTTTTTATAGTAACACTATCTGACACGGTGAACTTCGGTGCTTTCGAATTAATATATGTTGTTTCGTTATTATCTGAGTTATTATACTACTTTTTAACATGAAGGTAAATAAAAACACAACATAATAATAAGATACAAACGACTAGCTGAACCCCGCGGTGTTACCCGCGGTTATTGTTGTACCGCGAGTAGCGCCGCGGGACAAAGTTAGCCTAAAAAAAGTCTAAAGCCTAAGTTACTCTCTGGATCATCAGCTACCTGCCAGTGAAACTCCCGTCAAAATTGGTTCAGCCGTTCCAGAAATTACCCGGAACAAATAGACAGACAGACAAATCTTTTTTTACTACATTTTTGGTATATGTAATGTGTAAACCACGGAGCAAATACAAAGAGGAGAGGGCCCGTGGGGATAGGCCCCGTGACAAAAGACGGCGCCGCGGTCATCGCGCTTGACGCGGCTCATAATTAAAGACAGTCAACGTTAATCTTCTAGAACTGTATCGAACAATCGCAAATCTTTATATTTTCTCGGTATAAAATGTTAAAGTTAAAGTGTTGCATTTTATCATGCAGAAATTACGCGAATAAACGTTCTGGTACCGTGAGTGGTATCATATTTCTTTTATAAGTAATTTTATAGCAATTGTTTTAAAGGTTCTAGAAAAATCTCTAAGTGCCTTATTGAAATATTATTAAATTTACTCACCACTAGATGGCAAAACTTTGTGTTACTGGAAAGAAAAATACAATGGTACGTAGAGCTGAATATTGATAAAACATACCATAAGAAGATACGGAAATGAGTTCTGCATTCTTACCTAACGAATTTTTATTCATCATGGTATTTTTTTGTATTTTTCCTAATTATATTGTAAACAGACTGACATCTATCGACATCTGTTCTAAACTAAAAAGACAGGGTCGTATTCAGAATCCAAATATTTTATCAAGTTACGACTTTATTAATCTTACATTGAAAGTAGTTACTTTAAATATTGAAATGAAAGAAATTTTACTTATGCTGATGATTTTACGGGTTTTTTTTAATTTATTAAAATAATACAATGTAACAGTACATAGGTAATGTTCTAAATTTTTATCTAAAGATAGTATTAAAGAGCAATGGATCAAAAAAATAATAGGCAAGACTGGACTCCCACAAAATACACCAAGATTATTTTGATTGTGACTTTACCATTTCAAGGAAAAATCATAAAAAAATCGAGAAAACAACTTATTATTATTATTACCCCAATCAGGCAAGATTAGAAGTGATTAGATGTGGATATTAGTGACCAAATTGGTATGACCATTCAACTCAGATTTAGATTAGGAAATTTTCTAAGATTGGCGTTATTTAAGCATTCCAATTCCTAAGTGAAATAAAATATAAATTAATTTATTTTTTAAAGAAAATGATGCGCACTACATATATTAATTTTTATTCTACATAATCCACGTGTAAACCAAACATATTAAACAATATTTTATTTAGGGTTATTAGAAAAAAAGTACCTACATACAAACTTTCACTTTTGCAATATTATTTTTCTTTATTAATAATCTTTCTTAACATGTCAAGATGTTTACAAAATCGACTTGATAAAACTACTCCCTGAAATTCTGAGTACGTCCACACTAGTGTCAGGTAGCTAAACTACATAGCAATATACTCGTTCAACGATGCATGTAGTTTTGCTATTGTCTGGTAGATGGAAAAGTGTAAAGTAACACCCCCTCACCCCGCATATTGTCACGCATTGCTTCATACAAAAATCTCATTAGGGAGGAGAGCAAATACAAAGAGGAGAGCTCTTTGTATTTGCTCCGTGGTGTAAACATACATATGCATTTAGTAAAAAGCGGTTATTACCCGACTACGGCAAAGCCAAAGGAGGGTTATGATTTTGACAGGCTATGTATGTATGTATGTTCATTAGTTCCCTTATAGCTCCTTAACTATTCATTAGAACTGGACAAATGAGGTAACGTTAAAAGCGTCTTGATGGTCCCCTGGTTATAAGCTATATGACGTGTCACTACGTCTATTGTGGCACCCTCTAGCCGACGTAAAGTACTGTATTAAAAAAATAATTTAAGAGAAATATGTCGTGTTTGGTATTATACGAAAGGGCGTTACTTGTACATTTCAAAAATATATATATTATTAGCATTTGTTCGTGACTTTGTCCGTATTTATTCGATAATTGGGATATTTCTATGGTACCTATTTAAAATATACTTTGCAAAGAAATTAATATTATAGAGGCACAAAAACATTTAAAATAAAAAAAAGTTAAAACTAAAACCCAACTACGACAAGTGCGACGCTGAAAAAGAATGAAACAAATTTCAAATGCCGTAGTCACGCGTTGTTAAAGTGTTATGGACTACAGCTTTTGAAACTTAGTAATGTACCATAGTCCATAACACTTTAAAAACGCGTGACTACGGCTTTTGAAACTTGTTTCATTCTTTTTCATCGTCACACTTGTCGTAGTTGGGTTTTAGTTTTTACTTTTTTTTATTTTAATATTACAAACAGACACTCCAATTTTATTTATTTGTATAGTAGATGACCTATAGTTAAAAAATCAATTAATACAAAGACGAACCAAGGAAATATAAACACCAGTAAGTATGTTTATAGTTTCTTTGTTCGCTATCAGGAAGTTTACTGAAAAAACTTCATAGTCTTTGTTATTATTAAAGTTTCTTTGTTAAAGTTAAAAACTATTTTTTTTTGTGTGATGTATTTCTTCATCCTTCATTATCTATATCTATACATACAAATAAATAAAATTGGAGTGTCTGTTTGTAATATTAAAAACTTAGCTGAATTCTCCTGTTCACCTCGTCCTCGAAGTTGTTTCTACCTAACTGCAAAGTCTGCCCGAGGTACACATATTTTTGAAGAACTTCGAGAACGGCACCGTGTACCGCGACCGGCAGCGAGTACATGTCCATTGAACATTTACTTACCATATATTAAATCTCTAAGTTCTTCTATATTTCTTGCTCTGTCAGCTGGGTCTTCAGCACACAGTATCCAAGCTTCTTTTTCTAACTCTGGATCGTCGTGGCGGTCCAGCTCCGCTTTAAAGGCGATATCTTGAAAGGACCACGTGTCAATATCGCCCTGAGAATACAAGTAAATTTTGTATTAATATCTTGGAAAGGCATTGAACAATTAGTATCTATTTGTAGAAATAATTCTTTGTCTGTAAATGAGCTATATTTTGACATGAGTGGGCTGTGACTGTGACCGGTTGTCTATAGAAAATCGGTGTTTTCTTTGCATTTTTTCGGTAGTTTTTCACCAAGTGAGTACTGTATATTTTACCTCCCCAATTACTTCGCACTCAAAACGTGGATACGAATAAAAGGGAATACGAAGATGCAGCGGTAGCCACCTATACTGGTCATGGATGTACATGGTTATCATGTACATGGTGATGAAAGTGATTTTACTAAAGGTTCATACATAATATATGGTATGTGTGTGGGTGCCGCAGTCAAATTGTTTGTATGCGAAGCTGCTCATTGCAATCTTTTGTAATATATGAAAAGTATAATACAGTACTGTTTAGTACACTAGTAGGAATCGTGTCCAGTTTCCGACCCAAGTAACCTTTAATTCGATATCCTGTCAAAATATCGCATTGCAACGGAAATCTATACAGATTGTCCTCGAAACATTATTACATATTTCTCGTAAATATAGAGGTGGAGCTAATCGGTCATTGAAAGTTAAGAATGTAGTGTATCTTCCTACAAAATATGTTTTACTTTCTTTAAAAAGACAACTTCCACACTAAGAAAATATCCTGTACCACAAAAACACACAACCTCATAAAAGTTATTTGTGAATGACTGTGGATGACTGGATGTCAGAATTCTAAAGACTTTCGTGCAAAGCCGGGTCGGGTCGCTAGTATTTTAATATAATATAGATTTTATTTTCCGATTGGATGATATAATTATAGTTGATTATAATTTATTGAACCTTGGTTGCATTTAATTTATTGCGTATACGACGGCCAAGTAGCATTTTAATACGAGTATAATTTAGTACAGGTTTCTATTTACAATAAAACTATTTAAATAATTTACTTGAAGGAAACAATATAGGGTAAACTTTAACGTATTCGGTTCTTATTGGTAAAGTATTTGTGTTGTTTTAAGGGAACCAGTGTTCTTTTTCTAAGGGAATGAAATTGTGTAATAACACATGTGTTCTTGTGATATTTTTTGTATTTTTTATAAAATTTTTAGTTTATGTGTATAGATATGGAAATAATTATTAGATGTTTTTTTTTCATGTTTGGCCCTGTCAAAATGACTCTGCTCTGCCTGATGGAAAGCATAAGCAGACCCACACCATGATGTCTAGCGATGCTTCTGCATCATTGGGCCTCCGGTCTCGCACTCACCATAGATAATACACTACAGTAGATATAGATGCGCCACTGAGGATTTCAATTGATTTAAATGGGAGTACCCAAGCACAGAGATGGCGCTGCGTGTATCACATCTAGCCCGATAGATGGAGCTAGTGAATTTTATACTTGTTTTTGGATTAAGGACAAATTTATTAAATAAAACACAAGTTAGATCTCTTAAGTTCGCCGTTTATTATGAGAATTATAATAATTTAACGCTTGTATTTTCGTAGCATTATTATTACACAAAGTTGTTTTGCCTTTTTAAGTAATCTGTTGACATTTGTACACCAGCTGTTTAAAATAATATTTATTATGCTATCCATTACAAAATTTACTACTTCTGTTTTGTGTTCTACACAAGAGAACTGCGAAAAATTACAAAAGATCACTTAAAAGCTGACTTTCTCGGCATTTTGAAAGTGTCGTCGAATCCAAATCGCAAAAGCAAGCAAGGTTCAGTTTTCACAGCGTAGGGTCAATAGTTTACGTATCGTATCACAGAATCCAAGGAAAAAGCAGGGTCAAAGGTTAAAAGAGCACAAAATAGATACCAAGTATATCACCAGAACACAACGAAACCAGAAACAGAAAAGTTTTGAAAGTTAACATTTACCGTTTACGTTTCTGTCAGTACTAATTTACGTTTCGTTTCACCAAAATAACATTTTCAAACTGAAAAATTGAAATAATAGTGATTTGACAGAAAAAAATGCTTTAGTTATTAAAAATTAATTACTAAATTAAATTAATTAAAAGTTAGTATATTTAAGTAAGTACTTAATTAATTTCAAGTTTTTATGTCAACTAGCTCCACCTATAGGTACGGATGTACATTATGGTCAAAGTTTGAGTACCTCTTTAGAGGGGTGACACCACCTTCTATGTAATTTTTTTGTTAAGACAGATGTATGGAAGTTTCATAGCCCTGGCACTCACCAACGAAACACGACAGCACGATCGCTGTCATTTCACCTTGATTTTCTGTGCGAGGGTAGTACAGCCCCAGTCGAGCCGGCCCCACCGTGCTGAAATCAGCGTGACTACTACCTTGGTGATGATAGTGATATGATATCATATGATCGATATGAATTTTCTTACATTATTTAAAATTTAACCAAACTTAAACAATTCATATACCGTTTTGCATCTTGGTCTCCCTTTAGTCCCTAGAATATATTATTATTTTGATCTCTGGTTGGTGAGTCCTGGAGTAGGGCAATCCAATCCGACGAAAACGCACTTAAAATTGTTATGGATTGGCTTGACACGAATTTACTCACCTTAAATATTTCTAAAACTAGATTCATAACTATCACGGCAATCTCCACAACTCAGCCAACTACGATCAACTTGAAAGCACATAGCAGCTCGACGATGTCACCTGATGCCTGTCAATGTCCTTTTATACAGAGAGTTCAGATATTAAGTACTTGGGTGTGCAGATAGACTCTACACTTAACTGGGATAAACATATAGAATCCACTACAACCCGTGTTCACAACTTGATGTTTCCCATGAAGAAACTTAGAACTGCTGTTGACGCCAAGTTATTAAAGAAAAATATCTTACACTAGTGCAGCCTCTCATCACCTACTGCATGGTGGTCTGGGGAGGTATCTTTAAAACCTCAATGCTTTCGACTCGAAAGAGCTCAACGTGCTGTTATAAAGACCATGCTAAATAAAAGATTTCAACATCCCACCACACAACTATGCAAAGAGATCAAAACACTCTGGCATCTTCTCTGGCTCTTTATACTTCACATTGTCACGCGTAAACACTGGTCACTCTTATATGTTTGCCCACGAGCTGACATTTGTTTTGCGACTAGAATTAAAACTGCCTTGGCTTGCTGAAACTATCAAATCCTCAGTTGTCACCTTTACAAAACTAAATTAAAAACTACAAATATTCCTTCTACCCAAACATGAATGCAAAAGGTGCTAGTGAAAGGCCTTTAGCTACTTACTTACGATGACACGAAAATACTACTTGCAGGTGGACTCTAGCTATTCAATGTGTATAGGAATGTTAAACCATGTTTATATTAGTTCCTGTAACACTCTAACCCGTTCACGCATTATTCATTAAGCTCCTTGTCACACACATATACTCTCTCACACACACACACACACAATCATGGCCACGTACACACTCATACACACACACACACACACTTTTGAATTATTTTTGCATTATGTTACTTTTCCTTTTATATAAGTGTTATCGAATTAATATTGTCAAACACCATATAACTCCAAATCAAAAGGCTCAACCTTTATATTGGGGATGGCGTCGGTGTCTGTCATACAGTTTCTTACTAGCTCAGACGCCGTCGTTTCACTCAATTTCTATTTGTAAATTATCAACTATTGTTACCAAAACTAGATTGAAAGCTGTAACATGTACTTGAGTGAATAAATATTACTATTATATTATTATTATTTTTGACGCCTCTGTCTGACGACATAGAAATTTTGTGTTTTTTTGAAAATTTCTGTGTCGTCGGTAAAAGTTCCAGTTGTTATGCAGTCTGATGGTGGTCTGAGGTGTAGATCAGACAGAGTAGCGGTCTTACTGGCGACTTACTGGCCGATATGACTTTGGATCTACAGACTTTTTATCTGGTTATAGGAACATGATTATTTGAGCAGTTTTCCACTGCGGTGGACTGAATTGAAGTCTAACTATGGCGTTATAAATTATTGTCATCACTGATATCCCAGAGTCAGTAGTTCTTGCAAGATTTTATTGGTAATGAGGTCGTATCCTGGAGATTTCTTTGATTTGGCTTTTTTGTATTCTGACTGACTTCTGACCTCTTTCGTTGTAAATCTTACTGGCGTAATTTTATCAGCTCCTGAGGTTTATGATTATGACTGCTTATCCAGATTCCCATTAAGGACAAATACTTGGGGAGGGGCAGTTCAAGCATTTGTACTGTGACTGGGCTACATTTATACATACCTAAGTTAGAATACGGCAGTCGCATAAAAATCTAACTTTTAAAGATTAAAACCTATTTGGGAGCTACACCAAACCCAATGCAAAAGGAATTTTTAAAATGGGTTCATAAAAGACGAAAATATCGCAGCAAAACATAAAAAAGATATTGATAACATCTTTCTTTTTTTGAAGTCGCTTAAAACCTAAAACCCATTTCTGATATTCTGTTTGTCAGACAATAGAAGAATTAGTACGTACATAAACATTATACTTTACATAGATAATTATGTACATTACGTGATCACTCACCGCGAAGAGTGATTACAGTAAGCGTAACCGCTTCGTCGTTCGACATGTTCAATTACACTGGATTTCTTAAGACAAAAGATTTACTTGCTTAAATGTGAGGATGTTGACTTTTTGACTGTTGTCGGGAAGTTCTATTTTTACGATTCTCTACAAAATAAAACTTCAGGTTGGTATAAAAATAATGTGTCAGCTTTCTCGACGTGATTTCAGTGTATTCGTAGAATTAGCCCGTCGCCCATCAGTCCCTGTCATAGAGAATCCCCAAGTTTCGATTTGCTGAGAAATACATATCAGATGGCAACTCAGCAAAAGGCACGCCACAAATAGAGATCACCATTGTTACCATGTCAGGTGTAGTATAAAACTGTGTGAGTGAATCATATATTGATACATACAAGAGAATTACCCAATTACTCTCGACCCCCTATAGATTAACTTTTACGCTTTTAAGTGTTTCCAGGCAAGGAGATTTGGTTTGATGTTTTTTGGAGTCGGTTTGATTTCTTTGTTAAAAATGTTTTTTTTTAAAAAGACGATTATTCCTGTGTTGCGGAGAACTTCATAAACATATTATGTGATACGGAGTTACGGACACAAGGGACACCTCGATGCAGAAGACAAAGTATTTTCTCATGTAATGTAGGATTTCAATCCACAACACGAAACGCAGTAGAGTAGAGTGCAACGAAGCATCTGTTGAGAAATTATGAAGATCTATCATCATCATCAGCCTATCGCAGCCTCACTGCTGGACATAGGCCTCTCCAATTTCGCGCCACTTGGTTCGATTCTCGGCTGCTCTCGTCTTGCGCAGATCATCACTCCACCTGGCCTGTGGACGGCCTACATGATGATGATGATGATGATGATTCGCGGGCTTGGTTTCCGCAACTCGACGACTTGTTGCGCCTATTTTGCGTAGTGGGTCGGCGCTAGTGGTGCCAACCCAATTCTTCCAGGAAGCCTAGCAGACCCTTTGCGTTGCCGACGACTTCCTGAAGTGACCTCGGCGATCCGAGGTGTCTTGCCCGGTATTTCGCCACCTCAGGACATGTCAGGATGACATGGGCGGCTGTTTCGTCTTCCTCCATGCATGCTCTGCATAGAGGGCTGTCCGTTACACCTAGAGTGAAAAGATGTTTGTTTAATAGTGCATGACCAGTTATTGCTCCGATCAAGAGTCGAAGCGGCGGCCTCTTAAGTTGTTTCAGCTTCCGTGACAATCCGGGGTTGATCGTCGGGAGGGCCTCTTTGGTCTGCCTGCAGGTACAAAGGTTGGACCAATATATCTGATGTTCTACCTCGGTGTTCTGTTGCAGTGTCCGTCGCAGCCAAGCAGTTGGCAACGGCAGTATTGGTTCTGGGCCGATTGCCCTTGTCTCCGATCCGCCTTTTGCCAGTGCGTCAGCTGAGTCGTTCCCGCGTGAGTTGCTATGACCCTTGATCCACTGGAGAGTTATACTAGTTATAGTACTTACCTCTGTCAGGGCTCTGTGGCATTCGTAGATTAGCCCTGAGGTAGTCACATGGCTCTGTAGGGCTTGTAAGACTGATCGGCTGTCGGAAAGTATGCGGATGGGGTATTCCGTTACCTTTCTGGAGATGATCGCATGTGCTGCCGTTATTATGCCCATACACTCTGCCTGGAAGACTGTGTTGTGGGCTCCTAATGGTGTCGAGATGTGTATGTTTAGGTCCTCAGAGAATACTCCCGAGCCAGTGCCTGACCTTGTTTTGGATCCGTCCGTGAAGATTCTTAACTCCCTTGGGTTAAGTCCTTCTTGGGGATTCTCGTGCAGTTGTATTTTGTACTTTTTGTCAAAGACGAATTGCCTGGGTATCGTGTCAGTTACCGCTTCCATGAGCGGTTCCTTAATTATCGCCTCGTATAAGATCTCGGTGTGTGGTACCCTAGGCAGTCTCCAGAGATTTTGTTTCTTTAGCCGCGCTGCTGCAGCTAAAGCCTCCTGCCTTATGAAAAGGTGGAGTGGTGGTAGACCTAAGATGGCTTCCAGAGCTGCAGTTGGTGTAGTCCTCATACAGCTTGTAGCCGCCAGGCAGGCCAATCTCTGGAGTCGTTGTAGTTTAGTTTCGGCAGTGGATAGTTTGGTCCGTGGCCACCAGACTATCGCGCCGTAACTTACCATTGGTCGGATGACTGTCTCGTAGAGCCACAAAGTGGTCTTGGGGTTTAGTCCCCAAGTTTTACCTACCATTCTGCGGCACTGCCAGAATACGACTGTTGCTTTTTCAATTTTGTTGTTGAGGTGTGCGCTCCAGTTAAGTCTGTGGTCGAATATTACCCCTAGATACTTTACCTCAGACGAGAGTTGGAGCTCTGTATTGAACAACTTGGGGAGTCGGTAATTTCCCAGGTTCCGTTTGTTGGTGAACATTACCATTTCAGTCTTCCTTGGGTTGACTGACAGTTCGTTATCCACGCACCAGCGTTCCACTATTGCCAGTGCTGAGCGTGTTACATCGCATACTGTACCTGTGTGCATGCCGCTTGTTAATATCACTATATCATCAGCGTATCCGATGGTATAATGGTGATTGTTGTTCAATGTGGTAATAAGATCGTTTACCACTAGGTTCCATAGGAGTGGTGAGAGGACGCCACCTTGGGGGCAGCCCTTTGCCACCAGTGCTTGTTTGGTAGCGTCTGCCTCGAGTCTGATGACTCTCTGGCTCAGCATCTTGTTAATCCACTCTATCATGACAGCATGTACGCCATGTTTTACCAGTGCTGCTGTTATGCTGGTGAATTTCGTTTTGTCGAAGGCTCCCTCTATATCTATGAAGGTGCCTAAGCACATCATCTTGTTTTTGATCGCTACTTCAATTTTGGTTGTAACTGCATGAAGTGCTGACTCTGTCGATTTACCTGGACTATAGGCATGTTGGTTCGGATGTAGTGGTGCTTGTGTCAGCGCCGTTTCCCTCAGGTGCCTGTCGCATAACCTCTCCAGCGTCTTTAGGAGGAAAGAGGTTAGGCTTATTGGTCTGAAGGATTTTGGATCCGAGTAGTCGGTCTTACCTGGCTTTGGTATGAAGATCGCTCTGACGTCTCTCCACTGTCTTGGCACATATCTGTGTGCTAGACAGGCTGCCAGGACGTAGGTTAGCCGTTGGGTAAGTGTCTTCCCTCCCCATTTGAGCAGGGCTGGGAAGATCCCGTCCGGGCCTGGAGATTTGTATGAGTCAAAACTGTCAATTGCCCATTGCGTTTTATATGGGTCGATTACCTTATGGGCCAGCTGCCATTCCTCCTCCGTTGGGATGGTTTCTTCTTCTGGCCATCCGCCTGGACTGATTATTTCGCAGTCCGGGAAGTGTGTTGTAACCAGGATACATTCTGCCTCTTCCACTGAGGTGGTAAAGGAGTTATCAGGTTTTCGTAAAGACCCCAGTGACATGGCTGAGTTATTGGAGAGAACTTTCCTTACCCTGTTGGCCTGTGCAGTAGTCTCAATGTTAGTGCAGAAGTTCCGCCATGAGTTGGTACTCCTGTATCTGAGACGTTTTTTGTACCTGGACTTGGTGGCCTTGTATTTATCCCAGTCCTGGTCTGTGCCGGTGTTCATCGCCCTATTGAGTTGCTTCCTCATCTCTCTCCTGAGTCTCTCCAGCTCAGGCCCCCACCAGCTCTTTGATTTTGTTTGGCCTGCTGGTGGGATGGATAGGGGACATGTCTGGTGGTAACAGTCCATCATAGTGTCTGTGAGGAACTTTACCTGTTTTTCGATTTCTACGGTACCTAGGATTCTAGTCGGGTTACTTCCCTGTGCCAGGAACTGGCCGATCCGCAGCGAGTATTGCGCGCGATCTGTTTTTCTTGGGTTCCGCCTGGGTGGTGCCGTGAGTGTGCTTACCTGAAGGTCGAAACGAATCCATCTGTGGTCCGAGCATGACAACTCGTTGGACACGTGCCAGTTTGAGATGTGTTTCGCTGCTTCTTCAGTTGCTAAGGTCAAGTCAATGATTGTCTTACTTCGTCTATTAACGAATGTTGGTACAGAACCTGTGTTTACTATGTTAAGGTTTGTCGTAAATAGGTATTCAACGAGCTTCCTACCTCTGTCGTTACCAGTAGACATGCCCCATAAGGCATGGTGCGCGTTGGAGTCGGTTCCCACGATGAGCTCGAGTCCCGCCTCCTCGCAGTAGTGGACCAGCCGCGACAGGTCGTGCGGTGGTGGGTCGTCGGCTTCCGGCATGTAGACCGATGCCATTACCACCTGCGCGAGGCCGGTGTCTTGGGCTACCTGCACCTTCATGGCACATAGGTCTCTGGAACAGAAACTGGTTAGGACCTGCATGTTTATATCAGCCGTAGTGTATATGCATGTGCGGGGATTTTCTGGTCCCGCGTGAACTGTTAGCTTACCTCCCATATTTCGGAGTCCGCAGACAGTGCCGTCTCTAACCCACGGCTCTTGGATCAGAATGACGGCTGTTTTGTTGTCCTCCAACCACTTCCTGATCTGAGCCGTCGCAGTTATGCTGTGGTGGAGGTTAGCCTGGAGGATGCTACATGCCGAGGAAGGAGACAGCGCCATCGGAATCTGATTCCTCCGTTGCCAAGTCCTCGACCTCGGCCCCATCCTCCTTTTGGATGGCCAGCTTGCGTAGCTCGTCCGCGCAATCACCCCCGCTGTCCGTGCGGTCGCGAAGAAGTTCTTCATCTCCCACATCGGAGTCGGGGGTGGACCGCGCCAGAGCCTGGGACTCAGGTGCCGCGACTGCGTCAGCAGCGTCCTTAGCCCCATCCGCAGTGTCCATTGGAAGGGTGCAAGCACTGTTTACTGCATCCCTGGAATCGGCTTCGGCTGGTGGATGCTCCACAAACTTGCCGCGGGGCCCTAGGAACTTGACGTACACCGTGCCCAGCATAAAGCTGAGCCGGCGGCCGTGCTCGACCAGGGGCCCCACCACCGTTTCCGGGATGCTGACAATAGCAAACGTGTCCGTCGCTTGCCTGTCCATCTTCAGTAGGAGCCATCTTTCGATGTCTGCCCACCGGTTTTGGAAGCGCAGCATGTGTGCTACCCTTCTGTGGTCCTCGTGGACCCCAGGGAGCAAGATGCCGCAGCGGACTCGCTTTGTCATCTCGCCTGGGCGCTTTACCACCAACTTCTCTCCTGTGGGGAGAGTGATGGTGGCCACGCTGCGCTTCAGCCATTCCAGCGTAGGCTGGTTCTCGCACCATAGTTTCAGGTAGCCGTCGGTCAGTACCGGCCTTCCCCGAAACGATGGGCCCTCTGAGTTACTGTTGCCCGGCTTCATTGATTCCTCGAACAACAGTTCCTCAATCCGTTTTTGAACCTCATCAGACTGACTCTGGCTTAGGTTTTCCATGGTGACAGTGGTTACCGCCGCCACCAGGTCCGCCTTGACCGCGCTCGCGTAGTCAGTCTGAGTGGCCTCCCCTGGTGGTCCGGTCCTCCGCCTCTTTGGCTCGCCTCTCGGAGATATTGTCTCGTCAAGACGCGCCCTTTTGGCAGAGTGCCGGCCCCCCTGGGTACTACCACCCTGAGGTCCTGTTTGCGTCCCCTTGCCCTTGGGAGGTGTGCGTCGTGGTGCTGAGGGTTCAGCAGGCGCATTGTTCCCTCCCTGCAGACTGGTACCCTGCCCTTGGGTTGGTACCGGGGTCGCGTCTGTTGCTGCAGCTTGTCGCTTCTCCCTCTCTCTGCGACGCTGCTTTTTGTTTTTCTTGCGTGCTTTAGTTGGTTCCACACAAGAGGAAGAAGCTGGGGGTTGGGGCGCCGACACTGTGTGCTTTGCCTTTTTCCCCTTCCTCTTCCTGGACATGGCGACTTGCCAACCGGACAAGCTAGGGTCCGTGGCTGGGTCGCCTTGATGGGACCTCTTCCCCGTTGTCTGCTCCAGGTTAGTGGGCTGGGCCACGCCCGGAACGACTTCGGGGGCTGGCCGGGTACGGCCAAAGCTCGTGGAGCTCGCCTGTACCTGTCCAGCGGGCGCTTTCGCGTAAGGCTTCCTGGTCACCGGCTTGCCGGCGACCTTTCTGCCCTCCGCGGTAGATTTTGTCTTCGGTGTCGGTGCCGTGGGGGTGCCGACACGAGACTGCGTGTTCTTGTCTACCTGGGTCGCCAAAGCTTCCCTGTAGACTTGTGTTAAGGAGAGAGGTCCTACTGGACCTCTTCCTTGGGTGTCCGGTCCAGCTATTGCCGTACCTTCCACCTGGACGGCCTACACTGCGTTTGCTGAGACGCGGTCTCCATTCAAGAACCCGTCTACCCCAACGGTAATCAGGATGAAGATCTATATTAAGATAGAACTCATATATGTACCTAGGTATATCTTATAAAAATTCAAAGTTGTATCTCTACATAGATTCTCATAACTTTGCTGGTAACATTACAAAATAAATGATAGCAAAATTGTTCGCAATGATATATCTGTACTCGTATAAGTGATTCTGTCATTATTTTTATCATTGCGAACAATTTATAATTTGTATAGGACTAGTAATCGAATCTGTATTCGATTCCAGGTCGTATAAAAATTTGCTATGGGAACAAAATCATTTAGGTAATACACTAAAAACATATGAAACTATGTTGCCTACTTGCTCGTCAGGAATACCGGCACAACACAGCATAGCATAGATTAACATATTTACTGTGAGAACTCATGAACTTACTGATACATATGTAATGTAACCACCATTGTAATTTCTAACAGGGTAACATAATTAGTAAAGGTTCAATTTCTGACGCTTACGTTTGCTTTTTAAATTATAAATATTTTTTTAGGTTGCTTTTCATAATGATTAATGAGCATGAGGTGTTGATATGCTCGCCTCGATACCGGGTCCGAGTGGAGGTCGTCCTCCCGAGCCTTCTCCGCCGCCTCCTTCTGCGAGATGACACCTTCGCAGAAGGCTGCGACCGCGATAAAACTGCTGTCGCTACCGGCCATGGAGCGTATGACTGCCGGTAACGAGAGATCTCCTCCGATGACTGCAGTGAGGGCCTGACGCTGCGACGCCCAAGCGGGGCAAATCGCCAGAGTATACTGGGCCGAGTCCTCACTGCAGTCGTAGTGATGGCAGGCGGGACTCAGTTCCCTCCTGGCGACCGAGTGCAGGTACTTTCCGAAGCAACCATGCCCGGAAAGAACCTGCGTCAGTCGGAAGGAAAGGGTCCCGTGCTGCCAACCTGAACTCTCGAGGATGACCGGCTGGAGAGCCTCCACGGCGACAAAGTCAGCGTGCGGAGCTCCCGACCACCTAGTCATCGTGGCTTGACGGGTGGATTCACACCACTAGCGTACCTCTTCGGGCGGAGGGCTAATGCCACACTCCGCCCGGAATCGAAGAGCCACCTACCGTCGCGTTAGGGTATGGGCCTTCGGTATCCTCACTCACTCGTTGAAACACAGCGCAAGCGCTGTTTCACACCGGTTTTTGTGAGACCGTGGTATCAGTCAGTCGAGCCGGCCCATGTATGCCGTAGCGTGGCTCTCCCACGGTGTAACATAAATGTATAACCTTTTTTTTTGTGTTGAATAAAGTATTATTATTATGTTTTTAAAGTCTCCCACACACACGAATATTCCTAGTGCATAAACATATCATGTAAGGTGTTCAATCCTAAAAAGAAAGTTATGATGGGGATGGCTCTCAAATTCGTGTTGTAAGATCATTAATATTTAAAATGCTAATACCAACTAAGGTAGACCACACGGTCTAAGAGTTATAAATACTTAAGGTTCTAATTATCCTTGGAAAGGGACTTGCTAATTCACTGGGCCGAACACGATGTCAAGGATTTACGCTCGAGTTCGGCAGCTGTGTAACTAGATTAGCAAACATTGCAGTAATTACTGCTTACAATATTATTATACACTATCTTTACCTACACAGTATATAAAATGAATTCGCTTCCGCTGTCTGTTCGATTAGATCTTTTAAACTACCCAAGGAGTTTTAATGCATTCTTTAACAATAGAGTGATTCAAGAGAAAGATTACCTAACTATAAACATACATACAGACATGTTATTGTACAGGGAATTCGAGAATTTCAATGAAGTCTATACGAAGCCGATAGTTAGGACGGTATTTACTGAATTTAATGTTTTTTTAAGAAATTTTAAGGTGATTCATGTGAATGAGATGGAACTCTCAGATCATAGACACAAGGGCTTTTCTACTATTGCTTTTTCTGCTTATCTACATCCCCTGCAAATCCCACAATATAGTATTAATGTCAATGAAGTAATTAGCATTAAGTAAGTAAGTACTCATAATATGGTGTACCAAATTCTAATGAATAAATTTATTATCTATATATTAATACGTGAAGCAAAAACATTGTATCCCTTTTTAGAAAAAATATGCGAACGAGGGAGTAAAAAAATTAACACAGTTAAAGTTTAAATTAGATGAGGACAGCAGAAAACTAAAAAAAATATTACGGTCAAATTTCGACAACTGAAAGTTATAATAAATTTCCCATTACTTTAAATTTAAAAGAGCACTGTTATAGGGGGCACTTAAGGGACGACTTATTTACGAACGTGTTGGCATTTTGACACCATGCAGCATTTAGTTGGTGACTTGTTCTGGCCCACATCCCACATCTATACAAATAAATAAAATTGAAGTGTCTGTTTGTAATATTAAAATAACCGCTTTTTACTAAATGCATATGTATATATACACGGTAAATATACCAAAAATGTAGTTAAAAAAAATTTTGTCTGTCTGTGTGTCTGTCTGTCTGTTTGTTCCGGGGAATCTCTGGAACGGCTGAACGGACTTTGACGGGACTTTCACTGTCAGGTAGCTGATAATCCAGGGAGTAACTTAGGCTACTTTTTTTAGAGTAACTTTGTCACGCGGCGTTACTCGCGGTACAACAATAACCGCGGGGTTCAGCTAGTTTTTATATAAATCCCTGTCGTCTGATGTACGAATTTAACATATATATATATCACATATAACATATACGAGTATATATAAAGAATAATATTGTTCTTACTGTTTCATTTTTTGTTTTGGATTGTATTTTGTGAGCTATGAATAAATCATTTTCATATAAAGATAGCAGGTATACCGTCAGAATTTTAGCGTTTCGAAGTTGTGGCTTATGAGTGTGTGACTGCCTCGTTGGTCTCGCGGAGGGCTTATGCGACTGCTGATCATGAGGTCTCGGGTTCGATTTCCGGGTCGGACCAAATATTTGGATGATCTACAAATATTTGATTCGAAGACTAGGTGTATGTATTTACAAAAAAAAAGTGTTTATGTATTTGTTTAAGTTGTCTAGTACCCATAACACAAGCTCTGCTTAGCTTGGGACTAGATGGCGTTGTGTGTTAGATGTCCGAAATATTTATTTTATTTAGTTAGGCGTATCTAAGTACATCTGTAGGTAACTAGGGTAGTAACTATGCTCTCGTGTATCACAAGTAAGTAAAAAATCCAAGTCTCTGTTATAATATTACTAGCTGACCCACGCAACCTCGTTTGCGTCTCCTATTGCCCGTAGCGTGATAACTTTCCCCCGTTTATGAAACATTTTTCATTGGTGCTCCGCTCCTATTGGTCTTAGTGTGATGATATATAGCCTATAGCCTTCCTTGATGAATGTACTATCCAACACTGAAATAATTTTTCAAATCGGACCAGCGGTTCCTGAGATTAGCGCGTTCAAACAAACAAACTTATTTAGCTTTTTATATTAGTATAGATTAAGTATTAAGTATTGGATTTGGTCCAGACATACAAGAAAATAATAGAAGTTACAGTTGTTAGAATGTCGAAGCACAAGTACGGCACAATAACAGTTCAAGCCAGGAAGACAGATAGTTCAGAGAATAGAGATATCATATTCCTGTCAAGTTGAAAGGAAGTTCAGTTTAAATAAGCTGTATGTAAGTTACTAAAGTCTAAAAATTTTCAAGTACTTATGATTCTTGGTGTAACCACTTAGGTTTGTACAACATAAATTCTCTTGCAAAGGCTGACCGCACCAATTATTTACTCAACCACAGCGCTATGGCTGCGAAAGTCTCGATTGATAACAATGTCAGCACAATTACTGCGTCATAACTAACCTAACTAACGTTATAAACTTCATTGTCATTGTTTTATTTTTTGGGGGGACACATTTAATCACTTTCAAAGTGATAAAATGTCCCCCCCCCCACGTAACTTAGTAGTTACGTGGGGGGGGGGGGGGTACGTCATAAATCATAAACAGCAAAAAAACACTATTATTTAAACATCGATCAAAATTACAACGAACTTCAAGAACTTTTATATTATGTTACTTGCTGATATGGAAACCATCATGGGCGAGTCCGACTCGCACTTGGCCGCTTTTTATTTTTGACTATGAATTATTCTATAAGATGACGAATTAAGAATACGGAATGTCATGTTCAATAATTAAATAAAAAAGTCTTAACAATATTTTGATTAGATAAACTCCATGCATTCCGCAAATGTTGCCAATTAGATACATTGCTTCATCCACTGCAACACAACTGTAGAGCAAGCGTTTATAATCTTCATTTGGAACGAAGCAAATTATGAACACTGTGAGCCAATAGTTGCTCCATTAGTGAGCTTTTAGTTAGTTGCTTGAAATGATGGATGGGCTTTATACTCGTATTCCTAGAGCTTTTCACGACGATGACGAGCCCGTTAGTAAAATTGAAACAAAAAAAACATTCTGAGATTCACAGGGCATTAATAACATTGTTAAACTACAATGTAAGAGTGATTAGCCCTGTGCGGTGCCAGAAAAGGTGCATGTTAGCATATTGCTGCGTCCCTGGTATTTTGATAGGGTCCGCTCACTCGGTTTGTCCGTCTGCGATTAAAAAGGTGGTTAAATTTTGGCAGCTGAACCGAAGGTTTGATTATCATGACAATCGTTATTGTATTGAGGAAATGCCTTTCAGTCTAGTCTTAACTTCCTCACAAACTTCTAGTCTAGATACAAAGTTTTAAAGTATAACCATTCTTTTCAGTTAAGCAATATAAAAATGTATTTAGTTTAATGTTGCGGTTACGTCTACTACTGCTATCTTTGTGCAGTTAGCAACATAATGCAACAAGAATAAAAATCGTTCGCCTCAGCGGTATCAAGAAAGTTAAGAAGCGTATCATTTTTTGTAACATAATTATTTTTAACTAGCTGAGCCCCGCGGTGTTACCCGCGATACTACAACAACTGCGGGTAACGTCGCGGGACAAAAAAAGTAGCCTAAGTTACTCCCTGGATCATCAGTTACCTGCCAGTGAAAGTCCCGTCAAAATCAGTCAAGTCATTCCAGAGATTACCCGGAACAGACAGACAAACAGAAGAAATGTTTAAAAAATGTTATTTTGTTACATGTATCGTGTATACATACATATGCATTTATTTAAAAGCGGTTATTTTAATATTACAAACAGACACTTCATTTTTATTTTTTTGTATACATGAACAAGCTGCCCCGATGAATTTCATTCTGTCATAAGTGTTTGGCCTGTCGTAGTCCAAAAGAAAAAATAAATAAGTATATTTAGGAAAAATCACCGATTTTATTTTCAAGTTTTGTGTTTAGCAACACATTTGATGACACGTTCTAAAACATAATAACTTTTAAAGCTTGCGCTGTAATATGCTAACCACGGATTTAATGTTGATCAGAGATGCATCAATGGTTTTTAATGAGATACTGCATTTTTATGTGTAGCCCTGCCAAAATTACTCTACTCTACCTGATGGAAAGCATAAGCAGAATCCAAGACTGGTCACCATACGTTGGTCTTCTGTACGAGGGTAGTACAGTCCCGAGCGAGCCGGCCTGTTCGTGCTGAAATCAGCGTGGCTCTACTACTTATAAAAATAGATGATGAATGATAGATATATTCCTCTAATTAGAAAAGAAGTTTCGGCTTATATTGGTATTATTACTATATCCTGGCCAGACCGGTTGCAATAGGATCCATTGTTTTTTTTGTCATGGGAGGAGATCTCTCGCTACCGGCCGTCATACGCTCCATGGCCGGTAGCGGTAGCGGATAGAAGTGTTATCGAATCAAACTTCTGCAAAGATGTCAGCTAGCAGAAGGAGGCGGCGGAGAAAGCCCGGTAGCATGACCTCCACTAGGACCCCATCGAACCGGGCGGCGGAGGTGCGCTCATCAGCGTCTAATGCCGGCCTAAGTGTGGCCGCGGATGGTCGGGACGGTTTTCCCCTCCATACACTTTAGTGGCCACCAGCGAGGGGGCGACGTTTCGCGTGTGCCGTACGTCGCCTAATTAGGAGAGTTCACCAGCAGACTGTGCCCGCTTCAGTGCAGGCAGGAGCAGAGAGGGATCCAGATGTGTTAATAGCAGCAGTTCCCGGATCCCTATCGTCTTAGGCGCAGAGTGGCACACCGTGTGGTTTTAGTGGGTTTGATTCCGATCCACAGCCCCGCCGCAATCCATGGCGGGGTGAGACCCGAGGGGGTTTCTACAAGTAAAAAAATAATAAAAATTGCCCTTTGGTAACCGTAGCGCCCTCCAGTAAGCGCGTAGAAGCATTAAAAGTGGTAGAGACTCCACTTATTGGCCTTCTGACTGAATACGCTCTTCCATAATTCCCCTTCACAAGAAAGAATCGGTGTGTGAATGCAACAACGATCGCTCGATAGCCCTGAGAGCCAGTAAAATTCTATTGCATATCATTAACGGAAGGTTAAGATCAGTCGTTGGCTGGCAGACACCGCAAGAACAAGCGGGGTTCGTAAGGGGATAGGTACTGAATACAGTCAACTGCAGAGATAAAACTACATTCATACTTCTAGTAGTTTTTTTATTGTAAACATGCAATTTAGATTAGGAGGAATATTTGTTTTAAACCATTTAATTAATTAGCATAAACAATTTTCGTAATATATAACGTGGATAGAACTCATATCTAGTGGATCTAAGCCTCAAACTAATGTTATTTCAGAACTTTACTTAGTAGTTGTATTTGCAAAAAGAGAATAAGTCTATACAACTAAATAAAATTGGAGTGTCTGTTTGTAATATTAAAATAACCGCTTTCTACTAAATGCATATATATACACGGTACATATACCAAAAACATTTTTTTTTGTCTGTCTGTCTGTTTGTTCCGGGTAATCTCTGGAACGGCTGGACCGATTTAGACGGGACTTTCACTGGCAGGTAGCTGATGATCCAGGGAGTAACTTAGGCTACTTTTTTATACTAACTTTGTCCCGCGGCGTTACTCGCGGTACGACGATGACCGCGGGTAACACCGCGTGGTTCAGTTAGTTTATTATAAAAATGTAAAATACTAATAAAATACTAAAAGATCTCATGCTGTCTTTGTCTTCTATGGTAAGAAAAACAGAGACGATAAGACAAGCGTGTTTATGAGCCGTAATGTACAGGAAGCTTAGACCGACGTTTTAATGGCTATAGTAATGATTGTTTTTATTAAATCGTTAAATCTCGATTAATAGAGTGAAAGAATATATTGAACCAATAATTTATATACTACTAGCTAACCCACGCAACTTCGTATGCGTCTTTTTTTACCTGACTGCGTCAGAGGGAGAGTCAAAGGTATTTTTTTTTATTACCTTAGAAATATGTACGCATGCGGCATACTCGAGTATTTCGTTTAACTAATTTGAATATAAATATGTAGTAACTAGTTTTTGCGTGTTTCGGCTATCTCGGAAAAAAGTAGCCTATGTCCTTTCTCAGGCTGTAAACTATCTGTGGACCAAACTTCGTTTAAATCGGTGCAATAGTTTTGGCATGAAAGCCAGACAGACGAACATAGTTACTTTCGCTCTTATAATATTAGTAAGGATTTTATTATTTTAATAACAGTGCATTAGGCAGTCTTATTATATATAGGTAGGTATTGTGAGATTTGGTTTTGTCTTTTTTACGTTCATTTAAGCAGTACGGTTTTTGGAAATATAATACCTAATATTTTTATTAATCATGCCCTTCTTCTATTAGTGTAAGGGCAATTTTAACTGTCCTACCTTAGGCAGGTTAGCAAAACAGATTTAATAAAAAACGTAAAAATCGATTAGATAGTTTCGTAATTCATCGTGTGCAACAACGTGACACAAGAGTTTTTTATAATAGATATTTTTTAATATATATTATTTTTCCAGTTGCAAATAAAACACACAGAACACAATATATGTAACAAAAATGAGCTAAATGTTATTGGTATTGTTTAATTACGCTAAACTAGTCATACTTCTAGCATAGCTTCCCATAGCCTATGTTTTATTCTGATGTATAAGCTATTTTACTGTAAAGTTTGATCTAAATCCCTTTTTTTTTTTTATGTTTGGCCCTGCCAAAATGACTCTACTCTGCCTGATGGAAAGCATAAGCAGAATCCAAGAGTGGTGGTCACCATACTGCGAATGCAGACAATGCAACAATGCAGTATGGTAACCCACACCATGCCGGGCTAGTGATGCTTCTGCATCATTGGGCCTCCGGACTCGCACTCACCAACGAAACACGATAGCATGATCGCTGTCATTTTACGTTGATTTTCTGTGCGAGGGTAGTACCACCCCGGTCGAGCCGGCCCATTCGTGCTGAAATCAGCGTGGCTCTATTAACTGTAGTAGTTACCTGTAGTAGTAGTTAGTAGTTTTTGCGTGAAAGAGTAATAAACACACACATCCCTACAAACTTTCGCATTTAATTTTAAGCATGAAATGTTTATAGGTGTAATTAAATTATTTTTGTTCTGTTCAGGAACTAAAAATGTCAAAACATTACGTTTTTATCTTGTCTAACAATATTTGTAAAGAAGCTTCGGTTAAGTCGTATAAAAATTTGCAAATAAGCGCTAAAACGTTTTAAGTAACACCTTTAACAAATGTTGACCAAAGAAATTAACAACACTAAAGTAAATACACAGTAACTTAGTATATTTATAAATTTGCAATACAAAAATTTATGTAATTTACTGTAGTCGTTATAATATGTAGTTTTTGCTGCTAGTTTATTTAGTACCTAGTCAAATACCTTTGTAGTATATGTACCTATAGATAAGTTGTAATAGTCTTAAAATTTTACATGTTTTTTTTTCATTTAACTAATTAACTGTGGGAAACATACCCAATATTTCGATATGCATATTTAGCCCAACTTCCCGAAGTAATCTGTGTGGTGATGGTGACGGATAAAGTTACTCCTAACACTGTGTTGTTAGGTGTTATCTCATATGGTGAATGTTGTGTGTGATGAGTAAAGACAATACTCCACCTCTAGTATTCATATTAGAATAAAAAAGGAAGCGTGTATTATCTATGGTATTCTGTGCGTTTCAATCTCTCTGTAAAATGGCTGTTAACGATGTAACGTGTAAAATTATGTGAAGGAATAAAACAATTGATTTAAAGAAGATATATCGTTTATTTGCCCCCGCCTTAATCAATGGAACTTGTTATGGGCACGCATACCAGTTAATATTTTTGTATAATATATTTAAAAGTATGTCGTATGTGTACTGTTGGTATACCTTATAAATAAATATATAAATAAAGAATACGAAGGGTCCACATCCCAATACAGCCCATTTCTGTTGTAGTATCCGATTAACAACATTATTTTATTATTCACATAAAAAGCTTTATGGGACTACTATATACTATACTAGATCGCTGGGTTATATAGTACAGTTAAAAAAACTTCGTTTAAAAAAACCGACTTCAAAAACTAAAAAGTATAAAATACTTTAATAAAGATTTAATTAAAAACACTTGATATGCAAAGCTTTAATATTAATGAAACACTATTATTTGTATGTGCTACCTATTCATAGGTTTGAAGTCGGTGCCAACTGAATCTTGTTTGTGTCTGTGCTCTTACAGACTAGCCGATTAAACTCACAGTTACCATTTTGTTCTAACAGACGTTCATGTTTTAAAAATTATAGTAATTAGCATAAACAATAATTAGCATAGCCATTCAACTTGCGAATGCTGTCGGCTTTTTAGTAATGTATCAGTAAATGAAGACGTGGAGGATTTTTTTGCCGTTTTTATATATAATAGTCCGTATGCTAAAATTGAGTATAATACTATTGAATTGTTGGTCAAAGTATAACGAACTGACTGCCTGCTAAGTCAGAGGACTTAAATTCGCTCCCCACATAGTAAAACATTTTGTAATGATCGTGTCATTATTTTATGTCTGGGTATATTTTACTATGACTAGCTGTGTTATCCTCGTGTATTATTTACAACAGTTAAATAAAAGTAGCCTAAAAGGTTGAAGAGATTAGCCGGAAAAATAATAATTAAAAATTGATTTTTTGATGTACTCTAATACTGTATATACGAAAGCTGTTCATTTTAAATTACAAACAGATACTGCAATTTTATTAAGTTGTTAATTATGTTTTTATTTAGGAATATTTAGGTTTGTTTATTTAGAAATATATGTAGCCAGTTGACTGCAAAAAGCTTATATTATATTATTTGTTTGTCTCATATTAATTGACTGCGCCAGTGGTAGTGAATGTGACTGCTGTGCTTAAGGTCTCGGGTTCAAATCCTGGGTCGGACCAAATGTGTGATCTACAAGTTTTAGTTTCGGAGTTCGGATGTTTTCTATGTATAATATGTACGTATTTACAAAAAAGTATCTAAGTATTTATATCAATTTTCTAGCACTCATAGTAAAAGCTTTGTTTAGCTATGGACTAGATGATATTGTGTGTGAAATGTCCGAAAAAGTATTACTCATATATTATATTATGCAATCATATGTATATTGATTATCAAAAAGTCTTCGATTCGAGATTCAAGACTCCAGTCATCCACTTGGGAAGCTCTACTCTCTCAAGAGGTATCATTAGATTACATACATGTCCTAAAAACATCTACGACCACAGCCCTAGCAGAGTCAAGTTGGAGACCACGGGGCCATTCATACACATTACAGGTTAAATTTTAACAAAATAAAAAACCGACTTCAAGAACCACCAAATCAATCGATTTCTCCTGGATTGTACCGGTCCTTGAAGTTTACTAGAAAAATAATAGTAAGATTATAACAACTCAAAGAAACATGGACAGAAGTACTTAAAAAGATAAAGTAGATCGAAAAAATTCGCCATACTGTCGTAAGACAGAGGACGTAAAGTCATCGATGCTCTTAGTTAGTCACAGATGTTGAAATGGCGATGGGCTGGACATGTAGTCAGACTAACTGACAATCGCTGGACCACCAGGAAATCAGCATGGATAGGACCAATGCTTATAGCTTTCCTCGATAAATGAACTATCCAAAAACTGAAAGAATTTTTCAAATCGTACCCGCGGTTCCTGAGATTAGCGCGTTCAAACAAACCAACAAACAAATTCTTCAGCTTGATAATATTGGTATAGATTAGTAGGATATTTATATTATGCAAATAAGACTGTCTCATCAATCATCATAAACAGCCACATAGTCCACAGCAGGACATAGGTCGCTCCTTAGAAAGGAGGTGTTGGCCGACGGTTTGTTTTAAATTTTCCTTCACCTTGTAGTGATGTTCTGTATAGTTTTTGCCCTGCGACACCCACGGGATGAGTGTGTGAGTGATATTCCGTATTTTTAAAAACGTTCCCACACAGATGAGGAGAATCATTACACTCTTCGAGGGTACTTAATGACTTGATTTTTACGATAACCGACATTGTAATTGTGTTGTAATATATATATATGTGTATAATGTAAATTGCACACAGAAACGGTAAAAAAAACAGCCTATTGTAGAATTACTTGCGAGAAGGTACTAGGAACTCAGATTTGAAAGGAGATTGTGAAAAACGAAAGGGCTAACTCGTTTGAGCCATTCCATGCCCATTGGCAGAAATAGGTGCAAATGCAGTTTAGAAACTCGCCAATCGCCAACCAACTTTCTTCAAAGCGTTTATTTCTACTGTTCCAAGCGTGTTGTCTAACAACTGGAAAATTGATGAAAAGCATGAAAGACTGCTTTTTTATAAAATGATTTTGTCATGGCGAAATGTAACATCATTAAGCTTAGATTACCTACTACAGACTCGAGACAATAAAAACACATGGAGAAATCGTAAGCTAAATGATTTTAATAATCTTAAGTTTTACTTTCACAGCCTCGTTAGTCTAACGGTTAGTGTATGCAACTGCCGATCAAGAGGTTTCGGGTTAAATTCCCGGGTTAGACCAAAATTGTTGGCAATGTTATGGTAACATGGAGCTGATCTGATAATGGAAAGGTGGCTATAGGAACTCTGTAATCCATCGAGTTTGGACTCGTTTGATTCATTTTGACGAGTACTTCAACTATCGATGGTATCATCACTAGCCGAGCGGCAACATGTTTCATACCCTTGTGATGTGAAGTGATCATTTTAAAACTAGCTGAACCCCACAGTGTACCCGCGGTTATTGTTGTAACGCGGGTAACGGTAAAAAAAAAGTAGCCTCAGTTACTCCCTGGTTCATCAGCTACCTGCCAGTGAAAGTCCCGTCAAAATCGGTCCAGCCTTTTCAGAGATTATCCGAAATAAACAGACAGACAGACAGACAAAAATTTTTTTAGCTACATTTTTGGTATATGTACCGTGTATACATACATATGCATTTAGTAAAAAGCGGTTATTTTAATATTACAAACAGACACTCCAATTTTATTTATTTGTATAGATTATTGATGTTTTACCGGTACTTTCTTGAAATAGTATATTCTTCGATAATAATTAGAAGCTCTTCGATACTGGTCAAGTATACATGGCGTTAAGTGGGGTTAAATCCATATACATAGAAACTCTCGTTATTAAAAACGAGATTTTTAATAAATCAATGACGACCTTGAAACGATGATGCAATGAATAAGAAAAAAAGATTAAGGAACCTGTGTAACGATAACTAAGAAGTAAAAAACTAATATAGAAAAAAAACTTCTTTAGAAACAAGTTGGTAAACAGGAAATAAAACCATTTAATTATAATTTTCAAATTTTGAAACTAAGTAATAACGAGTATTAAAATCTAACGACAAACTTTTGTAGTCTATAAATTGTATAATACGAGTATATTATATTACTAGCTGAACCCCACAGTGTTACCCGCGGTTATTGTAAGCTATTGCTAGCTTTGTACCGCGGGTAACGCCGCGGGACAAAGCTAGTCCGAAAAAAGTAGCCTAAGTTACTCCCTGGATCATCAGCTACGTGCCAGGCAAAATCGGACCAGCCGTTACCGGAACAAACAGACAGACAGTTAAAAAAAAGAAGAAGATATTTCGGTACATGTATCGTGTACATGTTACATATGCATTTATTTAAAAGCGGTTATTTTAATAATACAAACAGGCACTCCTATTTTATTAATTTGTACAGATGTATAATTCTTATGTAACGTTGTTGCTCACGATGCACTCCGCAAACAACAACAACAATCTAAAAAAAAAAACGTTTTTTTAGTGTGTTTTGCTGGCGTGGCTAAGATAGAATAGTTAACATAACGCTTAGAACAATAGGAGCCGAACATTATTGAAAAGAGACGAATACAAAGTTGCGCGGGTCAGCCAGTGACATAATATGTAGTAATGCGGCAGTTGTATTTAAAAAAAAAAGATTTTCGAGGTAGAATATGGGCACTTTTTACTCCAATAACCGACATGTATTCGGAACAAGCAGCGGATAAAAGCTAGTGTTAATTGCATTCATTACCATTTACCAGAGACAACTATAAGGTACCTACGCACAAGGCCATTTATTCGAAAAACTCCCGGCATATTTGAAGCGCCTTATTCAAATTGTCTTTTTTTTCTTGTATTGACATTCATTACTGTTTTCCTAATGTCTGTGTCGTTATTGTTTGTTTCGAGTTCATTATGCATAATTAATACACGTACAGAAAAAGTATAATTAGTGGCAATGATGGTCTTCGTTTCCTATTACAAAACAGTAGAACTAAAAATAAAATTTTTCCTTATAAATACATTGTTATATTCCTCATTTTAGTGAAAATAATAATATTTTGGATATCTAATACATAACGCCGTCTAGCTTCAAAATAAGCTGAGCTAGTACTTGTGTTGGAATACCTTTAATTCATTCATCAAAAATGATAAGTAATTGTCTAGTAAAACAGAGTGAAAATACATTCGGACAGAGGCTACTTACTTAGGGCTATGTGAGATTGTCAGAATGAATACAATAAAAGTTTGTAAAGTAGTTAGTATAAATAAAAGCTGTATAATGTAGTAAAATAAAAGCTGTGTGACGGGCTGGAGGCCGATGCATCCTGCGCGTGTACGCGGTACCCCGTTTCATCCTTCCCGGGCAGAGGCCGATGCATCCTGTGCGTGTACGCGGTATCCCGAATGCAACTGATAATAAACGGGCTGGAGGCCAAGGCACCCTGTGGGTGTACGCTGTATCCCGAATGCATCTGATAGTACACGGGCTGGAGGCGGATGCACCCTGTGTGTACGCGGTACCCCGTTTCATCCTTTCCAGGCAGACTCGATGTACCAATACCAATCTGGAGTGCTCCTACAGTGACGTCAACATCGAATTTTGTTTGTTTGGAAATATTGTTTTATTGTTGCCGAACATGCAACAAGGTCTTATGCCTGAGGTCAGACATTAGTTAGAATGGCCGACTGTTAGAATACTTTTAATTCATTCATCTAAAAGGATAAGTAATTGCAGTTTAGCTTTAGTCGATTCAGTGAGCAATATTAAATGTTACTAATAAAAGAGTGGGTAACCCCGAATAGAGTGATAGAGATTTAATTGTATCTTGTACCTAACCCCTTCGCCTTTTAAGCGCCACTCGCAAGGTGAGTGACCTAAACTTAGCCGAACGATAAGGTCATGAACACGTATGTTATATTGTGACCTTAAAGATCGTACAAAAACAAAATTAAATACTTGCAGCGCAGTGCATTTTGATCTGTTTTGTGTCCTACAGTCCTTAAAATATAGCTTGATCTCTGTGAAAAATGATGGATAAGAAACCGACGATGTAGCTATCAACAAGCGATTTCATTTTGCATCGTCTATATTTTAATTCTTAACTTGTTAGTTTTTTCATAAATTAAATGTATTTTAAATTCGGAAATAACTCTAGTTCTTTGTCTGTCGGTTACGCTTCCGTGGCTTAATCGCTGCACCGACTTGGATGAAATTTACATTGGAGAGCCTTTGTGTCTCGAGGAAGGACATGGGCTATTATTACTCGCGATAACCGAGATACATGCTGGCGGAATCGCATGCAAAAGCTGGTATATCATAAATTGAAAAAACAATGGTTTGTACTCCAGGAGTGTGCCGGCAGAAATAAAAACTTGAACATAAACGTTGTGAATTTTTGAAAAATTTTTTTTTTTAAATTTCCTGTATTTATTCAACACTATGAACGATGCTATAGGAATCTATGCCTTGCTTTCCCTGTTATATTCCTTGAGAACCGATAACTACAGGAATGCTTATTCGTATGTTATAAAAATGAAGGTTTTTTTTATGGTATAGGCGGCAAACGAGCAGACGTATCACCTGATGGTCATTGATTATCGCTGCCCATGGAGACCCGCAACATCAGAGGCGTCACTAGTGCGTTGCCGGCCTTTGGGGGATGGGGAAAGGGATGTAGGGAGGGGTTGGGTATGGGCGTCCGGTATCCTCACTCACTGGGTGAAACACAGCGCAAGTGCTATTTCACACCGGTTTTCTGTGCTATAAACTTATACAGTATAAACATATTACCCGAACGAAGCCGGGTTTACCCACACGCACACTCGCGCAAGCCCCCTGCGCGGCTTAAACGAAACAGGCATACATTTTCGACGCGTGGAAAGAGGGGAAGGAAGACACCTCCATCTTACGAATATTCGATCAGGTCAAGTGTCCTGACGCGAGTTTAACATTTTCTAACCATCCCAAAAAAGTGCACAACGGTGCTAAATAAGTTGTCACTTCACAAATTAACACAAAATATTGCTCGTAAAATATATATATATACGGTCGAATTGAGAAACAACCTCCTTTTTTTGAAGTCGGTTAAAAATAACACTAGTGACAATTAACCCCGTACAAATGATTTAAGATACATTTCTTAGAAACTACAGGAGTTATGCCTGGAAGCTGTGCATCCCGAAATATTTACCAGACCTTGCTTAGTCTGAATTTTTAATCTTGAAATTGAATTTAAAAAAAACAGAAGGATATAGTAAAAAATGGTTGTTTGAGAACTCCTTGACTTTCGTCCTCTGCGATTTTAACCTTTATGACAAAACATCAAATCAAATCAAATATTTTATTTGCGGAAACATAAACATCAACGTGTTTAAATGAATAATTATTGATATTATACTAGCTGTGCCCGCTACTGCGTACACGTGACATTTGGATTTTCAAGTTATTTTTAATTCTACCATTTAAACCTTCCCTTAACTACGAGAAATACTTAGAAACCAAAATCAGTTAAAGCGGCCTAGCCGTTCTCGAGTTATAGCGAGACAAACGAACAGTATTTGATTTTTATATATAAGAAGATTTATTCCATTATTTTGAATGCAATATCGTATGACAAACCGTTGTCACGATGTTCACGAGTCGATCTCAAATAATATAGGTAACAACAGATATGTTCTAAAGTAAATATATATATGTATGAACTCCACAACACCTCTTACAAACTTCCTATTTTTTGGAGTTCTTTAAAAATTGTATTATCTTAAATAATTATTACAAAATTTACTCTCGTATTACCAATATCTGTTGACTCGACAAAGATTTATAGCAAACTGGAGTAAGAATACTCAAAGCAAAATATGTTAGAGCTTTGCTAAAAGTCCTGTGAAATATGTTTTCTTCAACTCACCATTTTACCATCCAATAATTGACACTGAAATCACATAAAACTAAGAAAAAAACTCTGTAACCACCAATTAAAAAGAATCTTTACAAAAATAACATAAAGTCTGTTTTATTAAAACAAATGTTCTTTGAACAATTATAAATTATCGATTTAACGGGTTTGCGTGCGCGCACGCGTCTGTAGTTGATAGTGGCGGTGAGTATTGTAGTTCGTGGCTGCACGCATGCCTGGAAAGCCAGCACCGTTGCACTGTCTAAGTTTAGTACTGAGTTCTTTAGCTTCAAGCACGTGAAAAATGCATTCCTAAGCCAGGAATGCATTTTTCAAAATATATTAAAGATATATACTAGTTTTTTATGACAGGAGATGGGTAACCCATAATGGTAAACTTATAAGTACGTTGCCAAGGTATTTGTGCGACCTGATAACTGAGCTGGGCCTCTGGTAACCTAACTCATTTGGGGATTGGCTGTGGAAGAGTTGCTTGACAACAGTTTTCTGTGACGCTGTGGGGTCACTTAGGAACTCTTACAATTTCTTTAGTTACACTATATGATGTAACACTCCATAGCTTTAATTTTTTTCTCGTCACAGTATTTTTACTTTTAAATATCGAATATATTTTGACTAGTTATAGGGTTATATCCCCAATGGACCTGTTGGCAGTAGCACTACGATACTAGTTATTTTTATTTTAATCGTGATTCTCATACCGATCTACGATTAATCTCCGGTAAACTCTTCCAACTTTCTAAGCTAATGTACATTTGTTATTAATTATGACTTGTGTTAACGATCAATAAAACGTGTCGAGAAAACATGTGAACTTGAGAGTTTAATACAATGTTATTTGTTTTCTAAGCCTGATTATCTGCTAGGTTAGTTAAGTATACCTACTGAAGCAGAAATAAGATAATAGCTATTCATTTATACAGACACATCAATTCCATTCTATTGTGGGATAGTTATGCCTTGGCATATATCGGGCGAGTCGATCGAATTTACACTACGGTTTTTTTATTAGAGACTAACTGTGCCCTTTGGTGATAGTCTCTAGTTACTGTTGTACTTTTACAAAGGAATTATATTTTTATCAGCAAAGTTTATATTTATCATCAATTTTTATGATTTAACTAGTTATTGCCCGCGGCTCCGCCCGCGTATATGTCGGTTATCGCGGCAAATAGTAGCCTATGTGTTATTCTGATGTATGAGCTATATTACTGTAAAGTTTCACCCAAATCCGTTCAGTAGTTTTTGCGTGAAAGAGTAATAAACATCCATCCAAACATCCATCCATCCTTACAAACTTTCGCATTTATAATATTAGTAGGATTAATAGATCTATAGCCACGAAATACTTTATTCTCAGGCAAACAAAAAGTGGCGTAGGTATGAATTACCAAATGAATGTCAATATGATTCTAAAATAAGAGATGGATTATCAATAAAAATCGTTCTCAAAATAATAGGTTTATTCCTTAAATAATAGCTTCGTACTCAGAAAGGTAGATCTGTCGCCAAATAAATCGATTACCGTCCTCAAATTGCGACTTCTTTTTACCCGACTAAGGCAAAGCCAAATGAGGGTTATGATTTTGACAGGCTATGTATGTATGTTCATTTGTTCCCTGATAGCTCCTTAGCTACTCACTAGAACTCGACAAATGAGGTGTCGTTAGAAGCGTCTTGATCGTCCTCTGGTTATAGTATATACTAGCTGAACCCCGCGGTGTTACCCGCGGTTATTGTTGTACCGCGAGTAACGCCGCGCTACAAAGTTAGTCTAAAAAAAGTAGCCTAAGTTACTCCCCGGATCATCAGCTACCTGCCAGTGAAAGTCCGTCCAGCCGTTCTAGAGATTACCCGGAACAAACAGACAAACAGACAGACTTAGGCTACTTTTTTTAGACTAACTTTGTAGCGCGGCGTTACTCGCGGTACAACAATAACCGCGGGTAATACCGCGGGGTTCAGCTAGTTTAAAATATACTTTGCAAAGTAATTAATAATATAGAGGCGCCAGAACAATCAATAATCAGCTGGACGGGAGGCAACAAACTCTTCAAAGGCATTTTGTACTGCCTCTCGGGAATTGAATTTTTTACCCACTAAAAAGTTGTCAAAATTTTGGAAAAAGTAATAGTCGGTGGGTGCAAGGTCTGGTGAGTATGGCGGATGAGGGAGAGCTTCCAACCCCAGCTCTTGCAGCTTGGAGACTGTCTCTTGCGCAGTATGGGGTCGCGCGTTGTCGTGAAGGAGCAGTGGAGACGACCGATTGACCAAAGCTGGTTGCAGATGTGCAAGCTTTGTAAAAAATTTAATCAAAAGTGGGTAAAAAATTCAATTCCCGAGAGGCAGTACAAAATGCCTTTGAAGAGTTTGTTGCCTCCCGTCCAGCTGATTTTTACAAGAAGGACATCAATAAACTGCCAATGCGTTGGCAAAGATGCGTCGATTGCATGGGTGATTACTTCGAATAACAGAAATATAAAAGTTTGAAAAAATAAGTACTTTCACTTATTGCATACAAAACAGCAATTTCATAGGTAAAGACCTATTATATCATATCCCGATGATTATATGTGATTTATTATGGAATTGTTATTATATTGTTTGATGGCTACGTATTGGCGACAGATCTACTATTTTGCGGACAAACCCTATTATTTAACAAATACAAAACCAATTTCATTGGCGATAGCTTAATTAAATCTACCCCTTTTAGAATAACAACCGCTAGTAACCGCCGTGAGCAGCTAGTTTAATATTAAAGTAGTTAGTTACATCTTATAACATCACCTATCTGCCGATGAAAACAGCATCAAAATGAGCTCCGCTGTTCCAGAGATTAGCAGGAACAAACAGACAGACAAAAATAATAAAATTGGCTTTATGATGTAAGTACAAACAGATACTTCAAATTTGTTTACTTGTATAGATTTGTCAGCGCAATCACTTATGCCAAAAAGTTAATGTTACCTCGTAACAATTAATCATCATCATTTTCCTAGCCTTTATTATTACTACTAGTTCAACCGGTTTTATCTGAATATCAGTTTTTACATGAAGCGACTGGCATCGGACCTCCACAACCCTGAGGGCGAACTGAATTCGATGATTGAACTAGTTTTTAGTATATTTGAAGGCACTGACTGCCCAATAACGGTATTTAATGTGCCATAGATGTTCATGGCAATCGGGACCGACGGCTTAACGTACTTTCCGAGGCACAGGCGGGAAACACCGCCATCTTCCACACTTCGGGTTGCTATTAAGAATTTCTTAAAAGAAAAACCCAACAGCATCTGACCCGGGAATCGAACCCGAGACCTCTAAATCTGCAGTCGCTTACGCTTACTACTAGACCAACGGTTATCTCGTAACAATAAATAATTTTAGTAAATGACAAGCTGTATATCTTTTATCCTCAGTCAGAAAATCAAAAGAAAACAAATATGTATCTGTTTCTGGCGACTTATCCACCCGGCCCGACTCGACTGGTAGGTTTCTAATACTTTTAAACGAGTAACTCTCATATAAGTACATATATATATATATATCTGAATCTCGACCAATTTACCAAAAAAGAACGACTTTAAGAATTTAACCAAATTGAAATAGCACCACACGGGAAGCCGCAGCTTTGAAATAAAACAAAGCATCAAAATCAGTTCATCCAGTCAAGGTAACAAACAATGAAAAAATATAGTCGAATTTAGAACTTCCTCCTTTTTTTGAAGTCGGTTAAAATACTGATTATCCAGGTACTATGTGGGTATGTGTAATGCGTGCCTGTGAATGAGTAATGTTGTTCTCAGACTACGGCTCAATGCCTTTTAAGATTCGAAGGTCAAACAACACAATACGGTCAGTTTAAATGTTAAAGCCAATCAACGTGATTAAATTAAGAAAAACAAATTATTGTTTTTTGTTTAAGTTTTTCTTTGGCCATCGGAGAATCGGATAAAACCCAAAACAATGCCCTTGAAAGAATTACAATCAAATACTCTAAACTTTTACCAAAAAAATCGATTTCAACAACTGGACAAAATTGAAATGGGATCACACGTTAAGCAACAGCATTCCAATAAAACAAGAATCATCAAAATCGGTTCACCCAGTCGAGAGTTCTGAGGTAACAAACATAAAAAAAACCGGCTAAGTGCGAGTCGATCTCGCGCACGAAATGTTTCGTAACAAAATCTAACTAACAAAAACGAGCAACAAAATCAGGGTTTTTGGATGGGAGCTCACCTAAATATTTATTTAGTTCTGTTTTTTTTTGTATTTGTTGTTATAGCGGCAACAGAAATACATCATCTCTGAAAATTTCAACTGTCTAACTATTACGGTTTATTAGACATAGACTGGTGACAGATGGACGGGCAGATAGACTTCGAAGTCTTAGAAATAAGATCTCGTTTTACCCTTTGGGTACGGAACCCTAAAAACAGTTGAATTGAGAACCTTCTTTTATGACGTCGGTTAAAAAGGGCGAAGTTTCATTTTTTAGGGCCAAACTTTATTTTTTGTAATAGAAACATTTATAAACTTTCATAAAGCGGACATAAAGAATACCCGAACTCAGAACAACAGTTTGTAGATCACACAAAGTGCTGTCGAATCGAACTCACAACACTCGGAAGTGCGACTTGCACAACCAGAAACGGCACCATGAACGCTTAACCATTGTGCCACGCGTGCAATCAAACCAATTAAAACATCACAATCAGCGGCCTTTAATTTTATAATTAGAGACATAGGCCTCACCTTCAAAATAAGTTCTTGGGTCGGAATATCTATACTTCTATACTATATATTATATTATATTTTATTAGATCTGTACTACAGTCTATACTAACATTATATAAAGCTGAAGAGTTTGTTTGTTTGTTTGAACGCGCTAATCTCAAGAACCGCTGGTCTGATTTGAAAAATTCTTTCAGTGTTGGATAGTACATGTATCGAGGATATAGGCTTTATATCCTCACGCTAAGACTGAATGAAGAATGTTACAAAAACGGGGAAAAATTATCACGCTACGGGCAATAGGAGAAGCAAACGAGATTATGTGGGTCGGCTAGTATTATATAAAGCTGAAGAGTTTGTTTGTTTGAACGCGCTAATCTCAAGAACCGCTGGTCTGATTTGAAAATACTTTCAGTGTTGGATAGTACATTTATCGAGGAAGTCTATATCATCACGCGAAGACCAATAGGAACGGAGCACCAGTGAAGAATGTTTCAAAAACGAAGGAAAATTCACGCTACGGGCAATAGGAGAATTAGCTAGTAGTTGATATTTGTTCTTGTCATAAACACCTGTGACAGTCTTTATTGGGAAGTCGGTGCCCTCAGTTCAATCTTCGAATTCAGTTCACTCTCAGAATTGCAGAGGTCCAATGCCAGTCACTCCGTGAAAAACTGATATTCTTGATCCGTGTGAGAGCCACGCTTCGGCATGAATGGGCCGGCTCGGCCGGAGTGATACCACGGCCTCACTGAAAACTGGTGTGAAATAGTGCTTGCACTGTGCTTCACCGAGTGAGTGAGAATACCGGAGGCCCAACCCCCAACCACTCCCTATACCCCTCCCCATCCCCATTCCCCAAAGGCCGGCAACGCACTTTACGCTGTCACTGAGTCAACGTGATAGTCAACAAACGTAGTACTTACAGTTATAATACCACCATAGCCAAACTGTTTATCTGTTTGTAGTGATTGTATTTTAGATTATAGATTGGTTTGAAACACATTATTCAATTAGAAACCATAATATCTAGCCAGTGAATTGACCGATCAAACAACCGCTTTTTGATTTTTAAATTAGAAAAAAATTTACAAATTGATACTGTTATAACTAACATTGCAACTGAACTTTAGAAAAAAGAAAGTTACCAGCCATTAGCTCGACAATAAACAGAGATTTCTTTTGAATTTAATTGGCCTTGGTTATTTAGTGCCGGCAGATTGTCTAAAGCCATCCAAAAACCAAACCACAGTGTCGATGCGATGATCATCAGTTATACGCGGAAGGTGGTACAGATATGTCTCTCTGTTGCGCATACTAGGACGATCACCTTTCAGAAACCTGAACACCTGGTGAGGATATAAGAGCCCTTGATTCTGATCAGTTCTTTTACCTCACCTATCCCAAGGTGGTATCATGGTGATATTATTGTCCTTATCAGATCGCTTAAAACCAACGAGTCGGAATTTGGCAGTGTATCGTCAAGGGTAGCTTAACTTAGCGTAACGTAACGTAAAAATAGCCAAAAGGTATTCCTTAAAGGTTTTATAACTATACGCACCCACGTCATACATATCCTGACAACGAGATTGAAGCCATATACGAAAACATAACTAAGGCTATGTCTCATACCAACACTTCCTTTACAGATGTCATGGGCGATTTCAATGCGAAAGCGGATATGGTACAAGATTATGGCGAAACCGGGATGGAACTGTTCGGCTATGCGTACAGAAATTACCGGTGCACAATGTTGGTAAACTTCCTCGAGGTCAAGGGCTATCTGATGAATTCCTTTATTTCAGAAGAAATTCCCCAGGAAGTGAACCTTGTTTTTTTACGTCGGGCCGTCACCTCACCGGAGTTTGCGGCCGGGCAGTGTGTTGGACTCATCCGGACCCCTCCCAGCCCAGGAAGTGAACCAGACTTAACCCCAATAGCTCGACAAAGAACGAACGATCGCTTTCATCATCACAAACAAATGTCAACTATTCAGGGATGGTTATAATCGAAACAGGGTTGTCATATTTTTCTCATAGAAAAAGTATCTGTACATATAGAAGTAAAGAAAATGATGATCAAAATATGTAATATATAACCAAAGAACAGTTTTACAATAAAGCAAAGAAATATAATCTATATAAATAAAAAATTATCGCCGAAATGTATGTACGCGCATAACTTCCGATCGACTGAACTAAATTGTATAATTCTTTTTTCTATATATTCGTTATTGTTAGGACAAGGTTTGTATAGAAGAAAATCAAAAGTTTTTTTATTTACAAAAATGCTGCTGCACCGTCATAATCAGAAAGGTACAGAGTTCGCCCGGTTAGCTAGTTAATAATAATATTGAATGTCCTTTCAGCTTCTGACATTGAGCTTATCAATTACTTGACATCTCCAAAAACAATAGACTATTGTGTCGTCGTGGTAATATTTTATCTAAATAATTTGTGTCTATAACTAAAGTTTTAGAATCATCACCCACCATTAAACATTAAATATACAAGATAATAATTTATTACCTCTGAATTAATTTAAACTGAATAGTCTCAGTCAACAGTCTTTATCATTTTTAATTAGTACGATTCTTATTTTTTTTATAGTAAAGCGTCAAACCAGAAGACATAAGCGATTACCGTCGCCCATGGACACCTGCAACACCAGAGGCGTCACAAGTGCATTGCTGACCTTTGGGGGGTAGGGAAAGCTATTTCACACCGATTTTCTATGAGGCCGTGATATCACTCCGGTCGAGCCGACCCATTCATGCCGAGGCGTTGCTCTCCTACGATTCAACTTATATTAACCCAACCACGTTGAATTCAAAAGGAAAGGTAATATTTTGTGGCAGTCTATGTAATGTTTATATATTCAACATGGCATGGTGACATAGGATGTATAAATTTTATCATAAGTTTTTACGTATTCGGGTTATAGTTTGCCAATAATATGATAATGTGACACTCATGTCTCTATTCAAGACTTATGAAACGGAAATCTGTTTTTCAATATAATACATCATAAAAAGCGTACAAAGTTGCCGGCAAACCTAGTATTTAGTTAGAGTGATTCCTAAATAAAACCAGTACTATCAACCATAGAGTCTATACAAATCCATAATATTTCTTTAATACACTCAAGTCTGAAGGTTGAAACGAAATCCTATTAAGCCACTGCAGTTTGCCTTGACTTCGACATGAACCCAATACCTTACCTTATTAACACTGACATTTATATTGCATTGAAATAAGCCAGCTGGCAAGAATGTATGAGAGTTATCTTAAACATCGCCACTTCACACTAATATATAAAGGCGAAAGTTTGTGAGTGTGCATGTTTGTTACTTCTTCACGCAAAAACTACTGAACGGATTTGGATGAAACTTTACAGTAACATAGCGGAGCCGTGGGCAAAAACTAGTTATGAATAAATACGATATGGAAAGCGCATTTTTGGTATACTATATTTTTCAATTTTTTGCAACATGCAATCTGAAGTTAAAATTTCATGTGGTAGATATTTTATGGATTTATTTTAAAAACTCTTTGCTACAGGCTTCGGCTTTCTGGATTGTTGCTGTGGGGAAATCTAAACAAATAGATATTATGAAGACCTTCACCTTTTTTCAGTCGATTAAAAATTTTAATGTCTGTTTGTAATGACCGTTTGTTCCGAATAATCTCTGACTTTGACTTTAACTGGCAGATAGCTGATGATATAAGGAGTAACTTAAACTACGTTCTTTAGACTACTTTTGCCTCTCAGTCGTAGCCATGGCTGTTGTTGTAATGATATTACAACAACCTCGTGTGACACCGCGGGACGGAGCTAATCTGTACAAATAAATAAAATTGGAGTGTCTGTTTGTAATATTAAAATAACCGTTTTTTACTAAATGCATATGTATGTATACACGGTACATATACCAAAAATGTAGTTAAAAAAAAATTTGTCTGTCTGTCTGTCCGTCTGTCTGTCTGTCCGTCTGTCTGTCTGTCTGTTTGTTCCGGGTAATCTCTGGAACGGGTGGACCGATCTTGACGGGACTTTCACTGGCATGTAGCTGATGATCCAGGGAGTAACTTAGGCTACTTTTTTTAAACTAACTTTGTCCCGCGGCGTTACTCGCGGTACGACGATAACCGCGGGTAACACCGCGGGGTTCAGCTGGTATAAAATAAAGTCATAACATTGCAGATTGAGTACGTAAATGCTTAGTATTTTTTTGGTATATTTAAGGTACATATAAGTACATGTTTTATACATCCAGATTTATTGATATGAACACAAACAGTTAAACAGTTTAAATTGCGACCTAAGTAAACATATACTTACGAGGTGACTGCACTATTAGCAACTATTCCTGTTTAGGACAAGCGCGACAAAAGTGTGTTCACTGATTAGATAAGCATAAAGCCAGTTGTATCCGACACATTTCAGTCCCGAGGTCCGTTATAAAAATAGCCCGTCCTTGTGTCGCGAGGAACTATACAAAATTATATAAAACAGACACAAAGAAGACCCAGACACAAAGGGTTGTGTGATCCATAAATTTTTGGTGATGAATGGTGATGACTTGGCGCAAGTCTGAATCCGAAACTTCTTAAGATTCAAAGCATCTCCATGCCGAATTCCATTCAACTCAGTTCATTGGTTTAGCCGTAAAAGAAAAACAGACAGACAGATTTAATTTCACATTTATATTATTAGTAGAGATTATTGTAAGAGTCAGGATTCTATTGATACGACACTTTGTTTCTTGTGATATGTCAACATGTCAAGCTCTTAATTTGTTTTTAATTATACATGAAATATTGTTAATTGTGTTGTCCATTATTAATTTATTAATTACATATGAGTTGTAAGAGGCCCTTGATAAAATACTTGGTACAAATTATCTTCCTAGCCTTTATTATTTCTAACATTATTTTGGAGTCGCTATTAGTTCAACCGGTTTTACATAAATATCAGTTTTTTGATGGAGCGATTGGCATCGGATCACTCCCTCACTCAATATTACGTGAAAATATTCAAATTCTATTCTTGACGATAATTGCAATCAATGTGCCAACAATAACCGTTCATGCACAAGTATCTAAACTTTAAAACTTACGTACATAAAATTCTAGACACAAAATTATTCACAGCACATGTATTTAAAAACATATAAGCGTGTTATCATCAGTTTGGGTACCGTAATACGATACTGCTTAGATTTGGGCCAGACAGTCGTAGGCCATAGAAGACGTGCGTCAGATTAGTATTACTATTAAAAAATTAAAAGTAGAGGGTGCTTCCTAAATTAGAAGAATCCCAAAACAGCTGTTATTATGATAAGTGGCCCTTGAAAAAACCATTCAGGTACAACCAAAAAGCAACCGCAATGACGCATAACTTCAATTAGTAGATATGGTGATTCTGCAGGTGCCTGCAAAGAATAAATACCGATATCAAATGAATCATTTATGTTATGGTTAGGTTCACTTTCTTAGCAATACTCGTTAGCGTTAGAACGGTAGTTAAGTAGTCACTGATCGTAAAATATTAAAGACTTCAGTCTTTAATATTTTACGATCACCTTCAATCTCTAGAAAGCTTTGGAAACGAGAAAGTCGATGTACAAATAGCCTATCAAGACTCAATTAATAGTTCGTGTTGATATTTCTTTAGAAATTAAGATTCTTGTGAGTATCTTTGAGAACTTGAAAATATGATAAAAAATCATCATAGAATCTTATCTATAAACTTACAATAATGCCATATTTCTTTACATTATTTCCACGGCTAAAAATTTCTAATACGATGTTGACAAATATCCCCTCTTTTTAACCGACTTCAAAAAAAAAAGGAGGAGGTTTCTCAATTCGATCGTATATATATACGGTGGAAAGGAGATGTCCCAACGGTGGTACCATGATAAGGACATTAAGATCTGATGATGGCATCCAAGAGAAATCGAGTCGAACCTTAAAATCAGTTTAATTTTTGTTAAAATTGTACATCAGCAATAACTATTTTTAATGAGACAGTGAAATCAAAATGAAAATTAATATAAACAATATTCATTTTCATTTCGATTTCCCTGTCTCATTAAAAATAGATTAGAGTTATTGCTGATGTTAACTTAAAAATGTTTTATGTTAATTTCGACTTGACACAGTTTAATTACAAAAGCCTGAAACGATTATAATAGCAAAAAGATACAGAATAACGTACAAAGGAATAAAATAAATATAAATCAGAATTTATGAACTTTCTAATACATACTTGTTTTTTTTTAAACGTAGAAAAAAAGTAAAATAGTAATTTAAAATTAGAAGTCATTAAAATATACCAAAGACCTAGCCCCAATAATATATACCTACACAGTAAACATGTTTCAGGAACAGTAATGAAAGAGAATTAATCTATACTAATATATAAAGCTGAAGAGTTTGTTTGTTTGTTTGAACACGCTAATCTCAGGAACTACTGGTCCCATTTAAAAAAATCTTTCAGTGTTAAATAGCCCATTTATCGAGGAACGCTATAGGCTATATATCATCACGCTAAGACCAATAGGAGAGGAGCACCAATGAAAAATGTTTCAAAAACGGGGGAAAATTATCACGCGACGGGCAATAGGAGACGCAAACGACGTTGCGTGGGTCTGCTAGTGATTAGATAAATTGAACTGAATATTTTGAATATCAGGGCAAATCCAACGTCAAAATTACCAATACGGTCTTGCGTTCTCGTTGACGTCTGCCACAATAATTATTATCAATAATTATTCCCTTCTAGTTGGAAAACATTGTGATCATTTTGTGTTTTCTATAATGTTCTTTTTTATTCTTTATTTTGCAACTTCATGCACTTATGTACATCGGCGTACTTAAGGCATTCTCTACCAGCTAACCTTCAGGGGGTGTAGAGATCTAGTACGGTAGGTGCAGCAAGATTAATCATGCACACATATGCAAATATATATATAAATATATAAATACACAAAAATACATACACTGTCGTATCGTATCCCTTACCTATCTATACTAATATATAAAGCTGAAGAGTTTGTTTGTTTGTTTGCTTGTTTGTTTGAACACGCTAATCTCAGGAACCACTGGTCCGATTTGAAAAATTCTTTCGGTGTTGGATAGTCCATTTATCGAGGAAGGCTATAGGATATATATCATCACGCTACTACTAATAGGAGCGGAGCAACAATGAAGAATGTTTCAAAAACGGGGGAAATTTTCACGCTACGGGCAATATAAGGCGCAAACGAGGTTGCGTGGGTCAGCTAGTTGTAATATATAATAAAATAAAAATACACTATAAAAAACAGTTAATCCACCGTCTGAAGGAGGTAATTAAGCACGTTCTTTTTAAATGAGTTTCGGTTAGTGTCCTTATCTATACTAATATATAAAGCTGAAGAGTTTGTTTGTTTGTTTGTTTGAACACGCTAATCTCAGGAACCGCTGGTCCGATTTGAAAAATTCTTTCACTGTTAGATAGCCCATTTATCGAGGAAGGCTATAGGCTATATATCATCACGCTAAGACTAATAGGAGCGGAGCACCAATGAAAAATGTTTCAAAAACGGGGGAAAATTATCACGCTACGGGCAATAAGAGACGTAAACGAAGTTGCTTGGGTCAGCTAGTAGCTTATATTAATAAGATATAAGGAAAGTATATGTCAAGCAGGACGGCCATATGAGAAAAGACTAAAACCATTTTGTAATGTAATAAAGGACTACGTGAAAGATGACGTGAAGCAATAAATAGACGGGAATCGGAGAAAAACTTGTTGCAACAACTAAACAATTTCACAGAAAACGGTAACCATCATCTTATGGTGAGTATTCTGTTTCTGGTAGTAAATAGGTCATGGAGAAGAGTTTGGTGACTGCTACCAAGTATCCCAAGTCAGCTCAAACCTTTCACCGCCAAGTAAATGACAAAACCCTGGTAATAATGCTTTTAAAGTGACGAACGCCGTTCCATTATAGTATAGCAAAATATCGCTGTTGAGAATGAGTTCACTTAAATTCCATATCTAGGATCGTTCAAATAAACTATTGACTATAACTTAATTTTAGGCGTTTGTGATTTTGGTCTATCTTTTGAGAAATATAGTAAACTAGCTGACGCACTCAACTTCGTCTGCATCTCTTTTCAGTCATGTTCGTCTTCTATTGGTCTAAGCGTGATGTTAACTATCATATCTTAAGCACGCCAGGTGATATGATGGATGTGCGCTTGTTCTAAATATTTATTTATTTAATACATTATGCACTTGTGGTGCATTGGCGGACTTAATGCCTAAGGCATTCTCTACCAGTCAACCATTGGGCGATTCCGAGAAAACGGAAAGTAGGTGCGTTTTGATAAATAATTGTATCAAAACAAAACATGTCAAATACCATATCAAGTACGCATAATATATATAAACCTAACGTACCCACAGAAACTAATACATATTTTACATACAACTATATATACTAGTATTCTTCTCAGTATGACACTTTTCTTGTATCTTGGCATGTCTCTTTATGAATAGTTCAATCTGTTTATAATTAGTATTATAAAAACCAGCTGACCGGGCAAACGTTATTTTGCCATAAAAAATATTTAAGGATGGGTTACCCTTACCATTTCGGGGTATGAAAAATAGATGTTGTCCGATTCTCAGACATACCCAACATGCACACAAAGTTTCATAAGAATCGGTCAAGCCGTTCCGGAGGAGTTTAACTACAAACACCGCGACACGAGAATTTTATATATTAGATAAAAACTATTTAAAATGAAATAAATATTACTTAATTTTTGTTTTGATGGAGAGGAGATATTTATTCGGAGTTAATATTAAGTTTTTTTGGCCCTGCCAAAATGACTCTACTCTGCCTGATGAAAAGCATTAACAGAATACAAGAGTGGTGGTTAAAATTCTCATTGCGAATACAGACAATGCAACAATGCAGCATGGTGACCCACACTATGGCGGCCTAGTGATGCTTCTACATCATAGAGACTAAGTCAGTTGGTGTCCTTAGCCAGGTCGTGTCTAGGTCGCTAAGTCTAACGAAGAATTCTCAGGCAACGTGGGCAACTTCTCGATGTAAAAAGGTCTTGGTTGCTTTGGCATCGATATAATTATTTGACTTGGCCACAGGCGAACAAATGATTATGATCAAGTCGAAGTCAAAGTAATTTCGAAACTCGAAGCAAATTAAAGTAGATTTTGTGCTGCAAGTAAGAAAGAGTTTTTCAATGGAAATTTCCTAACTATAAGTAGACTTTTATTTATCAGACCAGACCGGTATGGACGATATCAATGTCCTAATCTCAAAGCTGACATTTACGCAATCAATTATACATTATGTCAAATCTTATAAATTATTATTTTAACGTTAAACATGTTAGACCAAGGTAAAATATTTACAAATTCCGTCACACATAAATTTATTTGTGTTAATTTATAATATAAGCGACCCGGCCCGGCTATGCTAAGTCTTTAATAAAAAAATATATATGTTCGCTGCCAAATGACTCTGCTCTGCCTGATGGAAAGCATGAGCAGAATCCAGGAGTGGTGGTCACCATACTCAATGCGAATAAGGACAATGCAGCGTGGTGACCTGTGGCGTGGTGGGCCTAGTGAGATGCTTTTTCACTTTTTTAGATGGAGGGAAACACGTACGATTTTTTCTACTGTACTATGCATTTATTACATATATAAACCATCCTCTTGTATCACTCTATCTATTCCTAAAACTGCATTAAAATCCGTTGAGTAGTTTAAAAGATCTGAGCGGAAGTTACTCTATTTTATTACCCGACTACGATAGAGTGAGGGTTATGGTTTTAGAGTGTATGTATGGATATTTCTTTGGCACGCCCTAGAGCCTAAACGGCTTGTCGTATTTTTATGTGAGTAGTGTAAAAATATTAGTCTTAGCTGTGAGAGTGACACTGGCTACCCACATTAAAATTAAAAGAAAAACAAAAAAAAATCATCATTCTATCTATTTCAGTTCTTCAATGAATATAATAAAGATGTTTAAATAATTCGTTACTTGTACTATGTAAATATATCGTATTTCGTGTTTAATCCGGATTTTACTGGATCCAGTAGGCGGATATTTACTAGTATTTTAATCAACAAAATTTTGCCATAATTAAATATAGTCAGTAAAAATATTGTGTGGATTCCTTTTTATATATTAAATATCATTGGTGGATTCAAAAATAAAGAAACTATAGAATATTCTTAATCATGTATGAATAACAGTTAAAGATCAAACTAATTATGAACCTGCTTACGTGTTAAAGCACAATTTATTTCTGTAATAACAGATTTACTCCTCATGAATAAATACTTAGATACATATGTAATTTAGATAATCGTGGCGAGAACATAGTTCGCCATTATTTACGGTGTGAACTAAAAATTATTGCGATGCGACTAATAACACTACGTAACATGTTAGATTGACATTTACTTTGGTTTTATTATTTTATTATTAAGATAGATTTATGAATGAATTGCTGGTAGGTAATTATATTGTTTGAAACTCTCTAAACCAAACTAACAATCACTAAAGATGAGTTTTATACTGTCAAATGATGTTCAACATGTCATAGATTGACTTATGCTAGATATGTCACAATAAAACTTTTTTCGTTTTTTGTTATTTTGAAAGATGGTCCCCATTTCATCTCATCCACATTTTTTATATTTTTTATCATTAAGTAATTTCATGACGACGAAGACTTAAAGACTTCAGATTTGAAGACTTTAAACACTTGAAATTGACAGAAACAGCTGATCCGAGAGATCCGGCTGGTTGCCGAAGAAGAAGACATACATACACAAATACATACCTACATTTTGGAAAACGCTTCACTAATATAAAAGAAAAGAAAATAATTTTAGAGAACTTTTAGTTTGGTGACGCACCAACAGTATTAGCACCATTATTATCCTGTCTAACAGGGGACTTTACAAATCATAAAAACAAACATACACAAAGAACACTCAGAACAACAATTTGTTGATCAAACAAAGTACGATGCGCGTGTTACTCAAATAGCACATAGCGTTATGCAAATGTTTAATAGCCATTATACACAAATAAATAACATTGGAGTGCATGTTCGTAATATTAAAATAACCGCTTTTAAATGAATGCATATGCATGTATACACAATACATGTACCAAAATTACATTTTTAAAAATTTTAGTCTGTCTATATGTTTGTTCCGGGTAATCTCTGGAACGGCTGGACCGATTTTGACGGGACTTTCACTAACAAGTAGCTGATGCTAACAGGGAGCTTATGATCCAGGGACTTTTTTAAGACTAGCTTTGTCATGCGGCGTTACCTATAGTTGTTCTTATGTGTGTTGTAACGACCTCATAGATTAATGGGAGCAACGATGCGACGAATCATCTTAAGGACGCCACGTCTACCAGTTCTTTCCATCTGTTCACGAACCGTTGTCGAAGACATGACTCGAGGTTGATCACTGTGTCGCTCAAGTTTTTACAGGCCACGGTAACTTTGAGAGCTAACTACACTCATTTTAATTTGTCGATGCACCATTGTGTCAATGCTCAACACCTGATTATAGCTATGAACAGTCGGTTCATCATATCCTCTGGGAATGTAGTCTTTGGTGCAATGAAGGTAACATAATGCTAAATAGCTTACAAATGACATCAGCGGCGGTATACTATGGGGATCTTATGTCAACTGCAGTGAATTGCCGTGCGTTTAGGCATTTCTGCCATACATACTATAGTAATAAAATATAGCTCACTTAGGATCCATAATATTTTATCCGTGGTGCTTCCCGTTTTAAAAATGGTGATTATTTTGATTTCACTTTGTCTCCCGCTTTGCTAAGGAGGGAAGTGGACTTATTATATTTCTAACTCTGCCAGGGTTTCTTCTGATTAATTTCGTTGCGGGTTCCAAGACAGTTCAATTTTTTCCTGAGACTTCCAGAGTGTCATATTTCGGTGTGATTGTTGGTCACCACTGTTGGTCCTAGTGTACAGGAGTTACAGTGGAGGGCGTGTGGCCGGAATTAGTCCCAACCAAAAAAAGTTGTTGTTGTACCGCGGGTAACACCGCGGGCTCAACTACTATACAATAAAATGTCTTAAGAAGTTGTATAATTCATTCGAAATTCCACCTCAAGACGAAAGGAAGAACGTTTTCAAGGTAGTAGAGCCACGCTGATTTCAGCACGAACGGGCCGGCTCGACCGGGGCGGTACTACCCTCGCACAGAAAATCAACGTAAAATGACAGCGATCATGCTGTCGTGTTTCGTTGGTGAGTGCGAGACCGGAGGCCCAATGATGCGAAAGCATCACTAGCCCGCCATGGTGTGGGTCACCATGCTGCATTGTCTGCGTTCGCAGTATGGTGACCATCACTCTTGGATTCTGCTTATGCTTTCCATCAGGCAGAGTAGAGTCATTATGGCAGGGTCAAAGATAAAAAAAAAAAATAACCTCAAGAAATACTTCTTGAGGTTATCGTGTTCAACCAAACGAATAAACTATTCAATTTAATAGTTTTAGTAAATTTACCCCAAAGGCGTCTCTAACCCGTAAAGCGCTGGTGTTCAATCATTACTCTAGGGCCCTTTGGTAAGCGTAGCGCCCTCCAGTAAGCGCGCAGATTCATTAAAAGTGCCGCGGTCGGCGCCCCTAACACTGCTAAGCTCGTGTGCACCGCACAATCTGCACTACGCCCCTTATTGGCCTTCTGACTGGATACGCTCTTCAATACTTCCCCTTCACAAGAAAAAATCGGTGTGTGAATGCAACAACCATCGCTCCATAGCACTGATTTCACATGCCAGTAAAATTCTATTGCATATCATCAACGGAAGGATAAGATCATTCCTTGACTGGCAGACACCGCGGGTTTTGTTGAGGGGAGGGGCACTCGCAAACAAAGTTAGTACGTCTTCGTAGTATAAGTTTCCATTAAACAGACCAAGGGCGCGATGACCAGCTTTGGCAAATAGATTAAATGTCCATACATATATGGTATATAGCCTGACTAGAGTAATCGGCCTTGTTACTGACGACTTGCTATCTATAAAGTCTAGAAGGCCAACTACCTCGTTAGTATTTAAAAGTAACACTCCAAGTTCTAACTAATCTATGACATAATAAAGTTAACGTGTTTTATAATTCACTATCTGAGCCCCGCGGTGCTAACCGCGGGGCAGGTTGTCTTAATTAAATAGCCTAAGTTATTCCTTATTTGTCAGTGAGAGTCCCCCAAAAACGTTACAGCCGACCGATGAAATTGATTGTTTGAGGTAGATAAGTACCGTATATACTTTCATACACTTTAACTTTATTTATTTGTATAATTTTTTTTGGTAAACTATTCTTTTTTTATGTTAGGGCCTGCCAAAATGACTCGACTCTGCCTGATGGAAAGCATAAGCTGAATCCAAAAGTGGTGTTCACCATACTTATTGCGAATGCATACAATGCAACAATGCAGCATGGTGACCCATACCATGGCTGCCTATAATGCTTCTGCATCATTGGTCTCGCACCCACCAACGAAACACGACAGTACAAATGCTGTCATTTTACGTTGATCTTCTGTGCGAGGGCGACCGCCCCGGTCGAGCCAGCCCGTTCGTGCTGTAATCAACGTGGCTCTATTACCTTTTAATTCTTTATACTGATTACCCCAATAACAACACGGTAGGAAGTAGCCATACGCCCCTCTGTCAAGGTATAAGGCCAAATGGATCTATACGTTACACTGTGATAACACAAAATGTATTTATGTGTGCGTGAAATTATGAATATTTTGTTATAATTGTTATGTGTGAGTTCATAGTGACTTGCGATTGTTTATGTATGTGGTCTTAAATATGTATGTGTTAAGATTTCCCTCCGCAAAAAATGACAAACTGTTTTGTATCGAGAAAAGACGCTATACCTGCTCCCCTCGGCCTCCGTACGATAGCCCATGGTCTAAGAAAACAAGGTCTCGCATTCCGAGAACGACTCGGTGTGACGTCACTATCCAAATACCTACCACTTTATAGCAACATAACACGAAATGATGGAAACATAAAATGCATTTAAATTGTTGTTTTTTGTATAATTATAATCAAATACAATATTTGAATTAAAATATATGATAACGTAAAACTTTATTGTTCTTTCAAATTCACAAAGGTAATGATGATGGTTGGGGAGTTTGAGAACCAGCGGTAATGACGTAAGGCTCGTGTCACCCACGTGATCACTGTCTCCGAATGCTATACGTGGCGAAGTATATTGTTATACCATATTAGGCCAAGTTGGTCTAAATATAATTAAATTTTCTCATTTGTTAGTAGTCCCGTGGGTTTTACTTTTTATATTCTAAGTTTGGTCCAGGACATTGTTGGATAGTATATTCATTAAGGAAAGTTACAGTCTATGTAACATTACGACCACTAGGAGCTGGGTAGTGAACTATAAACGTGATGTAATTGCAGGGAACGTCTATTCGTTATATTATTTTATGAAGTGATTATTACTTTGATAGCGAGCTGAATGCAGCTTTGATGGCACTTGTATCTGATCTAGGTACATATAAAAGTCTTATTATAATAATACTAGCTTTGGTCGGTAAACGATTTAACTTTTAAAGTAAATAAATATAATTATCAATATTTGTACGTCGTATTGCTTAATACACTAATACAATAAACAACACCTCTACAATAATACGAAAGTGTTTTTTTCGAAATGAATGAATAATCACTTTGCTAAAACATAGATATAAATAAAATAATAAATAAATAAATATTTCGGACATCTATCACACAACGCCAGCTAGTCCCAAGCTAAGCAGAGCTTGTGTTATGGGTACTAGACAACTGATACAAATACATATACAGTTTTTTTTGTAAATACATACATATTATACATAGAAAACACCCAAACTCCGAAACAAATATTTGTAGATCATACAAACATTTGGTCCGACCCGGGAATCGAACCCGAGACCTCACGATCAGCAGTCGTACACGCCAACCGCGAGACCAACGAGGCGGTCAACCATATGATGTTGATGTAGCATGGAATATTCAAGTAAAGTCGCAGAAATTCGTACCAATATCATAACTTCGAAAATAACTCCGCCTTCACGCTTTCACGGTTAAACCAATGTCAATAAAATTTGGCATGGATATAATTTAAAACTTTAGGAAGAATATAAATCACTTTTTACCGCAATAACTGACGAACGCTCGGGCGGAGTCGTGGGCACAAGCTAGTCTATCACACTAATATTTAAAGTCGAAAGTTCGTGAGTATGTACCAATGTTTGTTACTCTTTCACGCAAAAACTACTGTACGGATTTGGATGAAACTTTACAGTAATGTAGCTTATACATCAGAATAACACATAGGCTACTATTTGTCGCTATAACCGGCATGGCATACACGCGGGCGGAGCCGCGGGCAATAAATAGTAATAAATAAAAGGCCACCTACCTGTCTAACAACTTATGCTAATTTAATGGCGTACGAAAAATGATCTCAGATTCTTCGCTCGATGTTTTAACATATGATAATGTTGCATAAAATTTATCTACGCTGTCAAGGTTAATCCTAAGTTATTATTGTAAATGCGACTGCGAATTTGTTTGTGTATTTATTAGCTTTGGCTCGCGCCTCCGCCCACGTGTATGTCGGTTATCACCGTAAAGAGTAGTCTATATCCTTTCTCAGGAAGAAAAGTATCTCAATGCCAAATTAAATTGAATCCGGGGCAGCGGTTTAGACGTAATAGACATACAGAGTAACTTTCAAATTCACAATATTAGTATGGATTAAAACGTCCACAGATTTTATGTTTTATTTTGATTATTATTTTTGTCTGGGCCATAATAAATCGGCTAAACAGGCTCATTAAACAAGTATGCATTTTAGTATCAACCAATCGCCGTCCACTACAGAACAGCGGACAAGGAGCGCTAATTCTCCCGGTCATAATCTATTTACAATACAGTAAAACACATACAGATATTATAAATACTTTTCTTAGGATATTAAAACAATGATAAATTTATATATACATATATTAAATAAAATGTAATTATGTTTTAGAATTTATTTGTTTAAAATAGTTGTTTGTTTTTTGTTTGATCATTAAAACCTTTGTTCAACTTCTAATTACTGAGTTTCATTATGTTAAATTTACATTTGAATGAATTTATATTTTGCATTAATAATCATATACATATATCGTTCTAGAGTGGAGACCGCGTCTTGGCAAACGTAGTGTGGGACGCCCTCTGGCCAGATGGCGGGACGACTTGCAAAGAGTGGCTGGCAGCGACTGGATGCGGAAAGCAACAGACCGGGCTCTGTGGTGTTCCTTGGGAGAGGCCTGCGTCCAGCAGTGGACTGCAACGGGCTGATGATGATGATGATTAATCATATATAATAGTCAATGAACGGTGACTGCAGCACAGTTACTACTAATTATATAAATATTCTAAAGGCGAAAGTTCCATCGTCAGTGTATGTATTTGTATATTTGTTACTTCTAGTGAATAAAGTAAAACAGCTGAATTAATTTTGATAAAATTTGATATGGTGGTAGTTGGCACCCTATAGACATAGGCTACTTTTATTATAAAAGCAGCTAAATCCCGCGTGTTGCCCGCGGTACGACAATAACCGCGGGTAGTTGAACTCGCAGACTGGGGTTCCGCAACTCGACGACTCTGTTGCGCCTATTTTGCGTAGGAGTCGACACTATTCGTGCCAACCCAGTTCCTCCAGGAAGCCTAATAGACCCCTTGCGTTGCCGACGACTTCTTGAAGTGGCGATCCGAGGTGTCTCGCCCGTTATTCTGCCACCCCAGGACATGCTAATATGAAATGTGCGGCGGTTTCATCTTCCTCCATGCATGCTCTGCATAGAGTAATTTTCATTTCTATTACAAATTTTAATCAAATAAACATTAAAATATATTGCTCAATTGAGTAATCTAAAACAGTGATGTCACAAGTTAGTATTTAGTACATTTTTCATCTAAAATTATCGTTTTGACAGATGATAAAAAGTAACTAATTTGACTAAGGTGTTAACTACCCCATTGCTATAAAAAAATGAAAAAGGAATTTTTTTCCCACAAACACTATTAGCATAGCCGCTCAACTCTGTCAAAAAAAATCCCAATATGAATTTCGACGCCGATAATTTTGATGAAGTACCCAATGATTGTTTTCGTTCAATCTCCCATTTCATTTTGATCAATAGTGTGCGTTTTGTAAGTTTGAATTTCCCTCTCTAAATTTTCACTTTTTATTTAATATTTTCTGGGTTTAAATAATCAGCAAATAAAAAAAATACATTTTATGTATGTATATTGTAAAGACAATAAAGAATCTAGAACAAAATATTTGAGACAAAGAAAATTTTTATGCATATTCTCTGTTATTCCTCACTCTCATAATCCGATGGGACGGCTATACGACACGATTGGGAGAGATCACGCGCAGGACCGACAGCTTAACGTGCTCTACAATACACCGACCTGATAGTAAGCACTGACACTCCCACAAATTAGGGTTGAGAGAAGAGTGAGTCTCCAGTGACCTCTCTTACCGGTGAAAGCCTAAATTATCTAATAACTTTAAACCAGCAATTCTTGTATATAATCTGAATCTCGGAAACGGATCCAACGCTTTTTATGAAATTAGTATGCAGGGAGTTAGAGGACTATATTCTAGCTAGGATTCATATTTAGAAAAATTAAAAAATATATATACCGAGCTAGGTCATCCAGGTACTATTTGTTTAAAAAGGCAGAGGTGCCTTCAACTATTTCAGTGTTATTTACATTTTTATCAAATTAAGTGGGTAGGTGAAGATACAATTTAAAAAAATATAAAGAACAGTTTTAATAGTATAAACGCTGTCATCACATTATAACTATACAACATCAACATAAACAATCCTTTGTTGTGGCAAGAAACTAGAAAAACAAAATTATAAATAATTACAATTAATTGATATTATGTTAATGAGGTATATTCAACTACACTGGATTAATTTATAAACTAAGACTAGGTATGGTTATTTTAGCCTTGTAAAAACAGGTATTACTAGCTAAGCTTCGCTGTGTTTCCTGGCGAAGCTGACGTAAAAAAAAGTAATTTAAGTTACTCCTTATATCACCAGCCATCTACCAATGAGAGTACCGTCAAAATGCTTCCGGCCGTTCCAGAGATTAGCCGAAACAAACAGATAGTCAGACGAAAATTACAAAAATAGATTTTTGAAGTAAGTACTGTATAATTTTTTTATAGATTAAATTATAGATTACTGTAACTTGATGGTAAATTAAAATAAAAACCCGTACGGGCGTGTTACATAGTGTGTGGTTCGTAACAACATAAACACTAAAGTTGTAACAGTTGATGCGGGTTTGACCTCGACAAGACCGTCGGACCGAAATTGTCTTTGAGAGGCTTCCAATATTTCTTTAGGTATATTACCTCCTGCTAGTGTGCGCTAATGAGTTTGAAATTGCAGCGGTCAATGCATATTATGTTTTGTTTCTGCACATTGTTCTTCAAATATGAAGAAAGCGGTTCTGTTGCACAGGGAAGACAGAGGTTTTATTATTTCGGTAATTTTCTTTAAAACAGCACACGCTAAAGTTATTAATAAGTTATCAAGTTCGGCGTCATTAGATTTATCCTATTTTTGTATTATGATGATAATCAGATGAAGCATTGCCTTTTTTGTTAGAAATACATATAATTAATCGGTTACAAATAAAAAAAAAAACTATTGCAAGAACTGGATCAAATTGAAATGGGACCACACGGGAAACACTAGCCTTCAAATAAAACCCACCTACCGGTTACAAACAAACATACTGACGAAGATTATAAAAGCGTCTTAGAAAACGAAAGCTGCTCTTTTATTTGAGACCTTTAATAGTCTGCTAGATATAAGCCTCTCCTTGGCAATAAGAACTGGCAGGAGGTATACTATGCCACGTGGACTAGACTGGTTAGTATTAGGCTTGTTTTAATTTTCCTTCTCTTTATACTGCCTCGTTGGTCTTGCGGTTGGCGTGTGCGACTGATGATCATGAGGTCTCGGGTTCGATTCCCGGGTCGGATCAAATGTTTGTATGATCTACAAATATTTGTTTCGGAGTTTGGGTGTTTTCTATGTATAATATGTTTGTATTTACAAAAATAAAGCATATATGTGTTTGTATCAGTTATCTAGTACCCATAACACAAGCTCTGCTTAGCTTGGGACTAGATGGCGTTGTGTTGATATTTGTTAGATGTCCGAAATATTTATTATTATTTATTATTTATTGTCCGGCATAGATTGCTCCCTAAGCCACTTCTTACGACACAGGAAACAGGAAGTTGTAACACTCCGTATTTTTTATATGTAATTATGATTTTAAAAAAATAACAAAAAAAAATACCGACTTCAAGAAGTTGACCAAATGGAAGTGAGACCCCACTTTTTATTAAAATAATAAAAAAATAATCATCAAAATCGATGCAAAACAAAGTCGAAAGTTCAGTCGAATTGCGAAACTCCTCCTTTTTTGAAGGCGGTTAAAATATAGTAATTTGTTTAGATGGTTAAATAAAGTCAGTAAGCTAAGCTAACTAAGTCAGTAATGATAGTTTACTTTTGCTACTAAATAGTTTAAGTAATAACTATCAACATAGATTCGTACGCATCAGAGTCGGATACCACCGAGGCCGTTAGTCTAAAACAGATCTCGTTCATGTCCCCGATAATAATATCAGATACACATATTCTAATAACACCAATTAACGGCCTTAGTCGATGATAACAAAAAAATAATTTATAGGTAAATACATACATTATTGTGTATATGAAAGTATATTAGTAAGTATTTTATTTTTATATTTCGGACATCTGACACACAACGCCATCTAACTTCAAACTAAGCAGAACTTGTAATATGAAAGCTATATCTTCTATACAAATAAATAAAATTGGAGTGTCTGTTTGTAAAACTAAAATAACCGCTTTTTACTAAATACATATGTACGTAAACACGGTACATATACCAAAAATATAGTTAAATTTTTTTTTGTCTGTTTGTCTGTCTGTTTGTTCCGGGTAATCTCTGAAATGGCTTGACTGATTTTGCGGGACTTTCACTGGCAGGTAGCTGATGATCATTTTATTTTTATTTTAATATTACCAACATATTTATTTGTATAGACCTATAATAAAAAAATCTATTATTAAAAAGACGAACCAAGAAAATATAAACACTAGTGAGTATGTTTATAGTTTATTTGTTCGCGTTTTGCTATCAGGAACTTTACTGAAAAAACATCATAGTAATGTCTTTGTTATAATTAAAAAGTTAAAAACTATGTTTTTTTGTTTTAAACTTTCATGGTCAGTAACATTAAAATAGGAATCTGCGGGATTGCTACCGCTTGGAATCGCCGCTGTAGCAAGCGCCATGATCATGGAGTACTCTGTGATCATGGCGCTTGCAACAGCGGCGAAATATCGGATACTCACAAACAAAAAGGTATATGTTTTTTTGTGTGTAATGTATTCCTACATCCTTCATTATCTATGTGTAACTACATTTTTGGTATATGTACCGTGTATACATATATATCCATTTCATAAAAACCGGTTATTTTAATACTACAAACAGAAACTCCAATTTTATTTATTTGTATAGATAAGATATGAATGTATATTTATAAATATTTAAGTAGGTTTGTAGCAGTCTGGTAGTACAGGCTGTGCCTAATTTAATTAAAAACACAACCGTGCTTGAAATTTGTGAGGTTATTATTTTATATGTTTTGGCGTTTGAGGTGGCGTTAGATACGTCTTAATTGTGAATTTTTAAATTTAAAATCAATGGTTTATGTATAAGTACTAAGTAGGTACCTATGGGTGGTTACTCCAAATTGTTAGATAAATAAATTATTTAATGGAACGTTCCTTCCCCATACCTATATAGGTATGGGGAACAATTTGAAGTAACCACCCATAGGTACCTACTTAGTACTTATCCATAAACCATTGATTTTAAATTTAAAAATTCACAATTAAGACGTATGATATCTTATACCCACACGCCGAGAACGCTTTGCCAGCGCCTCTAGCGGATGGGAAGAGAAAGTGAAAGATTTTTCTAGTACAAAATCGATTCCGCCCGTGCGAGCTTACAGCTACGTATTGATTTATGTAAATTATTAAAATTTACGTTAAACTAGTACTAAATTACCGTCGCCACACACGCACACGTACAATTTAATCAACCCGCCACGCGAGTATGTACTAATTTCGCGCGGTAAAACTAATAATCCGCTTAATATCGCTAATCTACGGCATTGTGCCTTTGTAACTTTCTTATGTGTTACGCTTCGCCGCGAATTACTACAACAGGAACAGTGATTACACCTGGAGACAGCCTGGAACGAGTCGGTGGCGGGCCCGCTACTAGAGAGACATTGAAGAACCGCTGCGCAGCTGAAGGATATGTGTGAGTTCTATGTTTCCTAAACATTAGCGTTCCTTTGTTTAATGAACAAATAGATACAGTCTACTAAAAATATCGAAGCTTTTAGAATAACATATTTGGAGTGACCAATAGGTACAATTTCACTGGCTTGGTATTTGTTTTTATTCAACAACTAGCTAGGTTATTGTTCTACCGCGAGAAACGCCGCGGGACAAAGTCAGTCTAAAAAAAAGTAGCCCAAGTTACTCCCTGGATTCTCCCTACAAAATTTTTTTTAGCTTTTTTTTGTTTATGTACCTTGTATACATACATATGCATTTAGTAAATAAACCTTTTTTTTTGAATATTACAAACAGACCCTCTAATTTTATTTATTTGTATAGATGCTTGTATAGATGGCTTTAGCCAACTACGGCGAATATAAAAGAAATTGTAAAACTTAGCTTTGGTAGTCCATGAATGTATCGACCACCGTAGCGCGTATACTTCTGATCCTTTTTTTTTTTTTTTTTTTTTTTTTTTTTTTTTTTTTTTTTTTTTTTTTTAGCGTGTGGAAACCCCCTCGGGCCGTCACCCCGCCGGGGTTTGCGGCGGGGCGGTGTGTCGGAATCGAACCGACTAAAACCACACGGTGTGCCACTCTGCGCCTGAGAGAGGGAGAGATCCGGGAACTGCTGTAGTAGGACCTCCGGACCCCTCCCGGCGCCAGCCCGCACGGAAGCGGGCACCCTCCTCTTTAACCTCTCCGTTTAGGCGACGTACGGCACACGCGTAACGTCGCCCCCTCGCGGGTGACCACTAGAGCGGATGGAAGGGAAAACCCATCCCGACCATCCGCGGCCACACTCAGGGCGGCATGAGGCGCTGATAGGCGCGCCTCCGCCGCCCGGTTCGCCGGCGACGGATCGGGTCCGAGTGCATATCATCCTCCCGGGCCTTCTCTGCCGCCTCCTTCTGCGAAATTACGTCTTCGCAGAAGGCTGCGACCGCGGTAAAACTGCTGTCGCTACCGGCCATGGCGCGGATGACGGTCGGTAGCGAGAGATCTCCTCCGATGACTGCAGTGAGGGCCCGGCGCTGCGACGCCCATGCGGGGCATGCCGCCAGCGTGTGCTGGGCCGAGTCCTCACTGCAGTCGCAGTGGTGGCAGGCGGGACTCAGTTCCCTCCGGGCGACCGAGTGCAGGTACTTCCCGAGGCATCCATGCCCGGAAAGCACCTGCGTCAGTCGGAAGGAAAGAGTCCCGTGCTGCCGCCCTGCCCACTCGTGGATGACCGGCTGGAGAGCCTCCACGGCGGCAAAGCCAGCGCGTGGAGTCTCCAGCCGGAACGACCAGCGAGCCATCGTGGCTCGACGGGCGGCTTCACGCCACTCGCGTACCTCCTCGGGCGGGGGGCGAATGCCACACTCCGCCCGGAAAGAAGCCACCCGTCGATAAACTTCGGCGAGCACTTCCGCCTCCAAATCCCACGGGGGTGTTCCGGCCAACGCGCACGCCGCCTCGGTCGACACCGTGCGGTATCCGCGTATGGCTCTGACCGCCAATACCCTCTGAGGCCGCCAGAGGCGAGCCTTGTTGAGGGCGGTCAGAGCCGCCACCCAGTATACTTCTGATCCTATTGTAACGAATGAGATGTCAACATACTTGAAATAGTGGCCCTGGCGACAAAGGCTATATAAATTTTATCAAGAGTTTTTACGTTGTCTAGTTAAAGTTTATTAAAAACATTCTAATTTAATGTTTACATCCTACTATCCTTCTAATATTAGAAACGCGAAAGTTTGTAAGTATGGATGGATGAATGAACGGATTTAGATAAAACTTTACAGTAATATATCTTACACATCAGAATAACATATAAGCTACTATTTGCCGCGATAACACGCGGGCGGAGCCGCGGGCAATAACTAGTATGATGATAACTCAATCTATGTTCAGACACGACATTAACATTAAAGCAATCACCGTGACATAGAAGTTAATAAGAAATCCAATAAAAAGTTACTTACATATTCTTTTAAGTTGAAGTCACACTTCACAGCACTTTTCCCTTTTATTTGCACATTATTATTCGCTTTTAAGTAATTGCTTGCTGCCATGATGTGCTCGTTTGACCGAAAACAAAATGATATCAGTGTCCTCGGACTGCGGATAACTGAACTAAATTACGATATGTTCATTAATAATATCATCATATGATAAAACAGTTGTTTATATCATCAAACACAGATTATTTAATGTTCTGACTAGAATTTTTATGAAATAATAGTTTACTTTGATTAAATGACCAGATATATCGTAAAGTAGTATTTTTTTAAAACAAGTGTTTAAAAAAAGAAAAGTGTATAATTTTTACCCAAATACGACGAGGGCAAACGAGCAAACGTATTATTTGATTGTAAGCGATTACCGCCGCCTATGGGGATGTCCATCCAACACCATATAAATAATAAGAAATATTTCGGACATCTAACATACAACATCATCGAGTCCCAAACTAAGCAGAGATTGTGTTATAGGTACTAGACAACTGATATAAATACATAATTACCTTTTTACATAAATAAATGTTACGTACAATAAAAATTTGTGTTTTTGTAACGATATTTATGGAAAGACTAAGTACAAAGGTATTTGATATACATTATGTAGTATATTGTACAAATCTAAAACGACACTTCGTGCGGTATTTAAAAACAACGGTTCATTCTGACTACCAACTAAACTACATTTAAGTTTTGATAAATCCTATTTAAACCCTTATTGTTGCAAGTGAGGATCGGGTTTACATTGCTTTCTTGTTATAATCACATCACATCAATGTTAGAGTAATAGAATCAATGGTCATAGTACAATTTCTAAAGAACGTGCTGAAATCCATCCTATAGTCGAGGAGCAAGTAGTACAACTTAAATGTCTGTTTCTTTCCGATTTAATTACTGTAAACTGTATATCTCAGTATGTATATAATTAACAACGCATACCTACTTACTACATGCTGTGTTGACGAATAAACATTTTGAGTTGATAGCACATTTTTATGATAAATATAACATTATTTACTCTTCTATACTCTATACAAATAAATAAAATTGGAGTGTCTGTTTGTAATATTAAAATAACTACTTTTTACTGAATGCATATGTATGTGTATACACGGTACATATACCAAAAATGTAGTTGAAAAAATTTTTGTCTGTCTGTCTGTCTGTCGGTCTGTCTGTCTGTCTGTCTGTCTGTCTGTCTGTTTGTTCCGGGTAATCTCTGGAACGGCTGGGCCGATTTTTACGGGACTTTCACTGGCAGGGAGCTGATGATCCAGGGAGTAACTTAGGCTACTTTTTTAGACTAAGTTTGCCCCGCGGCGTTACTCGCGGTACAACAATAACCGCGGGTAACACCGCGGGGTTCAGCTAGTTCTTAATATATAAGTTTCCCGTATTCAAGGGGACCCTTATAATTACGTCATGTCCGTTGGCCTTTATAGAGTATATCTTACAGACTACAAGTACCTACTAGAAACTTGTAATTTTGTATGAACTTACGAATTAATGCTGATAAAGTGCAAAATTAAAATCTTATATCTTACATTCATACCTACCATAATGTGAGGTATCATTGGATAAAATTAAATACGGTTTGTGACTACAGCATTTTGATGGGGTTTCCTTTAGTGGGATATTAAGGCTTAAAGCGCTGATTTTTGTGTCTGTCTGTCTGTCTGTCTGTTTGTTCCGGGTAATCTCTGAAACGGCTGTACCGATTTAGACGCGACTTTCACTGGCAGGTAGCTGATGATCCAGGAACTAATTTAGGCTACTTTTTTTAGACTTACTTTGTCCCGCGGCGTTACTCGCGGTACAACAATAATCGCGGGTAACACTGCGGGGTTCAGCTAGTATGAAATAATTTACTACGCAAAAAAACGGAATTTACAACGAGACCCTAGATTGGGTGTGGCTCGACACTCTTGACCGGATTTATATTTACAATTCCCTCAGTAAGTAAGAAATATATCCTATATCCTTGACTTCACAAAAACACATGTTACGGACAACCAAAACACTTACACCTGAACCATGAATCGAACCTACTCACTGCAGATGGTGAGGTGACCGCAGAAACCCCTACACCATTAGGGTAATCCCTGTTATTTATCTGACCAAATCTTTCTTTATATCTGACTCTGAAGACGAAAGTATGTTAATATTCAATAACGGTTGTTATTGTGCAAGGTAACCATGACAGAACCAAATTCGGCAGCATGTTTTTAAATATCGTGACTGGTTCTGTAGAAGGTGGTTGGGTCTACTTTTCAATAAATTAGCTGTTTCTTAATAATTAGCTACATAAAAACAGTTTATGTATATATACTAATATATAAAGCTGAAGAGTTTGTTTGTTTGTTTGAACGCGTTAATCTTAAGAACCGCTGGTCCGATTTGAAAAATTATTTCAGTTTGGATAGTACATTTATCGAGGAAGGCAATAGGATATATATCATCACGCTAAGACCAATAGGAGCCGACCAATGAAAAATGTTTCAAAAACGGGGGAAAATTATCACGCTACGAGCAATAGGAGACGCAAATGAGGTTGCGTGGGTCGGCTTGTATTTTTATTAATGTATACTTATTAGTCAATGCCAAGACTAGACAAGGTTACAAAACGGCACAGTTTGCACATAGTCTGGTGTTACTTAAAATATAAATGATCTCTTTTATTGTCATCATGGACATGAACATGCTAAGAAATAAACACATAACACAAAAAATATCACAAAGTTCAAGCTATTTGAAATTGACTGCCTCGTTGGTCTCGCGGTTGGCGTGTGCGACTGCTGATCGTGAGGTCTCGGGTTCGATTCCCGGGTCGGACCAAATGTTTGTATGATCTACAAATAGTTGTTTCGGAATTTGGGTGTTTTCTATGTATAATATGTATGTATTTACAAAAAAAAATTATATATGTATTTGTATCAGTTGTCTAGTACCCATAACACAAGCTCTGCTTAGCTTGGGACTAGATGGCTTTGTGTGATAGATGTCCGAAATATTTATTTATATTTATATTCTTTGGGGCCACGCAGGCCACGAGTGATCTCTCCCCGGCCGTGATGGAAATTGTGAGACTGAGAGAACAGAGACTACACCTGTATTTTGCGCACACGCTTGTGCACTATAACATTTCCCACGAGATTGGCTGGTCTCCATTGACTGGCTGCCGTGGTCGAAATCGGATAGGAGTATTTAGCGTCACTTTTTTTTATGTATGGCCTCCCAAAGTTACTCTATTCTGCGATGGATGGAAAGCATAAGCAGAATCCAAGAGTGGTGGTCACCATACGCTTTGCGAATGCAGAGAATGCAACAATGCAGCATGGTGACCCCACCATGGCGGGCTAGGGATGTTTCTGCATCATTGGGCCTCCGGTCTCGCACTCACCAACGAAACACCACAGCACGAACGCTGTCATTTTACGTTGGTTTTCTGTGCGACGGTATTACCGCCCCGGTCTGGTCTCTACTACGGTTGAAGTGAGTGGCCGGCAGCATTCACCTCAGTTGTGTCGGTCATATAAGCCCCCCAGAGCCCCATAGGTAGTATCAGGTGCTGGTCATTTTGACCCTAATGGCAGTGAACGTGTTGAAAATACAATTTTTGCGTCATAGTTTTATCTTCCCATCGCGGGAACTTTGTAAACATTATGGTTAGCAAGTACAAAGAACCTGACAGTCACTATCAGTGATTCACACGAGGTGTTGTCATTAGTCTCGTGTGATTACAATCAACAATGTCTACTCCTAAGTGAAGTAACTTATTGGCCGTCTCCACGGGCGAAGGAATCATATCGATATTATTCTCATGTCACGTATATCTAGGAAGCCGTTGCGGGCAGATCAGAACCGGTTGTGGAGAACCTTAGAGGAGGTCTGTGTCCAGCAGTGGGTGTCTTCTGCCTGAGATGATGATGACGAAGTTATATTTACACGTTACGTGTCGCGATGATACGCTTAAGCAATAATCACTCGTCTATTGAGATTCACGACGATAAAAACGCAGATCCGACACTCTCTCACGTGCATTTTTATTTTTTTTGGCCCTGCCGAAATGACTCTACTCTGCCTGATGGAAAGCATAAGCAGAATACAAGAGTATGGTACATACTCATTGTGAATGCATACAGTGCAACAATGCAGCATGGTGACCCACACTATGGTGGGCTAGTGATGCTTCTGCGTTATTGGGCCTCCGGTCTTCTCCGGTCCACTCATCAACGAAACACTACAGCACGCTCGCTGTCATTTTACTTTGATCTTATGTGCGAGGGTAGTAACGCCCCGGTCGAGCCGGCCCGTTCGTGATGAAATCAGTGTGGCTCTACGACCTTGTTGCTTGTACCTTGCTAAAGGTAGAGAACTTTTGTACCGTTGGAGATTCGACTCCTTGGGAATACAGGAGCCAGGAGTGTTGGGTGTTTCTACTCAAACCATTCAGACGGTCGGCATCTCATCTCTCTATTCTGGGGAGGATTCAGATCATTATTAAAGTGACGGATCCCAACTTGATTTAGAGGAATAATAGGGGGTTTATTTATGAAACGATCTATAGTAGATAGAAAGCATCATTAAACACAAATTCAATAAATTTTCACGCGCGCTATTGGGTAATATGTTAAATAGTAATATGGTGGAGGCTAAGAATCTTTTATTTTTAACATAGCGACTACTAAAATGTGAAAGTCAATAACCACTACATATTTATTTATTTGGAAACTTTGACAATATTCTAACAGGATAAATTACCAAGGCAATATTGCAACATTTCCAACTAATTATATAAATAAGGAACATTTTTTTAAAATACATTTAATATTATAAAACCAATAATATTAAAAGTAGTGAATAAGTAAGTAGGTATACTTTGTATTTCAGAAATAATGCGACTAATATATACGTAAAATATATAACTGGATGACCGGGCTTTGCTCGATATTTTTTTTTGTTTTTTTTTCTAAAAATGAATCCTAGCTAGATCAGTTTATCCCCCGAAAGCCTGTAGTAGTAGATACTAAATTTCATAAAAACCATTGGAGCCGATTGCGAGATTCAGTGTTGTTGATTTCCATGGGTGACGGTAATCGCTTACCATCAGGCGATTGGCTCCTAATCCATAAAAAAATAATAACTTAGATAGTTCAGGAGTTCATCGTGAGAAACAAAGTAACACGAGAATTACCAATACATTAAATTTTTATCAATAAATCGCATGACCAAAGTACAAGGTAGGTACTTATACTATATAAATTTCAAAAAATGTTATTTTCTATATATTTGAAAAAAAAATTTACCACACTCAGATCAAATAAAATAAGGTAGATAACTATAGCGAACTAATGGGTACGTAGAATTCACAACGGCGATGAATAATGTTCGGAGCAGTATTTATTATGCCGGAGCCACGGCTCCATAATACTCTAATTGTTACATGGTGGCGTCTGTTCTCTACCTGATAGATAACATACTAATATCTGAAATATGCTGACCTAGCTGATCGGTCTTATCTATGTATAAATTCTATTGATTTAATAATATATGACGTAGGAATAATAACGCATCGCCTTGTTCTTGTTGAAGCAGAAAAAAGTAGCGTAGTTCAAAGTAAACACACGCGTTACGCACTAACTATGCTATAAACTACGCTACTTTTCGTCAGTATCGTATAAGTTATCGATACTTGTACGAAACTAACGACAAGAACAAGGCGGTGCGTTATCTCCCTTTTTTATTTGATCTGAGTTACCACATTCAATTGTGCAATTATTACATCTTTATATATATATAATTCATCTGTGAGTGTGTATGTCACTGAACTACTCTCAAACGGCTGAAATTTTTTGTGTGTGTTTTCTTGGGGATCTGGGAATGGTTTAGATTCACAATTTTGTCCGCTGGACAATGTTTTTTTAATTAATTTTTAATTTATTAGTAGCTATGGCAAAACGACGTTTGCCGGGACAGCTAGTTTATGTATATTCCTTTTAAGTTTTGAATAGGTATAACTTGTGTTTTAGGATTTCAATTTAATTACGAGTAAGTAAAACGTTTCAGTAGGGACATAGCTACTAACCATCACTTATTTACTTATTTATTAGTCAAAATAATATAACGACAACAAATAACATGAAGTTATGTTAAGAAAATGACTTCCAAATACTAACTCTCACGTTCGAGTTTCATCAAAGTATTACATCGTCGTTACCTACTTAGGTTGTTAGTATTCTAACCAAATCTATTTATGTTACACATATAAACAAATAAATAAAACTCTATATATATCAATTTTTTTGTCTGTCTGTCTGTCCGTCTTTCTGTCAGACTGCATCCGATTAATCTCTGACTCTGAAACGGATAGACCTATTTTGACTAGACTTTCACTGGAAATAACAACCGAGGGTAACACCGCGGGGTTTCTAAATAATTTTTGGCAATAATTTTTGAAGAACAAATTTTAATGGAAAATACCATTTGCGAGTTTTAACTACATACCCACACATTTACATTATTAATGAGATAAAAGTTTGTCGTTTACAAATATAAATGCCAATATTTCACAAATAAATGTAGCTATTTCAATTTAAGACATAATAAATTAGAATTGGAATTAGATAAACAGGTTTTACAACATGCTGGATGGTTAACCGAATAATGTAAGCTATATCTGTTGTACATTTAAAAATGATCAGAATATTTACCCTACGGTAAAGCTAAAAGGAAGGGTAATTGTTTTGCAGTCCATATATTTATATGTTCGACCGTAGCGCGTAATATTCTGAACCGATTGTAATAAATGGCCTCAGTGATTTAAGCTTTATAATTTTTTTCAAAGTTTGTACATCTATCTATATATATATAAATGAAACACTGAAATGTATGTAATCGCATAACTTTTGATTGATTGCACCGAATTGGATCATTCTTTTTTTATGTGTGTGTTATTGTCAAGAGAAGGTTTGTATATGAAAAATTAAAATAAAAAAAGCCTCTATAAACTCAACTAGGCTAATACAAGTACAATTTTAACAAAAATAAAACCGACTTCAAGGTTCGACTCGATTTCTCTTAGATGCCATCATCAGATACTAATGTCCTTATCATGGTACTACCGCTGGGACATCTCCTTTCCATTAAAAAAAGAATCATCAAAATCTGTTCATAAACGACGAAGTTATCCGCGAACACACATAAAAAAAATGCAAAAGAAATATATACGGTCGAATTGAGAAATTTCCTCCTTTTTTGAAGTCGGTTAAAAACTAAGACTTTCATTCTATATGTTATTTAAGTATTTCATCAAAAACGACCACCTTTCTAAAACAGTATTATACCTTCACAGCTAACGGTTTATACACAAGCATTGACACTGACAGTCTAACAAACATCCACCATGGCCAGTTAAAATCACGTCACAATGACGTAAGAGACGCATGAATCAAGATTCAAACAAAAGCAGCATCATTTTAGAACAAACTATCACGGAGTCAATACGTAGACCTTGAGACGATAAAACCAAGATCAAAAGTATCTAGTATGCAGTATTGGTGACAAGTTCGGTTCGGAACAGTTTGGGAGTAACAGTTGGTAATATCATACGTGTTAAATGTTTTTTTGATTTTTAAATATTCAATTAGTGCTGTGAAAAATAATGTTGTGATAATAGTGTTAATTAAATACAGAAATAAGGATTTTTTAAAATAAGGTAAGTGCGTGTTGTGTTAATAACGGAATATTAGTTCATTATTATTCTTTTGTTATTTTGGTCTTTAATATTTGGGAAATTTACATTTATAACTAGTCTCTTTATAAAAATAGTATTTAAATTGGGACAACAATAATATTAAAGTGTCCGTATTTTCAAATAAAATTTTAAAAACATCTCGTAATTTTCTTTTGATTGATTCTACTGACTGTCGTGAGTCCTACCCTCTAATTGATGTCATAAATGACTAGGAAAATGTAAATTGATTTTATATTTTACTAGCTGAACCCCGCGGTGTTACCCGCGGTTATTGTTCTACCGCGAGTAACGCCGTGGGACAAAGTTAGTCTAAAAAAAAGTAGCCTAAGTTACTCCCTGGATCATCAGCTACCTGCCAGTGAAAGTCCCGTCAAAATCCGTCCAGCCGTTCAAAAGATTACCCGGAACAAACAGACAGACAGACAGACAGACAGACAGACAGACAGACAGACAAAAAATTTTTAAACTACATTTATGGTATATGTACCGTGTATGTATACATATGCATGTAGTAAAAAGCGGTTATTTTAATATTACAAACAGACACTCCAATTTTATTTATTTGTATAGACAAGTCATTAATGATGATTTTATCGAAGATAAAATTGACAACTACTTTTGTATGAATTTTGACATTGTTAGTTAATTATAGTTGTGAGAATTAATTGATAAATTTATTAATTTGCATTGTTGATTATTACAATATGTAATTTCAACGCATTCAAACGTTTTGGTAATATACTGTAACTTTTTATTACTTTTAGGAAGATTAGGTATTTCAATTTTTTTTTATTTAAATATTGTATATAAATTAATTCAAGATATCAAACCATAACATTATTATTTAAGGTATTGTAAAAACAACTAAGGTTTAGTTTCGATATCATTAGTATTGTTATACAAAAGAAGTTCGTTATTTCGAAAACAAAATGGTTTGAAATCATCTCTTTGATGTATGTTTGATGTAAGTACCGTATATAACGGTACTTACATCAAAACATCAATGAAAAAAAATGTTTGCCTGTCTATTTGGTCAATGTCTGGAACGGCTGGACGGATTTTTAGATAACTAGTGTTATAATGAATAACTTAAGCTACTCATTTTAGATTTTTTCATGCTTTATTACTGTACTAGCTAATCCACTCGGCGTTACCCGTAGTATAACATCAACCGCTGGTAAAGCCGCGGGTCGAAACTAGTCTAGTCTAGGCCCAATGATGCAGAAGCATCACTAGCCCGCCATGGTGCGGGTCACCATACTGCATTGTTGCATTGTCCGCATTTGTAGTATGGTGACCACCACTCTTGGTTTCTTCGTATGCTTTCCATCAAGCAGAGTAGAGTCATTATGGCAGGGCCAAACATAGTAAAAGTAACCTAAGTTACTTCTTATATCATCAGCTATCTGCCAAAGAAGGTTACTTCAAAATCTGTCCAACCGTTCTAGAGATGAGCCGGAACAAACAGACAGACAGACAAAAATTGTAAAAAATGCTATTTTGGTAAATGTGTCGCATACAACAGAAATAGATTTCTGTGATATATACATACATTGCATTTAGTATATAATTTAATTTTACAAACAGACACTCCAATTATTAATATTATCAGTTATCGAGGTAGAGTAGCCTATGCTAAGTACATTCTCAAGAATCAAAGTATCATCACGATAAATGTCATCATAATCGGTGCAACCGTTTAGCTGTGAAAGTACAACAGATAGACAGACAGAGTTACTTCCGAATTTATAATATTAACTTATGATCAGTTTTTTTTTTGATTTTTGAAATTATACAACCCTCGATTTGTTCCCATTTAAAACTGAAGAAAAATATCATCTCTGAGAAGAACGAAGATTACAATAAAAATACGAAATGTACACACATTAAAGTAGTGACTATTTTATGTGTTAATTACTTATATCGGTATACTTTCTAAATATGTATATCAATAATTTAAATACTGGTAAAACTGGTACCGCGCGAATCTAATTTCAGTTCGTTTGGTCGATATTAATACGATATATGATACTTCCGTCAAAAATAAATTTTGAATATTGTTGTCCGTCTGTCGGTTCATTCCGGCTGATCTCTGGAACGGGTGTTCCGATTTTATCCGGACTTTCACAGGCAGATTAAATAGCTGGTCATATAAGGAGTAACTAAGGCTACTTTTTTAAATCAATAATGAGAACAGAAATGAGAGGACCGCGACCCAATTGGGAGGTCATAATTTATTTATTTTTACTTGTACATAAACAACTGACAGGTTTAAACTTATCGACAGTTTCCGCACTAATCTCGAGGCTTATGTCACGGCAATCAAGAACAGATTTTACAATATTCATTGGTGCTAATTCTGTTGTTCGGAATCACCTCATCATCAATCATCACCATATAAACGTTTTCATGTGACCCGTATTCATCCCGAGCGTGTCGTAAACTGTCGTGACTTTAATCGGCAGACTGTAAAGAGAAGGAAAACTCATTACGAATCTTATACCAACTTGTTTACCAAGCGTGGAATAGCAGACTAAAAACTCCTTTCTAAGGAAAGTCTTATTCCAAGCAGTGGACTCTAAAAGTATGGTAATAGTGCTGTTCGCAGGTCATGCGTAGTTTGATCCCTTTACTGACTGCCTCCGTGGTCTCGCGGTTGGCGTGTGCGACTGCTGATCATGAGGTCTCGGGTTCGATTCCCGGGTCGGACCAAATGTTTGTATGATCTACAAATAATTGTTTCGGAGTTTGGGGGTTTTCTATGTATAATATGTATGTATTTACAAAAAAAAGTATATATGTATTTATATCAGTTGTCTAGTACTCATAACACAAGCTTAGCTTGCTTAGCTTGGGACTAGATGGTGTTGTGTGTTGTTAAATGTCCGAAATATTTATTTATTTATTATTTAACTGGCTATTACGACACCTACGGGATGTCAGTCACATAAAAACATTTATTTTTCCATTGTGCCGTCACCAAATTGGCTTAAATATGACTAAAACTATGCAGGCTTGTCGCGTTTCACGTTGGAGGAAAGCTGCATAAAAAAAATTAAATAACTACATTTATTTAATGTTGTCCAAAAGAAATTTTATATAACAAAACTATGTCACAACTTTCGCCAAACGGTTGATTTTGTGTAGCGGATGGTAATACAACATGCGTATCGAATTGAAAAATCAAACTTACTATAACATTTAATTATGTTGAAACAGAAATAATTGCGCACATTTATGAGCATATCGGTCGCGTGTTAGATGACACCCGCAGACCTTCAGATATGATAACTTTATGCGCCGATCAATGACACAAGAGTCGGTAACGCTGTTTCAAACATAACATGTTAGTATCAATTGCGTACTGTGACACACTTACTATTGCAAATGTATTTATTATGTTGAAGACATTTTTATGACAGTTTCACAGACAAGAGGATGTTTATTGTTGTCCCACTGACTTTTACCTATCTGTGTTACCTAACAAGCATATTTTAAGTTAGAAGATACATTCTTTATTTTTTGCTATTATTTTATTCTCTTTAATGACTCACCAACATTTGTTAATACTGAGTAGGTATATATACACACAACAAAGAACTTCATGCGACTTCCACATACAGCGCAACAGCAATATGCTACAGCGTCATACACCGAACTACGGTGTGACGTCACGACACGGAGTACACAATAGTACCAATCCTGAATCGCGCAATAAAATTTCTCGCGGTGATTAACGTATATACAACTTCTCAACATCAACAGCCAGGCATGATCACCTCGACTGGTCGGAAGACCTCCCATTGTATTGGAGGGACATGACTCTCGTTCCTCCACAAACAGGTTTAAAGGTATCTAGTCTAGTCTAATGCAACAATTATTAACAGATAAGCACCACATGGACAACTTATAAAGCCATTTAGTTGGTTCAAAATTGAAAACTAACTATAGTCTCTTTTTTTAACAAACCAGTACTGAGTATGTCTCTCGCACATTTCATTGACAGAGTGACCAGAGGGACCGTTATTCTTGTTGTGAAATTATTAAGGCCCGTTCATATTGAATACTTCAAAATTTTACTGTAAACAAAATTAATTTTATGATTTAAATTTGCATAATTTAAATTCTAATATAAAAGATCGGGAAATTATTAATGATCGATTCATAGTTTACCCTAGGGATCGCAACGTTTTGATAGCTATATCCAAATGTATTACATTGTCTACAAATTTTTTCAATTGTCAAATAGGAAAGTTATAGTTAACTGCCTCGGTGGCGCAGTGGTAGCGTACGCGACTGCTGTTCTTGAGGTCTCGGGTTCGATTTCCGGGTCGGAACAAATGTTTGTATGATCTGCAAATATTTGTTTCGGAGTTTGGGTGTTTTCTATGTATAATATGTATGTATTTACAAAAAAAAATGTATTTAAGTATTCATATCAGTTGTCTAGTACCCATAATACAAGCTCTGCTTAGTTTGGGACTAGATGGCGTTGTGTGTTAGATGTCCGAAATATTTATTTATTTATTTATTGATTTATTTATTTATTTATTTATTTATTTATTTATTTATTTATTTATTTATTTATTTATTTATTTATTTATGTATTTATTTATTTATTTATAGTGAGGATATCTGGGTTGTGATTGAAGTTAAAAGTAATATTATCGTTAGGAAAATTACCATTTGCGTTGTATATTTGCCTCCTCCTGTTAAACATGGTGACTTGAGTGAATTTCTTGATAGTGCACTAAAGGTATCAGAAAGTGTTGATGATGTTATAGTAGTATATAATATTTTAACTTGGGTTTTGTTAACTGGTCTAAGGATAATGATCTGTCACATCTAATTGCAGATTTATACTCAAACAAGAATATTACCAATAAAAACCATCATGGATTACTGTATACCCTTTCAGACTTTATAGTGTTAAGCGATTTATATCAGGCCCATACAATTGTAAACCCTGATCAATGAATGTTGGATTTAGTGTTAACCAATTTAAATTGCATTGTCAATAAAACTGATAACATAATGAGTAAAATTCACCCTCCCCTTAGATATCACATTTGATGTGACATTAAATCTTGTGTCAATTAACAGGCCCAGGCTCGCTTATAATTTCTATTAAGCAGATTACAATAAGATAATATCTTGTTTTTTTGTAGATTGCAAATGCAAACGCAAATGCGATTGTGGACCGGAAGTCCGACTTAAAACTGCGCTGTGTTTAACCGTTTCACCGAGTGAGGGAGGATGCCGGAGGCCCAATACCCAACCCCACCCTCTAAACGGATCATAAACGACGAAGTGGATAACTTCGTCGTTTATGACCACGCGAACACACAAAAAAATATACAGTTGAATTGAGAAACCTCTTTTTTTGAAGTCGGTTAAAAAGAGAGGCAATCATATTTCTAAGAAACTTGATAACAAAAAATAGACAAGTTTATAATGATTTTAACAAGTCTAACTAATGCTGTTGATGCGCGAATTATGTAAATAGTTATATGTACGATTGTCGATTCTCAAGGATTATTCAGGAAGTCGGTATTTTGTTACTGCTGCCGCCAACAATTCCTTTCAATTATTCTAGCAAGGATATTTGATGACCGGCAACGAAATACTTCTAAATATCAAATTAACTAGGAGTAAACATTTCAAGCAAAAAAGTTTGTAACCGTAAATATCTTTACTTCTGCTGTGAAAAAATTTGTCTCAAAATCAAACAAGATGTTAAAATAGCTTTAGAATGCTGGATGTTTAAATTATGTTGACTTAGACGTTTGATTCTGAACGCCATCAGTGGATCGCAAGCAGTTGTTGGAGTTCCTCGGATTTTCTGTCTAGGGTCACCTAGTTCCTCGGCTACCAGTACCTAAACGCATAGGTCGGTTCCGAGTCAAATCATGCTCAAGAGTGAGTCCAGGCCTCGATAACTTCACTTTTTTCATCACATTGGATTAACACCGATAACGTCTGATTTATGATGACTATATTATTAAAGATTATTTTTTAAGAACAAAACATGGAAATAAATACAATAGGAATACAGTAAATAAATTAAACCATTAGAACTGCTATTGTGAGACATGGCACAAAAAGCGTGTCTGCTGTGACAAACCTGTTTAATGACTTTAGTTGCATCATAATTAAAACGACCTCTAAGTCCGATTCACACATTTACATTAACTGGTAAGACTTAATGTGATCGGTAAGTTAATATATCAAATGAATATTAAAGTGTTTAATTGCAAGTAAGTAAATAATTTGCAATAGGCAAACGGACTCCCTGAAAATGTATGTAAAGCATTTAAACAAGAACGAAGTATATAAGTAGTAATAAAATCAATTTTTGTAGAAGACCTGATTTTCTCAAGTTACCGTTCTGCTGGCCAGCTGCCAGACGTTTCGTGTAGGTTCCCCCTTTAAAATGTTCTTATCCGGTATCTTCACCCACTTGGTGTCTTCACACACAAACACAGCGTAAGCGCTGTTTCATACCGGTTTTTCTGTGAGGTCGTGGTTACGGTCCAGGCAGCTCATGGCGTGGCTCTGAGATATGTCTGAGTAATAATCTATGTGACTGCTGTGCTTGAGGTCTCGGGTTCGATTCCTGGGTCGGACCAAATTCTTGTATGATCTTCAAATATTCGTTTCGAAGTTTGGGTGTTTTCTATGTACAATATAATAATAATAAGAAATATGTAAATAATAAAAAAAAATATTATAAAAAAAATATAATAATAAATAATATGTATGTATTTAGAAAAAAAAAGTATTTATATCAGTTGTCTAGTACTCGTAACACAAGCTCTGCTTAGCGTGGGACTAGATGGCGTTGTGTTTTAGATGTCCGGAATATTTATTTATAATACCCGAAATATTGACAAATGTATCATATTGTTATTTCTTATTAACCAGCTTCAAAAAAGGAGGAGGTCTTCAATTCGACCATATATATGTTGTTTTTTTATGTTTGTTCGCGGATAACTTCGTCGTTTATGAACCGTTTTAATGATTCTTTTTTAATGGAAAAAAGATATGACAACGGTGGTACCATGCTAAGGATACTTAGCTCTGATGATGGCATCCAAGAGAAATCGATTGATTTCAACGTTCTTGAAGTCGGGTTTTATTTTGTTAAAATTGTACTTGTTTTGTAATATTAATATCTAACTCTGAAACTAACAAATTTCTTAACCCCCTTGGGCAAAAGGTTTAAAAAATCCGTTCTTAGAGGGTACTTAAAACATATAACTAGTTGTTGCCCGCGGCTCCGCCCGCGTATATGTCGGTTATCGCGGCAAATAGTAGCCTTTGTGTTATTCTGATGTATAAGCTATATTACTGTAAAGTTTCATCCAAATCCGTTCAGTAGTTTTTGCGTGAAAGAGTAACAAACATCCATCCAAACATCCATCCATCCTTACAAACTTTCCCATTTATAATATTAGTAGGATTGCATCAACTGTCAGAATTGCAGTTGTTGAGTGAAGTTCAGTTTGTAGTCTTGACGGATTCGATTAGGCGCTGCATCAATGAATCATTCGGTCAGTCAAGCCAAGTGGTTTTATATGTACCAATGTATATATATAAAGAGAAAGTATTAACCTTAAAATCGTACATTGTGAATTCGTGATGCAAGTCGCAATCAGTGAATTTGGATTGAGTTGATATTACATCATTTTTTTCTTGCTCAGTTTTGTTTCAAACATTTTAATGATTTAATAATCACCCTAATTATCGTTTCTGTGAACCAGTCATGACTTACCCTCAAAGTTGTAAAGAACATGGCTTGTGGACTCTTGAGGACAAACGTATGGTTCCGGACATGTGTTCATTGTATCATGCTATAAATGGAAATATCGATAGTGTCGAATTAGATTCGCATATAGTCTTTAACACCTTATCATGTCACATCACGTATACCTACGCCGATGCTTCATGTACCCCGTCATGCAACTAACTACGCAAGAAACTGTAATTTTTTTTCGCGTATTTCGCGTACATATAATATTTTTTCCATGAGGTAGATTCTCTCATGTGCTAAAAAATTGTTTAAATTTTAAATCATTAACGCTTTGAGTGGACAGTGTAAAGATTAACTATATATGTGTGAAAACTATTTAGATTTATGTCATATTTAAGGTCCTCGTTAGCATGCTGGATACATAGTTGTTACTAAACGAGTAAAACCTATTTTTAACCACTCTTTCTGTGTATGTTATTATGTTATAAAATAATTGTTAAGCTATTGGTTTTCAATAAATAAATAAATAACCGTTCTTGCTTTTAATCTAATAGGCTCTCCAATATTTTTTCAATTCAAATCATTATCTACTGATAAAAAAATAAGCCTTTGATTTTCATAAGCTTACCATAAATTTTTGAACTTTATTCATAAATATTTGTTTCCACACCAGTCTTATAGAAGTAAACTGACACATAAGTTCATAAACTCTTAGCACAGTTACAAGAAACTTATTAATTAGGACTTTTATTAAGTATCAACACATGCAATGAACGATTCGATAACCGCATTGATAGATAAACAGTTGCAAAAGCTGCCAACTGTTCCACTTTATTTCAATTGTAATTATTCTTTAATTAAATTTAACTTGTCTCATATCTATATAAATAAACGAAATTGAAGTGTCTGCTTATAATTATAAAGTGTGTGATATCGGAGCTCGTTTCTTTGCAGTGGTTCTTAACTATGTTTGGTTTACATCGGTCCAGCTGTGTAAGAGAATTAGCTCTTTTACAAAATGATTTAGCAGGCAGTAGAGCCACGCTGATTTCAGCACGAACAGGCCGGCTCAACCGGGGCGGTACTACCCTCGCACAGAAGATCTACTAAAATGACAGCGATCGTGCTGTCGTGTGTCGTTGGTGAGTGTGAGACCGGAGGCCCAATGATGCAGAAGCATCACTTACTCGCCATGGTGTGGGTCACCATGCTGCATTGTTGCATTGTCCGCATTCGCAGTATGGTGACCACCACTCTTGGATTCTACTTATGCTTTCCATCAGGCAGAGTAGAGTCATTACGGCAGGGCCAAACATGAAAAAAAAAGGTTAGGCATTTTTGGCATATGATTACTCGATTTAGTGCTTGCGTAGGGGTTATTTTGATTTATTTATTTTACCTTGTTATATGCGAGTGTCTGTCTGTGATTGTCAGTACGCTCAAAGAAACACGAAGTGAAGCTGATAAACGAAAGAACGTGTTTGTTTCTTTGGTGCGTTTTTTTGGAAACATACTTTCACTAGTCATTTCAAGAATACGTTTCAAAATCGTGTTCTTATATATTTTAAAGATAATCTATAAAAGTGTCTAAGTTACTCCTTATAATATAAGCTATGTGCCGTTGATAGTCTCCTCAAAATTAGTCCAACCGCTCAAAAGATTATACCCGGAACAATCAAACAGACCGGTAGACAAAATTAAAAAAATAATTACCGGATATACTTTATGTATTTAGGTAAATGCTATTACAAACTGCCTTGTTGGTCTTGCGGTTGACGTATGCGACTGCCGATCAAGAGGTCTCGGGTTTCAATCCCGGGTTGGGTCTAAAGTGTTAATAAGTTTTTCTGATTATAGAAATTACTTAGTAACAGCTTGGAGTTTGGAAGTTGGGGTCTAAACCCCCGTGCCTTGGAGAGCACGTAAAGCTGTCGGTCCTGCACCTGATCTCTCCTCGATCGTGTCGGTTAACCGTCCCATCGGATTATGAGAGAGTGGGAACAGATAGTGCACCATGTGTGTTTGCGCACACACTTATGTGTGTACTATAATATCTCCTGCGTAGTTGGCTGGGCTCCGTTGAGGCTGGTCGCCGTGGCCTGGCCGCTATCGGCTGGGAGAACATTGTCTATACCAATAAATAAAATTGGAGTGTGAAGTGTGAGTAAAGTTGTAATATTAAAATAACCGCTTTTTAATAAATGCATATGTATGTATACACGGTACATATACCAAAAATGCAGTTAAAAAAAAATTGTCTGTCTGTCTGTTTGTTCCGGGTAATCTCTGGAACGGCTGGACTGATTTTGGAGAGACTTTCACTGGCAGGTAGCCATGATCCAAGGAGTAACTTAAGCTACTTTTTTGGACTAACTTTGTCCCGCGGCGTTACTCGCGGTACAACAATAACCGCGGGTAACACCGCGGGGTTCAGCTAGTTATTATTATTACATAATAAGAAATTACTGACACATTAATTTTATTTATTTCATTAGAAATACGTTTATCTATAGTTAGTATTAATTGTTTATACATTAATAAATCGGTTTATTCACAAAGCGCTGTGCAATCACAATGACAGTTCTCAATATATTAATGACGATGTATATAACCTCAATACTGACCTCCTTACATTCTGACCTTCATGCTATGATGACCGTAGGTGTAGGTACGATGACTGGTTATGCCACTTTGGCTTTTTGCGAGAGATTTTGTTACAATTAGCGCAGCGGCAGCGTATTTGGCCCATACTCTGATATTTTATAAAAAAAACTTTATTTGATTCCAAAACTATTTATCTATACAAATAAATAAAATTGGAGTGTCTGTTTGTAATATTAAAATAACCGCTTTTTAATAAATGCACACGGTACACACACAAAATGAACTAAAAAAAATTACTCTGTCTGTCTGTCTGTTTGTTTGTTCCGGGTAATCTCTGGAACGGCTGGACCGATTTTGACGGCACTTTCTCTGGCTGGTAGCTGATGATCCAGGGAGTAACTTAGGCTTAGTACTTTTTTTAGACTAACTTTGTCCCGCGGCGTTACTCGCGGTACAACAATAACCGCGGGTAACACTGCGGGGTTCAACTATATATCGAATCTATACTTATAATAAAACTGTAGAGAGGTCAATTCTGTACATTGAATATATATTAAAAATTATTATTGGGGGATGAATGGTTATCGATACTGATGCCAAAAATGTAATCAGTAAGTTTTTTGTCTGTCTGTCTGTCTGTCTGTCTGTCTGTCTGTCTGTATGTGCACGCATGGGTCAAAAACTACTGAAGGGATTTTAACCAAACTTTGTACGATTGTAGTCCATACTCTTGGGCAGGTTATAGGCTATATAACATAACGCTAAGATGCATAGGAGCTGAGCAGTGACGATAAATTTGAAGCAAGTCGGATGTAAATTTTCGCTTTCGAGCTCTTATCCTCGCATACGTTGATCATACACCAAAAATATGTACTACAAAAATGATGGTCTTCAAAAGATCTACAAAAAAGTCCTAAATAGTATATTTCTATCTTTTATAAATTAGCCACAATAACGTGTAAGTGTTAGGCATTTCTTCAAGGTGTATTAAATACTTCAATATGTTGTATTTCACATGGATATATCCTTATCACTATACACTTTAATATCTTTTTAAAATAAAATACAGAATTATAAAATTATAATTAATAAACACACAAGATATAGATGAAATAAAACTTCCAAATCTCGCCGCACCAGTATAAGTACGACATTACGGTTGATTTTTGTTTAACACGCGAAGCGGCGGGAAAAAGGCGGGAGCGCTCACGCGCTGACTCCACTCGAATTGTCACTGTTAATGCGAACGAACGTGGTTCTTATTGACTCTTCTCGGAATAAGCGCGCTTTAGATTTAAAAAATACATAGATACGTAGTTTTTAGATATCAGTTTAAAGTAGGTATTAGATAATAATATAATTAGTTTGTTTAGTGTTTTTTCTCCTTCTTTTCATTATATTTATAGTTGTAAAATTAATAAGTATAATTTCAAATAAGTAAATTTATGCAATGACAATAAATAAATCGCATCATCAGACTTTCCGCGTTGCTGGAGTAGATCTTAGTCTCATGTTTTTCACATGGGCAGTTGTACGTCGCTTTTTCCTGGGTCAGTAGTTCCACAAATCTTTATGCACACGTACCGGAAGCGTCCACTTTGAATAAATGTAATTAAATAGATTTTAAAGGCAGCGTCATATTTATCTATCAAATTGTAATTTAATAGTCTATAGTTACAAAAAAAACATTATTGTAAAAGGAGATCCACGCGGACGAAGTCGCGGGCACAGCTTTAAACAATAAGATATTATGTCGCATGTCTGGTCAAAGTACAGAATATTGCTTCATCCATCGGGTGGTGAAATGACTACTTTACCGGATCAAATTTTTAAATTCGTTACTTTACTTACCACTTTTACCCAATAATAGGCTATTTGACTAATTATTGGAAATCGTTTTAAATTATTCTTTTTTACATAATTAGCACATTCCGATATTTTGCAGAATTTCTACTGTATTATGAACTATTATAATAGTATAATATTAATAAAATTGGGGAAAACTGATAAAATGAACTTAAATTTAAGATAAAGTTCAAGTTTGACAACCATTTCAAAAAACGATATTTCTGTAATGGCGCTGGTCACATGAGACGCGTGACGTCACACTCTAGCCACAACAAAACAAAACAGCGCAGTTTTAATTTTATCAGTTTTCCCCAATTTTATTAATTAAAATGTCGAATAAATGGTGTGTAGTGCCACAGTGAACAAATCTATACATCTATACAAATAAATAAAATTGGAGTGTCTGTTTGTAATATCAAAATAACCGCTTTTTACTAAATGCATATGTGTGTATACACGGTACATATACCAAAAATGTAGTTAAAAATTTTTTTGTCTGTCTGTCTGTATGTTTGTCTGTTTGTTCCGGGTATTCTCTAGAACAGCTGGACCGATTTTGACGGGACTTTCACTGGCAGGTAGCTAATGATCCAGGGAGTAACTTAGGTCACTTTATTTAGACTAACTTTGTCTCGCGGTGTTACGCCGAAATGTATGTATGCGCGTAACTTTCGATCGGCTACACAAAATTATATATTATATATATATATTTGTTTTATGTGTTAGTTATTCTTAGGACAAGGTTTGTGTACAAGAAAAATTAAAAAATAAAGGAAAAAGTTTTTTTGTCCGTGACTACACCCTACCCATGGGTAGCTGGTAACGAAAGAAAAATATGGTGGTACGAAGTCCGTCGGGTCAGATAACATCTTTAAATACCACGCTTTGTACTATTTCAAAATGTAACCTAAAAGCATTGAGATATATCTACCTACATAAAGTAAATTAGATTTTACAAAAATAATGAATGAATTTTTCCAGAGGTTATTACAGAAACAATTTTATGTTGTACTTATGCAAGTGCAACATAGCTGCTTTAACATTTTTTCAGTTCTGCAGCATAGTTATCAGTGTTATTATTATGTACTAGCTGAACGCCGCGGTGTTACCCGCAGTTATTGTTGTTCCACAGATAACGCCGCGGGACAAAGTTAGTCTAAAAAAAAGTAGCCCAAGTTACTTCCTGGATCATCAGCTACCTGCCAGTGAAAGTTCCGTCAAAATCCGTCCAGCCGTTCCAGAGATTACCCGGAAGAAACAAACAGACAGACCAAAACATTTTTAACTACATTTTTGGTATATGTACCGTGTATATATATACATAGGCATATAGTAAAAATCGGTTATTTTAATATTGCAAACACACTCCAATTTTATTTATTTGTATAGATAGAAAAGTGCAAACATAAAAGCGTTTATCTTATGTAGGTTGCTGTTATCGGCACGCACAAAATTTGGTTCCTTTTTTTTCGAACCACTTATTAAATAGTTTATTAAAAAAAAGTACTGCAGAATTAGCTCACAGATCGATTATTACCACTCCGAAAACATAAAACGCAAACAATATTCAATAGAGGAATCTTTCGTTTATTAGCATGTGACGTCACCAGAGTTGCAACCAATCACAAGGCGTTTATGTCGCAGACAAAATTTCAAAAAAATTGATAATTTTATTTCGTGCAATCTGCGAGAAACTTAAATTATTTTGTTTGATTTATGTTATATGTCTTTTTAGACTATTATCTTAAAGGATGACCACAATCCATAGTTTATTTCCCTTTCCGCTTTAAACGCGTGCAGTGTCTGGTGAGTATGTGAGTTTATGCTTTGCGATGACGATAAACAAGACATAAGGTCAGACGTTGCGCACCGCAGGCATAGACCTCACCACAAACTGTTTCAGCAACGGAAAGCTCTATGTGGCTCTGTCGAGGGTGAGCGATGCTGCTAATATGTTCGTATATTGTTCCAATGGCATTACACATAACATAGTATACAGTGAAGCTCTTTAAATAAAGGTAACACTGTCACAATATGTGGACATATCAGTGAAATAGCATGCTTATACAGGGTTAGGGAATACATACATATAAAAAGAAATACTCATAACTATTACCGTGAGTTCGAGCCCTGAAATCGGGAGAAAAAAAAACCGCTACTACATAATAAGAGTTTATTGACGGGATGCGTAAGTATAAAAAAAATGATTTTTTAACCCAATTTCGGTTAGCATGAACTTTCCTTTTATACATTTTTTGACATTTTGTTGCAATCTTGCTCAGTATTAATTATAGTTTTTATTCATGGGCATCTACGAAAAAACGTTAAAGTATTGGAATACTTTGAGATTTATCTGATATCTGATTTATATATTTATATGTATATTACGAGAGAGCCTCGGGAAAGAGACAACGTTTAACACATGAAATAATAAAGACTCGCACGAAGCACTTTGTTTCAGTATTTTATACGCACAATGAAGAAACTACATACCTGATTTACTGTCTTCTGAGAAATACAAAGAAAGTCTTGCAAAGTGCAACGGATCATAGCGTTAGTCCTACTAATATTATAAATGTGAAAGTTTGTAAGGATGTATGGTTGGATAGATGGATGGATGTTTGTTACTCTTTCACGCAAAAACTACTGAACGGATTTGAATTACACTACAGTAATTTAACATAAACTTCAGAATAGCACATAGGCTACAAATAATAAAGATAGTGTGTGAATTCTCTAAAATATGACGATAAGTGTCAAGTAGGTAGTAGAAAAAATCTACCATCTGTGAGCTATACTGGCGTGCGCCGCCAAAATCGCTAAAGTTTTACATATGTAATGTTTGATGGAAATGTTTATCTTAAAAGCCGTTATAGTTAAAATGTGTAAGCCATTAAAGCCAACATAGTGAACCATAACTACAATAAAAATTAATGATTTATTTCAAATGCACATTTGGTCTGGTAGTAATAAGTTGATTCCTAAATGAAAATGGACACATTTATCGCTTCTGGTATTTAAAGTAGATAAAATATATCTTTTGCGCTACATCATTTGGACAAATCAATATTTATACAAATAAATACATACAAATAAAGACAAATAAATAAATATTAAAATTAATAGTTGCGATAATGACAAACCGACTGCGTGATATTACGATGGCGCATGGCGGTTGGCGCGGGGAATAGGTTGCTCATCGCTGAGTGCGCGACCCGAACGCGGGTAGGTAGGTTGACGCGTGAGGGCAGACGACGATGTTGGTTGTGTCCGTTTTGCGAATTTTCAAGGCATTTACAATTAGCTAAAAACGCATTTTACTTAAAGTAATATAGGACTAAGGTTAAGTATTGACAGTTTTTTTTAGAAGTTACACGTGCAAAATTCCACGTACAAACTTCGTTTTTATTTTAATTACATTACATAGGTTGTAGGTAGGTAAGTTGTCAGTGTCAGGCTGTTATATTTTTAAAATGCGACTAGCACCAAATATATTATATGTTAAATTATACATGGTATTATGTTTTTGTTTGTTTAACCGTTTTTATCATCAATTACACGAACATTATAAAGGTGAAAGTTTGTAAGTGTGTATGTTAGTTACTCTTTCACGCAAAAACTACTAAACGGATTTGGATGAAACTTTACAGTGAAATAGCTTATACATCAGAATAACACATAGACTACTATTTGCCACGATAACCGACATACACGCGGGCGGAGCCGCGGGCAGCAGCTAGTATACAATATAACAATATAACGAACTGAGCAACGTGAATAATTAAAACAAGAGTGAGTCGATTAATAGTTCACAGAATTGCAGACAGTTGGCGTATTGACTATTGAGTCCAGTGTTGCAATTAATTAATTTCAACAGTTTGGTTTAGCACGCTAATCATAACTCTACGACGAAATGTTGCGAAAACAGTTAAAAAATCGTTTTAAAAAGCCGCTGACTGAAAACCAAAGAAGTATGTATGTCTGACTGCGTAACTTTGGGTTTCGTATAAACTTGAATCTAGATTTTGTCTATATTTATTTAAGTGACAATCCAAATATTGACTTTCTAAAAATAATATTCTATAAATCACCGCCATTTCTCCCACCACAAAACATAAGTACCTTTTGATTGCGTTGACCGAGAATCTCGATATTTTTATAACCAAGTATTTGTTGATTTCAAATTAATGAGTTCAAGTGTTATTAAGAAAGCTCTTAACAGAAAAGGAGACAGGTGAACGGGCAAAGAGTATATATGTACTTAACAAATTTTGCTTTTTCTTCGAGAAACGGGAGGCTATCAAAATAATATGTATATTATATTGAATGATTTCACTGTAACTTCCGAAAGACATTACATTAGTGTACATAGTTAGATAGGTACTTACATAACAATGACGATAAGTACATCCCGTAGCAGTCTACTTTGTTTGAAGATAATGATTATATCGAGTAAACAACTGGGTTCTAAGTCCACTTCACTTTTATTATCCTACTTAATATTATAAACGTGAAAGTTTGTAAGTATGGATGGACTACTGAATGGATTTGGATGAAAGTTTACAGTAATATAGCTTATGTATTAGAATAACACATAGGCTACTATTTGTCGCGATAACCGACATACACAAGGGCGGAGTCGCGGGCAACAACTAGTCTGAAATATTGCTCACTTATCTAAATGCTTATTATACGAGTATTTATACGATAAAATTGGAAGAATTCGATGTCTGTACATTGCAGATACTTAATTAAAACTAATGAAATTTAAAGTAATGATGATCCTAGGAGTACCTTAGGCTACTTTTTTTAGACTAACTTTGTCCCGCGGTGTTACCCGCGGTATGACGATAACCGCGGAAAACACCGCGGGGTTCAGCTAGTATAATATATAATAGCGCGCATAAACATACAGATTATCAGACAAAAATTCTAAAAAAAAATATTTTGTTTTGGCATTTATTAGAATGTTGATATTTTAATATTACAAACAGACACTCCAATTTTGTTAATTTCTATAGATTCAATTTATTTATTATACTAATTTATTTGTAAGTACGTTTATCTACTTTGTATATACTATTTATATAAATTATACCTTTGTGTTTGTATCACACCTATATTTTTTATGTATTGAGTTCAATTGGCGTGCAATTGGAGAGGCCTATGTCCAGCAGTGGACTGCGATAGGCTCATGATGATGATGATGATGATGATGAGTTAAATTCTACTTATATATATTTTGCACCTACCGCCTCATATTTTTATATCACTCAAAGATTGACTAGCAGAAAATGCCATATAGCATTAAGTCCGCCTATCTACAAGGTGTGCATTAAGTTTAAATACATAAGGTCGTAAAGACCTTTGTATGTACAATACTACTCATAAATTGTGAACAAATAAAGATATTTTTAGCTATCTACTTATGGGTGATTTAAGTTACGGTCAAAAACTAGCAAGATAATATGAATTAGCTGACCCACGTAACCTCGTTTGCGTCTCATATTGACCGTAGCGTAGCAATTTTTCCCCAATGGTCTTAGCGTGATGACATGGAGCCTTTCTCGATAAATGTACTATCCGACACTTAAAGAATTTTTCAAATTGTACCAGCGTTCCTGAGTTTATTTTTTTTGATTTAGATAAGTGAGCAATATTTCAGACTAGTTGTTGCCCGCGACTCCGCCCGTGTGTATGTCGGTTATCGCGACAAATAGTAGCCTATGTGTTATTCTAATATATAAGCTATCGTTAAGCGTTCAAACAAAGAAACTCTTTAACTTTATAATATTAGTATAGATTAAATACGGTTAAACTGGTCAGAAAATAATCGCACGTTATAATAAACAGGTTTCATTGAAAGGAAACTTATTCGAACGGTTCCACGGTTCGAAGATTCAATTTCGGGTCACTGCGAACCGGTTTTTATGTAATGTTAAAGTGGCATTTTGAAGCAAAGATACAAAAACAAATTTATGTCAGCCACCGATATATACATTAAAGCTTGTATTTTAGAATTCTTTAAGCTGGTTCGAAAAAAAGGGGGTTGACCCTTACCATTTAGGGGGATGAAAAATAGATGTTGGCCGATTCTCAGACCTACTCAATATGCTCACAAAGTTTCATGAGAATCGGTCAAGCCATTTCGGAGGAGTATGGCAACGAAAACTGTGACACGAGAATTTTATTTATTAGATAGATTGAATGCGCTAACCTCAGGAAGTACTAATTCTTATTGTTTTTTTATTATTGGATGACCTATTTATCTAGAAAAATTATAAAACATTACACTACGAGGACTTAAGAGATGAGCATCAATAAAATGTTGCTAAAACGTGAAAAAATTATTCCTTTTGGTAGATGCAGAAGATATTATGCAGGCTACCTAGTGTCAAATAAAGTTATGGCACTCATTGGATGGTGAAGGTGAAACTTGGAACTCACTGCCAGCGTACGTCTTTCACTCCCACTGTGATACCAGCCCCCTTAGCCAAATTAGCGTTCTTGTTTCTGCAATCCTTAACACCTAAATTCTCGTGTGTCATTAGCTAATCTTAGGCAAAGTACGACGGACGAGAATTTAGGCGATAACAATTGCAGAAAGAAGAACGCTTGCAACTTGGCTAGGGGGGCAGGTCCTTTAAGCGGAGCGTGAAGAAGCGTTTCACTAGAACGCCATCTGGGTCACTATACTGCATTGTCCACGTTCGCATTGAAGATGGTGACCACCACGCTTGGATTGTACTCATGCCTTCCATCAGGCAGAGTAGTGTCATTTTGTCAGCTATTACATAAAAAAAGTAGTTTTATGTAACGATGTTGATGTTCGAAAATGTACTTTCACATATTGTGTGCTTGAAAAGTAAGAGGCTTAAAATACTTTTTGCTGCCATTTTCCACTCGTTGTATAAGCTTTAACGAATACAAAACAAAGGCGACAGAAGATTTCATCAGAGATTATCGTCGGAGAGCCATTCATCCAATGAACCTGCTCGACTGTTGTCATACCAGGGCCTCATAGAATAATTTAGACTTTAAGAAATTATTTCGTTGCTATTTACCGAATGACTCATTCATTCGGTAATCGGAATCCAAAATCCTGATTCTGGTGGAGACAACTCAAAGTGTGGCAAAGCAGTTGTGACTCTGGTGTTGAAGAGTTCTATGAGCGGCAGTAGTAGTCTATTATAAGGTAACCTTTCTGCTCTTCTGACGCCCTGGTAGCATGAACAACAAAAAGTTTCAAAATCTACCTGTAAACTGACTACGCAAAAACTTTGATAAAAAATAAAGATTGGAAATTCGACTTCACGGTTGGCCTGGTGGATTAAACTGCTGCGACGCCGCTTTCTACTGTGCCAAGTGTTGTGGGTTCAAAGCCCACTTTGTGTGATCCACAAATTGTTGTTCTGAATCTGGGTGTTCTTTGTTTACGTTTCATGTATTTGTAAAGACCCCCGCGACACAGAATGTATTCCTAATGCGGAAGTCGGCGTTTAAAAAAAACAATATTAACGAGTTTAACTGAAAAACATACATAGGTACACATTTCTAAGCTAAACATTAAAAAACATTCTCTTTATTATATAGTTACACCAGTTAACAAGATACGATAACCATCAATTGACTAAATGAATGCAAAGTAGCATCAAATTAACACTTTTTTTGATGAATGCAATCCAACATTAGCAATAATGTGTGATAGCATTAAAGAAAAAAAATGCTGCCAGTATTCAAGACCCGAGACGGCTAGAATAATAATTTGAACTTCATATGTACGATATATAAACTTTAAGGAGAGACTTTTTGTTTATTTATTTGTTTATTGACACAAATATAACTTTGTTTCAATAAACACGTATAAAAATGTGTTATACATACATTAAACTAGCTGGACCGCGCATCGTTACCCGTGGTTATAGTCGTCGTAATATTAAAATTGTTAAGACAATTTTGTGATGTCGGTTACCTACATAAGAAAATCGTCTTAACAATTTTAACTTCAGGAGATATGGAGGCCTTACTTCTAAAAAACCTTGCTTAGAAAACTTCGTACAAAAATAACGAATTAATAACCCTAAAAATATTCATAGTAATAAATACTAACCCCACCTTTTACTAGGACTACCGATCCCTATTCTATGCCTAGCCTGATGTGCACTGGACCGGTTCTTTTATAAATTAGCTACCAAATGATGATGATTAATCAGGTACAGTCATTGCGTGGGTATAGAGTACAAAAAAATATTCAAACCACTGTTTTTGTATTCTATGTATTGCGGCAACCGTACTCTTGCAAGTACGACGCCTAGGGGTTTACGTAGTCAGGAAGGAATTAGTGTACCTGAATTTTAGGAAATAACAAGACTAAACGTATCTATGCGCTTTTACTATAATATCAGAACTTTACAATATAATAATACAGATAATTATTATTCACTGCTAGGAGGTCTTGTCTCCTTGACCCCTGCAGCGAATCTCTTCTTCAGCCTTTCAAATTCAAGTTTTAGAATTATACAAATCAAATTTAAAAATAATTGTTTCAAACAGGAGATTTCACCTGCCAGTTATACATTTATAACAGGAGGTTGTATGCCTCCTCACCATGAAGGCCTCGGTCGCCACAGTATGTTCTAGTTATATCAAAATTGCGGTTAAAATTCGCATTTAACGTTCACGAAAACACACAAACAAAGAATAAATAAATTATGCTTCTTTGTTTTGTGCGGAAACATATTAAAATACAATAAGATTAGTCTTAAATTGGATTCAAGATTATTTCTTAACTAGATGCGCCCCTTAACGTGACCCGCAGTTGTTGTTGCTCGTTTACAACTAGAAGTGGGGACAACAACAACAACCACGTGGGGAGAAGTAAGTATAAAGTAAAAATAGCCTAAGAAGTAACACAAGACAAGAACGTAACTCAGTAACGTAAAGACAAAAATTTAAAACATTGTTCTTTTAAGTAAGTACCGTATATATTTACTTTTAGTGAATAGTTCTTAATATGAAATTACAAATAGACAATTCAATTTCATTCGTGCGTATTGTATAGATGTTTAAATATATATATTTCAGTGATTTAAGTAAATACTAGTGTATTGGTCCCTAAGACGTGACGTATTATTTTCATATTTTTTTAAAATAAATATATTAAATATTTGGATTATTATATAGCCTTTTAATAAACCTACCTTTTTTTGCGGAACAAAGATGCATAGCGACTGGTGGCAATGTTGGACTCGAACCGACTAAAACCGCACGCCGTGCAGGTACTAGCAGGCGGAGAACCAGGTACACCCTCGAAAAGAAATCCTTGGAATCCCAACATACCTCGGGCCACCTACTGTTTGTTCCCCTCCTGTGCAGTAACGCTAATGTTGGTTTCCTAATGCACCCCATCTGTCACTCCCGGGCTTACGGAGGACGGAGATCGTTCTGCGACCGCAGCCGCCTGAGTGGTCTTTTCTTAAAACTCTTCAAATTTTTTAAGTTTTTTATAAATATGTAATAACATAAAACTACAAGGAACTGTCTTTAAATGTGCCTAATTTAAATGAAGTTTATTTTAATTATGATTTAATCTTTGTTTTGAGATCATCTTTCTAGTCCTTATTATTGGCAATATTATTTGGAATAGGCTAATAGTTGATTTGTATCGTTTGAGACTTGTGAAGAAAAATTACCATTACCATAAGATCACTTTTTCACCATTCACCATTCACCACTTCAAGAGGGTTCGAAGGGCTGTAACGCACTTCTAACTCTTGAATTATTAATAGAGAATACATTAGACACACTACCTACTACGCCATCTAGTCTCAAACTAAGCAGAGCTTGTACTATGGGTACTAGGCAACTGATATGAATATGTACATACTGGCTGTGAAAACGTAAAAACACTCAAACTCCGAAATAAATATTTGCAGATCATATGAACATTTGGTCAGACCCGAAAATTAAACCTGATACCTCAAGCTCATCAATCACATACGTTACTACCGCGCCACTGAGGCAGTCTCAGACAATCGCAGATGTGTAGACTCATGGGTGAAGGTAAACACTTATCACCACGTCACTTTTCTGGTTACTCGTGCCTTATGAGCTTTGCCATAAAAACTAACTTTAATTTGAGATAGCATTACATTTTATTTAAAACGTTAATAACAAGGCGTCAAGTCTTACATAGGCATAGGCATGAAGTGTTTACTGTATAAAAAAGTACCATTCACCGGTACATAACGGGTTTTCATTTTAGTCCACAAAACGCGAACTATCGAACCGAAACTGCTATTACGATAACGTTTTTCGTTATACTCTTTCAGATTTATATAACCGATTTCTCGAAAATGCAAAAGTTTTTAGGTCGGTTCTATTTTTGTTTAACCCAATTTGTTTTTTGTTAAGAAAACATGTTTGGTTTTTAATGCAAAAGCGGTTAATTGGTCTATTAAAGAATATTAAATATATAAAGCTGTCTTCAGCTTAATATTAACAGATTAGTGCGTTCAAACAAACAAACAAACTCTTGTTTGTTTGTTTGTTTGAACGCACTAATCTCAGGAACTACTGGTCTGATTTGAAAAATTATTTCAATGTTAGATAGCCCATTTATCGAGGAAGGCTATAGGCTATATATCATCACGCTAAGACCTACAGAAGCGGAGCACCAATAAAGAATGTTACAAAAACGGGGGCAAATTATCACGCTACAGGCAAAAGTAGACGCAAACAAGGTTGCGTGGGTCTGCTAGTAATAATATATAACGGTACGTTGACCTACCGTCATAATTGGATAATTAAGTAAAACCTTGATAACAACTAGTTCTGACTTGTTCTGACATATCTTACTTGTTTTTATTGCAACGTATAACTATATACATAAATATTACAATTCGCCCTAAGAGTTGCGGCAATCCGTTGCCATTGGATGGATTACTGGATACCGTTCCGTGGAAAACAGTTGAAATAGTAGCCGGAATAAAAATCATACTAGTTTCTAATCAATATTATTTTTAACGTACAGGTAGAAGATTATTAATCAAAGAAAGTAATTAAAGAATCATCTTTAATGTCCCCTGGATGGGGCAGAGGACGTCCACTGCAAGTCTCCATCTCGATAGGTTCCGGCTTTCGTGCTTTACTCCAAGTCTTTTTGAGGTTCTTAATCTCATCTACCAAGTTCGTCTGCTACTGTTCGTCGTCAAGTTTACCTTGGAATATGATAAATATCATTATTTCAAAAAGAAGCGTAATATACTTATTAGTTAAATTACTATATCTATGTTGACAAGAGTTAGTACAGTATATTTGTTCTACATTCAACATACAACAGTGTTCGCAAGCCAGTTGTTGACTTGGCACTAAGACAATTGCATCATTGCACATAAATGGTTTTAGTTACCTATGAATGCCAATTAGGCAAGGCAAGGTTGATGGCATGACGTTGCTTTAGAATATTAAAACACATATTGACAACAACAGTACACTAGAGTATATCATACAGAATACACAAATAAAGATAACTTTAAATTTGGCAAAATTTTTTGAAGGAAAAGAGTTAAACGAGCCATAACATGAAACTAAAATATAATAACAATAGCAACTTTAATTTTTTTCTCACATTTTAGTACTTATTGTTACCTCCACTTGCTGCCAATTACCTACTATACAGGTTTTGCTGTGCTGTTTACTAAGATTTTGAATTGCAAGCAAGAAGCTAAAAATGTTAAACTCGCGTCAGGACATGTTACCTAATCGAATATTCGTAAGACGGAGGCGTGACGTAGGAGAGGAAGTAATCCACGAGAGATAGAAACAAAATGAGATACAACATACAACAAGATACAAGATGAGGTTCACTTGATGTAACAATCTGGATATTAGATAATTAGAAAGGCTAAAAATATTATTTTAATGTTAGTTTGGAAATGTGGGAACGCGACAACAGTTCTTTACGAAATTGCTGTTGCGGCTGCGGAAATTACTCTACTCTGCCTAATGGAAAGCTTAAGTAGAACCTATGAGTGTTGGTCATCATAGTCATTGTGAACGTGAGCAATTCAGTATGGTGACCCACACTATATTTTTATGTATGATCCTACTAAAGTGACTCGTTCTGATAGAAAGCATTACCAGAATCCAAAAGTGGGGGCCACCATACTCATTGCGAATGCAGACAATACACCAATGTAGTATGGTGACCCACACTATGGCTGCCTAGTGAGATACTTTTGTAAGCACCGCTTAAAGGACCCGGGATCATGTGGGAGAAACACATAAGAGTCAAGCATATAGAACTTAAATTAATTTGTTTGTATAGAACATACACAGTAGAACTTACATCTTTTGGCGATACAAAAAACGGCGCACGGCTAATTACTTGTGTAAATTAATACGATTATTTTTAAAACGGTAGGTTGACGTTATAATCTCTTTATTAAGTAAATTAATGAATAAAGTAATTCTGAAATATCGTGTCAATATTTTAACGTATAACCTAAAAAGATAAAAATTAACAATTAACAAACGATAAGAATTAATCAATGTAATCAATAAATACGTAGTTTCTCAACATTATCAACTAACACTATTATGTGTTTATCAATTTAAGAATTATGAGTCTAAATATCTAAACAATATAACATATTTTTAAAAATAATAATGGAATAATATTTGAAGTAGAAAATTTATGCATAATAAATTAAATGTAAATAATAATTGAGAAATAATAAATAAAATTAATGTAGCGTGATTAAAATAGATAGTTCGCATTGAGTTGGATATTGCGAACACCATTATAAAAAATGAACATACATACATACATAGCCTGTCAAAATCATAACCCTCCTTTAGCTTTGCCGTAGTCGGGTAAAAAGAACATATCTGCCTAATAGTTATTTACTGTCGAATTTTGCAATTTTGGATAAATATGTAAATTAAGATATATTTGTTTGCACCCCCCAATTTATTCGTATCTTTCCTACCAATGATTTCCCATCTTACGTACTTTTGCTTTCACATGGAACTAGCAATTATCCATAAAGTTATAAAGAACAATATGTTAAAAACGGCCAAACACAGGTTTGCCCTTGCGGTAGATTTAGGTGTGAGTATGTACGTTTTATACTTTTTTAAATAAGACTGCCAAAGTTACTCTATCCTGCCTTATGAAAACCATGAGTAGAATCCAAGAGTAGTGGTCATCATATCATTGCGAATGCAGACAATGCAACAATGTAGCGTGGTGACCCCACACTAAGGCGGCCTATTGAGATGCTTCTGCATCATTGTATATTGAATCTAAAAATATGCCTATCCATACTTTCTGAGTATCGTTTATGCGTTTTATCGTTTGTGCATTTAAATCAATAATTGTCAGAACCATCCATCATAAGCGCGCATAAGTTAGAGCAGGAAAGACACAGTTCATCATCATACTACGATCGAAATAAGCTTCGATCTCCAGGAGCGGAGTACACAGATGCGTGTTTTTTAACGTCGCTCTCTTGGAGCGTGGTCCACAGACTGAACAAAATCTAAAGTTCTGTTTTTTTTTCAGATCATATATACTAGGAGATCATAATGTATCAAGTGTTTTTGGAAATCGGCTTTGAAGCCGAGTTGAACACGGAAGAGGACCCGGAGTTATTAGAATTGGCAAAGGAGCTATGCAACGAGCACCGAGATACCAGGGCGGCAGCTATAACGGAGCTTAGAAAGATGGTGTTTGGTAAGTGTAAAGTTAAATAAAAATACCAACTCGTCAGACCGAGGTAATATTAAGAAACGTTTTTTTTAAGGAGAGGTCTAATGCTTTATGCTAATCGTTTCTAATTTTCAATCAAAATACTATAACTAAAAAAAAAACTATAAATAAATAACGGAACGGAAATAATCGTTTTTATTCAACTAGATATGATTTGTTAGCATACCGATCGCCGATAGATGATACAAAAACGTTAATTTGAACAAAAAATATCAAATTGATTGATTGATGATTTTCATTTACACATGTTTATACTATAATAGTATTTTTTAGTTATTGTTAGGTCATTGACATTTGTAAACGAACTGTATAAGCTGCGAAAGCGCGAAAGTAAATAGGGTTTAACTATTGGTTCACATTTTTTTGTACTGTCTGCTTTTTTATGTTTGGCCCTGCCAAAATGACTCTACTCTGCCTGATGGAAAGCACAAGCAGAATCCAAGAGTGGTGGTCACCATACTGCGAATGCAGACACTGCAACAATGCAGCATGGTGACCACACCATGACGGGCTAGTGATGCTACGGCATCATTGAGCCTCCGGTCTCGCACTCACCAACGAAACACGACAGCATGATCGCTGTTATTTTACGTTGATTTTCTGTGCGAGGATAGTACCGCCCCGGTCGAGCCGGCCCGTTCGTGCTGAAATCAGCGTAGCTCTACTACCTTGACCACCTTTGCTGTCACTAAAACTATTTTTTTTATTTGTGTTTGCATATAAATGTTTGAGGAACTAATTTTATTTTAATACAATTGTTTGATAAACAAGGAAATAAAACTTTAGCTCTTATGAAGAGTTACTATTATTTACTATACGAGTATTTAAGCCGTTTTTTACTAGTAAGTAGATATCGTGTAACTAATATTTTACCTACCTTGTAAGAGAAAATGAAAGAAATTCATCATATATTTATTAATTATTATTTGCTGTTAAAGTACCTGATTATTCTGAACTTATCTGGACAAATAACTACAGACTTCGATTTAATAAATCTTTGTTAAGTGCTAACTATCTGTATCTAAATAGATTTTAAATGTGAAATAACTTATAAGAACTTTTAAAAAAATATGTGAAATTACAATTAAATAAAGTAGACGTATACATATAGAGAAGATCTGTCTCATCGGTGCGAGCTCATGCCGATATTGCGTGGACTCGTCTGCTCCAACTCACGCATAAAAGTTATAAGCTTTCAATATTGCTTTCCGAGTTTTCCTGTAACGATGTAAAAGTATCTAAATTAAAAATAAGTGGAAGCTGTCTTGATGCCATGACGTCATTCTTGTATTCAGTGGTGTGGCACAATTCGCCGACATACCCTTGACCTACCATGAGTATAGATCACCGTAAATTTCCATATATTTATGTTTTTTTGCAGAACGAGAGGAATGTTTCCCGTTTAGAACTGATGATGAATTCATGTTGCGGTTCTTAAGGGCCAAGGACTTTGTTGTACCCAGAGCGCATAAACTGGTAAGCATAAATCCTCCTCTCAATTTATCGTTGAAGTTTTTAACACCACATTTCCTTTGTGGTAACATTTCCTAGTCATCCTATTAGATCCCCCTTAATTTCATAGTCATTATAGCGCAAATGGACCAAATAAATTATTTATAATATTAGTTTTAATATAACTGCCCTAGGACATGAAACTTTTGTCATATTTAATTTTCATAAAGTATTAAATAAAAATAAAAAGTAAATGAGAAAATAATAGAGAAGGACATTATTATTATTGAAATAAACTAGTGTAGTGTAATGGTTATATTATTAGTGAAATAAATGAAATGAAAACTACAGTAGTGGTAATAGAATTAAATACTAAGTTTAACTACCGTAACCTTACTTGAGTTTGAGGAAGTTTCAGAACTGTTTAACATGACATTTCTTAATGGAAGGAAGACATCCCTAAGGTCAAAGGAAAACATAGGAATAAACTAGATTGTTTGTTTGTCCGTTTGAATTTTAAGTATGAGTAACAATTGTGTCTGTTTCTTTCTGGAAGCTAATGAATTTCAGTTTTAATGTTGACTAATATATAAATTTTGTTGTGGAGGAACGGGTGTTATGTCCCCCTAACACAAATGGAGGGTCCTTCAATCAGACGAGATGATCATGCTTGTCGGGCCACGACGATGTTGTATATATGCTAATCGGTGCGAGAACTTTTATATCGCGACACAGAATTAATAGTTACTCTGTGTTTCGGTGTATCTTCGGTAGATGGCGCTGTAGTATATTCTTGTTGCCGTGTGTGGAAGTCGCCATAAATTAAACGATTTACACCAAGCCTGATTGTTAGTCACTTAAGACACAGTACCTACGTAGTTTCTTTATTGTGCTTTAAGTATTATAGACATAATGAGACCTCTCCGAACAGCGGCGAAGGCGTTAAGCTGTCAGTCCCGGTTTCCATGCAAGCGTCTTTGGCAAACGTTACGGGTAGTAGCCATAAAAAGTCCTGTAATGTCTTTCTCCAGAAGTTTGATATCGATTAGAAGTTGGGATTGTAGAGATCTAATGGTAGACGATATGCGTAAAAATCAAAGTTCATCGTATCACAGTAGATTTAAAGCCAATCCCAGCCTATTTTGGAAAAAAGGCTCGGAGGTAAAAGAAAAACAATCAGTTGTAAATATAACGCCGCGAAATAGAGCCATGCTGATTTCAACACGAACGCCAATGAGTATGGCGACCACCATTATTGGATTCTGCCCTTGCTTTCCATCAGACGGAGTAGATTCACTTTCGCAAGCCCTTACATAAAAAAAATATATAAAAGATGCTTAAAAGCAGAAAAACTTACCCGCAACGTAACGCTTGAACGACACGATAAGTACTTGCACTTAAATCGCTATGGGTCACTGCCATGGGTTTTATCTATTTTCGAAATATATCGATGTGCGAGGTTCGTAAATTGACTCGCATCATAATAATTAAATATTTAATGTTGTCTTACAAATACCTACGTTATTTTGCCAGTGATTTTCTCAAGGATTTAAGTTAAATAACCTTAAGATGACCACTTTTATAAGTACGTAATATACCCGGAAAGTTCTTGTGTAATGAAAATAAATAAATAGTTCTCGACAGTATTTTCAGTATTTAATTATTCACAGTTGGAAACTAATGACGTTGAAATTTAGAAATAGTTGTTAGTAGATCAACTGTTCCGAGTATGACAATGTATTGAGAGAGCCGATATTTTAAATAAACCATTGTTGTTATTGTTCCTAAATATATACTATTTAGTTGTCAAAAATTAAAATGACATAGTTCTTCCGCAGATGGTCCGATATTGCAACTTCAGAGAGGAGCATAAACAATTATATGATGGAGTGGATCTCTGGGGCTTAGGAAAGGTCAAAAATGCATATGAAGGCAACATGGCTGACCGTCCAGACATTGGACGCATCTGTGTATTGAGATTTGGTAAGTAGTTGTCATGTTTTTTGAATTGGACGGGTTAAAGTCGGGATCTGGTTATAACATGAGAGGTCTGTAGCTACTTCTGTACATAAATGGGCAGGCTCGACCACATTGATTCCAAGGCCTCGGAGAAAAACGCTGAAAACTGTTAAATATTGCTCTCATTGGTTTTCACTAAGCCAGTGAGGTCATCGGAGTACAAACCATCCTAAGTCCGTAGGAGAAAATTACTCAAATGTTGGCAATGCACATACGGCTCTTATGATCATGACGGCTAAAACTACCATCAGGGTCACCTGATGGTGACAGTGGCCACGATGCCTTCATGTAACATTTGTGACAAGCACTAACATAAAAATCCTTTGATAAGTTCTGAAATAAGGTGTTTGAATATTTTTAGGTGTATGGGACACTAATGAGTTCCCTATCGAAGACTTAGTGCGTGCTGCGACGGCAATTGCAGAAATTAATTTGCGACAACCAAAGATTCAAGTCATGGGATCCACTGTAATCGTAGACCTCGAAGGCATCACGATTAAACATATAACAGCGATGACACCCACAGTTGCTTACCAAATTGTCTGTTTGTTGGGGGTAAGTAGTTGTATACCAACTTGTTATCTACCAAAATGAATCTGTTGATGGGCCTATCAGGCTAGTGACAAGCGATCCTAACTCTAGAACTGACTAATAGTGAATTCGGGTCCCAACCCGGATCTATTAATACTTCTGTGTCTGGGTGTAGTTCATCCATAAAATTTATCTATTCAGAAATATATAAGCAGTCGAATTTTGTAAGCATGTTTACGCTATGTTTACCTACCAAATTATTGTACTTATAACAGAATTATTGATCCTGGATGAGAGTCGAATCAATGACCTCTAGCTTGTGAATAACCACTAAGCCAATGGGGTGTATTATTCAAGGGATCAAAGCAAAATGAAGATCGAATTTCTTCATTCATATTCAAATTAGAGTAACTAATAAACATCCATTTTTTGCTTGCAGCTGGCGATGCCAATGCGCCTCAGATCCATTCACGTCATAAACTACTCTTGGATGCTAAACACCGTCTTCTTTCTCTTCAAACGTTTTATACCTCAACGAGCATGGGAGGCCATTCATTTCCACGGTAGTGATTTAAAATCTCTCCAGCGCCATATTGACTTGGAGTGCCTACCTCCAAGCTTAGGAGGCACTTGTAGAAGTGGAGCGGATGTACATCATTGGTTAAAGAAAATAAGGAAGTACAGAACTAAGCAGTTTGATAAGGATATGAAACAATTAGGTTATGTAATAAAAGAGTGATAGTTGTACTACCTGTTTCTGATGATTAGGTAAATTGTGATACAAATTTTAGGAATATGCTACTTAATTCATATTATTTTACCGGAGGCCCATACCCCAACCCTCCTACCCTATCTTCCCCCCCCCCCCATCCCCCAAAGGTCGGCAACGCACTTGTGACGCCTCTGGTGTTGCAGGTGTCCATGGGCGGCGTTAATCGCTTACCATCAGGCGATACGTCTGCTCGTTTGCCCGCCAATTACACAAAAAAAACATGCGAAAAAATACATTATATTTAGGTCAACATTAGTATTTTGTAAGGATAATATTGCCTTCATTTAATAACATTGATCAACAAATCCATTTAAAAAAATGGTTTTGCAATTATGGACATTTTGATAATCACTCTGATTTAGTAGGCATAATTTTCATTGTTTAATTACTTGTTTTCTAACTTTCATTATATTATCATCTACTGTGGGTTTATTTCTTTTTAGTTTTCGTTTGATTATGTGATGTTTATCTCCTATGTCATTGCCTTCAGAAAAGGTTGTAAACAATTTTATAATAGGTCTTTACCTATGAAATTGCAGTTTTGTATGCAATAAGTAAAAGTACTTATTTTTTCAATTTTTTTATTTCTGTTATTCGAAGTAAGTACTTTTACTTATTGCATACAAAACTGCAATTTCATAGGTAAAGACCTATTATATGAAATGTTACATGTGATAGTACATAACGCAAGAATGTACAAAACTAAAATAAAAATTCTTAACATTTATCATTTAGTCTCACAATTTAGAACCCAGCTGCCTCATTGGTTTCAATTCATTTACATAAGTTTTTAATTTGTCACACGGTGAACCTGAATTGCAAAAGTAAAAAAAAACATATTTTTGGAGTTTACTCCTTAAGAATCGATTTTCATATATAAGGCGCCCGGTATGAGAAAAATATGAGAGGTAAAATCTACTGATGAATGACCTCGTTACTTTTTTGGTGCGCATGCACCAAGAGCACTAGCTCTTGGTGCATGCGCACCAAAAAAGTGCACCCAATCATGTATGCACATTTTTGTCACGTAGTGGTTGTAGGAGCCATGAGGTGATGGTGGTTACTTCATAGTAGCTAACTATAGCTACTATGAAGTAAAATTTTAAAATTTACTTCATAGTAGTGTAACATTCGTTTTTTAATATAATATTTAAATTGTCTTTTAAAATTTATAACAGCGACCTCCCTCTCGCTGAGGTGATAAATGTATCTAGGGCAACGCGCGGTCAAGTGGCTTGCTGTCTGTTTAACCATAAATGCGATAGATGGCGTTAGTTTCATCGATACCTACCCTGTATGATTACACTAACAGACAAGTTGCATAGATCTGTGTACCAAAGTATAAGAAATATATTACTTTTTTAATTTTGTAACATTATATAAATTCAGTTTGACATTGTAATGTCATTTTTCTCTCAGGTCGACATCAGGAGGGGATAACCTTCTATATGTATCGACAACAAACTTATAAAAGAGGGTGTAACAACTGTGAAAAGGACTTTTTTCTTCTATCTGATCCTGAGTAAGGACTTATTTCATCTGTATTCTTCTGTGGACGCTTCGGCTGTAGTCCTCCAAACACAAGCTACCTTGAGCAGTGGGAAAAGACGGATCGCCTGTATCCGTGAGGAAGCGGCTCTAGGAGTGGTCACTCAGCCCTTCCTGTGGCTGTGAAGAAACCATGCAGAAGGAGGAAGGAGTCCTGCGTGACGAGGCTTAAGGCTGAAGGACCTGCGGATGAAAGCCAACTAGGGCCTGTGATGAGCGTATGCAGACCCTAAATATTCCAGTACTGCTTCCAGACTGGAGAAGTAATCAATCGAAGGAGGACAATAAACAGCCCCCAGAACCATTTTGGTTCCCCTCACAGAGACCTCAAGAAATAGAAATTCAGCGGTGGTGGAGCCGGGAGGGGAAGAAGCTAGAATTTTAAAGGGAAGGGAACAGTGTATGTATATAGCAACTCCGCCACCCCTCCTACCGACACGATCATTTCATACAAGAATGTAGTCTGTGAGGGGGTAGTAGGTAGAAAGAAGATTTGGCTTGAGCCAACTCTCTCATATCAGGATGGCATGTACGTTGGTGTCGTTGAAAGCCTCCGCCAAGTCTCCAAAGTGACTGGGCAGGCTCTGTGCATTAAGGTGACATACATTAAGCAGATGCTTCGATTGGTTGCTGAATTTACACCGTAGGCGTTCACCCAATGTCTCAGTTAAGGAAGCAAAACTGTCTTCGTCGGAAGATATAGCAGACTCATAAGCAGAATTATCTGAGTGATAATTAGGGGTAATCATCTTACTAGCGGTGAATGTAAAATATATACAATGGTATATGTAAAAAATATTAATATATAAACTAAATTAAAATTATCCTTTCATATGGTATTAATCTTATTTTCAGTTGGATAAACTCTTTTTGCGTATGTTTAGACATTCGTACTTAAGAAGTAAACTCCAGTCGTGCGTCGGAGCTGACACACACAATTTTTTTTTTATATATTTTCTCCTTTTTAATAGTTACGAAAATGGATCATCTTAAAATTATTTATTTGGTATTTTAATCTTGAAATTCTTACTTCGATGAGATTATGCAATTGGTTAACCATTAATAGTTTCACTTAATACTGTAGACATTGGAGTGTTTACTATTTTTATATGTATATTTTTTAAATAATTTTGAGAATTTAAAAGAATAAATATTATATTTGATTTTCTGGTTTTTCTTTTCAATCTCATAACTACGTAAGACAGGTGATTCTTGCAGATGAGAGAAACGGTATTAAATAAGTACCTGCACATCCGACCCACCAAAGATGCACAAGGCATCTTGTGACTGCGTGAGTTCTTAACACGTCTTATACTTTTAGATCTTGTTCATGCTTCAATCAGAAATTAAAACTATTCCTAGCCCAATTTATATCGTCGAACGACCGTAAAAGAATGATGAACGTTATTCAATTTTCTAAGTAAAGCTTTAACATATATTTTACACGTCGGATTTAAGGCGTTGGAATTTTCTCTCTCTCAAAAGGAAAACTAACACAAACCAAAGAGGTGTATTTTTAAGTCATTGAACATTGGTTAAATAAAAACTATGCAAGTACAGTATAGGGTCTTGGGTTGGCCTTTTGAAGAAAGATCCACTTTTGAGTCGACCTGTCCATACAGACATACAAGTCCCCGTGAGTTTAATATATAATACCTACTAGAAATTTAAGAAAATAAAACAGTAAGTATACAAAGAGGGAACGAAACTTAGAACTCCAATCAATCTCCAAACGACTTGAAACGGAGACAGTTAGCCGTGATATTAAAGTGAGAGTCGACTTAAGTTGTTTGTTTTCGATTTACATTAAGTTGAGTAAAAAAGTACGAAGAATAAGGACATCCGTTATTAGATTGTATATCAATATGAAGAAAGTTTATAGGAGTAAATTTAATAATAGCCCTTAGTTTCAAAGATATAAATAATTTTCAAGTTGATCAATTGATCAGTATCATGATTTTTTTAAGTGTTTTTTTCTTAATGCAAGTGATTTGAACTTGTTTCATTTTTTTTTTGTAAAAGGCGGGCAAACGAGCAGACATATCGCCTGATGGTAAGCGATTAACGCCGCCCATGGACACCTGCAACACCAGAAACAAGTGCGTTGCCGACATTTGGAGGGATGGTGGGGGAGATAGAATAGGTTGGTTGGGGTATCCTCACTCACTCGGTGAAACACAGCGCAAGCACTATTTCACACTGGCTTTCTGTGAGGCCGTTGTATAACTCCGGTCGAGCCGACCCATTCATGCCGAAGCGTGGCTCTCCCACGGTGTTAGAGTTAACCACTCATAGAGTTGTTGTGAATTAGGACTAAGACAGCCTTATATAAAAGTAGTGTTAAGATATTTTCGTCGTATTTCGTTAAGTGAGTGACGTTAATGGAGACAACTGTGACGCATTTGTGAGTTTTGAGATGCGGGTACCTCCATCAGGTTTGTCTTTTACAATGAAAAGGTTTTACCGTGGGAGAGCCGCGCTTCGGCATGAATGGGCCGGCACGACCGGAGTGATACCACGACCTCACAGAAAACCGGTGTGAAATAGCGCACACGCTGTGTTTCACCGACTGAGTGAGGATACCGGAGGCCCATACCTCAACCCCTCCCCACATACCTTTCCTCATCCAACAAAGGTCGGCAATGCACTTGTGACGCCTCTGGTGTTGCGGGTGTCCATGGGCGGCGGTAATCGCTTACCATCAGGTGATACGTCTGCTCGTTTGGGTGGCTTCAATACATCCAACGACGAGATTAACGTAACCACAACGTTGTCTTGAGAGTCCCCAACCCGCACTAGGCCAGAGTGGGGACGCATGGCCTTAACCCACTCCTGCAAGTAGACCCGAGCCCAGCCCAGCAGTAGGACATTACGGGTTGTTTATATTTATATTGTTGATTATAGAAACCATTACATGACAATTAAATGTTAAATGTCCAAGGATATAAAGCTTTAACTGCCAATAAACGTTGTTTACTAAATGTGTTGTAATATTCTATGACCTATTTATTGACCTGTTGATCGTTTAATGTTATTATGACTACCGATTGAGCTATTATCCATTTCATCTTTTGGTATATTTTTTTTATTTATCAGCCTTTCAAAGTACTAACTGTACTGCTCTACCTGATAGAAAGAATGAGCAGAATCGAAGAGTGGTGGTCCCCAAACTCAAAGCGAATGTAGACAATGCAGCATGATGACACTATGGCGGCCTATCGAGACGCTTCTGCATCATTGCGCCTCTCCAACGAAACTCGACATCACGAATATTTCATGGTATCTCATATATTCTCTCGTTTTAAATAAATACAACACTAATCCTGTCCTATATTCGTGTCTTCTTGTCCATTTATAAGTATGAATATGAACGAAACCGGCAAAAAAATATGTAATGGTATTCCGTTGATTAATCGCCTGTGTATATTGCAAGCGATATACGACAAAAACCAATTATGACCAGCCAACCGAAAAGTGATAGGGTTTTACTTGAGCAATAACAAGTATTTTCAAGAGAAAGGACAAAGACAGATCATAGTCTGGTCGAAACATCAGACAAATCAATGGTATGGATCGTGTTTTATTCCCATAAAAATCATCGTCATCTTTCTAGACTAAAAATAATGATTAGAAACTGATATGATTTCTTCTCCTAGCCTTTATTATTCCCAATATTATTTATTTTAGGATTTACCTGAATATCAGATTTTCCACAGAGCGAATATCATCGGACCTACGCAACCCTGAGGGTGAACTGAATTCAAAGATTGAACTAGTTATAGTAGAACAGTATATTTAAGGGCACTGACTTCCCAAATAACGATTGCTATAGATGTTCGTGACAAGCGGGACCGACGTCTTAACGTGCTCTCTGAGGCAAGGCCATCTGCCATACTTCGGGCTGCTATTAAGAATTTATTGTAAGAAAAACCCAACTGCAGTCCGACCAGGGAATCGAACCCTCGACCTTTGGATCTGCAGTCGCTTACGCTAACCACTAAACTAGATCCCCCCTTAGGAAGGAGGTTTCAGCCTATTTAGTATGGATGAATACTGACGACGGACGGTTACTGATAATACATATTCTGCTGCAGACTTCTTTTACCTTATAAAATAAATATTCATGAGAAAACTTTGAAAACATATGAGTAACGATATTATTACAAACGTATATAACTTTGGGCGTTTTCTAGCAGTTGGCTAATAATGTGTAGCAAACTTCAGCAACACGTTTATTCTTCTGAAACAATTATATTGTAATTTCAATATTTATGTAAAAACAGGGTACATAATAATTAAAATTGTATTATATAATAATTTTATTTATTTATTTTTTATTTATTTAAACTTGATGCACATTTTGCACAAAGGCGGACTTAATGCCATGGGGCAATCTCTGCCAGTCAACCTTAAGGTGATGTGGAATTATGAAGTGGTAGGTGCATAACAGAATATAGTATATTATGTCATATATATTTGATTCGTTGGTGTGGGATAAAACTAATATACACAAATCACTACTGGAATTTGTACATAAATACAAATAATGTGCCTTGAAAATAAATCTAGTATTTTTAAATGGAACTGTAGAGATTACTGATAATATTTTAGCATTACTTCAGTACAAGTGGGCTGGATCGTTCGGTCTGAGACCACAGCATCTCAGAAATCTCAGAAAAACAGTATTAGGTAATCATTCTTTGCGTTTCTCGGAATAAGTGAGGTTATCAAAGCCCAAAGCTGCTCTTATTCCTCTGATGTTAAACTGTTTAAAAACACATTGAAGTTTTCGTTATAGATAGCAAAATACTCGATACTGAATAACCATTCTATAATATACCAATACAATAACATTGATAGTATTCCATCGACGCTTAATCCGGCCTTTGTTGACTCTGCCTGTTAATTAACTTTTTCTCATTATCGAAAACACGTACCTACATATGAACTAACATAAAGTCAGTAAATATTTTAATTAAAAAAAATCTTGTAACATTAAAATAATCGTATATTATACTAATTGAACCTTATTGTCGTACCGCGGATAACGCCGCGGGACAAAGCTAGTCTAAAAAATGGATCTCATGGATCATCAACTACCTGCCAGTGAAAGTCCCGTCAAAATTGGTCCAGCCGTTCCACAGTTCCAGAACAAACAGACAGATAGACAGACAGACCGACAGACAAAGCAAAAATTGTAAAAAATGTTATTTTGGTATATGTACCGTGTATACATACATATGCATTAAGATAAAAGAGGTTATTTTAATATTACAAACAGACACTCCAATTTTATTTATTTGTATAGATATCTTACAGACTACAAGTACCTTCTAGAAACTTGTAATTTTGCATGAACTTCTATGTATGTAAGTGCATGAAGATATAAGTGAGGGATGATATATATGTATCTGTGTAATTGTGTTAGGTAATATTGCTTTTATACGCGAACTCTAAATGTGCACCACAAACTACAAATCACTAGTAAGTCCATCTAAAGGTTGCCTGGAAGAAATCGCAGTCTGCGATAGGTCCGCCCATTGTACCACTGTTTGATTTGTTATTATCTTCATTGTATATTTCCTTTTATGATGTGCAATAAATGGTGCCTATCTACCTATCTATAATGTAATAAATAATAGATGAATATACAAGTTTAGGTTATATACATTCCTGAGTGTCACAATTTGTTATTCCCATAAAATAACTTTAAATAAAATAGTTGAACACGAACCTGCTAATTGGAACATCAATGTTATTAATCTGTTAATTTCATTTTATAAATTAAACTAAGTTATCAATCCATATATCTATCTATATGAAACACATTAAGTCCCGTGAGAACAGTAAAATCATTTCTGAGGTGCTGGAAACCACGGCTTTGACTCTGAACAAATTAATAATAGACTAATATGACGTTGGACTGGTGTGATTTACAGTTACCTTTGCTATAGCGTCTTTTTTTTTAATTATAGATAGTTATTCTATTTATAATTGAAATCTATAAAATCTACTAGCTGCCCCGGCAAACGTCGTTTTGCCATAAATTTTTTTAAGGATGGGTGACCCTTACCATTTAGGGGGATGAAAAATAGCTCACAAAATTTCATGAGAATCGGTCAAGCCGTTTCGGAGGAGTTTGGCAACTAAAACTGTGACACGAGAATTTTATATATTAGATAAACCTATAAAATTGCAGTGTCTGTTTCTATTATAAAAAGACATATTATACTGTAGAGTTTTATTATAATTTTTATGATACTTTAATTATAATAGGAGCATTTTTTCTTTTCTCGACAGGTTACAAACGGATAAGTGAAGAATTATAGGACCGAGCCAAAATTCTTCCCTAAATAATATTTTCCTTTGAGTGCTATAACGTCTTCAAATTATAGATAGGTTACACATAATCCGAAGTCCTAGTTGGCCAAATCGGAGACCTGTCCCCGCCAGCATTGCTGCCATGCTGGCGGGTGAGGAGTGCTAGGACGCAGTGGTCTCTTTCTGTGAGGCTGTAATGCTCCAGAAAGAGGCCGCTGAACGGGATCGGGAGAGGGCCGATCCCTAGCGTAGGCGGCGTCGCCGACGATACCAGCCGCCGACAGGACCGCAAGCTGCCAGAGAGTGGGGACCTCTAACTGATTAATTGATGCGGTCAGCGATAGGGGGGCGGCCTGGTCGCCAAACTGCGGTCAGGCCGCAACACAACGCAACAGTTGGGCCGATAGGCAGGGGGAAGCCGAGGCTTCCCCCAGGATAGAGTCTCTCTAGACGCGGTGTCGTTCCTGGGGGGGACCTGAAATAACATGGTCCGGGTCTTCCCCAGAGCTGGGCGCCTGAGACCGGATGCCGGAGTGGTTTTTAGTGGAATCACCACATACTTGGCTCCTCAGCCCCCGAGGAGCCGGAGATCCGAAGGGATTTTCCGCCTCGTCAAAAAAAAAAAGGTAACACATGATCATTGTACCATCCGGGCCCGTTTACTAGCATACGACACCAGGCTCGGCCCAGCCCGCGCATCGCCAGGTCTAATATAAATCTTCACTTATCTTTTTATAACCTGTCGAGAAAAAAAAATGCTCCTATTATGATTAAAGTTTCATAAAAATTATAATAAAACTCTACAGTATAATATTTTCTTAACATCTTTTATTCATTTAATTACCCACCATGTTTTCTTTTCACGGCAAAGAAAAATACGAACTTAATAATTAAAAAAATAGCTCTGAAATTAATTAGCACAATAAAGACATTTCATTTACATTCATATTTCAATTACCCTGGGTATCAAAGCTCACAATCGGAACACAAAAAAATACCTTACAGATGGACGGTATTTCAATTTATATTATCCTCTGCGACGGTGTACGATCCACGTTTATAACAAGGTATTAGATTGCTTAGATCAGACGACAACGTGACGATAACGGCTCGACTTTTTTCGTTTTTATTTCTCCGAGTTTATCATCAACAGTCCATTGATAGATTTAGACCACTACTTGGAAAGGAGGTATTGGTTTACTATAACAGGCTGTCCAGACGGATTGCTATAGAGTTTGTTTACGTTTACTTCTCTACGCAGGAACGGGCGTTTGGAGGCGAGGTAGTCATATCTGGCGGGCTCCGAGTAGCTAGCCTGAATCTCCCCCAACCATCTTTTGAAGCTGTCAAAAGGTGGCAGCAAAATTGTGATTCTTGAATGTGCTGATGTTCATGAGCGACTGTAGTTATTTAATATCAGTTGTCACTCAGATTCCCCATATGTAAGACTCGTTAGTGTGTCATTACTCGAAGTGATCGTGTGTGGTGACCTACTGCTGGTGTGATCATAGTAAACAGGAGACAGGAGTTATAGTAATAGGCGTACAAAAGAGATTACTCTTATAAAATCTACGCTCAAGTATGTAACTACAAATAAAACGTTCGCAATCTATACATCTATACAAATAAATAAGATTGGAGTGTCTTTTATACATCTATAAAAATAAATGAAATCGTAGTGTCTGTTTGTAATATTAAAATAACCGCTTTTTACTTGATGCATATGTCAAAAAGGTACGAGTATTTTAAAAAAAATCTGTCTGTGTGACTGTCTGTCTGTTTGTTCCGGGTAAGCTCTGGAATGGCTTGACCGATTTTTAAGGGACTTTCATTGGCAGGTAGCTGATGATCCAGGGAGTAACTTAGGCTACTTTTTTTTAGACTAACTTTGTCCCGCGGCGTTACTTGCGGTACCGCGGGTTAGCTAGTAATGTATATAATGTTTAAAAATATTTTCAGTTAAGTAAAGAGTCGTGCAATGTAAAAGAAATTCATACGTAACAAGATGGTAAGGGTTTGCGGTAAAAACAAGGGCTACTTGAGGTTGACCGTTGTCAAGCCGTCGTACTTGAGTATGAGATTATGTGGACCTTACTTTGAGTACCGATGGATAGCCTAGGATACCTACTCGTAGTATGACAGTAGAAGCTATAATATTCTCAAAGGAAATTTCAATGGAAAATTTTACGTATATTTTTATTACACAATACGTGTATGTTTCTCAGAAACATGATCTTAATACCAATGGCATTGATAACACATCTTCCTAGCCTTTATTATTCCCAAGATTTTGGATCGGCTACTAGTTTAACCGGTTTTACCTGAATATCAATATCAGTGAACTGTATTTGAAGGTTCAACTAGCTGTCAGTTGTCAGTATATTTGAGGGCACTGACGTCCCAATAACGATTGCCATAGATGTTCATGACAACCGGGACCGACGGCTTAAGGTGCTCTCCGAGGCACGGGCGGGAAACACCGCCATATTACATACTCCGGGCTGCTATTAAGAATTTCTTGTAAGAAAAACCCAACAGCAGTCCGATTCGGGAATCGAACCCGAGACCTCTTGATCTGCAGTCGCTTACGCTAACCACTACACCAAAGGCATTGATAAGAGTACATTAAAAGTGGCATTAATAACACACTCGAATTCATAATTTGAACATCATTAAATTTATGTATCTAGGTTAAGCATTATTTAAATTGTACTAGGTATATTTATTTTGGTAATGTTCTTTTGCAAAAATTGTATTGGCCCAGTAAATTATAGTTATAATAATTATATTCCCTATTCTTTTAGTGTAAACAGGGGGCAAATATGTCGTCTATGGACCTTTACCTTTGTGTGTACCCTTTGTATGAAACGAAATTCATTCGTCTTTTCAACAAATCAACTTTAGGAATTTGTTTAAATAACTACTGATCTAATTACAATAGTAGACAACAATGTTTTTGTTTCAGTTACTTTGAACAAAAAACAAGTCTTATTTACCATTTAATAGGAAAACAGAAGTACCAGTCGACGTTCATTCATAATTCACTCATTAACTTACATAAAAATAAGTTTCCGACCGTTTGCTTAAGACGTGCACTTTCAAAGTAATGAACTTAGAAAATGTATCCTTCTCGCTTATAAGTTCCTGGTACTTACGATGCTTAAGACAGAACTTTATGGTTTTTCTTTAAACTGTTGCCTTTCTTTACATTTTCTTAGAAAATGAATTGTAGTCTTACTTGAAGCCACTCTGAGAACAGGGTTCGCTTGATGGAAACTTATTTAAATGTAACAACTGAATTATCAAACTATTAATTACAGAGCTACACATCTTCCTAGGCTTTATTATTCCCAAGATTATTTGAGTTCGGCTACTAGTGCAACCGGTTTTGCCTGAATATCAGTTTTTTCACGGAATGACTGACATCTGACTGCTAACTGAATTCAAAGGTTGAACTAGTTTTCAGTTTGTTACCAATATGGGTCAGAAGATCAAAACAAAACGAAAACTTACTCTGTTTCAGCTCACTGAGACTATATTACTGATTTTATTTTTTTATTTTTATAAGTATTATAATTTTACAAAATACGATATAAAATTTACAGAGCGTTAGAAAAACATGCCGATCGCAGCGGCGATAACGGGACGACTCCTTATATCTGACTTACAAGATTAACAATAAAATATGCGTTTTGAAACCGCATCGCTTACAATACCCTTATGACTGTAAAACTATTTTACTAGTCAAGTCAGACTTTAGGTTTCAATATATTATCCTAAGTTTAAAGAAGTGATGATGTTTTAAGTTGTTATAGAATTTATGTTGTTATAAATAAATTTCAGAACTGACCATTGAATTTGGCACCCATTTAGAAATCACCTCTTTTGTCTTTGAAGTGAACAACCAAGGCGTATCTCATAATATTGAACTCGCATTTTACATTAAATTTTTGATGGGATGTAATGTTACATGACATTACACGATAGAAAGCTTGAGACGACGCTATACATTTTCAGCTGTGCGATCATTTCAACTACTATAGTTAATTGTTCCGAAGACTTCATTTTTTTTTAAAGGACCGGCTCGACATTTAAATGAGACTGCCCAGAACATCTGCCTCCAGCGAATTGCCGCCGGAAACGATGTCATCTAAAGTACCTACTCAGGGTACGGACACATAAAAGGTAGTTTCCGACACAGGTGTTTATATCGACGGTCCTGAACTTAATGTTAGGCAGTTATTGCCTGTAGGATGTATGATATTGAAGCTAAATATCTGCAATAGAAATAGGTAGATATAGCCAGGAATAGATCAGGCAGACGTAGTGTAATGCGCAAGATGGACCGACGGCTTGAATAAGTGGCTGGCAGAATATGGATGACGATTGACAAAATTAATAATATTATTTTACGATTAATAAATAGCTAAATAAAATACATTTCAGATTACATGATTACATTTTGGAGTTCTAAATACACGAAATTTAAATTAAACGTGTACAACAAAAAAATATCTTGCATCATTAATTCACCTGTACTTACAAACAAACTTTGAAAACATTGAAACAAAAGGCCTCTGCCAAGAATAATATTAGTACGCTCGCCGTACTCGACCACAACGGGAATAAAACGAAATTCATACAGCAAACAAACAACATTATTTACATAATTCTCATAGAGTTTTATTTACGGCACATAACGTTGGCGCCGGTGTACCTGAGTGTACACTACCTCAACACCGGCTGTAGCTTTAAAATTTGGTAATATACACGAGAAAAGCCAATTACAGTTACTAGTTAGACTGTTACTTATTTACCTCTAAACCTCAGAATAGCAACTCTCAATGCTGATGTATTTTGTTATTAAAAACAGAAAAGATCAACCGACTTTCTAGAGCATTTATTACTTGGCTAAAAAGTTGTTTTTGTTTCAAGTACGAGTACTTCTGATGGACTGTGAAGCTTTTTGACGATATAAGGGACAAATGAGCAGAAGGGGAGTTAATAGTAAGTGATTACTAGCGCCCTGCCGCCCTTTACAACTCCTAAAAATAATTCTTGTGACACGTTGTTGCTCACGAAGTACTTCGAAACTATCTGTTTCTAATGTTTTTAAACCGACTTCAAAAAAAGGAGGGGGTTTCTCAATTCCCTTAAGTATATTTATATATATATTTTTATGAGTGTTCGCGGATAACTTCGTCGTTTATGCACCGATTTAGATTATTCTTTTTTTAATGGAAAGGAGATGTCCCAACGGTAGTACCATGATAAGGACATTAATATCTCATGATGGCATCCGAAAGAAATCACGTCGAACCTTGAAGTCGGTTTTACTGTTGTTAAAATTGTACTTGTCTTTATAAGATGTGTGTTGTATGCCCAAGATAGACCATAAAGCTTAAACGAATAAGAAAAAGATTGAAAAGAGGTGCAGATGAAGTTGCGAGGGTTAGCTATATTAACACATATTGGATTATTTTGTAAAGTGATTCTTCCTTGAATTGAAACGTTAACCTTTGTTCTTAAAAATTTGCCATTGTTTGAATAATGAAGCCAATCGGAAAAAGCATATATTACTGTTGAAACGAAAATGAAATATTTTTCGTGGAAACACAGATACGAGGATTTATGTTTCATCAAAAACCAATTACTGACGGATTCAATTTCAATGGAGAATAAATAATAAACATTTTTGGTAAATCAAAACGCAATACCGTTCATAAGTATAATCATAAACATTTTATTTAACCTGAACCATATATTTTGAAAATCGCTTAATGTAACCTTAAAACGAGCAACTCTTGTAAATACATATAACCCGAATCTCTGGATTTACTCTCTAGGGTAAGCCTGAGATTCCGGTACGTAGATATGAATATATTAACGCACTAGCTGACTCGTGCCCACTTCGTTGGGCGGTAAACATTTTCTTCTCCAACTTACTTTGTAAATCCAGCTACCACGAAAAAGTCTTTCTACTTTTCGAGTTATTATATAGCCTATGTCACTCACAAATAACGTAGCCTTCTATTGGTCAAAGAACTTTCAAAATCAATTCAGTAGATCCAGAGATTAGATTAGCCATAATTGATCCTGCTGCATTGTCCACATTGTATCGTGACTATCACTCTTGGATTCCACTCATGCTTTCCATCGGGCAGAGTAGAGACATTTTGGTAGTTAACCTCTAAAACCAAGTATTAAACCTACAAAACTTAAAAAAAGACAAAGGTTTTAAGTTGTGTAAGCTAAGATTAATATTTATTGAACCTAGTTGCAACATTCTCAGTGACTATTATAATACTGAATTTGTTTGTGTTTTCTATACTGTTGTGTTTTAAATAGCAAACAGATAATCATGAAACAAGATCAATACTCACTTTTGATGTGAAATATCTATAGGCCAGGGATAAACCTAATTTTCGGCGTGGACGTGAATTTCCATAGCAACGCTTCGCCACTATATTATTGTGTATTATAGTGTTTGATGTGAAATATCTATAAGCGTGGGTACACCTGATTTTTGGCGTGGCGAATTTCCAAATTTGTATTTAATAAAAATGAATATTAATATAATAAACAGTCATCTTATTTTATACAAAAAAATTTCGATGTTTCACATCTGCCAGGCGTACCGTGACGGCTCACGTTTTTAGTACAAGCACTTTTTTTGTACAAAAAGGATCATAACTGGACTCATTGAAAAAAAAGTAATATTCTTGAGGAATTCGGAATTATCCGGTAGATTAGGCAAAACAAAAGCAACACGGATAAATCAGCGGACAAAGCCTAGTTATAAAATGAAAGTATTGAATGAAGTAGATAAATTATTGCATTTTTTCCATGAACATTGCTCGTGGCAGCTGGGAGACGGGATGAGCGTAATCTGAAAGAAAAGAAATGATTACAGTTGCGTAAGAACTCGCAATTCTATGAAACCACTATTCAACATCACGGGGATTGAAATTAAAATGGTTTAACTACGCAAATATCGGTTTTCTAATATATGTCATTTAAATCAATGTATTGAAGTTTGAAAATCGAATAATCTGAAATCGGCTCAAAGGGTTGGTTGACAGCACGGAGCAAATACAAAGAGGAGATGCCCTAATGAGATTTTTGTATGAAGCAATGCGTGACAATTTGCGGGGTGAGGGGGTGTTACTTTACACTTTTCCATCTACCAGACAGTAGCAAAACTTTGTATTTGCTTCGTGGTTGACAGTATATGTATGTTTGCTCACTTACGTCAGATAACTGTGTGATGAAAATTTGCTCAGATAAAAAATATCTGAGAAAATTTGTTCTGCATTTACGTGTGATTTGTCAATAATGTATATATTTAGAAATATGTAGGTATGAATATTAGCATTTTGGTTATATAGTACAGACTTTGTAGTTTTAACCGACTTCAAAAACGGAGGAGGTTCTCAAATCGACTGTATTTCTTTATGTTTGTTACTTCAGGACTTTCGACTGGATGAACCGATTTTGATGATTTTTTTTTATTTGAAAGCTGGTGCTTCCACATCCCAGACACGCTAAATCCTTAATTAATTACAATTTCTACAGCAAAGGCCACTAATAAAGTAAGTAACACCGAGTAATAATTTCATTTTGCTTTGTTCTCTAATAACGGTTGCAATATCCTACAATAACTCAGCTGTCATCGACAGAAATGCTTTGTTTCGCTCAAGATGTATTCAGACTATTGGAACAATATCCTCTAGAAATGTTTCTGTTGGTTGAAGACAGCGGTTAATTTAGTCAGGAGATGTTCATACAGACAGGAGAAACTGTTCTATTTTGTGATGGTTATGAGCAGTGTAATCTATACCAATAAGTACAATTGAAGTGTCTATTTGTAATCTATACATCTATTAACCGACTTCAAAAAAGGAGGAGGATTCTCAAATCGACCATGTATATTTTTTTTATGTGTGTTTGCGGATAACTTCGTCGTTTATGAACCGATTTTGATTATTCTTCTTTTGTTGGACAGGAGATGTACCGACGGTGGTACATCCCAGGGAAATCGAGAGGAACCCTCATTTTTTTCATGCACATACTATGTTTTTCGTATATTTTCTGAAAATACTCTTGTATTTGCGTCTGGTAGTCATCATTTAATGATGATGAGCTGATGGTGTAAGGTACAACTTCTTAACGGTTAGGGGTTGGAGGATAATTCTTTCGATTTCATACGTATCTATAGACCTTTAGTTGTATACTGTCAAGTTTTTGAGGTGTATTCGAAAGGGTATGCTTCCGAAGTGGTCCCATTGCCACCATATCAGGATCTGATGATGGGATGCCTGGGAAATGGAGGGAATCCCTCATTTTCTTAGGCACGTGCTATAAATTATATGAAATAGTTCAACTTACTGATAACCTACGATTGCTTGCACTAAAAATGCCGCTGCCGGATAGCTACTCCTCACATAGCACAAAACAACCCAAGCGGGCAGACACGCGCGGGCTAACGTCGTTGATGGTCGTCTCGAAAAAAGGTTTTAGGTACCTAGCACACATAATAATACTACTATTTATGAACATAAAATTAGGTATAGACAAGAACTGGCATAGCAATTTATGAAGAGCCAGTTTATTTTAAGCTTTTAACTGTTTTTTGGCAGGGAGTTGTCGTTGGATAGTTTTTGGAATTTGGTTTTTTTTTATAAAAAGTTTTTTTTTATGTCTGGCTCTGCCAAAATGGCTCTAGTCTACGTGATGGAAAGCATAACCAGAATTCAAGAGTTGTGGTCACCATACTGCAAATGCGGACAATGCAAGAATGCAGCATGGTGACCCACACCATGGCGGCCTAGTGCTTCTGCATCATTGTGCCTCCGGTCTCTCACTCACCAACAAAACACGACAGCACGATCGCTGTCAATTTATGTTGATCTTCTGTGCGAGATTAATCTTCTGAAAATAAATAAAATTGAAGTGTCTGTTCGTAATCTATACATCTGTTTAAAAAAATACAATTGAAGTGTCTGTTTGTAATATTAAAATAACCGCTTTTTACTGAATGCATTTACATATGCCAATTCTTGTCTGTGTCTGTCGGTCTGTCTGTTTTTTTTTTTGACAGGACTTTCACTGATAGGTACCTGATGATATAAGGTGTAACTTAGGCTACTTTTTTTAGACTAGCCTTGGTCTGCGGCGTTGCCCGCGGTTATTGTCGTACTGCGGGGAACAAAGCGGGGTTCGGCTAGTATGTTACTATATTGATAGATATATGTATATACCAAGGACTGTATGCTTTGATTGTTCTCTTTATTTTGTGGTATAAAGTAAACAAAGCGGAGACATGTGAAGTGACATCTGCAACTCAAGTGTGGCCCGCTAACTTCGCTCTCTCGGTGAAAAGCTACGCAAAACTTAGCAACAGTTTTTGTTTGAAATTACTTTAAATTCTACAATTATTTATACAAAGAAATAAAATTACAGTTTCTGTTTATAATTATAAAGTAACGGCTATTAACACTAAATGCATAAAACTACATTAATGTATCGACTAAATATAGTTAGAACCTGGATGACTGGTACCGGTATGTTTTCGGTAAATTTTCTAAAAATTAATCCTAGCTAGATCGATTTCATGAAAATCATTGCAGTCGTTTCCAAGATTCGGAACATACAAATATGTATGTATAGGTATATACAAGAATTGCTCGTTTAAAGTGTTAGTTACAAATATTAATACATTATACAAAAAATATTGGAATATTTCATCTTTTAGCTACAGCCAACATAACTTGCGTTTTTCTAATATAATTAATGTTTATTTAAGAAGTATTTGTGTCTACATGCCGTTTTTATTGAGTTGTTTGAGAAATATTTTATACAAAGTGAATGAATAAAAAAATCTTATTTTCTTTACACAGTCCAATTCTGAGGATAATTGATATGTAAATATTTTTAAATGTGAAAGGTAAGGAATAAATATGCTTGTTATGCCAAAGTTATAGATTTTATAATGTAATATTTTTATTTTGGAGCAAATTTCTGTATAAATTATTCTCTTCTAACTTACATTTGCCCTTTCAGACGCCTTCAGTGAAAATTTCAGTGGGCGATCGACATTTCATAAAATAGCATTAATACAAAAATGCGCCTATATCATGACCAATTGTAATATCTAAACTTTGTTGTTCTTTTCTTAGTTACATCATCAGAGGTGGTATTTTTCTTCCAATTCGAATGGGAAATACTCCCGTACAAAGGCTCTCCAAATGCACGCCACTTAGTTCGATCCTCGGCTTCTCACATCCAGATGCTGCCAGCCGTGTTGCGTAAACCATCACTCCACCTAGACTGTGGACTGTCCTACACTACGTTTGCCAAGACGTGGTCTCCATTCAAGAACCCGCGTATATTCTAAAATCCAGTGTTTACAATCACTTTGTAAATAACTGTCTTCTGAGATATCAAATTAAAAAATACTTTGGTGAAAACAATCTTTTTGGAAGCCGGTTAAACTATATTCCGCATAGCAATATCATTTGTTGTAATTCATAGTGGTTTAAACAAGACATTCATATAAACAAATTGAAGAGACTGAATGGTCCTTTGATAATAATAACAACAATAGTTTACTTTCCATGGAAAGATTTTCACAGAAGTATTTGCCCAATATCCGTCCAACATTCCAAAAAAGAAACATCCAGTATCAAATGCCTCTATTGTGCTTCCGAACTACGAGAAACTTCATTTAGGTTCGTAACACACGTTAACAGGAAATAAAGTTATTACGAGAACTTCTCAGCTATTTCCGTCTTCATTATTCAATGACGTTTGATGCTTAAACATCCCGTTGAATAAAGTTGAATACTCACTTGTAGAGAGTAAAAAGAGAGAGAGAGAGAGAGAGAGATGAGACCAATGTTAGCGACATAATATGTCAAGTAAGTATCGTGTACATTTAGGAGACAGCGGTAAATAATAAAAGGAAATTTTCTCAGTGGCGAGAAAGTTTAAATAGTACAACTTTGGTTAGTGACCCTTTCTGCTAAGACGGAGGTCGTGGGTTCGATACCCACACAGAACAAAAATAGTGTCATGAGCACGATCTGTTCTGTTTTGTACGTACACGTGTACTCAGTAATTATTAATTAATGAACAAATTTAAACATAGACGAATCACCTGATGGTAATGCACTTCCACCGCCTTGAAGACCTACAGATTAAGAGTCGTAAGTGCAGTGAAGCCCAATGGGTGTCACCCCTCCTGTAGAGCGAGAG